>CM061349.1:65686546-68186546 GCA_030867105.1 Liasis olivaceus
TTGGTTCTTTGTTACTGTCACTGACCAGAATTCTACAAGATAATAAAGCAATTAAACAGTTTCTATTTCAAATATATATTTTTTAAACCCCATAAAACTGTAACTAGATCATTGAGGCAATCAAGGTATGTCGGGTTTTACAAACTGTAAAACAAAATTTTGCCACATTCAAGGAAATGGAATCATACTGGTCCATCAAAAGTAGCTGTATATAAAATAAATCAGAATTGTCTGGGTACTTCACCAAGTAGGGAATTATGAAGCAGGCTCTTGCATTCTCACAGTGTAATTAGAAAGTGTGACTATACAACTATGTGACTGGCATTGCAAATTGACCAACTTAAAAATTATCACATTTCTATTTTGTTCTTGTAGACATGCAGTGATTCTGAGTAAAAATACAGTAGTTGAAAAGAAAATACTTCATGCAATACAAAGTCAAATAATGGAGTTCATTACCACAGGTTGTAGTGATAGCCACCAAATATTACAGCTGTAAAAAGATGTTAAGCAAATTCATACATATTAGATTATCAATTACTTATTTTATATACTGGTTGCTGGAAAATGCATAAAGTATTTGTAAGCTGTGCTGGTACAACCATGTTTTGAAGCTGGCATTTTCCTTTCTAAATGAATAAAGTGTTATTACAACTCATGTGCCCTGCTTGTGAGCTCCACATAGACATCTTTCATAAGCATCACTGCCCAGGTGGATTTGCCTTGGCTGGAGATTTTCAGGCAAGGTCTGAATGGCTGCCTCATGGATGAGTTAGTGGATTCCAGCACTTAGCCAAGAGTTGATGACTATAAGGTCCCTTCCAATTATGATTCTAGTTGGTTATGGAATACTGGGTTTTTAGATCCAGTGATGCTCTTCTATTCTGCAAGGAGAGGTAGGGAAGTAGGACTTCGTTATATGTCCAGAACTAGAACCAAAAGCCAAGAACCTTTCAGGTCTCACTTTTCATCATACTTCTCTAGCCAAAGCACTTCTGAATCTTCTTTCCTTCCCCCCTCCCTCCCTCCTTCCTTCCTTTTTTGATTTGATAGATATGGCCACCCATCTTGTGGCACACAACTCTGGGCAGCTAACATGGTAGGACTGGCAAAAAAAGCTCACTGTAATGGTATGTGGGAACGACCTTGGGAGACAGGGCAAAGAGATGCAGCCAAAGGAATGGTCAGATAAAAGGCAGCTGAGCCCACAGGTTGTTGTGATGCCAGAGGTTGAGGCAAATTCTGCCCCAGCTGGCATGGCATTCTGCAAATTGTTCATCTGTGCATCTACCTTCTGCTGGTGTTGCAACAACACTGCTGCTAAATGTTCATCGGGTAGCGTAGACCCCTGGGGATTGGAGGTCATTCCTAAAGTTTGTCTTTTTGGAAGGGAGTATGCAACTTGCAAGATTGATGTCAGCCTTACAAGGTAAACCAGACAGGAAACACGACCAGATGAGCTAATTCTACTTGATTGTATCTTGTAGAATCTTGCAAGTCTGAAAGTACATTTTTCCCCCTGTCTCCTTTACAGGTAGTCCTTGACTTAAGGCCATTTGTTTAGTGACTGTTCAAAGTTACGACAGTGCTGAAAAAAATGACTTACAACCGGTCCTTGCACTTAAAACCATTGCAACATCCCCATGGTCATGTGATCAAAATTTGGGTGCTTGGTGACTGGCATGTATTTACAACAGTTGCAGCATCCCAGGGTCATGTGATCACCATTTGCGACCTTCCCAGCCAGCTTCCAACAAGCAAAATCAATGGGGAACCACATGATTTACTGAACAACCATGTGATTTGTTTAACGACCACAGTGATTTGCTTTATGACCACTGCAAAAAATGTCATAAAATTGAGTGCAGTCACGTGATGCTTTGCTTAATGACCATCCTGCTTAACGATGAATTTTTCAGTCCCTATTTTGGTTGTAAGTTGAGGACTACCTGTACAGCCCAAGAAACTAGGGAGGGTCTCTTCTGAGCCTCTTGCCCCACCCACATTCATGCTACAGGCTCAGCTGCCTTTTATCTGACCGTTCCCTTGGCTGCATCTCTTTGCCTTGTCTCCCAAGGTCATGCCCACATAACCATTACATTCACTTTCTGACTTCCAGACAGAATCTCCTGAATACTTCTACTTTGCACTGACTTCTGCTTCCACTGCTACCCTCTCCACATTTTTAATGTGTACTTTTTGTTACTGATTTTCTTGCCTTGAGAATGTTTTTAGCTACTTTAAGCAGCTTTAAGCAGCTTAAGTAGAGGGGAACATGCCAGTTTTGCAAACATTGCTCTTCAACTAATATGATAGAGACATTTGTAGTTTCAGTTTTACTCCCCCCTCCCCAACTTGGTCCTCCTCTTTATTCGGTTCATAGTTTTTCAGGCAGCACCAAATCAAAGTGTATGCGGGGGGGGGGGGGGGGGCTTCTTTTGACTCTGTCTGATAAATTAACAACCAACCCCAGAGAGTGCTCATAAGAATATGGAAACCATTATTTAAATTATTTAAATCCAGTTGAATGAGCAGTAGCTTATTCTTTGAAAAACAAAACCTTGTAAGATTCTGCATATAATCTGATTAAGAGAGAAATGGCTCACATTTTTCATCTGACAGAATTTATATTAATAAGAGCATTGGTTCCCTTAATTTCATATAAGATGGTGACAGATTTAAGCCTATTAGAGAAGAGAAAGAGTGGAAAGTGTTTTCAAGGCACTCCCTGCCTTACAAAAAGCTCTTAATTCATCGTATTAGAGCCGTGCTTTTTTGTAATAATGCCTGTTGAGAGGGTGAACAAATAAAGGCTTGTGGGGAGTTGCAGCTTTCATAAGCTGTATTGGAACAATCACATGCAACTGAATATTAGCATTGTGTATGTGATACATACAAAATAATTTATGTTTGTCATTTTCTGTGAATTTTCATAGTTATGAGAGAAGAGGATATGCCTCTTTTAAGAAGATGCCCACCATCTGCAACTCTGGGTGGAGGGGCTAAAGAAAAGATTTAGTCACATTGTATCAAAATAAGAGTCTAGTATGTCTAAATATTGCAACTGTAACAAACTGTACATCTGAACTGAAAAAGGAAAATAGGAAATAAATTACAAGCAAGATCCCACAAATTTTTTGTCGTACAGTACATTTGGGGGGGGGCCCTTTAAGACAAGACTGGGTTCCCCCACTCCACCCCTGAGCTAATTATGTTGTATCCTTGGAAGTTTTTGTTCTTGTAGATGGCCCACTGCATTTAACTTTGAGATCTCATGTTCATTCCATAGTTTAGGCTGGTGCTATAACACTACTTGTATGATCTAGGAAAACCTAGAATAGTGAAAATAGAAGCCACACAGTTTCTTGTCCCTGAGCGCAGGATCCAGAAGACAGGTAAATCAGGATGCTAATGCATTCCTTTTGGTGTAGAAAATGGAAGAAGCAAGCATACTTAAATAGATGCTCATAGGTTGATACAGTTAGAATGTATCATTAGGAAATAAAATTAGGAAGTTTACTGATTTTTAAAGCACTGGGAGAAAAGGGAATGAATGAACTCAAGAATTAATCCAATTGCTTTGGGGAACTAGTGTAACCTTTGCAATGTCTAGAAGTTACTGACTTTTAATAGAAAATCCTCTTTGTTCTCTCTCTCCCTCTCTCAACACACACACACACACACACAATGGTATCAGTATCATTTACATGTTCAATAAGAGATTAACGACATAAACTACAAAAATATTCCTATAATACAAAGTTTCCCGTCAATCCTCAACGTTTAGATGATCAAATATCTGTCTTCAGACCTCCTTTACAGAAAAAAGAAAAGAAATGTGTGTTTTCTCCTGTTATATGAGATTTATTTTCTGTTCAATTTATCTGCTTTCTGCTTTTTAAGATGCTGTATTGGTTTTTAATTATATGCCAGAGTGTTGGGGCAGCCGTAGGTAGGTAGGTAGGTAGGTAGTCACCTGGAGAGCCTCAGATTCCCCTTACATGGCTTCATTGTTGGCAAAACAAAAAACAAAACTCACCTGTATCTCCTTTTGTTTTCTATATCTCCAAAGCCATATTATCTGCAAGAATTGGATTCCAACTAGTGCAGCTCAAGACTCTTTCTAAATTGTGCTTTGAATAGTTTGTATCCTGCTAAAAATCCACCCAGAGCAACTTCCATATAATCAGGAGAGAGAGAGAGAGAGAGAGAGAGAGAGAGACTGACTGACTGACTGACTCTGCCTGCAGGCCTATCGTGGATGGGGGAGACAAATAGGAAAAAACTCTGATATACAGTACTGCCTATTATTAGCTGGAAACAGTTTGGGTAGAGGAGGAAACGAATGTGCTAATATAAGTTACACCAAGGGATTTATTAAATGTTTCAGACAGAAAATATTTGTATTTTGTATTATTCAGCTAAGAGATCTGTGTAACTCTGCAGCTTGTATTCCAGTAATAGCCAAATGCAGCCAAGTAAGTAAAGCATGTATATCCTAACTTAGTTTGTCAACCACTTATTGAATGACTTGTGCACATAACCAGCTAATCCTGTATTTGCTTCCTCTTCAGCATTAAGAACATCAATATTTTCCTCCCTTGCTATTGAATGATGCTTTCTAAGAGCAAACACCTGGGACTTGTCTCTTGATCCTCTAATATGCTTGGAAAAACATTTTTTTTTAGCTAGCACTATTGATTCACAACATTGACACATCTGTAGTTCAAGTAACGTTAGCATTTCAGTGCTCCTTTGTTGCATTTTCAAAATAGTCCTGTCTTTAGGAGAAAATGAATTTGGTACATGGAAGATTTTGGTAATAATCTAATTTTTAAAGCTGTGATAATATAGTTTGAACCAAACTATTTATGATCCTGCCTTCTTAAGCATGAAATTTGAGAAATGATAACACTGACATTTTAACAAAGCTGCTGAAAATGCCCTGCTTCTGTCCTCTCTACCTAACACCATAGGACACCTGTGGCCAAATTCAGCACAATGCTCTGAGTGGACTCCATTAGAAACCTTCCATATTGTCAAGTGTTTCCTTTCTTGTAAGAGTAAAAATTTCTCTTCTTAGGGCAGGGGAGAAGTTGGTGTAGAAGTTACATGTTTCTCTTTCCTTAGCTGTCAGTGCAATAGCAATGGAAAACCCTCCTGGTCTTGTGAAAGGTTCAGAATCGAATCTGAACCTTATTCTCCCCTGTCACTCTTAACTGCAAACTGATATTGAGGACAGCTTTCTTTTGTCAGCCACTCCAATGTGAACAGTGGACACATCTGTATAAAGGTTGCTGTATAATTTTTTTTTCCAGTTTGGAAATGTATTGTCAGATTGATATTTATATAGCCATTTGATATGTCTAAGCCAGGGCTATGACTTCTAATTGCTTCTTCTTCTTCTTCTTCTTCTTTTTTTCCTGTACTTAATGCATATGCTCTTCAACTTAACCATAGTGCAATTAGTTGTAGTACTTGAATGTTTGGTTGATACTGTATAATTTATCAAGGAGTTAGTAAGAGTTCAGTATAAAGAAAACCCATACTCATTTAAATGAGCATTTCCTAATGCTACAAAAATTGCAATTAAATTTATGTATTTGCAGATGGGAAATTCTGCATACGTCTTTTACTCCTCATGTATTACAGCAGAATTAATTTAGTATACAAGTTTGTGTTTCAAACAAATCTAAGAGATTGAACATTGATGCGCATCAGCTTTGCAGTATGATGATGTCTTTTGCAGTTCCCTAAATACCCTTAGCACCTAATCTCCAGATTGCAGAGTAAATAACAAGAGGCTTCTACAGGACTCATTAAGTATGCCATTCCCTTTTAAATGAGAGGCAATCAATGCCATTATCAAATCCATTAAAGCAAGTACTTTAGCATTTTAGTTGCATTTTATATATAGTACCTGAGATTTTTTCTAGGTTTTTTTTATTTTATCGTGCTGTACATTAAAGTTGCTTATCTGTGTTTCATTTATTTTATTTATTTATTAAATTTCTCCCCCGCCCATCTCCCCCCAATGGGGGACTCTGAGCGACTCACACAAAACATTAGAACCATAAATACATATAAATACATAAAACATAAAAATTTAAAAAACATTACTAAAAAAGAGGAAAAGGAGAGTCCAAGAAGATGAAGAATCTGGGGCTGAAGACAGCAGGCCTCTATGGGGCTAGCCATCCCCACACTTGAAGTATTCCCTCCCCACCCCAGGAGGGGAGTTTTACTTGGGCAGGAGAGAAGAAAAGATAATACTGTAGATTTGTAGGGGATTGATCTGCCCTATTCATAGGCAGGTTTACTTCACTGATACCTATTCTTGCAGTAGACAGCATTGTCCACTACAGTAGACAACACAGAAGATATGAAGGAACATAAGTGGGCACACATGGAAATATATGAGAAATGGTGCAGAGAAGCAAAATTTCCCATCTCCTAGTCTGTTCTCCTATTCTTTCCAGGTATATCTACTTAATGATTACCGATCAGACTTGCCAATATATCCAGCCTAGTATTTAAGTCTAAATTTAATAAAATCTGTGGTTTTCTTAGCTAACTGGAGCAATTCTGGCTTTCTTTTCTTTCCTTTGTAATTATTATGATTTCTCAACAGAGGGATTGCCCATTTAGTGTTCATAAGCATGATCTTTCCCTGTATACTCTGTTGCCCTTATTCCACCCTGTACGTTAATACAGAGATGGCAATTTAGTATCAGAACCGATCGAATTTTGCTTAGAATTCTTGTTCTCCTTGGCAGTTTCAAAGGAAATGTAACAACATAACAAAGCATTTTCAAAATATGCTTTTCTCCCCTTTATAATGCAAAGGGATCTGAGGTGTTTGTTGAAAGAAGTAGCTTTTAAAGTATGACGGGATCCCATTTCATCTTAGATTGCCATTCAAAGGAGAATAGTGCTTTTTCTGTACAATATATTGCAGGTATAGTTGGAGTTAACCTACCTTCATTTCTTCCCAGAAGATTCTGCCTCTATTCATGGTTTCCAGCTGTGTAGCTGCACTTGAGAACCACTTGGGCTTGTTTTTTCAAAGGGACATCTAAGGGAAAGGATAAAATTCAAACATACCGCTCAGTGGTGGCTTTTGACTGCAACAATTCTTTTATCTTTTAGAAGCAGCCACTATTGCTTTTTGTTAATTCTTCTTGTTGTCTGGCACTTGGTGAAGCTGCATTCAAAGTCTTCTTTCATTTTCTACTCTGACCCAAAAAAATTCAGCATCACCATAATGCATAGGACTTCCATTATTTTCTGTTTATAATGTTGGATGCTAAACCAAATTCCTCCTTATTCACCTAGAGAGGTGAAATGGTTATTACAGTGCAGGATTATATATGCAAAATAGGTATTCAGAGTCAGTGTTCACTTCACCACCAAATGCTTGATACTGAAGCATTTATGTTCTTGTGCAGCTATGCTTGGTCTTTAAATTATAGTTAGTTGCAGAAGACTATATCAGAGAGACACCTAAATGTGGGTAAAATTTTTAAATTATGTTTTAAAATCAGGTGCTGGTTGGATATTTTTATAGGGAGACTGTGAATGTAATTAAGGGCTGCAAGTGGATTTAAGATTTCATCTGAGAGGAACAAAGCACTGTTATTATAGATGAAAACAGACTTGTGTGTGTTCATCTGGCATTATGACTTGGTGTATGATGTCACCATAATCAGTGTATCTGAAAGCTCCATCTGTGTTGCTTCCACTTCATCATTATGTTGCATTGTGTGCTGGTTTTGTTCATCAGCTGGCTGGCGTTTCCTTACTCCCCATGAATTATTCAACTTGAGAGGCTGTTCTTATCATTAGCAGCAATCTTGAATCCTTCCAACATGTTTTCCAAATATGTGATGCAAAGCAGTCCCACCACTTTGATGCTTTACCATTTTTGAGATGTGTTTAAAGCCAGGTGGCTGTATTATTTCTAGGATCCTGTCAGCCTATTGACAGAACAATATCATTTTGGAGAGGATCTTCTAGGACAGTCGAGGAAAGTGTGATCTTGGATGTATTGTTGCTGTCCATATTGTTACCAGCCAGGTACAGCATGTCAGACATAGCTATGTGTGTTCCCTTGTTGCTAAAAGGCTGCTAGTGGTAGAAGGACAAATAATGATGTATTCTAAACGACACAGCCCTGTGCTGAGTGTTTTAGGATGCATTAACATTTTCCACAAGCTGCTATGTGAAATTAATCTGAATAAAGCAATATAGTGGATTTCAGTGTAGCACCATTTTCTCCTCTCCTCCTGCTTTGGCTTCCAAAACTAATTGATTTATTGACTGATCTTATATATTGCCACACTCCAAAAGACTCTCAAAAGCTTATAATATCTAAAAATACATGAAAATCAATAAAATGGATAACTACTAAAAACTTACTAAAAGATATCAGTCTCTCCTTAGGATGTATCTTTCTCATCACATCAGAGAATTAGACTGATTCTGTTGCCCAAGGTGGTAATTTTGCCACTGACTGTAATCTTGTACAAATCAATGTTTTTCTCCTTGGTGTATTTTACAGACAGGAGCTAAAATTATAGTGGCTGACTGTACCTTACTTTTGCCATCTTAAATAGCTGATAACCTGAAGATATCCCCAAATTCTTAAAATTACAGTGATTTTGACTGGCTAGACTCAGGGAGGAAATGAGATGAATGGGGAAACAGCAGTCATGGTCTTGTTTGCAGACAAAAGGGAAAATACTTGCACTTGGCTAGAACTTGGGAGACCATGATTTCTAGTCCTGTCTTAGGCACAAAGCCAGCTGGATGACCTTGGGCCACTCTCTCTCAGCCCTAGGAAGGAGGCAGTGGCAAACCACTTCTGAAAAGCTTGCCAAGAAAACTACAGGGACTAGTCCAGGCAGTCATCAGGATTCAACACTGACTCAAAGGCCCACCCATACACACACACACAAAAGGTTGTAGTAAAAGAAAAACATGCTGGGGAAGTTTGCTTCCTTAAAGCGGCAGCCGGGTCAACTTGTGACCCTAGGCAAAATGTCACATTGTTAAAATGTGTATGCCTCTAGTAAGAACTATTGGCTGCTTGCTTAAAAGAGAGGGAAGGGAAGGGATGGGATTCCAGAAGAGAAAAATGGTATATCAGAGGAATCATGTGTAGCCCTACTTGCTTTCCATTGCCCTAAGGTTTGCTTCAGCCCTGTTTAGCAGACTGCTCCAATTGTAGAATGTGGGTCACGTTCCCAACTCCAAATCTTTACTCTTTGAATCTCTATGCATTTACACATATAGGTGATGGGCCTATGCAAAAGCCCACACTGGAATAATCTAGAGTTCAGTTAGGTTGGGGGAGATGAGCAGCATACAAAATAAATAAACAAACAAATAAATAAATAAATAGGTTTTTAGTCAGGAAATGCACCCATGGTTATGGATGCAGGTCTTGCCTTTCTTTCCCTTCAGTATCCTTTTGATTGCGATAACAGCAGCATCCCAAAGATGAATCTATGTACTTATGTTCAAAACTAATGAAAAACGAAGGCTTCATTCCAGACTTTCCACTGTCTTTGAAGGATTACTTTCTGAGGGAACATGAGCAATAATAAGATGAAGTCATGTGTCCTGATGGCCTCACAGGCCTTTTTTTGCAACTGCAAAATTAAACTCTCATTTCCTCAGTTTAGTCTGCCTTGTGTGGTACACATTGTGGTAAGTTATCCTTGCTGCCAGAATTTTATTTTTTCATGGGGCAACACAATTGATTGTTTTGACCAGGAGCCTTTGCTTGGGGCAGCTGCTCCATAAAGTTCAGGTCCTCTCACCACTGTATCGGTTTGGTCTTTGAAAGAGTCTTGTTTTTGGCTCAGACATCAGCTGCATTGCTACTAGTGGCCTCAGTTCCCATAATTCATTGACCATTTGACCTCCAGCCAAACAGATTAAAATATATTGACCTCATATTACCATGTTAATTAATGAACCATATCTCAGTTTATTAATGCCAGTATATTTTCACTAGGATATAATGACAATTCTTATATAATGCCACAATATAGTGACATATAGTTTTATCATGTATTTATGTAAACAGACATGTATGAAGGATGAAGCCCAGAGAGACTGAAAAGGTTGTCTAGGAAGATATCAGCATATGGGAAATGAAGACTTTGAAGGGTACACATTGCAGTCTTTTCAACAAAAGATGGTTCCCAAAACAACAGATAATTTCCATTACTGGCCATGACAGTCCAGTGGGAAAGTACCAGGAAGAGTGAAGAAGTTACCAATGTGGGACTGGCTAAGCTTTGATGGAGTGGTCCAGCCTTACTGGAAGTTAAAAACATGAATGTGAGCTGTATCTGAAGGACTAGGTTAGGGACAGATCATCATAGAGAAAGTGTGTAGTTGCTCAGAGTCAACTTCAACTTGATAGGATATAATCAATGTGAGTTGTAGTTCTTTGGAGCATCACTTAGAATAAATATTTTATATAGATTTCCCACCTTAATTTTTCTGGAAATCAAACAAGCCTGGCCAGCTAGATTTTGGGTTAGTAGGCATGCATGGATGTATAAGTGGGTGGAGTGTTTAATTCAGAAAGTAAACAATAAAAGCTATAAATCTGCATTCAGCTCAGTGTGATGAGTTGCTAGTTATAAAAGAACAAGTAGTACTAGTGCTGTAAAGATTCTCTTTATGATTGTCAATGTGACACTAACTCCTGGTCTATCTTCTTTTGAAACCTAAGAAGAATAAACAAGCAAATGACCAAAAAAAATCTAAACATGCAAGTGAAGCTCCACTTGTGAAGAAAAGAAGGATTTCAACCCCAAATTCTCTGTTCTGCCATGTGAAATCCTCATGGTCAGTGCCCACTCCACTGCCTCTGTTCTACAGTAACTGATAGCAAATTCATTGTGTCCTGAAATTTATGGCCAGCAGCCCTGGACAAATTCAGCATCACAATCTTGTACTCAGCAATGAAGGGTTCTTTAACACTCTGGATCCCATTCCCTGCAATTTTTTAGATACAGCTCTTAGCAGAGAAAGGATTCAATATAAGAGAATATATGTAGCACAGAGTTGAACTGTAGAGTCCTTGGGTTATCTGAGCTTGGTTCTTTTCTTGCAGATGTTTCATTACCTGACTAGGTAACACCTTCAGTGCTAAAAGGGAGTGGGGTTTGCTCTCTGTTTATATACCGTAGCTTGCCCTGTCAGTGTTAGAGGGTGTATTTATTTTTTTTCTTGCTAGTTCCTAGATTAGGCTGTGGTTTACTGCTTGATTGTTTGCCTGAGTTGGTAGTTCCTTGATTAGGGTATTGTTTACTGCTTGATTATTTGTCTGGTGTTAATCCTGGTGTTAATCTCTATGTGCCTGTTGATGGCTGCCTTGTCTGAATGCCAAGCTTCCAGGAATTCTCTCTCATTTTCTGGATTTAGCTTAGTCTAAAATGCTGACAGTTTCCCAGTTGAAACTATGGTTAAATCTGTCCATGTGTTGTGAGATTAAGGAGTTTTCATCATGTCTTCTGACTGCTAGCTGGTATTCATGGATGCATTCTGCTAGTCTTCTGCCTCTCTGTCCTACATAGTGGCTATTACAGTCCTTACACTATGTTGTAGATGACTCCTGTTTTTTTCGTCTTGGGCTACTGGGTTTTTTGTTTACTTAGGATGTTTTGGAGGGCTTTACTTGGTTTGTGTGCTATGGTGATGCTGTGTGGTTGTAATGGTTGTTTCTGAGGTGTTTCTGATGTATGGCAGTGTTATCCTTTTCATAGCTTGTGTTGGTTGTGCTGTAGAGGGTTGAGTGGTCAGGCACTTCTTGATAAAGTTGCACAGGTATCCATTTTGTTGGAAGATGTTGTATAGGTGGCCTGTTTCCTTTTTTTTTTTTTTTTTGCTGTTCTGGGTTGCTGCAGTCTCTGCAGAGAAGCCTTTGTTAATATGCATAGAAGAATATATAATGGAATCTTCTCATTGCCCACTGATTTTAAATTTGAGATACAGGGTGGTTACAGATTAAGAGCAAGAGGCAATCCTTCAAGGAGATCTGCCACTATAATTGTTCAATTTGTGAAGTCCAGCACCAGAGACCATCTTCTACACCTTTAAAAATAAACTACTGGATTCAGACATCATAGAACTAAAAATCATGATTTATCTAGATCTTGCTTCACAAGAGTTAAGTTTAAGAAGAGGCTTTGGTTAGGCATGTACAGGTAGTCCTCGCTTAATGACCATCCCTTTAATGATGGTTTGAAGTTACAGTGGCCTCAGGAAAAGTGCTTTATGACCTGTACTCACACTTATGACGGTCACAAACCACCCCTTGTGGTCACATGATGTAATGGAGGTTCAAGGACAGAAGCATTTCCTCAGCCCACAGCCTGAGTCTGGGAAAGCAAAGAGGATGAGACTGGCACCATCCTAAGGAATTCGTAGTGTTTAGTTGCAGGCTTTGGGAGTTTAGAGTTAGTCTGGCGAGATTCTGTCTAGCAGGTGCGAGCTAATAAATAACTGAGCTGTTCCAGTACTGTCTCATGGAGTTTCTTGGGCTGAACCTGACACATGATCACAATTTGCAACCTTTTTTACGACAGTCATTAAGCGAATCACCATGGTTGTTAAGCGTATCACATGGTTGTTAAGTGAATCACATGGTCATTAAGCGAATTCTGGCAAAATACGTCCATTGGGGAAGTTGGGTTCACTTAACGACTGAGGTGATCCGCTTAACAACTGTTGTAAAAATGATCATAAAATCAGGTCTGGTCATGTGGTGACTTGCTTAACAACCTCCCCGCTTAACGACCATTTTTCTGGTCCCTATTGTGGTCATTAAACAAAGACTCCCTGAATATTAACAGGAACATGAATGTTAAATACTTGTTTGTACCCAGCAATCTTATGCCTTTCCCTTGGAGACGAGATTTTAAAAAATTACAACCCCCTTTTTCTAATGTTAGTTCAGTTGGGACAGATATTTTCTTTTTTGCATATTTTTTGTATTTTTTTTTAGTTTAGATTCTATTAATTACTTTAGTGTTTTCTCTTTACGCATTCGCTATTTATTAAGCTTACTACAGTATGAGATGGGTATAATATTGGGAAATTTGTCTGTAAAATACTGCATGGCACTTAAAGTAATCAGCTAGAATTAAAATGGACTTAGATTTTTTTAAAAAGGGGTTGTAGACAAATTTGTAATAATCTGGAAAAATTACAACCACATATCATTATATTGCAAGAAACATATATTCTACCCAACAAACATATTTTCTTAAGACCTAGGAGCTGGTTTGGACAAATCTACATTAATAGATGCTCAAATAAAGCATGTGGGGTAGTCATGTTTAATAGCAATTCTAAAATTGATGTGGAATATGAGCACTGTGACAGTGAAGGAAACTTCATTTTGTTGACTGTGAAGATAAACAGTGTCACAATTGCCATAATTAATTTTTATGGTCCCAGTAAGGATGGTCCTGAAATATTCCACAGATGTTTTTCATAACTAAATTTTGCGAACCATGAATCAATATTTCTTGCTGATGATTTCAACCTAACCCAAGCCACACAGAAATACTCCCCCCTCCCCCCCAAAATACTTCCTTCTCAAAACTGGAAAGTATTGCAAGGATATACAGTAGAATTTAAGATAATAAATAATATAGCTTTTTCAAATCCAACACATAGAAAATAGACTTTCTTTTCTCATGCACACCAAAACTGTTGTAGACTTGATTCTCTTTTAATTTCTCCTCCTTTGGTGGATCAAGTTGCAGACTCCTCAGCTGCCCAAGTGCAATCTGAAAATATGCTTTAAATTTCAGTTTTGAAATTTAAAAACTATAAATTAACTAACTCCATAAGGTATCTGACTACTTCTCTCATAAGCAATTCTTTTGTGGAATATATTGAGGAAGTTTGGGGTTGTTTTTTTTTTAAATAAATACTAGCTACATTTAAGGCATTTTTTAAATGGATCCACTGGTACAATCTCTTCAACAAAAAAGATACGTAACAATTTTAATCTTGTACAGCTGGAAAAGATGTTAAAGACTTACTTTTGTCTTATGTTAAATACCCCACAGATAAATTGTATTGAGTGTTTTTAACAGCTAAGTTTAAATTAGGGGTACTATATTCAGAACAATTTGAATATTCTCTGAAGTGCATTAATCAGAACTACTGGGAATTAGGAAAGAAAGATGGGAACTTATTGGTTCACCAGTTCACACACCACACAAATGAAATTTTATACTTGGAATACAGGCTAATGATTGGTTATATACTGAGGCAGAATCTATTAATTATTTTTTAAAAATTATATACTTAGTTATATAAACTGGACAAATTTGTAACTGAGCAGCAAATTATTGTTTCTGGAGTGAATATTGAAAAGGAAGAGATCTCTCAAGAGTGTTTTAAAAAATGGCACAAATATTGATGTTACAAGATGTCTAAGTGACAATTCAATCTATAAAAAACCCTGGACCTGATAGCTTTCCAGTTGAATAGTACAGAACCTTTATAGATTCACTGACATCTATATTATTAGAGGTTTATAATGAATCATTTAATCTTTCTACATTCCCTCCATCATTCTATTAGGTTTATATTGATTGATTGATTATGTGCCATCAAGTTGTTTTCAACTCCTAGCGACCACGTAGATTTTCTCCATGATGAATGAGGGACATATTATAGTAATATTAGAGCATGAGAAAGACCCTACTAGATGTGTGAGTTATAGGTGAATATTTTTTCTTAATGTAGATGCTAAAATATTGCTGCAACATTAACCAGGAGATTATACAATGTAATGCCATATATAATTCATCTATCTCAGCCTGAATTTATAAAAAAGACAAGCATCTAATAATATTCATGTTATATTTTGGACATTGTAGGAGATAAATTAGAATTGGTTGTTCTAATCTTATTAGATACTGAAAAGTCCTTTGATATAGTTCAGATTGAATGAATGAAGTGCATTCTGAGAAGATAATGAGTTTCTACTATATTTTCTCCATTGTGTTAGAATTTGGTATACAGGTAGTCCCCAGTTTAAGAACAAGTTCTGTTCCCAAGGTCTGTCCTTAAGTCGAATTTGTATGTAAGCCGGAACAGTATTATTGTATAATACCTTATAAGTAGTATGGTGTAATTCACTCTAACCGTTGTGTATCTAACTGGAATCGTGTATTTAACTCAAATTTTGCTACAATAGAGTCCTTCTTAACTGTGGGTTGTCTGTAACCTAGGTGTTCTTAACCCAGGGACTACCTCTATTTATACCGCCAACAATGCCCCCTACTCCCCTAATTTTCAAACTGGTTCTTGATCCCTTAGCTTCTCTCATTAAACAGTCTCAAGATATTAAGGGTGGTGGCATTTGATACTGAATATAAATTGTTTTCATATGGAGATGATATTATGGCTATTTTGGACAACTACTTAATGTTATTATCAATGCTTATTGAAGTTGTACAGCAATATGATTTTATATTCTGATTATAGTATCAGTTGGAAAATGTCTGATTTGTTGGAATCTACAATATGTATTGGCTACTGCAAGAAATTGGGATTTACAATTTGTATAGGCTCTATAAAATACCTTGGATTTGTATTTTTTTAAAAATATGTCACAATATGTTGGGCTCTATCTATCTATCTATCTATCTATCTATCTATCAAATTTCTAGATTGCCCAACTCCAAGACAACTCTAGGTGGCTTCACAAGATTAAAAAGACAACAATATTATATATATAAAAAACCCACACATCACATTATATAAGAGCACAGCAATAGGGAACATAACACAATGTATTTCCACATCACCCCTCCAACTACAAGAGGACTGTCTGAAACATCCTAACCCAAGGCCTGGGGAAGAAAACAGGTTTTAGAAGCCACCTGAAGGCAGACAAGGCAAGGGCCATACAAATGTCTAAATGTTTAGATTGGATATACATTTCAGTAGATATAATCCAATGGTTAATACTTCCATTAAGTCTCTGGAATAAGTCCAGTGTAATTAAAATGAAGATTACATGAAGATTAATGTATATTTTGAGATTCCAATATCAATTCCTAGTAGATACTTTACACAGTTAAACTAATGAGAACAGGCTTATGGCGGGCCAAAACCCCTCAAATATTTTTGCCAAATTGAGCATAATTGCCTTATGATGATGGCTTTAACCTACCAGATATCTAGAAGACTTTAATCTAGCTGTATCATAAACACCATTGGTAAAGTTCCTCAGCTCTTCCTTAGTAGCAAGTTGATGCCATCCATCCTGAGAGGCCCATCATATGATACTATATTGTCAGTCATTTTATATTGTCTATCCATGTGGTTTTCTTGGTAAAATACAGATTTACCATTTCCTTCTCCAGCCTAATATGAAATGATGCCTTTGCCATTGATCTTCAGCATTTTGCTGTATCGCTGCTGCCCAATATAGGTGCCTGCTTGCTTTAGCCAGGATGACCTTTACATCTTGGGTGAACCTACTGGAAGTATATACTCTTAACATACACTTCCGGCTTTCTTTACTCTTTTCTCCCAGGAACGTCCCTACTACAATGAGGGAGCATAGCAGGATTTGGAGGGAGATCATACTCTACTGAAACTTTATCGTTTCAAATTGCAATTCATCAGGTATATACCTTAAAATACCACCTTTTGAAATGGGGGGAATGACATTTCTCTTTATTTACCTAACTTCAGAGAAAAGGGATGTTGCCAATATTTTTCTATGGCAGTTTCTACCCTTTCCAATGAACCAATTATCTCAGCAAAGCACAGAGCAGATTGCAGTTCCAGCCTACACAGCGGAGTTATTGCTCTCCTACCAACATACATGGCTGGCACATCTCAGGAAATGTGGTAAAGGATGGAAGATTCCATTGCGGGAAGAGGTTCATGAGTTTCAAATTACACAAGGCATATTCTACACAACAGAATACAGAAAATACAGATAATACAGAATAAAGATAACAGCTCATAATATGGGAAAGTCATAGCATCTGTCCTAAACTTTCTCTATCAGCCATAGACTCATCATACCAACCACTTTCCCCTTCTCCACCTCAAACCAGGAACTGGTCATCAGGCTACACTGACAAGAGTTTCCAAAGACAAAACCTGCAGCAGGAAAAGGCTGCCAACAGTGTGGTTAACATAATATCCAATTCACCCCATTTCTAGGTTTCCCACCATGTGTTAGCCTGGGAATCTATAATCCCAGATTTTTGGGTAGTTCCTGTTATAAGAGTGATCATTGCTTTGGAGTTTGCCAGCAGTGTCCATTTAATTTTGTCAAAGTATCACTTCTATCCACGCCTTGGAGCAGAATGTTCAGGATCTGCTTTCAAAAGGAGCAATCAATCCTGTACTACAAGGAGAGATGAACCATAAGGATGTCTTCAATTTTAGACCTGAGAGATTTGAATATTTACATGTGCTTCATGGAATTTTGAATGGTCACATCCAGCATGTTCTTTCATTACTCTGAGTTGGTGATTAGTTTGCATCTATTCATTTAAAGGACCTTTACTTCCACACCATGATTCGGCTGCAGCATAGATGCTTCCTAGCCCTCATAAAAGTTAGACGCTTCCAGGTTGTAATACTCCTTTTTTGACTTTCACAACACACAACACTGTCAGCCTGTTGCTCCAGGGCTGTAATATGTGGGAACTCGCTGGGATATGTATTGATATTCTCTTGGAAGAAGATGCTGCTATGCAACTTCCCTCCGTCTTTTCTCTCTTTGCCAGGATTAACCACTTTCTCCTTCATAGATCATCCCCATATTTTTTTTATCACCCCGCTGTAATCAATGCAGCCCTAGTTTCTTATCTTACTTTCTAATTCTGTCCCACAGAAATTTCTATCGCCTGCTTAAGAACAGGCCTTATGTTCCCTTTTTCCAGTCAGATTGGATTTTCTTACATAGACATTCCCAGGAAACATTGCCATGATTTTTGAAACCTCTTAGAAGTCCTATAACTTTGTCCTAATTTTTAACGTTTGCAAATAAGAGAAACATCAGTCCCATTAGTTGCTCCATACAAGTTTCCTTTAAAGGTAAAAGATTAGTTCTGTTGTGAGTTCTACAATTTCCACAGAGCACGTGCTTAGAAATAGTTATTGTGTGGGCTAGAGGGACCAAGATCATGTGCAAAGAGCCTGAGACCAGATAGATCCATTACAGTAACAATGCACAGATATCAGTCATTCTTCCCATTGAGAAACCAACAGTTCTCAGTCTCTTGGGGCCTATGGGCAGGAAAAAGAGATATAAGAATTGAACCTGAGGACATGGATTGGTATAGATCGTGAGGTTTATAGTTAGCAGTTGCTGGTTTTCTGCTCTAATTAAACATTTTCTAATCTCTGTAATAAAATTACCTTAGCAAAGAGCTATATGCTTCAATCTCTGCCTCCCAGCCTTCAAGTTAGGTAATGGACTGAATGAAGCCTGATACTAAAAGCATCAACTCTTACTCCTGTTTTTACAGGAAGAAAAATGACTTCAAGTCAAGTTCCTAGACTCAGATCATGGTAACTGACCCTCTTCAACTCCAATGACTATTGACCAAGTCTTCAGTGTCTTGCTGCTATATGAGACCCAAGTCACCCAGCACCAGAACCAGATAGCTGTCCAGATGGACTGACTGAACCTACTAGCTCAGCAGGTGAACCAGGAAAAGCCCTTACTGGCTGCTGCTGCAGCAGCTCCGCTGATAGCAGTGACAATAGGGTCAACCACCATCCTTGTATGGTTACTCAGCTCCTTCCTGACAAGTAGGATGGATATCTTGTGGCATTTATTTTATATTTATTTATTTATATACAGTACTGTGCAAAAGTTTTAGGCAGGTGTGAAAAAATGCTATAAAGTAAGAATGCTTTCAAAAATATATATTGTAATTGTTTATCAATTTATAAAATGCAAAGTGAGCTAACAGAAGAGAAATCTAAATCAAATCAATATTTGGTGTGACTACCCTTTGGCTTCAAGCCAGCATCAATTCTTACACTTGCACACGTTGTACATTTGCCCAAATTCAGGGATCTTATAGTATTAGAGTCAGGTGTATGATTAACCAATTATACCAAGCAGGTGCTAATGATCATCAATTTCATATGTAGGTTGAAACACAGTCATTAACTGAAACAGAAACAGCTGTGTAGGAGGCTTAAAACTGGGTGAGGAACAGCCAAACTGCTACTAAGGCGAGGTTGTGGGAGATAGCTCCATGTCACAGGTCATACACCATGGCAAGACTGAGCACAGTAACAAGACACAAGGTAGTTATACTGCATCAGCAAGGTCTCTTCCAGGCAAAAATTTCAAAGCAGACTGGGATTTCATGATGTGCTGTTCAAGCTTTTTTGAAGAAGCACAAAGAAACAGGCAATGTTGAGGACCGTAGATGCAGTGGTCGGCCAAGGAAACTTAATGCAGCAGATGGAAGACACATCATCCTTACTTCCCTTTGACATCGGAAGATGTCCAGCAGTGCCATCAGCACAGAACTGGCAGAAACCAGTGGGACCCAGGTACCCCCATCCTGTCCGGAGAGGTCTCGCCAGAAGTCTTCATGGAAGAATTGCGGCCAAAAAGCCATACCTCGGGCATGGAAACAAGGCTAAGTGACTCAACTATGCACGAAAACATAGGAACCGGGGTGCAGAAAAATGGCAGCAGGTGCTCTGGACTGATGAGTCCAAATCTGAAATATTTGGCTGTAGCAGGAGGCAGTTTGTTTGCTGAAGGGCTGGAGAGCAGTACAATAATGAGTGTCTGCAGGCAACAGTGAAGCATGGTGGAGGTTCCTTGCAAGTTTGGGGCTGCATTTCTGCAAATGGAGTTGGAGATTTGGTCAGGATCAATGGTGTCGTCAATGCTCATAAATACAGGCAGATACTTATCCATCATGCCATACCATCAGGGAGGCGTGTGATTGGCCCCAAATTTATTCTGCAGCAGGACAATGATCCCAAACATAGAGCCAACGTCATTAAGAACTATCTTCAGCATAAAGAAGAACAAGGAGTCCTGGAAGTGGTGGTTTTGCCCCCACAGAGCCCTGATCTTCACATCATGGAGTCTGTCTGGGATTACATGAAGAGACAGAAGGCTTTGAGGCAGCCTACACCACAGGAGGTCTGTGGTTAGTTCTCCAAGATGTTTGGAACAACCTACCTGCCGAGTTCCTTCAAAAACTGTGTGCAAGTGTACCTAGAAGGACTGTTGCTGTTTTGAAGGCAGAGGGTGGTCACACCAAATATTGATTTGATTTGGATTTCTCTTCTGTTCGCTCACTTTGCATTTTGTAAATTGATAAACATAAACAATTACAATATATATTTTTGAAAGCATTCTTACTTTACAGCATTTTTTCACACCTGCCTAAAACTTTTGCACAGTACTCTGTGTGTGTGTAAATAAATAACATTCTCTCTTAAGACAGAGTTTTCCACAGATCAGTTGCAAAATGGGTGACCCCTCTTCTACAACAGAATGTCCTGGACCTATACCATTGTACTAACTCCATAGATAGACTAAGGGCTATCTTTGATTATTCTGCCAAATGGTTGACAGCTAATGATGTGATTGTATGCTTACAACAAGGTAAATGTACATGCATATGTGGCTGACTTTCAGTTGCTCACTAACGACATGGCTGGAATGAACTCACCTTCTTTCCGTATCGGATGAAATACAAGACAAAATAGTTCGAGAGGGCATCTCAGTTATGCGTAGCTCTAGATTGAAGGCTTGAAGAACTGTAACACAACATGGGTAGGAAGGAGAGATGCCAGTGCTCTTTTTCATTCCCTGGCCCCTCGTCCCCTCCTGGCATGTGCTTGTAGGATGTTGAACCTTTGTGGTTGGAAGCCAGCAACGCTCCACTGCTGGTGAGAGGGAAACAGTGCTGGCACACATATGGTCTGGGTTTATATTGCAGAGGTCAGTCTATTTTGTGCAGTTATATTGCTCTGTTAAAATCCCTTGTCAGAGGAAGTAGCTAAATGCTGTCCTTGTGGAAAGCAGGGGAGGCAGAGGCTATTTGTCAAGCAGATGCTGTAAGAATTCCAGAGCTGACTTGCCAAGAAATTTCAGAATGCAGTAGAGCACCCAGAGTATTTTACAATACAAAAAGAAATCAACGCAGTTAAACAGCATAAATAAAAGAAATCTAAAAATTGCTATTCAGTTTAAAAAAAAAAAAAAACAGGAACTGGATGTTAGAAGCTTGTTGATTTTTTTTTTTCCAGCTGCTGTCTAGAAGATAGGAAAGGGGTCCCTATTGAACTTTCCACCGGGGTGATACTGTGACATCACTGCCAAGAAAGCACTATCAAGAAGTAATTAAAACAGGACAGTATAAGATTATTTTGAAATGCTCCTTCTATAGGGATTCCCCTAGTGTGGTTCATATTCAAACTATAGTATTCTTTGCCATTGTAAGAGCTAGCAACTGAAGTTACCAAAGCAATAGCAAGGGTACCAAATTCTGTGCTGAAAATAAATCTTATCAATAGAGGCGAATATGTGTAGCTCAGGGTTGAATTGTGGAGTCCTTGGGGTTCTCTGAGCTTGGTTCTTTTCTTGCAAACATTTGCAAGAAAAGAACCAAGCTCAGAGGACCCCAAGGACTCCACAATAAATCTTATATTAGGACAATAGTCTTCATAATGCTTGATGTGTGTCAGTGAAAAAGCTAGTCCAAGTGACAATCCCAATTTGAGCAGGGTTCTCTACGAAGAGCATTATCAATTGTATAATAATAGCAAACTCATACTCTGAGTACAGATTCTTATGAATCCAAAAGAGTACCACCTAGAATGAAGTTAAATTATTATCAGGGGCATCTGCAGCGAACTACAATGAGGCCATCATACAAATGCTGCCAATACATACTTGCATCTTGACCTCTGCTCACAAGTACATAAGTCATGACATTTATGTGATGACATTGACATACACATGCCCTCCCCCCAACTGATGCCCATGTAAGTATTAGATTCAAGCAATCCCCCAGATCTGTGGTAGTAGAAGAAAAAATTAGAAAACATTAAAGAAATCCAGTCACAGAAAATTGACCGGGAAAGAACTTGAATATACTAGCTAGTTGAAACCCATACTAACTACAGCAACATTTTGTGGCAACTTACTTTCTAAACTGCTACCTTTTTTTTTTTTAAATATAAAACATCTGCTTTGAGCACTTCAGAGTAATTCTGTGCCTTAACACCCACAGCAAATTCTGCCGCTTTCATATTACAGTAAGCCATTGTTTTCTTGAGTAGAATACAGAAGCTGGGACAGTGTTGTACTTAACTCAAATAATGACTTTTGGGATGATTACTAGAGTATTAACACATGGCATAATAGTCATAAGACATATCCTGTGCTTTACTATAGCATCAATTTGGTCTGCACAGAAGAGATCAGTGGCAAATTAAATATTTGCATTTGGTTTTCAGCAGAGTGTGAATGGTTGTTAACCCTCAAGGCCCCTTTGCAGGTTAAGGGATTAAAAAAACTGGGAAAACAGGGCTAGAGGAAAGGAGGGGCTAATTCTTCCTCCTCCCTCCAGTACTATAAATCTGGCCCAATTGTCCCCTTACACCTGCTTTTAAATGAAGTTAAAAATGTCAGAGTCCCCTTACAATGACCAGTGTGGTGCTCTGCTTCTGCCAGTAGCAAAAAACCATCTGAGTGCATTGATTCTCATGACATTCCAACATTGTTCCCCAAAGTTCTATGCCTACAGTGTTCATTGGGTAGAATCGCCAACTAATTTTGAGAGGGTTTTCTTTGGTATCCCATTGTTCATCTTATGCTAATATTGTTCCAACATTTATACACATAACATGAGACAGGCATGATAATGGTTGGGGCATATTTGCAAGTGCCCTTAAAATGAGCACTGTTGAATGGTAAAGCTACTAAGTATAGTAAAAGGAAAAAAAGCCAGAAAAAGTTCTATTCCACTCTTGTTATGATTACAAGTAGTCCTCAACTTACAACCACAGTTGGGACCAGAACTTCCATCACTAAGTGATGCAATCTTTAAGTGAGTCGCACCCAATTTTACGACCTTTTTTCCCACAGTCATTAAACGAGTCACACGGTTGTTAAGCAAATCTGGCTTCCCCAATGACTTTGTCGGAAGCCCCCTGGGAAGGTCGCAAATGATGATCGCGTGACCCCGGGATGCTGCAAGAGTTGTAAGTGTGAGGACCAGTCATAAGTCACTTTTTTCATCACCGTTGTAACTTTGAATGATCATTAAACAAATAGTTGTAAATCAAGGACTACCTGTCAGTATAATAGCTTCTCTTAACTACTTTATGGGAAAAATAATTTTGCTAAGGAATTTTTCCAGGCAAACAAATACATTTCTAGGAAGTACATCTATATTCACTATATTCTGGTGAAGGTGAAGTCCATATTTGCTCACTTCTCCTGGAACAGATTTTCTATCTCAAAATAATCTTTGATAGAGTTAGTGGACTTTTTTTTCCTCTTGCAGGTGTTACTTTGCAAAATACATTAGAAGTTGTTCTTGCTGATGAATCTAAATCTATTTACAAATAATCTCTCATCAAAACTGTCTCTGGATTCTGTGTGATAGTATGGGAGAATATTTTTATAATGTTGCCCAGCAAGCTATACTGCAAAAATCAGGAATACAGTTATGTATTATTTCTGCAGCATTCTCTGAACAAGCTGACTTCTGCAATTTGCCCAGTAAGCTGACTCTCTTGAGCTTATTCCAAATTGTCTCAGGTTGTGAAAATCTAAAAGTTGGGTGGGGACAGAGAAGGAAAAAGAATGGCTGACAAATCGTTTACCATTGTTGCTTAAAGGGGAGGGGGGAAACACTTTGAGCTTAGTATCTAAACCAGCTTCAGACCTCCATCTGCTTTTGCTAAGCAAAATTCAGGGTAATATTTGGCCTTGTGTCCATATGATTTACTTAGAAGAAAAGTGAAACATTAAAACTTATATAGAAATTGTAATGCATATAAATGGCATACTTAATGTCAGCAATAGGAGAAAGTGTATGGATTTATTGCACAAAGCAGATAGTCTATGATTCTGAATTGGATTGAATCATGGCCACACTCAAAACACTGTAATGACTCACTTCTGTCTTTATTGGTAGCTTTGGCAGAAAAAGAAAGAACTTGAAAAAGTAAAAATTAGATGAATAAATTATTCCAAAATCTATTTTAGGACAATATGTCTATGGCCAACAAATTGTCACCATATAATATGCAAGCTTTTGAAGTCTTCAGAATTTGTGATCAGTTTAGAAGCTTAAAAAAAAAAAAAACACTACCAGCATCTGGCAGAACTTCATTTGAATGTCCGTTGCCTCCCATATTCTGCCTTATAACTAAGCACAGACATTGTGGCACCAACAGGCACCTGATTTCCTATCCTTATCCCATTCCCTACTTTATTTATTACCCAGCTGGTGAAGAGTCCTAGAGGAATTGCAGCGAAATTTGAACCAATGGAATAATATGTATTCTGCAGCATGGAACCACTGTTTAAAGATTAGAAAGGAACACTCTTGCATGCAGGATACAACAACCACCTTCGTTTTTCCAAAGCCTGATTCATATCTCCATCTATATTGTTTTTGTTAGCTTCTTTTCAGTGCTGGTTTGACTTATTTTCCATTATCTTCTGCTGAAGTTTTGGTTTGAAGAATGCCTCCCTCACCCATATTCATTCATATACAGGTAGTCCCCAGTTTAAGAACGAGTTTCGTTCCCAAGGTCTGTCCTTAACTCGAATTTGTACGTTAGCCAGAATAGTATTATTGTATAATACTGTATAAGAAGTATTGTGTAATTAACTCAAACTATTGTGTATTTAACTTGAATCATTGTGTATTTAACTTGAATCATTGTGTATCTAACTCAAATTTTGCTATAATAGGCTCCGTTCTTAACTATGGGTCATCCATAAACTGGGCGTTCTTAACCCAGGAACTCCCTGTACATGGTATGGAGAGTATTCGTTATTGTTTGCGGCATGTTGTTCAGTTGGTTATGAGCCAAACTTGTTCGTATAGCCCTTATGCAATCAATATATTTCTCTGCTTTACTTGTCAAATTAAATTTTCAGCTTTCTCACTGAAGCAGTGTTTTTGTGGGTACCTTAAAAGTTGTGTGGGAAAGAAAGTGGTGTGTGCAACTCGGCAGCCACCCCCATATGCCCATCTAGTGGAGGTTTCTTACAGAAATGTATTTGTGTCCAATAGCAAACTTGAAGTGAGTGATATTATTATATCTCCAGGTGTTATTTCATTTCCACCTACAGTAAATATTAATAGAAAAAACACCGTGTCACATACTAATTGTCTGCATTTCAAGCAACAAAGCTTCCTCCAGTTCTCTTCTGTTCTTTTGAAATCATGAGGGGTTTTTTTCACCTGGATATTCTTCTGAGCAAGTGAAGGAAGGTAAATGTTAAAGCAGCCATTTAGCAACTTTTCCAGTACATAATTCCATTTGACAATATGAACAAGTTCTGAATTCTACTTGTTGCTTCAGAGAAGGAGAAGCAGAGCCTGTTATGTATGCAAACTGCAAATTTCCAGACCATTTCTCATGTTTAACATTTCATAGCACTGGCAACTTTTCATCTGTCTGTGTTTCTGTCTCCAAATCTCTTCAGCCTGGCTCACGCTGCAGTTTTCAAATAGTTGTTGGCTGTTTGAAATGCCAGAATGCCAGTGCGGTAGAGAATGTCCAACAGCTTTGAGATTTTTTACCACACAATTCACAAAGCTGTAGCTCTTTTCCCAGGCCTTTGAGTTAGGGGCAAGAGCTGCAGTGGCAGGGTAAATAAGGCCATTAATGGCTCTGATTCAGAGGATTGAATAACGCATTAAAACTTTGGCTAGATCATTTTAGCATGTCAGTTGCTGCGTTTTGGTGCCTTCTAGATGTGCTGGACCATTCACATCATCCTTAGCAGCTAGCTAGGGATTAGGGGATCTGAAGTCCAAGTCCCAGTCCAGGATTTTACTTGAAGACTGCTATGTACAATATTTGAGGAAATCACCAGAAAGTATTATGGTTTTTTGTTGTTTTTTTAAAGGTACATTTTCCAAATTCATATTAGTCAGAAACACAACATATATGAGAAAATCATGGGCTAATTCTAGGTCAGGAAAGACTTGATAGTTATAAGCCTACATCTTTTAATGTGTAGATAAAATTATTTATTTTCCATAGCTGTGGATTAGACTTTCCCTAAAAAATCCCTGGATTTGCTTTTCCAGAAATCCTGTAAACCCATAAAGAAAATGCAGCCAAGTGCCTAATGACTCACTGAGTCTGGAAATTCATATAAATTCTGTGGGATTTCATTCTAATAAAAATAAAATCCTTCACTTACCACAAATGAACTTCCAGGAGCAGGAGGGTGACCAAGACCTGCCTGAGATCACCCTCCTAATGTGGAACAAGAGTCATCTTACCAGCCTCCAAAAAAGAAGTCGCCCAAAGAGGAGTTTAGAAAGGCATGACCTACAAAATGGAGGGTTTGGATTTTCTCCCATCACTAATGGGAGAAAATTATTTTGGATTTTCTTTTTCAGTTGCATTCATCCATTGACTCACTTGGAAACTCTTTGAAATTAAAATAAAGTTCTTAATGTGATCTGAATGCCCAAGTCATGCAATTGCAATACAGCTGAAAGATAATCACCCACTGGAGAATAATATAGCACTCTTCATCTCCCATCTAAATTTTATTGTGTGGAATTAAATGGACATGTAATTCAGTAACAGATTTGTGAAACAAGATATTCTGGGCTTAAGAGGCAGTTTAGAAGTTTTGTCAACTAAAAATGAGTTTCTGGCATTTGAATAGATCATGCCCTAAAATCCTCCTGGCTTTTGAGGGATGTTTGGACATTGCTACCTACTCTGTCTCTATTGGATGAACCAATGAATGTCTTGACTTTGGGAATTATAGCCTGATCTCTGTGCAACTTTGGGTTAATAGCGATGAATGAAAAGAAGCAGGAAAGTACCAAGACAAGATGTAAGGATTGCAAGCTTAGTCCAGTGTACCGGTAATATTATTTAGCACTGTACAAATATTAGTTAACAAATCCTCACAACACCCCCTGTGAGGTAGGGAGACATTTTTGTCCCCACTATACAGATGGAAAAACTGAGGCACAGAAGAGTTAAGGTGTATATCAAGATGGTGGCAAGCCCATAATTCAGTGCTTCAATTTCTATAATCTGAAACTAATTATAAAATCATGCTTCCCCTTTATGTATTAGGGCCCAGCCATGCCTTCTAAGAAATAATATTGTGGTTGTTGTCTGTTAAACAACATATATTTGATATTAAGTAATTGTTCCAGTTTTCATCCCCAAATAGTACAGCATCTTTTCACATTCTCATTTAGATTCTATCCCATGCCCAAACTCTAAACTTTGTTGAACATTCTGGTTTGGGTTTAGGTAAAATGTACTATAAGGGAGTCTCATTAGTATTTCTTTCTTCGTTAGCTATTGTCTTCACATCTGAAGAAAAAGGAGGGAGGATCTCTGGAAAGCTGATGTGACAAAAGGAGCAGAATATAAGTACGAGGCAAAGTGAATCCTTCTCTATTGCTCTCTTCATCCAAATTCCCAGAGCAATTGTGCTAGGAGGACTAGAATGTTATCACTATGACAGCAGATAGCCAAAGCTAGATCCAGGGTCTCTTCTTAGATCAAAAGTAACAGCTGGGGAGGAGAGAAAACCTGTCAAACTAATGTGAAGCCAATGGGGAGGACAATTCACCCGGTGATCATTTATGGGAGGACATGTCCATTCAGGCCCACAGAACTGGGTTTCTTCTTACAATGTTTCTTTTTCCCTCTGGGAACATCTGCTAAGCTTCATCTCTGTCAGCTGGATGTACCGTACAACATTGGTATCTGCAGGGAAAAATAATTAAAATACATCTACTTAGTATAACTTTTTTCTTGAAATCCGCAACAGCCACATTTGTAGATCATATTCTCAACTGCTAATAAAAAAAGGTAGGGAAGACTATTGTAGGGGACATCTGCAACCAAACTGAGCACGTGGCTAGTTTTACAGCATTTCAACTGTTTTCTCTCATAGAACTCAAATACCAAGTCAAGATACTATGCTAAGGTCAAACCAAACAAACCCTATGATGACATTATATGAGGTATGTATCATTTCCTTGTAAGCCTCCAAGCACTGAATGTATTCCAATCAGCGTAGCCTCACTTACTCATCTCCATAACATCCCCCAGCCTGTATTGCCTACACAGGCAGTGTGTATGAGAGAACCAGAATGACTGTGCTTTATATATATGCTGAGAAAATAGTGTGATTGTAAATGCCAGTGGCACCATGGAGATCAGCTGAAAATATAGGATTTGTCTATCAGTGGATATTAGCGATGACAAGAAGCTAGCTGTTGAATTTTGCCTTCCTGGATGTATCTGATGAGCTTTTCTTAGGCCAGGTAGATTCTTCATTTGATCCAGTTGGAACTTTAGGAACAAAGAGAGCTGCCTCAAACTGATTGAATCAGCATTTGCTCAAGCTAGCCCAGCATTGTCTATACTAGGAATGGCTCTCCAGGATTTCAGACAGTGGCTTTCCCTACCCCACTTGGAATGAAGACTGAGATTAAAACATTCTGCCCGCAAAACATACATTTGGTGCACCTAATTTCCTCTGGGAGAGGGAAATGCATGACTTTGGCAACTATATGTGGGGCTCTTGGATTGTGGGGCACCAAATCTTTGCTGATAGTCCAGTCCTTGGAAAGCATGAAGTCACCTGCCCCTGATTTAGATTGGCAAGGTAAATGTGAAAATTAAGGAGATATTTAATTGCTACAATAACATTGTAGTGCCAGTCTCCTTGAATATGTATGCAGCAAAAATACAAAAATGGTCTTGATTACTGCATCCAAGCATGAGTAAATACACTGGCTCAGAAATAATGAAATTGATACCCCAGTAGCTAACTCTTAGAAAAACTCACAAGAAAAAATGGGTGTTTGAAAGAGAAGGACTAACTTAGTTTTCAATAATAGGCAAGCAATGAACTTCCATATAACAGTTCATAATCTGAAGGGTCAGCACTATGTGATCCAAGAAGTGCAATGGGAGATTTCATAAAATATCAGACATAGGGAATCTCTCACCCTCAAAATGTTTCTGGACTACAACTCCCAACAGTCCCAGTCAGCATGGACAGGAAGGAAGAATGGTGGGAGTTATAGTTGAACAGTATTAGGAGGTCTATAGTTTGCCCATCCCTACCTGAAAAAAAAGATACATATTCTACATATTCAAAGTACAAGTATCTCTTGTTTTTCTCCTTTTTCTGTTTTACTGCATGTATAATTTGCTGTTATGTTGTCTGCTTTTTTATATGATGTAATGAACCCTTGGACAGATCAGGAAGATCAAAAGATATATTCAATAAGGAATATAAATATAATTTGGAGAGCAGCTAGAAAGCCACACATTTCACTCAGCTTTAATTTATCAGCTCCTTTCATAACGTTTGTACTACTGGCTTTAAGTAATCGAAGCTGAAAAATTGAAATGCAGCTCCTTTCTATATCA
The DNA here is from genome assembly GCA_030867105.1 of Liasis olivaceus. Classification (NCBI taxonomy): domain Eukaryota; kingdom Metazoa; phylum Chordata; class Lepidosauria; order Squamata; family Pythonidae; genus Liasis; species Liasis olivaceus. The sequence goes on from CM061349.1 coordinate 65,716,235, forward strand.
TGCATCATATCAGTCATAAAACTCCAAAGAAACCTTAACCTTCAAAATATACAATAGCTATAAATGCCATCTTTGCTATTAAGACAGTGTTCAAACCGTGTAATGTGCATAATATATTCTCTGTCACTTGAATCTCCCCCTCTTGGCACAGATTTGAAACCCTGAATGTATGCCCAGTGAACATAGAGTGATAATTACCTAGACAGGCTTAGAAATCACACATACTGAATTTCTAAAATGGTGGGAGAAGAGGTGTGTGACAGGGGCTGGATGGGTGGGGGAGGGGGGGCTAAAGGTCCATGGATAAAATGCCAAGTAGAGGTCATGCTTTTTTGTCAGCACAGTAGGAAATGGAGCCAGTGACCTATGGCATAAATTCATGCATGTGAATAATTTCTCAAATGTATTTTCTTTTCAAGATCCGGAGACAGAATAAGATTTAATCAAGGATATGTCATAATGTTTCTTAGCAAAAAAACCTCCGTCAATTTTTACTGCAGATTCTTGGGCTTGATTACTACACCAAAACTCTAGGCAAGCTGGCCTTCATGGAAACAATTTCTGCAAGTCCTTACCCAAGCCCTTTTTTCTAAACAATTGCACTAATGGAAATGTCATAAGCCAAGTGTTCTTGTTCTTATCTCTTTACACGTTAACGTGATTTTCTTAAACATCCAACTGGAAGCATAGTGCTGCAACTACCACCCAGTAGATGGATTCAGTCATTGTGCTAAGCCATCCATGGCTTGTTTGGCTTTGGCTTAACATGATGTCGTCAGCCATTGAGGTTAATTTAACCAACTATAGTTAAAATGTTCTCTGGCTTAGCATGATTATAAACACCAGAATTTTGAGAGTGGTTGTTCAGACATTGTTCTAAGCTACACTGTTCAATTTTGGCTTCCCATGATGTGTGAACCTATCCATGTGGCTTATTAAATCAAAGCACTATTAAACAAATGATGGCTTTTATTTCTTTTCCATTCCTTAGCATCGTATGTGATGTTTTCATTTGTTTTTTTTTTTTAAAAAAAACTATGAAATGTCTTTGTGGATGTATGACAGCTCAAGAGTCTTTGATGATCCAGGGATGTGCACTGAGAAGCCAAAAAATATATTGTAAGTATGTTGCATGGCAACAGTGAATCTAACTAATGGCAGCAATCAGGATAATTTCAAGCTATACTGCTATCCTCGGGAGGGAGGGAAGGAGGGAGGTAGGGAGGACGGACATCTTTTTTGTTGCTTGTGGGAGATGGGTGGGTTATAATCACCACTCTATTACTGTCCTCCTTGTGACCATATACTGTGAGACTAAAAGTCAGTCTAGCCTAAAGTCTTCCCTATTTCTCAAAACTTTTTTGGGTGGGTTGGTGGGAGGAATATTTGCTTAGATGTTGTTTCTCCTTGATCTCAGAGTGAGATCCATTTGCTCTCTGTAACATCTGATTATATGGATCAGGGATGGGTCATCTGTTAGTGCCAGGGGCACACTAGACAACCTGCGAGCGTATGATGGGTGCCTTCATAAAATTGTTACCATGGGAAATCATCCTGTTCATAAAATAGTTGCCATAGGAGGCATGGTCAGTCACAGAAGTGCCATGTAATAGACTAGTCATCCAAGCAGCTCTCTGTCATCCCACTTGGACCTTTCTGGGACCCAAGCTGGGGCTTTGCTTTGTAGAATAATTGCTTCCTGTTTACCTTTTAATTAAAAACTATTTTTAAAAAGTCAGGTGACGCAGACAGATGTCTGGGGGCACATTAGTGCTCATGGGCACCATACTACATGGCCTAGGTAGCATCCTGACCTTTAATCTAGACTCTCTGTGTTTCTTATTTGGCTGGAGTGACTTCTTTGCATCACGAAAGCAGAAAAATAAAACCATAGCCACAAAGAGAAAAATAGCAACTAAGTGGAAAGAGACTGCTGAGAATGTTTTTCCCAATGCAGACTCCTCTCATTTGTGAAACATGCAAACTACCAAGAAATATTTCCAAGAGATGCTGCACACAGGGATGGCAATATATGACCATATGCTGTCATATGGAATAGACCTCTCAACTAAGCAATGTTCATATCACTATTATATTTCCTCAGTCTAAGCTGGTAGAAATGAGGGGATTCGCCATATGATATGGATACCTCATTTAAAAATGGGCAGTAGCTGACAGATTATGCTTTATGTGCAGGTGAACCCTGCCCTCTCAAAACTCTATCTAAAATCATGAAGGGCTTCTGCCAGTCAGCATAGACTATCAAGCTACTTGGGATCAAGCAGTTTCTTATGGGGAGAACATAGTGGTCACTTTATATGATAGACATGTTTCTCAGCAACCTTCATATTGCTCCCATTATTTGTACAGTCCAAAACCAGCTTTCTCCAATAGCAACTTCCAGTCCACTTTCGCTAAATCATCACATCTCAGAAAATTTGGGGAGAGCAGACAGGGCATTGGACTTCTTCAATCATTTCATGCATCAGTGAAGATTAGGAATACCAACGAACCTCCCAATCTGACATCCTGGCAGTGCTTATCAGGAAGCCTAAGTATTTTCCATGGCCTCATAGAAGCCTCTTGCATCTTTCTTACTTAAAAGAGGATGCCAGTGAAGAATGATATAGTATTTGGGAAATTAAAAAATGAACCATATATTGCTTCATTATCAAAATGCTACACTCTTTCTCTTTTTCTCCCTAAGTGCTTTGAATTGCCTTCCAGGATTCCCATGATACCATTTCCCTGCTGCCTTCAAATCTTTCCTCAAGCCTTGTTTTTTGTGCAGCCTTCAGCACATCTATTTCTCATGCCTTGTTGGAGCTGCATCTAAGTAAGCCTCGGTATCTGCAAGTGAAGCCACCTATGGGGCTTCCCTATTTATCCTTCGGTAGATTCCTTTTCCTGTGCTGTTTTCCCAGGATTATCTTGTAAGCCCTGTGGAACTGAGACTTGCCTGCTTGTCCTTTGGAAAGTCCCACGTACACCAATTATGAAAAAGAAGAACCACCCCAACAGACCTAAGGATGAGGCTCAAGCCAATTCTTGTTTCCTTTGCTGAAGGGGGCAAAAACGAATGGCATTTTATAATAGCAAAGCCGAACTTGCCTGAACAGAGGGATCCTCACAAAACAGCTGAGGCAACATTTTCCTTAATCACATCATATGTGTCTGGCCTATCCCTTCTGAACAGTCTCCTGCCCTACTACAAACTGCCTCTTCTAATAAAAGAATGGCCCAATTATCTCAGATTCCTCTCTACTTCTTTTCTGATTGAGGTTAGGGGGCAAAGGTAGAATGCAGTTCAGGCAGGTTAGTTTTCAGCATTGTAAGCTCTTGGCAGAGAAATAAAGAGCTTTAAAAGATATGCTTCACCAGCAGCAGGCTTTTAGAACAGAGGATTCTTCTGTGAAATACATTCCTGCTTGCTCAGTGAAGCGAGCTTTCACTGGTTTGTACTAATGGACTCCTATTATATCCATCAAATTCTTATGTATCCCAAGCATGTGGTCTCCCCCCACCCAAGAAAAATGCCATTATTTCACAGGCATGGGTGTGGACAAAGGAGGGTGGTGGCAGCTATCGCAAATAATTTATGTAATACTTTGAGGTTCAGTTTTGTATCAGCTTCCAAATATAATAGTTTTACTTGATTATACCACTCTGTCCTCAAAACATAGAAATTGGTTAAATAAACAAGCAAACAAAACTCATAAATGCCACTTTGGAAGCAGCAGCCTACATTAATGGGTAGGTTACATGTTGCAGATGAGCTTGTCAAAGATGGATTTCAACAATTCACCTGAGTGAGAGCAAGACAGAGGAAAGATCAATAGAGCTTGGCAGATGTCTTACTGTAGAGAGTTTTGGAGATGACCTTGAAGAAACTATTCAGAGTTGGTTACAACAAAAATATGTGCAAAAGCATGCACTAAGCCTGAGAAAAGCATGAAGAAGAGACCCAGATTAACTCCTCCCTGACTCCCTGGGGTATAAGAGGGAGGGAAGGGAAAACACAGTCAGGTCTGCAAGATTATGTTAGTATAATCTATTTCAATAAAATATAGTTCTAGTCATCTTTGAAATCTGTTTCCTGATCTGGTAACCTCGAAGGGCTGACACTTACTCTGACAAAGCCATATGCCCCCCAGCAACTTATTTAGAGCAGGTATCAGGTTGTAAAAAGTTATAGCTGAGTCAGGAGCAGCAGTGACAGTTAGCTGCCAGTGCAGTGAACTCCTGAGAAGGTTGGTTTTGAATTCAACTGAGCACTTTGGAGTTCTGTGGGAATGAATGGATTTGGTGATAGGAGGTGTGAGCTTCGTTTGAGGAGTCTCAAACTCTAATTACCTTTAGGAACCTTTGGGGTGATTTTCATCAGATTTGGGTCCTATGGAATCTCTAAGGCAAACTCCCACTGTATTGTGGCACCAAGGTAAGGGGTTCCCTTCTGCATCAGGACTGCCATCCTGGTCACGGAGTAGAGCTGAGTGCAGACATTTTCTTATTTGCTCTTGTTCTGGTAAGTACACTAGGGGGAGCCTGGGTTATATTGCATAATGAGATAACCCTGTAAAAATATAGCAACAGCCCCAGCTGCCATCTGATCACTGTGTCCTGCCACTGCCAGTTTGTTCTGATGGGTGCTACCCTGCTTCCTTCAGCTCTGCATGTGGTAGCAGAAAGTGGAGCATGCACAGTAAACAATGACTTATATGCATACATGGGATATCAAGTCCAATCATTAAAATTACTCCTGATTTTTTTCCTGAAAAATATTTGGCAACCACCTTCGCTTCTGATATGTATCTAAAAAACAGGTAAGGGGTCAAGAGGCTTAGAATGATCTCGTCCTCTCTCATCTGCTTGTGTATCTACCCCTTCTCTATCATTTAAGAGATACTTACTCCAGTCCCTAAACTCAGATGAAGTCAAGCACTGAAATGTATAAAAGTAAAAATGGTGGCAAAATATGCAATGGCTGGTAATACTGGTGAGTACCTGAACTTGCTCATTTCCTTGGAGCTTGGGGCGGGGGGGGGGGAGCAGGGGATGAAAATAATTTAGTACTCCCTTCTAATTAGTTTTCATTTGGATGAAGTCAGACATTTCCTGTAGTTAAGTGAGATGCAGAGTAGATATGACAGCCTCTAATCTAAGCAGCCTGACTGAAAGGGTATATAAACATATCAGCAGAGCAAATACAGGGTATGCAGCTGTCTGAGCCGAATGAAAAGTGCTCCAGGCAGCATCTTGCCAAACGTGACAGATGGAAGCAGAGTGTCTTGTGGGATATGAAGAGGACAATGCAAGGCAAATGTCCAGCTTGCCCTATGGGTGACAAAGAGTGGTTTGTTTGTACTGTACATATCTTTTGCTGGAGAGGACCTTGACCTTCAGCCAACTTTATATTAATCCCAATCCATGGAGCCTTATGAGCAAATCATTCCCAACTCATTAGCTAAGTCTTCGTTGATGCCATTTTGACAGCCATGACAACTTGCTAAGAAGTGGGAGAAATCTGAGTGAAATCTGACGTTCAGGTCTTCTCCCCAAGAAATGATTGGCATCCTCCAAATGCACATCACTACCAATAAGGTTTTAGGTACAGCAGAGACATCCTGCACAATCCTTAGCACCAGAAGCTGGAATGAGATGAAGTATAAAATCCATTCAAATCTGTCTTTATTCCTCTAGTTTTTGAACTTAAGAGTAGCCTCTTGTATTTCTGTGCCATGCCCTTGACTCCCATGTGACAAATGAATAGAATTCCATCTCTCCCTCACAGCACACACAACAACCCATTGATCCAAGTGGGAGGAACAGGAAAGAGAAAGAGAGTTTGATTACCACTGCTCCACATCTTTCCTTTCTTCTTCAAAACAGACATAAGGCAGGTTTCATTTTTGAATACAAAAACCACCGACCCACAACAACCCACCAGAATTTCAGTGGTCAGTTCAGACTGACTTCAAGGAAAGACCTTTCCACTTCAATAGTAAGGACAAGCAGGAGAGCAGTCTTGGCACCCACTTCCCAAGCTTTGGAATCCTCCTTTCTCCAGAGGATCACCTAAAGTTCCTTCTTCTGAAGTAATGAATAACTCTCACTTTGATGGAAATTTAGTGACTGGGGCATTTTTCAACATGTGGACATATATGCATACGTACATATAGACTCACACATATAATATTTCTATGCACCATTTTCGCTTTTACAGTCCTCAAGTAACCAGACTGAAAAGATCTTCTGAGGGCTTTAAAGAATGGGTGGAAGATCTTTTCTCTGTTCTGAACTACATTCCCCAATGATAATATTTCAGGGGCCACATTGTGGTGGCAGGTGAGGTCAATTTCTCTCTCCCTCTCTCTCTTTCTCCCCTTTCACTTGTCCTTATTCTCTCTTTTACTATTGGTCTTATTTCTCCTTCCCTCTTCCTGTCTACCCAATGGATTGCTAGGAGAAAGATAATGCTTTGCATAGATTTGAACTGATAACTTGCAGAAGGCTTTTGAAATTAAGGTGTGGGATACAGGCTAATGAGCTTTGCTTTAAAAAATGAGTGACTCCCAAAGTGCAATTACTTAGGTCTAGATTTTTGTTTCTGAGATTCAAAGTACTTCAAGGAGCAGGATGGGACCTATGAATGATGGCTCAAACTGCTGTTCCTTCTTTTTCTGTGCCAAGATCATCATGATGTTGCATGTTTCCCTGACTCTACCAGTAGCAACCATAGATAACTTGCAGAGAAACACAGGATTGCAGTTCTGAGTAATTGCACTTTTCATATATAGTTCAATGGATGACAAATGTGAGAAGAAGAGCAGAAAAATCTACTGGAGTGAAGACAGGGGAGTTCTGAACAAAATACATTTTTAGAAAGGAGGAGGAAACCAATGCACATGAGAAGAGGGTAACAGCAGATGATCTCTTGCCAGTACCTGTTGGCTGCCGAGACCTTGCTTCTTTCAAATAGTAAAGGGCCTTGTTGTAGTCTCCAAGGTGATAGAATGCTACTCCTGACCGGTAGAGTGCCTTGAAGTTTTCTCCTTCTTTCTTCAGTACTTTCAGGCAATATTCTTTGACCCGCTCATAATTCACCAGCTCCGCTTGAAGTAGGCAGGCTACAAGAGAAAGGGAACAGCAGCTACTACAGTGTAAGACTGTTTTAGAAAACCACTCTTTCAAGACCAACATGGAAAGGATACAGAGTTAGATGAAAAGATGGCAACCCAGGAAATGGTATCCTGATGTATGGTCAGTTACAGTATAGACCATTTCTGCTGAGATTAGAGATTGGAAAACAGGATCTGTTTTCCGGTCTCTAATCTCCGCAGAAATTGTCTATACTGTCATTAGAAATGGACATAAAGGTGGCATGGATGGATGAGTTTTTATTTATTTATTTAATTTACAGATGAGCCAGGAATTCCTTGTGTGCCAGGAACAAAAATTGTAAAACCAGGCAAATGGATTTAAACTAAGTATGGGAAAATAATACAAACACAATGCTGAATTGTATCAGGCAGTTTAAAAGAATATTAAAAGGAGAAGAGTTTTTATGAAAAAATATATGCACACTTGAACTGCAAGGCTACTGAACATGAAGTCATGTATTATACCCAAACCTACTATAGCGTTCTCTCTTTTGATTATATCCTTTTAACTCTCTGGCTCAAAAACACTTGCGCTTTATTCTCTTACTCAGACCTATTCACAACAAACCGTTTCCATCTTCTCTTACAATTTGAAGAAATGCTCAGTAGTCAATATCCACACAAGGTGTAAGTAAGACGCTTGTTCACACTGTAGCTGCGAGCGTATATTGAAACACAAAATGTTGCATACCCAACTAAGCAGTCCTGCTGTAGTTATAATGTAGTTACGTAGTGCTTTGGATTGTTTAAAATACCTTATAACAACGTCAGTATCTTTTCTATATTGCAAATGAAAGACTAATTTACTTAAAGACATTGAGTAAAAACATGGGACAAAATGTACTGGACCCTCCCAGATCAGCCCGTTTGTCACTAAGGAATACATAACACCCACTGAAGATGCAAACTCACTGTACAGGCACTGTGGTTATTTCAGAGCAGAACACCATTTACAGGTTCAGGGGAGTGACTCACTTGCAGGACCATGGTTGTGTGCAAAAAATTTCCTTTTCTTTGCATCATACCCCGGTTTCTTCACCTTACAGAATGATAAGAAGACCGAAAAGAGCTGCTGTCAGCAATGGGCTCCACAGACAAAAATCTGGCAGACAGCTTTTTTATGTTCTTTCTTGTCATGTGTTTGGCAAGAGACTCAGCTTTTCCTTATCATGCCTTTTTTTTCTTTCACAAAAACTCTATACAAATTGTACCTTCCTTCAACTGAAGCCACGCAATCACATCAGTTTTGCAGATCTGCACACGCACAGGCATATGTACATAGTTATTAGACTCCCTGTCCTGTGAACTCTGAAAAATCTCCATGTCTGTATTTTTTGTCAGATAGAGCAAACCTAGGAAGAACAGGCTCATTCTGGACTTCTCTCTGCATATTTTTACATTGTGTCATTTCCAATAGAGACTCTTTTTTCTCTTCACAGTTGTGCCACTGACATAAGGGCCATAGAATTGATTCGTTCCCCACCAGACAAAGGATCCCTGCTCCCACTTTTTCTCAGGCCAGATTGTCTTTTCCAAGGTGGAAAAAATCCTGACCTTGAAAGGGAGGGAGAGCAGAAGAAGCCATGGATTTGAAGAATCTGCCCCCCCCCCCCCACCATAACATCATTATTTGAGGGACCACCTCTTCCCGATTACATCTACTCATCCCATCAGGTCTGGCAGAAGAAGTATGTTGCAGGTTCCATCTCCTAAGGAATTACATCTGGTGGGACCCAGGAGACAGTCCTTTTCTGCCAAGGCACCTGCACTGTGGAATATCAGCCCCCCGCCCCGAGGTGTGCTTGGCCTCATCTCTGCCAGCCTTCCAGAAATTCCTCAAAACCTGGTTGTGTCAACAGGCCTGGGGGTCACAAGGGAATGGTGATCTGATGAGGTGGCTCCCTTGTTCGGATCTGATGCTCTCTCTCAGCCTTTTAAAATTGTTTTTTATGGTTGGTTTGTACACCACACAGAGTCACATTTTGTGAGATGGGGAGGGCATAGAAATATGATAAATAAATATAAATAAATAAATAAAATAACTTCTAGTTGGCCAAAAAAAAAAAGGCTCTTCCTGCATTTTTGTCCTGCTGATCTGCAAGATTGTTGAGGACACTGAGGGTCCTTGGACACCAGAGCAATCTAACTTGGGCATCAGATTGCCCTGCCAATTTATAAAATGCTTGATGTTTGCATCTGTATACAGATTAAGCACAAGGGAGTTTCTTCCTGCAGATTCAGAATTTTAAAGTCATATAAAGTACACATAACGTAATTGGGGAAATAACAGAGAAAACAAACCAGGTTCTGTATGATGGTCTTACAGTGACCATTTTTAGGGGTAGCCAGTTGAACAGGCCCATCTCTCTCTCCCTCTCTGTGCAATGGCTAGATGCAGTAACAGCAGACCTCTCAGTGGAACTTCTGGAATGGACCCTATCTCCATTCACCCATTGATCAAGAGTAGCCAGACATGCTCTAGATCCTTTTCAGATGGGGGTATATGCCTAGGAATATTTTCCTCCACTATTTTATTCCAGGAGATTCAGAATTGCAAGACCAAATGTGATAAACACATATACCCTCAATACGTTCACAGAACCCCGCAAGGCAGACCAAGGGCTGTCTGGTCCAGCACTCTACTTCCTATAAACAGTCCTCCCCGTGTATCTAAATTGATCCTCTAGCAATTTGTGGTCCAAATCATGCTGCCACTGATTCTGGCATAATATTGATCAGTGATTGTCAGTCATTGACTACATTCTGGCACATCCCCACTGAAGTAGTTGCATAAGTTGGCCTTGGCAAATTCAAGTCTTGTTGATTTCATGAATGGTAGATACAATGGGCTTTAGCTGGATTGGATCCATAGGTGCTGTTGCTATGAGCATCCGTGGAAACCAGTATCAACTGTGCGGTGAAAGAGAGGCATAATTTTACGGCTGATGCTGTTATGCAGCAAGAGGAAGTGATTGCTGCTTACAGTATTTTCTGCTTCAGATGGTACCTTCAGATGGGGGTGGGGATTGAGAAAGAAGTGTGAACTAAAAGAAAGGTCAAATGCCTGAGTGCTGCAGCAAAATTCTTTCAATCAGTGGCCCAGGTCACCTGAGTTCTGTTCTGAAGAACAAATAGTCATAGCCTGATTCTACATGTACTTGTCACATGCAATGGAAATTTGTCACACATCACAAAGAGCACTAATGGGGATTTGTTCTCAGTGCAAACAGCAGCCTAAAGCAGCAGATTTTCATCAGGATGGCTGGAGAGTGGGAAAAGATTAAATCCTCCTCCTTGACAATGCAGCCTCACCAATGATATCCCAAACAAATAGAAATCTGCAGACTGGTATTTCCATTCAAAACAATACATCTTAAATGCACAGAGGCATAGAACATAATGTCTGTCTTGGTCCTGAATTTATCCTCTTCCTCCCAAAGAGAGAGCAGAAGCAGGGTCGGTAGAGATGACCCAGTCCAAAGAGAAATTTACCAAGAAATGGTTGTCCAAAGTTCACATTCTCCTTTTGCTCACATCACCTCCTTTGCTTTCAAGTTAATACAGCCAATCATATACTCAAAAGGGCTGGGAGCTCCTCTCTGGGCAAATATAGCTTTAGAGCAGTGTTTCTCAACCTTGGCAACTTTATGATGTGTGGACTTCAACTCCCAGAATTCCCCAGCCAGCATGCCAGCTGGGGAATTCTGGGAGTTGAAGTCCACACAGCTAAAAGTTTCTGAGGTTGAGAAACACTGCTTTAGAGAGGAGCGGATATAATGGGGCAGGGGTGGAGGAAAGAGATTTCAACCTATACAAATAGCTGCTGTCAGCATTGGAAAATTTACCCATTGGCTTCAAAAGCAATACCCCCTCCCTTTTTAAAATTCAGCTATATTCCCTCCTGTCCCTGCTTCTAATGGAGCTTGAAATGAAGGCATCCATTTCTTTCTGCCTTCCACCCCCTCTTCTCTTCCTGTCGCCACACTTTCTTCTTGTTAAGGTGTGAATCTGAAGCTAAAATCCTTGACAGCCTTGAGACTGCAGTTCTATATTTATGTGCAGATAACAGGTACAGCTGTAATAACAGCTGCCCTTTGCCCAAGAGTTTTGCCCAGTGCAGTTGGGGAGCAACCTCTTTGCATAAGGTGGTGTCAGAAGGATGCGTAACAGTAGCATACAGAGACAAATTACTGAAAGCGTGAAGAGGAAAAGACCACAAAGGCATCTGCAGGTTTAACATTAACTGGCTCACAAGAAGCTGCCTTATTCTGAATCAGAACACTGATGTGCCTAGCACAGAATTATCTTTTCACTCCCTGGTAGGAGGAGAGTATTTGTCCATGCAGTTACTCTGAGTCCAGCCAGACTCAATGGCATCTAATGCCACAGCAGTTCTGCAAGACTTCAGACAGAAGCCTCTCTCAGCATTACTTGGAGGCTATAAGAAATTGAATATGGACCCATTTGTAAACAAAGCACCTGATCAAGCACTGAGTTACATGTTTCCTTTAGAGATCAGTTATCATTCTGATTAATCATTTAATCCCAGCAACTTCATCAGATCTTTCTTCATGAAGTCATGAAAATTACCCCCACTTTGTCACCATGTCAGAAGCATGTTGATCCACATAATGATTTTCAGTCTCAGTGTGAGCAGTCTGCCATTCATTTCTCAAGCAAACCAATTCTTCAGGTATAGCAATATGAATACTGTCTTGATGGTCCAACTTTTATGCAAGGAAGCTTCATGTATTCATATGAAAACTGTATCACTTCCTGCTATGCTTTATGTGTCCTTTCTTGTACAATTACTAGCATGTTTCTAAGCATTCACTGAAAATATCCTTTCCACTACTGCTCCCACCCAAAAATTACTAAGTGTGGAAATGACTTCCCTGCATCTGTCTGTGAAGAAGGGCCCCACTTCTACAAGTTTACACACAAAGATTTTTCCACAGCCACCCTCCATGATCTTATTTAGGGAGGAAATCTAGGTTTAAGATCAGAATTCCATTAAATGTTATGCAGAGCATAAATCCATCAAGTTTCTGAGGTCTACTATAGCTTTCTTCTCCAAGAGATAATATAGTACAATTAAGGTTTAAATTTAATAAGTCAAATTGCTTCATTTGCCAAATTGCAGAAAATTACTTGTACTTGTTTCTTGTACTTTTATTCATTTAGGACTGACCTTTCCTGGATTTTGAAGCAAACTTGGGCTTGGTTAGTACTTGGATGGAAAGGAATACCACAGCTAGACTGGGAAGCATTTTAAAAAAATCCCAGAGGAAGGCGAACATTTTCTTACAATATCAATAAAATTACCTGGTTGTGTCAGCAGCTGAAATGTATGTATGTATGTATTTAGGGTATTGCTGTCAGGGTTGACCACAGAAAATGATACAAAAAGAGTAGTCAATGGCTAGACATTTCTGTGCATTCATGGACAAAGACCGCTTTGATTAATGTCTTCTGCATCTGGCATCTAGCCAATCTTATCTTCCTCTGCTTTGTGATCAGAGATAGTTCCTTCTTTCTTTTGGTTGTTGCTGTTGTTGTTGTTGAATGAGTGGTTAAAAGCCCTGGAGGGTTTCCTCTTTTGTCTACCTATCTTTTCTTTTTAATTTCCCCAGTAATCTTTGACCCAGCTTTTATCTTCCAAAAGCAATATGAATCCTCCGAAGCTCCAGTAGCTCTTCCTTTTCATTCTTGAATTATGTTTATGTCCTTTGTGAGTCATTCACTAACTGGGAAAGCTTATTCCGTGGCTTCCCCTTCTGCTCCTTCCCTATTGCTCTTTCTTAGCAAGCATCACTGCAGACCTTCCTGCCTTTCATGTGCTCTCATTTCTTCTCAGCAGAAACTGACCCTGCTGGCAAAGGGGCTTCTCTCCAGAGGCACTTCTGCACTTCCTAAATGTGCTCTGGGAGGCTGGGGGGATTCTCCAGAGCAGATCTGAAGGAGCACATGGTGGGCCAAGGGTGGAAGTTCTTATGGGGTAGAAATGAGTGAGATTCATTACTGATTATGTTCACTAACTTTCACTGTGAATCTCAGTTTATAAAGTAGATTTCTTCTATCTGCCTTTGTCACATGTTTCAAACTATGCTTTTATTAAGCATTTAAAAAAAAGATTGGCCCTTTTTCTAACAGAAAAGAACCTTAAAGTAAAACAAAAAGGCAGTATAATCTGTTTCAAAAAATAACAAGATAATGCATAACATAATTCTTAAATGATATTCTTAGAGTTCTATGAAGAGATTCCCAAATGTGACACACAACTAAACAAAAAGTGATACCACTCACAACTAACGTATTTTAAAAAGTGACTATTGTTTGTTGCAATAAGTTGTCCGCATCTTGAAAAAATTAACTTTAATCCCAAGAAAGTATGTCCAAGGCCGGCCAACATGGGAAATTAATCTTGCAGGTCTAATCTGCAGGTCTGATCATGCCCTCATTGCAGTAGTCAATTCAAGAAGCAATGAGGGCATGAGTATTTGTTGCCAGGTGTTGCACTCCAGGAAAAACTACAGCTGGTTCACGAGCTGAAGCTGGCAAATCTTTCCTAGCCATAACTTTTACCTGCATATCTAAACAGTAACTGTGAATCTAAGAGGACCCCCAAGGTGGGCCTGCTCCTTCAAGAGGAGAGTTTTTATCCAGAATTATCACTGGGAGAGGCAAAGTTTGCCCAGAAACCACCTCCTTGCAGAGACTCAATTTCAGCTTATTTCTTTTCACCACAGCTCAAACCAGCTGATGACCTTCCCAGTAGTTTTGTATAGATGTTAAATAGCAGGAGAGATAGAGATGAACCCTGCAGCATCTGTTTGGATGACCTCTCCACCCCTATCACTGCCAAGGGGCACTGCCTACTCAGGAAGTAATAGAACAACTTCAGAACAGTGTCCCCAACTCTCTGTCCTTGCAGGCAGAAGGGTACCATGGTGGTGGTGGCAGAAGCCACCAAGAGGTCTAAAAAGATGAGAAGGGATGTATTCCCTCACCCAGATCCCAATCTTGGTCACCCACTAGATGACCACTATACTTTCTATCTCAGGCTGGGCCCAAATCCTGATTCAGATCATCTGCTTCCTCTAAGGTGGCCTTAGAGTTCCATCACTCTCTCAAAAACTTTCCCTCTCACATAATACAATAAGGAAAAAAAAAGTCCTTTAATAAAAAGGAGGTGATGTATTGGCTTTGTTAAAATAGATATAGTTAGAAGGGAACACTTTTGAAATATAGTTCTGAACTCTATTATTTTCAGTTTGGAAAAAGGTTGGAAGTAGCATTTCAGTTTGGTTAGTCTGGTCCTTGCTACACTAATCCGAAACAAACAAGCAAAAACAAATCTGAGGAAGAAGATAGCTTTATAAAAGGAAATTACAATGTACAGTCTAGATGTAGAAATAGACAGATTCCAGACTTCTGTATTGACCTCTTATATCTTGTGAAATAATCCTGTTTTTCCCTCAGTGATTTAAATGATGGATAGCCAAGTAGTAAATACTGCATGAAATGTAATACTTACAAACACACCGTTTGTTAAATATTACTTCTAATTGCTCTTCCTTCCATACATTTATTTAGAACTGTATTGGCATAAAAGATGATGTGACTTTTCTTTTTATGCAGTTGAAATTAATCTATATGTTATATCCACTGGATCTCCAATTGATGAAACTGAAGGATAGATGTTATCCCTTGATAACAAAGTGCTTTTCCCCACTTTGTATCTAACTGCAGTGCAAACATGCCCTAGTTATGTCTTTTTTCCCTTTATGTCCCCATGATGTTGTCTTCATCTCCTCCCAGCTGCTGTCATTTTGGACCATAAAAAAGTAATATTTCAAACTTTGGAATGCTAGAAAAAGATGTCTGGTTCAGAAGACATTTCTGACTTTTGATTCAGACCTAGAGATCCCCTGTCAACGAACTGGCATGCAAGCACTTCCTGTTTCTACCATGCAAAGGTAGTATTTATGTACTGTAAGTAGCATTAATTTGACCAGGCTATGTGTAGTGGCCATTATCAGTCCCCTAATAAAACCTGGAAACCAACTACATAATTTTGACAAACGCAGAAAAGATTTGATATACTAATGTCCCACCTGAAGCATGAGGCAGACAGTTCAGATACCGATCTTAAGATCTGGGCAGGTAAACATGAGTGCAGGTGGTCTTCCAGTTAGACCAGTCAAAAATGATTTAGAACTTTAAAAATTAACACCAACTTGTTAAACTGGGATTGGAAATAAATATATTGAGAAGTCTTGCTACCACATAGCATATTTATAATGTACCATAGAGGTACACAACTTTTTCCCAAGCCCTTGAGATAGATTTTGAGGGTACGCAGCAGACCACATGGGGCAGAAGTTGAGAAAGCCTCATTCCTTGAGCAGATTTTGGCTCATGCAATACATGAGGGAACCTGCCAAATGGCTAGAAGAGTTTCTTCTTTCTACTCCTTCAGCTCCCCAATCAGTTATCCTGGTATCATTTGAAAATGCATACAGTAGTTCACTTGAAAATATTTGCAAATGTTTAATGTCTTGCAGCATAAATTGCAGTGTAGAAATACTTCCTGACACAATCTTGCTGTCCATGCAAGGATGCCATATCCATTGTTTATTACAAATATTTATATTCTATATATATTCAGAGGGACTTCACTGCAGCACCAGTTAAATACATTCAGCATGAAAATATACTCTGTAAACTCATTGGAACCATTCCTACTGGGCAATTGATGGTAAATGGCCTGGGTCAAGGCTAGGGAGAAGACGCAATTCTGCTGTAGCAAGTACTTGGACTGATTTTCACCTGTCTCCCTCGAAACCCTTGAATCTTTCACACAAGGCAGTGGTGCCAGTTGGCCCAGTGGAAGGGAGCTGGAGAACAGCCAGCTGGAGTAGAAAATGCTCTTTGGCTGTCTATCTCATGCTATACCGTTAACAAATAATTCATCTGAAACCTCCCCCTTCCCCCATGTCCAAATTTATTGATCTCTTGATAGATTCTGAACACAGATTCTATGGTCAAGAAGAGTATGTCCTGACTGAGTAGTGATTGTTCCAAAGTCATGATGACAGTCTTATGAATTTTAAACCAAAATGTAGCAATAATAGCATATATCCAAACTGTGAGATTAAATGTTCTAATCATAATTTGCATCTCCAACAGCATGACGATTGAAAGTAATTCTTGCTAAACGTAATATGCAGTACCAACATTCACACAATACATTTTTCTGTTATACATGCACACTTCATATGCACAGTGAACGAGATACTGGCCATCTGACTTACAGATGATGATTTCATTTGCAGAACAAGCTAATGATGGCATTCATACTTTCAGTGGACAGACTTTGTAAAGCAAAGCAACTGCTCAACAGTCATTAGCTACTGCTACTAGTGGATTTTTGTCCCATATGCTATAAATTTTTGACCAACATTTCTAGATGAAATTTCCATCAGAGGAAAAAGTACTGGCGCCTTGTGGTGTCTTTGTGAAAAGCTGTTTGTTTACCTACTGCAATGATTGGAAAACAACACTCAGCAGAGTCACTTGCAGTGCTACTCCCAAGACACAATCTGTGTAGATCCCTAGAGTATAGTAAACAAAGAACACACCAGCCTGTTCTTGTCAAACATCTACTTCCCATATCCAAGTCATTTTAAGCCTCTTCCCCTTCTGGACTCTAAGCTCATATTGCAGTAGCTGTGCTTAAATTCAAGGAAGCCTTTGCATCCTATATGGCTGAAGGCTGCATCCTGATCTGAAGGTTGTAGGGGTGAATTTACATTTAGGTTCATGCAGCTGGACTGAGGGAAGTAGGTTTCCCTTCTTCCAGCTCCCTAAAGCTGTTTCTCCAGTCTCCTGGAAATTCTACACAGGGCATTGAGGGATCCTACTAAATGCACTGATCCGTCTGAGGGCAAAAGTATGTCCTTGAAAACTGGGCAAAAGCACCTACTGTTTTGTAGAGTTTTTTCAGGATCTTGGAGGAGTTGCCACTATGGGGAGAGGAGAAGGCACTTCCATACTGTAGTTTAGTTGCATGTACCCAAATCTGGATCCAGCTTGCTATGTCAAATCATTTAAATCTGATTCATTCTTGTTAAAATCTGTCTAAATAGCTCTCCTGTTAACTTCTCCCATCTGATGGAAAATCTAAACACTCTAAAATAGGAGTATGCAATCTTTTTCAGATCGAAGGCTGAACTGGGCCATTGAATGGAGTGTCTGGGCCAAAAACTAAATTTTATTTTATTTAAATTGAATTGAAATAATATTAATTGAATTAAATAAAATTAATACTATTCCTCATATATTTAGCCATTTTTCCCTTCAGGTGCATTAAACATTACAGTTCAGCACCAAATTTTGGATCAGGTTAGGACTACTTTCAAGGTTTCTTTGGGGGAACAGCCTGTAGATTTGTATCCTTCTTCTGCAACATCTGAACAGATTACATTGGGCCACAATGATAGACTTATGGATATAATATGTCCGCCACAGTTTGGACAAGCTGCAAAGATCACTTTTGTTGGGAATATGGCAATTATGAAAAGAACTGAATCTTTGCTTTTCCTTTAGGAAAATGACACTATATGAGTCATTGCAAATGGCTACTGATAAAAACCACTATCTGAATGTATAGCTTTTATCTCATCACCTTCCAGCAACATTCCCCTATCCTTTTTCCTATTTTTTCTTCTTTAATCAAAATAGCTATCTTGCCAGTAATAAAAGGACATCAGCTGCAAACATCATGAGTGATGAATAGTAGCAAGTTGTGAAAACTACTTGGGGAGATGCTGCTGGTTTGGTTTGAAATTGTCTTCTTACATTTTGGAAAATCTTATACTCATGACTATGATATATTGATAGAAATGGAAATGTGTTGCAGGCTCTAGCACTGTATCCATCATCTCAGCATTAACATTACTGTTCCTAGGAAGGCCTAAGCAGGTTGCAGCACCTGCCTGATCTTGGCTAATCTCAACAGAGACCACCAAGAAACACAGACTATAGTCTAGACTGGGAAGACAGCAATGGCAAACCACTTCCATATTGTTGCCAAGAAAACAACTTAGATATGTCCACAAAATCCCCAAGAGTTGAGTTCAAGTGGAAGAAGACCATCTTTAATCCTAGAAATAGAATGGTTTTCTCCCACTAAGTAGACTGAAAACTCCATAAGGCCATATTTGATAGGAGTGGCTTGATGCAGACCCACCACCTCATTCCAGAGCCCCAAGCTGCCCAGAGTTGTGCTGTTACTCTAATTTTCCCAGAGGACATGTACAGTGCATACAGTTGACTTGAGCAGTTAAACATGGCAAATTATTTAAGGGGAAAGGTATCCTGTGAATTTAGCTACAATTGTAAAAAAAGGAAAAAAAGAAAAGATATGTAGATTGCACAGTGTGCTTGGAATAATGTCCTCCTGCGCACCATGAAGACGGAACCACAATAAGCTCTTGATTTCACTCTTACAATTTCTACATTGCATGAGAATCCCACTTCACCTCTAGGCAGTCTGCTAATTATGAACCAAGCTGCCCCATGATGATGCTGGAGAATGGAAGAATCGTTAATTATAACATTCTAAATTCTTATAGCATCTAGTTATTGCAGTTAAAAAGCATTTATATGGACTGCCTCTGATCCCTGTCCACAAAAGGGATCCTGCTCCAGGTCTTAGGCAGGAATGAAGGAAAAAGCTGGAGACCTCATCTAAAAGAATAGTGTTTAAAAACTAAGAGTTTTATCTTTAAAAGAAGAATGTCTGGTGACATCTTAAATACATTTATTACTGCCTTGCTGACTATGTATAACACTAATATTCTTGCATTATTTGGTGAACATAGGTAGGCTGCATGATAGGCTCATACATGGTAAATTGGACCCCATTTACTCAACCCAATTTTCTGAGTTCATACAACACAGTGAACCATACACTAACCACACAGGCTTATGGCTTGTCATGGGAAGAAATGTAATAACAAACATCAATTTTCTTAAGAGAACTAATAGAGGAGGCAAAAAGAACAAAGATCTTCTTATGCTCAGAGAAATGCAAGAATCCAGAATGGGGTGGGGAGATCATTATTACCATGTAGATTATGGATCAAGATTTAGAGGGTTTCTGCCTCACTTTGCTCCAGATGTGTAGTATTTGGGAATGGTACTATCAAGAAGAGGGTGAAGCTTATCGTTTCACTCTAAGGGTGGTCATAAAGCTTCATGAATTAATTACATTTGTTTCAGTTTTGACTTTAATTACCAGATTAATTTTGCATGCTGCAAAGATACGAACCAGCCTCCAGCATCATCTTTCCAAGAAGGCCTCTGAGTCCAAATGGGCCTCAAATGGGCACCGTATGCTTTTTTATAAAATTAGTGGCTGCTGCCCAGTGCTCTGTTTACAACCGTGCCCATCTGCCCAGAAATAGGAGAATAGGGGGTGTTCTGTGGAAGGTGGGCTAGAATGGTGCAGGTAGCATTCTCATGAATTCATCCTTTATTCCCCATAGCAACAATTTTGTGAATGGCAAGTCTCCTCCAACAGCCACTCCCAACAATATCTCTGAATTCTAAAGGAGCTCGCCAGATCAGAAAGCTTGGCGTCTCAGGTATAATGACTACAACAGTTAAGAGTTACTGGAAAATCTGTAAATAACTGCTTCAGTGTAAGCTGACACTGAAGGACTGTCTCTTGGGTCCTCCAGATGAACGCGCTCCCTTATTTAATAGCAAACAAAGCAAGGGGCAGACAAGCTGACCCCCCTCCCTCCACCATTGTGGCCACCAGCTTTATTTTTTACAACCAGAAAACAGACAGGCAGACAGGGACAGACAGACAACTCCTGCATACAAGGAGGTGATCCTGAGACTATCAGAAGCCCGCATGATGTTGGAATGCACATGTGGACATGAGACTGTGCTAGCCTGTACAACTCCAGCTCTTACTTTGTGATTTTAAGATACAAAGGGGGCTGAGTGAATATCTCTTTTATCATCCTATCCTGTTTTCCATCTTTCAAATGTTTTTGTCATAGCAGGTGACCTTGGCTGATCTTGAAAAAGCTAAGTAGCATTGGAGCATTTAGGTGTGCGGCCACCAGAAAATACCAGGGCTTTGAAGAGAACATCCCAGAATGCAGTAATGATATACTGTTCTCTACTGTTATTAAACAAACCACATGGATGCCGTCAGGTACCACCAGGAAGTGAGCTCAACTGGAGCAACATTCTATTTACAAACTGAAAAAGACTTTTTCTACATCAGACAGGAAGGGGGCAGGAGAAAGGCAGTTATGGGAGTGTTATTTCCTTCAAAGTGCAAGACAATTTAAGAAGAGAAGTATATGATTCAAGAATAAATAAATGATTCAAGAATGGATCAAAGGAGTATGTCAAACTGTGAAAGCAATCCATTATTAAGTCCCACAGAAATGCACCAATTATGAGCAAAGGCACCCAGTTCTAACCTATTGGCCCAGGAATGCTCAAGTTAAGTTTCATTATAGCATCAGGATTTGCCATGGCTCCTAGTCCTACCCCTGATTTTACAATTTCATTCTGACTGAGGCTTAAGGAAATCACGTTCATTGCTAATTCAGGGTTATGTTCAGTGAGGGAATCACAGCTAAACAGCTGCTTCAAACTCGTTTGGTCATAAATAATGGGATGTTATTTTTTAGGAGGGACCATTTTTTTTAATAGTCTGTCCTAACCATTTCAGAAAGCAGCCACTTTGATATTATATGGACCAAAAAAAGCTCTGCAGAGAATTTGTGTTTCTTATAAACCAGGATAGATCATGGCTATCCTAGATTTGACAAAGCCCATCAGAGGCCACTCTATGGGTCCAACCAAAGATTCCCAGTGATGCTGACAATTGGAAGTGATACCTTATGACTTAAAAGGATGGGGATGGGTCAGGTTCTCCTTTCAAGTCATAATTTGTTACTTTAAATTCACTTAATCATCAGATTAAGTCAAATCCAAAATCCCAAAGTGAACTGGAATGATTTAGGCAGGTTCAGGATTTATCTAAAACCAAACAGGCATCTTGTCATACTAAACCATGTTATCTAAGGTTTCTAAACTGGCTACGATCACCCCAAATGCTAAACCAACAGTCTCTGCCAACTCATTTTCAATTGCAGGATAATGTGGGAATTAAAAATTTATACAGGCAGACCTCACTTAACAACTGCCCTGTTTAGCAACTGTTTGAAGTTACAATGGTGCTGAAAAAGTAACATTACTACCAGTCCTCACATTTATGACCATCTCAGCATCCCACAGTCACACCACTTGTATGCTTCACAGCCAGCTTCCAACAAACAGAGTCAATGGAGAAGCCGGCAGTGAAATTGCAAGTCAGGGTCACATGATGTCTCACTTAACAACCACAGATGATTCACTTGATGATCACAGCGGAATTGAGGGCATAAGTCTGTTGCAGACATGTGATGTCTTGCTTAATGACCATGTCACTTAGCGAAAGAGTTGCTGGTCCCAATTGTGGCTGTTAAGCGAGGACTACTTGTAATTAGAGCTGGATTTTAGGTGAATTACAGCTTGAGAGGAAGAGTTATAGCTCCTCCCCCATCATCTCTGCACTGCCATGCTTTGTTGAAGCTTTCTTTGACCTTGGTAGAACCTTTGTATTGGACTCAAAGATCCCCCATTTCCCACAGTAGCCCCTTCACCCTCACAAGGTCTATAAAATGTTACCCCCAATTTGATTCATGGAACCAGAAATAAGGTGGGAACCTGTAGAACATAATTAGCTGGCTGACATTCAGTTCTGAATGAAAACCCACACAAGTTTAAAATGCCACCCAAGTTAATCCAAAAAACACATGCTGGCTTTGCACAAAAGTCTAAACAACTGCTGTGCTCATATAATATATTAAGGTTTGCTTAACACAATAGCTTGGTTCATGTGACACACAAAGACAATGGCTGGTTTTCACTACACAATGAACCACTAACTACCAATCCCAGTTGGGCCTAATCTACTAATTTGTGTGACCCTGTGCTGTAGTTTTGGCAATACAAATGTGATGGGGTTGCAATGCTTATATTTTAAATGGTATGGGGGAGGAGACACAAGGCAAATAAATTATGCAGTTTGATTGAACAGAAGGTAATTCAGTCTGTTATCTTCAAGATATATCTACTGTATGTTTCATTGATTGGTAGATCAAGCTATCCTGCTGCTAAGGATAATTATACTGTTCTCTAGCTGGCTGACTCTCAATCCCATTGACCATACCAGCAAATTTTACATACACACACCTACATACGTGTGTGCATACATGGTATGTGTATACATACACACACACATCCTTGCACAGACAGAATATAAATGATGCACTGCCAGAGTATAGTGCCAGTTTACTGTTATCAGGAAATACTGCCCTTCGTCCTCACCAGCAGCACTCCACACTGAAATCTTTGATTGCTATAAAATCTCTACATAGTTCGGCACAAGGGTGTTTGGGAGGGTGTGTGTTAGAAAATCAAGACAGTGATCACTGTTGCTGGGAGTCAGGCGGCATATAAATTTAATAAATTATTATTATTAACTGTGTTATTGAAGCCACACCCTTTTTTACATGTGTCATGCATGAGACACAGGTAGAAAAGGGTCGGGGTCTTGGCTGTGGGATCACAGCCACCATCTTGACTTTTTTGATCTCCCTATAGATGCCCCTAGACCTGGGCATCTGCTCTATAGTAGTAATGCCTAGAATAGTACCCCAAAGGTACTATAATTGCATCCACTCATCCAGCACACAAAATGTTGCGCTAGTAAGGTCTGAATAAATGCACGCAAGGTATAGCAATTAAGCCTATAATATAATAAAGTCTTATAAAAATCAGAAACAGTTTGTACTGTGAAGCAGAAGTTGTGAATACCTTGTTAGATTCTTTCAGCAAACCAGATCTGTATGCAAACCTTTCAAATCTATTTATCTTCCAGTTCTGATTGACTGGTACCACCAGTCTGATGATCATGCAGATATTTTCATTTAGCAGTATCTATTCTTCAAAACGAAGGAGCATTTCAGCATCCACTGAATTATTAATAGTAAAGACCTGGCATCTATACAACACCATGTAAGCAAGGAAGTGCAATGTGAGATGGGAACAAACCAATGAATGTCAAACTTCACCACCCTTTCTTCTGCCAAATGATACAAAATTACACTTGGATGAGCAAATCAATGTTAAAACATGTGCACAAGTACAAGAAAGAGCAGTATTTAATGTCACCCGGTAGTCTCTCTCCAAATCACAGCTAAGATTGTAGGTTGGAGAAAAAAAATACTGCATCTGTTAAAATGTGTCTAAAAAGAGGCTAAATGTTGCATTGGGTTGCCTTTGTGAGCATCTCAAAGCTGCATTATCATAGCATCAACAGAAATTCAGAGTTTATTGATTGCAACTTGAAGGCATGATTTGGATGGCTGAAACAATTGTTGTTGATCAAAACACTGTCATCTGACAAGCTTCAGAACATTTGTCATCTGAGGAGCTTCAAACACAATTCCTTTCTATAAACCTTGTTCATGTTGTTTTCAACAGTAAAACATGGAGCAAAGCTACCTCTATTGTTGCACATATATGTGAAGTACAGTCTTTAGTTAAGGCTTTCCAACTTGAAGGCATCGACCAGTGCTGGACTACATCTCCCATGATTCCTAGCCACTGGGTGGGGATAATGGAAATTGCCAGCCCAAGTCATTTGGAAATAGAGGAACAGGTTGGAAAAAAGCTGCCTTAAACGTATGGAAAAACATGGTAGCTTAGAAGCAGAAGAGCACCCCAGTGCTCTCCCACACCTTCATTCAATGAGTCCAAATTGCAATTCTACATTCAGCGAGAGGGGCAGGAGTATATTTCGATGAGAAATGGGTCGGTTCTCCTGAAGAAGGAGTCAGAGAGGGCTGTGGCCTGGCTTCTTCCCACCCATATTCGAATGACACACTCAGAAAAGGGGTGAAGGGCCCAGCAGTGTAAAAGGAGAAGCTGCTGCAGCAGCTGAGAGACCGCATCACCTGACCAGCACCACAGGCTGAGTTTGTGCTCCTGGCTGGGCCTCCAAGCTGTGAATCTGCCACTGTGGTCCTTGTCTCCAGGCCCAAGCTCTGTTATTAAGTCAACATCTCCTGCCAGACTCCAGTTGTCTTAGCACTGCTCCAAGTGCTACAGGCAGGTTCTGGTAGACCAGATCTTTGTTGTCACCATCATTTATTATTAATATTTATGTGCGTATTGGAAATAAGAAACCCCCTCTCCTCAACCTCAGTGACATCTGTCATCTTTGGGGAAGGCAGACTTCTTAGTCCCAAGATGTATATCATAATATGACACTGGGTAGGCCCATGGATGATGGGACAAAAGCCAGAAAGAGTACAATACAAATGTGTTTCTCACACACAGACACACAGAGAGAACTGTACAAACACATGGCCTCCAGAATCTGGGGCAGGGTAAGAGGAAGTGCATTGGAGGGAAAGATTTAAACAAATATACCTCTCCCCCCTTCCTCAATCTGGTGCATTGCAAATACATTGAATTTTCATCACCCTAGGACTTGGGAGTCCAAATTGGAGGCACCAGGATAGGTAGATAGCAACCTTCATGAATTCTTCATGTTTCAGTGCTCTGTTATTATACAAAAGTACTGTGTAGTTCTTGGGTCTTCATACTTGAGAAATATGCAACACATGGAAGAGAAACTTGCATGGCTATAACTGAAGTCACACACCGAGAGATTGTGGTCATACCACATGCTAAGACATAGTCTACTTAGCCATCATTTGTTGACTAAACCACAATCAGCTGAGAACTATAAACAATGGCCAGGTTCATACAACACTCTAAGCAAAAAAACAAGCTAGCGCCTATCGAAGCAAAAGCAGAGACAGTAAAGTTCAATTTAACCCCAATGGCATCTATTCTATTTGTGCTTTTGTCTCAGGGCTGCTGCTCAGTTTATACATTACCACACCTTTTCCCCTCCCAACATAGGGAGGGTCATGCTGGCTGGGGAATTCTGGGAGTTGAAGTCCCCACATCTTAAAGTTGCCAAGGTTGAGAAACACTGTTCTAGAGGGTGTGGGATTTTTAAAAAGAATTTAAAATATTTCCCCTATGTCATCTCAGTAATCTTTACAGAAACTCTGCAAGGTATGCCGGTATTGTGTTGACTGAGAGACTGATGGGCAGTGTTCATACAACAGGCTAAGCCATAGTTTCCTTGCCCAAGATATATGAATAAACCAAAGTTGGCAGGGGTCACACCAAATGGGTGAAATTTGAGCCAAGATCCTCTTAGCTTAGAGCATAGATTCCAAAATACTAGCATTCTAGTTGCTACTGGCCATGGACAACAGACAAAAATGAGGAGGCTGCCTCTTTCTGGATTCTCTAGAAAGTGCTCAAATTGCTCATTGAAATTAGATTAAGAGTATTTCATGCCCATCCAGACAGGCTGTTAAGTGGCTTTTTACCATCACTAATTCTAAAGCAGGCAACTCTAGCCATTATAACACTAATGTCAAACTATTGAACTGAGTTGATGATAAACAACTGGAAGAAACAGGCAGAGGAGACAAAAGTGATATGTAATTGTGATAGCCTGATAGCTGTAAAAGCAGAACAGTCTTGGAAAAGAATCTATGGACCGTAATCTCTGGAGAACCAATCAATCATTTCAAAGTTGTTGTCATCAAATTAGTTGCCCACAGAATTGCAGACTTCTAATTACATTGCTCTTGAAAGTCACAAAGAACCAAGATTGCTATGTAGTCGCTGTGTTTCAAGGTGGATACAGTGAATGCTGCTCTTTCTCTTCCCTTCCCTTCTCCCCACAATGTTTCTGGAACATTTCTCTCTCCCCACTCCTGCCACCAAGGACAGACTCTCTCCAGATTCCTCCTCTTTTTGATGAAACTTCTGGCTTTACCCCTTAGTCTTCTGCTATTTCCCAAAAGGGAAATTACACTGAATCCGTACAACTGCAATGTGTGTGTGTGCATGTGTGTGCGTGTAGTTCTTCCCCTCTCTGCCCTTCCCAATATTGCTGGTTTATTTATAATTTTACCATTGCCCAGAGAGTACATGGACACATATTTCCCACAGGGACAAATTCTAGAAGGGCAGCTGTGTTCGCCTGCTGTTGCAACTAGGAAAACAACAGACTCTTGCAACATGTTAAAGACAAAGCAACTGATTGTATTCTGCTGGTTCTGGAGATCACAAACATGATCAGCATTTTTGGTACATTCAGTAGAAGGTGGGGGAAATTGGTAGCACTACCTATGGAGAGTAATACTTCATGAATGCCAAAGTGGGCTTCAATTTATGCCAGAAGAAATTTGCCGCAAGACTTACTTTTTTCACCTCCTTTCCTTTTCCCTTTCCGTAAACTGGATTGTGAGAGCCTTGAGGACAAGGACCCAACCTTTTGCTTTAAAGTTTCGTGTACAGCAATGGCTATTTATTATGCCCTAGTTATTTACTGATGTAGAAAGGTGCACTGCAGCAGATGTGCTTTTCAGCTGTTAGTGCGTACACACACACATACACCCCCCCCCCCCCCCAGAGCAATGACAGAAGCAGCCTACAAAGTAGACCGCTGAGAACGCCAATTCACCCTAAATAAATACAGCATATTTGCTGTCTGGGGAGAAGGGATCTTTCGAAACCTCTCGGATGCCTCTGTCTCCAGACTCCACGGCAGCAGGCGGCAAATCCCGGCACCCGATTTCAGCAAAAAACAGCTTTCCATCCCCTCGCAGAAAGGAGGAGGGGGGAGGAAATGACACCTGTCATTGTCATTGTCCCTATCTGGTCAGCCGATCTCGTTATCAAACTTGCAAGAACTGCGGCGGGAATAAGTACCTCCGCCCCCCCCCTGCCCGGGGCCGCTCCCCCCGCAGCCGCCTTTCCCCTCAGCCTCCCAGGCGAAGTTGAGCTCCCGAGCGCGGTCCGAGCGGTCTGGGCCAGAGAGCGGCGAAGCGCCTGCCCCGTCCCCGTCCCCAGCCCCGCTGCTCCCCGTCCCCCCTCCCCAGGGCAAAACCCCAAAGGAGACCGCCTGACCTGCCAGGCTGTTGTAACAGTCGATTTCGATGCTGTCCAGCAACTGCCTTTGCTCGTCCGACAGTTTGCCCAGGCCGGCAGCCCCGGCGGAGGAGGCGGTCGAGCCGGCATCCTCGGAGTCTTCCTGGGCCAGCAACAGCCCCTTCAGCTCCAGCAGTGCCCTGTGATACTTGCCGATGGCTTCCCGGCACTTCTTCTCCTTGTAGCACTGAGCTCCCTGGCTCTTGAAATCCAGCGCTCTCCGGATGAGCTGCTCGGGCTCCGCAGCCGGAGAAGCGGCGGCCGGAGCAGAGAGCTGGCCGCAGCCGCTGCCGCGATGCTGGGCGCCCGCCGCTGGCCCGCCGCTGCCCTGGGCGCAGTGCCCGTCCCCTCCTGCCCGGCTGCCCGAGTTCTGCTTCCCCGCAGCAGCGGGGCTCTTCCGCTCCATGCCAGCCGCGGCTTGGCTCCTCCTCACTCTCGGGGCGGCGGCAGATCAGGCGGTGAATCCAGAGAGCGAGAAGCCACCGCTGCCGCCGCCGCCTCCTCCTCCGTCTCCCTGCCAAAGGAATCAAGCGGCGGCCCTGGTAGCTCCTGGCTTGCTGGGGCTGGTGCCACCCTTTGGCTCGGCGCGGCTCCTTGCTCCCATCCTCCAGCCGCCTGGCAAGAGCGGGGCACCGCCGCCGCCGCCGCCGCCGCCTCTCCCCTTCGACCTGCCTCCCGTCGCACGGGGCGCGGGGCTGCGGATTCCCGCGCTGCTGCGTTGTGGGGGGGTATTTCGCTGGGGGGCAAGTATTGCTAACCCAGAAGGATCTGCCCGCGCACCGGCGGGGCAGGCAGGAGCCCAAACGTTTCCTAGCCCGATCTCCGTCCGGCTCTAAAGGCACCAGGAGAGATGTGGGGGAGGGGGGGCGGCGGCAGGGGGTTAAGAGGAGAGGGGAAATCTATCAGGTGACGTAGGCAGAGAGAGGGGAAAGCAGAGCGCCGCGCAACGAATTGGGAAAAAACCCACCAGCTCTTTGCCTCTGAGAGCTCAAGGTATGTAGGCTCTTAAAGGCACAGGCATCCTGGAGCCGAAGGCTGGGCCGGGGAGAGAAGGACGGGCGATGGGTGCCGTAAGTGCCTGGGCTATACAGTGGCGCTCGAGTAACACCTGGCGGCCGCTCATAGTGCACGGCTACAGCTGAGAGCAGAGGATATCATAATGGTGAAATAGAAGGAGGACCTTGGGTGAATGGGAAGGGGAAAAAAAAACTTCAGCAGCAGGCGAATGGGATCGCTGGGCTGTTGAGGAGAGTCTCATCCACCTTGGGGTTTCTTTTACCCTCCCCTACCTCTATTGCTCTGGTTTGGAAGATCTGTTTCCTCAGTGCCATTTCCTTCCTCTTCCCACTGCTTCTAAAAGCAACCTGATTTACAACAGGTCATTTGGAAGATGGTCTTTTTGCAGCCCATTAACTCTGTGGTGCCCCATGATTCAAAACAGCAGTGCAGAAAATCTTTTTTTCCCCCAACTTCCAAGTGGTATTTCCTGCCTTGCCATTCTTTGTGTTCTTATTGAGTCAGATAGGATGAATTTCCAGAATTGCTGATGAAATAGGGCCTATGCAATAGGCAAATGTACGCAGCCATTTAGTCTAGTCACCTCCACTTGAGTATGCTGCTGTGAGCCCACTCTGCAGACATGCAGTGGGCATGAAGCTCAGAGCTGATGATTCTTCTCCTGCATGAATGTAGTAGAGTTGTGCAAAATCATCACTGCAGACTCTGGCTAAGAGATGAAGCTTGGGAACTTCAAGTAAAAAGAGTTACCTTTTAGGAACACAGGTTTTATGGATGCAGTCCACTAAGAAATTGGCCTGTGAGAGCTTTATGGAAATAATTACACTGCTCCCAAACATTTCATTTGAAAAATGGCTATGACATCTTCCAGGGATTAGGCATTATGTCTTGAAAATTCATAATAATTGAAAAATCTTCATCATCCTAGAAGGAAGTAACTTTGGAAAACAGTGAAGCAGACCCAGCATTAAATTAATTTGACATAAATCTACTTCACACAGACTTAATTTTCTCAGTTTAATTGTATGAAGATGTTTTGGACTATAATTTCCATAACTGCTAGCCAACGTGAACTTGTGGTCATCCAGTACAAGTGGGTTCAACAGGAAAACATTTGCATTATAGAAAGTATCCATCAAGATTGATTCCCCAACAGGCAAAAGATTGTACTTCTAGAACTTCTTACCAGGACTTGTTCTAGTCTATAGCATTTGCTGAAAAGGATTTGTTTTGGAGATATTCAAATCAGCTTTTTAAAAAACTTATTGTAGCTTTAAACCATAACTGGATGGATGGATGTGACTTAGAAATTATGCTAAGTTTTATATATAGGCTTATCTCTGTATTCATTTAAGTCTTTCTGTTACCTTTCAGCTCAAAAAGGCCCGAGTGATTTATAATTCAAAAACTTTAAAACAAATCTAAAAACTTAAGACATGATCTCACAAAGAAATTATAAAGCCAGACAATTCATTCATTTAATCTTGACTTATTGAATAAATTACAGTGGGCTAGTTTATACAGCATGTTAAACCATGGTTTATGACTTACAATGGCTGAGTTAATACAACTCATTAAACCCATATTAAATAAGACAGATTGTGGTATTGCACAAAGGGTGAACTGATCAGAATGACCTGGTTCTATTCTTTCTTCCTAAAAATATTTGCTTTTATCCTGGCTTGTGCTATAACCCATGGTTTGTGACTTCATGCTGCACATGAAGCAGGCCACTCGAGTTCAAAAAGCTAGATCAGAAACCAGCCATTAAACTAAAATTTCCTTCAAGTCAAGTTCAACTCCTGGTGACTTATGGCCAAACCCGTGCATGTTTGTTGTTGTTTTTTGCAAGAGCACAGAAATGGTTTGCTATCGCCTGTTTTCCAAATATTTTTTCAACTCTCAAGTCTAGCCTCAGCCCTGGGATTTCCCGGTGTCTCTCATCCAAATGCTAACTAGATCCATTCTAGCTTAGACTTTCAAGAGCAGCCAAGGCCAGAGAGGTGCCACCAACACATTCAGCAAAACCAACTGCAGCTTGCTGCAGACAGGAACCCTAAAAGGCCTCTGAGGCAAACAATAAACCATAGCCTGGTTCCTATGGGAAGAATATATGTGTGGGTGTGTGGAGATGTGAGTTAGATTGTTTGCAAATAGTGGTAGGTGTGATTAAAAGAGAGTCAAGAATTGGTGTGTATGTGTGAGGTAGAAACTAAAGACAAAATGTGTAAGCTTGAATCGTATCTCTTACAGTCATCAAATGTGGGTGTCTCATTGAAGTTATGAATACAAAATTCCTGCCAGGTTGCCGTTAGTCATCTTTTGGCAACAGCAACCATTTCAAGTACTAATGTTGCAACCGGTCTCTTTCTGGAGAGAACTGAATAGCATTTTCATGAATTCCACACAATGAAAATCAGGGCTACCATATCTGGATTGCAAAACTCCAGGTATCCACTAGATGGCAAAAAAAGACACAGAAAACTCCATCTAGTAGCCATCCGGACTTTTGCAGTCCAGATATGGTAGCCCTAATAAAAAGTTTTACACTGGTACTTTTACCACAGGAGAAATGATCCGGAGGAGTTTACAGGCTTTTATTGTCATGGTAGACACCTCAGCTCTGGCTCTGCCCACGCCTGCCAAGGCAGCCACTGGGAACATATCCGTATGTTGCTGGTGGGGAAGAAGGCAGCACTCTGAGTGGCATTGAACTACAAATGTAGATGAAGTTAGGTGGACACCATCTAGGAAAAGAGCTACGGTCAAAATAAGAGGAGTGAAGTCCCATAAAGAACTGATAAAGAATTTGAACCCCAGCATTACTAAGAGACTACAAACAAAAAAGACAAGATAAATTCAGGAGTCTCTGCATGTTATACTCTTTGGTAAGCAGTTCTCCAGCAGAGAAGGTTTTCCCATCATTTCCTACTTGGGCAATGTGCACAGCAGGTTTACTACCAGGGAGGAGTGCCTCTTCCGCAACCTG
Source organism: Liasis olivaceus (assembly GCA_030867105.1). Lineage (NCBI taxonomy): Eukaryota > Metazoa > Chordata > Lepidosauria > Squamata > Pythonidae > Liasis > Liasis olivaceus. The sequence continues at coordinate 65,747,570 of CM061349.1, forward strand.
TGAATACTTCCTCCACAGAGTTGTGGAGCCTTGTTGTCAGTGCCAATACTTCTCCCATGTTCATCTACAGATAGCAAATAGAGAAAGAGAAATCAGTAAAATTGGGCAGATTATGCGGCCTAAAAGAATCTGGCATTCTAGCACAGAGATGATGGTGAGGATGATGGTGATGATGGTGGTGATGATGATGATGATAATAATAATCCAGCATTCTCTAACACAGAGGCACTCACTGTGTTCACACAGCAAACCAGACTATGGTTTATCTAATCAGGGATTACTGCAGAAATTTATTGATTCAATCTTTATTCCATTTCAGTCAGGTTGAGTCTAAGTATCTTACAAAGTCAGTGGCAATTGGCTGGACTCACACAACGCGTTAAGCCATAAACTTTGGTTTATAGTCCACAGTGGCAGGATTCACACAAAACCAAATAAATCACAGTAAGAATGATGTGTAAAACCAGCCAATGACTAGCTCAAATCATTTGGCCAACTTCAAATTTGATTTCTCTGATAGGCATTCAATTCTTCATTCATTAGAAACTATACAAGCAACTTTATTACATCACATTTTTCTACTCCTACTGTACAATAGGCATTCCCATTTTAAGTTTTGAAAATAGTAAGAAATGACTAATATTGTTGTTGATGCTGCTTTCAGAGGGAAAAGGTACTAATTTTCAAGGGGTTGGGTATCTTCCAATATTAGTTGAGTACTGTTGATACTTATTTGCCACCCTTACCACCATTTCTGTCTCGTGAAAGATGGCTTTCTGGGATCCTTCTTCAGACTGGTACTTTCTCCATCATTCCCATTCCACGTAATGAGGACAACAGGGAGACATTTGGAAAGCACCAAATTGGAGAAGGTTGCAGCTTTTACAGGCTGATTGCGCCTCCTCACGTAAATGCCCGTGGGTATGATTGCTTGTCTGTCTGGAGTGACTCTGTGTCTGGATACACTGAGGTGTGTCTGCCCTAAAGCCTTCAGAAGGAAAGTTATCTTGATGTACTCTGAATCACCATGTTTTGGCATTGCTCAGAAGGGTCTAGGAAGGTTACAATAAACGGTTTCGACTTCTTTTGGCACCTCTTAATTGCACAGTAATTCATCTGGCCAGTATATCAACAAAACAGGCATATCAAAGGTGGGAGTAGCTCAGAATCAGAGCTTGAATCAAAGATAGATTCCAATTTAGAAATGTTTTCAATTTAAAATCTTCTACTTCAGGTGCCCCAAGCTGTATACAAGGCTCAAGTCTATCAGTTCCAGATTTTATTACTCTACCACAGAAGCAATGTAGACACTTTAATCAGGAGTGGACAACCTTTTTTTTCTATGACAGGAGATAGACTCATGGAGAAAAAAAGAATAGGGGCAGCTGATGATGAGAGGGGGCCAAAGTAACTGGGTTTAAAGCCCAAAGTGGGTTTTTTTCCCCTACTGCAATGCAATTTAATTTCTTTCTTTCTCTCCCACTCTTTTATTTCATGCACACATGGCCTAGCTTCCCCTGTTACACTAAGCCATAGTGTGATTTGATTAGGTTTGACTTTATGAACCCAGTCACTGCACTTATAATCCATGCCTTGCAGCTCAGCTTGTCTTGCAAGACCAGCCAATTACAGTTTATTCAACAAATCAAGGGACTGCAATTTTGAATCAGATTGCATGTTCATGCAGCAGAAAATGATGTGCAATACCACAGAAAATTAAACCGAAGCTCAGAAAATATGAATACCTAAAACAGCTTCTCTACCAATATGTACACCATCTTTGGGGTAAAGAGGAAGAAAAATGATTCTATTTTTTAACCAGGACCGTGAGGAAGTATTCTACATTCCCTATGTACAGTAGTCCTCTTTCTAATCAGTGCCCCTCTCTAGTGATTTTTCTTTCAGTTTACATCAAATGTCATCATACATTTCTAGATTTATATGTTTGCTTTACCATGATGTGCTTAACCATATTTCACTGAATAGATCATAATTGGTTGGGCTCACACATTCAGTAAAGCAGTAAACCACAGTTGACAAACCACCGAGGCGAGGTTCAAGCAACATTGTAAGCCTAACCCAAACAAATCACATGCAGATAGTCCTTGCTTACCAACCACTCATTCAGCGACCATTCAAAGTTGCGATGGCACTGAATGAATGGTCCTCAAAATTCTGGTTGTCACACCACCCCCATGGTCATGTGATCGTCATTTGGGGACTTGGCAACTGGCTTGCACTTATGACAGTTGCAGTGTCCCACAGTCATGTGATCACCATTTGAGGCCTTCCCTGCCAACTTCCCACAAGCAAAACCAATGGGGAAGCCAGCAGGGAGGGTCGCAAGTCACTCCAGTAAGTCCCCCTGGCTTCCCTACGCTCATGTGGCACTGCAGCCTCCTTCCCTCGGCCTCCCTGCATTTGCACGTGGCCTACATTGGGACTTCCAGGGCCTCCCCCCCATGATACCCCCCACAGCATCCCCATATTCCTTACCTGGGACTCTCACTGCTTTCTGCTTAATGATCTGTGTGTTTTGGAGTTATGATGGCAGCTGTGACTGCTGGGGTTGTGGTTGCTAAGTGATGAGGTCATGTGATATTGCGCTTTACAACCACATCACTTCGTGACGGCAATCCCGGTCCCAACTGCTGTTGTAACCCGAGGACTACCTGTAATGACTCTGAGCAGTAGTGACATAACTCTGGCTTTCAGCCACTGACCATTTGCTCTAGGTTTCATCTTTATCAACTGCTTGCTCTTTATAAAGATTTATTATCTAGCCATATCACATGCACTGTCCGGACACAAGTGCTAAAGCCTGGCATTTGTGTCATGTTCCCCCTTCCTTTCTCAGCACCTTTGATTGCAATTTTCCCATAAGAATTTATACATGGTAATTCTGTGCTTCTAGTCCTTTATTTATGGTTTTACTTAAACTGAACCGTCACTGATGTGCATGCTAGTTTGCAGCATGAGCAACACCTCCTCCCCAACCCGCCCCCCCAGACAAAAACAGAGGTGGAAGACAGGTTATTGTCCTAGGGAGGTTTGGCAGTGGAGGAAGAAGTAAAGCAGAGTATGTCAGCAAATTAAGTTTCATGTTCTAATAAATAAAATTATTTAGCTTTAAAGGATTAAATAGCACCTTGTAAAACTCTTATGGGCAAGGAGGAGAATTAGATGGATGCGGGAAAAACAAAGGAAATGACTGTAAGGAAGTTATCCTCAAACATTCCTCTGCCTGTCTGCTTACGCTACATGTTTATGTTCATAAGATCCAGTGTTGCGTAAGGACACAATGCACATGGGACTGAAAGCCTAGTCCTGTCCCTACATGCTTAAGAAAATCCATCAGAGTAACTTACAACACAGCAAAGGAAATAAAGAACATATTTATCATATATACTTGCAGGTAAGTTGAGAATTTTAAGTACCAAAATACACCCCAACAATTGGCTCTGGCTTATCTGCAGATGGGCTTATCCATGAATATATACAGTAATACTTTTTTAAAGTACCTGTATATACTTGCAGATAAGCCCATCCACAGATAAGCCAGCCCTCAATTTTTTAACCAAAATACCATGAAAAATGCACCACCCATGGATAAGCCAATTGTGAGAATTAAAACATGAACATGCTCCCCAAATGTTGCCATTTCATCTGTCAGAGATCTGAAAATGCCTCTAGGAATGAAAAGGTACAAGACAATGCTTAAACAGGGATCCTGGATAGGAAGGTCAGAGCAAAGAGATTAAATAGGAGTGAAAACCCACCCAGATTCATGGGCTGCAAAGCTCCTCCTGAATGCTATTAGTGGATTTCAAAAATAACTGTCGCCTTCTAGAACCTCCCACCATTGAGCTCCATTGGACAACTCAAGTTCTACTATTCTAAGAGAAGAGAACTTTCACTTTTCCCACATAGTACATGATTTTATAAACGCATCATGCCCTCACTCACTTACCTCTTCCCTTTATCCCTTCTGGAAGTGCATTTATAAATTTAATTGCATGTTTATGTAAAACCAATCAATGAATGTGATTGAAGTATGCATACATATAACATACTCATTACTCTATATCTATTGGGGTCAGCAATGCTATGCAAAGTGCAGAAAAAGTAAGAAATAAAGCCAAAGAAATAAAAGACTGAGGGGAAAAAAAGATAATGTAGCTCAGGGTTCCTCAACCTTGGCGACTTGAAGATGCCAGCTGGGGAATTCTGGGAGTTGAAGTCCACATCTTCAAGTCGCCAAGGTTGAGGAACCCTGATGTAGCTAATCTAGCTTACACCAGAATCATTCATTATATCTGTCCATGACTTTTCAAGCCCTGCAAATCATCCTTGTTTCCACCAAGTCCAATCACTGCTTCGTGCACTGCCTCTTCTTTAAATTTTCACACATTCTCTTTTTGTGAACCTCATCAACTCTTTTCAACCAGGACTTTCTTGGACTTCTTCCTCTTGATGGATGCGCTTTCCTTTCAATATTCATTTTGCAATCTAACGGTCATCCATTGTGTCTATATCAGGGTTCCTCAACCTTAGCCCATTGGGGGAGATGGGCGGCATACAAATTTAATAAATAAACAAACAAACTTTAAGATAGGTGGACTTCAACTCCCAGAATTCCCTAGCCAGCATTGCTGGCTGGGGAATTCTGGGAGTTGAAGCCCACCCATCTTAAAGTTGCTGAGGTTGAGGAACCCTGGTCTATATGACCAAACCACCCCAATGTACTTCCTTCATACTGGTTGCTTGTTTTTGTACTCAGTTCACATTCATTCAGTACCCATTCATTCCTGATGCTATCCCTTTTTGTTTTACCAAGGGCACCATTCGCACTGCATTCAATGTTTATGTTTCCCCTGATATACCAACTCTTATTGCCATATAACAAACTGGGCAGAAGCATACTCTTATGTGCAGCAGTGTTTGCTTCTTTCAACAAACATTGATTCCTCACAACAGACCACATACAACCTACTTCCTTTTTACCAGCATTTGCACATCTTAAAATTTCTCCACCCAGGTCCTCATCTTTAGTAAACATTTCCCCAAGGTACACAAATTCATTTATTTGTTCCACCTTTTTCACAATTTATATATAATGTGCAACTGAATTCTCCATTTTGGTCCAAACACAATTACCCTGGTCTTTGATACATTAATTTTCAGATCCAGATTCCTTGTACCTTATATAGTGTAGCTTACATTTACTGCAAAACATCTGCATTCCTAGCCAAAACATGGCATTGCTTGCATGCAAAAGAACATATACATATATGTTCCCTACCAACACAGTTCTAGCATCACCATATCATCCAATATATTATCCAGAAATACATTAAACAAGAAATACAGTATCTTTTTTCTCTTTTGACATTATGTAATAACTCTCTCATCATTTTTTGCAGCACTCATTCCACACTTGTTCTGCTAAACCCACCCACTCCATAACTTTTTTCATCACTCCACCAAGTATCCTTTTTCTTAGTTATCATCCACACACTTCTCTGGCATTTTATAGGGGTTTTTTTCATACTCTGTTTTACAAAGCTTCCATGTCCTCTTTCCTTATTTTGGGGAGGCGGGGCATATGAAACTTTTTCATATAGGACTTACTCTGTATCTTCTCTTGGTCATTCTATTTTTTTAAAACACTTATTTTTTCCATGTTCACTTCTTCCTCTCAGATCCACTCCTGAAACTACTAAAAAATGGTCTGTTCTACATTCAGAACCTGTTGTCGCTATTTTAGCCTTCACTAAATCTTTCAGCATTTCATCATAAACAGTCAAATCAATCATCCCTTTATATTCACTAGTTTCAATATGCACATATGAATAGACTTTAGCTTAAATGATACATTCAAAATAAATGGGCTTTTTATAAGCAGATATTAACCAAGCAGCTACTGTTTTCACCAATTCCTGGGACTCAAGTTGGCCCAATCACTTTTTCTGCAGTCTCTTACCTTGTTCCCACCTATCCATTCATGTCAACTAGCAGAATAATAGCTTCCCCTGGATCATATTCAGTCAGAATGCTCTATGATTTCTCCCCAAATTTACCTTCCATTTTCATCATTTACTTGAGTGTAATATGCAACTGACACCAATCTATGAATTCTTTCTTTCATACACATACACACACCTGCAGTAACCTAGGTCAGTGTTTCTCAACCTCAGCAATTTTAAGATGGCTAGCTGGCTGGGGAATTTTGGGAGTTGAAGTCCACACATCTTAAAGTTGCTGAGGTTGAGAAACACTGACCTAGAAGACCCCAATCCATACTTTCTAATATACATATTAGCCCTTTCATTCATAAGTGAATATATACCTTTATTTTTATGCCTGTATTCATCAGCTCCACTCTACCTTCATTCAAATGTATTACATTCTTCCACGTTTTCTTTGTTTCACAGACATGCAACATATTCATTTTTTGTTAATTCATTGTTAATTTACCAATTACTCCTCTTACATTCCACAATCTTCCATCTGCCATGGTTGTTGTCAGATGGGCCCACAGGTATAGAGTACCACTGTCCATCATTCTTTAGTTAATCAAGGCTTTTACATGATGTCTTTTAGTGATATGGAAAATGTACAGACTAAGGTAACACCCTTAGCTGTACCCATGCCATTCATGTAACTTTCTTTACTGATGGTAAAAACAGTACAGGTCATTTCCAGCACATTTCGGATATTATGCCGCAAGTTCAAGCAAACTTTACCTGAAGACTACCTTGCAAGCTGACATACTGTTGCCCACATCCCACCAACTAGGTGCTATATGCAATATACTGACACACAGGATGGGGAAAAAAACCCTAAAACTGAAATATGAAAGATAAGTATGCAGTACAGAGATATATCATTTGCACTGAGAAGACAAGACTCTGATACATAAATATATTTACATCAGCAGATTGCAAATGGTCTATTCTGAGGGAACCCATTCTACATTGATTCATTTTCTGAACAACTCCAATGTTTCAATCAGGACATCCCTGTGAGATGATTCTGGGATGTGTTTGAGGCACATGCTCAGTTAACATGGCATGTTTGCCCTTAACCTGAAAGTTAAGCTATTACATGCACAACAAAAGAAGACTGAGCAGTGGCTTAATGTCAATCTGCTTCTTGTGGAAGCCCAAAGTCCCCATATTCTGGTGTTATGTATCATGTTAGGCCATAATGTAGTTTGTTTCTGGCATAGGTGTTGTGTGACTCGAGACCATGATTCATAAAAATCATGTTCATGGATTAGTGTGGTATATCAACCCACCTAATCATTTTATTTTAGAAGTCTTGGTTAAGCAAACCCTGAATTAATTAGATGGATCAACGCAGTCATTGTATCAAAGCTTGGTCATCCTTTTCATTTCTGCTGATGTAAATTCTGTTGAATGGCAACAGGAAGTATAGCTAAGGAAGGCAGAAGCATCATCTTGCCCTAAAGAGGTAAGAACCGTTTTCTTGTTACTACCCTCAGACAACTAAGTGAAGCAATGGCATCAGAGGCAAACTCTTTTATGCTAAAAAGAGCAGCCATGTTCTTTGGTGGGCTATGCTGACTGAGAATTGTGCTGTGGGCATTAGATTGGTGAAAGCTGCCATGCACTGAGGATCTTGTCTTTTGGAGACAGTCAGCCTGAGCTTTTATGGTGGTAAACTCACTCAGTAAACACCAACAACTGGAGAGGAGCCAAATCGTTGTTTTATTTTTCAAAGCTAGCAGGTTACAGTGAGTCACTGGTTTCTTTCATCAGATGAGCAAAGAGCAAGAGATACAAAGTTATATAGAATGTTGATCAAAAATGGTTTGATCATGTGCATACATTAATAGGAGAACCCCATAGAAAAAGGACTGGAAATTTAATGTGCTCAGCAACTGCTGCTATACAGTCTTGTCAACACCAGACTAGTTAACCCACATTATTTATTTCTCAACATGTATAAAGCTCTGTCATTTATATTTATTGTACCTTGTGCTTCACACAGATCAGGAGAAATGTTGCAGTTGGGATGTGTCACTGAAATAAATGAAGCAACTGAAAGAGAATTAAACAGAATAGCGCTTTTTTTAAAAAAAACATCAATAACAAAATTATATTTCATGCTTTACAAGCTTATTTGTTTATTTAATTAATTACTTTATAGGCCACCCATCTCATCTACATGACTCTGACGGCTCACAATTGAAACAGAATAAAACAATAAAAATAACCAGAGTTAAGAGGAATCTCCTGTGGTATACATACAGTAACTATAAACTAGTTTTTAAAGTTTTTATGATTCAGGTATGATTAGGAGCTATAGAGTTCAGATTTATAGCAAACATTTTAAACAGAAAGCTTGGATAAATTCAGCATTAAAATTCAAAAAAGACAGCATTGGTCATACCTACCTGCACTGGTTGTATAAGCATTATGTGTTTATTCATGGATAATTATGGTGCATAGTTACATTAAAGCTTGACGGACTAGTTTATGGTTCAGCGTTTCATGTCAAAATAGCCACAGAGTGGATCGTCAGTGGTCGTATAACGAACACACTATTTCCCCCTCTATTAGCTTGCCTGATACAGTTCAGTATAAGCTACTTTGCTTTGAAGCAAAAAGTTATCTTTCCATGTGCGGTTCATAATAAAAGGACACTATTTGTCAAGTAGCTTGTATCGTTCTTCAAAGTGGGTGGTCAGATTATATAGCGGTCATTTGTTATATTTCATAATAGTTAGGTAACAGTTTCTGCATTATTACCAATGCAGGCCACAAGCACTTTTGTTCATTAAAGAAGATGGATGTGTCCTTTTGGCCTTTCTAACACCTTCGGTGAAATGAAATCAGTCACTTGATGAGTCACAGGGCACTAAGTTAGGAAAATGCCACATTGTTCAGGATGAGGACTACACCTGGCCTTTGAGTAGCATGCTGGTGTCTGTACTTTCAAAGTAGCTGGGGCCAGGACAAAGAATTAGGCACTGCCAGAACAAAACACTCAATTTGATTGAATTTAAATCTAATAAAACTGATCTGAAAGATAGGAAAGATGATTTCTCCCCAGTACTGATGAATTTCGTTCTGTTACATTAAAATTACAGTCTGGCAGCCAGATTTGGAAGGCTACAGGGCCCCTTGCAAGGCTTTGGGGCTATATCAGACTGGGCTGCCAAGACTACGGAGCCATATATGAAGGCCTGGTTGGCTTACCCATGGTTTATTGAATATATAGACTAAGGTGGCTGAGTTCACACTAAGCAAAACCAAGCCAATCTGGTTTCTTTGGATTTGGCTAACTGCATTGTTTTAATTGAGCTGATGTGTCAGGTTTTCTTGTTTAGGCTGACATGTGACAGGCTGCTGACTATCCATTTTCATTGTAACTGGAGAATATTAGGAACACAGTGGGTTGCTAAATGGCTGATTTTGTAAGTAGAGAAGACAAGATGAACTGCCCCCATTCTTTGTCTGTCCTCAGCTTCTGTTCCATGGCTTAATTATGCCACATCTAGCAATGGTGGTCAGGATTGTATTCACACTAATAATAATAGTAATAATAATGCAAAGACATGGTTCATTCTCCTGAGACAGACCAGATCCATGCACAAAGCTGCTGTTTGAACAAATATAACTAGCTGTGTTTGAAAAGAATGCTGAGCTGTTTATAAACCACAGCATCTGGCTTCATAAAACTTCCAGGCTAAGCCAAAGCCACCTCCCCCGCCCCAACTTTGCTCAATGTGTGCACAAAGTCAAGGACAACTTCCTTGCCACTTCCTCCAACTGCATTTTTCTGCTCTATGTAACCAAAGCTGTTATTGTAAGATAAGAACAAAGACAAACAATATGAATTAGGCAACACATTTCCCTCCTATTTGTCTCTTGTCTTGGCAGTCTATTATCTAACACTTTTATTATAATATGAAGAATGGTGAAGGATGTCAAACTTGCCATCTTCCAAGCTTATCAGATACAGAAACAATATAGGCCATGCATTTGAAATGTGAACTTTCAGTCCATAAGATTATTTGCTAAGGGCAAACATGGAGATTCTGCCTATGCCAGGAATTTTCCTGCTGTGGTGTAGGTCCAAATCTGAATTTATATCCACGTTCAGTTGTATTTACTCCATGTCTTTTGTCAGCATTGCTCTAGGTATCTCTTCCGATGTTTCCTTTCCCAGAGCTCCTCAGCAAACCAAGAGCTCCCCTTGGATTGATGTATGGAGAGAGGCCATTCAGGAGGTACACTGTTGAGTACTTTTGTTACCTCTTTATTCTAGAGTTTGACCAGGCACTTGACTGAACTGCCCACAGATTGTTAGGAAATTCCCCAAGTACCTCTGAAAATCTACTAGATCAAGGCACCTGGGATGGACCTTCTTAACTGATCTCTCTACCCTATGGAGGTCCAAGGTACCAACCAATCCCATGGTGGCTTGACAAACAAATCCTATCATCTCCATACCTGCACAAAATCCTTTTTTATATCTACATAAAAACATATGCACTTTTAGGCCCTATCTACCTCTGCACTTGTTAGGACTACTGAAATCTGGACAACTACTACATGGCAGCAAAGAGATACAGAAAACTCCCTTTGCTACTAGAAAGTACTCTTCTGAATTCTTATAGAGCAGATCTAGTAGCCCTAGCAGCTAGCTCTCCTGCTTTAAAACTTGTCTAAGTATAACCTGTTGTACTTTGGCATTACACCTGAACAAGCTCCATATTCTATTTTGTTGCCTTACCACCTATACATTTTATTTGGCTAATTTACAAATTTGTCTCCAAATCCAAGATCTTTTTATAGTCTGAGAAACAAAAGGCACCTGACATCCCTTGGCTGCATCTATGGATGAGAAAACTGCCAAGTAATAAATATATTTGGAGAAATTATGAAAAAGAGTTATTTTGCTAATTTATTTGAGCATTTATTATATTTCAGGATACTTCAATTGATTAACTTGCATGTTAGAACTGCCCTGTAGTGCTGATGTAGCTAGATGGCCATCAGATCCAAAATTCTGTGGTTGGGATCACCTAAATATTTCCTCCTTTCAAACTGGCCTGAGATCTACAATAGCCCTGACTCTGTATCAGCTCTCCCTAAGCAAATGCCCCCTAAAATTGTTGTACTGCAGTTCCCATAATTCTCAGTCTCAGGCTAGGAATTGTAGAAGTTGTAGTACAAGACATCTTAAAAGCACCATGTTGGCATGAGAAGCTTTAAATCTTTTCCTAAGACATTCACTTGGAAAAATCTGAGTGAAAATTGTGTTTGGACACTTTGGGCAAAATGGAATTCTTTTTAAAAGCAATAAATAATATATTTGAGAGTCCAATAACATCCACCAAAACCTAGGATCAAGCCATAGATTCCCTTCAAAAAGTGATGCTCAGTTATAATTTTAATGTGGCAGAAGATAATTTTACAGACATGATAAGCAATCACACTCCTTATACAGAGTTTTTTTTAAAATCTATTTTTAATTTAAACGAAATCCAATCTAGATTATGTTCTTATTTTGAGATGCCCCTAATATAGCCCCCCAATGGTCTAGAGTGGCCCTTGGCCTGGAAGTGGTTATTGGAAGATGACATAGCAGGAACAACAACTATTTATAGCAATGTACTTTATGGGAGAAATAAGGTCCCATATAAATTGAAGGGTGTTCCTCAACATTTAGCACTGCTATACCTCAGTAAGAATCATTTTCATATAAAATAATGCTGTAAACTGAAAAATTAATCAGAGAACCAGGACATCTGACTTTTTAAAATTATACCTCTATCATGAACTCACCTGAGCCTGTGACAGAGTGGCTTGACTATCAGACATGTGATATAATAAACACCTTGTTGTAAAACAGAAATATGTCCATCACTGTGCTAGATATTATCTTTTTTTTTTTTTTTTTGGAGAAACAGGCTGAATTCATTGGGTGAACAGTTGGAGATCTCAAACTTCTTTTCCTACAAGGCCTCTGGGTTTACACACCCTGGCCTGCCTTCCCACTTTGGGTGCGGCAGCTTGGTAGTTACTGCGGCCACCATCTGTCTTCTGGGGATGCCTTGACCTATCCTCCTTCTTAACCACAGCATGTGAGAGACAGAGCAAATAGAAGGGAAAAAAGACGATTAAAAAATCACATGCATTTAATATAGCTACCTCCTGGCCCTTATAGCTTTGAGGTGTGTGGGAAATCAGCCCCCTCCCTCACTTGGGTAGCTAGATCAATATCACAAGATGATGATCATCATCATTGTTATTCCAAAGGGGGAAAATGTAAACATTCCTTTTTAACTTTAGATAATCACAAGTGAAAACAATAAATGGTGGATGAAATACAAATACAGTGCTACTAAAATCTCAAACTGCACTTTAAAAAAAAATCTCCCATAAAAATCATAAAGGAGAAATGTAAGTTGTTGGGAGAGATTATAAAGTGGGATGGATCTGCTGCTCAGAAATCCAAGGGGCTTCAAACATACAGTGACTAAGCTTGTGCTGATATAATAAATACCAGAGAGAATAAATCAGATTTAACACCACATGGAAAAAGAAATGAAAAAATAATCTCTTGCAGAATAGCTACACATCTTTACTTAATCCTTCCTGAGGGTAACCATTGTCTGAAATGTTTTCCCTCTGTTTCCATTATTCCTGGATCCCTCCTCCAGATGATCCCTGAGAATCCTAGTGAGATCATTTCTGAGTCTGCTCCTCCTAACCTCAGTTCCCACCTTCTCTTTTAATTTCAAAAGACAAAAGAGTTTTTCTATCTAGCAGAAAGGGAGAGCATTGGGTCTAATCTCCCTTCATCCATGAGCCAAAACATGGATCTCTCTGTGTGAATGATGCAGATTTAACTCCAGACAAGAGAAGGTGGCTTCAGAATGTTTGGAGTTCATCTGGCATGAAACTGACATTCTAGAATACTGAAAAACACGCTGGCTTCACAGCATCATCACCCCTATTTAAATAGGAAAATCAAATGCTGCATAAGTAACAGCCAATCAAAATGTGTTCTACCTAGCCAACAGATGACCACAGAGAAATCTCAACCAATCAGAACTCTGCTGATGGCCAGCAACTGAATGTATTGTCTGCTATTCAGTTAAGTTCCAAAAAGCCAATTCCTTCCCCCTCCCCACACAAACCACCATGGTGGCTTAGCCCCGGTTATTGGGCCAGGATGTTAGTTGAATTTGGTGTGCGAGGTTGGTTAGGTTTTGTTTTGCTTTTTAAAAATGGATTATTAGGAGCCTTGGTTGCATTATATTGTTTATGTGTGCTTAGTTATTATTATTTTTTGGGTTATAGATATTTAGGTTATTGTTTTTACTTTTGCATTATGATATTGCATGTTTTTAGGTATCGTTAGCTGCCCAGAATCACTATGTTGAGATGGCAGTCATATAAATCATTTTAATAAATAATAAACAAAAGATTATTCTGTATTGTTGGTCTCTGTACTCAGTCACCACTTAGCTGAAACTCAGCAGCTGAGAGGTGGAACAAGGGCACCAAAGACAGCCCCATGAAAGGCAATTGGGTCCAACACAGCCACTTCTGCTGGGCCATTCACTTTGTGCAGATGGAAGGTTCCTGCATGCCCCAAAGCCTGTAAGTGTAGCAGGAGGAGGTCAGGATGGGACTTAGCGGGAGGGAAAGCATTCAGTATTGACTGAACAGCAGGGGACTCAATTGACTTCATAAGTGGCTCTGAAGCCACATCTGCTAATACCCTCAGGCATCACTGCATTCCTTAAAAAAGGCTGCTGATGTGTCCTGGATATAGAAAGATTGCTTTGTGTATGAAAAGAAAAGCTTTTCTTTGCCATGGACGGAAGAGAGTCAGGTGCTATGCAGTTTCAGTCATACAGATTTCTTGTTTGCAGAAAAGCAGCTTAGTTTTAGAGTTGGGAGGCATTTATTTGCTCCAACATGGAAGCCTAATTAACCTCCCCCAAGCTATTTCTGTTGGGAATATTAGCAATTAGTCTAGTCGGGGCCTGGCAGAGAAAATTCACACGGCAGATCACTGATGTTTACGAAGGATGAAAAAGCATCCAGTGGCATCCCAGAGGCCTTTCCCCAACTACTATTTTGCATTTGACAGATGCCTTTCATCCTTCCATGCAAGGAAATCCAAAGAGTCTACTTGAACTCATATGACCCTTTTCTGGTTGTGCTGATTCTCAGATCACTGTTACATGGTTGAAATGATGTAAGAAGCAAATTTTTTTTATGGTCTTCAGAACATTGTTCCAAAAGTGGAAAGATATTTGTTTAAAAGGACAGTATCTCCATCCCAGCCTTCAAATATTAAGGCCATATCTTTTGTGCTTTTATTCTAGCTGGGAGCATGCAATACCAAATTTCATAGAAATGTTATTCTCTAATTTGCGAAGAGTACCATGGCCCATAGAGCAAGGACTACTCAATATCCCTTGTTCTTAAATTTAGAATCATGACATGGATGGTTTAGCATTAGTAACTGCTGCAGGGGTTACAGGGGTAGGTCCTGGGAAGTTCACATGCTATTAGCAAGGCAGTTTAAATCAGAGAAGTAGCATACAGATAGTCCTCAACTTATAACCACAATTGGGACCAGAACTTCCATCGCTAAGTGATGTGGTCGTTAAGTGAGTCATGCCCAATTTTATGACCTTTTTTGTTGCAATCATTAAGCAAATCACTGTGGTCGTTAAGCAAATCATGCGATTGTTAAACAAATCTGACTTCCCCATTGATTTTGCTAGTCGGAAGCCCCCTGGGAAGGTCGCAAATGGCGATCACATAACCCCAGGACACTGCAACCATAGTAAATACTTGCCTGTTGCCAAGCGCTCAAATTTTGATCATGCTGCAGTGGTCATAAGCGCGAGGACTGGTCATAAGTCACTTTTTTCAGTGCTGTTGTAACTTTGAATGGTTGTTAAATGACTGGTCATAAGTTAAGGACTAACTGTAAGAGAATTCCTTCAGAACAGTGGCTCTGTCTGAAACAATACTCCTCCCTATGCATAAGCACTCAGTGCCAACAATAGTAGGTTTCACACATAGGGAGCAGTGGCCCTGCCTACAGCTGATGTTCAGTCCCTGAAAAGCTTGACTGGAGCCAATATGACAAGCAGAGCAAATCTTCTCACTTCTGGATAAAATTCAGGAAATCCATCCCTGGAAACTGAGGAGCTAATACATGGATTACTGATGCAAAAGGAAAGAAGAGGGTCATGAGATAATGGAGCCACTCTTGAAGACTCAGAACTATGCCTTTAAGATTTTGAATATGAGGCTATCCTAGCATTGTGTTTGTACGTGTGTAAAATGAAACTTTGTCTCCTCAGCTGTAAAATTTCTGCTCTATTAATGAGAAAAAGTCATTAAATGGCTTCTGATCTGCCACAAAAGAAAAACAACAGGCTGTGCCCCATATGTTGGCCACTTAGCAATCTTCCAGAGATAGTGTCAGAGAGGCACAGAGGGAGAAAAATGTATTGTAATGTGTTTGAATGTTATAATGTATTATGGGGACGGGGGGAGAGAAGGGGTTAGGAAGGAAATTAATGGAGAGAAACATAGAGGTTGGGGTTACCAGGCAACCAGAAAAGAAACAGGAAAGGACAATGGGAAGGAAGGCTTTCAGTAAAAGAACTGGTTAAGCAAATTAGATTTCTAGGGTTTTTTTCCTAGTATTTATAGAACCTTAGGAAGTCTGTTGAAAGTATATAGCAGATGTTGAAGAGGAACCGAAGGAAAATTGACTTGATCAATAAGGTAGCAACCGAAGTGAAATGTTTAGATGAGAAATGTCTATTTTTTAGACAATTAAATGTGAAGAGATCTTTAGGCTGAAATGCTATACTCAGCTCAGTACTGCAGATTCAATTGAACTGAAAGAGCTGGGTAAGTTTTGCCTTTAAAAGAGAAGGCAGAGCAGGCTATGATAGCTGAAATAGTGTCAAACAGAAAAGGGTGAAGATTATTCTTTAATATTTCAGAGTTTGGGACATGAAAAATGGGACTTGCATTACAGGAAAGCAAATTCCAACTGAATGTTAAAAAAAATAACAAAAACCTTATGGCAGTGTTCCTCAACTTCAGCAACTTTAAGAGGTGTGGACTTCAACTCCCAGAATTCCCCCAGCCAGCATGCTTGCTGGGGGAATTCTGGGAGTTGAAGTCCACACCTCTTAAAGTTGCTGAGGTTGAGGAACACTGCTTTATGGCATTAAGAGCAATTTCAGAGTGGAACAAGTTACCAGAAAGTTGATGGGCTCTTGTTTACTGGATGTGTTCAAGCAGAAACTAGATATCCATCTGTCAGTGTTGCTTTAATGTGGATTCCCATACTGAATTGGGGATTGGACTCAATCCATCCCTAATGATTCTGTGGTTCTGCTTTTCATAGCCTTGTGATAAATTGCCCTACCCAATTATATTTTCCTATATTCAACCGACAAAAAAGAAATAAAAAGTACTTTAAAAATTAAAGCTCCAGTTTAGCCAAAGTTAGCAGAAAGACTGTTCAGCAGAACATTCCATTCCACTGAATTTTTTACTTAAAGGTTATCATTATTGTTGTCTTACTTAGGATTGTCTCTTATTGGAACAGGACATAAAACTGTTCCCTCAAGGATACTTATTTGTAGCAAAGTTCTCCTGGGAACAATGTCCACGTTTGCATGACATGCTACTCCTTTTCTTTTCTCTTTTTTTAAATTTGAATCAGACTTGTTTCCAGGTAGCTACATGGACAAATCCACAGAGTTTTCTAGGCAGCACTTTCAGAAACAGTTTATTACAGGATGCTCTTCCTAGGGCTGAGAAGGAATGACTGGTCTAAAATCACCAAGCTGGCTTTTATACCCAAAGCAGGATTAGAACTCAGGTTTCCCGCTCCTGGGGCATGACAGTAACCACTAGACCAAACTGGTTCTCATGCTAAGCCTAATATAAAGGGATAAGCACACACATTGTGGCATCTTATCCCACATCCTGCTCCTCATAATACAAAGATTTGCCTGAACTCATTCTGTCATCCAAATCCAGAGCAGTTGCCATTGTTGGATTGCAGAAAGCAGAATTTGAAACCAAAGGCTAATATAGAGTACACATGACGCACCTAGCTTCTGATAACCATCTGATCCTGTTACACAAGCCATGCAACAACTGGGATATGATGCCAAGCACACATTTATTTACTCTTTAAAGTGATTGAGTGTATTATATAAGCACAGCCAATATGACTGAATTCTGAATAAACATGGTTTAAGTTCAGATATTTACTGAATAATTCCAGTAGATTCCCTTAACCTGGGCACTGTTTAGCTTGAAGTTGGAAAAGAGGGTTAACTTAAAGTTAGCCCTCTTCCAAGCTCCAACATAGAGATCAGAGACTAGAGTGCCTTTGCAATGAGGCTCCTCCACCCATACCATTTCTTCTTCTTCTTCTCCTTCTCCTTCTCCTTCTCCTTCTCCTCTTCTTCTTCCTCTTTTTTTTCCTCCTCCATGGGTATGCAAGAAATTGGGATAGAAAGAAGCCAAACCTCCTTCTATCTACCCTTAGTTGTTCCAATCATTAGGCCATTGTGCATATTTAAACTTATTTATAACACTTAAAAAAATAAAAGAAGTAACAGTTGACTTAACCCTGCACAGTTGCAGGTATGCTGCCCAAGATACCCCCCTTCTGGCAAACTGAGGCCATTCTTGGTTTGATGGATCTGATGCCAAATCACTGGGAAATTAGCCAAGTTTTGTTGTCAGATGTATTATGTAAATACACAATTATAAATGAGCAAGTGAAGCATTTAGCAAAATGCAGACAGGGATTATCTCATGGTAAAATCTATTGATCCAATTACTGTTAACTATACTAGAACAGAAGCAAATTTTAAAAGGCAATCTAGAATCAATAGTTGTTAGTTACTGTTAGTTCAAAATGGCTTTCAGTTCAGGTTTTCCAGGTTCTAATCATATTCTGTTGACATAGTCCAAAATGTCTGTGTTCACACAAGATCCTGATCTTGGTTTCTTAACTAAAATTCATTGAATACATTATAATTGACTGGGTTCGTGTGATACCATTTGATTTATAAGACCACAGTTTAGCATATTATGAACAGTTATTGACTGAGTTTATACAACGTGCTAAATCATGTGGCTGGTTTGGTTTGGTTTGAATGTGTTTGAACCAACCATTGTGGATATAAATAATTTTTTATTGTTTAGTGTATTGTTTGTTCTTAGCCAATTAAAGTGCCAATTTGTTCAGCAAACCATAGTTAAGTAAACCATGGTTAAAGAAGTGTGAACACAGTGTATTAAGGCATGTTGCTCGGGAAATGTTTAAAGTTCCACTAGATAGACAAAACTAATATTTGTGCCCCACAATTGCATGGCCTTCTATGGTAGAATTTGCATAGATATTTCCACTGGGATTTACTTTAGCTATCTCTGATTGCCCCTAATCCTTATACAAGCTCAGCTCAAATGTTGGGCCATCTCATTTTCCTTAGCCGGAAGAGAAATTACACTATAATTTCTGAAGAGTATTGTTCTCCTGAGTGTTTTTATTCATCATGATGGTGGTTTATGAAATCCTGTTATGTAATCCAGGGTTTCCCCAGTAGGGGATAGAGGCTGTAGCAGGCTGACTTATAATATAAAAGGTAACTTCTTCAAGTCCGGCTCAATTCCTGGTTACTTTATTAATTCATTCATTAGTTTCTTGCCAAGAGTATAAAAATGGTCTGCCATTTCCTTTTTCCAGATATTTTTTGGCCTTCTTAGTCTAGATGACAGCTGTGGAATTCCCTGGTGGTTTCCCAAAACAAGGCCAATTACAGTAGGTGTAGGTTCTAGGTCCAGACAAACTTGGGCAGGTGCTTCTACCTGCTGAGGCCCAATTTATCAGGAGTTGCTGGAATTAGTCACATGTAGAGTGCTCTGATAACAGAGATTGATGCAAGAGTCAATAATAAAATAGGGAACAGGAGGAACATTTGTTACTAATCCTTTGCTTTGTCAACATTATTGAATCTAAGACTGCAACTCAGTATATATTTATAGACACCTACTATGCAAATACAATGAAGACAAATAATATATATTTCTGAGAAGCATGCATCAAGCAGGAATGAGAAGAGACAATCAAGAAGTCCTACATCCACATATTTTGATAACAGTTGTTTCTCAGGATGCATGTCATTCGCCTTTGAGAATATCACAGTTATAGTTCTACTGCCTGTTCGCAATACGTAATTTAAACTTCCTTGGCACAGGAATTTTACAACATATAAAACAAGATGAACATTAAATCATCTGCTTGCATCCACCTAACCAATGAATTGCACAAGATAATTAATTTTACGAAAAAACTTTTAGGCTCGTTGATCAAAGACATGCCAAGTTTATATCATGATAAGTTAAGGCAGCTTCCCCAACCACGTGCCCTTCGGATGCCTTCTGTTAAGACTCGTAGTTGTGCTGGTTAGTCTGGAAGGATGGGAGCTACTCTCCTATCCGTCTAATAAGGCACAGACGTGAGACACTGAGGCTTAATTACCACGATTGCAATAATCTATACACCTCGGTCACTTTACGTACATTGGAATGAAAGTTATTATCACCATACTGTAAAGCGCAGCACTTCTGGATGATTACAGTGAACATCTTTTATAGCGTTTTGCATTTGAAACCCGTTCGCAATCGATGCGTGATTACGCTGTGAGCGTCCCTATAGAAACCATGCCGTATTCTGCGGTTGCCTGGACACATGAACCAACAACTACGCATGCGCCCAAGCTCTTCTCTCGTCGCTCTAGGTAAGCGCTGCTTCTCTCTTTTAATCGATCTCAGCGGCGTTTCTCTATGGTCTGATGCGGTCATAGCTGCGCGTCAAGAGGGAGTAGATGCGACGCATGAAACTGAATCATGGCGGCGGTAGATATACGAGGTACTGGACGGGGATGGGGTGGGTAGTTATAGCTGCCTAGTACTTAGGTGTAAACAGGGACGATCCCTATGGAACTGCGAGGAACAGCCTGGTTGCTTATTTATTTATTTTAGTATTTTTCTAAAGCATGTTTTCCTGGGCTTCCAATTCATCAGAGGCACGAAGTGTTTTCGTGAGCGGCGTCGACATGGAAAGCCACAAAACGCCAATTCCTCGCTCCTATCCGGTGGTCGTACGGATATTTGCAGCCTAGGCTCCCCTCTACTGAATTTTAAAACATCGAAGAACCCAGCTGGCTTTGGCATCGGAAGGGCTTAAGATATGCTGATCCATCTGTTGGCTTGATTTGTTTGTTGATTGCAATATGGAAATTGTATATAGCTTTTCTAGCCTGTGGAAATTGTATAATTAGAGATTGCACTTGAATCAGATTGAGTAAAACCAGACGAGAGAATACTTTATAGAGTTCAGCTAATCATTTAAATACATGCTCATGCTTTGAGGTGTTGGGTTCAGATTCAGGACCTACTTGGGGAGGTGGGGCAAGTAAAAAAAAGAATAATCTGTTTAGTAGATATACAGTCTTATAGCAGAACAACAAAACTTGGTACAGCCATATTAATTTTTTTAGCTTATTAGACATTAAGGAAACATGTATACAGTACTCGTATTGCCACACTATTTACATCTATCTATATATACAATGTTATATATCTCCTGATTAATCAGTTGGTTGAAGTTTCTTCTAGAGTTGCCAGATTTTGTATAATGGCCAATTTAGTTAACTTCTTGGATGCATATGCATCTATTATGTATCATGTTTAACTTTTACCAAGCCAAGATGCACTGAAACTGTTTGGGATAGAACTGTTTTAACTTTAGGAAGACAGAAAGGTTTTAGGTATTAAGTTAGTTTATTATTAAAACAATTTTTTTTATTAAAAGTTTTAAAAACAAGAATAAAAACTACAGCAAACTAAATTAGAATGGAAAAATTGAAAAAGAAGAGAAGAAATAACAAAAAAACTAAAAGTGCAATAGAAAAAGAAAATAGAAAAAAAAACAAGATATAAAGAAAGATATAAAGACATAAAGAAGTGGCTTCCAATATTCTTCACAGCAGCAATAACTAAAATTTTATTTTTAACCTCTCTCTCTAAAATTACATCATGACTCTCTTCTTTCTGTAATCTATCCTATCTAATCATCAAAACCATAAATCTCAAATTCATTTTTTTTTATTTTTATGCAAAAAGTCCATAAGGGGTTGCCAGTCACCAATATATGTAGAAATTGGCTTTTTTCTTATCAAAGAAGTCAGTTTATCCATCTCAGCAAGATTTGTCAATTTCACCATCCATTCCTCTATAGTGGGAAATGTCGAATCTTTCCATTTTTGTACATATAATAATCTCACTGAAGTAATCATATATTGAAATAATCTTCCATGACACTTCTGTGTATCCATCAATCCTAAAAGGAAAAGTTCTGGCTTCAATTGAATATTAACCTTTAAAATCTTCTGTATCAATGTATGTATTTGAATCCAAATTTTTTTAGCTTTTTTACATGTCCACCAAGCATAATAGAATGTCCCTTCATGTTGTTCACATTTCAACATAATTTGGAGTGCCTTTATACATTCTAGATAATTTCTCTGGCATCATGTACCAAAAATACATCATTTTATAAAAATTATCTTTCAGATAATGTAAATTTCAACCCTTTTAACCATGTATTTCCCCGTTGATGCATCTGTATATTATAACCAAATTCTTAGACCACTTTATGATACATTATTTAACCTGTTCTTCCTCTGTTTCAAATTTCAACAAAAGTTTATACATTTTAGCAATTACATGTTCAGCGTCAGTTAGTTATGCTTATATATTGTCAGCCTATGATGGATTAAAGGACTAATATATGCATGTGCCATTTAATGTAATGTTTCTAGAGTGTTATTTCTATGCTTTTTGGTCAGATGACCATATTAAAGCTGCTACTGCTGAGCTTATACAATGCATTTAAGAATCCAAATTTCCTCAAACAGCTAATGATGTAAACCAATGTAAATAAAAATACAATATATATTAAAACAAATAACAAACTTCTAGGATTTCCCCCATTGAACGGTTGCCAGTAGGGGAGAAGAATTTGGCTGATCACGTTTCTGTGGTTTTTGCTTTCTCTTTGTATTTAATATATCTCTCCCACATCTTAAAGCAGTTTACAAGAAATGCAAACAAAATAAAAATGCAGTTCTATATGCTTATTACAATGTAGTACTAATGTATTCAATTTAGTATCAGGAATTGGAGCCCAGATCACAGGAAGTAATTGCCTCACCTTATTCTGCCTTTGTCAGGTCCTGTTGGACCTGTGCCCAGTTCTAGGTACTGCAGTCTAAAAAGGCCATTGACAGCCCAAGGGAGTTCAGAGAAAGGCTACTAAAATGATGAGAGGAATAGAAACCAGGTCCTCTGAGGAACAATTAAAGGAACTGGATATGTTTAATTTGTGGAAGAGAAGACCAAGACCAGGGAGAAATATGATAGCTATCTTTAGATATCTAAAGGGTTGCCATATACTTAGAAGTAGATTTGTTCTCCATTCTCCTAGGGGTAGAGGAGCAGATTGGATGGGTTGAAACTACAGAGAAGTAAATTCAGTTATCTGTTGAGAGAAATGTCCTGACGATAAGAGCTGTAAACCAGTGGAATAGTTTATCTCATGAAGTGATGTGTTCCACTTTGCTGGAGGTCTTCAAAGAGCCATCTGTCGGATATGCTTTAGCAGTTATTACACCAAACGGGGGGATTGGACTAGGTGGCCTCAGAGGTAATTTCCAACTCTATAGTTTTGTGGATGATTTATGGAGTCATATATTTCTCAGCTTTCTTTGATCAAAAGAAGGTTATACATTTCCTTGGGAGAATATTTTTCAAGTTACCTGGACTTAATTAGGCCTTATAAAATAAGTTTTATATTAATTAAGTTCAAAATATTAGAAAGCTAAAGACTTTTAAAATGCAATCTCGCTTGTTTCATATCCTCCCTTAATAACTCATGCTTAAATCATTGATAACATGGATAATTTCCAGATATATGGATTTCAACTCACAAAAATGTCAGCAGTGGTCATACTGATTAGGGAATGCTGGAGTTGAAGTCCACACATCTAAAAGTTCTGGTTGGTTTAACTCTGAAGTAACAGATAGAATGTGGCATTCTTAGGCCACGTATGTGCTTCCATGAAATTTGAAACCTTGTAGACATGCATAGGATTACACTGCTTGCCTAACTCAGTTATACTGATTAGTTTTATGTTGATAATGTAAGAGGTTTTTAGGACTGATTTGAGGAGGAGCATGAAGGTTGTGTTTATGAATCTTATTTTGCTATTAAAATAGGCTTCATAGTTAATTGCATTTTAAAATTTATTTTTATTTCATGCCTTGATTACCATTTGTTGGCAGAAAGATAGGATACCAAGTCAAGTAGATTAACTGCTATTTCACTGTATTGCCTAACTTAATTCTAACAAACATTAGAGATTAATATTTGGTATATTCTTGGCTTGGAAGAATAGACACCTGCCATTGATAGGGATCAATCATCTGAGCATTGAAGTTTATAAAAGAATGGATCAAGCTAGTTTGCGATCTGGTTCACACATTGCGCTAAAGTGTGGTTTGTTGATGAAGCCATAATTGGTTGTTGCAGCACGTTATAAAAATCAAACCAATCACATGTTATATTAAGATGTCTGAGACCTAAGCCAAAATGTGTTTTTAAATCCACCATGGTTCATGAACAACAATTTATGGGTTAGCATATATGTGAATCAGGCTGCTATAGCTTGTTCAGACTATGATTAAAACAAATCATGGTTTAGATTATTAGGTGAAACCAGCTTTTGTATTCTGTTTTTTCCTGTTGATTCATTGTATTCTGAAGGGTTTGTGTTTTTGTTTTTGTTGCTTCCTTCCACAATTATGAATGTATGCACTGCATTGTATTGTGTTTGAAATGCCCAACTGAGATTCTTCATGAACTAAAAGGAAGAAGTGATTTTAAAAGTAGTGGACAGAGGATACATCAGACAAGAACAATTTCAGAACCAAAGCATGCTTACAATCAAGGCACCTGTCAAACGTTTACTCTACATAAAAGAAATTTATTCCAATTTTGTAGCAGTGGAAAGGGCTAGAAAGTCAGGTGATCTGATAACTGATAACAGCTACTGAACAAGAACTATAGAGCCCCAGTGTAGACAAACCTTTAGGTCTGGAAAGAACAAATGAAAACCATATTTCTGACACATTCCAAATTCACAGTAAGCTAGAATTAATTTTAAATTAGGATTTTTTTGTCATTTAGTGTCAGTCATAAATACTTTTAAGCAGAGTTCAGAAATAAACAAAAGCAGTCCTTAAAGAAAAAGCAGCTGACACTCATTGGCTAGTGATCTTTAATCTTAATTTAATCTTAAATCTCTGTTTCAGAGTATAAATCAGTCTTCTGGTCAGCAGGATCAGGACCAAGCAGACCTCGGGGGAATGCTACTCCAGAGCAGTGACAGAAAAAGCACATCTTTGGGATCAAGATGGCATTGTTTCATAGTGGAAGCCAGAGTATACCCACCCTGCTAGATCTTACAGGACAGCAGACATAATTTTGGAAGGATGTTCCCTTAAATATGCAGGCCCTGAACCTTGTAGAACTTTATCGACAATAAATAGTACCTTGAACTGGACCCAGAAACCCAACTAGTAACCAGTGTGGCCCATGAAAGAGAGATGTCACATGGATGTACTGAGGTGCATCTGTAACTGTTTGTGTAGCTTGTGTATATAGGTTGATGGATGAATGAATATAGGTTACTAAAAAAATGTCAGTGGAGGGCTCTGTTAAAGCTGTCCTATCTTGGATGCTTTTGTAATATTTTAATTATTTTTAAGAAGAAAGTAATTTACTCCAGTGAGAAAAAACTGTTTTATAGAAAGCAATGGAGCAGATTCATTTACATAATAATATGACTGTCTCTTGTCTAGCAAGAGTTAGAGAGCAGCATATATATTATTCATAGAACTATTTATGCTGCATTAAGTGTGGTTTCCCAAGCATCCGGGTTTTGCTTTCTAAAAGATTTCTGAAGCAATGTATGCATATTTTATGTAGCCATATATTACAGCTTAGGTTGGATTTCATGTTGATTCAAAACTTCCTAGTCAAGAATCTGCTATAGATTAATTGCTGTGGGAATCCTGGGTTTGAAAGTAGTAATAATGCTTATATTGAATTAGAACACTTCTGCATTCCCTTTTTCCATAGAGTATTGGAGTATTTTTTTCACTGAAACTCTTGTGAGATTGTTGTATTTTTTTTAGATTTAAAATGGCTGAGACCCTAGGGTGTCTTAAGTATCATGCACCTTTTCCTGAATCTTGCTTTTATATTGCAATTGCCTTGATAAATGTTATACTGGTAGAATATAATAATGCAGTACTTCTCTTGAATTTTATCTGCTATATGTAACATTATTTTTAGGAATGTCATTTTATCTGAAGCTTCCAAAGAACTTGGTGGAATTAAACAAATATAACAACAGAAATGTGGAGGAGGGAAGGAGATCCAATTTACATACTAGAATCATCTACAGACCCATGAGACATAGCTTATATAAAGTACTGCCAGCAACCCTTCATTTACTTTTCATCACCCCACTTCTTCCCTGCTTTTGTTCTTTTTTCCCTGTCAGTAATTCTGCTTAACATCTTGCAAATTTTTCCAATTGCCTGGTTATTTGTAATTGTTACATATCAAGATGACTTGGTGAAGACTACCATTCTGTAAAGAGCAGTCCTGCTACAGAAGACCAAGCATCATTTTTTCAAAACTGACTGCCTCCTTTCCTTTGGGAAATGAACAAGCAGAGTGTGATGGAGAAACAAGCATACTCCATTGAATTTTGCAACATTCAAGAAAGATATATTTCCTGAATGTAGAGGTTACGTTATATAAAAAATACTTTATTTTATCTAGGCGATTACAGTAGGTTACTCTGAATTCAGGTATTATAGGAAAAGAAAGAAAATCTGTCTAAACAATGGTCAAGTTTATAAACCTTTATCATGTTCACTGCTACATCGTTTTTCTAAGCTAAAAATTCCCAGTGCCATATTTTTTTTTCTTATATCCTGCTATGACATCCTGTTGGACATAGATACCATTGGAGTTAAACAATATTCCAAGTCTACTGGTATAGAAGATGGCATAGTGGTATGGCTTTGAATTTGTTTTGTTTGCTCAAGGATTTCTGGTCTGGTATTACAGTGGTACCTCGCGTTACGAACTTAATCCGTTCCATGACTCTGATTGCAACTCGATTTGGTCGCACCGCGAGGCAAATTTCCCCATAAGGTTCAATGTAAATACGGCTAATCCGCCCTCCGAATTTGGTCGCACCACGAGGCAAATTTCCCCACTTTTTTCTTCAAAGCCTTATTCTTGCCAAGCCTGCTCTGCATTTTCTTTGGAGCCATGCTGACAAGCACACCAAAAACCTTCCAAACGCCACAAAACACACCACAAGCCTCACCGAACGTCTCCTTGCTACCGCGATCTCGCCCACAGGAAGCCGCGACCACATGGCAGCAGGGCAAATGGCCGCGGATCCAGTTGTAGCTCGAGGCGGAGGTTGCATGGCGAGGTAAATTTTTGGGGCCAGAGCTGATTGTATCACGAAAAATTCGTAAGGAGGGGCATTCGTAACCCGAGGTACCACTGTATTTATTTATCACTTTGTTGCATTGTTTGTTTTTTACTTCCATAGAACTCAAGATGGCAAATACAAATTTCTTAGGAGACCTCTTATCCAGGCTTTGTGCTCAGATGTGCTTAACTTCAGCAAGTTTGCTATGTTGTATGCTTTGGGACTAAAACAAAAATTTGAAATTGATAGTTTAAATATTTTATTTTAAATATATTATTTAAAGAAGCTTCAGTGGGTAGAGTATGGTTTATGGGTCCTGAGCCTACGTTAAAGAGAGAATTTACTGTGTTATTGCTGGTCTAATGTCATAAGCTTTTGCACTGAAACATCTCAGGCTGATTACAGTAAAACTTTTTTTTTTTTTTTTACTGCAATTGAATACATTTTTGTGAGACCCTGTCATTGGTTTTTCTGAATGCTAATTACATTTTTCTCTTTTCTCCTCTTTCCTTGCTTCTCTCTCACTCCTCATCCCACTCTTGTAGATAACCTGCTGGGAATTTCCTGGGTTGACAGTTCATGGATTCCAATATTAAACAGTGGGAGTGTGTTGGACTACTTCTCAGAGCGTAGCAATCCATTCTATGATCGAACATGCAACAATGAAATGGTCAAAATGCAAAGGCTAACCTTGGACCACTTGAAGTAAGTTGATATAGGATTATTAGTTTCTCAGTTTTCAGAAAAAAATTATGGCATAATATCAACTAAGATATAAAATAATAGGAAAAAATGTGTGGCATAATACAGGTAATCCTTGGGTTACATCCATTTGTTCAGTGACCATTCAAAGTTATGACGGTGCTGAATGAGGGGGACTTACAACTGGTGACGTGGTCACGTGACTTCACGCTTTATGACTGCATTGCTTAGCGACGGCATTTCCAGTCCAAATTGCCATTGTAAGCCGAGGACTACCTGTACTTTTCTTTTAGGAAAGGAATAAACCAAAGGTTTTTAAAGCACTCCTATCAAAATAAAAGGAGAGGTGTATTGGCCATAATTTAAATACAAGTTAAACTGATGAGTGAAGCTTATTTTGTTTGAGTCAGTGAATAAGATGAATTATAATTAAAATCGCAGTTAATTTAACAAGCCCATTTTGAAATCAGATAAATGAAATTATTCTAGGCGTTTTTTAAATCAGTAACAATATTTTTTAAAATGTATATACCCTAACTCTCTAAAGCAGATATGAAGAATATAGAATATTCATTCCACTGCCAAACAAAAACCAAAAACCAAAAACCCAAGCTTCTGAGACTTTACTTCCCAGAAATTAGAAGGCAAATAATTAAGCTATATTGTGCCAAATCTAAACTTCTGTTTTTTGTTTGTAATTGATTTGTTCTGTGTGTATTTGATAAAGTATTTTTCTGCTGATATCAAAATTGTTTTTAAGTCAAATGCTTCTATATTTTGACATTAACTAAAGTTGATTCAATACAATATCTTTTTAACCAAAACTGAAAACAAAACCAACAGTGTTGATACCACTGTTGTTGCTGAAGTTTGAAGTGGATGAGGCAGGCGTCTCTGGTATGAGAAAGCCCTTTTGTAAACATGGGGCAAATCCTCAAAGCCAGGAAACAAGCAGCCAAATTGCCATTTATTGAGAAAGTGGGAGGAAGAAGCCCAGGATTTAAGCTGGGGATTAATTTATGCATTGGGCAAGATTTGAGGGTACAGTTTGATGGAGGTTTTCTTCATACGTATGGCTTCCTAATTCTTTGCAGTAAATCTGCTTATCTAGCCTTGTGTCTGTTCGTGAATGTGGAGTGGGGAGAATCTTTAATCATTGCCTCAGTATGAAACCTTGACTGTTGTATAGTCCTACTGTATGTTTCTACTGTAAACTATGAATAAAGGGATTACTTAGAAAACACATTTCAATGAGGCTAAAATAACATGTACTATTCGTTTTTTGCATGGAAAGGCTGCTTCCTGGAGAACCATTTTCTCATTAGTAAGCAGCTATTTGGGACCTTCCCAGTACTTTAATTTTTGCTCCAGTTATTTTTACTCCTTTAATTTGCTTCATATTAAAGCTGCTAATTTCTTTTTGTACATTCTGAAACTTCTTAATTGAGTCTTTTTTCATTTTTCCAATTCATAGCTGAGATTTTTGAATAGTGTTATGGTTTCTGTTTCCTAATATTAGAAATTCATGCCAATTATTTAAATCAATATGCTTTTAAATCACCTTCTTTGACCTATCTATGTGCCAAGGGAAAAGAAGTCCAGCAGTTAGCAAATTTATTAAAGCTATCAATATAAATCCCCACTCTTCATCAAGAGGCATTGGGGGAAAAGAAGGAATTACTCACAACTTAATGATTTCTAGATTACCTCCTTTCAAAAAGGGATTGTTCTTTTTTCTCGACACTAAGATAGCTTATAGTTTCAGTGTTTATAGTCTCTAGATTTAGCTCTGTCCTTTTACCTTTCAGTCAAATGGTTGGAGTAGAATATATTCTTCTACATGCACAAGAGCCAATTCTTTTTATCATCCGTAAGCAGCAAAGACAGAATCCAACCCAAGGTAAGGATATAGACAGCTTTCCTATTCAGAATTTAGAGCATAAGCTATGATTAGCCTTTCCCAGTCTGCATGTTCTCCAGATAGACCAATTCCTACAATTTTTACCAATGGCCATGCTGGCCGGAGAATTTGGGGAGCTGAAATCCAAACATCTGGACGGTGTCTAGGTTGTGGAAGCTTGCCATAGATATAGATTTTCCCAGTACAGGCATAATACTTGCATGTAGAATGGGACTTCATGGCCTAAGTGTCTCATTTTGCATAGAGCACTGGGGTTCTATAATGGCCTAAATTATAGCTTTCAATTCTGTGATTCTGTAAGTCTAAAACAACATTGTGTTTTCTTCTCCAGTGTGTATTCGGGTAGTATACTGTAGTAACTGGGAAATAACAGTTCTTTACCCTGCTCCCATCTCACCTCACAGTGCGCCCTACTTGTGTAGCTGGTCAAATTGTACAAGCTCTGAGCAAAGCCTATATTGGGAAGGTTCATATCTTATTTTTGAGCTAGGAAGTTCCACCTTTTTTATTATGTCAGTAAAAGAACAAATAGAACCAGAAACAATGTGGTTCATTCCCAGAGTTTGTATCATTATGTTCTCTTCTTTTTTTATTATTAATTTTTTTAATTACAAAAAAAGAAAAAAATACATAAAAGTGCTTTAACATAAAATGAAAAAGTACCAAAAAAGTTAATATATCATTATAATAGCACACAGTTCCAATTCTATATATGCTTATCTAATACAAATGTTATCAAGTACATATATATTTCTAATAGAGTTATATGACTGTCCTGTTTTTTTATTAAGCCAGTGTATTTTGTATAAATGAGTGCCATATTTCATTATATTTGTCCACTACAAAGTCTATGTCTATAGGCAATCCGCTCATAAGTAGCAAGTTTAATCAGGTCTTCAATCCATTGACTAAATGGGTCCATATATTTATCTTTCCAATATTGCAGTATCAGTCTTTTGGTCAAAGTAAGGGCACGGAGAATCCATTTACGCTGTCTAGTTGTCAAGTTCCATGTACTAGGTGTATAGTTTGAAAGAATATTATCCTCTGAAAATTTTAGCTTTTGTTGCACAATCCTATTTATATCATCCAGTACTTTCTCCCAAAACTTGATAAGTATAGAACATTGTAAAAACATGTTTTAAAGCATTGTCCTTATTACATCTCCAACAAAATGCTTTTTTTGACAGTCCTTTTCTATACAGATGTAGTAGAGTCCAATAAATTCTAAATATTAGTTTTTGTTGTGTAAGTCATAATTTGAGGTCCATTGACACTCTTGCTATAGAAGTTAAAACATTCTCCCATTGTCTAGGCAGTATAGAAACCCCTAATTCTTTATTCCACTCATCCCTTAGCATATGCATATCAAATTGATTTATTGATAACAAATATCTGTACAAGCTAATAGTAGGTTTTTTAGTTTTAAAGGACTTAACAAGATGTTCTAATATCTCAGGTGTCTCAGAAGCTGAAAATGCTGCTGGTCCAAACAATGTTAACAAATATTGTAATTGTAAATATTGCTATTGGGTTACTTCTGGTAGATGATATTTATCTCTTAACACAGCATACATTAAAAATTCATCTTCATCATCTATCAGTTGGTCCAAAGTCAGTATCCCTGCTTCCATCCAATTTTTCCATATCACCATCTTTTTCCCAATTTTTAAAGTTGGGTTTCCCCATAAAGTCAGTTTGGCATGGGAAAAAAGGTCAAATCTTTTTTTTTTTATTAGACATTACATTCCATAGCTTTCTAACTGATGAAATTGTTTCCAGAGATATTAGAGTTTTGGTGTATTTCAAACCTAATACTGTCCATCTAACCAAAGGTGTTATATGTGTATATTCCAAAGTTGCCCAAATTGGAAAATTAACACCACTTGTTGGCTTCCTGTATTTAATATTTGACAATAGATAAGCATGATGATATATCACCAGATTTGGAAGACCAAATTCTCCCTCATTAATTGATAATTGCATTTCTGTAAAGATATTCTTAGAATTGAAAAACCCCATAGAAATTTTATAAACAATTTATTTTCTGAAGATAACTGGAATTCCTCTCAGAATGTAAATAAAACTGGGAATAATATTCATTTTGAGAATGTTCATCTTTCCCCAAAAGGTGAGGTTTAATGACACCCATCTATTGATAGCTGAAGAAACCTCTCTGTATATTTTATTTATATTACATATTGCTAACTGAGTTATATCCTTTGGTATAGACATACCTAAATATTTTATAGATTTGGTACAAATATGGAATTGGTATTCCTTAAATGAATGGGTGAGCAAGTTTTCATCTATTGGCGTCAGTTCCAATTTGGATCAGTTAGTGAAGTATCCTGCTAATTTACTAAAGATATCTGTCGTTTGCATCTACACCGGAATAGTAGTAGGAGGCTTAGAAATAAGCAAAAGAATGTCATCTACAAATCAAACCAATTTATGTTCAACTGAATTGTGTACTACTCCATAGAACTCCCTGTGTTGTCTAATAGCACAAGCCAAGGGTTCCACGCAAATGTTAAAGAGCAAGGGTGAAAGTGGACATCCTTGCCTAGTTTCTCTGAATAGTGGAAAAATAGGAGAAAATATACCATTAACCTTTACTTTAGATGTGGGCAACTCATAATATCTTAATCCATTTTATAAATTCCAAAGGAAATCTAAATCTATTCAGTATGGCAAACATATACTGCTTGTATATTTTGTCAAAGGCTTTTTCAGCATCTAATGATAAAATTACAAATTGATCTTTTATTCAAGTCTATTAAATCTACAACTAACCTAATATTGTCTGATGCTTGCCTAGTTTTTGTAAACCTCACTGGATCATTCTTAATAACAAATGATATCACTTGTTGTAATCTGTTTGCTAACACTGCTGTTAGAATCTTTGTATTGACATTAATCAATGAGATTGGACGATAGCACACTGAGTATGATCTTTACCTGCTTTTGGTATAATTGTTATGTTTTCTTCTTAAATTGTTATGTTTTCTTCTTTTCAAGCTGAGGCCCTCTAAAGGTGTTAGATTTCCATTATCTCCAACTAGCCAATCCAATTTGAAATAATAATATTTGCTCTGGAGGACATGAGGATAGTGTTGAAACCTGTCTTCATGGCTAATTACTTTCTGCAACAATAATGGAATGCCCTCTTGTGATCAAGGCAATATGGATAACAAAACGAGTTTTGTGTTCAAGCTATTCCTTTTTGGGGCCAAACTGATATCTTATTGTAGTTAAGATTTTATCCAATCTTATTATAGTTAAGATTTTATCTGGCCATGTTTGTTTAATCTTTCTGCATTTTATGTCTCTCTCACTGTAACTTTTAAAGTATAAGGCTAATTATTTATGCATCTGTGCCACTGATTAATGCAAACAGAATTTGGGGAATTTATATAGTATTGTTTTTATAAGGCTGAAGTAGTTTAAAGACATGACCATAAAAGTATGTCTTTTGAGGATGTAGGCCTTAAATATTAACTTGTAATCTAATTTTATTTCAATTTCATTACTGTTTTTTATATGATAAATTAAGCAAATACACCTATTATATACCTAGAATGGATTGGCTTGACTAATACTATGCTTCTTTTAAAGTTATCCCATTGGCTGATTATTATATTATTGCTGGAGTGATTTATCAGGCACCTGACTTGGGGTCAGTTATAAACTCTAGAGTGGTAAGTCTCTGTGACACTTGTTTTATTATAATAAAGCAATTGTCCACAAAATATTTTGGTTTGCTTTCTGCTTCTTCGTTTAAATTTAAGCTTTTGAAAGTTTAATTTTTCTGAAAAAATATGTTTTCTGTAAAAACATAAGCATAAGTGGAAAAATGAAAGTTTAGAATTATATTAGATTATATACCAATACATAAGATGGAAAATTCCCTCTGCATAGATTTAGCTTCGGTACTTCTCCCATAAATAGGACATTCTCGCTTAGATAGGACATATCAATGGTAGCTACTCGCCTAATCACAGAAGGTGGAGACATCTCAAGAAGGACCACTGAAGATGATCTATGTGTGAAATATTTGCAATCTGTACTTGTTCTGACTAATATGTGGTCTTGCTCAAGGTCACTCACACTTTAGTCACTTCCTGGTTGAACTACTGAAAAGTGTTCAGTAGGGGGCTGCCCTTGAAGATCACCTGGAAGTTACAAGTGGTCCAGAATGCAGTGGCTCACCTAGTGCTGGGTGCCCCTGAGTTTGCCCATGTTACACTGCTGCTGCATGAGCTCCGCTGGCTTCCAGTTTCTTTCCAGGTGTGATTTAAGGTGCTGGTTATTACCTTTAAAGCCCTACATTGAACAGGCCCAGGTTATTTAAAGGACTGCCTCTCCCTGAGGGTATCTGCCTGCTCCACCAAGCTAGACAAGATGGACATGCTGTAGGTCCTGTCCCTTAAATGTTGCCATCTAGTAGGACTTAGGAGGTGTGCCTTTTCTGTAGTAGTCCCTGCCCTGTGGAACATCCTTCCCCCTGGGATCTGGCAGGCTCCCAGCCTTTTAGCCTTCTGGAAGGCTGTGAAGGGTTGGCTTTTCCCCCAGGCGCTGGGATAGGGTGAGGTTGGAGCCTGAGGATTATATGGCTGGATGGATTGGAGATTGTGGACCAGGCACCTGGTTTTCCTGTTTTTGGTTTTGTTACTGCAGTGAACCACCCAGAGTTGTGTTTTACAAGATGGGTAGCCATATAAATCTTTTAAATAAATGAATAAATAATCAGATTGCTTTTATTTTATTAATCCTTTCAGAGGTAATTGCTGAAGACTACATGTTACGTGAAATCAGAGCCAAAATGAGTGCAGGCACCTATTTTTCTGATAACATTCTTCCCCACTTTTATTTCTGATACCCTTTTTCCTCACTTCCTTTAGCATAATGGTGCAGGGAAGATTAGACAGCTCATGTCAGAGGTTTATACTAACCTCTGGTATTTGGGCTTTAAAACCAAATCAGAGACCATATAAAATTAGTCTGAGGACAGATTACCACGTTTCATATCTGTTAGTTAGTTAGTTAGTTTGTTTGTTTGTTTATTTATTTATTTATTTATCTCATATCTGTTATTTCCTCTTTACTGAATGGAAGGCTAGCATGTTCTCTGTGCTCCTTTTAGTCTCCATATACCCACTCGCCCAACTTCCATCCTGGTGTGTAATGAGATAGTGGGAAACTGTACCAAACAAAGCTTAGAATATTGGGCTGCATGTGAAAAATAAATTTTATGTTGTGAATTGGCCCATGTGGCTGGGTGAAATACTGTACTAAGGAAGAAATCACACATTTTCTTATAAATGTATTTTGTCCAGCTCACTGCAGTACATGGAATCCAGTCAGCTTTTGAGGAAGCTATGTCTTATTGTCGCTATCACCCTTCCAAAGGTTATTGGTGGCATTTCAAAGATCAAGAGGAACGAGGTAAGATATCTAGGACTCCAGATTTTAAAATTTTTTCTTCCTTTTTTCTTAGACAGAAATGTGATTGGTTTCAGTCTGTGTACTTCAGTGAAATACCTGTTAATGTTGCTGTCTTTTTATATTTCTAAAAAATAGAATACAGAATGAGTAAAGCACTAAAGAAATGTCATGTTGTTCTTCGTTGCATTTGTCTCACTTGGCTGCAGGTTCTGAGTTTTTTGCATCATGCTTGCCCAGACCACATAGCAAAGCTGTCCCTGGATGATGGTGGAGGTGGGGGGGGGGGGGCATTTATTGGCTGGGTTTTCACAGAGCCTGATTTAGGTCTGAAAGGAAGTGACTGGCTTAAGGTTACCCAGCTGGCTTCTGTGCTTAAAATTGCTTTAGAACCTGGACCTCTCTGCTCCTAGTCTAACACCTTAATCACTACATCACTCTGTATCAGCCGTCATGGGTAAACCAGACAGGAAACATGATTAGATGAGCTAATTCTACTTTATTGTAAGGCTACATTAACAGAATCTTGCAAGTCTGAAAGTACAGATCTCCTGCCCTCCCTATTTACTGCCTGAGTATTTAGGGTGGATCTTTTTATAAGTTTCTTTCTCTGACCATTACTCTATTGTGGATTCCTTTCTCTTTTATCTGATCATTCCCTAGGCGGCATCTCTTCCCCCCGTCTTCCAAGGTCACCCTCACATTCCATCACACACTGGCTCTCATTTCAGAAATATCACATGTCAGTATAATATTTCTGTATAGGGTGGCAGGTCCTTCTATTAATACTTACTGTTTTAAAATGTATTTTCAGCTTCCCAGCCCACAGAATTATCATTTTCTGCCATCTATTAATTTTTTTCCTGTAGCTGTAGCAAGTATATGTTGCAGTATAAATTGATCAAAGTCATTATACCTATTTTACCTGGATTGCAAAATATAAGAATATTCATCTGAGTTTCATTTCTGTTTAACTAGAATTAGACACCCATTGTTTCTCATTAAGTTTACAAATTATGATATCAGAAAGTGTATATTCTAATGGATGCTTTCATTGTGATCTATATAATTTTATTTTCAGATAAAGCCAAACCAAAAGCAAAGAAGAAGGAGGAACCAAGCTCTATTTTCCAGAGGCAACGTGTGGATGCATTACTTCTAGATCTGAGACAAAAATTTCCTCCTAAGTTTGTGCAGGTATCAGTCAAATTGCAAACTACTGTTTGATATAATGAGATACTTTATAAAGACTGTTCAAGGTAGGTATGTGTGTGTGTGTGTGTGTGTGTGTGTGTGTGTATAGGATAAAATCACACAGATCTGCTTTGAATTGGACTCTGGCTTTGCAGGTCCTTTGAGATTGACTGATGCATGGTCTGG
This sequence comes from Liasis olivaceus, assembly GCA_030867105.1. Classification (NCBI taxonomy): domain Eukaryota; kingdom Metazoa; phylum Chordata; class Lepidosauria; order Squamata; family Pythonidae; genus Liasis; species Liasis olivaceus. The sequence goes on from CM061349.1 coordinate 65,783,719, forward strand.
CATGGTTATCTGGAAAGAGTTAGAGCCTGTTGATCCTAAGGAACTAGGTGGGGTCCTTAGCCTGTGGACAAGAGATGACGTGGTTGGATCCATGAGATGGTGAATGAACTTTTGAGGGAGGAGGTGGTTCCGCCAGCTCTTAAATAGGTGGAGTTCTTTCTGCTCCTAAAGAAAAAAAAACATTCCTGGACCCAACAGTTCTGGACAATAAAAAGAGAAGATTGTTGAGAAAGTGTTCAGTTTGCAGCTCTAGAGGGCCCTCAAGGAAATTATAAACTGGACCCTTTTCAGTTGGGCTTCACACCAGGATGTAGTACTGAGATGACATTGATCACATTTGTGGATGACCTTATAGATGAATAGCATAGCAGAAAAGTATTTCATAGAATTACAGAGCTGGAAGGAACCTTAGAGGTGATGTAACCTCCTATCCAATTTAGATCCTGTCAAAGATGCTGTAGTGGATCCTGCACTGAGCAGGAGGTTAGATGACCTCTAAGATTCCTTCCAACTCTATAATAATATGAAACAAATCTACCCTGAACTGACTTCCTTGTAATTTTAACCCATTAGTTATGGTCCTGCCCTCTGGGGCAATAGAAAACAAAACAATTTTCTATGTGACAACCATTTGTGTGACTTACTATGTTATTCCTGAATACAGTTATAACAAGATAGATCACAAACAATATCCTCCATTCAGGTAATTTTCAGTAAGAGAATGCAACTTTATACCTATGCCAGACCAAGATGTGCATTTCTGATTAATAACCCAGTTTTTCTCCCTTTGTTCACAGCAAAAGGCTGGAGAAAAACCAGTCCCAGGTAAGAATTTAGTCAATGTTTTTAAATGTGATCAAATCCAGCAAATGTATAAGTTTAGTTTTAACTGAGGCCTTTGAGAAGATTAGCTTTGTCCAGGTTGGTCATTATGCATATCACTTTATGCATATAGGGTTTTTTGTATCTTGGATCCTAAAGAATTCCCAGCTTTCATTCTTTTTTTTTTCTATTATACCATCCAGAGAGCAAGAACTTATGATTTTCTCACAGGAAAAGAAAATCTGCATGCAGCAATTCAAGCAGTCTTGGTATTCTGGCAATTTTGAATTGCAATGGTGGCCTTAGGGTTATGGAAGGCCACCTGAAAATTGGGAAAAAATGAAGGGTTCTTTTTTTCCTATGGTCATCATTTCTCCATTGCTCTGCTAAGTGAAACTGTTTCAGTTCCAGACAAAGGGGAATGGAACTGAGTTTGTTTCTAGTACTTACTGGTAAAAATTGAGGTGACTCTTTCAATGAAGTCTAGCAGCCAGAAGATATCTCATAGTACTGATAATAGGACAGGATAAGGTTATTAGAATTAGGCTTCATGTGGTTCCTTTTTTTTTTCCAGTGGATCAGATTAAGAAAGAATCAGAACCAGCACCTGAAGCTATAAAACAAGAGGAGAAGGAAGCTGCAAAGGCCACACAACAGAGCACTGCTACTAAAGGGCCACCAGAGAAACGAATGAGACTGCAATGACAGAAAAGAAAATGACATTCATAACTAGTAAGGACTTGGTAAAGAAACAGAGGTAAACAAGTTGGCTGTCTAAAAATGGGACAGTGAACTGTGACATTTCCAAAACTCCAGTGTTTGATTTTTTTTTTTTTCATGTTACAAACTTAGAGCAACTTTCAGGATGGAATGACCTATTTTAGTGTTCAAGATTGAACTTTGCTTTGTGAATCTTTTGAGGACCTTTTCAGGCTCTAATGTTTGTGTGCTTTTTATTAGTGTCTTGCTGTGGTCTGAAACATCTGCCCTTCTCTTTCATAAATAGAGTTTGACTGTATTGTTCTCTCAGGTCTTTCCAAACAAACTGGTAACAGCAATGCAGAGATAGTTCTTTTTCTGAAATTTCGTTTTCTCCCTGAATGTATTTTAAGATTAAATACAAAGTGGGATAGAAAATTGTAAAAAATAGTCTTCTTGTCCATAACATGAATTCATTATTATATTGACCATGAATGACTTTTTTCCCTTTCCAGTTTATCCTTTGAACAGCTTATGCATGGGTATGAAAATAGATGCCCATGATACTGATTCTTGTCTAAATACTGAAGTATGATAGCCAGTAAATAAGAGTACAGTAATGTTCCATAGGCTTGGCTTTTCTCAGTCAATCACTACAGTATTTTCTTAAAATACAGGATGAGACTTTATACGTATAGAATATTATGTTGTAGTTGTTCTCCAGTGGTTTCAGTAGCACTAACTAGGGACATCTTACTTATGTCCCTGCAGAGAAAAATCCTGTAAGACAATTGGCAATAAAATTATTTTATAATCTGTGATTTTTGTAAACATTTATTTGTTTTGAAGTGGGAACAGAGGCAGGAATAAATATAGGTAGTCCCCAGGTTAAGAACACCCGGGTTACAGACCATCCATAGTTAAGAATGGAGCCTATTCTAGCAAAATTCAAGTTAAATACACAATGATTCGAGTTAAATACACAATGGTTTGAGTTGATTATGCAATACTAGTTTTACAGTGTTATGCAATAAACCTGTTCTGGCTTACATATAAAGGTATGACTTAAGGACAGACCTTGGGAACGGAACTTGTTCTTAAAATGGGGACTGTTGTATTTTTAAAAAAGGATTTCTAATTGTTTTCTCCTTGGTTGTTCATATTGCTCATTTTGTTTTTCCTTTTTTATTTTAAAGATGTTTTGTCCATTTGTGTTTCTTCCCTTCCAGTCTACTTTTATTTTATTCCACTGGAAAACAAAACAAAATATTTTAAATACCACTTCCAAATTCACAGAGACAGATATTTCATTTTCCTTATTGATAGGCAACCTTCACTAATCTGATATTTCTGGATATCAATAGAAGCGAATATGTGTAGCTCAGGGTTGAACTGTAGAGTCCTTGGGGTTCTCTGAGCTTGGTTGTTTTCTTGCAAACATTTCATTACCCGGCTAGGTAACATCTTCAGTGCTAGAATGGGATGGGGTTTGCTCTCTGTTTATATACAGTGGCATGCCCTGCCAGTGTTGGTGGGGGTGGGGGGTTTGTTTTGTTTTATTTTTTCCCCCTCTGGTAGTTCCTTGATAAACAAGGTATTGTTTACTGCTTGATTGTATGTCTGGTGATAATCTTGTGTTAATCTCTGCTTATCTGGGTGATGATCGCTGTTGAGATGTTCTGGTCTTTTGTTTTCCTTTCTATTGTCTCTTTTGAATAGTGTGTAGCTGTTGTTTCTCTCTATGTGCCTGTTGATGGCTGCCTTGTCTGAATACCAAGCTTCCAGGAATTCCCTTGTATTTTTGGATTTAGCTTGGTCTAAGATGCTGACAGTTTCCCAGTGGAAACTATGGTTAAGTCTGTCCATGTGTTGTGAGATTAAGGAGTTTTCATTGTGTCTTCTGACTGCTAGTTAGTGTTCATGGATGCACTCTGCTAGCCTTGTTACAGTCTTTACACTGTATGTTGTAGATGACTCCTGTTTTTTCTTCTTGGGCTACTGGGTCTTTTGGTTTGCTTAAAAGCATTCCAAAACTTCTTAAACATACAGTGTAAGGACTATAACAAAAATGCGGGGGAATTCCTGGAAGCTTGGTATTCAGACAAGACAGCCATTAACAGGCATAAAGAGATAAACAACATCTACACACTATTCAAAAGAGACAATAAAAAGGAAAACAAAAGACCAGAACATCTCCCCATCAGCAGTCATCATCCAGATAAGCAGAGATTAACACAAGATTATCACCAGACATACAATCAAGCAGTAAGCAATACCCTAATCAATGAACTACCAAAGGAAAAAACAAAACAAACCCCCCACCCCCACCCACACTGGCAAGGCATGCCACTGTATATAAACAGAGAGCAAACCTCATTCCACTCTAGCACTGAAGATGTTACCAGGTAACGAAACGTTTGTGAGAAAGCAACCAAACTCAGAGAATCCCAATGACTCCACATTTTTGGATATGCTGGATTAGAGTTTCCATGGCCCATAACCTGGGCATTTTAGAAGGTATAATACAAGTTATTTGGAGGATACTAGATTGCAGAAAACTGTTCTAAGTTTATTGTTATATTCTTATAAATACCTCCCTTTGAATTACTCATTATAAAGAGCTAATCATACTCAGAAGTAATTAATGCTCTTAAATATATGCTGAGAAAGATGTATGTATTTTCTCTTTCTTACTGTTGCCCCCATAGTAATCCAGTTAACTAAAGTCCTTGTAAAGGACTGAGGATTCATCTGGGAATTGAGTCAATGGTTCAAGGTCACTAATAGTGCATTCTTATAAATCCCTATTCAAATGTAACAGCTATAGTTCAGTGATATGTATTTCCAGGGGTCTAAACATGACACATGTTCCAAGGTCCATTGGAACAACAGGGTAAAAATAAAGAATGAGTTTGATACTTGCTGAGCTGTAGAGAAAGAAAAAAATAGGACTGCATGTTTTAGGGTGATAAATTTTCCACTATTGAAAAGAAATGTATTGAGAAAGGAGGAAGAGCTTGACAACTCTACTTTGTCTTTAAATTTGGTACTTTCTTATCCTACAGAACTCTTCCCCAAGACAAACTTTCCTGATGTTTGTCTCTCCCTCCTAAATACTTTGCATTCCTGTACTCCACTTTTTTTCTTCCCTGCTCTTCACTCTCCTCATTCCTGTTCTATTGTTTCCATCTCCCTTGCTCACTTCCAAAAGAAAGGGAGGATTCCCATGATAGATTTCCAGGTTGGAAAAATAAGTGATTGCAGGAGGCTTGACCAAACAGCTGAGGAATTTTCTTCCAGAAATTGCTAAATTACCTCTGGAGCAACATGGTGCTAAGGAGATTTGGGGTAGTCCAGAAAGGGCATAGAACTTCCAAGAGTTTGGGGTTCAGGTATCATCAATATGCTGATGATATCCAGCTGTATGTTTTGACTTCAGGCTGGCCAGGTGATGCAGTCGAAGTATTAACCCAGTGTGGGTCTGTATGGGGAGGACAGACTCAGGCTCAATCCTGACAAGACTGAGTGGCTGCATCCGGATCCAAAGATATTCCATTGTTGACTCTCAGTGGGGTTGCACTTCCCCTTTTGATATTTGTGTGCAATCTGGGAGTCCTCTTAGATTCTCAAATCCTGCTTGTAGAGCAGGTTGATGCTGTGGCCAAGAGGGCCTTTGCACAAGTACATCTAGTGCACCAGTTGCACCCTTTCCTGGACTGAGAGGCTCCTCAGACAGTCACTTGCACCCTGGTGATTTTATGGTTGGACACTTGTAAAGTGTTCTACATGGGGCTGTCTTTGAAGACCATATGGAAGCTACAGCTGGTTCAGAATGCAGTAGTGCGAGCAGGGATGGTGGCACTGTGTTGTGCACATGAGACTTCACTGCTTTGTGAGCTGCATTAGTTACCAGTTGGGTACAATTCATGATGCTGGTTATCATATTTAAAGCCCATCATGGCTTAGGGCCTGGCTATCTGAGGGACCACATATCTTCAGTCGTCTGCCTGCTTGGTATGGTCCAGCAGGGTGGGTGTACTCTGGGATCCATCAATTATGCAATGTCATCTTGTGGGACCCAGGAAGAGTCCCTACCCTCTTGTAGCACCTGCCCTCTAGAATGATTTCCCCCCGGAGATTCATGTGGCTCCATCCTTATGTTGTTTTGAAAATTGTTGAAGATCTGGTGGTTCTCCCAGGCCTTGGGACAGGGTGATTGTTGAGCCCTGTTCTTTGTGGGTGACTTACAGCTGGTATTCTGCTCTTCTGATCAGTTGTATTTTTTCTTACTGTGAATTGCTTTTATTTGTAAGCCACCCAGAGTTGTTAAGGAGTTGAGCAGCCTCGATATTTTGGTCAAATGAATCGGTCAATAATATAAAAACAGAATAATAAATTAAAATTAACATGAAATCAATAATAAATTAATAGTTAAAAGCCAGATAAAAGTTGTTATAGATTTTTGAACCCCTGAGAGAGCAGGAGCTAGACAAAACAACCTCCAGGAAGCAATACAGAGAAAGGTCCTCTTGTTGTTGTTGTTCAGTCGTTAAGTCGTATCCAACTCTTCGTGACCCCATGAACCATATTGCGCCAGGCCTTCCTATCTTTCACTGCCTCCCTGAGTTTGCTCAATTTCATGCTCATTGCTTCAGTGATGCTATCTAGCCATCTCATCCTCTGCCGTCCTCTTCTCCTTTTGCCTTCCATCTTTCCCAGCATCAGGGTCTTTTCCAAAGAGTCCTCTCTTCGCATTAGGTGACCAGAGTATCTGAGCTTGAGCTTCATTATCCGTCCTTCCAATGAGCAATCAGAGTTGATTTCCTTTAAGATTGACTGGTTTGACCTCCTAGCAGTCCAGAGGACTCTTAAGAGTCTTCTCCAGCACCACAGTTCAAAGGCATCAATTCTTCAGCGTTCAGCCTTCTTTATGGTCCAGCTCTCACAGCCATACATTACTACTGGAAAAACCATAGCTTTGACTATGCGGATCTTTGTCGGCAATGAGGATGAGAAACAGGTGAAGAAAGATGCAGTTCATTCCTAGGTGAGATACCAATGCCTTTAGGATATGAGGTGTGATAATACTGCATATTTAGCATAGCATATAAGTGAATTCATGTACTGTCTTTCAGGTGTTAAGCCTCACAAGACTGTATATGAAAATAATAAATAGTATATAAGAATAAAATACTCAACTGTATCACAAATGCTTCTAAAATGAATGGTATTAAGAATTGTCCAAATAGAAATAAATAAAATGCAAATTAGGGTTTGTTTGTTTTTTTAATTCTCAATGTAATTTTTAAAAAATGACACAGACCTCAGGAAAAGGGTGTGAATTCCACAAATAAGTGTTCTTGACTTAAAATAATGCCTCTATTAGCTGTCTTCAGGGCTAAGGGCATTGCATTGCTCTATCACTGGATGCAGTAATTTAAGTCACCTCACCAGTCTACCAAATAGACCATAATCCCCAAACCTATTTGGGGGATTCCTTCTGATCACAACTGCTGAAAATGGAGGTATGAAACAGAAAATTCAGTATCAGTCCTAAAATAGACTTTGAATATTAAATTAAAAAGACCTCCCCCAATTTTTTGTCCCAAATCCAGAGAAAAAAACAGAACATCCTGCTCTGCTTATCTATGTGACATACCCTCATTGTACCTGATTGCTCCTCTTTGTCCAGTTTCTTGACTTCTCCAAAAAATGTTCAGGGCAATATCTTTCTACCTAAAGGTTGCCCATCCCCATATGAGCAGATGGTTAAAGAACTCAGCTTAAGCATACCTAAGGGCTTAAAAGATAGGAGTAGAATGCTTTGTATCTAAGGATATTTGTCATATGCCTGACAATCAAGATGGAGAATAAGGGCATAACTCTCACCAATTCCCTGAATGTATTAGGACCCAACACAGCTCAGTTAGGGAGAACCTGGGAAGTAAAGATTGTTTTTCACTATTGCAAGCCCCAAGTGAGTAGGAGGCTTCAGTAATCAAAGGCTTGGCCTTCACTGGTTAGAGATGGTAGAACCATCTGGATAGCTGCTGAAAGCTGCAGAGGTACACAAAGACCACCTAAGCCTAGACAGAGCTACCTGGCTACTGCTCACCATTCCACCTGCCAAACTAGCCAGTAGATAGTTAAGCATGCTTATCATTGCTTCCCTTTTCTTTAACCAGTAAAATAATAATATATAATATTTCTTGGCTGCTGTATGCATTTAATTTTTCTCTTTGCATTGTGTTTTTAATTGGTTTAATTGATGTTATGATTGTTTGCCACCCAGAGTCACTTGTTTAAGATGGGCAGCTATACAAATTGACTGACTGACTGACTAAATGAATGAATAAATAGTTTCTGCCCTTGAATTTAGTTCTCCAGGATGTATCTAATTAGGATGTGTCTAATGGGATGGCCAGTGGGAATGAAGGAAAAAAATCAAGATACATGAAGATAAAGAGGTTTCTTAAAAACTGCCATCCCTCCCCCCCCCCCCCACACCAAATGTTGAGCTTAAAGAATTAAACATTGCCTCTGTTTCAGTGGCTTGGGACTAGGGTAGTCTAGGATGGCAAAATAGCCTACCTGATGAATAGATCAATCCTATTGGGCTATGCCTGCTAACTAGAGGGAGGGGCTTTCCTGAAGGTTCTGGAATGCCCTCCAGAAGATACAGGAAAAAGCCGTTTGCTATACAGCCAAAGGGAACTCCATGGCTGCCCTCCTCCCACTACAGTGGTGGTGGCGAAGTTTCATTCTTATCCTCTACTTTCCACCTTGCTGCTTCCACCACTGTCACTCTCCAACGTGAGGCAGGGCCTCCCCTCCCTTGGCTCCTGAAGGGAGAAATGGGGTTGGGCAGTGCCAAGAGAGGGTTTCTCTGTCTTGTTTTTGCCGCTGGGATATTTTGGAGTCAGGCACCACCTCAGGGGTTTCCCTTCATCTCTTACGAAGTTATCATCCCAAGAAGGATGGCACCCCGGCGAGGCCGGGAACCCCAAGACCTCACTTATCTAATGGAGATAGAAGGGAAAGGCCATGTGGTACATCTCAGGCAGAAAAGGGATTTTGTTCCTAAACACTTCCCTGTTTTTACCTACAATGAGGATGGGGACATTGAGGTGGACTACCCTTTCATCAGGAATGACTGCTTTTATTATGGCTTTGTACATGGTGAGCCATCCTCCCTAGTCACCCTCAGCAGCTGCTCAGGAGGACTCAGAGGCTTTCTGCAAGTGGGTAATAAGCTCTATGAAATTGAACCTGTGCAGGCATCTGTTAGTTTTCAGCATGTGGTCTACAGATTGGAAGAGAAGGGGAATGAAGTCCAAATGAGGTGTGGAGTAATGGAAGAAGACAAAAATCACCAGGAGGCCATGATCCAGAACAGAGAAAACATAATAAGCAAAAGTACTTTGGGAGGACTATGGCAAACTTACCCCAGATACATGAAGATTGCAGTTGTAGTAGAACATGAACGATATGTCCAGTTTGGCAAAAATGAAACTTTCACTGCTAGACAAGTCCTGGATGCTGTTCACATTGCAGATTCGCTCTATAAACCTCTTGGGATTCATCTGGTAGTGGTTGGATTAGAAATATGGTCACAAAAAAACCTCATTGCAATAGCTAAAAGCATAGATGAATTGCTTGACACTTTCAATACATGGAGGAAAACGATACTCGTCCAGCACTTAAGGCATGATGTTGGCCACTTATTTGTGTATAAGCATTTTGGAATTAAGTTTGGATTATCATTTGTTGGATCTGTGTGTGATCCGAACTGGGCATCTGCTGTCGAGGCATTTATTACTTCTAGTTTATTCTCTTTCACTATAACTTTTGCTCATCAGCTGGGCCATAACCTTGGTATGCAGCATGATGAGAAATCCTGCACCTGTAATCAGCATTCTTGTATTATGGCTCCCTTACAAAGCAACACAAGTAAGTTCAGTAACTGCAGTTATACCAGTTATTCTAAGCTGATGGATAATAGTAGAAAACAATGTCTGTTAATTCCACCGGAACATGAGAAATTGTATGACCTCAAAAACTGTGGCAACATGGTGGTAGAGAGTGGAGAACAGTGTGACTGTGGTTCAAAATTCCATTGTGAATCAGATGCGTGTTGCCAGTCTAACTGTATGTTGCGTTCAGGAGCCATTTGTGCTTTTGGAAAATGCTGTGCTGACTGTCAGCTTCTTCCAGCTGGAACAGTTTGTAGAGAAAGGACTAACCTGTGTGATCTTCCTGAATACTGCACCGGAGTTTCAGAGTGGTGTCCTGAAGATGTTTATGTACAGGATGGAGCACCGTGCTCTGATGGGGCTTATTGCTATCATGGAAAATGCTCTACTCACAATGAGCAATGCAAAGTTATCTTTGGCAAGGAAGCATTGGTTGCCCCATTGGACTGCTTCAAAGAAATAAATACTCGAGGTGATCGTTTTGGCAATTGTGGCATTATTCCTGGTAATATGTATAAGAAGTGTGAGAACAATAATGTCTTGTGTGGCAGAGTCCAGTGTGTAAACATTGGCGAAGTGCCTAATTTGAATGAGCAGAACACCATAATTCAAACTTCTCTTAGCAACCATTTGTGCTGGGGTACAGATTCTCCAAGTGGAATTGGTGTAACTGATATTGGAGCAGTGAGAGATGGCACGCGGTGTGGCATCGGCATGATATGCATTAATGGTGATTGTATCAAGGTCTCCCTCCTGAACTATGACTGTAATCAAACCAAGTGCCACAACAGAGGAATATGCAACTCTCATAAACATTGTCATTGTAACTCTGGTTGGGCCCCTCCATATTGCCTAAAGGAAGGCAGTGGTGGCAGCATTGACAGTGGGCCTCCTCCACCCAACAGTAGCAGTGGAAGAAGGACTAAAGGCATTGTTATAGGTCTTTCTGCTGCTGCTCTTCTAGCTGGGTTTGGCATCTTATAACAAATCTGAATGTTGGATGACAGACCTTGATAACTCCAACTCTGACATGAGGACAAACTCTGTTATGAACTCTTAGGAGGTTAGGAGGTTTCCAGAAATATCCATTCAGTGCACTGTGCTGCAAATAATGCATTTTGTTTCTTGTAAAAGAAATTTGGCCTCTAAAGATAGTTTTTAGATCTTCATCAATGTAGTTTTCTAGGCTTATTGCCTTATGAAAAGCCTTAGGATGCTCAGAATGTCATGTGGGGTGGCTGAATGTTTTGACAATTACTGGGGAATATCACAATAGCACTGTTGCTGTTCAGGCTCCTCCTTATGCAAATAGGTGGTTGTTGCAGGCCATGTGGAGGTAATCCAGGCTGACTATTAGGAAAACCATCAGATAAAAATATAGAAAGAAATTCAAACCTTATCCATTATTTTAATTGGCTCTTCCCATAAAAATTGCTGTATGGAGGGAAAAGCTGAAGTTTTTTGTACTTGTTAGAGCTGAACCTAATTGATACTTAACAAACAGGTATTTGTAGCATAATATTTGGGTCCACAAAATAATTTTTGAAATTATTTCTTGGAGTATATGCAGCTTATAAAATTTGATTGGAAGTGGACCATTATAGAGCTGCTTAGAGAAATAAGGTGGGTACTGAAACAGATCAGGTTCACAATGGCATCTTCAACTATTTATCTGAATGGCCTATTATGATAAGATGTATGTTCACACATGCAAATTTTAAATGCCATTTTAAAAAGGCAAAAATACAGCTTGGGTTGACTGCTATATATTGTGAATGGGAAAAGGACTGGAAGATGAAGTAGCAAAGTCAGAGGACACATTTGCTAAGAATGAACATTGCTCTAAACTACAGTAAGAGTAATACAATTGGGCTCCTAGTGTTTGACATTTCTTTAGAAAAGAGGTAGGATAGTACAAAATTGCACATACGAGAACCTTTTGCTCAAGAACCGCATAGGTATAATTAATTACAAAGATTTGCAGAGGTATTGAACACAAGATCGAATACTGCATAGAATCATAGCATAAATAATCTACCACATGCTGATCCTGTGGGACAGAGCAGTTTGTGACATTAACCTGTGACTATATATTTCTTCTAGTAGGGTTTTATATATTTAGTACAAGATTTGAGGTAGTGGTGAAACTGTTTGGTGCTCATACCAACACTCCCATTGACTTCAGTGATATTTAATCATGTGTAACTGTGTTGGGAATTGCAGCATCTGCTTGTGGCTTAATTGTTACACTGCTATTCTGTAGTGACTCCAGTGTATTACATCTATTCATAAACTGCCCAGTAAGCATGAGAATAAAGACATTATTGTGAAATTGTGATGGCAAAAAAATCTTAGTTTGTTCAGATTTCTTCTGTGGCTTTTGCAGGAAAAACAAGTGCAGACCAGCAGAGTTTTGTGATTTATAGGTGCAATAGCAGTAATGCTCCTTCAGCAACCAAACATCTGAAATGAAAATATCATTTCTGGAATTGTGCAGATTTGCTGTCGTTATTTCAAAAACTCCACCTACAATTTCTGTCTCTCTTGCAGTCTGCCTTGCACATTATTTTATCTTTGAATTCCTTTTCATAATCCATACACGACCGCTGCATTGTTATCACTTGGGTTTCCTGTAAGAATTAATTTATATTTCTGAACAGTAATACTCCAGTTCACTGTATCTTTAAAAGAAGACTCTCACCCAACTATCATATATTACTTATCACATTATATAATATAGTAACTACTTTCAAATGTGCTTTGTTAATGTATAACCATGAGAATTATTACTTAGGGATTATTTCAAATTATTTAATAAAATATTTTGTATTTACAAGCGATTATAGGTTGCTGCACTCTAGATTCTTATTCTTCAGTGGTGATCTCATTAAAAAGGTATGTGGTTGTTTCTCAGAGTATGACATGTTATTCAAAGATTACTGAATCAGAGGTGTTTTCATCTTCTGCTATGAATGGATCTCAGTCTGCTGGACTATGTAGTATGTATCTATAAGTAAATTTTAGTTAATTTTATCTTTTACTTGAGAATAGTATCCAAAAGTACAAACCACTATACATCAATTGTGTGTCTTGTGCTCTATTGGTATGCTTCAGTCTAATGTAGTGTCCCTTTTATATGGGTAACTATTGCATTTAAAACTGAGTATGGCAGAATAGAAAAGGGGTCATTATAGTAATTGTACTATGTTCAGTGTTCAAATGGTCTCTCATGAGATTTCACTATTTTTAATTTTGTGTTAGATTGAAGCTTTGTTTCATCCTAAGTCCTTTGCCACTGGGTAAACATTCCCATTAGTTCTTCTTTATGGAGGAAACAGAAAACTATGTTTAAAAAAAAATAGAATTCTTCTGAAAATAATCAACATTTTGCATCTTAAAAACTGAAAGTTGGCATTATTATCAAATTGCAAATAATGAGACTGAGGATGAAACAGTTGTGGCCTACCATAGGAGGTTCATGGCGGATGTAGATTTCAAGTGAAATTTAATTATCTTCTATTTAGTTTCGTAGTCACTATGCTAAACCAATTCTTGCAGTGTAACTGATTCCCTTGGTTCCATGGAATTAATGAACGTAATGATTTTCTTGTCACAGGACTGCCTAAACTCATTAGATCACAGTAGTACCTCTCTTGGGAGAAAGTGGAAATAAGTAAGAAAGCTGTATCCTGGGATGGGAGGGGGAAGCTTTACTTTTCTTCTCACCTAATATGTTGCCATATTTTTGAGGAATGACCCCACACTGTGAAACTGTCTTCAATACTTTAATGTTGGGCACTTTGGTAGGTGCGGGTGGCATGGACAAATGTGTGCACATATGCATGTGTATTTGTGTTTATGCATGTGTGTGTATTTTATTGAGAATATATATATATATATATATATATATAAAATCTGATTATATATATTAATAATCTGATGTCCACTAATGGAAGACAGGTTGAAAAGGAGTTTGCTAATGGCACAAAATCCCAAACAGTGGCCAAGAAATAGAGCTATACATCACATGACAGTATATACAAGTACAAAGGCGAATTTCCATCCAAATTACAAATAGGAATTCTAATTTAGAGACAGAAGGATGAAGCTTTTTATTGGTGCTATCGTTAAACAACTGGAATGATCATCCTTGGCATATCATTCAGCAATTTACTCGTATTTTATAACCTTCTGGCTTCCCATTGCTGCTTTAAAGCCATTGAAAGCAGTGACCATAATGCTGTTACATTCAGCATGCATGTCAATAGGATTCTGTCAGCAGCTGTAAAAATTAAATGGCTTCCTCTAGGAAATGCAAAGCCTCCTTTATGGAGGAGAACAAAATGAACAAGAAAACTTGTTCAGGCCTGCTGCTTTACCTTCCCCAAGAGATATGATTGGTTTAATAGAATATGCCTCTGATCATTTTCTGATTCAGATCTTCATTAATCCACAGAATCTGTGCCAAAGTAAGGCCACCTATTTCTTTCTTATTTTTAGTGCTTTCTGTACTCATGTCTGTATTACTGAGTCACAATGAAATGTCTTCGTTGAAAAATTTAAAGGGTATACATAAATAAGGTAATGTGATTTGTCTGTTCAGCAAACCACTGCGGGGGGACCCTCTTCCTGCCAGTCTGTTCCATTCTTCTTCCTCCAAGCCCCACCCACATTCCAAAGGAAGCCGCATAACTGTTGCTATATACAGAATTCTCCTTTTCATCATCTTATTTACATCTGGGATTCTTTCCAGTTTGTTTCTACCCTGTCATCTACTTTAAGAAAGCTTCCTTTGGAAATGAAATGTGAGAAAGTGTACTTTAAAGGATTCCTTCTGCTATGGAAAATGATTATCCATCTTCTATGGCTCTCGATGTTGCTCAGGAATGTCCTAACTGTGACTGCCAGTCAGATACTTCCTCAGGGCTTTATTTATGCTTCTTATGAGGTGACCATCCCATGGTTATTAACTCCAAAACCTGGACAACAGGAACCACAGAATGTCACTTATCTCCTTCAGTGTGAGGGAAAGAATATCATTATGCACCTCACACAAAAGAGGGACTTGGTTCCTAAGCATTTGCCCATCTTTACCTACAGTGAGGATGGGGATCTGCAGCTGGACTATCCATTCTTCAGGGATGACTGCTACTACCATGGTTTTGTACAGGACAAACCCTTCTCTCTGGTCACCCTTAGTATTTGCTCAGGAGGACTCAAAGGCATATTGCAATTAGAAAATAAGACATATGAAATTGAACCAGTACAGGGATCTACTACCTTTCAACATGTGATATATCATTTAGAAGAAAAAGAGAGTGCTATCCAAATGAGGTGTGGCCTAACACAGGAAGAGCAAAAACATCAAGAGGCCATGTTCCAAAACATAGAGAATGTAGTTTCCAGTACTGCATCCAAAGGAGACTGGTGGCTACGCACTCGATATGTAGAGATTGCTGTTGTGATTGAACATGAACGTTATTTAAAGTTTGCCAAAAATGAAACTCTTACTGCTCTGCAAGTTCTTGACATTATCCATATTGCCAATTCTTTTTATGAACCTCTTTCTGTTCAATTGTGTGTAGCTGGATTGGAAATCTGGTCACAAAAGAACTTCATAATGATTTCTCCTGTCATAGATAGAACTCTTCAGGATTTCAGTGACTGGAGGAGAGACTCCTTGGTTAATCGTCTAAAAAGTGATGTTGGTCATTTATTTGCATGTAAGACTTTTGAACTTTCATTTGGGTCAGCTTATGTAGGAACAGTTTGTGATGAAAGGATGGGATCTGCTGTTATCTCATATATGACTAGCAGTTTGTCCATTATCAGTAGCATATTTGCCCATGAATTAGGACATAATCTTGGCATGCTACATGATGAACAGTACTGTAGTTGTGGTAGAGTTAACTGCATTATGGCTCCAGTTCATGAAGTGACTGATAAATTTAGCAATTGTAGTTACAATGACTACTTCCTCACAATGAATGCTCCATGCTTATTAAGTCCTCCAGACCCTGATAGAATCTTTAAAATCAAATTATGTGGCAACAGAGTGGTAGATAAGGAAGAGCAATGTGACTGTGGTTCAGAAGCTCAATGCAAGTTGGATCCATGTTGTCAGTCTAACTGTACATTCCGTTCTGGTGTCAGTTGTGCTTTTGGTCAATGCTGTGCTAAGTGTCAATATCTTAAGTCTGGAACTGTTTGCAGAGAGAAGACTAGCTATTGTGATCTTCCTGAATACTGCAATGGGACTTCTGAGTGGTGTCCAGAAGATGTTTATGTGCAGGATGGTGCCCCATGCAGTGATGATGCATACTGTTATCGTGGAAACTGCATGTCTGAACATACACAGTGCAAAATGATTTTTGGCTTCAATGCAAAAACTGCTACAGATATTTGCTTCAGAGAAATGAATGCTAAAGGTGATCGCTTTGGCAATTGTGGCCTTAAACATGGAATTTATCACAAATGTCAAACTAAGAATATCTTGTGTGGTCGTATCCAGTGTGAAAACGTGCAAGTCTTACCTTCTTTGGAGGAACACAATACCATAATTCAAATCCCCCTTGGTAATAAGCAGTGCTGGAGTATAGACTACCACAGTGGAATGAAGATAGCTGATATTGGAGCAGTGACAGATGGCAGTCCTTGTGGCAAAGATAGGATGTGCATTGACAGAAAATGTGTGAGCGTGTCTCTCTTGAAGTATGACTGTAACATCACCAAGTGCCATAATCGGGGAGTGTGCAACAATTACAAACATTGTCACTGTGATTATGGCTGGGCTCCTCCAGACTGCCTGAAGAAAGGCCATGGTGGTAGCATTGATAGTGGACCTCCTCGACTACACAAACATTTAAGCACTATGGCAAAAGCTGGAATTATTGGAGGGATTATATATATCTTTTCTTCTGCTTTTGTTTTGGTTAGCCTAGCAGTATATTTCAAATATGGGTTTATACGCTTATTTAGAAGATTTAGGGGAAGACCTGTGCCAACAACCACAGAATTAAACATCCAGTAAATCACAGATATGAACTATGTCAAATGTGTGCAGAAGAGGTAATGGATATTATTATATAAAAATGCATATGAGCCTCCGAATTTGAGTATTAATTTATAATGCTGATTTTCTAAATTGAATTTAACTCTCAGGCAGTGTCATTTGTGAAAGTTTTGTTTTATTGACTGGGAACGCACTCTCCGATAAATACTGAAAACATTTCACTGGGAATTGGTTTTTACTACATTAGTTAGTTACAAAAGAAGAAGAAGAAAATAATTTACAATTGCCTTTTAAAAATTCTAAATGAAACATAGTATATGTGTTTAGGAGAAGATTATCCTCCTGAAGCAGGTTTTTCCAGTCTGGCAGTCAACTTCATAGCAGTTACTGCTCAAAGAGGAGGAAGATGTTGCCACAAAAAAAATCACTCATGGTCTTTCATAGCACAGGTATAAATTTATATCTCGTTTACGACTAGCAGTACTCTTCTCATCATTTTCCTCATTTGGTAGAATCATCTTCTTTACATCAAGGACCACTGTACAAACAGCACGCTGCCTGCAGTAGGAAAAGCCCAAGCATGCACAGAGCAGACTGCTATGAGTTCAGGACTGGAATCTGCCCCCTGTGCTGGGAGACTCCATAGAAGAACCAGATTTGAGGAGAGAATTTGCCCCGGTGGTTGTCTTCTTTATATAAGAAACCCCCGTGCTGCAGAACTGTTCAAGTCAATCTATCCTCCATGGCATGAGGGACATTGATGCCCTCCTTTCCTCAAAATCTGAACATTTGATTCTTGAACTGCAGTAAAGCCAAGTACCACCCCATCCTCCAGTGTTATCAGAGAAAATCTGGGAAATCTGGCACTGCCTCTTTAAATCATACAAGACTACCTAGTTGGTCAGGAAGATGTTTTTATCAACTCCCAATGAGTGCCTGCAATTTGGGGGCATTTTTAGAACAGATACTGAGAGATTGCCTAGTACGTGGGTTCATGATGAAGAACCCCAATAGAGTCTTTTTTCCTAAACTGAAATTGACATTGCAATGGCTCAAGAAAAGACAGTAGCAAGTGAAACTGCACTGCTTAAGTGACAAATCAAAAAGAGAAACTAAGGTACATGGTATCACACTGAGTAGATTGAAAACGCAAGGCAACAAGCTCAACTAACATAAGAAATGCCTTCTCCACAATGACTGAACATAGATCCAGACATACCAATCCCTGCTTACGCTGCAGAGGGTTATATCAATATTCTATGTGCAGATTCAAGGGTGTAGAATGTAGGAGGTTTTCAATAAGATGGTCCATACTGAGTGAGTATGTTGTATAAGGTTCTTTAGTATAAGCCCAAAGACTGTACTAAGAAGTCGCATCACCTAGTTTCACATGACTTTTCACAGGATAAGTCATGTGAAACTACCCCAGCTTGTTTATTTTATTTTTATTTAAAGGTGGTCCTTTAAATACCCTGATCCCAAGCCATGTAGGGTAACTAGCACCTTGAATTGGACCTGGAAACAAATTGGCAGCCAGTGCAGCTCCCGCAAGAGAGTGGACATATCAGCAGCTTTATCGTGTTCAGAATGTGTGTAAGAAGGAGCCTCAGGATGATGTAACAATATTAATTGAGGTTTAGTAGAGTTGAGATGGAAGTTGACTCTGGTTCTGGACTACAGTATACATAATCAACAAGGATACTTTCTATTGCATACAGGTAGTCCCCAGCTTGTTTATTTTATTTATTTATTTATTTATTTGAGCAATTTACATGGCTGCCCAATTCACTCACAGTGACTCTGGGTGGCTTACAGGAATAAAAATCCCAAATACAAAACCCACTACACCCACCCCACCCCCCCTGGCAACAACACATTTATACTAGCCATTTGATAGGCTCCAGATCGACCTGGGATCCCTAGGCTTGCTGGCAAAATGATGTCTCCAAGACCTTGCAGAAGAGCATCAAGGTGGGGGCCAGTCTTATCTCTGTGCGGATGATGTTCCACAGGGAGGGAGTCACCACAGAGAAGGCCCTTCTTCTCAGTCCCACTAATGGACCTCCTTAATAGGGGGGACCTGTAACATACCCTGCCTCCCCAATCTGGTGGGTCGGGCAGATGAAACTGGGGAAAGGTGGTCCGTTAAATACCCTGATCCCAAGCCATGTAGGGTAACCAGCACCTTGAATTGGACCTGGAAACAAATTGGCAGCCAGTGCAGCTCCCGCAAGAGAGTGGACATATCTGCAAATCTAGGTTTGCACAAAACTATGCAGGCTGCTGTATTCTGACCCAACCAAGCTTCCAGATACTTTGCAAGGGAGCCCCATGTAGAGCGTATTACAGTAGTCAAGATGGGAGGTGACTAGGGCGTGGGTGACTGTGAGCGCACAACCACAGTTGCACAAAAGACCTCCTGCAATGACTGCCACCTGCTCCTCGAGCAGCGGTTGCGAGTCCAGGAGAACCCCCAGATTATGCGCCGGGTCCATCTGGGGCAGTGTAGCCCCATCCAAGACCAAAGATGGCAATTCCCCATGGACCAAAGAATCCAAAACCAGAGCCTTCCCATCTTGCCAGGGTTCAGTTTCAACCCGTTGCTCCCCATCCAGACCTTAACAGCCTCCGGGCACTACGAGAGAGAGGTCATGGCATCGCTTAACTCACCATGGGTTGAGATATACAGCTGAATATCATCAGCATACTGATTATAGCTCACCTCATGGTGACAGATGATCTCACCCAGTGGCTTCATGTAGATGTTAAACAGAAGCGGGGAGAGTACCAAACCCTGCAGAACCCCACAAAACAGGGGCTGAGGGCCGGATCTCTTGTTCCCTATCAATACTGACTGGGAACAGTCACAGAGAAAGGAAGTGAACCAGGACAACACAGTGCCCCCCACTCCCAACCCCCTGAAGATATGAGTTCCGTTCCCAAGGTCTGTCTTTAAATCAAATTTGTATGTAAGCTGGAACAGTATTATTGTATAATACTGTATAAGTAGTATTGTGTAATTAACTTGAACCATTGTGTATTTAACTCAAATCATTGTATATTTAACTGGAATTTCGCTTCTGTAGGCTCTGTTCTTAACTATGGGTCGTCCTTAAACAGGGTGTTCTTAACCCCGGGGACTGCCTATATTTTCAAAAGAGCTTCCTCCCAAGTTCATTTATTGATTCATTAATCTAATTTATATGGCTGCCCATCTATCCAAGAAACTCTGGGCAGCAAACAAGAGAAAAACAAAGAATTCCATTAAACCTCACCAAAAAACAAAACTACACAGAAGTTCATTAAAGCCCCCTACTAACATCTTGTCCCTGGTGCCTGGGGGAAAAGCCACATATTCATGGCCTTTTGAGAGGCCAGTAGAGTAGAAGCTGTGCGTATTTTGGAGGAGATGCTGTTCCATAAGCCAGGTGCCATAACAGAGAAGGCATGCTTTCAGGGACCCACCAGGTAACATTGTTTTATCAGTGGTACCCAAAGCATGCCTACTTTGCCATATCTGGTAGGATGGGCAGAAACCACCAGGGAGAAGCAGTCCTGCAAATAATCTCATCCTATACCATGTAGGGCTTTAAAGGTGACAGCCACCTTGAATTGTACCCAAAAGCCTACTGGGAGCTGGTACCATCTACACAGCAGCATTGTTACATGGGTATACAATACTGTGTATATGCTGTTGCATTCCAGACCAGCTGAATGCTGTTCAAGGGCAGCCCCATGTAGACCATGTTGTAATAGTCCAATCAAGTGACTTGAGGCATGAATGACTGTGAGCAGTGCCTCCTGATCTAGCAATGAGCACAACTGATGCACAAGATATATCTGTGCAAAAGCTCTCCTGGTCAAAGTTGCCACCTGCTCCTTGAGCTGGAGCTGTGAGTCCAGGATAAACCTCAGATTATGCACCCTGACTGGAGGTATATAACCCCATTCAGGGTTAATTATGGAAAAATCACTAGATCTGGGGGAGGGGACTAAAATTCACAGCCACTCAATCTTACCAAGGTAGAGCTGAAGCCTTCCCCATCCAGATTTGCACAGCCTCCAGGCACTGGGAAAGCACCCTGACAGCATCACTTGGGCAGTCCAGGCTAAGAGATACAACTGAGTATCTTTACCATAATGATGATATTTAACCCCATGCTGATAGATGACCTCACCCAGTAGTTTCATGTAGATGTTAAATATGAGGGAGGAGACAGTCATGCTCTGTGGCAGCCAACCAGGGCTGGACCATTCCTCCCCTACCAACACTGCCTGGAACCAGCCTTGCAGGAAAGAGGAAAACCACTGAAGTACCATGCCTCCTACTCCCAACCCTCTGAACTAATCCAAAAGGTTACCATGACTGATGGTATTGAAAGCTGTTGAGAGATCAAGGAAGGCCAGGATGGATATATTACCCCCTTCCCAGGTCCACCAAAGATCTCCACCAGTGTGATCAATGCTGTCTCAGTGCTATATGCTGGTCTGAAACCCAACTACCACAGGTCCAGATAATCCACTTCTTCCAGAGCTTTTTGGAGCTACTGGCCTACTGCATTCTCAGTAAGGTTCCCCAAAAAGGGAAGGTTGGAGACTGGATGAAAATTGTCCAGTATAGCTGAATCCAGTGATGGCCTCTTGAGGAAGGGCAAACAGTCATCTTCTTGAAGGCAGGTGGAACTACCCCTTCCTACAAAGAGGCATTTACCACATTGTGGACATTTTTATTATTTTTTTTATTTATTCAATTTATATAGCTGCCTACCTTATATATATGACTCTAGGCAGCTTACAATAAAATAACAGATACAATACATTAAAAACAAAAACACATAGCAGCTGAGCATATCATAAAATGACCATCAGCAAAGCCAAGAGAAGGGCTCTATCACACACCCGGGGCCCCAGGCCTGGGCACCAAACCAAGTTTTCAGGCCCTTGTGGAAGGCTAGCAGAGCCAGGCTAACCTAATCTCAGAGAGAATGATGTTTCAAAGGGCAGTCACCATAGCATAAAAGGCTCTCCTCCTGGGACCCACCAGCTGACACTCCTTAGCTGACAGCTGAGGTCATCATGTGGAAGTCATCATGTTTTATCTGTGATTACATTAAAAAGAAAGTTGTTGGAAGCTGCAATGTAGATGTCCAGTATCTTTTTCCAAGAACTTCCAATCCTTGTTACAGAATAGGAACTACAAAACATTTTAGGAAGGAAATGGTTCTTATCACAAATAATCAACCCAAGAGGTACATATCATCAATATTGGTCGCCCACCCAAAGTCATTAATCGATTTTGAAAATCGATTAGTTTCTCTGAGGAACTGAGAGACTATAAAAGGAAACTACTATCATTCCATTTCAATACATTTGTTGTACCAATGCACATGAATTCCAGAAATGTGCCTTTTGCCTTATGTGGAAAAATTGAATAAGAACTTGAAAATCATGTCAAACAAGGTGGTGTGGAGCAGAGATGCAGCAAGCTATGCCCATTGTGCCAGTATTAAAACCCAATGGGAAAGTAAGAAGACTATAGAAACATCATAAATAAGACACTTAAACATATCCTTGCTTGCTGTTCTTGCTACTTGGAGAGTTTCTGCAAAATTTGACCTAACTGAAGCATACCAGCATACCAGGACATTGGCTATGAATGATCTGATAGCCAATGTCCTGTCCTAGACTATTAGTACCCATCACAGAGTATTTGGAGTTAAGGATATCCTGTTTGGAATCTCTAAGGCCCCTGAAAATTCCAACAATTCATGGAGATTCTACTTTTTGGGAAATTCAATATTGTCATATTGTGATGATGTCCTGGCTTAGGGATCAACAGTGGAGGAACTTGGTCAATTTTTTTTTTTTTTTAATCTGCTTAACAGTCATTACTGACCCTGCAGTGACCACCCCCTAGCGGTTTTCAAGGCAATTGCATCTTTCTAGTTTCGGAATTAGACTTTGCCAGAGCCTAATTCCTAGAGTGTCAGCCCAGCTGGCAGCACAGGAGGCGGGATTTCCGTTGCTTCGCGCCCCTTTTTCCGATGAGCGCGGTTTCGCGCTTTTTACCGGCAACTGTCCCGTCTCTCTGTGGAGCCGCTGCCAGCATTTTCCTCCCACTGGAGGGAGAGTGCTCATTTATCTACTCACGTACGTTTTCGATCTGCTGAGTTGGCAGAAGCTGCAGGTATAGAAACAAGAGCTCACCTTGTTAATGCGAGGCTGGACTCGAACCCCTGAAGCTTTCAGCCATTTCTGGCCGGCACTTTCAGCGTCATTAAGCCGCTGCGCCACTGCGTCCCCCTTTGGTCAATTTGGTATTCATTAAAAAAGAGGCATGAAAATAGAACTTCCTGTATCACCTTCTTAGGTGCCCTTATTGATGCTTTGGGATAGTCATCTAATCAAGATAAAATACAAACAATACTTGATGAACCTACTCCAAAAATAAAATGGGCTTCAGGCTTTCCTCCGGGTTCCTCAATTTTTATAATGAAGGCAACTAGGAAGTCACTTCATCACTTACTAGGCACTTCATCACTTACTATACAAAGGAATTCTGTGGCTTTGGATTTGCATCATCATAATGCTAATAAATTATAGAAAGAATCACAATAGTCTTGTTACTCAAATCAAAAATTCAGAAGCAATGAACTCATACAGGCCCATTTCTCTAATTAATCAGGACTTTAAAATCTTTACAAGAATTTTAGCAAATCAGTTGACAAAACTGGCTCCTGAATATATTAAAGATTAAGCAGCTTTCAGTAGAACTAGAGATAGAATGGAAATACAATATGGCAATACATATAATCCATGGGGTGTTAATAAATGTGTAACAGCCGGCTGCATTGTTGCTGCTGCACCATACTGCTAGCTGCCAAATAGCTAATTGGTGTGCTAGGCATTGCAGCTTAGCTTTGCTCTCAACTGCTCTCAAAATTCCTGAAAATTTAACAATTAACTCTCGCAAGCTGGTACAGGCCAGCTCCAGCACACCACTGCATAGAACACATATAATATGGAAACCCATTAAGTCAATTTTATTTATTTATTTATTTGTTTACTTACTTACTTACTTACTTATTGATTTATTTTGTATGCCGCCCATCTTCCCCAACAGGTGACTCTATTAGAATTTTAGAGGAAAAAAATCCAAAAACATATTGCAATAATTTTAGACATTGCAAATGCCTTTGATAAAATTAATTGGTCTTATCAATTTTTGTTAAAGCAATTTTGGAGATAATTAGAGTTTCATACAAACTCTATTATGATTTAAAAAGCTAATTTAAGATTAAATGGTATAGATTCTCCCTTATTTAACACTAAGCAAGTGTCAAAACAAAAGTATTGTTTCTCCCTCTTACTTTTTGTTTTTGCTATACAGGTGAAACTCGAAAAATTAGAATATCGTGCAAATGTTCATTTATGTCAGTATGGCAACTCAAAAGGTGAAACCAATATATGAGATAGACGCATTACATGCAAAGCGAGATATGTCAAGCCTTACTTTGGTATAATTGTGATGATTATGGCGTACAGCTTATGAAAACCCCAAGTTCACAATCTCAGAAAATTAGAATATTACATGACATCAATAACACAAGGATTGGAAATAGAACAATATCGGACCTCTGCAAAGTATAAGCATGCATATGTACTCAGTACTTGGTTTGGGCCCCTTTTGCAGCAATGACTGCCACAATGCGGCATGGCATGGATGCTATCAGCCTGTGGCACTGCTGAGGTGTTATGGAAAACCAGGATGCTTCAATAGCGGCCTTCAGCTCTGCTGCATTGTTCGGTCTCATGTCCCTCATCTTTCTCTTGGCAATGCCCCATAGATTCTCTACGGGGTTCAGGTCAGGCGAGTTTGCTGGCCAATCAAGCACAGTAATCCCATTGCCATTGAACCAGGTTTTGGTACTTTTGGCAGTGTGGACAGATGCCAAGTCCTGCTGGAAAATGAAGTCAGCATCCCCATAAAGCTCGTCTGCGGAAGGAAGCATGAAGTGCTCCAAAATCTCCTGGTAGACGGCTACATTGACCCTGGACTTAATGAAACACAGTGGACCAACACCAGCAGATGACATGGCTCCCCAAATCAACACAGACTGTGGAAACTTCACACTGGACTTCAAGCATCGTGCATTGTGTGCCTCTCCATTCTTCCTCCAGACTCTGGGTCCTTGGTTCCCCAATGAGATGCAAAAGTTGCTCTCATCAGAAAAGAGGACTTTGGACCACTGGGCAACAGACCAGTTCTTTTTTTCTGTAGCCCAGGTAAGACGCTTCTGACGTTGTTTGTTGTTCAGGAGCGGCTTGACAAGAGGAATACAAGATTTGAAGCCCATGTCCAGGATCCGTCTGTGTGTGGTGGCTCTTGATGCACTAACTCCACCCTCAGTCCACTCCTTGTGAAAGTCCCCAACACCTTTGAATGGCCTTTTCCTGACAATCCTCTCCAGGCTGCGGTCATCCCTGCTGCTTGTGCACCTTTTTCTACCACACTTTTCCCTTCCACATAACCTTCTATTGATGTGCTTTGATACAGCACTTTGGGAACATCCAACTTCTTTTGCAATTACCTTTTGGGGCTTTCCCTCCTTATGGAGGGTGTCAGTGATGGTTTTCTGCACAACTGTCAGGTCAGCAGTCTTTCCCATGCTTGTGATTCTTACTGAACCAGCCTGAGAGACCATTTAAAGGCTCAGGAACCCTTTGCAGGTCTAATGGATTCATTAGCTGATTAGAGGGAGACACTTTGAGCCTAGAATATTGAACCTTTTCACACTATTCTAATTTTCTGAGATTGTGAATTTGGGGTTTTCATAAGCTGTACGCCATAATCATCACAATTATACCAAAGTAAGGCTTGGCATATCTCGCTTTGCATGTAATGCATCTATCTCATATTGGTTTCACCTTTTGAGTTGCCATACTGACATAAATGAACATTTGCACGATATTCTAATTTTTTGAGTTTCACCTGTAGAACCCTTGTCTGAGACATGAGAACATCCTGAAATATAAAGTATACAGATTAAAGCAATTCATAAGAAAATTAATTTGTGATGATGTAGCTCTAGTTAATTCAAATACTAAAGAATCAATTTTAAAATTAATGGATATAGTCAAGAATTTTGGCAATCACTAAACTGGAAATGAAGTTTCTTAATATAGAAAAGCAATTAAGAGCTGTATTTGTTGGGTGGACTTTTGTCAATATTCTTAACAAATGATTAATTAAAAAGTTAGTTTTGATGGCCTCGTGGTTTTTTAGTTTTTAATTGGGGGAGGGGGTTCTACTAAAAGCAGGACTGTCCCCATCTTGGATCCATCTGGAATCCAGCTTTGCCAGTCCTAGACCAGTTGTCCTCAGTCAAACCTATAGAAGCTATGTAGGTGTGCCTTCCTTTTTTCTATATGCTCTCATACTAGAGAGTTTTGTGAGTTTATTGGTCTGGGCCTCATGCTAGAGGCCTCAAGGGGGGACTTTTATAGCTTCAGATGTTATATTATCTACTTGACCACTAGAAGGCACTACATAACCAGTTTCATCCTACTTGGGATTCTTCAGGTGTAGGTATCCTCCATACTAGAGGATCCATATTCCACCTTTAACAGGATTTGAACCAATAGGCCTTGTAGTTGTTGAGTTTACAATGCATTTAACCTTAGAAGTTATGTTGCTATGCCTTCCTTTTTCTCTATGCTCTCATACTAGATATTAATCCTGCTACTTACTAGCCCATGTTTCCTATGACAGGCTGGTGAGCGAGCATGTGAGCAAGCAGTAGGGAGTCAGTCCCTGTCTTTGTACCAGAAGGTAGTGCTGTACCCCCTTTCAAGCTAACTAGGAGGAGATGGAAAAGGTGACTACAGTATTGTTTCCTTTTTTCCACAGCAAATATAGGAGCAAGTGTGTGAAATATTCCCTTTTATGCTAATATTCCCAACACACATTCACAGATTGCCATAAGAACACCTCTGACAACTCCTCTGTAAACTTTCCAGAAACAACGTCTAGCAATCCAGACAAAGGAGGGGCATTTTATGTCAGCAGATGGCACAGGTATATTTAAGTCCTGAAATAGAAAACCAAGCCAACATAGTATACAATTAAATACAGTTCCTTTTTTATTTAGTGATCATGATTATGATAACCGCTGATCCAGTTTAACAACCTACTTTCATACATTTGCAATTAGTTTGTTTCTTGTCACTTTATAGTTTCTAGATACAAAGCACACAAAGATAGAAACTAAGACAGACCCATCACTTCAGCCTTTTGTGATACTTCTCCCAAGTTTGGCTTTAGTTTCTTTTTTAAAAATTACAAATCTGAGATTCACAAATTAATACTGAGGATGGGATTGGGACAAGCCACTGCCTCCTTGCTTTACCACAGAACTGACTTTCCAGACAAGTTTATTTAATTGCTCGCTTGTGCTTTCATGCCACTTCAGTCTACACTGGAAATGTCAACCCAGGAGCTGTTACGGAGTGGCAAAGAGTGATCCAGATGCTGGCTTTCCAAGAGGGCTTGCAACAAAATTGTTTTTCCCTGCTCCTCCCTCTTCTTGTTCCTTGAAAAGGCTAGGAGCAGGCAAGCAAAGGTAGAACAAAGCTCTGAAGAGAAAGAATTAACATAACAAAACCAGTAAAGTTTAGCAACTATGTGGATAAAGGAGTGGTTGAATCAAGAAACTTTAAGGAAGCTCTCTAAATAAATGCATTATTAGATAGCTAAGTTACATTGTAATTAAGATGTGCATAAATAAAGAAGATATAAGATTGCTGTATATTAGAAATATATGCATAAATTTGCACTGTAACAATAGATATTACTTTAGTTCAAAGAATGCCATTTTGATTATTTCCTTTTTTATTTTTCAAAGTACCAAATATTGACAACTCACCTAAGTACACTAAAAAAACCCCACAATTAAACAAAACAATCTTTAAATTTAAAGAAAAAATAATAGAACCCCCACCCAAAAGGAGTGAAGAATAAAAAACTCAGACTAAAAAAGAAGGGGAAAAAATCTACCTCATACTAAACTTACCAACTGTCATTGGTTTACTAACTAAAGTGTCTGGCCCATATTGGTCCATTTATGGATAGTTTCCTGTTTATTTCCCACCCTCCACTAAGGAGGCCCAAACTTAAAACTTAGCATTGTACAAACCATTTCTTTCCTGTCAGGTTTTGTTCTTACTCTATTAAGCTCCACCCATATTCCAAAGAATTCCACATATTGTTGCTATGTACAGAATCCTTTCACCTTCTAATTCACACACATCCTTCCTTGTTTTTCTCTAGTCCAACAAAAGATATAGTGGTCTTCCTTTCCATGAATAAGGTGTCAGAGGTTCTATTTTGATGGGTTCCTTCCTCTTTATTATTCATTTCTGGGAAATGAATAACTATATTTTATGGCTATTTGTGATGTTGCTGAGGAACAGCTTGGCTGAGACTGTTGAAGAGAGATGGCCTCCAGGCTTCAGGCGTATTTCTTATGAAGTAATCATTCCAAGGAATCTGACTCCCAAGTCTGGACATGAGGAACCAGAGCATGTAAGCTATTTTCTGCAGATTAGAGGGAATGACCAAATGGTGCATCTCAGACAGAAGTGGGGTTTGGTCCCTAAATACTTCCCTGTGTTCACCTATAGTGAAGAAGGGGATCTCCAGGTGGACCAACCTTTCATCAGGGATGACTGCTTTTACCATGGCTTTGTTCAGGATAAACCCTCTTCTCTGGTCACCCTCAGCTTTTGCTCAGGAGGACTCAGGGGTATATTGCAATTAGAAAATAAGACATATGAAATTGAGCCAGTTGAGGCATCTACTATCTTTCAACATGTTGTGTATTCTCTAGAAGAAGAGGAAGGTACTATCTCCATGAGATGTGGGCTAACAGAAGAAGAGAAACTGTATCAAAAGGCCATCATACCAAAAATAGAAAATCTACATGATAGAAGTGCTTCTAACTGGTGGCCACACGCTAGATATGCAGAGATTGCTTTTGTGATAGATTATGAACGATATTTGAAATTTAACAGAAATAAAACTCTAACTGCTATGAGTGTTATAACTATTCTTCATGTAGCAAATTCATTATATGAACCACTGTCTGTTAAACTGTCTTTAGCTGGACTGGAAATCTGGTCACAAAAGAATCTCATAAAGCTTAGTAAGAATATACATAGGACCCTTAGAGCTTTCACTGAATGGAGAAGACTATCACTGCAAAAACGTCTAAGGAATGATGCTGCTCATTTATTTGCATACAAGCATTTTACTGATCTGGGATTAGCATACAGAGGAGGAATTTGTAGAAATGATTATGGATCTGCTGTTGAACAATATATAACCACAAGCTTGTACACTATATCTTTGATATTTGTTCATGAGCTAGGGCATCTTCTTGGAATAAGCCGTGATACAAAATATTGTACATGTGATAGAGTTCAGTGTATTATGGCTCCGGTCCTTTCAAAATACGGTAAATTCAGCAATTGCAGCTTTAAGGATTATTTCAAGTACAGAAATGCGAAGTGTTTATTAGTTCCACCAAATCCAGATAAAACATACATCAAATATTGTAGAAACAAGGTAGTGGATGATGCAGAGCAATGTGATTGTGGTTCAGCAGCTCAATGCAAGTCAGATCCGTGTTGCCATTCTAATTGTATGTTGAGTCCTGGTGCCACCTGTGCATTTGGACCATGATGTGACAAGTGTCAGTATCATCATGCTGGAACTGTTTGCAGAAAGAAGATCAGTTGTGATCTTCCTGAATACTGCAGTGGGACCTCTGAAAGATGTCCTGAAGATGTTCATGTGCTGGATGGTACCCCATGTAGTGATGGTGCATATTGTTATCACGGGAATTGCAATACTTATGATATACAGTGCAAAAAAATCTTTGGCAGCACAGCAACAGTTGCTTCTGATGTTTGCTTCAGGGAAATGAATGCTAAAGGTGATTGTTTTGGAAACTGTGGCCTTAAATATACCGTATTTTTCCGACAATAAGACGCCCCCATGTACAAGACGACCCCCATTTTTCCAACCCAAAATTAAGAAATCAATATTTTAAAGATAGTGCAGAACACATTTTTATTTAGTAATTAGATAACATTTACCTGATACACTCAGTGGCAGGAGGTCCAAACCGTCTCTCTGCAGCTCTATTTCCATGCTCTTTTGCATAACTGATTACATTCAAGCACGAGTGAAACTGCCGATAGCTCGTCTCTGCAGACTTGCTCTAATTGGTTTGTTCAGCATCAGCT
Organism: Liasis olivaceus; assembly: GCA_030867105.1. NCBI lineage: Eukaryota > Metazoa > Chordata > Lepidosauria > Squamata > Pythonidae > Liasis > Liasis olivaceus. The sequence goes on from CM061349.1 coordinate 65,813,533, forward strand.
GACATCAGTTACATCAGGCACGTGATTGGAGGAAGTCTGTTTGGGAGACAAGCTATTTCACTCATGATTGGAGGCTAGCAATAGGAGGAAGCCTGCCTGCAGAGACAAAGGGCAGTTTTGCCACCGCACGGTTCTCTCCTCACTGACTTCCTTGAATAAGACGCCCTTCAATTTTTAGGGTAAGGATTTTAGAAAAAAGTATTGTCTTATAGTCGGAAAAATACGGTAATAATTATAAGAAATGTAAAGCTGAGAATATCCTGTGTGGCCGTATCCAGTGTGAAAATGTGGAAAGCTTGCCTTCTTTAGAGGAACACAGTATAATAGTTCAGACTTCCATTGGCAATACGCAATGCTGGGGTACTGACTGCCACATTGGAATGGAGATAATGGATCTTGGTGCAGTGAAGGATAGCACTCCTTGTGGTAATGGCAGGATGTGCATCAATCAGCAATGTGTGAGTGTAGCCAGCCTAATGTATGATTGTAATCTTACAAAGTGCCATAATCGGGGAGTGTGCAACAGTCGCAAACATTGTCACTGTGATTATGTCTGGAAACCTCCCAACTGTCAAAAACAAGGCTAGGGAGGCAGTGTAGACAGTGGACCACCTACACAACTTTATGTCAGTAGAAGTTTTACAAAAGCTAGAATGGTAGGAGGATTAATATATGCCCTTTGTGCTGCTTCTATTTGTGTTGGCCTGGTCGTGCATTTCAGAAATAGACTAATATACATGTTTAGAAGACTGGGGGGAAGAATTCATCCAGCAGAATCAAAAGAAGGAGAAAATCAACAGTAAATCATAAACCACTAATGATACACAATGTATCAGATATAAAGCCTGGAAGTAACGGATATTATTACACAAAAAGCTAAATGAGCTAACCAGGTTGGGTGGGTGGGGGGGCTTAATTTTTAAATTCCATTTTAACAGGATTTTTCCTTCAAATTGGTTTATGAAAAACCTTTCTTTCAAAGGGAAAAGACTTCTGATATATATCAATTGTATTTAAGTGGTATCACTCTTACCTGAATTTCTGTATCTCAAAGAGGTAAAACGTTCTAAAATTAATCCATAAACTTTCAATAAAACCTAGGGAGAGAAATTAAGTCCTATGGCAGCCTTCCCCAATTTGACAGTTATAATACTAGCGTAATTCAGCTGGAAATGATCGTTAACAGTTCCTCATAACGCAGTGATGGATTTCTCACATCTTCTACTAGTAGCACTATCATTTCTTCATGTTTTTGGTCCTCATTTAGTAGAATCATCTTCTTTTTCACACCAAGCACCACCTGTACAATCAGCACGCTGCCTGCAGTAGGAAAAGCCCAAGCATGCACAGAGCAGACTGCTATGAATTTAGGACTGGAATCTGCCCCATGAGCTGGGAGACTCAATGGAAGAACCAGATTTGAAGAGAGAATTTGCCTCAGTGGGAGTCTTCTTTCTTTCTTGTACACTGCCCAGAGTCGCCTGAGGTGAGATGGGCAGCTATATAAATCGGTTTAATTAATAATAATAATTAATTAATACGAGAAACCCTGTGCTGCAGAACTGTTCAAGTCAGTCTGTCCTCCATGGCATGAGGGACACTGACACCCTCCTTTCTTCAAAATCTGAACATTTGATTCTTGAACTGCAACAAAACCAAGTACCCTCCTGTCCTTCCGTTATCAGAGATAATGAATGGGGAATCTGGCACTGCTGCTTCTTTAAATCACATAAGACTACTGAGTGGGTCAGGAAGATGTTTTTATAAACTCTCTGCTAGTACCTGATCTTGGCTGGAAGAATATATGAAGTTGTGTTCTCAAGATGTTTGTGTCCAGCCTTGCACTTTTCCTAGCTCTTTGTGGATCTCTCCAAGATTATATTTATTTGTGTTCTTGCTCTGCTCTGTGAACCTCCATGTATTCCCACATTTTTGTCAAATATCCAATGCCAAAAATCAGCTATGTTTGTTGCCATAGTTCCTGTTCTGGAACATCATACCTCCTCACTTATCCCCCCTACTGCAACATTATTGATTTCTTCTTTTTCCTTGATAAGTCAAAAGAATTGCATTACTTATATGTCACCAGTAGCACTTATGTCCTATTAATCCATTGATTTACTTTCCAAAAATCCCCATACATTCATAAATAAATCCTTCAAAGTATCTTTTGTATTTTTCCTCCATAATGTAGAATACCTAGGAGAAACTGCTGTCATATTTCACAATAGTTATTGCTTCTAGGCTGGGATGAGCTGTTTTCTTTTCAACAAGGCATCCACCCATAAAACCCAGCCGTGTCTTACGTTGCCATATGCATGCTAGTCCCCACTCCCCATCTTCACCTGCTACATTTACCACAGAAATCCCCAGTGCTGCTGTTTGAAGAAAATCCAGCTGACAGTTTGAAGACGTTTTCTTGGAAAGATTACATGGAACCTGTAACACTTGGAGAATAGAGTATTACCAATAGAAGTAATTGCTAGACAAATGATACGTATTCTTCCAAAAAATATTTTTTCAAAGAATGTTTTGGTGCATTCTTCTACCATGAAAGATGCATAGAAGAAACAGCTTCACAGTGGTAGTTGCTCCTGGACTGGTAACCAGCATCAAAATGGCTGTGAAGAGATCTCTGTAGGCCAGCATTAACAATGAAGTGCATGTGGCCACAGATATCTCAGTCATCAGTCAGGCTAACACTGGAGATCAAAGTATAACATCAGGCATTACTTAATATGGATCACTTTGGTTGCAAATGCACTGTATCACACATTCTAGGAAGCAGCCCTAGATATTTGGCTCTGCCCTGGTAGGGTTGCTGCACCAAATTCTACCAATGTTGCAATGCTGCCCAGTTGCAGACAGTGTCAGTGAACAATAGCATCTCCTACCTGACCTGCTATCTGAATCTAGGGACTTCATATGGCAGTGAGAACTGGGAGTATCTTTAAGATTGTCAAGCCCATTTGCCACCATGCTTGCTAGTCTGCCACAGGCTGATACTATCTTGGTGACATCCAACAGTACTACTTCTTAGTATTCACTGATAAATACAGGACTATTAAGTCATTGTTTGCTCCATATTGGGTTTGTGTGGCATCTTATACTAAGGACAAGTAAATAGTCCATGCCCTAAAAATAAAATAATAAGAACATCTTGAAAACCTGTGGCATTGACAAAATGGGAGTGCGGGCAAGGTTATAACGTATTCATATGATGGATAAAAGGCACTCATTGGCATGCCAAACAATGTCAAGTCAACCAACCCATGTCTTCTGCTTCCCATACCCATGCAGTGGGACAATGCGTCCTCCAACAAGTGCATCACTGGGGATTGCAGTGACAAAACTCTCTCTGTGCAGTGGTTCAGTATGGCTGAGATTGCATGGCTATCCTCTCAGCAGCCTTTACCAAGGACAATGTTTGGCAAGAGAAATGCTGATTGAGAGGAAAAGGAAGATGACAGTGGTTCTTCAAGAACTGTTATAGGAAGCAGTATGTTTGGTCCACATTGTGTGCCATGGCAATTTCTCTGATAATGGAATTTGTTCTGGGGTTATTCAAGAGCTACTCAACAAACAAGGCAAGTAGCCCACTGATGCATCAGAGTTGCCAAGCAAGTGAGCAAATCACCTGAGCAATATAAAGATTCATGAATTCAGCTCTTGGATTTCCTGAGATCATTCAGAGATTTCCTAGGTCCATGGAGAGTCAGGAGGAAGAAGAAAAGAGAATTACACACCACAAATATCAGCATGGTCCTTCAGTGTGCAGTATTTGGTAAGGACAACTTTGTCTAACTTTTGTGTGCATCTACAGCAACACCCAATATAATTTCTGAACTGATTCAACCATGGCACTTTGTTCAAGTAAATGCCCTGGTTCCCTGTTGAAATAAATTTTAGACTGCAAAAAATTAAAAGCCTAACCTTCTGGATTTCTTATCTTTTAAGAAGCTAATTCATTACATTATATGAATATACATTTTAAAAGTATTTTTCTTGGTTTGCTTTGATTCTGAGACGATTCAAAATAGGGGTGGTGGTGGTGAAAGAACTAGCAATTTTTCAGAGACCTTGACTCTTTGCATACAGAGAGAGAGAGAGAGTTGGAATTTGAAGACTTTTGGATAATCCTCCCTTTTGCTTTAAAGACTGGCCAATCATCCTTATATTCATCAAAGAGCTGGACTGCCAACAAAGAAGAAAGTCCAGCAGTGAGTCAGCTCTGAATGCAGCAGATGCTGTCACACAAAGATCTGTTCCAATCCCTGATCCATTTGCTATGTAACTCAGCTTGTAGTATTTCTTTTTTAAAAAAATCATGTCATGACTCTCTGGTGACTAAGATCACAACACTACTAGGTTTAATTGCCAGTCGTTAGCTACTTGGTACTCTGCAGATGCATTTTTAACTTGTGGAGAAACAAGGTGTCACATCCAAAACGTCACACTAAGTAAATGAAATGGAAATAAGGGACCCAGAAAATGATTTCTTTCTTGTTTAATGTTATATCCTATGGCTGCCATTCCTAAACTGGTACTATCTAGAATTTGGTGGGGTTGCAACCCTGATAGTTGTGGGGCTTTCCCAGAGGGAAAAGATGTCCTATGCTACTTCCCACTCCCATTTTACCCCTTATTTATTCTGGGACACCACTAATACAAAATGATCCTATCCATGTAGATTATTCAGATGTATGAGAAAGACTAACATGACCTTCTGCATGTTTAAAAAACATGTTGAAAGCCTGGAGAAAACGCACTCATCTATCATGTTGGGTTAACTAGTAGTGGATGATATGGGCTTAGTATTGCCAATGAGCTAGTTCACATAGCCAGTTCTGGACTGGCTATTCGCAGTCATGAAGAGATGGCTGGTGAGTCTGGGAATTTAATATCAATCCTGCTACTTGCCAATCTGTGTTTCCTGTTGCAGGCTGGTGAATGAGCATTTGGGCAAGCAGATAGGGCCAGCCTTAGGGTTCAGTGCCCACCTTTGCTATTAAAATTCTCCACAAGGAACTAAGGGGAAAAACAAGCCTCTCTGCAAAGGACTAAGGGATAAAAATGGTATAGTAACTGGTCTAAGCCTTAGTTCCTTGTAGATGTTTTTTCCCCTTAGGCCCTTGCAGAGGGTTTCCTTCCACAAGTTCTGGGAACCCATTCAAGTCCAGTTTGAAAAACCCCATCCTCTGTTGAAATATGAACTGAAGAGTTTATATTTCCAGGCATTAATTTTGGCTTTCAGTTGCTTCTTTTTGTGTGTGTGTGTGCGTGTGTGTGTGTGTAGTCCTTCCACCAGTTGGAGTCCCTTACTATGCCTGATAGAATCATTTAGGCTGTGTATTTCTCCTTCCACTGTTTGCTTTATCTGGAGTAATCGAGTCCCTCTTTTACTTCTGGCAAAATATAGCCTGTCACCATTGTTTCTTGGGTGGAAAGCATGATTCATGACCATTAATCTTCTTGTTTTTCTCAGGTATACCCAACTGAACTTGTTATACCTCTGGTATATTGAATAATTGGAAGAGTCAAAGTGTTTATGGCTTTAAAGTATGCTTCCTGCCATTAATTTTGTTTTCAATTATGTTGGATTCATTTTATATATTGTAATTAGAGCTAGCATTCTTTTTAACTTGTTAATGTAATAAGTCAGAAGCTTTCATTCAGGGGTATCATATTTTCATATTGCTCAATGTTATAGACCAGTGTTTCTCAAAGTGTGGTCTGAGGACTCCTGGGGGCCCCCCAAGACCCTCTCAGGTGTCCACAAAATCAAAATTATTTGCCAGCCATCTAATATGAGAAGGGGTAGTGGCAGCAAATGCATCAATTTTCATTCTTAATACGGTAAATATTGATAAATATAACCCATACAAACAAAAGCTCTTTTGGGTCCTCCATAATTTTTAAAAGTGGGAAGGAGTCCAGAGAGAAAAGAATTTAAAAATTCTTTAAGAATTTCAGGTAGTCCTCGCTATCTGACCACAATAGGGATCAGAATTTAGGTCGCTAAGCAGTTTGGTTGTTAAGTGAATTGTCATGTGACTGGACCTGATTTTACAACCTTGTTTATGACAGTTGTTAAGTGAATCACCATGGTCATTAAGTGAATCACGTGATTGTAAAACAAATCTTGTGGTCATTAAGCAAATCCAGCTTCCCCAATGGATGTTTTTTGCCAGAATTCACTTAACAACCACATGAGTTGCTTAACGACCATGTGATTCACTTAGTGACTGCAGTGATTTGCTTAACGACTGCCACAAAAAAGGTCACAAATCACGATCACATGACCATGGGCAGTGGTGCAATGGTTTGCAATGGTCTAAGTGCAGGTTGTAAAGCATTTTCTCCAAGGCCGTCGTAACTCCAAACCATCATTAAATGAATGGTCATTAAGTGAGGACTACCTTTATTGCCACAATTTGTTGCCTTGCTTCTTCCAAAACGTCTTTAATGGTCTTAGGACCAGTACTTTAGAAGATTATGTTTGTCTTTTTTCATTTCTAAATTTGTTCTGCTTGAAATGCTTCATGGTACAGGTAATCCTTATTTAACAACCACAATTGGGACTGGTAACTTAGTCATTAAGTGAAGCAGTCACTAGGTGAAACTGCAACTGTGCTTATGATGTTACTTCATCTTTCTTTTGCTTTACAGACCTGCAAAGGTTGTAAATGCAAGGATTGGTCATAAAGTTACTTTTTCATCACCATCATAACTGCGAAGGGTAGCTAAACAAAGCTGTTGCTAAATGAGGACTACCTCTACTTAAATCTGCCCAGAGTTTCTTGACATTTTGTTCAAGTCAAGATCCCCATGTTAGTATCTTGCCAAATAGAATTCAGACATTTTCTTTTTATTGACTGTGGTTGTAATAAGGGAAAAAGTTGCCCTCCGAGTTGAACCAGCTGCTCCTCTGAGGTAATTCAGTCCTGAGACCATCTGCCCCTGTGGGTGAACAGCAGCTGGCCAGTTAGGCCTCCTTGCAGCCGTCCTCCCTTCACTATAAACCGGTTTCTGCCTTCCACACCAGGAGAGGATTGAAGGGGAAATCCTTGCCCCACCTGGGTTTGGCTAAATACAAAAAGGGAAACCAAACAAAAACTTTGGGAGTCTGTAGCTCAGCCAAGCTGAGGCGGGTGATAGAAGGCAACTGGTGAAATCCAGGACTGAAAAAAAAAATCACCTTTATTAAAGGTGTTAAAAGAAGATCCATTTCCACACATACAACAGTTTAAATACGAAAAACCCTAACACAGTTAAATAACTCATCCTTGCCTAAGGTCACCCTGTCATCCAGGACTCCAGCCAACTCGCCCAAAAGCCAGCAAAACTCTTTCCGCCCAAAACCTGACAGACCCCCTTTCTTTCCCTTTATTGGCCCTCGGGGATCAGGTGACTCCCTCTGGGCACATCAGGCTGGCTTGGGATTTAAAAGGGCCAGCTGCTCCTCTCTGCAATGGTAATCCTACATGTTCCAACCCTTTCATTTGAATTTTTATTTTTCCTTCTGTTAATCAGTTAATTATAATCCTTTTGTTTGCACATTTATTTGTGGCTCTTGTCGGTGAAGATGCTCTTCTGAATTTTCTGTCATTCTTTCAGAGTTTATATTTGCCATGGTTTTGGGTTTATCAGATTCCACTTAATTATTGTTTGCTACCTGCTAATTACTTCCAGTTCTGTATCTAATTTCCTTTTAAGGATAACAAAACATTGATCCATTCATCTTTGTCCAGTAACGCTTGAAACTGGGAATCTCCACGTCTACATTTCAAATATTCATTTTTGGAATCCTTTTTTAGTTGGCTTAGATTGGTAGTAACATTCCATGATTGACTGATATTCCAGGTTTATTCCAGATTTTGACCCGACTTAAGACTGGATGCCTAGAAGCTATAGCACCCAGTGTAGTCTTTATTGAACTGGACAACTTTTCTTCTTGTTGCTGTTTTATGTAACTTTTAAAAATATATTATTTTCATACTTTTGACATTTTTTGTATCTTGCTGTCCTCTTTCTAAAATGAAAAAGAGTACAGTCTGTTCAGCTTTTAAAGTGTTTTTTCTGAGCTTGGAGTTCAAGCTTGTGGTCTTTACTACATTTTCTCCCCACTATGGTTGTAGATTTCATCAAGTACAAGCCTTGGGGAAAAACATATATAAAACAAACATATTCTGAGTACAGGAATTGTTTTCTATAGCCAATTTGACAAAGTTCATACAACTTCCATCCCCAAATCTTCTCTTGGTTACCATCAATCTTTCCTAAAAGTCTTGGTATATCACCAAGAGATTGGACAATAAATTCAGATGCCCCTCCCTATTCAGAGCTTCTGTTTACTCTGAAAACTTGAAAGATATTTCAACAGCTTCATGATCATTCATACCAGCTTTTCAAAGTTAACCAGTAAATCTAAGTTACACACTTCGTTTTCCTGGTAGGTTGTGGTCCCCTCCTTCCAGATTTGAAGCTCCGGGGTTGGCTAGACTGACATGTTTCTCTCTCTCTCTCTCTCTCTGCTCAGTTCAATAAGGGTGAAAAGCCTTAAGGCAAAGTATGGACCATTTAGTATGCAAAAAGCCTCACTTCTTTTTCTAGTTATAGATGACCTTGCTGGAAGGAGGAAAAGGCAAATTACCTTGAACTAGAAACCTCTAGGATGTTCAGCAGGTTATTTGTTTTGAACTCTCGCAAAGCCACACCTACCATGGTGTGATGGACTACTCCACTTCCCACTCAGACTATGAACTAATCCACTTCAATTCACACCTTCAGCCAGCAAGAGGAAATATACAATTCATTCCTGTTATGTGAGCTAGACCGCAGCAGCAGGACACCAACCATGGTAAAGCAATTTGGAGTTGTCCTGGGACATGAAACAATTAAGTAATGAGTCATAATACTGTAATAACATTTCACAAACATTCCTTTGCTGTTGGATTCCATATTTGATTCTTTAAACTCCTCCTGCATTCCAAAGTCTATTGCATTTTCTGTTGCTATGTACAGAACCCTCATTTTCAAATGTCTAAATCTCCCAACATCTCTTTTTCACTCTCTCTCAATTCCCCCTGTCCCCTTCCCTACTGGGCTTCCTTTTCTAGAATAAAGTAAAGTTCTACCGTCTGCCTGCAAAAATGAGTATCTGTCTGTCATGGCTGGCTGTGATATTACTCAAGATCATCCCAAATGTAGCTTCTGGACAGGTACCTCCTCAGGGCTTCAGATATGCTTCTTATGATGTGACTATCCCAAGGAAGTTGTCTCCGAAGTATGGGCAAGAAGAACCCCAGCATGTGACTTACCTCCTGCAGATTGAGGGAAATCCCTATGTGGTGTACCTCAAGCAAAAGAGGAACTTCATCCCTAAGGACTTTCCTGTCTTCACCTATGATACAGCGGGGGATCTCCAGGTGGATCATCCTTTTATCAAAGATGATTGTTTCTACCATGGATTTGTACAGAGAAAGTCCTCTTCTCTGGTCACCCTCAGTACATGTTCAGGGGGACTGAGAGGTCTCTTGCAATTTGAAAATAAGACCTATGAAATTGAACCAGTCCAGGAATCTCCTACCTTTCAACATGTGGTGTTTCGGTTAGAAGAAGAAGAAGGGGCTCCTCTGATGACTTGTGGGCTAGCAAAGGAAGAGCAAAGCCATCAAGAGGTCATAATTCCAAAAACACAGAAGCTTGCAAGCAAAAGTACTTTTGGAAAATCCTGGTGGCTACATACCAGATATATTAAAGTTGCAATTGTGATTGATCATGAATGATATTTGAGGTTTGACAGAAATGAATCTTTTACTCCTATGCAAGTTCTAGATATTGTCCACACTGCAAATTCATTCTATGAATCTCTTTCTGTTCATTTGTCAATAGCAGGACTAGAGATCTGGTCACAAAACAACCGCATAAACATTTCTAACTACATAAATGTCACACTTGCAGTGTTTGGTAACTGGAGACACAACATTCTACGTCTATATTTAAAGAGTGATGCTAGTCACTTATTTGTATATAAGAGATATGGGGGTGCAACAGGATATGGATATGTAGGAACTATATGTCACAGAAAGTGGGCAAGTGGTGTTGTAACCTATGTATCGTCCAGTTTGTTCTACGTTTCTCTTGTATTTGCCCATGAATTAGGACATAACCTTGGAATGAAACATGACGGAAAATACTGTCATTGTGAAAAGCGTTCTTGCATTATGTCAACATATCCATCAGGGACTGATGATGATTTAGTAATTGCAGTTATAAGGATTATTTCAAGTTTAGAAACACTGGCTGTTTATTAGTTCCACCAGACATTAACGCAACCTTTACATTTGAATTCTGTGGAAACAAAGTAGTGGAAAATGGAGAGCAATGTGACTGTGGGTCAGAAGCACAATGCAACTCAGATCCATGCTGCCAATCTAATTGTGTGTTGCGTCCTGGTGCTGTTTGCGCCTTTGGACTGTGCTGTGCTAACTGCCAGTATCGTAAACTTGGAACTGTTTGCAGAGAGAACACTAGTAGTTGTGATCTTCCGGAATATTGCAGTGGGACTTTGGAGCATTGTCCAGAAGATGTGCATGTGCAAGATGGTGCCCTATGCAGTCATGGAGTGCACTGTTATCACGGGAACTGCATGACTTACGATGAGCAGTGCAAAATGATGTTCAGTAGCAAAGCAACTGTCGCTTCTAAAGTTTGCTTCAGACTAGTAAATGCAAAAGGTGATCGTTTTGGCAACTGTGGCCTTAGACATGGAATTTACAAGAAATGTAATACTCAGGATATCATGTGTGGCCGTATCCAGTGTGAAAACGTAGATAAATTGCCTTCTTTGGAGGATCACAATACAATAGTTCATACTTCCACTGGAAATAATCAGTGCTGGGGAACTAACTACCATAGTGGAATGAAGGTAAATGATATTGGAGCAGTGAGAGATGGCACTTCTTGTGGCAACAACATGATGTGTATTGAGGGGAGTTGTGTCAATATGTCTCTTCTGAAATATGACTGTAATGTCACAATGTGCCAGAATCGGGGAGTATGCAACAGTCTCAAACACTGTCACTGTGATTTTGGATGGGCCCCTCCAGACTGTACAAATAGAGGCTATGGAGGCAGCATAGACAGTGGACCGCCTCCAATTATGATACAGACTAGAAGTAATAAGAAAACCTCAGCAATAGCAGGAGTGCTGTGCGCCTTTTGTTTTGTAATTGTTTGTGTTGGCCTGGCTGTCTTTTTCAAAGATGGTCTGACAAACCTCTTTGGAAAATTCCAGGGAAGAGTCCACGCTACAGAATCAAAAGATGAAGGACCACCACTGTAAATCACAATTTCTAACAATGCACAACCCATCAAATATAAACACAGGAATTATCAGTCAGTTTTAAAAACAAAGGCATTTGAAAGTACAATGTTTAAAAGATGTCTCCCAGGCACATTTATTTTTGAAAGGTTTGGCTTCTTCAGCAGGGAAACCTCTGATCTATGCAAAATAGAGTTCAGTGAGAATGAGCTGAGGAAATCTCCCATTTGTAAAGAAAAATAAAACATTTTAACATTATAGCTGAAAACTCCAAGTTCAAATTTGGGAGGAAGAGATAATCCAGAGGCGGCTTGCCCCAGTGTGATGGTCCTAAGTTCCTGGTTCCTGTCAACATGCAGGAAGTTGTGGTAGCAGGAAAGCACAGTTAAAACCCATCGGCCCTTTTATTTTTTCTTCATTTCCTGCTAGAATATTTTTTTCTTCTCGCTAAGAATTAGTCCATCCCGTCACCATAATAGATTAAACCTGTGGTCTCTCTTGCTGAAAGTCACAGCATTTTTCTCCAGGATTGGTGAAAAACTGAAGGACCCTTGTTCTTGTCCCACCAAAGCCACTGCCTGAAAAATCTGGTTCAGATATATTGAATAACAGGAGGCTTACTCTGGAGTCAGATAAATACTTTTGCTAACATATTAGTAAACTCTTAAATGAACTTTAGAAACGTCTGAAGCTGCTTGATTCAGTCTGGCTGTAGGTTGACCTGCAGTGATCATCAGCGGGCCTCTGAAGAGAACTCTTCAGGACAGCACTGAAAACGAGGCATCTGTGCTGCAGGTATTTCAACCAACAGCCCGCTATGCCAACAGTGCATTGCACGTCAAAGAAAGAGCAAGAGGCACTGTTGATGACAGATTGCTTGGGCTGCCAGCACAGTGCTGCACAGCAGTCCTTATTATCCAACTCTGCCTCAGTAAAATTACTGCTGAGAATATTATGGACTTTCAGTATTGTGAAGCCACTCAGTAACAATGGGCGAAAGACATCTCCAGCACAGTCCTCTGCCCATATTTGGAAGCCAAAGTGTGCTGCTGCACATGGCAGTCATGTTTGTCACTCTGCTAGAGATCAAGCCAGAAAGGCTGATACTCAAAAACGTCAAGCTCAGTTATTTACTCCAGGATGCAGGATTGAACTGATAAACCAGGGCAGCCTGTAGGCCAGGGGTTGCTGGGTTATCCAGTTATAACTTTTCTTATCAATTCTACTATGACTATTTGCTCTATTTTGAATAAAAGGCTGTTTAGGTTTTTATCCCATTGGAAACCTGTATTATTATTTGAAATATGGAGATTTTTATTTTTTTTTAAAAAACCATATGTTCCCTTCATATGCAGAGAGATGTATTTTAAAAAATAGATTTGGGGGGGGGGGCGGTTCCTGACCTTTGAAGATCATCTGCATGGATATAAAATTAATGAAATTGAAAATTCAGAATTGATGATAACAGGAATAATCCTAAATCTCTCTCCCAAATCTAGCTGAGTAGCCTTAGGACTGCACCAAAGCAGTTGCTTAAAAGCCAGCAAAAAATAATTTCCATTGTGGCAGGGAGGAGGAGGAATAGTTAGGTATGGATGATCAGGTGTTCCTTTCCATGCTGTTATCTGTAGGCGTAGCATGGCCCTGCCTCCCCTATCAGCCTAACTGGAAGGAGCGGTGGAAGGCTTAGAGCAGTGTTTCTCAACCTCAGCAACTTGAAGATGTGTGGAGTTCAACTTCCAGAATTTCCCAGCCAGCCTAGAGAGCAAATGAAGAAGAATAAGGTAGTTTTTGCTTCCTCTTTCTTAACAGAGAGATTAGAGCAAGTATGTGAAGTATTTGCATATCCCCATCCCCCCCTTCACAGATTGAAAGAGGGACAATTAACTAAACCTTCATAAGCAATACAGACTTTTGCCAAAGGTAGGTAGGTGGGTGGGTGGGTGGGTGGGTGGATGGATGGATGGATTCTAAAATACACAACCAACTCAACAAGAAGTCTACACTCAGACTTATTTTTCTCCTCCTCCTCCTCCTCCTCCTCCTCCTCCTGTTACATCCTGGTGCTTGTGATCTTGGACTGTGCTGTGCTACTTGCTAGTACATAAATTTGTACTTGTTTGCAAATGGAACACTAGTAGCTGTGATCTTCCTGAATACTGCAACCAGACATCTGGAAAGTATCTTGAAGATACACATCTGCAAGATGAAGCCTGTGAAATGAGTGCTATTGTTGTGACTATTGTTCTCAGCAGCCACTGTATGTTTTTTAAAAATTTTTAAATTAAATTTACATGTCACCTGACTCCCAGTGGCACTAGGTGGTTTACAAATTATTTAAAATGTTAAAAACAAGACATTAAAAATGATAACAAACAGAAAGGTAAAGATGGCAGGATGACAAACCAGGTGCAAATCAAAGGAAACAACCTAGGGTCAAAGGAGACTTCAGTCACCCTCACCAAAGGCCTGGGCAAAGAGCCAGATCTTCAGGGTCCTTTGAAACATCAGCAAGGTGGGGGCCATTTGAATCTTGTTCCTATTTTGGGGTGTTTCTGGAGTTTTAACCTTGTTAGCTGCCCAGAGTCGTGAGATGGGTAGCCATATAAGTTGATTAAAATAAATAGTAAAGATGGTGCCTCGTGCACTGATAATGCATATTGTTACTAAATTTTGTAATGCAATTTAGTAAGAGGGCAATAGTTGCTTATGAAGAGTGCTTTCAACAAACCAGTGCTCTAGCTGATGCTTTGGCAATTGTGGCCATAAATATGGAACTACATTACATGTGAAGCTGACTGTACTGAGAGTGAAAACGTAGGAGCTTTCATGTTTGGATGACCACAATATAAAGTTCAGACTTCTATTGGAAATAAACAATGCTGGGACTATAGACTACCACACTGGAAAGGAATTAACTGATACTGGAGCAGTGAGAAATGGTGCTTCTGTGGCATTGACATGATGTGTACTGAAAAGCAATGTGTTTACATGTCCCTCCTGAGGTATGGCCACAATGTCACAAAGTGTCAATAAGGGAGTATGCAACAGTTGCAAAAATGATGACTATAATTATGGCTGGAACCTTTCTGACTGTCTAAATCAGTGTTTCTCAACTTCAGCAACTTTAAGATGTGTGAACTTCAACTCCCAGAATTCCATGCAGACTGGGGAATTCTGGGAGTTGAAGTCCATACATCTTAAAGTTGGTGAGGTTGAGAAAGAGTGGTCTAAATGAAGATTACGGGGGCAGCATAGGAGGATTACAACCTGTTTTTTGTGTTGCTGCCACTTGTGAACAACAACAAAAATTCATCCTACAGAATCAAAACAGGACACTCCATAGTAAAACTCAGATTTGAACATTTCACAATATCAACTTAGGAAATAATAGTTTTCCAATAAAATAAAATACCTTTGAGCAGGTAAGATTTGAAGATTTAATTTTTAAAGTTTCTTTGGTTTAATTTGTCTTTGAAACATGTTTTATGAAAAAGCTTAACTTCACTGAAGGGAAAGGGGAAAAGAAAAAAGGAAAGGGAAAGGGAAAAGAAAGAGGTTTCTAGCCTGGTGTCCTAATCACATTACTAATTTTACCTGCAAAATATATATTACTTGGTATAAGTACATCTGAATTTGCCCATCATATCAAGCAAGTATCTAAACTGAACTGGGCACATGCAAATATCACTGTTGAACTCATAATACACTTAGAAGCATGCTCAGGAACCATCCATGGCCATTTACTCACTATTTATAAGGTGTTATAGTGCTATCCAGCCATTGTCATACCAATGTACTAGTATCAAGGACAGGCTTTATATTGTCACAGTTATGGTTGGGCGATGCCAGAAGTGGCTATAAATCACTAGTGAGGACACGGCCTTAATCTGTGGGATATTCTCCACAGGGCTACAGGCAATGAGCATCAGCTTTTCTGTCTATTAGCAGGCACTCCAATTGGCCAGCTTAAAGTGAGAGCCCATCCAAAGTTCCCCCTTTAGCCTACTTATAAAAAGTACGTTCTTTGAAAAGGCAGGATGCAAATTCTTTTTCCCAGCTCTGCTAGTTGTGAAATAATGTAAGACTGCATCCAAACTAACTGTCAGCAGTGGAATATGACATTGTATCAACACACCATTTTCAAGCCAGTATAGCAAGGTCTTTGCAGAACATATATCGTGGAAGCAAAAAAATATTTTTAAAAGGATGTAACACTTTTTTTTTTTTTTGGTGCCTTCAAGTCAATGTTGACTATTAGCAATTGCCTGAACTAGTCCCTGCAGTTTTCTTGGCAAGGTTTTCAGAAGTGGCTCGCCATTGCCTCCTTCCTAGAGCTGAGAGAGAAAGTTACCCTGCTGGATTTGTGCCTAAGGCAGCACTAGAACACACGATCTCCCGGTTTCTAGCCTGGTGTCCTAATCACATTACTAATTGTACAGGTAGTCCTCACTTACTGACAGTAATTGGGATTGGGAACTCCATCGCTAAGCAACATGGTCATAAGGCACAAGGTCATGTGACTGGACTGACTTGTGATGACAGTTCCAGCAGTCCCAGTTGCTGTCATTAGGTGAATCCCATATGGTTGCAGAATCCCGCGGTCATGTGATTGCCATTTGTGACCTCCTGGCAGCTTCCCCTTTGACTTTTCTAGTCAGAAACTGGCAGTGAAGGTCGCAAATGGCAATCATGTGACCGCAGGACACTGTGATGTTGTAATTGTGAGCCGATTGCCAAGCACCCAAATCATGATCATGTGACTGTGGGAAGCTCCAATGGTCACAACTATGAGGACCCGCTATAAGTACCCCTTGTTCAGCACTGTTGGAACTTCTGTTGCTGAATGAGTGTACTTTAAGCAAGAACTACAATTTTAAAGTACAAAATCAGAGCTGAAATAATAAAACAGGTACCAAAATGTATGTCATATGTATCAAAGACTCCGAATGAATATTGTCTAAAATATTAAAATACTATTCTATCTAAAAGTCCATTTGTATAGTTGAGATTCCTTAACAGCTGATGTAGTGAATAGGCAGGCCCTCCTTCAACCCACCCCTCCCCATTCACTACTTTCACTCCCTCCAGACTTCACAGTGTTGACAGCTGATTCCCAATAATGGAATCAACATCCTTATCTAAACAGTAGAATACATATGGAGTGGGAACAAATGGGCAGGCAATGGAAATAAGCCTGTGCGTGCCCAGGTAAGACAAGAGGGTATCTTCTCAACCTCCCCATCCCACTATCTAGAGCAGTGTTTCTTAATATTAGCAACTTCAAGACGTGTGGACTTCAACTCCCAGAACTCCTCAGCCAGTAAGCTGGCTGGGGAATTCTGGGAGTTGAAGTCCACACATCTTAAAGTTGCTAAGATTGAGAAGCATTCATCTAGGGGATAACGGTGGTCTTTTTAAAATTCAGGCCTCAAAAGGGGAAGAAAGAAAACTCCAAGGAAAAGAGAAACAAGAAGGTGCTGGAGGGGAGGCTGAAAAGAAGTAGATTTTTAGCATCTCCCCCAAGCCTCCAAAGTAAGCTTGGTCATTCCAGAAAAGCTAAAAGGAAATCAAGGTAACACTGAATCAGAAAGAGACTTCTGTTTCAAGGAATTGTTGTGTGGGTAGACAGAGGTCACCAAGTCCATCTGGAACTCTCCATAATGATTTTAAGTTGTATTTTAATGTGTATCCACTAGTTTAATGCTTTAATGTCTCTAAGGTTTTAGTGTTTGTGATTATTGTTTATAAATGGTATATTCTCTGTGCATGCTGAGGGAATTGTGATTTTTTTTGGTATACAACTCGGAACCTTGTGGCATCAAAGTGCTTCCAAACAAGAGCAACCCTCTGAACCATTGCACAGTCTGTTCAGCCACCCTGCTTATCCTTGGTACCAGTCTGTGGGAGGTTATTCTTACTCTTGATTTGAGCAGTCCTCTTGGATTATTTCACAACAGTGATTGTTTTCATTGTTTTAAATGAAAGTCTTACATCTTTTCTTATTTTTAATAAAGACTAATTTACAATTCATGCTTCTTATGTTGTTCTGGCTTCCAAGAGAACAACTTTAGGTTGTTTTCACTGTTCTTGTTTTTCTTGGATTTCTATCAGTCCCATATACCAGGGTAATGGGGCAGGTGCCAGGTTAAGGCATTCCTTAACTAGATACTGCATGTTGTGGCAGCCATAGAACTACAAAGCAGCTGGGCCATGGTAGAAAGGTAGTCCAGGGAATATAACACCTAGATTATTACTGGGAAAATGAATTGAGACCCCCATGTTTTAGCTATGGGCACCACCCTGTCTGCCACCAATTAAAAGACTGCATCTTGATAAATCCTACTAGGATTTATTAAACAATTTGAGGGCATATTCAGAATTGGTAGTTAGTATAGATTAATCAGTGTTAGATTAAATTCAGTTACATGGAATATAGAAGACGTTCATTTCTTCCATTGAGAAACCAAGGACTTTCAGTGGACTTTTAAGAAGGACAGTTACATTTCCTGTCTGGTATTAAAATCCTTCCTGATCATAGCTGCAATGTTGCTTTTGAATGGGGTTATTAAATTTACTTAATAAAAATGCATTGAATTTTTTCTATTTTCCTAGAATGTACTGGTATCATATAATATCATTTGTCTTTGAATTGCCTTGAAAACATGCATTTCAATATGATCTTTATTTCATTAAGTTTGGAGAGGGCTGTGCCTGAGAGAGTATTAAACTAGTCTACACTGGACTGAAGTAGTATAGAAGTGTGATAAATAAATACTATAACTCTTCAGAATAATATAATATTGATATTAATGGCTATGCAAACAAACAGATCTATCCTCCTATTTTTCTGGGTAAGCAAGGTTATACAAAGTTCATAAAAAGTGTAAGATGTTGTAGACAAATGTAACTAAAGAAAGGATATAAGAGATTAGAAAATGAGACCTTTTTATTCTTCCAAACTCTTTTTGTTCATTCAGAATATTTGTGCAGTTTTTTCCCCACAACCCGTCCCTCCTTAGCGGTGTTATCTAAATTAGGTGAAAACCAATTCTGACAATAATTTGTAAATCTTTCCAGATGAGAAATGTCAAAGTGGTTAATAATTAGGACATAGCCATGCACCCTTCAGCACCTCATACACAATCAAAATGTTCAAATGATTTATCTGGAAAGGTGTTCAAACCAGTCTAAAGAGGAATAGCAATAACTCAGTGGACATGCCTACATTTACAGAGAAGAGCAAACATTTACTTACAAAAGGCCATCCGTAGGAAGTGCTGGTGACACAAATCACACACACCCAAACCACATCCCATAACTGGAGAGCAAATCCTGTTGATGAAGAAGCATGACTAGGATTGAAGAGTGCAGATCATGATCACATAAGACTGACTAGGATTTAAGGCTTAAGGCAAAGTGGGGCACCTGAGAGCTTGGGAATCAGAGAAAAAGATGCAAGAAGCACTGAGATCACAGCACAAAACTTTTGGGTGGAGATGGGGGACAGAAAGTGACACAGTAAGATATTTTGGGAGCATTTCAAATAGCTCCAGGGCAGATGTTCTTTCTGCACAAATGTCTAATCTAAACCGGTAGGGATCTCGACTGCTAAACAAGACAAGTAAATCTTTCATATTGTAGTATTGCATATTGCAGTAAATCTCTCATATTGCATTTTAAGGACTGCATGAGAGGAAAACAAAACATGAGAATGACTGAAAGAGGGGGAAAATTTAAGTATTTCAAGAGGACAGTGGGAAAAGGATGGGTGAGGTCAGTGATGTCATCCTAGTGGCCTGCATAAAAGTCACTCTCTCTCTCTTTTTTTTTTTTTACAAATTGCTGGGCTAATCCCTCCCCACTCAGTATTTTGTACAGTATTCTTTGAAGCACCCTTGGAGAAGAGAACTGTCTCCCTGCTTGTAAACAGCAGCAGAGCTATGCCACTGCCTTTGGCCACAGGGGCACTTCACCCCATCAAAAAGGTACAGTGTGTTTCATGCCATGTTGAGCTGGATTGCTCTTATCTGCAAATTCTTGACACTTAAGCATTCCAGGAAATATGTTTTTCTGGGGATGCTTCTCTGCTAATACTCATGTTAAATCTTCGCTCTTAGTCTTGCTGTATCTAAGTGCAAAAGGACACCAAGTGAATTAATTCCAGAATTGAAAGCAATGTCTTTCTGAATCCTTTAGCACACATAATCTTCTGCACCCTTTGTATCCTTTGTTTAGTAACTATTCTGAACTCAAGTCTTTACCCCCAGTTTAAGCAAGAAGGAACTCTGCATAAAAGGACTCCTTTGCTACATAAACCACAGAATCTGGTGGTGGGGACTGTGCCTTTTTGGTGTGCAAACAAGTTCTTTCTCTACTATGAACCAGCAGAAAAGAAGAAACTTAGATTTTCCCTGCCTGAAAAAGCAGATAACAGATGTTTTTGGCTAATCTTGGCTCTAATAGTGAGTAGATTTAGCTCCAAAGTCTGCCTATCAACACAAGTCTGACTTGTCTTTGTAGAATTAGTGTCCAATATTGAGCACTGGCTCAGTCTTAAACTAATAAATCCAATTCACACTTCGAGCAAACTAGGAAAAACCTTCAGTGTAGTCCAGTCTGGCAAGTAATGAATAAATTGCTACAAAAATTAAAGGACTGTGGGTGCATCAATGAGGGAGTTGTGCTAAGGCACTGAAGCTACCCAATAGGGCTCAAAATAACTCAGGATTTTATAAACCATTCCTCTGCCATTCTATCCCATTTTTTATCCCCAAGCTCCACCCACATTCCAAAGGAAGCCCCATTTACAGTTGCTATGTATAGAATCCTCCTCCCTTTTGTGAAGAAGGATTCTGTTTATAGCTTTATGAACTTGTTCCTGGGTTCTCATCAGATGCTGGAGGCTTCTTTTTCTGAAATGACATGTCAGAAAGCGTATTTTGTATTTTAAGGGATTCCTTTCTTTGCCAGATAATATGAGTATTCATCTTCCCTGGCTCTTGGTGATGTTCTTGAAGAACTTCCTGACTGAGACTGCCCCTCAGACTCCTCCTTGGGGCTTTATTTTTGCTTCTTATGAAGTAACCATCCCAAAGTCATTAACCCCCAAATCCAGACAACAGAACCCCCAGAATATCTCATACTTGTTTCACATTGAGGGGCGGAGTCTTGTGATACACCTTAGGCAGAAGAGAGGCTTAATCCCCAAGCATTTGCCTATCTTCACCTACAGTAAGGATGGAGATCTCCAGCTAGATTATCCATTCATCAGGGATGACTGTTATTATGATGGTGTTGTACAGGGTGAACTCTTCTCTTCGGCCATCATCAGCACTTGCTCTGGAGGACTCAAGGGTCTACTGCAATTTGAAAATAAGACTTATGAAATAGAGCCAGTTCTGGAGTCTGCTACATTTCAACATGTGGTATTTCGATTAGAAGAAAAGGTGGGTGCCATTCAAATGAAGTGTGGCCTAACACAGGAAGAGCAAAGACATCAAGAAGCCATGCTCCTAGATCTTGACAAAACAATGAACAAAATTACATCTAAAGGAGACTGGTGGTCACATGATAGGTATGCAGAGATTGCTATTGTGATTGATCATGAACGATTTTTGAAATTTGACAAAAATGAAACTCTCACTGCTATATATATTCTGGATATCTTCTACATTGCAAATGCAATGTATGATCCTCTTTCTGTTCATCTGTCTATAGCTGGACTAGAAATATGGTCACAAAGAAACCTTATACCAATTAGTAATGACATATTTAAAACACTTGAGGAATTCACTAACTGGAGAAGAGACTCATTACTTAATCATTTACCGAATGATGCTGGTCACTTATTTATATTTAAGAATTTTGGTCGTGCATTAGGATTGGCATACTTAGGAATGATTTGTGATGATAACAGGGGATCAGGTGTTGAATCATATGTTACTTCCAGTTTGTTCCGTATTTCTAACACATTTGTCCATGAACTAGGACATAATCTTGGCATGCAACATGATTCGAAATACTGTGTATGTGATCGACCGAAATGCATTATGGCCCCAGCACAAGGAACAACTGATAGGTTTAGCAACTGCAGTTATAATGATTACTTCAATCGAAGAAATTCTAACTGTTTGTTAATTCCGCCAGACCCTAATAAAATATTTAAAATCAAATTCTGTGGCAACAAAGTAGTAGACAATGGAGAGCAATGTGACTGTGGTACCAAAGCTGAATGTCAGCTGGATCCGTGTTGTCAATCTAATTGTAAATTACGTTTAGGGGCCACTTGTGCCTTTGGACAGTGTTGTATCAAGTGTCAGTATCAAGTAGCTGGAACGGTTTGCCGAAATAAAGCAAGCAGTTGTGATCTCCCTGAGTACTGCAATGGGCTTTCTGAGAGGTGTCCTAAAGATGCTTATGTGCAAGATGGTGCCCCATGCAGTGATGGTGCGTACTGTTTTCGTGGGCATTGCAGTACTCATGATATACAGTGCAAGACAATCTTTGGCAGCAAAGCAACAGCCGCTTCAGAAGTTTGCTTTAGAGAAATGAATATTCAAGGTGATCGGTTTGGCAACTGTGGCCTCGGACATGGAATTTATAACAAATGCATGGCTAAGAATATCCTATGTGGCCGCATCCAGTGCGAAAATGTGGAAAGCTTGCCTTCTTTGGAGGATCACACCACCATAGTTCAGACTTCCGTAGGCAATAAACAATGTTGGGGAACTGACTACCACAGTGGGATGAAGATCCTCGATATGGGAGCAGTGAGAGATGGCACTCCTTGTGGCAATGGCATGATGTGTATTGACAGGAAATGTGTTAATGTGTCCTTCTTGAGATATGATTGTTATGTTGCAAAGTGCCACAATCGGGGAATATGCAACAATTTCAAACATTGTCACTGTGAGGAAGGCTGGGCTCCCCCAGACTGCCTAGAGAAAGGCAATGGTGGTAGTATTGACAGTGGCCCACCACCTCTGTATGAACGCCAGAGATTTTATCGCAGAATGAATATTATCTTAGCGATTGTATTTCCTCTTTGTGCACTTGTTCTTTCTTGTGCCGGTTTCAAGAACCGAATTATATACAGGATTGGAAAGTTGGAGGAAAGATCTAGTCAACAGGAATGAAAACCAAAAAAAAAAAAAGCTCACAGTAGACCAGAGAAATGAACCAGGGTTCATGTGTCAAATCTGCAACAAGATATTATGGATAATATTGAGCAAAAGGGACTTGTGTCTAGGTGAGTAAGCAGTGCTACCTACAGGGGTACCAAGAGGAGTCACACTGATGTCACCAGCATTGTAGAACTGCGATTCAAGCCCTGCCCCCTTTCTAGGCACATTGTGAGGTTGTGTACATGCCCCAAAGGGGCCAAGCTTGCGTGGCACATTGCAATGTTGCTTTTGTCATTCTGATGAAAGCAGCAACTTGCTGTTACTTGCCAAAGGCTACAACTTTATTCTCCTTTCAAAAGCCCATTCTTTGTGGAATGTTGTTGGGCTTTTCCCCCCCCATGCCTATCGTGTAGACTGCCTGACAATAGTTTTTGCTCCCAGTCTGGATCTGACTCTCAAAAGGACTGTTAAGAAAGCATTGGAAGTGAAATGCACATGACAATCAAGTGTAATGACTCGTCCGTGCAGCTGATATGGGCAAGGACATGTGCTTATAAGGTTGCCTGGAAGAAGAATGCTATGGCCCCTTTCTTTGTGGCTTTGAAACTCTGGGCCGGTGTTTCTCAACCTTAGCAACTTTAAGATGAATGGACTTTAACTCCCAGTATCCCCCAGCCAGCCATGCTGGCTGGGGAATTCTGGAAGTTGAAGTCCGCTCATCTTAAAGTTGCTAAGGTTGAAAAACACCACTCTAGACTTTTATAAATTTGAAAAGTTCCTCCCTCTGTGTTCAGTCCAATGAGGTGGAGAAGACCTACCTTTGGTGTTCAAAATCCTTATTACTTTATGATGCAACTGCTGGATAAACATGCAGGAAAGGCGAGGGGTGGGGTGGGGGAGGCATTTTCTCTTGTGTTATCCTGGGAGTTCAGCAGCCTTGTTTCTGAGAGCACATGAATATGTCTAGGCATACTTCCTAATTCTGTCTCAAGAGGTAGGGCACTCTCTTCATGGCTTATGATGAAAAACCAATAGAGAACAACACTGAGTTCCATCATGAAGTAATCCATTTCAGTTCATTTCTCGAGCTTTCAGGAGTCTTGCAATATAGTTCCTTGTGGTGAGTCAGTGATAAGTGACTGAAAGTGAGAACTGATGGGAGAACTGAGAGTTGCGGGGGGAGGGACTCTAGACGTGTAGCTCCCAGAATTCCCAAACATCTGAACTCTAGTCTCAATATGTTTTCCCAGCTTGGGGAAGACTAGCCTACATTCTTCTCAGTTGCATTTTCATCCTGGGACGGAGACACAGATTATTTGTCCTACTGAAGAGCATTCAGCTTCAGAGCCCTTGAGACTTAGCTTAATATTTTGGAGAAGCAGAATCCAAAGTATCACTTTATAAAAGTTATTTCTCGGGGACTTCAACTGATTGTGCTTTTGGTTACTTGTGTTTTAACCTATAGGTTTTGTCTCAAATTGATATGACAGATTAAAAGTTCTATTGTCAGATGGAGTCCAGGCAAAGGAATGGGAGCATAACAAGAATCCAGGTATTCTTAATGAATTAATTTAATCTCTACTTTGAAGCAAATTGATCTGAGCTGATATTCATCTTCCAGCTAAGGTAGAGATCAAAATATAGTTAAATGTTAGATTTTGCACTTCAAACATTAGCATAAGATGCAACCCACATATCATTTAAACCAATGCCTCACATACCCTATGAGTAATGGAATATGATATAATATGCTATGTACTAGTTCTCAGTATTCTAGGGAAGAATGATATATCATCATGTTAGTCCCTCTCAGAGACATGTATTATAAAGAAGGCCAGTCTTTCCAATACCTGTTTTTTTTTTTGTTTGTTTTAAAGATGCAGAAATTTTCGAGGTAACGACCACTGTACCTTGTAACAGTATAAGTTATGTATTTAAGTGCAAATCATTATCTATGAATTGTAATAGAAAATCTTCTCCTAAATAAATATTTGCTGTTGCCTTCTGGTACAAGTCTGTTCCATGTTTTAATATCTGGTTTCTCTGTTTCTTTCTTAAGAACAGTAAGTAGTTTGCATAGATTAAGGGTTTTTTTTTTCCAGTTTCTGTTGTATTTCTTTGTACTTGATATTTTTGTTCTCGTTGTATTAGAACAGGATTGGAACGGAAGTAAACATTAACATCCATTCTGTTGTCTGTAGAACCAGTTCAACCTTAGAGTTGTATTGTCTCAGTCCTGCTGGAGAAGTCCAGAGAAAGCTGACAAATAATATCATAAACAAACAAACACTAACATCATGGTTTTGGGAACCTATAACAGAACTCCTTAAATGATTACCTTTATGCACAGAATGCTGTAAGAGACAGGACTCCCACTAGAACTGCCAGGAATTCACCTAGGCCCCCTCATCATTCTTAAAAACATGAGGGTAATTGGCTGAGGCCCAGTACTTTCTTTAGAAATGTGTCCACCAGGCTAGAAAAATGACAAAGGTAAGCTAGGAACAGTAGAGAGTATTCTGGTTTGGGGGATAGGGGAGAACACGCCAAACTGATAGTTTGTAATTGGCTGTTTTCAACCTAATAGTCATTTTATTAATGATCAACTTCACCTTAGCAGCCATTTGTGGAAGACTCAAAATGTGATCTAAATTCTGACATATAGCCTACATATTACTTAGAGCATTCTTTTAATACATTATTATGTACAGCTTTTCTTTCTCTTCTAATCAATTTCAGTTGTGCCAGCCAAATCTTTTTACAGTTCAATAGGTGTGTGTTTTGACTAGAAATTGGATATGAGGGGAAAGAAGTTATTTTTTTTCAGTTTGCAAGTCAGTAACTTCATAGCTTTCCCAACTGATGATGTTGGCTGAAAAATATACTGTATGTTTCTGAACTATTCCTTCTAGAGACATGTATCTATATGACTGCACAGAGATTATGAAGAAGAATTTCATAATGTTGGGATGAACAGGCTATAGGAAAAAGATAGCTAACTACAGAATAAATAACACTTATATTGTAAAATAAAATACTTACACTACTTTCCCCCAATCCTTATAGCTACTCTTAGCGTCCATCTGTACATTTCCTCCCCCTCACGTTTTTCATCTCTGGTCACTGGACACATTCAGCCACATACAATTCTCTCTCCTGACCATACCCTACAAAAATAAAGTTTACAACAAAATTGATGTTTTTCCCTCGCTGACTAATTCCACATTAATTATTTGACAAGTATGTCTCAAAACAAAATGAAAAAGTGCCACTTTCATGCTATGTGATAACTGTATAATTATCATTGCATAATTGCCATGAAGTGCCTTGAGGATCTTTTAGAAACATTATTTAGAAAAAATGAGTTCTAAATAATTGCCAGACATTAGCTATTCAATTTGTGTTTGATATTGCCTCTGAAATGGTTTGGTTTGGTTTGTGTATTTCCTAACCTACCCAGCAGTTTTAATAACATAGCAACTGCTAACATCTTTCTAGAAGGCTTCCTCAAAATCTCTCTGTCACTTCAGTGGATAATCTTCCATTTCCATGTCTTCTGCTCTGTAAACTCCAACCAGCCATCTACTTTCTTCCCAGGCTTTATTTACCATTTTCCTTCCATTTCCTTCCATTTGATATTACAAAAACATCAATTCAACACATCATTTGCAAACTACAGCTCTTCTTCTTTGTAAAATCATGTGATGATGTCACTGATGAACCAGTCTTCATAAGTACAGCTAATTTTTCTGTACCAGCAAGAACCTTTGTGGTACTGATGAAGGTTGCTGTGTGATCCTGAACTCCACAGTTTCAGGGCTCTAGTTCACAAGCAGCCTTCACACATTCACCTCTACACACAAAGCCTACACATGAAACAGAATCAATATCACAACACAAAATGACTAATCAAGAAAAAGCATGTTAATTTCAGCCATTGCTACTCTTGTTCCTAGTGCAATTAAGCATTCTAAATATTGTATTCTATGTTGGCTTCACTCCCATGGTAGGTAGGCAGTGGTTAAATCTCACATATAAGCAACTAACATTTTCCCCCAAAAGGGCTTTAAAGTATGGTTGATGTTTTACCACATCATTCACCACTTCTAAACTTATAGCTGCTAAAATCACTGCTTTCTGAATCATGGCTACTTGATATTTGTGTTCTTCCTGCAGGAGCTGGTAACTCAGGTAGAAGGCATCTGTCTTTATTCCAACTGCTAAAGCACACATTGAAAGGTAACAAATGTGTGAAGAGGCTCAATTACCCAGGTCTCATTTTCTTGTAAGACTATGGAACTCTCCTGAGCAATTGCGAAGCCTGCTTAGAGAGGGTGGGTTACCTTGACGTAATCATGATAAAAAGTTATCTACAATGGTCCATTTGGATATCCATTA
This sequence comes from Liasis olivaceus, assembly GCA_030867105.1. Lineage (NCBI taxonomy): Eukaryota > Metazoa > Chordata > Lepidosauria > Squamata > Pythonidae > Liasis > Liasis olivaceus. The sequence continues at coordinate 65,840,383 of CM061349.1, forward strand.
CTACAAGTAAAGATAAGTAAGTGCTTAGTGACCAAATCTTTCCCCTGTTAGAGATGCACTATACAGAGCTCCTGTCCTCCTAATCTGCAGGAGAAAGGTAGCACGTCATACTTGTTATCTTCCTTGGAATGGTAAGAGACGTACTGTATGTGCTTCTTCTCTGGAAAAAAGCAAATTTTATTTCAGAGAGTTGCCTCAGAGTAATGAATATCCAAGGTGACCATTTAAATGGCAATTGTAGTTTTACCATGATTGTTTAGAGAGGTGGAGGGGGGAGCAAATCACAAAATGCGTCAAAATGCCAACCCTGTGATTTACACACTTCCGTCCAGCATTCGTTCGGATAAATTGAAAAAGGTGGGGATTGCATTGTGAGATCATCATGCAGGTCACCACTTTTTTGTCACTGCAGCTAGCAATGTACGGCAATCTGTGCTATAATATAAGGCTGTGCGGATCATGTGTTATCAAACTCAGTATCATCATGTGCAAAAATAAGCTGTTCTGGAACAAGATACATCACATTCAAATACTATAATTAAAACATACTTGGGCAGAAGCCAGTGCCGAGCTATTAGCTACCACATTAGAATGGACAGCCAGTATCAGGTGTGATAATCTTTGCAGCACAGACTGATTGATTTTTTTCTAACAACTCTTATTCAGTTTGATGAAAAAATATGAAAGCAAATTCTGTCTCAGTGGAAGAAAGAATTCTTCAGAAATTCTCATGGCTGGAATGGGGTTTTAAAAAGGGATGGAATAAAGTTTTTAAAAAATCCCCAAAACCTCTTTCGCCGGAAAAGAAAACCTCCGAGGTTCAGCGTGAATTTCCATCCACTTTAATCCATCATTTAGCCTAAAAGCAAATAGTCCCATTTGTCCTGACTCCCATTTAATATTTTAATGCGGCTGCAAAAGGCAATCAGCTACTATAAAATCTAGGTCTGGATCTAGGCTCGAGTTAACATGAGAAACGGCCGAGGCAGCCGCTTTCCGAGTGAGCCCCTTCAACCCCCGTCAGAGCGATGCCACGTCTGAGGGAAGAGGACCCACACCAGGATCTGAGAGGGAAGCAGCAGCGACCGCCCGGCCTCTGCATAACCCTCCCATCGGCGCTGCACCAGCGCCGCTTTCCACGGGGCTCTATTGCGCCGCCCTTCCTATTTCTCAGCAGCAGCAGCCCAGCGTCTCCTCCTCGCCGGAAACAGGGAGGGAGACCCCCAGCAGAACGAACTGGGCTAGCAGCGTCTTCCTGGGGAGGACTACAAGCCCCAGAACCCTTAGCGGCAGCCTTCGTTCTTCCGGTCGCGAAGCCGATGAAAGTGAAAGTGCCGCGGCCGCCCCGCTGCCGCCGTCCCTCCTCCTCCTCCTCGACTTTGGCTTGGCTCCTTCACCTTCAAGCGCGCGCGCGCCGGAAGGCCTGGCGCAGCGAGAGGGCGCAGAGCAGAGACCTGCGTGAGAGCGCAGCATGAACGGAGGGGCGGACTATCTGCTGTCGGAGGAAGTGATCCATCTCGCCCGAGGACCTTCAGGTACAAAGTCCGCGGCGGGCAGCCCCGTGGGCCTCCGCCGCCGCTGCCGGGCGCTCCAGCCGCCCCCAGGCTCTGCAGCAGGGAAGCGCCCGGCTGGGTCCTGCAGCAGTTTTCCTCCTGAGGAGTGGGAAAGGGAAACCCGCGAAGTGCGAGGGAGAAGTCCGGGGAAGCCCTGCCGCTTAGGAGCAGCGCCCTTTGGCCCTTCTGCTGCTGAAGGGGCCGCAAAGGCCCTTTGGCTTTCCGCGATCCTCGGCGCAGGAAAGGCAGCCCCTCTAGCACGGCACCGCAGGACGGCCTTTAAAGGCTTTACTCCTCAAAGAACGGTTCGGGAAGAAACCCGGAACGGTTTCCTGCGAAAGCGGACTCCGTTTGAGGCTTCTTTCCCGCTCCCCGTGAAAGTTGACGCGAAAATGCAGGGCATTTGAAGCGTAGCAGATGCTGCGCTGAGGCTGCAGCGCTTATGCGGAACTCGCTGGGACGCCTGGAGGCGCGCAGGTTGCGCCGTAAAAGGAGGTGCTGGTTGTGCAGAAAGTGCGCGCGAGAGAATCCTGTCTGGTCGCGAAGGCTGTGCCTGATCTTCACGCTGGAGATTAGAACAAGAGTCAAGCCAGACGGGTTGAAAGCAGAACAACCGGTGGTCTTCCAGATGTTGCAGAATTACCACTCTCAGAAGCTCCGATCAGCCTGGGGTGCAAACAGTTTGCAGTAGTGTTTCTCAACCTTAGCATTTTTAAGATGAGTGGACTTCAACTCCCAGAATTCCCCAGCCAGCCATGCTGGCTGGGGGATTCTGGGAGTTGAAGTCCACTCATCTTAAAGTTGCTAAGGTTGAGAAACACTGGTTTACAGGACAGCATCCTGGACTTCTTTCTGGGCTCAGCTCAGCCTCACAGCTCTTTAGGTATTCCTCAGAGTAATTTTCTCCTTCCTCCTTATTTATTTTTATTTATTTATTAAATTTATATGCTGCCCACCCCACCCCCCCTCCAGAGTTATGGATGATTATGGATGATTCTCATGAAAAAGGAGATGACTCCTATCTGCCCTATTCTAAGTTTATTGGAGGAAAAAAGGTGATGAATTTGTCTTTAACCCATAATTTTGGAAAGCTACTTATTTTCTCTCTGTATGGAGGTTTGAGATAAAGTGAATATGCAGTGCCTAATCCATTCAGATGTGTGACTGTTTAAAAGAGCTTGTGTCTGGTAGTCAAGGCTTGGTACTCTTGTTTACTGCTTACAGTAAAAAGTTTGTTATTACGAGTATTCACACATTTTGAAGATGAGATTAAATTCTCCCTGAGATCTCATTAGTGCTGTGCTGCCTAGAGGACTGGTCTGTGTTCCAAATGGATCATTTTTGATTATTTGTTAGAGGAGTGATCTGCCAAGGGAAGAAAGAAAAAAAATGCAATCTTGGGATTATGTTCTCTGATTAAAAAGACAATTTAAAAAAAAATCAATTTACTAATCTTGGTTGGCTCAAAAGTGTGCAACAGAAACCCAACTTTGAGTCATTGAGTTACTTTTTAATTTTGTATTTTTGCTGGCTTCTTAGTATACAGTCTGGATAATTCAACTCATTTACTCTTGAATAAACTATGAGCTGACAGTGTTTATGTTTAATGTATGTTAAATATATTTATACTCCACATTTCAATCCATGCATTTCCAAAATTGCTAAGAGAGTAAGTGGAATCCTTGGGGTTCTCTGAGCTTGGTTGTTTTCTTGCAAACATTTCATTATCTAGCTAGGTAACATCTTCAGTGCTTGGCTAGCACTGAAGATGTTACCTAGCCGGATAATGAAACATTTACAAGAAAACAACCAAGCTCAGAGAATCCCAAGGACTCCACAGTTCACCCTGAGCTACATATAATCTCTTCTATTAATAGAGTCAGTTTCAGATCAACAGCCCACTAACTCTAGTAAAATTCATGAATTATTTTTTTTAAAGATAACCCCTCAATAAGGAACAACAAAATCTTAAAGAGCAAGCCAGAGTTTAAAAATATGGGTAAATGAAAGGCTGTACTGGACATTAGTGACACCTAGTGGAAATATCAAACATTGTTGTTTGATATTTCCTGGACAACCTGGACAACTAGTCAGCTACAACCAGAAATAAATATAGTGTCTAAACGAATGCCTGCATGCACGTGCTTTTATTATTATCTTATTCTCTATTAATTCAATTTGTGTTAGTAGGAGGTTATATTTGTTGAATATTGTTTTGGTCATTTTGTAGAAAATGACCTGACAAATATTGGTGGCATATTATGGCTAGAATATGTTTAGTATACTAAGTTAATAAAACAGTGGAGTTGTGAGGAAAAGAAACAGAGGTGGGGGACCATTGTATATCTCATCTCAAAGAGAGTATGACATTTGATACTCTTGCCCCATTTTAATCTAAAGCATTTGTTAGATTAAAGATATGAAACAATGTAAATTTTGGTTCATTGTGACCAGTAAGGTCTGTGGGTCCATCATATATACTCTGGTGTGTTAGACTCAAAAAGTTAATTCATAAGTTGTGGGGAAAACATGGCTTCTTTTAACCAAGATTTGTTAATGAACTCCAAATGGTTTGGGAAAAATTGTTGCAGCTATTCTGATAGAGAATGGAATGATTCAAATAGAACAGTTTTGATGCTGATATGAACAATTACATAACTACTGATCTGCATCACTTCAAAATAAGTATGTGGCTTGCTATAAGTAGTCTTCCTCTAGGATCTAAATATAAATAGTTCCTGAATATCCTATCAACAGCAGAAGTGGGGATTTGCATCAGAACTGAGGTAAGTGGGGAGATGGCTCTTATTTCTTCACTCCACAGCTGAGATCCTGATAAAAAACCCTCTTCCCCAACAGTTAGAATTAAAAAACAAAAACAAAAAAACTATAGAGTGTTTTTTCTTAATGCAAACTATGGAGCTGCACAATAATTGATCCTTCTCCATGATAGCAAGGAAATAAAAAAGAGGACCTCGTTCCATGAAAGACAATAGTTACTGTTCATCCAGCAAGATTTGGTGGAGTGGGGTGCACTTTGGGTCCCCTCAAATAAGCAGTGTCACCTATCGGGCCTTCTCTGTCGCAGCACCTGTCCTCTGGAACAGTATCCCCCCAGAGGACTGTATGACTCCCACCCTGATGATGGTTTGAAAGGCACTGAAAACCTGCCTACTTTCCCAGGCCCTGGGGCATGGTGTTGAGTGAGCCCTTGTAAGATTTTTATATGCTGTTTCATATGTTTTTTTCTTGATGCATATCATCTATTTTATTCTGACTTTTTATTATATAAAGTGTCCAGAGTTGATTGGAGTTGGCATTCCTTAAATCTATGAAGTAAAGATACAAGTAAAGTAAAGACACTCTTGAGTTGACTCCAGATTGTTCTGTAGAAAGTCAATGTCATTTTTTGGACAACATTATAGAAGTGATTTTGGAATTTTTAAAAAACTTCCCAATGTAGCCTACAGCTAAATACTAACGGGGTCCAACCAAACTTAGCCTTCAGGATCACCCAGGATCAGCTGAGTGCTGCCAGCCAGACTATACACTATTGCTAATGAAAATTACAATACAGTTATTCCTAGCATTTAAAATAAAAACAAAATATGCATGGTTGCCAATTACTGTTTATTTTGGTTCATGGAGCTTTATTAGGGTAGAAGTAAATAGTTTTCATTGTTCTGAGTTTTTTTTTCTTTCTTTCTTGCTAGTTTTGGGGTGGGGAGTGAAACTTGTTCTTTTGATCTTTTTCTTAGGCTTGGGATTTAATATAGTTGGTGGGACTGACCAGCAGTATATCTCCAATGACACTGGCATCTACGTTAGCCGGATCAAAGAAAATGGAGCTGCTGCACTTGATGGCCGCCTTCAGGAGGGAGACAAGATTTTAACGGTAAATGGTTTAACTCTGTCCTGTGAAATTGTTTCAGACTGGGGGGGAAATGGTGTAGAACATTTATAATCTCTTCACAATACTAGCAGGCTCCATAAATCCATCCAATCTGTATTGCTAAGTTTTTGAAAATTCACGGCCAAAGTTTTCTTGATATTTCATATTATAACAGACTTCCCCAACTGAATACCCATCCTTTCTAACCAATATTGGAGTGATGGAAATGATAATTCAGTACCACTGAAGAAAGAGTACCTTATAACATCTGCTCAAGCATTATCACAACCACAGTATGAGTTTGTCTTATCCCCAACTGTATAGAATCATTTGTCTCCTGTCCAAAGGCGTGATCGAATCCATCCTGTCTGTGACTTGTCTGTCTCTAGAATAAAGAGAAAGAAAAGTCATTGCTAAGTTCATCGTTACCATTCTTTTGCTATTCTACAGACTTGGATGTTTGCCTCTGGGGGAAAATAAACCTTAATAGTATGTTGTACCTTTTCTTGAAACATAGACACATGGAGTAAGGACATAGGGTCATATGCGCTGCCAGAAACTTTAATTAAATTTTAAATACCATGAAATACTTAAATATTATCAAATAATTTTTTTCTTCGCCCCACTCTCTATTTTTTGGTGTAGGGGCCCTGGCGTGCCAGCCAACAACCATGTGTGGCCTTCAGTCCATGAAAAATTATGGACCCTTCTTTTGAGGTCTGCCATTCACTTTACAAGTGTAACTGATCTCCTTTGAAACGGGCACATAATTCTTCATCCTGTGAATCTTATGCTAATTGAATTGTAGGAACCTACAGCTTCTGCAGGTGTGGTTTTTTTGGCAAACATTTAGAGCTTGAAGGAAGAGCCATACGCTATCATATCATGTCCTTTTTATAGTAGGGTGTGGGCAACAAATTGATAGACAAGAATCAGACTTAACCTTATGAGGGCTGCAAATTAGGTGGGACCACATCACCCATATGTAGGTGGGGCCGAACCTTTGCAGGGAATTGGGGGGATTTTCTTTGTTGTTTTCTTTGCTATGCCTGTGTTAGGGGTTACAGGCAATTTTCACATATCTCCTACCTCAGAATGACAGGGAGCTGCTATCGGTTTTCAGAAATCATCATCAGAGGGTCTAAAGGCTACAAAAAGAGAACTCAGGAGCCACAAACTGCCTGCCTTTGTTTTACACCATTGTTTATTGCTGTGTATTGATTGTAGCTTTATTCTCCATTTATTAACATTTTAAAGCTTTTTGACGCTGATGGCATTCTACTTTAGTACATGCTCTTAAATGCTTAGGTACAGTTCTGGTTTAGAGGCCTTTATGTCCAGAATATACTGAGAATGCTGGCAGTTAATGAAAATATAAGGGGAAAACTGGAGCCCTTAAAGCACTTGAAATGTCTTACTTAAATGCTCTATACCAGTGTTGCTCAACCTTGGCAACTTGAAGATGTGTGGACTTCAACTCCCAGAATCCCCCAACCAGCATGGGTGGCTGGGGGATTCTGGGAGTTGAAGTCCACACATCTTCAAGTTGCCAAGGTTGAGAAACTCTGCTCTATACTAATTATTGTACTCGAACAAATAGAAGTAGAATTATTCATACTAACTAGGCTTTTGTTCATTAGTGATGGTTTGGGTCCAGGCAGGTTTATTATGAATGCCTAAGTGGCTTTCACATGTGTTTTTTTTCCAGGTTAATGGTAAGGAGTTGAAGAACATGCTACACCAGAATGCTGTGGATCTGTTCAGGACAGCTGGTGACAATGTATCATTAAAGGTTCAGCACAGGGTATGCAGTCTCTCTTCCTTAGGTTTTGCTTGGAAGATAGCTTTGTAGATCTCTCTTCCCCAAAGTGCTTCAAAGAATTTACTTCAGGAAATCCTCCAGGCCAGATTGGTTGATTTTGAACATCCCTACTATAAACCATTGTTTTCGAAGAGGGTACCCTCCAGATGCGATGGACAGCTACTCCTGTCTTTCCCATCCAGCAAGGCCAAATGGTTGAGGGATTTTGGGAGTTGCAGTGTCTTGCAACTGAAGAACACCAGACTGGGAAAAACTGCTTTAAGCTGTTGCTGCTGCCATATAGACCCTCCAAGTAAGATCTACAGTGTAAAAAAATTAGGATACTCTCCCAAGCAACACATAATGTAAGTTTGGCAAGAGGGGGAGAAGAGAAGCTAAGGAAAAACATAACAGATAAGTAGCAGAAGTTGAATGTGAGCAGCATGAGTCACACCTTCCAAATATTATGGTCTTCAGATGTGTTGGGACTATAAATATTAGAATTCCCAGCCAAAATGGCCAACAAACAACTTTTGTAGTCCCAACACATCTGAACAACTGCAGGCTGGGGAAGGCTAACATACACTTGTATATGTGTTATGGTGTAATTTAAAATTTCTCTGGGCATTTGATTGATCAGGATAGTGTTAGGTGTTAGTGGTTAGGTGATAGGTGGGTGTTGAGGAGGAGATCTTCAAGTTTTCATTAAGGTAAAGGTGAAAAGTAATTCTTTAAAGGCCTCAATCTTTTTCTCAAGTATAACACGGGAATATAAGACTTATAGAAAGCACATAATTTAAAAAATGAACTTAGGTAAAATTATTATTATTACTATTATTATTATATTTTTGTCCTGCCTACAGGTGGTCTTCGACTTACAACCATTTGTTCAGTGACCATTCGAAGTTACGATGGCGCTGAACAAAGGACTTATGATCCGTGCCCGAACTTACGGCCATTGCAACACCCCCACTGTCACATAATCAAAATTCAGGCACTTGGCAGCCCATCTGCACTTATGGCCGCAGGGGCACTGCAGTTCCTCTCACCCACCTATCTCCCCCTCATCTATGCCCTTTTGGCCCCTTCCTGCTCTGCACTCCACCACCCCAGCTGCCCTTCACCGCCACCTTCTTGCTCCTGCTGCTGACAAGGTGTGTCTGGCCTGGCTGCAGGGGCCATACGGGGCTGGCTTTGCACAGTGAAACAGAAAAAAAAAATGCACAAAGCAACTTAAAGGGGCTGCAGCACACCAAAACTCCCCTTTGTGCCATGCTTCTGGGCTGTATAGCGCTGGCTTTGCACTGGAAAAAAGAAAAAAAAATAGCTTAAGGGGGTGTGAGACTAGGCTGAAGCTGCCATAACCTAAAGATGAAGCAGGCACCTAAGCAGAGAGGACAGAAGCCAGGAAACCTATCTATGGGATCCCTTCCGGGAGGTAGATAAGAAGGAAGCAAGTCGTTAAGGAAAAAAACAAAGGACCAGAAAAAAAAGTTGAGCCTGAGCACATGGAAACCCCAATCCCATCAACAACTGCCAGACTTGTGAATCAACAAAGCAAGGACTTTGGGGGATAAAAGGGGTCCCAGGGCCTGCCCACTCTGAGTCGTCTGAGTTGTCTGAGCTGAGTCATCTGAGTCACCTTTGGATCCAGACTTGGCGGCTTCCGTCCCTCTAGCTAGTGCCTGGCAGCCTAGTTGGGAAGGACATGGGTAAGTGTGGATGAGTGTGTGTGTGGATGAGAAAGAGCAAATGTACCTTGCAACCAGTAAAGTTTTGCTGTTACTTTAAATTCACTGGATCTCTGTGTATTATAAAGAACCTCTTGTGCCTCATTGTTCAGTTGGAAGTGATTTGTGTGTATCCCCAATTATTTCCCCACTGTTGACCAGGGCTGTGTGTCTGTCTGCTCCAGCCGCACCTATCTGGAAAACCCAGGTAGAAAGCAAGGGGGGCTGACAAGATCTGCGTGCCTCAACAGGCTGTGAGTGTGTGAGTGAGTGACCATAAGCCGAACCTGGGAGCAGCGTGTGTAACATTCGCCAGAGTGTGCCAAAATGCCCCTTTGCACCATGCTCCTGAGCCATATGGAGCTGGCTTTGTGCTGCAAAAAAGGGGGGGGGAACCCTGAAAGCAGCCTTTTCCCCCCTTTTTTGCAGCACAAAGCCAGCCCTAGCCCCACCTAGGAGCACTGTGGCCCCGTTAAGCTGCTTTGTGCTTTTTTCTCCTTTTTTCGCTGTGTGAAGCCAGCCCCATGTAGCGCAGCAGCCAGGCCAGACGGGCCTCGTCAGCAGTGGGAGCAAGAAGATGGCGAAGGTCAGCTGGGGCGGCGGAGCGCAGGGTGGCAGGGGTCTCAGAGTACAGGGCGGTAAGGGCAATTGGGACTGGGCTGGGGTGACTGCGGCTTCCTAGGGTGTGGCAAGCAGCCCCAGAGCCACATGGTTCTGAGGCTGCTTGCCATCCTGCAAGGCAGGGTGTGGGACAGCCAAAAGGGCAGAGGTGGGGGGAGATAGGCGGATGGGGAGGAGTTGGAGGCAGTCCCTTAGCTTACTGAGACTCAGGGCTGGGAGGGACCAAGCCCAAAATGGCTTGGGTTGGGTTGGATACCAAGCTAACAACCGGTAAAGACAATGGCAACGGGGATGGCCGGGATTGCAGTTGCTAAGTGATGCGGTCACGTGACATCTTGCTTTATGACCACTTTGCTTGGTGACCAAGATTCCGGTCCCAATTGTGGTCATAAGTTGAGGACTACCTGTATCTCATTAGGACATGCACAAGCTTTCAAAAGTAGCTTGGTTGAATATTGGTTTGGAAGGGAATTCTCAATTTTTCCAGCTTGAAGATGTGGGTCACCCTTGATTTTCTTAATTTTCCTTAGAACGTTCAACCACCTTTTTCTCTTATTCAATTCCTAACACCTTTCCTCTTCTTCCATTGCAGCTGCTGCCCCAGAATGGTCCCTCAAGCCTCCGAGGGGATGGAGATCCAGGAGGCATCCCTTTGACTATGCTTTTGGTGCCAGGGCTGGCCATAGCAGCAGCTATAGTATGGGCCTTCCTTAGATATCGGCAACGGGTGTGATCAGCATCATTTTCCAAAGATCCTGGTGTCTGGGAAAACCTACAGATCTATGAAATAATTTAAAGAGAACAAATCAGCAATCTTATTCTGGACTGGCATAGGGAGAGGAGAAAGAGAGAAACATTGCTCAATGCAGCCTTCCCCAACCTGGTGCCTTTCAGATGGTGTTGGATTACGACTCCCATTATTTCCAACCAGCAAGGCCTCCTGGTGGGTATCACTTTGGGGAAGGCTGGAGAACACTAAACATTTTGGCTGCTTAGGGAGTTTCAAATTTCATACACCTAGAATCTGAAAACTTATGAGCTGGACAATCTCAGTTTACTGGTCCTGAAGAAAATTGGTTCAGCCTTTTCTGATTTCTCCTTTATCATGTGAATTTTCATGCGCTCAACGTTTTTTCACATGTAGTTAGGTGTCAGGGCAAGGCTTGCAGGTTGTGTCTCCTGAGACATAAGGTGAGATAAGGTAACTACTAACTGTTTTGGCACTTGTGCAGTTGCTTCTGAAACACGAAGGGAACTTCTGGAACAATTGCAGCATAGTTATGCTCTGATGTGGGAGGGCTTGGGTCTCAGGTGGAGTAAAATGTCCTCGAAGATGTAAGAAAGCATGTTTGCTTGATCAAAAGGAGTATTGTGGATCACAGGTGCAGAATCTAGTTTGAAAGTAAAGAAGGTATTGGATTTTTTTAAATTCAGATTTATCTTTATTGTCTAAGTTTTCTCAGAGGAGAATATTGTCCATGATGAGAGATAAAAGTAATAATGAGTATATCTTTCCTTAATGAGTAGAATATTTTGGCAGGGCAGGTTAAACATTATTTAAATTATGGCTAAACATAACTGCATTTTTGTAGTGGCTTTCTGGCTGAAAAGACAAAAAAATTCCTCCAGCCAAAGCATGGAAAGAGGATGCATTGTCCCTTTTTACTCTGTCTATTCTTAAATAGATCAAATCAAGTGTTGTGTTCAACGGATGATTTATTTCGGGACAGCGCGGTAGAATGCATGGCTTTCGTCTGTGGGATGAAAGCCGTAATCGGGAAGTGGGCCCTTGCAGGGTTTTCTTCCACGTAACTCACTTCAGATTGGGTGGTCAAAGATCTTCTTTCTTAAGTTGCTAAAGTGCCAGACAGCTCTTTCCAGGGAGGAGCAACATGTGCTCACGATAATCAGTTTTTGTTCGGAGAGTTTGAACCACACCTATTGCGTTCTCGGGCCATACAGCAAGGCAGCCATTTTTATGTAAGCAGAAGTCTGTGAAATGGTGAGAAGGTACTTGAAAGAAAAGCTACCTTGCCTTCACTTTTAAGATGGCAAATCCTTCTGTGCTGATTGTATTGTAAAGTTGAGTGATTTGAATTCATTAAAGTATCACCAGTTTTATTCTCAAACGGAATTGGTTTTTGCACTTTGCAAAAGAATGTTGATGTAGGAGAAATGCAGGATGCCGAAAAATATGTGTATGCAATACGTGTTCAAACTTGTAGTGGCTTTCTAGCTGAAAAGACAAATTTCCTCCAACCAGAGCATGGAAAGATGATACATTGTCCCTTTTTGCTCTCTAAGAATAGAGAAAATCAAGTGTTGTGTTCAACTGATGATTTATTTTGGACCAATTGGGTAGAATGCATGGCTGAACATTTTTTTAACTTTTATAATTTCTACTAGTTCTATACAGGAGAGTGCTTGAGATATGCTAATGCATGTCTGCTGTGGTTCCCCCATCTATGCCTTTAAAAAGTGGAGGGAAACTTACCTTCTCTCCAGTTACATTTACCTGGAGTGCTCCCAGCCTTTCTGGATATAGAAAGTCACCTTTCCTTACTGGGACCCCTATTCCATTAATGAGGACTTGGGCACACCAACGGGAACGCTACAATTTCAGGGGATTGTTAGGATTGTTGTCACTGAAAAGACATTTTCCACAAGCACAGTACAATTGCAACAGTATAACATTGTAGACGTAAGCCCTGATAACAGAGGCTTTTAGTGTGCAAGGAAGTTATTATAGTAATATGGACCTTCTGAGATAGTTATTAGATGAAACTGTTTGGGTTATAGTCACAGAATTTTTCTGACTTAAAACACAGTCAAAAGCATCACATTCGGGTAGAGCCTTCTCACTAATTGTGTTGCAATACAATAATAATCAGATATTCCTTTCCTGCCTAATGTCTGGAGTTTGCACCTGCCTTTCCTCTACAGTGTAGTTTTGTGAAGCACCATTCATTTTCCCCATATGATTTGGGGAGAAAAAGCCAAAATACTACGAATTATATTCTTCAGCATGGGGAATGCAAATTCTTGTGGTAGCCAGAAATCTAAAATAAGAGAAATAAATTCTGTCTGGCATTTGAGATATTTTTGCATTTGGATTTTTCTTTGGAACTTGATTCTGAGTTTCTGTTTGTAGAAGGACACCATGCTTGCTATCTAGCATTGCCTTAGCTTTGCTGAACATAGACACATTATAAACAGTCATGCTCCCAGATCCCTCTGCTCCAGTTGTGAAAAATCTGCAGTTCTTACAATACAAGAGTGTGCAATGTTCAGATCATATGTAACTCACGAACTCTCTTTTTAGCAGCCCTCCAGATATTATCTTGGCAAAATTCAGTGGTCAAACGATAATTTTCTTCTGTTTATCTGCAGAAGACATCTCCCTGCAAAGAAGTTTCAGGTGGACTTCACACTCCTAAGAAAAACATTTTTAGAAACCCTCCAACCCTCTCCAAATGTACAAATCCTGCACTAGCCCACTTATGTGATGACAGTAGCACTATTCTTGTCCTTTCTTGCCCCAAAGTTGCACCTAACTGCCCCCAGAAGTACACAGCTTTGTCTTTGAGGTTCAAAAAGTTCATGCTTTCAACAGCTATTGCTTGCTGTATAATACCTGCCAGTGAGTTTTAATTGCCATATTTCTCCTGCATTAAGGGTAGGTCAAAAGATGATGGGGCTCATTCCACAAATAGAAGTAGCTACTAATGCTGGCGTTTTTTAATTACTGCCTTTGATGTGGACAGGTGAATCCTATTCTTTAATTGTCTTAGACTGCAGTTACCTTGAATCATTCTGAAAATGGTTCCTTTAGTGGAATCCTGAGCACATGTACAGCATCTGGTGAACGAAATGGATTCCCAAGTATTTCAGTCCAATAGTACGTTGAATCTGCTTTTCATATAAAAGTCTTTGTACCCAGAATGCGTTTTGCCAAACCAGTTTGTTGCCCTGAATCTTCATTTCCCCTTTCTCTCTTTTGAAAAGGCAGATATCTTTTTGAAAACACCTGCTTGATTAGAACTCAGGAAAGCAAATGCAATTTGAAGATTGATAGACAAAAAGGTCAAAACCCAGAAATTGTTAGCTGCTCTCATTCTGCGGTTCCGATATTGAATGTTCTGCACGTTACCTGAAAGGTCTGGTAAAAATACAGAAAACATGACTAAGGAATATTTCCTTGTATATGTATGAGGGGCAAAATATTTGGCAATTCATAACCCTAGGACATGAAGGACAACAGAATTGGACAAACACAAATAATGGAATCAAGATAATTTATTCTTCATACTCAAAAGCAAACTCTCCAATCAGTGGCCAAATCCAGCACATTTAACCATATGGATGGCACAGGTGAGATGTTGAGATTTTGTGTTAGTTATTTAATAGAGATAATAGATTAAATGATCTCTTCTTTAAAGCATGCACAGTTCTTTTTGTAGCAATTTACTTTTCAAGTCACAAATGCTTGAGTCCCTGAATTTACCATTTTAAATACTATACGTCAGTGATTTATTGATGATGGCTGGGAAATATGAGAATTCAAGTCCAACACATGGAGGGAATCAAAGTGAAAATAATTCTAGCACATCTGGGCCAGAAGTGATCAGACAGAAAACTGGCCATTTCATCTGTCCTAGAAGTGGTTAAGGTGTCCTGATCTTGACTGTTCACATAAACGCTAAGGGTAGAAATGACAGTCTAAAAGCATACCCATTTTTCAACATGTAGAGAAACCTCTTGAGTTGCTACAACTTTCAGGATTGAATTTAATATTGATCGGAATCTGCTTTTTACCAGTTTCCTAGCTCAGCATCAATTAGGCTGACTGGCATAGATCACTCCAAGGTTTAGGCAGACATATTTACCTGGAGATTTCAGTCGGTGTCCCAGGACATCTCCAGATAATGCGTGCCCTAACCACTGATCTCTAGCCTTTTTGAAACATCTCTTGTTCCACCTATACATTTACATGTGAGTAGTATGATTTTGTGACTACAGGAACACAGCTTGGGTGAAGCAGAGAGAATTAATGCCTCAGTACTTTGCCCACTATTATTAGTTTCTCTGACATTCCAGCAAATGTTGGCTTGGAAGAAAATTCTATTGAAATGAATAAACATTACCTGAATACCCAGTATTTAGGATTGTGAGAGTTCTTTGCTGTCTAAGGAGGGGTGGGGGGGGGGGGTTGGTCATACTTGTAAAATGTGCACATATTTATTTAGACAATTCTTTATCGTCACAGGAAGTCACACACATTCTGCTTCAGATTCATAATGGTGCCATGTTGCCCGTCTGATATTTGATAACCTGGGATCAATTTAGAGGAACTCGCTCATTTTCCAATGATGCTGAAGCTGCAGATTAGAGAATAAAGTAACGGTAAACAAGTACAGACTGTAAGGCAATTAGGAGCTGAAGACTCCACTGCCTTGCAAACTAAAAATTTTAATGGGCAAAGATTTCTAAGTCTTTCTGCTATGAATGCTTTACTTCAGCCTCTTCCTGCTTAGAGTTCCCTGCAGATAAAAAGTTCTGGCTCTGAAGAGAAACATTCTTGTATATTGCAACATTTTCTGGTGGGTCCCAAATGTTACAGCTTAATTGTGGGAACTGGTATGTTACTCTGTTTGGCGAGGCTTTTGCCTGTGGACAAAGCAAGCTGCATTTATAACAAAACACTATATTAGTCACAACAATCTGGCCCAAATAAATGGCTAGGCAGTGGGCATTCAAATAACCAATGTTCTCTTTTCAGAGAAATGGGGAAGTCTGCCACCAAGGACTATAGCTGCACTATCTATGGGAGCTGTTGAGGCCAAGCAATTAAGCATCACAAGTAACTTGCCAAAACCTGGCTAAAGAGTTGCAAGTTCTGCTTCAGAGAGAACTTCCTTGTTTTGAAAGGGTAGAGAAATGCAGCCCCTTTGCAGCAATACAATTCAGGGGATACATTTGACAACCTATTCAAAGAGCCCAACACAGTTTCCTTAGCATACACAGTTCCCTTAGTTTTTCTCAAACTGAGTCAAAATCGGCCCAAATGGTTGCAAGCAACTTCAGGAACGAGGAAAGCCACTGCAAGACAGTGGCCTCCTCTTCCCACTCTTTAGCTTGGAAAAAGGCAGTGGTTGGTAGGGGAACATGATCAAAGCATATACAGTCACATTTGGCATGAGGAAAGAGGAGTTTTCCTCCCTTCCTCAAAATGTAAGGACTAGGACTCATCCGATGAAGCTGATTGAAAGAGATTTAGACTAGACCAAAAAAAAAAAAAAAAAGATTTCTTCACACATTATTAATCTGTGGAAATTAACAGAAGACATGGTGCTGGCCACTAACTAGGCTGGCTTTAAAAGCAGATTAGAAAAATTCATGGAGGACAAATCCATTAGGTTGCAGAAGAACAATAGCAGAGGAGTGGTATGTCTGCTTCTTGTTTGTGATCACCCAGAGGCGTTTGGCCACTGTGAGAAACAAAATGCTGGATTGAGATAGACCTTGGTCTGTTCCAGCAGGGCTTATTCTCATGGTTTTAAGGTCTTACAGGGGAGAGAGAGAGAGAGAGAGAATGGACTAAAATAATGGGGCAGTTAGACACAACCCTTTGTTGTTTTCTCTTAGAATGCCAGATGATTCATCTTTTAAGTCAAATGTAAGCAACTTAAGTTAGCTTGAGGGCCAATCCAGGTTTTTCTCAATATTTGGAAGAATCAGGACTTCAGTGGGGGTAGGTTGGATTTCTAAAAGGGTGAAAAAAAACCCAAGTCTCCCCAAATTAAAAATTAAGTGGGCAAGCCACAAGTTACATGCTTCTCATAGACCCTCTTTTATATGCTTATGTGAAATCAGAAGAAACAAGACTGTACTGAGCTAACCCTTTTCCTCAATGTAGTGTCCTCCAGTAAGTTGGGTAATGAGGTCCAGCCAACATGGTCATGCTGGTTGGGGATGATTTCTATTGGAGTTCGAAACAGCTGGAGAACAGCTTATTGGGAAGAGAAAATTAAATCAGAAATTATCTGTGAAAGATAGGCGTGGAACAACAATCTAGAGCACAGTGTTTCCAATCTTTATTCTGCCCATTGGGCATAACCTGAAAGTTAGGTATCTTCTAAAATAGCTGCCATGATGGGCAGTCACAAAGAAAAAATGTATCAGAAGATACAAGCTATTGAGGATCCTTTTCACTATGTCCACTGGTCCCCTCCCCCGACAAAAAGAATATTTCCATTATTTCCTTTTTTTCTGGGCATGTGAACTTACTATATATTTCAGAGTGCGTTGGGTTGCAGCTTTCTGCCATTTTCCAAGAATGCCTACAGAATGCTCAAAGGCTTTCTTGTAAATAGAGATAATATTAGAAGCTACTGCTTTCTTTCAGAATGGCACTACCTTTTTAGGAAAAGAATTCTGAAAAAGAAATAAAATAGCCAGGTAGATCAGAGATCAGAGCAAGGGAGAGTTAGTGAGCATTTCATGTCGTGGACAGTGCACTGCAGTTGGCAGGGCTAAGCTAAAGTTTATATTGATAATGGAAGTTCTATAATGAGGTCCACCAGCCATCATCAGCATATCCTAGAAGTTGTAATTTTACTAGAAACTTGTCATGTTTCATTTAAACCAGGGCATTCCTTCTGATTTGGCAGAGTGTCCAACCCCAAAGAAATCCCATTCCAACTGAGGTTAATGAACTTCAGTAGAATTTCTGGAAATGTCATTTTGTTTTTCCAGGCTGGCAGCCAATATGTGGTTTTACTGTATTCCTCTGGAAAATAATTTGCACAGCTTTCTAGATAAAAGGACACAAAGGAGTGACTCATAAAAGTAGCCTCATTTCATATGAAAAGCTGTCTTGAAACGTTTTGCCAGCTTCACTGGTCTAAATCCAAAGGGGCACCTATGAATATTAGCTCCAAGAAAGTTGAATGAGTATCATTAATGCAGAAATATGTCCCTCATTGTCTGGACCTGAAGCCAATAAACAGATGAAGCTATTGAAGATAAAACAATTACCCATCTGGATCAGCTCCCTGTTTTGGCCCTCAGAGGCTTCCCCAACATCAAAATCTTTCCTACCATTTTGAGGGAATATCTGAAAAGTGAAATGTAACTCCTCAAATACACTTAAAAGTAAGACTCTCCTCCTAACACTCCAGTCCCAAACCCAGGAAAATCCTAGCTCTGCCCATTTTATATCATTGTCCTACGCACTCAGATTCTTTCATGTTCCCAACACTTGAGGTCACCAGAAGATTTGTAACTCCTGATCTAGCTCACAATTGTTTTTATTGTGAGATGACAAGGTTCTTCAGATTCTCAGAGTTTTTACCTTCCTGCTTCCCTTTCAGACAGAGATACCAGGGACTCAAATATAGGTCACTTCAGAAACATGTGAATATTAAGTGTCAAATCCAAAATCCATGCACACACTTTTTGGAAAAGGATTGCAAGCAAGAGGAGGCAGAAAATTTGTTTCCTGATTGTACATTTTTCCTGTAGCACCAGCTAAGATTTTGGATTTGAAATTTGAAAGTCATATTTATTTAGGTTTTCCATGATTAATTCATGAAGAAGCAAATCTGAATAAAATTGCTCTGGAATATATTTTGGATTTCCTCCCATGCACATGACATAAACTATAATATAGGAAGGAATCAACGTTGTCCCTTTGGATTTTTTTTTTTAATTTTCTAGTTTTGGGTAAGAGCAGTATTTGAAGTCTGGAATAAATAAATGAGTAAATTAATGATTGTCAATCAGAAAATGAGCATATGAAATATTTTCTTGGCTAAAAAAATTAAATTTTTTGATTGTGCAAGATTTGTTAAGGAATCTAGGTTTTGGTTGTTAAACTCTCTTCTTCTTTTTACTATGAAGACGCTTGCAGTAAATGTTCCCTGGTCACTCCTACTGCAATGCAGTTGCAGTGTTTCCAGGGCCATGGGAAGCAATGGATGAAGCTAAATGAAAATGTTCCAAGAACATGAAAGGCCACAACTCTATTTCAGCCAATGCTCATAGAATAGCTTCAGTAAACCTAAGACAAAGAACCAGACCTGTGGCTTAAAACAGTCATTTGAAAAATTAGATTAAATTTTGCAGCCAGCAGAGAAGGCTAAACCAGTTTTCACCCTAATCTGTGATGATTATTTAGAGCTTTAGAGGTATGTTATGGCATCCGAAAGGCAGTCTGTACAGCAATGGAGTGGTGTTTCGAACAGAGGGTTGTGCCAAACAGATATTTTTTATCTTTTGTCTTACCTGCTAAACTGGCCTCAATAAACTACAATATTATAGTGGCAACAGAAACTTCAGTAGGTGCAGAAGAGGTGTATTGCACAGAATTACCAAGAATGATAGAAAAAGGTAGTAATAAATTATGGCCTAGGGACAGGAAAGAGTACAACGGGTGACAATTTCATTTCATGCAATAGAACAAGAGGGCAGCTTCTAACAGAAACAGTTTAAGAGGAAATACATACAAAAAAGATGCAAACACATATGTATGACCTCAATTTAAACCCAAAGAGCACTGCTTGATAAATTTAACTCAGCATCTTTAATATGCATCAATTTACTAATTTTCACCATTCTCTTTTGGGGCAAAACAAAATGATTACTCCCAGGGTGGCTGTTCATCTTCAGGTATTAAACAGAAAAACCGAAAAGGTATTGCACTGATTAGGACTGAAGCTGCCGTAGACATCCAGGTGGAGGAGCCACACTGTGCATGAAGTATTACCAAGGTGCTAATGACATTCAAAGAGCCCGTTTGGTGTAGTGGTTAAGGCATCAGGCTAGAAACCAGGAGACTGTGAGTTCTAATCCTGCCTGGGCACAAAGTCAGCTGTGTGACCTTGGGCCAGTCACCCTCTCTCAGCCCTAGGGAGGAGGCAATGGCAAACCATTCCCGAAAAAACCTTGCCAGGAAGACTGCAGGGACTTGTCCAGGTGCTTGCCAGAAGTCAACACTGACTTGAAGGCAGAAAAAAAAGACATTCCTCTTAATTTTGCATTCCCATCTGATCCAGGCAGCGAAGGTGCCAAATGAATTTGTTGATACAGTTAATAATGGACCAAAACATTGAAATCCAGTTGGATTTTATGTTGGATGCTCTGTCAGCCGATAAGGCTGTGGCCTCTCTATATTGGATGGGCTTAAATTGCATGCGTGGCTTAAACTGGGGTTTTCTGACTGTGGGTTTTGAGTCCTTTGGGATTTGTGAGCAGATCACAAAGCTGGAGTCCTCTGACACTGTGTTCCCTCTCATCCAGAACCAGTTGGGTCTGACTCGTGCACCACAGCTTTCCACTCACCCAAACATTTCCTGTCAGGAATGCAAAATTAAATTAATTCTGTGAGGTCATCTGGAATGCTGTGCCTGATGCTGAAGTTGGGCGCTGCATTTTGCAGAATACAACATGGCTGGCAGCAAAGACAAAGGTGTTGAATAAGAGTTCAGGGTTTTTCAATGTTATTTTCTGCTGGATTTTACTCCTTATGCTAGTGGAAGAGAGAAAGTGTTGGGGAGAAGAAAAGGAGGTTTCAGGTGAAGTGAACAGTGTTGTTGTTGTTAAACCAATTCTACTACCTATTACTTAACACAAGGGGTTGATAGAGTTTATCATTTTAAGGATTTTGGTATTGGAAAGTTTGAGAATCTTTCCATTAAAGGATTAGGACCATGGCATGCAGGGTCTTCTGTATTTGCCTTTGCTTTTGGTTACACCAATTCTTTGGAGTGCTTTTTAAAATTTGTTTTAGTCAACACCCTTCTGGGAATTTTTTTTTAAACTCTTGTCATAGGGTTTTCCATTTGGACTAAAGAAATACATTCAATAGTGAGCTACCTTTGAAGGGTACTTGGAGATGCCTACTGCAGATGACAAAAGTCTGGTTGGCAACCAGTGCCCATTACACTCAACAACCAACAGGAAAAATGTTGGGTTTGCTGCTGAATGTTGATTTTGACCTGTAAAGGCCACATATGTTCCATGCACAGAACATCTTGGAGATTGCTTTATTTACCTTAAAGGAAAGTTACTTTACACTTAACATGATGTTCCAGAAGATGATGGGATGGGGAAAAAACCTGCCTTCATTACCCTGTTTTCAATGAATCTAAGAGGACCCTCCCATGTTAAATTATGGAGGGGGGCTTCAAAATCCAGTCACCCTTCACGTAAGTATAGTACCCTTTCTCACCTGAAGCATTTATGTGAGTTTCAAGTGCTCCAGCCTTTGGGAGTGAGACTATTGACTCCAGATCATGCTATCTGCTTCCTAGTTAGGCTCTTCTTTTTCTGAGCAGCATTTAGGAAATCTGGATGTACTTATTTCATTTTTGGAACTCTATTGATGCCATAAGGGAAATTGAAAACAAAAAAAACCCCTCAGAGTATCCAAACAGCACCATAAACATTATGGAGTCTCCCTTCTCTAAGTCAGTATTCATATCAATAAAGAACTTTTATTTGAATGGGTTATTCATTCTCCAAAGGTTGAATGGTTTTTGATGAATTGCTCATAGTTGAGACTGTGGTGAAATTTAAGCCTCTTGGAAAGAGAAGATAAATTTCAGTCACCATATGCTTGAGAAAGATACAACTATCAGCTGGGTTGGGATCAAGAACAGAACAATGGGCTTTGATTTTCTATAAATGGGAAGAATATATGGCTTTGTTCCATTCTGTTGGCCATTTCTGGTGCTTTGATATTCTAGCCTTTGTTCCATCATAGTAGCCATTTTGGGCTCTTTGAAAGCAGTCATTTTAATTTAGAATCCCCTCCTGGTATTAATTCATATAGCATTAATTTAGGAATTTGAGAGAGCTGCCCTTCCTTGTATCCTAAATAGTGATTTTCTTGTGAGTCCTGAGATCAAAACCGAAAGCAGGAGGGTTAGAGATCAGTAAGGTTGTTACATAATTTCAAGACTTAATTGTCTTAAGGACCTCTGCCTCCCTGCCCCGCCTTCAGTCCTACTGCATTGGGGGGAAGGCATCTACTCATTCTGCTAAGTGAAGCTCTTGCCCTCCACTCCAAAGTCTAGTCCTGATGCTCCATTGGCTAATATGGAATATCTAGAAGAAAATTACATGGATGTGTTTTATGAAGTCGTTAGGTGTCAAGCTCAATTAAAGAGGCAGACTCAGGCTTGATGGAGATACTTCTGGATTTTTTCCCCCCAAGAACCTCAAGATCAACCAATGGGAGCCAGATGCATTTGCTACTTTAAAGATGTATTTCCAACACCACAGCTAACCTCATAATAACTTCTCAAGCAAATGTTTGTTTTCCTCAATATGTTCTTTGTTTCACCAATTTAATTAGTGTGGGAGGGTGGGTGAGGTTGTCTGTTGAGTTTTCATGCATACATTTATTACTTCTATTTTTGTTTCTTTCGTTAGAGTCCTTGGAGTCAAACATTTCCAGTTTACTGAACATAAACCCATACCTGATTTAGACTGCCCTTTTTTCATTATGACTGAATAGACATAACTTGAGATCACCTACTTAACTTTCTAAATAACAAGGATTTTTAACTGCCTAATAAACTAAATATTTATGGGGTTTGAAGATAGAATTCCTAATAATTTAAAGTGTATATTGAGGCTGCTAAAGCTTTGATCTGGGCCTATTCCCATATAAACCTACCCGTTGGATGGCCTATGTCTTTATCTCCTCTGAAACTGAACCCATGTGGATGTCTGGGAAACTCCAGAGAAGCAACTAAGATAGCATTCATTGCAGCAAGCCCAACAATGAATCCTGTGGCATCTTAAGCTGTTTCTGGTAAAATGGACTCCCACCCACAAAAGCTTATGCCCAAATAAATTTGAAAGCCTTTAAGGTGTTACAAAATTCTGTAATTATTCTTCCTTATGTGCCAAGCCAAGATGGAGGACTTTGGGGCTTGATGATTTCTGCTGAACATGGCAATAGTTTTACTAATTTGCTTTTATAGAAGCCTTTTTTTTTTCTTGTAAGCAAGGCAGCTAGGCAGCTTGACTTGTATTTACTTTGTTTTAAGCGCTCCTGGAATATTAACTACATGAAACATTATCACAGCAGCTGAGAGCACCTAGCATTCTTGGGCTGATCTGGAGAAAGACCATGTGTGCCGGACCCAGATAGTACTTGGATGGGAGACTACCAGGAAATGTCAGGGTGGTGGGCTATACTGGAAAATTGAAAACCATCCCAGAAGAGGGTAAGGGCAAACCATTTCCATATTGTGCCAAGAAAACAACATGCCCTTGCAGTAGGTCTCTTACTGGGAGGATCTGCCCTGACCTTATTATTTAACACTGTCACTCTCTGAACCAATGACATGTAAAGGATTGTTTTCCTTGCCATATTTAAATTCCAGAACTCCATCATATTTCCCATGTGATAGTATGCCAGCCACGTGCAGAGCACCAGATTGGGAAATAGTGCTGGAACTTATTAAGACCATGGAAGATCAGTCACCCTTTCTTCCCTTATATTCCTCCGCATTAGAGATGCTTCGGCTGGTTTTGGCACAAGGAGCGCTCAAGGGTAAACTCTGCTTTTCCATTCAAATTCAATCAGTTCTCAGTTCCAGCTGCATGCTTTAATTGCAGGCTTCATTATTGTTCACTTAGAGAGGTGTACCACAACATCCACTAATAGTATGTTATCAGTAACTGTAGACCAACAACTCCTAACAAAACTAAGGCTGCCTCAATGTTGGCCTTCCTTGGCAGCAGTATCTAACAACAAACTGCCTACATTTACTAGGGAATTAATGGTATGGGATTTACAGGAATACATGGCTGAGATGTATGTGTTAGTAACTTTGCACAATTTCAACCTGTCCAAGACCATTGCCATCTGTTTGTCCCTTGATTACCTGAGCAAGTTCCCTTATATTTATGCTTTCTTATACATGCACCCAATACACACACATGCAGAAAGGCATTTTACCATATATCCCAAAGCCTGAAACTTTCCACATTTTCCAGATTATATGGAAGGGATATGAGTTCAATTTGAATGTTAAAAATACATCCCACTGGAATGTAATTAGATTTATTACCCACCACTGTTCCAAGAATCTCAGTGGTTTACAACACAGGAAATAAAACATTCATGGTAAAAAAATCAGATTACATTATTATAAAATAACATCTAAAGACTGTAATACATTCACCCCAGAGGCACTGGGCTGGGACTATTCATTCATTCATTCATTCATTCATTCATTCATTCATTCATTCATTCATTCATTCAATTTATATAGCCGCCCATCTCAGACCAGTGACTCTGAGGTGAATGTGCAAACCTAGAACATTGTACAGGATCTATCTTTCCCCAGCATGCTTGCTTTGTTGTTTTGATTTCTAGTTTTCTATTTTGATGTTTTTAATCCTCTTGTAAACTGCCCAGAATTGTTTGGTGAGTGGATGGACTTAGAAATTGAATGAATGAATGAATGAATGAATGAATGAATGAATCCCTCCTAGGCTCCATGTATCATCATAAGCCTTCTTGAACAGGTTTGTTTTCATAGTTTCATAGTTCCAAAACTGTAGGGCCCAAGTTAAATAGGAGGTGATTCTGTAGGCACTGCCCCAGAAATGCTGTGCCTATAAGCTTGCAAATGACTAAGGCAGGTTGATTCTGGTGGAGAAGGCAGTCCTGAAGATACTTTCATGCCAAGCCATATCTGTATATGTGTCTAATTAATCTAAGTCCTGAAAGTAATTACTTAAAATAATAAAATACACGTTACAGGTAGTCCTTGGGTTACAACCATTCATTCAGTGACTGTTTGAAGTTATGACAGCACTGAAAAAATGAAGTAATGACTGGTCCTCACACTTACAGCAGTCACAGTGTCCCCGTGGTCACATGATAAAAATTCGGGCACTTGGCAACCAGCCCACATTTACAACCATCGCAGCATCCTGTGTCATGTTCTCCTGCCCTGTGCAAACTGCCTCCACTTCAACTGCCACCCACCTATCTCCCCCCCCCCCCCCCACACACACATCTTTGCCCTTTGGACTGCCCTGCACAACATGGCCAAGATGAAAATACTACTGTATTCTGCTGCCATTGTCTACCTACTGCTGACACTGCCACTCCCAGTGGACCCTCAATGCCATTGTTGTCATCTTCCTCCTCCTATAACTCTCTATATCTCTAATGCGAAGAATGCTATATCTAAAGGCATTATGATCAGTCACCCTTTCTTCCCTTATATTCCTCCGCATTAGAGATGCTTCGGCTGGTTTTGGCACAAGGAGCGCTCCCCTCCCCTCCACTGGGCTTGCTGATGCTGGCCAGCCTCAAGCTCCATGGTGCGGGGCCTTTGTTGGTGCTGGGCTCAGATGAGACTATTCAGGATTGGTTTTTAAATCTAATACTATGTGAATAGCTAAATTAAAGGAATCTATTTTGTAGCCTTCCCCTTTCACAAATAAAGTTTTAGAACTTGGGCATCTCCTTCTCCTGAAATCAACAAATTAGAAGTAATACAAACAATATTCAGCAAAAGAAATGGGCATCTAGGCTATTACTCTGACAAATTGCCCATCATTAGCTAGTGCTGTGTTAGAAATAAGATGAAATTAAATAACTTTATTTGGCCATGGGAGGCCATAATCATGGTCATGCTCCCTAGAGCATGAAAATCATCTTTTCCCAGTATATTTTGCACCTGAAGGGGATTTTGAGTAAAGAATTAGCTTGACTTTTGGCAAGAGACCAGTGACAGACCTCTTATCATAAGGAGGATGATATACATTGACACCCCCCCCCCCCCGATGGCTTTTGTTTCAAATACAGATAGCTAGCTTCAAACGTTTTTATTTTGGTCCTTCTTCTGGGCAACGCTGAGCCAATTAGGAAGTGTGCCCAAATCCATCATGAACCAAGCACACAAAATGAAACAGAAATGACCTGAAGGTTGAAGGAAAGATCAAGGAAGAGGAAGCCCATGCCTTGAGAAAAGATCCAAGACTTGGCAGGCATCAAAATGAAGACCATTTGAACCTCTCTGACATGGCAATGTTTTGTTCTACAGGGCAAGATAGCTATGTATCATCTGTCATGGCTCTGCTAAGGAAAGAGGGCCATAGCCATTTCGATGAGAAAAATCGAAATGCTTTCAGCAACTTTTATAGAACCAGACTGATTTCTAAAATGCATCGAACTTGGCACTGTTTTAAAGCAGTTGTGAGTTATTGCTTAAATGACTTCTTAAATTTGATTTCCTGTCACTGAAACCCCATTAAAATCAATTTTATTAAATTTTAAGTATATGTTTATATGCAGATATCAATATTCTGTTAAAGGTAATTGATTTGCCTGAATATTTGTTTCTTGATCAATCTTTTGCATGGATAATGTCAGGGTAAGCAGATATTTCAAGCTTTTCCCCTTAACTGTATATTCACTTCTGCATATAAAATATACTTTTCATTTATCCACAGTGGATAAATAATCTTTGTTTCACACAAAACCAATTCTATTTTATTTTTGAATTTACCAACTTTCCTGTGGCACTTTTCTTGAGTTATTAAGTAACATTCAGATCTCTAAACTGAAACTTGTTATCTTTCTGAGACTTTCCTCACTATTCTCACCCTTAATTAGGGATCCATCTGGCTAACTTCCCAGATGATGTTTTAGGGCTTTTTCACAGGTGGTCTTTGCATCTCTCCAGAATCAGTTCTGGACCTATTGTGTGTTTTTGTGCACTTGATCTGAGCAGGAGGTGGGACTAGATGATTTCAGAGGTCCCTGTCAACCTTCCCATTCTGTAATTCTATTTTGGCTCTGCTTAAATGAAGAAAGTTCTGCCTGTGGACTTTCTCACTAGCATCTGGTTTGCCACTATAGTTACAGAATGGTGGGCTAGGTGAGGCCTTTTGCTCTGATCCAACAGGACTCCTTTTGTATTTCTTTGTTAACTCAGAGTTAACATCTATAATTTGTGCTTTCTATGAAGCTATCCTTGAAAAATATTTAGAGGAAGGAAAATGTTGCTGCCAATTGTTAGATGGTGCTGGTTAATGAAAGTCTATTATGATTTTGAGTGACCTGTACTAGCTGTCTATTCATTTCTGAGGTTAAGAAATGAATGAACTTCCTGCATAAGTTATTTCTTTAGCACTCTGTTCAACATTTTCTTCTTCACATATTTATGCTCAACTCTCTATATTTTTATTTACTCCCTAACAGAGGAGAGAGTAAGGAAGGCAGAGGGATCAGGGACACATTGCACAATTGTTAGACAGTCATATAGCTTGGCTTCTGGGTAGCCAGCCCAAAGCAAACATGACTGTGGAGCAGGAAAGAGACGCTTGAGCAAAATGTGTGGAAGTTGCAGTAAAATCTGATCTTTTCTTGGCAAAATGTGGATGTTATAGGCCGCTTAGCTTGCTATTTCATAGCATCTTCTGAAAGGAGCATTCCATTTTAGTCACATAATGACCACGATGTGTCCGGGCAGAACTTTTTACTTTCCATGCCTGTCCATGATTTAGTTCCAGAAATTAGTACCCGTCCAAGAATTGAGTAAAACTGCTCTTTTGATTCTTTTCATGATCTCCAGCTTCCTACTGTCTTATTTCCTAAGCACATCTTTGTATCTAAAACGTTTGTATCATTATGGGAAGAGCCAAAGCAAACTTTGTCCTTTACTAATTAATACATAATCAACAGCCCCTGTAAAATGTTCTCACTCATTATCCATTTGTGCATTGACGTGCTTACATTCCAATGTATTCCATGGTTCACTCCTAGACTGTAATATAAGTTGCAAAGCAACAGTTATGCAAACAAAACATATGATGGTCTATGTCAGTTTATTGATGTTTTGCCATAGTCTGAAGCCCTGCTTTATGTGCTTCTACTGACTGTGGTTTGGTAGGTATCTGTTAGGAACAGGGCCCTTTCTGTATTGGTGCTAGATATGGAATTCTCTTCTAAGAGAGCCTCTCAGGGGCAAACATTTTGACCTTCTGGTACTAAATTAAAACCTGCCTCTTTATTTAGGCCTTTGCGCTTCATCAGTTTGGGGTTGCAATTGATCATTAACTTGTTTTATGATGAACTGTTAGAGCTGTCATGGCTAGACATCCATAACAGCTTTTCAGAAATGGTATACATTTTAGAATAAACTCCGGGAGGTGGTAATTAAGATTGTTAACAGTTGCAATTACTAAGGAAAACAGATGGAGATGGAAAGGCAATTTTTCTTAAAAGGCAAGTAATGGCTGTTTTAAAATTAAGTCTTCTGCCGATTGCATACCACCAATCTTGGTGGAAAAGTCAAGGCCAACAAACATAGCTTTCAATAGAATATCTGCAGCTCAGGTTGAACGGTGGACTCCTTGGTGCTCTCTGAGCTTGGTTGTTTGCTTGCAGACACTTCATTATCCAACTAAGTAACATCATCACTCACACTGATAGTAAATAGTAGGACTACCATAATTGGGTTGCAATGATCCAGATGGCAAGTAAGTGGAAGCAAAGAGATATAGAAAACACAAACTTTTTGCTGTCATCTAGCATTCACCTGGATTTTTGTAACCCAGACACTTTGTAACCCCAAGGAAGAGATCAACTTAACTGTTTCTCTTTTTACAAAGGCATAAAAATGCTGCCCAATTTAAATGACTCCCATTAAGCATGGGCATCCATGAGGAGGTGTAGAGTGTAAAGAGGATGACTTTGATGGAGGGAGGAACAGAACATGGCTTAAGCCTAAAGCAAGAAGGTGTGCGTAAATGTCTCAGATAGGCACTTCCCTAATTCACATGTGTATAAGAAAGGGAGGAGGTAAAACATAATCAGACTTGCAAGATTCTGTCACTATAGTCCATCTTAATCAAAGTAATTCTATACGTGTTGTTTCTGGTCTGGCCTACATTGTGGGGCTGACTTGAGAGCAAAGGGGTGCAAATTGCAAAACAAGCTCTGAAACCTTGTGATGCAAGCTCCATTCTTGTTGTGCATGTGTTGCAATGTCAGGCACATGTCCAGAAGCAGAGAAGCTGTCAGATTCTGAGGATGACTCTGCCTTTAAGTGAAACTGATAAAAATGAGGCATTACCAATTCACTATTTATCAAATATTGAAGAACAAAATCTATTTCTCATACTTTAATAACATCAGTTATCATAATTTTGCTACAATAATTATAATATTGTATATGCAAAATCTGATTGCTATAAATCCATGATCTAAGTCAAAAGATTGCACAAGCCTATTATTTAAGACAGGTAGTCCTCCTTACCGACTGCCTCATTTAGCAACCTTTTGAAGTGACAACAGTGCTGAAAAAATAACTTTATGACCAATGCTCACATTTACGACCTTCACAGTGTCCCTCAGTAATATGAATTGCCATCAGAGTCAGGATGTGTTGTCCTGTGCCTGACCTGTTGTTTTCTTTTTCCCCCCTCTTGCAGAGTAGAGAGATTGGGGAGGAAGGGATTACAAGAGAGTAAACAGGCACACAATGGGGAATACACAGGGCTATTTGCATAGCACACTCATGGCTCCCAGCCCCGAGCCTGCTCCTTTCAATGTGTATTCCCATTGTGTACCTGCTTATTCTCTTGTAATCCCTTCCTCTCCAACCTCTCCACGCTGCAAGGGGAGGAGGGAGAAAAAAACAGGTCAAACATAGGAGAGATTTCTTACAGAAATTGCTTGGGTTTTTTCTCCCCCTGCCCTCCCTGCAGAGTGGAGAGATTGGAGAAGAAGGGATTGCAAGAGAGTAAGCAGACATACAATGGGGAATACACCAGGCTGTTTGAGTAACACTCTCAGGGCTGCAGGCACCACCACATTGCTTTCAATGTATATTTACCATTGTGTGCCTGCTTACTCTCTTGTAATCCCTTCCTCTCCAATGAATGTAAACACAAACATTATTTCTCTTCTTGCTAATTATTCCAACACTGGAGTGAGCATTCCAAAGGGCGGGGGAGCGGGGAAAAGGAAAGCACAGTTGCGGTCATGTGATTTCCCACTTAGCGACCACTTCACTTAATGACAGAGCTGCCAGTCCCAATTGTGGTTACTAACCAAGGACTACCTGTATTGATAATCAGCATTTAATTTAGAATACTGAATGTAGAAATCATTTTATCTAATTTTGTTAAAAAACAAAACAACAGGATTTCATTGCGAAGAATGCTATATCTAAAGGCATTATGAAGGATGAACAACAGCATTGTGAGACCTTAAAACTTTACAATTAAGCTTTTATAATACTATAGTCTGCTGTACCAGATATATGGATTATAGATCTGAGAAAATAGCATTGTTTAGGGAGGAGAAAGAAATGGTAAAAGCAAAGGTATGTGAGAGAGTGAGAATTATCTATAGTAACATTAAGCAAAGATATAGTTAGGTGTCACAAAGGTGTTCTTGCACTGAGGAGCTAATTAATACATGTAGTGAAATGAAACTCTGGTAGTTTTTTTAAGCTGTGAGAAATGATGTTCAATCTTCTAATAAATTTTAACACTACTGTTTCATCCTAAAATTAGTATTTATAATTTCTTATTACCCTGAGGTAGCGACAGACTGTCCTGGAGAAGTGAAGCATTTCCTTATTGATTTTTGTCATTGCAGATGTCAGATTTATATCTTATCATATATCTTATCTAGATTGGCTACAGAGATTTGATCAATGTTAATACGTAATAGGGCATTGCTGACAGATTATGGCATACATCACATTGGAGCATGAACATTGGAGTATGTTCTCCAGATATTGTGGATGGCTGGTAATAATATTTCTAGAATAAATATGGTGGACAGAATTGGCATCTGGGTGTGTTATGGTGTTTGAATATTACAGCATTTAATATCACTATCATGATACATGACTGTAGTTTTTCTATCTGTCTTAGATTTAGTGTGTACAGCATCATATTAAAAACAAAACAAACAGAAACCTCAGGATGATGTTAGACTATCTTGACCATTTAATTACACTTAGTTTTAAATAAAGTTACTTGCCTGTTCACCTGTTTACCTGATTTGAAACTATCCTTTGCAGCTTGCTGTTTAGTTTGGATGAAACAGTGGGTGACGCTGAAAAATAGCAGATTATTGGAGCTAGAAGGACATGATTTGAGGTTTGGGTGGCATGGTTATTTATGGTATGATAAAGCTAAAGTTAATGTTGGCTATAAAAATCATTTTGTTAGATGGATTGAGAACATGGAATAGATATAAATCCAGATTGTGTCTGAAAATACCTTTGTGGCTCTCACCACAAGACACATATTATAGAAGAGAAATGATGACTAAACATAAATGGTTAAGTTATGGAGATATATTAGAATTTTCCCGGGGAGAATTCAAAATGAAATCAAGAGATTATTTGACATTAGAGGGATGCGCATGTCAATGGTTTTCCTATATACAATTATTAGAAAGATTTAAATAGATAAAAGGACTTTTGGTTTTGAATATTGTAGGACTGAATTTGAGACAGAATTATCTACAAATGATGAACATGTTATTGCTGAAATGTACTGTATATAAGGTTTGAAACAGAAGAAGAAAGTGAAGGAATGTATGATAAAATAGGCTAAAAATTTTGGTTATACATGCAAATGGAACAATGGAAGAATATATGGATGAAAGGATTGAAATTTACATTATTTTATCATCTTAGAGAATTTTCATAAAATGATGTATCATTGGCATTTGTCATTGGAGAAACTGCCTAAAATGTATAAAGGTACTTCACATGTATGTTGAAAATCTGAACAAGAGGGGACTTTTTATCATGCTTGGTGGACATGTAAAAATGCTTTAAAAATTTGGGTCCAAGTACATACATTAATTCAGTAGATTTTAAAGATTAATTTACAATTGAAGCCAGAGATGTTTCTTTTGGGACTGATTGACAAAGAATTGGAAAAAAACTCATGGAACTTTGTTTTTATATATGATAATAGCAGTGAGAATTTTATATGCACAATGGTGGAAAGATTTGACATTATCCACAATGGAAAAGTGGATTGTGAAGATGTTGAAGTTTGCCAAATTGACAGCTCCGATTATAGAAAAGACACTGATTTAGTTCAATGCTGACTGGAGACCTCTTTTGGACTTTTTGTGTGAAACAGAAAAAAATTAACTTTTGATATATGGATTTGATGAGTAGAAAAAAATTAGATGATAGAAAAAATGAAATTTTGTTGTAACCCTAGAGTAAGAGTTCAATTTAAATTTACCTATGAAACCCGATAAGTCTTCTGTTGCCTTAATTTTGCACCAGTAAAATATGGCCCCAAGAAAGGGAGCAAATTTAGCTAGAGGGAAGAAATGTCTTTGTAAAGTGAGTTGACTAAGTCAGGAGAAGCCACCTATAAGACAAGCAACCTTCAACTGAGGCCCTTGAAATGTTGATTCTTTCCATCTCATATGTCTGGTGAAAAAGAAGACATTTATACTTGGGGTAGTTCAAATCAAACCTTTATTATGGCCTTTGGGCCAGAAAGCACAACAGTTAAATACATAGACCTGTAATTATTGATAAAACTTTTAAAAATGGGGTGGTTCTATTATTTTATGGCTTGCAAACAGCTTAGGGAGTGCTGAAGTGATAGGGAAGATGACATATTTAAAAGTTCTCGTAACACAATGATAACAGTGTTAAGATATTTATTGTCAATGTAGTAATTGTCAATATTTATGCTGTTAAAATTATCACAGAGAATAAAATGTGAGGATTATGAGAAATTAATCATAAGTCTGGCAGCTAAGATTGGGTGGCCCCCTCAGAAACTTACTGTGACCTCCTAGAAATATGGCATGGCCTTCTGGAGCCAGGTGGCCCCCTGGTCTAAATTATAGTTTCACACATCTCAACCATTGCTTTCTTCTTATTCCTGCATGATACATCCCCTCATTGTGACCTTTTCTATTTCAAAACCAAACCAAACCAAACCATCAAAATAATTTTGACATTTTCAATAAGCATTTCAGTATAAACCTAACCTTTATGTTCTCTTCTGCCTGCCCTACAGTGTAGTTTTAAAAAGCTGGGCAACTGGGTCAAAGTAATACTGATTCAAAATGGGTAGTAACTGTAATGGTGATAATTGGTTGGTAAAAACTGTAGTGGTGACATGCTCATTAAATGAAATCCTCTAAGTATTGTTTGTTTTTATCTGTTCAACCTCATTTCCTATTTTTCATCCAGTTTGTGGATGAAAAGCTAAGGCTGGATGATAATTATTTGCTTCCAGCCACTGAACTCATTGCACTGGAAGAATCTGCAGTCAGGATTTCCATTTCTAGATGTACCCTGATGGTACAACCTGCCATTGCTCTGATACCAGTTCCTCTGAATACAGAGATTTTTCCAGTCTTCATACTTGCTCAGATGGCTGGGAAATGCCGTATGCTTTCTCTTTAGCCTTTCCCACCTTACTTACTCCATGAAATCTGCTTCAAGGAACGTCCAGTGCATGTAAGCTGTCTCACCATTTAAAACTGATGCATTAGCTTGGAATTCTGGGAGCTGAAATTCCAGCATATCTAGATAGTAACAGATTATGGTTGGTTGACCTAGAGAATGCCAAAGACAATGCTTAGCTGAAGTGTATGCGGTGATCTTCAGTAGAGTAGCTGAATCCTTCCTCTGCAAAATCAAGAGAGCAGGATGGACGGATGGATAGATGGATGAGACAACCAGTCTTCCAGATCTTCTAGTAACATTTCACATATGGCTTTGATCCTCAAATCTTTTTAATGCTATTACCACGAAGCTGGTAACAAAACAAAATATGGTATAGCAGTAA
The DNA here is from genome assembly GCA_030867105.1 of Liasis olivaceus. NCBI lineage: Eukaryota > Metazoa > Chordata > Lepidosauria > Squamata > Pythonidae > Liasis > Liasis olivaceus. The sequence goes on from CM061349.1 coordinate 65,873,818, forward strand.
AAAGAATGAAAAGCAGATAAATTAATACCCAGGTGGAAATTATTCTAGCCTAATAAGGGGAATTGTATTCAATCAGAATGTTAGCAGTTTGGGATCCAAGTCACCTCTGATACAATTACTGGAGGTTTTCTCATTGAACTTAGCAAAGAAGGTGGAGTTACATTTTTGAATTTAACTAAGCAGAGGGCATGGAGGATGCTTACAAATGCTTGTTTATGTGCATATATAAACACATGTGCATAAACACACTTGAAGCATGCTATGGTAGTTTAAATATATAAGATATGCATTTGGATTAATTATCCAGTCCTATACTGATTAATTGTTAACCCTCTATTCTAATTCAAACTAACATAGAAAATATGTAAATGTTAGTGTATAAAATAATCAGCTAAGTTTCAAATAAACTAAAACATGCATCTCTGTCAATTCCTCTTCTGCCTGCACCAAAACAAATATATGCTGCCCTAGGCAAATCCATCTTTTATTTCTCTTGATTAATAGTGAATGCTGGTTCTTGCCATGTGATCAATGGATGCTAACAAATTTTTCTCTTCTGCTGAATGGTCCACCCACAGCTGGGAAAAGCGTGCAGCTGTTGCCTGAGAAAGACAGGGGAATGCTGGGCGATGCTGATGTAACAGGCTCTCTGCAATTTTCATTCAGATGTGGTTGGCTGCAAGCTGGCAGAGTGCCTCAGTTACGCCTCCCACTCCGATGAGGTAATCCCAGCACCCTTTCTTGGCTATTACAGCAGGATCTGCGCTTTTCCAGCTTTAAGGTCAGCTCTCTCCCCTCTCTGAAACTCATTGGATGCAGGAAGAGCCCCCCTCCGCACTCCCTTCCCAGGCTCCCCCTCCTTTCTCTTTAATGCACATCTCACTATGCTTTGGAGGGGAGGGAGGAGCAAACACAGGAAGAAATTTACCGCAATGGATTTCACAATTTACTCTGGCCTCCAGGTTTAATCTGAATTGGATTCATGAGACTCCAGCAGGAATTTGCAGCACTACCAGAGCACAGAGTCCTAGCCAGCAGCGGGATAACAGAAAGTCCAGAATTACTCCTACCCCTACCAAAAGTAATATCTGCTCCTTCTGCTCTCATTCGTTTGCTGGTTGTTTAAACTTCTCCCTTTGGAGATGCCTTCTCTCAGGAAAAGATGGAGTGGCACTCATCAGCTTTTTCCAGCCACTGGAGAATGTTCCTGTTGAGAGAAACTGGTGTGGAAAAAGGGTTTTTTAGCTTCCTGTACAAAGTGCTGAGAAGAGCCAAGACTTGGTACTCAGCATTTTCTGGTTTGCTACGGTTTTGCCATCAGCACCTGGAGAGCGCTTTGCACGCGATTCTCCTAAAGGGTTACCAAGAGTGCTGTTCCGTGGGATAGATGGCTGGAGAGGCTTCAGGACACTGGACAGTTCCCTCTCGGCTCCCAGATTTGATCCAGAGACTGAGTTAAACTGCTTTGGTGCGCGTCCTCTTTTCCCTTTCAGAAAAATCACCTTCCCCTTTTCCCTACAGATTTATTCTTGAACTGGAATTGATATCAAAGCCATTTTTTTCTATTTTTCCCCCAAATAATCACCTAGATTGATGGAGGAACTGAAGCTCTGAAAGGTAAACTTCAGCACCTGGATAGGTTCTTGCAACATTTTGGGGATTGAGGCACAAGAAAAACGAAACAGTAGCAGGGTAAACAGTTCTATTCCCCCCCCCCCCCCCCGCCTGCTGAATTTAGAGACTCAGTATATATAAGAATTCAGATTTTCTGTAAATGTCTGCTTGGATTTGCTGTAGCCTAGAAATGTGGTGCGGATTTTTGCTTTAAGCTCTCCCCTTCCCGTCCCTCAGTGCACCTTTCCCCACATTGCTCCACCTTTTGATATTCATTTAAAATATTTCAACTTTGGCTGAAAGTCTAGTGTGGATTCATCCATCCACCTGTCCTGTAATCTTTTCTGTTTCCCCCCTTCTGGGAGGTTTGGAAGGAGGACTGATCTTTAAAGCAAGCCAGTCTGTCTTTTGGTGGTAGTTAGTTGTGATATGCTATTAGGAGACAGGAGGACAGGGACTGACTTGGAACATGCTGTACAAACACTGGCACATCAATCATCTGCAGTGATTTTTTTTTAAGGTTGAGTATTCAGCTGAGAGTTTTAAAAGGAGCCTCGTTACCAAGAAACTTTGGCATCAAAAGGCTTGGAAAGCCCTCTCCGGACCTTCCCACCATAGTTGACACTTCCTCAGTAGCATGGGCATTGGTTTTCCTGTGTAGCTAAGGGTGAAAAAACCCCATCCCCTGGGCATTGCCACATCTGGCAGGGATTTAAGGGCTTCAATCCAAGCATCACTGCAATCTACAATGGCAAATGAACCGGTGATCTTGAATGTTTATGACATGGTGAGTAAGAAACAAGCCGATGCCTTCGTTTCAAGGTGGGAGGTAGGGGAGACAACTCTGGGATATGATTGGGCAAGAGAATCTATTATGATGAGCCAAGCAGCATGCACGGCATTTGGCTGGGCTGAATCTCCAGAGCCATTGGTGACAGAGAAGCTGCTGTTGCCCACACTGGATTTTCTTCAGAAAGTATTTTGAAGGGAGCCCATCACACCAGACTAAAGAGGTGGTTAAGAAATTATTACTGGAAAAATTCTCCCCTTTTAGAAGCCCAGCTAGAGGAGAGGCTATGAGACCTGTAGTAGGATGGCTTATACCCTGAACTGGATGCCCTTGACTTTCAAGGCAATTAAATGCTCTGGACTAAGAAGGAAGGCTCTGAGGGTGAGGGGGAGGAAGAGGGAAATGAAATGCTCTAATGTATTATAGAAATCCTTATAAAGCCTGATCCTTCCTTTACTTAGAAGTCAAATACAGTAGTGTTTCATAAGGGTTAATCCAAAAGCTATGCAATCTTCTGCTTAACATTCCACATTAGGACTTTAGGAGTATGAGGGAAGAAATACTGTCATGTATTTTGGAAATATTTTAAGATGAACACTAACACCAGGGGAACTGATTCAATTGGCAAGGCTTTTATTATTGCTTTATAGTGAAATTCATGTAATTGTGTATATTATTATTATTATTATTATTATTATTATTATTATTATTATTTTAAAAGCATTATTGGTATCTGAACATATTCTCTTTAGGTTGTTCGGATCAACAACACTTTTCATTGTTTTTCTGCATTAGCTCTTTCTGAGGCTGATAATAAGTAGAGGCAACTTGATTGGAGTCAATGAAAAAAGGATATTCCGATAATAAAGATCAGTAACATCAATGAAAGAACAGGAAAGTCAGAAGTACACTGTTAAATTTAGTTGACATCTTCCTCTGGATTATCAATATTAAATTCTTAATAAAAGACACTTTTACAAATGGGCTTGAATTGTCTTTGACTAATAAGATGTTTTATCTTCCAAGACTCAAAGGATTAGCAGATGTGCAAAATATAAACCAATTTGCTTGTCAAATTAGACTCAGCTGCTAGCCCCTTTCAAAAATGCTCATTTCCACCACTGAAAAATTTATGAAGACAAAAGCTCTATTATGCAATCGAGTTATGAACTATAGTAAAAGGTTTTAGTGGATTTCAGTGAGAAAAATCATGAATGGAAGAATTGGCTAACCTTGGAATATTCAGTAATTCTCCATCTGTTGGGATTGTTTAAGGTAAAGATGTAATTCATGACATCATATTTTTTTCTGGTGATAGGAACTCACTATTATCTTAAGCATCTCAGTTCACTTTGATTTCAAGCTGATTTCATAAATAATAAGCAAGATGTGAATCAGAAAGAGAAACAATATCATTTTCTGTGGAAAAGAAAGTGTTGTTCCATCAGTGAAAGATAATCATGTAAAGGTCTTATTTTATTATAAGACTGAACTACAACTGTTCCAAATTATACCTTGTGTTTTGGGTAGCACATTTTTCATTTTTTGTTGGTTGTTGGATCTATGCATTGATTACATTCAGAATCTGCCACCTGAAAAATTACACAGACTTTTTCTGTGAACTGGTCAGCAAAGAAGTGCCTATGTGAGAATATTTGTGATGGTACCATGTTCATTCTGTATTGAAATTATATCTGTAATATATAAGTTAACAGAATGTAATATCTTCAACAACCATTCTCAACTGGGTCCTCTCTAGATGTGTTGGACTGCAAGTCCATGTCCCCAGCCAACCAGCATTATTTGTCCTCTTGTTGAGGCAGTCTGAACTACAATGCATGAATATTTTTATAATGATTGTGATGACTATCTCTTTGTTATCCCTTACTCTGCCTTTGAATGTAGAAGTCTTCATATCCTGCAACGTCCCTAGTTTTGTATGAATATGGAATATCAGGGAACAGCTTAAATGTTTATCATTTGGTATATTGTAAAAGGATCCTCTACTAAAACAGATTTATGAATTATCTGATCTGTCAAGTTCAGAAAAGGTGATACAGAGAAAAAATAGCTAGTTTTAGTTAGAATATAGATCAGTATATCTATTAATCAGTATATCTGACTAATATCCTTCTATGATCCATGATACATCTTCCTCTGGAAGACATTTGCTTTTTGATCCACTGTCACCAAATATATATGTTATTTCCTGGTGAGAACAATCTTTGGCTCAAGAACATTCACTGCTGTGCTCAAATCAATGGCCTATCAAGTCCAAAATGTCCCCTGTAATATATGAAGTCCTGGTTAGCTATTCTGGTGAAAACAAATTATGAACATTTGGGCCATGCTCCAGCCAAAATTAATCATTTTGTATGCCTGCCTGCTGATTTTAATATGAAAATTTGGCACAAGTTTAAATCTCTCCTGTGGCAATCGATGGAACTTAAAAATGCTTGTTTTTGGCTTAATTCGTAGCCTTCTGGAGTTCATTATTTTTGCAGAATGGCAGGTAAGTCAGGATCCCATTTGTAACCACTTTGGGAGCAATTCTTCACTGAAAGTGATGGATCATAATCACCTTATTTTATACATAAAGCCCATTACTTTCAGTAGTATGTTAGTAAGATTAACATACTGGCTATTATTCTTAAATGTCTTGGTGAAAACATGATCCAATTGGCCTCTAATTTCAGAAAGGACTATGGAATGGAAATGGATTTTACTTTTCACTATACATTCTGAAATGGACACCACTGATCTTTTAATTCATTAAGCTTCAGAAGTTTAATATTTGGCCTTGAATGACTAAAGAACATTACTAGATCTTGCATGCTACTTTAGGATTATACCCAATGGAACCAATGGATTCCATTGGTGTATCACACCTAAGAATCTATCATAAGATACAAATGGTGCAGAATTCAAAACCATTTCTAAATTTAAGTATGGCTGATACTCTCTAAATTGCATTCAAAGTTTTGCTAAATTAATAAGATTTCATGAAGTAGTTTAAAGGCAAAAGGCAAAGTCTCCTTCATGTTGACCTCAATTTTTTGTGACTGCAGTGACATATCCATCTTGAAGAATATGGATATGGCTTGCCATTGCCTTCTTCTGGGATATTTTTTCAGTTTCCTAATCTAGTCTGCAGTCCTGGAATTTCTTGATAGTCTCCTTTTTGAGATCAGTCAAGGTCAGCTAGGTGCTCCCACCTGCTGTACAAATGGATCAAAGCAGAAGACAGTTCATTATAAAAATTCTAGTGATATTACCACATATTGACTTTGTGATAAGTTGAAAAGAACATTGAACTACATTGGACCTTGCTTGATTTAATAAAGAAATATATTCTCAGCAGGACACATTCTCTGTGACACTGAGCCCGTCAGTTGAGCAAATTCCACAGTGAGCCAGCAATTCATTATATTAATATCTCACAAAACTGAATATCCTACTTCTCAAAGCAAGTGCCCACATAAAAAGTTAAAACCTCAAGTATGACAAAAATCAAAAGAATCAAAGCAAAACAATTGGGAAAACAGTTGAAGCCGCAGAACCAATATGTTATCTTGAGTATAAAAATGCCTACTTAAAAATGCCTCTAAATCTTCCATAGTTTAGACACAATGCCAGAAAAGACTCTGTTTTCCATATCTAACAAATAAGGGTCTTTTTTTATTAGGGTTAGGAAGGGACTCAGAGGATGAGCAGATTCACATAGGAAGGGGCACTTCCTGAGATGGTCTCATCCAGGCTGTTTGGATTTATAATGACTGTTGAGCTCCATGTTCCCTCAAAGTTAACTGGTCAAGGAGGGGCTTCTTCTAGCTTGGGCTGCACCAACTCTGGGAGTGGAAGGGGAGGGAGAAAGCCCCTCTGTCTTCCTCTTTCTAGCATTTTCTCCTTTTGCTTTCCCCCTTCCCTTGCCAGTAGGCAACTGAGAAAGAAAGATTGCTTCTCAAAAGTTAATCAGACTTTTTGTAGAAGACTTTTCAAATTAGGCTAAGAATTGCATATGAACCAAAATGGATAAGAAATCTTTGTCAGATAAGAAAGAACTAGTAATAATTTGGCTTTTCCTGCTAGCTGCTGCTAACAATTTGGCAACATTCATGGGCATCTGAAGAAGGCAAGGAAGGCAGATGACATCACACACATCAATAATGTATTTACACCATTTCTTTCATGATGTCATGACATGGTGGAACCAAATTACATAATTCAAATCATTTGTGCAGTAATGTTATGATGCAGTGAGATCATTATGGCTCCTGCCAGAACCCCATGGCAGCAGTTTCTGGGCCAACGGCTGTTTCTGGATTGTACTCAAAGGCAGTCAGATATTCTTTTTCATTCTTACTTGTTTCCTTAATCATTAGATCATGCCATGATCTTATATCCCAGCTCTCACACCATTACTGGCTTCACTCACTGCATCAAGACCCAGCTTATTTAACCCTAGGGCATTGAATAAACCACAATTGACAGAGTTTAAGCATCATGATCTCATAAACTAGGGTTTATACATGACCATAGCTGGGTTCAAACAACACTGAGCCAGAAACCAAGCCAACAATATTTCACACTATGGCTTACTGCTAAATGGGAGCCCAGCTAATTTCACACAGTGATGAGAACTGGTCATTCATTTTAAAAAGGGAAACAGGGATTTTTTGATGGTAATAAATCAACATGGATGAACAAAAAGTACAACTGATCTGGTGTGTTATGAGGATTTTGAATATAATGTATAATTTTCTATGAATTATATAGTGAGTGTGTAACATAGCACTCCAGTATGCATGCATGTTTGTATGTGTATTTGTGTGTATTGGGGCGGGGAGTATAAGTGCTCCATCAATTGTTATATGATAGATTAAGTGCAATTGTGGCAGCTGGGAGGGATACTAATTACCATGAATTTAAAGCTCTGTCATGTCTGGCATGATCCTCTTTTGGCACACGGGAGTACTTTAGCCAAAGGAAAGCTTAGCCTGAGGACAAAAGTTCAATTATGAGCGTCTGTGCAGATATGAAATAGTTTCTTCATGAAGCCTTGATGTCTTGTGTATTTAAAGATTGCAAAAATTTATCTTCACCCTGCTGGATATTTGTACGAGAAGGAAATGCCTTGTCTTTAATGAAATGTTAATAGCTGGAGCGGAGAGCCATATATATAAGATTTATTTTCTGTCACATAAAATAAGGAGTACCAACATCTAAGGGTTCAATTTACTCTAGAAAAAGAAATCCACCACTTTGAAGGTAGATTGGGATTTTAAATAGCATTTTCTTTACTTAAAAGCATTGCAGAAGACTGAAGACGTTTCCATGCTCAGATAAGAACATCATTTGAGGAAGAAATGGGAGGGATAGATGGCTGTTCGGATGTCTAATTGAACCAGATCACTCAAAAGATTAATAATGGTGTATCTGTCAGCTTTCTCCAACTGTCCCAAATCTCCTGGAGATTTCTTAAATAGTTAACATTTGGCTATGCAGTCAAAGGGCAAGTAAAACAAAATTCCAAGGGATCTTCTTATTGAAAGCTCTATCTCAGTTGTTCCTATTAACCTGGAACCAAGATAGCTTTGGGTGAAGTAGAGGATTAGAGGACTCCAAACATTAGTGGTCAGAACTAGTGCTGCCAGCTCTGGGCTGCAAAAATCCCAACGGCCATTTGGTAGCAACTGCCATTCAATGTTCAGCTGGATTTTTGCAGCCCAGATATGGTAGCCCTAACAGAACAGTGATCCATCTGCAGTCTGAGAACTAACAAGACTCCGTCTAGTTGAAACACACAGATACACATACACAAACTCCAAATCTAAAACAGTATGATCCCTAGATATGAACAGTGGCTATAATATATATAAGCAGTGGCTTTAACATATATAAAATAACAATAAAGGACATTTTCAGCTGAGAGAGTTCAAGATGCAAACTCCCCAGCTGAGTTCATACAATGGGTTTAGCTGGATCAGTTAAAAACCTAGCAGCTGCACTCACATAAACCATGCTGTGCTTCATTAGTTTTAATCTTGACTTGAGTTTTGTGGCTTAGTTTATAATTCAATGCACTGTGTGAATCCAGAAGGTACCATTCACCCTAGTTACTTCTAAAGCAAGAGAAAAAGGGGAGAAGACAACCAGTACAGAAAAGGGTAACAAGGGATCTTAAATAGAAATTACCATTTTGAACATGCATGCACAATCTGTATTTCAAGATGTTGTTAACCCTCATTAAGCCCAAACCTAATAGTCAAAACTTTTACAAAAATCACCTATTTGTGAGCTATCTGTGAATGAGGCTTTCTGTTGGATGTAAACCAAATTAGGCAAATACTAGTAATATTTGTTTTATCTTTTTCTGATACTAATATCTCCTCTGAGTCTGAAGTTCTGTTCCCTAGTAGTGAGCATTTTCAATGTAGTTAAAATGCTCATCCTAATTAAAATGTAGGTGGATCAATGACCAAATTGTTCATAAAGTGGGGGGAGAATGGCCAACTGTAAAGGAGAATTGGTTACATAAAGAGGGAAAGTCAGCAAGCCAACTGTTTTATAAAACTGGAATCAGGAAGGAAGGAAGGGGGAAGTTAGTTTTCTATGAAATAGAAATTACTCTAAATAAATGTTAATCCATTGTAGTAGAAACAACTAATCAGGGGTTAGTAATCTTTTACAAGTTCTTGCCCAATGGTCCAGGCGAGTGAAACATATGATACCAAAACCGAAAGTTGACAAATTGAACTCTTATGCCAGCAGAAGTGACTTAGCTATTAAGCTACTGACATATCAGATTAAGCAAGCTTGTGACCAATCACTTCTTTGGCAGTCGGTAAATTCTGTCACTTTCCTTTTCCCATCCTGCCACTTACACCTGTACACATATAGCTATGTATTGCACTATGTTGACTAAGTTATGTCTTTATTAATTTATCCATGGATCCTTCATTTTTCCATCCAAGAGGCAGCATTAAAACAATAATATTACTATGTGAGAAAACAACAAATACAACAAACATTATTTGTCAGAGCCAGGAAGGGAAATAAATAATTGTTCATTGTTGTTGAGAATCCCATGAATCAGTTACCCACAATCTGATTGCTGAGACTATTTTCAGAAATGCATCATAATCAGAAGAAACTTAGGATGAGCCTTGCTTCATTTCTGGTTTACATTAGACTAGATCAGTGGTTCCCACTGATGATCCCCAGGCAGCCCCTAGTATAAGCACTAAAATGAAAATGAAATAAAATGTGATACAATTTTAGGGGATTGCTGGATCATACAAGATGTTTGCTTTTCCAGCCAAAGGCTTGCAATGTTCAGGCAAGAACTCCAAAATCTCATGAAATCCTGTAATCTCATGCAATTTGAACCATTCCTAATTTATTTTAAATGTTGATTAGTTGTATTTAATTTGGGAATTCTGGTGCCACATTGCCAGTTCTTAGGTTAAGGGGAAGTCCTCAAAATCTTTCCAATGATGACAAAGTTCTCAGCCTAAAAAGAAAGCTTAAGGACTACTGGCACAGGCAATTGGCAAGGTTCTTTCCACTGTTCTGGTCACTGCTTGGAAACCAAAATAAAGCCATTTTTTTTTCCAGCAGACAGAAGCACAGCAGTTAAAGTACTTCCTAATTCATGTTAAGACTAACAGAGGCAATGCACATCACAAAGTTCTGGGAAGCTTCTATCACTAATTCTCTTTACAACACTTAAGTTGATAAATCATTATTTAGATGCTGACAGAAAACTGTAGAAGCCTATTTATTTATTGTAGGTTGGAGGCTGCCCAACTCCAGAATGACTCAGTGGCTTACATCATAGGACACAGAGACAATGAAATAGAAAAAAAAGCCATACCCATCTGGAAAAAAAACCCTAACAACCCCCTGATAAAATAAACATAGTAGTGGCTATATTTATGATGATGATGATGATGAGATAGATAGATAGATAGATAGATAGATAGATAGATAGATAGATAGATAGATAGATATAGATGATAGATAGACAATACTCAATCCTGGCTTTAAGCAGCTTTAAGCAGCTCCATGGTGTGGGTGGTTGCATCATAGCATTCAATAGCTCTTTTCTCACTGATGGAGATATTATGCTTAGCAACACTGCTTGGCAACCAGTCATTGCATCTTGGGTTATGGGAATATCGCTTGTGCTCAAAAGAGTTAGAGATATTGCAACCATATGCAAGATTGTGCACAGTATCACCATTTGAAGATATGGTCCCCAGGTTACCTGTCTCCTCCAGTGTGTGCATAAATTACTTATGCCTATGTAGGGAATATACAGACAAATGTACATTCATTACCCATACAAAGGCAATCTTCTAAAGAACTATGTTCTGTTCTTTGATAATTTTCCCATTTGTAAATAACATATTGTTGTGTCTTGCCAAACACTTCTAGAAAAACTATCACCTATTTTCTATACAAATATAAACTTGGATTATGCCCTCTTTGTCGCATGCACATAGAGAAATTTGATTTCAATGGGATTTTTTCCCCCATTAAAATGTAATTTGAGTGCAGGTCAAATTTACACTCAGAGTGATGGGGGGGGGGGGGGGAGGGGGGCAGGCAGATCCCAGAGGAAATTGGCAGATTGGAACATGCAACATGTTAAAGACCTATAGTGGTTTGTCTTAGCATATTTCTGCCTGCCAACATTTCAGAATCAGAAATAGGGACATGGTTATTTCAATGTGTCTCAGATAGTGCAATGTGTGAAATAATCTTAATCCTTCCTCCAGTACCGCCCTGGCTCTCAACACCTAGAGGGAGAATCTGTGCATAAACCTAACCAAATAAGAGATCCAAGTCATCATTTTTAAAAATGTTTATTTTATCATGAAGAAAATCTGTCTATGTGATTTCTGGGAATGAAAAACAGCACATAATCAATCAATCAATCAATCAATCAACATTTCACTATATTTTCATAAAGGTGGAAGCACATCAGTTCTGAGAAAAGTTGATGTCTCTTCCAAAGTAAGGGCCCCAGTTACATGTATTTTTCCCTTGAATGCTAAATCAGAAGTAAGGAAGCACATCAGTCACAGAAATCTCACTACCCCACTTCTTTTCTGAACAGAGCAAAGCCATCTGCAGATGTCCCTTTTTCCTACAGAAAGATTGGATAAATTGTATTGTCGAAGGCTTTCACGGCCGGCATACGAAGGCTGGTGTGGATCTTCCAGGCTGTGTGGCCGTGTTCTGGAAGTTCTGTTTCCTAACGTTTCGCCAGCATCTGTGACCGGCATCTTCAGAGTGCAGGAGCACAGACAGGAGCAGTTCTCTCTGTGCCCAGGATGGTGTGACCCTTTTGTGGGTATTTATAGAGATCTGAAGGGGGGGTGATTGGGGTGGGTTGGGGGGGGCTGGGGGGGTGGGGGGCTGGGTTAATGAGTGGCTGCTTGTTTTGGTATCAGAATATCTGTGTATCTTCCTGTGGGTTAGGCAGGGTTTTTTCTTCTATTGAGTTGTTAACGAGTGGCTGCTGAGGGTGATTAGCAGGTTCATTGTGTGAGCTGTTCGCATGTCCTGGTGGTTGAGCTCACACAATGAACATGCTAATCACCCTCAGCAGCCACTCGTTAACAACTCAATAGAAGAAAAAACCCTGCCTAACCCACAGGAAGATACACAGATATTCTGATACCAAAACAAGCAGCCACTCATTAACCCAGCCCCCCACCCCCCCAGCCCCCCCCAACCCACCCCAATCACCCCCCCTTCAGATCTCTATAAATACCCACAAAAGGGTCACACCATCCTGGGCACAGAGAGAACTGCTCCTGTCTGTGCTCCTGCACTCTGAAGATGCCGGTCACAGATGCTGGCGAAACGTTAGGAAACAGAACTTCCAGACCACGGCCACACAGCCCGGAAGATCCACACCAGCCATTGGATAAATTATTAGAAGTGTAGTGCACCCTATAAGTACCTATTCATATATGAGTCCAAGGCTTATTTCTCGTAAAAAAGGCACCAAGATCACAGCTTACTTAATGAAATCAGACAACCGAAGCTGAACGAGACAGCACTGACTGTGTTTACAACTCTGCAGGACCTTCCTGGAAATAAACATTTCTTCATCTCTATCTCCCAAATTCACTTTTAAAAATACATTTACAGTATATTAACGAATTATCATGAGCAAAAATACATTTATAATTAGCACCTCCTTTTGTGTCTCTCTCGCTCATATCATTCAAGAATCTCTGGCTCTGCTCTGAACCATTCTTAAATAAATAGTAAACTCTGAGATCTTAGGTGTGAAGCTGCCAATTGGAAGACACTTCTAAGGTTGTTAATTACAACTTTGACAACAATCCAGTTACCGTTTTCCCTTAACTGATTGCAAAAAGATCACACTTCCAATAATAGGAGGAAGATAAATCTTTTATGGATAAAGCAGGTACCAAAAGAGCATGCTCAGAAGAAGCCTCTTAGAAGGGAACATAAAAAAAATGAAAATAGATCTTAGGGAAAGTTGATTCATTTCAGCGGCTTGGGGCCTGGGAGTGCACTTTGAAGAATGTGATGATACTGGAGAAATTCATCACAGCAAATGGGTATAATGTTCCAGTTTGTAAACAGAGTTTTAGAGTTTCCTGTGCTGTGCAAGCTCAGGCATTGGTTTATCCAATAAACCATTGTTAAACATGGTTAGCATAATGTGCAAACACAGTCACTGTGAATAGGTCAACACAAGTGTAAGTTTGGGGCAAAGGGATTTATCCTTTTATTGTATTTAATCCAAGTTCCATTCAGAGTAGAAAAAAGAAACATCCACCCCCATTTTGTCCTAAGTGGGCTTGTATTTTTCCCAATGTGTTTATAAATATATACCCAAGATTATGAAATGTCTAGATCTGAAACATATAGAAATGTGTATTTTACATCAGCTGAGGAAGGAAAAGATGCCACAGCTGTAGGTTCTCTGGTCTCTTCCTTCTGTTAACCTATTTTGGTCCCCCATGCTTATTTGCTATGCTTCATATTGTACTTATTCCAACAGGCAGGGAAATCTTTGCATTTACCCTCTAAAGCAGGCCACCAAGTTGTCTGGAAAGTTTCCAGTGAATAATCTCATCATCATCATCTCTGCAGCAAATCTTGTAAACGTCATTGGAAAGGTCTTCCTATATATTCCTCCCATGGTCTGGACATGCGAGATAAATGCCCAGTGTGCCCTGCCCATTTATACTTTTCCATTTTTGGAAATTAGTCTGTCATCAAATTGCCTCATTTCTGATCGCACATCAGACTATCCAGATGAATAAGATGATAAAGGGATTGTGTGAAATGAAAGTGATGGCCTGGAGGTCCTTCTCTGCTTTCCCATACCACAAAGTGGGGGCCACCGATTTACCGTAAGCTTCCTAGTAGGAGTATCTGGTCCCTACTCTTACATCTGTTTCACAGCAGGTGTCCTCCTCCAAGCCCTTTTAATTCCATTTTTTGCATTTTGCTGCAAGATGGTTGTTGAATAAATGCAATTTTTGCTGGTTTTAATCGCTGGTGCTTAGTAGACATTTTTAATGATTCCTTGAATTCTGATTTGATATTTTAATAGCTTTATCTATTTTTTAATTTTCTAATATATGCAACTATTTTTAGATTATATTTTTAGAATAGGCTTTTTATCATTTTTAAGGTCTTTGACTGTACATCATCTTGAGAACTTCTGTTTTTAAAAGGGGTGAATAAATCTAAAAATAAATGTATCAAGTCTAAACTAGACTTGGAAACTAGTTCCCAAAGGCATTTTTGGATCCAAAAGTTCCAACATAGTATTCCTTCGGCTGTTGGCTTATTGGATAGGGCTGTGCAGTGCTTCAGTTTCACTTCCAGAAACTCCCAGCTTTGGAGAGAGTGGGAATGCAAATCTGCTCCTGTTTGCAACGATGTCTTTCCTGGATTGCAAGGCTGACCTACCGTATAATTCTGGGATAAGATGCAGCTGCTATAAAGATTTGCAGAGAGGTGCTGCATTAGCATTCTGTGTACACTCCTAAACTCCTTTTTGGAACGGAATCCAAACTCTGCACAACCTAATATCTGCTCATAGCACCTGAGAAATTGTCTGCCATTTTGAATTTCCTTCGGTGCTCCAGGGCAGTCAACATACTCTAGGGTTCACTTGCTATGCTAATCTATAGTTTATTTTAAGGTGAATTGATTAAGCTACAGTTGATGGGTTAATGCACCCCTTGAATCCTTAATGTGGTTTGCTTCATTTTGTCTTAGTGTGTAATACTGACTTAGTCATTGTTTTGATAGCTAGATCATATATAAACTCAGATCATATATATATCTCAACCTGGTTGATAGCTTAGATCATATATAAACTCAGCTTGTAGCTGGCCTGCCCTAACTTAAAGCAAGTGTTGGATTTTCCATAGTGGGTGAAGTCAGATGATTGTAGTAGGGTTTGCAGGGGTTTGAAAAGGCCTTGCAATGAAGTCCACTTTGGAACAAAGTATTAAATATAGTTCCATTCATATATTTTGATTATTAGCTTGCTTATCAGCCAACATATACAGTATATAAGAAATGTTTGCACTGATGTTAGATGTGTGTGGATTGGAGATGTGAACATGCATATACTTTTGTATGTGGATGAAATGGTGCTGTTGGTTGAGAACCCAAATGATTTGCAGTGAATGTTGAATTGAATGATGCAATGAGAAAGTATGGATCTGAAAATTAATGTACCAAAGACCAACATAAGTGTGTTTGCAGGATAAAATGAAGAGAACAATTGCAAGTTGGTGAAAAACTAGAGCAATTAGATTGACTTGTGTGAAGAAAAGTTAAGATATGCACATGCTAATAGAAAGGTAGTGTGAGAAGCAGTGTGGTGTACTAGCTAAAATGTTAGACTAGGAGTCGAGACCCAGGTTCCAGTCCATCCTCAAGAAGGTCAGTGGGTAACATGGCCAGTCACACTCTCTCAGCCAACCTACCTCAAAGGATTATTACTTGTGGGGAAAAATAGGTAGAGGGACCATTATGTATGCTGTCTTGAGCTTTTGAATGAAAAACAAGATAGAAAATCAACCAATCAATAAATAAAATCAATAAATAAAGTGTGATCTTTTTAAAGTACTGAATGTCTAGCAAAATAAGCAAAAATGGCTGTGTGTAAGACCATATCAAGAGAAATATAAAAGTAAGCTGAATGCAATGGGAATAGATTACATGTGATTATGTAAGAGCCCTTCCAAAAATCACCCATAACACATCAGTCAAATCGTGGCATAGCACAAAGTGTGAACTGTGAATTGGTTTGAATCAGACTCATGTGATGTTCTCCTTGACAAACAGGTGGTCTTTGTCTCATGGTGGATGTAGAACATGGGTAGATTGAAAGCTGAGTCAAGTAAGTTTGTGATCTTAATGACTTGATTACTCTGTATGGGGCAGAGTCTTATCACTGAAGGTTGGAAATGAACTGAGATAATTTTTCTGTACGTGATTAATGTGTTTTTCACTTAAAGTTGTATTCATTATGTGATGAGCCAGTGTGCATGGACCAGGTTTATATTTCATTAGGGATGGGCATAGCTCATAAGCATATAGATGTAGTTCTTAAACTCTATATATGGTGATTTTTTTGACATACTTCATGGACATAAAGTTTTGCCTTGGCTTAAATCCAGATGACGTTAAAAGAGAGGTCATTTAAATGTTAAAAGATGAGAATGGGGACAACGCAGATATAATTCTGTTTTACTGAGACAAGCCTGTGAGATCTTGAAAGGATTAATGGACTTAGTGAGAAATCTTGCATGAATTCTGATGAACAAAAAGGGTAGAGAGAGAGAGGGAAACTTTTTAAAAGTGCTCAGCATGCCAGAAAGTATGCAACTAGTCATTACTTTTACTTTTAAAATTTCCATATGCATTATTTTTCCAGCTGGTAATAGCTTTAATGACACTGGAAATGTATGCTTAAAGTGTAAGTGGAGAATTACATGCTGCAAAATAATTGCATGTCACGGCGAGAGACTTGGAAGAGGTTTATTTATATACTGAACCCAGAGAGAGCTAAAGGGAAGTGAGTTGTGTGATTGGCTCCTACTTTTTATTTTCTTACATCCCACTGAAGTAAGGGAAGAAGCAGAACAGAGGAACAGAGCTAAGGATTAGCTTATTTTTCTTTTTTCTCCCCCTCCTTCTGATTCAACTAAGACAGTGTTGTCCAAACTTGGCCACTTTAAGATGAGTGGACTTCAACTCCCAGAATTCCCCAGCTAGCCATGCTTGGGAATTCTGGGAGTTGAAGTCCACTCATCTTAAAGTGGCCAAGTTTGGACAACACTGAACTAAGAGCAGGTTTCCTCATGCTTGTTATTTAATGATCAGGGACTGGGGACTGAAATGGGCTGCTAGGTGTGGCTGTTTTCTACCCACATTGCATTGCTTCAAAAGCAATGTTAATGCAAAACTCTCCAGCTTGAACTTCCCACAAGCATCTGGCTGACCCCTGTAGGATCAGAACTGGAGTCAAAAGATCTGAGCAGCAGGACTCCTTTCATGTTTTTATTACAAGCAAGGGAATAACAGCAAAAACTCTGCTCATTTAGTTCATTCTTCATCCCCTACCTCCTATTTGCCAAATAACTGAGGCTGTAACATCACAGCTATCAATTCAGCACATCAGCATTCCTTAAATTTTTCAAACATCTCAGCTTTTCTTTCCTCTTCCATGCTGTTGCTTCCTATAGGGTCGCTACAAGCTCAAGCTTTGTTCATGGCGAGGCTGTGCTCCTCCTTCTCTTCCCCCTCCACTGTCCCCTTCCACTTCCGTGGACCCAGCTGGTCCATGGAATCAATATCACACTGAGGAATAATGATTTGGGCTACTTTTCAGTCTTGATATTAAGAATGGATTTTCTGATGCTTTGCGTGAGTTGTACATCTATCTCTTGTGGACACATGTTATTCTTAAGCATGCCATGAAGGACTATGCGTAAATATGTTAAACAAATGGAACAAAACAAACACTTGTGCAGTGATCTGTCTGGTGATCTACTGCCTTTTGGCTGCCTACCTGCCATTAATTCCCAAGGAAGACATCAGGGAACTCCTCTCTTTGGGTTTTTCCAGTAACCATGTTACAATCACCACTGAGATAGCCTCAGTGAAAAATCTGGGGACATTCCTTTAATTTTTATGCCAACACATTTGATGGAGCATTTCAAAATACCATTTGTCCTGAGCTGTAATTAAAGTATATTTAAAAGACTGCAAGAATCAACTCCTTTGCTTTGGGTTGTAAGGGGAACTCTGGGGAAGGGAATTTCTCAAACAAGTGTCAGCACTGAGAAAGCTGGTCATCCCTGCATATTGGAAACAAATGAAGGGGAAGGAGATTTAGCTTGACTTTCCCTATGAAGTGCAAGGTGGGGGGGTTGTCTGTGCAAATATGAATCTCTTTCATTCACAGTATGAAGCAGGGCAGTCTTCAAATGATTTATAGCTGCAAAACTTGCTATTTGTGATAGGCCACTTCTGAGTAACCTTTCCATGTTATACATTTTATGTGCTTGATATGACACAGTGGCTGGATTTAAACAGCACACTAAAACGTAATGTGGTTTGTTTGGTTTTGGCATAGTGAGATATACACACACACACACACACACTTACACATACACATACACACACACATATATACATATATATATTATATACACACACATACATATATACAATATACAATATAATAGAGATAAACAATGCATAACTACGTATTGGTAGAAAAATGTCCATGTCACAAGTCCATGATAAACTTTTTTAAAAATTGCAAAACAGATTGTTGAGTGGAAGTGTAAGGCTGCTTTCTTCCCACGGGTCTCCAGATCCTTAAATATCTTTGTAAACACTCCCTCTCTCATACTTTCCTCAGGAGATCAAGGCTGCTTTTTATTATGAAAACCTATTGGGATTTTGTTCAACCAATTTGCTTATATACTTGGCCAACCATGCATCTCTGTCCTAAAAAGGTTGGCGTACATTTGTGCACTTTCCTGTGGAAAGACAAGAATTCTTCCTTTGAACAAGATCTCTAGAAGGTTGTGTTGCCATGACTATGAACCTAATTCTGAGTATTGGCAGAATGATTAATTCAATCCAGGGATGCTTCTTTGGAAGGTAAATTGGGTACTAATGGCCAGTGACACTCAAGCTACCCTTGGCTTCTAGCCTGCTGAAATATAGGAGATTGTGTTAAAAAAGCAGGATCTTCAGTGAAATAAAATCAATCATTCTGAACTCAGTTCTTTGCTTCTAGTTAAGATAGCATTCATTGTTATACTAAATCCAGTACTCTTGCAGATAGTTGGAATCCA
Source organism: Liasis olivaceus (assembly GCA_030867105.1). Taxonomy (NCBI): domain Eukaryota; kingdom Metazoa; phylum Chordata; class Lepidosauria; order Squamata; family Pythonidae; genus Liasis; species Liasis olivaceus. Next base: position 65,892,616 of record CM061349.1, read on the forward strand.
AGTTTAAATCCACATCCTACTCCAAATACTTTTTTCACTGATTGGCTCAAAAAGTCTCCTGGAACATCGTTCCAGGAGGAATACTAGGACCACTCATCAAAACCAATATGTAGCTACCATGACCTTTTCTTCTTCACTGATTCTCTCTGGGGGAAAAAAAATGTTAGAAGCAGCAATGGGTAAAGAATATTGTGTTACAAATGGAAATAAAAAGCAATCTTTATCGATCCATTGGTGAAAAAATACCAAAACCTTAGTTGGGTGATACATTAATTATGGCCAACCAAAGTATCTGAAAATGGCACATTAGGCCAGGTTTTGAAGCCAGTTCAAAGTGGCACTGAGCAAGCCCCTGGATTTTGATTGAAACAATTCTTTAGAAAACATAGGAGGTATAAGCAAAGCCTTCTTTTTTATTTTTTTGAGATTTCCAGCCCTACACAGCTGTTTCAGAAGTTGTACCTAGCTGCTTTGCCTCTCCCCCATCCTCAAGCATTCCAGAATATAACTTTTGAAGACATGTGCAGCCCTAATTCAAAGCGTAAGTGGAGAATGACAACAACTGGACCCTCACAAAGTTCCACAAAGAAGGCCGGGCATATCCACAAGCAAAATCTCTGGAAGTGCTTGTCTGCAGAACATTTTATGGACTTCAACGTCGAATTTAATTTTAGTTGTTCGGTAAGGAAAATATCCACAACGGGTCCTTGTGCTGCTTCAGAAGTAGCCCTCCCTGTGCGTGGTCTCCCACTGTCATCTTTGTTCAGATTGAGCTGATTCATTTCTGGCTCAGCTGCAGTGTACTTAGAGTTGCCCAAAAGGCAATTTTACTATTTACAGTAGTGAAGCTCTGCAGAACTTGTGGGCAGACCATTTCCCCATTGGTGGGAACTTGCTTTGTTCTAGCTCTTGGGTTTAAGCCAGCCTCTCCCTCTCTCCCCTGTAGAGGTTCAGCTGCCATGGCATCATGCCAAAGTGCTCTCATTTCAACAAACACTCTTAATGCTAAAGAGGGATAGTGCCTTCATAGCTTGGCTTTCTCCTTCCAACATCTGTTCATGGGGAGGGGGGATCTCTAGGCAAATATACACCACACGAAGTAAACCCAAGGCCCTGACTGAGGACTATTTGTTGCACTCTCCTAATGGACTACAGGGTTAGCTCATACCATGCTCAGTGTTGTGAGGCAGGTTTGTGGACAAGAAGGTAATCACAGAGGCTTCCAACTGTTTTTGTGCAAGTAAAGATGGTGATAGTGTGGAAATGTCCATTTTTTAAACAAAGATTTGGAATATATCCCACTGTTGCTCATTTTCAAGCTGTTAACAACATTGCTGATTATTCCAATAATGTCACAAACTGTATGTGATGCTCAGCTCCTTAATTTTTTCTCCCCAATATAACAGAGTGTTCCCTACCCCTTTATCCCCAGCACATTTCCTCTAAAATTCAGCTCAATTTGCCTTTTCTTATGTTTCCCTCCCCCAACAGAAAAGGTTACAGAGGAACTTACAGTGAAAAAAAAAAGTTGGAAGAAAAAGGGTCAAGCAATATGAAATCATGTAATCAATGAAATCTGGAAACATGTATAACCTCAAACACATTGACTGGGTGTTTGTTCAGTTGGAAGTTGAAGCATTCTATGTATGGGTCTGAGCATTTCTAAGAGCTAGAATCTAATCTGCACAAGAATTATCGTTTTGTAACTATAACAGAAAGATTATTTATTTACTGGAAAAAACAATACAGAGACAGCCAAGCCTAGCACCCACCTAAGAGGGGTCAAAGAACATATGCTTCATGCTTGTCTGCTTGGAAGAAAGGCAGAAGGAAGTGACTCCAGACTAGCAATCTCTTAAACAAAGACCAGGCAGAGTGACAGATAAGAAGAGGACACAGAGTAAATCCATAATTCTCTACCTGCACTCTACTCCCCCTCGTGGTCAGTAAGTCATGAGATGCTGAAGAATTAGTATCATTAGAATAGATTTCCAACATACACATCAAGGAAGAAAGTGACACAGATGAAGGACATGAGCTATTCTCTATAATCCTACAATTCAAGAGAGAAAACAATGCATTATTCAGGTTCCAGCTGAATGTTAGAAACATACTTACATTTTAAAACATGATGCCATTGCTTTATTGCAATCGCAAAACAAAACAAAAAATAAAAAACAAAACCACAATGTGAACAGAAATACAAAAGAAAGCGAAAACCAAGCAAGCATAAAAAAATGTTAAATAAGATACTGTAAGTTAAAACAGTAATAATAGATATATTGGAAATTAATACAACTCAGTTTTTCAACAAGTTGAACCTTGTTTATATGGAATCACAGTGCCCAATTTTTCCTTTATGCCAGTCAAGAACCATTTCAAAGGCTGAGAGCTGAGACATTTCATCAAGCCAGCCTTTTGTATCTGATATATAAGTGTCTTTCCTTAAACACATGCTTTTTTAGCATGCTTCTTTTTTCTGTTGACTGTCTTTTATTTTAAAATGTAAGCTGCGCTGAGTTATCCGGATTCAGGTAGCCTTTTACATTTAATAAAATAAATAACAATAACTTTTTCAACAATCCTGGTATGGTAGGTTGAAAGTTCTTCATGAATAGATACATTCCACATTCTTGAAATAAAATTTAACAACACATTAAGAACTTTAAATCTTAATTACTTTCCTAGAATCTGGTTCACCATGCTGAGATACCAAACCAATGTGAAGAAACAAAAGTGCAGGACTCAATAATGTTCTAACATACTTTCAAATTACTCCTACATGGGAAGGTAGACAGCCAACCCTATTTAAACATCTATGGAAGAGTTCAACAAACCCCCCAAAAAACATTTTTTAAATGAATTACTTATTCAAAGATCACAAGAACCATAATTTAACATGTTTTAAAGCTTGAGAGGATTGACCTGGTTTAAAAAAAAAACTTCAGTTCTATATTTCAAATTTCTGCTAAATTATCTATATATATTTTAATACAATTCTTTAATTATAACTGGAACAGAATTGTTGGTTTGGCCTCTTAAACAATGTTTGTCTGTTATACTCAGGGGTTATGCTATACTATATAATACTAGGAATTTCTGAGGCAGCCAATGTATTTGGTCCAAACACAGAACATAGCAAGTGTTTTATCTGAACATATTCCTATTTAGCAGTTTTAAGCAGATCATATTCCATTTGTAACCTTTCAATAGTTTTAAAAATATCATTAATAATTAGCTGATCCAAGGTAATGCTTCCATTTCAATCCAAATTTTCCAAATCAAAGTTTAACCTGCCATCTTTAAGTAAGGGTTATTCTAAAGCAGTATTTCTCAACCTTGGCAACTTTAAGATATGTGGACTTCAACTCTCAGAATTCCCCAGCCAGCATGCTGGCTGGGGAATTCTGGCAGTTGAAGTCTACATATCTTAAAGTTGCTAAGGTTGAGAAATACTGTTCTAAAGGGTCAATATAAGAGCAGTTTGATGGCAGAGAAATTGCCTAGAGAGTGGTGGCACCTCTTCACTGGATGAGCAAGAACTGGACAGTCATCTGTCATAGGATACTTTAATTTGGATTCCTGTCCTTAGCACCTGATGACCAAAATGGCCCCTTCAGCTTTTGAGATACTATGAAGAAAGAGGAAGATCTCATGCTTTCCTCATCCCCCCCGCCCCCTGCCAAAGTCATCCTTCCCACTCAACTTTTTTTTTAAGAAGAAAGAAAACTCCACAGGAAACAGTTCTTACTCCTTCAGAGACAGATTATTGCAAGAAGAAACAGGGAGCCTGTTTCCAGGATGGAAATACTTCAGAAGTATTTCTCCTTAAGGATGCAATGTTAGAACTGTGATGGTAAGTCATCTCCAGGCATGAAGAAGGGAGTCAGGCAACTGAGGAATATAAATGAAAGATGAGGGTGGTATGATACATTGCAATGAGGGCTGGTACTTGGGCTCCAAGGAGGGTTGTTATGTCTGAATCCAGATTTATTCAACAAGAGAACAATCAATAAAAGGTTAAAGAAAGGGGTGGGTGGTGAGTAAGATACAGAAAAAATAGGGACAAGACTACACAGTGAATGATAGAGGTGAAGAGGGAATCCAAGACCTAGAGGGTGACATGGGAATGTCTCTGATTCATTAACATAAAACAAAGTTTGCCTGAGTTTTTAAACCAACTTCTGAAAATATGGGCTAGCAGCTAATCCTTTAAAACAAGAAGAGTCCAAATCTTGTGCGTGATTCCATATTCTTTTAGACCTGTGGTTCACACAAGCTTATGTCTTTCAATAACATTTGTTAGTTGGAAAAGGTGCTGCCAGTTTCCTCCTCTAGCAAGATGGCCAGATGCAGAAGGAGGCAGGGCGCTCCACCTTTCAAGGCTATCTAGATAAGAGAATTTCATTCAGTGTAGACTGCCAGGTTACAACTGACTAAATACAATTTTCTGTAGAATTAGTCCAGATATTGAAACTCCATTCACTTTTGTATCTGATCATCATACAAAAGTAGCCCAGCACCTCTGCATTACTAAAACTCCAAGAAACTCAGCCTCCTTCACTTCCTGCCATTTGTCCTTCCTAAGCAGAAGTCCTACAATGGGCTCAGACATAGCACTGTTTCTCACCTCTCAGACCATGCAGGTTTATTTCCCACTTATTCTTGGTTTATCCTACAACAAACAAGTGTTAGATACCACAGCCCTTCTCTTTTCCTGTCTGAAGCCATACTCGTAGTTCAACGTATGCGTACGCATTAAATTCTGCTGTATTTCCCCTGAGCTCTCACTTTTTCATACCAAGGTAATAAAAAAGCTCTCAATGAATGGAATTAAATTAAGCAATTGCATTAGGGAAGTGGCCAGTGTATGCACCTGCAGAAGAACTGAGCCATACAACTATCTGTATGGTCTTCATGTACTGTAATAGAGCAGTGAAGATGATATAGGAGCATGATCAAATGCTGTGATACCAGCAATTAATTGTCTGGGTAAATAAAATAAAATAAAATAAAATAAAATAAAATAAAATAATAAAATAAAATAAAATAAAATAAAATAAAATAAAATAAAATAAAATAAAATATGTCTTATGGCCCTCCTGTTACCCATAAAAGTGCTGAATGGACCTGAACCATGTTGTGACAACTTCACGTGGAATAGCTTCTCACATGGTTATCTGAACACGTCTTGTTTGAATAAGCCACAATCAACTAAATGCATGCATCATGCAAAACTATCACCAACAAACCATGATGGCTGGACCCCTATGGGGGACTACACCAAAAGCAGACCAACCTTTTCTGTGTCAGCACAGCTGGTTGCCAGGAAGCAAATTAGAGGCTCTGTCACAGGCCAGACATAAGCAAGACTGGGCTCAATTTCAGCTAGCTGAAATAAAACAGCCTTTGAAAAAGTCTTTTCACAATACTTTTGGGGACAGATTCTACCTGTGGTGCAACAGGCAAGCAAGATCGACTGACAAATCCAAAGGAAAAGCAAGCAACAGGATCAGATAAAATTCAGGGTCCAAACACAGGATATTCATAAGCAAGAACTAAGTTTTCACAGGTTGTTCTCAGCACTGTCCAAATGGAGTGCCATAAATAATCAATGCTGAACCTCCACCCAGCTCACATCTGAGTGTTATCAAAGCGTAGCTGCAGAGGCAGATGTCTTGTTACACTTGCACATCTTTTGGCTAGCCTCTCAGAACGCTGAAGTTCAGCTCTCTGATCCTGGATGTTTATTAAATGCTTTAAGTGAACGACATTTTGAATTTGAGTTATTGTTAATGGATGGAGACAAGGGGCCCTGTGAACTGGCAAAATGGGGTCACCAGCTGCAGTACTGCTGGAATCTCAAGCCACAGGACTGCTGTCACTCGATGCTTCTGGATCCACTTCTTCCCCATCCTCCTCATGTGAAGACACACCCCTAGCAGGGCCATAAGACAATCATCTTCTGGCTCAACACAGCATGTGAACCCAGTATAGTGTGACCAACCTCTTAATCCCAAAGGCAATGTAGATTATTGGGTCCAGAGAGGCATCGGGGGGGGGGGGGGGGTTAAAAAAAAAGTCAGGATGGCACCTGCTACCTTTTGATCAAAGTCCATTCCCTTTCTTTACATGTGCTGCGCATGTAAAAAAAAGGCACGGCTTTGATCACATAGTTGTGGCTGCCATCTGAACCGTTTTGACCCCACTTCTTCTGCAGATGCTTCTGATTTTCATGTTCCTCTCATAGACACATGCTCCTTCACTTGCACCATATTAATTGATTAATTATTTCTAGGACCCCATGTGCTTCATCACTCTTCCTCCCTGCAGTCTGGTCTCCAGTATCTAATCAGACGATCGGGTAGCTGTCAAGGACCAAGCTGCATGTTCTTCTGTTATTAATGACATCAGAAAAACTTCCTGAACAGCTTTCAATCAGTTAGTCAATTAAGTAAATTTATGTCTAGCTTTTCCACCTATAGGGCTCACAAACTGGCTAACTTTAAAATATAAAGAGGTTAAAAACTAAAAAAAGCCCAAACATTATTAATGGTACACATATACTAGCATACCCATCATGTTCTTTCCTTTTGGGAAAGCAATTTATGCAAAGTGCCAAAAAGGGGCAAAGACTAGTAAGCCAAAGAAATTAAAAGCATGAGAAAATATAGAGAAAAGGAAGTATAGCTAAATCTAGTTAACACCATCGCCTTTCACTTACACCTCCCCGTAGCTTTCTATCCTTGCAAACTATAATGATTTCCACCACATCTGTATACCGCTGTTCTCATTGTGTGTTGTACTTTCTACTTCTTGATTCAGGCGCCATCCAACCACAATTCTAATTATTAAAATTACATTTAATTAACTAAAATTTAATTAAAAGTGAATTAATCTGTTTAAAAGTCTCCCTAATCACAAGGGACTCAGGGTGACATACAAAGAGGATTACAAACATATAAAAAATTGAGTAAGCAGAACGGAAATAATAACAGTGCCTTACAAAATACAAAAGCCTTAAAATATCAGAACATTCCAGCAGATTCAAAAATCACCCCTGCCCAGAGACAGCTGGGCAGACTAAGTTACCAGCCTTAGTTCCATCTGTGCCACATGCAGCATTCCTTGCTGACAGAAAAGACAGTACAGTGGTACCTCGGGTTACGAACGCCCCTCCTTATGAATTTTTCGCGATACAATCAGCTCCAGCCCCAAAAATTTACCTCGCCGTGCGACCTCCACCCCGCGCTACGAACCGGATCCGCGGCCATTTGCCCTGCTGCCACGTGGTCGCGGCTTCCTGTGGGCGAGATCGCGGTAGCAAGGAGACGTTCGGTGAGGCTTGTGGTGTGTTTTCTGGCGTTTGGAAGGTTTTTGGTGTGCTTGTCAGCATGGCTCCAAAGAAAATGCAGAGCCGTATGTATTTACATTGAACCTTATGGGGAAATTTGCCTCGCGGCGCGACCAAATTCAGAGGGCGGAATGGATTAACCGTATTTACATTGAACCTTATGGGAAAATTTGCCTCGTGGTGCGACAAAATTGAGTTGCGATCAGAGTCACGGAACGGATTAAATTCGTAACGCGAGGTACCACTGTAAAAGTCAATTCTGGCACATTTTGGCTCACGTGCCACCAGTGAACCAAAACCCAGTTTTATCCCAAAGAAGCTCATGCTTTTTTATGCAGACTAGAATCTGACTGTGGACACTAATTTGTAAGCCAATATAGTGTTACCCACATCCTACCAACCCAGATATAGAGACAGTGTACTGATATACATTCAGGGTGCATTGTTTAATAGTATAATGATGAATAATAATAGTATAATTTCTTAGCTAATTTCCTGAAAGTAGAAAGGGTGGAAGTTCAGTGCAGCTCTCTAGGACCAATGCCCTGGACAAGGTGCTTTCCAGACATATTAGACTTCAACAGCCACAATCATAAGGGAATTCTAGGAAGTGAAGTCCAATAGATCTAGGAAACAGCAGATTGGGGAAGGAGATCCCCAGCTTTCCCTTAGCAGTACAATTCTTTAATTCTAAGAGTTATTATAGTCCTCATGCAAACTGATCTTCTGTAGTAATCTTGATTTTATGCTGAAATATATATATATGTATGTAGTTAGGACTGTGTTTTTTTTTAAAAAGAAAAACAAATTAAATTATACATTTTAAATTTAAAGAAATTAATTTAAGTGAAGTTTGTCATTTATTGTTTTACAACTGAACCATATTTTATCATTGTTATAATGTCGCTGTGTGAAGCATCTCAACTGCAGCCACACTATAGAATACTGCCCATCGTTGTTGGTGGTAGGGGTTTCTCCTAACAATCATGGGAGTGTAACCAGGAAGCATACTTCAATCTCTTTAACAGGTTTTTCACTAAAGATATGTTTTACTTCTGCAAATTTTTGCTTCCCTGAAGCTTGCTGAAATCCCTCCGGAATACCAATAATATCATTTTAGCTACCCAAACCATGGAACTTTCAGCCATAACATCAAAAATAGATGAAATGTTTCTGCTAAGTAGGGCTTCATAGAGAGATAGGGTTCCCAAATCTCACTAAATCATAGGATGTTTAACCATGATTTCCTAAACTTACCAAATGTGGCTGGGTTCACGTAATTCATTGAACCATAATCCATTGCTTACTAACCAGAACTGCCAGGTTTGTACACAACAGTGTCCACAGCAAAGTGTGATGTTGCCAGAATGACAAGTGCCCAATGTTGCCATCACACATTACTTACTTACTTCTCAACATCCAATGCAAGTACACTAAGTCACAGCATTTGCATTAAGACATCATCACACACACCATCATTTCCCTTTTTGCTACCTGTGAACATCTAGGTTTATATAATATCTGAAGTGAAAAGCAAACCATATTTTGGCTTAGGACAATGTATGTGCTCCTCCAACAGACATGTGTCAGGATGAGCGCTGCATAAATTTGGAAGATTACATGGTACAGCAAGTTTTTAGAACTCCCTTCCTTTGCTGTCAAATGTAGAAGATGATGCAAAGTTCAAACTGAAGACGTCTACCTATTACAGGTATATTGAGATTTATACCTTAATAGAAGACTTGACAGATTGACCAGGAATCAAAAAGACTTGGGACATTTCCAAGCTCTTTCCCTAACAGGTAAAGTTTCTCCTGTAGGTCAAGTTTGACTCCTGCTGACTGGGTTCATGCAGTTTTCTTGGCAGGCTTTTCCCCGGCATAGCTGTACTGTACATCTTGGTATTCCAGACATTTACCCTTATTCTGGAACAGACCACTTGGCAAAAGTCTCATAGAGAAACTCAGCTGGATTAGATTCTTTATTACAGACAAGAATGAAACCAGACCCATATCAATGTCTCCTATCCTAATAGTAACCAGACCCAATTCTGCCTAGCTTCGGAGTCTGCCCAAGATGAACCAGGTGTTGCGACTTGTTGAGACTCTTTCCTAAATTTCCTTGATTTCTCAGCCAGAGACCAAGGAGCAGTAAGGGGCTTTCTGGCAGGGGACACACTTGTAAAGCTGTGGACATTTGCTGGCAAGGCAGTTTGGAATTAGGAACTTACATTATTTGGGTTGCAGCTGTCTCCTTTGAAGCGCCTTTGGGATTTGTTTGTTGAATAATAAGGCAACTCTGTTTTTATGTGCAACCATAATGTACATTCAAAATGCATCTCCAGATACTTAGTGAGCTACTAGGGCTGGCAGACTATCAATAATGCAAATAGAAAGGCAAGGCAAGTGGATTATATATATCAAGTATGAACATACTAGTTGATATTCCAACATATTAAGACCATCCAGAGATGGTAGCTATATACAATCCAGATGGCAGGAAAGTCCTACTGAAGCAGAGGGATTGTTGACAGCAACGTAGTTGATTAGCTGAGAGAAATTAACTAAATATTCCAACTGATTCATTATCATCAGGGGATCAGAATCAGGGATGCTGAAACTCTAGCACGTAAAATGAAATCCAGTATCTTGAGCATCTGAATAGGTTTCTAGACCTTTGTGGTGTTTGAAAGTACATGGGATATGCCCAAGACCATACTAAAATGCAGAGAGGAATTCAGAGGAGGTTAGGTCTTCAGTGCCTGTGACAGAAGGCTGAGATTTAAACTGAACAAGATATTAAATCTGTAACATGCAGCTTATCTCACTTTCTTCATTACAGTAGAACAGCCTATTTGCTTCCTTTATTTTACCTTCGCCTTTGTGGAGTTTCCCTGCCAAACAACATACTTACTCCACTGTAAACAAATAAAAAAGGATCAGCTATCTGTAACGTATTTAGAGGAATGCTCAATAAGAATTTGAGTGCCTGTCTCAAAAGTGAAAATCTGACCTTGGAAAATTCTAACCCTGTCCCAATATACTGAAGTCCTATGCCCTCTCTTGACACCATTCACCCAGCACTCTTTAAAACCGGCCAATCTTCAGGAAAAGCACTTTGTAGGTCAAAGATTCATTCTCTTTGTATAGTAGGTTTATTCGTTGTGATGTGTGAGAAGGGAATCAGAATTGCTTTAAACCAGTACAAGTTGCTTGAAAATTATTTTAAAAGCTACTATAATTGACACAATTGGAACCACATTGCTGGAAAAAGCATTGCACGTGCCTGTGCTGGATTAATGTATGATCTGAAAACTGATCAAGGATCCACTTTCTGTACAGTTATGGCCAAAGTTGTTGCCAGGAAAGGTAGGATTTCTAGCGGCCCATCCCAGTGAGTATAGAGAGTAAAGAAGATTACTGTGATAGAAATATGCAAGAACCATTACCTAGGCAAAGGGGGCTGAAACATTTTTTTAAGCCCTGAGAAACAAAATAACATTCAGAAGTGGCTCAGGCAAACCCTGCTCTGATTCACCGGAGTATAAGAAGGGAGAGGAAGTACAGCATAATCAGACTTACAAGATTCAGTTATTATAGCCAATCTCAAGAAAAGTAGTTCTAGTCTTCCTGTGGAGTTGATTTCCTGGTCTGTTCTTCCTAGTTGGGCTGACAGTGAACAAGCATTTACAGAAGAATTGTAAGAGTAAACTTTGTGAAAAGGCTCAGCACTCAGGTGAGTTGGCTCAGTTTTGGAATCAACGGAGTTTTACTTAACTGTCTGTTTTTTTCTCTGCCAAATATCTCTCCTCCCCTCTTGGAGCCTATGTGGCAACTCATTCAATAATCCCATCCATATATGATGAAAAAGTAAGTGCAGAATTTAGGGAAGGTAGATTTGTTTTCTAGGAGAAGGATCAGGGAATTGCTACCTAAATTCAAGCAATATACTGTAGTTACCTGCCTGATGCTTCTTTGCAGCCGAACCTGAAGAGCCATAAGAAACGATTTTGTCCCCTAGTTCTTCAATCCCTCAGGTAGAGCTAGAGAGTAAAAGAAATTCCAACCCATCTATAACTTTCATCTTTCCACAGTTCACAGACAGCCCCTTTGCTCTGCTGACACACCCCAAAACCAAAGCTGTTTCCTCTGCAACAGTCAGGGTACCCAAAAGGAAACTTTCCTTGGCCTTACCTATCACTCCCATTCTGGAAGCCCCCTCCCTTGAGGCTCACCCCAGCCTTTTACTCTCTCCCATCCCATCTGCTGGCCCAGGGCTCCAAAGGAGAAGTGGGTGAGGAAAAGGGGCTATCTTCGCACCTCTCCCCTTTCAATCTCTCACCCAAATAAGGCTCAATGCTTCTTGTCCTCAAAAGGCCTACTGAAATTCATGAAGCAAAAAGCAGACAGCACAGAAATGGCAGAGAAGGATTCCATAAAAGTCCCATCTTCCTTGTGATAGATCTCTGCAGAACTGAGTTAGTCCAGCAAGGTAGTCCAGACAAGAGGCACAACGAGGAGTGCTAGCTCTATCTTTATCATAAGGTTATATTAACAGAATGTTGCAAGGCTGAACGTATTTCTCCTCTCCTTTCCTTTTAGTCTCCAGAAAACTAGGGAGGGTCCCTTTTGAAATGTTTCCCATGTCATCCCCTCTTCTGTGGGCTGAGACATTTGTTTACATGCCGGTTGTCCAGTCTGCAGCTCTCCCTTCTGTCTCCCAAGGTCATTCCCACGTGCCATTACAAGCTGTCAAGAAAAGACTAAAACGAATGTGGAGGCCCAGGCTAAAAGATGCACAGCAACGGCTAGTAAGCTAACCAAGATGTCACCATCCCATCAACCAAGTACAGTGGTGGTGATAGTTGTGAGATGTGTTTCAGCTTCTTTTGCCAGGATCGCTGCAGTTTCCTTCACTGTGCACTTTACTTGAAGTAAGCAATTCCTTTTCTCTAGAGATACAGATCAGCTGCTATCAACACATCACATTCTGAAATTTGAGAGAGCTGCCATCTCCAGCCTTATGTACCTCAGGCCACCTGCTCCTTCTTATGCAAGCACATTAACCTTCCATCCCCTTCCCCTGACAATCTCCAGTGACAAATCTATCAAGTGAGAGACTAGTTTTGTGATTGTTCTGACACACTGTCACAGCCTGTATTCTAACTCAATTCTGCTGTTCCGCAGATTGTAGGCAACCGCAGTCCAAAAATGTGTCATGGCATTCAAAAGCTCAGGAAGTGATCATTCTAGAAGCATTTGAACATCTTCTAAGCCAAGGGTTCCCAACTTGGGGTGCCCACACCTCCAAGGGGTGTGAGATGGAATTTCAGGGGGTGCAACAATTTGTGGCTCAAAAATTAGAAATTAGACTTCTTCATCTTCAAATGTGATATTACTTTTGTAGGGGGTGCGAATATTAATCAAACATTTCCTAGGGACGTGGGGCATAGAAAAGGTTGGGAACCACTGTTCTAAGCAGGTGTTGGATAAGCTATTCTTAAGGATTTCTTTAAATTATTTTTGTTGGCTTTTGTGCAATTTTATTTTCAACAGTTTAAAGGCTTTGTATTTTAGTTTTTTCTTTTTGTGCTTCAATTCCAGAGCTTGTGGGGTAAAAACAAAGAAAAAACTGTCCAAGCATTGCTCCTTCATTAAATGCTTTTAAATCTGTCTTTCTCTAGTACTGGATAAATGAATACACCTCCACATTGGGTATTGGAGTCTTCCATTCTGGTATTGAGATCTACGGCAGAGGTATGGAGTTTTCTGTGAATTATGCCTGAAAATGGGTGAAATATTCCACTTTGTTTTAAAAACAAAGGGGGGTGGTATCTCCTTGAGGCTGTTTTAAGGAGAATGAAAATGGTATTTTTGCTCCTCTTTATGTGTGCATAAATAGTATAGGTTGCAATTTCCATCTTTTTAGGAAAAAATACTACATAAGTGGTGGGCTGGAAAAACTAAGTGTTAACAGCAGCTGTTAATTAGGAAAGCAAAGGTGCAGATGAAAACCCACTGAATAGATCAAAACTGCAGAAAAGTTTAAAGGTTACCACAGTTAATGCAATGGTTTTTCTAGTAGTATAATGTATGGCTGTGAAAACTAGATACTGAGAAGGAGCAAGGGATAGGAGATGCCCTTGAATTATGGATTTGGAAACGGTTACTAAGATTACCATGGACTGCAAGAAGAATCGATCAGTCCATCCTGGATGAAATGAAGATTGATGATTCCCTTGAGGCAACAATCAGCAAGGAGAACTCAGCTACTATGGGCATCTGATACAAATGGATGACAGACTATGTTTGGCAAAGTTGAGGGAAGTAGAAGAAGGGGAAGACAACAGATAGGGTGGATGGACAGGATCTAGATAATTGAAATGTCCTTAGAAGAGCTGTGGATTGTTGCTGAGACAGATTGAGATGGTGGACATTTGTCTTCAGGGCTGATACTGATTCAAAGGCACCTTACTAAGTGGTCCAAGTCTTCACATCAAGGAAAGATTGTAAACAGGGAAATGACTGCAGACACGATCAGGTACATTAAAACTGTAACCCGATGCCTTATACAGCCAGCAGTTATTGAGATTAGAAGAAGCAGTTTTTGAAACTCAACTTCTTTGAAATGGAAAATCTCTAGCAGTCTGGATATTTTCCTTTCTTCTTTATTTCAATATATTTCCTAGCTCACTCATCAAAAGCAATTAGTCTTCTGTGGTGGTTTACAGTTGCTGAATCCATTTTGGAAGGCAGAAGGCAACTCAAATTACAGACTCTTTACAATTTTACACCATCCAGTTCCAAGAGCTATCAGTTACTTTAAAGAGTCAAGAAGATGGCCCAGGAGTGCAGGCAAAGAAGGGAGTCAAGGAGAAGCCAAGGGCTGGATGGGTAGTTCTGCAGAAGTTGAAGTATTGTAATTGAGGTGTTAGGCTAGGATTGGGGCAACCTAGGGTGAAGTTCACCTTCAGTCATGGAGACTCACTAGGTGAGGTTTGGCCAATTATTCTCACAGGATTGTTGCAGTGAGGATAACATGAAGGAGGATCTTAAGCTCTTAGTGGAAAGGCAGAATATAAATGTAACAAATAAAAATAATCCAAAGCTCTTTGTCACATTGCTATTGATGCAAAAGCTGCTTGGTATTCTAATGGCTGCATCACTCAGCATTCCCATGACTGGGCCTCCAGACTTGGCCTGCAATTCCGATAATTCCTAGCGATGGCAGGAGGTTGCTATGAAGCATATGGTTGCCAAGAAACATGGTATTTTATTCTAGGGAACAGTTCCCAGAGTTGGGCATAACTGGTCCAATTGTTTCTGGCTGATCCAAGAATGAATGCAACCTCCTTCATAAAGCTGTATATTTATTCAGCGAAGGTGTCCTATTTTAAAAACAAATGCTAAGGAGTAAGACAGGCAAGACAGGTAAGACAGGCAAGACTGCTTTTTGGAAAAGAACAAGCATCTTACGCTTGCTCCTGATGATCTGACTACCATATTACCTCTTGGACTCATCTGTAGAGCAGATTCCAAGGGATATTCTAATTACAATAAGATAATCTGACAGTTCTGCTAGTTTCAGATTGCTGAATTTTCTCCCCTGCTGTTCTATATGCCTTGCTTATTTAGGCAACTCTACTATAAAGTTATGAAGAAAAATATTAAGGGAAAAAATTTTTAGGGGACTAAATAGTTCAGTGAGGTTGAGCCTGCTCAAGGGCCACAGAATTCTGGCTGACTCTTGGAAGATTGAATGGAAAATAGGATGGAAGGAGAGGACATTTTATGGAGAGTCGGATATCATATACGTACAGCCTCATTCCATGGATCAACATTTTGTTGTAAGTCTTATTACTATTACTTCTTTCTCCATTTTCATCAGCATCACCATCACCACTCAGTCCACAGCACCTAGGCCCATCCAGTCTGACAAGCACAAGCAGAAAATCTGGTTGCTACCCTTTAATTCTGGAAAAGAAACAAGATGTGATCATGATATTTCGTGAATTCGAATTAGATATTTGTTTTTGAAGATGGCATTCTGCAGACTGCAGTAGGCCGCAGAATATTCCAGGAATTTACCAGCTCACCTCTCCGTCTTGGTGCTTGATGCTGACTGAAAGCCAACTCAGCAAGAAGGCTCTATTTGACAGAATACATTGGAGTAGATTTCAGACTTGTCCGGTCTCTTTTAAGGAGAGAAGAGAAGCAAGTTATGTAACTGTAGATGGAAAATGCCACCCCATACCAATCTTCTCTTGAGTCAGAGTCCCACCACAGATACTGCTGATACATTATTATTTACAATCTCTTTCTTTTCTTGCTAGAGTTTGCCTACGGAGGACACCCCTATCCTTTCAGCGGGATTTTTGAGATCACACCAGGCAGTGCTGTGGAGCTTGGAGAGACCTTTAAATTCAAGTAAGGGCCTCTTCCACCCTTTTTCTGGACTGGCCACCCTGCAGGACATTGTCCCAATTTCTGCTCTCTTCCCCAGCCATTCCTTTCTTTGGTTCCTTCTGATAACCAAGGAGGCATGTGAAGATCGGCATATACACAAATCAGTAGGGTTGTCATCTTGATTTAATAGTATAATATAAAATAGCCATGGGCAAGCTTCCAAGTCTTGTTTGTACCCCTCAGAGCTGTTTCTTACCATGAAATCTGAAAATTGCCAGCAAGGTTTCTCATTCTCAGGTGGAAAATAGAAAATAACTGTAGTAAAAGCCCTAAAATAGATGTATCACAGGTAGAAAACAAAGAACCTCCCCCAACTCCACCTTGCCAAAGTGAATGTGGCTCTCAGCTTCATTCCCCAGTCTTAAGTGCATTGTCTTAAGTGGAAGAGGGGACCTATTAAATGGTCCCCCCCCCCATCATTTAAAACAATGCAGGCTGTGGATTTGAGAGGGCTTTCCTATCCTGAAGTAGGGCAGCTTCCTCCAACCTGGTGCCTACCATGGGCCAACTCCCAACTCCGAACATCCCCAGCCAATACAGAGAATTGCCCTGGTGGCTGGGGTAATGGGAACATGCTTGGTCGACACCAGGTGGGGAAAAGATGGTGTAAGGAAGGCAATCTTAGCTTTTAACTAAATGTCAAGTTCTCTTTTAGTCAAGAAACTGATTGGGCAACCTTCGGGCAGTCACTATCTCTCAGCTTCCTTTATAAGATTGTTGTAGTGATAAAATGAGAAAAGCTGTATAATGTGTATGGCTGGTTAAGAATGCAGTATTTGCATTAAGAGATGCATAGCATATAGAAATGCATGAAGGAAGAAGCAGAGTTTTTGTTATCTTCCTCCACTGAATGACTGCACCCTTTCTGGCATTAGTTTAATTCAGAGTCACGGTAAATTAACAAGAGTCAACAAAGGCTTAAGGACATTGGCTATAGTTCTCACATGCTTTTTCCTAGCTTCATCTTCTCCCCATACTTAAACTGCCAGGGGCAGATCCTTATTTTCCTCCAGCAGCACGTCAACTATTATTGCTGCAAAATCTCATCTCATGCTACTGGAACATACTCTGGACTGTACAAACGCAGCCCACCCTGTGACTTACCAGATTGCTTTGTTGCCACTGGAGGGATAATACTAGTATTAGAATCAATTGTTTTCCACCCAGGCTTCTTATGTGGAAGAATTGCAGGAACATCCCCGCAGCTGTCAGCATATTCTAGGCTAAACTACAGCAAATGAAATCACCAATTAGCAGAAGGAGGTGGAAGGGGCAAACCATGCCCTCCCCACACAGATTCTGAGTATGGAGGCCTTTGAACAGCTAATCTAACCTATCTGTAGCAAACTGGGCTACAGAGTAATCTGAATAAGCTGCTCAGTCTTAAATTCTGAATAAGCTGCTCAGTCTTAAAATCTGAAACTTCCGAACTAAATAATTTATGAAGTGCCTGGAGAACCTTGGATGATGGGTACGAACACATTTCAAGGGGGAGGGGGATTCTAGAAAAAGCAAGATGTAGAGCAGGTGCTAAGCTGCCATGCAGAGATTCCTTGTAATCGTTCCACTTCGCTTGCTTGCTTTGTTAAACCAACAGAAGTTAGTGATGAGAATATGGGGCAAAGAAAGATACAAATATCTAATCCTAACAAATACAGTCTGAATGAATCATTTGCTGTATAAACACTGTATATAACACTTTTTTCCAAAACAAAGGGAAGAGAACGACACAAATTTGATCTCATACTCAAAAGAACTCAAGGAAATTTGAATAGATTTGCTCCAAAAAATGTCTTCTTGGCCCCACTATCTATTCAGTATTAAAATAGTCAGCACAGACATTAGGTGTTTGTTTTAAAGTATGTGACATGTAAATGCCAAATGAGTATAGTGGTACTACTATTTATACCCTATTTTATGTGTTGTTAGTTCTCTAATGAGAATATCAATATAGACTAAACTAGAAAATGGCTTTCAGTTATTTGGGATTTTAAACTGAATGCTATGGTGAATTACTTTAAAAGCATATTTAAATGTGTAATATTGCTGTGCTTGGAGGCTTCATTAAACGTCAGTTAGACAAGGCAGACAAATAAACTGAGGTGTGTGTTTGTGTGTGTATTGGCATTGTGCAGAGTTTGAAAAAGACTTGGATAAAGTGCTTCAGTTCTCACATGAGTCTGAGTACAGCTCCTTTCCACTTTTTATTAAAGTTGCCTGATTTTCTGCAGACTTGCATGTGAGTCTGAAAAAAAGATGCTGCTGCTTTAAGGGGCCCAGTCTTCAAAGTTAATCCAGCTCTTCCAGCAGGAGCATTTTTTTTCCAGGCCGATGTGGAAGCCTGAGAAGAAGTTGGGCTATTTAAATGCATCGCAGGGATGCATTTTCAAAGCATGCATGGTGTCTGTCTTTCTGTCTGCCCAATTTTTGTTGTTGACTTTTTTTTTACCTTTTTTTTAAAACCAGAGAATCCATTGCCTTGGGCACCACAGACTTCACTGAAGAAGATGTGGATAAAATCATGGAGGAACTGGGCAAAGAGTACAAGGGCAATGCTTACCATCTCATGCACAAGAACTGCAATCACTTCTCAGCTGCTCTCGCAGAGGTGGACTCACCTTCTATTCTTTCTCTGGGTATTACTTTATAATCCTCCAGCAATGTTGATGAGGCAGTTTGGGCCAAAATAATTCCCATTATGATTAGAGCATGGTTGCTGAATCACTGATCATAATACAACAGAGTACCCTAACTGATACCATCCCATCCTGCCCTGTTTAGAATCTGTGCTTTCCATTTATTAAGAATCCAAGCTGAATTTTTTATACTCAGGGCAAGATCCAGACAGTTTCTTACCTGAAAGAGTTTCTTACCCTGAGATTTTCTTACAGCCTTTACATCCAAAAGAGGATGTGTAATTCAGACCCCAAGGTTCTTTTGGGCAAAGCTGTTATGCAACTGTCCTGCTTCATTCACGGAAATGTATGGAAATAGTGGTGATTCTATATATTGTCTTCTATTATTTGGAACCTTCTCATGTTTCCTAATATTTTTTCTGCCTTCTTCTTTTCCTTATCACTGAACATCCCTTAAGGTGGAATGAAAGCGCGTCTTTTAGTGGATAGTGCTGGCAGCTGTCCATCTGGAGAGGGACAAGAGGATCATTGAGTGGTTCTCCTGTGCCCTTTTGTAGCCATAGGCAAACACAAATGACACATCAATCCATTCTTGCTACTCTCAATTACTCTCTTGGTTGATGTGTTCTTAAGATGAAGTCTCCATTATTAAGAACAAAATGACTGAGTGGCATTCATTTGCTTTTCTTGAGCACTGAAATTATCAAGTAGGGTGTCAGTTAAGGATCAGATACTTTCCTCTTTAAAAAAGGAGGAAAAAACTCACACCTCTTTTCTCATGACACTGATTTCTTAGATATTTGTAGGTGCAATCTAAATGAAGTGTCACAGAAAAGGTCACCAACTGCAGTTCTCTCATAGCAGTTTTCCATCCCCTGAGTTATTTATGTGTCTCTGGACTGTCATGAAATTGCTGTGCATTTTTTTAACATAATGAGAATGGAAAAGAGGAAAAGGCCAAATCAGTCATTCTGATCTGCTTGATGGTCTCTAAGGCCACAGATGAAAAACTTGTTTGCTTTGACAATCGAACAGATTCCACCATGTATAATGAAGCCTCAACAGTTCTTCCCTGACACTTGGTTTTCTACAGATATCCAGTCCCAATCCCTTGCTGACTGGGGATACAGACATATATTGCAAGCCAGACCTTGGTTTATAAGGCTAGCAGACATGAAAGGAATCAAGGGGAGCTCAGAGGAAATCAAGTGACAAGGAGGAAAGAGTTAATTTTCCTTCCCCCAGAGAGGCACAATGCCCCTTCCAGCAGCATTTTGAAATACACAAAGGGGTTGATTGCTTCATGCAGATGACTGCAATGGAACTGCAGTTTCAGAGGTCAGATTACTGAGGTGTATTCAAGCTTCCTCTGCAGTGAAGAAATGGGCTGTGTAGGCGTGTGATGTGTTTTTTTTCCTAGGAGACTCTGTGGGATATTGAGGCAGAATTAAGCATCTCAAGGCATTTTCTAATTTGTTGCACTTTCACTCTCTAACTTCTGAAATGAGCTAAATAAATGTACCTTAAGTTGGAAGTTATTACACATCGGTACAGTACAGGATTCAAGCGCTATTTTAATCTGGAAGGCACTTGGTTCTTTTTTCTCTCTCTCTCTCTTTGATTTGATTGACTTATGGAAAGCATTGTTCTCTTAGTGACAAAACCCTTTCCTCTTCTTTAAGGGATTGGCACCAGGGTTCCCATTCTGGGGATTGTAAAGTAGATTGAGTGATTTCTATAGCTGCCTGCGTAGCACTCAACGGAGGGCAGTGCATATCATTAATAAACAGCAATTAAATTCTTATAAGAACAATACACTAAACAAATGATAACAAAACATGAAAACAGTGTCAGGAAAAAAAATCACCCAAAGGGATCATATTGCATCCTGACCCTGTGCCTGGGGAAAGAGCCAGATCTTTAATATCTTTCAAAAGGCAGGCAAGCTTGGGCTGAGCCAAATCTCAGGGTGGATGCTGTTCCAAATGGCAGGGGTGATAACAGAGAAGAGGCACATCTCCTGGATCCCAATAAATGGCATTGCCCAGGAGATGGGACCCAGAAAATCTTACTGGATAGGAAGAAATAATCAGAGATAAGCAGTCCCACAAATAACCCAGCCCTGCACCATAAAAGCTTAACAGATGAGAACCAACAACTTGAATTGCACTTGGAAGCTCACTGGTAACCAATACAGCTCATGAAGCAGAGATGTTACATGAGCATACTGAGGTATGTCCATAACTATTCATGCTGATGCATTCTGAACCAGCTGCAACTTTGTGTGGTCGTAAAAAGCACTCTATGTAGAGCACATGGCAGTAACCTGATTGCAAAGTGACCAAGGCATGAGTGAAAGTGAGCAGGGCCTCCTGATCCAAAAATAGGTGCAATTAGCCCACAAGATGGAGCTGTCCAAAGGTCCTCTGAGCCCCCAGTTGCTGCATGATCTTTGAGCAAAAGCCATGAGTCAAGGAGGACCACAGGTTCTGTCTGAGCAGTGCAACCCTATCCAGAACCAAAGATGGAAGGTCTCCAGGTGATCCCCAAATCCACAACTACTCAATCTCAAGATCCCTTTCATCCAGGTCCCTTCAACCTTCAGATACCTCATCTTGCTTGTATGTTCTGTCAATTTTAAATTGAATGATCATAAAACTCATCCTCCTCCTTTTCTTCTGCATCTGTGGTTGGAACATAAACTTGGATAATCCTCATATTAAAGGATTGTCCATGAAGTCCAATTGATCATACTAGGTCATTGATTGCACTGTAGCCAAGTACTGTTTTTGCTATACCCTTCCTAACTATAAAAGCAGTGCCATTCTTTCCTTGTTTTAAATGTCCTGACTCATAAAAAAATGTGATCTTCTGACTGAAAGTGTCCAGTTTTAGTCCATTTCAATCCATTGATGTCTAAGATATCAATATATAGTTGATTCATTTCATATTTCACTGTGTTGAGCTTCCCCCCTTCATGCTTCTTACATTCCACGTTCCTGCTGTCTTTGCAGTTTCGCATTCCCCCCCCCCCCCCCCCCCGTATGACAACATCAGCAACTAGATATCCTGAAGGCTTTAATCTAGCCATGTCATAAACACCATTAATACTCTAAAAGATCCTAAGTTTTTCCTCAGTATCATGCTGAGTGCCATCCAACCCAAGGGGTCCATTATTTAGCATTTTATCATCAGTCATGATAATCCACCTCCAGCATCTTCCTATATTCCTGCTCTCCAGTATAGGTGCCTGCTTGCTTTAGCTGGGCAGCTGGGATGACCTTCATGCCTTGGGTGACCCTGCTGGGAGTAAATACTCTTGGCATTCAGTCCTGGCATTCTTCACTCATCTCTCCCAGAAATTGTGAGGCAGCACAGCAGGACTTGGGGGGACTCAAAACAAAGCTGATCAGGAAGCTAGGTGCTCCTGAAGTTATAATATTTGTGCAAAGGAGGAAATAACAGCCGTTATTGATTATATAATAGCAATTATTATATTGCAAGGTGGATGGACTCAATTACAGTGGCAATGGGTGAAATGTTGGAAGACCTGAAATACCAGGTTAGGGACAGATAATCATGGAGAAAATTTATCTATGTGGTCACTAGGAGTCAAAAATGGCTTGATGGCACATCCATCCATCCATCCATCCATCCATCCATCCTTATATTATTATAGTATAGATTATATAATAGCAATTATTTCTTGGGTATCTTAAGACTTTCTACTAACTAATGGCTATGCTTGCTGCTTGTGTGAGGCAGGGACTGGAGAGTTCTCTTGCATCCATCAGCTGCCCATCTTGCCACCACCCCACCTCTGTGGATATCATGAATGTTGGTTAGGAGTTGCCACCTGCTAGAGAACCCATAGTGGTTGGGTACATGCAATATGCTAGTATGGTATGGTGGTTAGGGTAGATCCAGGTTCAACTCCATTCTCAGCCTTGGAAGTTCACAAAGCAATTTAGAATAAATACTCTTTCTCAGTTCAATTTATCTCACAGGGCTATTAATATGTGTAATAAAACTGGAGTAGTGGGACCAAATAAACTGCTAAGAGCTTCTGAAGAAAGGACAGGGTATAAATCAAATAAATAAATAAGTCAAAACCAAACCAACCACATTATGGCCGAGCACGATGTGTGAATTCAGGCAGTTGATAGGCCTATGTGACTCAACTGGTATCCACTTGGCAAGGTACTTCATCTGTGGAAGCATGGTGATCTACTCAATGTGGCAGTCTTAACAGAATCTAAGATGGGGTTGATCTGCCCCAAGAAGGCAATTTATGTACTTTTTAATCAGCAACTTCTGCACAGATGCTGCATGTGTTAATAAGAGCCCATTACCAGAAGTGTCTGTTCTGCTCCAAAGGTCTACATTGTCCTGTTAGCTGAACCTGAACTTTGGAGGAGTTTGGTATTGGTTAAGAGTTATCTGGAAAATTCCAAACTGGAAAAGTTTGTATTCTAAGCTTCCTCATTTCCAAACTGAAATCAACAATAAATATGAGTCCAGTTTTTGAGGTGGTATATAGTTTGGTGAACTAATTTAATCCAGTAGGTGCCACTGTCATGTCAGTTTTGCAACATCATTACGTTGTTGCTGTTTTTTTTGAAAGACAACTCAAAGTTGTAATATAGATCAAATATCTAATGTAATATGTTTATACAGCAATGTTTGAACTATTAATTGTCTCAGGCTCAAAACACTGGCCTTGTAGCAATTCCTACTATAATGGGGGGGGGGGGGGGGATCCTTTCTTTTCTACCCACAGATTAAATTAGATGACTCGTAGTTGTTTCTCTATTTAGAGTGAAATCCATTATTCCCAAATATCATAGACAATCTTAATTATAAGCAGACAATCCCTGGAGGGCCACTGATTACCTTTCCTGTCATCCTGCAGCTGTTCCCTGGACTTAAAAATCTTTGCCTTGGGACTTTCATGCCTAAAATGCATAGACCCATTGCAAGCCTGGTGTGTGTTGAACCAAAGGGGGAAACTATTGAGAGCAAAGAGGTCTTTGTTTGGCTGAATGCCAAGGATTCAGATTAGTTTTATTAAGGCCTCTATTCTGAAACCTAATTGGTTCTGACTGTTCCTATTGGTAAGTCCCCCTGCTTAGATTAGGAAATGAGAAATCACTGAAGTTTTTAGAACGTTAGCCCAACACACCCTTATGATTTGGTTTAGTGTTACTTTCACTTGGTTTGCTTAATATTTATGGAGTACTTTTCTTTTAAAATAATAAGCAAGCAAATGTAGTGTACATATAATATCCAAAATATTAAAGAGTGCAATCCAAATGCTTGGGTTTTGGCTGTTCAAAGCTGTAAGAAGTGTAAGAAAGCTGTAAGAAGAAAATGAGCTGTAAGAAGAAAATGAGCTGTAAGAAGAAAGCTGTAAGAAAGCTGTAAGAAGAAAGCTTTAAGAAGAAAGCTGTAAGAAGAAAATGAGGCCCTTATTACTCAGATGTAGCAGAGTTGAACTAGTTGGCCATCTTTACCCCCCACTTTTTTTTTTCTGGGCAAAGGAGATTGAAGGGGCCTCTGGACCCCGCTAGTAAGGAAACTCTAAACCCATGTTCAAAAGCATCCTGAGCAACCATTCACAGGTACAGAGAGGGTTTTGCCAGGAAGCAGCAGAGTGAGCACCCGTTGTCTTCCTCCTGCTTTGTTGTGCAGCCCCAGCGTGCCCTCCCACCTCCCCATCACTGCTGATCCACTATCGTTCTGGTGAGTACAGGGGAGAGGCTAGTTTGAAAGAACCAGCCTCTTTCAATGACCTGAAAGACAGTATGCAGGGGCCAGAGGAGAGGGGGTATACCTGCACAGGCCTAAAGTGCCCAAAAGGTGCTGGGCTCATCCCATCTCTTAGGGGTCACCTGACTGCACCATTGAGTGATGCAGATTTCATCCCCAGCAAAAACTGGTGGGGCTGGTTGCTTGCTTAAAGGGGGAAACACCACTGTAACACCAGAACAGCCAACAACAACTTTAAGCTGCTTCAAGCATGAGCTGGGGATGAAATGAAGTCAACCTGATGGCCTGGCAGAAAGTAAAGGATGCCAAAGCATGTTTGTGTTGTGGTTAGGTGTAAGTGGGGAAAGACACTTTGAATAGTAGAGAGCTTAGATGAGATTATCTTTTTTTGATTAACTTTCATCCTAAAACCGGAAACCATATGACCACAGAGGGCTCTTGGCCAAGTGCTGTTGGAGGGAGATCAAATGCTTATTAGATCTTTCACTGCATACCATAGAATAAGATTTCATGGTATGTAATGCAGGAACTGTGTTCATCATTTTCATCTGCCGTTTTGAACTATACACCCTCAGCACTGCAGGAAGAAAATTGTTCTATTTCTGGAATTTGCATGCAGAATAAACTATATTGCCATTTTCTCCAGATGTTATTGTTTCCTTTAAACTCCTGTTTTTCTCTACAGGGAAGTTCTCCCCTCCCCTCCCCTCCCCTCCCCTCCCCACAGGCAACCCCATTTTCAGGGTAATTGCAAGGTCTGTACTAAGATGGAAAATGGTAACATTCACATATCAATGATATGAGTGAATCAAGATTCTTCAGTATAGGGATTAAGCATAGATTAAGCTGTTGTGCACTGGCTAACTTGTTGAAATGTCATCTTGCAATCTATCCACCTATTGGTTAGTAAAGTTTATTGGATTCTTTTCTTGATTCTGTGCCTCATGGCCAAGGCTTTGCATCTTTTCTCCTGCCAGGGGAAAAGGAGACAGGGAGGCAGTAGCAAATTATCTTCAAGTAAAACAATAATTATTTTGTATGTGTGTGTTTCCCTATCATTTCTCAGATCCTGTGTGGGAAGGAAATCCCACGTTGGGTGAACCGCTTGGCCTACTTTAGCTCCTGTATTCCCTTTCTGCAAAGTTGCCTCCCCAAAGAATGGCTGACCCCCGCAGCTCTGCAGACTCATATCAACCTTGGCCTTCATAAGGAAGAACAGGGAGATACAACTGATGAAGAATCACCATCTACTTCTGCAGCTGCTTCAGCCCCAGGCCCTTCGCGAACCTGCCGGCATACAAGGGTCTGAACTCTGCCCATGGAAGCAGCCCTCAAACCTCTTCCCCTATCTCCCTGGTTGCTCCCCCATCTTTTCCTGGAGCTGTTTGACCTTTCTCCCAAGAACCCCATGGAGCATCCTTTCCAGGACAAAATAAAACCCTTGCCTGTTTTTCAAAGGACTTCTGTTACTTAAGAACGCAACATGTTACTCTAGAATTGTATCAATATGTGTCTGAGATTAAACTCCTGGAGCTGACATCCACCATATTGTGAAAATAAAGCAAAAAGTGCTGTGATCTCCAGAATATGACACAGCAGACCTGAAGGGAAGCCATATTGAGGGACAGATGCTTCATCTGGAACTCTTTTAATTCTCTGCCTCCTGTCATACATGTGGAAGGCCTTCTCTCCCATTCCTCCAAAGCTGTACAGTATCTCCTTTAAGTATCGAAAGGAGGAACTGAAATTAGAGCTTCACTTTTCCTCTCAGACCAGCAGCAAGCTTCACTTAACTGTCTCTTCATTCTTTTTAAATCACTAGTTTCTTAAGCCACTGGAAGGATCAATGAAAGGTGCTCCTTTTCAACCACTGCAGATTTTTTGTGTGTGTGAATTCAAATACTGTATAATAGACTGAAGGACACTTTACTCTTCAACTACAGTAGCAAAAATTATCTAGAAATAAGTGTCTGAGTCTGTTTTTTTTTAACTGAGAAAGAGAACGTTCAATGTATTGTCGAAGGCTTTCACGGCCGGCATACGAAGGCTGGTGTGGATCTTCCGGGTTGTGTGGCCGTGGTCTGGAAGTTCTGTTTCCTAACGTTTCGCCAGCATCTGTGACCGGCATCTTCAGAGTGCAGGAGCACAGACAGGAGCAGTTCTCTCTGTGCCCAGGATGGTGTGACCCTTTTGTGGGTATTTATAGAGATCTGGAGGGGGGGATATGGGGTGTTAATGAGTGGCTGCTTGCCCAGGTGTCAGGAGATCTGTGTATCTTCCTGTGGGCCAGGCAGGGTCCCTTCTTCTATTGAGTTGTTAACGAGTGGCTGTTGAGGGTGATTAGCAAGTTCATTGTGTGAGTTGTTCGCATGTCCTGGTGGCTGAGCTGAGTTCGTTGACCTTTTGCAGGCTGTATTTCTCAGGATTGGTAGCCAGGTTTTGTTGATTTTTAGACTCTCCTCTTTTTTATTGAAACTGTGCTGGTGTTTGTGAATCTCAATGGCTTCCCGGTATAGCCTGGTGTAGTGGCTGTTTGTGTTGTCACAAACACCAGCTCAGCCACCAGGACATGCGAACAACTCACACAATGAACATGCTAATCACCCTCAACAGCCACTTGTTAGCAACTCAATAGAAGAAGGGACCCTGCCTGGCCCACAGGAAGATACACAGATCTCCTGACACCTGGGCAAGCAGCCACTCATTAACACCCCATACCCCCCCCCCCAGATCTCTATAAATACCCACAAAAGGGTCACACCATCCTGGGCACAGAGAGAACTGCTCCTGTCTGTGCTCCTGCACTCTGAAGATGCCGGTCACAGATGCTGGCGAAACGTTAGGAAACAGAACTTCCAGACCACGGCCACACAACCCGGAAGATCCACACCAGCCTTTGAGAAAGAGAACGTTTGTGATTATACAACATCCTAAATTGTGAAGTTCAGTTAATGAGTGCGCATGCACCACCCTGTTGGAAGTAACTTGGAAGTGGTCCCCCACCTTGGAAGTAGTTCTAACTGAGGTTTGCAGTTTACCATGTCATCCTGACCCCAAAATATTCATTATTTTAGAGATATTTAACAAAACTTTTGATACAAAGTCCAGTACTTGGACCTCCAAGATGGCATCATTTTGACTCCAAATAGAATAGTGAACTGCCACCTCATTAAGGAATTGTATTTAATCATGGCAACATGGTAGCACATGCATGGCTATTAATAATACACAACAGCTTCAGGGCTGTCTGGGGTGGTGGTGGTAAAAAAGTCAGAATGGCAACTGTGACCACATAATCAGAACTCTGCCTTTCTAAAATATATATTGTTCATGTGACAGATATAAAAAACGGGTGGGCTTTAATCTTGTGGCCACCATCTTGACTATTTTGACATACATGTGCACACACACACACACACACACACACACAGAGGCTCCTGAGCAGCTTAGATGACATGCAAATACAGGCACTGACCTATATATCATGCATACCCTTCATACTATTCCCTCTCATATAAGCAATATTATGCAATTATTCCCAGAAAGGGAATAAGGAATAGTAAGTAAAAAAAAAAAAAATTAAACATATAAAAAAAGAAAGAAAAGGAAATAAAGCTAAAGCCAGTATACACCAATGTTTATGATGTCTTGCCACGGCTTTCTATCCTTGCAAACCATCTTTGCTTCAACCATGACACGCACCACTCTATGCTTCTTGTTCTCTAAACTTCTCATCCCTCTCTTTCAGTATCATCAACTCCATTCACCCCCAACTTTCTTGGCCTTCTCCTTTCTCTCAACCCATCCACTCTTCTTTCATGTATTTGTTTTGCAATGTGATCCCCATCCATTCCCTGTATAATCAAAACACCTCAATATACAGGTATTCTTTTGTACTGATCACTCACTTTTCTATGCAGTCCACATTTATTCAGCCCCATTCGTTCTTGACCCTATCCTTGTTTTATCTCCTATCTTATCCCATTCTCACTAGATTAATTTACTGACACATCCAGTCCTTATCGCCATGTAAAAATATGAGCAGAATCACATTTTTATACACTGCAATTTTTGCTTCTTTTGACACACATTCATTCCTCACAATAGACTTCATACTACCTTTTTACCAGCATGTGCACACCTTAAAATTTACCCTTTCATTTTTTTCCATCTTCAGGAAGCATTCTCTGATAGTTCCCATATTTATCTATTTTCTCTACTTTTTTTTTCCAAGTATACATTAATCTTCAAAGCCATATACCTCCCTGCATCATAGAATCTAACATTTCCTGCAATCACTGGGCTCTCAGTCAACATGGCATCATTTGCATACAAAAGTACACACAAAAGTACACAGCTGCAGCCAACACACTTCTAATATCCCCATATGAATTCCTTATCTAGTCCTTTTATTTTCATGCATATATAGTGCTCTTTTCACATTCAGTAACCAACTCTGAACTTCATATTTATGCACATTTTTTGTAATTCAAGTCTATTCAATGTATCATACTTCCTTTAAATCAACTTGTGTACAGTACAGTTTCTTGTTCATACACATACATTTCTCAGTGATCTGCTGAAAGGCAAAAATCTGTTCTACCCACCCCTTGTCTGGCATAAAGTTGCACTGCATTTCCCAAATTTTGTTCATTGACACCTCTTGCATCTTTTGATTTGAATTCTGCAAAATACCTTCCCAGGTACAGTTAACAAGTGCCCCTGTGGTTTTTGCATTCACTTTTGCTAACTTTCTCTTTTTATAAGAGAACAATAACCACATTCTTCCAATCATCAGCACAGAAGAAATCATCACACACATTAAACAATTTGTACAGCCGCTATCTAAGTAAACCACATCCATATTTTAAGATTTCTCCAGTTATGCCATGTATACCTGTAGCTTTATCATTCTTCAACTTTCTGACATCATTTATAACTTCCTTTTCATCATTTTTTCTTGGCTACTAACAATTACAGCACTTCAGTTCCACTTTTTGACATACAACTATAATTCCAAATCTTTTAAATACTTCTTTCAGCATTCCCTTACTTCAGTTTCATCCCAAATCATTTCATCACTTTTATTTGTAATTCTTTTTGCCTTGCAGGAGGCTGTTTGTTTAGCCTCTTCAGTAACTTTCAGAACTATTTTTTAATTTCCATTGAGATCATTTGGCATTTCCCTACTTCTTTTAACTTTTCTTGCTCTTTTTGATTGCATTCTTCATAAATATATTTTTCTCCATATCCACACTATGCAATCTGTTTCTCTCATCCTCATTTTTTGCAACAATCACGTTGTCATATGTATTTTTTTCATACATAGCTTATTTCACCATCATTCCACCAAGCAACATTTTTCATGCTTCCTATTAATTTCACTTCACATACTTCTGCAGCATAATTCTTTTCACTCTGTTCCAAGCAGCTTCCACGTCCTCTTTTCCTTACCTCTACTTCCCATTTATTCTGTTGGGAAACTTGACTGTTCTTCTCATA
Source organism: Liasis olivaceus (assembly GCA_030867105.1). Taxonomy (NCBI): domain Eukaryota; kingdom Metazoa; phylum Chordata; class Lepidosauria; order Squamata; family Pythonidae; genus Liasis; species Liasis olivaceus. The sequence continues at coordinate 65,922,342 of CM061349.1, forward strand.
CTTTTTGATACAGACTTGTACTTTCTCTTCCTGTAATTCTGCTTTCATTCTTCTTTCCTTCACTTCTTTCATTTTTTCATGTCCATTTCCCCCCCCCCCCCAAAATCTACTCTTGATATTACCAAATAATGATTTGTTTCACATTTAGAACTTCTCATCAATCCTCATTAATTCTGTCACTCTTTCACTAGAAACAATCAAATCAGTTAAGCTTTTATATGCATATTCATTCCTCTATGTGCACTCAGCATGATATATGTAGGTATTTATATATAATTATGATAATTATATGGTATATAATTTTAGTTAGGCATATCATTATCTTTAGGCATTTCATATATTTAATTCAGGGAGAGGCATCACTATGCCAATATACCCCTCCCTTGATGCCTTCAGAGGCCCTCTGAGCTTCTTGAGTTTAAAGTTTTTAAAAATATTCTTTTAACTTGAAAAAGATAATAAGCTAGAAAGCAAAGCTCCAGCCTCCAGGATAATCTTTACTTAGAAACATTCATCTTATGGGAAATAAAAATGATGGATCAATGCATCCCAATGTTTTGTTTAGGAGTGTACATACATGTCCAGTCAAATAGCAAAGCTAAGCCAAGCTGGGAAGAGCATCTTGAGGGAATAGAGGGAGTGGTGGGAAGCACTTTTTGCCTCCTGATAAAAGGGGTGTTTTTGGGTTATGTCTATCATGGCAGCCGTCTTGTTAAAAATCCAACTATAACTTTGCAATGTTCCAAATGTGCTCATTCGCCCACAAAGGTTGATCATGGACAAATGTAGCAGGTGCCAAAATTCTCATAATTGGACTGAATAATGGATAAAGCTGAGCTTCTTGCTTTGTTTTTTTTTTGGGGGGGGGGGGTCATGTCAAGACAAAAAAAGAAAAAAGAAGAAGTCAAGAAGGCCAGCATGTGTGGGTTTAGGAAGATGATACATGAAATCAGAAATCAGTCTTTGGGCAGTAAAGAAAGACTTTTTAAAATATTAGCCTTAGCAGGTAGGGAAAGGGGGAGGTCTGCATAAAAGGGCAAAGGTTTTGGCCCAGCACTGCACGAAAGCCTATGTCTGGAGTGGACCTGGTAATTTTAGCTGAGACTGGTATTTAGGATAAACTGATTGGCCTTGTTTTGATGCTGCTCATAATCTTTGTCTAGACAATATATGTGAGTATATAGAAATAGTAGAACCATGCAGGAATCAGCTGTTTCTAACTTTTAAGAGGATATTGTTTTATATACCTTAGGGCTACAAGAGAAGACATCAATATGTCACATTTCACTTTATCGAAGTGCAAGTTAGTACCCTGCATAATCTACTATACCTTTAATGTTATAAATCAAGTTTCTGGATTTATGCCACCCTTCCCCAATCTGATGTCCTCTATTTGTGTAGGGCATTAACTTCTATAATCTGTAACCAACACAGCCTTTGGTGGAATGTCCTATGGGATATTTTTCTGGCATCACTGTGTTTCCTATAATCTTGACAGCATCCAGTGATATGTTGGAATGGGAAACCCATGTTCTAGAATTATTTATTGGAAATCTAGATAAACTGTAGAGGGGCAATAAGAGTTTTCAGGGTTGATCTTAGAGTGGAGAAAAATGAATGGGTATGCTTGATTAGGATTTGAGAACTAAAAGAATACAATTTTTATATTACTTGTAGTTTTGAACCATACATTTTATGACTGGTTGAAATTTAAAAAAAAATAGTTGATGGCACTAGAGAACAGCTGAACCATTTCTAATATATCTGGTCAACTGAAAAGCAACCAAATCCAGACATTTGTCATATAAAAACACTTGTGAAATTTGTCAATCAAGTCTGTCCTGCATTAGAGAGATCTGATGTTTATTCTTCCAACTGTGCCTGAATCCTGACATAACCTTAAAAAAACTCAACACAAGATACCAAAATAATAGTACTAAGGGCTACCACTTACTACTTTAACTTCCCCTCCTCCATTAAAAACAAAGCAAGAACAGTGGCTACTTTATAGGGCTAGCATTATTCACAATTTTTCAATCATAGCCCTACTTCCTACAACCTGGGTATAATAATTGTGGATTTAGCATGTATTGGTAAGCTGAAAAAAAGTACAAATTCCTATCTTTGCTGTTGTCTTTGGTTGCTAGGTAGTCAAACTACTGACCAATCACAGCTACACTTCAGTTCTAGATTTATGAACTGTTATAAAGGCACAGTAGTTCTCATTCTCTACCCCTTGACATAGCAAAGTTTCTTCTGTTACATGGTCTCTGACATTTCTTAAACTTAATTTGGATAATTATTAGACTGAACATTACTTTAGTTTTTGCTATTCTTAGTTCTGCATTCTTTTTTTCTTTTTCTTTTGCTACTTAGGACTAGTGACTCCATATTGTCTGCTATTCTGTTTATCCTCCAAATTGGCACCGCACTGTCTCTTCTTACCATATCCACTGAGCATTTTTTATTATTATTAGAAACATAATAACAGTGCTTCCTATTAAAGGAGATAAAATCTAAGAGATTTTTATATACTTGGTCTATAAAAGGACAGCTGGAATTCTACAAACCCTGTGTTTTCTAGATGTTGCAATCATTTATCCGATCCATATACAATTTAGTTTTTAGGTTTTATTTTAGAATAGGCAAAGTTGTACTCTGGGTATCAATATGCCTATAGATATCTCCCTCTGTGCCTGTCAGACTCCTTACCTTACCTGATTAAACCCTTTATTTTTAGATTTGTTCATTTTCTGTGTCTGTCTGCGAAGAAGGAAGACAAAGGTAAACTGAAGATGGATGGAAGCAACCAGGGAGTGGGGCCAGAGGAGATGGCAGGGAACAACTTCTCCTTGGCAGTCATTTTATGAGAGTGCCCATGTAATGCTCCTAACATTGCAAAAGTGGTACTGTATACTCCTAAACTAAAGGATTGATCTTAACACTTTTTCTGGACATCTGTCCTGGTTAAGGAGAAGGCATAGCTCTGACATAAAACAAAGCAAAACCACTCTATATTTAGGATCTCAAGTGCAACTTGTAGTATCTCTGATTAAATTCTAGGAGCAGATCTCTGCTTCAGATTTTAGACAGGTGATCCTAGCATATATCAGCAACCTGACACCTAGCTAAATCCAATGCATTTTAAACTGGATTTTAAATGCACTGAAATTTCCACAAGATTGCAGTCACAGGCTCGTAAGGCAATTCATCTATTTAGCATTTATTTTATCATTCACTCTGTTTAATATACGTAAGTATAATTTGCCACTTCTCTTCTTACCTTTCCCCATGTTCTTTTTTTTTCAATTGCTTTTTCCTATGAATCTCTGACTGCTTGATTCTTACCACTTTAAAACACTAACTGTTGATGTGGATTGCCAGCAAGCGCATGGATAGCACCGCAGTACGCTTTATATCAGAGATGGCACATGGCCAATGGGCAGCAGTTGCATAAACACAATGCCAAATGCTTGTTGAACTTGCCCAGCCCTACTCATGTAGGGCAGCTGTACATGTGATCTACTAGGCACCTGAAAAAAGATCCTGGTGCTGACTTCCTCCTTTCCCTATGTATGTGAGATCTACTAAATCACTGAAATAAGATGCCTGTTTTCTCTCACTGCATGCATGTGAATCCCAGCTGAGGCCCACGTCAATGGCTAATCATTAGTACCCTCTGCCTGTGGCTTGCAACAGTGAGTGTCAGACTGACAAAAGCAGTGTTGTGATATTTTAATGCAAACCCCGCCCCTTTTCTACATGAGTCGTGATGCTGTATACACGCCCCAACAGCAGAGCTTGTGACACTGTGCTGTGGCACTGTTTTTATTAAAAAGCAGCAAGATCCTGTGAATGCTGCTGCCCCTCTCCAGCTGCAGCTGTGTGTGTAATGTTATGTGCTTCTTGTAAAAAAAAGAGAGAGAGAGAAACTTCCATTTTTAAACTGCTCAATTTAGTAAATATCTATCTTCTCGTGGACAGATATCTGTTTACATTCCACATAACACCTAACAGTAACGTAAGTGAAAAAACCACACACACACACACACACACACACACACACAATATTTCCATATGTAAAAAGAAAAGGATTTTCATTCACCAGAGACTAACTAAAAAGAAAAATAGGAAAAATGAAAAACATTGTATACAAATTTAAAGAGAATAGGATTTTAAAAAAACAACATAAAGCCAATACAACCAGCAAGGAAGGAAGGAAGGAAGGAAGGAGCAAATAATGGAGCCTCCTGTTCCCAGGTTAAGCTGGCCAATTCCCTGTGAAAAATATGGGAGGGAGGGAGGGAGACTGTTACTTCTTTGCTTCAAATGATCCCAGATCAAAATCCTTCATATAGGCCCTGGATCAAAAAATGTCCCCACACCCAAATCCAGGATAAAACAAAAATTGCTGGGGGAAAAAAGGGTTCAAAATGTTTACCCAAGCCCATATATTATAGAAGGGAATAACATTTCTGAACCTACAGGCAGATTCTTCTGTGGCTCTGTAATTACAGAAAGGGAACTGTTTAATGAGGACCAGTTCAGAAATGTTACAATTGCACATACTGTGGCTAATTTAAAACGGCAGAAACCAGGAAGTAGAAGCCCTTTAAGGAAAGGGGCAAAGAGGAAAATTAAGAAGAAATAGCTCTGGGAAATGTCAGTAGTCCTTAGAGGTCAGGCAGGAGCTGTACAATCATATTATCTCATCAAAACAAGCAAGCACATATATGAAAAAAGACAGAAGGAGAAGCTGAAAACACTGGAATGCAGCAGGTAGCAATTATATTTTGGGGGATTCGTTTTGTAATCAGAGAAAGAATGGACAGGCAATATTAAGTATTATACTGCTCAATGGGCCAATTTCTCCTTCAAAAAGCTTTCCACAAAATTAGAAACTAGGAAATTTTACATAGGACTCATAATAACCTTTGCATACTCCAGCTCCAGGAGCATGAAGCCCAGCAGGTTGAAAGACCACAGGCAATTCACTGTGATGCCCATTGACCTATATTAAACATACTAAATTTAATGGAACTAGGAGGGCAGTGAAAATCCCGCTGCACAAATCATTTGAAGACGGTCTTCTGTGTACAGATTAAGATACGGTATTGTTGTTCTTGGTGCAATGCAGCTACGTACAGTATTTATCCAGCAGTTCACAAAGCAGCAGAGAGTTGATTATAAACAGCTTATTTCTATTCTAGTTAAATGCTCTTGGACTAAAATGACTATAGCAAGCTTGATCGCTTATGATTGTTTCAGAAATTCTGTGGGAGTCAAGGTATCTCTGAAGCTAATCTTAATGAAAATTTCTGGGTCAGCTCTTAGGCTTTTCTCTTTTTTTGAACGGTATTGGTTTTAAAATATTGAATGCCTTTTCTTTGCTGTTTTACTGTTTGTGGCCCTTCCTGAGTTTTATTGTTGTTTTTGGTGCTGTTCCTACATTGCATTTTATTATTCCTAATTTTATAAAGTCATCTGGATTTTTTGAATCAGTAGTAGCTAAATAGTTCGTTAAATATTGTGTCCTGTTTATCCAAATGATTGAAAGATCACATTCTAAGTGAGTTCTATTCCTATATTATCAGAACAGGAGAAAAGCAGGGTTGGCCATACCACCAGGCAGAAGTGAACCAACTGTCTTGGGCAATGCTGGGTTTTGTGCTAGGATGGCTAAAAAGAGAAGAGAGTTGTATGGGGCATACAACCAGTGCTGTTGCCCTCAAAAGGATACTATCACATCATTAATTTTGAACTAAGATTCAGCTGTTGATTCAGTTGTGTATGAAAGGAAGGCATCTTCATGTGAAACATCTGGGCTGAGTTCCAGAAGCAAGAATGCAATAGAAATCTGATCCATCACCCATTATTCTCTACTATATTTCCCTCAGTAACTGGATTGGTATAGGTACAACTATTTATTTTTTACATATTATTTGTGCAGATGCAACAAAAGTTATTACTGCACGAAGATTGGATTATTTAGCAAGACATTTATTCATGTATTTAAACTGCTTTCTGGACATTTAGAAATAGAGCTTAAATCTGTCATGTGCAAAAGTATAATAAACCTGATTTTAAAATAATAATAACAAGAGAAGCAGCTTCAAAGGACTAATGTACAATGACAGACCCCAGTCATGAAACTCACGGTATGACTTTGGCCCAGTCTCTGACTCTTGGCCTAACCTACCTCATGCAGTAAGGACAAATCAGGTGCAATACTTATGGCAGTTTGGGCTCATGGGAGGCAGGAGGAATATAACTTTGGCAAAGAAAATAAAGAAATAAAGGCAAGAGAAAACTCATGACTTTCATCTTAGAATCTGAACAAATACTATAAATCTGAACCAGTGGATCTGTTGCAGGAGAATACCATGATTGCTGATTTCATTACTAGAGAATATGAGTCATCCTTGCCCAGGCAAATGGCTTTCTTGTAATTGTAAATATTGCATAACCATTTATTTCAAGTGTCATGAGCACAAAATGAAGCGCCTGTGATGTACAGTTAGAAGCATTTCAGGTTCACCTGCCATCACAATATGAGACTGTTATTAGAATGCTGACACTTCATCCATTTATATTTTCTACCATGGGATTTTCTTGGTAAAAATAGAGGAATGGTTTACCATTGCCTTCTCCCATACCATTTGCCATTGTCACTAAAGTGATCCTCTGCCTCCAGCATCTTCCTATATTGCTGCTGCTCAGTATAGGTACCTGCTTGCTTTATTGGGCAGCTGGGATGATCTTCACATCTTGAATGACCCTTCTGGGAATATATACCCTTGGGATATGCTCTCGATATTCTTTGCTCATCCTTCCCAGGAACAACTCCCCTGCCAGAAGAAGGCAGTACAGCAGGGTGTGTGTGTGTGTGTGTGTGTGTGTGTGCTCACTAGAGGTGCAGATGACCAGGCTCAAATTATCCTGTTTTGGACACATTATGCAAAGACCTAGCTCTCTGGACAAAGCTCTAATGATGGGAAAAGTGGAAGGAAAGAGAAAAAGAAGATGAGAGCAGCAAGGTGGATGGATTCAGTTATAGTGGCGATGGGTGCACCATTAGAAGACCTGAGGGACCAGGTTAGAGCAGATCATCACGGAGAAAATCTATCTATGTGGTTGCTAAGAGTTGACACTGACTTGATGGCACATAATCAATCAGTCACTCAATCTCCATCCATTTCTAGGCTAAACACTTCTCAATCTATTGCTCATGTACAGAACATTAAGGAATTAAACAAAAATGATGGACCACCTTCTTGGAATATAGGGTCACACTTAATATATTTGGGGATAGCAAGGGCTGCAGCTATGATGCAAGTGAAGCTGTGTCCTGCACACAGGCAGGGCCAGATCCCCCGCCCCTATTTTGGTGGGGTTATTTGTTTTAAAACTATGCAAGTCTTTATGGCTTATCCTATAGATTCCACATGTTTCCAACCTCAAAATGGCAGAAAACTGTGCCATTGTTTTTTTGTTTTGTTTTTTAGTAACAGTGGTCCAAAGGAAATGTAAGCTCTAGAAAACAAGATAGGAAAACAAGCAAAGCATAGCTTTTAGAATTTTTCCTACCCTGTCCCTTACTAATAATTCTCTGGGTCATGTGATTAGGAAGGAAGAGGGAGGAGGAATCAGTAACATTCTGAGCTACTGCTGAACTTTCTGTTCCATATGGATGGATTGCTGGAATTTGTCCTGGAACGTTTTTCTCCCCACATCCCTGGACCATTTTTGAATTTCTTGTTTCATTTGCTAGTTTCTCCCCTCATGCCATATTTGATCCTGTCCTCCCCCCCTTTTTTAGATTTATCCTGCTGAGTGACAGACAGACCCTGAGACCCTTTGTATAATTTCTGTACAACATTCTGATATTCTTTACAATAATCTGTTCAGTTGGAAAAATAACAAGGGGGAAACCAGACTGCATATTCCACAAAAAGCAATGCAATACTCATATGTGAATTCCAGTGTGCATTTCAGTGCAAATCTAATTTACATCAGGAATTAGTAGATGTTTTTGTGCAATAGGTGTTGTTTCTACAATATATTAGTTGACTATAGGGCATAGGGGGGACGCGGTGGCGTAGCGGCTTAATGACGCTGAAAGTGCCGGCCAGAAATGGCTGAAAGCTTCAGCGGTTCGAGTCCAGCCTCGCGTTAACAAGGTGAGCTCTTGTTTCTATACCCGCAGCTTCTGCCAACTCAGCAGATCGAAAACGTACGTGAGTAGATAAATGAGGACTCTCACTCCGGTGGGAGGAAAATGCTGGCAGCGACTCCACAGAGAGACGGGACAGTTGCCGGTAAAAAGCGAAAAAGGGGCGCGAAGCAACGGAAATCCCGCCTCCTGTGCTGCCAGCTGGGCTGACGCTCTAGGAATTAGGCTCTGGCAAAGTCTAATTCCGAAACTAGAAAGATGCAATTGCCTTGAAAACCGCTAGGGGGCGGTCACTGCAGGGTCAGTAATGACTGTTAAGCAGTTAAAAAAAAAAAAAAAATAGGGCATAGTGCAGCACCCAAGGTCCATCTACTGACACAGCATTTCTGGTATAAATAACTACTGGTATAAATAAATAAATAGCCACTATGGTATAATAATTAAGATCTTGAACTGATATCAATGAGACCTAGATTCTAGTCCACCTTCAGCCATGGAAACTCACTGGATGACTGTAACTACTCTCAGCTCACTGATTTGGGAAAAATAGGAGGGAACTTTATGTATACCATCTTGAGCTTCTGAGCAAAAAGTGGGATATAAATCAAACAAATCCTGTCTCTTTGAACCTAAGACATACTGTTAATCTATACTGCAGGTTCAATTGACAGTGACATTATGACTGTTTTGCTATGGAACTACAGCTAGACTTCACTGAGAAAGTTTATTTTTCTGTATTTATGGGGTTTATATATCCTGCTTTTCCTCCAGTAGATGGCACACAAGGTGGCCAATAAGAATAATTTTAAAACAGTAGATTAAAAACTAATTATAGTACATTAAACATTCAATTATAAAGAAAAATATAATTGAAACATATATTAAAACACACTGTAAAACAACATCAAACAACCTTGCAGCATTTCAGCTTGTATGGCTCAAATTTATTTGGAAATAACAGCCTGTTGCTTAAGCTGTTCCAAGACTGACTGCTGGTGAATGTTAGCTCAGAATAAACTTTTTAGTTGATGACAGTTTTCACAGAAAGTCAGACTTGCATTTCAGTTTAATGCATTTGTATTGTTGTTAACATGGACTTTTAAACATAGATCTTGTCCTACAAATATCTATGTAAGAGTCATTCTGTACTAAAGGGATTACTTTGTCAAAGACACAATGTTCTTGGTGAAAGAATAATAGCCCCATATTTATATCAAACATTACTCTTCTTACTTCTCTAAAGCATAATTCTATTATAAAAACAATTCTTGGGGTTGATTCTTTGCATTCCTTTCAGAACCTCTGATTGTAAAGCAGTATGACACAGTGTTGACTTGATTCTGGTAAGAGTTTTGTGTAATCAAAAACCCTGCATGCAACATATCACTGTTCATGTTTTCAGAATGTAATTCTCTACAAGCAGCAAGAAAAAAGTACTTTATGTCAAATCAACATTTGACATAAAGAAGGTGCCATCTAGTGGAGAAATTAAGTACAATGTTCTGGGTCACCCTGAAATATTTTAAACACTTACCTGCCCTTGAAGAATGCATCTATTTTTAATCAATTTTATGAAATCTGACTATCCCCCCCAATTCAGATCTGCATTCATTTCGTAGCCCCAGTTTCAGCAAGTCATTTATTCACTGCTAAATATTATGTCACGGGCTGAGAGATCCGTTTGACATTGAGATCAGATGCTAGGATTCTGCGATGTCCAGCACCAGCAACGTCTCTCAGTCCAGAAAAAGTATTGGAAGAGGAAACTGCCTGATCCAGATGAAGGGGAGAAAGAGAAGTCTCTACAGATCTGTGGGTGATATTTAGTTAAAAAGATTAAGTTACTATTATATGTATGTTTAGCCCTTTCGAACTTGCTTCCGAGCAGACGCGCGTTATGGAGTGTCGTTGGCGAAACTTTATGACATAGTATTGTTTTGCTTTACATCAACAGTAGCAGAATTGCTCCGTGATTAGACTTGCCAGGGAGCCTCCACAAGGTTTTACGGGTTTCTCTCGACAAAGTTCCTCCACTACTGCAGGGTCATCCTGCATACAAATCTCTGCCCGCGCGGCCCTTTCGCATAGCGGAACCTTGCTGCTTCCGGCCCCCGAATCCAGGGGAATGAAATATCTGTGGGATCGTGGCACTGGTAAAGAGATGATCTCCCTCTGAGGCTAAACAGTGAGGCATGGCGTGGATGCGAAGGCTGCGGAAAAACAAGTCGCTGCAATACGGAGTCCCGATGATGGTGAGCGGTCGGTGAGATGACGAAGAACAGCTAAGTTGGCAGGGATTGGGAGGGGGACTAGAAAGCGGTTGCACGTTGCAACTTAGCAGGCTATAGAGGACGCAATATGCTTGGACGTCGCGGCGCGTGCGTTCTTTGGGATGAGCAAGTGAGAAATCCTATTGGCTGGAATTCTATTGAAGGATTACCGTTTTCCTCAAGGCTCGCTTGTCGCTGGATGCCACGCCTGTCAGTCTGACGAAGGGGGCGGGCGTTTGCCAACTGAAGGGGAGATGTCGGAAAGTTCCTCATTCTGACTAGGGCATCATTATTTGAATTGTGTGGTTTCCTTTCTGTACGTATGAATGGCCTGTAACAGTAGTAGTAATTCAGCGGTGCTCAACCCAGAGCCCTCCAGAAGGATTGGGTTACACTTGGATATCTGGATCAGGATAATGAGCATTGGACAGCACTTGGTTGAGGACCACTGTGTTGTAGTATTAACACTTTGATTATGTGCCATGAAGTCGGTGTTGACTCTTAGTGACCACATATGTAGATTTTCTCCATGATGATCTGCCCCTAACCTCATCTTTCAGATCTTCCAATAGTGCATGCATTGCCACTGTAACTCAGTCCGTCCACCTTGCTGATCCTCTTTCCTTCAACCTTTCCCAACATCAGAGCCTTCTCCAGAGATCTAGTGCTACTAGGTAACACTAGGCCTTCACATAATGTGTCCAAAATATGGTAACTTGAGCCTAGTCATTTGTGCCTCAGGTGAGAACTCTGGGTTGATTTCTTCAAAGATCCATTAGTTGGTTTTCTTGGCTGTCCAAAGTTTAAAAAAATGTCAATATTCTTTCTACCTTGCTCCTTTAAAGGTAGAACTTTCACTTCCATAGAGTATCACAGGGAAAACCATTGCCTGAACCATTCTAATTTTGATAGGTATAGATGCATCCCAGCATCTGAATATCTTTCCCAAGGCCTTCATGGTTGCTCTTCCAAGTTCTAGTCTGCAGCGTATTTCTTCACTGGTCCTTCCTTTACTGTTGATGATTGATCCTGAAAGGCAGAAGCTATCTACCACTTCATTAGCTTCATTGTCAATTCTAATGTTGGTTGCTGTATCTTTTGTGATTGGTTTGGACTTTGTATTTAATTTAGTCCCATTTTTTCACTGTGTTCCTTGACTTTCATTACTAGAGCTTACAGATCCTTTGTAATTTCAGCTATTAGTGTCATCAGTATAGCTCAGATTACTAATATTTCTTCCTCCAATTTTAAAGCCATGCTCATCTTCTTCTAAAATGAACAGTAACTGTAGTTTTGTTTTCAAGAGACTGTTTGTTTTTAAGGGCGTCGCTAGAGGACGGTTATTAATCTCTTCAGGGAAGGAAAATAATCATTTGATTGCTCAGGTATAATTTGATAGGAGAGAAACTGGAACAGCATACAGTGGGACTTGGAATATTTCAGCAATTACTCTGAATCCTACTGTAAGAGGGGCAAGAGGAGTTACAAGTGTAAAGAGTTAGGGGACAAGATTTAACATGCTTCATATATGAGGGAAACAACACCTTGATTTATGTGACATCTTGTTTTCCATTTGCCTGAGAATTGAATACATTCTAGCAAGTGTGAAAGAGTATTTGGTTTAAAGCAGGAATGCTGCCCATGTGAGACACCCCATTTGTCTGTCTGTCTGTCTATTTGCCTGGCTGTCCTTAGAGATTGGCTTGCCTAATTTTTCAAGCCACATTTTAAAGCCAGCAGGCATAGTGCTGCTGAAGGGAGTACTGCCCTCTTCTGCTCACCCTGTCCACATGAAAAATAGCGCCATCATCAAAACATTCCTCCAAGAAATATTTCTTGAAGTCTTTTGCCTCTTGACAGACTAGGCTTTCAGAACAAAAGGTCTTCTGTTAAGTGGACTGCTAAGGGAAGGACAACATGATTGTAACCTTTTCTGTCATTTTCTGGATTACCTTGCTGATCACTGAGAAAACTTAGAAATGCATTCAGGCTTACAAATTTTATTGTTCACTTTTTGAACTAAAAGCTTTTATTCATTCATTCATTCATTCATTCACTCACTCACTCACTCACTCACTCACTCATACACATGTATACATACACCACAGTTCAAAGTTTAGTTGTCCAGCCTAAACTTGAAACCCACCATGCACAATAACTTGTTCCGTGTGATGGCCACAAGTACTACAATTCCTATCCTCTTTATAATTTCCAACAAGATTCACCTCTCCAAGCTTGGAATTTCTCTTACATACCTCCTGGTACTCTTCCATTTAAGTGCCAGTTTCTCATCCAGTTCACTAGAGAACTACCTATGTGTCCCTATAAGGAGATAATTTGTACTGCAATGTCACAGTGCAAACTCTACCCCTTGGCACAAAAATATCTGCTTAAAATAATATTTAGAGTTTATGTAGAATGTAGAGCAACAATAGAAAACTGGATGGGATTTAGCTTAGAGAAAATGATTAGGTTTTAAAGGAGCGAGGTGAATCAAGGAACAATGGATAGGCCCATCTAAAATGGTGATGAGGCCTCTGGAGAAAAAAAAAACTGGTTTTGAAGGAAATTGGGTGAAGCTTCACTCCATACAAAATAAAACCAAATCATAATTGTAATTGTATCTATTTACTCACTGCATCTAGAAATCTGGGGGCATTAGATTGCTTCCTGAGTCCTAGAAGAATTCACCCCCAACTTTGGAGGGGTACCATTCCTTTATTTTCTTCCCCACAGCCAGTTGCTGCTCTCTGAGGAAATTCAGAAGAACAAAATTTATTACATATATTTTTGTTAGTTACATCCTGTCTTTCCTCTAAGAGCTTAAGTTGGCTTACATGGAATCTCTTTTCATTTGATCCTCATGTGGACATATCTTGCTTGTGTTGTAAGAGATGGCTCTCCTTTTTGGATTTTCATATTTTCTTGCCGTTTCCTTTTTTCTAATGTCCCCAAACTGATTTCGAAGATAAAATGAACGATTCCTTTCCTTCTTGCAGCTCATGCTTGTAGTGCACTTGGCTCTCAAACACAGTAGATGGTGCTCTGGTTTCTAAAATACAGTAAGTGAAACGCTAGAGTCAATTTCTGATCAGGGTGCAGCAGCTGGTGACTCACCATATGTGACTTTAGCATACTGCACTGGGACAGCAAGTTTTCTGACACTGCTACAATAAATTGCTATCAAGAGTCAGAGTCAGAGTCACTTGATTGTGAGATGGGCGGCCATATAAATATGACGAATAAATAAAGATCGTATATAATTGGACAAATAAACATGTTTTTAAGGGCATTTAAAAGAGCCAGTTTAAGAAACAGGTAGAAAAAAGGATTTGACCTGAATGCTGAATTGCTCTCCATGCCTATTCCTGGCCCTGGATGCTGTGTTAGTCCAATTTTATTGTTTCAGCCACTGATTGTAAGAACTTACATTGTGCATCTTTGATGTATTGGTAAAGTCACAGGCAGCAATAGATAAACAAAGCTTGGAATCCTTGCTGTCCCCCCCCCCCCCATAAAGCAGCATTACCCTGCAATTACAGGTAATCCTCATTTAGCGACTGTCAGTTACGACGGTAATTAAAAAGTAACTTTGCGACCAATCCTTGTATTTATGAGCTTCGCAGTCTGTAAAGCAAAGGAAAACTGTAGTAAGATCATTAGCACAATCATGGTTTCACTTCACTTAACAACCAAGTTGCCAGTTCCAATTGTGGTTCCTAAACGAGGGCTACCTGTAGAGTAACCCCAATCCTTATGGAATTCAGGAAGGCCATCAAGACCTAACAATTCAGGAAACCTTTGGAGAGTGAAGTTCAGATAGCTGCCCTCAGGTGGTGTTTGTTTTATTTGGAGAAGTGTTTTCCTGGAGCACCACACAATATTGACAATGTTATTTGTTAGATTAGTTTAATCTTTGTTATGAAGATGTTTGCTATGTAGAGTTGAAGCAGCCTACAACCGCAAGCAATTAGAAAATACTCTAAGTTGCAGATACCTGATGAGGTGATGGGATAGTGAACCCAAGAAAGCCACTGCTTTGTAGTGTTTGAAATGGTTCCTGGGAGCAGGCTTCATTTGACTTTGTGTTTCCTATTATGAGGACCTTGAAGTCACAGCTCTCAGAGAGCTGCTTCACTTCCTCTTGCCTTTCTCAGTAAGATACAGGTAGTCCTTGACTTACAGCCATTTGTTCAGTGACCATTTGAAGTTACGAATGCGCTGAAAAAAGTGACTTTTGATCAGTGCCCAAAGTTATGGCTGTTGCAGCACCCCTGTGGTTACGAGATCAAAACCTGCACTTATGACCGCAGGGATGCTTCAGTTCCCCCTGCCCACCTATCTTCCCCCCATCTATGTCCTTTTGCCCCCCTGCTGCCCTGTGCTCCACTGCCCCAGCTGACCTTTGCCGTCTTCTTGCTCCCACTGCTGACAAGGTATTCACAGCCTGGCTGCTGGGCTGGGCTGGGCTGGGCTTCAGCTGCAAAAAAATAAATAAATAAAAAAGCCAAAAGCAGCCCCAGAGCTGTGGCATCCCAAAAAGCCCCTTTGCAAAAGGCTCCTGGAGCACAAAAGCTCCCTTTTGGCTCCCCCCGCCCCAGTGTGAAGTAAAAGCCCAGCCCAGCCCCACCCAGGAGCACGGTGCAAAGGGGTGTTTTGGTGCAATTAGCTTTTTGCAAACGGGCTTTTTGGTATGCTGCAGCTCTTGGGCTGCTTTTGGCTCCCCCCCACCCCGCAGCCAAAGCCCAGCCCAGCCTGGCTCAGCAGCCAGGCTGGGCATGCCTCATCAGCATGGGAGCAAGAAGATGGCAAAAGTCAGCTGGGGCGGCAGAGCATGGGCATCATGGGTCTCAGAGTGCAGAGTGGTAAGGGTGACTGCAATTGGGACTGGGCTGAGATGACTGCAGCTTCCCAGGGTGTGGCAAGCGGCCACAGAGCCACAGAGTTCTGGCGCTGCTTGTTGCCCTGCAAGGCAAGGTGCAGGGTGGCCGGAAGGGCAGAGATAGGGGGGAAATGGGTAGCTGGGAGGAATTGGAGGCAGTCCTTTAACTTACTGAGACTTGGGGCTGGGAGGAACCAAGCCCGGAATGGCTTGGATTAGGGTGGGTACTTACTTAACAACCCACAATTCTCAGTTAAGAACAGCAACCAGGACTGCCAGGATTGCGGTTGCTAAGCGATGCAGTCATGTGATGTCTTGCTTTACAATTGCATCACTTAGTGATGGAAATTCTGATCCCAATTGTGTTCGTAAGTCTAGGACTACCTGTGGTTGCAGAGATGGGATGGGACATTAGAGAAAGTCTTTATTAGGGGCTCTGTAAATTGGATGGAGAGAGCCAGTTTGGTGTAGTGGTTAAGACATCAGGCTAGAAAGTGGGAGAATGTGAGTTGTAGTCCTGCCTAGGCATAAAGCCAGCTGGATGACCTTGGGCCTGTCACTTTCTCTCAGCCCTAGGAAAGAGGCAATGGTAAACCACTTCTGAAAAACCTTGCCAAGAAAACTGTAGAGACTTGTCCAGGCAGTCTCCAAGAATCAGACATGATTGAACAGATTAAAAAAAAAACACAGCTGTATGGGGAGGATTTGGCAGCTGATGGTTCTCCATCTCTGTTTAAAGGCAAAAATTTTAAATTTGTATACACAAATACCAGTTTCAGGAAGCTCTTTTTATGTGCACTTTCTCTTACACACTGGAGAGGTTCCCCCCCCCCCCCAGTGAAATAAATGGGAGCCATTTATTTTTAAGGGAAAAAAAATGCTGAATATGGAACATCCAAATGTAATCACAACATTGCTTAAATGTACATTTATAGTATTGGTTTGTCTTTTGTAGTTACTAGCTCTTGATAGGCTTGTAATAAAATGGTGGATACAATGAAAAATGTAATCATTTTCATATAGTCTTGGAGGAATTGTTAAAGCTTGAAATTAAATCAATTACAGTATACCAAAAGTAAACAAATTTTAAAGCAACAAATAATGTTCATATTTTAGTAATAGGATCCTATCCCAAAGTGAAATATGATTGCCGTAAGAAAGTGCTTGTGCAAAAGGAAGAAAAATAGAGAACAATAAAGAACTACTTAACAAAAACTGTCTGCATGCTTTTGCTGTTTAAAAATTTGGTGCAACGAAAGTGGTGAATTCAGCATATTCTGTCCCAATTTCACTGCTCTTAGGTCAAATACTCTTACAATTAACCAGTGTTTTGCATTGTGATTCTTATCACCTCCTACTATTATGTTCATGGGGGTTGTAATTAACTAGCTTTGCTGTAGTTCATTTCAGTAATCAAGTGAGTGCCTATCTAATAGAAAAAATTGCAGCATTTAGCTTCTGAGCTAATGCACTTGATACTATATTACTCCTTTGTTCCTGGCTGGTATCTCTTATTATGAAATGTTTTGATTATGTGCACTCAAATTGGTGTTTACTCTTAGTGATCACATAGATAGATTTTCTATAGGAGGATCTGTCCCCAAATCGGTCCTTCAGGTCTTCCAATGGTGCACCCATGCTCATCTCCTTCCAGTCCATCTTCCCTCAATATATATTCCACATACAGGTTGAATAAATAAGGGGAGAGTATACAGCCTAGTGTCACTCCTTTGCCAACCCAGTCTGTTTCACCATGTTCTGTCCATACAGTGACTTCCTGACCTGGGTATATGTTTCGCATGCAGACAATGGGATGTTTTGGGATCTCCATATTTCCAAGCATGTTCCACAGCTTGATATAATCAATGCAACCAAGGCCTTTCTATAAACAATGAAGTACACACTGACTTCTTTTTGGTATCCTTTGGCGTTCTCAGTTATTCAGCATGCATCAGTAGTATTGTGCGGTGTTCCTTTGTTATGTCTAAAGCCATCTTTAACATCTGGCATCTGGCTTTAATCTGGATTAAAGATGTTGGATAATCCTAATCAGTATTTTGCTTTCATGTGAAATTAAGAATATTGTGTGACAGTCTGCAAACTCTGTTAAGTCTCCTTTCTTGGTATTGGTATGTAGATTTACCTCTTCCAATATGTTGGCCTCTTCAAATTTGCTGGCATAGCTTGGTTAGAACCTTCACTGCTTTTTTGTCACTTGCTTGTCTTATTTTTATATAATTATGAAAAAGAAGTGAAAAATGTATATTTCCTTGTTATATGGACACAAATTAAGAAATTTGAGTCAGTGTAGTATGGTGATTAGGTGTTAGACTAGGACTGGTGTGATCCAAGTTCAAGTTTACCCTCAGCCATGAAAACTCACTGAATAGCTTTGATAACTTCCTCTCAGCCCAATCTACCTCACAGAGTTGTTGGAAACAAATAGGTGGAATGGTATGTATGCCCCCTTGAGTTCATGGAGGAGATGTGATACATAAATCTAACAAGTAATGCCGAATTCTTTAAAACTCAATAATTTTTGATTCTACTACAGTTGAAGAAGACAGCACATACTTTATTTTTTAAAAAATGGATGTGTCTTGCTTTGGGGAAACTTTTACAGGCTGTTTTTGACTCTCTACAATAGACGTGCTCTTCAGACAGTTGCATCTCTGTTAATACTGACCCAGCCAAGCCTGTAATTCAAAATGATAACAGTGTGGTTAGAAGAACCATTTGCTTCTGCTTGCACTATGGAATATACAGCCTGCCTTCTTGTTAAGATTGGATTTGCAAAATGCCTTCTGTATTCCCTCACCAATTTTGAAGTACACTTCTTAATCCACTTAAGGAACTTCCCCCCCATAAACCTCCTTGTGAGTTTCATCCTGTACATGTATTTCCATGCCGAAAATGTTGTAGTTACAGAGGTTGAGATTGCTCCAGCCACAAGGAATTCCCAGTTGTTGAAGTATCACAACCATAGTGACAAACTGTTGACACTCCTGTATAAATTTCAGTGAAGCAAACTTATGAGTTAAACATCCATGAAAGGGAAGGGTAAGTACTCTTTATTCATGTGTTAAAAAGTGATGTAGAAAAACTAATCAAGCAGTTCTGGAAGCCAAATTTGTGGGATTGTTGATAAATCCAGAGCAATCAAGCTGCCTTTCTTGAAAATTCTACCAGTTCCATAAGCAAAGGCAGTTAAACAGAGCTAAGTAATTTCAGTGTGTGGATAAGAAGAGGGTCTGGGACTAGGGATTTGACTGAGGCTCTGAGATACCGTTTGGGACAAGCCCAGTCTGTACAAAAAGAATAGAATACACTCAAATTAGTAGAGTATCATACTGCTGATACCACCTCAAAAAGATGATAGAGCAGATGGTGTCAATAAGCAAGTAGAAAAGCGTGACCCAATTTATACTGTATACATAGACTTTCAGAAAGTCTTTGACAAAGGTCATTATCAGAAAACTCAGCTGCCATGACATAAAAATACAGGGGGATCTCAGGAATTGGCAACTGGTTAATAAACAGAAAACAAAAAGTAGGAATAAATGAACAATTCTCTCACTGGCGAGTTATACTGGGGTCCTTCAGGGATAGATGCTGGAACCAGTGCTTTTTAACTTGTATATAAATGAAATGGTATTATGGTTGAGTGGTGAGGTGGCCATTTCTGATGACAGTGCCAATCTGAAGTGGTAAAATCAAAAAGAGATTGTGAAAGAGTTACAGAAGAATCTCTCCAAAGTAGAGAGCTGAATGGGCTTCAAAATGCCAAATGCAATTCAATGTAAACAAATTAGTGATGCACGCTGGCAAAAGGAAAAAATCGAAACTTCACCTGTGTAATAGTGGAACTAGCAATAATTAATCAGGAAATTATTATTTTGTAATCATTATTTGATAAAGAAATTGGTTGATAGTTTTTTGGTAGAGTAGGATCCTGAACTTCTTTATGAATTAAAGCAATATTTGTTCCTTTCCAAGTCTATGGTATCAGTCCCTTTTCCACAATGGAGTTCATCATCTTATGGAAAGATTGTATCAGTTCATCTTGAAAACATTTATAATAAGATGCAGGTAGTCCATCTGGTTCTGGAGCTTTCCCTATTTTAGTCTTTTTTAATGCCTCATAAACTTCTCTTATTGCTATAGGTCCATTCATCATCTGCCTTTGCTTCTTCGTTGGGTAATTTTGATTTCTTGAAGTATTCATCTACTTTCTCATCAGAAATCTCTTCTCCCTGATACTATTGTATTGTTGAAAAATCTTCTGCATGTTTGTATTACCTATTATCATAGCATTCCCTTTTTGTAATTTTAATATCATTTTTTCCCACTTTCTTTCCTCAATTTATATGCTAGTCATTTCCCGAGCTTGTTTGCTAATTCAAGGTTCTTTTGTTTAGCAAAATTCATTTTTGTTTCCATTTCTTTAATCATTAACATAGAAAACTGACATTGCAAATGATTAATTTGCTACAAGATATTTTTTTCCTACTGGTGATCTTTTCAATTCATCTTATGTTTTTATCTCCGCTAACATCTTTTGCATCTTTTCTTTTTCTGTCTTTTCGATTTAGAATTTTCCAATATAAATTTTCCTCTCATAAATGGTTTACTTGCATCCCAAACTGTCCTTATTTCTATATCCTTGCTCAGATCAATCTCAAAAAATTATTTCAACTCTTTTTTACAATCCTCAATCATTGATTCTTTTTATAACAAAATTTCATTTAATCTCCATCTATAAGTTCTACATTTCTTCTTATATGTCAAAGTCACTGAATTTTGATCTGAAAAGCTTTTTGGTAACATCTCTGTTTTACTAGTATATGCAAATAATTTCTTAGAAATTCATAAATATCTATCTTGAAAAAGATCTGTGTCTTTCAGAAAAGTATGTATATTCTCTGGATTTTTCATTTATATGTCTCCATATATCTATAAGTTCAGAGTTCTCCATCATCTCAAAAAATATTTTTGGCAGTTTACCTTGTGTTAGTTTAATTCCTTTCACAGAAGTTTTATCTTTTTGTGGACGGACCACTCCATTCCAATCTCCTAAAAGACACCAGTTTTCATAGGTCAAGTACATTAATTTTCCCATCAATGCTTTTAAAATGCTTTTACAGAATTCAACCTCTGTACGTCTGTTGATTAAATGTCAAAGTTAATCCTTTCAATTTATCCCAACAGAATGGTATCTTCTTCTGTTTATCTTTCAAAAATGTATATTCCTTTCTCTTCTGTAATATTCTGATTGGTATCTTTTTCAACAAAATTACATCTGTATTATTTATTTTTAATTTAGTATTGAAATGTCACTGGATAACCATATCCCTTATCTTGTTTCTGACACAGTGCACAAGTATATCCTTTGCTACTTTTCTTATTTTTGCATATCTTGTATTAATTCTGTGCACTTTGTCCACTTCTGATTCCATAACTTCTTCGTCCCATTCCAAAAATTCAGATAGTGACTCCACAACTTTCTGTCTAACATCTTCACCAAGTACTTCTTTCACTGTTCTCAATCTGAAACAAAATCCTTTCTCTCTTAGTTCTAAAACAGCTTTGTTATCTAAGGCCTTTTCCATCTCTGTTATTTCTGCTTTATTTTCTGAAATTTCTGTTGTTTCTTTATTCTGTTTAACTTCTCCAGTTATTTTTTCCATAGCATCTTCTAATGTTTTATCCATATTTTTTCCATATTTATAAATCTCTGTTCCAACCTTTCTTCTAAATTAGTCAGATTTTTTTCACCCCCCTTAACTGATGCTATAACACTCTTCCCCAATTCTTCAAGCATTTTTTGTAAAGCCTCTTGAATAATTCCTTTTTCTGCCATCTGCTGGCCTTCTATAAACAATCCCCTCCTTGTTGTAGTCATTTCTATAGCTTTTGCTACTTTGCTTGTAGTAGCCATTTTTTTCCTATTAAAAAAAAAGAATTGTACAGTAATCCAAAAGAGAGAAAGGTGAAAAAAGAAAAAAAAATTAGAGAAAGAAAGTCCCAATTAATAGCTCTTTATTCTCTTCTGCAATTTCGTATATCTATGTTCTCGGGATCTTTCATAACTTCCTGTTCCTGTTGCTGTTTCTGGATTATATCTTTGTTTAATTAAGTCAACCAATCATTTTCTTCAGTAACCTAAACAATTATTTTTCCCACAGAAGTATGTTTTATTTAATTAATTATTTCAACTGTTCCCAATTACCAAATTAATAAAACTCCAAATTTGACTGTTGCCTTATCCCATTTATAACTTTCTTAGCCCAAACTCCAGGCAAGCTTTTTGCTTTTAATTCCTTTTATTTTCTCTTTCTCCTAACTTTAATTCTTTCCATGGGTTGAAGGTCCACTCACCCAGTTGGTATTAATTACTCTGTTACATTGAAGGTTTCTTTTCACTATAAAGTCTTTTATCTCCAAAATGTGCTTAAGAAAGTAGATTCGGCAAACCCAGCGGCCATTAATGGTCTCCATCTAAGGCTTCGAGCATGCTGTTGTCTTCTGCGGCTCCTGGCACTTTGCTCAAGAGTAGCTGACAAGATCCCCCTGGATCTTGCCAGACTTCTCTCAAGGAGCAGCCCATCGGAGCATAAATGGGTAATCTCATGGCTTTCTCCTTGTCTGGGGAAGCTCCCCTGGCTCAGGCACAAAGCCCCGCTTCCGGTAATCACCTCAGGGTTGTCTCTGCCATTTAGCACAGGTGTGTTAGTCCGCCATTGAACTACCTGGAAGTCACCTCTGTAATATCTCTTATTGTACCACACATTGTATGCATATCTAATAGCTTTTGGTCTGTATTCATCTGTGGAGTACCTGAAACATCAGTAAAATCCTTTTCAATGTTGGTGCTCTGTTTATACAACAATGTGTAAGTACAGTAATATGGATTATCACTATTCCATGATGTATTATGGAAAGGACGTAACTACCTCTATGTTTTCATAGCTTTACAGCAGCTAGAGTAAACATAAAACAATTCTGCATATAAATTTGAAAGTTGCTATTTTGTGTTGCATGTAGAATATTAATACTTCTTTTATTTTGTTAATTTAAACTTGAAAGACATTTGATGCAGTAAAAAAATTGTGTAGCAGGTAGTGCTTACTATGATTCCAACAGTGATACAAATGGGTTGTGTAAATCAGCCAAAATTCAGTTTGAATTCATGATTCGAAGATGACAAGTTTCGCTTTAAGTTTTTGATTTGAAGTTTAAAAAATTGACATTTAATTTGATAAAAGATTCAGCAGTATATATTAGGGAATCATCAGAACACTCAGACTTGAGGTATTGGCATAGCAGAACATAATTACATTTTAAAACTTGAAGACATTTTTAATGGCATCTCATAACAGGTTATTTTATTTTTCTTCATGCAGATATGCCAATTTCTTCTGTTTTTATTGTTCCTGCCCCTAAATCTCAGTGATTTAAACCTACGTATAATCAAATGAATGAAAATGTAGGTGCAGCAAGAATTTATTTATTTATTTAACCATATGATATGTAGGATCATAATTTGTTGGAAAGTTCCAGGAATATAACTGCATTTTTTTCACCTTGATGTCCGAATTCATCTAGTGATTATTGTTGCTTAAACTCTTAGAAGTTTGAAATTGCTGAATTTGAAGTTCCAGAGAAATGAAATACAAAAGCACAGGGTCAATAGAAGGCTGTAAGGATTAAGAAAACCTGGGTCTTCCTGTAATCCTTTGTGTAATGGTGAAAAACACTGATAAATGTGTAAATAAAAGCTATCCCCCTTACACACAATTATATAATCAATTATTTTAAATTTTGAAGAATGAGAAGAAACATATCAGAGCAAGACCCATGCCTTTCATGCATACAGTATATGCATGCAATTAATTGGGATTAAACTCTGACTTTAATATCTAAGATGTGAGATGTTTGTAGATCTGTTTGGATCTGAGACTGTCATATTTATACTATGCTTTGTCTTTCCATAGCACTTTTTTTTTTTAATGTTTAGGATGGGTTTTCAGTGAGGTCCTGAGATTGAGGTTGCAAAAGGAGAAGAGAATAGGTGTTAAATCACTAGCTAAATTTCAGAGGGAAAATCCTACACTTAAGGAAAAAATCGACTCAATTTCTTAAACTTGGAGAGAATGAATGCTAGTGTAGTCACTTAAAACTATGTTTTTCAACCTTGGCAACTTGAAGATGTGTGGACTTCAACTCCCAAAAGCCCCCTTGGAATTTTGAGAAAATGTGTCCTCTGGCTTAAAAATGTTGAGGATACTGATATATAACATATCCACAGGTATTATTGTTGGAGTCCTTTTAAAATAGTTTTGCAAGAAAAATCAGCATGCTGGGCTGACAATTTCTCATAATTTTACATGTTGTTCTGGATTGTTCTCTCCTTTCCTATCCTGATTATTTTTGTCTTATTTTAATATATTTTAGGTGTTAATAGTTGGTGGATCATTTGGGCTCCGTGAATTTGCACAGATTCGATATGATATCCAAAAGGTTCGTGGCAAGGTAAGCAGAATTCTTCTCCTTGTAGCTACAGAATTCAAGATTCAAATATATTAGCCAACTTTTAAAGGGAGGGACAAACTCATTATTCATTCAGTATTTACTTCCCAACCAAAGATAGCTGAAATTTTGAAGTTCGTCCCACACACAACTGAGGGATAGCATCCATTTCCCAGCCCTTTGTATCCTTATTGCCCATTTTCACAGCCCAAGAGGACTGTATATCAACAACAAAACCTATTTATTTATTCATTCATTCAATCAATCATCAATTTGTATCCCATATTTTGGCCCAGAAGACAGGCTCTGAGAGTCTACGTCTATCTTATTTTTATTTTTTACATTTATATACTGCTTTTCTGCCATTACACTGAAAGAAGTTCATGTCCTGTGCCAGCCAGTGCAAAACCGAAAGCTATACAAATAAAGGGTTGAAAGACTTTATTGCCATAGTATAAACTTCCTGAGAGTAGCCAGAGTAATTAGCTAGAGAACAGTAGGGCTTCCCTTGAAATATAAATTATCAACAATCTACTAGCAGGGAAAAGGTAGAAGTGGTGATAAAACTGTTTGTATATTGGTTTATTTATTTATTTAGAATATTTATGTGGCCATCCAGCTCAAACAATGTGACTCTGGGCAGTGTCCAAAATCATTGAACAAAAATACAAAAGAAAAGTAACACACACCAGTATGGAAGCTGAAACAATTAAATGATGATCAGGACTAAAATATATTCTAGCTCACCAACTGGGAACTATATTCATCCTGACCCCCACACCCAGGGAGATAGTCAAGTGTTAACTACCTTTCTAAAGGCCTGCAGGGTTTAGAATGTATCGGGGGGGAGGGGGAGATCATTCCAAAGGGCAGGGTACTGCCACTGAGAAGGCACATCTCTTGGGTCCCCCAAGGTAATATTGTTTCAGAGAAGGGACTTGGAGTGTGCCCTCCCTGTTGGAGCATATGGGATAAGAAAATACCCTGATGAGGGTATCCATGACAGACAAAGCTTTTGGCATCAGAGAATTGCATGAGTTGGTCTGAATGTCAAGCCAAGGGTATAAATGCAGGGCAAGGAAAAATAGCAATAGGAGCTCAATGTTGTTTCCAGTGGAGGAGCAAGGGCCTGAAGGCTGCCCTTGTACAGTCCCAGGGGCTGGGGTGGCTTGATTAGGGACACTACTGCCCTCTCCTCAGAAGGAGACATGATGATGGCCTTTGCTCTGCCCTCTATAACTGCTGACATGTTTGGGGGCTAAGTACCCCGCCCAAATGTGGCCTCTCATTATCTAAGACAGGCCCTACTTGCTCAGGCTCATTGTCTGCCAGAGCTGTCAGGGGTAACTGATTACCTGCTGACTCCTCAGGCTGATGGTTCATCTGCACTGCCTTTTCAGCCTCTGACTCAGAACATTCAGAGGAGACCATAACAGCTCAGAGTTTAACTAATGGTGTAAAATATAATAGCCACAGTACATAATGTCAGGGTGAGGAGAAGCATCTTAATGTACCCCAGGTGCTAAATAAGACAATTCTGGAGAAGAAAGTCGATTAATAATTATGTGGTTTGAATATTACTCCATAGTTTGCTTTAGCATGATTTATTAAATAAAATTGAAAGGTTTCACACATTATAATGAGCCATAAACCATGTTTTACAAACAGCAATGTCTGAGTTCCTACTCTCAAGCCTACCTAGCTGTGTACCAAAATGAATGAATGAATGAATGAATGAATGAATGAATGAATGAATGAATGAATAGATAAGGT
Source organism: Liasis olivaceus (assembly GCA_030867105.1). Classification (NCBI taxonomy): domain Eukaryota; kingdom Metazoa; phylum Chordata; class Lepidosauria; order Squamata; family Pythonidae; genus Liasis; species Liasis olivaceus. The sequence goes on from CM061349.1 coordinate 65,947,969, forward strand.
TTCACGGAATATGTCAACATTCAGCTATTGATCTGCATGATGGGCCTGGAATTGCTGTATATACACTATTCTCTCTTAGGAAAGTGAGAAAAACCTCACTTCTAACTTCTAATGTTGGGAAATAAGAAAGAACTGTTGACAATGACTGGGGATGATAATTCATCCAAAATTCATTGTGAGAGAAATGTAATATTGTTTCCTACTTATCTAAGAAAAGGCCACATAAAGAGAGAAAAGGACTGATACTGTATATTTTATAAAGACAGGATAAAATTAATGACAGAATAACTTATCCAGAAAGCACATAATGCTCTCATCCATAAATTTCTGGCAATTCCTCAGAATTACTTTTATGTTCCTATGAGTTAGCACCAAGAATCCTTCTATAAATGCGTGAATTTCAAATCTTTATTTTAGAATTCCCCATCCATCAAAATCACAGATAATGCAGAAAGCAACTAAAGATTCTTGTGGGACTTGTTTGTTTAAGAACTCTAAAACACAATAGATTAAATGCTACTAAAACATATCGTTCAAAAAGTTGTATGCAGAGTGAATGTTACAACTACAATTTATGTTACATCTTCATCAGAAGCTGTACCTTTCTGCCTGATCATCTAAACAACTCCTGTCTCTGTTTTTCTCTGTAGCATTCACATTTGATATTACAGAGTGAACTATAATCTCTAAATCTCTTAATTGTTTTTTAGCATCAGGGCTAGCTATAGCTTGCTTTCACTGAAATTGTTCATTACAGGGAAAAAAGATGTTTCCCTTGGGCTTTTCTTTCAAAAGTTTCAATTACTTGTAATTCATCATTGAATATGCATCACTTCTTACTATAATGGGAAAGAACATGCAGGTGCTTGGACTTGCTGGCCATGAGCATACATGTGTGATTGTAGGATTCTGAATTGGTAAGATTCCTGGACTTTTTGCTGCTTCCTATCTTTTCCAAAATGTAGCATCTGTTATTTTCCAGGCCATAATATTTGACAATATAATGTAGTGCATATTCATGTACACTTAACATGGTATTTGTTCCATTTAAATCTTTTAAAAAATTAAAGGATTTGAGTATAGTAGTCCTGTACAACAATATTGGCAGGGTTTATCAGATATAATTATAAATACAAGCAATATGGAATCAGATTTGAATACTGGATGCCTCATATTCAAATTTAAAATAATGTTTCAGAGTGCATGTGATTATGAACAGCTCTTTAAAGTGATAGGTGTTTTCCTAGGATCATGCAGCTACTTTCTGCAACTCCAGCATGATCCTGGAAAAGGACACAGTTGTTTTAAACAGTTGCAGACAGGTGTTGCATTAGCACCCCCACGTGCTCCAAAAAGCCTTTCTGGAATCAAATCTAAAGCATTACACAACCTGGACTCCAACTTCTTAAGATACTTGTAATGCCACCCACAGAGTAACGGGGGTATTGGTTACAAAGACAAAATGGTATTCAAAAACAATTCCATCCCTTCTGAGATAAAAGAGAACAAAACAAAGCAATAAACATCCTTATTTTATCTGCATTATAGGGGCTGTAGAAGTCATTCAGACTTAATTTACAGACTGCCCCTGTATTGCTGTAGAAGTTTACTAGATGTCACTACAGAAGCGATTTTAGCTGATATTTAACAAAACTTGAACTGAGTCCTGATTTTATTACCTTTAACCATCAAGGAGAAATGAATCAATTGGATGAAAGATCTAATGCCTTTAATGAAACCATCAAGAACATTTCAGTTGATATATAAATCAAAGGACTGGGTTAAGTTCCATAATTTATTTACACCCTACATAAATTAGACTTCCAAGTTGCTTTCAGAGATGCACCATTTAAAACTAATTTCCACTGTGCAGATAGGTAATCCAGGTAGTCCTTGACTAACGACCACAGTTCAGACCGGAACTTATGTCGTTAAGTAATACGGTTGTTAAGTGAGTCATACTCAATTTTATGACCTTTTTCGCCATGGTCATTAAGCGAATCCAGCTTCCCCCATTGACTTTGCTTGTTGTTAGCCCCCCGGGGAAGGTCGTAAATGGTGATCACATGACCCTAGAACGCTGTAACCATCATAAATATATGCCAGTTGCCAAGTGCCCAAGTTTTGATCATGTGACTGCAGGGATGCTGTGACAGTAGTAAGTGCGAGGACCAGTCGTAAGTCACTTTTTTCAGCACCATGATAACTTTGAATGGTCATTAAATGAGTGGTTGTAAGTCGAGAACTACCTGTGCCTATTTGGTAGATAATAGAATTCGATTGTGATGTCTCTCTGGACATTCACAAAGAGGAATATCTTTGGGAATGTGTTGTTTCAACATAGTCATTTTTTTTTTCACTTGGAGCTCCAAAGGGCCATATAGAAAGAAAAGTAAGAGTTATAGAAGAAACTAATTTAAATCAGAGTTAAAAACAAAAGCTAAACATTAGCACATGCTGAAGAAGAAATTATGATGACCTAAAAGTTCTGTCTATAAAGACACAGTATTAGATGAGATTAGATGTTGCATATTCAAAGTTAAATTTTCAGGCAAGAATACTCTTTTTGAAGAAGGAAAGTTTTGAAGCATTGCAATATAAAGCATTTCCCCTTTCTCACCCAAGCCTCAAGGGCATTTTGTTTTAAATCTTGCACTTCAGGCTATTTAAGCGGTTTGTAAAAGTACAGGTACAGCATATTAAACAGGCTTTACAAAGGCACCTTGAGGAATTGTCTTTTAATATTTTAAACATAGGTGTCTTACTTTTTTTATTCCCCTGCCCCTTATTCTTCCATTATATTTTGGATGAGTCAGCCAGCTATTCAGCAGGAGAGTTTCAGTTCCAAAAGAAGAACTTATATACTAAGATGTGCATTTCTTAACAGGAATCAAGTCTTTTTGACACAATTTTAATTGGACAGGTGGTAAATAAATGGTCTCAATATGATCTTTTATTTCCTCTGAACCAGAGAGCAGTTTTTCATTTAAAAAAAGTCAATTCAAGAGAGCACATCATTTAATTTTGCAGGTATTTTGTAGTCTTTCAAATGGCCTCATAAAGGGTAGGAATTGCCTCAACAGATATCTAGAATGTTTTTCCCTCATGCATATTACCATTTTTTGTGCTTCAAAGTATATTCCATCTGCATGCTCACAGCTTTTTTAACCTCTTCCTGGTGTCAGCCACACCTTCATTTCTATTTCCTCTCTTCATTACAAGCTTATTTACCCTATTTTGCTTATTACTATGCAACTTTCTGAATTTCATACTCCATTTTCCTCTCTGCTGCATAGGATGTGCTCTCTTGTCTTTCTACACACCTATCTCGTATGTTCTACAATTTGCATCTTGTTCTTCAGTAACTTTTCATTATTTTCTGCCTTGTGCAAGGCTGATTTTTTATTGATTTTGACCGTGTTAACTGTCTTCTTTCTTCCTTTTATATTATCCAAAGCTCATGTCACTCCATTTGGGGATCTTGTTTACAGCCAGAAAGAGGAAATAAGTCTTCAGTCCCAGGGCTATTGCGATTTAACCACTCATAAGAATGGCACCACTGCTATATAATTCTGTCTTTACAAGAATTCTGTGAATTAAATTAGGCTGAGAGAGGTTAACTGGTCCCAGGTCACTCAGTGATCCTTACAACAAGTGGAATTTAAGCTGGGCTGCTCAACTTCAGAATGATCTTTGTTACCGTTACACCATATTGACTCCAAAGGATCCATTTAATCCATTGCTCTTCTGCAACAATAGCGAGTTGGCTGCGTCGTGAAGTTTACCAACAAGGCTCAAAAGTACCCAGAATCCAGTCTCTGCACTTGAAAACTGCTATGGCTGATTAGATTGAGTGTTTATGTCCTATAAATTAAGCTAATCCATTTTAAAGCTAAGTTTGTTTTTCTGTGGGCAGAAGAACATCATTGCCCTTCCAGTCTTAAACTTGCCTCAAATCAAGAATTAGCCCCTCAGCTCTCCCAGCTGGATACCATTAGAATAGCTCATTTCAGAATTCATTTCTAAAGCCTTGTTCACACAGTGCTGGTAACAATCACCACACTAACATTTTATATAGACATTTTTTTTCTGTTTTAGTGAACAATTGCTTCTGTTTTCTCTTCCTTTTCTTTTCTTTTTTTTTAAAAAACCAGCCTGTCATAATAGCACAGCTAAAAATTCATCTGAAGATATGACTGGCTAACTCTGTATGAAATATGTGCTAGGAGGTGTATTATGATAACAACAGTTGACATAAGCATATGTTTCTGTTCTAGTCATTATCTGAACAAGTGACCTTTCTGTTAATGTAGCTGAAAGAATACATTGAGGCAGACTTAAAAATTTTATGGGGCCCTTCTTGGCTACATCAGAATGAATAAAATCTAAAATATATATAAATTCATTTCAAAAAACAAATTGCACTACAGGCTACTCTCAGAATTGCAAAACTGAAAGGAGAGTAGAGGGAGAACACATTTTCTATAACTACATTCAAACATTCTATCTGTTTGACAAAAGCACCTCTATGCACTCTTTTTGTATGGAGCATCCACTTTTGCATTCAATCTCAAATGCTTCACTGTTGACCCTATCTCTTAATGGCCCTTCTTCCAGAAGATAAGCCTCATACTTCTGAAACTTCTTATCTGTTTAAAAGTTAGAAGTGCATTACAGTATGCATGCAAAATTTGTTCAATTCAGTATTTTTCTGAGAGCCCAATGTCTGAATATATGCTATCTTTTGGCAGCTGAATTTCTCTTCAACTTGCTATCATTCCAGCATGCAAAGAACTTGGATAATGAGTTTGTATTCTAAATGTAATCAGTTTTGAGACATTGAATTTTAGTGAGGCTTCTGCAATCTGGAGCTATTTGTTTTGTGATTGCTATTGGACTAAACCAAGGCGGGGTGTGGAGAACATTTCTAACTTGGAAATAAATAAACCTGAACTTCCTTTGAGATTTATTTCAACTTCCCATTTTATGAATAGAAATGAATGTGAGAGATTATCAATAAAATGCTTATGATAATGCAGATGATCTTTCCTCCTTCTGCATAAAATAATTAACGATTTCATGCTAAGCATGAATTATGGGCAAAACCTATTGCAATAGAGCCAGTTGGAATTATGATTATTTAAGAATGAATTGTGTAAGAATTCCTTCTCCTTTTCTCTATACAGGGAATTGTGTGTATTTGAAGTTGCAGAGAAATTATAGTGCTTCATAGGTTATATTTTCTTTCTGATTAGAAGTATTTGATTTATATATTTTATTTATCAGATGGATCCAGAATTGATAAAAAAGCTCAAAAAGAGTAACGTGACACTGGAATCTGAATATGAGGTATGATACTGATATCTTTTCTTTACTACCTGGCTACTTGGTTATAATACACTTTTTATCCCTGTCTAAAATTAAATAAACCTTAACTTTGATTCATAGACATCCAGTAAAAACAAACTGCTTTGAGAATTCAAAGCTTTGTAGGACACAACCCCTGTTTTTCATGTTCATACAGTACTGCAAATGCAGTTGTACTGTTCAGTATAAAAGAAAAACTGCAGATCCAACTGGAATGTGCATGTATCTATGCTGCAATTGCCAACCTTAAGATGGGATCCATGTGGCTAATTGCAAATATATATTATTGTTTAGTGACACAGGCTGTTAATTTATCAGTCCCTTAGACCAGTTATACACTTCTAGCCTCATTTGGCACTCAACATTAAAATGCATGCCTGTGCAAAGAAATAATTCTAGTTTACCTAGGAAATTGAGGTAATTTGAAAAGATAAGATGTTTTCCAATAATTACTGGTCTCTAAGTGTAGGAGTTTATTTCACGTCTGTCAGAGTAGGAGAGTTTCTCACAATCCTTTCTGTACTTGAGTAATCAAAACATAAGGAAAACTGCTTGGGCATACCAAAGGCCTCTGTAGTCTGCATTCTCTTGTTCTGCTCCTGCAGTGGCCAATCAGTTTATTCTGAGAAGTCTACAAGCAAGAGAACCTCCTTTTGCTTATGTTCTCCTGGAAATGGTACTGAGAAGTATTCTGCCACTCTGATAGTGTCAGATATTCATTCTTCAGCCAGTTCTAATAGCCTTTTGCCTGCTGAATTCCTTGTATCCAAACTGGCAACCATAACTACATCATAGTTGGAGGGATTTGAAGACCTGGTTCTGCCACTTGGCCTGGGGTGGGGAGGGAAGAAATCAGGAGTGGGGATGGCTAGCCCCTTAGAGGCCTGTTGACTGCAGCTCGGAAAACCATCAGCCTCTTGGACTTTTTCTTTTCTCTTAGTAACGTTTTGCAGAGTTTTTATGTTTTAGGTAATTTTATATATATTTATGGTTTTATGGGTTATGTGAGCCACCCAGAGTCACCCCATCAGGGGAGATGGGCAGAGGATGGATGGATGGATGGATGGATGGATGGATGGATGGATAGATAGATAGATAGATAGATAGATAGATAGATAGATAGATAGATAGAGTTATGAATCCCACATTGTGTCTGGTCTGAATCTCCCACTGTTCAACTTCATTGGATGATCCCTCAGGTTTCAGTATTATGAGAAATGGTGAGAACCTTTCCCCCTGTCCATGGCAGAGATATGAATATGAGTGTGACATGTCCCACCCCACCCATTTTCCTCCTCTATTTGGCCACATCTGGAGCCAGGCCCAAGAAAGACCAAAGATACTAGCAATTTCTTGTAGCCTATATAGGGTAGTCTTTCACTTCAGTTTTTATTGTTCACTTAAGAAGGGGTACTTGAAACAATAATCCTTTAGGTCTGGGTCTTTCTATCTTTTCCTAACTGTCTGAATTACTGATTCCTATTTTCTGAAAATGCTTGTTCCAATTTCATAACTTAAATTGTTACTTTGTACTGTGGGAGTCTTTTGTCTTCTGTTCTCCTTTAAGGGACCATCTGCTTCGTTATCTTTAATAATCACATTTATTTAAGCACAACTTTACTTTATCTGATTTCCACCTTAGTTTGCCAGAAAATCTGAAAAATTCCAAAGACAATGTGTATATATTTTTGCATTTTTGTGTATACTTCTTTAATCAGGGAGCTGCCAAAAGTGAAATATAGCTCTGCTCTAATTTGTGTGAAAGAAATTTCAAAACTGTGGTTTGCTGAGATATGCAAAACTTTCTTCCCATTGGATGTAGGTAGATACCTGATGCAGTATTACCAGAAGTATGTTGATTTTCATATGAAAATTCAAAAGTAATAACGTTACAGTGCATGGGAAAATATGAAAAGACCATCCACGTTGTCCTTGCAAGAATTGTAGCTGATAGAAGAAAGTGGCTTAAGGAAGTCTTGTGCTTTTTGTGATTTACTAAATGCAAACCCAAGCATCTTCCAAATTTGAGGGAAACTGAAACTGTCCCAGATTTAAAAGTATGACACATTCAGGGGATTCAACCATATATACATGCATGTAAACGTATAACCTCCCCACTCCACCACCCTGAATATCAATTTTTTAAAAATTATGTACAGAAATACAGATGAAATTTGAAATTACATTTCTTCAAAAATTGAAATGAATTTACTGGACCCTGCAACATTTTGGCAGTGGCTACTACTAAAATGGCCTTTTATTTTACACAGAATAAATATGTTCTCCTTTCCTTTTATGAAAAACCTCAATCTAGCCTAAGACAGGTAACTGAGAAAGACTTTTGTAAATCTACAGATAAAGCTTTGTCTCAAAATGGTTATATATGAAATCTATCCCAAATTAGTATTATCAATCAGGGGGCCTTGATTAATAGTAATATCTGAAAATGAGTAATGCTGCATCTGTGAATCAAAACCCAGAATATCCTGAATAACAGAACAATTGTGTCTGTTTAAAATGCTGAGAGTAACAAGAATAATGCTGGAGAATATCTGCCCATGATACCTCTCCCTATCACACTTCACTGCTTCTCCTTTCAGAGAAGCAAAGTCCAGAGCTAAATGGAACAACTGTAGTACTGTAGAATCAACCACAGCACCTGATATACTAGATCCAGTCTTATGGAGGAAATAATGCTTGCCAATAAATCTGATTTTATTATTATGAACCACTAGGTGGGTAAAAATAGAAAAGAATGTAAGGTTAAAGGAATATAATTGCCTCCCAAGTATACTTGAACTGGATTTTGGTGGGGGCCCAGTGCCTGCTGACCTGATCAATTTCTGATTCCTTTAATGGAATAAACAAATAATATTTAAAGGTTCTGTAAATCACAGAGAAATTAAATTATTTTATTAACCTCATGGTTATTAATTAAAAGGATGGAATTTGGAGAGGGACATTAGAGCAAGTCAATAGACAAGATTCATAGTCTAGTGATATGTTCCACATCAGTGGCTTTACTGAAGGCATGAACTGGGAATTTAAAAATATATTTCAGATATATTATTTGCATCCATGTGGTATCCTCTTGCATTCTAAAGAGCCCTTTTAGAATGATGCTAACTGACACTATAAACAAGTCCATCTAAAAACACATTGCTTTCTTGAAAAAGTGAACAATCTGTTCATTTGTAATAGAATTTTTACATTTATAATCTCTGAGCTGCTTGGGAAAAAGGTCGATACTCTTAATATTTGCAATACTGTATGCATAGAGCCTTAGGGCAGGGAAGAGGTAAGTTTCAATCCTTTCATTTCACTGATAGCTCCAAAATTTGTTTAAGAATTGTAAGAAGACTGCACAATTATCTGTATGCAGGCCCATATCTCATGGAAAATTTGTTTAAATGGGTGCCCTACAGTTGGACTACAATTCCCTAGAACTCCCAGTCAACATACTGGCTGGGAATTCTGAAAACTATGAACTTAGCATATTGGAAAGGCACCAGACTGGGGAAAGGGAAGTGTCAAGTCCTCCCCGTCTGACTCCCAATTCCGAAGTATTCTCATGCAACCAGGCTTGGTTCAGAAAAATACTCTTTATTGAGTGGTACAGGTAGCTTGTAAACAGAACATTGCTAAAACTGAAGCCTTGGTTAAACTTCCCTCTATTTATCCCCCCTCCCTTGATTGCCTGGCATCTTGAGTCTTCTCCACCGGGTGGTGACCTTTTTCCTTCCTCCCCCCTCCTCCCCGAGCCTCTTCCTGGCTCTTTGGGCCCCCAGCTGCCTTGCCGGCAATCAAGCCAGGCGAAATTGCCCATATATGGTTAAGCTGCTTCCCAGCTCCCATTACAACCATTAACAGACCCCCCCCCCTTTAGTTACTAGTGGGAGAACCAATTCACTCTAACTCCCAACGACTGCAATACAATGGCAAACAACAACAGATGGGTGATGCAGGTTCTGACATGCCGCCCCCCCCCCAAAAAAAAAGTTATATAGAAGAACCCCTCTTCACCACGATGGCCTGGAACCCTAGAATGAAGAAAAAAGAGGGACTGGAATTACAAAGCCATACAGTCCATAGAATACCACAAGGTTACTAGGGTTTGTTAGGATAATTTCTATAAAAGTCCAACAGTAAGTCAGGGGCTTTAACGTGTCTTTTGGAGACCCATTCAGCCAACGATTTAGGGAAATGTTTCCAATGTACCAAATACTGAATGTCCCCTTTGAATTTTCTAGAGTCCAATATTTCCCTGATCTCGAAGTGTTGCTCCCCCTCGATCATAATAGGTTCGGGCGGGGTGACCGAGGGTCTCCATTTCTCAGATTCCTTGTAAGGTTTCAACAGTTCACTGTGGAAGACAGGGTTAATCTTCCTGAGGGTTTTGGGGAGTTTCAAGCGTACAGAAACAGGGTTAATTACTCTATCCACTGCGAACGGTCCAATGAATTTATTATCAAGCTTTCTACATGCTCTGGAAGACTTCAGATTCTTGGTAGACAACCACACTTTGTCCCCCACTTTCCACGGTTCATGTGGGGCCCTCTTCTTATCTGCCTGGACTTTGTAACTTTCTCTAGCTTTGGCAATAGCCTTTTCAGCGATTGGCCACAATTGCCTTATCCTGTCACCCCATTCATCCACTGTTTTAACCCCTGTCTGAGCATGAGGAAGTTTGGGTATAGGTACAAAGTCTTGCCCTGATTCAATTTGGAAAGGCGATAGCCCAGTACTATCGTGGACAGCATTATTGTAAGCCACTTCGGCATAAGGTAATAATTCTACCCAATTGTCCTGCTGATGATTTATGAAACATCGTAAATATTGTTCCAATCCCGCATTCCTCCTCTCCGTCGCTCCTTCCGTCTGAGGATGGAAGGCAGAGCTCATTGCTTGCTTGGACCCCAAAAGGGTTAAAAATGCCTTCCAGAATTTAGAGGAGAACTGGACCCCCCTGTCGCTGATCACTCTTTCAGGACAACCGTGTAATCTGTATATGTGTTGGATAAACATTGCAGCTAGTTCAGGCGCTGAGGGGATGGTTTTGCACGGGATGAAGTGAGTTTGCTTGGAGAAGAGATCAGTAACAGTCCACACTACTGTCATTTTCCTGCTCTCTGGCAGGCCTACAATAAAATCCATGGCTATTTCTTTCCAGGGTTTTCCAGGGCATGCCACAGATTGCAACAACCCACGTGGTTTCCCCCCTTGCCTTTTTGCCATAGCACATACAGGACAGGTATTTACATATTCCGCCACATCTCTTCTGAGAGAAGGCCACCAAAATTGCCTGCGTAGTAGATGTAGAGTTTTGTCAAAGCCAAAGTGTCCTGCTGTTTTATCATCATGGCACCTTAGTAGCACCAGTTGGCAAGCCTCCTGGGGCATGTATAGTCTACCTGCTTTCCACCATGCCCCCTCCCTCTGGGTCAGTTTACCCTTATTCTCCTGGAACCATGCATCCTGTTCCAGAAAGCGATTTAAGTCCGTTAATAACTCTGGCTTAAGGGTGGTTTTGGTGGCCTTACTTAGTGATCTGGTGACTGCAGCTGCCAGTTCTGGCTCCCGCCTGTTGGGTATTACAGCTGACACCACCTTCTCCCATTGGCTATTGTGCTGTGGCAGCCTGGAAAGAGCATCTGCCAAGAAGTTACGCCCTCCCGGGATGTACTTTAAAGTGAAATTAAATCTACTGAAGAATTGCGCCCATCTTATTTGTTTAGGAGACAATTTTCTGGGTGATGCCAACGCTTCTAAGTTCTTATGATCCGTCCAAACCTCAAAAGGTTCCTCCGCCCCTTCCAGCAAATGTCGCCAATTCGTTAATGCCCATTTCACTGCGAAAGCCTCCTTTTCCCATACCAGCCACCTCCTCTCAGTTTCAGTGAACTTCCTAGATAAGTAAGCACATGGTTTTAACACTCCGTCCCCATCTTTTTGTAAGAGGACTGCTCCCGTTGCTACATCTGAGGCATCGGCCTGAATGACAAAAGGCTTTGCTGGGTCTGGGTGCTTCAGGATGGGTTCAGCCGTGAATAATTGCTTGAGGCTTTCAAAAGCCTCCTGATACTCTCTTGTCCATTTTAAAGAGGCTCCTGGGGCTTTTGCTGCTGCCGTGGGTTTGTCCTTTGTTTTTAAAAGATCAGTCAAAGGGAGGGCTACTTGTGCAAAATTGGGAATAAACTGCCTGTAAAAGTTGGCAAAGCCAAGGAAACTTTGCAGTTGTCTCCTGGTATTTGGGGCCTCCCAGGCTAGGACATCCCGCACCTTATTAGGATCCATCTCCACCCCTTTATTCGATATTCTGTAGCCCAGATAGTCAATGCAATCCTTATGGAATTCACATTTGGATAGTTTTGCATACAACTGCTCATTTAGCAGTTTCTCCAGCACTTTCCTGACTAATTTCACATGCTCCTCCATTGTTACCGTATAGATTAAAATGTCATCCAAGTACACCAACACTCCTTGGTAGAGAAATTCGTGCAAGACCTCATTAATCAGTTGCATGAATACCCCGGGGGCGCCTTTTAATCCAAATGGGAGAACTCGATACATGTAGTGTCCCAGCGGGCATCTAAAGACAGTGCGCCATTCGTGCCCAGCTTTTATGCGCACGCAGAAATAAGCGTCTCTCAAATCTAGTTTGGTAAAAATCTTCCCTTTTGCCAAATGAGCCAACAAGTCTTTTATTAATGGCAGAGGGTACTTGTTCTCTGTGCATATTGCATTTAACCCCCTATAGTCCATGCATAAGCGCAAAGTCCCATCTTTCTTCTCTCTGAACAACACTGGCGCAGCCAGGGGGGATTTGGCAGGCACTATGAAACCCCAGTTCAAGTTTTTGTCTATGAATTCCCTCAATGCCCCCATTTCCTTTTGGGTCATTGAGTACATTTTTGGGGTTGGGTACTTCGCTCCTGGCACCATCTCAATCTCGCAGTCTGTGGGGCGATGTGGTAGTAGTTGGTCAGACTCCTTTTCGCTAAAGACTTTTGCCAAGTCTCTATATTGCCAAGGGATTTCCTCCCCTCCCCCCACATGGGGCCTCCTCCCTTGGCGCTGCTCCTTCAGGGCTGCTGCCCCCAGCTCCCCTCGTTGGTGGGGCTCCACCTTCGCAATCCCACGCCCGCCATCCGGGAAGGTCAGAGTCTTTTCCCGCCAGCTGATGCGGGGGTCCCACCGTTCCAGCCAGGACATTCCCAGAATGAGGGGGTAACTAGCCAGCGGCGCGACCAGGCATTTCAAAGTCTCCCGGTGCGGTCCAACTTTTAACTCAAAAGCCTCGGTATAGTAGCGGACCGACGTCCCCCCACCGCTGTTCCATCCACTTGCCTGAAGATAATGGGAGTTTTCAGCCGGTGCACTTTTAAATTTAGTCCGTTGACGAGCACGGGGCTGATCAAACTCCGGGAGCAACCGGAATCGAGCAATGCTGTGAGCCGGGCCCGACGAGTCGATCGCGGAGCACAGATCACTACCTCATACGTCATCGGACTCACCCGGATGTCCTCGATCGATTTGCACGGGATCGGCTGGTCACGCCTTGGGCTCTCCTCCCTCTCACCGGCGCTCTCCCCTCCGTCCTCGCTGTCGGAGAGGTAGGCAATTCTCAGCCTCTCTTCTTCCCCTCTTGCCACTGTGCTTCTCCGTGGTGCTTTTATCGGCTTTGCAGGTTTTTCGGGTTTTTTCCCTCTCGCCGCAGTTTGCAGCCTTGGGTTCTGGGGGCAGGCCGCCATGAAGTGCCCCTTCTCGCCACACATGAAGCAGGCTTTCCCCCCGGCCTGCGGCCTTGCCGCGGGGATTAACTCCTTCCTTGTCGGTTTCTGCCCTGTTTGCCGTGAGGCGTTAAGGGGCCGCCCCCTCGCCTCCACGCCCCGCGGCTTGACTCTGGCCAGTTGCGTCTCCAACATGGAGACGTGGGTGATCCACCCCGCCAAGGTCTCCGGGCACCCCCGCACCACGGCCCTCTCGAAGAGCCGTTGGTCCAGCCCCTCCTGGAACAGCCACACGAGGAATGCTTCTGGCCAGTCGGGAAGCTTCGCCACCAAACGCTTGAACTCCAGGGCGTACGTGGTCACCGAGCGCGGCCCCTGCCTCAGCTCCCGGATTGCCTCCGCTGCGTGCGAGCGGGCACATTGGTCCTCAAACCGGTCCCGTAGGGCGGTGATGAAGCAGTCAAAGTCCCCCAGTTCTGGGGCCTCCGCTTCATTCAAGTCATTCACCCACTCCGCTGCCACGCCTACTAGGAAGCGGGAGACATACAGCACCCTCCAGGCATCGCTGGCAAACAGGCGGCCGCAGGTACCCATGCAGATCCTCACCTGGTTCAAGAAGGCGGGCAGTTGGGCTGGGTCTCCGTCGTACTTCTCCACTAGCCCCCATCTTCGAAACATGTCCCCTTCCTCCTGCTGCGGTCATGGGGTGGCTGGCTGCTGTCCCACCTCCCAGCCGTGGCCTGCGGGGGGTTGGAACAGGGGCAGAGAGGGAGGAAGGGTCGGTGGTTCTATCGGAGCAATCGGTGAGGGCTGGGAGAGCTGCGCCGTAATCCTTAGCTTGCCTAATTCCTCCCTCAGGGCGCGCACTTCGTCTTCCAGTTCCCTCACCCGTTGGCCCTCGCCCCATGATGTTGTCCCTTCGGTTGCTGTCCCCAGGGCTCTTGACCACCGTGGCCGGGCGGGTAGTTCTGGGGTGAACCCTCTGGCATCACCCCCAATGTTCAGCTCTCTCGGGGGCTCCCATTGGTGTGCCAGCCGCTGCGCCTTGTTCTTCGGTCAGGCATCTGCTAGCGCTTCGGTGAGGGGGGCTTGCTGCGCCTCCCCTTCTGCTGGCTGGGAGCTGGCCCAGCCGGTCCCCATTCCTTCTCCAAGGCTCTGTCTCGCTCCATTAGCCTCCACTTGTAGAGCTTCTCCTGGCGCCTCCGGTGAACTTTTCTGCAGCTCCTCAGAGGCCATGCTAAGTTGCTGGAATTGCCTCGTAGAGTTTCCTCTCGGGTGAAATCCAGTATTAGGTAGAGTTTTAGCAAAATGTCAAGTCCTCCCCGTCTGACTCCCAATTCTGAAGTATTCTCATGCAACCAGGCTTGGTTCAGAAAAATACTCTTTATTGAGTGGTACAGGTAGCTTGTAAACAGAACATTGCTAAAACTGAAGCCTTGGTTAAACTTCCCTCTATTTATCCCCCCTCCCTTGATTGCCTGGCATCTTGAGACTTCTCCACCAGGGGTGACCTTTTTCCTTCCTCCCCCCTCCTCCCCGAGCCTCTTCCTGGCTCTTTGGGGCCCCAGCTGCCTTGCCGGCAATCAAGCCAGGCGAAATTGCCCATATATGGTTAAGCTGCTTCCCAGCTCCCATTACAACCATTAACAGACCCCCCCCCCTTTAGTTACTAGTGGCAGAACCAATTCACTCTAACTCCCAACGACTGCAATACAATGGCAAACAACAACAGATGGGTGATGCAGGTTCTGACAGGAAGGCTCACTTTTAATTCTGCCTTTATTATAAATACATGACAATAGATACACTCTTATCTCATTAGAAATTCTTCATTAATTGAACAATGCGTATAATCTATAAACGACATATTTTGAATTTTGTAAAAAAATTGAATAGTTCATGTATTTTAAGAAAGACTGCCACCGATGGTTGCTGAGGTGTGCTGTATAGGATGTATGAAGTTTAACCACATAATGCTGCTTCTGATATTAATGTTCTTTTTAAGGTGCTGCTAGAGAGTAGAGGCAGTCACTTGGTTTCTGTAATACCTAGTTCTGCTCTCTTCCCTGGAGTGATTACATTCCTTTGCAGCCCACTGAGCAATGGATTGGTGAGCTGCCAGGAATATGAGGGGTGCAGGGATGAGAGCCCACCCATGCTTCTCCTAATTCAGAGCTAAGGGTATGATGATGATAAATTCTGCTTAGTTATACTTGGCAGTGAAGAAATGTATGCCTGTTTGAACAGTTTAGACTGTTGTCTTTATCTGCCTTGATTTGCTGCCTCTTGGTGTACTGTACAAAATGTAATATAGCACAGCTGTCTAGTCAGACAGAGGCTGTTTCCTTTCTTCCACTTAACAATCCATTTGCTTGTTTTGATATTTAAGTTATCCTTCTTTAGAATGAAAATTGAGGGAACCATCTCAAGTGCACCTTATACATGGGGTGTGGCTTAGCTTCAGTCAAAGGTAGCACTCTGAAAGGCTTGCTCATCCCTGGCCCAGCTTAACATTTTCAATTATTCAACTGCTTATCTCAACTGAATTCCTTTCTAAAGTAGTTAAAAATGCAAAATGTCCAGGAGAGGTACTTTGCAAAAAACTAAAGGGATCAAAAAGTAGGTGAAAGAGCTGAAAACAACTGGCAATCCTCCTCCAGTGGAGAAGATGCAAAATAAAACCAAAATGCAAGTTTCAGCCTGCCAAAGAGAACTCTAACTCTATCCAGCATTTACTTAAAGAATTTTACAGGACCTGAACTTGGAACAGGTGAAGTCCCTTACTTCAATAAAAGAAGCTTTATCAGGTATATCTGAAAGAATTAAACAGTTTAAAGACTTTTCAAGTCAAATATTAAACATTGCTTAGACAGCTAGTAAAGCCTATGACTTAAGTACTAAAAATGTCTCTATTATAAAAAAGATTGAGAAAGACATTACGGATGTTAAAGTACCTTTGGCAGATGCTGAAGATACTAATAGATGAAGCAACCTGATATTATAAGTACAAAAAACAACAACAACTGAGAATGACAATATGATAGATTGTGTAGTAACAAAACTTAATTATCTCTTACCAGATTTACATTTGTCCGGATAGGACATAGTATGTGCACATACTGTTCAAAACTTTGGGCTTGCAAAGTTGAAAAAAATCAAGGGATTCTGTAATTAAGTTTCTTAATGAATGGACCAGAGATAAAATTATTCAAGAAGCTTGCAAGCTGAAGGAAATAAACTGGGAAGGAAACAAAGTTTTGTTTTTCAAGATATCAGTCAAACTGCCTTACAAAAAAGAATCGCATTCAAGTATCTAATAGAACTATTGATAAAAATGAGTACTTGTTATAAATGGGGATTTCCATTCAAACTTATAATTTTGAAACCACAAGGAATAGAGATAATTTCTGCTATTCAGGATATAAAATAAAACTTCAATGCACTTTTGTTGGCATCTTCATTTTGTAGCTGTGTCTGCTTGATCTAATCAAATAAAATTACTCCTTGTGCTGGCACAAGAAATAACTTTATTTGATTAGATCAAGCAGACACAGCTACAGAATGAAGATTCCAACAAAAGCAAGATCAAAAGGGGAAAAATAACAATATAACGAACTATTTATACTGACCAGTTGAAGATCTAGCATAGTATATAAAACTTTAACTTGCATTCAGACTTAAGTAAATATAATTATAAAATATAGCTGATTTATTAAGATAAGTATATGTTTTATCATGTGGGGAGGGGGAGGGGGCAACAAAACACTTCCCCTTGTAGGCCAAGAAGAGGCTCAGAGTGATCCCTTGTGTACCTCTATAGGTTCACTGCTGGACTAATATTGAAGAGGGAGAGGGGTTGATTAAGGAATAGAGCATGGATATTAGGAATTCAGGGACCATTATGGGGGAAGATTTGTGGGTGGAGTGGATATGACAAGGGAGTTTAAGAGGGGAGAAAGCACAAATAAACAAGGTTCTTACTAGTACAAGCAACAAAATGTATATTCTTACAAGCCCAGAATAAATGTGCTTTATTTGATAGGATGCAAGGTATCTAAAGTAGCAGCAATGATATTTTATGAATTGTATCTCTAAATTTATTTCATTAAATGTTAGAAGGTTGGGAACACAGGAAAAAGATATAGAATATTTAGAGATGTAAGATCCCTCAATTGTTATATTACAAGAAATGTATAGGATACACAGTGCCAAAGATTTACTTGATAAATAGTATTTTGTCCTGTGTACAGGTAAGAGGGGTTGCAGTTTTATTTAAAGTTGGTTTAAACTTCCAAATGCAAAGGTTATTGAAGGTTGGCAATGGAAAGTTCATATTTATTAAGGGAAAATTAGATAAATTACCAGTCAATATCAATTTGGGTTATTCCTCAAATCAGGGTCAAGTACAATTTCTTAGGAAAATATTAAAGAAATTAGTAACATTTGGAATGGAGAATTTAATATTAGGAGGGATATTTAGCATAAATGCAGACACCTCTCAGGGGAAAGTAGAAATGCTAAAGTGCAGAAGAAACTCCTGCAATACTCTCATATATTAACATTATTTCAATTTAAGGACTGACTGGCACATGGCAGATTTTGAACCCCAAATCAAATGGATTCACATATTATGTAAATAGACATAAATTCTACTCCAGATTAGATTATATCACTAGTAGGCCTAATCCAACAAGTAGGAACAGCATGATGCTCCAGTAATTATAGAACTAAACTCAAACATTGTGCTTTTTAAAATATTCTTCTGGTAGAATCGGAAGATTCTACTCTTCAGTCCTACTGGTGGAATCAGTAGTATTGAATTAATCCAGAATTAATTCAATACTACTGATTACTCAATCAGCAAAAGAATCCTGCTCCTTAATTAATTGTTAACAAAAATAATGCAAAACAAATATCTCTACTGATAAGATGGGAAGCAATGAAAGCAGTAATAAGAGGGGAATACTGTGGATAAAATGATATATGCTCTTTCATTTGCACTAATAAAGTATATCTCTTCTAGCTTTTAGACAGAAGATGATGGTGGCAGACAAAGAGGGAGTATTCACTATCATAATCTTTTAACATGGTCCTCTGTAGGAACTGAAAGGAAATCTCTTTCCATCCAATAAAATTTCATAGTATTTCAGTATCTCCATCTGATACACTTATTTCATTGGCTACCTGGGGGGAGAAACGTGAATTCGGGGACACTTCCTTTAAAGATCATGAATTGGAATGGACAGAAATAAGCAACAACTTTATATAAATTTATTCATCTATTTTACAGTATTTATAACTCCAAATTGTTGTACTGGGCAGAATACTACATCAACAAAAAGAAAACCAAAACCAGAATAATAAATAAGGTAATCAGATCAATGTCAAAGCCAAAAAATAATCACAACAATCAAAGATGAACCCAAGATAGGCACCCACAGTCAGTCAAATGACCTAAGAGATAAGAACAGAGGGAGAGTCTATTCCCATATAACCTCTCCTAATTTTAAACATACTAATGACTCTCTATTTTAAGCCTTTAGACAATGATGACTGGATCTGTTGTTGGTTAATTGTTAGGGAACTTAACTTTATTGGCTTCAAAATAGCATACCTTATTTTAATGCTGTAATCTACTTTGTACCTTTGAAAAACAAAATAGTTATCAGTTAAAAAGCTTCATCCAACACTATGTGGGAAACTCATATAATTAAACCTCTGTTTTTTCTGTCTGTGTGTATATATATACATACACACACACACACACAAAATCTTCTAATCTTTCCAACAGGTACAGAGATGGGAAAGCAGTATGGAATTAATGTTTTTATTGAAACACGCAGGCCTAGCAAGGTGCCCTGTCTAAACCAGGTTGCACTTCAGATGTTTGAAGGATAATAATGATGTAACGATAACATAATGTTCTAATATGGAACATAATGATGTAATCTGAAAGCTGGGAGTGTTGTGTCTAGTCTATTAATTTTCAGTTTGTAGACACAACTGAGATTTTAGCTGGTATACAATCAAACACTCCCATTTCACCCTCTCTGAGTTTTAAAAATACGTTTTATTGCCTATTTCAAAGCTCCACAGAATTTTTCAACCCTTCTCTCACAATCTTGTACTGTACTTAGAATCAATTGCATTATTTTTGTTATCGAAGGATACACATGCTGCCCACCTCCTGATTCTAATAAAAAGAGATCCGACTCAGTTTGGCTGCAATATATTGTGCTGTCATTTACATTTTAGAATATCTTGCATTTTCAGTGCTGATGAACTTGGATAATAAACCACTCAGCAGTCTCTTATTTTTCATTTATTAGAGACAGTATTACCTAGATTTGAGCTAGGAATTTCAATTTGTTGGTCTGGGAGCTGAAGAAATAATTTGCATTAGGCTGGTGGATCATGCTCAGGAAGAGAATGTTTTCACACATTCCCTTCTCTTCCCTTCCCACCCCACAAAACATACTATTTTAGATAAAAGTTGTTTAGAACTACTTTAGAAGGGAAGATGCTTTTGGAACAAGGGGAGGGGTACTGCTTTTTGATTTCTATGTAGATTTCACCTTCCCTAGAAGTTGCCATAAGGTAATAACAGTTTCTGAGCACAATAAAGGGGGCTGCGAAGAGCCAGATGAAAATTAATGATTCCTACCATACCTCTGCAACCCAAGGATCCCAATTTTTACTTTAGCTGCAGAGGAAAAAAAGTGATCATGCTGAAATATGGTTTTATTTGAATTCATTTTGGGGATATTGCCTTACTAATTATCTCTACAATCCTTTATAGTCATAGCTATGTTTGCGTAATGCAAATCCCTCCCCCCACAACTAGCTGATCATATTTTAGCTTAACATTATTATTGTTGGTCGCACAGTCAGCCAGGTGTTTAGACTGGATTTGGCATTTTTATCCACCTGTCAAGTCCTTCCCAAGGACCTGGGATAGGCAGATGTTCGATGGTGTTAAAAATATTGTCGCAGGATGTAAGCTGTTCCAAGTAAAGCTGCCTTTTGCAATTGACTGATGGTGATTTTGTCAATGCCAGTGGTCTTCAAGTGGTACTCCAGATGTTTTGGGATTGCACTCAAGGCTTCTATTACTGTTGGTACTATCTTTCCTTTTTTCTGCTACAGTCATTCTATTTCTATTTGCAGGTCTTTGTATTTTGTGATTTTCTCCAATTCTTTCTGTTCTATTCTTCTGTCTTCAGGTATTGCAATGTACACTATCCAGACTTTTTTGTCTTTCTTATCAACAATTGTTAAGTCTGGGATGTTATGCAGCAAGTGTTTGTCTGTTCGAATTCTAAAATCCCAGAGCACTTTAGCTTCTTCATTTTCTATTACTTGGTCTGTTTTGTGGTCCCATGAAGGGCATGATTCACTGTCATAATTTTTCTGGTCTTCCTATCCAGGGCTTCTAGTTCTGATTGAGTCCAGTCCACTATTCTAGCTGTGTATCTAATGATAAGAATTGTGCAAGTATTAATTGCCTTGATAGTATTTCCTCCGCTGAGTTTGGACTTTAAGATCTTCTTCACTCTCATGATGTATTCACTACTAACCTTCTTCTTGACTTCAATGTGCTTGATGTTGTCAGCTTGAAGGATGCCCAGGTATTTGTAGTGATCTTCTTCATCCAGACTCTTGATGTTATTTCCATAGGGCATCTTGATTCCTTCAGTTTTCACTGTTTTTCCCCTGTTGATGTTCAGGGTGGCACATTTGTCCAGTCCAAACTCCATTGCAATATCTTGGCTGTATATTTGGACAGTGTTGAACAGCAATTCCATTTCTGATGGTGTTTTTCCATACAGCTTCAGATCATCCATGTAAAGGAGGTGGGATAACCTGGCAGATGCTTTTGATGTTTGATAGCCATGGCCTGACTTGTTCAGTATTGTTGACAGAGGAATAAATGCAGTGACAAACAGTGGTGGTGATAGTGAGTCTCCTTGAAATATTCCTCTCTTGATGCTAACCTCTCCCAGTCTATCACCATTGGCCAGCAACTGTGTCTTCCACTGCGCTGTTGATCTTTGCACAAAGGTTCTGATGTTTCTACTGACTCCTGTTATTTGTAGGCACTTGATTATCTACTTATGTGACAGGGAGTCGAATGTCTTCTTGTAATCAATCCAAGCTACATTCAAGTTGGTCTTCCTTCTCTTACAGTTTTCCAAAATCATCTTGTCAGATAGGAGCTGATCTTTTGTCCTTCTGCTGTTTGGGCAGTTTCTTTTCTGCTCAGATGGAAAGAGCTTGTTTTCAACTAGTGCTGTTGGACTACATCAGATACCACATCAGTTAGCAATTTGAAAGTTATTATTATTATTTGTTGTATGAGCCCTTGTGGTTCATTGTTCAATATGTTGTGGGAAGCCAGAAAATAGGGTTAATTCAATCAATTAATGATGCTTTAGTATGTTGTGTGAACACTGCCCATGAGTTTCAAAAGTGAAGATACAATTCCTATATAGGATGTCAACAAATTTAGCAATGTTTTCCAATTTTTTAATTGAGTAACATATATATTACAGAAATAAGTAAATAAATCACATTTATATGTTATGATTTTTCCTCTCCCTTTCTTTTTCTACAGAAAATTAAAAATGCCTCATTTGATGACTGGAAGAACATCAGAGGGCCCCGTCCATGGGAAGAGACTGGGTCTAACCAAGAGAAGCAGCGGTAGCAATAAAGTTTTGCCTAAAAGCCAGCCTTACTAATTAACTAGTTGTGCCCTTGAACTGTTTTTTCCCCCTGTAAGATGAATAAGAAGGGTGAATTAATAGAATCAACTACTAAGAATATAGCTGTTTTTGTCATGTAAGCAGAAGCCTTATAAATAAATATTTTGAACTTTGCAGTGATAATTGATAATGCTACATGCAGCATTAGTAAAATAAATTTAGCTAAGAACATGAGTTTTTATTGGTTTCGTCTTAATCAGTTGAAGGTCAAAATATTGTCATAAAGGTAGGTTGAGTTCTAGTAACTTAGTTTCAGAAACTTACCTTTTTAAAAGATCTGTGTTAATAGGATAAAATTCTGTTCCATACATATCAATTTACATTTGCAATTCTTCCTAACATAAAGAGTTTTTGTATGCAACTTTATTTTAAACCATAATTAAAATATGGTTTCTTGGGGAATTTACATTAGCACAATTTTTCCTGACATAGTTTGTTTATGAGAATCTCTAAAGATAAATTACGTGCTGCTCAATTTCTGTTGTCCTGTTGTTTATCTGTTCTAAAGGTGAGAAGCATTTCATGGGCAAATCCAGTTCTAATAGCTGTCCAAAGCATTTCCTAAGAATTGACATCAACTTTATGGCACATAGTCAAAATAATTGCTAACCATAATCACTCCCTTATACACATTTTTGCATGTTCTCATCAGGGTCAGTTAAGGGCTAAGTATATCTTTAATTTTTAATTCAGGTTGTGTGGATATTCCATTTTGAATGCATATATTTATATTATATTTTGGTGCTTTCGACACCATAAAATTCTTGACTCCTGGCGACTGCCTGGACAAGTCCCTGCAGTTTTCTTGGCAAGATTTCAATATATATAATATAATATAATATAAATATAATTTTTATTAAAGATTTTTTTAAAAGGAAGATAAAAACTAGTACAAACTAATATAAAGTAAGAAAAGAAAGAAATCAGATAGAAAGCTAAAAATGCAAGAAAGAAAGAAAATAATTAAAAAAAAGAAAAAGAAAAAAGATACAAAGAAGTAGCCCCCAATCTTCTTTACAGTAGTTATAAGTACAATTATAAATTTACCTCTTACTCTGTGGTTACAACATAACTCTCTTCTTTCTATAATCTAGCCTGTCTAATCATCAAAATCATAAATCATACGTTCATTTTTTTCTGTCATGCAAAAAGTCTGTAAGGGGCTTCCAGTCAGCAATGAATGTAGATATTATGTTTTCTCTGATCAAAGAAGTCAACGTAGCCATCTCAGCAAGTTCCATCATCTTTACCAACCATTCCTCCATTGTGGGTAATGCTGAATCTTTCCATCTTCGTGCATACAATAATCTTGCTGCAGTTATCATGTACAAAAACAAAGTTCCATAACGTTTTTCCAACTGTCCATCAATCCCAAAAGAAAAACCTGTGATCTCAATTGTATATTAATCTTTAAAATCCTCTAAATCAGTGTATGTATTTGAATCCAGAATTTTCTAGCTTTTTTACATGTCCACCAAACATGACAAAATGTTTGGTGGACATGTAAAAAAGAAAATGTCCCTTCTTGTTGTTCACATTTCCAACATAAATTTGAAGTGCCTTTATACATTCTAGACAATATACCAATGATACATCATTTTATAAACATTCTCTTTAAGATTATCATATAGTGTAAATTTCAATCCTTTCAGCCACATATTTTCCCATTCTTCCATCTGTATTTTATAACCAAAATTTTAGCCCACTTTATCATTCATTCTTTCACTTGTTCTTCTTCTGTTTCAAATTTCAGTAAAAGTTTATACATTTTAGCAATTACATGTTCATCATTTGTACACAATTCTATTTCAGACTCAGACTTACATTGTTAAAACCATAAATTCTTTTGTCTATTTTAAATCTGTCTAATAATTGTAACTAATAGAACCACTGACAATTATATCCCTCTGCCACCAGTTCTTCTCTTGATTTTATTTTACATTCCCCTTGACAAAATTCTAGTATCTTATGATAAGTTAGCCATTTGTGTTTGCCTATTATTTCTTGTCTATAAAATGCTTCTTGTGCTGAGAGCCACAGAGGTGTTTTCGGGCACAGCCTGATTTTTATCTATTCCATATTCTCAATATGACACATCTAACATAATGATTTTTAACATCCACATTAACCTTGACTTTATCGTACCACAAATATCCAAGCCACCCAAATCTCAGGTCATGTCCTCCTAACTCCAGAAGCCTTCTATTTATCAGCAACACTCACTCTTTCATCCAAACCAAACAGCAAGCTGCGAAGTACTATTTCAAATCAGGTAAACCAGTCCTCCTCTTTCCTTTGCATCTTGTAACACCTTATATTTAACTCGTGGTTTTTTCCCTGCCATACAAATTTAGATATATCCTTTTGCCACTGTTTAAATGGTACATCAGTTGTCAAAACAGCTAGTGTCTGAAACAAAAACATCATTTTGGGCAAGATATTCATTTTTATCACAGTAATACTCCCCAGCAGTGACAGTTGTAATTTTTCCCATCTTAACATATCTTTTTAAACTTCATTCCATGTCTTAATGTAGTTATTTTAGAATAACATACAATTCATATTTGTCATAGTGATACCCAGATATTTTACCTTCTTCTCAATCTTAAAACCCATTTTCTTCATCTATTCTGTTTGATCTTATATTTTCACATTTTTTGTTAACATCATCTTCTGTTTATTAATCTTGAAACCTGCTAGTGCACCAAATTCTTTTAATTTGCCCATTAATATTTCAATTCCCTTTAAAGGATCTTCCAGAACCAGCACCAAGTCATCTGCAAAAGCCCTTAACTTATACGTTTCTTTTTTAATCTTTACTCCCAAATCCTCTCATCTTGTCTTATATCTCTAATCAGTATTTCAAGAACCAGAATAAACAAGAGAGGAGACAGTGTGCATCCCTGTCTTGTTCCTTTTTGTATCTCACAGGGTTTTGTTAGATCTCCATTAACAATTATTTGTGCTTTCTGTGAAGTGTAAATTGATCTTACTGATTTTATAAAGTTCTCTCCAAAAGTCATATCTTCCAAAACCTTGAACAAGAAAGCCCAGTTCAAATTGTCAAAGGCCTTCTTTGCATCTAAGAAAATATATTTGGAGCAATATAATGCAGCTTTTCATTATATTGCTCCAAATATTCCAAAACATCCAACACATTTCTAACATTGTCCTTTAACTGACTTTTAGGTAAAAACCCACATTGATCTTCATGAATAAATTTTTGCAAAATTATTTTCAGTCTATCAGCTACAATTGTTGTGAACAACTTGTAGTCATTCTTGTTAAAGTCAAATCTTGTCCTTCTTTAGGTATTAATGCTACATTAGCTTCTTTCCAACTCTCTGACATATTTCCACCCTGTAGGATAGAGTTCATCATGTTTTATAAAGGTTGTAGAAGTTCCTCCTCAAAACATTTATAATAAGAACCTGATAATCCATCTGGTCCAGGTACCTTTCCTAGTTTAATCTTTTTCATAGCTTCAGAAATTTCCCTAATTGTTAAAGGTCCATTCATAATCTGTCTCTGTTCCTCTGTAATCCCCAGTAAATTTTGTTTTTTTAGATATTCATCTATTTTCTCTAGGGAGATGTCACTTCCTTTATACAAATTGGAATAATATTGATGAAATGCTTTTTGTATGGTTGCATTGTCCATTAATACAATATCTCCCTCTTGTAATTTCAATATCATCTTCTTTTCTTTTTCTTTACATAATTTATATGCTAGCCACTTCCCTGGTTTATTTGCAAACTCAAATATGTTTTGCTTTACATTATTAATTTTTATTTCCATTTCTCTTACTGTTAACATAGATAATTGTCATTTTAAAAGTTTAATTTGTTGGGAAATACTTATCTTCTCTGGAAATTTCTTTAATTCTTCTTATTTTCTCTTTATTTCATCCAAAATAGCTTTGTTTTCTCTTCACTCTTCTTTTTAAGTTCACTATTGTGTTGCATAAAATGACCTCTGATAAAAGCTTTGCTTGCATTTGCTTCTTAAATCAGTGTCTTTCCCTAAATTATTTTCAAAGAATTCTTTTAATTTCTTCTTACAGTTCTCCACGATTGCTTATTTCTGTAGCAACATTTCGTTTAGTCTTCATCTAAAAGAATTAGATTTTCTTTTATAAACCAACTCACAGGATTATGATCCAAAAAAGTTTTTGGTAATATCTCTACTCTAGAAACCTTAGTAGCCAAGTTCTTTGAAATCCAACATGTCTGTTCTTGAAAAGGATCTACGTCTTTCAGAAAAATAGGTATACTCTCTTGAATTGCCATTTTTCTGTCTCCATATATCAACCAGTCCTAAATTGCCCATCAAATCAAAGAAAACTTTTGGTAATTTACCTTGAGAGATTTTAATACTTTTCTCAGAAGTTCTGTCCAGTTATGGGGAGATCACACCATTCCAATCCCCCATCAAACCTAATTTTCATAGGAGAAACCTACTAGTCTCTCCATAAGTTGTTTATAAAACAATATATTGTCCTTAAATACCCAGTATCAAAGTCTTAGTCCAATGTGTATTAACTTCTACCCCAACAAATCTACCATGCTCATCAGTCAATAAAAGTTCTGGTTTTAGTTGGGGATTTATATACAAAACAACTTCATTTCTTTTTCTTTTTTCTTTCTTTCTTTCTTTTTTTTTTTGTTCCTGCTGAAACAAATTCTTCACCAAAATTTTAATGAATCAAATATTTTTGTCCTTCTTTCTAATGTGTGTCTCTTATAGGCAAATTATATCTTGTTTTAATTTTTTCAAGTAATGAAATAGTTTTTTCCTCTTTTGAGGAGCATTTGCTCCATTTATATTCCACACTAAGCATTTGTAATCCATAAACAAGCCAAAAATTTAGAAAAATCTATACCTGTGGTGCCTAGTTCAGTATCATCCCTTTCAGTTTCCTGTTGCACCTGTTTTTGTGAGGTCTCCTCCTCCAATTCCTCTTTGAATTTTTTAGAAATTCCCTCATCTTCTGGACAGAACAAGATTTCTTGGCAAGATTTCAGAAGTGGTTTGCCATTGCCTCCTTCCTAGGGCTGAGAGAGAATGACTGATTCAAGGCCACCCAGTTGACTTTGTGTCTAAGGTGGGACTAGAACTCATGATCTCCCAGTTTCTAGCCTGATGCCTTAACCGCTACACCAAACTGGCTCTCACCAGACTGACATAGATTTAACATCTCATTTTCCATTAATCTAGCTATAATGTTAATCTGGCAATAATGGATACTATCAACATAAATTCAACATGATCATAATATTGTCATAAAAAACGTGCCCAGATTCATCGCAATTCAGTTGCATCTCCCATTTTTGTCTCAATCCTAAAACCCACATTAAAAAAACACATGCTTTTCAAGCTTCCTGAATACTAGAATGAGTGTGCAATTCTTACATATTGTGAGAGGGCACAATATGAGGAACTCCTGCAAAAAATGCTTGTCCTCCAAGTCTCCTCTTGTCACACCTCACACAGGATTATGGGAATTCTCAGTAAGCACCCTCCATAGACATGCTAGGGGTGGGCAGATTCTATTTGGAGCAGGTAACCTCAAAAACACCCAGACCTCAAGGTATGTAGGACTCTGATCACCAGCACCTTGAACTGCACCTAGAAACAAATCAGCAGCTTATCATATTAGTTATATGATTATACCAGGTTGACCAGGTTAATATGTGGATACTACATTTTGCCCTAGTTGCATTTTCCAGGTGGTCTTCAAGGTCAGTCACATGTAGGGTGGATTAACTACATGAAGTGACAAAGTCATGAGTGACTGTAGCCCATGACTTCTCACCAGCAACAGTTACAACTGGCACACTAGCTGAAGCTGGGCAAAGACTTCCCTGGCCACACCTTCAGTCTGCTGTTCCAGTAGGATTGAAGTCCCAGAGCATTCCTAGATTGTGCACTAACTCCTTTTGGGGGAGCACAGTCCCATCTAAAACTAAAGTTGGTATTATCTCAAACTCAGTCAGTTTTCAAACCCACAGCCACTCTGTCTTGCTAGGATTGAGTCTTAACCTGTTTTTCCCATCAAGTCCCTTATAGCCTCCAGGCACATGTCAAGACTTACATCCCAGAACCTTCCAGACAGCCTGGGATAGATAGATGATAGATAGAGAGAAAGAGAGATAATCAGTGTATTAATGATGCCAAACCCCAAACTGCTCTATGAGCTTCTCCAATAGCTTCACACAGATGTTAAATAAGATAGGAGAGAGGATCAAGCCCTGGTCTTCCAGAGCTCTTTGCAGTTGGTAGCCCACCACGTTCTCATGTTGTGTGAACCTAGCCAGTATTGGTTTACCTAGCCATGATTTATTCAGCAAACCAAAACTGAGTCCTGTACTAGGTCATTGACTCAGGATTACAGCCCATATTTTCTATTCTGAATAGAAATTACTCTCAGCTGAGAATTCTGTACTCATAATACTGAGAACTTTGGTTACTTTCTTTGAGAGCATTTCAACCATCCTATGACCATTCATCAGGGGGAATTCCAAACTGCTTGTTTATATGAGAATATACTAATTTCTTGTTCTATACAGTGGTGGTGTTTGACTAAATATAAGTTCATGAAGCCACCAGAGTTACTGTGGCCCATAAATTGCTCATTTTGCCTGCCAAACATTTCATTCTTCACTGGCCTCATTCTCTGCAATTTGCTAGCGGCAGCTTTTTCCTATATGAAATCAGTGCAACAGGTCATCCAATAAAGCTATGGAAATTTTTTAACACAGCAGTTTTAGGTACAGCATTTTCCAGCAATATTTTCTCATGCTCTATATGTATTTAGATTTCAGGAGGCTGTGATTTATTCACATGGGGCCTTCCATTCACTTGTGTCTTTTGTATGTATCTTTATTTAAAACATTTAATTCAGAGATATTTATATCTCATATTAATGTAAGTTTATGTGGCAAACAAAATAAATAGAACTGTAAAACCGGTTGCTCTAAGACTATTCCGATTTAGAGAAAAAATTAAAGCTACTTAGATTTAGGCATGAGTAGGATTGAGCTGCGGTACATCAATCCTGCTCGTACTTATTGGGGTGTAAACCCTGTTTAATACAACAGGATTGGCTTGGGTAATCATGTCATGGGTTGGATTGTATATGGAGTGTTTACCTAGATAGCCTAACAGCATAAGACAACACCATGAATAAAAGCTATCAAAGAGCTTTGCTTTGTTCACTTCTTATCCCTTCCACTACATTAGTGATTAGTTTTCCATTGTTTCATTTGAAATCCATATAGATCGTTGCTTGGAAGCTTATGTGCCAATTTGAGTACATTTGAATAAATTTAACCTATGCATGGAGTAAATGTAATCTGTGCATGGAGTTTACTAGAACAATGCTTTATGTACAAATGCATCCTGAAATTCAAAATTTTGAAATACCTTGTTGCCTTACCTTGGGCGTTTCAGAACCCTAAGTGAACAGACTATAACACATAATTACAATGTGCCTAGAGAATACAAACTTGCTTTCTTTATTTAAATTTAGATTGCATTGCTTATACGCTATCCCTGTCAATGATTTGGGGTGGCTTACAGCTTTAAAGAAAAATAAAAACCTGAGAAAGTTAATAGGCACTGTGCCATCCACACCTCCACAAAAACTGACTGCCTGTGCAGTTCTCAAGTATTAAGAAACTTCTTCCTCCTTAAGCCTCTAGGGATTTCTTTTTATTACATAGGAAATCCCCCAGGACATTTTGATAATGTTCAGGCTTGCATTGCAGAAAGTCTCTTGTTTTGCTTGTGCTATTCTCTGGCATCTAAGCCACAGAGCATCATCTAAAGTAGACATATACTACTTGGGACCTCTAAAAGCCCTGGGTGCAGTCCTCAAGGGCTTTTCCCAAAAGTTCCCTTCATATTATGATGTGAAAAAAATGATTAAACATATGGGACTTAGCCATATGCAGTACACAAATACATTTGATTTATGTAAATTAAACTAAATCAAGTCCAAGTTTTGCCCTGGCTCCATCTGCTTTTTAAAATGGGACTCCTGGCGTAGCATATAAAGGTCTAGTGTGGTTAGACTCCTAAACTTCCCTGTCTAAACTTTATGTAGCTATACCAAATAGGGAAACTCCTTATTTAATACAATTTGATTACAGTACTGCGATGTCAAGGTCTTTATTTCTTAGGTTCAGGTCTTTACTGAAACAGAGTTAGTATCCTCCACTTCCTACAAAGGTTACCAGTGTGATTTCCCTGTAGGCGTTTAGGGAAAGGAAGGGCAGCGAAGGATGAGAGTTCTCTGAGATGTTCAGAATGCCTCCAAATCAACTTCGTGGTATATTTCCTGAAAAAGTAAAAGTATATTTCAAGTTGTGCTTGGCTGCTGGTGACTTCATGGACATATCCATGAGTTTTCGTGGCAACAATATGGAATGGTTTGCCACTGCAGCTTTTCTGATGCTTTCTCAATTTTCAGAATATTATTATTTAATATTATTCAAAAGATTTATATGGCCACCCATCTTACACAATACAACCCTGGGTGGCTAACAACCATCAAACCCATATAAAGTATTAAAAAATACAAACATTCCCTCCTCCCCAAATTAAAGACCACCACATTCTAATCAGGTACCATAATAACCTCATACCAACTGTACATGTCCTGGGTTCAACTCACTTCCTGGCCCAAAACCTGGAGGAACACCTAAGTCTTCACAACCTTCTGGGAGTCCAAGAGGGTTGGGATACTCTTTGATGGAGGGGAACTGGAGTGTGGCTACCTAGTCAGATATGGTTGGATTGGCAGATACCCTCTGGGAGAAGTAGTCCTGCCTACCGCCCTGGGGATTCCCTGGAAGTCTTCCACCCAGGTACTAAGCAGGCCTGATCCCGTTTAAGTTTCCAACCCAGGCAAGAATACTTAAGGGGCTGCCACCTGCTGAGACTTTTCCCCCCACAACATATGCATATTCCTGGGAAATGGGAAACTCCTCAGTCAGACCTTTAGCCACCTTAGGTTTGGCTGGCTTTGTTGCTGGATGTCACTGTAATACTTTCAGCCAAGTACCAATTGCTGCTGTCCTAACCTGTTGCAGGAACTTTCATGTCTCACAGTCTTGAGATCTTTTGCTGAGAGGTGAGAGGTTCACTACCAGCTCCCAGCTGGCTGTTGCGTGCCAGCATTTCTGGAGAAATTGGCATGGCTGCCAGGCTTCACTGCTCCATTCAGTTTTTGGCTGCGTGTGCATCTGAATTCCACACTCACTTTTCTCATGCTGCCATTCACTCATTGCACATTGCACTTCCGCATGTTCATGCAGAAACAATATTCAGGAAATTAACAAAGCCCTCTCTCTTAGGAACTGTGCTTACATTTTGAAAGATAAGATGCCACGGTTGACATGTAACTTTCTAAGTTAGATTGACTTAGAGTTAAATTTGGATTTATAATACCCTGCTCGCCCCTCCCCAGAAAGTATTTTTAACACCTTCTCCACATAAGAAGTACATGGCTATTAATTTGTACTTTGTGTACTGTATTATTTCACAAGGATTTCTGTGTCATGTAAACCCAAAGTGCCTTCCTTGTTATTCTTTTCTTGAGGTTGGTCTGAAATAATGGATTCATGGCAAAAGAGTATAGCACTCCACAAGCAGGTAAATGACAAAGGTGTATCAAGAGGTTAACCCAACTGGAGGCATAAGTTTTTTGAAGAAACTCTCAGTAAAGCAAATTCTCCTCTAGATTTTTAATAACCATATAATAAATATAAATAAAATGCTTGATAGGATTTTAATATTAATCCATTCATAGGATTAAGCATAGGATTAATTATAATCAATGAATTATTTAGCATTTTATTTTATTTCTAGATACCTAAAGTTAGGCCATATGAGGGGGGAAAATAATGTTTAAAGCAGTCATGGATTCAGAATTAACCCCAAAATAAGCAAATTTGCAATAACATTCAGTCCTCTCTCCATGTCTTAAAGGAGATAAGCTTATATTGATAAAATGCCACCATGCCCACTAGTTTATCAGTGGAAGAATTTTCAGAGAAACCAACAGATTTTTAAAAGTGAAATCTTTAAATAAAGTATGATACAAAAAAGATTGATTCTATTATTGTTGTTATTATTATTACTATTATTGGTTGTTTTTTCCTTTGTACAAAACTAGGTTCCTTTGGGCCTACTCTGTGTTAATTCACATTTTCCTGAAGACAGAGGAGAAGGGAATAGCTGTGTAATTGCTGATGTAATTGTTTGAGTCAGGAAGAGTGTAATTCAGTGGTCATATTTGAGATATTGAAGAAAACAACAAGCACCCTCACAATCATACTGCTTGCACATTCTTTTCACATTGTTGTTGTTGTTGTTCAGTCGTTAAGTCGTGTCCGACTCTTCGTGACCCCATGAACCATATTGCGCCAGGCCTTCCTGTCCTTCACTGCCTCCCGGAGTTTGCTCAGTTTCATGCTCATTGCTTCAGTGATGCTATCTAACCATCTCATCCTCTGCCGTCCTCTTCTCCTTTTGCCTTCAATCTTTCCCAGCATCAGGGTCTTTTCCAAAGAGACCTCTCTTCACATTAGGTGACCAAAGTATCTGAGCTTGAGCTTCAGTATCAATCCTTCCAATGAGCAATCAGGGTAGATTTCCTTTAAGATTGACTGGTTTGACCTCCTAGCAGTCCAGGGGACTCTTAAGAGTCTTCTCCAGCACCACAGTTCAAAGGCATCAATTCTTCGGCGCTCAGCCTTCTTTATGGTCCAGCTCTCACAGCCATACATTACTACTGGAAAAACCATAGCTTTGACTATGCAGATCTTTGTCAGCTAGGTGATGTCTCTGCTTTTTAATATGCTATCTAGGTTTGCCATAGTTTTCCTCCCAAGGAGCAAGCGTCTTTTAATTTCATGGCTGCGGTCTCCGTCTGCAGTGATCTTGGAGCCCAAATAAATGAAGTCTGTTACTGCTTCCATTTCAGCCATCCCCAACCTGGTACTTGTCAGATGTACTGGGGCCGTAATTCCTGAACCTCCTAAACTCCTAGCCAGCAATTCTGGAAATGGCAGTCCCAAAACATTTGGAGGTTACCATTTTGAGGAAGATTGAGGTAGAGTCTCTATCCATTTAAGAATACCCTTCTCTTTTAAGAATAGAAAGAAACCAAAAAGGGTTAGAAATTTAGCCCTTGGTCTGTTTGGGATTCAGCTAACTCCCACTAGTCAGCTGCATGTTTTGAATGGATGACCAGGAAGTTAACTAACCCTTTTTCCAACTACATCAAGGTCATCCTAAAGAGAACGCATAAAACAGGGCCTGTTTTGACACTCCACATGCATAGCTAGTTTGGTTTTCACACACCTCTTGTGGCCCCGTGGGTGAAAAGAATGAAGAAATAGCTTGGGTAGGTTATGCCCCCTGTATTACTTTTCTCCTGTACCCCATTTACAGTTGTACCACCACATTTATTTTTCACTCCAACAAATGCAAATTAAAAAAAAAGGGGGGGGGAGTATTGATCTCTAGGCTTTTTTGTGATGGCTGGAGAATTCCAAATTGACTGAATATTGGAATATTGGAATATTCCCAAGTGTGTGCTGCTAGTGGGAAGGAAGTATGATAAATGGAGGAGGTAATATCTTAGTCATCCAAGTTGAACAAACATGACCAAACTGTTGGTGAATCACATTAGTAAGTAATTATGATTTCATCAGTCTTGGTAAAACAATCCTTGGCCAGAGTAATACACTATTTTTATAAAGAGCTTTGTAAATCTTAATCTATCTGCTGAATATATTTTGTTGAAGTACTGGTTTCAAATGATATAAGTTCAATCTTCTTTCTTATGTTTATTAAATCTCACCGAGCAAGATAACTAACAGTTTTGAAGGGTTTAAAATTTCATTTAAAATTAAAGGACCTTTTTCAATACTATGTAAAATTCTTAAATACCATAAGTATGGTGGAGTGGGGAGAAGGGCACACATATGAAGTGGAAACAGGGTCATGTCATCGGTGAAGGGCACATACCAATAGCGCAGAATTGGCTGGTGCTAGGAAAGCTAAAACTCAGAATGAGCTTGGATTTAGGAAGAATGCTAAGAACTACGAAAAGGATTTATTTAGATATGTTGGAAATGAAAGGAAGAGAAAAGATACATCAGTATCTCAGTGAAGATGAAAAATACTTACAGGTAACAAAGAAAATGCAAAGTTACTCAACTCCTATTTAGTTCAGTCTTTTCCAACAAGAAAATATCTGTTTCATTTGATAATGGCAATGAGGAAGGGGCAGGAATGAAACTGGTCGGGGAATAAATCTCCAGGGCTGGGTGAAATGAATTCTAGAGTACTAAAGGAACTCAATAGTTTGGCTGAACTACTATCTATTATATTTAAGAAATCCTGGAGAATTGGTGAAGTGCCAGATGACTGAGGAACAAATGCTCCTGTCTTTAAAAAGGTGAAAGAGGAAAAGAATCCAGTGATCTACAGACCTGATATGGATACCTGGGAAGAGTCTAGAAATCAACATAAAAACACATTGAAAACAATACTTTCTTGATAATAGTATCTTGCAATAGTAAACTGAGAATGAACCAGCTGTAAAATGTTGCTGCAAAGAAAACAAATGAATTTTTAGGCTGCATCAACAGAAGTATAATTTCCAAATAATAGCACCACTTTACGTTGGCAAGATCTCACCTTGAGCGTCTGTCCAATTTGGGGCATCTTACTTTAAAAGGGATGCTCAGAGAATGGCAATGAGGCCAATTAGACAACAAAAATTAAGTCCTGTAGGAAGAGACAAAAGGAGCTGAGCATGTTTGAAAGAGAATACTGATGGGAAATATGATAGCACTTTTTAAATACCTGAGAAGATATAACCCAGAAGGTCAAAACCTTCTCTCTATTGTCCCAGAGTTCCAGATACAGAATAATGGATTTATGCTGCAGTAAACCAGATTCTGACTGAACGTTAGGAGGGGATAAAAAAAAAGCACAACTTCCTAACGGTAAGAACAGTTTGACGGTAGCACCAATTACTTAGAAAAGGACCGTACTTGTTCAGGAAGTGGCTAGATGTCAGGGATGCTTTAATTTGGATTCTTGCACTGAAGGGAGTTGGACTAAAAGGCCTAAATGACTCCTTCCAGTTCTATTATTCCATGATCAGAAATAGATTGTCATGGACAAAATCTGTCTATGTGGTCGCTAGGAGTGAAAAATGACTTGATGGCACATAATCAATCAATGATCAGAAAATAGTGATGGAGTGAAGAGAAACAGAATGGAGTGGAATAGTTGGAATGAGTCACCAAATGCAGAAGTTCCGGAGTCCTGAGCAGGGTTTCCCAAACTGTGAGGTGTACCTCCCTTGAGGAGGTGCAGACAGAGTCCAGCGGAGGTATGAAGAACCTTTTAGTTGTACATTGTTACAATAAATCTACCTTTCCCAATGTTTCATTGTATTGTTTTCATTGTTCATTTGTGTTCATTTTGGTGTTTGGATTTTTAGGGGTGGTGTGTACATTAAGATTGCACTAAAGGGAGGTGTGATGGCAAAAAATTTAGGAACCCCTGGTCTAGAGATTTGTACAGCATCTCAGTGCACCCTTTCAAAAACATGATCAAATAATTAGCATTATAAAAATGCTTTACTCCACATCATTTCCCTTTTCTCACTCATGAAATGCTTATATTTTCCATGAACCCAATTCCTATGCTGGTTTGAAATATACATTATGAGTATATTTCCTTCCATGCAGAATTAATATTGGAAATAGATTTTATAAAAATGAATCCTTGTCTTCTACAAACAAGGACAATGGAAATCTTTTAATTGGAAAACATTCTGTAAGATCTACTTTCCCCCCAGAAATGCAAGATTTGCATTTCATCTCTTTAATTACTGCATCCAATCCACAATACATTCTTATTATCGTCATCCATAATATTATGCTCTGTACCATGTGTACGAAGGAAATAAAATGTACTTGTTCTTTAAATGGTTCTTCCACTATCTTCCAGTACCAATCATCAGTTAATAATAGAGGTTGCAAAAGACCGCGATTTCTATGTTAATTTAGAAGATCCTTTGCATTTCCATGAATCTATGGATTCAATAACTTAGCAGACAAACTTTTATTGAACAAAGGACAGTAGGATATAGTCTAACTTTGTAAGGAAAAATTAGCTTAAAGAAACTCATTGCAAGAGATTTCAAAGAAAAAAAGGACAAAAATAGTAAGAAGTGAATTTTCCAAATACTTTTCTCAGATGGCTTTTCCCAAAGCCTGTTTTTAGTTCTGAGATTTTAGGTGGCTTTCTTGAAAATTTGTTTAAAGTCTAAAAACAATCTTCTAGTTCTTAAAATTAAAAAGAACATCTTGAGATGAGAAAATATGAAATTGTGTAATTATGGGGCAGTGTTACTTTTAAAGCACATTTTTGACCATTTCCTGTTCTCCTTCTGAAGGACTATAAAGCCAGTTGAGATTTCAACTTGAAATGGAGATTTGCAGAATCTGGTCAATTCCAGTACTAGATCCCTTAACGGTGCTTCACATGAGACATATGTCTAAATGAGGTTGTGCAACAAGGATCCATAGTCTGGTTCTAGATGCATAAGCCAGCTCAAGCTTCCAGTTTTTGATTTCTATCCTCTCCTTTACTGCCACAGCAAATAGGAGGGCTTAATTTTCAACCACAGATTATAGATACAATAAATAAATGCACTGCTAGAAATGAAAACATTTTCTGAGTCCTACTCACATATATTTCTGAGGAAGAGAAAGAAGGACGCAACACACAAGCCTGAAACTCCATGGTGGCAGCAAATCATTATTTAATATAACATCCAAAAGCAGCTACTGGTTCATCTCACCGTCAGGCAGTGTGGAAATAGCAACTATAGATACTACTATAGCACATTACTATAGCAGGACACTAAAGCTTTAACTCTAGTTTCTAGAAGTTCAAAAGGACTTCTATGAGGCATTGCTCATACATTTGCAAGTTGTTTTCCTCAAACACTGGATTTCATGCTTGATTATTCCAATATCTCTAGCTGGTGATCTAACACTAAAGGGCTTAGAATATTTCTACCTTCTTGGTCCCACAGGCTTGGTTGGCTTGGAGTAATTTATTCGGTCTGAATGAAAAAGGCAATCTCTTTATTTTCTTCTTACGTCTTTTAAGCAGCTATTAATGTATCCAGATTCCTCTCCTTCCTCTCCAAAAGTCTTGTGCAACCTTGCATGGCATGTAGGGTGGGGTGGGGAGGCAAAATAATGAAAAGTGCATTGTGATGTTGCAAGGCAAAACACTTGATTTATGTATGTGTGCCCAACATTAAGGCAAAAATACAGAAAGCTCGATGACATCATGACATTGAAATGCATGTTATTTATTTGTTTGTTTGTTTATTTATTTGGCATTGCCTTTTGCACCAGAGATGTATCTCTGGGCTGTATTACGAAGCTGACTTGGTTGTTTGCATACCTAAGTGTTGGAGAGTGAGTACAGATAAGAACACAGCCACACACACACACAGAGCTACAAGTGAATACAGTGCTGTTTATTAGTATACAAACTTAGTGCAAAGTGCATTTACAATCATTGTACTGATAAGTATTTATGTACACCAGTGTTTCTCAACCTTGGCTGCTTTAAGCTGTGTGGACTTGGTTGGCTGGGGAATTCTGGGAGTTGAAGTCCACACAGCTTAAAGCGGCCAAGGTTGAGAAACACTGATGTATACTAACAAAGTCTACCTACAAATATACTATCAGAATTTAAACTACATGATTCAAATCTCTACTCTTTACTTTATAATACAAAATCTTAGCTGCTATTTTCTTCCCTCCTTCCACACATAGTTATCTACAGGGCAGTTCATCCTCCTACATACCTTTTCCCTTTAGAGAAGGGTAGGGGTGTCCAAATGTTGCTCAGGGACCAATTGTTTCTGTTTACCTGGACACACACTTCCACCATCTTACATTTCTAGACAGGAAATCTGCTATCTGATGGTGTTTCCCTGACTGACGCTGCTCTTTAAACATGTATGGTTGAACAGCCAAATACCATCTAGTCAGCCTTCTATTACTGTCTTTCATTTTCTCTAACCGCACAAGAGGTTGGTCATCTGTAATGACAGTGAACTCTCGTCCCCATATGTATACTTTTAAATATTCAGTTAC
Organism: Liasis olivaceus; assembly: GCA_030867105.1. NCBI lineage: Eukaryota > Metazoa > Chordata > Lepidosauria > Squamata > Pythonidae > Liasis > Liasis olivaceus. The sequence continues at coordinate 65,986,045 of CM061349.1, forward strand.
TCACTTTAAGGCATATGCTTCTTTCTGTATACTGCTGTACCTTTGCTGTCTTGCCACTAATCTTTTTCTATAAGTAGTGCCCCCAAACCCACATCAGATGCATACACATATAAAATAAAAGGTATTCCAAATTAGGTCCTTTTAACACAGGATTTGAGCATAATGTAGTTTTTAAGCTCTGAAAAGCTTTCTGGCATTTAGCTGTTTGTTGTACCTTGGTTGGACTGTTTCTTTGTGAAGTTGGTTAGTGCTTGAGCACTTGAGTAATAGGGAATAAATCGCCCATAATATCCTACTAGTCCAAGAAAAGATCACACTACTTTCTTAACTGTTGGTGTAGGTGTTTGCTGGTAACCTGAATTTTCCTTCTATCAGATTTAACTCCTTGATGGCTGACAATAAATCCAAGATATCCTAATCCCTTGAACCTCATAAAACATTTTGTTGGATTGAAGTCCAACATGACATGCCTTGATGTTGGTAATAACTTGTCTTAAATGTTCACCATGTTCTTGCCAGGTAGAGCTGTATATGACAATGTCAGCAAGATGGGCATTGCAAACACATCCTTTTCCTTTCAAAATCCAGTCCTTTAAATGCTGAAATGTTGCAGAACCCCCATGTAAACCAGATGGCATTTTAGTAAGCTGGAAAAGTCATTGTTTGTAGCAAATGCAGTTTTGTCTTTAGAGGTTGCTTCCAAGGGAATTTGCCAATATCCTTTGACAAATCCAGGTAGTCAGGTAACTGTCTTTTCCTAATTATCTAATAAATAATCTATTCTGGGCATTGGATAACTGTCAGATTTTGTAACCTGATTAAACTTTCTTAAATCCATGCAAAATCAGGTTTCCCCACTAGATTTTGGAACTAAGACAACTAGTGAAGCCCATTCACTAAGTGATGGTTCATTAATTCCTAACGAGCATTTTCAGTACTTCTTTTTCTACTCTATCCCTTAATCTTTCTGGAAGCTTATAAGGATGTTGTCTGATAGGTTCAACTTCTCCAGTATTGATTTTATGTTCAACTGATGTGGTAATTCCTGGTTTACTTGTGAATGTTGCTTTAAACCCTGTTACTAATTTTTTTCTAAATCTTGCCTTTGGGTGTGCTTGAATTTTAAACTTACTTGTATGTCACCTGCCTTTAGTGCTATTGTGTTTGAACCTTGAAGTATGGATGGTATGACATTGTGTTCCAAATAGTGCAAGCAACTGTCTTTTGATCTCTGTCTACCCACTTTCATAATAAATGAACATGACATAGCTTTGGCTTGCCTTTCCATATATCAATTCTATAATTGACTGGTCCTGCTTTGACAATGAATTTGTATAGTCCTTGCCATTTAGCTTGTAAATTACATTCACAACTAAGCAGTAACAATGTGACTTTGTCTCCTACCTTTTTTCTTTGGTATTTCTATCATACAACCACTTTGTTTCTGCTGAGCCTTCTCTAAGTTTTCCTCTACTAATAGTTTCCATTTTTCTATTTTCTCTCTTTGGAGCATGATGTACTCTATCATATTCTTAGGGCCTTCTACTCTTTTTATCCAGCTTTCTTTCACTATATCTAAGATTCCTCTGGGTTGTCTACCATATAAAAGTTCAAAGGGATCTATGGAGCTTCCCTATGTAAGTAGAGCAACCACACATTCTAGAGCTTAGGATCCTCTGTTGCATATTTCTTTAACATTTTCTTTAGTATCAGCTTCAACTGTTCTATAACTCCACCTGTCTTGGGGTGATAAGGACTGGCATTTAAAACACGATCTACAGTACAGATAGTCCTCAACTTACGACCATTCATTTAATGTTCGTTCAAAGTTATGACAGTGCTGAAAAAAGTGACTTACAACTGGTCTTTGCACTTACAGCCATCACAACGTCCCCATGGTCACATAATCAAAATTCGGGCACTTGGCAACTGGCAAGTATTGACGTTGGTTACAGCATCCCAGGGTCATGTGATTGCCATTTGCAACATTCCTAGGGGATTTCCAACAGGCAAAGTCAGTGGGGGGAAGCTGGATTCACTTAATGACCACAGTGATTCGCTTAACGACTGGGGCAAAAAAGGTCATAAAATCAGGTGCAACTCACTTTACAACTACATTGCTTAGCGATGGAAGTTCTGGTCCCAATTCAAGGACTACCTGTATTCTAATGCTGTTATCACTCCAAGCCAATAAAACTAATCAAATAGATGACTTGGGGTTCAATCATAATCCATATGTTGTGATCACAGTTTTTCATTAGCTAACTTCAATAGCTCTGTCTTATACCCTTGTGGCACTACCACCTCTTTTAACCTTTCTTCTGTGCTTGGATATCCCCTATATTTGTACAGCATGCCTTTTTAATGAAAACAGTTTTTTTTTAATGAATATAGGGCTTTTTACCCATTTTTCCTTTTCCTGAAACAGGCCTATGTCTACCTCCCACTTTTGATTCAAAGGCTTCCCTCTAGTTTTATCTACATGCCTTATCTCCTTTTTTGAACAGGTTGGGAAGCAAAGGAAGAAATTCCTGAGATTTTTGCCATCTCTTCCTCTTTCTTCTTCTTTTGCTTAGCTTGTGTTCTCTAAGGATTCCTGTGGTTTTTCTTGGTCTGCTACCATTGTCTCCTTTCCAGCTACCAGTCTGCCATAAACAGGTAAATTAGTGAGCTCATGGGGTAATCACCTTACCACTCCCACTATTAAGTAGTAGGTTTATCCTTGAGAGTCTATAAAAGCCTTTACTAGGGGTACCTTCCTCGTTATAGCAAATGTAAGAAAATCTACTTGTACCCTGCATGCATTTTCTACCTGCTAAGGACCCACTGGAGTTTGACTCCCTGAGTCTATCAACCCAGTTACACTCTTTTCATTTACTCTGATTCTTTCCATCCTCTGGATGGATAGTATTTCTGAGTAGCTATTGTGGCTTTATTTCTGGTTTTTGCAGGGCAAAATGGCTAATTTTCCCAGAGCAATAACAGGTCTTTCAATCCCCACCTTCCATCTTCTTAGACATTCTCTCCTTTCCTGTAGATTCTTTTTGCTCTTTCAGTCCTTCTCTCTGTAACAGTCCTCCCTTCTGAACTCCTCTTCCTACTTTCTTCCCTTTATTCGGAAACTCTTCTGCCCTACAAGCTGCTAAATAATCCCCTGCTAATTCTACAGCTCATTTTCCAGTTTCTGGATGATGTTCTCAAACCCAAAACTTCACTGGACCAGAAATAACTTGTACAAATTGTCCCAGGACCACTTTCTCTGCTATTTGTTTTGGGCTTTTTATATCATAACAATTTAATATTGTATGGCTTCCTTCACTTTCTGGTATTCCATAATGTCTCTGGTGGACAAATGTGAATATGCCTTAAGAACTCTCCCCATGAGACTAGATGCTCATCTGGCAACCCTTTCCCTTGCAGACCATGTATATGCAGTTGCCACTCTTTTAAACAGAACAAAAAAGGATTTTATATCCTCCCCTTCTATCAACTTTGAGATTTTACTATCCTTTGGGCCATCCCTATGACAGGGTGGGGAGGGAGATTTAATTCTTCTTGCTGGAGCAGCTGCTTAGAAGTCTGTGAGTATCAGAATTTATTTCTTAAACTCCCCCAACTGAGTTTCCAAACATGTTCTAATTTATCTTGTCTCTTTGCCTATTTCATCATCTATTTTCATCCTGCTGGTATAACATCAACTTCAATATCTTCAGCTATGGCTCAGAGATTCCTCCTGTAACTCCTCATTCTTTTCCTTTGGCCTAATCAGGTGACTCTCTCCATTTTCCACCCCTTCCATTCCTGCATTTATTTCTAATTTCTACATATTCTGTGTATGTGTATGTTTGTGGGGTCTAGTGTCCAGGTCTGGTCCTACAGCTTCAGTAATTTCTTGAACAGACTTGGAGTTTTAGAATCAAATTCCTTTCTCTTTTGCACTAATTTAATTCTCTGATTCATTCATATCAATATGTAATATGTCTGGATCTGTTTCCTATCCCACCATGCATTGCCATCATCTGTCAAAGGGTGAATACAGATAGGAACAAAGCCAGACACACACACACACACACACACACACAGAGAGTTAACAAATGAATACAGTGCTATTTATTACTGTACAAGCTTAGTGCAAAGTATATTTACAGTAATTCTAATAAGAGAGAGAGAGAGAGAGAGAATGTGTGTGTGTGTTTATGTGTGTGTGTGTACATAGAGAGAGAGACACCAAGCACATAGGTACACTAACAAAATCTACTAACAATTTAATAAATGTGATAACTCAGTAACAAAGTATACTAACAGAATTTTAACTAAGTGATTCAGACCTCTATTCCTTTATTTTATAATACAAAACACTTACAGTAGCTGTTAGTTTCTTTCCTCCTCCCACACATAATTATGTACAGGTTTAGGAATCCTAATAGCTTTTCCTGTCAGCCTGACCCTAACTATATCAAAGTTTATTATTCTCTCTCCTTCTTAACTCACTGTTGCCCAGTCTTCCAGCACCTGAACCACCTGGAGTTTGCTCTGCCACTGTCTATAGTCCAGGACTGTGTTTTTCTTTCTGCCACCTCTTTACAGATTCTTCTCTGACTTCAGCTGCCTCAGGCTTCATCCTGGTCTCCTCTTCTCCCTGGCCGTGAATCATCTGGATCCTGTCTCTCTCAGCTGCTACTTCCTCTGCATCTTGTCCAATCACCTCTCACTCCAGCAGCATCTCCTGCCACACCTAGAATACCCCCCACCTTTGTTTACCTGCTCTGGTTTCTTCTATACTTCTTTCAAAACCTACATGTCAGCTTGCAGGTGACTCTAAGAGGGTTATGCTTTTTTCTTCTTTTTCCCTTTTTCCATGTGCCTAAGCTGTGTGCCTGATAGTCAGGCCACCAAAGAGAAAAAAAAGTTGACCTTGACAGACCCATGTAGCATTTTCTTTGTTTCCTTCCACACTAAGAAGGTACCACCCAAGTTGCATAATACAGCACCGCAAACTAACCTACCTGTTGATGCTTTTCCATCCATCCCTTGCAAATCTGATGATGCCTTCTGTGTGTAATGTGTCAGATGCCTGTTTATTTATATTTATTTGTTTATTTTAGATAATGGGAGTGGTTGCTCTTGTTCTCCTCTTCACAAGCAATAAAAGCACAAAGGGTTTTCAGCAGGTGAAATGTCATCATATTGAAGAGTCACTGTCTGCAAAGAAAACTTCTCTTTCACCCTGTTATGTGACTGCTTTCTGTTTGAAAGTTTGTCATGGCACGATAAGTATCTCCAAGACACCTTGTCATTCACGTCCAGGTACTCATGGACGAAGTGGAGACCCTTGAGACTGTGGATTGCATCAGCCCTTGATCTAATTCCATATGGCCTTCAGCATCAGCTCTGCAGATGGCCTCATGCTCTCTAAGAATCACTTCATTGTCTGTGTCACAGGCACACACACACACATACACACACAAGCACACAAACATTAAAGATAGAGATAAAGAAGGCATGGAATAACACACCAGTGAAAAATCTGTGCAGCTCTAAAGCTTCATCCTGTTTGTTTGCCAGCAGAGATGGACTTCTCCTGGGAAGAAAGGCAGGACAGTGCAGGGACAGGGCTCACCTGCTTCTCCATAGCCAAAGGCCCAGTGCTGAACAACCTCTCCTTGCTAGCCTGTCATAGACAGTACAATGCAAAGAATCCTTTAACATCCCAGGCCATCTCTCTCTTGAAGCAGCATGCTTTTCAGCACTGGCAGGTACATGTTTAACTACAAATTGTCAAGCGCTGAGCAATTAACCAATGAGAAATCAGTGGAAGTACACGTATTTGCAAACTCTTTATTTTATACTACATGGTTGTTGCAAGTCAGTTGATAAAAGGACAAGTCTGATGGTTGCAGTCATTCTTTTATTTGCAATAGTCACAGAGTTAGCATGTTTTTACCAAACCACCCCAAAGAATCCCAAAATGCCTTGAAATGGAATTTAAAAATGAATGTGAAGAACATCAGCCAGTGTAGGAAGTTCACTACTTCTTTTCTTGAAAAGTAATATTGCCGTCTCCTAAAACATCTTATAGTCCAGCGTCTCTGAATGATATTAGGCTGGGGAAGGGTGAGCTGGTGTTTTCTCCTGCAGAAGAGGGCATTCAAAAGCTGGTATTTGTTTGTGAAGGAGGAGCCACTGGCTCCCTTTATAGAAGGGAGGAAACTAAATGGCTTATTTCTGGGTAAGACAGCTATTTTTAGCTGGACCAGTGACAATAATGAGAATTCTGCTCAGACAGCATCCCTTCAGCTAGATCTCAATCTGCATGAGCAATGAGGTCAGAGCCATCGGCTTCCAGATCGCATCCAAATCAACGGAATGAGTAATGTTCAGATGTCTTCTACCATTAATGACTGTGTTGCATATGGTACTGAGAGGGTGACCCCCCCCCCCAAAAAAAGCTGGTTAGTTTGTCTTGTGCTAATTCTTTCACCGCTTTTATAAGGTACGTTTCCCTTTGAGAGCAAATGCAAACTGAGCCTTGGAAGCTCTGCCCATTCTTTACGTGTGCCATGATGCACATAAAAAACTGGCAGAGCTTCAATTATACCATCGTGGCTGCCATCTTGACATCTTTGACCACACTCCTGGAGCACCTGATAGTTTGAAGTAAGTGAAACACCTGAAACCAACAGAGCAAAGACTGAGCATGCCCAGGAGCCATTGTTTGGAAGGGTTTGCATGGAGGGAATGATTATCTGGAACTCTAAGAAGGACCCTCCTTCAGGGGTGTCCACAGGCAGGGGTCAAAAAAGTCAAGAAGGGGGCTGCAGTTGCTATCTTGTCCTTTCTGAAATCACTCCCCATCCCTGTATGCCCCTGCCCTCCTTTTAGAAGGAAGGATATTCCAGAACTCCCCAAACCCTCAGAGGGACTTTGAAGGTGACTGTGGTTGCCTTCACTTGTGTTGACCTGAAATGCTCAGAAAAAGGAATGAAAAATCCTTGCCCCACCCAAGTTTCTGCAGATCCCAAGACAACAGAAATCTTACCTCCATTCTATAAAAAAACAGAAAGGGCAAGTTAAACACAACTAGTCTGGCACAATATATGCCAGTTCCTCCCATGCAGAAGAGAAGGGGGAAACCGGGGAAGAGCTGCAAAGCCCATTACAGGAACTGGAGCCCTAGAGTCAGGAGGAGGGGCAAGGTGAAACCATCCCCCCCACCCCACTGGGGAAAATGGGGCTACAGCGTCTTTAAAAAGCCTAGCCTTGCAGCTGCTTTAGTTATACTGCAGCTGAACCAGAAATTAATCATCCAGCCCTGCTGATCACGAAAGCACAGAGGTCCAAAGCTGCTTTTAGCACAGAAGCACTTCAGTATACAGTAGTTGATGCAGCCCATGCACTTCTACAAGTTCAATTGCCCTGTTTGCTCCATATGACACGAGACTCGATTTGATGCTCCATCTGGGGCTTTTCCAGATCAATCCATCATAGATCTTGGATATGTTAAAATCACTGTGCCGTCACTTGAACTAGCATTGAAAGAGCCTGTCTAAGTGTATAGATAGCTATGGTCTTTTTTTCTGAACAAGCACGTAATTTCTCATGGAAAAGGTTTTCTATACTTTTCTCTATGTATTTAAAATACTTTTTCTCCATCAGTTTCTTCCAATCTCTGGAATTTCCAATTTTGGAGGGGGGGGGGGGGGGAATCAGGCAGCCAGGGTTGGCAAAGGGCAGGCAATTTTGGGTTGGAGAGCCCAAGCATTTGGTCTGGGTATAAAATGATTTCAGGTGTTCTTCATTTGGAAACTGGTTTTTGTTTTTGTTTTTGCAGGAGAGCTACTAGGGTGCTATGAGAAAGTAGAAAAATCAACCCTGTAAAACTAAAGAAGCGCTGAGGAGACAGGCTGGCTCTTACCATTAGGCATGGCAAGGCACCCAGGTTCGGGTGACATGTAATGGCAGAACATTGTCTGTTATAATTTGTTGTTGTTTGCCAGGGAAGGGGAAAGGGACCATCTTCCCTCTGGTGGCGGCCCAGTGATGAAGAAGAAATTGGGGAATGATGATGAAGATGAGGAGGAAGCATACTCACAGTGGGGTTCCACTGAGTATATGTAGCATATCTGGTGTGCTGACTCTAACTCCAAAGATCCCTTGTCATTATTAATCCTGCCCGTGAACTGGTTGTGTCATTAGATGAGGCACGCCAAATACATGGATGCCTTCTGAGGACGGGTAACATCTCATCCGTGCAAATAGCTCTCTGTTTGGATTGCTGTTAGTCCTTGAATAGCTTTTTTTTTTCCTGAATGGGTGTCTAGTCCTGGTCCAGTTTAATAAATCAACTAAGTCCCTTGATAGCTCCTGGAAAGCAGACTGAATGAGCACCGAAGACGTATGTTTTTAGTTGTCCCTTGTTGTATGGCAAAGTGTGTGTTGGATAATACACTTCCTGGGGTTATCACATCACATGATTAAAAAGCTGCTCTAGATTGCGTGAATTCTTTTTCAGAGTACAGTATTTGGAAAACATTATTTATAATTTTTGGCATAACACAGTAATTGTTTCAAAATTCCTTTTGCATATGCACTACATTTGAAGTGATTATTTACTTAGTAATAATTGTGACTGATAAACATATTTTGAGGCTGCTTCTGTATGAGTTCTTCTAACAGCATGACAGCATTCTGAGCATTCCATTTCAAAGAATATTAATTCTGCTTCGACAGATTCATCTTATCATTAGGCTACTGCAAAAGCTTGTCACTTGCCTTGTCTGACTGAATTGAAAAATAATTCTATAGAACAGATAAAATCTCCTGCTTCTGAACCAGAGCACTGGCTTACAACATTCATATAAAATGCCTGATACCAGAGCTGGCCCAACCATCAGACAGAGTAAAGGGCACTGACTTCGGGTGTTATGAAGGGCAACAAATAATAACAACTATAGCAAATAATAATAATAATTTATAATGTTGCTATTTTACTGCCAGGAAAGAAGGAAGAAATTTGTGGGGTTTTCTGCCTCAAATATATTGTTTGTGCATGTGTGTGTGTCTGTAGGTGTGCACTTATTCCACTAAGGCAGAAAATGTCTTGGGCTCACTATGGCTGACAGCAATTCAGGTCTTCTGCTCCTGATTTTCTGATGTTTTGCTAGGATACAAAAACAATTGGGCAATAGTAATAAAGAGGATGGATGCTCCCAGTGGAGTCCCACTGAGTGTACGTAGCCCATCTGGAGAGCCTCAGTTGCTGAACTGTCCAAATATCTCTTATCATGGCTAATCCTGCCTGGGACTGCCATGGTCTAGGAACTGAAGTTCAGCAACATCTGGAAAGCTATAGGCTCTCCACTCACCCCAACCTAATCTAGCTCAAGGGTTTCCCCAAGGGTTTCCACATAGTGATTGTTTTGTAAACTGCCGTGAAGCTCTGTTGATTTGGTGGTATGCAAGTAGGATAAATGAGACAGCTATCTGGGATTCTTTCAGTCAGCCTTTGTGGTGGGCCAAGAGTTAAAGTCACTTCTGATGCAGAAATGCCATATTTCACAAGGCATGCCATATTTGTGGTTTCACATTGAAACACAGGAATGCCTTCTGAGGACAGGTAACCTCTCATCCTCCATGCAAAAAGTACCTTCAGTGAGCTGAAGACTAAAGCATAATTCCAGTTTGATGTCCAAGCTCAGGGAAAAGTTCTGCCAACACAAAGCTCTCACTGGGTTTGCTGCTCTAGATAATATGTGCCATCTACAACACTGGCCGGGCACCCTGGAGAGTTTTTTTAGGCTTCTCAGTATATTTGCTATCAGTTTGAAAAAACAGTCTTCACTTGCAACTCTTTCCATGCCCGCCAATTGGAAGATATATTTTATAAGATTGACGTGACTCCTGCTGACTTCATGAACATGCCCTCAGGGTTTTTCTGCCAACAACATAGAAGTGATCTGCCATTGCCTTCTTCTGGGTTTTTTTTAAAAAACTTCCTAGATTAACCTACAGCCTCCCATCCAAGATCTGACTCTGCTTAGTTTCTGAGCCTGGACTAGGTCAGCCAAATGTTGCCAAAACTGAGTGGTTTTCAATATTAATCTTCTCTTGCAACTGGATCCATGCCAGCCTTCTAGGAGGAATATTTTGCAAATCACCAGACAATTGCACGCAAATACATGGGGACAAATGCATGACTGAGTATATGTATGTGAGAGAAACAGAGAGGGCAAGGGAATAAATATATCTCTTTCTCTGAAGGAAGGTAGAAGGGTAATTCAGAGTGCAGAAAGTTCTTTTGGAAGGGCAAAGAGTAAATTCAGTGACTGATAGTTTGAAGCAGAAAGAGAAAGTGCTGATTGGCTAGCATTCTCTGTACCCAGGATAAGCAGTTGTTTAATAAGCCCTAAAAGGGCCCTCTGTGAGCATCAGAGACAGAAATATATAGATAATATGATGATCAGGTTTTTGATCTGCAGATGGTGACAGCAAAATTGGACAAGCATGGGAATGATTAACAAATGGGAGTGTCGGTGGAGGGGCAGGGCTCCATAACTAAATGTATTTATTCATGAGTAGAACAGAATATACTTGGGGGAAAAAATGCACTGCAAAATTTGTGCCTTGCTAAGAGATAAGCTGCTACTTTTACAGAACCAACCTTTCCTTCTGTATGAGATGGATGGCATGTAATGCTCCTTGGCAACTCAGAGTGATTAATGACCATGATAGAGAGAGAAGGAATAAAGCTATTGTTTTTGATTGATTGTTGCTTTCCCTTACTACCTGTTTTACCCCCCCCCCTTTTTTTTTTGGTAATGCAGTGTTTTCTAAAAATAAAATTGTGCATTCATCTCTGTGTTTTGGTAAGCTATTTTGGATGTTCACTGAACAGATGGCATAGTTATTAAATAGCAATCTGACCATCATTATCTATGTCATGATAAAGTCCCATGTGCTGTGGTGCACTAGACATGGGGTAGCCTTTGAAGAAGGTTCACAGATCTACTTGTTCAAAATACAGAGATCAGAGTTTTAACTGATATGGCTTATTTGGATCCATATCAGAGAACTGGTTTCCTGTTCCCTGCTGCAAAGCGCTGGCATTTGCTTTAAACAGAGCTTGCTTTTCTATCACACTGCCACATTAGACCAGGGTCTGTCGAGAACCTTCTCCAGGTACCATTTCTCTAAAAACTAAGATGGATGGCCAACAAAATAAAAGATTTCTTTTGGTAGTGGCACCTTTAATTCTCAAATGCTTTACTCCAAGAGCCTTGTTAGACACCAGTAAGACATCCCTTTGCATTTACTTAAGCATTTTCATTGCCTTTATTTTTAGGAAGTTTATATCTCAATGTTCAATCACATTATCAAGTTGGCTTATTCTTCAACAAATACTCCATAGGCACAGACTTGAAACTCAGTTGCTCTTAGAACAGGTATGGGCAACCTTTTATAGCTACAGGGCTTCACAAAGCTACAATGGGCATGGAAAGATCGGGGGGGCCTTCAGACAGTCACCCATATCCTGATCACCTCACAGCTTGACTACTGCAATACAACCTACATGGGGCTTCCCTTGAAGACCACCTGCAGGCTTCAACTGGTCCAGAATGCAGCTGCGGGAGCAGTGATGGGCATGCCTTGATATGCCCATGTAACACCTCTGCTTTGCAAGCTACACTGATTGCCAGTTTGCTTCTGGGTGCAATTCAAGGTGCTGGTTGCTCTCTATAAAGCCCTGTATGGCATCGGGCCTGGTTACTTGAGGGACTGCCTGTCCCTCATAGTATCTGCCTGGCCAGTTCAATCTGGCAGGTTTGGCACGCTCCAGGTTCCATCACTTAAACAATACCACCTATCAGGACACCGGAAGCTTGTCTTCTCTGTAGCAGTGCCTGCCTTCTGGAATGAGGTTCCTCTCTAGATTTGAACAGCCCCCACCTTATTGGTATTTTAAAAGGCCCTGAGTACCTGGCTGTTCATCCAGGCCTTTGGTGAGGGTGATTGATGGCCCTTTCTTTCTTTTCCTTGTTCTCATCCATGTTTGTTTTCTCTGCCATCTTGGCTCTTTTGTGTTGTTTTTGTGTTTTTGTATTGTTCCTTGTTTTTAAATGTTTTTAACACTTTGTAAACCCATGGTCACTGGGAGTCAGATGGCATATAAATTTAATAGATAGATACTGTAGATAGAGAGAGAGAGAGAGAGAGAGAGAGAGAGAGAGAGAGAGAGAGAGAGAGATCATAGCGATGAAGTGGACATGCCACATAGAAAGGTGGTGCTATAATGGTCTTTTCCCCTGTGGATTATAGGAGTAGTTTGAGTTTCTGCTTATTTTAACTATGAGGTTTGTTTTAGAGGTCATCCAACAGTTTTTGTGTGTTTCAGACCTCAAAACACCAATACAGATGCTATATAAATATATTTAAACAAATACCACTTCCCCAAGATTGAGTATTTGTTTTACCATCATGTGGATCATACCAAGAAAAACCACAGACACTGTGACTTCTGGGGGGTACCAGAATATGACTTTGCCTAGGGTGCCAATGTGTCTGTGGCCAGCCCTGCTAACAGGCAATCCTGGTGAGATGATAGCCATTGGGTTATGAAGAGGTCAGAAATGATTGAATGACTAAATAACAACAACAAAACTAGATTTGTTTCCTGACCATGACATTGTGACTTACTGTTTCTTACTATACTGTTACTGCAGTTTTTAACTGCATTGTTTATGTGAATTCTATCACACAAAGTCATATTCTAAAACTCTTTGCATATTGAGATGACACTTTGTTCTGGGTGAAACTTTCCAACATTTTAATATGCCTCCCTTTGATGTTAAAATGAAACTCTGAACCCTCTTTTCAAGCTCTTAAGCCTTGAAAGTATAATACTTCACAACATCTTCATACTAAGCCCATGACTTGCATTTTATATTAATCCAATTATGTCATAATTTATTTTTTTTGTTAATAGTAACTTTAACAATTAAAAGAAGCTTTAAAAATTACAGTTGTACTGACATTTTCAGGCATTTGACAAGTCCTGGATACAGTGTCTGTAGCTGAAAACAGCAGTAAAGTCCATGTGTACCCTTTCCATAACAAACATACCAGTTGTTTGGATTGCCAAATGATCACATGACACCATATTAGTCCAGAGAAGGACCATCCCTGGGTAATCAGTTAGTGGGCACAACTTCAGATCAGGTTCTTGGGGGTGGGGGTGGGGGTGGGAAGCACCATTTGCTGCCCTCACATGAAAGCTGTGACTTCAGCAGCATTGCCTGGGGACAATGCCATAGTCAACTTCTCAGCAGTCTCTTATGAAGGATATGCCATGTACACAGCTACTGAATCCTAATACTGAAGGAAGCATTGAAAGCATTTCTGAGAAGGAGATGGGGATAAACTTTGCCTCCAGATTTGAGTTAAATATTGATGTCAGCCCTATAAGGTAGTCCAGATAAGAAACCAAAACCATGAGTACTAACACTATCTTTACAGGTAGTCCTTGTTGAACAACCACTTATTCAGTGACCGTTCGAAGTTATGACAGCACTGAATGAGGGGATCGTATGGTGGGTCCTCGTAGTTATAGCTGTTGCAGCATCCCTGTGATTATGTGATTGTGATTTGGGCACTTAGCAATCGGCTCGCAATTACAATGTCGCAGTGTCCCGTGGTCACATAATCGCCATTTGCAACCTTCGCTGGCAGCTTCAGACAAGCAAAGTCAATGGGGAAGCTGGCAGGAGGTCGCGAATGGCAATCATGTGACCGTGGGACACTCCAACTATGTGGGATTTGCCTAACGATGGCAACTGGGACTGCTGCAACAGCTGTCGTAAGCTGGTGAGGTCACATGACATCACACTTTACAACCGCGTCACTTAGCAATGGAGTTGCCAGTCCCAATTACCATTGTTAAGCAAGGACCACCTGTATTGTAAGGTTACAGTAACAGAATCTTGCAAGTCTGAAAGCACTTCTCCCCTCCCTTGCCTTACTTTCCAGAGAACTAGGGAGGGTCCCTTCTGAGATGCTTTCTCCAGCCCCGTTCCTTCTGTGGGCTATCTTTTGTCTGACTGTGGCTCTTCCTCCTGTCTCCCAAGATTATTCTCACAGTTCATTACATTCCTTTCTTTAGCTATGGAAGAGCTACCTTATTTTTCTGATCTCCCTGTTGGAGAAGGGCATTTCCCACCAGAACCCTGAAGGCAGCACAAGGAAGATAATTAAACTTGTCTGATCACTGCATAACTTCTGTGTACACAGCGTAGAGAAAAAAGGATTTTCAAAATATTCAGATCTTTGTTGATTCAAAAAGAGGATAACAGAGGGAAGGATAACAGAGCGCTTGCTTGACCTCTGGAATAATTTTCTGTAGTTCCTTTTTCATAATTCTAGGAGCTGCTGTTCTACTGCTATTATAACCAGTTCTGAGGTGATATTGGTTCTATCTTGACTTACATGTAAATAATTCTCAATATTGGTTTCAAGGAGCTGGTGGTTTAAACAACAAGAACAACAGGTTTTGCTTCCCAGTCTGCTGTGCAGTGTGCACACAAGCTGACATTTTATTCATACCAATCTCTAAATTGGCTTGTCTTCACACTCCTGTTCCAGGGCTGTATAACAGAAATAACAACTGATGGCAGGAAATTGAACATGTGCTCCATGACAGAAGCCAAGGGGGAATGAGATAGAGTTTGCTGTCTGATGGAATATCTTTTGGTGACTCCAAAAGCCTCTGAAAAACAGTGTCAAATCTTGTATCCAATTTCCTGTTAGTCTTTAGGTATGTCAGTTGAAGCCACTGCCTGTCATTATCAGACGATCCATCACAGAAAAACAAGGGGAGCAGGGAAATGAATGCGATATATCTTTTGAAAAACAGAAAACTAAAACCTCCCTAACTATCTTGGCCCATCAAACTATGATTTAGACTAGCTTGCACCCAGGTCCAGCTCTTGCCCAAAATGGATGCTCAAAAGATGCAGTGTGGAGCTAGGGATCCATAGCACCAAGAAGGTGTGAAGGAGCACGACTAAACTAGAAGTAAGAATGTTTGTCTTCTCTAATTCCCAGATGTCATCTGGATGCTGCATTATGCTAATTTATTGGCAAACAGGGTAATACAAATTATATGAATCTGCAAAAGGACAAATTGCTTAACCTCCATCTGGGAAGAGTTTTGAAGAACCTTAACATATGCTTTAACATAGTGGCATGTTTGGCTTTAATTAATAGAATGGAATTGAAGATTCCTAAAATGTTTACCATTGCTTGGAGGTAGCATATACATATACTAAAGATATGTATGGTCATCTCTGTAAGAATTTTCCACCGCCATTATCCACCCACTGCTCACAAGGGTGGATATCTGCAAACTGATTAAACTTGTCAAAGGAGGGGTGGGGGAGGCCATTCAGATTCTAGCATTATATATCCTTTCAGTGTGTGATCCTACTCTCTCTACCTGAAGCATTTCAGGTTTCAGAGCCAAGACCTGGGATTGGGCAGCGATTGCCAGTTAAAATCAAGGCATAGTGCCCCGCTACTTGAGGCACCACCTATATCCCGTATTATCTGCCCTGGTGCTTTGACCTGGCGTGGTTGGAACACACCGGGTTCCTTTGATTAAACAAAGACCTCTATCAGGACCCCAGAAGCGCATCTTCTCTATAGCAGCACCTGCTCTCTGGAATGAGGCTCCCCTTGAGATCTGGAAGACCCCCCTCCCTGCTGAAGCTTCAAAGGGTCTTGAAGACATGGCTCTTTGCCCAGGCTTTTGGCTAGGATGGGTATAGCCCCTTTTGAAGAGTAGCTGTGTGTTTGTTGCTGCTGGGTTTTGTCATCTTTGCTTCTTTCTTTATTGCTGTATTGTTTTTATTGTCATAGTTTTTACACTTTATGCGAACTGCCCAGAGTCATTGGGAGTTGGGTAGTCTGCAAATTGAATAAATAAATAACTAAGCACTAAATTAAGGAGCTAACACAAAAGGGGCAAGGATGTATTTGAAATACTGAGAGCATGTTATGGACATGCTCAAAAAACAGTTGCCATGGCGGAGGTGGCCAATCACAAGGCACCTCTATACAAGATGGTAAACAAAGTACTTCACTGTAGCCGTCCGCCATATTGTATTCTAACTAGATTTCTAAGGTATACATAGATTGGGCCCAGAGATATTGTTAGGTTATAGGTAATGCTTGCAGATCATACTTTGCTTTGCAGCACATTTGCATATTGTCCTCTCTAGGTTTCAGTATCCAATAGCATAACACAGCTTTTTCAATATAATGGGTAGAATTTGTCCAGCCAATCTTTCAAATGTTCATATTCGCCAGACATGCTTTTGCCTTTTGCTAAGCAAATCCTTAACTGTCTTGCTTTTCAGTCCCCATAATGATGATGATGATGATGATGCACATACATTCAGTCAATGGACTACCCTCATAATTACAATAACAATATTTCTTGTGCTGGTAACTCTCATCCTCTTTTGCTTC
Organism: Liasis olivaceus; assembly: GCA_030867105.1. Lineage (NCBI taxonomy): Eukaryota > Metazoa > Chordata > Lepidosauria > Squamata > Pythonidae > Liasis > Liasis olivaceus. The sequence goes on from CM061349.1 coordinate 66,002,566, forward strand.
ACATCCTACTGGGTAAGATATAAAAAGCTCTTTGCAGGTATCCATGAAAGAGGTTAGTGGAGTGACTTGGCAAATTGAGAACAATTTTGCTGCTGTGATTGCATTGGCCACACTGAGGTTTTAGGTCTTCACCTTTTGTGTGAAAATTACACTTATAAAATTAAACAGTAATTTCACACATCTTGATACGCTATGGAAATGATTAGCCATGGCTGCAGCTGGAGATCGAGAAGGAAAGTTCTACCATGGTCAGATTTCCGTAATAATCTTGTTTTTTGAACGCAGTTATTCCTCACTTAATCCTGCCAGTCCCCGCAGATGGAATGTCTGCATTCATGCACAGATGGCATCACTCTGGATAGCAAAATCATCATTAGTGGAGGTGGTAGATAGATTCTCTGCTGCTCAGGTAATTATTAAGGGCTTATCTTCATATTCTCCTAGCCAAGGCATGACCATGACCTGGTATCCTCCTATCCCCAGCTCACAGTTGAGGCAGTATAACTATTGTGATTTTGAAGTGTCTTCTCCTTTTCTCCCAACACAGCTGTGGCCATAGATATGAACTAGCATACTTCATCAAAGGTGTTTTGCTGATGTGGCCAGGGATAGGCTTTGCCCAGCTCCTGCTGAATGCTCCTGCTGAATGCAGACCCACTCCCTCTCCAGTTGCTGGGAATTGCCCTCCATGATGATTTTGGTTTAGACTGTAGAAAAACCAGACATCTGACTTCCGTAGTGGCATCTTCCACCGTAATGCCTGACTCGCCTTTTCCAAAGCACCTGTCAGGAACTTTGTGGGCTTCTCATAAACCCCACTTTGACTTTCTTTTGAAAGAGCATTAGACATGTGTTTATAAAGCAGGAGTGGTGCTTTCTTGATGAGCACTTTCCTTCCATCCTGTACTGTACAAGAGATTGATTTAAATTGGGAAAAACAGCCAGGTTCTTCCAGCTGTGTGTCGCTGGTTCTGCCACCACTGGTGCATTACAGTTTTTACCAACAAGGCATTTCATATGACCATACTTCTTACTGCTTACTTGGTGGAGGGTGGGTGACACCATTTTGCTTACTTTAGTGACTATCTACAGGCTTTTTCTGGAATTGGAGGCTACAAGTCTGGTACTGAATTTGTTGCCAGCACTAGCACTGCAGCACTAGTTGAGGCCAGAGTTCACCTCTTATCACTCATCGTCTCTGACTTCATCCTACACTTTTCCTCCATGCCTGCAACCTGTCAGCCAGGCTATTTTTGAACACAGGTTTAGTGCTGTTTCAGAAAAGCACTAGACCCATATTCAGAAATAGCCCAGCTAACAGATCACAGGTGCAGAGTGCATTTGCTCCTTCTACCTATTACTTAGGCAACTTGACAAGTGGCAAAACATGCTGCCCCAGGACCTGCGCATACTTGCCCCACTCCATGCTAGGAAGAATGATTTGTGCTTCTCACAAGCAGGACAGCTTGGCAGGAGGTGAAACAAAGCCATGGAATCCACCTATCAGTTTTCTTAACTTGTCTTGCATAAAGCTGTTGGGGCTGCATGAATCCCCTGCCTCACCACTATGACAGAATAGGCTCATTAATCAGGCAGCAAATTTTATGTTGACATCCTTTTCCGCCAGCTCAAGGAGTTGTGAATAGTATTTCAATGTGACCATCTGACTATGCCTTATGACTCTACCATGTTGATCCTAAGCAGGGATTCACCTAGAAAAGTCTAAGCAACAGCCACCCAGTTTCAGTAAGATTTCTTGAGAGACTTGTCCTCCTCTTCCTATTTTTTTAGCTCTATGTGAGTTCAGGGATGTTGCTATGATTTATGATTGGACAGTGATCAAAAAGCAGAATGACCCAACATGAACAAATATCAAACATGCTCCGCCCCTGAAGAATAGTTCCACATTTATGACACCACCTACTACCAACCACACAGATTTTGTTTTACATGCTTTACAGGAGAAGGGAGGAAGAGAAGACTTGTCCTCCTACCTCCACAACCCATATATGATCCAGATCTCCTTTGAAAGGTCTACAAATCCAGAGCAGAATGTACAGGGGAAAAGATGCATTGTTGAGTTTCCTCCACCCCCACCCCCTTACTTCACCAAAGTTGGAGTGGTCACAACCAGGTTTTCCTGGGATGTCCAAGTTGGATGAGTGGAAATTGGATGGAGAAGGTATTCCTGCAAGTACTGTGATGCCTGAGCCAGTTTGGCATAGTGGTTAAGGCAGTAGGCTAGAAACTGGAAGACTATGAGTTCTAGTCCTGCCTTAAGCACAAAGCCAGCTGGGTGATTTTGGATCAGTCTCTTTCTCTCAGCCCTAGGAAGAAGGCAAGGGCAAATCACTTCCAAAAATCTTGCCACGAAAATTGCAGGGACTAGTCCAGGCAGTCACCGGGAGTCAACGCTGACTTAAAGGCTCTCTGTGTGTGTGTGTGAAACAAAACACAAACATACTCTGATGCTAAGCTACGTAGGTCAAAAGAGTACTTGGAAGCTAACACAGATCCAGTGCAGGGCCTGAAGTACAGGTGTGTATGCTCAGATTGGTAGAATTATTACGGTACCTTATCCCATTCATTTTTTTTCCCTTTCACTAACTCGTCAGGATCCTGAATGAAGTTGAGGTGAGGCAGATTCCATTAATAGGTCTGCTAGTCTTTTTCCTGGCAAAGTTCCAGTGTTTTTAATAGCTTCAAGTCCAATAAAAATTCATCAGGTGAAGCTGTTAATGATATGCCAGAAAAACTTGGTGTATTACACTTATATATTGGGATTCTCCCAATGATTAGCAATGAGACTGAGAACTATTACATAATTTAGATATCTGCTTTTGGAACAAAACCTTCTTGAGAGGCTGTTGCTGGGAATGGAATTAAAAGGCAATGGATTCACATAAGCATCACAAAATGTCCACTGCTCTGCAAGATTCTGTATTAATAACCCTAACCTTGGGTGACTTCTGTGCTGAGTAGGAATCTCTTGCATTAACTGAACAAGGCAGATAAGTGCAATAGTCATGTGAAGCTGCTGTACCAAAAAGGAGTTGAGGGGGAAAAAACACAGAGAAGTAAAACAACTCATCCTTTTAGTGTTTAGGTTTTAAATATGTTTTAATCAAAAAAATAAAAGCCGAAATACAATAACTACTGTATTACTTTAGACAGATCAATCAATAATGGAAATTAGGGAGAAATGGAATAACAGAAAAATAAGAATCTGGACCACCAATCCAGAAGCAGTTATTACAAATGCCTGTCATATAGATGCTCATGTCCTGACTTCCAAGGAAGCTGTGAATTCTAAGTAAATCTTCTGTTTATTTACTGGTATTTTATTTTCTATCCACTATGCCCTTTCTCACTTTCTTCCCCCCCCCCCCCCCGCTTTATGTAGTCATTTGTTTTATTCTTTAAACGTTTTAAAATAAATCAGTAAGAACTTTGACAAAGGGGGGCGGGGGGAGAGATTTGGAAGCTTCCATGGCAAGACAAGGCCTTGGAATGGACGAGCACCATTGCTCTGCTTTTTGAAGCAGCCGTGAGAGAAGGGGGCAATACATTGCTTTACACAAGCATTTGTTGAAATGAAGTACCCTTCTGAAGCTTTTTTATAGCCTAGTAAAATAATTGTGTATATGTACTATACATCATATCTGATGTTACATTATTATTGCCAATGTACTTTGCTTCACAAATATCCTTGTGTAATTAGACCATTATCTGACTTTAAATGGTGACACTTTTGTATGATGTCACTATTCTTTTGCATATCTGGCAGAATGTGGATTGGTGATTTTTACCTGGTGGTAACTGCAAATGCCTTTGATGAGAATATAACAGTTTCCATAAAGGAACAAGCTGGGAATTAGCGATGTAGAAGGCCCCAGACTGGAGAAAGCTAGTTTAGTGACTTTTGGAAGAAATGCAAAATAATAGCAAAAAGATATCAGAGAAAGCAGGGTAAAGGTAGTTTTGCAATTCTTACCTTACACATAATTTACTTTAAACACAGGGCCCGTTTCACACAACATGTTAAGCCATAAACTATGATTTACAAGTCACAGTGACTGGATTCCCCCATGATACCAAACAAACATGATGGCTTAGCAGAAGCAAATAATTTGGGAAAGTCCATATCTAAGGATTTTTGCTAGAAAGTCTGGATAAGACCTTTTCTGACACCTTGGAAAGGCCCTTCTCTTAAGGGAAAACAGCCTCAGGCTAGCAGCCTGTTTCAACACCTACTACTTCATGGGGATGAATAAGAAACAAATGCAGGTAGGCCTTATTATTGGCAGGAGTTCTATTCCAGCATTGCAGCCATAGATACCCAAACCATTGATAATAAGACTTCAGGATGAGGATGCGGAACTTTATGCATGTACAAAAGCCTGTCCACAGATAATGGAACTGTGGATATGTGGGTTTCCTATAGAGGCACGTGAGGAATATAAGCCTCCATCCAGAATATTTGTTCTTAAAGTAATGTTTGTGACCATTCGTGCCATTCTTGTTCGTGAGCAACTGGTATTGGAAAAGATAGTGTCATATCTCACACCAAACTGGTTTCTTTGACCAGTTTGCTGAATAAACTACAAGGCCTGACTTTACACATTACACTACACATATGACCTAACCCAAAGCCATCAGTAGCAGCCATTCATTTACTAATCCTCCATGAGTCTGTGTAACTTCTGTTTTAAAGGTGCCCAAATTGGTGTCCATCACTACATTTTTTGGTAATAAATTTCTGAGGTCAGCTACATGTTGTGTGAATTATCTAGGTTCTAGTACTTTTGTGATAGTTTTCACATAGTCAGAAATAATCTGATACTAGATCAGGCCAGTAATAAAACATGTGGAAACTGTTTCTCCCATTCAAAAGAGTTTCGCTTCTAGCCCTTTGCTTAGAAGGGTCAGAAGAGAGAGGTGTAGGAAATCTGAATATCGAGTTACTACTTCAGCTCTTATATTTGATACACAGCAATACCTGAAATTTCTTCACAATGGCTTCAGAGTTTTGCTACAGTAAGTCTACTTATTTGAGCCTCTGTGTCCTGGGAAGTATGTTTTTGTAGTGCCTGGCTTTGTTAGCCTAGAGACATCTGAACATTATGGAAATAGGGTGGTGGCGGTGGTGGTGGTGTGTGTCATTAGTTTTGAAAAATAAATATACACCATGATTATATTTATCCACCTGTGGCATGTCCCTCATTCACTTATTTTTCTAAGCAAATGATACAGAAAGGAGTTGTTCCAGCCCCCAGATTATTACAGTTGCCCATTTCTATACATTTCCCCAATATCTGCCTGAGTCACATCCAGTATTCCACCTGTACATTGTATTCCACAAGAGACCTGTATAAAGACATTATAAGATTGTTTAATGTGTTATTCCTTTTCTATTGATCTCACCATGGATTTTTCCTTTTTCACAGCAGCCATTTACTAGGCTGATATTTTAATTTTGCCATCCACCATTTCTCCAAAGCTCTTTTCTGATCAATCACTGATAGTTCATACCTCATCAGTGGATTTATGAAGCAGGAGGTTTTGCTCCAAAAGCACAGTATTTGGTATTTATTCACAATGAACTGCATTTGCTAGTTTAGGGCCTATTATCCAAATTTGAAGGGTATGCTTTGGAGCTTATTATCGCCCTTTTGCTTGAATTACTTTAAGAAGTTCCACATTCTTAGCAAATTTGGCCACTTTACTTGTTTACCCCAATTATGATTAATTTGTGAACAACTCAAAAAGCTCCAGTACTGGTTTTTGAGGGATGAGAAACCCCATTCTTGCATCCCTCTGTTATAAAACTTGCCCAGTTTTTAATATTTTATGCTTTAACCAAGAAATAGTCTGTAAGAGGACATCTTTCCTTTACGGCGCAGTAAGTTTACTCTGATGAGGAATTTTGCCAAAAGCCTTTTGTGAAAACCCAAGTAAACAATATCTGCTACATGATCCCTATTAATACTTTCACAGAACTCCAAACAATGAGACAGGCATTACACCTGCAAAAACACTGTTGATTCTTCAGCAAGATATATACATCAACCAATGTGTCTTTAATTATATTTTCCATTAATTCATCCAGAATAGACTGTAAGATAAGTAATGTATAATCTTCCAGACCCCATTTTAAAAATTGGCACTATACTGGCTACTTTACAGATTTTTGGTTCCCTTGATGATCTTAAGGACATGTTGCATATTTTTGTTAGAAAATCAATAAGTTCTTTATGAATAGTTTGATAGATCCTGTTTAAGGCTGGTTATTTGTTTTCAATCCATCAAAAAGATTTTGAAGTTAATCTCTTGCTATCACTGCTTGCTTCAGCTCCTCAGACCTTCTTCCTGAAAATAGTAATTTAGGCACAGATATCTGTTCTACAACTTCTACAGAAAAAAGACAGAGCTATCAAATTCACCCAGCCTTTTTCTAATGGTTTGTTGTTGTTGTTGTTTGTTAAATTAATATGAACTAGGAATTTGACAGTATTGAAAAACATTTTGGTAATAAACAAATGTATTCTAAGCTACAGTGTGTTATTAAGCCCTTTAAGAAAAGAGTGGAAACCTAAATAAATACAACAGTAGCAATAGAAAGATATTTGGTAGAATATCTTTGACCTAAACAATACTCAGTCTACACAGAGTTGAAAGAGTCTCTGTAAAATTATGTATAGCTTATATATGACTGAAAAGATAGGATTTTGGATGGATGTTAAAAGTGCAATAAATTCCAGGGTCATGTGCACTTTTATTGAATTCTAATATAATTGAATGGGTAACAGGGGTCAAGATAAATCTGGATGCTTTTAATCTGGATGCTTTATACAAGTAAAAGTGAAGTCTCCTTCAAGTTGAACTCAACACCTAGGGACTTCATGGACACGATCATGTTGTTTTCTCGGCAACAATATGCAAGTGGTTTGTCACTGCCTTCTTCCAAGATGTGGTGGGTTTTTTTGTTTTTTTTAATTTCCCAGCACAGTTCTGGTATTTCCTGGAGGTTCCCCATCCAAAAACTAACCAGGTGTGACTATGTTTAGCTTCTAATCTCAGACAGGTTCAGCTTGGTGCTGCTGCTGTTTGCTACAGCTAAAACTGCCTGTTTTTACTGGAGCTATTTGTAGTTGTTTTGTAAATAACAATCTAGAAAAAAAAATACTCTATTCTCTGTTGATAGAGGAAGAACTCATGCAGCCTCTGAAAACAAGGCAAATGCCTTCTTTGAAATTATTAGGAAGAAGATTGAAAATAGAATTACCTGCATAAGAATGCAGTGATGCAAGACATACTTGGAGTACTTGGTACCATGCTGGTCATATCTTAAGAAGGTCATAATAAAGCTGGAAACAGGGCAGAAAAGGGCAACCCAAATTATGAGGAGGGCACAGCAACTCCACTACAAGGAAAGAATATAGCCCTTGAACCTGGAACTAATGTGGCTAAGGTGAGAATGCGAGGAAAGATAAGTTTTTCTCTGTCACTTGCAATGTTAACACCCCAAGTCATCTGTTGAAATTAAATGCAGGGAGATTCAGGACCAGATTTTTTTCCCCTGGTCACATAAGCTTAACGGTGGACTTCACTGCCAGCAGTTAAGTGCAGACAATTTGGATGATATTAGAAGGGGGCTACACAGCTACACAGGAGATCAGGCTTTCAGAGGTTACTAAAATAAATAGTTGTTTATCACTTTTTGAATTGTAAACAACAAACCTTAAATCCTGATTGTTGGGCTCCCTAGTCCCACTTGTGAGCTTAATGGATGCAGTTGCTGGCTTAGGTGGATTTATGGCCTGATTTAATAGGACTCTTCTTATAATCTTATGCTATTTAATAACTCTAGGAAGCACTATTTTTAAATGTTATTACATATGGTAAGAATCCAAAGCAAAATAATAAAATACAGGAGGTAATCACAACTGAGAATATGTATTCCAATACAAGGACCTTTGTCTCACAAATGCATCATTTATTTGCCTTCTCTCCTGTACATCAATTTAATTATTGACATAACATTTCAGATCTAAAGATTCATCCTGGTTATTTGCTTTTCCAGTGCTAATCAAATTTCATTTTGGGCATTAATTTATGACACCCAAGTTAAATATGGTTGGAGCCCAAATGAGTTTTATAGCCTAAATGCAGTGCAAATTATCCAACATGCTTAAAAATGAGCCTAATTTTTAAGAAGCCTTATTTGAAAACATTTGAAATAAGACACTGCAGAATTGTTTTATTGTTATTTATAACACAGTGCCTTGTGACTGAATTTATCAATTAATATAAATTTGGAAACTTCCAAGAGAGGTTCCAAGAGACAAATCAATAAATAATATTACAGGATCTCATATTACAGTGTAAATTATGCCCTCTCTCTAACACTGGCACATTTTTATGTTACCTTTGCTCTCCACATAATAAACTGTTAATGACTTTAGCTATATTTGTCACTCTGTCATGATAGGGATATTGCAAAGCTGTAAGGCTTAATAAAATTGTCTATGAAACTAGGATTATGAACTCTGCAACACAAACATAGGTAAAAAGCTTTTTAAGACACTTTCCTATGGTCTGAAAAGTCCCCAATGATTGTAGTATATTGTGTGCTTTTAATTGATTAAAGATTGTACAGTCATAGACCAAAAGAATATATTGTACATTCCCTTCCATGAAAGAGGAGAATCTCCCTTGGAAAAGATCTGCTGCAGAGATTCTCCTATGACCGGTAACCGAAAGACTGCCTTCCATAACTGGCCCACTAGTAGTGGCCCATGGGTGATAAGAAAACATGTGGAAGCAAGGAAGAAGAAACTATGGAACAGAATCAATGGCAGGCTAAATGTTAAAAAGAGGGGGAAATAGTGGAGGAAAAAAGGAAAGATAAAAATCCATTCATCTCCTCTTTCGCTCATGGGAACACAAGAGTAACTAGAAAGTGTTGGCTCTTTTGCCACTGAGCTTCCTCCCAAAGTTCATACTTTGTATTTGACCTTTATGGTAAGTGCAGGGAAAGAGACTACTGTAGTTTGAAAGTTCCAGACTTTTCCCCTGTCCCAGAGCAGCCCTTGAGGATGGTCCAAGGAAGGAAGGAAATGTGTTTGCACCTGCCTAAAATGGCCAACAGATGCTGGGTGGGGAAGATACTAAAACCTCACAAATGTAATTGGACTTCTGCCATAAAATAAATTTACCCTTTCTCCTTTGCTGCTTCATATACTTTCTCCATATACTTGGAGGTGCCTCCCAGAGCAGCTGCATGGTGCCACCTGTCTGATTTTCTCCAAATCCTTCCTAGAGCCCATCTTTTCTGTTAATATAATGCCTTTGTGCCGTACATGGGAGAAATCCATCAGTACTGTAGAGGATAATGTACTGGATTGCAGAGATGAACTAAATAAAACAGGACATCCTTCTTAGCTTACTATCAGCCTGTAATGTTTTAGTACCTTGTCTTAGGCAGGATAAAATAGTTGCAATCAAGCCAAGCAACTAGATTATGAATGCATCTAAAACTTAACAGCAGAGTGCAAAGCCAAGCCAGAGTTCAGGCAGAAACATCATAATTCACAGTTCAAAAGCATCATTTTGAGCCAGCCTAAGATCTGGAGCTATAATGAATCGAGGAATAATCAGAAATTAATATAGTGAAGTAGTTCCTTCATTGGCTGGTAGGAAAGGTAGAACCAAGATTCCTGCATTCACGCAGTGGCTTCAACTAGAAATAATCCTTCCCATGAATAAGATCCTGCTCCTGAGCAAGATTTTACTTGGAAGTAAGCCTTTTTCTCACTCTAGTACAGGATTTTTCAACCTCAGCCACTTTAAGATGTGTGGAGTTCAACTCTCAGAATTCCCCAGTACACTTGCTGGGGAATTTTGAGAGCTGAACGCCACACATCTTAAAATGGCTGAGGTTGAGAAACACTGCTCTAGCCCTTGGGTCTGAACTCTACTTCCTGGGTCTTCAGCCTCTTTCTCCAAGTCTAGCATGGGGCTTTTGGCCACATAAAGATCTGGAATGCTGCCTACAGAGTGTTCAGGACTCAGCGGAGACAGTTGGTCTCTGGGAAATTAAATGGGTCTCCTGATGACTGACAATATACCAGAAGTTGTTCAGAAACAAGCAGTACAGAAGTGTCTGGATCACCTGACTCTGTACGCTCACTGTTGTTTACAAAGCAAAATAAAATGAAGACACTTCATCTTAAAACTAGCTTGGTGAAGTATTACAAATTCAGGTTGTCAGGTACATGCACATCTCTCACGCATTCCAATGGGCTGCTGAACTTCTCAGGAGCTTGCTCCCATGGAACAGCAGAGGGATGATGGGAGCTGTAGTCCATTACATTTAGAAGGCATCAAATCAAAGCAGGCTGCTCTACAAAGGACCATTAAGGGAGAGCTAGGCCAGGTTCCTGCAAGCTCCTTTCCCAGTGCTTGCCTCTGACAAATATAAAAGCAGGCAATTCTGGGTCGAGAAACTTCTCTGCACAGCCTCCCTCACTTCCAACATTCAGAGGTTAACCTCTTCCAGGCTGAACAAACCCACATTTTCCAGCATGCTCATTCCTTACTAAAGTCAAACGGTAATTTGCAAGGCGGCAAGTCCTATTTATAGCCTTCAAATATTCCCGCTGCCTCCCAAGTAGTTATTTGACTTTGGTGAAGAGAGATTCCTAAGCGGGCTGGCTCCTCTGTGCTCGACCAGCAGGTCAGGCTGCTTCCACAAGATTGCCACGCTGCAAAACCCAAGGCGGACTCTCCTAAGCAATTTCCAGGGCTAATTTTAAGGTCTCCCAGGGGTCCTTGGCAAACGGATCAAAAGACTCGGGCCAGTCCCGTTTGCTTCGCCACGTCTGCGCCCGCCATCCACCCGCCAGCCCGCCCTCGCCGCTGTTTGTTTTTTCTCTCTCTCTGGCCGATTAAAGCCAGCTAGCTCGAGGGCTGCCTGCCCGCCAGCCCGTCCTTCCCTCTGCGGCCGCCCATTCCGGGGCTCCTTCAGCGAGGGGCTTGCCCGTGGCTTCCAGCCTCGCGGTTTGCTTCAAACTCCTCGCTTGGTTCCGAAACGCCCTCCTCCCCTCCCCTCCCCTCCCCCCCCTCCCCCGCCGCCTTCCTCCTCCTCCTCCTCCTCCTCCTTCCTCGCGCGCAGCGTCGCGAAGGATAAATATGCAGGGCTTGTAATTCGCTTGCAGTTCTCGCTCCCGGCTGGCAGGGTGACGCGGAGCTCGGCGAGGCTGGCAGATTGGCTTTGTTGATTTGGTTTCTTCCTTCGCTGCAGTTGTGCCCGAGGCGAGCTGTGCCTGCCTCTCGTCCCCAAGCCAAGCGGGCGCTGAGCTTCGCCGGCTGGTGCTGAGATGCTGGGAAACCTCTGAAACTGTGATGGTGTGAGAGGGAACGGAAAAGCCCAGCCGATCCTTTGCCAACCCGGACTGCAAGTCGTCACTTCCCTCGCTTGCTTCCCCCCCACCCCACGCTCTGCTTCTTCATCCTCCTCCTCCTCTTCCCCCAGCTCCCTGCTCGCACGCCCCCCCCCCCCCCAATTCCTCCGTACCCGACCGAAAGCTAAGCAGTTCCCAATGTTCTCCCGCGACTCGTAGCGGCCAAAGGCAAGGCAAGTTCGACTGACATGTCAAGGAGATCCCCCGCCTCCCCACCCCGCAAATACTGACAACAATTTACCACGCGATGCAATGAGACCGCTTTAAAAACCGGGAAGGATCTGTAACTGGGGAGTTAAGAAGGAACGCCCCCCGACCCCGCCCCGAAGAAAGGTAAGTGTCGGGGGTTCGTTCCCATTTAATAGCACGATCTCCGCAGCGCAAGCTGGTGGTTTGCAGCTGAGAGAAGTGGACTTGGTATTGCTTTCTAATTAATTCCCAGCTTCATGATGACAGCTTGGAGGAAGAGATGGGATGGTTTTGCAAAACCAGTCATCAGGAACCTGCCAGGTATAACACTGCAAATTAAAACACGAGGCGTTTTTTTGCCTGCTCTCGCCTGCCCGGATGGAGCTCTGTGTCTGGCCGTTCAGCTATGTGGGTGCGCGCGCGTGTTGAACCTGCATAAGGAGATAAGCCTGTCGCTGTCGCTGCTGCTGCTGCTGCTGCTGCTGCTGCTGCAGCAGCAGCAGCAGCAGCAGCAGCAGCAGCAGCAGCAGCAGCAGCAGCAGCAGCAGCAGCAGCAGCAGCAGCAGCAGCAGCAGCAGCAGCAGCCTCTTTCTCCAGCTTTACACTCAGACCATCTAAAATTGCTGGAGGAAATTGCAGGGAAGGAGGCGACCTGCTGGGTTTGCGCCCTCCATCCGAGGGGTAGTTTGAAGCTTGCCCCCGCTTGCTTGGGCGGCCGCTCAAAAACTCCTCTCCCTGGCAGCGGTTATACCCGGGATCAGGCTGTGGCAGTGGGGAGAGCGGTCTAATATGAACAGAGTAATAAGCCGGAGCGACTGCTCAGACGGCCCGGCGCAGGAGGCTGCTTCTGAACCCAAACCCGGCATTCCAATTCCTGTCGAACTTGCTGATAGACGCCGCAGGAAACGGGGAACAAAGAGGCATCGGGGGTGGCTCGTCAGGGCCGGAGACGCGGAAGAAGTGGGGAGGGCCGCGGGAGCAAGCGGCCGAGGGAATTCAATTGCTTTTTTCTCCCCAAAGCCAGATTTCCAGGTTCAGAGGCAGCTTGCGCGCGGCTTAGTTTGCTCTCGCGCCGGCGGGAAAGAAAACATGCCATTTGGTACAAAGTGGCGAAAATGTTACAAGGATCAGAATAATCCCGACGGGGCCGTTTCTCCCCTGTTTTAACAGTAGAGGAGGGATTATTGGGGCGGAGAAGGAGTCGCTACGGTGAGTTGGACAAGGGAGATCCAGCTGCTGGTGTCGGATCCGAGGCTGCTTTCAAACGGAAGCCGGCGAAGGATCCCCCCACCGAACACCTTGCGCAACCCTGCCGCTTTCTCTCAACCTGCGCGATTAATCTCTGGCAGCTGTTGTGCTCCATCCACGCTGTTTACCTCGATGTTCAAATATAGCTCTTGCGCCATCCTCTTTCCTAAATAGGACAAGAAGGGGGGAGTAGATGAGCAGTGGAGGCCGTGCTTGCAAGGGGCCCTCAGCTGTGCTCTGCTCTGCTCGGGCCTACCAAAGCCCCTCTCCTTTCTTTCAAGGGGGAAAATAGTGCCTGAGGAGGCAGGGACGGGCCTTAACTTTCTGCAACAGTTTCTAGGGGGGCAGCCCTCTTCCTCTGGGGCAGCCCAAATAAAGACTAACACAGTGATGATTGCATAAGCTTCAGAGACCACTTCAGATTTTCATCCAGCTCACAATATGGGACGCTTGTACAATTGATGCTGTTTCCTGTGCAGAAAGCGTGATGATGATTATAAATGGGAGGAAGCATTGTTTGTATGTGTTGACTATTTTAATCTTGTATGTTTTCCTCTGCCTCTCTTTTCCGGTATAATTACTAGAAGATGTTGAAAGCACAAGTTAGCCCAACCAGAGCGTTTTCTTTTTTTAACCAAACAAACATGAGGAGAGCTTATCTTATTTTGTCTGGTATAGTGCTATTGCTCCTTTCAACAGGGGATAGTAGTTTTCAGGTTTGTGGAATCTGTGTCTCTTCCCTGAAATCCCAAGACCTATCAAACAGTACTTGATGCAAAAGGCATGCATTCAGAATTAAGAAATGTTTGCATCCTTTTTCTGCTAGATAAGCAAGCTTTCTTCATATCAATAGTATAATGTGGGGGGGGGGGGAGCAGAATTATTGCTGTATTAAAACCAATGGGAGTAAAAAGTCTGCTGCAAATTATCCAGAGATGTAACAGTCTTTCCAGATGTGCCCCCTGTCCAGCCCTGATCTGGGCAACATAGTAGTCCCCAAAAAGTGAAGGAGAATGAATATTTGATGGTGGATTTCTGTAAAACCTCAGACTGTCCAACTGCTGCCTCTTTAATTCTAGTTATGGTTTTTTCCTGGATGTTTTTAGATCTTGTGGTTCTGTGGTGAAGTCACCACAAAAGTACTGGCATGGTGCTTTTGGAACTGCTTTGGTACACGTGTTGAGATTCCATACATTCAGATTTAACCCATATTTTGGAAGAGCATTCAAGAAATACTGAACAGTGTTCCCAGCAGATGCACAATTGAATGTGTGCATAGCAGCTCTAACATGGAGGTTTCTGAGTTGGAAAGATCAATTCTCAGACCAAGCTACCATTCTTCCTGTCTAAAATAAGGTTGCCTGTGTAGATTGCTACAGAACTGGGAACTAGACAATATTTTTTAATGTATTTCATCTTCATAATTAGTCTGCAATGAAAGGTCATTTGTACTTGATTCAGAGATAGGGAAGCCAGCCCAGCTAAAGATTGAGCTATATAATAAGACATAAATCCACTGATTCCTCTTAGCCTGACCTTCTCTTCCATCACAGAAAAGAGGTGGAGGAAGAATCTGTGGGGTTATGCCCTGTTATATGGCTCAATCTTTGTCTAGTGGAAACCAGTCTTAGGCTGCCTATTACTAATTGAACATTAACTTTTGGATAGACTGAGATTGGAGGGAGTTTTGTGTAAACAATGAAAGATGATTGTGCCTGATTCTTCTCTCCCCTACCAAAACCTTTCACTCATGTGTGGCTGGGCTCAGGCTATCTAATGGTCCAAAACAGTTTCATTTCTTGTACTTTGGCTGATAGAAGTCCTTTTTCTAAGTATAACATTATAATTTCAGTGTAGTTTCTTTCGTGTGGTAGCTGCTAGCCAATTATCCTGAATTAGTGGACTTTCTGTTCTAAGGGAATGCCTTTTCTGCAGTTAGAGGTAGTTTGCTGTGAGGAGGTATATTTAGTGGAGACTGTGATTATAGGAAAAGGCAAAACCCAAATTAAAGAGAAGGATAGGCAGCCAGTAGTGGGATCTTTGATTTTTTATTTATCTGGCCATCAGTATTTGGTTGTCTAATCCAGACATGCCACTCAGATTTCTAAAATCTGCCTTTCTTCACTTAGCAGTCCTCAGATATGGTAGACTACAGATTCCATAACCCCATCCAGCATAGCTTCTGAGGAAAGCTGCTTTAGATTAGCAGGTTTAATATCTGTCATAATTCTATTTAACAGGGAAGTAAAATGCAAATGCTATTTGCAGAGTAAGAAAACTTGTTCAAATGCTCCCATCTTCAGTTGGTATCATAGATGGCTTTAGATGGATTGGGCTGTTTGACTGAGCCCCCTTTTATGTTGATGGAACTTCTTGGACATACTTAGCATCAGCATGGCACTCATGGAAGGTGGGATTTTAGTTTCCTCCTAAGTATTCTGGGAAATTTAAAGATGATTTGCAGATCTGGCTACTTGCTAGCAGTGCTTGGGACCTGCTAAGGCTTAAGTGGTTTTTGTAGGGTGACTGATACTGAGCCTGGGTAATTGAAATTTCAGGCAGTTGCTTTCTCTGTAGAATAATTAATGGAATTCTAGATGGACTAGAGAATCCTGGGTTTAATTGCTTTTTTTATTGGCAAAAAACATGAACTTCCTTTACACACTTTCTGTTTTCAAAGATTGAAGGACAAATGTATTGGGAGTTGGGTTGAAACTGATGTACCTAGAAACAGGCATGCCTTATCCTATATTATGGATGTTGGATTAATTCCTGATCCAGCTGCATGTGAAGAAATTGAGGCTCTGCAATTTCTTCATTTTTGTGGAAAGCAAGAAAGCTATTAATCTACCATAGTGAATAGCATCACGGACAAGTCACAGAGAGGGGGAGAAGCCAGAGAGTGAGAGATGCATTATAGACATTTATCTGAGTCACAAAAGAAGCAAGTAAGCTGCATTCACAATAAGAAAAATGCAAGCTAAACATTGCTGCTCCACATGGAGCCTAATTCGTATGTGGCAGTCTCTTCCCGTTCTGATAATTCTGCTAATACAAACTTCAAAAACTTGGAGTCAAACCAGCTTTTTCTCCTCTTCCAGTTGCTTTTTGCAACTCTGGAGTGGTGAAGAGATCTGAGGATCTTGAAAGTTTCTGTAGCATTGTGATCTCTGAGTGACACTACTAAAGATTTTGTTGTGTAATGGGCTTTGAAACATTTGTTGATTCAAGTACCAGTGAAAATGCATTTCCTTAACACTCTATGTTTAGGGTCCTCTGTACATTCAGAATGATTGTACAGAGTAGATAGGCTGCTGGAAACTTGGAGGAAAAGTTGACTCTGAAACAGGGTATTTGTTTGCTCTAAACTCAGTTGTAACAAATTTATTTATCTACTAGATTCATATGGCCACCCAGAGTCATGTATTTGAGATGGGTAGCCATATCAATCTAATAAATAAATGAAATAAGTCTCTGAGAATGATGATCTAATTTACAAAGTTATTGTAAGAAGTAGTATGTGAAGCTATTTTTTTATCCATCAGTAATAAACACATGCTATTATAATATTTGTATGCCTGAAGTCAGTTTTCTGTTAAAGGTCTGCATGGATTGCTCCTCACTGATTTTATTATACAACCAAGTTACTTAATACCTTTTACATCTACCAAAAAGTCAGATTAGGTGGGCTTGTTCCAAGGCATATGACATACTCGTTGTGGGGATAGATCTGTTAAAAACTCAGTCGTGGTTATTTATGAGTTTAATTTGTTATCCTGTCATATGAATTGGCTATTTCTGGATCCCTTGTGCTAATGTACCTCTGCTTCCAGGGACAGAAAAATGAGTCAACAGCTTCTGATTAGAAATCAAACTAAAGTTAAGCACTCTCTAAAAATTTATGTCTGTAATTTAATACTGAAGTTTATAAAACACTACAGCTAACCAACCATTGTACTTCATTCTACTGGAGATTGCAATTTCTCTGCTGCTGTCCCCTCACAGAAATGCACTCTTAATTAGGGATTCTCCAAAACCTGAGAGATGCCAATGATTTTCCTGGGTTTATTAAGTTCAGGCCTATCTATTTCTTTCAGAAACAGTAACAGGAATTAAAGTGTTATTTTTGGATAACATAAGACCTTTTGCTGTATTTGAATTTCCAGATATTGCTATTGCCTTAGGATTGTTTACACAAATGGAGAAGAAAAGATACAACAAGCTTGACAAGTATCCTGGCTGGATTTGAATTCTAAGCTGGGTAAATTTCCAGTGTCTGCATTAGCCAGGACTAAAATTACATGTTTATTAAAAACTGATACTTAAATGTAGCAAATTTAGTTCCATAAACAGTTACTCCTTTCTTGCTTCCCATAGAGATAAATTATATTTATGACATTTTGAGTTTACTCAGCATAATTTTAAAAAATGTTAGAGTTAATATCTAGCATTTATTTATACCTCCTTCTAAAACCTTTCTTAGAAGAAAGCTCACTGGTTTTAGTGCAGCTTTCATCTGCCAGTTGTGCGGTTGATTGATACTGTCAGGCATGGATATCTGTGAGGAGGGGAAAGTGACATCACCCAAATTATGGAAAATATGTAATTTGTGTCATTCTGACATCATTATGGCTTGTGTTGGACACCTGTGTTGTCAGTCTATAACTGACGTTCTTAAACCATTGCCATGATGACTAAGAATACCTAAGAATACCATGGACAGCCAAGAAAACAAACCAATGGATCTTCAAACAAATCATCCCAGAGTTCTCACTCAAGGCACAAATGACCAGGCTGAAATTGTCCTATTTCGGACACACTATGTGAAGATCTAGCTCTCTGGAGAAGATTCTAATGCTGGAAAGGAAGAAGGGAAGAGAAGGAGGATGACCAGCAGGAAGGTGGATGGACTCAGTTACAGCGGTGATGAGTGCACCTTTGGAAGACCTGAAACACCAGGTTAGGGACAGATTGTCATGGAGAAAATCTATCTATCTAGGTCTCTAAGAGTCAACAACAACTTGATGGCACATAATCAAAATCAATGATGACTAAGTGTAATAGTCCAAGAACATCTGAGAATTATTATATTGTGCTTAGATTTTCTGATCAAACCTATGATCTGTTAATCAAAAGGATGTAATGGAAACAGTAATATTTTATTACATCTGTTTATTTGTACTATTATAATAAAACAGAGTTAAAATATCTTAGTGGCAAAGTGCCAGTTTTTAGCAAGTAGAGTATCTGTCTTCATGAAATTTCTCTAGTTTAAGCATAGAAACTTACATAGGGTATTGCCTGGACTTAGACACTGTGCAATTGAACAAATTTGTTTGTTAGTATGTTGTGTGAACTTAGCCACTGAGGTTTATAAACTGTAGTTTATATCTTAATTTGTTGTATGAATCCAGTTGTCATTTGTTCAGAAAACAATGGCTTAGTATAATGTGCATGAATTCAGTCATAATCACCTTGTTCATCATGGCTAATCTCCATTATGTGTACAATTGCACTGTTATAATGCAATTTTACCCATAGCTACTCAGAAGAAAATCCTGAATAGGATTCCTATTCCTATAAGAATGCCCAGAATTCTGTAGCACACAATAGAGGCCAATCCTGTGCAACACGTGATCTGTAAGCCAAACATAGACCATCAGTGAGATATGGTGGAGCACCTTCATATGTTGCTGGAGGTAGGCAGAATGAGAATTTAAGCAGTGGCAGACCAGAAAGGCCAACTTTGGTGGGTCAGAGGTTGTACAAACCTGATCAAGGGCATTTCAAAATCCTTGAATATGGTTATGCGTATGTGTTTAGAAAATGGGTAAAATAAAAGCTCTTATTATTCAATAAAGAAGTCCTAAACAATATAGGAATTTCATTTTAAAATGCAGATGGCTTTGATTGAAGTAATTAGCTGTTTGCAGGTCCTTGAAAACTGCAGGGTTGAAATTGCCAAATTTTGCTTCTGTTTTCTCTTTCCTTTTGGCAAGGGACCAGGTCACCTGCAAAGCAGTTTTTAGGATTGATTGATTGATTGAGAGTTTTGGCCTTGAAAAGGGTGGAGCAGGGAGGCATGGGACAAGATTTTCCACCAGTAAGAGAACAGATCAGCAGTTCCAATGCAAAAAAACTGTTTTGCTCTGATTTCAAATAAAACTGGTATAAAGACAGAAAAAAGACTTAGCTTTAGACATGAGTTGACATCATTTGATTAGACAATTCCTGAGCCAATTTTGCACTGGTGCAAAGCACTTGTGTAGAAGGAGCCTTAGATAAGGTTAGGAAATAAGGAGCTGTGGGTATTGTCTATGATCCAATCAACACTGCCCGCCATTAAGAAAGTTCTGTTGATTGTACTAAGTGCTGTGTGCTTAGTGGTCTCCAACTGGAATCAGTAGGATTCCTAAAAAATACCCCCCCCCTTTTTTTTGTTTTTGAGTCAGTAGCCTTTTCAAAACTAATTGAGGGACCTGCAGTCAAGAGTTCCTCTTGTCAAATTCTTGGTACTCTCTGAGCTTGATTGTTTGCTTGCAGATGTTTCATTACCCAACTAGATAATGTCATTAGTGTGAGTGAGTGTTTGTCATGGGCGGCTCTGAGTCCGATTCAGAGTCAGAGTCGGAGGCTGCACCGAATGAACAGCAGGCTGAGCGGTCAGCGGTGGGGTTGGACAGCGTGCAGCCGGAGTTAGTATCTGATAATGAGGTGGAAGGTGTAGAACCACCTGATGTGAGGATGAGGCGTGCGGAGAAAAGAATGTTGCAGAGGCGTTCGACAAGGCTACTCGTGAGAAGGGAGCCTCGCCCTCCAAAATGAGGAACACCGGATATCGTTATGAAATAGGGCAATGGAAGGGGAGGCTTGGGGATGACAACCATCTAATACCCCCTCATGCCTCCTTTGTAATTACTCGTGTCTTGTTGTGTCTCGCCGGTGTCTTGCTCACATCTCCGCTGCCAGGTAACCTGTCTCATGGTACGTTGTGCTCCTGCACTGCCGGACCAGACCCAAGAAAGCTGCTGTCAGGCAAGATACTGCTGTACCAGAGTATAGGTTCCTTTGTGTGTGTGTGAGTGCATCAGGATCACGACAGTGTGGGGTTTGCTGCCGTTTTATATGCAATAGCTTGCTCTGCCACTTCTGGTGATGGTGTGGGTTTCCTTGAACCCTGAAGGCAGCAAACCCCAGACTCACTCACACTGATGATATTACCTAGTTGGGTGCTAAAACGTCTGCAAGCAGGCAACTAAGAACTCCACAATTCCTGAGCTACAGATATTCTCTTCTGTTGAGATCCTTTTGTCTACAGGTTTGTGTAAGCACTCCAACATGTTTGACCTTAACATCAGGTTCGCACAAGATTCAGGTTCAGAGTCTACATTCAGTCACAAAAGTTTATGGGGTGATTTTGGGCTGGTCGCTCTCCCTCAGCTCTGCTTACATTACAATATACATTTCCTTGAACTCCATAACACAAGGCAGAATATAAATCTAACAATTAAATGCTAAATCATAATGTAGTTCATGTTTGCCCAATACATTGTGTGAACTCAGCTATTATGGTTTATAAATCATGCTTTATCACTTATATTTGAATCAGGCTTTTGTGTTTTATTTAGCAAACCATGGTTAGAACAAACCATGCCTGTATGTATGAACCCAACATTGGTAATTGTTTTGCAGGAATTTAAAAAGCAACCTGATATTCTAGCTACAACTTCAATTCAATGACCATTTTGGGGGTATCTGTTGAAAAGTGCTTCTTAGTAAACTTTTGTACAGCTGAGCAATTCAGAACTCAGGTTTACAATACTAAGCTTGTAACATGGATTGTTTTTATATTTAAATGCAATAAGGAATCAAATAAGTAAACATTTAGACTTTCTTCCTTTTAGCCAGACTGCATAATATTTTAAAAAAAACCCTTCATGCTTATGCCCGTGGAAAATTTTCTTCAGCTGGTCTCCAATATTTTTTTTAATAAACTCCCAGTCAAAAACAACTTTGATTGCCTGCCAAGTTTCATTTGTTTTTCAGTCAAGCAATAATATGATCTAATTCAATATTTCAAGAAATTAAATAAATGCACAGAAGGTTTTCATGTTATGGCCAAAGCTCTCATCAAGACATTTATCTACAAATCTCCCAACTGAGATTTATATTCTTGCTTTTGGTATTTATTGCTTATTTTGCAGAAGATTTTAATTGATTCGCCTAGAATGTTCATGTTTTAATGCAGTTTACTGACATGGATCAGTGTATCTGATGGATCTGTGAAAGCAGATGTTGTGTTTGGTTTTTATAAAGCAACTTTCCCCTCATTAGTCATTTGTGACACATCACCAGCCTCAAAGAGAAATATAAGTAAGTTTCATGGACTCTGGGAAAATAATATCTCTGACCACAGGTGAATATGTGAGAGGGGTTTTTCATTCTTCCTTTTGCCTTGCCCTGAGTTATACATCTTGCTAGCTGCAGTTTGTTTCACAGTAGTTTACTGAGAATAATAATGATAATAATACCACTCTTGTTCCCGGGGAGCCCAGAATGGTACATATATCAATAAAAAGGTTAAAAGAAAATAATCCTAACATAGCACCCAAAAAGAACATAATTTAGCTATATAGTAGTTTAAACTAAAATTGATCTAAAAGGCAGCCTGGTCTTAGAGCAGTTGTTATCTTGCTGATGCACAGTTGAATAAGTACATCTTAACTTGTTGTTTAAAGCTAGAAGAAATGCCTGGAGCACCATTGGAGGAAGACATGAAGTGTGTCTAGCTGGACATGGGTAAGAGCCCATATTAGGGATTACCTCGTGATGATAAGGATGGCAAAACATCAATATTTCTTCAACCTCATTGCATCCATTCAGTGGTTTTGTTTATGGTGACCTGGTCCCTACTGGGTAGGGAGGGACCCTCAGAACATCTGTTGGGCTGCTGTGAGAATTATTCAAGCTATCTGATGGACAAAGTCACTCAGATTCGCTCCGACTTGGACTCTGACTGGGCAGGGGAGGCTGAGGTGCTGGGGCACTGTCTGGGGGTATGATCTGGGATGAGTTTGAGCTGGTGACTCCTGAGGAAGTGGACAGGGTTCTCTGAGCTGTCAGCTCAGCCACCTCTTTACTGGATATGGGCCCCTCCTGGGTCTTAAAAGCAGCCAGGGAGATGTCAGCCCTTCAAGGTAGACCAGACTAGGAAACCAAAGTTATGAATGCTAATGCTACTTTTATTATAAGATTACAGTAACAGAATCTTGCAAGTCTGAATGCCCTTCCCCCCACCCCTTTATCTACACGAGAACTAGGGAGGGTCAAGCCTGAGACGCTTTCTCAAATTACATTTCTGCCTCGGACTCAAATTTCTTTTGTCTGACAGTTGTTTTGGTTCTGGCTCTGGCTCTTCCTCCTGTATCTCAAGGTTACTCTTACAGCCCATTACAGGAGGTGACCAGCAGTTGGGTCTGGGTCATGGTGGCAGCCTCTCTGAAAGAGGGGATGGTACCTCCTCCCTTGAAAGAGGCGATGATGTGCCCCCTCCTGAAGAGGCTGTCCTTGGACCCAACAGTTTTTGACAACTACTAACCAGTCTCCAACCTTCCTTTTTTGGGGAAGGTTTTGAAAAGGAGGTTGTTCTGCAGCTCATGAGAACCCACAGAGGAAACAGATGATCTAGACCCATTTTAGTTGGGTTTCAGGCCAGGATTTTGTACTGAGACAGCCTTGGGCATATGTGTTAATGACCTGTGGTGGAGCTGGGATGGAGGTGATGCATCCATCTTTGTGCTCCTTGATTTCTCAGTGGGCTTTTAGTACCATCAACCACGGTATTCTGCGCTGGCTCTGTGGTTGGGGAAGAGGCACCCTTTTATGGTGGTTCTCTTTCTTTCTCCTGGGCTGGTTGCAGTCAGTGTTGGTTGAGGTGGGGGAGTGGCGAGACATTGCTCCCTAGGCCCTTCCTGTGTAGGGTGCCACAGGGTCCTACTCTCTCTCCCCTCCTTTTCAACATCTAATGAAACTGCTGGGTGAGGTCATCTGCCGGTTTGGGGTTCAGTATAATCGGTATGCTGATGATCTCCAGTTATATCTTTTGACCCCAGGCCAGTCAAGTGAGGCTGTCAAGATTCTGTCCTAGTGGATTGGAAGGTACCATCTCTGACTCAGTCCTCCCAAGACGCAGTGGCGGTGGGCCACCCATCTCTGGGGATATTCCATCTTTGACCTGGGATGAGGTTGCACTTCCCTTTTCAAGGTTAGTGTGTAATCTGGGGGTCTTCCTGGACTCATCACTCCTGTTTGAAGAACAGGTAACAGCTGTGGCCAGGAAGGCCTTTGCACAACTCTATCTGGTGCATCAGTTAAACTTTTTCGTAGTTTGGGGAGCCCTTCAGACAGTCACTTATCCCCCTAGTCAGCTCATGGAATGCACTTTACATGGGGTTGCCCTTGAAGACCACCTAGAATTGGTCCAGAATGCAGTGGCACAAGCAGTGATGGGCATGCCTTGATATGCCCATGTAACACCTTTGCTTTGTGAGTTGCACTGGTTGCCAATTTGCTTCCAGGTGTGATTCAAGGTGCTGGTTGCTGGTTGTAACTTATAAAGCCCTACATGGCATGGGGCCTGGTTACTTGAGGGACCACCTGACTGATTGCAGGGTTGGCACGCTCTGGGTTCCTTCGAGTAAACAATGTCATTTATGAGGATGCCGGAAGCGTCCCTTCTCTGTAGCAGCATATGTCCTCTGGAATGACATTTCCCCCGAGATCCAGATGGCCCCCACTCTGCTGTTATTTAGAAGAACTATGAAGACCTGGTTCTTCACCCAGGCCTTTGGAGAAGAAGAGTGAGACCCCTTGCTTTATTCCATCTGGTCTTTCATTCTTGGCATCTTTTATCTTTTGGTCTTTTTTTCCTTTTGTTGGTTTTATTATAATTTCTTTGTTTTGAATGTTGTGAGCCACCCAGAGCAGTTGGGAGTCAGGCAGCATGTGAGTTTAATAAATTGTTATTAAATTGTTATTAAGGCTACATAGCTGAGGAGGATGGGTTGTGTTCTATAATTGGGGTATCCCCATAAGAATACCCTACTTCTACTCTTAATGTTTAGGTTAGGGGTACTCAGGAGGATGTAGTCTTGGGTACTTTGTAGATTAGTATCATCTTCTTGCATCAGGCCCAGTAGTTCGTAGCACTTTAAGGATCGCTGCACTCTTCCATTTAGATGCACTCCATATCTTGCAGATCCAAATAGAACTTCTGTAACCCAGCGTCTCCAATTTTTGTCCCCTTAGAGTCACTCCACTGGCTACAGTATCCCATGATCACTGATGTCAAAAACTGCTTAGAAATACAGGGAGTCCACACAGTAAGAAGTCTCTGATAAAAAACATCATCTATCAATCCAGCCCAATAGCCCAGGCTATTTTGGTGTTATAACCTCTCTGCAAATACATCTGCCCATCCCATCAGGTCTGGCAGAGAAGGCATGCTATGCATGCCCACCTGCCAGGAAATTACATTTGGTGGGTCTTGGAAGGCCGGCCTTCTCTGCTGTGGTGCCTGCCTTGTGAAATCTTCTCCCCCTGGAAGTAAGCTTAGCCCCATCCCTCTTAACATTCTGCAAGTCCCTCAAGACTATGTGATCAGGCCTGGGGGTCCCAGAGGACCAGGGTGATTTTGCGATGGCCCCCTTACTACAGTTAACATCATCCTCTCCTGTCTTGTGTGTTTTTTATAGTTTTTATAGTTTTAATGATCGTTTTATTAGTTCTTTTTAATTGACTGTTGTATGACACCCAGGGTTACTCTCTTGTGAGATGGGTGGCTATACAAATATGATCAATCAATCAGTCAATCAATACTCAGGCCTGAAGCCAGAATTACTAGAAAAGGGTCTAGAGCTTCTTTCAGATAGGTTTATTGTGAGCCAACCCCCACCTCTTTATCACCTTGTCCAAGGAGAGGATACCCGTGGTGATGGACATACTGTCGTACTGATACTATTGTTCTACTATTACTAAGACTGCTGTGTCTGGGCTGCAGAAATCCAGATGACAACTGAATGGCAATTCAGTTTTCTGTATCTCTTTGCTGCCAGTTAGTGATTGTCTGGAATTTTGAAGCCCAGTTATGGTAGCCTTACTGATACATAAAGAGACATTAAGTACCTGTTATTAAAGAGCCCAACTTGTTAAATCTACTCTGCTAGATCTTAGCATCCAAGAAGGGAAAGTGTCTAGGGAGGTGGCATGATTCCCACAGTGCCTTCTCAGGCAGATGATGATGGTGACAATGATGATGATGATTCTGATGATGATGATAATTCAATAAGGTGTGATAAGACATTGCTTCCATAGAGTCAACAGGGTCTATATTCCTCATGGTTGCATTGATAAACCACTGTTAGCTAGGTTTACCACATACTCTGGCCATAAATCATAGTTTAAAAACTGCAGTGGCTGGATTCATACAATACACTAAGCAAATATCAAATATGCCATTATGGCATCATTATGGCTTTGAGTGATGTGTGAATCAGATCATTCTATATTGGTAAGAGCACTTTGGCCACCTTGCATATTAGAAAAAGGCTTCCCTAACTTTCTTCCCTTTCTTTTCCAATCCAGTTTCAGGGAGGTATATAAGAGTGCAGCCTAAACCCCACCTAGTTGTTCTGCAGTAGTATTTGGGGAGTGAATTTTATGTCTCCATCAAACTGCTCTTGACTTACCCCCCCCCCCCCATCATTTCTGGAACAGATCCAGTGACCCAAAGGCTTTCCTTTCAGCATAAATCATAGATGCCTGTGATTGTGGACTGTGGGTTTCCCACTGAAGACTGATTCCCCCTCTGGATGAGAGTCAGAGGAAGAGATTAGTGGGGTGGGGGTGAATGAAAGGGAACTTTTGACCAGTTGGTGAGAGCGGCGGGGTGGGGGTTCCCTGTGAGTGGGCGTGTGTCTGTGAATGTGCTTGTGGGTGGAGTGGGAGAGGTGGTCGCTGGGTACCCTGATGGCACTGAGAGCTAATGAGGCTGAAGTGCCTCCGGGTGCCTGGCTTCCCCTCCCTAGGATGAGAACAATGAGAGGTCCCTGGCCTTGGGAATTGGGGGGCCTGGATTGGGGGATAGTGCTGCCTTTGAGGGGATGGGTCAGGCCAAAATATTATGGTGGTGACAGGCATGGTGGGAGATGGGGACTGGGCTGTTCTCAGGGAATGTGGGACCAATGTCTTATACTGGTCTCGCGTTCCAGCTTCCAGTCAGCAGATCTTCAGAGGCCCTGGCTTTTAGCAGCTCTTCTAAATGCCAGATCGGTCTGTAGTAAGGCATCCCACATTTGCGATTTAATTGTTGATGAGAGGGCTGACCTGGCATGTATCACTGAGACCTGACTGAGTTCAGAAAGGGAGATGGCTCTTTTGGAGATATGCCCAGATGGGTTTGGGGTCTGGCATCAGCTGAGACCCCAGGGCAGGGTGGAGATGTGGCAGTTATCTTCCGGGAATCACTTATGGCTTTCAGGAGCACTGCACCACAGGGCACCAGATGTGAGACCTGATTCATTAAGTTGGGCTCTAGGGATCAGTTGGGATTGTTGCTATTGTACCAGCCTCCTTGCTGCATAGCAACCTCCCTGCTTGAGCTCCTTGACTTCATCTCGGGGTTGGCAGTGAAGTTCCCCAGTCTTATGATCTTGGGGGACTTCAATCTGTGTTCTCTAGGAATGGGGTCTGAGGTGGCTCAGGAGTTCATGGCCATCATGATGGCCATGAGCCTATCCCAGTTCATCCAGAGCCCGACACAGAACAGTGGCCACACACCAGATCTGTTATTCCTGTCGGAGCAGTGGCTGTGTGATCTGAAATTGGATGCTTTTGGTGTCTCCCTTGTCATGGTCAGATCATGCCCTGATTAACATGGGATTCTCTAGCTCCACCATCCACTGTAGCGAGGCTGGACCCATTAGATTGGCCCACCCCTGGCAACTGATGGATCCAGATGGGTTTCAGAAGAAGCTGTGGGATGTTCCTGCTGGTCCGCTGCATGGTCCATCTGAAGCCTTGGTCACTGCTTGGAATAAGAAGGTGGCTGAGGCTTTGGATTGGATCATGCCTATGTGACCTCTTCCCCCTCGTGGATCCTGTCACTCTCCATGGTTCATGGAAGAGTTAAGGGAGATGAAACAAGAAGAGATGTCTAGAGCATCGCTGGCATTCTATAGGGGATAAAGTTGAGCAAACAGGTTAGAGCCGCTATTAAGGCCTACCTTGTGGTGGTAAGGGTGATGAAGCTTCAGTACTTTCCTGCACTTATTGTGTCTGCAAATAGCCATCCTGCGGCCCTGTTTTGGGTGACACATGACCTCTTAGGTAGAGGGGCTTGGAGAATCCCTTGCAGGGGTGTGCAGAAGAATTTATTCGGCATCTGTCAGACAAAGTTGCTCGAATTCACTTACAGTGGGTTCTTGTCTTGTTGCAGGTCCAGGGGAGATGCCTGGGGAGGAGTCTTGCCCAGTTATCCGGGAACAGTTTGAATTTGTTGGGCCTGAGGAAATGGACAGGGTCCACCTGTTCTTTAGATCCATGACTCTCCTGGCTTGTTAAAGTGGCCTGGGGGCGTCATGTGAGTGGGTTCTAGTGGTGGTTAATTCTTATTTGAGGGGGTTGTTCCTTTACCTCTCAAGGAGGCCTTGGTTTACCCCCTCCTCAAGCCATCGCTGGATCCCATTATACTGGACAATTTTCATTCAGTATTAACCTCCCCTTTATGGGGAAGGTGTGAGAAGGTAGTTGCAGAACAGCTTCAGAGGACCTTGGGTGAAGCGGATTATCTGGATCCCTTTCAGCCAGGATTCAGATCTGGATATGGGACAGAAACAGCATTGGTTATGCTTCTGGATGATCTGTGGCAAGGGCAGGATGGAGATTGTGCATCCATCCTTGCACTACTTGACCTCTCAGTGGCTTTCAGTATCAACCATGGTATCTTTGTGGATCAACTGAGAGGATTGGAGGCGGGTGGCACAGTGTTGTGCTGGTTCGCCTCCTTTATCCAAGGTCAATTCCAGTCAATGGTGACTGGGGGGAGGAGGGATCCCACCCTCAGCCCCTACTGTGTGGGGTGCCACAAGGGTTGGTGCTCTCTCCATTCTGCTGATGGTACCCAGTTATATCCCCCTGCTCCTGGTGAATTAAGTGATGCTATGGATGTCTTATCCTGGTGCCTGGAGGCTGTGAGGGTCTGGATGGGGAACAACAGGCTTCAACTGAACCCTGACAAGATTGAGTGGCTTTGAGTTTTGGGGCCTGCCAGTTCTAGGACTATGCTATCTTTGGTGCTGGATGGGGTTGCACTACCCCAAACAGACCCTGTGTGCAATCTGGAGGTCTTCCTAGATTCATGATTCTTGCTCAAAGAGCAGGTGGCAGTTGTGGCTAGGAGGGTCTTTGCACAACTTTGTATTCTGCGCCTGTTCCTAGATCTGCTCACGGTCACTCATGACCTACTCACCTCCCAGTTGGACTACTGTAATGCACTCTACATGGGGCTGCCCTTGAAGAGTATCCAGAATATCTAGTATCCAGAAACTTCAGCTGGTGCAAAATGTTCCATCCCTATTGATTTTCTGGAAGTCACTCAAAACCTGGTTGTGCCATCAGGCCTGGGAACCCCAGGGGACTGGTGAGATACTGAGGAAGGCTGGTATATGTTGACTGGCACTAACTCTTGGGGGTTTCAGGTGGCCATTTTATCCTAAGAAGGACAAAACAGTCTCGGGGGTGTGTGTGTGTGGCTTGCATAGTGAGAATACAGTTGCATCAACTTATGTAGCTTGTTGGATATTGTACAAGTGCTTGTCATCCCTTTGTCGTAAGTGCCAACTTTACTCTTCATAATTTTGGGGTCACCTACTGACCCTTTGTGGCACCACAAGACTATTTTCATGAGGCCCATCCTGTCAATTCAGTAGTGTCTGTCTATCGTGTTGTTCCAGAGCAATATGCTGGGTCAGCAAAATGGCATTGTGTGACCGTATGCCAGCACTGCAGTCTTTCTGCTTGGCCTACACTTTTTCTTGCTGAAGTGGCAATTCATAAGATAAGGTTGCCAATGTTTTATGCCACTCCAGGTATCTATAGTACACACCACCATTTTGTACCCTTCTCCCCTTGTTTTCTTCAATCTGTGTGTCTTGTACACAATTTGAGATGGAGGACAGTTCATAATTATTTGTACGTAGTGTCACAAAAAAGGTTCAAAACTCCAGGGCAGCCTTCTTCACCCTGGGAGAGACAATGCTGTAATCAGTAATATTGATATCCAACATTTCTAAATGGCTTTGGAAACATCACAACTGACTGGAGTTTGAATACAAAACTCCTTCAGGAGCATGATGTGGCACCTAATGTATTCAGTTCTGCTCCACCTTTGATCCAGGCTTTGGCAATACAAAGATTCTTGGGCATTTTAGATGGGCTGAATGTTGGTCAGCACCTAGCTTGTAAGTTGTTATACCAGTGTTTCTCAACCTTGGCAACTTTCAGATGGGTGGACTTCAACTCCCAGAATTCCCCAGCCAGCACGCTGGCTGGGGAAAGCTGGCAGTTGAAGTCCACCCATCTGAAAGTTGCAAGGTTGAGAAACACTGTGTTATACTGTTCATGATTCTAGCATGCACCAGGCAATTGAATATCCTATGCTTCAGATTTGTTTTTTCCTACCAATGAATCCTTTAATATCAGAAAGGAACCAGTTTGGATAGCATGTTAGGCTAACCCTGACTTCTGCAAAACGGTACACTTCAGAGGTATTGGGAGCACAACTCAGGAATTCACAGCCAGTTGTACTCAACAGCTTAGAGAAGCTGGGCTAGGTGACTGGAAATGAGTCTTCAGTTACCTCCAAACTGCAATTTTTCTTAACCTAGCTCCAAACAAAGCACAATTGTGGTTATAACAACACAACATGATTATAATAACACAATAACTTGTGTTTCCAAATTATTCTCGTGGGTTGGTTGCTAGGCTGCTAGCAATAGTGCAACAAAACATGATTTATATTCCCAATGAAACTCACTTTATTTAGAGGTGTTTGTTCTTGATTTGCTGACATTTATAAACCATTAACATGGAATAAGGTGGAAGCTTGATGAGGGCAGATGGCTACATTCACAGCAGTTTTGAAATGAAAGGATTGATTTATCATAATAGTGCTCCTAGCTGTCTTAGGGCAGCCTAGATCATCTGAATGCAGGACTCTGGCTTTGTCTACCCAAAAGACATGAGAGAATGAAGCCACTGGTTTCATTTCAGTTTGTCAATTATTTTATTTGTTAGCTTTTTTGGGATGGATGGATGGATGGATGGATGGATCTAGTCCTTTATTGTTATATCGTATTAAGTCTTTCTAACCAAACCAGAGCAGCTTTTCAGTGGAACCTCCTTGTGAATAGAGCCAATAGATGCCAATAATTGCATTGTCACTAACAAGCCGGGTCAGTCCGGGTTCATTTGGATGGGAAACCATCAGAAAACCCCAGGTTTGTGGACTAGACTGGGAGGTTGAAAAACATCACAGAATAAGGCAGGGGCAAATTACTTCCATATTGCTGCCCAGGAAACTACATAGATGTATCTAGGTGACCACAGTTTCATTAAAGGAAGTCTTCACTTTGATTCAGACTGAAAAGTTAATGTTATATATGAACTGGTCTATAATTATTGGACTTACACATTGCACTAACACATGGTTTTCTTAACCACAGGTTACTGAGTCGCCCACAATTAGCTAGGTTAGCATGACACTAAGCCATAAATTACAAATCACAGTAGCACATTGCATGAATCTAGCTACTATACATTTCATTTCAAAAGAATAGAGAAGGTAGCTGAGATTATAACAATTAGCAATAGTGACTGATAGCTCTTATGGAAATGTAAACACAGCTTGCAGTTTCTGTTCAGTTTTCCAGATGACTTTTCTGTAGAATCAGTAGCATTTCTTTCCCCTTGAACTAAAGAACAAAAAGTGCAAAAGAGTCATACTGTTCTGGGCTATGCATGAATGTATTGCAAAAGTTCTTCCTTCCCCACAAGACAGTTTATACTCTAACTGGGTTTGTTAGAGTTTGACACACTCACAATTCTTCTGCTATGGCAGTTTGTTTATCCAGCCCTGCTTCCATCAACATACTCAAGGATTTTGCCTTGGCGAAGGGGATAACGATGTGGAGAGAACTGCTGTACTTCAATCTGGACCAGTTTCAGACATCGGCTGAAACTCCTTTTCTGTATTGGAAATGGGATGTGCAGATGTGCTCCACATTGTAGAAAAATGATTTAAAAATGAAATAAAGCTGCAGAAATAATGCCAAAGGCATTGCTGTAAGGATCAGAAGGTGGCTTTGCAAGGGTTATCCCTTTAACAATATCACAGCTTTTATTCAGTTTGCATCCCACCTTTCTGCAGAAAGGGCCTCCAGGGGGCTAACAATAAAAGATAAATAAAAATAAACAGTTGAAATCTTGAAAAATAGTTAACGTTGCTATGAACACATTTGAATGGGGAAGGCCTGGCTTTTCCTACAAGCAGAAAGGTGGGCACTAAGCACAGCTGCTGAGGGAGCATATTCTATAATCTTAGAACAGCATAGGAGGAACAAAAGCATTTTGTAATCACGTACTAGATGAGTGCTTAACTTCCAAATATTTGCCTTAACACTTATAAAATTAAGATTTTTAAAACAGCACGGGTCATTGGAGGTGTGGAGAGAATTATTTCACACATCATTAATGATCCAAAATGTTATATTAAAGCAGTAACTTTATTAAGTCCAGTGCAATTTTGTAAAACAATGTATAGGCTTTTGAATGATCAATAATGCTTTATCATGCAAGATGATTCATAAACCAGAAAAAGGGGAAGAGGAAAAAATGGGGTAGATTCTTGCCATAGGTTAGATTGTAGATTATTCCTTAGATGCCAAGTTGGGATAAGCTTCTGACAAGAACTCTCCACAAACCTGCAGGAAAGAAGAAACAAACAAATAAATTTTGATCCTCCATTTCTGGAAATGCAAAATCCAGCAGTTAAAGTCAACATTATTTCCTTCATTAACAAGATAAATATAACGCTTGTTCAGTAGAAAACAAGAAAGAAGTCTTATTTGCTATTTTTTTATTAAGAAAACAGGAGATAATTTAAGATCTAGTACTAAATAAAAATAAGAGTAAGCAGAAGCCAAATCAGATAGGATTCTCTAGCAGTGATTTTTACAATTTGATTAAATTTCTAGTGACTTTTATGTTTCCATATTTCACACATACACAGTTCAGTGAAAGCATCCAATGTTTTAATACAAAATATGGCTTAAGTAATGAGAAAAAGTAATTCACATCAGATACGTGTTCTGAGGGAGAACATGCCAAATGAGAATCAGATATACATTTATTGTGAAATAAAATATTTCTGAGGAAAAGCTTTGAAATACAACTACCCCAACACATGATGGATTCCAGAAGACAATTAATTCTTTCTTGACTTCACCAGTTTGCTGAGTCCTTGTCTGATCTAATTTTGTCTAAATTTGGTTCAATAAGAACTGAATTTATGCTATTCTTTAGTTTGTCATGGGCCAGAGATTGTCATCCTTGACATTCATGCCATTCTCAGAACTGGCTCTAGAGTTATTCAATAATTAATAGCAGAACTAGGGCAATCAGATTTTATCTAGGAACTTACATCTGATAGCTGTCATAACTCCATTCATTTTTCCCCCTCAGGCAAGGAGAGACTCCTACAATTCTTAAACAGAAGTTAGTTGACAGGAGGCTAGGCAGAGTTTTTGGCTGAGAAGACCAAGTGAACATCAGAAATTGTCTTTAGGCATTTGGGCAAGATTTTGTTTAAATTCTGCGCAAGAAAAGCAAAATTGAATTTGGAAACAAAAAAATGCTGGGCACTCTAAAAATAGTATTTCTACTATATCTTTGCCTATTTATTTGGCTTTTAATTTTTAATTAATTTTTTATGCTTTGTCCCTTAAGGAGCTCTAAAAGGCTTAATTTAAAATAGTCTGAAATGAACTACTAAATGAATTCCTACCTACTTGATAGATGTGAAAGTACTGAGAACTGGACATTCTAGAAAGTGAAGTTAAGGGTCCCTAGAAAAGATTGCTAGCAGG
The DNA here is from genome assembly GCA_030867105.1 of Liasis olivaceus. Lineage (NCBI taxonomy): Eukaryota > Metazoa > Chordata > Lepidosauria > Squamata > Pythonidae > Liasis > Liasis olivaceus. The sequence goes on from CM061349.1 coordinate 66,035,669, forward strand.
ATTTGATAAAATACCAGCAAAACTATTTAAATGCTTATAAGATGATGCAGTTAAAGTGCTACTGGTGCTACTGGTGCTCTTCAAACAGATATGGACAATACAGCAGGAGCTAAGGGACTGAAAAATCAATTTAGCAGTGCTAAAGAATAGCCAGATTACTGAACACTTACACTAATCTCTCATACTAGTAAAATAATGCTCAAGATTTGACAATTGTGACTTCAGCAATATATCAAACAAGAACTGCCAGATGTACAAGCTGGATCCAGAAGAGCCAGAAATACCAAAAGCAAGTGAGTTCCAAAAAGCCAAGCATTTCTTCTTTTTTAAAAAAACTATACTAAGGCTTTCGATATGTAGACCACAACAAATTTTGGATAGCCATTAAAAACATGGATGTGCTGGGCCACCTTATTGTCTATGGAGGAATTTATATGATTATCAGAAAGCAACAGAATGAACTGTGGAGCAGCTAAATGGTTCAGAATAGGGAAAGGAGTGCACCAACAGTATATGCTATCATTTATTTAGCATATGCAGAATATAGCTTGAAACATTCTGGACCAGAAAAATAGAAATTGGAATTAAAATGGTTGGGAGAAACATCAACTATCTCAGATATGGTGATGACTGGACTCACAGAAAACTTAAGGAGTCTGTCCTTGAAGGTGAAAGAAGAACATCCAAAAGCTAATCATCTGCTCAGAATTTAACCCTAACCCCCCCACCCCCACCCCCACTAATATCAGCCCGCAATGACAGCCCAGTGCAAATAGCAATGCCAAACCAAGGCAAAGAACGTGAAGGCTCAAATATTCATAGGGATGGTGACTGTAGTCATTAAATAAAGAGATGTCTGCTAGTTGGGATGAAGACTGTGACAAGTCTAGACAAAACATTACAGAGCCAACAAGTATGTATTGTGAAGGCCATGGATTTACCAGTTGTAACAGATCTGATAAAGATAAGCTTTATATCACTCCAGTAATGGATGGATGATGGTATTAATCACTGGTGTGGATGAAGCTTCCTAGTGCTCCTTGAATACTTAGGACAAATAGTATCTACTGCCTGGAATGTGTTGGTATTCCACCAGGACTTTCAGTGTTGGTGACAGACAGGACAAGAAAATCCTAAACATTTTCAGGAACCATTCAAATACATTTTTGGTGGCCCACTATTCCTGTGGAAACATGTACTGGTCACAGGTCTAAAACAGAGTAACACTCAGTTCCCAGTTGCCCCCTTTCATTATCCTGTCACGCTTTCCATTTATTTATTATACTTATTTCTCTCTGTGCTTATGATACATTCTCCTTTGAAATTCATAAACTTCTCTCCATTGCCTCCCAGCCAAAATGGATTTTTACCCCCATGAGTCAGTGCTAAATTTGTTATCAAATCTATAGACATGGTCACCTCCTAGTGGACTTTTGTACCACTTGTGGGCATGGCTTCGCTTTCAGAATCCATCAAGGTGAAAGTGTTCAGCGGTATACCAGGCTAGGTGTATGTTCCAAGAATTCACATGCAGCAAGGTTTCAGAAACTTTTTACTTTACTCTTTTATTCTTAGGAAAGGGGTTTACAAAATATTTACAATTTGTAAAATCTTAATGGCTTTGCCTTCTGGCTTTTTTTTCCCTGCAATTCATATTATTCCACATAGATCCAAGGCAGATTTCACAAGTAATCCTAAATTTATACACACTTACGCATACTTAATTTGGGGAATACTCGATCTTACTTTTAAATTATCATGTCTAGTTTGGGCTGCATAGGATAATAGAATGATAGAATATTCTGATTCTTGAACTGAAAGAATTCATTTAGGCCATCACGTCCAATCTGCTGCTCGAGGTGGGAATCCTGATGAAAGCATCTTTGATAGATGGTTGTCCCACCTGTGCTTGAATGCTTTTTGGTCTCTAACACACTTAAAAAAACAAATGTGGAGTGCCATGGATATAACTAACTTGGTATGCAAAAAAGTGATTTTTAAATAATCAGGTCTATGGCTCTTAATATTCTTCCAATTAAAGAAGGATAGCTCTGTACTATTGTAAATTGAAACTGGCTTTCAGGAAAATTATCAGACTGGTATTTCTAAATCCCCAAAGATCATGAGGACTGGTTATTTCTATCAGGTAGATTTGGGAAACATCTAATTGAATGCTGACTCTGCTTTAATGCTCCAGAGATATCCCTCTTTTGTCCTTTTTTATTGTTGTTGCCTTGAAACTCTTTTGTATGGTGAGATATACTCCTTCCTCTTGGAAAAAAAAAAATGAAATGAAAAAATATTTTTTTAAACATGGTTTACTTTCCTGCACCATACAATAAATTTATTTTAAGAACATGTTATTACAAGGTTGCAGGCAGTGTAAGATTGTCACTTGGGTAGAACTGCAGCTCTACTGGGAATTCTGGTAGTTGAAGTCCCAGTCTGTGGTAACCCTGCAAATCCACTGCTGAGGAGGAAACTAGCAGCTACAATCCATGACTGCATACTTTTAAGAACGGCATGCAGCACAAACTATGGTCCTTCTGTTGCAGCAGAAGGTGTATCAAAGTCAAGCTGATGTGAATGAAATAAGAGCTAATACTTCAGCTAGTTTGTTCTCAGAAAGAATGTAATGTTTGGGACTAGAAACCAGGAAGTGAATTTTTAACTTTCAAGCCAATCAGAAGTGAAATTAAGCCCACTTCCAAGAAACAGAGCTATCAGAAAATTGTAGGACAGCAAAGTGATGCAGAAAACACCAATCCTCTTGGTTGGCCTCCAGTGGTCATCTAGATATTTGCAGCCTAGATCTGGTAGCCCCAGTTTGAATACTGTCATGTTTACATGACTCAAAGATTTCCTCCACATTCTTGGACAGCTCTGAGATTAAAGCTCAAGACTATACCCAATAGGGCTGATTGGTTTAAATCCGCATTCCTCCATTCCTCCATCTTCCCAGACTGACAGAATTCTGAGGTGGGGAGAAAGATCTGGTTGAAATAATGAGGTTGTTAGTATATTCATCTGACCAGTACTTATTGCTTGACTGTTTTTCTTTAATAAATCATCGATCCCCCTTCCCTTTAAGAGCTAGCTAGACAATGAAACAATGTTAAAATGGCTTTTATTTAAGCAAATTAATTAATTCAAAGAGCAGCACCCACAGAGGTCAGGAGAGCAGAGGAAATGGTGTAAGAGAGGTGGCAACCCTAATTTCATATGGCAGCTTGAACTTTCTTTTATGATTGCCCACGTGATCTCTGTGCCAGTCCCATCTGGTTAATTTGACTTCAGTTAAGTGATGAGAACAAGTATTCAGAGAAATCTATATGCACGAGCACAGGCCGGGCAGATTAATCTTCATGCTAGATGGACTACTCCATCATTTTTAAAGATGCAGAATTTTGCAAAAGTATGTTGGTGAAGTCCAGTGACTGTGAAGAAGTGGTATTTAGGGAAAATGTCTGCTCCAGTGTGCTGCAAAGGCTTACCTGAGGCATTAATTCTAATTGGCTCATATCTATGCATCTTACACAATTGAAGGACTGTATTGCAACAGGCATTCCCCCCATCTTGGAGAGGGATCAATGAGGTGCAGCAACAAAAGACTTGTTTCTTTCATCTGTATTTATGAGTGGACAGAGGGAATTAATTGCAGATAAAATAATGTGGGAGAGGCTGCAAGCTTCAGTGAAGCCATAGAAACAAGCAAGAGCAATAGGGAATATTGTATAAATAAGGATAAGGAAACTACTTTGAAGTAACATAGAATTTCCCCAACCCCAACCCAGTACTTTCTAGATGTACCAGTGCACAGCTGCTATCGTCCATAGCCAGCATGGACGTTAGGAGAATATCAGATTAGAATGACTGAACTTGAAAAATGCATAAGGTATAAAGAAAGCAACAAAAGCACAGAATGTGCAGCCCTGGACAAAAGAGAAATTATGAGAAGATTACTATGGTTAATTGTAACAACGTGGAATAAGGAGATGAAGTTTATGAACTCAAACTGACCTGAAGTAGCAGAGCTAAGCCCCTAGGGTGGAAAGGTGAAGGTCCTGACTTCTGGTGATTCCATAGATATGTCCATGTAGTTTTCTTGGCAAATATATGGAAGTTATTTAACATTGCCTTTTTCTCTTTGCTTGTCCAGTCTACCACTCAAGTAGTCCCTGGAGGTCTCTCATCCAAGTACTGACCAATAAGGTTATACACATATGAAAATGATTTGGAGGAAGCGTTCTGGACCTTCTATAAGCATAGCACCTTTCTGCTGTTCATTAAGCAAGCAGCCTGTTTCAGCCTGTGAACATAACACAACATAAGAACATAAGCAATGCCCTGCTGGATCGGATCCCTGGCCCATCTAGTCCAGCAGTCTGTTCTCACAATGGCCAGCCAACTGCACAAGGAAGCCCATTAGTCTCCCAGCAGATGGCCTTCAGAAGCAGTCACACTGCCATCCAGGCTAATAACCATTGATCCTCATGACTTTTATGAATTGGTTCAACCCCTTTTTGAAGCCAGCCAAGCTGGTAGCCAGCACATCACATGGTAAAATGCTCTGTAATAGCCTTCCTCAACCAGGTGCCTCCCCAGATATGTTGTCTAGGCATTGTGGGAATTTGGAGGAAATGTTTTTGTAACATGTGATATTATGTCCCTGGGAGGACTTACATGTGTTACCACTATATACATGTTCCTATCTGCTGGGTCATGTGCACAGTTCTACCCATATGAAACAGAAGTGTTCAAATTCATTTTTATCAATGTTCACAGACCTCTGAGGGACATGCAATATTTGTAATGTTCTTTGCCAGCCTGTGGGACAGACCTGTTTTCCTCCTTTGCCTCAAGCCAGAAAAAATTATGGTGCTGCTTTTAGGAGTTGTATTCATTTGAATTAACTCCTTTAAAGCACTGCATGTTTTTTTCAGGCTTGTGCAAAAGCCTGATAAAAAATGGGCAGCTTTAATCAATAGCAGAGCTGTTCTGGGGTTTTGCTCATGTGAGGTCTATAGCTATTTTTCCAAATCATTTTCAAAGTTTGAAGTGCCCCGGCCCATTGCTGTTTAGCTTCCCAGCCTCAGAATAATCAACCAGATATTGTGACCTGCTGAGTCACATACAAAAAAGACATGTTTTCTATTTTGCCTTGTATAAACAGATGTCCATATCAATGGGGATTCCAGTAGTTGTAACCAGAATATCTGGAGAATGTCCAGTTGGAGAAGAAAGCTTTTCCTTCCTCTCCACAGTTTATCATTGTGTATATGGGTTGTTTACATGATTATGGACCACAGGTGGTCATTGATTTTAAGGATTTTAGTCTCAAGTAAAAAGTGTCCCATCTGCCTGGACTGGATTGAATGGAAAATTATGTCATCAAGGCTGAATTTTATACCGCCTCACAGTTTTATCCCAGCTGCCAGAATTGTAAATTCTTCCTAATGATAAATCATACAACCTAAAAAAAACAAGTAACGGTTAAGTTTCTTCATGATGTCATTTAGAGGGTAAAACTGTCGTACGATCAAGATTCTGGTATTCTGGTTTATGACAGTCACACTCCAGAAGTATCTCTATTCTATGCTAGGCAGTGAAGGAAATAGTGAGAAAATGCTGAGCAGAATATAACAAAGTAGAGTAAAATTGCAATGACCTAATTTCATTCTCTAGGCTATGAAGAAAGTTTGAACTTTGGAGATCAATCAGATTGTAAGACTAGCCTCTGGGGAACCTGTGGTATTTCATTTCTGGGCTAGTTTCAAAGGAAAAAGGGCAATGTGAGAAAAATAGCATGCCTAAGAGACAAAACCGTCTTGGCTGCCATGAAGTGAAAGGAAAAGAAAGGGAGCAGATAACTTAATAATTCTCTTGTCTTTAATGCCAGTAATTCTGTGAAATCCCTACTAATAGGACTAAGCTGGAGCATTGACTAACTAACCGTATCACGGCCCCTGCCTCCCTCAAAGAATTCTCCAGCATTTTAATTTACAGCTTGGAATCAAAAGATCTTTCTTTCTTCTTGAAAATCTCAATCCATCCTCAGCTTTTCTTGCCATTCCCTCATTTTCATTAATACCCTTTTCACCATCTCTACTGAAGCCGAAGTTTGATCAAGCTTGCTGTTAAGTGAGTTAGCAGAAAATTGTGTGTTTACCTGTGATACTTACTTTGGAGGAAGTGCACTTAAAAAATGACCATCTCTTCTTGAATAACACATCAAGTTTTAGCCATTTGAGACGCAGGGCCCAGTAATGGGAGCTGTAGAACTTTGACTGCCTTTCACATCAAGTGTGTTCAAACAGCTTGAGGAGATACTTGCCAAAACTTAAAGGATGGCCTTTTGACGATATTGCACACGTGTTTGCTTGGCACAGCATAAGCATAAATAATTACTTTCCTAAAAAGCATGGTTGAGCCAAAGGACTTCCTGCATTCTTATTCTTTAAATATTTACAAAATGAATGACTATCCCTTTTTCCAAACATGTCACTCCAGTTAGCAGATTTGACATGATGATTAATGGGTATGAGTCTATTTAAGCATCATTTCCTTCAGAAAGCATTATTCTTTTGGAGAAGGGAAGTAACCTTTCTCCTCCTGCTCCTTTTTTCTTCTTCCCTTGGTCTCATTTTTTTACTGTAGGTTCTTGAAATTCAAATGACCATCTTGAATATGGCAGGATATAAAGTTGAAATAAATAAGTATTCCTCCCCCTCCGATCAAACATGATTGAAAATGCATTTTTATTTTCTATTTATCCCCTTATTGTTCCATATAAATCAGCCATTTTTTTTGGATGGTGGGCCAGGAGCAGAGATTTTCTTCCCCTATTCTGAAATAAGGAGACAACTGGAACCTGGATCACTATGATTGTCAAAGGTTTAGATTGTAGTTTTGTCCTGCAACCTTAGCTTCTTTTGGAGGGCAAAGCCACATCTGTTGAGTCCTGTAGCTGGCCAGACAGGTAATGAAATTCCTTTGCTGTAAAATCCAGTTTCTTGGACCATAAAACAACCTTAGGTGAATATTATAGGCTGCATTAGTATAACTAAACAGTAATGGATTATTGAACAAAGGTATTCCGTAATACAGCATCAATTGTCTATAATCAGACAGGATGGGTAAGGTAGCCTTAAGAGGTCTTAAGGACAGCACATATGCAGTGTAATCTCTTGCCTGAGATCTGTGATTAGCAAATTATTTTTACAATAACATTGCTGTTTTTATTTTAATTAAAACATTTATGCCTTTATGTTGCAAAACAGGCACTTATGAATGCTTTCAGTATTTAAAATTACCATAAAAAAGGTGAAAGTTTCAACAGATCATCATCTTATATCACATATAACAAAAACCTGATGGAATAGAAAGGATAGAATGCACTTCATGAGACAAATTTTCCTATAATCTAGGTGCAGGCACTAGAAAGGTCCTATTATCTCACTAAATGTACTTCCATCCTAGATGGGACATAAGAAGGGCCTTTCTTTCACAGTTTAGGAAGCAGGTGGGATGATCTGGAAGGAGATAGCCCCTAAGCTATCTTGGGCCTAAAACCATGTAGGACTTTATAGTTAATTATCACTTTGAATCGTTCTTGAAGTAGATAGGTAACAGGGCAGCTCTACCAGATTTGCTAAACATTGCTAAACCTTGAAGCTTCTGAAGACTTCTCAAAGGTAACCCTATGTTGAGAACATAGTATAAATCCAGTCTGAATGAAGTTACTGATTTCATTTTTATCCTGCTTTTCCTCTGAAAATTCAAAGTGGAACTTACATGGAGTCTCCCTAATCTTATAACCACAACAGTATTTTGAGTTAGGTTGAGATAAGAGAAAGAGACTAGCCCAATGCCACCTTTAAGGTCTCTGGTCACTAACATCTTAACAGCACTGGTCCTAAAGTGGCATTTGCCACAATAGGCAGACCCAGCACCTGTGTACAACTTATGTGAGTTGTACTCGTAGCTCAGGTGCCACCTGGTATCCAGGGTTAATGCAGAGTCCAGAAAGAATCCAGGTATGAATCTCATTCCTCAGTAGAGTACCACTTCACGCAAAACAGATTAGAACTGTGGTAAGCAGCCCGTCTCTTCCTGAACAGATGCATCTTCATCTCATTTCCATTAAAGCTATATTTGTTTGTCAGTAATTCAGAATGTCTGCAGTATATTTGATGAAAAACAGCAGTAGAAGTGCATGTCATCTACATCTGATGAGAATTCACCCAAATCCCCTGACAATCCCTCTCAGTGGTTCTATGTAGATGCCATATATCTCTAAATCAAGTTGAATCTCAGCAAGATACAATAAATTAGTAACCAAAATGCAAAACTGGATCCCGAAGGCCCCACTCTCTGGAACCGACCTTCAGAGGACTAGTATTATCATAATACCATCTTCTAGAACAATATAAGTTCAGAAGGATATAACGATCAATATAATTGAATATTATTGAGATATTCAATAAAGTCAGCAGGGCTCTATTCCTGTTCTCAGTTCCCACATCTAGCATAAAGATCAAAGCAATTGCCACTAGCTCTGCTGCAAACCCTGGTGCTTAAATGGCACTACAGGCTTGAATGTATTATCTAAGACTGGCAGCGCTGAGACTGATTGATAGTTGACCAATCTGGTGAGATCTAGGGAGGGCTTTTTCAACAGAGATCTTACAACAGATGTATTGACTGATGGAATTATGCCTTCTTCTGAAGAGGTCTTCACCATAGTCCTTGCCAACTCAATTTTTTTGACTGTTTTAATTGGAGAGGATGCATAAAAGTCTCATACTGAACAAGTTGAAATGTATCCTTCACAACTGAAAATGCTAGGATCTTGTTTAACTATATACATTTTAATTGGTCTGGATTGATCACCAGCAAGATTATCCCTACAGGATTCTCTGAATAAATCATTTCCAATCCTAGAAGTCAGTGGCAGTATTGGCAAACATTCACCTCTGGCCCTTCCAGGTGCAGAAAAGGTTGGAGACTAAATATGTTATCCATAGTAGTCCTACTGACCTTCATGGAGCACTACCTAAGTGAAAATTGAGGTCAATTAGAAGGGCATGAAATGGCAGTCCACTGGCAAGGTGAAGCCTATAAAATATATCAGTGACAACCAGCCAGTGAAAGTATGGGCAAGGTTCACTCTCCTTTTTTGAAAACCCGCCCTTGTTTGTTTGGGAGCAATTGCATGATGGGGCCTGCACCAGTGCCTCCAAGAGTCTTTCCTCAAGAGTGATTTATAGTTTCACTGAGGGAGAAACTCAACTTTACCCACTGCTCACATGATACGGAATCAGTTTGAACAGCCTTACTCTGCAACTTTTGTGTACCACAAAACACCCACACTTCTTCCTTATACCTCCATGATCCCCCTCAACTGCACAGTGGGGAGAGTTTATAACATTTTCCCTGTTTGCTGAGAGATGTGTTCATATAAATAATCTGGCCTTAATTCTTGCTCCTTTTTTTTACATGCATTGCATAGATGTCACACGTAAAAAAGGAGTAGGGCTTTCATGGTCTCCATCTTGACTTTTTTGATCCCGCTGCCCCCCAGAGACATCCCTGTCCAGGTACCATTAACATGAAGAGGTGGTGCCTGTCTCTTAGGAGAGAGGGTAATATATACATGACACTGGCTATCCATCAGCCAACAGGTCTCTATTGAGCAATGGATTTTGAGGGATCCAAGATGGTAGCCAATTACTGTAAATGGGAACCAAGTGGTGATCTGGCCATCTGGCTGCCTGATGACCAATGGGGATGGGGCAGCAACAGCAGAAAAATGGTGGCTGCAATAATTTGAGGGTGTCCTAAAATATTTTTAGAGTACTTTTTTATAAAATAAATCAGCTGCAAGGTATTTGCAAGTGGTACTATGACACAAATGAATAAGCTGTCTTCTTTGTTTGACTGCCTTCATTGCCTAGGTTATTGAACATAAATCATTCCTGAGATGTTGGTTTGCAGATTCTAGACTACTCTGTGAAACTGTAGACTGATGGAATAGAGGAGTATAGAATTGTATTATAAGGCTGCAATCCTGTACCATTTACAAGAAAAAAAGCTTCACTATATACAATGGGAGTTATTTCCAAGTAAACTTGGATGTAATTTCACTGTTAGAAGCTACATGTATTTTATGGGTGCCTTCATGCAATATGCCAAATCTAAATCTGAGTTAACAAGATACAGTTGCTCTTTTCGCATAACATATGCTCCCCTTGAATAAACCACATGATAGGTTAATGTTATGATTCATGCAACATGCCAAGACAATGGCTGATTCACTTTCACCTGCTGAATCATAAATATCCACTCTCATTGGAGCCTAGTCTAGTGTGTTGTGCGTGTGCAGCTTACTTGATATATGTAATATGGGATGTGGCTTTAAAAAAACAACATCACCATCAATATTTAATTTTATTTACGTTAAATTGTACAACTTTCTCCCAGGGACCATTGCACTAAAGGAAAATAGAGTTGGAGTCATCATTATTAATAACATAAAAAGGAAAAGGAAAACCCTGCTGAAAAGAACCCTCTGTGTGTGTGTGTGTGCGTGTGTGTGCGTGCGCGGGCGCATGTGTATGTGTGTGTGTGTTTTAATATCTTACATTGGGTTGTTCTGTCAGGACTGCAAAAGTCTGGGTGGCCACAGGTTGGGAACAAAGTTCTCTTTAGTCAACTGTAAGTTTGCAGTCAAGATATGACAACCTTAATTTTGCAGTTTGTATTGATGGGGAAGTTTATAGTATCCCTTCTTACCTTTGGACTGCGTGCTAGTCACAACTTCCCCAGGCCGATGCCTTGCAGGTGTATTGAATTACAAGTACCATCATCTTGATACTAATGGAAGTTGTAGTTCAGTGCACCTAAAGGTCATAGGGTAGAGAAGGAGATAGAGTTTGTAATGTGGAGAGAGTACACAATAAAGACCATGCCTCTCTTTTATTAGAACCCTACAAGCAAGGCCCTGTAAAGGAGCAGTAAATCAAACTTATTTCCACTGGGGTCACACATCTTCTACATCTTCTTTATATTTTAAAATTTAAAGGAGCTTTCAATACTAGAGACTAGATGCTTTTCAATTCCTTGGACTGAGGAAGCCAACTGAGCTGATAGTTCATTGCGGCTACTGTAATATATTAGTTTTTGGTAGAATATCTAAGTGTCCGGCATGGGCTTTTCACCACTTTCCATTATATTTGTTTAAATGTTACTCTCTTTAGTTATAAACTGCTTCCAAGTGGAGATTCCGGGTGACAATTTGAATTTCAAATTGTAATCTAAATTTTCACACTTCTCTCTTCCTTTTTCAGATTTTATCTACAGAGGAAAACATAGGATTGCAAACAATTCTAAGCTCAGGCTTCTCAAGACTTTTGGGGGGGCGGGTATGTAAAACTTGTATGCATATAATCACGCAATGTGCAGTGCAATCAAGCTAATTGCACATTCAAATTATGCATATGTAGATCTCCTAGTGTGGACTTTAGTATGCACATATTGTTACCAAAGAGAACTGAACTGTGTGAAATCAAATTTTAATATTTAATTTACATATTTATTTTCAGCTGTTGGCAATACATTCACAATGTGCTTTTTATTGAAGAAACCTGCTTTCTGCATGGGGTACAGAAAACACAGCCAATCTTTTTATCTTGCACTTCTCTGTTGAACAATGACTTGGAAAATAGGGTGGTCTCCTGCTTCTACCTCTCACTGAAGAAACAGAAGCTAGTAATTATTCTCACCATATGTTGGGAATGCAAAAAATAACAATCATAGGGAAGCAAATTGTTATTCTAGTAACTTTGTCTGGGGTCCTTTTTTAAAGGTAGACTTCAAGCTGTGGTCTCTAGAACCACTGCAAATTAATGAGAGAATCCTGTTTTTTCCAGCCTGATACTTTCCAATGTTCAGACTCATTGGGAATAATAGGAATTGTAGTCTAGCTGTCTGGAGGATATGAAGTTGGAGAAGGCTGTGTCAAGAAGCTGCCAATCATCAATCAGCTCCAATTCAAATTTCATGCAGGGTACCAATACTACAAGAAGGTGATCCCCACTTCTGAATTGTTGCTGAATATGAGGCAAAACATCTGCATGAAACATGATTTCTACTTCATGATTGATCTCCCTAAGCTCACAGAACCCCAACTAAAAGTATGTACAATGAGCCTGGGTTACTGTTATCCCAAGAAATCCTCATATCAAAACTGCTGGTGTGATGCTGGTAGTTGTATGTTCATTCAGGTTTTCTTATTCTGAGTTTTTATCCTGGTACATGGAAATAAAACTTTCCTAGCAAGTTAAGAACATTTCAGAAATAAAACAATTGATACCTCTGAGAGTCTCTTAGAGAAAGGTGTGTATCACATGACTGTTTGGTACCAAAAGCCTTACTTATAACTAACTCCATAAATACAACAGACAGCATGTTCCTTCTACCACCACCTCCCCCCTGGTAGCATTGCTTCAACATTCCTCCCTAGTTATGTGTGTACTTAATCTAGACCAGCTTGGATGTGCCTTGCAGTGGTTAATACGTTCTCAAGCTTCATCTTATCCATGCCTTTCATGGGCTTTGAGAAAGTCTTTATCTCTCACTGCAGCCTCCCTACAGTCTTTGTTTTCATATGGATGTCTATGAACTCAAAGCACTTTCCTATTGCTACTGTTATTAATATTGTTTGCTTGCTGTTATTAGCCTTAGTACTATTTTTATTCCAGTTATCATTTCTGCTGTGTACTATATTTTGAGGGCTGAATGTTGTTATATGATCATAGCATTAGATGTCATCAGCACCCTCTGTTTGATACTGCACATGTGATTCCTTCCTTAATGTCTGAAATCAGCTGGACCTTTCCTGGGAGAAATGATTCCTAGAGCCAGCCATGGATATGTTTGTTTCACTTCCCCTCTGCATGAAAATTGCAATAGAAAAAGGAAAAAGAGCAACAGACTGTGAGACAGTCAGTGTGCCCAGACCAGGCAGGTCCAGATTCAAATCGTCTTTCAGTCATGAAGGGGGACAGCCTGTCCTTTCTGACAAGACTGTTTTGAGGGTAAAATGATTACAAATAGAGGATCAAAACATGTGGATTTTAGAAAGTTGATAACCAAGTCCTGGGTTCCCAAACATGGCATCTATGGCTGATAAGGTGCCCATGAGGTCTCCTTTGGCAGCCACTAATCTCCTGACCCACCTGATTTTTACTATTTTTTTTTTAATTACTTAAGCAAAAATGAGAAGGTGAAAGGCTATGAAGTCCAATCTCCAGCCCCCTCTTTGTTGCCAAAAAAAAAAAACAACAACAACAACCCTCTGGGCTTCAATGGATGCTGTAAGTCTTCATAGAAAATAAACATGATAGGTGGCTGCTGTTCAATGCTTTGTCTGAAGGATGTCCAATTGCAGGTGGAAGGAATCAGGAGCCTCCTGTGGAGGGCAAGCTGGAAAATGTGGTAGGGAGCATTCAGATAAATCTACATTTTGTGAGAGTGCTCACATTATGTTCCAAAATTCCAAATGCACTCATCAGCCCAAAAAGGCTGGGGATCCCTGGCCTGTTTTTATTGTTATGTTTCATAATTTAAAGGAATATTGAGGAAAGATGGAATTGCTGCCAACAGTGTACAGCAGTTGTCTCACATAAGCCAAACATATAGCTAAGACTGTGCATTTCTCTAGACAAGCAACATTTCCAATGATTATAATACATGTTTATATCTTTATTTGGAATATCTAAACAGGGAGCAAGTGGAAAAGCTCAAACGTTTCCAGAGATACGTGACATGATGCAGTTTGTTACAGCACTTTCTTACCTAACACATAGTAAACTATGGACTTTACTGCCATCAGATGTCATGATGGCCACTGTTTTACAGGGTTTTAAAAGGACTACACAAATTCATGAAGAATACGACTATTGACAACTACTTCTCCTGATGGCTAGCTACTGCTTCTTTAATTACAGGCAACATACTTTAAATACCAGTTGTTAGGGAGAAACAGAATGTTGGGCTACTATCTGTGAACTTCCAGAATGTATCTGATGGGCCACTGTGTGATCAAGAACCCTGGATTAGATGGGCATTTGGCTGGATCCAACGAGGCTTTTCTTATATCTTATATTCTTAAAATGAATAATTTGATAACTTGGATAGCACCTGATTCAAATGAAGTGGCTTATAATCTGTGCATGATCTTGAACACACCTACACAATAAACTTCTAAGTTGGGATGGCCTGGAGATGCCTTAACAGTTCTTCTAATCTTCATAAGAATAACCATGTTAGTCTTGATTCTGTAGTATTAAGAAGGGGAAGAATTGTTATTATACTGTTAAAATCTGTGGGATTATTTCAGTATTGCATCATCTGACAGTAACTGAAAACCAGTGGAAGCTGTTGCATTTTGTGGCTCTTTAGAAAACTGTAAACAGTGAGAACATACACATGTTTGTTTAATCTTCTCTGTGAGGATCAAGGAATGGTAGCCTCCAGTTTTTGGAAATCTACACTATCAGTTAGTCTTTAGGGTGCCCTCAGTTTCTTGGTGTTTGTATGATTATAGTTACAGATTGCAATATAGTTTATCCATGTGGAATTTGAAAATTATTGGTCTTTTCTGTTGTTGAAGGCTATTAGTCCCCAAGGGTTATGAACTATATTACATCACAGTTGCTGCTGGCTGAAAGCTTAATTTTGAGCCACACTTCACCAAATCTTGGCTCACATATTTATCTTCTTCAAAAGAACATTGTCTTCCAGCCTTAGTTCCAATATTGGAAATTCTAGTCACTGTATTCTGTGGGAGCACTGGAATGTGTCTGCTACCTCTCTTAAAACGATTTGTCACTGAGTCTTGCAGTAGCACTTACGTACTTTGACTAATTGAAGAGGGGGCTTGAGGTTTTGCCCCAGATTCTTTTTTGTAGTCTTAATCTCTCATCTCTAGAAAGTCAGGTCTAAATTAGAAAAGGAAATAAATGACTGGGTTTTCAGAGAGCAAGACAGAAAGAATCTGCCATGTCTGAATCGATCAGTGTAATGCCTAGAAGATGGGTTATTTTCATTCAATCCTCATCCATCCCAAGACTACTTGATATGGATTTGTGACTCTGATACTACAAAATCAGTTATCTCCTGTATTCTTCACTTTGTCAGCCCTGTTTCTTTCCATTTGTAGTCATTGTTTGTTCTTCTTTTGGTTGTCATTATATATTCTTATCTGAAAGCTTTATTATTATTATTATTATTAGTTGTTGTTGTTACCATTGCTATTTAGGAAGAAGTGAGTGATGCAACCCGGTGATAAAACTGCCATTTTAGATATACTGTACCTGTTTACACTAATAATGTTCAAATTACTCCTGCAATATACTTATTACATTTTGTTTAGACATTTGAGATATTTCCAGTGTATGATTATGCATATAAACTATTTCACTCTGATTGTGTGCATAGAGTTCCTCTAACAATGCTACTGAACATTTCGCCAAACGGGAATGTCCGACTAGTAGAGCCTGCAGATAGGTTGTTTAAATTCAGACCTCAGAAAAGCGTAGGTAGACCTTGGCAATAGTGAGTATTAATAGGTCTTGCTTCTCAAAATGCAAGACTGGATTCCCGAGAAGGAGGGAAGGAGTTGTCAAGGCTGCACAAATATTTTCTACTCTCTTGCCCCGCCCCGCCAGCCCTGCTAATTTTGGTATGGATATTGATGGCTGAAAAACAAAAAATTGTATACTTCTCCATGTTGGCAATGTTAATGAAGCTCTCCATATTACTAACAGAACAAGGCATTTGGGATATCATGAAAGGGCAACCAATCACATTTCATTTATTTATGTTGCATTTGGACTATCAGCAAGAAGTACTTATAGGTAATTGGCCTCAAATGTCAAAACAGCTTGTCCAGCCACTGGACATGAGTTAGTTAAATGCCATTGACTTCTGATAATTACACAGACAACTACTTGCTAGTAATGTCTTTGACCCAATCTTTCCACCTTATCTCTTGTCTTCCACTTCTTCTTTCCCCAATGTTGCCAAGTATAATCATTCTTTTAGTCCAGAGACGTTGGATGCTAAACACCATTTTCTGTTCTCCCTCAGGAAGTTAGTGGCAGCCAGCTTTAATAGATGCTCAAGGCACCCTTGGTTATTTGCTGTTGTTGTTTCACTGTATGGCTGTCCTAAATGTTACAGCATATTCCAGAGCAGCTTTTCCCAATTTCCTGCCCTTTAAGTGCACTGAAGCGCAGCTCCCAGAATTGTGAGCTAAGAATTGTGTGAGCTGTAATCTGGCGTATCTGAACTACAGATCAGGGGACGCCACCCTAGGAAAACCTCATGGTCCTTTTTTGAATACGATTTCTCAATTCTGGGATGAAAATGAGTATACAACAAACTAAACACTAATCCACTTACAGATTTTAGAGTTTATTTCAAATCAGATTTTTTAAAATTGCTGCCGGCCTAATTTAATTCGCTTTCTGGTGGTCAGTAGTGCTCGTACGCTGTACTGCTGTTTTCCCAACCTTTTCTGGTGATGATTTACATAAAAAGAAAAGAAAAGTAGCTCATATCTTCAAATGGAGACCCAGTTCTTAACAGAAAATATAAACCTCTTTCTGAAATGTTGAACCTGTGGTGTATTGATTTATTTTAAATGCCCTTGCCATCCCCTCACTGTTGTTAGCACAACTGTAATGGTATGTAGGAATAATGTTGGGAGATAGAAGGAAGAGCTACAGACTAGGCAGTGGTCAGAAAAGAGGCAGCTGAGCCCACAGAAGGAATGCGGGTGTGGCAAACATCTTGGAAGGGACCCTCCCTACTTTCTTGGATTGTAAAAGTGAGGGGAGAAACATGTACTTTCAGACTTGCAAGATTCTGTTAATGTAACCTTACAATAATGATAGAGCTAGTATTTCTGGATGTGCGTCTTGTCTGGACTACCTTGCAAGGCTGACAGCAACTCACACAATTCAAAACAAAACAAAAATCTGGATTTGGACCAGGGAAAGCTGATCCAGGGAAACCCAGGTTCAACTTCCTATTCAGTCACTGAGTTCATTGAGTGACTTAGAAGGGATCTTTCAGTCCAATCTCCCCTGTAGAGCTGCAATCAATCAATCAAAGTTAGTGTCAGGATGGCTCCACAACATTTTGGAGCTCTTTACTAGGAATTGCTAGGATTTTATTCTAACCAAAATTCATAGGATTATACCGTAAATAAGTGTCAATTTATCATGTTATCCTGCTTCAGGATAGTACTGAACCATCTGATGTGATTCTTTGATAATAATTCAGTTGATATCAGTATACCAACCATGTCTAAATTAAATAACAATGTTGGTTATTCTGTGCTCAGTACAGTTTCCCTCTAGTCTGCTGATGAGCAAATAATTCAATCTCTCATGCTTCATGTAAAATTAACCAAATATTATTGCTGTACATAAGCAAACATAACAAGTTGTGAATAACAGAACATATTAATATGTGCAATAAGTCAGCGCTTGCTTTTATTTCTTTCAGTCTCACAATTTTAATCTCTTTATTTCAGATTCTTAACCTGAACAGAAGACCTTTGCTCCTGTGCTGTGGATGTTAAGCCTTGTGTATGGCGCGGTTAAAGTTACAACCTGTCACCTCAGCCTTCCTCCGGTTTGGGCTTTTTACTTTTGTCCTGTTTTTACATGGTCTACAAGTAGATGCTGGCACAGGGACAGATTCACCAAGCATAGGACATAACGCCACATGCTCAGGTTCTTCTGAGTGCAAGGAGGGTGTTATCTTGCCAATATGGTATCCAGAAAACCCATCCCTGGGGGACAAAATTGCCAGAGTTATAGTTTACTTTGTAGCGCTAATCTACATGTTTCTTGGAGTCTCTATCATTGCCGACCGTTTCATGGCATCCATAGAAGTCATTACATCACAAGAGAAAGAGATTACAATCAGGAAACCTAATGGAGAAGCCATCACCACCACCATCCGAATATGGAATGAAACTGTTTCCAATTTGACCCTCATGGCTCTTGGTTCCTCTGCCCCTGAGATCCTTTTGTCACTGATAGAGGTATGTGGTCATGGATTCATTGCTGGTGAACTGGGCCCTTCTACCATCGTTGGTAGTGCAGCTTTCAATATGTTTATCATCATAGCCATCTGTGTCTATGTCATTCCTGATGGGGAGACTAGGAAGATAAAACATTTGAGAGTTTTCTTTGTCACAGCTGCATGGAGCATCTTTGCATATATCTGGTTATACATGATCCTTGCAGTCTTCTCTCCAGGTGTGGTTCAGGTATGGGAAGGCTTGCTCACTCTGTTTTTCTTCCCTGTTTGTGTCATCCTGGCTTGGATTGCAGACAGAAGGCTGTTTCTCTATAAATATATGCACAAGAAGTACCGTACTGACAAACACAGGGGTATTATCATTGAGACAGAAGGGGATCACCCCAAAGGGATTGAAATGGATGGTAAGATGATGAACTCCCATTTTCTAGATGGAAACCTAGTGCCTATGGAGGGGAAAGAGGTGGATGAGTCTCGCAAAGAGATGATCCGGATCCTCAAGGACCTGAAACAAAAGCACCCAGAAAAAGACTTAGATCAGCTGGTAGAAATGGCCAACTACTATGCTTTATCCCACCAGCAAAAAAGCAGAGCATTCTATCGGATTCAGGCTACCAGGATGATGACTGGAGCAGGAAATATTCTCAAAAAGCATGCAGCTGAGCAAGCCAAGAGGAGTGCTAGCTTGCATGAGGTACGGCCAGAGGAGCCAGAAGAATTCATCTCCAAAATTTATTTTGATCCTTGCTCCTACCAATGTCTTGAGAACTGTGGTGCTGTCCTCCTAACTGTTGTCCGGAAAGGAGGTGATGTCTCCAAGACCATATATGTGGATTATAAAACGGAAGATGGCTCTGCTAATGCTGGGGCTGACTATGAATTTACAGAAGGGACAGTTGTTTTGAAGTCAGGGGAGACCCAGAAAGAGTTCTCCATAGGGATCATTGATGATGATATCTTTGAAGAGGATGAGCACTTTTTTGTGCGTCTCAGCAACCTGCGGGTGATTGATGCAGAGGACCCTCCTGAAATCAACAAACTGCCATATCCCAAGGCCATACTGGTTTCACCCTGTGTGGCTACTGTGACTATCTTAGATGATGACCATGCGGGCATCTTCACCTTTGAGTGTGATATGATACACATCAGTGAGAGCATTGGGGTAATGGAGGTGAAAGTTCTTAGAACATCTGGTGCACGGGGTACAGTCATAGTCCCTTTTAGAACAGTTGAAGGGACAGCAAAAGGAGGTGGAGAGGATTTTGAAGATAGTTTTGGAGAGCTGGAATTCAATAATGACGAAACTGTGTAAGTAACTAATTTTCATTATTTTAATAGTCATCTCTAACTAACTCTAGAATTTTCATCCATCACAGGTAAACATGGGCAACATGGACTGTCCTCTCTTCTCTTCTAGTCTCCATACTTACCTCCTCTACACAAGAACCTTGTAGCAGGATCTAGTTCCTTCTCTTTCTAAGAGATTAATTAATGGATATATAGATGCTTTTTGAAATAGCCTAATATTTGCCTAATATTTATTTTAAAGAATCTGACAAGGCTAAATACCAAAACACAACAAAACTCAAGCCAGTAGAATCTTGATCATGTTACTTGCATGTGATTAACACATTGAATTATCCTAGGCCATCAAACCCTCCAGTTACTGGCCTAGCTAATCTAGGCTTCCCCAATTTGCCGCCTTGCAGATGTGCTAGATTTCTTCTTCTGTTGGATGTGCTGGCTGGGGTTTATGGAACTTAAAATCCAACACATCTAGAGGGCATCAGGTTGGGGAAACTACTGTGATCAGTTAGCTCTTCTTTTCATGAGCTGAATCAATCATTTCTTTAAAAAAAAAAAAAAAGCAGTAATAATAGTTCCATACCTGTTGATTACTTTGAGAAGAATCTTGCAATCAGTTTTCAAGAGTGAAATCAGTAGTTTTTATATAGCAAATTAGTTTTCTATATTACTGGGTATTTCTTTAATCTCTCACATAGCAGATCCTGTAAACTATTTCCTCCATTAGCAAAGTCTGCTTGAATATTAATAATAAAGATTGTTCTGACAGAATTTGGTTGTATGCTCCTTTTCTATTGCCACTTTCTTTTGATAAAAAAAGATTTTTATTTACATGTTGAAGAGAACAGAATTAATATGACGCCTCCAGTGTAATCATCTCTTTCAGCAAAGCCTTAATAATAGCCTTCAAAAAAACAACATGACAGTACACTCCATGGACGTGCTTTCTTCTGTGTATTTCTACAGTTTATTCCAGTTGATGTCACTGTGACATTTTGTTATGGAATGCAAGCAAATTAGCATCCTGACCCTCACTTTGTTCAGGAAAAAGCAGGGGCTCTCAGTTCAATGATTTTACATGATAAAGGCATCGCTAATAAAGTAGGGAATGATATCTGCCTGTAATCTCAGAGAACTGTTGCTAGTTAGTGTGGAATGACCACACTGAGCTGAACTGATTAGCATTCTGACTTGATTTAATGCATCTCCTATGCTCTGGTAAACAAAGGTATTAAGCACTATAGAAACAATAACGTGGCATTTAAAAATTCCTGTGTCTGCCCGCTGACATCATAGCAAATTACATCACACATGCTCACTGCATTTTCATGGTTAATTACCTTAATTACCCAACCCTAATTTTCTGTTCCTTCAGGGGGAGATTCTGCATGTTGTGCTACATCAGATGTGTCAAATAGTCACTAGTTTGTCACAGAAACACCAGATTATTCAGTCCAAGGAGCTCTGCTTGCAAGTTTCGTTACTGTTTCCCATATTGATTAGCCCTTTGGAGATGTTCAGCTTGTTCACAAGAGGATTCAAGGCTTCCTGGACCTAAGGGTGGGCCTGCAGGCCCTGTCTCTAAGTTGCTGTCCACCCCTGATGTTTCAAATATGATCAAAAAGTAAGAGGGCTTCTGTTTGAATGTAGCCAGGTTCTTGGCTGAGCAGAGGTTTCTTAATTGTGTTCAAGCAAACATGAATAGAAGTCCTTTCAACTATCATGCTCAGCTAAGGAAAGAGAGATCAGGGGCTTTTGTATATACCCTCACATTCACAATGAACACCTGCAAGGTGTATCATGTTAGTACTTTCACATCCCAAGATGTGCAAAAGATGTGTCAGAGAATAGAATTTGGCCTCCTGGGGAGATATAATGTAAACACCAGCTCTTCACAAGCTGGTGACCAGAGATGATTGCTGTGGACGTGATTTTTTAACCAGTAAGTGGCAACAGAGGGGATTTCATTAAAATACTGAAAGAGAGAAAACAATCTTGATTCCTTAAAAATATACTTGCCTAGGAGGAATAAAGGAATACCGGGGGAGTGGGGGGAATCTCTGAAGCAAAGCTTTGAAGGAAGCTGATCCTGCCACAGTTCTTACTTATTGCTTCTGTAATTCTAGAATGGTCAAAGTTTCCTCACCTATATTTGGGAGGTGGACTGGGAAAAATGATTTCACTGTTGGCACGTAGCTGGTCAAGATGATTTTCTTTAAACACATTGTGATTTCACTGGGAAAGTAATATCTACAAATTACTGCTTAATGCTGCAAGTAACGTAGGTTCCACATTCACTTCTCACTATAGAGCTGACAATCTGCAGTTCTTTTGCATGGTTTCAGCTTTGCCTCTATAAGTTCCCTCTTGGGTTCTATATGTGTTTTGGGAATTTGTGTACCACATCTTCATCCCAAAGCTTTAAGTCAGGAAAATTAAAACAAATACAATAAAACAAGATGAAATGTAAACATAGAGGGGGATTCAAAAATTATTTCATAAGGCCTGTGCATGGAAAAAGATTTCAGTTTGCCACTGGAGAAGACAGAGCATTGGTGTCAACAAAGGGTGTTCCAAATTTGGGATGCCACTAGTGAGAAGACCATTTGCAAATGGTACTTGAATTAGCTCTGGTCCTAGACTGTAAGCCACCATTTCATCAATCTTCTTCCAGGTTAGGACCCTAGAAAATTCCCACTAATCTAAATTCTGCTGATAGCACCCGAGCCTTATGTCTATGTATAGGTATAGTATAGTCACCAATATTTAGTGTCCATAGATTTTTAGATAACTGGAGCCTTCTCTCCCATGAGTCTGCCTCCATTAATGTGTGCTTCAGACCTTCATTCAAATATTTTATCTACTGGAATTTTTTTTCCTGTTGTCCTGCTGTTTGCCCCATGTTTTACTTAAGCCTCAAACAGCAATTTCCAATCCTCCTTTACTGCCCCTAGGTCTCAGCACCACATTAATTCATGTTCTCAAGGTTTTAATAGGAAAGGCAACAAGATCAAGTCCATTAGACTTTGGAACTTTTTTTGTTTTTATTTTTAATCAGCTAATGTTCTAAGAGCTGATTCTTTAATAGTTAGTAGTGCAACACTGGCTGGAATATACGTTGTAATACCTAAAATCTATCAAGTAAGTTTCATTTATTTTAATAATTTTTTAAAAATTCAAGTGATTCTGGAGCACATATATATCTAACCTTTTTAACCTGGGGTTTTCAAACTGAAAAACTGATATGGGAGAAGGAAAACTGTAGAAATAGATCTCACCAGAACCCTTGCCATCTTTCACCATCTCTGTATATTTATTTTTTGTTTGAACCTGCCTCCTATTCTAGAACCTATCCACAGGTTCCTCACTATTGTACTTGATCCTAGACCTCATCACAAAAAGTCCTCCGGTACCCAAGAAACTGCCAGAATGCTTTCCCAGAAGATAAATGGGGATTCCTCAGTAGATACGTCAGTGAATAAATGATGCCCCCAAAAGTGAGAGTATGAAAATGATTGAGATATGAGAACCCATTTGGCATGCCATGCTAAGTCTTCTCTTTAGTATTTTCTTCAATTTCGGTATTTCATGACTAGATGGATGCACTGATCCCACTGAGGATTTTGTTACTGTGTTCACATCTGTAGCTCCATGCAGACATTCTTCTTATTCAATGAGAACTGTTAAGAAGAGAGTGGAAGTGTATAGCTCTGCCCCCCCACCCACCTCGTCCCAGTTACAATATAGTCCTATTACTGGCCCTGCCATCCTTCTCAAACTGGAAAGTGGACATTTGTAACAGTGAATCTGTTATACCTATGTAGGCTTTCTATGCAGTTTAGAATTTGTGCAAGGTACTAAATTGTGTAGGGAGTCTGCTTGGAGGGTTGCAGGGTTGATGACAGGGATGTAACTAGTGGGGCCTCAACTTTCCCCTGCTTCTGTAGGGCTTATTTTATTGATTTTATTGGTTGAGTGTATTAGTTGGACAGTAAAGAAATACTGTAGCTCTGGTAGTTTTATAACATTAGCTTTCAAAGTATGCAGTAAGTCCTTGGTTTTGCCAGGAAAATTCATGGTTCTGTTAAAAGAGTAGTAGTTTAATATTAGTCTTTAGTATTAAACTGGAAGACAAGTTAGCCATTAGCCCAGTGGATGGAATGACCATCACTAATCTTTTGCATGAAGTCTATTACTATTTCTTGATGCCTGTTGTATATTCAAAGCTAAGGGACATCTTAGACAGTTGACACTACTGTTTCTAACAGTTTTCTTCCATCTGACAGCCAGATCAGGCCCTTGATTTACTGGGAAGCTGAGAGTGATAGAAATTGATGCAAGTAGAGGAAACCTTGGAATGAAGATCTAGCATGGATTAGGGTCCAGGTGTGGGAGGAGGCCATGGAAAGTGCTGACTTCTCCACCTCCATTGTACCTATCCTGAATAGGCAAAAATCACTTTTCAGCACTGCTCTGACCTCCTTTATTCAGGTGGGGAACCAGAAGAGTCAGTGGTTTGCTGTGAGCAGTTTGTAAAGTTCTAAATCTATCAGTTCTAATATTGGGATAGGTCACGCTGATATAACCTGGGCAATTTTTTAAAAAATTTGTTTGTTTGTTTGTTTAACACATTTATATAGCCACCCATCTCACTAAACATGATTCTGGGCAGCATACAATCAATAGTTAAAACAACATCACCGCTGTTAAAACACTTTAAAAAATAAATAAAAGCAAGATAAATAAGATAATAAAAACAAGATTGTGGGAGAACGCCCATCTAAACACAATACCCAAGGCTGCTGGAAGAAGCACATTTTCAGAGGCTTTTCACAAGAGATTTGAGATCCACCAGTGCCCCAGTGAAACAAAGGAAAAAATGTCAAGGATGCAGGCAGTCTAGTTGCCCAAAATAAAATGGGCATGGAAGGCAGCATCCAATGGCCAGAGGGGAGGAGGCACTACCATCAAAGTATACAGTAGCCAATTGAAATGGACCACTGATCTGAGGTCGTGGTAACACCTGGCCAGCATCATTGCTAATGAGCGAAGGAGATGTCCTTTTTAGGCTGTTTGCATAAAATCACTATTTTTAACAAAACTGTTCCAAATGCAATATTGTGACAATTTGGAGATGAGTAGTTAAATTAATACATCCACAATATTGAGATAAGTGGATAACTGGAGCAAGGTAATTTTTATACAGGATACATGAAAAACCACTGATATTTTAGTCAAAGAGTCACGTATTTCTATCTTCAAATGTTTTTATACTGGGAAAGCTGTCCAATATCAAGGTGGAAGTTTTATTATTAAGTGTTGGCTTGACGTCCTCCATGCTGGATATGTTCCAAGGGTTGTAAATCTGATATGCTTTCTTCTTTTCTTAGGAGATAATATCTGTGAAAACACCTATTTCCTTCATTTGATTTTCATTGCATATTTGCTGCATAGAACCATGAGTATAATTGGTTGCAGTGATGTGAAGAGACAATTGTGATTTATAGTGTTGAATTCTCCTTTACAAAAGGTCTTCAAACAGGCCTGTTGGTCATTTGTCAGAGATGCTGTAGTGAATCCTACACTGGCCAGTGGGTTACACTAGCTCTAAGGTTTCTATGTTTCTATGATCTTATTTCATTTTATTTATGTATCTGCTAACTATATTCCAGTTTTTCCTTCCAGAGCTCTAGATGGCGTTCATAATTCTCTCATCTCAATTTTATCCTCATAAAAAACTTGTGAGGTAGGCTAAATTGAAAATAGTGATAAAACCAAAGTGAATGTCATGGCTTGAGAGTGACTTGATCCCTAGATCTAGACTCTGATTGCTGCACTTACATAGACGGCATGAGGTTGGATGGTGGATGACTTGCAAGAAAATTAGGAGAATTTGTAAACCCGGTCTGTTGAAATGGATACCCTGACAATTTGTCAAAGTAGAGACATGCTGACCTGCTCTGTGACCTCTTATCACTTTTATGACAGGGGCTGATGAAAAGTACACAGAATGAAGGAGAATAGCATGTGGATGGATCTATGGTAGCCTCAATTCAAGAACACTCCCAGAGTTCCAAATAATCTGTAGCTTGAATGAAATATGTCAGCAGAGAATATGTGAGGAGCATGCTTAGCATTAAAAGACCTTGGTGTGAAGGCTGTGAGATTAATTCTAACAGGGAGGGCATGAATTACAGTAGATGACCATAGAGAGAGCAAGTCCTAACATGGCATTTTTTGATTCAGATTAAACAATTTGTGGTTGGTGCTATTTCATTTACTCTTCACTGTGGTATGAAATAACCTTGCTATGTGATGTACCTCAGCAATGTGTAATGATGAGCTCTTTTCAAGTACAGTATTTTAGAAGTGTGGGCAAAAGTATTTCCCCCCACTTCTTTCTTTTGTCAGAGACTCTGCTGGAATTTCTCAGGCTTGAACTCCAAACCAGGAAAGTTTAATGTTGCTTTGTGAACTTAGGGTTTTCCCTCCTCAGCTGAAAAGTTCTCTGCATACCTGAGTTCTATAGTGGAAAGGGAGTATATAGATCTAATTTTGCTTCAGCAAGTGGTATTGCTGGCCACTAGTTCTATCAAATGTGCAGGCAACTTTCATTTTTGATCAGAAGAACTCAGCAGCACACATCCATGCCTTATGAGTTCTTCCTTTCATTTCGATCTGCAGAAGAATGTTAGTTAAGGCCTCATGTTGATTACATGGAAGAATTTCATGACAATGATTCCTAAATTGTGGTTCTGTAACCTAATCATATCCATCTCAATTAGATATTGCTGCAGATTTTTGGAAAGCAACAGAGGAGAGGGATTTTTAAAAATCTCTCTGGCTTTCAGTGAGACTATTGTAATTAATATGCATGCTCACACTATCTCTCTGGATGTATGAGGGTGGGGCGAAGGAGAGAGAGTTTCCTTAATCCCACTGAAATATTAACATGCATATATCAGATGCTTATGTCTTGAGATGCATAAAACTGCTAAGACTAAATAATTCAAAAGACTATGCTGAACTCCCGTATAGAATACTTTATAGCAGGGGTCATGGACCCTTTCGAGTAGTGGGTACATTTAGAACCTTGAGACCATGCTTTGGGCATTTTTGCAAAATGGCTGCATAGGAAGATTTGCCCATATACAAAATGACTGCTATGAGGAACATAAGTTACAAAGCACAGTGCTATCTGCCATTACTTCTAGCCTCCCATTCTCACCAGTGTGTGGTCAGAAGAAAATAAAATATCATCTATTGAGGTGGATGGAGTAAGAATGCAGATGAACAGTGCCCAGTCCCCATAGGCAGTGGTTTCAAAGTCACTGAGAAATGAAGAAGTAGCACCACCCCCATTCTGGTTCTACCTGTTAGCCCTTCAGTCTAGACAAGAAGCACAAAAGGGAATGCCAGATCTGTCTTTATTGTAAGGTTACATTAACAGAATCTTGCAAGTCTGAAAGTGTTTTTCACTTCCTCTCCTTTTACTCTCTGGAAAACTAGGGAGGGTCCCTTTTGAAAGACTTCCCATGCCCCCCCTCCTTCGTGGACTGAGATATCTTTTACTTGATGATTGTCCAGTCTGTGGCTCTTCCTCCTGTCTCCCAAGGTCATTCCCACATACCATTACACCACCAGAGTTCATCCATTAGTGCAGTCAGTGCTCTGTCCATACTATGCCCCCATCTGAAACCCAACTAAAAAGCCTCTAGATAATCCATTTCTTCCAGGGTCTTCTAGAGCTGCAGCCCAACCACCTTCTCAGCAACTTTCCCTATAAAGGAAAGATCAGAGACTGAACAGAAAATGTCCAGGACTGTTGGGTCCAGCAATAACTTCTTGAGGAAGGGGCATACCACTTTCAAGGCTGGCAGAACCATCCCCTTTCTCAAAGAGAATGACACTACTGCATGCACCCATCACCTCCTGAGCACCCTTCACAAACCAGGAGGAGTATGGATCTAGTATGGATCTAGATAGATTTGCCATTACAAAGACCCTGATCACTTCAAACTCATCCCAACTAAACCCAGACTGACTCAGGCACCTCAAGAGGACTTGTTCAGTCAGAGCCCAATTCTGAGTAGATCCAAGCAACCTTATCCACCAAATAGCTAGATTTTAATTTATTTTTTAAATTAAAATGACTGAAATCTTATGAGCTCATAAAAACTGATATTTGTATTCCCACTGACATTTGGAGATGATAGGTGAAAATTCCAAAATCTTGCATGATTTGACAGTCTTTTTGGTTTTTAGTTTATTCGGGTATCTATACCAAGGACCACCTGCAGTATATTTGCAGACTACCAGTGGTCCCCAGACCACAATTTGGGAAACACTGGCTTAGGTCTAGTTTCCTTATTACATAGGTTAGTTTGCCATATCTATTATGAAAAATGATACTTGAAAAAGACAGCTTTTTGTAGAATAATGAAAAATGTAATAGTAATGATTAGCTGAAATCAGAAATGGGCAACCTTTGGCCCTTACAAGCTTAAGTCTCAAATAGTTTCAGTGCACAAATTAACATCAAAACCTCTCCCTGAAAAAAAACAGGTAAAACATTCAAAAAAGAAACAGGTAACATATTCCAGAAAGAAAGAAAAGATGATTACATACAGTAGATCTGTACTGATATTTTCTGGCATCACTGTCCTTGCATTAACATTGACATCAAATGACCTGTCAGAAAAAGGATTGTTGTGTTCTTGGTGGATTTTTTCCCCCATTTTTACAAACATTGATGAACATTCTATAGAGAAGCGCATTGAAGTCCTCATAGAATACCTTGCTGATAGGAGTTTAGGAACTAGAGTCAGCCAGACTACTTGCTTTAGTTTTCACATGTTATTAACCATTTTTTTCACTGCAGCTAAGGTTTGATATCTTACTTGAATTTTGCACTGAATAAATGCTCTTTTGGAATTGTACTACTCTCCTCCTCTTCCCATTGCCCCAAAACCCTGCACATTTTGTGTTGGATTGCACAATGAATAAGAATCAGTCTAACATTTAAAATGGAGCTGGTCTCAATTAATTGGAATACCATAGAATTATAGGGTTGGAAAGGGCCATCAATTCCAGTTCCTGCTCAGTGCAGGAATCCAAATTAAGAACCTATAGACAGATGGCTATTGAGTCTCAGCATGAACATGAAGGAGGAATCACATCACTCTTGGGAACTGGTTCCATGGTAAAACTGCCGATATTAAGAAGTTTTTCTACCATTCAACCAGAATCTGCCTTCCTATAACTTAAGACCATTGTTTGTGTACTGTATTTTGGGATAATAAAGAACAAAGTATGGCCTTCTTCTCAATGGCATCTCTAAGAGGCACTTGAATAATCATATTATATCCCTACTCAATAATATTTTTTCAAGGCCAAATATATCCCAATATCTCATTCTTTCCTTGTAATACTTGATTTACAGTCCCTTGGTCATCTTTGCCTTCTCAAAGTCTGTTCCAGTTTCTCTGCATCCTTCTTAAAGTTTAATGCTCAGAAGTGAAAACAATACTCAATATGAGGTTTGCCCAATGCAGAATAGAGAGGATCTGCTACTTCCTGTGATTTGGAAACCGCGCTTGCCTTTTTAGCAGCCATGCTGCTGTGTTGATTCATATTCAACATAGGCAAGTGCATATTCAGCACATTCAATGCCTATTAATACTAAATCAGGTGTCCCCCTTCCTATATCTCTGCATTTTATTTCTTTTTTCTAAATGAAGAAATTTGCATTTGCCTCTATTAAAGTTCATTATTTTATTTTCACCCCATTTCTTTATCAAGATCATTTTTACTTTTATTTCTGTCTTCTAGAATGTTAGCTGTCCCAGCCAGTTTTGTTTCATCTGAAAATTTGCTATGCATTTTCCACTTTTGTGGAGAAAAGTACTAAGTATTAATTTTCTGCACTATAGGCATTTTAATTGCCTTGGAGCTAAAAAAGTGCTAAGCAAGCACTTTATCACTTACGCTTAAAGTTTTTTTTTTTCCTTTAGATTGTGTATTGTTGCAAGTGGATCTGCTTTAAACACTAGACATTTCTTTCATTATCCAAATCATTAGTAAAAAATATTGAAGATTGCCAAGCTCAGGACTTAATTCTGTGGCAGCCCACATGATATCTCACTCCAGTTTATGGAGAAACCTTTGAGAAACCCTTTATATGTATAGTCTTAAAGCCAGCTGTGGATCACCTAATAAACATACCACCCAGCTTGTACTTAAGCTTGCTAAATGGAACATCATGGGGTAGCCTCTACTGGGGATGCTAGAGTTGATGATTCCTGCAGTGAATAGGGGATTGGACTAGATGGACTTATATCCATTCCATAATTTTTATAAATGAAGCAAGCAAATGAGTAGCAGCATCTTTTGATTATAAAAAGATGTTTCATTTGCTTTTTTTTTTTTGTAATGAAAGCTAAAAATCTGGGCTTTACAGCTTGTTCAGCTTCAGGGTGAGAGACTGCTTTTCTTGCTCTTCCTTGCAGATGCTCATTTGTGCTCATTGATGGATTGAGACTGAATGTGTGGGCTTGAAGCAGTAATTTTTGCCTGGGGATAGTTAAAGGAAATTTCATCTTCCCAATTAAGTCTTTTGGTTCTTCATACTCCTAAGTAGGAATTAATGATGCACTAGCAGGATGTGTGAGCTATTTAGACCCAATTCTGAAAACAATATATCCAGAGGTCATCATTCTTTTCTTACCTTTGGCACATACAGTTGGGAAAGATCTTTTGGAATGACACCCTACAAACACCATGGAGTGGTGTGGCTTATTCAGCGTCCAGTGTTACTCAGTGGAGACTAGGAAAATCAGAAGCATGCTAGTCTGTCTATTAAAAAGAGAAAGGGTTTGTACATCCATGTGCACATCTGCATTGACAAAAGAGCATTAGGCTCCACAGGATTTTGGTGCATGCCAATCCTTGCGTGCACATTCCTATCCCTGTATGGGGCATGAACTAGAGTGTCTGCAAAGATGTTATTTTCACAATATACTTATTTCTCCCTTTTTAAAAAAAGAAATCAGACACCATGTTAGACTTTATCCCTCTATACTTTTTTTTTAAGTATCTTCTGCCTCCATTAAAGATGACATAGATGTCTTGCTGCTGCACTGTTATCTCTTTTTGAAATCTTACAGCGAACATTCAAATACTGAAGAGTTATATTTTGCTCCATCTGCCTCACTTGCCCTCTGGCCAAAATGTGAAGATTAGGTTCAGTGTGCATTTGCCTGCCTTACAGATTGGTTTAACACCTCACTTCCTTTCTTTCTCAAAAAAGAAAAAAAATAGATTTGGATGGGAGCATTTGTGGGCGATTACAACAATGCCATGTGCTGGGGCCTTAGTTTACCACTGTAGCATGCTAAAGAGTTTGCTATATGTTATTTTAAAGTGCAGAGAAGCTGATGGTAAAGAAATGATGAAATAAAATTGAATATTTAAGTGCAGTAGTTTCGAATGCATTTATCCATTCACAGATATCTTGGACTGTGTATTTGACTCAAGCAAAACAGAACAAAAACTTCTGGAACAAGAAGATGAAATTCCAAAGTGTAGCCAAGTAGTTTTGTTACATCAAATGCACAGGGAAAGGAACTTTGAAAATAAATGGCTACGATAGTATTTTGAGCTTATCTGCTTATATCAAAATGATCACTTCCTCCCACACTCAAACTTGGGGAGGACATTTTCTGAAACTCTTCAGGGTCTCCTGTAATACTTAGTTCCATCCTAAGGGGGAAACTGCAGCTGGACTGTCAGCCCCCTTGCCTAGTATTTAGAGGCTGTACTTACCGCTTCTCAGACAAAGCTGTCATCAGCCCAAACCCATTTTAAAACAGCTTTCACCATGCATGATTTGTATATAATACTGGTGATCAACATTAGTGACACATGTTCCTTTTAGCAATTCAGAGAACTGCTTTTAACACTCAGAATGAGGATTAGCAGCTAATTTTGGATAGTTCTAAGAGAGACATACTGCAGTCAAGATTCCACCTAGAAGAAATGCTTTCAGAACCATGGACAGCACAGCAAAAATTATTTTATGTTTAACTTTGTTGTTAAAATGATAAGGATTGATGAATTTCATACACTCACATTAATGAAATAAAATATTGTAGCATTTTTACAGTTCTGTCAGACACATGGGACAATGCCAGGAAGCAGTGAGATTTTGAGCTTGGTAGAATATATTCCAGAATATTAAATGCAGTTGGTCCTGTGAGGGGGTTCTTTTGGGAAATGGTACAGATCAGGAACAAATAGACTGTTTTTATCTTCCCTGTGTTTGCAGGGAGGCTTTTAGTATGTAAAATTTAACAAACTTACTTACTGTCCTAATTTCTACCTTAACACATTCCTAAGCCTATGCTATATTATCCTATACTTATACTAACATCTATGTCTATATCTTATTCCTAAATGGCCTATAACAATTCTCCTTTGTTGCCTGAGCTTACATCAAAGTCTTTGGCCACCATTTAGCCACCTTCTAAACTGCTGCTGAAGTATTGGCTTGGCAAGGTCTCAGTCTGTGCTGGGGTGAGAAAAGGAAGGTGCTTTATGATCGGCTAACTTCCTGTAGCCTCTCAGTGTTTCTGCTGGAGTGGTGAAGCTGCTGGGCTCTGCTTCTTCTTTCAGCCTGTCTGCTCCTGGTTTGCTGAAGTCCAAGCCTGCTTCTCCTTTACCATCAGTTGCCTGTTATGCTGACGGCTGCTTCACTCCCTTGGCTGCAAATTCCTCCTTTCTGCTCTCCCACACAACACAGTTCTTCCTCCAAACATGCCTACACACCCAGTCTCTGGTGTTCTCAGTTTTTTCTTTCATAATTGGAAGCCAGGTATGGTACAATGCTCTTCAGACTGTGTTAAAGTCCCAAGGAAGAAAACAAAGGGAAGGAAGAGTTCATGCTGGCCACCACAAGGCTTTCCTTCCATAGGTTCCATTCTTGTTTAAATATGTAAGTCAAAAATATTCAGTACTACTGGCACTGATAAAGGATTATGGTGCAATTCTACATACACAACTTGCAGTATATAAATTCCATGGTATTGGTTTTTATATTCAGTCCCACTGTTCTGTCTTCAGTCTAAGCCTAATTTACTGAGTACATAGGTATAATATCTGGCCTAATTTGGGTTTTTTAAAACTTTTTCTCTCTTATCAAATTAGCTTTATGAAGATGTTTAAATAACTCAGAAACTTGCAGGCTGTCTTATGACATTTTGTTTGAACTCAATAATGTATCGACTGATTGCGGCTCTGGACTTCTGACTGTTCTATAAACAAAAATGGTTTATTCTGATTACAAATATTGGATAGGTTTAGATGCTGCCACTGGACTAAATTCTGATTCAAGGACAATTCATTATCTGACTCTGCCCCCTTATTTTCTGAGTGCTTTCAAATGGACAGAAGGTTATTCTGGGCTTTTTTGTAACAGATATAACTGTAAATATAACTATTTTTTCTATAACTATTTAAACTATAGTTTCAAAATGGATAATAATAGATCTTTAGGCTAGAGTATTGCAACTGATATTTGTATGATCATATCTACATCTAAAAATGTTCAGCTGTATTTTGCTGGAAACCTTCCTTCCAAATGTGCTTGGCACAGTCTTGCTCATGCATCATTGTTAAGATGTAAAAATGGAGATCTGATCACTGTGAATCCCAGGAAGACAGGCCCTGTAAATAGTTTTTCCTTGTAGTCCCCATGACAATCCTAATTTCCTTCTTAATGCCTCTGGCATACTATTCTTGTCTTCATCCTACATGGAACAGTTGTATTGAAATGGAAGAGAACTTATTAATGGGATAAGGATCTTGAGTGAATGAATTACAAATATAAGGTTCACTCAGACATTAAGACAAGTTATTTCTAGTATTTTTTCAGAACAGCTTGCTTTCCAAGGTAATCTAACATGAATGGGCAGGAGCTCATCCATTGATAAATACCAGAGAGAAGGTTTCATTTCAATATTATTTATAACATTAGCTCAGTTTTATTTATTTATCTGAAGTTTAATGTAATATGGCTAACCACAACCAAAAAAGAAAAAAGTAAACTTGTTCCACAAAGGCATTTTCCTGTTTATTGTTACTTTGAAAGTTGCTTTGGGCAAATGTCAGGCATGGAGTATCTGTGTTGTCCACTGTGTATCTAGTAAAATGTGACCCTGCCAACATATTAAATCCTAACCGTGGTAATTCTGAAAACCACAAATCATTCCCTATAGCTCCATGCTTTGTGACACTACAGCTGAAGCAAGTGCAGTGAAAATAGGAGAGAAATATAGTTTGCATACTTCCACTTTACCTGCGTCAGCAATTGTGTGTGATGAGCAGTAGGTTGGCTCTTATCTCAGATTTAAGAAGTGTGAATAGATGGGTGGAAGGGAAAGAAATCTTAAGAATCCCCTTAAGAGTGCAAATTTAAAAATAATGTATGTAGCAGACTACTTCATGTGGTAAGATAATACTCCCTGGAGGATATTTCTAACTTAATTATAGGAGCCTCTTGATCTTGTTCTGGACAAGAGAATGCTTCAGCTTTCTTTAACCACTGCCCAGAACACTTGTGAGACACCACATAATTCAATTAGAAATACCCTCTAGGGAGCATATAATTATACCCTATCTGCAAAACCTAATGACAACTTCCTCAAATCACATGGAGAATAACTCTATACTGTTGCCTACAATCTTTCACCAGTAAAGAACTAATCTGCTTAGCAGAATTTAAACTCAGCAGGGTACAGCACTGACCCAAATGCTTCAGAAGGGACCCTGCCAATGGAATAAACTTGCTAAAGGCCCAAACCTAGCATCCCTTGAGGTCTCTCCCTCTTCATCCACAGGCTGTAGCTTGTCCAACATCATGTTGTTTCACTTCAAATTAAAAAAAAAAAAATACAAAGAGCCGCAACAGTTATTTTAATAAATGGTGGTAACGTTTACAATAAGTCATGTTTCTTCGCTTGTACCTCAGCCTTCCTAATCTAAAGCCCTCCAGACAGACTGGACAATAACTCCCAGAACTCTAAAGAACCATATTGGCTGTGAATTATGACAGTTGTAACATGCCTAGAGAGCACTTGGTTGGGAACCCTGGGCCATAGGAATATCATTATCACCATCCCCAGTTTACACATGCTTAGTTTAGTGTGTTGCCATCAAGAGCATTGCTCATGTGATCTAGTTAATCCCTTATCTGTATTTAAACTAGGATTTATTGAATATTTCATTCCATCTGCATTTCCATCTCATCCATCCTGATTTATGATTCCTGGTATCAGAATGCTTTTAGGAAAAAAAAAAAAAGGTGGGGAGTTCAATTTAGAATAAAATGGTTATTTTATAGTAAGAACCTCCTTAACATAATGGAAATTTTGGTTTGCTGTATTTTTAAAAAATAATTTATGTCAAAATAGAATTAGTGGAGATGATGAATGGGCATTTTCAAAATGTGGCCCTAATTTAAATATTTTTGAATATCTTTGAAAACCAGTTCATGGTTTATACAAGGTACAGTTCAATGCCATCTATGTTCTGCAGGCTGAAAAAGGTTCCCCACTCCTGATCTTTAGAGAGAAAGTGTGTTCCTTAAATTCTTTTGAAATATAAAGATCATAATTATTTAGAAATAAAACAAACGAGTTCTCAAATTTCATAGAAGATCATTTGGAGCCACTCTTGTACAAGGTGAGATTCTTGGATGTGGTTTGGGTTAAACACTTTATAAACAGCCAGGCAACAATGGTTAAAAAGAAAATCATACTACAATGTTTGTTTTCAGTGCTAATTTTACTGATACTTGTTCTATAAAGGCATGAAGAAGAAACAAGCAAATCTTTATTTCCATATTTGTGTTATTTTTGTGAGGTGGGCTGAGAGAGAGTGACTGGCCTAAAATCATCCAGCCAGCTCATGCATCAAAAACAGGATGTTACAGAAAAACTAGGAGGCATTCCAGATGTCTTGTACAGTCCAGCAGCCTAATGCTCCAATTACAGATAATTTTTATGATGCAGAAGACATCTTATAGGCTCATCTCCACATTCTGCTTCCCATGGCATGAAGAGACCTCACTAACCTTTTTTAACAGATGTGTCCTTTAGTTGCTCCCTTATTAAAGTGGTGCTTTCCCTCTTCTCCCAATATTAGTCTTGCTGTATAATCAATCTGTGACATTTCAGCAGTAAGGCAGGCAGTTGCATGCTCAGGGCCAAAGGTCTGCCCAGCTCCAGTTGGCATCTTAAGTCTCCTCTGGGCACATCCCCTCTCCATCTGGTCTCTGGGCACTGCCCTGTACATCTACTTGGGCTTGAGCTTCAAGAGATACTGGACACCTGGCTTGGGTCGAGTAGACCTGTCAGCCAGAATTCTTTTGTTGTTCTTATCATAAAACTATCAAAGCCCCAGGTGATTAATATTCCTCCTCCCTCCCCCTCCCCTTTTTTTTTCTAGCTGAGAGTTGGAAGGGCAAATGAGAGGAATGGGATAAAGCAGGAGAGAACTCTGTCAGTTTCTGTGCTAGCTGGCAAGTCATGGGGTTTGTCTGTCTTTTTGCTTTGCTTTGCTTTGCTTTGCTTTGGTTTTTTGTCACAGGACTATCAGCCTTCCAGGAGACTGATAATCCTATAGTTCTACGGGAAAAAATCTGGTTGATGCTTGGTAGAGAATATGAGGGGAGCAGGGTGAAACCAGAAGCAGCTCTCTTGAGCTGTGTGCTGGATCCATCCCAACTGTCAGATCATGGTTGTTTGTTTTGCATACAAATAACAGTCTCCAAGGAGAGTGATAGCCTTATAGTCCTTTGGCAAAAAGCAAACTAACCAACCTGACTGACTGACTGGTCAGTGGGGCATATGAGGCAAGTGGGTTAAAAGTGGGAGAGAACTATTAGTCTGCACGGGAACTCTAAAATTAATTAGTCCATTCCATTTGGTTACTGGCTGGACTTTATCCATAGTGTTCCTCCTTTGTAGTGGCTTACCCTAAGTTTGGGAAAATTCCAGATTTTGCAACTCTCATCACTCCTAGCTAACTGCTTTTTATAAGTAGTCCAGTATTTTTTTTCATATTAATTCTTGTTGCTGAAAATGGGAGAAAAGTACTGAACTTGCAAAATGCAAATAAATGATTGAAAGTAATATGAAATGTAGCAACTTATATTGCATTATTGGTAATATTAAGCTAGTATATTTTATATTAACTTGGGTCTTTTCTGTACTAACAATTTACAGCATCATCTAGAGTTATGCAATCACGGTTGTGCCAAAGTAATTCTAATGAGGATTGACTTTTTATAATTTCAATGGTGGCTGAATGTGCATGAAAATTCTGTAAATTACTAGTGAGGAAATGGCCTTTATTTTATTCTATGTTCTTATTAGAAAAGAATAAAAGGATAATTTAAACAAATATACACACCATAGTGTCTTGATTCATGCTAGAGAAAACAGAAATTATGTAGATGCTGGTGCATGTATCTAATGCACACCCAATGGCCATTGCTTTTGCCACAAGAGAACTTTAGGTAACATTGCAGCACCCCTTAGTGAAGCATATTAGTGTAGCCTAGCTAATTAGATTAGAAACAAAGATGGACCAAAATGTCTTTTCTTTCTAAAATGTTCATACTTTTTAAATATGTCCTGTTCTCCCTCCCTCCCTCCCTCCCTCCTTCCCTTCCATCCATCCATCCATCCATCCATCCATCTCTGCAAAACAAACAATAGTTGTATTCTGGTTTATGCATTAGTTTTGGAAATGGAAATTAGGTTGGTTGGTATTAAAAAATTGAACCGAACAAAATAATCCTGTCAAGAGTTTTTAAAGCCTGGAATGCGATTTGCTAGCTTTGTATCAGACAAGAATGATTGCAACTTTCTTAATGGATTGAATTGGCAAAAGGAAATTCTGCCCCTGCTTCCAGGGGTAGAGATAACTTCATGGCACTCAACTATTTTTCCTGTTTAAGGAAAACCCAGTAATATGTTGGATTTTACACTTTCAAAGGATAGCTATCTTGTGAGCACTGTGTACATTATGTTCATAGCATTTCTGTGCTAAGACAGGTAATTTCCTTCCTAATGAGTCTGCCCAGCAATAAGATCTTTAGGAGAGTATCTTCTTTTAATCCACCACCATCAGAAGCATGGTTAAAATTTATTCCTGGATTTCTACCAACCACTGGTAGTTAAAGTGGCTATTTATTTCTCAAAATTAAAGAAAAAACAGCTTTAAAAGCATGAGTTCAAATAACCATAAAAACACAGTTATAAAGCAAACGTCTCACCCTGAAAATCCTTTCAGATAACAAAGGCCTGTCCATATGTGAGGGGGGGGGGGAGGGGGGAAGGAGTGCACCAGTTGGCAGAAAGATAATGGAGAAGGAGCTGACGTGATTTTACAGAGAAGGAACTTCCACATTTGGGAGCAGCTGCCAAGAAGGTCTCTCTCAAATTCCTAAACTGAAGAGAAAATAAGTATGTTCCTTAATTCAATGTAACATTTTTAAAGCACACATTTAGTGTGGTCAGAATTTTTTTAAATACCTACTGGAACTGTTAACAGCATGTGTCCATCTGAGAAAATGCATGTATTCTCCTCTTCCAGCAAGTGCAACAAGCCCAAAGGAAACCCCTAATGATGTGAGAGATTATTTGTTCAAATTAGGCCTTTATCTCAAGTAGTTTAATATTTTCTTTGTCCCAACATGTTCCACATTCCTATTATTCTGTGGATCCATTGTTTCAATAACTAGGAAAGCTCTATTTGTTCTTTTATCTTTTACAGCTCATAATCTAAATATATTACTGGAATAAATGTGGCTGCCAAGAGTTTATAATGAATATGATATTATTACTGGTTATTAGTCCCAACGTTTGTCATTTGCTTTAAATCCTTTTACTAA
The DNA here is from genome assembly GCA_030867105.1 of Liasis olivaceus. Taxonomy (NCBI): domain Eukaryota; kingdom Metazoa; phylum Chordata; class Lepidosauria; order Squamata; family Pythonidae; genus Liasis; species Liasis olivaceus. The sequence goes on from CM061349.1 coordinate 66,074,049, forward strand.
GAGGGAAATAGATGCCATGTGAATGTTACACTAAGAAAAAAAGCTTGATAAATAATGAGAATGCCTTCATGGAAAGGATTAACAAAAAAAATCCTATTCCCTTTTGGAACTCTGCCTAAAGTGACCTTAAAAGTGGTAGATTTGATTATCAGTGTAAAAGCTTAATTGGAAGAAGTCCATATAATTCTGATGGATGTTCATTTGTGAAATCAGTTACCCAAAAGGCTTAATGATCAAAGTATTTCAACACCCACAGGTATATTTCTGAACACTGGTGCAAAAGAGAAGCAATAACTAGGAATTGGAATGATAAAGAGCTCGTGGATATGAATCATTCAGTCTTTGAAAGTGGCAATAAAATATGCAGAACTAAAAACCTTTTGCCCTGAGGAAGCTTAATGTCCCTGAGCATAAGACAGCCACAGAGCTCACAGCAGGGATCAACTCCAGCTGATCAAGGCAGTTCTGTCAGAGATAAATATCAGGAAGAAAGTACCTAGGTCTTATTGAAATTCTTTTTTTTTTCTTCGGCCAAATTACATAGTGAAATTTCATTCAAGAAAGAATCTCCAGTATCCCCTTGAAGTTTCACTTATGTGGAATTCTGTTCTAGTCTGGGGAGATATTTTACCAGCTTGGTCGATTTGGTGAAGTTTATCTGTTGATAAAGTTTCTAAAGATGCTCAACTCCAGAATAACTCTGAGTGGTGTACAGTACTAAAACAATATAACAGGTAAGAAAGAATGACCAACATCCAGAGAGATAATCCAACACATAAGCTGAATAAAAAACATCCTCATAAGAGGCTTGCTACAGGCTGTAGCCAAGGCCTGGGGGAAAACTCATGTTTTTAGGGTGGGGACTATATGAGTCTCTAGAGGGATGCTGTTCCATATGGCAGATGCTAGGACAGAGAAGGACCAGTGCCATCAAAAACATTGTTTAATCGATAGGACCCAAAGCATGACAACTCTGGTTGATAGGCAGAAACTACAGGAGACAGAACGTCCCTCAGATAGCCAGGTCCTATGCCATGAAAGGCCTTATAGATGATAACCAGTACTTTGAATTGCACCCAGAAGCCAACTGCTAACCAGGCCCGCTCACAAAATAGAGGTGTTACATGGGCATATTGTGGCATACCCATAACTGCCTGTGCTGTGCATTCTGGACCAGCTGTGGCTTCTGAGGAGTCTTCAAGAGCAACTCTATGCAGAGTGCCTTGCAATAGTTCATAAGTCAGGTGACCAAGGTATGAGTGACTGTCCAAAGGGCCTCCCAGTTAAGGGGTGGACACTACGGGTGCACAAGATGAATCTGTGCAAAGACTCCCAGCAGGATTATTCAGCACTAATGAAACATAGGAGGACATTAACAATCTACAGAAGTTCTCTGTGAATTCCTGATGGGGATGTGCCAAATAAATTTTCCTACTGGACTTAGTTTTGCTTCTGTGAAATTCCCTGATATTTCTCTGTAGGCAAAATAGTAATTACTCATATAAACTTTATTGGAAAGGGAACAGGAATCTGCCAAGTGCCCCAGTATCTAGGAGAAGGAGAACAGACTTTTATATTCATCCCCCAGCGCATCCTTGGTTGTCAAGTTTAAAAAACCTTTCTTAAAGCCCTTTGAGAGCCAGTGTGGTGTAGTGGTTAAAGGCACCGGGCTAGAAACTGGGAGACCGTGAGTTCTAATGCTGCTTTAGATACAAAGCCAGCTGGATGACCTTGGGCCAGGCCCTCTCTCTCAGCCCTAGGAAGAAGGTAAGGACAAACCACTTCTGAAAATCTTGCCAAGAAAATTGCAGGGACTAGTCCAGGCAGTCACCAGGAATCAAGTCTGACTCAAAAGCACATGCGCACGCGCACACACAAACACACACACAGCCCTTTGCTTCCCATTGCAGTAGAATAAGGATGTATGTATCCTGTCTGGGTTTTTGAATGTTGCACCCTGTGTGTGTGTGTGTGTGGCTTCCTCTTTCTTCTTTTCTGATGGAGTGTCCATCACAATACACCAAATACTTCAATAACAAAAGGGTATTTCATCTTGTAAAAATAGATATGAACTGACATCTCAGCCAGGGGATATGGGAGGTAGGGAAGAAGTGTGAGTTCTAGCTTTACAAAGGAAGTACTAGAGGAGGAAATGTATGTTACCTAAGCATCCAACACCAAAATATTTTTTCCACCTTTATAACTAAGTGTAAGCTTAGATCCCACTTGCACGAGGTTGCTTTTTTCCTCATGTCAGAGTGAAATTCAGTTTGGAATGTCTGTTGAGCTATTCAGATAATTAATGGCAATTTATGAGTTGTTATTTTAAGTGTCTCTTACTGTCAATGCAGTGAAAAATGCTTCGTTTTACTGATGTAGCTGTGAGCAGATATCAGCCCAACCTGCTGAGGCAACCACGTACACTGAGCTCAGGGATTCCAGTTGGTGAATCCACCTACCTTGAAACACATTATCCATTGCAACTATATTGACTGCAACTGGGAAAATGTTACTCAAACTCGTAATCATGCTTTTATCAGTGCTTTTTGAATAAATTAATAAGTCTTTTAAAAAGCTGTGTCACAAAATATCTCCCTACCTCCCTGGTCTTTGACAAAGAGCAGAGTTTGCCGCTGTATTCTCCTCGATCGTTTGTGCTATTTGTTTTCCCTTTGGGTGGCAATTTCTACCTTCTATTCACAAACTCTCACAAGCTCAGTTCTCTTCTCTTGACACAGACTATTGATTAGGTCCCTGATCTATTAACTGCTAATCTTCGGGGTTTAAGTAGCAAATGGGAAGAGAAGGGAAGGGAGTATAAAACAGAAGTCTACTCAAGGTCAAACACGTGAGAGCTTTCCCACTTGGAAAGGTTAGCTCAGCTTTCCAGATTGTTGCAGTACAATCCTCTGTAATACAAAGGAGAGCACTCATCTAAACACAGAAGCAGAACAGGGTACCAAGCCAAGGTGAGCAAGCCATAAAAACACAGTAGGCACAAATAGTGAGAGATGAAGCTGCCAAGGCTGGAAGCCAAGGGTCTGAGAGCAGAAAGGACCATTATCAAAACATGGTCCAGATGCCCTCTGTGTCCAAGGCTGAGAAATGACTGGCAAGAGTCCATTATGGTGTAAGGGTGGGAGAAAGGAAAGGCCTTTTTATCTTTCTCTTTGTAACTTTGGTTTTATAATCTTTTAATAATGTATTGCCGATTTTAGTTTGTTGTAAGCCGCCCAGAGTCCCCCGTTGTGGGGAGATGGGTGGGGACAAGTCAAATAATAATAATAATGATAATAATAATGATGATGATGATGATGATGATGATGATGATGATGATGTAAGATTCAAATCCTGGAACTGTGATATAGAGCAAGCTAGAATAAAAGCAACTTATCTGTCTAAGCCTTGTCCTTGGCTCTCTACTACTGCGCCAGAATACAGGTTGAGTTTCTAGAGGGAGAGTTATTGCCATGCTCTGGGTGAAGTTCTGGCACAAACAGCCAAAGGGGATTTTCTAAAAAGTGATAAGCACAAAAGCAGGGGTGGAGTATAAAGAGTATATGATACAAATGATGTGAAGTAAAGTCGGTGGTGCTATGTACTTTTGCAGCGGTTTATGCAGCAGTTATAAGACGATGGTTAATTGAAGAAATGTTTAGTTTCAACATTGGTTTTGTAGGGAAAAATAAGGAGCTCCTGAGTAAAAAATAGGCTGTCCGGTTTCTTGAATCCCAACACACCTGCATGCTGGCAGATGAATTATGGCAACTGCAGTCCCAACAAATTTGGGGAAGCCTGAAAAGATGATTGAATATATCTACCTTTCCTGAAAGCAGAGATTTTGAAAAGCTGCAGAACAGCTCCAGTACCTCATACCACCTTGGAGTAGCCATACTGCATTGGGAGTCCTACTCCGTGAGGCAGTGAGGCAGATCTAAATGTCAGCTATTGCTTCAAGGCTGCTGCAGGAATGTGGTTTCTTAGCAGAGTTCTGCCACTGAAGAATCAGCCTCATGCTCACCTCTGCACTGCAGCTATGGAAATGTTTATCCCTCCCTCCTCTACCCCCTTGTTCATTACAGACAGAGTTTGTTCTCTTTATCCCTCTCTTGCAGACAAGCATGCGCGTGTGTGCGCACACACACACACACACACACAATTGAAAGGGATAAGACATCCCCCTTAATTTTTATTTAAAAAGGATTTTACATCTGGCAGTTTATTGTCTCCTCAGAAACTCAGTTCCACAAGGCAGACATTATTGCTTTCTGTGCTGTTGCAAAGAAAATAACATGGAGATACCGTATACATGTAGTCCTCAGGTTACGACCATTTGTTCAGTGACTGTTCAAAGTTGCAATAGCACTGAATGAGGGGGACGTATGACCAGTCTGCTAAGTTGCAACCATTGCAGCATGCCCATGGTCCTGTGGTTGTGATTTGAGTGCTTGGCAACTGGCTCACAATAATGGTTGTAGTATCCCACAGCCACATGATCACCATTTGCGACCTTCCTTGCCTTTGCTTCCCACAAGCAAAGCCAATGGGGAAGCCAGCAGGAGGTCATGTCACTCCTGCTCCTGCTGCTCTTTCACCTACCTGCAGCATCCACCCGTCTGACTGTGCTCCATAGCTCCTGCCCGTGGGACCCGCTGTCCTGCCCACGCTCCATAGTACCCACCCACACACTCACCCGCAGCTGTCGCCCGCCAGCCTGCTTGCCTGGGACTCCTGCCTCTTCCAACATCGTGGTCATGTGAGGTCCTCGGTCAACAACCCTCATAGCCCTACGATTACAATAGCAACCAGGACTGCCAGGATTGCCATTGCTAAGTGATGCAGTCATGTGATGTCGCACGTTATGACTGCATCCTTAGCAATGAAAATTCCAGTCCCAATTGCTGTCTTAACCTGAGGACTACCTGTAGTCATCAGGGGTTGAGATCAAAATAGGTACAAATAGTCTTCACTTACTGACTGCCTCATTTAGCAACTGTTCAAAGTTATGACGGTGTAAAAACAACAGCTTTGCAACCAATCCTTGCATTTATGACCTTCACAGCAGTCATGTGATCACCATTTGGGTGCTTCACAACAAGCTTTCAACAAGCAGAGTTAATGAAAACATGGAAGTAAAATCACAAGTTGCAGTCATGTGATGTGAGAGCTTAATGACATGGTGATTTGCTTAACAACCAAATAGGAAGTGACATCATTAGCCCATCACAGTCACATGATTTTCTGCTTAGCGGCCATGGAGCTTAGTGACGGGGTTGCTGGTCCCAATTGTGGTTGCTAAGTGAGATTACCTGTATATACACACACATGCTCACGCGCACACAAACACACACACATTTACAAAATAGACATACTTATATTGTCAGCCCTTCGAGATAGTCCAGACAGGAAACCAAAACCATGAGTACTAATACTACCTTTATTGTAAAGTTACAATAACAGAATCTTACAAGTTTGAAACCACTTCTCCTCCCCTGCCTTTACTTTCCAGAGAACTAGGGAGTGTCCCTTCTGAGACACTTTCTTCACCCCTATCTCTCCTTTGGACTCAGACTTCTCTGATCAGACCAAGGTTTTTCTCAGAGCTCATTACATATGTACATCTCTGTTTGTCTGTACAGTGCTGTACACATGCCATATTGCTGTTTCATTCCTTTTAATACATGGGTGGTTCATCCTTAGAGCTTTAAAATATCTTCTTATGGCCAGTGGCTGGCTTTGTTCAACTATATTTACCATAAAGAATTTTTGACTGGGATGGAGTCCATGGGAAGTAGAAAGTCAACCCTTCTCTCTCCAATTACAATTGACACATCCTGCGCTGAAGACATGTCTCCTATTGATTCTAATGGGAAGCTTTCTTAAGCCTTCGTGCTAGGGGCTATTATCAACAAGTTCACAGCACTGCTTCCCAAGTTGCTGCCTCTTCTCCAATACTTCCCCCCACCCTTCTCATGCAGAATTAAATTTCCTTTGGCATTGCAACAGCATGGGACAGAGGTAAGGATGGGAGTGACAAATGGGTCCCTGAAGGTCGGGTCAGTTCCTCCTCACCAATCTTTTTAAAACTTGGATGGTACGCCTCAATGCATAACATCATCCATATTATATGTATAGCATTATACATATTAAGCTAGAGCAGGTGGAGGATCTTTGCCTCCTTTGTCTTGGCAAGGAAAATGCTTGCTTTGACCTCAAACCCTTTCAAAATGTTAAAAAGAGAGTGCAAAAAGAGCTGAAAATGTGTATTCCATGGGAGAGGAGAAATTGCTTGTGAAATGCTCTTTCTTTTTTGGCTTACCAGTAGTGATAAAGTGCTCTGTCAATATTACCTTACCTTGCGTCCCAAGTATTGAATAATAGAAGTATCTAACCATGTTCATTTGGTATTTTGGATATTTGCTACTAGTAAACATTTGCATCTTTATAGTGCAGTCCTGTACACGCGCACTCAATACAGGTTGTGCGGATAGAATGGGGCTTATTGTCAAGTGTGTCTAGTCTGCAGCTTAAATGATACATAAAAGCTGGAATTCTCACTTTCTTTTTTCATTAAAATGTGATTTAATATGTTAGATTAAGAAATGATTAAATGTGTTACGAAAGAGTATACAAGAGGGGGATATTCTGAAGATTTTTTTTCTTTGTTTGTTTTGCATATTCTTAATATAGCATGCTAGTCCCCCAAAGATACAATTTAATCTATTTTGTAGAATGCCTGAAATAGATCCTTAGACAGAAAAATATGTAGGAGAGTGGAAGGTGAACTTTCCAACCTTGGCACCTTTCACATTATTAGTGGTTTACAAAGTAAAAGAGGAGGTGGGTGGATGAGCAATGAGCTGGAACCATCCAGCTGGGAAATAAACAGAAACAACAGTGGGATGGCAAATGAACCCTGGGTGTTGCAAGCTGAAAATGCAATGTGGAAGCTTAGATTTGAGGTCCATATTGCTATTTCACCAATACAAGCGGCTGATTAAGGAGCAGCTATTCTGATTTCAATTACTGTCATTCAGGCCTGGAGAAACTGAAAGAAAGAGATGGGATGTAACCATGTATTGGCAATCAATAGAGAACAAGGCTCCTGCATCAGACATGAGGCAATATGGGATGTTCACTTGCCAGTGGAAATCTCTATTTCTTAACAGCACTTGCATTACATATTATTCCCTCTTACTGATGCCAAAGGTGCTGAGGCATGAAGCGGGGTTTTGTCAACATTGCCTTTTTAAAGAAGTAGCTTTCTTCAAGATCATTCTTCTTCAAGATTTCTACTTCCAAAATATATGTAGGTACCTGGTTGAAAATAGCAATCAGAATTGGTATAGAATATGAGTCATTGTGACACGGTACATATGCTGCAATCTCTCTGGTCTTGCTTGGTCCCTAGTAGTCGTATAATCACACTCAGCTCCATCTTAGCAAAATGCTTTGTGATGGATCCCTTCAACACGAATCTATCTCCCCACTCTTTCTTTCTTTATTTCTCTGGTGGTGGGCTTACCTGGTGGAAGAAGTTGTACCTGTGAATCTGCCTGCCATTTTAATTTTTTTGTGTTTGTTTGTGCCATCCAATTAGGGCATTGGGGGAAGTTCAAAATGGAGAACAGCTTCTAGCTACCAACTCCATCCATGTAAATCTAGGGTTAGGGCATCATCAGCTCTTCAGGATGTCAAGCTAGAATTTTGTCAGCCCAGTCTGGCAGTATCAGAAATTGGTTATTTGGAATTTTCTGTCTACAAAGAATATGCAGCATCACTAAGTATGGCTCTCCTGTGGATCCTTAGTAGAATTCACTTAATTGTGGATTCTTTATATGTTGCGTTCTTGTATTTAAATGCCAGGTTTCTGTTCCTGCTCACCATTATGAGCTTCTTCTCTAGTCATGGCTGCATTCAAGGTTGACATATCTTTTTTACTTCCTTCTTTGTCTTGTTAATGCTTGATTTCATCTTTGGCCAGCGTGCAGCATATACTACTCTCACAGAACCATATTCACCATAAAACATTCTGCTTCTGACCTATTCCCTCCTTCTCCTGGAGAAAATTGAATATTGGGATAATTAGAAAGATTTGTGTTACAAGGACTCTGGCAGAGCTCAGACTGATTGCCTTTGCTGAGGATGGCCTGCAAGTATGTGATAGGCAGTATCTGCTGGCAGAAAGGCCATTTCCTCGATTTGCCTTTATTCAAATCATTTTCCAGCATAGGAATCCAATGTCAAATACTCATGGTCATTTCATTAACAGGCTCCGCTCACTGTCACAAACTGGAACCGAAGGGTGTGTAATTTAAAAGTTAATGGACAGATCCCTTCCTCCAAGGGTTCCCCAGTGAAGGATACTTACCATAGGCTGCCATCAGTCAGATTGACCCTACTCTGTCTAGTTGGAGAATACTTAGCTTTTCTACCAAATACTTCTCCCTTCAGCCCTGTGTTAGGGCAGGTGTGTGGGCAAGCTTTTTCAGGCTGCAGAACTTGTTAATTAAGGGGGGAGGGGGATCCCAGAGTTCCTGATCCAGAGGCAAAGCTAATAATAGCTAATGGCTATGTTCAGTGAACTTTTCTTTTCTTGCCCTTAGTCTCTCACAGAACCCCATCAAGTTCTTGCAGAACTCTAGAATTCGATGCAACAAGCGTCGATGGACTCTCCAATAGGGAAAAAGAAAGGAAAGTGTTGGGTCTTCCTGCCCAAAGCTCAGAACTGTAAAGAAGCTATGTTTGATTCCTGGGCTCTTTCAGTAGCTGCATGTTCTCAGCAATATATTTGTTTGAGTTAAGGAGATGCCAACAGGGTGCAACAAGATGGTTCAGCGTCATTAGTGCTGCCTTAATTCCATATTTTTCTGGATTCACATGGCTACTGTGCAAACCAAGGAAAAGATGTAGCTTCTTTAAGAAAGTGCTGGAAAGTGTGGTGTGTGTGCCCATACTCTCTGAATTTGATTTCAAATTGAAAGTGCTGCATATCCCTAGAAAAGAACAATATCATGATAACACCTAGGCTAAAAAAATAGGCTTTATAATGATGTTAAAAGGGCAAGCAAAGCCAATATTTGCATTAAGGGACTGTCATGGCAAAGATTCCAGATCAGATACTAAGAATTATTTTACAAGACCTCTCAGCGTAGATTTTATTTGCTATATAAGAGACATACAACATGCTGTAGTTCTTTCCCAAATCACTTAAAAACGATATCCTGGAATCTTATATTTTAAATAATAGTGACTCTGAACAAAAGGCAGCTCAACAGTTTAGCTTACTCTGTTTATACTGGATTATTGATTTCGAATAATGTAAATATGTGTAGTTCCAAAGTAGTTCTGAGATAATAAATGGGGAAGTTTGGCAGCAACTTGTGATATTTCTATTCCTGCATTGACCCATAAATATTCAGGGCTATTGACAATATTGAAAATCTGCCGCAACTGTTAATGTTGCCTTTATTGGAAGTAGGCCCATATGAATCAGCTGTGATTTGATTTGAATGGAAGATTCAAAGAGGGCATGATTCAATTTGAGTTTGTAATTGAGATTGAAATTCAGTTGCAATTTGATTTCATTCAGTGTGATTCAAGATTGAAGATTGGACTTGATCCACCCATAGGCTATAACAGAGAAATTTCAAGACATTTGAAACTATTTCATTTTGGGGCAGACTACATTCCTTAGTGACGTTTAACTATGCCGTGTTTCAGCCAAGGGCTTTATCACACTCAATTTTTGAAATATTTCCTCTTTTAGGGCAGAGGAAACAAAGCTGAGGAAAGGACAGTCAGACAAGCCTCCATGCTGTCTAATGTCTAGCAAAGACCCTAGGAAGATGTTGGGCAAATTGCCATACTCCAGTTTAAAAATCCAGACTTTCCAAACTTTTAAAAAATCATGCTCTTACTTTTTCCCTTGCTTTTCTGGGATCCCATTGGTTGTGCTTGGACCTTCCTGGGAAGGAACCCTCCACATGCTGGCCTCAGTGGGGAGCCAGATTGGGCAGGACACGGTATCTGTGTTTGGACCCTTTGAAAGAAGGAACACGGACTGGTGGGCTGTGCTTTGCAGCCTCTAATTGGGTGCTGGAAGTGCTAGTGCAGCTTGGCAAGATTGGCCCCCCTCAGGGCCCCTGCAAAGTGTTGGCTTGCTGACAGTAGCTGTGTTAGTGAATTAGCGGAGGCAGCCGAAGTAGGCAGGCAAAGGAAAATACAATGCCACAGAGATAGGCAGGCTGTAAAGAAAGAGACTGGCACAAAGAAAGTGGCAATCATAGCCTGCCCCCACTAAAAGCACTAAATTTTTGATCTAATGCTTGCCAGGATAAACCTGGCACACATTCACTCTGAATGTGAAAAGACCATGGTGTACCCTCGTCATGCAGAATGGAAGAGAAAGGGCAAATATTTGACCCAAGAATGGGTACTACCGAACCTTGAGATTGCCAAAAGCTGACTTGAAACCCCAGTTGAGTTGGCAGGAGCATTGGGGAATTATAATATTCCATTAGCACAGAAGAGAGCAAAACAAAGCCTTACGGATGACCACATTACAGAAGCTGAAAACTGAGAAGGTGAATGAAGTCCAAAGTGATGTTAGCCTTGGCATCCTGGAAGTGCTCTGATAAGCAGAGAATTTAAATCATGCCAATATCAGAGTACCCATTCTACCACTTAGCCTCCCCCCCCCCCCACACACTTTCTCCACATGGAATTGAAGTGGCAGCATTGCCTATTGTCTGTTAGAATCTCAGAAGCATCAGAATCCCCCCCCCCCCCCCTTCACCCCACCACTGCTTTAAGCAAAGAAACAGACTTTGGAGATTAAATCAGAGATTTCCCATATATTGTCTAGTTTGGTATTTGAGTCTTACATTAATTCTATGCCCTTTCACTACTGCTTCTTCTGGAAGTTTCAGAGTAACCCAGAACTTTTTTTTTTGCAGTGAACTTTTTAATTTAGTCTGAATACTAAATTTCCTCTGGGGAAACACAAGAAGCAATTCCTCATTATTGTCATCAAAATAATTATGCTAGCATGAATATACTCAGGAATGTGATGCTGGATAATAGACGCAATGGTGCTTCACCTCTTTTTCACATTTGTTCAGAAATAGATGAGAAGAAATGAAAATTTTAAAGGGCAATGTCAAAAGGCTAGAAAATGAAGCAACCGTGATTATATATACATTTGCCAAATTGATCCAAGGAAAACAACTCTGAATTTCAGACCTCCTCCAAAAGAAGAGTAAATAGATTTTTTTTAAAAAAAAATAGACATTAAGTATCCTTTCCCGCCACTTTGTCAACCTGAAGTGACCAATTCCAGCTGAAACCAATCTTGTAGAGCCTTAACTACCCCTCCCCTGTGTCATAAAAGTGTGCAGGTGACACACTTCTGCTTATGTCTGTGCATGTATGTATGTATGTATGTATGTATGTATAGATATTCCTTCCAAAAGCTATACTTGAAAAGAAAGGTCGAGGCCAGGACAAAAAAATAAACGTATATTAACTGAATTAATAACTACTATTTGACATTAATTGCCTATAAAGGAAGGGACAACATGTATAAAAATAATTGATCCCTATCTGCCTATATCAATCATTTTCTTTCCTACACAAAGACCTTTGTCTCATACAGATACACACAGGTACACACACACACACACATATCCCAGCAGAAATAGCAAAAATAATAATTTTTAAAAAAGGATAGAGGGGAAAGGGTGGTTGTACTGAGAAGGAACAAAAAAGTGGGAATGAAACTGGATAGGGGATGGGAGGGGAATAGGTCAGTGGACAATGAAAATATAGGAAAAGAAATCCCTGTGTGCATGTTACAACCAAGGTTAAAAATCCCATGGAGAAATCATTTCTCCCAAGCAGTGGCTGATTTTCAAAGGCATTCTTGCTTTTCAGCAACAGTGTCTGCATCCATTTGCATCTTGTCCCATTCACTCTTTTCCTTCGCTTTCAGTGAATATAAAAGATCCTTCTCGTCAATGCACAGATAATTATTTGGAAGAGAAAAGACTACACCTCATTTTCTTGTTGGATGAGTGCTGAATCCACCTTTAGAGCACCAGGTGTGATTCTGATTCTCCCACTTTGAGAACAATGAGTAGGAATTACAAGATAGTAAAATATTAATTGTATCAAAGAAAAGGAGCATCTTAGTTGTGAATGAAATCTTTAATTCAGAATAAGAGAAAAAGATGATTTAGGCAAGATGGTGAAGAACTATGAAGAATCTCAAAACCTAAAGGAATGGCATTTTCGATTGTTAGAATAGATTCAGAATTTTGAGAGCATGTTGTAGTCGCTGACACAAAATGGCTACCATAACAGACGCTCTTGCCACCTTCTCCAACTCTCTCCCAGTATGCTCCCTTCCCCTTTAGCTTCATCTTTTTCCTGGGCAGTTAGGTACATTTCCAAACAAAGGACAAGACTACTCGAATCTGATACTTTGCTCTGCAGCATGAGTGTGAAAAGTACAGCACCCATATTGCACTCCCCAGAACTCCCCATAGAAGGGCCAAATCCTTTTCATGTGTGGGTATACAGAAGAGGTTTCAGGGACAGATGTTAAGGTGCCCATTTCCTTTTTTAAAACATTGAGGAACTACCATCTTCACTAGACCCTGACCTGACTCATTCTTGTAATACAGCATTCAATATGCTGCCCAAAGATTGATGCAGCCCTCAAACTTGCAGGAGTTGTGTATCCTTGATTTTCAGCATGTCCATTTCCCCTTTTTGAATTGGAAACTGGTGGGGCAGGGAGCCTGGTCACCATTGTCTTTGCGTACAGTAGGGCTTCTGGACAGCCACGAGGACCTAGTAACAATTGTTCAAAAATAAAAGTAGTGGCTGGCTGCCGAGTTTTCTTTGGATGTACACCTATCTTCCTAGAGAAAAAATGACCAAAACCAAGTGGGGTAATAGAAAGCATTCTGGGTGCTAGCAGGAAGAAACTTGAAGTAAATAGGCATTTTTAATGGGCTCCTGCTATTATCAGTTAGAAGAATGCTATTATCAAGTAAACCAGCTTTGGGGAAGGATAAGGTGAATCCAGGGAGGATGGTGTTTTAATTGGCTCCTCAAACTTGTAATCAGCCACAAATATATTTCCAAAAGTGGCACCCTCCAAATATATTTTTTTAATTTTAGTTTTTAACCTTTAGCTTTTTATGGTGGTTTTTACTGTAAGCTGCCTAGAATCACTTTACTGTGAGATGGGTGGCTATATAAATATATTAAATAAATGAATAAGCAAAAAACAAACAAATAAATAAATAAAAATTGGAGTGACAACTCACAAAATTTCTCAGTCAGGTCGTCCAGAACTAGGCTACTTGAAACTCTTAGGGTTGTAGATCCAAGGCATCTGGAAGAGCTTTGTTGTAGAAGACTGTTCTAAAGGCAAACAGAGGAGATGAGAGGTTATTATTGTCACATCTAGTGCTGGTTTGTCATGGCATTACTTTAAGTGTTGAGCAAAATGAATCAGCATCAGGAAGATGCTGCATGCCAAATAAAATCCCCAACCAGTGTCACTTTATGAGTCCATCTTAATTGATGTCCATTAAAATGAAAAAGACCATTATATCAGCCATTGCCTGACTCAGAGGATGAGTAGAATTCACATAAACCCATACTCTGATTTGTACCTCTGTGTTAGCTTTATCTACTTCTGGATAATGGAAATAGCACATTGAGAGAGAGTCATTGTGACAACTGTGCATTTGTGCATCTACAGCAGGCTTCTCAAATTAATTTTAAAGACTGTCATCTTTATGACCAGTTGAGCAAGAAATAAGAAGCAGAAAGGGAATATTTTCAGTCACAAGTTCTAAGAGGTGGTTTGCAGGACTAGAATTTTCAAAAAGATTAATTTGACTTTTAAAGGGAGCATGTTTCATATTTAAGCCATTAAAAGGAAGAAATGACAGCGTCTGCCTTCTGACTGCAGCCACACTTAGGGAGACAGATACAGCCCTCCTTTTCTCTCCACCTTTCAGAGCATCTAATCTGCAAAGCCAAGATGTCTTTGAGAAGACCACCACTTATCCTCAAGCAAGACATATCTTGCTTACTGGCATAAATTGCAAGGTCACTCCTTGCCTATTGTATTTTATATCCTCCCTAGAAAAAATGACAGACTGGCGAGTATCTGCAATCTATTTCCCTTTGCCAAGATGTGACAGGAAAGGTCTATCGCAAGAATTGATGGCAAAGAGCTAGCTTGAATTATAGCCTGTTGCACATGGAAAGAGAGGTTTGCTTAGAGTGGTGCTGGATCCTCTTAAACCATCCCTCCCTGTTGCCCACACAAAAGGCAAATAGAAGAGGATTCAGAAAAGAAAATAAGAGAAACAGCCATTTGTTTAAAAGCTTTTGTTGGAACAAAACATTGTGCGTGAATGAAACATTCAAAGACATCTTATTTGAATCAGAGAATTCATTTTCAGTAGAAGAGAATATATGTAGCTCAGGGTGAACTGTGGAGTCCTTGGAGTTCTCTGAGCTCAGAGAACCCCAAGGACTCCACAATACATTTTCAAGCAAGGGTAGTTTAAATTGGGGAAAGAGGCAGACAAAATACCAGTGAACTGTCCATTTTGCTCATTATTATGGGAAATGGGGAAAAATCTCAAATCTTTAATTTTCTTTAAAATCAAGGAAAAGAATTCACTCAATATCTGTTAAAATTATATTTTAAAATTAGGAATAGCACCAAGCACACGCATACAAAAGCAAATCCAGAGTAACAAAACACAGCAGTATTAATAATCATCTAAAAAGAAAACAGTAACCGGTATCCAAAACTCTACTGAAGATCAGGGTTTAACCAGGGTTTAATATAATTGAGTTCCCCGTATCTCAGCAGAGCCCTCATTTTATCTAGGACTCCCTGCTTTTATTCCTTCTCCTGTTCCTCACTGTTACTTCTTATTCACCAGACATCTCCAAATGTATTAGTAGTGGCAAAGTCAAGAAGTTAAGAGAGTCTATCTTCCAAATCAAAAAGATAGACCCTCCTTCTCTTGCCCTTGTTCTTCACTATAGTATAGACTGGCATGAATAAAGAGAACCAGCAAATTGAGAATAGAAGATGATTGGGGCAAGGATCAATACAAGGAAGACCCTTGCCTAAGGATCCCCTGAAATCTGGAATCCATACTATCTGTTCCTTTCCGCTCATTCTGACTCAGGTAGATTCCAGATATCAGATTACAAAGGTAGGATTATCCCTCATCCTCTCTTTTCAGCAGGATATCTCTTCTCATCAAGAGCTCAATGTTTATTGAAGGCCAATGAGTATTATGAGCAAACCAGCCATGGCATTCTGCCTTGAAATATAAGGTGACTTGTGATCAGTGAGCTAACTCCAGTATCCTAAAAGTAGCTATAAATTGAAGAAATAAAATGGACATTCTCCTTTCATTCCATGTATAAAAGCCAACTGGTTTGGCTGCTGAAGTATAATTTACTAACTCCATTGCCTACAAGTGGTCCTGGCCAAACCACCTAGCATGTATTGTGTTACTAAATGAAATGAAATAAAATAAAATAAAATAACAACAATAACAACAACAGTAGTAGTAAACAACAGAGAACCAGTTTCATGTCCACCCTCAGCCAAGGAAGCTTACTGGGTGAATTTCTCTTAGTTCCCCCACCTTGTTCCTTTCCTATTATTGTAATAAATCTCAGATCCAATGGAACAGAAGAGATGCAGATTTCCACTCTAGCATATTTCAGGGTTTTAGTGGCAGTCATCTGACTGGGGGGAAAAAAAGATGGCTCCAGGAGTGATGAGCAAAATACAATGTATTTTGGCAAGTGAGGACTCTGGAATTATTCACTTCTGTTATAATGGATGTTTTTAGTGGTGTCCATGTAATATGATGCCAACACCCAACACAGTTTTCAATGAATTATTGTGTATTTATGCACAGAGGATCACTAGTAGTAACAACTGCTGGGGGTGTAGAATACTAAGGTGTAGAGGCTAAGAGTAAATCCTCTTTTCTGGTGCTGTAGGATCTTCCTCCATTTCTTAGCATTTCCTCTGAAATCAAACATGTATTCTATGGGGATAGGTTCCCATAGGGTAGAAGTTACTTGCTGGTCAAAAAGGAGTGGATTTAGCACTTATAAAGTTAATACTGAAGGGCAAAGACTTTGCCACAAGCAGGGCCACACTGCATAGATCAAAACTGTCTCCTCTGACATCCTGCTTTGCACAGTGGCCAACTAGACATTCATGGGAAGCCCATCAGCAGGATTAGAGTAATAGCCCTCCCCTGTTGTTTTCCTGAGCATGCTGCCTGTGGTCCTGTAAGAAATCAGTATTCAGTTTGATGCGTCAGACATTTCAAGAAAAAGTAAGCTATGGTAAGAAAGGGCTTGTTGTAAAATTCTACAGTTTTTAGACTTGCGTTGTCAAACAGTAGCTTTTTTCTCTGGTTTTTCTCAAAACTTCTGAGGGTAGAATTTGAAGAGGGACTAGACTACAAGAGTAGACTACAAGTCTAGGCAGAAGGGCAACAGCTTTGGGCTGGAGGTGTCAGCCCTTCAAGATAGACCAGACAAGGAGACCAAGGCTACACAGGCTAATGCTACTTTCATTATTAAGTTCTAGTAATGGAATCTTGCAAGTCTGAATGTGTGTCCCCCCCCCCCTTTATCTTTCTGAGAACTAGGGAGGGTCTTGTCTGAGGTGTTTTCTCAGGTTACACTTCTGCAGGACTCGCCCCTCTTTTATGTGATTGTTGTCTCAGAAGCAGCTCTTCCTCCTGTCCTTCAAGGTTATTCCTTCTTCTCATTACAGGAGGTTTAGAGGAAAATACAACAGCATTATATGAAAAATACCACCCTGGATAATCAGGAAAATATCTATAAAGGTTGCTCTTGCATCCAAACAAGTCATTGGCAGGTATGATCAAGATCATCAAAATGTCTGGTTGCACTGAGGTTTCAGGAAAGCCTCTTCCCAGGGACCAGTAGCTCTCACTAAGCTAGTCCATCTTACATGGTCTGGGGCAGAGAGGTCATTATCTGGGAATAGTTCAGCCACCTTTATAATGTTCCTTTGAGGCTAGTGCCTCTACCCATGGTTCTCAGAAAATTACACAAAAACTGAAGAACAGTGATAACATTCTGAGAATGGTTTAATCATATTTTGAAATGGGGGATTGGGAGTGATCATACATCTGAATGTTGGTTATTTAAAATGGTTAAGTTTGTGTTTTCAGTCCTGCTGCTTTGAGAGATCCCACTCAGCAGGTATGATTGGAGAGAAGTACAGAAGTGGCTAGCTGGTGATTTAGGCAAGCTAGACAATCACTGACAGATGGAAATCCAACTGGGGACAGAAGGCGGGCTGGATTTTCAGTTCTCGCTTTGGTAATTGTTTCTTGTCTCCTGCACAACGTACTTTGATTCCCTTTTTGTTCTGAGCATTTGTATGAATTAGACACTAGGATCAGACATTTCTGGGAATAAGAATAGCATCTACAGAAGCATTAGCCAGCTGTCATAATTACTGTGCCTTTGAATTGTCAGGCTTTAGAACATGGGTTTTGTACCAGTGTTGGCCAGGAAAATATCCAGACTAGAAAAAAGAAAGCAGACAGCTTTTATTACTAAAGGTGTTGCCACCTTCCTACGCATTAGTGTCGCATATTCAAAATAAGTACACTTAAAAGCAGCTATAATTGGTGCTACATATCTCAGACAGACTAATATCTATGAATAGGCTGGATAGCACACCATATTCTTAGTCAAAAGTAGAGAGGGCATATAATGGAAATGTGCATCACTGCTGCACATTCTATGTGCAATTTAATGAATCTGTGCAATTAAACCAGGAAGGGGGTGCATTTTTATGGCAAATCAAAGAAAAATATTTTCAAACCCTACTGTGTATCTTTTAACAGTGTACACGTGGTTGCCAATTTAGGAACAGAAAATTGTGGATGTTCCTGGTATCCCAGGTCAAGGCAGTAGCACCATGGTATAACTATCTGGGGGACCATGGGGTTGAAACCCAACACATTCAGAAATGTTGGGTTGAGTGCTAAAATATTCTAAAATCCATGAGTTCTGGGACAAGATTCTATCGAATAAAGAACTACTGACTGTTGTACACAGAACACTGAAAATAGCATTGCCCATTTCACAATATGTTTTTATGTTCTTTTACAAATCTATTCTAGATGTTACAGTATTCTGAGCAATTTGTTCTTTTGGGGGAAGACTGTGGCTCACTTCAAAAGCAACTGGGGATTTAAAAATAGATGTCTCCTATCTTCAAATCCCATTTATATTTTGGAACAGATTCTCTAAGGCAATAGGAATTCTTCTGCTGGATCAGTTGATATTCCATCATGCCCTGTATTATTTCCAGTAGTAAGACAGATATCTCTAAGAAAAGTAAAAGCAATGCATGAGAAACCCTGTTCCTTGTCGATGGCATCAGATCCTGGAGGCTTAATTTAATAATCAAGAGACCTATATTTCCTGGGTCTGGATGACTCACTTTAAAAACCATTGAAGATAATGGTCCTCAGTTGCTAATCTTACCACAGTGTTCTTCTATATCATGTTGAGCTTTTGTTTATCCTGCTGTCAACTTCTAGAATGAGTAAGAAGGGAAAAAAAGAATTCATTAGGTATATCAGCTAATATACTTATATCATGCGTTACCTTTCTGAGAACATCCCACAATGAAATTGTGGCACTTAACTACTAAAAATAAGGCCCGCTGAATTCAGTGGCATTTTGTCGAAGGCTTTCACGGCCGGCATACGAAGGCTGGTGTGGATCTTCCGGGCTGTGTGGCCGTGTTCTGGAAGTTCTGTTTCCTAGCGTTTCGCCAGCATCTGTGACCGGCATCTTCAGAGGGCAGGAGCACAGACAGGAGCAGTTCTCTCTGTGCCCAGGATGGTGTGACCCTTTTGTGGGTATTTATAGAGATCTGAAGGGGGGGTGATTGGGGTGGGTTGGGGGGGAGCTGGGGGGTGGGGGGCTGGGTTAATGAGTGGCTGCTTGTTTTGGTATCAGAATATCTGTGTATCTTCCTGTGGGTTAGGCAGGGTTTTTTCTTCTATTGAGTTGTTAACGAGTGGCTGCTGAGGGTGATTAGCAGGTTCATTGTGTGAGCTGTTCGCATGTCCTGGTGGTTGAGCTGAGTTCGTTGACCTTTTGCAGTCTGTATTTTTCAGGATTGGTAGCCAGGTCTTGTTGATTTTTAGACTCTCCTCTTTTTTATTAAAACTGTGCTGGTGTTTGTGAATCTCAATGGCTTCCCGGTATAGCCTGGTATAGTGGCTGTTGGTGTTGTCCAGTATCTCTGTGTTTCCAAATAGGATTTTGTGTCCAGTGTGCCTGAGAGCATGTTCAGCTACTGCAGATTTTTCTGGTTGCTGTAGTCTGCAGTGTCTTTCGTGTTCTTTTATCCTGGTAGGATAACACCTAAAACATGGCTTTTCAAATAAACCACAGTGGCTGGATTTATTCAACTTCTTTATCAAAGCTAAAGAAAATGGGTTTATGACTTAATGCAATGAGTGAAATGCATCTCTGAATTGGAAATGCCTAACTGACTTTTGGTTGCCCTATGGCCACAGAATCTATTTCTTGGCAGCCCGCTCAGTTACTAATGATGTGGTTTCTGCTTCCTCTCTGCTAATCATCAGTCAAGATATTTTGCTCCCCATCACGTGATTGACCCTGTCCCCATTCTTCTGTGTGAATTCAATATTTACTGAAGAAAGACCAATTTTGAACCCTAATATTTTAATATCCAGTGGAGAAGGAATCATCTCACAGGATTATTTTAATTTGGATTCACTTATAGCTAGACATGCCTAGGACTTAGTGCAGAAAGGAGATGGCATGTGCATATCAATGAGGAAGCTTCTTCCCACACTTTCTCTACTTCTCTGAGATAAACTACACATAATCTTAGAAAACCATGGAGTCATAGAAGTCGTAAGGGGCCATTTGAGCCATTGAGTCCAATCTTTGGCTCAGTCCAGAAATCCAAAATCAAGTATCCCTGACAAATAGCTCTCTTGCATCTCTTTGAACATAACCAGTGAAGGAAATCACATCACACCTCCTACAGTTTTTTTTTTTTAAATTTGGCAGCCTATACATCTAAATGTAAATAAATAAAGATCTGGATCATTGCTTCCACTGTCAAACTGCCCTTACTGTTAGGAAGTTGTTGGTTTTCTACTCCTAACATTCAACTGCCCTCTGCTTTGCTGTGATTTCAGTCTGTTACTCTATGTCCTGCACTCTTGGACAATATTGATCAGGTCCTGACCTTTCAGTCATTTGAAGGTTATCATCTCATCTCAGACTTCTCTTCTCAACCCTTGACATTCCCAATTCCTTCAATCTCTTGTCACAGGACTTGGATTTTGGTCCACTTTTAAAAAATACAAA
Organism: Liasis olivaceus; assembly: GCA_030867105.1. Lineage (NCBI taxonomy): Eukaryota > Metazoa > Chordata > Lepidosauria > Squamata > Pythonidae > Liasis > Liasis olivaceus. The sequence goes on from CM061349.1 coordinate 66,094,530, forward strand.
CCACTGAGAGATTTTAATAATTGGTGGTATATCAAGTATTTAAAATAAATGCCCACTCAACCTTGTTGCTCTTTTTGAAGATAGGGACATTTGCCCTCCTCCAGTTGTCTGGCACTTCTTCACGTTCCTTCATCTGAAGACACAGTTCATTTGGCCCTGGACATTTCATCTCATTGAACGTAAATAGATATTCCCAGCCCATGTTTTTGCTGTTCTCAAGCTTCAAACCTGCCTCTTCATGATGATCTTCACAGTTCCTGGTGAAACATATCCCCTCGATGGAGAAGACAGAGTGAAATATGGATTGAGTAGCTCTGTCTTTTCCTTGTTTACTGTTAGCATTTTGAGCATTTTGCCATCTTCATTGAGCAGTTGGTACGCCGATTCTTTTCCTTTTATTCCAAACATATCCATATCATCATCATCATCATCATCATCATCATCATCTGAATTTGCATACCGTCCAACTCTCAATGACTGGGCAGCTCACAACAACAACAAAAATATGCAACAAAATATAACCAAAAAAGGGGAAGCCTTTTTTGTTATTTTTAGAGTGCTTTGCCAACCTCAGCTTATTCTGAACTTCAGCTTTTCTGACACACTCTGTCTATAGTTCTACATTACATGTCTGCCTTGTTCCTTGGTAACCTGACCCTCTTTCTACTTCCTATATATATATACTGTATGTGTGTGTCCTTTTTTGTTTTCAGTTTTTTTGTGCAGCCATATTAGCCATCTCTGCTTTTTCTCTTTTTCTCCCTTGTACTTGTTTGCAGCTGTGCTTTTACTATCTCCTTCTTTCAAAATCTCTAACCACCTTGGGATCCTTTCCCCATTAGCTTCTCCTGCCATGAAATCCAACCTATCATTGCTCTGAGTTAATTAAAATCTATTATCTTGAAGTCCAAGATGTGCGTTTGACTACACTCATCTTTGTTTACCCTAAAATCAAGAATTCCTGCATTACTACCATTCCTTTCCCCCAGGTTGCTGCTATTTTCATTTAGCTTCCCAATTGGTTAGGATCATATCAAAGAAAATGGATCCCTTTCTGCCTTCTTCCACCACCTGAAGGAGGCAGTGGGCAGCAAGATACATCAGGAATTTCCTGGAAGGACCATGCTTGGTAGAACTTGTTTCCCAGCAGAAGTCTGGATAATTAAAATCCCCCTCCCAAAACTACTGTTCTAAACTCTTTGAAAGATGAGTAGTTTAGTTTTGGAAATCATCATCCGCACCTTCTCAGTTGGATGAGCAATGGCAGTCACCAACAATGGTATTGCTTTTATTCACCCATCATTTATTACAGGACTACTAAGGCTGCCAAGTCTGGACAACCACAAGAGGGCAGCAAACAGTAAGGATTTTCTATATTTCTTTGCTTCCCTCTGGTGGCCATTCAGAGTTTTGCAGTCCATTTTTTGCAGCTCATATAGGACAACATATTTATTTTAAACCAACTGTTCTCTGTAGTGTCACCAAATCCAACATTCACTTGGATTTCTGAGAGATTGTGGATACATGCAATAACATGCAATCTTCAGGTTCAGACCATGTCCTCATAAATGGCAGTTGTTTTACAAAATGGGAGCCTACAATTTCCATGCAACCCTTTTGTATTAACATGTAAGTGCTTATATACAAATACTTGCATATTTGTGGACAGAAACTTTCTTTCTGTTTTAAGATAAGAGATATTGGATAGGAATGGGTTTAGGAAGCAAATATTAAAACATATTCTGAGTGGTATTTCCAATCTGGCTCTTTCCAAATGTCTTAGACTACAAATCCCATTCTATGTAGTACAGTTGGTGGGTATAATGATGGGAAATATATTCCCAATTATCTGAGGGGCCTTACAAAGTCTGGCTTTTAGAATAATTTTAGACATGCAATTCTTTACTCACTTACATGGAAGTGAACCTCACTGAACACAGGAGGACTTGCTTCTGAGTAGACCAGTGTTTCTCAACCTTGGTGACTTTAAGATGTGTGGTCTCCAACTTCCAGAATTCCCCAGCCAGTATGGCTGGCTGTGGAATTCTAGGAGTTGAAGTCCACAGATCTTCAAGTTGCTAAGGTTGAGAAACCCTGGAGTAGACACAGATAGAATCGCATTGTACACTTCTCATTATCACAATCTACAAAAATAACACAGGAGCTGTATTTTAATTGATGCTGATTTGCTGAATAATTCTCCTATTCACAGTTCTCTTTAACTTCTTCTCAAAAGAGGATATATTGCCTAATTTTCTTAAAATAATGTCTTTGAGGACTAGCTGCTAGAAAGGCAAAGTATTCAATTAACAAATAATCCAATATCTCCATTTGATTTTTTAGGTGGGCCTAATAGGGACTTTTGGGAGACTTGAAAGAACAGGTTAGGGATATCGTCATGAAGAAAATCTATCTATGTGGTTGCTAGGAGTCAAAAACAACTTGATGGCACATAATTAATCATCAATCAAAATATGAACTCATTCACTCTGATGGAGATGTTTCTTTATCAGAATATTTTGTTAACCTTGGCTTCTCCAGATTCCTATGCTACCTGGGAATTCTGAGAATTAGTTTCAACAGATTTGGTGGGCACCACCTTGGGTCATGTACTTTCTTTTGCTTACTGGAGTGAATGAGATAATTAAGTAGAAGACTGCCATTAGAAATGGGGCATATGATCAGAAAAGGCATTGCCATCTCTTGTTGAGGCTGCATGCCCAAGTAGCTTTTCATAGTTATCTGAAACATCTCAGCTGACTTAGTGCTTTATCTCTCCCCCTCCACACACACACACAGTTTTTACAAGCACATTAATTTCAACCTACAGTACTGTTTTCCCCTGATACTTCTACTGCTGTGATGTCCTCAACAGACACTGATGTGACATGCAAAGCTCTGAAATAGAGGCTCTAGGGTACTTTATCTCCTGTTCCTGCAATAAGCAGTGACAATCTAAGTTTTCTTCTCCACAGGCTAATATTCATAGTGCTTTCATTAACAAGTCCCTGTGAATTAAGAGGCTTGCAGGGAGGGGAGAGGGACAGGATAGCACCATTATTAGGAGGTAAAGATCATAATGAAAGGTGATCTCCAACTATCTCCCATGCTGTGGACATGAAAGTTACCTGGGCTTTTCCACGTGGATGGTGAAAGACTGCCGAAACAGAATTTTAACCTTTGCATGATACTCATCTAGATTCCGTCTCGGGACCAAGAGTGCAAATGTTTTTGTCCTGAAAGAGGTCTTTATTTGAACCAACTTGACAGAGAATAGGCTACTATGTCTGGCCTGCAGTAGTAATAAAAGCCAACCACTTGGTGGCAGAAAGTGTTTGGTTTTTCTGTCACTCTTTGTACCCTCTAGTGGTTGTCCACATTTCTGCAGCCTGTATCTAAGAGCCCTACAGAGAGTGATTCAATAGGAGAAGCCTTCTGCTCACTGCAGCTACATATGAAGGAGAACTGTATAGTGTAGCAGTCAAGAAAAAGAAAGAAGCTTTAAAATTCAAATGTTATTGTACAAAAACCCTTTAATGCTGGTTGAGGGAGTTTTTCCCCATTATCCTCAGTGCCTCTCAAAAATATCCTCAGGCTTACATGGAGTTTGGGGAACTTGCTGGAATGGTGGAAGAGATGGCATTTGGGTTTTAGCAAGTGGATTGATAAGGGAACATATAACTTCCTGAGTCCATTATGATTCAGAGTGGTCTGTAGACTCCTGACTGGCTAGAAAATAAAATGAGGCAAAGAGAAGAAAATCAGAGAGTTAAGATTCTCAGGTCCTACCTAGACTGATGCCGTCAATGTTCAATGGAAGTGACTGGCAAGAAATCCACATCAAAGACAACATTTCTTCTTTGGGTAATTGATTTTTTTAAAAACTTTTTGCTACTATAAGAGGTGGCAGCAGCCTCCCCCAGCCTGGTATATTCTAGTCATGTTAGGTTTCAATCCAATAATCTGCGGCCGTATCAGGAACATCATAGATTGGACAAGGCTGGCCTGGCCTAGGAATCCCAGTACCTTTTCTCATAGTGGTCTTAGGAGGCTAAAGAGAAAGATTTGAAGGCAGTAGTGCTCTCCTGCTGTAGCCCTCTCAGAGACATATTGTCTTTGAACCTGGGAGTTCTTGCAGATTCACTCTGAATAATACAGAGTTATTGGATTTGCTCAAAGCCATGGTGTGTTGTTTAACAAAGGTTTGTTGAATAAGCCACATAATACCCTAAGCACCAAGCACAATGTGTGAACTCGAAAATCTCCATGGATGTGTCTAATTTTTTTCTGAAATCCATGTATGCCCATGATCCAACAGAGCTCTTCTTATCTTAGCAAAACAAGTTTGCCTAAACAATCTGAAAAATCAGGTCTGTGTACTAATGTCCTATACAGAGAGCTTTTTGTAGGTAAATTATTTTGGGAATCATCAATGATTCTACGACATTTGTTCGTTAAAACTGTCAGTGGCATCTCTTCACTTCCCTTTGCAATAGCCTTGTTGGCTGTGATCTTTGTCACATTCTATCTGCTACTAGCAGAACATTATAACAGTTGTATCACTCTTTCTGAGCAATTTGTCGAATAGCTGTCCTCATACTGTACGTATATGATGGAAAATACTTCACTTTCAGACTTCCAAGTCTGGATATTTATTTGTAGACATGTTTTCCAGAGCACAATCCCTGACCTCAGAGGAGCAGTAAAGAAGAGACAAGAGGATGTCTTGGAGTTTAGAGAAGATATTTGCCTTTACTGTAAGAAGGACAAGAACAACAAATGCAAACAAACCATCTAAAAGCATGAACATTAAACAATTGTGATAGAAAGACAGAAAATGCATTAGATAAGCCTAGGTTATTCTATCTGATAGGTTATGTCTCTTTAAAATTTCAATAAGTTACCGTATTTTTCTGACAATAAGATGCCCCCATGTACAAGACGACCCCCATTTTTCCAACCCCAAATTAAGAAATCAATATTTTAAAGATAGTGCAGAACACATTTTTATTTAGTAATTAGTTAACATTTACCTGATACACTCGGTGGGAGGAGGTCCAAACCGTCTCTCTGCAGCTCTATTTCCGTGCTCTTTTGCATAACTGATTACATTCAAGCACGAGTGAAACTGCCGATAGCTCGTCTCTGCAGACAGACTTCCTCTAATTGGTTTGTTCAGCATCAGCTGACATCAGTTACATAAGGCTCGTGATTGGAGAAGTCTGTTTGGGAGACAAGCTATTTCACTCGTGATTGGAGGCTAGCAATAGGAGGAAGCCTGCCTGCAGAGACAAAGTATGGGCAGTTTTGCCACTGCGTGGTTCTCTCCTCGCTGACTCCCTTGAATAAGACGCCCTTCAATTTTTAGGGTAAGGATTTTAGAAAAAAGTATCATCTTACAGTCAGAAAAATACGGTATATACCTGTCTGCTCAGAAGTAAGTCCCACTGAGTTCCCATTATGTATTGGAATGCAGCTTTATGTTTGTTTAACTTGGCAAATGAATATCCCAAGATTTTACTTTTTGGAGGGCAAAGTCATTGCTGAATCCAGGAGTAGGCAACCTGGGGTCCTCTAAATGCTTTGGATAGCCACTTCCATCAACCCTAGCCAGCATGGTGAATCATAAGGCATTCTGAGAATTATAAACTCCTCGTATGAAGATTGGCTGTTCCTATTGCATCTTCCCACCTAGACAGTTTTTTCTTAAAATGTGGGAATTCTGTCTAGCCTAGGAACTCCTGCCAGTGGATCCAAGGATCATTCAGAAACTCGTTACCTTGCCTTTGAAGATTCTGATTGGATCACCCTTGCCCAGGTCCTTATTATATAGGCAAAATATGACCTTCCAGGAATCCAGAGAAAGCATCCCAGGCAGATTGCTGTCTACCCTCTACTTGAATGCATCCAGTGAAGAGTAGCCCCTCCCCCTGCAACCTCTCTAGGTAGTTGGTTCCACTATCAATTCTTATACTATTAGGAAGGTTTTTACTGTTAGATTTATTGGCTATGCTGGCTGGAGTTGATGAGATTTGGAGCACAGCATTAACTGGAGGACCAACATTACCCATCTATGCTATAAATTGAGTGTAGATGACCCAAGAGCTTAAAGTTGTTGGGTCTTTGGAGCTCCTATCAGCTGTACCACAGATTTCCTTTGGGGCCATTTTGAACCATTAAATATACATTCAAGCCATCACAAGTGTATCTGAATACAAGTTCATTAGCCCAATGACCGCAATGCTGAAGCCTTTTCATATATTGATGCAAAAGTCTCTGATGAATCAGAAATGAAGAAAATGGATAATATCATGATATGCCATTGGATATAGAGTCATTAAAGAAAGAAATATTTATTGTGAGGCTGTTTCATTTAGGCCAGTGTGAAGGCTGTGCAGAGAATGGTTGGAGTTGTTGTTGACCTTGGACCTGGGCATTTGGTGAATGGCTGTGGCTTGGATAGGGATTAGGAGTAGCAAAGCCATTGGCCTTTTAGAAGAAGCCCCACAGAATGGACAATTGTGGGGATACTGGCAACATTCCAGTACTCAGTCTTGCCAATGCTAGACTGTTCCTCTAGGCTTTCCTGCCAATTCATAAGTATTGAAACTCCAGGTAGATGTGCCTCTCCTGAACTCCCATAAGAGACAGGCATGGGTGGTTGCCTAGCACTGGGCTCACAGATCCCCCTCAATGCAGGGTCTCCCCTCTCCTGAAGGTATGTTGGGAGGGCAAGAGGGCAAGGCCATCCTGGCCAGGGCTGCGGTTTGCACTTCTGCACTTACCTGCACTCCTTGCTGCCTCCACCACTCTTCTGATTATGGCTTTAGGTGGAGAAGAACTGCTCAGCGCTCAGGTAGGGCAGGCCAAGGGAGCAGTTCCTCTCCAAGCCCCAAATTAAAGTGCCATCTTAACAAGGGCTGGGGCTTGTGTTTTTCCCACTTGCTTTCTCCCCTGCCCCAATGACCCAACTTTTTTCTATCCACGGGGTGGAAGTGTGGGCCGGCCCTGTCTATGATAGTACCATGATGTGTGGCTAGAGTAGGGCTACCCCTTGGCTTGCCCTTTCTTGACACAGAGATAGTACATGGATGAGACCAGGTTGCACAGACTTCTGCTGTATGAATGAGGTGCTTTATGTTGATCTGGGCCTCTGGCAAGCTGGGCCCTCCTTTTCCCTTCCTTCTGGTCTTCTTCAGTCAGCTGTCTAGTTGGCTCTTTCCTCACATCTGACACCTCCTGAAATGGCAGCAGGTAATACTACCTTCTTTGGGGTTCATCTTCACAAATCAAGATAAGCATGCCCCATCAGGCTTTCCCATTCCTAAGTATTGTTGCAGACCACAGAAAATCACTTGGAGGTTTGCCTGAAGTCCATGGCCATGAGTTTGAGACCCCTACTTTAGTATGACTATAACAGGCTCCACTTATTTCTATTTCTTTATCTCTTCCTACGGCCTCTGCCTAAGCTGCTAATACTAGGAGTTGTAGTCCCAACACATCTGTAAAGTATCAGTTGGGGAGTTTTCCACACCATTAACTCAATACTTTCATGTGGTCAGATGCAACATTTCTACTACGGCCGAACCCTTTCTCAGATTTTTTCTAACCAATCTCACTTATTTGTGGCTGGGGATAATGAAGCTTTTCTTGATTTCCCCTATTAGTTGTATAGGAGATGTTGTAAATCCACTGGGAAACTTTGGTAACTGGCAGTCTTTAAAACCAAGTAAGTGAATTAAACACCCTGTTGCTGTTTCCAATCTTACACCATTATTTTGTGACAACAGCAATAGCAATAGCTGTAAGATTAGAATATAAAATGCAGTGAATTCCCACATAGTCTACGGGCAATCTGCTGAAGCACTACTGTACTTCTTTCTCTTACAAATGCCAGTTAGAAGTCCACAGATGAACTTGATGGACTGTAGGTTCAAGGAACAATTCTTATATCTGAACTCCTATGTGGAAGCTAAAACTGAGCAATCTCTACTGGCAAATGGTGAGAGCAGTGCTATTTGCTGTTAACCTGGAACACAAAGTCTTTTTTCTTCAGAAGCCATTTCAGTGAAATCCATGGAATTGGACTCCACATAGGGTTGGGCTGATAGGCTTTGAAGAGTCAGCATTTCTCTTGGGAACTCTGTGTTCCCACGTAAGCTATGTTATGATAGTAGGGAGCCCGCAATGAAAGTCAGTGTAGCTTTTTCATATCTCAACATGGTTTGCTCAGAGTTTGTTCAAAAAGTCTTTTCCATGTCAAGGCAATGTGAAGTGAGGGTTAGAACTAGGTCTTTGGCACGCACTATATTGTGTTTCACATTATTGTCATGTCAACTCTATAGACAACTGGATGTCAAGGACTAAATCAGCTGCTTTTTATTCACAATGCACATGCTTTATCATTGAACTGCAGTATTTCCTACTGAGTTAAAGCCTCATTTCTGCAATAATCTATCCATTGTTTGGGTAGGATGAATTCTAGATCATTTTTTGGCTGAGTTCACACGTAGCACTAAGGTACAAACGTGGCTCGTTTGGTTTTTGGCTTGGCATAATGCGTAAATCAAATTATTGTGACTTGTAAGCCTTGATGTAGCTTAGTGCACGGTGTAAGCAAGATCCCTAGGTCACTTGTTCAGTTAACCATGGTTAAACAAGCCATGACCTAATGCAAGATATAAATGCAAAAATAGCAAGCAGTAGCAGAGATGGGTGAAGGCTGACTGATGCTGTACTGTGCCTAGGATTTAGCTTTTACTGTGGCGTAGAAAGCGTTGGCACAGAAACACTTGTTCCATTTTCAAAACGGCTTTCCAATTTGGCTCAGGCTAGAACATGTTTTGCTTCGCAAAGTTCTGTGGTAGTTCAGCACCGAGGTGAATTGGCAGCAAAGCCTAGAGGAACAGCAGCTGCTGCTGGAGGTCACGACCGAATTGCATTGGCGAGACGGAGTATAGGAAAGTTGCCAAAATCCAGTCAAAGACTTTGTGAGCCCAAGATGTGAGCACGATAAATGAAATGACTAAATCGTCTACCTTCCCTGAGTGATGTTGCATCAAACTTTGGAAAACTTTTTTTTCCACTTTATGCCAGTGTTCCTCAACCTTGGCGACTTTAAGATGTGTGGACTTCTTAAAGGCTGGCTGGGGAATTCTGGGAGTTGAAGTCCACACTTCTTAAAGTCGCCACGGTTGAGAAACATTGCTTTATGCAATGCTGCCACATTAGCCAATCATGTATAATGCACTCAGCAGGAATTATACAGAGAATCGTTTAGGAAAGCATGATTGCTTCTAGAGTACGGGAGAGCAATCCAGGCTGTGGAGTCACTTAACTTTTGCATGTTTTCGTGTTGTTGCGCTGTCAATTGTGTGTTTTTTTAAATAAATCAGAGAGGTGACAGCAACTACCCCCCTCTCTACAGAAAAAAAGTGTTATGCATGATATATAACTCAAGAGTGTTGACAGGATACCCATCTAGTTGAAGCACAAGCTGTTTTCATAAAATCTTATCAGCCAAGAGTGTCTGGGAGCCTTTCCTTTCTTTTGTTTTGCCAATATTACAGCAGGCTTCTTCTCCTCCTGCTTCCAGGCGCTCTGTAAGAGTGGCCAATTCTTCAATATCCATCAAGCCTCCTGCAGGGGACACCAGCACATACAGCGTAGCTCTCCAAGCTCCGGGAGTTTCCCATCACAAGATGTCATGAGGACCCAACACTGAGGGCTTTGAAAGAGGAGAAGAGGCAGTCTGTGTCTAACAATCACGGTGACAGCATCTTACCGCTTTATCAGAGGGGCAGAGTTCACATCATGCAAAGCCATCATGGGATTGATTTGGGTTTGGTTTAGTATGTTGTATGAACCTTCTCATTATGGCTTATAACCATTTGTCTGGCTTAGCTTGATGTGTGAAATGTACAGGTTACTCGGTACTGTAGCTTAGTTAGTAAAACACAGTTAAGCAAACCATGTTTAGCCTATTACATGAACACGATCAACATTTTCTTCTCAGCAAGTCACAACACACTGGAGTTTTGCAAAATATGCTTCTGTTCACACATCACAATTAACCTGGCAAGATAAAGATTTTGCTGCTGCATTCAAAGGACATACAAAGCTAGATGACTGTTAACTTTGCTTTTTTTGCGGGGGGATTATCTGATGTGCAAACCTAATGTTTTGGTTAATTTAGGATTTGGTGTATTGTGTGAACCTAGAAAATAGGTTAAACGAGCAACCGAGTTAATCACATTGTGCAAATGCAGTCTGTATTTTGGCTGTATTGCTTATAGCTGCGTGTCAAACAGTCTATCTTGAAGGTAGTTTTCTAGCAGTTCTTCATTCCTAACACTGTGCCATGATTACTAATGTGATTAATATGCTCATGATTTCTTATTTCCTAAATACTGACATTGTTTTTGCCATTCCAAAAAATTCTCAAAAACCCCCTGTCCTCATCTAAAATTGATGTTAGGCCCACCCACTTTCACTTGTCTTTCTGCCCTATTGAAACAGTCTTCTTTTGAAATAGTGTGGATTGTTTCTGCTCCAAAGGCTGGGTTTAATTCTGTTTTCACCATTTTTTATCAAAATAGCACTGTTACAACAGTCAGCGTTTCCCGTAGGTCTGGAGTATCCTTTCCCACCAGTGTTCCTTCAGATTTTTTGGGATTACAATGCCCATAATTCCCAGTCATCAGATTGTAGCTCTGTAGAAGGAGTTAGACTGGGAATGGCTGATCCCCCAGATGACATGGGTTTTTAGTTCCAAGAATCTACTCAACACATCTGGAGAACTGCAGGTTGGTTTGGCTTCATTTAAATAGGAGGGGAAAGAGGAAACCGTGACAGTGTTTACTGAACACATTTCACCAGATGAGGTAAAGCTCTAGCAGATGTGTTCACACAATATCCTAATTTTGGCTAAAGTTAAACTTGTGTATCTCTGTGTTTTGTGGGTTTGCATGGCATGCGAGCCCAGTCTGTTTGGTTAGTTAATTGTTCAATGTATTGTGAGAACCCAGAGTATGGGCTGGATTCAGTAATGATAGAATCCTATAGCTGAGAGGGGCCTTGGAGGTCACTTGGGTCCACTTTCCAACCCAGTGCAGGATCTAGTAGAGCCCCTCTACCACGTAACTGTCCAGCCTCCATCTGAAGATGTCCAGTGAAAGAGAATTCTCCCTTCATGTAGCATCCTCTTCTACTGGCTAACAACTTGGAGAGTTTAAATGTGTTAGGCAATTGCAGCAACCCATGTGGGAGAGAAATCAGATTTTGTGTGAACTTCTGCTATGGACACTGAAGAAACCCCACCCTCCCCCAAAAGCCTTTGTGTAAGTTCTGCATGGGATTACTTTGGTCTCTATCCTTTTCTCAATAGTTCAGGTAATGCTACCATTAAAGGCAAAGTTTTTTTCCTGCAGTTTCATAAGTGTGAAGGCAGAATTTTTGCCTAGTGCTGCTTGCTCTAAGTTGTGAGTCACTGGGAAGAGCTGCCCTTGGAAATGAGCTTCTTTAGGTTGCTGTAGCTGCTGGCAGTGAACAGGGTTCTTGTCCTCTCCCTTGCTAACCTCTTTCCTCATAATACTCACTTTGGAGCTTTGAGTCTGAAATCCCTATGGATGTTTTAGAAAATAATTCTTTCCTTGCCTCCTCTCTCCATCCCTGGTTCAGTTCTCTTTTTCCAGAAGGTGGCTGATTATGATCACTTAGGCTTGGATGAGTCATCATATGATTTGTGAGGCTGGGGAAAAAATAGCTGGAAAAGAAGAAAAGGCAAAGACGAGAAAGAGGCACAGCTAGCTGTTGAGGGCTAGGTTTGTCCAATACTGTTAATTGGATTAGTAGTGCATTGTGTGGACCCCTTAATACAGTTGTTCTCACTTTGCAACTGCCTAAAATGATGCATGAATTTGTATGATGCCCCCCCTCAAATAAAACTAATGATTTGAGCAAGCAATAAAAATACACTGTTAATAATTAAACCTATATCTCTGTTTCACAGGGGGTCTCCAACATTGTAGCATAGCAACTGCCCACTACAGGCATGTGGAGCCAAAACTGGGAGCAAAGCCCAGGGCGACTTTTGATGGTTATCCTACTTTGCCTGTGTGAGCATCATTATGTGTTTGGTTTGGTTGGTTGGTTTTAACGGTGACCATCCTTTAAGTTCTCAAGCCCCCTCCCTGACTCAGAGTTTGGGAACCCCTATATTCAGAAGTAGGCCATTTTAACCCAAAATGCACAGGGCAGTTCTGCCTCAATGCCCTCCCCTCCTTCCAAGAGCTGAGTCAATTGTGAGGTGGTGTCCAGGCCCTGCCCAACCATTCCTGCAGCAAGGTTGAGAATACCAGGTCTTCTCCCTCACAAGCTTGGCAGTAGCAGGACGCGTCATCTAAACACTGACTGCCTGTAGTGTCCCAAACTGTGCCCACAGCTGTGGGTTTGACCAGAGGGGAAGTTAGGATGCCTTCTGTGTGCCTGTGTCTTGGCTTGGCTGAGCTTACCACCGGCTTTCTTAAAAACTTGACATGCCATTGCATCAAGCCAACAAGCCTCTTTTTTTTTTTGCTGGGTACAATTTTACAGCAAGGAAGATAAAAGGCTGTTGCCAGTTCCAAGGGCCTTTGGTGCTGTGCTACAGTTTTTATGCGTGACTGTAGCATTTACAACCCTTTCAGGAATCACCTGACAGAATAATATTATGCATCTTCACCTTCATCATTTAAACTTTTGTCTTTTGAGATGCATTATTGACATGATGAAGTCTTGCGAAGACCATCTTGATGCAAGGCGCCAAGGGATAACTGGTAAGACTGGAGGAAACCATTTGTGGCATGCTGCCCAACCCATCAGGCACTTTAGGATTTAAGGCTGGTCTGCAAAGCCCCGATGTATCTCTAGATGGCAGCAAAGAGTTAGAGTTTTACGTATTTCTTTGTCATCATCTTGCATTTGCTTATATTTTTTTTTAGCCCAGGTTGGGCTGTGCAGCAATCCAAATTCAAAGGACAGAATGTGATTTGGTATGCATATTGATACACAGATAATAACTACTGGAACAGCTTAAATCAAACGTGTCTTTTGATAGGACTGCATGCCATCTGTGGAGGGCAGCTGCATGAACCCAGGAAAAGAGCAGGTGCTTTAAAGTGTTTCCAATAAGCGTTATGTGTGCATCAACGTGTGCTCTGAACCGTGTTTTGCCTTCAAATCTGGATCTCTACAAAACTGTAATGGCATCTTTATTACTATCCCACTGACTGGATTAATCTTGTGATGTGAATGCAACCTATAACTAAACTCATCCGCTAGGGTAAAAGTTAGGGATCCATACGAGGTCATGATTTTATGCAGAAGCAGTCCCTAATTAGGCTCTGTTAACCTGATAAGTTAAAGACCTAATGGTTCTATGTGTACATCATGCTGACTGACTGAAGATTGACTGAAACAGATGGGCATGTTTAGTCTTTAGAAGAGAAGACTACAGTACAGGGAGATACGATACCTGTCATCAGATAACAGAAAGATTGTCATGGAAAACCTTTTGTACTCTTTCACTCCACAGGCCAGAATACCAACGAACAAAAATTGCAGGAAAGTTGACTTTGATTAAGTGTTACCAGAAACTTTCTAATTGTAAAAGCTATTTGACAGGGGAACAAGGTATCCCAGGGGTTGATGGAAGTATTTAAATCGGTTACACCAGTGTTTCCAACCTTGGCAACTTTAAGATGTGTGGACTTCAACTCCCAGTTGCTGGCTGGGGAATTCTGGGACTTGAAGTCCACACATCTTAAAGTTGCCAAGGTCGCATGAGATCTCACTTTACAACCGCATCGCTTAGCGATGGAAATTCCGGTCCCGATTACCATTGTTAAGCAAGGACTACCTGTATGGGGACTGGGCATCATGTAGTTCCTGATCTGCCTGGAGCTTCATTGTTCCCTTTTTGCAGCTCATTGCTGAAAACTGACAGCACAGAGGCATGCTTTGATAGCTGCTCAAAGTATACACTTTCTTACAGAAACATCTACCGTCATTATTTTTTTAAAGAAAAATGTTAAAGTATGAACCAAAATAGCATTGCATGTTTAAAGCGGATTTTACCTCTTTCTTTGTATAAATAATACTCCTGTCAAGATACTACTGAAATTCTGCCCTTCAAGCTGTGAAAGGAATGACCTTCCTAAATCATGAAGCGTTCATAGTATCTGTCCTTTGGCAATGTTACATTTATTAGATGTGTCCTCTTGAGGATATTTTCAGAGTCTTGAATTCATCTACAAGACTAACCAGTAGGACTTTGAGTGTCTCCCCTCTAAAACTAAGAATGAATACAGAGAAAGAAAAAAAAGAAGGGGAAGGAGGAAACTTTTTAAAATCTGAGACATATGGCCTGCTTGAAAAAAAACAGTGTTTTGTCTGTATGAGAGGAAGAGACATTAAAGGTCACATTTGTAGACCAATACCATGTGTCTGAGATCTTTGATGGTGAGGCCCAAGATGTGGAACAAGCCAATTGCCTGTATCCAAACTCTGAGGGAAATCAGCTATGTAATGGAGCTCCAGTTATCTTCATATGTGTGGGTTGAGCTTTGAGCTCTAGGAGGGATGTTGTCAGCCCTACAAGGTAGAGCAGACTAAGCAACCAATGCCGTATAGGTCAGGACGATTCTTATTGTAACAGCTGCAGTAACAGAATCTTGCAAGTATGAATGTGCTTCCCGTCTCCCTCATTTTATCTTCATGTGAACTAGGGAGGGGCTTGTCTGAGATTTTTTTTTCTTTTTTTAATAGTCATCTTATTAAAGATTACAACTGCAAAGATAAAAAAGAATATAAACTAAAAAGGAATAAAAAATAGAAGGTGCAGAAAAGAAAAAAATAGAAAAATAGAAAAGAAAGAAAAAATAAGAATTTAGTAAAGAAAAATAAAAGAAAGAAAGAAATGACTTCCCCCTTCATCATACCAAGCTTAAAATACAACACATGATCTCTTCCTCCCATATCCCATCTCTTATCTATGAACAAATCTTTAAAGCCTCGTCATTTCAGTCGTGATCAGCAAAACTCCATTAAGGGTTACCAGAGATAATAACGTATTTGTTTTAACCTTGATCAGATAAACTAACGTTATACTCCTTTCTTTTACTTTTAACAATCTTCATCTTTAGTCCCTTCAAATAATGCCCTTGAACTTGATTTCTTTTCATTTTTTCTTTGTCCCTTCTCACAAAATGCTCCAAAGCTTTAACAAGCCTCTTTTGTAAATCCAATATAGGAAAATTATCCAGGTCACTCTTGGTTTGTTATTTGCATATCCCTTTTAATTATTAAGACATCAGCTGGTTTCTTTTGTATGTCCAGTGTAGCATCTTTTTCCGTATCAGTCTTGTAGCCTGTCATTTTTAAATCTATTTTCAGATCAGTCTCTATCTTGTCAGGTAAAACTTGTTCCTCTTTCATAACATTTTTGAAACACAGTCTGTCTATAGAGGCAGACACTCTTAAAACTAACTTCTGGGTCCATTGTTCAAAAATATCCTTCAGTATGTCCAAGGTTAAAATATTTTGTTTCATTCTGTATTAGTAAGTCAAATTTAAGTGTTCTTCTTTAATTGTAATCTTTAGTTCCTTCTGGTTCTCTCTAGTGTCCAACATCCTATCATTTTTTTAAAAATTCAAAGCAAAAACATTTTTCCACAGGAAGGATTCTTATGATTAATTCCAAAATCTTATTTCAAATCCATCTGGACCTTTAGTCCATTTGTAATTTTCCAAAATCAAAGTTCCCATCACCCTTTTGCTGTTTATTCCTACACACAAACATTTTAGTCCTTAAACTTGTATTTAAAACTTCTTTTGCTAAGGATTGAAGGAAACTCACCCAGCATTTTCAGACTTGTTGATCCAAAGGTTCCTAATAGCTAAAAAGAAGTTAACAAGCAATTTCTGAACATGATTAGAAAAGGAAGTATGCAAACCCAGAGTCCTTAAAGATGCCAAACATGGTTTGAGCAAGGTGGCTACTCCCTCATCTCCCAGAGCTCTAACCCACCAGAGACTGCTGTCTTGCAGTCTCCTCACAAGGAGTAACTGTCTGGAGCACTTGTGGGCAATCTCAAGTCCTCTCCTTGTCCCGAGAAGAATTATCGAAGAGCCAGTCTACTTGCTGGTTCTTCATTCTGCTGCAATCATCAGCTCCGCTTTTAGCAGAGCTTTCTTCAGCTCATCATTTCTTCTCTGGAAGTCCATTTGCAATGTTTTTTCAAGTTATTTTCTTGGCCAGGGCTCAAGCCCTGTTTATCTGACCATTGCCTTGGTAGCAGCTCTTCCTCCTGTCCTTCAAGGCTATTCCCTATTCCCTCTACAGATGTATTGTGTTGGAAGTGTACAGATCAAACAGAGTGAGGCAAGGACACTACAGGATAAATAATTTCTCCCATAAGGGAATGAGCAAATGGCTGCATGCTTCTGCTAGGTTATTTCAGAAAAAGTTCCATCTTTCATTCTTCCTTGTTCTTAAATAGATGTGCTTGCAAACTCTAATGAGGAAGGTGGGACCCCATGAATGAGATTGAAAAGAAGCCTCTCTAGCATTTCTGGATAAACAAAGTGAATGCTGGGCTTCAGACAGGAAAGATTTGTCCAGTTGTTATTTCAGGATAAAGTGAATGCTTATTCATGTAGTTGCTTCCATGAACTATTGTCCCTGATCTTGCAAAGATTAGTTTTGTAGTAAAAATATATCCAACAATATATTTACAAAGATCCTTCCTTCCAGAGGAGGATGTGCAATCTTATATCGCAGAGGGAACCAAACACCAAGCTTCCTTCTGAGAAAAAAAAAAATCTACAATTGCCCAGTTCCATTAAATAATATACAGACTAGATTTGCATAACTGTAGAGCTTTGTAAATTGGGGTTTATGATTTAGTGTATTGTGTTAGCTCAACCAATTTCAGTCTATTCAGTAAATCATGGTTAAATAAATAATGGCTTAGCACATTCAGGACTCAAACTTCCTAGTTTCCCTTGTCCTTTCCAAATACGGGGCAGAATCAGCCTCTGATCATGTCATCAGGGCCTTGAGATGGAAGGCAGGACTCTTCTTCCCATCATTCATCTCCAGGGATAACTTGGTGGTAGGTCATGAGTTTACAAGCAAAAGAATCCTGATTTCTTCATCTCCAGCTGGATCTGGGAAAAATTCTTATGTAAAATCCCAGTGAACTGTTGCCAGTCACTGGCTGGGTTCATCTATGGAAGTAAACCATGGTTTCTTGAATAAGTCAACATTGTCAGGTTTGTACAACAGGTTAAACTATAAACCATAGTTTACAAATGCTCAAGATTGGGTTTATGCAATATGCTATATATTGGCTTAGCTTGGCAGACAGTTTGATTACCTCCATTCCTGACCTGCAGGGCAGTTTTTGTCTCCTCTGAACCAAGTCCCAGATTGAAGTCTGTTTACTAAAACTTCTCAGAGTTCAGTAGAGCTGCTCTCTATTGGCCTCTTCTTCTCCACTTAAAAATATAGTTTGGTTCTACGTTCCATTCCTTGTTAGACATTCTAGATATTTAGGAAAGCATAATTATATTGTTTGCAATCATCTCCATACTATGATATAGGCCAGTGTTTCTCGACTTTGGGAGCTTTCAGATGGGTGGACTTCAACTCCCAGAGTTCCCCAGCCAACCTGGCTGGGGAACTCTGGGAATTGAAGTCCACCCATCTGAAAGTTGCCAAGGTTGAGAAACCCTGATAAAGGCAAATGTTTGGTATTTGGCAGTGTGACTGAAATGTTATGTACTGCTGGATAGAACATTGTCATGGCTTGCAGAGAAGGTCCGAGATTTCAAGGATGAGTGATGATGATCAGTATGGGATTCACGATGGTGGCCTTCCCCATTCTGCTGCAAGCCAGACATTTTGGGACTATAATTCCCAGAATTCCTAGCTAGCACAGTACCAGGTTAAGGGAAGCTGAACTTTAAGACACATTGATCTGAAATTGCTGGAAGGAAGGTGATAAGTGATGCCAGGAGAGGGAGAAGCATCTTTTAGCATCTCTAAATCCAGTGTCTTTCTCCTCTTCGCTGCGACATTTTAGGACTGTAGTATTTGATGAGTAAACATTGCAAGATGCTCAAAGTTTTTGCTTGCAACTTTTGTTATCTGATCTGCAGCTGCTTCAGCACCATTTACATTTTCCTTTTTTTTTTTTTTTAGTAGAAAAGTCATCTAGCCAGCAACCACTAGGAATTCAGTCATAAATGTATGTACCTGGAGATAAGCCTCACTTGATTCATTGCTTCTGAATATGTCCTATTGCACTTATACTGAATATAGAGATGCTATGGAAACATACTGTTAGAGATGGCTAGAATATGATGGCAAATGACTTATTACCTCACGCTGAAGAGGTGGGTAACAAGGAATGTATCCTAACCAAGTAGCCAAACTACTTCCTTTATTTATTTGGGGCTTTTTTATGAGAGTCAAGCTGAGTATTATAACCCATCACTAACCAGTAATCTGAGCTGACGGGCAAGTAATCTGCAGGCATGGAGATAGATGCTGCCACCATGACTGTAATATCTCCAGGTGGAAAATCAGTGAGATGGTAAGAAGGACAGTTTGCCCTGGTTCCCCTCAAATCCATTTGCAGCAGTGAGGTGAAACGCCTTGTTTGGGTAAAGTGCCCTGGAATTTTAATTACCCCTCACTCTTGCACAGCACGACTTTTAGCCTAGTTGCAAACTCAGTTGCAATATATGACAAATTAGAACAGAGCGTGGAAGCATCCCTTTGAAAGTAATGCACTGTAAAGCAGGATCACTCACTGGAGTTTTGTTCCGTGAGGCGTCCACACGTCATTACATTTAATAGAGTAGGGGCATCTCAATCCAGCCAGGGGGTGTGAAAGTGCTGGCAGGGTTGCTTCCTTCTTTCCTGGGTCACTTGCCTCTGTGCAGGTTGCTCAGGCACCTGTTCCAAAGGGATGCAAAAGATCACCCCAAAGGAGAGCTACTTCAATGAAGACAGGTGTTTGCAAAATGAGCCGTTATTTTGGCTCAGCTTCAAGACATCATGAAATGGCTACCAAGGGGAGGCTGGAATTTTATTAGCGTGCTAGTTGCCTCCAGTGGCTAGCTGCGTGCTGTAGCTTGTCAGAACTGCCAAAGTGAAGGGTTTGTGGCAAGAAGAAGAGCCACGTGGTAGCAAAGAATCCACACGGTGAGCCGTTGCAAACAGATAGCTCACCGTATTAAAAAGCCGTGCCGTGGATCCAGCCATCTCCGCGTGCTGCCTGTTGCACGTGAAATGAATAGTAAATTTATGTGGAGTCTTTTCTTTCTCTTTTATAGGAAGTTTCCCCAAATGCTAATCTGAATGAGCAGATGGGCTTCTTTCTAGGTATTTCTTTGAAACACAGAATGTGCATGGATTGCCACCATTGCCGTTTTAATTCTTAGTTTTCCCTCAGAGAGCTCCTAGAATTGTAATGTGCAATACAGGTATACCATACTGTCAAGTCAAAAGGTATGAATTAAATATGTATCTATGTTCAGCTGTCATACTGATTTAGAAGAGACCAAGTATGTTTTCTTGTTTCATGGAGTGGGACAATCCACCAGGAGTGTTGTCATAGATCAGTGTTCCTCAAACTTGGCAATTTTAAGACATGTAGACTTCAACTCCCAGAATTCCCCAGCCAGCATAGATGGAACAGTTTGACCAATAGCATGATATAAGGGCAAGGCCTATGAAAGGGCTGAAAGTAATGCCATAGATAACACTAGGGCAATGCTTCATTTGGGACCATAATCTAAAACTCTATAACTTGATATGCAGATAAGTTGAATTTAGTTTCTGTGAGTTGCTCCCAAAATGCTTCTAGGTAATATCCCTAAATCAGTGGCTGCTCATGTAATGGATCTGAATGTTGCCACTGCTACAGAGAGGTAGTCAAAGGAGTGGAGGATCCATTGCTTTGCCAATAGATCACACTTGAAGTCAGGAGGTAGGACAAACGCCGATGTGTGGGTGTTTGTATCAGGAGTAAGCAACTTGGTGCCCTGCAAATATATTCATGAATGTTGGACATTCTGACTATGGCTGATAGAGGCTAAAGTTTAGAACATCTGGAGGGCACCCAGTTGCTTACCCTTCATTTATGTAACTACCCATGCCCACATTTGGCGAAACTGGGCATTCAAAGCCCATCTGTTTACTAGCACCTTAACTGCTCATGCATGCTACCACCAAACTTTGTCTTCCAGTAAGGGTGTGGGCTCCCTTCTTCTTTAATTGTCAGTTAGCAACCTTTAATCCAGTTATATAAGTCATTTTGGAGGGTATTGGACAGATGGAATACCCGGGAATTGACAGTGTTTTTTTAAGTTAAATATTGAAAAGAAAAAGTCACCTAAATTTAGGAATACTATAAAAATACTTCATGCCAAAAGCAAAATCCATGGCTTTGCTGGAGTAGCCAACCTCACTGAAGATGTTTTAAAGAAGCGTATGGTGGGTAAATGACTGCTATCTTACTGAAGTGCTGGGGAGACAATACTTTAACATTCAGAATAAATTTCTATTATTGCTAATAATGTTTCAGCTTAAATTTCATTAATTGGTTAAATTTCTTTTTTGATGAGTACAGGATGGTTTTCTGGATAGCAAGAATGTTAATCTGAGAAAACTTTTAGCTGACCAATTGGTAAAATTGCTACAAGAAAAGATGAGTCCATATTAGACTGTGCAAATTAACCAAGATCATACTGAGGTTTGAAATTTAAAGATGACAGTATTCAACTCAGATCTGAGATTCAGAGCAGATTCAAGATTCAGTATGATAAATATTTGATCATGAGGTGTAGTGTGAAAATACCAAAATGGCTGTAGCTGCTTTATTCTTTTACTTTTATTTTTTTATAATAATTTGTATTAAAGTTTAAAGATACAAAGATAAAAAACTCATATGAACTAAGAAAAATATAAAAAGAAAAAGTGCTGAGAAAAAGAAAAAAAATTAGGAAAAAAACTTCCCCCTTCATTAAGACAAATACAAACAATTTCAGTAACTTATCACCTTCCCTGACATTTCAACAAAAGATCTCTTCTTCCCATATTTCGTCTCTTATCTATAAACAAATTATAAAGCCTCAAGGTCATTCAGTCCGAATCAGCAAAAGTCCATTAAGAGTTACCAGAAATAACAATATATATATTGTTAACCTTAATCCAATAAGTCAGTTTCATATTCCTTTCCTTTACTTTTAACACAGTAATTTATCACTTTCTCCAAAAATACAACAAAAAGAACTCTTCTTCCCATATCTTATCTCCTATCTATAAACAAACCTTTAAAGCCTCGTCATTTAGACCTAGTCAAGAAAAACCCATTAAGAGCTACCAGAAACAACATATATACATTAACCTTGTTCAAATAAACCCACTTTGCATTCCTTCCATTGTCTTTTAAGAATCTTGATCTTTAATCCCTTCAAATAGTGTCCTACAAGTTGATTTCTTATTATTTTCTCTTTGTCTCCTCTCAGAAACTCCTTCACAAGTTTGGCATGTCTCTTGTAAATCCAAGATAAGAAAGCTATCCAAGGCACTCTTCTGAGTTATTATTTGTATGTCCCCCTTAATTATTAAGACATCAGCCAGTTTCATTTGTAAATCCAGTGTAACATTATTTTCCATATCATTCTTGTAGCCTGACATTTTTAAATCTATTTTCAGATCCACATTCAAATCAGCTTCAATCTCTGTTTTATTCAGTAAAATCTGTTCTTCTTCCATAACTTCTTTTTAATCCATTTTTATAATAGCAGACAATCGTAAGAGTAATTTCTGAATGCATTGTTCCCAAATATCTTTGAATTCTTCCACAGTCAAATAATATTGCTCCATTCTGTATTAATGGGTCTTTTCTCCTTTAATTATAATCTTTAGTTCTTTCTGGTTCCCTCTAGTCAACTTTCAAAGTCCCCTCTTATGATTTACTTTTTATCAACACTCTCCCATGGGAAGGTTTCTTACAGTTAGTTTGTTTTATTTTTATATATGTATATGCTATATATAATATTGTGGTGGTTAGAGCTCTGCCTTTGATGCAGGAGACTGGGGTTCAAATCCCGGCTGGTACCTACCCCCTAACACTTCACCTGCTTACCTCAAATATGAGAGCAACACAAACTAAGAGAGTCATGCTGGCTCGGACGTTGCCCAGATTAACAAGGTCTGTGTCAGATGTTGGGGACCCAGGACAATCTGACAATAAGTGGGCTACTGCAACAAACCATACATGGACGAGACAAGAGAACTTGGAATTGATGGAATGCTACTACAACAGTAGACCTAATGAGGGGATATATGAAACGTATGAGGGAACTATGGATGGACAGAAGACCTATATCCACACTAATTGAGAAACAACTAGTTACCCAGCACTTCAACATAGTGACATGTGAGGAAGCTGCTCTCACGACGTGAGACAGACCAACTCCACATTACAACCCAGACTCAAGCAGACTTGGAAGAACAACTGGATGTGCAGCCGACACCTGAAGCTGGAATGTCACTGCCACCCCCTCCATTACAGAGCACAGCAGCTAATATGAAGCATAAGATCATGGATAAACTAGCTATAGTCAACCCTCGAGACTGATTACCGAGGCTCAGTGGAGAAGTACCATCAGATAGTATGCTAGAAGATGCCAATAGAGCCCTCACAACAATCCCTACTACCACCATAACTCAAACCAATGAACTGCTTTATGCTACAGCCGCTGTAATCCTGGAAATGCTTGGCTACATGATGAAGAATAACAGCAGTACATACCCCCCACCCCCCGGAAAATGAGGTTGGAGGCTAAGATCAAGGCAGAGTGCAGTGCTAGAAACAGCTAAGATAGTGCGAAGAACCCTCAAACTCCCAGGCCTCTGGTAGGGGACCCAAGATTGAGGAAGAAACATACCACCCATAGGGGTGAGAGGGGATTTTTTTAATATATAGTAACATTTTAAATAACCCACAGGAAGTGTTCTTGTAATTAATTCCAAAATCTTATTTCAAGTCCATCTGGCCCCTTAATCCATTTAGAAAACTCACCCAGTGTAATGAAACTTGCCCTTCTGAAGGTTCTTAACATCCAAAAAGCCATTAACAAGCAATTTCCTAAAGTGGTTAAGAAAGGAAGTATGTGAACCCAATGTCCTTTTGAAGGCACTGAATCATGCCTTAGGCAAGATGACTTTCTCCCGGCTCCCAGAGCTCTAAAACCTGCCAGAGACCATTGTCTTCCAGTCTCGTCATGGGCAGCCATTCTGTGGAGCATTTGTGGGTGATCCTGGTCCTCTCCTTGCTCCAGAGAGGAGTTCCAAGGAGCTGATCCATTCACTGGCTCCTCTTTCTGCCATGGTCATCAGTTCCGCCCTTGCCATCTGAAATGTCTTTTCAAGTTATTTTCTTGGCCTGGACTCAAACCCTGTTTATCTGACCATTGCCTTGGTAGCGGCTCTTTCTTCTGTCCTTGTCCTTTGTCCTTCAAGGCCATTCCCTATTCCCTCTACAGATGTGTTGGAAGAGTATTTATTCTTCCAACAAGAAGAGGATGGTTATGTTGTTTTTGTTGATAATAATGATGACAATTTTGCAGAGTGGGATGAAAATAGCAGGGAAGATAGATCCTTTAGATGGCAGTACCCCTGCAAAGTTTCAACTGGATATCAAGGGTTTTGTTGCAATTTTTTTTTTAAATTTTCCCTTTGCAGTTGTTTTAAGGCAGAGTTATGGGTGTGAGGACAGAACAGAACAACAGACTCCAATTTGTCCAGGAAAAAGCTTTTTAAAAAGTTTTGTTGAACTAATGCAAATTCTGACTTGTTCCAACTTAAAAATAAAAATGTTCAAATACTCTTTTAAAAGCAAGCTCTTGCTCCAGAGTTGCTGGGAGTCAGGCAGCATATAAATAATAATAATAGTAATAACAACAACAACAAGTAGTCTTTGCTAGGTGACTGCCTCATACAGCAACTATTCACAGTCACAGTGGTGATGATGAAAAAGTAACTTAGCAACCAGTTCTTGCATTTACGACCTTCACAGGTCTGTAAAGCACAGAAAAGCTGAAGTAAGATCACAAGCACAGTCTCGGTTCACACAGCAACTGCTTCACTTAACAATCGCATTGCCAGTCCCAATTGTGGTCACTAAACAATGACTGTCTGCATTATCATCATCATAGATTGATCATTTCGTGATCACTTTCTTTTCTGGGTTGTCAGGCTTGTTGGAATGGCAGACTAGTAAAGTTAGCCTCTGCTTGGAATATACATTACATCCTTTTTATGTAACATGTTTTAAAAATATGACAAGTATGCGTGTTTTCACTATCGCATGTTATAATATATTCTGATATGAGAAGATGGTCTGTTAGTATTTATTTGTTATGCAGTGATAGCTGAGTGCAGCACAAGGCCTATTCCCACCACCACCACCACCACCACCACCCACATACAACACAACAACTATCCCTTTAGGTAGATTGGGCTAAGAGAGAGAGTGACTGGCCCAAAGTCACCCAGTGAGCTGCTATGGCAGAGGGTGGACCAGAACCTGAATCTCGCTGCTCCTAGTCCAACTCTTTACCCACTACACCACACTGGCTCTGTAATGACCTCTACAACTGTTTATGCATAATAGTCCAACAGCAAACAAACTAGTTCACTTATGCAATGAGGGGGACTTGCTAAGTACAAAATAGATAGTAGCTAGTAGAAGAGAATCAAAGGGGTTTGGGGAAGGAAGTAGGAGGAATGAAAGAGGACTAAAAGGAAATGAAAGAGGGGACTGAAAGAACTTAAGAACTGTAGACTGTACCAGCAACTGAATATATAAATATATTAAAAATATAATATTAACTTGGGAAAAAGTCAAGAATTGCATAAGAAAGAGCAGACCAGATTTAAAAAGAGTAGTTAATAAATCTATGTCTGTCCCCCTCCAAGTGAGCTTGGCAAAACGAATTTTAGTAGAAGAATAACCCACAAATAGCAAAGCACCAGTATTCACAAGCTCTCTGATAGGTAGGGTTTGTAGACATGGTAACGTTGCTCAATTGGCTACTTTTGTCAATATCAGAGAGCCAGCCACACCATTCAGCTCCCTCCCAACTGCTGTTCATATGTAGAGAGAAAGCTGTAACAGTGTTTTAAGACTTTGGAAAGTCAGAAAACCCATCAAATCTCTGAATCATGTCTGAATCTCTCCAAAGTGATCTTAAAGCACTTGACTTGATGCCTCAGATCAATTTAAGATTCAATTTAAAGAGTCATTGTGAAGGGGTGAATTGCCCCTTCAAAGCATCACACAGTCTTAGTCAACATTCCATGTATTTCTTCATGAGATGAAGTGGAATCTAAATTCCAGTAGAGTCTAAACGTATTTGAGAATTGCACTGGATAATTCTGCTGGACATCTTAAGTTAGTGACACTTTTTCTTCTGATTATACTGCTGCACTGGCTGTAGGAGATGCCTGGAGTAAAACTGAGACAAAACAAGGAAGTTCTGTGATGTATATTTTTCTTCTGTTCAACTGAGGATAACTCCATTGGAGGTTCAGATAATTCCTTGTTATTTTCCTCCAGCTAAGCTCAACTGCTATGTTTATCTCTTTTGAATAGCAACAATAACACCTAAGAGCATATCTACTTTATTCCCCCCACGCCATTTTTTCATTTGGCTAATCCTTATTCCCGAGCTATAGACCAGCCTTCCCCAGCCTGATGCCCTCTTGAGGTGTTATTCAACTTTTGCAGTCTCATCCAGGATAGCCAAAAAGCCACGCTGAGAGTTGAAGACAAAAACATCTGGAAAGTACCCGAAGCAGGGAAGGCTGCTTTATATTCCTTGCCAATGTCTCACTCCCTAAGATATCAGTGCATTTGAACAGTACATATAAAATCTGATTTCCTCCAGGCCAGTCTAATGCACATTTGTACTTAATCTCATTCTGTCTTCTTGAAGGAGTAGAAAGGGAATATAAATAAATTTCTTCCAGCAGATGCTGCTTCTACATGAATCTCATTATTTAGGTTCATCTCCTGTTACATAATGGTAAATACTTGGGATGGTCAGAATGAGGTAGCCGTATCTTCCCCAAGCTTTATTTTTTCACTTCAAGTTTCTTTGGACTTTATATCTGTCAACTCTGTCACATACTGTTGGCATTTATCTGTGTAATCACTCCTTAGAGACTGATGATTTTTGTTTTTTAAAAAATACAAAGGGAATACATTTGATTCAGAGTGTTTTAACACATAAGTCAGGCCTCCCATAGTTGTAGATGTAGCTATGGTTTCTGTATCCCTGCTACAGCTTGCAGTAGCATTGCACACACACACACACACACCCAGTAATTATGGGCAGCAAACAGTGACCGTACTCATGGATGAATGCATCTGGTCCTCCATACCAATAATTGTTTCCCATAGCCATAACCTTCCCGTTAAATATCTAACACCACTGCCAGCAAAATTACATTATTCAAATATCTCTAATTTAAAGCCTCCGTTTTTGCTTGCAGAAATGTGACTTTCCACTTTGGGCTTTCGGTAATTAATCATAACATTTTTCACTGAATAAAGAGGTTCTTGGATCAGTTGTCTTCCATATTCAAATTTACCTTTTGTCTGGTGCACTTTACATAAAGGCTGTTTAATTAGCTGTTGCAGAAAATATATGGGTTTCTAATTAGTGCAATCCGTAAGTAAGAAAGCAGGGTATGTATACTAACTAATATTTTTGGAGAATGCCACAGGGTAATGGGTGTGTCTTCTCCTTTACTGCTACATAATATTCTGCACAACCTTATCAGCTGGAGAAAGAAAGCAAATGTATCATAGCAAGCTGTCAGGCAATCATGGTGGAATAAGGTCATGGTATGAATAAAAATGTAAATGAAACCATTTAAGAACTAATATACATGCACATTTTTCTACTTATATTGCCAGCAATATTTTTCCCATTCAGAAAAATAGGCAGTAGCAAAATCATTGGTCCTCACTAATGATCCACATCATCCTTCCATTTTCATCAGACTCATGTTACAAGCTTCCATTGCCACTGACCTTTTAAAAATCCCTTTAGCTGTCTAGTGTGAACTTAATGTTAATGTTGCAATTTAATAGAAACCATGATACATAGCAAGGCTGGCGTATAACAAATTAGCATAGCGGCAGTTACCACAGGGAATCACAGGCTTATCTCCATGCTGTTGATGGATATTGTTTCATCAGCAATCCATAACTCGTGTACTTTCATCCCAAGGATCCCACCACTGAATAATACATAAGTTTTCATTTCTGGATTAAATGATCCACCAGATATTCCAAGGGGTATTAGATATTATTGAACACCATTAGTTCTTGCTGGAGTACATTCCAATAAGAATAAACATCATTAGTTCTTGGTAGACCATATCCTTAGCTTCAACATGGTGCCTCCCCCCTTCTCCTGCAATTGCACATACATAAGTGGATTCAACAGACAGTTGATTTTACACAGGAAATGGAACAGCTTTTGCCACCATACCTGAGGACAAGAGATTAACTTGGGGGTACAAGCTAAGCTGTATATCACATGCCCTTCTATCCTCCAACACCACATTGTGATCAACTGCCTCTGAAGATGCCAGCCACAGTTGCCAGCAAAATGTCGGGAAATCTGCTGTCTAGACCACGGTCACTAAACTCTGAAGCTCAGCACTGCCCAAATGTGAATCTGTAAGACAAATAAATTTTACAACCAAAATTGAAAAAAGCCAAAGCTTTAAAGTGAATGGGTTTATTTATAAAATGCTTGGTTTGTTAGGACAACCAACTCCCCCACCCCCAATCGAAACATCACCTGGATAATATTTTTATTGGAACTAGTAAGCTGTTACAAATAGCTAATAAGGTTTGTAAATTTTTTCTTCAGGCAGGATCAAGGGTGTTATCTAAATTAGGCAACAACTGGTTCCAGTGTTAATTTAACATACTATACAGCTCCTTGAGAGCCCACTTTGTGTTTTACAAGGGTTTTCTAAATCATGCACAAACTTAATTTTTAATCCATGATTTGTTAAAAAATATATTCTTAACCTTGGAGGTAAAAGTTGAGTGATGAGTTTTTGGAAAGCCAACATTTTCAAAATCTCCTACTTTGTGGTCACATCTAGAGCTGTGGGAGGGAGTCCTTCCATTCTTTCAATACCTTAACTCCTCAGTAAATAGTAACCTGCAAACTTTGGTTCTACTTTTGCTCTTTTCTTGGAGGACCAAGACAGAAGAGTTTGATTGATTGATTGATTGATTGATTGATTGATTGATTATGTGCCATCAGGTCATTTTCAACTCCTAGCAACCACATATCCCTATGTGGTCTTTCGGGTCTTTCAACAATATACTCATTGCCACTGTAACTGAGTCCATCCACCTTGCTAACAGAGTTTGAGAGAGACTGTATTCAATCATCATTTTGTCAGGACAGCAGACAGTTGCCTAAGCCAGCAATCAGCATTTCAGCAGATCTGAACTAGGGCTATGCTGGCTTCCTTGTTTCTACTTCCCTCTACAAAGGAGTGTGCTTGAGAAAGAGGCTCTCTTGGGCACACTCTCGCCCAAGTATATTTACTTGGAAGTAAGCTCCCATGCTCAATGGGGCTTGCTCTAGCTAAGCTTAAGTAATCATATCAGCCAGAAACAATAAAACTGCAAAATGTGTATTAATATTCTAGAGTAGCTTCTGATTACATCATGGGGATCAGTGAGCTCTGAACCTCTTCCTCTCCCATTAGTTTCTCTCTCTCAACATGAAATGTAAAAAAGCAGATGTATTTGAGAAAGAGCAGTGGTTAGATCTATTCCCATCAGCAGAACAGATCAGTATAGCTTGTGCCTTGAATAGGCTGTGGGTGATGTGTATTCTTAAGGTTACCGAACGTACCATGGCACCCCTATTTTCTCCCAGCCTTCAGTGAGTCAAATCTTGTTTTCTCAGCCAGCTAAATTTCTCTCAGTTCCTGTTTCCAACCAAGTCTTTAATTTGTGAAATCATAATCTTTCACTCTTTTTCCTTCTGTCTTTTCCTTCGTCCCACATTTTGCTAGAGAGCATGCATGAACTTCCCACCTGTCTGCAAAAATCATCATCATCACTATCATCATCATCATCATCATCATCATCATCAACAAAAGATGAGATAAAACTTACCAAAAAATGTAACATTCAGTTTGCATGAACCAGACTGAAGCAATTGAATTTTTTTTTCAAAGAATGTAAAAGAGTAATGTTGGTTGAGGTGTAAATAAAGAAAAACATTATTTCACAATCAAAATGTAACATTTTATTTTGTGATACATGTAATTATATATGGGATTGTTGAAGAAGAACCATGTTATGCATTTGCATGAGCCTCTTTCACCTCAAGTTAAGTGTGGTCCTTACTTGGATGAGACTTTTGAAGAATCACCTAGGGTAGCCTGTTCTGTTTTTATTGTGGACAAGAAGAAAGGTTATAAAGGTATTGGCAGCCTTTTAAACAGCCTCTTTTCCAGCCTGTTACCTTCAAAATGCCTTAATAATTCAACTCATAAAATTCCTATGTATGTATGTAAGTATGGCAATATATTTAAACAACACCAAGTTGGAGAAGGATAATGTACTGAATAAGATATATACATGAACATACATACAGTTTTTCACCTACCTTTATAGCTTCTTTTACAACCCTGTTTTAAAGGCTTCTTTTACAACTCAGTTGCTTCTTTTATAACTGTGGCGTGGCTTAAGCATTTATACAGATGAATCATCATAAATCTTACTCCCTTTCTTCTGTCCTCCTCTAACTGATATACCTGGATCTTCTCCAGATTGATTTGACTATAAAGCCACAACTAAAGATTGCACAAGTATGGGAGCATTTCCATGTTTCTGAGGATGCCAGTGCTTCTGATTCACTGTATATGCTTGGGGCAATATGTTGTGATCTTCCATAGGGGTCAGGGAGATGCAGGAGTGAAGATTGCAAAGACTGTTGATAAGGTCAGCCAGAGCCTGAAGGAACCCAGTGAAACTATCTGGGATGTACAGTATTGTGCTGCTGTTGTTACTCCACATAGAGCAACTTTCTCCAACTTGCTGCCCTCCAGATATGATGGACCTCTGGCTATTCTGACTAAGAATCATGGGAGATGAAATCCAGCATATTTGAGGGGGTAGCAAGTTAGAAAACATAGGAAAAAAGCAAAGAGCACAGTTTCAGGAGTTTCAAGCACATTCATATCTGTATACTTCAGCGTTCTTTTTTTTCTCCCATCATTTCATTAAGAATTATATTAAACAGATAACATTAATACAAAAACCTAATACAAAAATACATTGAGAAAAAAATATTTCAGAAGTGCAGAAAAAAATCTCCCCCAAAAAGAAAAAAAATGAAGAAAGAAAAAGCAGCGTCCCCCTTTATCCCCAGCAAGTATATTCCACATTAACAACTTATTCCTGTCTCTTAAAATACAACCAAATACATCTTCATTCCATACCTCATCCCATTTTCTATACTTCAGTGTTCTTAAATTAATCCTCAAGCTTCTTTCAAAATTATTTGGAAGATATTTCTAATTGGATTTTATTTTAGATTAAGCCGGATGTCAAGATAGGCTTCGTTATACAGTGCAAGTAGTTTTTAAGATCCTGGAAACAATCTCACCTCACTCTCAATCCCCAGTTTTGCAACTCAGACAGAAGCTACTGCAGCCCTGGCAAAGCCATGTGAGTTTATATCTGTATTTCTTCTTTCTTTTCTTCCCTCTCTCTGCTGTTTCTGGATTTCGGCAAGCTGAGCTGGTGTCTCTGGTTCTGTCTGACCACACAGTGCAGAAAAGCCAAATGCAGTGCATACAGGGAGAAAGACCACCACAGTATCACATAACTAGGACACCCAGAATCTTAAACCTTCCTAGTGTACCACATCCAGTGTTGGAGGGTTGGAAGTTTGAATTTCTCCATTGGAGATTCCATTGGAGTTGGGCAGCTAATAAATTCAAACAAAGAAACAAACAAGAGTGATAGCAGTGGAACATTGAAGAGTATTCAGTTTCACTAAACTAGCTGTTTGCTGCCATACTGGCTCAGAATTCCAAAAATTGCGGCCCTGAGATGTTTGCAAGATACCAGTTTGAGGAAGACCAAAGCCTGATCTGTTTTACCAACAGAGAAATCTGTTTTCTTCCCTTTAGATGTGTTGCTAATTCTTTTTCTGAATCAAACAAATTTTCCAAGGTCTTAATTCAAAGGATCCTGCGTGCCTGTTCAGACACTGTGCTGATGTAGGTTTTCTTGTTAATGCAGTCATTGGTTCAATCTGACCACTGATACAAAACCCCCAGTATGACACTAAAGTCATCCTATGCTTATGGACATGGATATTAGTCCTGCTGAACAAAATGGGTCTTACTACAAAATAAACAAGATGTGGAATAATAGATTTAAGTTACACAGAAGAAGATTCCAACTAAGTGTTTGAAAAATCTTCCTAACAATAATAGCAGTTTGACAATCAAACTGATTATCCAGAGAGGTAATGGATTCCCTTTCATTCATTCAAGTGGAAAATAGACAGTCATCTATCTGGGATTCTTTAATTTGGATTCCTGAATAAGGGCTTGAACTCAGTGACATAATTGGCTTCTTCTAACTCTGATTCTCTGCATAGATTTGGATTCTTGGTCCTTAACCCTAGATTTTATCCCCTATCTGGGAATAAGTTCTATTGGATTTACTTGAACTTTTTTTCTAAGTAGACATACATATATTAAGTTCTGATTCATTAGGTATTAATTTACATTGGAGCCAAAATCTGCCAACAACCCAACATCATTTAATAGATTTTTATTATCTGTTGTCCAGCTTCCATTGACAGTTGATGACAGTCTTCTTTCACAACTGACTTCTATTCAGAAATTAGCCAAGTGGAATGTCCTAATATTTACAGTTTCCTTAGTGCTTGTTTTCACTCTGTTTACTGTGTTTCACATTGTGTCAGCCTTACCCAGCCTAGTATCCTCCAGAGGCGATGGGATTGTCAGAATTCCCAGCTAAAGAATACCAAACTGGAAGAGGCTACGTTATGCAAAATATGAAAAAAGAGGAAGGGTCATTAAAAGGTGTAAGGGAAATCAGCTACAGGTAGTCCTTGTTTAGTGACCACAATTGGGACCAGCAACTCAGTCGTTAAGCAAAGCAGTCACTAAGTGAAATTGCAACTGTGCTTATGATCTTACTTCAGCTTTCCTTTGCTTTACATGTACAGACCTGTGAAGGTCATAAATGCAAGGATTGGTTGTAAAGTTACTTTTTCATCGCTGTCTTAACTATGAAGGGTCACTAAATGAGGTAGTTGCTAAACAAGGATTACCTGTAAGATAGATGGGTATCTCTGCTTTGATGACATATATGCTGGCCTTGTACTTGTGGTTTGCCATTTTCATATGGAGTCCTTTTTTTCCTACCCTAACTCTTCACTGTTTTCCATGGCTTTTGCTCTGATTTATTTAAAACACTATGCATTTCAAACCTGATTTCAGATTCATAATTTGACACTGTCAGATGCACTACCTGACTGCCAGTTGCATGGTCCATATCTAGATTCTATTTCCTTCTGTCTAGTATAGGAGTACAAAACTTTGTTCAGGCTCAATCTGCTCTTGGTTTTTGGGTGTCATGCCACATAAGCAGGGCTAGGACAAAGACAAAGGAAGAGCCAAGGCAAAAGTTAAATGTGATTTATTTGAGTTTCAAGTGAAATACAATTATATTGAATTAATTAGATATCATTAATATAATCCCTCCCTGTATTTTTAATAATTTCTTTTTTTCTAACTCATTAAAAACTGAAATTCAGTGCCAGGTTTTAGAGTAGTTGTAGAGAATCTTGAGCCACATGTGGCTGAGTAGCCTTAAATTGTGAATCCTTGGATTGCACTCCTATATTCATTGTAACAAATGTAACTATAGTTAGACTTGACTTTGCTAAAAGAAAAGATCTATCACTTTGGCAGCTAGTGATATACTGTTTTTTATTAGCAGTGATGGTCAAACAAACAAGATCCTCCCAATGTTGGTCCTGGCTACATTGAGCAGAGCATGTTTTGATGTGAATCGTGACAGATGCTTCAGTGTTGTGACAAAAGCAGCTTTGTAGACCATGTGGAAATGCTTGGAAGGCCTGTAGTGCTCTGCAGAATTACATTTTTAATCATGCTTTCAGTTCTTCAAATCACTCAATCATTCAGTGCCCTTTACCATTCAGTACTGAGCATTCTAGCTTAGGTTCTCTGACATGTAGAATCTGCTTTCATTGTATAAATGTTTTCTTACTAGGTATTATACAATTGGAGAGATGTTTATTATCCATATTAGAGAGATTCCCTTCACTAAAGACATCCTGAAAACCAACTCTTAAACAGAAAGAGAAGCACAGTCGAGTCCATGCTTGTTTGCATTGCTAGAAAAACACCACCATAGAGAGATTTGCTAACATTGTTTCTGCATCTGGCACTCACATATGTTCCTCAGTGGGTGTATGAGGGAAGATACAGGTACGTAATCATTTTCCTATTAAAAATCCTTGAAGCAGCATTCAAATTAATGAAACACAAAATTTAAAACAACAATTCACTGAAACAAGGGGAAAAAAACAGCATTGAAGAACATATTCAAGCCATTCAAAATACTGTCAACTCATAAAGCAAACATTTAAGTTGTGAGTAGAACAATTAACAAACCACTGTGCCCACTGACATCTCCCCCTGTGCCAAGCCCTGCTGTTTATTTACTTATCTGAGCAGACCCAGTTTTCTGCTTAATAGACTTTGTTGTTGTAATCTGTCTGTTTCTCCGCACCCTTGATTTTTTTTCTCCTGGCTCTGCACTACGTAGTTACATCAACTACCTTTCTCATGTCCCATAATGCTTCTATCCTACCATCACATAGGAAGAAATTAGAAGGGCATCTAGACCTTATCGTCCATTGCTGCTTGAGGCACTGGTTTAATGTACTGAGGTGGGGGCAGCCAAAACTGCTAGAAAACCATCCGTCTGATGCTCCAGGTGACTTCCACTAGGCTCAAATGCCAGCATAGCTGTTCCTAGCCAGAACTGAAAGGCGTTGCTGAAAGGCTGCTGCTGAGTTTTGCTTGATGGATTGATTGAGATACATTAGTACAACTGCATGAGGATCAAGGCAGGACGACTGACATCTCTGCATTTCCGTGAAATGGTTGCTTCACTGAAGAGAGAAGTATTTGCTTCTGTTACCTAACCTGCTTATGGGAATTATCATTACATGGCAGTCTCCATGTGTGATGGGGTTACAACTTCAGAATACTCATCCCATGCTGATGGGAATCTGGGAATTGAGAGAGATAGGTAAAGACTGATAATAAAGTTTCAGGCTAGGGGAGATTTTTCTGTCCTATCTGGAGTTGAACCTGACCTGTTCTGGAAATCTGGATGGGCTGAAAAGGGAAAACATCTCTGAAACAACAGGCAATCTGAATGTATGAAAAGAAGAAGTGTGACATAACCAGTCCAATATCAGATTAGGGTCTGAGAAATGTGGGTTCAAATCCTCACTCAGCCATTGTCTGTCCGACAAGTTGTGGAGATAAGAATGGATGGATGGGAAATCTGAGATTCTTAGGAACATGGGATAAAAACATAAATAATAATGAGGAGTGAGTGTGTATATGTATGTTAATTCCAGCAAGAGAAGCACCGTTATGCTGCAAGAATTTTCTCTGTAAACTAATTCACAATTCATACCAATCTATGCCTTGTGCACAATAAGAAAGTTGAGAATAGCCAGAATATCATTTCCCCTTAAGGATTCTGCCCTTCTTCATCCAGATCTTTCTGATATAATTAGAATAGTTTGAACATCCATGATCTGGACTATTTTCTAGCTCTAATTTAAGATTAGGGATACTCCTTTATCATGTATGAAATAATATATGAGAAGGTATTTTCCAAATGTGTGCACACAAAGCATATTTATGCAATTATCCCTTCTCAAATTCTAAAAGGACTGTCTGGCAAGTGAAGACCAATATCAGATTATGTATTGCAGGATATAGAAATAATAGAATAGTTCAGAATAAAACACCGGATAACAAGAAAGGGAAACAGTGCTATAAAATCATGCCGAGCAATCATACAAGTATACGTATATGGCACAGGCCACTTGAAAGCTTGAAGTAGATGGTGTGCATTTGCTCCTGTTCCACATGGAAATGATTCCTGGCCTTTGCTTATTAGGTTCCAAGTTTTAAACTGGAATAGTAAGGTTTGTGGGTTTGGATCGGTTGTATACCAACAGTTAATGATGTCAAGTATTTACACCATATGTTGTAGGAGGAGAGCTGTGTTAGACTATGGGGCTGCAGTCATGAATGCTTATGCTGTTTAATAAAATGTGTTAATTGGAGAAGGTGCTAGCAGAGTCCTTCTGATTTGCTACACTACACATTGGGTCTCTTGTATACTACTTGAATGTCAGTGTGTAATGAAGCTATAAAGTAATAGGCCATGACAATTCCTGGTGTCATCCCTATGCTAATGACTACAAAAGATCAGAGACAGGCTTCACAGAGACAAATGCAAAGTTCTACCTTTTGATAAGAAAAATCAAAGGCATGAGTATAGGATAGGGGAAATCATATAGGTAGTAGCAAATACAAAAAGAATCTGGATTGTCTTGGTGGATCACAAGCTGAATATGAGACAACTGTGTGATGCAGCTGCAAAAAGCAAAAGCAAAAGCAGTCCTGGGCTATATCCACAGAAGTACAATGTCAGGATCAATAGAAGTTGTCATTCTTCTGTATTCTGATGTATTTTGTTAAACCATCGCTGGAATGTTATAGCCAGTACCGGGTACCATGTTTTAGAAAGGACATTAATAGACTGGAGCATGTCTAGAGGTTAGCAAGCAGAATAAGAGGGCTGAAAAGAAAAACTTATGAGGAACAGTAAGAATAATTGATTACGTTCAGTTTGGAGAAGAAAAGATTGAGGGGAGACATAGTAGCTCTCTTCAAGTATATGAAGAGTTATCACATCAAAGGCAGGATAGCATTGTTCAGAGTTGTTCCAAAAGTCATGAAAAGAAACAGTGGGTTTAAATGACAAGGAAGTAGATTTCAGTTTGGACATGAGAAAGAAATATCCTAACGGTAAGAAATGTTCAGCCGTGGAACAGACTATCTCAGAAAGTGGTTGGTTGGTTGGTTTATTTGATGATAATAAAGAGGGAATCTGAGGCATCTGGACAACCATATACCCAAAAAACAAAAAAACACCACCAATTAAGTTCCATAAGCACCCTATTCCAAGGCCTGGGAGAACAGCCGAGTTTCTAAAGACTTCTGAAACATTATCAGTGTGGGGGCTATTTAATCTCTGAGGGAATGCTGTTCCAGAAGCCAGGTACCATGCCAGAGAAGGAACGCTTCCTGAGCCACAAAATATTGCATTGTTTGATTTAAGGCACCTGAAGTGCAAAGGCCCTGCCCAGTCTTACTGGACAGGCAAAAGCCATGAGAGATAAGTGGTCCCTCAAATAGGTGGCTGACCCTCCTTTGCTGGAGGTGTTCCGGTAGAGGCCAGATGACCATCTGTTGGGAATGCGGTAGTAGTGGATCTCTGCACTAGCCAAGAAGTTGGACCATGTGGTCTCCAATATCACTTACAACCTTTACATTTTATAATTCTACGACCCTGTACTGGAATGGTCAGTGATAGACTGCTATCAAAAACTTAGGTTTAGAAAGTAATCATTTGTTTGCTCCTCTTTCTACCTAATATAGAAAGTTCAAGAAGATGCCGTGACAAATTACTCTCTTGGCAACTTACAATATCCTTTCATCTTCTGGGGACAGATACACAGCAGGGGGGGATATATATAAAGGGACAAGATGTATTCTGAAATGCTTACTGAGAGGAAGCTGTCAGAACTGGGGGTTTTGTTTGTTTTTTGTTTTAGAAAAGAGAGCACTTTTTCCTCTAATCCAATACCCCTGGAAAGGCCCTAGAGAACTGCCTTCAGGGTAAATTATAGTTCCCAGTCTTGACAGAGGTGTATAACATAATCTGTTTTTTAAAAAGCCATAGCATGTGCAGGAAGTCAATACTTGCGGGTTTTGAAACTGTTTAACTTGTGGGCCATTTTTCTTGTCCACTTCTGTGCAGTACTTAAACTTCTAGTCTGTGGTGTATTATTTTACCCATAGTGTGTTCCCAGGATACAATTACATCAAGTTTCTATTGAATGTTTGCTGTCTTCAACTGTAGCATTTCTGTGTTTCCTTGTAAAAAAATTACCTTGCCCTAGGAAGCATTGCAAAGAATAATATCCATTAGGTATAGATAACGTTGACTAAGAACTGGCTCTCTAGTTTTCTCTGGCAGCAAAGGATGAAAATCCTAGAGCTGTTCTCACTATTCAGTGACTCCAGTATCCAGAGATTAGCCTTACCTGTGACAGAGCTATCACAAATTGAAATCCCGGGATAGAGATGGTATGTATGCCAACCAAGTACTGTTCTGTTGAAGGACTTAAGTATTCAGCTACACGTTGTCAGACATTGATGTATTGAAAGCTCAAGGGTTATAGGTGCATGTGTGCATGAGTAAAGCACATCTTCCTTGGAGACCATCCATCTGCAGAACAAGAATCTGGGAATAATTCCAAAGTTCATGTATCGTCTTTCTAATATAGATACAGAATGGGTTGCAGTTCCGGCATTGCACTTCAGTGTAATGTGAATCATAGACTGCGATTCCTAACAGCATTTTTTAAACATCCCCATGATAATTTGCTATTCTTCATCTCTTAGAACAGGTAAGAGAAATCATAGCTCTGGATGTGGACAAAAAGGTAGAAAGGATTAGTTTTCCCTATGAAAAGGTGGCATTGTGTGCGGTCTAGTTTTGTGCCTGGCTCATAGACTAAATACTTTTATTCTAGTTATTTTCTTGTTCACAATAGTCTTGAAAATGGTTGAAGACTATTTTTCCTAGCCAGATTTTTTAACTCCCAAACCCTGAGAAGCAACTTGAAGGCAATCCATGATTATTTTTCCTTCTACTGATTTGAAATGCTGAGAAAAAGGAGGTAAAAAAACCCCACAATTTGGTCCTGAGCTACTGTAAGTTTGGTGCAGTAAAATTCCCCTTGCAGTTACTCCACAGAAGACAGGGAGAAGTAGCCTGGTGTTTTGCTGAATAAAAGGGGGGAAATGGGGGGGGGGGGGTTCCCCTCTTGTCAGTTTCACCCACCCTTCTGAAGGGAGCTGCTAAATCCTCAAGTCAGCATTCCCCTCCCAAGATCTGAACCTCAGGAGCTGGGAGGAGAGTGAAGCAATTTTCCAATGGAGAAATGGACTCATGGTGTCTGAGAAAAAAAGACAAAATAAACTCTAACTTCACAGGGTTAAATCAGAAATAAATCATGTTAACCAAGATGGCGGAAACACAGATTTCAAACCAGCACATAATCCTTGTGCCTTAGAGTTAATGATATCTCCAGATTGCCACCTCAACTGAGCAGATTCTTAACAATGGAAGAGAAACTCCTAACGGTAATGAAGCTGCTTGTGTATTTCTAACTGATTTCTCACTAAGTCTTGACTATTATATCAAGTCTGCCAATCCCCTTTTTAATACTAAAAAGGGAAGCAAAACCTGTCTTTTGGAATCTGAGAGTCATGGTTCAGTCAAGGCTAGACTTTGGGAGCAACAGTCCCACGTCTTTCCTAACAGACTGGAACAAGGAAGATTCCAAATGCAAGTGAGGACAAGAAGCTGGGCTCTGGTTTTGGAATTACAAGGATGGAATATTTCTGTTCTCATTTTCCAGTGGCCATGCGTGTTCAGGTTGTGCCTGTGCCAGTCTTGTAGCCACAGGGAATATGAGAGAGGGGCAGCAGCTGCAAGCAGAAGGAAGTGAAGTGAGAGAGGCACAGACAGAGAGAAGGAGGCAACAATGATGCACAAGGGAGTGGGACTTGGTTAGCAACAGTGCAACAACTGGTAGAGCCACATGGGTCCAGAGCAGCAGCAATGCCAAACCAAGCCTATTATCTCTATAGTGCTCAAAAAGAAGCCACTATTAGCAACACCACACTCTGTCATATTGTGGAGTGATGGACTAGGCTATAACGTAGTGGACATCACCACCACCACTCACTCGCAGACCAACTATCTCTGGCTGAGCACGTGACTCACTGTTAAAACCTAAAGTTTCCCCAGCTGGCCCATTTGAGAGTATTCCATACCAACATCAGTTCTGCTCCTCAGTTTGTCAAAAGACGTTTAGAAACAATCTGTGATCATCTTCATTTCTGCCAGTGCAGAAAGGCTCAGAACAAGGAATGAAAATCTCTTCCCTGCCCTGAATTGCTGCGTATCCTGCACCTCCCCTTCACACAAAAGGAAGGAAAACAATTGAAAACCCAAGCACCTTGTTACCCTGCTCTCTTTTCTTAGGTTACAGAGGGGGAGATGCCAAGCTGTCAAGCCAGCATTCTACTTGGAGGGCCTTTTAAGGTTGCTGAAGTTCAGGAGATGTAAGACAAGAATTCCTTCCAATGTGAAAGTGGCCCACTCCCAAGCTCCACAGAATTCCAGAGACTGCCACTGGCTTCAAAGCAGTTCCTTCTGCACTGCAGCTGTGCTGGAAATAAATTGGCTCAGCTACCAAAGACAGAGGATGGCTTTGGTTCTAGAAGTTCTAGAACAATACAAACATCTGAGAAGTGCCCTTAGTGTAACTATTGTTTCCCTGAATTCTGCACTGATCCTAAAACTTAGCCAGTTTCAGTTAATTTGTTTGGGTGACCCTACTGATTGGCTACTGCAAGATTTTTTGGGCTACATTCTGCAAAGTGTGTGTATGGAGGTGTGGGTGTTTAGCCTTTGGATAGCAGAAGCAACCCCTATTTAATCCTATAGTTCTGATGGCTGGATAATGAGCTAAATGGGTTTAAAATGTGGAACTTTACACATGATTAAATT
Organism: Liasis olivaceus; assembly: GCA_030867105.1. Lineage (NCBI taxonomy): Eukaryota > Metazoa > Chordata > Lepidosauria > Squamata > Pythonidae > Liasis > Liasis olivaceus. The sequence goes on from CM061349.1 coordinate 66,134,678, forward strand.
TAAAAACAAAACAGCTTTGGGTTTTCCCACTACTGGTTGGGAATATAACTACGGATGGTTTTGCTGTCATGTAGAGAGAATATAACTATTTGGTGAAGTGGAAATGAGAGTCTTTGTCATAAAAATGCCCATTTCCTGATTTGCTAAGTATTTCTAACCTTTTATCTCCAATAGCTTTTTTTTATTTTAAGATTAGGAGTTTCTTAGGTGTAACCATTATTCCCAACTTTATCTGGGGATAAGCTCTATTGTATGCTATTGGTGCTTCTGAAAAAAAAAACATGCTTAGGATTTTATAACATTCTGTGATATTTAGAAGCAGTGGAGTAGGCTGAAATAAGCTTTGAACAGTATATTTATTAACTAAAGCGAAGGACTGTGTGGGATCATTAAATCCAGAGTCTAAAATTATCTAACTGGTTCACTGCTTTACCGAGATATGTTGGCAAATATGTCTTGTATGTCAATCAATTTCATATCCATTACAACAGAATTTCACAAGCATATACAGACTGCTTTTTTTTTTTTAATGTGATCCAGCACATCATCCAGCATATTAGCCAGCTAAACAGTACGTGGTGATACCTCAGAATGTATTTGAACTATTTTTCTGTTCTTGTGTTACAACATAATGCAGAAATAAAAATCTTTGCATCAACCCAATTTACGGATAGAAAGCCAATTTCGATGTAGTGGTTAAGGCATCAGGCTAGAAACCGGGAGACTGTGAGTTCTAGTCCCACCTTAGGCACAAAGCCAGCTGGGTGACCTTGGGCCGGTCACTCTCTCTCAGCCCTAGGGAGGAGGTAATGGCAAACCACTTCTGAAATCTTGCCAAGAAAACTGCAGGAGCCTGTACAGGCAGTCTCCAGGAGTCAACACTGACTCAAAGGCACCAAAAACAAAAACAAACAAACAAACAATATAGTAAAGAATATACGCAAAGTGCCTTCTCATCAGAGACTATATTTCTCCCAGATAGGACAACTGCATAGACTTTGTTTTCAACTGTGACAGCATTACAGAGCAGCTAGAATTCTGGCAGTTGCAGTTTCACAAGACTGGAAAGTATGGGGTGGATAAAGAAAGTGAAGAGAAACAAAGAGCATATATTTGCTCATACGTGCAACAATCAAGTGTCTGGGCTGATTCTGAGAGACTCTGTGCAAAGAGGCTGTAAAATTAGCCACTGTATAAATCAAGATTTCATGGGCTGCCTGAAAATTTGTAAAATCATTAAGATGTGCGGGAAATTGACTGTTGCTTAAACAAGTTATGGGTGAATGCTGAATAGTAGTAAACAACCCAAGAAGAGAAGGACAGATACAGTCACAGAATCATAGAACTGTGGAGTTGGAAGGACCCACAAGCAGTAGCATGCCCAAAACTCTGCTATGTGCTGGGTAACAATTTAAACCACCTGTGAGAGGTGGCTGTTCAGCCTCTTTTAAACCCTCCAGAGATGGAAAACCCACAGCCTCCTTAGATGGACTGTTCTGTACAGATCTTATTGTCAGGAAATTTTCCCTGTATTTAAGTCTTAGTCATAATCATAATCATTCACAGTTATTCCACTGAAATTTTTTTAAGGTGGGGGAACATATACATTGACTGTACCTATGTTTTTATTTAGTCACCTAAGACATTATAGGAGCATACTGTTCGCACAAAGAGAGAGACAGAGACAGAGACAGAGACAGAGTTTGGAAAAGGCTCTACTGGCAGACCTGGCGTTTTTGTTTGGTATCAGACTTCAAACTGAGTCTAACTTGTCCAGTATTCTTGTTTGTAGATTGGATAAGAGTGGGCCCAACTTTGCTGTTTCAGTCATTTTGCTTTCAAAATTTGATGGTGCAATCTTGGGACCTAGGGGTTACAACAGAGCCAGTTTGGTGTGGTAGTTAAGATATCAGGCTAGAAACCGTGAGACTGGGAGTTCTAGTCTCACCTTAGGCATGAAGCCAGCTGGTGACCTTGGGCCAGTTACTCTTTCTCAGCTCTAGGAAGCAGGCCATGGCAAGACACTTCTGAAATAAATCTTGCCAAGAAAACTGCAGGGACTTGTCCAGGTAGTCGCCAGGAGTCAACACTGACTTGATGGCACATGCACAAAAAAAGGTTACAGATGTGGCTGGGAGACCATATGAGGGCGGTGGATTGCCCACCACTGTCCCATTAGTTTGAGTTTAATCTTTGTATGCATATTATTCCACTCTATCCCACAGCAGATAGGGTAGGTTTTAACTTCACAACAGCACCGTGAGACGAAATAAAGCTGAGAGATAATGATTCGCTCTGAACTTCCAAATTGTTCTGATAGCTGAATGGGCACATTGAACCTGCATATAAAAACTTGACTCCTGGTGGCTTTATGGACATGCCTGTAATTTTCTTCACAACAATAATTGGTTTAACATTGCCTTCTCCTGGGATTTTTTAAAATTTCCAGTCTGACCTAAAGCCCCAGTGTTCCGTGGCAGTCTCCCATCCACAAGCTGACCAGACCAGACTCTGCTTGGCTGCGGAGAATTCAACCTGCATATCCTATAACAAGATGTATTATTCTATCATCTACCCCACACTGTGTATTTAATAAGCAAACATAATAACTGGATGCTAAGTACAACATTTAAATTGTGCTCTGAAATAAAATTTGGAGATATGAAACCTGGTAGTTTGAGAATGACATAGAGCAGTGTTGTCCAAACTTGGCCACTTTAAGATGAGTGGACTTCAACTCCCAGAATTCCCCAGCTAGCCATGCTGGCTGGGGAATTCTGGGAGTTGAAGTCCACTCATCTTAAAGTGGCCAAGTTTGGACAACACTGACATAGAGTGTACAAACCTCATACTTTAAGACTGTGTTACTCAGGCTGGAATTTGGTCAAGATCCTGGGGCCAGTATAAAAGCACTTGTAAAGAGTGCACATCAGAGTGCACATCACAGCCTTGCAGGTTTCAAATACTGGGCTCATCAGTCAGAAACCTGGCTTCACCTGGAAAATCCCCAGCTCAGTATTCACTGGCATAGAAAATGGGATCAGACACTGTTTTTCCAAGAAAAGGTATTTATAATATTGCAACCTTGATGGAAACTCCTTCCATTTATCATTCATGCTGTGTGCATATATTTAATTTCAAGCCTAGCAAATATTTATTCTCCCTCTGAGAAAGACTAATATTCATTTTCATTCCTTCTGAAATCTATATTCTTGGGCTATTAGAGCTAGAGAGACTTATTTTTTAAATGGCTGATTCCCCACCATTCCCCCCATTTGGCAAAGGAACATCAGGCTCCCCACAAATGACCCCCCTCTGCAGCTAAGTGAGGCTTGTTTCCATGGTAGCCTCATTAAATTTGCATTTTGTTCAGCTTGGGCTGCATCACGGCTGCAAATTATATTTTTAGTTCATGGCAGTTACATAATAAGAGACTATTGGGGAGAGGGAGGAGGGAAGTTCTAGTGGGATCAGTGTCTTTGTGGAACTCATCTGGCTCACTTCACTGGAAGCCGGTGGAACTTCTCTAGATGGTAGACTCCATCGTGGTTTGCTTGGTGAGGTCACATTCACTTTCCTTTCTGCAGCTCAACCAGTGGTAGATTTCATAGTTTCAGAAAGGTGATTGATGGTTACCAATATACGTCAAAAGCTTGAAATAATGCCCCGCAAGAGCCAGAAAAGTATGTTGTGCTTACCTGTAGGACAGAAAACGATACATGCATGCCTGTTTTCATTCCTCTACAACCTTTTAAATATGATCATGGGGGGGAAATGTTTAGGTAACCCTGTCCTTCACAGCTGTGGCTCTTGTTAGCCAGTGCCAATTCCTCCAGAACTTGCTCTCTGAAATGAGAACTTCTGGGCCTGCCTGACTAGGTAGCTGCTGTGGTTTCTGATGTAGAGATGCTCTTTTCCTGCATCCTGATAATTCTTCATGAGTGTTCACTCAAGTGAGAACTGTGGAATATTGCTCTTAAGATGAGCTATAAGCTAGAATGCCTGGACTTTAAACTGCAATCTTTGGCAATGTTCTCTCTCTTGCTCTCCCAATCTTTCCACCTCAGCAGAGGGATAACATTGTCTTATAAACTGTACAGAAATCCTGAAGATGGCATAAACATCTCTTTAAAAATAAATAAGAGGGACATATTTTGTATACTAATGCAGATATGAAAGACCTTAAAAACCAACTGCTACATAAATGCAAAGTGTTAATGCAATAAATGAAGCTTTGCCTGACTCACAGACTACCTGAAGCTATATCGCTTAAGAGAAAGGGCTGTAAGTTAGTGGTACAACATTTGCTTTCTACACAGAAGATTCCCTATTTAATCCCCAGAATCTCCAGGCAGGACTACAAACAGTCCTGACCAAAACTGCTGACAGTCAATATTAACAATATTTGGCTAGAAAGACCAGTAGCCCTTTTACCACAACATACTTAATGGGGTTAGTAAGGTGGCTGTTAGACTGTTGTGGGAAAAAGAGTCAGTTAACATGCTCAGCTAATTCTCAGGATGATAGATCTAGCCTCAAGCAAACCTACTCTTGTGTAGGTTTAAACTAACTCATTGCAGTCAACCAGATCCCCAAAACGCAGCCAATTGCCTCATTGTCCTCCAAGAAAAAGAGCTGAAGGGAAAGAACAGACAAAAAAAAAAGCAATCCTGTCCACTAGAGAACTAGAGAACTTAGTGCCTTTCCCAAACTCAGCTTTACCATACATCTGGCTTAGAGGGAGGAGGATGAAGATGTAATGAAGCTCTAGCAGTGTTTTCCTGGCACAAAGTCTCATGGGATATAGGCATTTCCTAGAGAAAGTGGGTGGGACTCTATATTCTCAAAATGACAAGTTGTGTACTACTGGTAAAAGGGGTTGAGTGAGCCAAGCATATTATGGGAATTGACCAATATTATACAATAAGTTCTACTGAAAATGAGGGAGCTTGCTTCTGAGTAGATTCATCTAGGATTAGTTTAATAGACTCTTTCCCATGGGAAATGTTCAATATGATGGAGCACGATTGAAGAATCTATGGCATTGTTCTTGATTGCTTCCCAAAACTTGGGCAATGCTGACATAAGGAGAAGTGTCATGGCTTCTTTTCAAGTATTCTTGAATTACCTGAGCTACCCAGGAAAGAGCTGCAATGTAGTGGCTTCCACCACCAAGTTAATGTGTTTTAGGTACTAGCTTCAGGTCAGCTTTCTAAAATGTCTATTAGTAAAAGGGACCTTTGCCTTCTTGAGGAGTCAGACTTTGATGGTAAAAAGATCTGAAAAGGCTAAAATAGGATCTTCCACCAGTGGATGTCAGACAAGACAGGTGGCTTGTCTGACTTTCTTAAGCTTTAGCTGGTCCAAAATGCAGCAGCGTGACATCTCTGCTCCGCAAACTGAAGTGGTTGCCTGTGAGCTTCCAGCTGCAATTCAAGGTGCTGGTTATTACCTATAAAGTATGGCTTAGGGCCAACTTATTTGAGAACCATCTCTCGTGGTTTCTGCCCAGCCAGTACATGCCATTAGAGTTGGCATACTCCGTGCCCCTTCAATTAAACAGTGTCATCTGCTGTGACCCAGGAAGCATGCCTTCTCTATCATGGTGCCTGCCCTCTGGAATGAGATTCTCCCTGAGATCCTTGTAGCCCCCAACCTGTTGTTTTCCCAAGTCTTGGATTGAGAGGTATGGGGCCCCTTGTTGAGTGTGCCTTTGTTATTTTTGGTTTTGTGTGTATATGACTGGATCCCATCTTGTTTTGGTTTGCATTGGGGGGTTTTTATGTTATTATATTGTTAGCAGCCTAGAGTTAGTTGGATTCAAGCAGTGCCATAGATTAGATTAGATTAGATTAGATTAGATTAGATTAGATTAGATTAAAGATTGGATGGGTGGGTGGGTGGATGGATGGATGGGTGGGTGGATGGATGGATGGATGGATGGATGGATGGATGGATGGATGGATGGATGGAGTTATAACATAATGAGTGAGCCGCAATTGCAAACCATTAAAAAACTGAATACTGGTTGCCAGGGGCATCTGCACCAAACTGAGATTTTGTCAAGACACAAGTACAAAAAGGGATGTGTTGTATCACGAATGTTGTGACAACTGTTTGGCAAGCCATTGCTTCTCAAACCATTATAAACATTTTCTCTTATTATTCACTGGAGCATATGAAGATCACATTACACTTTGACAGAAAACTGTGTACTGCGCAAAATGGGGAGGTGATTTCTTTTTTGCTAGATGCTCTTTTTTTAAGAGATGTAATTACTAATAGAAAACAATGCTTGCAGCTCCCGTTTTCTCGCACAAAGGACGATATGCTTATGTCAAACTATTCCAAGAAGCAGAACACAGAAACCAGAAGGCACATCTCAAGACTGGGACCGTGTGGAACATAATCTGTCAAGCACTCTGGCTACTGTGTAGTCTGTGTTTGTTTCTGTAGCCTTATGCAGAGCTCCTGCACAATTAAATTAGTGAGACTGTGCTTGATAAATTGCTCCTGTAGTGCTCTTTATTATAGCCCTTATTTGTTCTTGTCCCTAGGCTAATGCCACGGGACTTCAACAGTCTCAGCACTAATTGTTTGTAGGAAAGTCATATCTTCCCAGCCTTTCACTCTTTTCCAAAAGAGCTCAAGATGTACAAAAAGATAATTTAACAACTATTTTCTGCCACAAGCACGCTTATTCAGAAGTAAGACCCACTGAAGAAATCCACCTGTGTTATTTCCAGCATAGGAATGCCAGTGTTTGCAACCCCAACAGATGATCCAGATCCAGTGGATCTATTCCTATAAATACTGCTGGAGGTTTGGCTGTCTCTAACCTTGCAAACAGGGTTAGCACTATGGATCAGTCTACTGTACTCATAAAACAAGGTAGTTGGTTCTTATTGACCTGAAGTAGTTCTCCAGTTTTTAGGATATGATGTGCATAAGAACCTGGGAAAGGGATAGTAAAGCAGCTAGAAGAAAATAGCAATCTGAACTGGGATCATAGGCTGAAGATCAGAATAGGGAGCTTTGAGCTGGAATTAGCCAATGAATTGAGCTATTGTTTTAGGGCAGTACTAAAATTATGGGATAGAGGATACAGAGGTTCCTAATGAAATCTACAACCCATTGTCTCTCCTTTATCTAAAAACAGCATGTAAGAGAACTGTTGCCAAAAATGAAGGAGTTGGATCCCACTGCAGATTCAAAAACTATGGAGATAGAAACTGCAATCAGCTGGTGCAGTATCTCCACTACCTATTGTAGAAAGGTAGCTGCTTGAACTGCTGTCTGGAACAGCTTGGGCTAGAGTCATCAGCCCTCATGTTGCCTCTGAAACTACTCCACATAAGGAAACATCAGGGTTACAGATTTTTTTAGGGCTTTGGAGTATATTCTCAGGCCCCACATAGGCAGAACCCACCAGAAGTGGTCACTGGGTCCTTCTGAAACTGGAAAAGCTAGAAAAAAAGATCTTGGTAAGCTGCTACATTGTCTGAGCAGCAGTACTCTTCCTAACCTCTGCAGGGTTTTAGTGCCTGAATATTTGTAAATATTATTTTAATATTTGGTATTCAATGACATTTAACTACATGAGGTGGTATTTCATATTTTATTAGCAGTTTGTGATTTTGTGTCTGAGAGAATCAGTTTCAATGCTCACATTATGTATATTCAGATGAAATAATTCAGACATAAATGTTACATTTTAAGGGAGGAAATAGATAATTTTGGCAAATTTGGGAATTAGTGGGCACATCCATGCAAGAATTGATAACCCAACTCAACAAAAAGTGAGTTTCCTACAGGTTCTTCTTTAACAATATTTATTGAAAGGGTAAGCAGTTAGTACTTAACTGCAATCAGGAATGGACAGAATACAGAAATTTCAGCTACTTGATTCCTTTTATTTTAGAACCCAATTTATATTTCAATTTGTTAGAGCGGAGACTTTTCAGTCTTTTCCTAATGTCTTTCTTGTGAACTGATGAGGTAGCTGCTCTTTTTCTAGATAACTGAGAAATGTGCATATTTTTGGACTTTGGAAATACTCTATAGTAGCTGCTCAGTGTTTCACTTCTTGATGCTAGGCTTTGTGCCACATCCTGAAAAGTTTATTGAAGGAGAAGCAATAAGGAGAGACAATGAAAAATTGCCAGGCTCAGTGGCTACAGCAATCATTGTTACCCTTCCTCTGAATCCCTTGTGAATGGAGCTGGGACATTTAGGCACCTTGCCCAAGGCCCTGGCACTGACTACAGTGCTCATATTTAGCACAGGATAAAATTTAGAAAAGTACATTATAAATTAGATCTCCTAGCAACAACTGAATCTCTAAATCTGTACCTCCCTATCAACTTACTATCATCAATAGGCTGAGAAATCAAATAGCTCCCAAACCTCAGGCTGCTTTAAACATCACGCTTTCCTGATCAGCTAGCTGTTAAAATGGCATCCTGGGGGATTGTGTGTTGGTTATATCCCAGTGATTCCAGATAATTTTTTTCTCGGTTTACAAACAAGGGGATCACTTTTAGTATAGTCCAGAATTACTGCTTTAAAGTCAAGCTGTTTTTCCCTCCCTCTTCTTTTCCAGAGCAACATGAGTAATGAACATTCTGCAGAATAAACTAAGCTGGGGCTGATGCCACAAGAGCAGAAATAAAGGCAAGTGTGCCATATAGGCACCACCAGAAGCAGAACTTGGGTTTGCAGAACATTTATTGCTGCTCACAGTGGACTAATCTGTCAGAACTGGGTTTTTGTTTGTTTTTTGCTTTTTGTTTTAAACAGTGTGTTCCTGTTGGTGATCATAAATGATCTGGAACCATTGGGCACCTCAAGTCTACTTCATTCACAAAATTAAGCTATTCAGAAGCTGTCCAGACTACAAGTCAATAGAACTTATTACATTGCTGTGATGATGATTTCTGCCACATCACCCAGATAAGACTTTTTTCCTCCTCAACTTGTAGAGGCATGGCAAAAATGGCTGGAGCACAGTTGTGTGTGAGGTATTAGAATTGTGAGCAACTTCTATGCAGTTTTGTAGTCACCACACTGTAGTTTGTTTCCATGGATCAGATTTCATCCAAAAGAGCACACATTGGACTTCAGTGTCCTCCAGATGCTGACTGGGTGTTTTGGGAAGTGTCCAATACAGTTGAGGAACTGAACAATTTGGAGGGAAATCAGCAAATTACATCAGACAGCCAGGAAGGACAGAACTCCTCACATATCATCATCTTCTTCTCTCCCAGTTCTTTCAGCATTTTCATCTTTACTATCATCTCCATAGCAACAACTTACGGCTGCTAAAGGATAACAGAAATGACTAAATATAGCTTGCCTTCAGCTAAAAGCCTTAAAACAGTTTGATGCTCTGGTCAGCTAACATCATGAGAAAGGGGAGCATACCTGGGGCATGGAAGATTGAGGGTCCCTGAGCAAATTTCTCATCTGCATTTTCTTTTTGGCAAATGTGTAGAAAGGCACTAGAGAACCTCTTGGTCCTATCTCTGGCGTCACAGGGATTCCCTACTACATTTCACAGATCAAAGGACCTTGTTAGCTCTTCAACTGTGTGTTACTGGGGACAGATTTCCGATTCTTCATGGCAACTTTTTCATCTAAAAAATTGCCAAATTGGGTTTGTGCCTAAAGATGTTTACTGAAAGATTGCAACTGCACAACATTGCATGTGATCTACTTCTCAAAGATCGCAAATCTCCTATAAGCAGGATCACGTTTTAATCTTTTTAATGCATATCTGCAATGAGATTGGAGCCATTGTTAACCCCTTCCACAAAATTTATTACCTGTTTGCTTAAAAGCTCTTCAGTGAGCATTTAATACTCCCCTTTCCGTACCTCCAATTCCTGCTGTTCAGTAATAGAGTTGTCTATCATAAATTGTTTGATTAGTCGTCTGTTCTTCTTTCTGTAACAAGTTCTGTGTTCTTAGTAAAAGCTGGGTTTGGAAAATCTGTCAATCTTTGGCAGTTCCTTGAGCAACTCTTTGTTATCAGCAGCTTAATCACAAGGTTTGGGGAGCCATCTACAACTGTAGACCTTTTGGAATAGTGCAGCTACACATTAATGTAGGAAAAGACTGCTTTTGTTCAGTAGCATTTGGATTTCAGTGAGTGTCAGGGTGGGATGGGAACTGAATTTAAGGATTTTATTTAATTTATCTAAGGGAATTATTTTATACACAGACTTGCTGAGTTTTGATGGCAGCTGCAAGGAAAGTAAGGGCAATCAGTGCCTTAAAAGAAAGATTCTGGCACTGGTTCTTTTGTTCTTACAGGAATCTGTTTCACACAATCCCACAGGAGGCAATTATTTGTCAGTGGCTGAGTTAATTTCTCATACTAGTAGTGTGGGTTCTACATCGGCACCAAACTACAGAAAAGGAAATGGTAGCTGAAGCTTCTTTCCTGCTATGAGTACCATCCCCACCAAAGGTTTAATTGGAGACATGCTGGAAGTTATGTGTTATTTATTGTATTAATCCTTCTCTCTTGATGGTTTCCTTAGCTACTTCTTTTATGTTCCCTATTTTGAAATCAGAGTGTCATCCCAAATCTCTAGGTCGTTGGTGGTGGTATGGGGTGATACTCTTCCAGTAACAGAGCACATATATAGTGCTGGATGATGAAATATGGACTGCGTACATGCATAGTATGCAGACTGACCCTTTTTTATTCCGGTGGGAGAGATGACACTCTTCTGTGTAATGGACGGAAAGAAAGCAGTGTACCTGGGAAGAGGATTGTGTGTATGTGTGTTGGGAGAGAGGGTTAAGGCTGTTACCAGAACAAACCCAATCAAGACTACTAGCAGTAGTAAATCAGTTACCTGCAGTAGAAGCTTGAACTTCAGAGTGATGGCACAGATCACCCGCAGGTGGGTGGCCAGAGCAGCAAAGATGACAGAAGCATCCACATTTATCATGGTATTGGACCACTAAACAGAGCCACTACCAGGTCAACCTGGTAGTCACAGTAGAGATGACAAACAATAACCACACTGAAAGAGGTGGCAGATAATGGAGGCTGATACCTTAAAGCAGGCCTCAGAAAAGTATTTTGATCTTTACATTCCTGTTCATTAAATTAAACAATCCATGAACATATTGCAGACAGTGGAGGTACATGCTGTTTTCTGTTTCTGGATTCCCACATTGTGCTATGCATAATGTGATTTCTTTGATTTCAACTTAGCATGTTGCAATTACCTAGCCAATTGGTATTCAGTAAACCAGAAATGCACAACTGTTATATTGTACAATCTTTGCATGGCATATCAAGAGCAGAAGTTTAAAGCTGGGTAGGACTAGGACCTAGAAGTGCCCACCTGCCCACCTCAAAAATGGAGAAGATTTTTGGACCCAGGCAAACTCTAGACCAAAGGGATGCTGTCAGGCTACATTTTTTGCATTTCTTCAAGAAACATGGGTAAACAAACTGGCTAAGTGCAAAAGTCTAAACCCAGCCTATATATATATTTTCACTAACCTCTCCTTCTCAATTTTTTTTTCATTAAAAAAAATCTGGCTACCTTCCTACTAGTTCTCAAGAGACTTGGTTTACATATTCCTATAACTTTTTTTTTCCCTTCCACATCCAGAATCTTGTATGCTTACTGTTCCTTTCTCTGTAGCATACCATTTGTCTGCAACTACTGCTAAATACATGGACAGTTATTCCTTCATCTGAAACTTTCCTTGCTGTTATTTTTTTCTCAAAGCTATCATTCTCCCCTACTCCTTGCCCAAGCATAATTTTAGGCAATTGGGAATGCCAATCCTACTTTCAGTTCTCTGATCATGATATCCATCTCTTTTATGGTGGCATCATTCCTGGGCTGTAATGAATTGTTGAGGAACTCACCAGCTCCCTCAGTTTGCTGGAAACATCTGCAGTATTTCCAGACATAATTGCTATAGACTACTTAACTAAACTCTTAATCTAGCTTTGTTTCTATGTGAATTCTTCTCACATTGACATAGGAAAGATATTCCAAGCATGGTCATTGCTGCTACATCAGTTTCAGTGGGAAGAAAGTGAAAAAAAAAATCAAATTGAGCAAAACTCAATTTCCTTTTATGTATTCCGGTTGTATTCACAAGCTGATTAGAAAGCTTGCCTGTGTTCAGTTAGGGTTATTGGGAAATGTATTCAGCAATTCATAAAGATTTACTTCTCTGTGAGCTTGGAGCTGCTTTCCAGAACAGGTGTTAGGCCACATCTCTTGCATCCTTCAATTCTTGCCCTTCTTCAAAAGACACTCTTCAGGGAATTCTTTTGTTCAGGTCTAGTTCCCATTCCCCACTACAATTAAGCCTTCAGCCAATACATATAATTTAAACAATTGTATATTATTTCCAAGTTTACGTCAGCCCCAATCCTTCCTTTATTGTTTTCATGTTGTCAGATTTTAGACTGTATCCTTGTTGAGACAGAGATCTAGTCTCCCATGTTCCAGAAGACAGTATGCCTACCGATGGTGCTACTTACATAACTAATATAAATATTACAATTATGAAGAGGGAAGGGACCCATAAAATGACTCAAGGTTATAGTAAATATGAATAAGCAGGCGATTAGTTATAGGCACTCTATATTCCTGTATATGAAATTATGGATAATTATTAACACAATTCCCCACTGATGACATACCCAAGACTGATACTGATTTGGCTCCCTTCCTCCAAGGGACATTTGTTTTGGGAGTCAGTGTTTTATAAAGCTTCCTATTTCAATTTTTTTTTTTAAATTCTCAATGGAAAATGATCGTCGCTCATTGGTATAGCAAAAACTATATAAGTTACAGATTCAATATCCTTGATATTTTCATATTAAGGGAAAATAAGCATTGTGCCCCAAATCACCGTGTAGAACAGTCTTCATTTTCTTAGTAAGAGTTATAATAATGCATACTATTGCTATTTACACTTCATTATCAAGGGCTTTTACAAATATTAAAAACAACTGCTGGTATCATCCAGGCTTAATTGCCCAGTCTCCTGTCCTTCTTACTGTGATCTTCATCACCTATTGCCCCCTAATGTTATCCTTCCTATAGCTGAGCCCTTTTTACATCAGAGTATACAAGTGCATGCAAACGGTGCCTGGAGGCTGTGAGGGTCTGGATGGGGAACAACAGGCTCCGGCTGAACCCTGGCAAGACGGAGTAGCTGTGGGTTAATGGCTCCTCTGCATCTGGGACGTTGTCATCGTTGGTTCTGGATGGGGTGGCACTGCCCCAGACAGACCCAGTGCGTAATTTGGGGGTCCTCCTGGACTCACGGCTCCTGCTTGAAGAGCAGGTGGCAGCCGTGGCCAGGAGGGCTTTTGCACAGCTTCGGGTTGTGCACCAGTTATGCCCTTTCCTGGATCGGGATGCCCTACGTACAGTCACTCACGCCCTTGTTATCTCCCAGTTAGACTACTGCAATGCGCTCTACACGGGGCTACCCTTGAAGAGTATCCGGAAGCTTCAGCTGGTCCAGAATGCAGCCGCGCGAGCAATTTTTGGGGCCCGAAGAAGGACCCATATAACACCTTTGCTCCGTGAGCTGCATTGGGTACCGGTTTGCTTCCGGGTCCAATTCAAGGTGTTGGTTATCACCTTTAAAGCCCTACATGGCATGGGGCCAGGTTACCTGAAGGACCGCTTCGCCCCCACAATTTCAACCCGTCCCACCCAATCTCACAGAGAGGGCATGCTCCGGATCCCCGCGGTAAAAGAATTTTGACTAGCGGGGTCCAGAAGGCGGGCCTTCTCTGCTGTAGCTCCCGCCCTTTGGAACATCCTGCCCCCGGGGGTGAGACAGGCCCCCTCACTCCAGGCCTTTCGGAGGGATTTGAAGACCTGGCTCTGCCATCTGGCCTGGGGCGGGGAGGGAGGATACCAGAAATGGGGTTGGCTGGCCCCTTAGCGGCCTGGTGGGGCCCTATTGGCCTCTTGGAGTTTTTAGCTTTTTATCTCTATCCTATTTTTGTAAATTTCTAGTTTTTATAACTTTTATGATTTTTAAACCTTTTATAATTTAATTATGTATTGTGATTTTAGTGGTCGTAAGCCGCCCAGAGTCCCCTGTTGTAGGGGAGATGGGCGGGGACAAATCAAATAAATAAATAAATAAATAAAAATAAACACATTCACAGCCATAACTAGAAAACAAAATGGGAGTTGAAAAGTAATTAAACCACATAAAAATGGACTTCCAGGATCCCTCCCAAATGTCGTCAAAATGGCAGGTAGACCTATTCCCTTACCTTCCTCAGCTCATATCTATTGAAAAAGCTGTAGGAGTCAAAGAAGTTGATGACAAAAATCCTAATAGCAGCCCAGAGGTTTTGGTGATACGTGGAAGGACTGTATGAAACTTTGAAGGGTGATTCAATCTGAAGTACATTCAATCAACTTTCTTCTCTTTGACTCTATTTGAGGCATCAGATTCAATCAAGTGCCTTTAAATCACTTCAGAGAGTTTCACAGTCAATTTGGAGAATCAGTGGTCTCTCTGGCATTCTCTGGACAAAGCTGCAGGGGACTAAGTAGTATGATGGGCTCTCTGATACTGACATGGCTAACCAGCCAATGAGTTTTATCATGTCTGCACACCTTGCCCTGAGAGGGCTGCTCCGCTGTTTGTGTTCCATTAGGCACATTTGCTTGGAGGGAGAGGGAAAGAACAAGAGAGACCCAGATCTATTCTGCTGCTCTTTTAAAAATTTGATTTGCTCCTTCTTGTCTGATTATTTATTTCCCCAACTCTATTACACATTTTAAAATCAATCAGTCAATCCTCAGTTTTCTCTCTGCTGCTTATTTATCTTGGTCTTGTACTTAAGTCTCCTTCATTGCCTGACTGGGTCTGAGATATAGTGTTACTTGACTAGTATATATATGATACAAAATATATGATTACATACCCAATAATGATGATACATATACTTTGGGACTTCTTCTTCTTCTTTTTTTAATGTTGCACAAGCCCTAATGAGTCATTCCTCAAAGAAGCTAATCTTGGTGATGTGCCATTTCAACAAGACTGTCAGCCCAGAAAACAAATAGTCAGAGAATAGTGGATTTTTCAATATTTATTGAGAGTTTGCTCACTAACAGTTTATAAAAGCTTTTGTTTTGAAGTTGGAATAAGACAGAGACTACAAGGGAGCACCCAGTAGGCCAACCTCTCCTCCCTCACTGCTACTAATGGCAATTGCCCATTTAAAGAAGGAGCTTTTATAGAAAACAATAAAATAGTGGCACCCGTCCCCAACTCTCATAGGCAACCCAGTAGGATACTATATCAATGGTATCAAACACCATGAAAAGAAAAATAGGACCATCCGGGTTACACTTCATCTAGGTCTCAAAAAAGATTTTCCAAGAGTAATCAGTGCTGTTTTTGTCCCATGTCTGATCAGAAAAGTGTCCAAATAATTTGCTTTCTCTAAGTCATGCTGCAGCTAGAGCCATACCACCCTCTCAACAACCTTCCTTTAAAAATGTGATACTTATCCACTATAACCAGATCCAAGGAAGGCCTCTGAGAGGAGGTAAACCAGTGCTTCCTTAAAGGCAGCTGAAACAAACCCTTTCCCCAAAGAAGCATTGACAACGTCCCTGATTCAACTGTTCTGTTCATTCATAGGAGCTAGAGAGGACATAGATCAAGATTACAGGCAAAAGAATTCATGCCCTGTCTGCTTCATCAGAGTCCAGAAGTCAGAATGAGTCCCAGATAACAATACAAAACTTCCCCCTCCCCATCACCACTTTAGACTTCACCCATCAGGAATCAAGATTCTGGTGCACTTGAGGGACCTTATCAGCAAAGTCTTACACAAATGTATCACGGTGACCAGGGCTACACCTTCCTGTTCCTCCTGCCCAAACAGGAATTGAATAACCTTAATCATGGCTGTTAGATGACAATCTGCTCATGCAATAACATTGAGAAGTCTGAATGGTTCACTGCCCTTATTGCCACAATGTAAGCTCAGACGTGATCTCTTACATATGCTTCATCAACTTTAGTTTTAGTCTTCCTCCACTGGTACTCCAGGCATTGCTTATGAAGTTTCGTCTCCCAGTTTTATTCCCTCAATAAATCAGGAAGCACCTCAGGATCTGCCAACACAGAGAGGCTGCTTGGGAGCAATTGCATCAAATGCCCTGTTTACCTCCTGACCTAAGGATAGCCAACCTGTCCCTACAGTCCAATCTAATGCATAGACATTCATAGACACATCAGCTCTAGAGCAGGTTATAGTTAACATGGGGAGAACTTACAGAAGAAGGCACTCCAGAATGAATTAACTTCTTCATTTTCCATTTTGTAATGTACTACTTGATTTTAAAATGTATAACTATGCTAAAACTTACATGCCATTTTATTAAATGTTGTTAGCTTGCCTGATGTGATATACTATGGACTGCCTTGAACTGGTCATTGTAATGACCAAAATAAATGTTGTTAGGGTTACCACCAAAGCCTTTGATCTACCATCAGATCCCAACATCCTTGGTATCATTTTACTGTGAGCTAAGCCAGCTCAGGGTGCTTCAGAAACAGTTAAGGACAACTAGATTATATTGATGAATACCATTTAGATTTTGGTAACATGATCTGGGCCTGGTTTGGCTCTAGTTTAGATTGCCCCTCCTGGAATTTCCTTCCTTCCTTTTTTAAAATCTCTGAGTGCAGAAGGAGGCCCTCACAGTAAGTATTCATTACATACTGCTGAAATATATACAACAATGTCCAAAATCAAGTGTAGATACAAGAAAAAGGCTCCAGCTGTTACTCTTCCAGTTAGGTATATTTGGGAAGGGAGTTACTTTATCTTTCTGCCAGGCATGACAATATAGTACTTTTGTTGCTGTTACTGAATCTCTTGTTTGCCTCCCTTGCGTATGTAGTCTTTGCCATCTCAGCCTGTTCCTGGATGGCACCCTTCTAATGTATTGGGCAGAGAGCACTATTACCTCTTCTTTATCTCCCCCACTTCCAGCCTGGCCAAACCAGCTTGATTTTGCTCATCACTTTGTAAAAATTGTTGTTCCTGTGTGTTGATGAAGGAAGCCCATATTAATTGTTTTTTTAAAAAAATCTAATGCTGAGGACCAGAAGATGAAAGAGTCAATATTCCATTCAAGACATTTATTTCAGTTTGCGCACATAAGCTTTGTCTGCCTCAGTGATGGAGTAAAGAAATAGAAATAAGCTATGATGATTCATTCTTGAGTCCTTATCCCAGTGGACCACTAGGGAGCCTTTCCATGTTTCTGATTGTCATGTTAGAGCTTTGGGTGGGACATGTACTGTTTGAGGAAAATTTAACAGCTACAAATGGAGACAGGGAGGATGAGACAGGCAAATATACAAAGCACCCAGTCTCAGAAGTAGATGAATTTGAAGGCTTCTGAATGAGAGCCACTCAACTGATCCAGCTTCCCTTTGGACTTCTTGCTTTTTATTAGAGCAAATGTAGCTGTCAAGCTGTTAATAGTAATAATAAAAAATCCTCCTGTAATCTACTCTAGCTTGATTAGCTTCAGAAGGTTGTCATGACATCCTTGTGACAGCTAATCACTGAGCTTCTCCCATTGTTCTTTCTCAAACAGAGTCTGTTTGTCACACCTTTCATATTAACCTGATACCTTCCCAGAATGTTGTCACACTGCCTGCATCTCCATCCTCTGCTAGGTGAGTCCTGCCAGGTGCTAGTGACAAAAACAGAAAGGGGCTATGTGTGCTTTCACCTAGTCATCAAATGAAAATTCTCTAGGTTTGATCTTCTTTTAAAACATGAAACATGCTCCTGAAGATAAAATGCTACACTTAAATTCCCAAGTCGTGATGGTTGACATTATTGAACCCATATTGTCAGTAGGCTTCATAATAAAGAAGTGCAACCAGTTATGGCTTTCTACTAGTGGAAATTGTTTTGCTAGATCAGTCCAAGGTCCCTCTAGACCAGGGAGACATAAACTGAGGCCTCTTGTATGCCTCTTCCAGAACTTTTCCAAAAGATGACACTATCTTGGAATTTTTTCTATAATACAAAGGGAAAAAATACATACATGGGGAGTAATCATTAACTGTACTTAATTAACTGTAATCTATTGTATGGCTGTGAGAGCTGGACCATAAAGAAGGCTGAGCACCAAAGAATTGATGCCTTTGAACTGTGGTGCTGGAGAAGACTCTTAAGAGTCCCCTGGACTGCTAGGAGGTCAAACCAGTCAATCTTGAAGGAAATCAACCCTGACTGCTCATTGGAAGGATTGATAATGAAGCTCAAGCTCAGATACTTTGGTCACCTAATGCGAAGAGAGGACTCTTTGGAAAAGACCCTGATGCTGGGAAAGATGGAAGGCAAGAGGAGAAGGGGATGGCAGAGGATGAGATGGTTAGATAGTATCACTGAAGCAATGAGCATGAAACTGAGCAAACTCAGGGAGGCAGTGAAGGACAGGAAGGCCTGGCACGATATGGTTCATGGGGTCACGAAGAGTCAGACATGACTTAACGACTGAACAAAAATTTAAAATTCATTTTATATTAAATTGAATCAAATTTATTTTTTGTTTCCCCCTTCTTTGTACCAACCTTGTCCTTTTGGGGGGGGGGGAGTGCAACCCCAGCACTCCATTAAAAGGCCAAGTGTGGCATATGCCTCCCCCCCCCCTCCACACACACACAATTGCTGTAGAGAGTAAGGAAGATGACCTTCAGGGAAATGTGCAAGAACTATTACTTGGCAAAGGGGGCTGAAACGTTTTTAAGCCCTGAGAAACAAAATAATACTATATTTAGAAGATTAAATAGTAATACAGTGGTACCTCGGGTTACGAATGCCCCTCCTTACGAATTTTTCACGATACGATCAGCTCTGGCCCCAAAAATTTACCTCGCCGTGCGACCTCCGCCCCGCGCTATGAACCGGATCTGTGGCCATTTGCCCTGCTGCCACGTGGTCGCGGCTTCCTGTGGGTGAGATCGCGGTAGCAAGGAGACGTTCAGTGAGGCTTGTGGTGTGTTTTATGGCGTTTGGAAGGTTTTTGGTGTGCTTGTCAGCATGGCTCCAAAGAAAATGCAGAGCCGTATGTATTTACATTGAACCTTATGGGGAAATTTGCCTTGCGGCGCGACCAAATTCGGAGGGCAGAACGGATTAACCATATTTACATTGAACCTTATGGGAAAATTTGCCTCGCGGTGCGACCAAATCGAGTTGCGATCAGAGTCACGGAACGGATTAAATTCGTAACGCGAGGTACCACTGTATTTAGAAGAATAATAATCAGGCTTGGGTAGAGACCACTCTGATTCACTAGGATATGAGAAGGTGGGGAGGTACAGTACAGTCAGACTTGCAAGATTCTGTTATTATATGCCGATCTCAATAAAAGTAGTTTTAGCCTTCTTGTGAAGTTGATTTTCTGCTCTGGTCTACCTAGTGAGGCTGACAATTGCATACCTTTATTTAAAGCAGTATTTTTTATAGCCAACAGTCATAAAAACAGTGTTTGGGTATCTTCTTCTGTTGTGTGTTCCAACATCTGGTATTTAGAGCTATACATGAATTTTCAATTTATATATGAGTTTGCCATGGAAGCTGTGGTCATAATTACACTGTTTATTAATTTTGTGTTGCCTGGAGTATTTCTTCCCCTTACTGCCAATCAAGGACAAACACATTCTTATCAGTGCTAATTGGTTAAATTAAGATAATCCCATTCTCCACTGCCAGTTTTCTGTTTTTTTCTTTCAACCCTTGTGGCAATAGGTCATGTTTCTGTTTTCCCGGTTTTTAATTTCATTGACTTTTGCTAGGTTTATTATTTCTTTTTCTTCAGTTCTCGTACTAAGATCCCTCCTTTTGTAATCCTGTTTCATTTCCATTTCTGTCCATAATTATCATTTGAGTTTGCAATTATAAGGTAATTATGAGGAATGGGAAGTTACTTTAGCCACACTATTCAGCTATAATTTAGAAAGGTCAATTAGATAGGGAAATGATTAAGTTGCCCTGTTGATTTGAGGCATTGTTGCAAGTTGGTACATGCTAGCATAGATAAGTATTTTTCTAATTAGTTGTTTGGTATATATGTGTAATGCAGCTGAAATAATCATAGTATTTTAAAACAGCTTGATGATTTTAACTATCTTGTAAACATTTCAAATGGGAACTGCCATTTTGGATTAAATCTCCACCTTATAGTTTCTGATCACAGTAAGTAATTAGCTAACAGAAAAATGTTAACACAATATGTTTTCTTTAATCATTTAAAATATTTAATTATTTTTTCTATTTATAAGGTTATCTCAACTAAACATGGACAGTGTACATTTAAAACTAGTATGATACTTAAACAAGCAAAGCAACAAAAAAAGGACATAACGTAACGGGGAAAACACATCACAGCCAAAGCAAACAATACACATCTAGTAAGCACACCATCAGTCCCAGAGCTTGGAGAAAAAACCAAGTTTTTAAAGATTGTCTAAAGATGTGCTGTTCTAAATGGGAGGCACCACAATAGAGAAAGTGTACTTCTAAATCTCGTCAGATGACATTCCATAATGGATGGGACACAAAGTGTGCCCACCCTGTTGAATCTTACAGGTGGGCAGAAATATGCAAGAGACGCAGATCCTCTTTGCCCAGGCCTAAAGAGATTTATAGGTGGTAACCACCATGTTGAATTGCACCTTGGATTACTCCTGTAAGCTCATGTAGCAGGTGTTACATAGGTATACCCATAACTGCATCCTGGACCAGCTGTAGCTTCTGAGTAGTCTTCAAAGACAGCCCCAAGTATAGTGTGTTGCAGTAGTCGCCTTCCAGGAGGCCTTAATCAACCTGGAAGGACATGGATTTGAAACGCATATAGCCAGATTGATAGATCTGAAGATCCTGTCCACTTCCTCAGGCATCACAGGGTCAAGCACTTCCAGATAACAGAACAAGACTGTGCCTCGGCCAACTCAACAGGACCTGCCCAGTTGAGTCTATCTCAGAGCAGATCTGAGGTACTTTATCCACCAGGTGCCTAGAATATTCCTCACAATGGTGCTGTAAATATTCTTGTGACCTGTCTCTCCCCAGCAAGGAAGGTCATTTAAACAGGGCCAACAGCCCTGTGGATGTGATAAGAGCAGAAAAATACCAAAGTTTTTCCACTCTTATTGCCACATGGTCCCTTACACATGCTCAGTCATGTTTGCTCTTTATCTTTCTCTAGTGGCATTCTGGGTATCTCTTCTGTCATTTTACCTTCAGAAGCTCATGAGAAAACCAAAGAGCACCATGGAATCAGCATATACGCAGAGGCCACCTAAGTGCCATCTGATAGAAGGCCTTCCTCACATATCCTTTTAAGGAGGAGACTAAGGCCTCAGTCAGACCCCATCACCCCACCAAGAAAACCCCAAGTTCCTTTGGAAACCTATCCAGGTCCATTACTTTGGGGCAGACTGATTCAAATAGGCCCTACCTCCTGGGGGTTGGGCAGCACTAGCAAGCCAAAAAGTAAATAGAGAATTATCTGACCATGATTAAGGAATGATGGTGATGTCTACCATCTTCAGATCATATTACAACTGCCCCAAGACAAAAACCAGATCAAATGTGTGACCAACCAGGTTGTGTTGAGCCCTCAGTAACTTGGGTCAGGTCTGTGGTGGCCATAGTGGCCATGAATTTCTCGGCCATACCAGACCTGGACCACATGAGAGCAAGTTAGATTCTCTCAGAATTAATCAGTCTTGGAGACTCCACTGCCAACTCAGTGAGTCAAGAGTTCAGGCAGCAGTGTCACTGCACAGCAGGGAGACGAGTACAGCAGCAACAAACCCAACTGCTCCCTAAAGCCCAGTTTCAATGTAAGGTCCCACACTGCAGAGCAATGCCTCTGAAAGTGGTTAAATCTCCCCGGATGTCAACTGCCACTCCACCCCTCCCTGCCTGGGGTCATGTCTGGTGCTAAACCCAAAACTCAGGTGGGCATATCTCCAAGAGGGGAACACCCCTCACCAAGCCCACCCAGGTCTCTGTAGCCTCCCTCATTTCCCACACTCCAGTTAAATCCTGAGAAACAGTATCCTAAGAGAAGCCTTCCCCTTGGGCTTGTTCAGATTGAGAACTGTGGTCCCCATGATAGCTTCAGAGTAATGGAAAAAATGCGTAACAGAGAAAATCCTGTCAATCACACAACCTCCAACAATAAAATCAGTTCAGGAATGAGAGAAAATCCTGAGAATAAGTGTTTCTGGTAATTTGTACATGAATACCTAATCTAGAATTTGCAGGATAGAAACTGAAAAAGGAGAACACTAACTAAAGAGGCACCAGCACATCAATATTCTAATAAATGTTTATTGAAATAATCCCTATACTTACAGCGCTGGGGATCCCTTCCTCTCATGATCCCCGTGAGCCCAGAGCAGTGAGGATGGTATTCCATGGAATATGACTCACAAAGGATTTGCTTTCATTGGACAAGTTTAATAACCCTTCAACCTCTCTTTCCCCATCCACCCCTGGAGTTGCTTGGTTTAGGCATCAGCAAAGGAAAGTTACATATTAGTGAGGATTAAGTGTCTAGCTGGTATTGGGTCCCTGCTCAGACAAAAGAGGAATAGTTATCTAATTGGGGTTAGAACAGGAAGTTTGTTATCAAGCAGCTTAGGAGAGTAAACAGGAAGAGCTAACTTATCCAAGCAGCCTCTCTTCCAGAAGTTAATTTAAAAATGTGGGTCAGTCACAGGACAGTAAGATAGGGGGGAAAAATAGCAAACTGTTGAAAAATTGCAAGGCAGATCTTGACATAGTTTTAGTTCAAACTAATGAACTAAAAGAGCATATGTTCCTTTTTGCTTCAGCATGGTTTACAATGTGTGTGTGTGTTTGCAAGTGTATTTATATATCGAACCAATTGTTGGAAAAATTGAGGGAGAGCTTCTCCCAAGATATGCATACACTTGAGTAGTAATTTCTGAGGGAAGAAGCATAGGATGCAGAGAAGCAAGAAAAGTCCCGTTCAGCTGGGGTGCTCCACTGATGGAATCTCTTCCCCCTTGACCTACGTGCCAAGTAGAGATCTGGCTATTCATCCAGTGAATGGAGCTTTATCTAGATGTCTTTATTGTATGTTCTTTTTGTGTTAATGTATTATTTGAAGGGTGATCCCAATGTGAGCTGCCTGGAGCTCTTGAGGGAAAGACAGAATAAAAATAAAATAAATAGAAATGTCCTGCATGTATCCCATCCTGAGATCAATATGAAGTATAAACATTTTAAGTATAAACATTTTAATAAATAGATAAATAAAACATGTTCCTTCATGAATGTGTCTTCCTGCGTAAAGCCATCTGTATCAGATGGAGAGCCATCATGAAGGGGCAATGGATTTTCTTTTTTTAAAACTAAAGTTCCAGCACTTTAGTTTTTCACATAGGAAATGTATCCATTCATTCTTACTTCCTACTGATTTATTACAGAGTTCAGCACAGACTCTTAGAACAACTAAGAAACCATTAAATAAAATTAATACTAAAATTTAATTATGATCATAAGCAATTAAATGAGCCATAGCCATTTAAAAAATCCTAAGGAAGCACAACTAGGCTGGATGGCTTCTCACACTATCAATTTTTCTCTGTTCCTGCCTCTCCAAACAACCATCTTGAATCCTAGAAAAGGTCATCAAGGGATCATTCTCAGCAGTGTGGACAATGTTGAAGTTGTAGTGGGAGAGGTAATTGCTTAAAATTATGCTTCGCTGAACTCCTTTTTACACTGACAACATGAAAACTAACTAAATAACTTGCAGTTATAATTTTAAATATGTGTTGGTCCAGGTAAAATGTCAAGAATTATTCTAGCCTTTGCTATCACAATATATTCTTTCGACATTTACTGCTAATGTAGTATGTACCTTTTGTTGTTGTTCTGAAATCACTTAAAATGTTATTCCTACATGGAGAGAACATATTTTAAAAAAATACATCTTGTACCTATGTTTCTGTTCTTACAGTTTCTAAGAGATCTTTTGGTTTTTGAATTGGCAATGTGGGTGTTTCAGGATGTTGGAAGTTTGGAAAGGTAGCATAATTACTGTCTTCTTCTGAAGTATGACAACAAGACTTTCATCAGCAGTTCTAGCTGGGTTCCCACAGAGATATGCTATACAGAGAAATTAAGTAGAAATTCCATCCAGAATATAATCTCTCTAGGAATTTATAAAAAGCCTCCTTTTAATTGTCATTATTTATTGCAACCCACCCCCCATCCTCCAAATGTAATGAGAGAATGAATCTCAAAGTGCTTATTTGACAAGTTCAAAACATTTTATTACTTTATAAACCAGCCTGCTCCAACCCAGTGCTATGCTGAGACAGAAAAGCTGTGCTGTCTGAGAATTCTTAGTTGTATAAATCCAACATATAAGGAATGGTAGATTGAGCTAAACAGTCTCTTGCTATTTGGAAAAGAAAGGACATAGTTATGAAGTTAAAATAATGCCATAATTAGGACAATTTGACCCTTTGAAAGAATTCTGATGTTCTAATATTTTGGATTGCTAAATATAGCCTTATAATATTTAGCTTTCATTGTCCAATAGCTTTTGAAGGCAGTAAGCTGTTATAAGCATTGAACCAGGCTTTGCTGATCTTGAACAAGGTAAATAAGTTTGAACCTAGTTAGAAACCTGTTTGGGAAACAGGAAATACAATGAATGTGGAACTTGAAAAGATGTCTCAGAAGTAGACAATCACAAACCACTTGCATGCTGTTGCCAAAAAAACCTTACAAGGTTCACATAGGATATCTAATCATACTCTGATGTATCTTGGTTTTCAGGAAGGATGAAAGTCAAACAAGATATGGCATTCAGTGGCTGAATTCATTTCAAACCACTCCTTTTAAACACTTTGTGGGATGGCAATTCATTTCTGTCAGGGAACTCAAATTAAGTCCTTTTTTGTTCCAGCCTCCAAGATTATCAAGGAGTTTCTGTGACAAACATTGGGATTGAACAGTTTTTGCCCTTTTCTAGAGGTCTTAATATTTCTGCTTTGTAAGATTTCTGTACCCAGCTGGGTTGCTTTTCTAAAATGGGGGTGTTGAGGATCCCCTCTATTCATGAGATTTAGGGTTGGAAGCCAGGAAACAGTGTTTCCCAATCATCACTTCATTCCTGTGAAACAGCCTCCCTCTGGAAGTTCAAATGGCATCACTTCGATGGCCTTTGGGTGGGTAGTTAAGACTGAGCTGTTCTGCAGAGCCTTTGATGCCCAGGAGATCATTTGGTTGAGGACACCAAGGTGGATTGATTATTATATTTGTTATCATGTATTTCATGCATTTGTTTTTGTTGGTTGGCTGAGTTCATGAGACTCTGTAAACAGTTGGGAATCCTGATAGAGTCTGTGTAGTATATAAAACTACCATAAATAGATAAGGGGAAAAAAATAACATCCACAAACATTGGCTTTGCTACTGAATATCTGTGCACAAATGTGGTTCTGGAGACCACAGAATGCAACTGGGATGCCTGAGGCAGATCTCTCTCCAAGCCAAGAGTATAGTGGTTCACACAGAATAGCAAGCCATGAATCACAGTTCACACATCTTAATGGCTGGGTATATATACCATGCCCAAATCAGACAAGCACATTATGACTTAGTGCAATGTGCAAATATATACCATTAATGTGTACTTTTATTATGTAAATAGTAGCCTTGAGGAAGGCTGAGCAGCACTGGGATTGTGGAGGATAGGAAGGAGGTGTTTTAGTCTTCTTTTCCACACTGGCAACAAAAATTACCCCTCTGGAACAGCTACTGGAGGCTTCCTTTGAAATACAAATAGTAGCTTTTCAGGGCAATTTTTGTTGGGATTACAGGAGGGTGGGAAAGAATTCCCCCACAATCAGCATGGCATATATTTCTAAACTTTTCAGTTATTAAGAAAAAAGCACTGGGTTTAGATAGATAGATAGATAGATAGATAGATAGATAGATAGATAGATAGATAGGTAGGCAGGCAGGCAGGCAGGCAGGCAGGCAGGCAGGCAGGCAGGCAGGCAGGCAGACAGACATATTCTGATATGCTTTCTAATATTCTAGTAAAGAGTCTTCTTTTCTTCTTCCTTTTTTATTGTTGTGAGCTGCCCAGAGTCACCCGTTGGGGGAGATGGGCAGCATACAAGTCTGATAATAAATAAAAATAAATAAATAAAATAAAAGAGCAGATGCTTAAAGCTGCATCAAATTACTTAAAAACACCTTAAATGTACACTATGCATTGCATGAAGTTACAGCTTGTATAAATGCAGCCATGTATTTCTATTTTTAATTAAATGTGTAAGCTGCCAGTAGAATTCTAGATATGAGTAAAGAGATGACTGGATATCTGAGATGTTTTTGCCGGAACATATTTTAACAATCTGTTTCCATTGTCTGTGCAAATGTTCTTCCAGACTAGCTAGCCAGGATATAAAAATTTAAATCCTTTTGGTTTTTTTCATAATGGGTGAGTAAGCTTTGACCATCTAAATTCTCTCTTTTCTCCCTCTTTTGCCCAGCTTGCTCACCCCCTTCTCCCCATTATGACACTTATTATTTTTCCATTCACAGCAAAACTATTCACATCAAGGTAATTGATGATGAGGAGTATGAAAAAAACAAGACTTTCTTCATTGAGCTGATGGGTCCTCGAATGGTGGATATGAGTTTACAGAAAGGTGTAGTACTGGCTCTCCCAACTAACATTAACACTCTTTCCTCTTTTTCTTCTCTCCTACCTTTCTTTTCTCACTATCAATAGCCTCTTTTTTATTTTCCAACTGCTCTATCCTTAACACTGCTGTATCTGCACAGCTTGTCACATGGTACTGATGGAAATTAGCAAGATGGTGCTTTCTTTAGCTGAGAATGCAGGGTTTGTGTGTGTGTGGGTGCGACTGAGGGATGTCAAAGCATATTCTTGAAATAACTGGGCACTGGGGTGTTCAAATCCATCTTTGACACTACAGAAATAGGCCATGGAGCTCCACATTTCAGCATGATGCAAACATATATGCATATTGGAAGTCTTCTGGCTAAACCTGCACATAGCATTCTGCTCTTAGCATACCGATCATTGTCCCAAGATCTGCACGCTAATAATAGTTTCCTGCTTTGCAAAAGAAAATGGTTATTCGTTTTTCTTTACAAAGCATGATGTTTTATGAATCGGTGGACTAACATGCTAATATATCATTCTTGTCATCTTGTAAACTCAGTTGGCATTTTTACTTTAAATCCATGCTGGTTCAATGTACCCTGGAAAGGATCTAAATATTTCCTCTAATTAAAAGCTATTTATTTAAAGATAGAGTTGGCTGAGAAATAATGACTTGGCCCAGTTCGTCCAATAACAGCATATATGGTTGAACAGAGGTTGGAATTTGGTCTTCTCACATGTGCTGATCACTACTGCACACCCTTTCACATGCACGTGTATACACACACTTGCTCATTTTTCTCTAGATGGCCTGTCCTCAGCATACTTTTTACAGTCTTACAAATTGTTAGATTAATTCAGAGACTAAGTTCTGTTGTGACATTTTGCATGAAGCGCAAATATTTTTTCATGGAACCACCCAAAAATGCAGCTTCAGGATCAAACATTTATTTTGATATTAGCCTGACATCTGTGCGGCCAACTGATACGGAGGCTGCTGGCAACAGCCTGTGGGCAGAAGCATAGATGTGGGGAAGTGGAACACATACAATATATTTTTTGCCCAAATCCCATTCCCTTAAATGCTTCTTCATTGTCTGTATAGAGAGATTTGATCAGAAAATGGCTGTAATCAATCTACATATGACTATATATGAGAACTGAAAATCATAATTAATCCTAAAAATACATTCAAGATTTTCTCACCATCCTGCATTTTATATGGGAGAGTTCCAAACAAGGTACTTGTTGTGGCCGATACAGATTTCTCATTTGCTTTAAAGAGCCGATTTAATGTTGTACTTCAGTTCTCAACATTTTGTTGATATTCTGCATTTTATATGGGAAACCATCAGTATTCATTCTTTGTCATTCTTCATGTTTAATTAAGAAAGAAAAGAAGAGGCAGTAAAGTTTCTGAGCAATTCTGAGGCATGTTGATGTAGAAGTAAATGCCATTGAGTTTGATGGGGCTTACTCCCAGCTAAATGGGTATAGAATTGCAACTGCAAGCCTCATTCTTATTAGGGTCTCTTTCTTTAGTGTCATTTTATGATACTCATGCGGTTGTATTATATTCTGCCCATAACCTTATAACATTGAATTTCATGAACACTGAGCAGTTCAGTCAGCAAAACTGAATTACCAATGCTCAGTAGAAACTACTGTGTCAAGCATGGGGAAAGAAACCAGCTTGCCCTTGCACAGAAAAAGATCTAGATGGGAAAGTCCTGGCCTGTGTTTTGGGCATGAGTCTGTGCGTGTGTGTGCATGTACTGTATGTTAAAAGGATATTTTAATGCTGTCTTATTGCACTCTCCGCCCACAGTTCAAAAGTGATGGCAGCGAAATGGTGTGAAAGAGAGAAAAATGGGCTTTTTACCTAACAGACTGAAGATACTTGTCCTATCTCTGACTGTAGGCTGCTCTGGATTAGCCATAGTTCAGCCGGTTGATAAACTGTTATTACCATGTGACATTTGACTAAATGTGCTGCAGAAATCACCTTCCACTAACCATCAATATAGATCAGGTTCCTCTTCCTCACTCTTTGCCTCTCCCTCCTTTCCTCCTTCCTTCCTTTCTTCCTTCCTCTAATATTCTCTAACTCATCTAAAGATCAGCTCCAACTGATATGTCCTAGAAAGCAAGTGAAGCACCACCAAGACAGTGGCAGAAACAGCTGCATGTGAGAAGGCGTGGTGGTGGTGGTGGTGGTGGTGGTGGTGTCAACCGCTGCTGCTGCTGCTGCTGCTGCTGCTGCTGAATTTGCTTCCAACCAGGCTACCCGCTGTACACACATCTTTTTCTTGTTGTCCCTACAGGAAGACCATAAGGGTTAAAATAGTAGATGAGGAGGAATACGAAAGGCAGGAGAATTTCTTCATTGTCCTTGGTGAACCGAAATGGATGGAACGAGGAATATCAGGTGTGAGATCCTTTTTTGAAAAAGAAACCAAGCAAATGCAGATTGCAAAAACAACCTTTTTTGCTCCACCTTTTTCTCTTTGATTTTTACAC
This sequence comes from Liasis olivaceus, assembly GCA_030867105.1. Lineage (NCBI taxonomy): Eukaryota > Metazoa > Chordata > Lepidosauria > Squamata > Pythonidae > Liasis > Liasis olivaceus. The sequence continues at coordinate 66,163,963 of CM061349.1, forward strand.
AAACCAAGTTTTATTCTTTTCCCTCCTATATTCTCGCTCTCACCCTGTTTCGGTCCCATCTCTGCATTTTTGAGCTTAGCTTAAGATCCTCCTTTTGTGCAGTGCTTGTGCCTTACAGGCTGTTTGAACTTCCATGCGTTTGGATCCTTCCCCTTCTTTTTGCTCTTCTTTTTCCCCTGTGCTCCTTTTGGTAATATTTTTGATGTAATCTCATCTCCCTTTCTTACACTGAGATGGAAAGTCCCTTTCTCAGAAGAATGTGTTAAATTGCATGGCTGCCTCTTCAGCTTGCTCCCCAGTTCTGAACTTTGCACAATGGTCCCATTATTATTATTATTATTATTATTATTATTACTACTACTACTACCACTACTACTATTATTATTATCATCATCCTCTTCATACAGCTTTGTAATTAATATTAGCTACTGATGATTTTTCTTATAAGTATACATGGATATATATATCTATATATTTCAATCACAATTAACAAGTGCTGCCAACAATAACAGCACAGAATGTTTGCAATTAATTCCCTTCTGTGGTGCAAAAAAAAAAAATCTCCAAGTGGAGCAACATACTTTATAATACAACTTCATAGAACTAATGTTAGAAACTTCCTCACAGTTTCATCAAAGACACATAAGCATGTCAGCAACAAAGAACTCTCTCCAAGATGGAAGTTAAAACACGTTTTGAGGCAGTCTTCCTTAACCCACTGCCTTTCAAATGTGTTGGACCACTCACCAGAAGGCCCATGTTGGCTGCAAACCCTAGGAGTCTAACATATCTGGAGGGCCACCAGCCTGGGGAAATCTGCCTTAAGCTGAATCTGTTGACCTGCTTGTGGATCCCAGAGGTTTCACAAATTTGTCTGCCCTCGGATGTCTCAAGAGTCTCTACACAACAGTTCTTCACTCAAGTAGGTCACATCAAGAAAGGTCTAGTGGGCTTTCAATTGACAAGCAAAATATTTTGTATTCTCCGTCACAAAATGTGAGCAACTAATAAAGCTCACAAAAAAAGATGCCTATAACAATGCATAGAAATTAAATGATGTAGATCAATAAAGAATATTTCATACTATACATTGTACAAAACACTCAAATTAGACTATTTTAGCTTTCTGAGGAAGGTGGTTTATTCTCTTGAAAAACAAAGAAATAACAGCTCTTAAGTATTTGTAATAGCAACATACTGCTACCGCTTCTATCATTAGTTTTATGTTTTATTCTGGACCATCCTTCATTCAAGGGGCAATATAAACAATTGTCCAAAGACACAATGCAGTTGATTGTTACTTAAAATTGAGGCATTTAAGCTAAATACAAAACCCCTTCTTTTTAAGCTTGGAAGTCTGTCACCAGCCATCACTGCCAGGCTTTCAGGACCCAAATTTTGTCACTCTGATGATTCTTTAGTTATAAATCTCCATCGAGTCCTTTCATACTCCAAATTTCTGAGTTCACATCTCTCTCTCTCTCTCTCTCTCTCCCTCTCCCTCTCCCTCTCCCTCTCTCTCCTTCTCTCTCTCTCTTCATCCCTACACCCTGCCACCACCAGCCCATGCACACCTTGGGTACTTGGAATTTTTCATGTGATCTCTGTACAGCTAACAGCAATTCATATTAATGTGAAGTTTAAACAGTTTAAGTCATGAGAATATGCTGATACTATCTGAAAGGGGGAGAGTATTCAATATATTATGCATTCCACTGAGATGGTGTTCCGCTGGAATCGGAGAATCATAGGCCAGAGGTTGTTTGATTGTTTGCTTACTGGTGCAGTTTATCCACCGCTTCAGTCCTAGTAGACTTTAGGCAGTTTATTGATATTAAAATAACAATAATAAATAATATATTACTTTTAAACATTAAAACTACAATAACAAATAGGTAAGTGCTGATGGCTCCACAGTTCCTGAAGGCCTTCCAGAAAAGCCAGTTTTTTATTTACTGGGTTTATACACCATTCCAGTCAATAAATAGCTGGTTTACTTACCTCATCTACTCATCAGATTAAAAGGATACAAAATCATTATAACAATAACAACAGTATTAATTAATACACAACAACAAACTGTTACCACTGGGAAGTTCCACAGTCAACAAATATTTCCCTACAGAAGAAACTATTCTGTGTTTCAGATCTCAAAGACTCACTGAAACAGCCAAATCTTAATGCCTTGTGGAACACCAAACACAGAGGGAACAATCAGATGTCCACTATTCCAGAAAAGGGGGTAGCGACAGAGAAGGCATCTAAAAAGACATTTTACAAATGTATGCCATTCATACACAGACACAATTATCATTAAAGAGATTCTGAAAGCCAGGATTCTCCCTCTCACACCAATGATGGGTGGTAACACACTGTGCACTCTAAGGGAACTGAAACAACTTAAGAGGAAGTTGATGAGCTGTAGAAATGTTGGATCATCTTTCCCCAGGCTAATGTTACATGCCTTGTTAGGGTCTCATGCAGTTTTGTCTTCTCACATCTTGACTTTGAGAAAAGATGCACTAATGAGTGATGAGAAGAATGTGTCAACACTTTAATAGACTCCAAGCTTGGGCTCATAAGTTCTATTACAAGCCAGAATTGAGTTGAGTTCTTCTTTTCTAGCAAAGGAAGCTGTGGCCCATAAAACCATTTTCCTGCTTCTGTGAGCAGTGTCCATCCCCCAGTAAAAAACTAAAATCATTCATAGTATTCTTCAAATATTCATGCACCACATTAGAAGTGGAAGAGAGATAGGCTGAAGCACAAATGGTAGTCAGAGATCTCAGACCTTCAGGAGATGAATGTTTTAAGTCTATTACTTTTGTGGCTATGCTTGTAGCAAGAGGCACAAGCCAAACCTCAGGGGGAGAAAATCAGCTTTGGGACCAAGAAGATGTAAGTAATGGAGAGGTATTTCCTTTCATGGGTACATTCTGTTCACATATGCAGGGGGCTGTGGGAAGGTGGATGGGTGGGTTTTTTTAAAATAATAAAAGGTATGTGTAGGAAAGGAAGATTGACCCCATCCCCTGGTGCTTTCCCCCAGTCCTTTGCTCCAATGAGTGTTTTCTATCCCAGCTTTCCAATAACAGAGGTAGAAAACAGAAGAATGTTCCAGTTAACTGTTTTGAGGGACGTAGGGTGCCAGCTGAGGAAGAGTCCCTTAGCAATCCAGTATCTTCCAGATATTCTAGACAACAGCTTCCCATCTCCGCGTCACTGCCCATGCTGGTTCAGGCTCATGGGAATTGAAGTCCAAAAACTCTGGAGATGGATTGCCCCTGCTTTATACTTCTAAAATATGATATTCTTGCCTTCATTTTATATTTGAAAATAGCCCTGTCAAATCTAGTTCCATCCTGAATTTGCTCCTGCCAAGTTAAAGGTACAGTCACAACACTGTTACAATTCAAATAGCCTTCTGGCTGCTGTCTTGAACAAGCATCAAATGGCCCTACAAAAATGAATTTATTTAAAAGGGCATCATTAAGAATTCCAAATTCTGTTTACTCAGTGTACTTGGATAGGTTTTAAGTACTGGGCCCCTTCTTTAATGGATGTTTCTGTGCAAAACTCATGCAGGATTGTTAGCAAGATGTGTCATTTATTCAAGGTCAACAACTACAGAGAGATTCAGGCTTCTTTTTAAAGGCCATTCCTTGCAACACTATTCTCCAGAGCCTCCGATCTCATCCCATAAACTTCTGTTAAGCCTGAAGCAGCAATCAGATTCTTCAGTTGCAACTGGCTGGGCCAGTTAATTCATGCAGCCTACATGGATTTCACTAACATTGTGTTAAGTGAAATGGTATGGTATAGATTAGGTTTTCTCTACTCCTTTGAATCAGATGATCAATTACAGGACAAATCTGTAAAATTAAAGGGGCAAAGTTCAGCTCCTGGTTCACACTGGTGGGTAATCTTTACTGAGACAAGTTTTTATTCCAAATGGTCATACTTCTCCAGATTCTTCTCTGAAAATCAAGGTAATATTTCATCCTTCCTGCTAAAACTACTTTTCATATAAACAAATATAAAAAGGAGTACAGATGAATAAATCAGAGGGAATTTAGAAGTTAAGAGAGTTGTCTTTAGAAATAATTGCACAAACATAAGAAATTAATTCTCAATAGAAAATAAAATTCTAAGAGTCATATTGAGATATATGAAATAGAAGGGAATACAATGAGATTAAATTAGAAATCTTAGCAATTAAAAGATCATTTATAATCTAAATTAAAAATACTATGAATAAAGTATGCCTATCAGAAGTATACTATCAATTGGCAAATAGAAATTAAAAGAACCTAGCAGTCTTAGGATGAACTGATTATCCTAATCAGCCTGGATAGACCAAAACCATAAACTGACAGTTCAGAGTTTAGCATTAAAAGCCATTCCTTGCAATACTATTCTCCAGAGCCTCCCATCTCAGCTCTTTATCTCAAGAGACCAACAGAAGCACAGATTTGTTTAAATTCCCAAGATCACTTCAAAGTTTTGTAATGATCTATAACTTATACAATGGCAGTTTTAAAAAGTCTAGACGAGTGTTTCTCAACCTTGGAAACTTTAAGATGTGTGGACTTCATCTCCCAGAATTCCTCAGCCAGCCTGCTGGCTGGGGAATTCTGGGAGATGAAGTCCACACATGTTAAAGTTCCTAAGATTGAGAAACACTGGTCTAGACAATAGGTTATGGGGAAGGCATCAATTATTCTTCCATTTAGGGCCCTGTTATAAAAATTACTTGTGTCTGGGAACTGTTATAAGAGGAACCTCACATTTAACACGTTTGCTAAATGAGTAGGACTGCCAAAGAAAACCTGGATGATCACAAGATGGCAGCAATCATTTAGAGATTTCTGTATCCCTTTGTTGCTATCTGGCAGGCTAGTTGTAACAGCCCCATGAAAGAGGTGGCAAAGCAAGTATGCAAGCAAGGTGAGGTGATATTTCATTCTCCATTGAGTGACAGTAATTCAGCTAAAGCGATACAAATTTAATTTCTAAGTGTGAATCATTGCACTTCCATATTACTTTTTACTGAAACCAAAGTTATTTCCCTAGGTGTTGCCAATCTAAAGAGTTTTAATTGGTGGAAATACCTTCCCTAAGCCAGTAGTTGAGAGCCAGTTTGGTGTAGAGGTTAAGGAACCAGGCTAGAAACCAGGAGACCAGGAGTTCTAGTCCCACCTTAGGCATGAAACTAGCTGGATGACCTTGGGCCAGTCACTCTCTCTCAGCCCTAGGAAGCAGGCAAGGGCACACCACTTCTACACATCTTGCCAAGCAAACTGCAGAGACTAGCCCAGGCAGCCACCAGGAGTCAACACTGGCTCGAAGACACACACACACAAAAAGCCACTAGATATTTGGGGTGAGTTTGGGCTCATCCCAGATTCTGCCCTTACACTGCAAATTTGTACACTGATTGCCTCCACTGTCCTCACCTCTTCAAGTCCTGTCCCTCCCACCCCACTGCCTGCACCTTTGTTCATGAGGGAAAGGGGGAACCTCTGAAACCCTTACAATCACACCTGTTTGACACAGCTTCATCTCCATTTTTGCTCCCACGCATGCTTACAAACCTGCTTATACCATGAGGCTACCAAAAAGCCATTGTTACATCAAGCAAGCTCATTATTATTTAATACAGTTATATGCAAAATGCTTATGAACCTGTCATACAGAAAATAATAACTCTGTCCCTTCCTTCCTTTTCTTTTTTGTTTCTTTTTATATAGCTCTCCTCCTGACTCAAGGTAAGTCATTTTTTTCTCCTCTCCCCCCCCCTTTTCTGTTTTGATTTCTGCTCTGTCCTTTTCATATCTACCACCTAGATTTCAAATGTTGTCTTTTGTTGGAATGACTTCGTACTTCAGGGGTCTCACTACAACATTTAGTACCAATACCAGTGTTGAGAATATATGAACCTAAACTCTTGCTACAAATGTAAGGGAAGGTGTTCAGCTGGCGAAAAAGAACTGAGGGTCACGGGAACTGGGGCTGCATCTCTGTCCTCTACACCCTCGAGGGAACCTGCCACAGGCCAAGGTGAACCCGTAGTGTCAAATTCATTTTGCACAGATGACTGTGAACATATACAGATATAGTAGTCTATGCAGACAAAGAGAATGATTTGTTTTCCTGATCTCAGCCTTGTCGTTCCAGCTTAATGAGCAGAACACAGAATGACGATATGCCATTCCAGAGGCATCCGCAAAATCGGATGCTTTCATCCAAATGATGAAAGCAGCACTTCATCATTGTGCCACACGTGCCGTACCTTTTGTATGTTTCTGCAGTGTCACAATGCTTCTACAAAGGGGGCGGGACTTGAACTACAATGATACTTTTGTCATATCTCTGCACCATTTTGTTTGCGTGGAATGAGAGGGTAACGGGTGGATCTTGAGTAAACAAGTAGGAATAATCATTTCTAGACTTGAGACCAGTTGTCCAAAGTGATTGCATTGATGATTGTTTGCCTCCTACATCAGCCTTCTGGTCCCGTCCAGATGTGTTGGACTACACCTCCCATAATCCTCCCCATATGGGAATTATAGTTCAATAAATCAAGAGAGCTGCCCTCCTGATAAACATTTATTTATTTAGGTATTTATTTGATTCATATCCTGCCTTTACTTTGTACAACTCAAGGCGGTGTACATAATGTTCCTCCCTTGTATTTTCCCCACAACGACAACCCTCTGAAGTGGGTTGAGCTAGGAGAGAGTGACTGGCCCAAAGTCAGCCAGCCAGCTTTCATGCCTAAGGAGGGACTAAAGCTACAGGTAAGTGTCTCCCAGTTTCTAGTCCAGCACTTTAACCACTACACCAAACCACTTCTCTCAAACTCTCAAGCATGTGATGAAGACTGAGTTTTTATTCACTTATTCAATTCATATTTTACCTCTCTGATCTAGTAAGCACTCAAAAGTGGCTAACAAAATTTAAGAGCACAAATAATATGAAAAGTTTGACATAGATATTAAAACAAAACAAATACTAAAAGTATATAACAGTTAAAAAAAAACTGGTGAAAGAGATGCATCTTTGCAGATTTTTCTGAACAGTGAGAAAGTGAAGATCAAACACAATTCTTGAGGGAGGGCATTCCATGGCCTGTGGGCTATGCAGGAGAAGGTCCTCTCCAGATGCTAGAATGTTAGCCTTGAACAGCCGAGGCATCTTCAAAAGAGGCTCTCCTGCAGCTGTTAAGGACTAGATCAGGTGATAATGAGAGGTAGTCCTCCAGATAAGGCCGAAGCTGTTTAGTGCTTTAGATACCTTAAATTGTTCCTGGTAAGCAATAGGTAACCAATGCAGAGCTTTCACTGCAGGCATAATGTCTCTACATCTTTCATAGATTAGCAGCCTAACTGCTCTGTATTTTACACCAACTGCAACTTCTGAACACTTTTCAGCATATAGAATACATTATATTAGCTAAGATGGGATGTAACCAAGATGTGGATAACTCTTGCTAAATTCAACTGACTCAAGAAGAAGGCAACTGGCTTACAGACACAATTGTGCAAAGGCACCCTTTATTATAGCCACCACTGGCAAATCCAATGATAGTTAAAAATCAAGGAACACTCCCAAATTATAAACATGCTCTTTCAGGTGGAATACAACCATGAAGTGCATGACAGCCTGAACCTCAGTCCCAGAGCCCAGTTCACTCTTTACCAATAGCACCTCCATATTGTCTGAATTAAATTGCAAGTCATTCCACTTCCAGACAATTAGTAACAGACAATGTGCAAGGGTATGGATTGCTTCCTTGAAATTGGATACTAAGGAGTGTTTGGGTCCAGCCAATCGACCCTACTTACCAGGTTCAGGATTTGGTGCAAGGTGAACAGAACACCAAGACGAAAATCAGACTTTTTCTATCCACTTTATTTTAGAGCTCTAAACAAACTGGAGACTCCCAGCTAATGGAGGTAGTCCTGATTACGGATTTTACATAGCTTATATACTTTTTCTTCACAGGATCCACGTGACAGTTTAAACAAAGAAAACAATTAACTTCTTACAAACATCTGTTTCACCAGGTCACTGTGACTTCAACCAAAAATGGGTTTTTTTGTGTCCTTCACAACATCCTCCTGCTATACATTAATTATTACTCATTATCTATCTTAAACTTATCTTAACCCCAACCCCCTTCCCCTTCTCCTATCAGGAGAATAACATTACAGGCATATAGATCTTATATGTTCTGTCAGTTGCCCAAGCCGTGACCCCTTATCAGACTGACCACAGCTGGTCTCTTCCATCTCTGCTATAGCATCAAGGAAATCACAAATCATACAATTATTTTTATCTTCAAGGATACAATGAAATCACTAAATAATATAGTTATATTTAAAGCTTAAAGATTACAAAAACAAGCAAGGGGGTTACAAGGAAACCATAAAGTACATAACTATCTTTAAAAATTGCATAGGCATGTCATTGGGAAGGAATACATCACTCTTGACAAGAATGTCATTGGGAAGGAATACATCACTCTCGACAAGAACACTGAGTACAGTTTGTATCACAGATGCACACATTCTCATATGCCAGCCCACCACCCATGTCTTCATATGCAGGTTCAACTTCCACATACTCAGGTTCACTATCAGATTCAGCTCCCACGCCCAGTCCTACAGGAGCAGTAGAGCTGGGTGTCATCATACTGATGACATCTCCACTACAAGACTTCAGATGATGTCTCCAGCAGTTTTATATAAATGGTGAGTAGCATGGGAGACAAGGTGAAATTCTTCGGGATACCATAAATCATTGGCCTAGGTGTTGAACTGTACTCTGTCAGCTCCATCATCTGGATGTAGCCTGACATGAAGGTGACCCACAACAGTATCATTTTCAATGGTCTGAAAATCCACAGAGAAGTCCAGGATAACTAACAGGCCACAGCCTCTACATTCATTTTCTGGCATAGGTCATCTACCAAAGTGACTAAAACCATTTCAGTGCTATATCCCAGCTGAAAGCCCAATTGAATTGTATCCAGAAAATCTGTTGGTTAAATATGTCTGGAGTTATGGGGCCACTACCTTCTCCATTACCTTTCCAAGAAATTAAATATTTGAGACTGGCCTATAATGAACAAATCTCCTAGGTCTAAGGAGTGTTTCTTTGGCAAAACTCTTATTACTTCTTCCTTTAGGCAGGAGAGAAACATCTGTCTTGGAAGGAATCATTGATCATCTCCCTTAAATATGGGTCAACACTAATCCTATCTTGGCCAATTTAATCAGCCAAATGAACATGGGGCAAGTAAATACATGAGGATGCTTCATATCACATCCACCTCTTCAAGATGTACAAATAAAAAATAATCCAAAATAAGAGAACAAATCATTGTCAAGGTTACATGCCCACAACCTGCTCTAACGCTGCCCATATCCACCAAATGTAACAACATGGTTTCAGAATTAGCAGACTGCTGGACAAAGCATCTTGTCAATGAATTGGAATGTTTATGGACCTCTCTACTTCTCTGCCTTCTAGGTCTAGCCTGCTGTACTACAACTTAGACTTAAGAGATTAATTCCATTAATTCCATGTCTCCATGGTCCATACCAGATCAGCACTTTCATCCAGGATTAAATCTTGGATAATAGATGCTTTATCAGTAGTTGCTCTGGCAGTCCTTTTTCAATAGCATCCTACCTTGATAATATTCTTTGCTCATCACATAGGAAAGCTTTCATTTAGCTAGGTTTGATGTGCTGCCTTCATCCCTTTGCAAGAACTTCTCTGCCCCTGTCCACTGGGGGAAGGCAAATCAGTTGTTCATGTTTTCCTGTATTGACCCTTTTATTCACTTGGCAAAAGGACTTAATTTTGCCTGTATTAACCAACTACCACAGGAATTTGGAGGATGACTTTATTCTCCTTTTAGCGGTTAAGTCAAGGATGACTTCTGGGAGCATTATTATATAGATGTAATTAAAATATATGTTTAAATAAATGAAATATCTGTCCTGCAACTGCTCTTGCATTAAAGAGCAGGATTTCCAAGTTAGAGTTCGATGGGGCCACCATCACTGCCATCTTTAGTTAGATTACAACCTAGTAGTTGCAAAGATAAGAGTGCCTCCCTTCCTTTAAAGTTATCACCTTACCTCCTCCTGCCAGTTGCTACTATAAGTTACTACCATTTCCCATAACCTGCTCTCCCTGACCGTCCTGGCACACCTCTCAATACCCAACCACAACTCACCAGCAGTCCACATTCCTCCCCACAGCCAGGACCCACAAAGACATAAAACATGAAATGAAACGCTTTCAGCCACTCACGGTAGAATCTTGCAAAGAGGAAAATTCTTAGCTTCCTACCCACCAAGCAGTCTTTTCATAGAACAGTTTATATAATCCAGAACTATAGGGATAATGGGTTCCTGCTCAGGAACCTGTTGTCTGATTTAAATAATACCACTGAGAGAAGCACTTGAAATCAGCCCATGCTCAGTGTAGCTAAGTTATTCATGTTGTGAGCAAATGGAGAAATACAAAACAGAAGTGTCAGAGCAGAAAGTTTTGAGTAGGCCAAATTTTGGAGGAGCCTGCTGGTTGTTTTCTTCAGAGCTGAAAGCAAAAAATAGAGATTCTTACCACCACCACTAGCCAAACAGTTGCAAGACATTTGCTGCCTTAAGCAGAAAAGATGGCACCTCCTTCTCATTCCGTATACTGTAGTGTACATTAACCAACCACACCAACATTTGAATCTTACAGTGGTACCTTGGGTCATGAACTTAGTTTGTTCTGCGACTCTGGTCGCGACCCGAATCAAATTTTCCCATAAGGTTCAATGTAAATACAGTTAATCCATTCTGAACCATATGTTTTTTTATCTTAAAACCACAAAAATATGGCACAAAGTACAGTACAGTACAGTACGAAGAGAGAGAACGCTAACCTTGCTCGAGGCGACTTCTGGCATGGAGGACAGGATGGCGGGTGGGGAGGCAGTTATTGTTTGGAGGGAGAGTCCCCCTCCCTACAGGAAGCCACGACCACGTGTGTCAGCAGGGAAAATGGCCACGGATCCTGTTCGTCACCTGATGTGGAGTTCGCGAACGGAAGCAAAATTTTGCGAACGGTGCTGTTCATGACTTGAATTGGTCGTGAACAGAAGCGTTCGTGACCCAAGGTACCACTGTATCTCAGTACTGCTGATGGGAACAGTGCAGGAAACTTTCATGGATAGAAGGAAAGAAGTCTCTGCTAGAAGTCACTTGGGCCCAGAACGTACACCGTTGATGTGGAAATCATTGAAATCATCAGTGGAAATCATTATGTAACTCAGCTGCTAACCTCAGTCAACATGATACTCTTTATTTTATTCTTTAGTAGTCAAGGGATTTATAGCTGTGGCAAAAACAGTTTATACAACAGTGTGTGTGTGTGTGTGTGTGTGTGTGTGTGTACATACACATACATACAGTACCTATATATGAATGAGCTACTGTTTATACTGTAAGTGTACACTCCATCTTAATATAGAATCAAGACTGAGGAAGCCAGCATGATTGGTGACTTCTTGTGTGTATATAGGAAAGGATTTCTACAGCCATCTCTTTGCTAGGTTGTACAGTCATGTGAATCCCCTGTGTCCCAAAAAATCATCATGAGAATAGTGGAAGTCTAAATGTTCTCTTCTTAGAATTCTAGCAGCTCTTCATTTCAGAAAATCTGTCACAGCTGTCCCCATAGTAATTGTGTAGCTCTAATTCAGTAGTGTGCTAATTTAATTAATTCTCCTTGAACCAAATAATATGTATTAAAATGATGCAAATCTCATGGTCACATTTTATCTCGTTTGGCAGAAAGCACTGGATAATTCACTTGCTTGCCTCTATAGGAAGTTGCTCTTGCCTTAATAAGTGAGGAACTGGAAATTCTGACCATGCTAGGAAAGAAGGGTGCCCAGAAGATTGTGCCAAATCCTTTTCCACACCACATGCACTCTAGGTAGCATTGTCTTGCTTCAGATGAACTGTCAAATTGCTATTTCAATTAACTTCTGCAGTTCGTCTCCTTTTCATAGGTTGCATTGACATTTCTTGGACATGTGGACATTGTGCTTCAAATTCTGTTAATCTGTGACAGATCAAATCCAGAGCAATATAAAAATGCATCTGTTACTGCACAGGACAGATCATGACTAATAAGTAAAGAATGGAGATGACATTTTCACTTACTCTATGTCATGTTAGATTTAGAAAATGCAAGCATTTCAGAAGTGCTGGAAAAAAAAATTACACTGAAGATTACAGTGAAGCTTGTCGTCGTCTTTTTGTCTGTGATTCAGCTTTCTCCAACCTGGTGTTGTCCAGATGTGTTGAGCTTCAAATCCGATAATTTCCAGCCATTGCATCATGCTGGCTGGTAATGATGGGACTTGAAATCCAACACAGCTGAAAGATGTACAACTAAAGAACGCTACTTTTAATTTTTGCCCTTCCCCCTTCCAATGTTCTACACTACATAGGTTTTTTATTGGCTTGACTCTTTGGCTTCCCCCTCCCTCCCTTCCTTCCTCTCTTATATTCATATTTTCTATCTTACAGTTTCTCTGGTCTTCAATATTTGGCAGTCCTGAAGGTCTGCCTTCTGACTTTTCTTGAGTTTCATGTGCAAAATGTGTTAAGGACTAGCAATACTTACTAAGATAATTTTAGAACAATACAAATTAAAGCATACATACCATACTGTATGGGACACAGTAAAGCAGGTATACCACCAGCCATTATATAAAATTAATACTAACTTGGAACAGCTTTGTAATGTTAGCTACCATTTCAACACCAGTCACACTCATCCCTGTCTAGAGGTTTCATTCCCATGGCTCAGCATCCCAGGAGTGGAATTCACACCCTCTAGCTGTTGTCCCATTTCACTTTTTCTTGCTCCCAGGGAGGGGCAAGAAAATTTGCAGCATCATTCATCCAACTCCCTGCTTCTAAAAAGATCAAGACCCGCCAATTCAGCCTTTTAAATGGCTTTTGGTCATTTTAATATTTTAATATGGTGTCAATTCAAACTTTATGCTTTTATCTAAGGCATTGCATTTATCCAATTTGCTATTCACCACCCTGATGATAAGTGAGGTGAAAAAGTGTGCCACAGAAATGGCAAATGGCAGTCTTCATGGCATGTCTTATGACCAAAGTCTATTTACATACATTAGGTACTTAATTAAGCAGGTGTTTTCTTTTTTGTCCATAAAATAAAGCAATGATGTTTTTACATTTGGTTGGGAGCCTATTTCAATAAGAGGAACTTCTCAATCTTCCTGGAAATGCTTTGTCCGTTTCTCCTTGTCAAGAAAGAGAGCATTTTATCAGCTCCCTGTCCTTTAACACTTGCCTAGAACTGGATGAGAGGTGCTAAAATTGGAATTCTTTCCTTCCTAACCTTTTGAAATATCTGTAAAGCTGGGATGGGAATCAAGGAAATGCTGACAGGTTCATTCCCCTGCTTGGCATCTTCAGACTAATTGGGGTTGGCAGCTAGGAATCTAGGGTGCAATCCATGTTGAAAGCTGAGTACCGAGGCTCATGCAAACAAATCAGGAATGGTTAATTATTTAGTTACAGTTTGGCAGTGTTCACCTTGACAGACTTGACCTGCCCCCCCAAAAATCATTAGCTTTTTTCTCCTGCCTTATGGACATTAACTTGTTCTTGAAATCCCTACCCCTTGAAGCCTGCAGGTGATTGTGCTCTGGCAATAGCACAGCTGGAATTCCTTTCTTTCAGACGTTCATCTATTGCTTCTCTTATCTTGAAACAGTGTCTAAAACTCATGTTTTCAGTGTGCTCTACAGTATTTAATTGTGGGCTTTTGTTTTATTGTGCCTTCCTTCCCTTCTACCTCCTCTCCCCACAAGTGCATATATTGTGCTCTTTGTGAAGTTCCTTGACTGCCAGAAGCAGAAAAAATTGGCTTCTGCAATACTAGTAATCGATGCTATTGTTCTTACTGTTGTCATCCTATGTTTTAGTCAGCAGGAGAAGGGAGTTTTGATTATTCAGAAGTATGGGGTATGTGCAGGCAGTTCAGAAACTATCATTCAGAGACACCAGAATTTTACTAAGAGTGAAACAGCATGAGCAATTATGTAGACAAGGTGGGGAGGGGTTGCCAAAGAGCTCAGTGGGACCCTTTCACTTCTTAATTCTTGGGAGAGCTCAGTGGGCCATACAGTCTGTCAAATCATTGCAACCCACTCAGGCATTACCAAGTAATGGAGAACTCATGATCTTGCAGTCCATTTGCATGGGTATGAAGAATGTATACCTTTATAAGTGCACACCTCTAAGGTATTCTTGGATGCAGCATTGTAGATCAAGCCTGCCTTGTCTCAGAATGCCTTTTATCAACTTACACTTGGAAAGAGATAATGGCAGCAATTATTTGCATTCTGATTACTTCATATTTGGTTTATCACACCATGTTATATGTGGGCTGACTTTGCAAATGGTCCATAAACCAGAGCAACTAGACCCAGACAGAGGAAGGCATAGATATGTGGTTGGTTTTCTCTGTATCTCCACAGATGTTTTAGATAATTTTTCTCCCATTGGTATGGAGAAAATCAGTAGATTCACTTTGTGATGTACATGAATAACTTACTTGATCCCATGCAGCTATTTCAAGTGGCCTCCACAGGGTGGCTCTAATATATATTCTGGCTATTAGTGAAAATGAGAATTAAAGTCCATGGAAGAATTGTTCAACTAAATAAATTGTTCCCATGCATATGGCCTTATATCCAAGTTTCAGTATCATCCAGAAACTGTGACATCAAAAAGAAGGAAGAGCCACTGTAATCGTTATGAAAAACCATGACTTTGATCTAGCCTTTTCTCTATTGTGGTTTCTAAGGATGCTGATAAGTAAAAATCATTTTTCCCTCTACCATGATGACCCACATGGTAAAGAATATACCCTGTTGATTCTTTCTCACTCGTTCTAATACACAGGAGAACATTAAAGTATTAGGAGCCTGACTGGCAGTCATAGTAGTCTCTACTTTCTCCCACTGTTCTTTTGTGCAACTATTTCTTACTCACTGTTAGGGTTTTTTTTTAATATAGTACACAAAGTCACAAAGACTGTATTTGTTTTTCCCACACAAAACTCTTTTATTGTACAAAATTAAACTATCTTATTCTATTATTTTCCTATTACTATAAGTTTACAACTATTTCTATTATTTAATCTATACATTTCTATCTCTGTGTTCTATTTCTATATTCCTATGTTAGCACTATGCTCTTAACTATTTCTTGTGGAGTCCCTGGGGTTCTCTGAGCTGGTTGTTTTCTTGCAAACATTTCATTACCCATCTAGGTAACATCTTCAGTGCTAGAAGGGAGCGATAACATAGAGATAAACAGCATCTACACACTATTCAAAAGAGACAATGAAAAGGAAACAAAAGACCAGAACATCCCTCACCAGCAATCATCACCCAGATAAGCAGAGATTAACACCAAGATTATCACCAGACATACAATCAAGCAGTAAACAATACCCTAATCAAAGAACTATCGGGGGGGGGGGGAACCACCAACACAGGCAGGGCAAACCACTGTATATAAACAGAGAGCAAACTCCACCCCCTTCTAGCACTGAAGACGTTACCTAGCCGGGTAACAAAATGTTTGCAAGAAAACAAGCTCAGAGAATCCCAAGGATTCCACAGTTCAACCCTGAGCTACACATATTCTCTTCTATTGGTAACTATTTCTTCTTTGAAGCTTTCCTTTTCCCCCAGGTCTTCAGCTCTTGTAGCCAATCTCAGTTCACTTGCATGTGAAACCCCTTTTCAGTCCTTTACAGACTTGCGAATGGGCTTTTCTCTTCCCGCAGCACTCACAGTCCTCTGTTGGTAGAGCTGGTTTGTAGAGTTCTGCACCTCGGCTGCTGCATGCAGTCAGCTTGGTTTGGTTTGCAGGCCTGCTTGGTTTTGCAGACTCTCTCAGCTCTGCCTCTCGGCAGTCCTGCAGCTCCAAGACTTGACTCTTTCTCTTGACACACCCACACATATGCTTGTTTTCAGTTTCCTTTTTATAAAACAAATGCTCCAGTGAAGGAGAGGGTGGGGCTGTCCTAACCCCTCTTACCAGGTAGCACCAAAACCCAGCAGGGAAAAGAATGCCTGCTGGCTCCAGGTGTGAGTGCCCTCTTCCACACTCACACAGCCTAAGGAGGGGGATTCCCCATTCCGGAGATTTGGTGGGACGGATACAGATGTTGCTGTGGCACTTTGATATATTGCTGATGCCAAAAGGTGGAAGGATTTGTTTCTCTTGCAGTGATAAATTGAGATGGCATTGCCTGAAATGGGAACACTTACGTGCTTTGTAATGTGTGCGGCTCTGTAGAGTTAATAAACTTTGTAGCTGGGATTTTATGTTGCGCCAAAGTTTTAATGGTATATGAAGTCTATGCAGGGTTTTTGCTTCTGAATAATTTCTTGAGGTCAGGAATCATGCAGGATTTATCATTTGAAGCACTTTGTGCTCACGGAACAACCTGAATGCTTCATACAGAATACAGAAGGAACCCTCCATGTTACACTTGCTTGGCGTGCCAGCTCCGAGAAAAAAGGTCAGCATTCAGGAGAGAAAGGGGAGAGGAGAAAGTTCAGAGGAAAAGATGCTAGTTACCATAGCTACAGAGCCTACTGCTTTTGCAAGCACTGGTGTGGGTCACTTCCTGTGACACTGGCAGGGTGGTTGCCCCTGGAATGCTCTTCTGAGATAGCGCTTGTCTTTGGTGGGAAGCCAGGACTGAACTGTTGCTGTTAATTACTACAAGTTTTACAACACCTTGGCTGTCTCCTGATTCCTACTGGCTTTGTGATCACTCCCAATTCAATATGTTTTTAAAGTTTAATTTAAATGATGCCCAACTGAATATTTCTGATACACAGAAAGCCGTGATATAAATTCTGAGAGCAACAATAACAACCACAGAATTTAAAATTGGAAGCAGTTTTTGCAATATGATGGCACATAAAACAAAATGGATTTTTTTTCCTGAAAGGCAAAGCCATCGTGTTGAATAGAGCTTATTACTTAGTAAGGGTTGTAGGACTGCAGCTGGTACTGTCATGTTTTCAGATGGATTTCATTTTCATGAAAGTGGCAATGATCCCAGGCAGGTCCAGGGAGTTCTAGGTAGGGGAAAGCTGTTCTTGAATATTTTGCACAATTAGTGCTATCTTCGGGCTCCTTAGATTTCTGCATATGAATTGTCCTGTCTCAACTTGTGGTCCGGTATCCTTCTCAGGCTCTGTACAATTCTACTATTACACAATTTTATGTCACAGATGTGAAGGATAGACAACTTCGAGGGGTTTGTACTCAACCCATATTTCAAAATTGGGGCAGGGGGGATGAATTAAACTGCAATTCCAGTATGCATCCATGTATTTTGAGGGATAGTAAACCACCTCTTTGAAAAATAATATGTTGCTTTTTATTGAAATAAATGGAATATAAAGAAGAAAAAAGAAAACAATAGAATGGTAAATGAGAATAAACAACGAATAAAAGCAAGTAAGGACACTTGGGGAGAGGGAGAGCGAAATATAATATATTTAAGCAATTTAGTATTGTTACTGAGATATTTGTACAAATGTATGAAATCTACAAGAAAAAAATAATGTGGCTAATTAATGGAGAGGATATTTGAATACATCTGTGCTTAATTAAGGGGTTCTTCAAAGCTCTTTTCTGTTTTAATTTTCTGCACTTTTATATAGCACTTAGGCAAATAAAGTTTTTCTTTAGTTTTCCATTGTTTGGATTGCTACAGTACTGTACATCTGGCACTAAGAGCAAGTGTTGTGTTATGTTGCAGCAATTAATAAATTGTAGGAAAAACAGACAATGAACCATCAGCAGGATTAATAATAATAATCATAATAATCATCATAATAATAATTTTAAAAAATGTTGAACAACATTCAGCACCATGGACAGGGCTGGTTGCCTATAAGCCTCGTTCTAAACTGAAATTCCAGCAGGAATTTTGAAATATCTTTGTGCTTAGTATAAATTACACAAGACTGTACAAGCATCACATGATAAATTATTTGGTATATTTCAGTCAGATTTATCTCGCCAATTTACTTTCTTTCCATAATTCGCCTCTTGATATTATCTTTGTTTCTTGGTTTTCTCCTTTAAGCTCTCTATTATTTGCCCTCCCTCTTACCTTTACGAATTTAGATTATAATTTCCTCAGACGAAGGTAGGTTTTTTGCTTTATTTGTGTTTTTTTTTCTTATGTACTGTATATTGATAATGCTATAGAGAATATAGTCACAAAACTTTTGTGGCATCAGCACAAAAGTAACAGTTCTGTAAAAGTAATTACATCCATGCATGTAATATAATTTTTGACTTAGTCAAATAGAGAAGATGAAGGAATTAATGGGTTATAGTCAAGATATATCTAGAATGGGAATCTCCAGTTATGAAATGTAACGGGTTGTGGGCAACTGCATCTGTCCAGCTGGTACTGGGATAATTTTCCAAACATTTTCCCCATGCTACAATTGACTATAGCAGTTGGGAGATTTTTAAAAATTTATTCTTAAATGGACCTTCAAACTTTAAAATCACGATACAAGGCAACAAGAACAACAATTACAACAGTGAGAAATAATGCTGTACAGATTTAAGAAAAATCCTGGGCAAACATATTTTTTAATAGTAATTTTATTAAAGATTACTATTTACTTGACAATGGTAAAAACTAATACAAACTGAAAAAAGATAGAAGAATAAAAAGAAAGAGTAGAACGGGCAGAACTTGATTTCTTTTCATTTTTTCTTTGTCCCTTCTCACAAGATTCTTCAAAACTTTAACAAGCCTCTTTTGTAAATCCAGTATAGGAAAATTATCCAGGTCACTCTCTTGGTTTATTGTTTGTATATCCCTTTTAATTATTAAGACATCAACCGCTTTCTTTTGTATGTCCAGTGTAGCATATTTTTCCATGTCATTCTTGTAGCTTGTCATTTTTAAATCCACTTTCAGATCTGTCTCAGTTTTGTCAGGTAGAACTTGTTCTTCTTCCACAATATCTTTTAGACACAGTCTCTCCATAGAGATAGATGTCTCTGTGGCCAATATTAAAATTAACTTTTGTGTCCATTGTTCAAAAATATCCTTCAATATGTCCAATGTTAGAATATTTTGCTTCATTCTATAATTGTAAGTCACGTTTATGTGTTCAATTGTAATCTTTAGCTCCCTCTAGTTCCCTCTAGTGTCTTATCTTTTAAAAAAAAATCAAAACAAAACCATTTTCCCACAGGAAGGATTCTTTATAATTAATTTCAAATTCTTATTTCAAATTTATCTGGACCCTTAGTCTGCTTTTAACTTTCTAAAATCGAAACACCCTTTTGTTGTTTATTCCAAAAAACTTCTTTTAAGTTCTTAAACTTGTAGTTGAAACTTTCTTTCACTAAGGATTGAAGGAAACTCACCCAGTGCTGTCAAACTTGTCAACCCAAAGGTTTCTAATAGCTGAAAAACAGTTAACAAGCAATTTCAAAAAGTGATTTAAAAAGGAAGAATGCGAACCCAGTGTTCTTTTGAAGGCACTGACTGTGGTTTAAGCAAGATGGCTATTCCCTCGTCTCCCAGAGCTCTAAACCTGTCAGAGACCACTATCTTGTGGTCTCCTCATGAAGAGCAACTGTCTGGAGCACTTGTGGGCAATATCAAGTCCTCTCCTTGCCCAGAGAGGGATTATGAAGAGCCAGTCTACTCCCCAACTCTTCATTCTGCCGTGATCATCAGCTCCACTTTTAGTGGAGCTGTCTTCAGTCTGCCATTTCTTCCTCTGGAAGCCCTGGCAAACACATGAATCTTCAGCTGACTGGCAAGTCATTGCACAACCCTAATAGAGTGAGGAGGTCCTGTATTGAAAATATCATCTCTGGTTGCCACAAAGTGAGTCCCTGGTAAATATGGCATTGTCAAAGGGGCAACCTCATTAGAACTTAATAACATAGGGTAAATTTGATAGGGGAATTGGATTTTCGACACTTTTGAAGAGGGAGGTTTGTTGTAGATCTTTCAGTTCCACCTTTCAGCTCATCAATTAATTAATATTTCAGTATTTTGGGTATCCACTTTTGTCACTTAGATACCACAAGAAGGGAGGGGAGGGGAGGGGAGGGGAGGGGAGGGGAGG
The DNA here is from genome assembly GCA_030867105.1 of Liasis olivaceus. Lineage (NCBI taxonomy): Eukaryota > Metazoa > Chordata > Lepidosauria > Squamata > Pythonidae > Liasis > Liasis olivaceus. The sequence goes on from CM061349.1 coordinate 66,184,229, forward strand.
GGAGGGGAGAAGAGAAGAGAAGAGAAGAGAAGAGAAGAGAAGAGAAGAGAAGAAGAGTTGTGTTGTATATAAACCCCCAGCTACAACCTGAACTTATATTGACTGATGAGTAAGGTAAGATATGTTGGGGTGGAAGTTAATTTGTATGGTGTTAAGACTCTGATATTGGGAATTTATGCCCCAAATGGAGGATAAAGCAATGTTCCATAAAGGACTTACGGACAGACTAATGGGTTTTTCTTATGAAAATTGGTGTTTGATGGGAGATTGGAATGGAGTGATCTCCCCACAAGTAGACAGAACTTCTGAGAAAAATATTAAAATTACACAAGGTAAATGACCAAAAGATTTTTTTTTTTTTATTTGATGGACAATTTAGAGCTTATTGATGCATGGAGACATAAAAACGGCCATTCAAGAGAGTATACTTATTTTCTGAAAGGCATCGATCTTTTTCAAGAATAGATACGATTTGGATTTCAAATAATTTGACTACGAAGGTTCATAAAATAGAGATATTATCAAAGACCTTTTCAGAGCATAATCCAATGAGTTTGATTTTTAAAGGGAAACCCAGTTCTTTCATATAGAGGTTAAATGAAATGCTGTTATGAAGAAATAATAGTGGAGGATTGTAAAAAGAAATTAAAAGAGTTTTTTTTTAAATAATCTTAATAAAGGTACAGACATAAGAATGGTTTGGGACGCAAGCAAAGCTTTCATGAGAGGTTACTTTATACAACATAATAGTGAACTCAAAAAAGAAGAGGCAAGAGAAAACACAAGCTGGATGAGACAAAAAGAAAAGAGGAATTAAAGATGTTTCCAGAGAAGATAAATATTTCTCAACAAATTAAGCTTCTATAGTGACAATTATCTATGGTAACACTATGGGAAATGGAAATAAAAATGAATTATGCAAAACAAAAAAATTCTGAGTTTGCAAATAAACCAGGGAAGTGGTTGGCATGCAAATTATGAAAAGAAAAAGAAAAAAAATGATATTGAAATTACAAGATGGAGATACTATAATAACAGATAATGTGGTTATGCAAACAGTATTTCATCAATATTATTCCAATTTATATAAAGGACAAGGAATGTCCCTGAAGAAGATAGATGAAGAAACAAAATTTACTGAAGATTACAGAGAAACAGAAACGGATTATGAATGGATGCATAACAATAAAGGAAGTTTGCGAAGCTATAAAAAACACTAAAACAGGAAAGGTGCCTGGACCAGAAGGCTTCTTACTGTAAATGCCTTGAGGATGAGCTTTTACAACCTTTACAAAATACAACTGATTCATTTTACAGAGGGGAAAGATGCCAGAGAGCTTGAAAGTGGCTAATGCAGCATTAATGCCTAAGGAGGGACAAGATTTGAATTTAACATGAAACTATTGGCCAATATCATTACTGAATAATGCCTATAAGTTCTTTACAATGATTTTGGCTGAGAGGTTGAAAATAATTTTGCAAGAATTTATTCATGAGGATCAATGTGGGTTTTTACCTAAAAGACAGTTAAAGCATAATATAAGAAATATGCTGGACCTTTTGGAATACTTGGAACAACATAATGAAAAACAAGCCGCATTGATTTTCTTAGATGCAGAGAAGGCCTTTGACAATTTGAACTGGGCCTTCCTGTTTAAAGTTTTGGAAAATATTAATTTTGGAGAGAATTTTATTAAACGGGTAAGATCAATCTATACTTCATAGAAAGCACAAATAATTGTCAATGGAGATCTAACAAAAGCCTGTGAGATACAAAAAGGGACAAGACAGGGATGTCCACTGTCTCCTCTCTTGTTTATTTTGGTTTTTGAAATACTGAATAGTGATGTAAGACAAGATGAGAGAATTGTGGGAGTAAAGATTAAAAAAAAAACTTATGAGTCAAGGGCATTTGCTGATGACTTGGCATTGATTCTGAAGGATCCACTAAAAGGAATAGAGACATTAATGGGAAAATTAAAAGAATTTGGTACACTAGCAGGTTTTAAGATTGATAAACGGAAGACAAAGATGTTAACAAAAAATATAAAAATAGAGGTACCAAAAAAAAATTGATAAAGAAAATGGGTTTTAAGATTGAGAAAAAAGTAAAATATCTGGGTATCACCATGACAAATATGAATTGTATGTTATTTCAAAATAATTATGTTAAGACATGGAATGAAGTTTAAAAAGATATGTTGAGTTGGAAGAAATTACAAATGTCATTGTTGGGGGAACTTCTGTCATAAAAATGAATTTTTTGCCAAAATGATGTTTTTGTTTCAGACAGTAACTGTTTTGACAACTGATGAACCATTTAAACAGTGGCAAAGGGATATATCTAAGTTTGTATGGCAAGGGAAAAAAACACAAGTATAGGGTGCTACAAGATGCAAAGGAAAGAGGAGGACTGGTTTACCTGATTTGAAATTGTATTTTGCAGCTTGCTGTTTGGTTTGGATGAAAGAGTGGGTGTTGCTGAGAAATAGACTTTTCGAGTTAGAAGGACTTGACCTGAGATTTGGGTGGCGTGGGTATTTGTGGTATGATAAAATTAAGGCTAATGTAGATTTTAAAAATCATTATGTAAGATGTGCCATATTGAGAACATGGAATGGATACAAATCCAGGTTGTTCCTGAAAATACCTTTGTGGCTGTCAGCACAAGAAGCATTTTATAGGTGACAAATAATAGGCAAACACAAAGGGTTAACATACCATGAGTTACTAGAATTCTATCAAGGGAATACAAAATAAGATCAAGAGAACAGCTGATGGCAGAGGGACATAATTGTCTATGGTTTTCCTATTTACAGTTTTTAGAAAGATTCGAAGTAGACAAAAGAATTTATGGTATTGTATATTCTACGACTGACTTTTAAACAGAATTGTGTACAAATGATGAACATGTGATTGCTAAAATGTATAAACTTTTATTGAAATTTGAAACAGAAGAAGAACAAGTGAAAGAATGTATGATAAAGTGAGCTAAAATTTTTGGTTATAATATACAGATGGAACCATGGGAAAATATGTGGTTGAAAGGATTGAAATTTAAACTGTTATAATCTTAAAGAGAACTTTTATAAAAAAATGTACCATTGGTATATGACATCAGAAAAATTATTTAGAATGTATAAAGGTACAGTACGTCAAATCTATGTTGGAAAAATGAACAACAAGAAGGGTCATTTTACCATGCTTGGTGGATGTGCAAAAAAGCTAGAAGATTTTGGGTTCAAATGCGTACACTGATTCAGAGGATTTTAAAGATTAATATACAACTGAAACCAGAACTTTTACTCTTGGGACTGATGGATAAACATTTGGAAAAATGTCATGGAACTTTGTTTTTATATATGATAACCGCAGCAAGATGGAAAGATTTGTCAGTACTCACAGTGGAGGAATGGTTGGTGAAGGAATGGTTGGTGAAGATGATAGAACTTGCTGAGATGACCAAATTGACCTGTTTGATTAGAGAAAAGACAATATCTACATTGATTGCTGACTGGAAACCCCTTATGGATTTCTTGTGTAAAACAGAAAAAAAATAAACTTATGATCTATGGGTTTGACAATTAGATAGGATAGATTATAGAAAGAAGAGACTCACAATGTAACTTTAGAGAAAGAGATAAATCTACACTTGTACTTATAACTGCTGTAAAGAAGATCAGAAGCCATTTCTTTTTTTTTAATTCTTTTCTTTTTTTCTTCTACCCTTTCTCTTTTCTTTTCTTTTTTCTTTTAGCACTTTAGCTTTCTCTTTTATTTCTTCCTTTTTCTTTTTTCCTTCTTTCTTCATTTTAGTTTGTATTAATTTTTACTCTTGTTTTTAGAACTTTCAATAAAATTATATTTTAAAAAAAGCTTAGATACCACGTGAATCTTGTTTTTTAAAAAGGACTCCCAAAGTTAAATGGATGCCACCTTTCCCCACTTGCTGAATTTGCTAGTAATGTTAATAATGTCTGCTATTGTACCAACTGTCTGTCACCCCAGACAAGCCCACAGTGGGATCCATTCTTGAGTCATTTATAAGCTGAAGTACATAGTACCAATACTCTAATGCACTTTGATCTATTTTTCCCTTCCTGTCTTGAAAATAAAATTTTACCCAGCCTGCTCATCAATGGAGCTTCTATCCCATTATATGTAGATGAAAACTGTTTATTTTGTTGAAAATATGTGCATTTCTCTCCTCTTTATAAGAGACAAATCTCTCAGGAAAGACAGAACATTAATAGAACAAATTAAAACATAGGATGAAATATATGCAAATGCACACATAAGCTGAAATGTCTATGTGTTTACATCTCAGTAGAAGAGGTTTTTTCTTCACTGCAATATGAACAAATAAGTAAAAAAAATATTGATGTTTTCATCCAAGTCTTTGCTTTTGGAGAGTGAAAGTAATGATTGATGCATTCATCTTTTCCAAGCTGGGTTGATAGCAATAAGTGCCACAAAAGCACACAACGATTTCCTTCCCTTGATCAATTTATTTTATATTGTTCTTGTTTATCTACTGCAGTCTTGAATTGTTTCTATAGAAACTTAATATATTAAGAATTACTATGGTTTTTCTTCATGAATAATACTTAATAGTAGTAACTGCAAACTCTGGCATATCAGAGTTGTTCCAAAAGAATAAATAAAAGCTTGATATTTTGAGAAATACATTTCACTTGCAAGGGTTTTTTTTTTCTCCTTTGAAACATTAGAAATACTTTATCCAATACACACACACACACACACACATACACACACACACACACACACACTGATTTGCTCATGGCAAACTAAGAAGCAGAGAAAGGAGAGATACACAATCTAGGAATTCATAAAAGGAAGCATGTATATTTAATAAATGTATGAGTCAGATTTCAGATAATAAGCCCTCAAAATTACCTAAATAGGAAATTCATGTTTAAATTACCAAGGCCACAACCCAGCAAAAATGTAAGCATGATTAAACTTCAGAGGGTTATGCATACAATTCTGTGCTGGATTATATGGCCCATAGGTAACACTTAAGTATGATATTGCAAACAGTTAAAAAAGAAAAACAGTTCCAATATTTTCTGTAAGCCTATTTGCAAATAGAATGAACTTACCCTTCCCTTACCCTGTTTCAGATCTTACCACGTTAAAAAGCAAAACAAAACAGAACAAAAAAACATAATGAGAAGAAAAATCGATTGGTTTTATCCTCTGCCATGCTTTGTAATACAGGACAATTTCCTGTAAGATTGAAAATGACTTTCATACAAGAGGAAACTGTTTGGTAAACAATGGACAAATGGCAGAAATCTTCATAGACAGGAAACAAGCAGCTGTTGACTTAGAAAAATAACCAGAATTGGTCCAGGATTTCAACCTATGGGTTAACATATATAAAGGGCAAGATTGTGGTGTGCTTTTTGATGAGGAGTTTCTTCCTAAGTAAAACTACCTAGTTTTCTGCAATAAATCTGCATATCAAACCTTCTGTCTGCCTGAGAATGGGGTATGGGGTGAGAACTTAATCATCATACACTGCTACAAAACCTGGATAATTCTGGGGAACAGTTTATTGAAGAAGGCAGGTGTGGTGCTTGGAAAAGGAACAAAGCCATTTTATTTCCAAATCCAGCCCTTTTGCCATTACCTTCTCCCTTGTTCTTTTAGTAGTATATCAGATATTTACTGTATATCCATGTTTTTACCACAGAGGCGACAGAAAGAAAGCTGACAATGGAGGAAGAGGAAGCCAAACGTATTGCAGAAATGGGAAAACCAATACTGGGTGAACATCCAAAACTGGAGGTCATCATAGAAGAGTCCTATGAATTCAAGGTCAGTGCTGTGCACCAAGAGCTTTTGGCAGGAAGTGAGGGAAGGAACAGCAGGAAAGGAAGTACAGTAAGCAGAACTGGTTACAAGAGCTAAGCAGGACAAAGGAAGGAGGCCAAAAGGAAAGAGGGAGGGTGCAGGAAAAGAAGAGGGTTGAAAAGGAAAACTAAGCTAACGCAAAATTCCAGGCTAAGTCCTGGTAGGGAAGAGAAGAAGAGAATGAGAAGAATAAATAAAATGAGGTCATAGAAAGGGAAAGATGAAAGTCTGAACAAGTTTGAAAGAAATAGAGTAACAAATGTTTTAAAGAATATAGTCTTACTTAACAATAAGAGAACATGATGTCCAGAACTTCCACAACTGTCTTCTGATGAATGAAAAGTCCTACATCTAAATACATTCATGAGTTCAAGATATATAACATGAGAACCAACTTAACCAAATGCGTGGTCATTTTTAGCTAAAAGAATTTTCACATTGATATATGTGAGAAATTAACTGGGAAATGTGCTAAATTTTGTCCTGCTGTTTCCAGTTGTTAATCCTTCCCATGAAATGACTCAAGGGCCAAACTGACATGTCCTTACATCTAGCTCAATGAGGTTTCTATCTCTATGAAAGTTGGTTGTCCTGGAAATTGTTTTTAGCAACATGTCTATCTAAATCCAGGTCAAGTCTGCTAAGACTCATTGAACACTGTAGAGGAACCTGAGCATGCTAGGTTCCCACAATTATGAAACAGAATTATAAATGGGAAATAATTTATCCATTGACAGGTACACTGCGGTCTGTGGAAAAGCAGAGAAAAGGCTGAGAAGGAAGAATTACATTTACCAAGGAGGGAGAAAGATATATATGAATAAAAAAGCAGAAAGTGCCTCTTTTCTTAATGAAGCAACCGTGACTTTGGGCAAATAACTTGTCATAAAATGAACATCCTGATGTGTTTATAGTTTGACCTTTATTATCTTTTATTTCTTTTATTTACTCTTTCATGTCTATGGCTTCAGTTAGCTTCTTGAAGTTGATGCTTTCTAAAAGGATTAAGACTATACTTACAAGAAACCTTATAAAGAATGGAAATTCTGGGTCATGTGGTCACAACACAATTGGAAGGCATCTGCTTGGAAAAGCTACCTAAAATCTTTATTCAGCCTCCATGTTGACTGAAACATGCTCCAAAGGAAGGCCTGTAATAAAACCAGTATTCTCTGTGTTCCTATAATTGACAGAGTACGGTGGACAAGCTCATCAAGAAGACAAACTTGGCTTTGGTAGTAGGAACCCATTCATGGAGAGACCAGTTCATGGAAGCCATTACTGTCAGTGCAGGTGAGACAGTGAATGCCTTGGACTCAGCCAAGGGAACAGTCACCCACAGGTAGAGAGGGAACTCTAACATGAATTACTCCAGGAGTTTTTATGAAGCTCTTGCTCCTACCCAACTGGTGTTATGACTGGTGAAAGATTTTATCTTTATCTTGCTTGACTTGCATTTTGGTTTGAAATTTTATTCATCCATACATTGGATAGTGAATAAGCATATATTAAGTCTGATAATAAAGAATTTTAGATTAGTTACTTGTTTTTGTAACTAACGCAGTTATTTAACAGATACACATAATATAAAAATCACTATATGGTGAATTTTTCAGTTATTGTATCATGATAATAAGAAAATATATGGTTTAATAAAGAAAAGCTTTCACTGATTATTAGAAAGAAACTATTTTTTAAAAAATTCCTGTTACTGTAGTTTTCCAGAATCAGAGTAACTAAATTTAAATTGTTCCCTTAATTCTCAGTGCCAGTAATTAAAATTAACCCCACACTATTAAAATTGTTCTTGACCGATCAGTTGGGTTTAATCTTGAGTAAACCAGCTCTTTTTATTTAATTAATCTAATAGAATCTAATGAGTTGATTTATCTATTCAGTTAAATTAGAATGCTTAATCCTTTGGATAGATGTTGGCAATTCATTTCAACACATATCACAGAAACTGCCTCCTCAGATCTTAGTGATAAACAGTGCTTTAAATCCACATACTTCTGTGGCTAGGCGTTCTAAGCGCCTGCTTTAAGTGAACTCCATAGTTTGCAAGTAGCCATAGTATCCTGTTGCAAATGTTACAGAGTGTATCTTAGCTGGATATTAGCATTCTTCTGGGGGAAAGAGTTCATTTCCAACATGCCTACAGTTTCTGCTGTTTGTGAGCTTCCCAGAGACAATGGGAAAAGAGCAAGGAAAATCCCAAGCATTCTGTTTATGAAAGTATTCTCACTACCAGCTGGTGTGCTTAGGGCAGTTTGTATGTCAACACTTGCTATGTCTCTCTCATTCCTCTTTCTTTCCTTCCCTACATGAGCATGGCTTAAGGAGTCCTCTGCCTGCAGCCCAAATCACTCAATCCCCAAAGTAAAAGCCATCACAGTCAATAGGATTTGTTTCTACAAAGGCCTCTTTTGGATCAGAGTGCCGATTCGCTGTTCCCACACCTCTCCCTTACCTTTTCCCAGTTTATTTATTCCTCCCTTTGTGATACTTTCAGTAATAGTGCATATTACTGAACAAGTTCTTCTCCAGATCACTCTATGCAAGTCTTCAATCTAGGATTTTGCCCTCATCCATGGCACCCAACTGCAACTGCCTAATATGCCAAGACACAGTAATGTTCAGGTGGAAAGCACTTCCTGTTTTATCTACTACTCTTACTGTGTTGATTCAAAACTTGCCACTTGCAAGCACGGGCTGAAAAGCAGGGGTTTCTACATTTTGTGTTCAATGGGTACATCTGAGATTTTGGGAGAGTATCATGGGCACCACAATTCTTTTTTTAAAGCAGAGTGATTAGAAATCAGAAGATCAACCGTTGCCAGCTACTCCACTCTCTTGCTTTCCTTTCTAAAAAATCCTTTGAACTCATGCATAGCACAGAAGTATCCTGCAGAGACAAAAGGGGAGGAGGGGAGCTGAAGACTAGAATCCTGTTGCTTTCCAACTGACCAAGATAGGTTTTGTAGAGCCCAAGAACTCCGTCCAACAGGGAGGGCCATGAAGCTTTAGCAGGTGTTTGGGTAAATGCCTGAAAGTGCTGTGATGTACAGTTGGGGAGCAAGACATGGCTAATCCCAAGAGTAATTGAAGGAAGCCATTATCTGAGGCAAAATAAATTAGATTTCATTTTTCATCCATTTTTTCCCAGTGAAACCAAGTGTTTAGTGCAGGAAACCTCTTGAACAAGGTAATCCATTTCAGGTCCATCTTCCAGATACAACGCTGTTAGATGAAATATGTTGCTAACTTTTATTTATTTGATTCATTGATTGATTGATTGATACGGCTGCCCATCTCACAGCAGTAACTCTGGACAGCATGCAGAGTTAAAAACAACAGTGTAAATAAACTATCTGAATCATAATGTCCAAAGTTACAGACAGTAAGTCCAGCTGATAAGAAAACAACATTAACCAGCAAAGCCCCAGTACCTGGGGGAACTAGCTGTATAATAGAAACTCTGAGCCCTTTTGATTGTTCTACCCATGTCCGTTGGCAACTGAATTTGAGCTTGACTCCAAAGGAAAGACTGCATTCAAGGGGGTATGCAAATTCCAGCTGCAAGATCCAAATCAATAGCAATGTATTTTCCCAGTATCATCACATTCTTTTTCCTTGCACACCACACCCATCATAAGATACATACACAGACGTTGGAATGAAGGTAAATTGTAGTACATTCTTGGTCATCAGAAATAGATTGTCATGGAGTTAGCAGAGATGGCTGCACTCACTTCCTAGAGTAAAGAAAAAACAATATCTACATTTATGGCTGACTGGAAACCCCTTATAGACTTTTTGCATGAAACAAAAAAAAAATGCACTTATGACTTATAGTTTTGATGATCAGGAAAAAAAACTGGATAATAGAAAAAAGTGATCTTTTTGTAATCATAGAGATAATTTTGTAATTTATTTATATTTGCTGCAAAGGAAATCGGAAGCTTCTATTTCTTTTTATCTTTTCTTTCTACACTTTTGTCTTTGTTCTTTTCTTCCTTTTCTTCCTTTTTTTCTTTATTCTGTTTTAGTTTGTGTTAGTTTTTATGTTGTGTTATGTTTAGAGATAGATAGATAGATAGATAGATAGATAGATAGATAGATAGATAGGAAATAGATAGGAAATAGATTGTCAGGGATTGATTCCTGGTTGTTTAACAATGGTAAACAATGGCAGCAATCAAATATTACTGAGACAAAATTGGAGGGAGATTAACTAAGAGGAATGTTTGTGGGGAAAAAACTGTTTTGAGATTCAGAGCAGATCCTTGGACTCAAGAGTTCTTTAATCCCAAGCATACATCTTTTGAATCAAGCTCCAATTAAGAGTCTTAAGGCACCAGTAAAATACAAGGAAGAGCTGGTGCCTTCCTGAATGTTATTGTACTGTGAGAGAGAAATCAAATCTTGTAACCTTAGGCACTGAGAAGCATGAGCCCTTCTGTCTTGTATCTAGCACCAAATACTGAAGTTCAACTACCTTATTGTACAGGAAATAATTTCTTTGAATAACTTTAGTTCAAATGCTCGCTTCTTCTGAGAAAAGATGAAAAAGACTGCCTGCCTTCAATCTTTCCACAATGCTGTCACTGTTGCTATGGTAATAAATGTGGCCATTCTCTGGGTGCTCATATAAGAACAAAGTTAAGGACATTAAGTGTTGCTTCCTTTGCTGTTACCCACTTTCAAGCCTTATGTTATCATTACAAGAGGTGAGGAACCAAGTGCAGTCTCCAACTGTTCATCCCCACTAACTCTCCAGAAACTCATAAAATCAGAAGGAATGAAAGTGCAGTTTTGACAGTGCCTTGTTTTTTCTACCACTCATGAAAGTTTCTGACTAGAAAAAGACTTTTTCCGTGGTCAGCTTTGAGGAGATTGAATTTCCTGATTCTCCCTCAATATGCTGACCTATATATGCCACACCACTATTTTGGATTTTATAGAGGTCATCTATAACTGGATATACAGCCTGTCAAGAAGCATAGAGATATGCAATGATAAGCTCCTTGTGTACCTTTTGGGAGGTAAGAAGAGCAAGGTAGGGGTTGAATGCTGCAGGCAAGAAAAACAATTACCACCAAGGAGCCTCTAAAGGCTTCATGTCCATTGGAGGATTCAGAAAACAGTGCAGTTTCAGGAAGAAGATAGGGGACAGGATCAAGAAGCAGCGGCTCAGAGAAAACAGCCAATAAGCAATGTTCATAGATGAAGGAAGACTGGGAATGAGGAAACCAAAGCAGGACAAGCTTCTGGATCAAAGACCAGTGTGGCACTAGACAGTGGTTTCCTAATTTGGTGCCTTCTAGATATATTAAGATGAAAACTCCAGCCATATTGCATCCTCAGTATCTCTAGAGGGCAGCAAATTGTGGAAGGCTATGCTAGACATTCCCAAGTAGCTGCATAGAACACATGCTGAAACTTCTTAGGAGCTCTCCAACAGCCTGAAGATCAGAGAAGAAGCAGCAGCTCTAGTAGGTGGCCTTATTTATCCATTAACCTGGAATGTTTCTTTTTCAGTCAGATGTTGGTTCTAAATATAGAAATGGTTGTGGGCCATATGGACCAGGCAAGAAAGATACTCTTCTGTTGAACATATTTAGTTATCTAAATGGCTGTTTTCATACAGAGCCTTTTCAAGGGACGTATCAGTAATAGATGCTGCTAGTGTAGCAGCTTTAAGCACAGACATAAACAATGAAGAAGTCTGGAAATTGATATTCTCTGTGTCCTGTTCATCTGATGTGCAAATTTGAAAGCAAGGTACACTGAGAAATGAATAAATAAACCCAGCAGTGCCTCCCAGAGCAACCCAATAAAGCAGTGATGGTGCGACTTTCTAACCAGCTATCACTCCGATATTTCTAGGCTTGGATAGTTGGGATTTTGCCAGCATCCACTGATTTGAGGCTCTCTATTTTGTCTTTCCCACAGCAGGTGATGAAGATGAGGATGAGACTGGTGAGGAGCGCCTGCCCTCCTGTTTTGATTATGTCATGCATTTCCTGACTGTCTTCTGGAAAGTGCTCTTTGCCTGTGTGCCCCCAACAGGGTATTGCAATGGCTGGGCCTGCTTCATTGTGTCCATCCTGATCATTGGTATGCTCACCGCCATCATTGGAGATCTGGCCTCCCACTTTGGCTGCACAATTGGCCTCAAGGATTCTGTGACTGCCGTGGTCTTTGTGGCCTTTGGCACTTCAGTCCCAGGTGAGGAGGTTTCTTTCAGATGGGCAGGTTAGCACCATGTGCCTTCTTACTACTCCATCACTAACAGTGCTTGCAAACGTTAAATTACTAACACAGAGCCATATGCAACTTCCTGGAAATGTCCCCCCAAAATGACACCCACAAAGAATCCAGGCCTAGACAAAGAGATGAAGCAGGGCCATCTGAAAGCCAGTTACAGAATTATCATAAGGAAAAGTGGGAAAAAGAAATTATGGTTGCCCTATTTAACTCCTTGCAGGAATGTCAAGTAATAAAAACAGTGAAGAACTATTTTGCGACACCCATCAGCTTGTTTGGAATTTATGATGTATTACGCCTTCGAAACACATGTACGTATAAATAAAAACTAATGTCAGCAAATGATAAAGTGCCTTATACTTAAGCAAAAGTAAAAAAAAAGGAAAGTAAAGAGACTCTCAAGAAGTCTGTTACAAATATTCTAATCGGGCTTCTTAACAAGGAAACTGTTAGAAATGATCCTTTAAAATATTTCTTATTGGATTAGTTTGTGGAGTAGGGAATATTTCAGATTAGTACTTTCCCTCTTTGCAACAAGACTAGTGGCCTTGATTGTGCATATTAGTACCAAATGAGACTAGTTTTTAAATAAATCACTTCTACCAAGCAGTTCCCCAACTGTTTTCATTTTAATGCTAAAAAGACACTTTAAGAAAAAGTATAACACACATGTAAAACACAGCGATCGGTTAACAACCCCAGTTACTAGTAAGACTAAATATTACATGTAGTTTCACATAGTCAAGAGAGCCAAAGGCCATGGAGCACAATCCAGAAACATTTTAGAGCTTTTGTCCTTTCCTCCACTGAATAAAAATAAACAGGGTTGCACACGCTGTCAAATACTACTCCTCAGCACCATCTGTGGTCCCACTTGCCAGCTTGCTGATTTTGACACACACACACCTTGCAAGACACCTCTGAGGTCCATCTTCAGTTTACCTACCAAATCTCTCTGCGTGTAGATCGAAGTATGAGAAGGAAACATCTGCATGTACCGTTCAATGCATGAAAGGGGGAGGTTACGGCTGGAGCCAGGCATTCATCTAAACACTGGAGGGCTTGAAAGCGGGTGGAGGAAAGATATTCATGCTATTTCCAATTCTACTTACTGATCTCCCCAAATTCCACATTGGCGATCTAAGAGATGTTGTGCTTACTTGTGCTTGAATGGAACAGAGCAAGATCCCCAGTTGAATACAAGCAGGTACGAGTGCAGGAGTGCAGCTCTCCTTCAGACTTCTTGGTTGGGGAGAGTATGTGATGGGGCCAGTGTATGCATCCCATCTACTTTGAAGCCCTACTTTCAAAGCCTCATGCAAATGCTTGAACCGGGCTGCAAAATACAAAACTGCATGAAGGAAAGTAGACCCACGGTCTATGCTATTACGTTAGTGTTGTTACTTTGAAGCATTTATTTCCAAGCTGTATAATTGGTTGCAGGTTTTTGAAAATAAAGATTGGACCACTTGTTCATAAGCACTGGAGCCATCACTGACCTTCTGACAATACAGATTGCTAGAAAACAATTGTAGGAACTGAGCTGACTTCATGCCAATAACAGTTACAATGTCAGTTTATAGTGATCAGTCTTCCCAACTGGAAACATTGCAAGTGTCTTTGAATGGCAACTCTTAATTTTCCTAGCAGGATGACCCTAGTTTTGAGAAGGCTGATATAGTGTTAAATACGGTTTTCTTCATTTCTCAATCCTGAATGTCGAAACTTCTATGAAATGAAAGCATTCTATAATCAATCACAACAAATACTTTCTGACCAAATGTGTGGTTATCAATCTTAATCTGAGGCTGAGTTTGTCATAAACCATGTTTATCTGGTTATACTAGTGAAATGTGCAAGGGGAAATTAGCAGAAAGTGCATTTAGTTCTTTCTACTATTTTATCTTTGTCTCCTGCTCTCTTTTCCCCTTCTACTGCCTGCATACGTGGAACACCAGTTGGGAAGGAAAAGATTAAGTGATCCTTGATCCACAAAGAACTTTAAAAACAAGAGTTGTACCAGACAACCTTGTTATCTTAAAGGGAATTCATGAATTCTGTTTGTTATGTGGATGAAAAATTATGATACAGTTTCTTGCAATGTGAATATAAGCAAAGTGATAAGCTGGTAGTTTGACAGCTACTGTCTTCATTAAAATCTGCAAAATAGGATGAGGCCCCTCCCACAACTGGTGCCCTCTAACTGTGTTGAGATTACTGCTCACTGGGTGTTCAGGAAATTGTAGTCCACCACATCTGGAGCATACCAGGTGGGAAAAGCTGAGTTAAGGCCTTGTTCTCTACATGAGATATCATTGGTAGGATTGATTAGACTAAGTGCTCTTCAGCACATGTCTACCATCATGTGAGCTGTCATCTGATCACACTGATTCACCACCTTAATGTTGTTAGCCCTTTCTTTGTCAGCCCTAAAAAGTATCTTCATCTTCTTCATGCCAGAGTTGAGTCTGTCTTCTTAGTTTTGGGAATACTGCTTGAACTCATGCATTTGTTTCTTCTCTCTTCCAGACACTTTTGCTAGCAAAGCAGCCGCTGTTCAAGATGTTCATGCAGATGCTTCCATTGGCAATGTCACAGGCAGCAATGCAGTCAACGTCTTCCTGGGCATCGGACTGGCATGGTCAGTAGCCGCCATCTACTGGGCTTCTCAAGGAGAGGAGTTCCATGTGTCGGCAGGCACTCTTGCCTTCTCCGTAACGCTGTTCACCATTTTTGCTTTTGTCTGCATCAGCGTGCTATTGTACCGAAGACGGCCTCATCTTGGAGGGGAACTAGGAGGCCCCAAAGGATGCAGACTTGCCACAACTTTGCTTTTTGTGAGTCTGTGGCTATTGTACATTTTATTTGCTACCCTGGAGGCCTATTGCTACATCAAAGGGTTCTAAATCATGGAGAGATGTTCAAGCCAGAAAGGAGGCCTTCTCCTCCTTTGATACCTCATTGAACACCAGTCCTAAGAGTGTTGTCCGACCAGGAGTGACAGCTCGCTATCAATTTTCCAGAACTGCCCAGGCTAGAGAGTGACTGGGCTTCAAGAAGGGCAAAACTATCATTATAAAAAGTAAAAACAAAACATTAAAATAAAGCCAACATCAATCATTCAGTCAAATCGGAAACATCAGCAGTTCTTAAAGTACCCATCAGCTGAATTCTGCTGTAAGACTCCACAATGTTCATTCCTCCACTTTACAAAATGTCATGTATTCAGATGACGATCTTATAAAGCATTTGGGTGGGTTTTTTTAATTTGGGGATGGTGAATCTTACCTGATCTATTTTCCTTTTTTTAACACAAAGAAAGGGGCTGAAAAAAAATTACATATTCGACCTTCATGCCATCATCAGAGCTGGAGTTGAAAATGCTCTATATTTTTTACTCTATATAAACATTTAATTATCATTTTTTCACTTTGTTTTAGAGTTATAGTGCTATTGTATTTTAAATGCAAACATAACACATATAGACATGACACAAACACGTACAGACACACAGACAAAAAACTACTGTCGAAAGTTGGAGCATGTAGCAAGTAATACACCTCCCTGGGCTACCAAAAGAAGAAGAAGAAGAAGCTGTAATGATATTATATGTAATGTGTATATTTTGAATATGGCAAATCTCTTTGTGTAATTAACATAAAGCTTTTAGCACTGCAGAATTAAAAAATATATATAGTTATTTATACACAGTAAAATCAATGCAAAGGAAAAAATCTGCAGTGTGAAAAATACAAGCAAAAGAAAACCAGCACAAGTTTATTACTATCATCATCATCATCATCATCTATTTGTTCCATATACAGGTAGTCCTCGCTTAACTGTTCGTTTAGTGACCATTCAAAGTTACAATGGCGCTATAAAAAGCTACTTACGACTGGTCCTCTCACACAACTGCCACAGCACCCCCAAGGTCATGTGCTCACGATCCAGGCACTTGGCAACCTGCTCACATTTACAACTGTTGCAGCGTCCTAGGGTCACGTGATCTCCATTTGCAACCTTCCCAGCTGGCTTCCAACAAGCAAAATCAGTGTGATTCACTTAACAACTGTGTGATATGTTTAATGACCACAATAATTAGCAAACCACCGCAAAAAATGTTGTAAAATCAGTGCAGTCATGTGATGTTTCGCTTAACAACCACCCCCTTAACAACTAATTTTCCAGTCCCTTTTGTGGTTGTTAAGTGAGGACTACCTGTGTGGAAAAAGAAGATTCTTTTTTAAGTAGAGAATAATTTATGTAAATACAGTTCTCACACTTTTTGAGTATTAAAATGGAACTCAAAATCTTTCAAGAATTAAATTGTTTTGCATTGATTTTGCTCTGAACACTAAAGAAAGTGAGAAGAAATTATGGCAATATCTCCATAGCTTTGTCAGATTGGATAATGGAATCCCTCTTTTAACATCAGGTTGTACAAAAAGCAAAAAAGCTGCATTCAATTCTATTACTAAATAGTAGTGCAGTGTTATTAAGTCTCATGTTCATACATATACAACGCATCCTTCCCTTTTCTTCCTCCAGTGTGACTACAAAGAGATTGGAAAACTTCTAGTATTAGTTAATTATAATTGGTCATAACGTCAAACTTGGGACAAATCAAAAATTAGTGTAACTATGATTGTCCAAAGAAGCTAACTTAAATGTGATTTGCAATTATGGCTTGTTCAGGTGACAAGAATAGGGAAGGATGATGCACATAAAGCAATTGTATTTTAATAGGAGGAGAAGATTTCTGATTTTGATTGCCTATTATCAACATTAGCTAACAATGAAACTGAAGTATGAAACATCTCCAGTGCATTATGACTAATCTACGTTTGGCCATTGCTTTGTGTTCCAGTGAGATAACCTGTGAACCTCTTTAAAGCCTTTCAGTTGATGCTGTTATAGAGCCATTGTATTTTCTTGGAAAAATGATCATCAGTCTTGAGAATTTGCAGAGGGGCCTCCATTTTTTTCCTAGAGAAAACACTAATATTTTTCCAGATAACATGATGCAGTCCACATATATAGATTCTCACACACACACACACACACACACACACGTATGTGTGTATGTGTGTGTGCATATCAACCGCTGCAAACTTAAATGTAGGGTTGATACTAAAATATATCCATCCCTGAACTCTCTCACATGCTTATGCACACAAACATGCATTTCTTAAGTACAGTGGTACCTCGAGTTACGAACTTAATCCATTCCATGACTCTGATCGCAACTCGAGTTGGTCGCAACTCGAGGTAAATTTTCCCATAACGTTCAATGTAAATATGGTTAATCCATTCCGCCCTCCGAATTTGGTCGCACCATGAGGCAAATTTCCCCATAAGGTTCAATGTAAAAACATACGGTTTTCTTCAAAGCCTTATTCTTGCCAAGCCTGCTCTGCATTTTCTTTGGAGCCATGCTGACAAGCACACCAAAAACCTTCCAAACGCCACAAAACACACCACAAGCCTCACCGAACGTCTCCTTGATACTGCGATCTCGCCCACAGGAAGCCACGACCGCGTGGCAGCAGGGCAAATGGCCACGGATCCGGTTCGTAGCTCGAGGCGGAGTTCGTATGTCAAGGTAAATTTTTGGGGCCGGAGCTGGTCGTATCTCGAAAAATTCGTAAGGAGGGGCGTTCGTAACCCGAGGTACCACTGTATAAGAAAGAAGAGTACCCCATTGGGGGGAGATGGGTGGTTGAAAAATGTAATAAATAAAATAAAAATAAATAAGGAGCAAGGGGGGAGCTAGATTTTTTTTTTCCTTTAAGAAAAATAGATGTAAAAGAAATGTATTTCTTTTTCTCTCCAGAAACACAAGGGCTGTAAAGGAACATTTTCTTCTTAAATTTAGAACTCATTGGCAAGTGAGCAAGAAAAGTGGAGTATCTTTATTTTGTACCTCTTTATAAGCTTTTTCAAAAGCAGAAAAGAAGTTTATGCGCATTTGGGACTGAGCCTATATATGAGCAGTGGCCCAAAAGAATGCATTCCTGTGCATGGAAATAGATATAAAATGATTTCAAAGAGTTATGACAATGAATGAAAAAGAAGTATTTATTTCAATATAAAACCAGAGTTTTCATACCAGCCATACTCCATTTTTATCGTCTTATCCCATATATACAGGTATACTTAATTCTCTCAACCTTCAAGTTGGGGAAAGACGTCATCCCCCAGGGAAATTGCTAAAAAAAAGATTAGATTTACTCCTAAATCTAGGAGTATTAGGTATTAGGTAAATCAGGTATTAGATTTGCACAAGGTATGAATCTTCTCAGTGGTTATGTGACTGAGGCAAAGGATGCACCTATAGGAATAGTCACCGAAATATGACGACTTGTCACACTGGGGTCCTTGGCAGGTGCCCAATGGCATAACTGGGATTCCCTTTTGGATGGAACTGCGAGCTGCTTTGTGCCTAGTGCAGGCATTCTGATCTCTAAGCCAAGCATTTTGTGCAGCAAAAATGCTTTCCCCATCTTTCATTTGCTTGTTGCAATCTATTTTAATGTTACCTGCTTGAATTCTTCAGGATAGGGAGGGGGCAGACCTCTATTTTAATAAATCTCTTGGTTCCTGCTGTACAAAAAGTCCTGTACAAATCCTTGACTTTATAAGTTATGAGCTCTTCTGGATATAAAAAGAAGAAGAAAGATTGATATAATTTTTTAGAAGATCAGGATTTTGGAGAGTCACTATAGTCAGCTAGAATCAGTGTGATTTAATGATACATTGTCGCAGCATACCTTGGTACTAATTATCTTTTCACCAGAGAAAAAAATGTTGCCTGAACCGCTGTCCTTCCTTTGATTTTCCATCTGTGTCCTTGGGTTTTATTTGTCACATCTGTGTTGTACCTTTCCCCAAAGAAGCCCAGCACAGTACAAATGAAGCCTTGTTTTATCCTACAATGACCTTGCAAGGGGAGTTAGCCTGAGCTGTCTGTGTGGCTGCTGAGCGTCACATTTGGGCTTGCAGTTAAGTCCCCTGAAGCTTTTACAGGTCCTTTGTTCAGTGCAGTGAATGTTGTCTCATCTGCCTCATCTAGGAAGTTTCAGCTCACAGCTGTCAATCATGAGCTCCATACCAGGCAATGGCCTATTGATTTATTTAGATAGCGTCTTTGGCCTTCAAGGTTATCAGGTGAGTTTTATTTGATTCAGCCTAGCTTTCCCGTTCCTGGCTGATAAATGGCCTTGGGTACAATAAAGCCTGTTAACCCTGTCTGCTTGTATGGTTTCAACCACATTCCCATCAGCTTTTCATTATGACCACCTTGTTGGGGAGAGCTGGGGGTATGCACTAGCACCATGACATGGTTACTTGCCATGTACTTGTACTGAGAAGACCTGTTCTAGGCTTACTTTCTCCATGAAGTGTTTCCTCATTTTATTTTTAACTCATTAAATGCAGGAGAAATAAGCTGAAATTTGGTGCTGTCTTTTTTTTCCCAGTGAAGGGGATTTCCGTTCCTTTCCAAAGTAGTCCTGGCAATTTTTTAAAGTCTTAAAATTCTATTTTTTCAGTTTTATTTATCCTTACTTATTTTGCAGCAAGAGAAACCACAAAAATTAAAAAAGGGAAATCAATATATAAAGTAATATTTTAAAGCCTAAATTATGAAAAGTTTGCAAAGACAGTTCAAAGCTTACTCAACCTCAAGATTATTAAAACTGTTAGCCAAACAGCCATTTCTTTATATAATACATGAACTAGTACAGTCTTGGGGTTAACAAATCTTTGTTGGCCAAGTTTTCTGCAAAAGTGAATGTGAGAGGCCTTTCCCAACAGGAAAACAGGGGAATACATAATCCAGAAGTTTGTGTGTCCCAGTCCCCCAACCCTGGCTGGGTGATGAGGCTGATAACCATGTCCTACTTGGGCCCTGAACCAAAAAAGAAATCATCATTCAATTAGTCAAAAATTAGGCCTCGAGACAAAAAGGAGCTGCTTATGCCTTCTCCTCAGTTTTGAGATATCTCTGTCTATTGAATCATCCTTTAAAAGCTATGTTCATTGTTTTGCTCAACCCAATATATTTGAGTCTGTGACCCTTTCTATTTGTAGAATAATCTTCTTCCTCTTGGAGGCTCCTGCCAACCAAAGAAGACCATTTTTCTTGATTTTTGCTTTTCCCTGTGTGAGGAAAATAAGTTTTCAGATGAATGGGATTGTTTAAATCAAATTGAAACAAGGAATTTGCAATAGCCTTGGAGCTGGCTTATCACCTGGTTCACACCAGCCTGTTGTAAATCTTACCAGAACATATCCATTGCAACCCAGGAATCTGTCCTCAAGATGCCAATGAAGGAAGTTTTCATCCTGGCATTTGGCATCCTAAACTGCCCCCTCCTTTTGACCTGTTCCTTCTCACTAAGACAATTGTTTCCTTTGAAGTAGACAGCAGAGAGGCAAGAAGTAACTCGAGATCTATTACTCATGAATATACATGCATGCATCATTTCTTCCCCTTTTCTGAAATGTGTAAATATCAGTGCATCTCTTTGGTTTTCAAGGATGTCTCTCACTATCCTTTTGGTGGGGTCCCCTCCAGTATGTACTGTTTATATAATAAACACTGCAGTGAGCCTTGATTATTTGCTTTGGGTCCTGCGTTTTGATTCCGCACCTGCACGTTCCTTAAAAATGCCCTGGTTTTCTAGAGGAAGGGAAGCAGCATCAGTGAGACTCGTTTCTCTTTCTTAATGCCAGTAGAAATATCACTGGAGTAGCAAACCAGGCACAGGAACAGAAGTTCCAGTTGCAAGTTTATGTTCTCCACACTGAAACAGGTCTTCTGTTTGAAGAAGTAGCTAGGTTGGTAGGTGTTATGAGCTTTACTTGATGGTTGTGTTTTTAGTTTTATGCTTTTGTTGGAATTGTTTATTTTTATGATTTTTAATCTTTGATGTTTATTGCGGTGAGCTGGCCAGAGTTTATGATTGGAGAGGCATATGAATTGTATGAAATAAATGAACAAATTAGCTGTTCAGGATGGCAAGTGAAGAAAATATTTGCTTTATCACCGCTAGGAGATGCTCTGACCCTTTAGTTAGATTTGTATTCTGGGTGCTTGTTTTGTTCAAAGAAATTATCCTCAAAATCATAGATGTGCCTAAGTATTCTGCAGTTACCAGGACAACTGGCAGTTAAAGTACGGCACTCTTCCAGCTGGAAGGGATCAAATATAAAAACAGATCAGATCAACATTTATATGTTCTTATAATGGCCAATCAGTCAAGATGCCCACAAGTAAGACATGAATGCAGTAGCTGGGTTCCCCATAGCTTGTACTGAGGTTACTTTATTGAACCAAGAGCGTTTCTCCAAATTCTCCTCTGGAGCGTTCTCCCTGGAGATGGGGCACGGGGTATAACTTTGTGGCCAATTCGTAGGTCCAACAGCTGTTTTCCTTTCAGTGGGGGATATTTGCAAGGTTGTGGCTGCCCTGCTTCCAGCAATACAATCCCAGGGCAACATATAGCTTTAACTTATGTATGCTATATGGTGCATATTTGTTTTTAAAAATTAAGCAAAACAAAATGGATAAAATAATAAAGCCAGGAAATTATTTGAAATGACTATTAGAAGTTAGGGGAAGGAAGGATCATGTGGAAGTACAGCCAATCAAAGCCCAAGTTTCTTAATTTTCTTCAGCTCTCCTTTTGTCTTCTAACTTCCCTGTCTGTTTAGGTAAGCTCTGCTAGGCAATCCTGTTCTTATTAAATCAAGGGAGAAACTCAGGAATTTCAAAGAACTGCAGTCTGTAACTGCTATTTCAGCAGTTACTCTCTATTCCTTTTTTTTAAATCTGTCTGAAATCCATGAGGGTTTCAATTCTAGTCTTTTAAAGCTCTGAACGCTGAAATTCTTCAAGAGACAAGGTCCCTTTTCCTCTATTATGTTTCATTAGAAGACGGTTAAGAAAGCAAGAACAAAATGTATGCATTGGTATACATTTGATAATGGCATGCATAGTATTTTCCTCATGCAGACCCACCCCCACCCCAGTATATCCTACTACCATTTCCTATATCTTCACCTAGTTGATCAAAACCTGAGGCCCTCCAAATGTTGCTAAGAAACTCCCAGGATCCCTGATTAGCCAAGATGGCTGGAGCCACAGGTTTCCTGACTCAGTATGTCACTTGAACCTCAACAGCATGGACGCAGAACCATTTTCAGGTCAAAGGCTCCACATGGTAGTGTCAAGAGCCCCACTGCTGAGTAAGGGAAAGGCTAGGCCTAAACAGGGGTATCTGTGGGGGGAGGAGGTTGGTTAAAAGATATCAAAATGGCAGCTACAAGTTCACAGTTGAAGACTGTCCTTGCGTGTGGCACCATCAGCCACCATCTTGACTTTTTTGACCACCCAGGATGCTCCTGGGCCTAGTTTGATTTAATTAAAATTAAATTCAATACACTCAATTTGATTACTTCCAAAATATCTTTTTAATGTTTCCTTTGGCTCACGTTAAAAATTATTCTTCAACTGCAATGGTGTGGGCCACATGTGGCTTCAGGGCAGCAAGTTGTGCACCATCCCCTAAGTCCTATACGAAAGAACTTCAATGATTTTTCTCAAGGTGACAGAAGAATTTGTCTCAGATGTGCAAGGCATTCTGAGACCAGCCCTTTGGCTGAATCACTAGAAAAGAAGAAAGGTTCTTCTAGAGCAGGCTGTGAGGTATGGGCATTTGGGCCTCATGAAAAACAAAGGACGAAAAACAAGGGATCGTTCATTGAAACCGAAACATTAATTATATGAAAATAATTTAATAAATACTACTTTAACAATACTATGAACAACAACAACAATGGATAGTCCCCTCAACCCTTGGGGGTGGATATTAACCACTTTGGAGAACCCTGATTTCTCAGGCAGCCTGCCACCCTGGCCTTCCATGACTCTATAGAATACAAGCATGGATTTTCTGCTCTAGTAGCAGCATGAAGACAGGCTCAGTTTGAAGCAAGCTCCCCTTCTTCTTGTTAATTCTCTCCCAGCATGATTCTACCCAGAGGCATTACTTTGTTTTGCTACACCTGAACTAGTGTTGCCCTTTCCTCCACTGCATGGAGAGTTTCCATGAATTAATTTAATGAGGAAATGGTATAGCGCTGTTCACTGTGGCAGAACTAACCTTGTTCACAGTATTAGCCAGGTTGAAAGAAAACAGCAGCTGACTCTTTCAGTACATCTAAGTTCTTTCTTGGCACCTGCTGATGGGACACCTGCTGAGCACTTTTAGTTATTACCAATATCTAAAAATTATGTAGATAGGCTTGATTTTTAATTACAGCCTTTATTTTTGCACTCCTGGGGTCGTAGCCCCTGCTTTTATGACCATGGCAGCTAGAACCAAAGTCTATACTCTGGATGAGTCATTGGTGGCTTTTTTGTAGTTTGAAGAAAAACAAAATCTTTAATTTTGGAGCAAACATCAGCATCTGGGTACTGGATCCACTGGTGAGTTTTCTGTAGCCTTAAAAAATGCTTCCCTCATCCCTCCATGTTACAAGAGCATAGCATGAAACTATCAAACGTGATCAGTTCAGTAAAATGCATGGGAGCCTAGCCACAGGCAGACACTTCAACACTCTTCAATAATCAATACTCTTACAGCACAGTAAGGTGAGCTAAGAAGTGGTATTAGGCTTGGTAAAGGCAGCCTGGGATTTTTAATCAACCTCAGCAGGCTGGGTTTGGGCATCAATTAAGCCCCTGAAGTGAACTCACAGCCATCAATCTGTACATGACTTCGCCCGCATCCATTTTGCAGTCCCTGAGCAGCTCCAGCTTGTGCAACTGCAATTCAGTGACCCCCAAACCCCCCCGATTTTTAGTGTGTGACAAAAATAAGAGGCTTTAGACACCCATTTGGTCCCTTATCACTGCAACTCAGTCCAGTTTTCAAACAGAATATAAAGTCTGATCTTTTCCACTTAAGGGTACCACTTTGCTAGCCATCTACTCAGAGGCTAAATAAGTAAGTAAATGTGAACCCCAGCTTCAAAGGAGTATATCAAAATGAGGAGAAGATCTTGGTTACTTAAGGGAGGCCCTTGAATGGTGAGGTCTACATTTTATGATTGATTGGCTGGAGGGAGCACCAACCAGCTAATTATGGCCCCTCATCAGCATTTCAAAGTCAGCAAGAGGGACACTGCACTACAACTTCAAAACAGAATTGGGGAGTAGAAATGCCATGTGGAAAAAGTCTTGGTTCCATGGTTGAACTGTTCTTAATGTTAGGATATTTTTTTTTTCTAACATCCAATTGGTTTTGTTGATTGGTTTTGATTTAATGCAATGTTGAAAGCATTAACATGAAAGTTTCTGGGTTTTTTTGATAGATTGATTATGTGCCATCAAGTCATTTTCAGCTCCTAATGACTGCATAGATAGATTTTTGCCAAGATGATCTGTCCCTAACCTGTTCTTTCAGGTCTCCCAACGGTGCACTCATCGCCTTGGTAACTGAGTCCATACACCTTGCTGCTGGTCGTCCTCTTCTTCTCTTTCCTTCTATCTTTCCCAGCATTAGCACCTTTTCTAGAGAGCTGGGTCTTTGCATAATGTGTCCAAAATAGGACAATTTCAGCCTGGTCATCTGTGTCTTGAGTGAGAACTCTGGGTTGATTTGTTTGGTGATCCATGGGTTTGTTTTCTTGGCTGTCCACAATATTCTCAGGAGTCTTCTCCAACACCAAAGTTCAAAAGAATCGATACTCTTCCTATCCTGCTTCTTTAAAGTCCAACTTTTGCTTCCATAGAGTGTCACAAGGAATACAATAGCTTACATGATTCTGATCTTTATAGGTATAGACACATCATGGCATTTAAATATCTTTTCTGAGGCCTTCATGGCTGCTCTACCTAGTGCTAACCTGAAGCATATTTCATGACTGCTTGTTCCTTTACTGTTGATGGTTGATCCTAAAAGGCAGAAGCTATCCACTACTTCGATAACTTCATTGTCAATTCTAAGGCTGGTTGTTCTACTTATTGTCACTAATTTAGTCTTCTTTATATTTAATTTTAGACCCATTTTTTTCACTATGCTCTTTGACTTTTAGTACTAGGGCTTGCAGATCCTTTCCATTTTTGGCTATCGGGGTATTGTCATCAGCGCAGTGCAGGTTATTGATGTTTCTTCCTCAAATTTTAAAGCCACGTTCATCTTTTTCCAATACAGTTTCCCTTAATACATATTCTGCATATAGGTTGAACAAATAAGGGGAGAGAATACAGCCTTGTCATGCTCCTTTGCCAACCTGGAGACAGTCCATTTCACTATGTTCTGTCCAGGCTGTGGCTTCCTGACCTGTATATAAGTTTCTCATGAGGACAACAAGATGTATTTGTGGGGGTGCAAGTGACAAAATATGGATTATGATTTCACAATGTAAATCCTATGACTTATGTACTTGAATCCAACATGAACACAAGTATGACTAGTGCGATTTGCATCATGACCACATTATTTCATCATTATTCAGTCATCATGGCTTTTACCAGATACTTATGCATGGGAACCCAAATTATTGTGGATCATTCAATAAACTCCTTGAGATGCGTGAACTGATTGAACTTATCAGTTAGCTGTTTTGGACTACATCTCCCATAATCCTTCAGCATTGATCATGCTGCTTGAGGCTGATCGAAGTTATAGCCTATAACATCTAGAGTATAGTAAACTGAAGATGACTGATACAAACATTTGACCAGCAATAATCACTGCATTGTTTACCAGATTACAACCCTGGTAGCTGACCATCTGTCCCCTCTGGCTAAAAGAATACCTGTGTTCTTACAACTGCTTAAAAATCTGAAGAAGACATGTCTAATGCAGTCATTAGTCATTTTTAACCAATCAAACCATTTGCCTAAGGATGTGGGAAGTCCAGTTACGTGACTAAGTATCTTCAGGTACACTCCAGGAAAACACTGTTCAGAGTTACTTTATGCTGGGTGGCATTCAGCAAGGAGTTGGATTCAGTGGCCTAATTGGCTCTTCCAACTTAATGACTACATTTAATCTTTATTTTGTATTTACAATTTGTAAGCTGGCCTGGGAATTTGACTGAAGCACAGTATTAAAAAAAAAAATACTTCCAACACTACTGGCACACACATACCTTGCATCTATACAATTCAACTCAGTATCTTCTGGTGGATTCTGCCTTGGTGGGGCCAGGCACTTAACAAACTTGCTAGATGGCTGGGAACAGCCTGGCATTTTCCTTCTTATTCCACAATGCTCCAGAATGATGCTAACTTGGATAAGTAATAGGAAATTAAAATAAGGGCAGAATCCACTAGGGCAGAATTTTTTTGAAGAGCTGTGGGCCCTTCCAGAATGGAAATCTTGGCTCTTGCCCAAGTATGCCAGCTGTTGAAGCCAGCCCTGAGAGCAAGCTTGAGGTATGCTTCAAGGGTTTGCCAAGCAACTAATATTCATTAAAATCTTTAGCACTGTGGCCTGGGAATTACTAATGAATGCTATCAAACAAATGGGAAACATCAAAATAGTTTGAAATGCTACTCAGCAAGTGAACATCTAGCCCAAGATGAAACTCAGTGCATAATTTTTCCCTTGTTTCAATCTTTCTCACGTTCTTTTCTTCTTTCACCACTTTCCTTAAGAGTCAGAATCCCGCAAATTTAGGAAGAAGAGGACCGACACTTCTCTCTCTTCAAGATGCCACTGCTTTGGCTAATAATGATTGAGCCAGTGAAATGTTGCTATTTCTCCGCCTTATTGCATCTGCTGATAGCCACCCAGGGCCTTGTTTAGGGTGATCTGCTCCCAATTGTGGGGGAAGGCTGGGCCACAGGAACATCTGCAAGGCCATAGTGAGGAATATTCATGCTATCTGGCAGACAAAGTCTCTCAGATTCACTCTGACAGGGCAAGTCCAGGTAAGTTGCCTAGGGCACAGTCTTGTGATATTTGGATTGAGTTTGATTCTGTTATACCTGAGGAAGTGGACAAGGTCCTTCTGTCTGTTAGTTCAGCCACCTGTTTGTTAGACCCTGGCCCTCCTGGGTTATTAAGGCAGCCTGGGAGATGATCACAGGGTGGGTCCATAAGGTGGTTTCAGCCTCTTTCAGAGAGGGGTTGGTCCCACCAGCTTTGAAGGAGGCAGTAGTATGTCCCCTCCTCAAGAGATCATCACTGGGCCCCTCCCTGTTGGATAATTATCAGTCAGTTTTCAATCTTCCTTTTTTGGGGAAAGCTGTGGAAAAGGTGGTTGGATGACAGCTATAGAGGACCATGAAGAAAATGAATTATCTGGACCCATTTTAGTCTGGTTTCAGAGCAGGGTACAGTACGGAGACAGCTCTGGCCACACTTGTTGATGACCTTTGCCAGACCCAGGTTGGGGGTGGTGTATCTGCTCTTGATCTCTCAGTGGCTTTTAATACTGTTGACCACAGTATCCTTCTGGACCAGTTGTGAGGGTTAGGAGTGGGAGGCACTGTGCTCCAGTGGTTCCCATCCTTCCTCAGCAGTTCATTCCAGTTGGTGTTGATGGGGGGGTGGGAGAGATCACATCTGTAGCCCCTCATGTGTGGGGTGCCTCAGGGCTCAACACTTCCCCCCCCCTCCTGTTTAACATCTACATGAAACCACTGGATGAGGTCATCTGCCAGTTCAGGGTTCAGTATCATCAGTATGGTGATGATACCCAGCTCACATCTCAACCCTGAGCTGCACAGGTAAAGCTGTCAACATACTAACCTAGTGTCTGGAGGCTGTTAGGATCTGGATAAGGCACAACAGACTTCGGCTCAATCCTAACAAGACTGAGTGGCTGTGGCTGTTGCCCACCCCCCACCCCCCGCCCCCGGCATCATGGATGTTACCATCATTGTTCTTGGATGGGGCTGCACTTCCCCATTCAAGACTGGTGCACAACTTGGGGGTCTTTCTGGACTCGCAGCTACCACTCAAAGAGTGGGTGGCAGCAGTGGCCAGGAGGGCCTTTGCATAAGTTAATTTTGTGCACCAGTTGTGTCCTTTCCTTGATTGAGAGGACCTTCAGACAGTTACTGATGCCCCAGTTACCTCACAACTGGATTATTGCAATGCACTCTACATGGGGCTGCCCTTGAAGATCACCCGGAAGCTACAGCTGGTTCAAAATGCAGTGGTGCGAGCAGTAATTTATTTATGTATATTTTAAATTTGTCAGTATGACAAATTTGTCAGTATGCCCATGTGTCACCACTGCTCCATGGGCTGCACTGGTTGCCAGTCAGCTTCCAAGTGCAATTCAAGGTGCTGATTATTTATTTATTTATTTATTTATTTAATTTGTCCCCGCCCATCTCCCCTACAATGGGGGACTCTGGGCGGCTTACAACCACTAAAATCACAATTAAATTTAAAAAGTTTAAAAATTATACACTATAAAACTAGAAATTTACAGAAATAAAAAGCTAAAAACTCCAAGAGGGCAATAGGGCCCCACCAGGCCGCTAAGGGGCCAGCCAACCCCATTTCTGACATCCTCCATCCCCGCCCCAGGCCAGATGGCAGAGCCAGGTCTTCAACTCCCTCCGAAAGGCCTGGAGTGAGGGGGCCTGTCTCACCCCCAGGGGCAAGATGTTCGAAAGGGCGGGGGCTACAGCAGAGAAGGCCCGCCTTCTGGACCCCGCTAGTCGGAGTTCTTTTTCCGCGGGGATCCGGAGCATGCCCTCTCTATGAGATTGGGTGGGACAGGTTGAAGTCGTGGGGGCAAGGCGGTCCTTCAGGTAACCTGGCCCCATGCCATGTAGGGCTTTAAAGGTGATAACCAACACCTTGAATTGGACCTGGAAGCAAACCGGTACCCAATGCAGCTCGCGGAGCAAAGGTGTTATATGGGTCCTTCTTTGGGCCCCAAAAATCGCCCGCGCGGCCGCATTCTGGACCAGCTGAAGCTTCCGGATACTCTTCAAGGGTAGCCCAATGTAGAGCGCATTGCAGTAGTCTATCTGGGAGATAACAAGGGCATGAGTGACTGTCCGTAGGGCATCCCGATCCAGGAAAGGGCGTAACTGGTGCACAACCCGAAGCTGTGCAAAAGCCCTCCTGGCCACGGCTGCCACCTGCTCTTCGAGCAGGAGCCGTGAGTCCAGGAGGACCCCCAAATTACGCACTGGGTCTGTCTGGGGCAGTGCCACCCCATCCAGAACCAACGATGACAACGTCCCGGATACAGAGGAGCCATTAACCCACAGCCACTCCGTCTTGCCAGGGTTCAGCCGGAGCCTGTTGTTCCCCATCCAAACCCTTACAGCCTCCAGGCACCGCGAGAGGGCGGTCACGGCATCACTTACCTCACCAGGGATGGAGATATATAATTGAGTATCATCAGCATACTGATGATACCTCATCCCATGATGGCGGATGATCTCACCCAGTGGTTTCATATAGATGTTGAAAAGGAGCGGAGAGAGAACCGAACCCTGCGGCACCCCACAATGGAGGGGCCGAGGATCCTCTCGCTCCCTATCACCACCGATTGGGATCAGCCCCGGAGAAAGGAGGTGAACCAGCACAAAACCGTGCCACCCACCCCCATATCTCTGAGCCGTCCCAATAGGATACCGTGGTCGACGGTATCGAACGCCGCCGAGAGATCAAGAAGAGCAAGGATGGTCGCACTTCCACCATCCCGCTCCTGCCAGAGATCATCCATAAGTGCGACCAATGCCGTTTCCGTTCCATAGCCGGGCCTGAAACCTGACTGATAGGGGTCCAGATAATCTGTTTCCTCCAGGACCCTTTGGAGCTGCAAAGCCACCACTTTCTCCACCACCTTCCCCAAAAAGGGGAGGTGGGAGACTGGGCGAAAATTGTCCAGTACAGTAGGATCCAGGGAAGGCTTCTTGAGGAGGGGGTGCACCAACGCCTCTTTAAAGGGTGCCGGAAACACTCCCTCCTGCAAGGATGCATTATTACCTATAAAGCTCTCTTTGGCATAGGGCCTGGATATCTGGGAGACCGCTTGTCTCCATTTTTGCCCACCCAGTACATTTCAGCAGAGTGGGTGCACTCCTGGTCCCTTCTATTAAACGTTGTCATCTTGTGGGACCAAGAAGCGTGCCTGCTCTGTCATAGCCCCCACTCTCTGAAACAACCTTTCCCCTCAAAGTAAGGTCTGCATCATCTCTCCTGGGGTTCCAGAAAACCCTTAACACCTGGCTTTGGTCCCAGGCCTGGGGTTGATGTATCAATGTATTATTGTATTTCTGGGCCCCTGTTCTGTTTGATTTGTGCTGTTTATAAGATCGTGTTAGTCTGGGCTGTCTGTGTGTTTTTATGTTTTATCTGTTTTTATGGGTTTTTCGGTTTCGTACACTGCCCGGAGTCCATTGGAATTAGGCAGCTATAATAAATCAAATAAATAAATAAATAAACAGACGAACGAATTAATGAACAAACAAACGATATAAACCCCTCTTGGAAAGGCTTGGGAAAAATGTCCATAGGGCTAACTTTTTCTCAGCTGTGTTCACCAGCTGCAGAGCCCCATATCCAGACCTGCACACTTCGATCTTGTTTTTCAGTGACACTGCCCTATGAACATGTTAGCATTGCTTTCCTAGTTGTTAGATCAGGCTATGCGGAAGAAATGCTTTCATCTGCTGTGATGTTCTTAAGCAACCTCTGTGAAAGTAGGAGATACAAACATGCATTTTTTAAAAACAGCAGACTATTTTTGCCCAAGGAGATAGCAAGATGCATAGTAGTAATTTAAGCTCTTTAGGGAGCAACAGAATCTATAATCCCATTGAGCAATGGATGACATTGAAATAAACAAGTCCATGTGTTTCAAAATAGTCAGTGAGAGGTAATATGAAGGCATCCAAAATCTTCATCCAGTGGTTTCTGGTGAGGAATTCATATTTGTTGCAGCAAAACCTGATGCTTATAGCATCTTAAAGTGCAACAGGTTGATATATTATATATACAGTGCAGAGGACTTTGGACATCACTGTGGGATGTTCTGCCACCTGAGTCAAAATAATGAGTTTTGATCCCACTACATTAAGTTGTAACACAATTATCACAGTCAGATTTCATTTGCCTCTGATCTTGGTGTGTGGTGTGTGTTCAAAGACAAATTCCATGTCAAGTGAAAATATGATGAGAAACTAGACCAAGGAAGACTCTTACTTCTGAAATCATAAAACAGCCAGACTTATTTGCCTAGATATTAAGGATCTCTGTAACAGCAGAGGAGATGGTCACTGCATCAGAATTACAACAAACAAAACTCATAGCAGATTAGGAGAGTGCATGCACTTTTGAAATTGCAGTGCAAGCAGTGCTTAACGTCAACAATTATATACTGGGATTTGAATTCAGGGAAGAGCTATTCAGTACAGAAGAAAGGCCTTTTTATTTTTTGTGAGGGAGAAAACCCACAAAACAAAAACAAGGTCAGAACTGGCCTGCAACTGGCCCGGGGCTGCCAAGAAAAGATTCCAGGCAGTGGGACAATGGCTCAGAATGTTGCGGACTGCTCCATTCTAACCCCCACTCCTTCCTGGTCATGTGATCCAGATTGCAGCACATGCAGCCTGCCCTGTGCTTCCCAGTACACACATATTCATTAACATGCAACACAAGGAAAAAGCAGAAACAGACTCACACACAGATGTAACACATTACTTCATTTTTTTTTTTTTTGTCTGCGCTCAGTCATTACTGACCCTGCAGTGCCCGCCTGGACGAGTCCTTGCCTGGATGAATCCTTGCCTGGACAAATCCTGTGCAGTTTTCAAGGCAATTGTTTCGGAAGTGGTTTGCCAGAGCCTCCTTCCTAGAGCAGAGCCCAGCTGGCGAGCGCAGGAGGCGGGACTTCCGTTGCTTCACGCCCCCTTTGGGCGAGCGCGGTTTCGCGCTTACCGGCAACTGGTCCCGTCTCTCTGTGCAAGGCGCTGCCAGCATTTTTCCTCCCACCTGAGTGAGAGTCCCCATTTATCTACTCACGTGAGTTTTCGAGCTGTTGGGTTGACAGGAGCTGGGGAGGAAACAAGAGCTCACCTTGTTAACGGCGAAGGCTGTTGTCCTGCATGTATTCCCTACCTTGTTTTTAATGTCTTAATACTCCTCAGCTGCCTTCTCTCATTCTGCCCGGGGGGAATGGGGTGGCCAAATTTGTGTTCCTTCAAAACTTTTCACATTAGGGTTAGGCTTCCACAGAGACCTTTTTACATCTCACTTTTTTTTTTTTTTTTTACTATTCCGGTAGATTCCTGTGTTTGAATCTTCCTTAATCAGCCATCTACTGGATTAATGATTGCATTTTGATGATTTTTCCTGAAGATGT
The DNA here is from genome assembly GCA_030867105.1 of Liasis olivaceus. Taxonomy (NCBI): domain Eukaryota; kingdom Metazoa; phylum Chordata; class Lepidosauria; order Squamata; family Pythonidae; genus Liasis; species Liasis olivaceus. Next base: position 66,216,737 of record CM061349.1, read on the forward strand.
TTTGACCCCACCCCCACCCCCTTTCCATTTACCTTTAACCATTCCTTACTATAAACTGTAACTTACAAATTGTGGTTTAAATTTACATTTTAATGAACAATGTGGTTTGTTTTTTTTTTAATATTTCACTCTTTACTACTATCTTTTGCATGGACTCAGCAGTATCGCAACTGTGGATTCACCTTTTGATTTATTTAGATATTTTATCTGGGAAGATTTGGAAATAGCTTCTCAGTGTGAATCACCTTTCATACAATAAGGCAACTTTTATACATAGCTCTTCCGCCTTGCCTCCTTTTACAGAAAATCTGTTAGTCCTCCCATCTCCTTCTTTGTCATGTCTTTCTCCCATCGGTCCCTTTGCAGCTGAAGCTACTGAACTGTGCAAGAGAGTTCAGAGCTCTTTCACAGTTTAACATAAAGCACTTGCAAGCATCAGTTCAGATATTCTAAAACTTCAGGTAGTTTCAGATAAGAGTGCTCTCACCTGGTTGCAGAGTTCCTCCCACATTATCTTTCTAAATCCAGAGTTACTCCTCTTCATGAATTCATAATGTACTCCCTTCTCTTAGGACATTTTGCATTTTAGAGCCAAAACTCATGACCCCTGAAAGTGTGCTACTATCACCCTCCTGTATATAGGTAGCATCTTATGGTAGTATCACAATATCCAGTTCTCTCTGCTTTATCCTACCACCCTTCTGTATAGGGATGTCTGTTTGCATGCATATTAGACTGGAACATTTATATGTGTGTGTGTGTGCTTGTTTGAGAGAGAGAGAGAGAGAGAGAGAGAGAACAATGATGATGTGCCATCAAGTCATTTTCAACTCCTAATGACTGCATAGATAGATTTTTTTCCAAGATGATCTATCCCTAACCTGTTCTTTCAGGTCTCCCAATGGTGCACTCATCGCCTCGGTAATTGAGTCCATCCACCTTGCTGCTGGTCATCCTCTTCTTCTCTTTCCTTCTATCTTTCCCAGCATTAGCACCTTTTCTAAAGAGCTGGGTCTTTGCATAATGTGTCCAAAATAGGACAATTTCAGCCTGGTCATCTGTGTCTTGAGTGAGAACTCTGGATTGATTTGTTTGGTGATCCATGGGTTTGTTTTCTTGGCTGTCCATGATATTCTCAGGAGTCTTCTCCAACACCAAAGTTCAAAAGAATCAATACTCTTCCTATCCTGCTTCTTTAAAGTCCAACTTTTGCTTCCATAGTGTCACAGGGATGTTCCATGGCTTGCACAATTCTGATCTTTATAGGTATAGACACATCATGGCATTTGAATATCTTTTCTGAGGCTGCTCTACCTAGTGCTAACCTGAAGCATATTTCATGACTGCTTGTTCCTTTACTGTTGATGGTTGATCCTAAAAGGCAGAAGCTATCCACCACTTCGATATCTCCATTGCCAATTCTAAGGGTGGTTTATATATGATTTTCCATTGCCTCTTTTCAGGATGCTTCATGGTTTGAAATTTATTTTTGAGAATCAGTTGAGATACAAAGGGATGCGGCTTCCTATCAGAGTGTGTGCTAATTAAATTAATTAAAAGTAAGAATGTTAATATTTAATTCATGTAATTTCATTTTCATCCCATTTTAAAATCTGTTTTTGTGGGGCCCTGCTCCCTTTTGTAATGCAACCCCATGACTTGCCTTTCACGGAAACAGAAGATATCATGGAAACAAAATAAATCATACTTTAAACTGGCTTTACATCAAGTGGGTTTTTAAGGAAAAACTGAGAGGTTAAATGAGGTTGTTCATAACCTGACTCTAGTGAATGGAAGACCCAGCACTAGTCCAGCCTCCTCCCTCAGTTGCTAAATGTGAATAATTCTCTAAACTGGGAGTGCTTCAAAATGAAACCTTCATTGTGCAATTCACCTGCCTCCCTATGGAAATTTACAGTATCATCTGCCATTTGTAACCTCCCATATCTTCATTACTTTTTACCACAGAAAAACCCCTTCTATGCTGCTAGCAGTCCATCTGTAAGGGCCCTTGCTGTGCCCTTGCCATTTAGGATGTCCCTTATTCTCTCAGATAATGTCTCACTTCATATTGGACTGAGGGTCTCTGTGTGAAGGCTTCATAGCTACATTTCTGCCAGTTATATATGGAAATATTGTGTCAAACTGTACAGGTAGTCCTCAACTTATGACCACAATTGGGACCAGAACTCCCATCACTCAGCAATGTGGTCATTAAGTGAGTCACACCCAATTTTATGACTTTTGCCATGGTCATTAAATGAATCATCATGGTTGTTAAGTGAATCACATGGTCATTAAGCAACTCTGGCTTTCCCCATTGATTTTGCTTGCCAGAAGCCCCCTGGGAAGGTCGCAAATGGCGATCACATGACCCTGGGACACTGCAACTGTCATAAATACATGCCAATTGCCAAGCACTCAAATTTTGATCACGTGACCACGGGGATGCTGCGACAGTTGTAAGTGCAAGGACTGGTCATAAGTCACTTTCTTCAGCACCATTGTAACTTCCAATGGTTGTTAAACAAATGACCTTACGTCAAGGTCTACCTGTATTCGGTGTTGCTGCACTTGGCTTCTGATATCAAAAACTTCTTCTTTCCTTAAATACCTTGTAAAGATAATGTTGAACAGATCAAAGAAGGAGGTGGACAGGAATCCTCTGATGCACTAGGTAAATGTTTAATCAGGATAAACTATATTTAAGATACATGTCTTTGAATTCAAATGCTAAAAAAAATGAATATTTAAAAGACTGATCCCTTTTTTCTACAAATTCCTTGATAAGACTACATTTCTAACCTCTGCAAACATTAAATCCCAAAGCTTGACTGCATTTCTAACTCTGAACCCCAAGGCTACAAAGCCATTTCTTCCCTGTTCCCCAGTCCAGATCTGGATCCAAAATGAAGCTTGAGTTTCCAACTGCTCCTTCCAATCTGCATTATTCAAACAAAATCAGGAAAATCAAAAGCTTACAAAGCCTTTGATACACACTGCCCAACATAGTGTGTTTCTTCTTACATAGTGAAATCTTGTACAGTATTATGTGGTTTATCATTGTGAAAAGATTAGTGATTGGATATCCAGTACTTATTATTTTATACTGAAAATGTTAATTTTGTGAGATCTTTTTCCATGCATACACACAATCACTAGCAAAACAGATGTCTCTTTTAGATAGGATGTAAGTGATTGATTCCTTCACTGTGTAGACTTCTTTATTATATATTCAGTAAATAAAAGTGTAGAGGGTATTAAGAGAAAATGATAAAGGGAAATTAAAAAAAAATAAAGTCACTACCCTTCAGATATTCACACTGAACACACGGAGTACTCCAGTGACGTCATATCTTATGAGTGACAGTGAGGCCCAGCTAGGTAGCTCCCAGTTTACATGCTGAGATTGCTTATTTCCAGAATAGGGCTGTTATCTTATAATTTTTTAAATGACAAAAATCTTTTATGTTGGCATCAGAGAAGTGACCTTATCATGCTTGTTCACACAAAACAGCTATTTTTACATTAAATTTTAGGCAAAAAGGAACACTTATGAAGATTCAGCAACTAGACGAAGCCAGAGTTTTATTCCATTTCTTCCAATTACGAGCCTTTCCCATCTTCAGTCAATGATCAAGCCGACCAGTTAGGCAACCAGCCATTCTCTACGCGGGTGGACTTCGACTCGCAGGATTTCCAGCAATTGCTTTGCTGACTCAGGGAATTAAAATCATACTTCTGGCAGGATGCCCAGATTGAGAAGATTAGCCCAAATGAATCCAATGTGACGCTCTGACTGTGCTCTCCCATTAATCTTTTGAATGCCCAACCATCTTTTGTTAATAGTCCTGACTCTTAATTTATTATTTCTTCTTTCTTGCTTCTTTTGTGGTTGAAATATACACTAGTCGAGGATGAATTTTTGCCTTGGCACTAGCATGTGACAATTGCTTTGCTGACATGATGTGCCATGCCAAAAAGGCCATCTATGTGGGCCACTATTTTACACGCACATGGTTACACATGTTCCATTAACAAAAATATTTGGCTTATTGTAATATCCAAAGCCCAGAGTAGCTGCCATTTTGCATTCATAGAAGTCAGAATTCATAACAAACTTGGTCAGAGGTTATACGTTCTGCTTTCCATGGGCATCATAGGCTTGGGCAATATCATGATGCCTGCATCCATGTTCACTGAATTTTTTCTCTAACATGTTTTGTCTTATCCTTTAAAGATAAGGCTGAAGCACATTACCAGAGAATGTCTCATGTACAATAATTTAAAATGTCATGCCCAATTTACATGAATAGACAGCTTTTTAAATGAAAAAGTTGAATATAGATTTTTGTCTCCCCCCACCCCCCAAGCCATTAAACATGTTAGGAAAACTGCTTTTTTATTAGGACTTTTGAAAACTCTCTCTGTATTAATGGTGTTTTCACTCTGTGAGTTTTTTGGTCAAGTGTCATGAACTGAGATTTATCATGTTCTGGAGTTAATTTTCAACAAACTATGGCATGGTAAAATTCAGAAGTTATCACATTTGAACACATTAAGCACTGACAGGTAAGGTCAATATATCACATCATATGAGAATTCAACCTGAAATTGGTTCCTTATAATGTAATAACCATAGCATTCCTGTTCCATGGAAGACAGTATAGTATTAATTAGAGCAACCAAATTTGAGCTACAAGAGTGCAAACACCCACTGAGTGCCAACTAGGAGATAGTTATGGTAATTCTTTCTTGCTATTTTGCAATAATCAGGATTTTTGCAATCCCAATCAGGTAACCATAATATTGTGTGTTGTTTCACTTGCTGAGATGCTGTTACACTGTTCAGTTCTGTTTTGTCCTCAAATTCTCAATCTGGCTACACTTAATCATGAAACATGCACTGAAATGTTAAGCTACAAGTTAAAATCTTTATTATTTTCAAATGGGACTTTGTCACAGCCAAGTTTAGCAGGATTGGATCCACAGATGAATAGTACAACAATAAGCCTATCAAAATTTTCTTCCTGATAGAAAACTGCGTTTTTGAGATAATTCTTTCTCAAACATTTTCTAGTTGATTGTAACTAGAAAGTTAATAATCCTAACAGTAAACAGTGCCCCCTAAAGTTCAATTTCTCTTTCTTCCACGAACATTTATCTTTATCCTTCTATTTGTATACATTTACTGAAAAGAGGCAGATGTTGTACTGCTTTAAATAACTGGATTATTTGACCTGTTGGATTGGATTGCATTACTTGAAGTGTGTAGTATTCCAAAGTCGTAATGTATCACCAAGGTAGCGTTATACTTTGCAACAGAGGGACACTTCCTGTGGAACTGAATGGAACTCTAGCATGTTGAAAGAGATGCTGTATATTTAGCAACATTATAGTGTTCTGAGCAGACATGGATTCACACGTTATACTTTGCCACAATGCAGGTTAATTATGGCTTAAGGCTGTCCTGAATGACAGCTGCTTGTCTCCCAAGGACAAACTGGCTGGGAATGAAACTGGTGTTTCCAGATTTCACGTTCTCCACTTCGGCCATAAAGATGGCCAGATATTCTGTCCACTCCACTATTAACATGGCCCCCAACCAGTAGATTCTTTTGCTTCTTTACTCCTCCCATCTCTATCTGGAAAGCTACCACCACTTTCCATGTGTAGGACTTACAGGGCATTTTTTTAAATTGAAAAACATAATGCCATTTACAAAGAGAAAGTATCAATAAGCACACGTACAGCAGCCAACTTCCAAAGAAAAGTTATTTTCTTGCATTTTCTGAGTTTGCTCCAAGTGATGTTCCAGTGGAATAGAGGTTATGTTTGCTTCACATGCAAAAGTCCCCAGTTCAAAATTGGACAGAAATTACATTTTCCCCCTAATTATTTTTCTTTCCCTTAGCTTTTCCATTTTGCTGTTTTTATTTTTAAATTGATTCCCTAGAGGACTCTTTCATCCTTCTTGCTGTCACTTGGCATAGGAAACTAGCAAACTGTTGTCAATTTCACCCCAGCTCCCAAACAGCTTTGCAAGTGTGAGGAAAAGATATCACTGCATTTTCCTGGGGTTGGGGAGAGAAGCTAGCTAGCTAGCTAGCTAGGCCAAATATTTCAACAGCCTATTGGAGGATGGATTAAAAAAAAAATTAAGCTAAGCAGAAATGCTTTTCCCAAAATAAATATAAGTACTAAATAAAACGAAAGGACTATTTTGATAATGCGTAACCACCAGCCTGAGTAAAGGGCTGATCTGATGGATCATGTGAACTCTCCTGGTTCAGTGAAAGATCTGGTGGGTTACATGGACTCTTCCTCTTCAGGGAAGCTAATGGTTGTGTATTTAACCCTTGGAAGATTCTGAGAGGGACATTAAGCTTAACAGCCCAAGTTAAAATAGCTGTGGAGGACTCTGAGTAGGGACCAGAGGGAAGGGGACATTCCTGTCAGTTAGAATGGAGGCATTTCCCTGTAAGACAATAAAGCACAAAAAAGAAACCAGACATCAACCTTTCTTCTGTCAGAAAGTGGGAAACACTAGTTTTGAGGCAATGCAGAAAGACCGAGGTAAAGGTCATGTTTGCAAGCAAAAAGTGCAAATCCGCCCTTAGAGTGAATATTGTTAGTTTGTAAATAATGCTCCCTGGCTTGAGTGAAAAATGTACCAGCCACTACTGTTTAGTCTTAACCTATGTGGATCCAGTTATTATTCCCTTGTGCAGAAAGCTCACCGATTTCATCTTCCAAAGTTTCTGAATTCCACTTACTGGTTCACAATCCCTCCATCCCTTGCATTTTTGTTTGTTTTGGACCGCTGATAGACTGTCTTTAGAAATTTTGCATTTCCGGTAAGAAAATGCTGCCTGCCTGCATGAAATTGACTAAGCCACGCACCACAGAATATCTGGATTGCTGCTCCAAACCATTTGAATCCACTTTCTCTGAACCAGGCTTCAAGAGGGGATTAGCCAGTATTGGCCCCCACACATTATGCAGGCTCAAGACTCGCACAATTTCCAAACATGCCTCTGGATGCCGCATTTCTTTTTCCCGACAAGAAAAATGTAAGATATGAATTGATCATTAAACTGGAAGCAGGAGGTAGTAAAAAGTAGAGCTGTGTGGTGCTTCAGTTTGAAGAAGGGGAAAAAAACCCACTCCAGAGTCCACTGAGGTACTCACAAAGGATCTGCTGGCAACTCCTAATAGCACCTGCATCCTTTTTCAGGACAGACGGCACATCTGCCTTCCCCAGTCGCAGTACAACCTTGTGAAAAGATGTTTGGTTTAAGGACTTTCCAGCAGTTCCAAAGCATCTTTTTTTCAAAGACTTAATATAAGCCCTAATGGAACACGGAGTGCAATTTTAGACCAAAATATTCTGGCAGAAAACAGTATCAATTTCTTATTACTTGGATGTGGAGCAACCAAGAAAGGAAACTATCACTTCATATCCATCTTGTGAGCACAGCCAAAAGTTGATTACTGCTGGAGCAGAGGGAAGGAGGACCAGAGAGACTTTGGTCTAATCGAACAAAAAACTCTCATACAAAAGGTATGCATTTTAATGAGGGGACTAGGAAATATTAATTGAAAATCAGCATTGTTAAAAACTTTATTTATGTATTTTTATTAATTTACTGGGGCTTATATGCTGCTCTAATCCAACAGGATCCGAGAGGAGTTCCTTGAAGGAAAGACTACCAAACCAAAGGAGTCACTGATCAGATGCAATATACCCTTTGAGAGAACTAAAGAATATTGTTTTTCACAAAATAGTAAGGCAAAGTGACAGAAGAACTTGGCATGGTCTCTGAGTCACTAGCATTGTTAACAGTAGGCTTAAGGGGCTGAAGGGAAGGCCGCATGAACAAAAATATTTTTAACAACATTCTTTACAAATTGTATTGTATGTAATTCTTTACAAATTACAAAAAGTAGACTTTTTACACTGCATATTCAAACAAGTAATTTGAATTCATACAAAATAAGTGTTGTGAACAAAAGAAAGAAAAAGATCACAGTATGCAAAGAGTTTGAAGACACATGCATTGTATGTGATATGTTAGAGAAGCCAGCAGTGGGTGCTGCTGATCCATGAGACAAAGACTCGCTTTACAGTAAACTTGTGAAATGATTCAACAGAGATTTAAAAAAGAAGAAAATGTTTTTGCCCAGTTTCAAACTTCCACCTATGTACAGTAAACCTTCAAGGTCCACAATCCAAAAAAGTCATTGTTACAACTCAGTCTTGCTTTCCCTGAACATTAAAACAGCCACGACCAACAAGTTAAGAACATAAGCAGTGTCCCACTGGACTAGACCCCTGGCCCATTTAGTCCAGCAGTCTGTTCTCACAATGGCCAACCAACTACACAAGGAAACCCACTAGTAAAAAGCCAAGATAGTTCACTGCATGTGGGATTGCCAAAAAAATTCTCCGGTCTGCTGTTGGGGAAAAATGATTTTGTACAGTTTCATAATCTTATGGTATGGTCCCTGTTAGGGCTTGTTTCATAGGCTCTAAACCAAGCTTCCCTCATCCTAGTGCCCTCCAGATTTTTCAGATGTCAGCTTTTATCATCTCCCCAGCCAGAAGGGCCATTCAGCATGCTAGCTGAGAGAGTATGGAAGCTGACATTCAACACATCTGGAGGACACCACATTAGGAACTCTTCACACAAAATAAATTCCATACCCACATGTTCCAGAATGCAGGACACAGAATAATGAACCGAAGGCAGATTCCTTCTGAAGGGGGGGAAAATCCTATCAGTAAGAACAATTCAATCAAAGAATCAAGTATCTAGGGAACTGATGGGATCCCCTCATAGGAGGCACTCAAACCAGGGCTGGACGGCTATCTTTTGAGGCTGCTTTAATTTGGATTTCTGAACTGGGCAGAGGTTTTGTCTCATTTTTGCTGTCCTTGAACACTGGATATGCTGGCTAAACATGGGTAAATTAATATCCAACAATATCTGGGGTGCCATGGGGTCCCCACTCCTGTTTACAATTTCATACTGCTCACATTTACATTTCTTGAACATTCCCAAGATTACACATCTAGGCCATTTCCTCACTAGTGATTTATAACATCTTATAAAGAGCCATCTAATAATCTCTGTATTGTTATACATGTAATGAAGACAGACTTTATATCACCCTAGCAATGACTGGATGATACTAGAAGACATTATAAATGTCTAGTGAAGAAATCGGTTGTTTTCTGACAAATGTGGGCACACAAATATACAGAAACGAAGTTCTAAAGAATGTCTGTGTGCAACCACGTTTGGCTTACTTGAATAATAGGTTGTGAAAGAATTTTGAACAGTTATAAAAATCAGTGCATTCCTGAATTTGCTGTGCCTCTTAAAAAGGGGGGGGGGGAAGGGCAGAGATTTAATAATCATCCTGTAACCAACAGAAAATAACTGTAATTTACATTTATATACAGTATATTAAACATCTTTTTTTTCAAGTCCAAGCAATCCCCAAGGTTTAAATCATCAGTAGATGTTCAGTTTTCTTTCCAAAATTCAATGGTTGTTCTCCTTCTTTTCTTCAGATTACTAGATAACTGTATTACATGTAGACCATTTTTCTCCTCTCTTTTTCTAACAAAGTGCAAATGTTGTGACTGCCACTTCTGCTATACTGGATGTTGTCAGTCCCACATGTTTTCAGATGGCCATGCGTCCTAACCTTCCTTTCATCCATCCATCTCATATATTCTCATGAGCTCTTAAACAAGACGTCCTACTGAAGTTTTAGATAAGAGAAGAAAACAAAAGGTGAAAAGCCAGTTAATTCCCATTAAAAGTAATTAATTGATTGATTAATTAAGGGAGCTAGTTTGGTGTAGTGGTTAAGGCATCAGACTAGAAACCAGGAGACAAAGCCAGCCGGGTAACCTTGGGCCAGTCACTTTCCCTCAGCCCTAAGAAGGAGGCAATGGCAAACCACTTCTGAAGCAGGGACAAGTTCAGGCAGTCACCAGGAGTCAATATTGACATGAAGCCATGAAATAAAAAAAGGAATAAAGTTCACGAGACTTCCCCCACTGAATAGCTAATGAGAATGGTACTTTCATAAGAGGCAGTATGGCTGACAAAATAATTAGGGTATATAAGCAGTGACCTTGAACAATAAACCCTGCATATAGATCATACAGATCATATAGATATACATAGCAAACTTTAAGAAAGATTTTCTCTAGAACATACAGATAATGATTTGCATTTAATTGTGAAGAGAATACCACTAAATACTTCAAGAGCACAAGCTTTGGAATGATGCTTCATTTCTTGATTCTAAGAGCTATGTAACCTTCCTAAATCATGTCCTCCAATTTTAAATATATTTAAAACCTCCAGTTTTAAATATAAAGACTAGTAGAAGGTTCACTGGAAGAGAAGCATTCTGTATACTACAATTAGATTATTTTAGATTCATGTACACATCCCAGAGTAGAAATATGAAATCAAGTCCTTAGTATCTGAAACCAGTATCTATCCGAAAGATCCCAGAGGTAAATGCTGGCAATCTGAAACAATCATTGTGAGATATTGTGTTGTGCATCAAGACCCAGGACAAATGTGAACAATTATACTAAATGACAAATAAGAGTATACAAAACCGAAAACAACTAATTTTCTTCTTCTGAGCAATCTGACTACAGTCTGCGTTGCTTCTGGAAAGCAGCATCTGGAAAGCTGGTAAACCAGCTGCACTTGTTTTAAAAGTGTTTTCTGGTTTTTTAGGGAGGGAGAATGTCAATGTGCTTTCAGCTTGATCCCCAGCTTCAACAACAGGGGTAACTTTTTGCCCTCTGCACAAATATTAAGGTGTCAGGGATAAATGTCAGGTCAGTCAAGTGCACATCACTATAAAACTAGTCGTCCACATGACTGGGTCAGGGCAGAATTCAGGTCTGTCAGGTTTTTCAAAGATTTTTCAAAAACTTCTGTTTAAAATGTTCTGCACCCATTTTCATTCTCTAACACACGTAACTCTTATGTGGACTTTCTCCTAACGTGCAGAGCTTTCAATGTACATTTCTCAAGCAACCTGTTTTTATATAATTCCTTAACACTATTCTTCTTATCATAAATTATACCAAGGTAAGTTCTTGTTTAAAATACCACTCTCTTTTTATATGCTACTTTCACAACACGTTTTTTTTCATGCTCATATCTCACAAAAATTATGTGTTTATAATGTTAATTACTTTGTGAAGATTGTTAAAATAATTTACACTTTTTCAAAAATATTTTAATTCCCTCCCACCTGCCCATGCTATCTTGGGTTCAGAAAAGCAGCATACAATGAAGCTGTATAAAGCAGCATAAAATTAAAATTAAGGTCAGTACATAACCACGGAGAAAATCTATCTAATCACTAGCTGTGGTTTTAGAAACAAAAGGAAACAGTTTTCAATGATTTTTTTTACAGCTTTGCTCACTGATTTCAAAGTGAATGAACATAAACTTTTTTGTGTGTAGGTAACTGCTTCAAGCATATGCTTACAAATAATTGTTTCCTTTATCCTTACTCTGCTCAACTAAAAAGTGAGCAAATGTTCTTCGGATATTATTGAGAGGGTTTATGTAATTCAAGTATACCAAAGTTATAAAACAAATAGTTAATGAAAACCATTCAACAAGGCCCTTTCAAATCAAGAGTCATTTGAAGAAAAGTGAAAATTGAGCCTTCTTCTCTGGTTTTCTTGACCTAAAGGGGGCATCACAAGTTGTTAAGTTAGCTACTCTGAGTAGCATCAGCTTAAAATGCCCCAAGTGGCTGGCTAAGAAAGATCTAGGGATGAGAAAGTGATCAAAACAATAAAAACTACTTACTGAAAGGATTAACTCCTTGCCTTTTTCCATGTGGAAAACTGCCAATGCTACCTGCAAATATAAAGAATATTAACTCTAAATATTGGTACTGTGAATGCTGTACATTTTAAGAAAATAGAAAGACTAATCTGCCACTTTAATAATCTACTTTATTACAGGCCCGGGGAATCTGTATTTTAGCAGAATGCCTCAGGATGGGGCTTGTTTAATCTTCACCCTAATCTATCATGGCCTCAATCCAAAAAGAAAAGAGAAAATAAATGTAAACAAGGACCTAAATAGCATTTGAAAATCAGCTGTAGAGCTGAAACATCATCATCATCATCATCATCATCATTTTGGTGCCTTCCAGACAATCTTGACTCTTGGCAACTGCCTAGACAGGTACATGAAGTCTTCTCGGCAATCTTTTTCAGAAGGGGCTTGCCTTTGCCTTACTTCCTAGGATGGAGAGAGAGGGAGTGGCCCAAGGCCACCCAGCTGGCTTTGTGCCTAATGTGGGACTAAAACTTACGGTCTCCCAGTTTCTAGCCTGGTGCTTTAATCCCTACACCAAACTGCCTCTCTTGAAAGACATGACCAGGTATAATAAGGTTAAAAAAAGAAAGGAACTACTTCAAGGAAAATACGCACTTAAGAAAAGAAGGAGATCCTGTCTCCAAATGACCAAGATTATCAGCTTCTTCCAGGCCACTATGGCTCTTTTCTTCCCTTAGAATGACTGTCCCTCATGCATCCTCCCTCCCCCCCTCAAAAAAGCCACGATCCCATCAAAACGAAATGATGCAATTGGACAATAACGCAAGTCAGGCTGAATTCTAAGTTGTTAGTTCAGCCACCACAGCAACAAGATTCCTAGAGAGACACCAACCTCCTTCCTTCCTGACCCCCAAGCAGCCCTTCAATTCCTGTAGTGAGATGGACTTGTCTTTGTTGAGATCACAGTAGTCAGTGAAGCGTCGCGTACATTTCTTGGGCTTGGCTTTCTTCTTCACATAGCGCTTGAAGGGCTTCATCTCCCTTTTGTTGATATCGCTGCTGTTATTGTTGTCCAGCTGACCGAAGTACCAATGTACCACCCGCTCCTCCAGGGTATGAGTGGGATCAGGCTCAGAGAACCTTGGAAGTAGGAAGACTCATAGCAGTGCTGGGCTAGATTTTTTTTCCTCTCACATATACACACATAAAATACAAACACAAAGAGAATCTGGTATCCAGATCCTTAACACACTCATATCCTTATAATGAACACTGTCCAATGTCTGCTTCTAGGGATACCTGGACCTCTTTTTCCAGAAATGTTTAGGGCAGCCTTGCATGACTACAAGAGGCTGAAAAAGACACACATTTAAGCAGCTCCTAATTCAAGGTAGGAAATCTAGATTTCCTAATCCTGCCCTAATTATGTTTGCTAATCAAAACCTCAACAGAGTAAGGAATGTGCACATAACGGACATTTTATTATTTGTCAGATTTCTAAAGCCATCCAACTCCATACTTTAACATAGAAGAAAATTGTTTTAGCCCTATAATATCTGGTTCATACAATGAGCCAAGCAAACCACAGTTTGGTTTAACTTATCATGTGATCTGAGTAACAGGTCATATGTCCAAGTTCACAGACTAAATTGGTCTCTCAGACCTACACCAAGGAAAGCTTCTATGCCTCAAACCTCCAAATATGCCTCAAACCTCCAAACCTCAAACCTCCAGAGTCTAAAATATGAAGGCTATCATTTCATCATATGGCAAGAAACCAGTGTCTTTGCTTGACAGAGTGATACAAAGCACAGTAAACGGTCTTTAAACCAAGTTTATTATGCTGTTAAATATTCTGATTTTAACATTCATTTTTTTAAAAAATGAAAAATTCTCCTTGCCTAGGTAAGTTTACATCTATTTTAAAATCTGTACTCTGGATACAATTATGATTATTTGATCTGCCTATTTTTGTTTTTCCTGACAACTCTCCTTGAGTTGCAATTATTTAAGTTAATGCATATTATGTATGCATGTACAGTGCATTCAGAAAGTATTCAGACCCCCTTCACTTTTTTCAATTTTGTTATGTTGCAGCCTGATACTACAATTGTTCTAATTCATTTTTTTTCTCATTAATTTACACTCAGTACCCCATAACAACAAAGTGAAGACAGAATTTTAGAAATGCTTGCAAATGTATGAAAAAGGAAAAACTGAACTATCACATTGGCATGAGCATTCAGACCTTTTGCAACAACACTTGAAATCTAGCTCAGGTGCCTCCCATTTCTCGATTGTTGCTGAGCTATTTCTACACCTTGACTGGAGTCCACCTGTGGTAAATTAAATTGATTGGACATGATTTGGAAAGGCACACACCTCTCTATGGAAGGCCTCACAGCTGACAATGCATACTGTGTCAGAGCAAAAGCCATGAGGTCAAAGGAACTGCCTGCAGAGCTGAGACAGGATTATTGCAAGGCACAGATCTGGGGAAGGCTACAAAAAAATTTCTGCTGCACTGAAGGTTCCCAAGAGCATGGCAGCCTCCATAATTCTTGATGGAAGAAGTTTGGCACAACCAGGACTCTTCTAAGAGCTGGTCGCCTAGTCAAACTGAGCAATCGGGGGGAGAAGAGCCATATTAAGAGAGGTGACCAAGAACCTGATGGTCACTCTGACTGAGCTCCAGAGATCCTGTGTGGAGATGGGACAAAGTTCCAGAAGGACAACCATCACTGCAGCCCTCCACCGATCTGGGCTTCACGGCAGAGTGGCTAGACGGAAGCCTCTTCTCAGTGCAAAACACATGAATGCCCACTTGGAGTTTGCAAAAAAGCACCTGAAGGACTCTCAGACTGTGAGGAACAAGATTCTCTGGTCTGATGAAACCACGATTGAACTGTTTGGCCTCAATTCTAAACGTTATGTCTGGAGGAAACCAGGCACTGCTCATCACCTGCCCAATACCATCCCAACAGTGAAGCATGGTGGTGGCAGCATCATGCTGTGGGGGTGTTTTTCAGCAGCAGGGACTGGGAGACTGGTCAGGGTTGAGGGAAAGCTGAATGGAGCAAAAGACAGAGATCTCCTCAATGAAAATCTGTTTCACAGTGCTCAGGACCTCAGAGTGGGCCAAAGGTTCACCTTCCAACATGACAATGATCCAAAGCACACAGCCAAAACAACACAGGAATGGCTTAGTGACAAGTCTGTGAATGTCCTAGAGTGGCCCAGCCTTGAACCCTATTGAACATCTCGGGAGAGACTTGAAAATGGCTGTCCACCAATGGTCCCCATCCAACCTGATTGAGCTTGAGAGGATTTGCAAAGAAGAATGGCAGAAAATCCCCCAATCCAGGTGTGCAAAGCTTGTTGCGTCATACTGAAAAAGACTCGAGGCTGTAATTGTTGCCAAAGGTGCTTCAACGAAGTACTGAGTAAAGGGTCTGAATACTTAAGTAAATGTGATATTTCAGTTTTTCCTTTTTCATATATTTGCAAACATTTCTAAAATTCTGTTTTCACTTTGTCATTATGGTGTACTGAGTGTAGATTAATGAGGAAAAAAATGAATTTGAACGATTGTAGTATCAGGCTGCAACATAACAAACTTGAAAAAAGCGAAGGGGGTCTGAATACTTTCCAAATGCACTGTATGTATGTATTTTCTTCTGAGGTAATGGACATTAAGATATTTTAAACATTCTAAATGAAATGAAAATGCTAAGTGGGACTCCACTGCCATCTTTCAATTATCTGTGAAAATACTTCCTCTGCAATAATTTTTTAAAAGTTGGATACAAGGATGCCTTCTGTCTAAAACACCCATCTGAAACAAACTGTCTGATGGGAATTTGAAGAGGCAGCAAGTTACTGAGTGAACAACTGTGGAAAACTGTTAAGGTGCTTTGTGGGTGGTAAGCAATGAAGGAAGGCCATGTAGGAGATCAGTGAAAGAGAAAGAGATTTATACACGACACACACACACACACACACACAGAGTCTGTGTTAATCAGCATCATTTGCAATCCTGTCTTCTGCTTGCACTCCCATGACCTGGATGTGCACTAAGGAAATCAACTGAATTAGTTACAATATTTATTTCATTTTTTGCCTTTTGTTCAAACAATAAAAGTGTTATGCTATGCTAAAGAAACTGCAATAAGATTGTAACTAATTTGTCTGGAAACCAAAATCCACTTGTACTGTATGCTGAAATCTGCACTTATCAGAATATGGCACTGTAACATAGAAAGTAACCTTAAATGACCAAAAATATTTTAGTGTAATAAATTTGTTTCCCTGTTTGTCTCCTGATAAGAATGTTTAGTACACACTGTATGACCAGGCTAAATACAACTGCCAGATTATAACACCTTCATTTACTAGATAATAATGGAGGGCAACCAGATAGCTAAGACATTTTTGTACAGAAAAAAACACTAGCATCACATGGGAACATAATGTCAAAGACTTCCAATATTATAATGTTATAGTTGTCTAGTGAAAAAGCAAACTATAAGGGGGGAAAAAAACCCACATATGAATTCTGTAAGGCAAAGAATTCTGTTTTCATACAGAAGTATGAAGAAATCTAGTCTTTTAGGAAAATTACTCATTTATTAATGCGATGAAGATTTAAAGTTTATATTCATATACATGCTTCTCTCACTCTCTCTATGTGTGTGTGTGTGTATATATATATACACATACATACACACACACACACAAACATGCACCCTGATTTTTCTCTTTACATTTAACTTCCCCAGAAATGTGTAGCTTTTCATTATTTATAGTTTAGGGGTGCTGCTTTACAATAGGACAAAAATTAAAATGCAGATATGGATCCCAGATAACCTCTAAAAATTCTTTCACCTTTAACTCACTATATTTGAAATTACACAGTTAAGCCACTGTGTTTCCTAATAGAGATATTTTGGCTTTTTATATGTTAAATCCATGAAATTGTTGTTCTCACCATTTGTAAAAAGTGGCATATATCAGTGGATTTCAACACACTGAGTTTGCAGATAATCAGCCATCAATATGATTAATAATAAAAAAAAAATCAATGTTTACTTTAGCAGGACTATTGAAGGAAGATCAGCATACAGAATGAATTATAAAACATTTTAAAACTATTGTTCTCTGGAAATTAAACATCATATTAAAAACCTCTAGCTTTTTCATTTTCATTTTCACCTCTACTTTTAATGTTATCATAATAGACATTAACAAAAAATATGGGAAAAGCATGGTTTACACATGAATATTTAGAGTTGTGAGCATCGAACACAGAGTGACGAAGCCAGTGAGAAGAAATGAAAATGTATATGAATGTGAAGAACCTGTGAAGGCATCTTGATGTTAATTCAAGCATGTGGGAGCAATCAGATGGCATATATCTATGCAAGTGTAAATCAGCATATACTGACTAGTCAAATGAGAACAGAAAAAAGATTCTTACTGAAGACCAAAAATCCCAAATGGTAAATCATGAACATCCATATTTTAAAGACCTGTCAGAGGCTGAGACTAAAGGTCACAAGGATAAAATACAGGAGTAATACAAATCCACCTAAGATTGGGGGAAGACTGGGGGAAAAAAAACCCATCTTCCTTTTCCTGAACTCTTTGCACTGCATTGCTTTAAGTAATTTCCTTTTGCTTGACTCCAGTAGCAGACATGACCCAAGCAGGAGAAGTTGTGAGGTAAGGTGGAAGAAGGCTCACTTGTTCTCCTTGTAAAGAGGAGAGCCCCATTTTATATATGAATTGTACAAACCTAAGTATTTGTGTTTCAACCACAAAAAGCAAAAATTTATCTCTTTCACAATGCAAATGGGAAGTGATACTTGGAAACATATACAAGGAGGCCCTTTGGTTTTCCTAGGATAGTAGAACTCAGAGCATAGGTTTCCACTGTGTATCACCCTCCTGCAATTGTGTTATTGTCTAGGTCAGAAACAGGTATGTGGGTGTCTCATTTCTATTTCACCTGAATGCTTCCAAACTCACCTTCCACCTCCAGCGGGTGCTGCTGAGTTAATGGCCTGTACCATATCTGTGGTGAGAGCATCCAATAAACTGGTAATAAATTCTACCTTTTTCCCTTCTGGGCAGCCTGGAAAAGGAGAACAATTTAATTTTAATAAACAAAAGATAAAACAGGTCCCCCCCCCCCATATCTGTTGCCATATTTTGCTTCAGTGCAGTTCAGATGAGACATCTGCAGTAGGTTGAAATCTCAACTGGTTCCCCATTGTGGCTGGCATTTTCTTCTTCCATGATATACGCACATATCATGGATCTATACCCAATACGAAGAAGGCAAAGATGATTTTTCTGAGAAAAATGCTCTTGATTGTTCCAGTGGAATGATAACATGGTTGCACAAATGTATACTGCACATATTTAACACACCGTAGATGTTAATATACATCAAACCCTCCAACAAGAATAAAAAGAAATAACAGCAAAAGAAAACAGTAAGGGAGGTTTCATAGACACTGTAAATCAATCTCATATGATCACTGTTTTAGTTCTGGGATTTACAGATTTCAGTCCATATGGAAATTTTAAATTAACTTTTGCTAACCTCTTAGTAGGGCCCAGAATTCTCAAACATGAATAGTTACGCTGCCCAGAGTCATTTTCTGTGAGATGGGTAGCCATGTAAATTTGATAGACAGACAGACAGACAGACATTAAATAAAATAGTGACAATCCCATCAGAGTTGGGGGCTGACTGGTTGGGGAAATCTGTTTTAAATTATAATGCACATATTTGTTTACTTTTCATTAAAATATAATCATAGGGTCCAAACAATGAGGCCTCCAGTGGCAGGAACATACAGCTATATTGGAAATTTCTACAGATTTGAAATGTGGAGTGTCATTAGCACACTGCTAAATTATACAGTGCAGATACTACACATCAACAGGACGTTACAGTTCCACCATGATCGTAATACAATAGCGAAGTAATATAAATTAGCAACTGCACATATACTAGAGAAAACCCTGAATAGTTTTCCAACCATAATTTCCAACCTTCTACATTTTTTTAATTCAACATTTGTACAAGAATTCCTTGGATGGGTATGAGTCACACCAAATTGATGGGAGACAATTAGAAACAGGGCAATAGAAGAAACTGTTCAAGCACAAATTAATTTTGGGGCGGGGGGGATTACCTCTTCCCATTTTTTTGGCATCATCATCATTACTGACCTCAGAAATGTAAAGTGATCATATAAACATAAGATTTAAAATCAAGACAAAACTCTAAAGTCCACTGCCTAATTATATCTAACCAATAGATAGAATGCCATCCTTGCCACTCTTATTAATCCTCCATTTTTACCTGGAAGTTCTCTGTCTTTGAAAGGATCATCAGTTTCTGGACTTCTGGATCGAGCATCACTTTCACATACAGGGGTCTCATACCTAAAGAATGGAAAGATTTAAAAAAACAGCACATTCTTAAGGCACGTGTGTCAATAATTTTCTTATTGCTCCAACCCTTGTGGAAGTACAAGGGTACGATAGACCAGGGAGTCCAAAGAATTCATTTTTATTTTCTACATTATCCCTTTCAAAACAATACTACAGTATCACATGATTTTATTCCACGGGTATCTGGGGATGCAAGTTGGGATTTTAAAAGTGTAAAATAAAAGGAGAGGAGAAAAAGTCATCAAATCTAGGAGTTGGATTTGGGGGAGACTAAATATAAGTAGTCTCCCTGCAATCCAACTCCTCCCTCTGGGACTTCAGTCTATAGGAATTTCTTCTCATTGACCAGAAGCTGTCAGTCTGACATTTGAGCGCTTGCTGCTGTACTGGGGTGGCCAAGACAGTGAGGGATACTGTTATTGTACTGTCCACCCTGCTACAGAAAGTCTTTCTTCCTGAACTAGCTGGGGCAATCTCTGTCATGGCAGAGGACTATCCTAGATTTCACGTCTTGGGGAATTTTAATGCCCATGCTGAGGTTGCCATGTCAGAAGTGGCTCAGGATTTCATGCCTGCCATGATGACAATGGACTTGTTCAAATTTGATATCTTGCCTCACACATGCAGCAGAGCACCCAAAGGATTTGGCATTCAGCTGGAGCCTGTGAAACAAAAGTGAAGGATCTTTCTGTAACTCTGTTGTCATATGGAGATCATTCTCTGATCAGTTTTAGATTGCTGGCTGCTACAGACCTCAGAAGAGATGGAAGACCAGATAAAATGACCTGATCAAAATGCCTGATGAATCTGGATATATCCTAAAAGGGCTTGGATGAACGAGAACAAGTTGAAATTTAATCCAGGTATGATGGAGGCACTGTTAATAAGAAGAAAACTACATCTGAAAATTGAAGTGAAGTCTGTTTGAGATAGGGATGCGCTCCCTCAGAAAAAGGACATTCACAGTTTGGGATACTCCTTGAACCCACCTGTCACTGTGTTTGCTGGTGGTGGGAGTGGTGAGGAGCATGTTTGCACAATTACAACTAGTGCTACTCTTCTTGAGCCAGTTGGATGGTGATCAACTACTGCAATGCACTTCACATGGGAATATTTTTGATAAATGGCTGGAAATTGCAATTGGTGCAAAATGCAGTAACTAGGCTGCTGATCACTACGAGGTACGAGAATCACATACTGTAATGCCTGTACTGAGATATCTACCCTGGCTGCCAGCTGCCTATCAGACACAGTGTAAGGTTGTGAGAGCTAGAGCGGAAAGAGTTAAGCGCATTCTCTTATCCCCAGAACAGAGAGGTAGAGATAAGAAAATGAGACTTGCACCTCCCTGAGGAATGCAGGATGTTTGTCGGGTGACTCTGGGAATTGCTTTCACTCTGAGAAGATTCTGTAACGGGACTGAAGCCAATAAACCATGCTGAATTGAATCTGTACTGTCTCCTGGAGTTTCCTGGGCTAATCCTGACAAAGGTGGCCCTGAACAGCTCAAGACCTTAATCTGAGGAATCGTCTCTCCCACAAAGAACCTACCTAGTTACTTAGATAAACAGGAGAGGTCCTTCTGAAGATAACAGAATTATTTGGTACATGGAAGAGAAGCTTTTTCTCTGTGACTCCCAGAGTATCAGGTGCTCTCCCCAGGTTAGTTCATTCAACTCCACAGTCTCTCAGGAAGATGCAAATCAAAAATCACCTTTTGTATCAATCATCAGCTGAGTTTAACAATATTAATTTTATTTCAATCTTCATTTTAACTGCATTTATGTTACTGCTGTGCTTTATATTTTGCTATACTGTTATAAGGAGCCTTGAGGGATTATATAAAAATAACAAAAATAACAAGAAGACATGTCAGTAGATGATTATTTCTCATTATGTATGCAGTGTCAATCTAATTTTTATTTTGGTCATAGACCAGCATAAAATACAATCAAGAAAAATTGTACCCATTTCAATAATAACACCGAAATACATAAGAGATAAAAGATAACTAAAAGCTAGCATTGCTAACACAATACAAGTAGTCCTCAGGTTACAATTGGGACCAGGATTGCCATCGCTAAGCGATGTAGTCATAAAGCGTGACATCATGTGACCACATCGCTTAGTGACAATCCTGGCAGTCCCAGTTGCCACTGTAACCCTAAGATGGATAAGTTAAGTGGGAAGCGGCAGGAGTCCCAGGTAAAGAGTGTGGGGGTGCCACAAGGGGTCGGGGAGGCCAAGGGAGGCCTGGTGCAGGCCATGTGTGAGTGTAGGGAGACCAGGGGAAGGAGGGTGCCAATGACTACTTGTACGATAATATTAAAACACTAAGATCTCTCTATAAAAAATCTTAATGTTAATATCAAGACTATTGGAGGGGGTGCTCTGAAGGCCACAAAAAGAACATAGAGGCAGATAAAGATTAAAAGAATAAAAATAAAAGAGGGATTCTTTTACTATGGGTGCAGTAAATATGTGCCAGAGTATTCCGACAAAAGACCACAGGAAAATGGAACTCCATGTACTAATCAGTAATTTGCATATTTGGTCATCTAAGCTCAAAAGAATTATATAGGGCTGCAAATCTAATGTTTGTTTCCCAATCAAGGGGAAATTCAAAGAAATCCACAAGTTTAATAAAATCCACAAGTTTAATAATACACAATCGTTTAACGAATGTTATGCTTTAGATTGCCGCCTAGCTGGGCTTAAGCAAAACAATTATTTTAAACCACTTATACTATAATTTTAAAAAAAAGCTAGCAAATTTTTCCCCATTTTAATTAGTAGTGGCATTAAGCATTTAGACACACATTTCAGACACAAACAAATGTAATGGTAGATATTTTATATTTTTCATATTTATAGAGGGAAGACATTCCAACATAGGTTGAAAAGGATTACCTATCCCTGATCTAAATACTGTTTAATGACTGCTTCCCCCACCCAAATTCCACCTCCATGCTGCGACTTGGTGTTTCATAAAGATGAAATTGGAAGCAAATTGTTCTTACCGGGTAGAAGTACCAGGCAGGGGGCGGCCTGTGTCTACTAGAACACACCAGCAATAGCCAGTAGACTGATGACACTGCACTGGTTTGTACAGTCCTCCAGGAGCACATTCAGGGATAACAATTCCTTCACGTGGATTCTGCTTGGCTTCCTCAAGTGCACTCTGCCTTTCTTGGTCACACGAATTAATTTTCTCTGAAAAAAAATCAAGCAATTTTCTCTGAAAAAAAAAAAAAACTCAATTCCCTTTAGGTGGGAAGCTTTCATCTAATCAGCTTCCCACCTAAAAAAGAAAAAGTACTGGCTGGTTCATATGTCACATTACCATAATGCAGTTAGTCTGGTTTATGACTTAGTGTAACCGGTGAACCAGGCCTATAGCTTGTTCAATAAATTACAACTGGCAAAAATCATTGTTTAACGTGAGGTGCCAATCCAGACATCATGTCCTACTCTCCCTTTGGAGTATAACATAGAGTCTGATTGAATGGACAAATTTAAACAACAAGCACACTAACGGTTACTTATACCACTGCAATTTAAATTTTTGTGTAGGCACATTTCTTAGCATGTGATTAGTTCTTTATAATGTTTCCTAGAGATAGAAGAAGACATACTGATATCCAGAGATTCTACACATTTACTTCTAAATCCCATGTTGTGCATGACACATGAATTTTTGGAATCTATAGAGAATAAGGAAGATGACCTTGATGGAGATATGCAGGAACTGTTACCTAAACAAAAGGGGCTGAAGCAAGTCCAGAACAACGAGATAACATTTGGCAGTGGCTCTGGCAAATGCCTCCCTAATTCACTGAACTATAAGAAGGAGAAGGTACAGAACAATCAGACTTGCAAGATTCAGTTTCTATAATCAATCTCAGTAAAAGTAGTTTTAGCCTTCCCATGGAGTTCATTTCGTGGTTTAGCCTACCTGGTGGGGCTGACAGAATCTCACAAGGTTGTCTTCCATGAAAACTTCACTAACAGTGCATTAACCTAGGGGTTTTCCATCATTATCGTCAATCTTCCACAACAGTGAACAACCACAGGGGAATGTTGGCATGTTCAAAACTGCAGACAGTCAATTCAAAAATTATGGTTGATGCCCCACTGAATTTTTCTGGCAGATAATGTATGAGGTTATTGGCAAAAAAGTTTCTCTGTGAAATTTGCAACTGCTACCAGGGAAGTTACAGTAAAATAATTTTTACACAGAAAAATCTAACACAAGAGATGCTTTAAAGATGAAATACAACGGGGATTCACTTAATCAGGATTGCCACAAAAGAGCAGGGAGGAGAAATTGGCTTTTTTTAAAAAAAAGCAAATAGAGGTGGAAATTTCAGGAATCAGCTGATATGTATGCTGACTTGACTTTATGACAAGAGTTACTTTTTAAAAAATGGCAACTCGATTCTGTATACAAAGAAATCATTCAGTTAGTGCCTTCTGGGTATTCTCACAAATCAATTACACCACAAGCTGCCAAATTACTCAAGCTTTTTCCTTGATTGCAACTTACACCTTTTCTGTCAAAGTGAGCCCTGCTATTCACTTACTCAAATAGAGAGAAAGCAAGTTGAGTAACCCCTTCAATGGTCTGTTTGGGTTTATATTCATTTGTTTTTTATAATAAGAAATGGAGAAAAAGAAAATGGAAAATCCTCTGCTGGAATTAAAAAAAAAAAAACATTCCAGACATATGAGTCTTGGATGCATTGTTTATCTGTGAAAAGGAAGCACCGAAGTTTATTTGTATGAAAATGAGTGAACACAGGCATCACCACTTAGACATGGGCAAATATAAAGGTGAAATGCATTTTATATTTTTATAAAATAAGGCAATGAAGTTTGTCGGGAGAAAAATAAAATGCAGATGGAATAAAATCTGACTAAATATGATCAAACACTGATAAAATCTCACTGAACGCTGGTAAGTGTTCATGGTAAAGCCTATTTTATGGCAGTGGTGAAGACAGGGAGTAAAATATGCTTCCTTTTCTTCTCCATCACCACTGCAACTTCAACGATACCCAGTGAAGCTTTTCCAAGTGGTTTGTGGCCTTTTGAGATCTGGCCCTATTTTGGATGATACAGAACTCTCAGTGGTCAGCTATAACGTATTTACAGTGGCAAATAAGTCACATTTGTCCTGACTTAGATTCTACACTTCCAGCAGTTTAATCTACAGAAGTGTCCAACCTTATGTGGTCAGATTTCTTTGGAGGAATCTGGGTTTTGAGATCAAGCAAAAACAAATTCAGTTATTTCTAACTTGTGTTTTTCTTCTTGAGAAATATTTAACATGTTATTCTAC
This sequence comes from Liasis olivaceus, assembly GCA_030867105.1. Lineage (NCBI taxonomy): Eukaryota > Metazoa > Chordata > Lepidosauria > Squamata > Pythonidae > Liasis > Liasis olivaceus. The sequence continues at coordinate 66,241,394 of CM061349.1, forward strand.
AGATGACTGAATGATGGACACAGAAAAGGAGGAAGGCGAATGCAGCTTCAGCCTCAGCTATTAGAAAAAAGACTCATTCTGTCTGGCACAAACAGATGGAAAGAACACAGGTCACGGCAACTCAAATGAAAGCACTGATGTCAGGATTTGCCTTATATTTTGTTTGTGGAATAAAAGCTGCTTCAGTTATACTCCAAATTCTATTCCAAATGAGTTTTTACAGGGATCTGGCTCACATGGAGGCCAAAGCAAGTTTTTTTGCATTTGATGCAGTTTATATCAGAGATTGTATGTGCTATGTTGGCATTTGCAGCACTTCCTGGAATCACCATGTGGTCATATAATCTCTGCTCAGGTTTTGCTTCCTGTTCATACATATCTTCAGCTATCAGTGCTTCAGAAAAAAATCCCACTAACACTCAAATGATGCCTGCCAGAGGAAAATGAAAGCAGATATCATTAGTATGAGATTCTGGGATTCAGAATGCCTGAATGGGACTACGGTCATTCCAGAAATTATAAAGAAACATCCCCATTCCTGAAAGCTCTGCACTATTATAGTCAATGGGGCATTTTTTGTTGTGGGGAAAAAAAAAACCAAACCCAGCTCATCCATTTTCAAAAGGACAATTCCCAATCCCACCCCTAAAAAAATTCACGTAAGGTATTTATTAAAAATCTGAACATAAATCTACCAGACTGCGAAGTGGACAGTCAAACACATTGAATTTATATTATACCTAATCCACAAGTAATCACACCTTTAGGACACCTCAAGCTGAAAAGGATTTTTCAGATGAAAAGAGCATCTTGCTCCAGATATACACATGGAACTCTTCTTAGTGCCTATACTTTTTGCAAGCAATTCTTCTTCCATAGAAAAATGTGTTTTCTGCATCTTCTGCTAATAACACTTGTGTGTTTGTGAGCTGTATCACCAAATTAGAAAAGTATGCAGTTCATTTGAAAGGTTGTTTTGGTATATTCATCTAAAATTTCTGATTTCTAACTAGTGTTCTGGTATGAAACAGCCTGCATAAATGAAGCAACATAATGATATCTCTCTGACATATCATTACAAACTTTTTAATTAATTCCCTGGCTTAATTTCAGTCAGGAATAAGCAACACAATCTAATTTCAACCCCAGAAAACAATTAGTTCCAGAAGGATGTCTGCACGTAGAGAGGATGAATTTGTCTCACCACCACACTGGCCCACAGAGACCTCAACCATACCAGAGACCTGCAGAGGAAACAAAGCTGCTATTTCCATGAGTCCTGTTGAACCTCATTACCCTCCTTGTGACAAGTTGCAGATTCCTTAGTTGAATGACACAATCTATAGTGGCTGAGCAATTTGCCTCTTTTCATTTTCTCCTAAACCTAGTAGCAATCACTGAACTCTCCATAAAAAGCTCTGACATTTCATTTTAGCATCTAATGACACCTTGCTCCTTTCTCTCTTTCCTTCCATCACGTGCCTTACCAACAGTGGGGTGGGGTGGGGGCAGAAATGCTGTTCCAACTTTCGGCTTGGAGTAATTTGCTTTCTTTCTTTGGAGGAAGGGAAGAAGCTGGATTTTTTGTGAATGATTTATGACATGGCAGCAGAAGCAAATCTCATTTATTTTTCTAGCTGCATAAGGTTTAGCACCTATGATTGTAGACCAATTATTATACAGTGTTATTTCTCCAGCTGTATACTTTGTACCCTTTCATAAAATCAGATTAACTACTTCCTATTAGCACACCATTATTTTGTTTCTTAGCTGTCTGGAGAAGGTTAAATTCTTCCATTCCTCTTTCCCTTACTTCAACCATACTGTCTAAACAAGTCAGGTTAGAGTTTATCAGCATCAGTGATACAGCACACCACACTTTAATTCCAAATTGGGAATTAGAGTTGCCATCAAAATGTTAAAGGGTGGGTCATAAGTTGTTTTTCTATCATTGCCCATATAAATGCCGGTATTTGCTCCAAAATCTTCATGTACTGTATTCTTTGGAACTGAAAACCATTCAGATTAAATTACTGTATACTGCAATAATTTCTGATGAAATTATATATACAGTAATTACTTTTACACCAAAAGTGCAAACTCTTTCATTCAAGTGTAATACAAACTTGAAAGTTAAACCACTGATATCATTCTGTTATTATAGCCAAATTGCCCCAAGCTATTGTTCTTGCATCTGAAATATACATGTGCAACAATAACCATTAAAAATTTATGAAGCAATGGATCTATGCACAAAGTAAATAGATGTTAAAAGTTACAGGATTTCAGCTGAAGGAATGGCAACTGAAATGAAACCTAAAGCTGAATGCTAAGCTAAAATTTGAGTAAATAGATGGTTTATATGCAATAGTTTGTTGCCTAAGTAACAAAAATAGAATCTTTTCTGTGAAATTTGGACAAGCCTGTTATCAAAAGTGCCAGTAATCAAAAAAGAGAGTCAGCAGCATTTCTTAAAGCTATTTTGTAAGCAAAACTTGCATGTACCTATACAGATTTTCTCTATTTATTTTTTTTGTGATCTGCAATTACAAAAGAAATAAAGAAAAACAGTAGGAAAAAGAAGTCTCATCTAACACTTAAAAATAAATATAGAAAGCTCATACTAGAAACCAAATAAAATTAAATGTGCAGTTAAATTCAAGGCTTATGACTTAAAGCCATTCAACAGTTCCTTTTTTTTTTTTTTTTTTAAGGGAGGCATACATTCATTTCTCCTAAAAGTCAGAGTTACTCAGGGGGATGTTTATCCTGAAAACAATATCCTGAATATGTTTTCCAATATTAGAATCTTGCAAATCAGTGGTAATAGAATGGTGTCTATGTTAGGAAGAGTCACCTTTAGATGCCCTTAAGCCTCACCCCTGAAAGAGGAAATACATCAATTGCATGTTTAAAATATACAAGAAACAGAAACACAACAGATCATACATCATTGGAGAAAGCTGTGTTCACGTAACCTGTATATATGCTCAAATGTTGATGAGCAATTTTAATGTTCTTATTACTTTTTCCTACACTTTTTATCTTTTAACTAGAGTTGGACTGGACAGCCATTCCCTAGTTAGAGAGGTTTTCCCTACAAGAGAGGGATTTTTTCTCAGTTATGTTTAGGTTTCTTTAGTTCTTTGTGGTTATTATATTTATTATATTATCCTTCTGTAAATATTGATCACAGATGACAATACACAAATAGCAGGACCCCAGATACCAGCAGATGAATTGAGATGCAAGGACTTTGGAACCTTTAAGACCACAAATTGCCAGTTACTGTACATGTGTAAAGAAATGACACAGGCATTATATATCAATTTACTCAATTAAAATCCACTGTATAAATACTGAAAAGACAAGCGTTCCTTTGCCATTTATTCCCTCTTTGATCTTATTGATTGTATTATGTTTACATGTTTTATTCATCCATGCCTTCATATTAGGAAGCTTTGCCATATCAAAATTTCAAACTGAAAATGTCATACAAGTAATCCTCACTTACTGACTGCAATAGGGACCAACAACTATGTCGCTAAGCAATGTAGTCATTAAGCATGACATCATGTGATCCTGCCTACTTACGTCAGTTCTGGCTGTGGTCATTAAGCGAATCACTGTGGGTCATTAAGCACAATGTCACATGACCATGACTTGTGACTTCCTGCTGGCTTCCCCGTTGACTTTGCTTGCCAGAAACTGGCTGTGAAGGTCGCAAATGGCAATCACATGACCATGGGACTCTGTGACCATCATAAATGTGAGCCGGTTGCCAAGCACCTGAATCATGATCATGAGACTACAGGGATGCTGCAATGGATGCAACTTCAAGGACCAGTCGTAAGTCTCGTTTTTCAGTGCCATTGTAACTTTGAATGGTTGCTGAACAAGTGATTGGTAAGTGAGGATTACCTGTATCTGGAAATGCTTTTCAAAAACAAGCTGCACTTGCCCATCTCCAGGGCTCTAATCCTAATTGATACAGAGCACAAATAAGCTCAGTTCTAAGAAGAGAAATACCACTTTCACAGAGCATAAGATTCTGAAAATTACTCAACTCAGCTTCTAATTCCCTTAATGAATTTTCAAGATTCATTGAAAAGAATAAATTTTGTTTTGAAGGGAAAAAAACTGTATAGTTTACCCAGGAAATTGCATGATTAAAATCAATTAGACTGTTGCTAAAAGTACATAAAAGCTTCCTAGAATGGTAAGCAATAGAAAGATATTGGATCTCTCTCCAACACCTGCTAAGTTCTGGAGAACCCAGATGAAAGACTTTCTCTGGAGTTTCTGTTTCTCTTTTCACAAATTCTTATGGCTTGCCACACTTTCCCTCTTTGGGGGATGTTTTATAAATCCTTTGTAAATCCTTCCACCAAAATTGGATGGACAGATCTTAGCATTATCAGTTGAAAGATACTGCATAAGCAGACAACACTTCCTCCTTAACAATTGTTCGAGGCACTCAGAGGATGCCATGTTGGGGAAGGTTGTCCAATAGGAGTCCACATGACCAATACTTGTGATGCCATAAAAACTAAGTCAACTACTGGTATTTCTCTAGAGGCATTTGGCAAGAATGACTGGCACCCCTTTCTTCCTTTCCTTGTTCCCCTCCGGGTTTATTTTCTTTGCCACTGTTGTTCTTTTGTCTTCTGCTGATTCTGTATTGACTTTGGTATTGTTCTGATTCTGTATTGATTTTTGTATTATTCTTTGATTTTAAATGTTTTTAACAACTATAAGCTGCCCAGAGTTGCTAGGAGTGAGGCAGCATATAAATAAATTATTATTATTAAATAACTTTTAAAAACAAAAATTATTGAACTTTGCATGCTTAATTCACATGATAAAAAACTTCTGCAAATTGAAGTTTTTAGTTTATAAAAGTTATCCAGATGATTTCTGAGAGCCAAAGCAGAACATGGTCAAATAGCATAGTTTTAGAAATGAATGGCAAGGCTGAATTGATTTTTTTTAAAGACAAACATATAAAAACCTGTCTCCAGCTTCTAACCTTAATAGATTACTCATTCTTCCTTTCAAATAACGTAATGTACAAATCACTAGCAACTGTAACATATTTACTTGACTGCTACTGCTAGCTTTCATAGAGCAGTTTATATTTCCATTTGTCCACTCATTACATCATCCTGCGGTTTTCTTTAAAGGTTAACAGTGTAGAATGACTACATGGTTGGAATCTGTCTTTACCCAAACCCAAATAATTTCACAATAAAAGGATAAGGGAAATGCATAAGCTTTTCACAGAAGAAGCCATTATATAGTCCAAATAATATATTCTAGGAGAGTTAAGAAACTACCAGGGGAAGGAATACATAATCTGTAAATGATCAGTTACTATTTCTCCTTGCACTATGAGTCACAGGGAATAGCTATCTCCATTTGATTGAGTTCTAGATATGACAGATATTCCACCAAATCCTAGCCAATATAGTCTAAATCTACAAATGAGAACATTGAATTTTGTGGTGCAAATTCATGATCCATTTTTTTGTAATACATGCCACTAGATTCTGGAATGCTCTTCCAAGCAAGGATGTAGGGATTTAAAAATGGAAATAATTTTTAGAATAGTTTATTCTATAAGAAAAAATTCCTTTTAAGAACACTATCTTTTAAGAACACATTATTTTACAACTAAAATATTTTTCAGTTTATTTCTTTTCAGTTTACTAAGATGCAGCAAATAAGTCTAAATAACTTTGAAGGTAGAATTTCAATGTCAGAGTAGCAAGAGGCAAACAAGAACTTATACCAATAAACTAACTACAGTCTTTAAAATGGAAAACATGATGAAATCCAACCAGAAACAAGAAATTAAAGTTCTTATGCCAGAGGTAGCAGAAGCTTCCTTTCATACTAAATATTGACTATCCAGATATATGATGATCAAGAATGACTCACACTAAACATGAGTGCCAGATCTAAGCAGAAAAGATAGACCATCACAACCATCAGATAAAATTTGTTGTATATTGTTTAACTATTTAAATCATATATATATATATATATATATATATATATATATATATATATAATTTTTATTAACTTTTTAAAAGGAAGATAAAAGCTAATACAGACTAATATAAAGTAAGAATACCGAAACCAGATTGATTACATACTTCACAGCCAAAGATGGAGAAGCTCTATACAGACGGCAAAAACAAGACCAGGAGCTGACTGTGGCTCAGATCATGAGCTTCTTACTGCAAAATTTAGGCTTAAATTGAAGAATGTAGGGAAAACCACTAGACCACTCAGGTATGACTTAGATCATATTCCATGTGAGTACACAGTGAAGGTGATGAATAGATTTAGAGGATTAGATTTGGTAGACAGAGTGCCTGAAGAACTATGGACGGAGGTCTGTAACATTGTACAAGAGGCAGCAACTAAAACCATCCCAAAGAAAAAGAAATGCAAGAAAGCAAAATGGCTGTCTGATGAGGCTTTACAAATAGCTGTGGAAAGAAGGAATGCGAAAAGCAAGGGTGAAAGGGAAAGATATAAGCAACTGAATGCAGATTTCCAGAGAATAGCAAGGAGAGATAAGAAGGCCTTCTTAAATGAACAATGCAAAGAAATGGAAGAAAACAATAGAATGGGGAAGACTAGAGATCTCTTCAAGAAAATTGGAGATATCAAAGGAACGTTTAGTGCAAAGATGGGCACGATAAAGGACAAAAAAGGCAGGGACCTAACAGAGCAGAAGAGATTAAGAAGAGGTGGCAAGAATACACAGAAGAACTATACAAGAAAGATCTTAATGTCCCTGATGTCCATGCTGGTGTGGTCACTGACCCTGAGCCAGACATCCTAGAGAGTGAAGTCAAGCGGGCCTTAGGAAGCATTGCTAACAACAAAGCTAGTGGAGATGACAGTATTCCAGCTGAGTTATTTAAAATACTAAAAGACAATGCTGTTAAAGTGCTGCACTCAATATGCCAGCAAGTTTGGAAAACACAACAGTGGCCACGGGATTGGAAAAGGTCAGTTTACATTCCAATTCCGAAGAAGGGCAATGCCAAAGAATGCTCAAACTATCGCACAATTGCACTCATTTCACATGCTAGCAAGGTTATGCTCAAAATCCTACAAGCTAGGCTTCAGCAGTACGTGAACTGAGAACTACCGGATGTACAAGCTGGGTTTCGAAGAGGCAGAGGAACTAGAGATCAAATTGCCAACATTCACTGGATCATGGAGAAAGCACGAGAGTTCCAGAAAAGCATCTACTTCTGCTTCATTGACTATGCAAAAGCCTTTGATTGTGTGGATCACAACAAACTGTGGCAAATTCTGAAAGAGATGGGGATACCAGACCACCTTACCTGTCTCCTGAGAAATCTGTATGCGGGCCAAGAAGCAACAGTTAGAACCGGTCATGGAACAACCGATTGGTTCAAAATAGGGAAAGGAGTACGACAAGGCTGTATACTGTCACCCTGCTTATTTAACCTATATGCAGAGTACATCATGAGAAATGCCAGGCTGGAAGAATCACAAGCCGGAATTAAGATTGCAGGGAGAAACATCAATAACCTCAGATATGCAGACGATACCACCCTAATGGCAGAAAGTGAAGAAGAACTAAAGAGCCTCTTGATGAGGGTGAAAGAGGAGAGTGTGAAAGCTGGCTTGAAACTCAACATTAAAAAAATTAAGATCATGGCATCTGGACCCATCAATCCCTGGCAAATAGAAGGGGTAGAAATGGAAGCAGTAACAGACTTCATTTATTTGGGCTCCAAGATCACCGCAGACGGAGACTGCAGCCATGAAATTAAAAGACGCTTGCTCCTTGGGAGGAAAGCTATGGCAAACCTAGATAGCATATTAAAAAGCAGAGACGTCACCTTGCCGACAAAGATCCGCATAGTCAAAGCTATGCTTTTTCCAGTAGTAATGTATGGCTGTGAAAGCTGGACCATAAAGAAGGCTGAATGCCGAAGAATTGATGCCTTTGAACTGTGGTGCTGGAGAAGACTCTTAAGAGTCCCCTGGACTGCTAGGAGGTCAAACCAGTCAATCTTAAAGGAAATCAACTCTGATTGCTCATTGGAAGGATTGATAATGAAGCTCAAGCTCAGATACTTTGGTCACCTAATGCGGAGAGAGGACTCTTTGGAAAAGACCCTGATGCTGGGAAAGATGGAAGGCAAAAGGAGAAGAGGACGGCAGAGGATGAGATGGCTAGATAGCATCACTGAAGCAATGAGCATGAAATTGAGCAAACTCAGGGAGGCAGTGAAAGATAGGAAGGCCTGGCGCAATATGGTTCATGGGGTCACGAAGAGTCGGACACAACTTAACGACTGAACAACAACAACAACATAAAGTAAGAAAAAGAAAAGAAAAAGAAAAAAATCAAACCAAAAGTTAAAAGTGCAAGAAAGGGGGGAAAAAAGTAAAAGAAAAATAGGAAAGAAAAAAGATACGAAAAAGTACCTTCTGATCTTCTTTACAACAGTTAAAAGTACAATTATAAATTTACCTCTTACTCTATGGTTACAACATAACTCTCTTCTTTCTATAATCTACCCTATCTAATCATCAAAACCATAAATCGTAAGTTCATTTTTTTCTGTTTCATGCAAAAACTCTATAAGGGGTTTCCAATCAGCAAGAAATGTAGATATTGTCTTTTCTCTGATCAAAGAAGTCAATTTAGTCATCTCAGCAAGTTTCATCATCTTCACCAACCATTTCTCCATTGTGGGTAGTGCCAAATCTTAGTGCATACAATAATCTTGCTACAGTTATCATGTACAAAAATAAAGTTCCATAACTTTTTTCCAACTGTTGTCCATCAATCCCAAAAGAAAAACCTCCAGTCTCAATTGTATATTAATCTCTAAAATCCTCTGAATCAGTGTATGTATTTGAATCCAGATTTTCTAGCTTTTTTACACATCCACCAAACATGATAAAATGCCTCTTCTTGTTGTTCCCATTTCCAACATAAATTTGAAGTGCTTTTATATATTCTAGACAACTTGTCTGGTGACACAGAGAAACAAGTAATTAATAGCAAATAACTGTTAACCATCTTTATAGACTTCAGTGTGGCTTTTGATTCCATAAACAGAAACATTCTGTGAAAGGAACTGGCCAATTTAAAATGGAACCCAGACTCTTACTCCTGGTTAAGGCCCTCTACTCAAACACCCACTTGAAAGTCTGTACAGGTGTAAATGGTTCTCTAACTAATTGTATACCTATCCACAAGGGTGTGACACAGGGTTGTATTCTAGCCTCAATGCTTTTTAACCTCTATGTCAACAATATTCCAGGATCCCTTCATGCTTCAGACACTCATATGCCAAAGTTCCATGATAAATTTATTAATATTCTTTTATTTGCTGACAATATGGTTCTAATGGTGCATTCTCCTATTGTGTTCTCAATTCTTTAAACATCAGTAAAACCAAATCTAAAGTGATGGTATTTAGCAAAAAAAAGCGTGAAATATAATTGGCAACTGAATGGGGAGCCTATTAAACAAGTTAATTAAAAGTGGCTTTTACTAATACAGGGTCGTGGGTAATTCATTTTAAAAAAAGCTTGGCGAGGCTGAGGCAAGTACCAAAAGATTATATACATTATTTAATTATAATTACCCAGGTACCTTGACCCCCATATTGAAAATGTTTAGGGCAAAAATAGTCCCAATGCCGACCTATGGTGCGGAATTGTGGAGCCTTACAAAAGTCCAGACCCATTTTTTTAAGAAGCATACTAGGACTGACAAGAACACATCAGCCCCCACAGTCAGAGTAGGATCAGGTACTCACTCCATACACAGCCACTCAATAATTAAAGTCTTTACCTATTGGCAGAAAATCCATTCAATGGACCCCGATAGGTGACCCAAAATATGTTTAGCTGAACAGATAAGTATGGCTCACCCCACCTCCCGGGTAAGCCGACTTACCAAAATTATTTCACAGCATGGGTTTTCTACCCAATATTTACTCTCAACTGCCTCCCGGCAAAAGAAATTTTTACAAGAGAGTCCTAGATATCAGTCTAGGAGATGGATAGACATGGAGTTATTGGCAAAATATTAAATAGATCTTTACATTGGCTGGCTAAGAACAAATCCATTTTCCAATTCGAAAAATACCTGTCAATGAGTTTCACGCAATTCTTAAGGGGGGCCTATTCTAGAACAAGATTTGAGTTGTTGGATTCCATGGCCAAATATGGGCACTTCCATCACCTGCCATATCATGAGAGGATATGTATATGCAGTGATCCAGCCGAAGATATTGCTCATGTTTTGTTTGACTGTCAACTATATGCCCCTTTTAGGCTTAAATATTTAACATCCCTACTTGAAAGAACAGCCCACTGGGACCTGAATTGCAGACTGTCCTATTTCCTCCTGGGTGGTAACATATACACTGGGCTTTAACATATACACTGTGAGCAAAACTGCCAAGTTCTATTTTATCCTGGAATTAGATCCTGTATTTTATCTTTATTTTCTTTGATGTGGTCATAAGACTAACCAATTAATAAACTACTACTAGTCTCTCACGATAAGTTAGCCATTTACGTTTGCCTAATACTTCTCGTTTATAAAATGCTTCTTGTGTTGAGAGCCACAAAGGTGTTATCGGGCGCAGCCTGGCTTTGTTTCTATTCCATATTCTCACTATGGCACGTCTAATGTAATGATTTTTAACATCCACATTAAAAACTTTTGGCAAAACACTTAACACAGAGTTGATATAAGAAAGTTTAAAATGGATAGAGGGGACAGTTATTTTTAAATATTTTTTGGTGAAAGTGCTTTTGAACAAACTGGAATTTAATTAGACAAACGAACTGGACCTTCGTGGGAAAATTTTTTGTTTACTATTAAAGAGTGCAGACAATTGGTGGACTTTACAAAACAAAAGATAAAGGTAATGGCCAGACTGTGATACTGACTGTAAATAAGAAAAAGAATTTATGAGAATGGGTTCAGTTCAGAGCATAAAGACTGTTCTGTGGTGTGTGTAACACTGAGACAAAAATTGTTTAACATGAAATAGTTCTAAATTTAGTAGCTCGTAGTGCTGGTGATAACTACTTGAAAGCTGAAACAAGCTATGTTAATATATATATTTTGATTCTAACTCTGCAGCAGAAATTTTAACCACATTTTACTATATTTGCAATGTGTGTTTGTCAGTGGGCATTGGCTCTCTTATACTGAATTGAAAGTTGCAAGTAATTCTGCCCAAATATAGTGGAGTGGTTAAAGCATTGTACTCAGACCAATGAGATGTAAATTCAAGTCTCCAGTTGAGCAGAGATCTCACTGGGTGACTTTGGGGCCTTCTTGCAGCACAATTGTTGTCATGGAGGTAGAAATATATCCAGAGCTTCCAGATGAAAAGTAGGATAAACATGTAATGAATAAATAACTAAAAATGATCAGTAAGGTGTTCTATGGAAAACAGTAACTTTAAAGTTTATTCTTGAGAACAGCCATGCTGGCTGGGGAATTCTGGGAGTTGAAGTCCACATACCTTAAAATTGCCAAGGTTGAGAAACACTACTTTAGAATTTAACTTTTGCAAACATGAATTTCCCCTAATCTTCGATGCAGCAAATACTACACAAATATTTTCTGATAATAGCAAAGCTCAGACTATACATTTAATTTATTCAGCATACATTTAGCTTAGGTAAGTCAAGCCTATTATCCCGCATGTGTAACGTGAATGAAGGCAAAATAAATAAACAAACAAACAAACAAACAAACAAATAAATAAATAAATAAATACCAAATGACATGACATATCAATTGATCAGAATAAAACTAGAGAACATATTGAAAGAAACATGAGGACTTGCATTTAAGGGAATTATTCCAGCTGTGACTAATTTTAATTAAAATAATCTTATTTTATTTTTGAATAATAACTGCAAAAACTATTATAGAGAATAATAAGGAAAATATCCTTTCCCTTTAAGTTTAACTCCCTTTTTAAAAAGAAAGCATTACCTGAATTTTTCATACTAGAGCTGTTCAGTTTGGAATCTTTGATGACCAAGTGTTTAATCCAAAGCGTAGGGGCTGTGATTTCTGAAACACAAGGATAGGCTTATAATTAAAAAATTCTAAATTGTTTGTTTATGTTAAAATTGCCACGAGGCCAAGCAGATAATCAAAATAAAAATACAGTGCATGTTAAAAATATATTAATCAAAATACCAAGATAGATAGATAGACCGAGAGCGCAAAACATTTTATTTTCAAATGCTTTGTGTGTAAAATTTCCCACAATGTCCCATTTTCAAGTGCAAACCTGCTGTTTCAAGTGTGAAACGGGCAGTCCTGAGAATTTCTTTATTTCTTTATATATATGTATATGTATATGTGTGTATATATATATATATAGTTTTAAAAAGAAAGATAAAAACTAACAGAAACTAATATAGAATAAAGATAATAGAGAAAAAAAGGAAAAGAAAGCAAAGCCAAAAGTGCAGGGAAAAAAAAAATATATATATAAAGAAGTAGCTTCCGATTTTCCTTACAGCAGTTGTAAGTACAAGTATAAATTTACCTCTTACTCTATGGTTACAACATAACTCACTTTTTTCTATAACCTATTTTTTCTAATCATCAAAACCGTAAATCATAAATTCATTTTTTCTGTTTCACACAAGACATCTGTAAGGGGTTTCCAGTCAGCAATAAACATAGATAATATCTTTACTTGAATCCAAGAAGTCAATTTAGCCATCTCAGCAAATTCTATCATCTTCGCCATCCATTCCTCCATTGAGAGTAGCATTGAATCTTTCCACCTTTGTGCATATAACATCTTGCTGCAGTTATCATGTATAAAAACAAAGTTCCATGGTTTTTTTCCAACTGTCCATCAGTCCCAAAAGAAAAGTCTCAGATTTCAATTGTATATTAATCTTTAAAATCTTCTGAATTACTGTATGTACAGTATTTGAATCCACATTTCCAACGTACATTTGAAGTACCTTTATACATTCTAGACAATTTTTCTGCTGACATATACCAATGATACATCATTTTATAAAAATTCTCTTTAAGATTATAGCATACAAATTTCAGTCCTTTCAACCACATATTCTCCCATTGTTCCATTTGTATTCTGTAACCAAAATTTTTAGCCCACTTTATCATACATTCTTTAACTTGTTCTTCTTGTTTCAAATTTCAATAAAAGGTATACATTTTAGCAATAACCAATTCATCATTTGTATACAGTTCTATTTCAAACTCAGTTTGCAGTGTTCCAAACCAAAAATTCTTTTGTCTATTTTAACTCTCTCTAATCATTGTATATAAGAAAACCATTGACAAATATATCCCTCTGCTACCAGATCTTCCTTTAATTTTATTTTACATTCTCCTTGACAAAATTCTAGTATCTTGTGTAAGTTAGCCATTTGTGTTTACTTATCATTTCTCATCTATAAAATTCTTCTTGTACTGAAAGCCATAGAGATGTTTTTGGATACAACCTGGGTTTGTATCTATTCCATATTCTCAATATGGCACACCTAACAAAATGATTTTTGAAATCTACATTAACCTTAGTTTTATCATACCATAAGTATCCATGCCACCTGAATCTTAAGTCATGTCCTTCTAACTCCAAAAGCCTTCTATTTCTCAGTAACACCCACTCTTTCATCCAAACTAAACAACAAGCTGCAAAATATACTTTCAAATCAGGTAGACCAAATCCTCCTCTTTTTTTACATCTTGTAATACCTCGTATTAAGCTCATTTTTTTTTCTCTGACACACAAATTTAGATATGTTCTTCTCCCATTGTTTAAATGGTTCATCAGTTGTCAAAACAGGTATTGTCTGACACAAAAATAACACTCTAGGTAAGACATTAATCTTAATCATAAAAATTCTCCCCAGCAATGACAATTGTATTTTCTTCCATCTTAACATATCTTTTTTAATTTAATTCCACGTTTTAACATAATTATTTTACAATAACACGCAATTCATATTTGTCATAATAATACCTAAGTATTATATCTTCTCCTAAATCTTAATACATGTTTTATCAATTTGTTTGATCTTGTATTTTCATATTTTCGTTAATATTGTCTTCTGTTTATTAAGCTTAAAGCCTGCTAATGCACCAAATTCTTTTAATTTACCCATTAATATTTCAATTCCCTTTAAAGGATCTTCCAAAACCAGCACCAAGTTGTCTATAAAAGCTCTTAACTCATAAGTCTTTTTTAAATTTTTACTCCCACAATTCTTTCATCTTGTCTTATGTCTCTATTCAGTATTTCAAGAACCAAAATAAACAGAAGAGGGGACAATGGGTAGCCCTGTCTTGTTCCTTTTTGTATTTCGCATGGTTTTGTTAGATCTCCATTAACAATAATTTGTGCTTTCCGTGAAGTATAAATTGATTTTACCCATGTTATAAAATTCTCTCCAAAATTCATATCTTCCAAAACTTTAAATAAGAAAGTCCAATACAAATTGTCAATGGCTTTCTCTGCATCTAAGAAAATCAATGCAGCTTGTTTTTCATTATGTTGTTCCAAATATTCCAAAGTATCCAACATAGTTCTAACATTATCCTTTAACTGTCTTTAGGTAAGAACCCACATTGATCCTTGTGAATAAATTCTTGCAAAATTACTTTCAATCTATCTGCTAAAATCATTGTGAACAACTTATAGTCATTATTCAATAATGATATCAGTCTATAGTTTCTGGTTAAAGTTAAATCTTGTCCCTCTTTAGATATTAGTGCTATATTAGCCTCTTTCCAAGTCTCTGGCATCTTTCCTACCTGTAAAATAGAATTCATTGTGTTTTCTAGAGATTGTAAAAGTTTATCCTCAAAACATTTATAGTAAAAACCCAATAATTCATCTGGTCCAGGAACTTTTCCTGGTTTAATCTTTTTTATAGCTTCAGAAATTTCCCTTATTGTTATAGGTTCATTCATAATTTGTCTTTGTTCCTCTATAATCCTTGGTAGATTTTGTTTTTTTTAACTATTCATCTATTTTCTCCAAAGAAGTATCATGCCCTTTATACAAATCAGAGTAATACTGATGAAATGTGTTTTGCATAGCCACATTATCCATTAAGACATACCTCCCTCTTGAATTTTCAATATTATTTTCTTTTCTTTCTCTTTTCTTAATTTATACACCAACCATTTCCCTGGTTTATTTGCAAATTCCAAGGTTTTTTTTTTTGCTTTACATAATTCTTTTTAATTTCCATTTCTCTTACTGTTAACATAGATAACTGTTGCTGTAAAAGCTTAATTTGTTGATAAATACCGATCTTCTCTGGAAATTTTTA
Source organism: Liasis olivaceus (assembly GCA_030867105.1). Taxonomy (NCBI): domain Eukaryota; kingdom Metazoa; phylum Chordata; class Lepidosauria; order Squamata; family Pythonidae; genus Liasis; species Liasis olivaceus. Next base: position 66,256,769 of record CM061349.1, read on the forward strand.
AAATTCTTCTTTTCTTTTGATCTCAACCAAAATAGCTTCTATTTTCTTTTGCCTCTTCTTTTTAAGTTCAGTATTGTGTTTAAAAATAACTTCTAATAAAAGCTTTACTTGCATCCCAGACCATTCTTATATCAGTGCCTTTAAATTATTTAAAAAATATATTTTAATTTCTTTTTACAGTCTTCCACTATTGCTTCTTTCTGTAACAAGGTCTCATCTGATCTCCATCTGAAAGAATTAGATTTCCTTTTATAAACCTAACTCACAGCATTATGATCTGAAAAAGTCTTTGGTAAAATCTTGACGTTAGAAACCTTAGTAGCCAAGTTCTTTGAAATTCAAATCATGTCTATTCTTAAAAAGGATCTATGTCTTTTGGAAAAGTAGGTATACTCTCTTGAATTGCTGTTTTTCTGTCTCCATATATCAACCAGCCCTAAACTGTCCATCAAATCAAACTAAACTTTTGGTAATTTGCCTGAAGTGATTTTCATATTTTTCTCAGAAGTTCTGTCCAGTTGCAGGGAGATCACTCCATTCCAATCCCCCTTCAAACATCAATTTTCATAAAAGAAATCTCTCCATAATTTGTTTATAAAACAATACTTTGTCCTCATTTGGGGTAAAAATTTCCATTATCAAAGCCTTAGTCCCATGCATATTAACTTCTACCCCAACAAATCTGCCATGCTCATCAGTCAATACAAGTTCTGGTTTTAGTTGGGGATTAATATACAAAACAACTCCATTTCTTTTTCTTTTTCTATTTTTGTTCTTGCTGAAATAAATTCTTCACTCAAATACTTTACATCCTTTTTTCTAATATGAGTCTCATGTAGGCAAATAATATCTTGTTAATTTTTTTAAATAATGAAAAATCTTTTTCTCTTTTGAGGAGCATTTGTTCCATTTATATCCCATGTTAAGCATGTAATCCATAATCAAGCCAAAAATTTAGAAAAATCAATACTGTAGTCATCTCTTTCAGAATCCTGTTGCATCTGTTGTAATTTTGATGTAATCTCTTCTGACACCTCCATTTGAATCTCTTCCAATTCTTTAAATTTTTCTAAAAACTCTTGCCTCATTCAACAGGAATTTGAATTGGAATTTCTGCTGTTTAAAACTAAAAATCATACCTTCCAGTTTATCCCATCTACGTGGAATCTTTTTCTGCTTTAATCTTTCAGTCAAAAAAAAATTTTTTTTTTTACTCTCACGTAGAATTCTAATAGGAATTTCTTTTAGGACAATTATATCTGCATTGTCAATCTTCAGTCTTGTATTAAAATGCTGCTGCAAAATGTGATCCCTTGTCTTCTTCCTAACAAAATGCACCGAAACATCCCTTGAAACATTGTTTGTCCTCGCAAATCTTGAATTTATTCTATGAACTTTATCTATTCCTGCCTATATATGTGCCTCTTCCCAACCCAAAAAATTTGCCAAAGCTTTATAATCTTTTCTGTAATATCTTCATCAGACATCTCTGGAATAGCACAAACCAAATTCCTTCTCTCTTAATTCCAATAAAGCCAAATTATCTAGTTTTCTTTCCATCTATCTATATGTAAGTTCTGTCTTACTCTCCAAAATTTCCACTTTGTCATTAACTTGTTTTACATCTCCAGAAACTTGCTTTACAAAATTTTCCATCTATTTAGCTTCTTTCATATCCTCTTTCATCTTTACAAGTCTTTATTCTTTTTTCAAAAGCTGTAAATTTGGTATCAAGTGACTCAGCTAGTTTGCTACTGAGTTGGTCAAACATCTTCTGAAGTAAATCTGGTGTAATTCCTCTCTCTGCCAGCTGTTCTAACAACCCGCTCCTCCCTTCCATTCTTGCCACTTTTCATGTTGTTGCCATTATAGTGTAATCCAAAAGTGAAAGTGTCTCAAACAAGGGAAAAAGAAAAGACAAACTTCTCCTTTTTTCTCTTTTATCTTGCTGTGCCTTTAATGCTTTCGTCTCTAATGACACTCTGTAACTGCAGTCAATGTCACATCCACATCTCCATAGTAACACTCAACCACACAATCTACTCAAATTACACTTATCTTTTGTTTTGTAAAATCCACCAACTTTCTGAGGTCTTTAATAGTAAGCAACAAGCTTTCCCATGGAGGTCCGGTTCACTTGCCTAAATTAATTACAGTTTATTTCAATGCACTTTCATTAAAAATAATCTTTAAAAAATAATCTTACAAAATAATTGTCCCGTTTGGCCACTTGAAACTTTCTTAAATCATTTCTTTATTAAACTTTTCGCCAAAAAATTTTAAGTCTTTAAGTCCTTGAAGCCTCTTTTTAGTTTTGTAATCCAAAAAAAAAAAAAATGAAACTCACCAAGAGGAATCTCTTATCCTGCCATAAGGAAAACCTCTCTTTATCTGTAGAATAATTAAATCCAAAAGTGCATAAGAAATTAGGTTTGGCTGGGCTTATTGTCCATATAGGCTACATTACAGCTGTGAGCCTGGAAGGAACTAACAAGCTGACTGCAAAAACTTCTGTTCCTGCAGTTTACTCATGAGGAGCAGCTGTCTGGAGTACAAGTGGGTTATCTCACTGTCTCTCCTTTATCCAGAGAGATTTCGGCATCCAGTGTTTGCCCTCCAGGCGCTGATCTCCGCTGTAATGCCGTCTCCGCTTCTTGGAGACGTCTAGTCCATCACAGACTTCACCGGAAGCCCGACAGTCTTGAGAATTTCTGAAGGATTAGGAAATAACTTGAGACAGCCATTTTGTACTCAAAATAGAGGTTTTGCAGGAGTCTTAGCAAAATTTCATATTCAAAACATTTCATAATGAAACTTTTGTACAACCTATATAGTATGTATGCATGTGTGTAATATATATGTAAAATGAATGAAGAGAAAGCAAGTGAGATTACTGGGAAGGTCAATTAGAAAAAGATATGTGTAGTTTCAGTTAATAAGAACATAAGAAGAATCCTGTTGCATCAGAACAGAACTACAGCCAGAACTGATATTCAGAATGTCTCATACTAGATATTATTAATAACCATTATGATTAGTAGTGATAGCCTCCTCCTCCATTAATTGATTAGAATTAATTAATTGATTGGGTGCTGAACTAGACACTGGAAGACCATGAGTTCTAGTCCTCCCTTTAGCTTGAAAGCCGGTTGGGTGACTTTGGGCCAGTTACTCTCTTTCAGCCCAATCCATCTCACAGGATTGTTGTTCTGGGGAAAATAAGAAACGGGAGCATTATATATGCCATTTGAAGTTGTACAAAAATAAAGGCAGGATGTACATAAATTAATAGATTTCTCCAGCCTCTCTTCCAAACTGTTCTTATTCATCCTCAGCACTGATCAGTGGAATTTGCTTCTACAATTTACAGTAATTTGGACAGCCATAAAAGGGAATTATAGATAACACGGCTGTGCAAAGCAATTAAAAAGGACTGTTGAAAATGTAAAAGGATGTATGTACTCTAAAAGTCTGCCATAGCTGCTCTGAAGGCTTTCCTCAGCTTTTGTTCATCTGTATGTGCATATACAACCACATCCCTTTAGAAGCATTGGCTGTGTACATCTTGGAAGCCAACCAGGGGAAGCCTTTCAAGCAGTCTTTTGGGGCTTTCTGGAGGATACAGCTGCTTTAATGTTTCAAGGGATGCTTTGCTTACATACTACCATGCTTTGCAAAATACCCCCGTTGAATGTTTTACACAGCCTTATTAGTCAAATTTGCCATTCATTTATCAATGGTAGTTTCTTTTCTATCCCCTTCTAGCTCCACAATATCATTTTTTAGGTGTAGTTACTAGAACCATATACATTATTCCAAATTGAAGACTGCACAATAAAAATACAACAAAAGAGAAGAACAATGATTAAAGCCAAGTAAAGAATATCATGTAACCTGAATTTGTTTCCTAACGTCGAAACTCCCTTCTGTAGAGCCAGGAGCAACTCGCTTAAGCTCAGCCTTTCAAGAATTTCTGTTACTAGTGCCTTGGGATTCAGCAGGTGCTTAAGTTGAAAAAAACACCCATTTTCCAAGCTGCAGCCCAGATTTATAATACTGCGCAACTAGTTTAATTTGGCAGTTTTTATTTACTAATTTTGTTTCTCTGTGTTGACAACTGGAACAACATATCCTTTCAAAATTACTCACCATAAATCACTGTAGCATAACTGAAATTCTCAATCATATTGCATACCATATAGTAAATGTTTATAAGTTATATCTTTTAGTAACTATTTATATACAGTGGAACCTCAGTTCACGAACTTAATTCGTTCCGCGACTCTGGTCGCGACCCGAAATGGTCATGAACCGAATCAAATTTCCCCATAAGGTTCAATGTAAATACGGTTAATCCGTTCAGACCCCAAATTTGGTCGCCAACCAATTTCTGGTCACGACCCGAGTCAAATTTCCCCATAAGGTTCAATGTAAATACGGTTAATCCGTTCTGAACCATATGTTTTTTTTTTTAAAAACCGCAAAAATATAACACAAAGTATAGTACGAAGAGAGAGAAAGCTAACCTTGCTCGACGCAACTCCTCGCGTGGAGGACAGGAAGGCGGGTGGGGAGGCGGTTACTGCTTAGAGGGAGAGTCCCCCTCCCTACAGGAAGCCACGACCACGTGTCACGGGAGGGAAAATGGCTGCGGTTACTGCTTGGAGGGAGAGTCCCCCTCCCTACAGGAAGCCGCGACCACGTGTCACGGGAGGGAAAATGGCTGCGGTTACTGCTTGGAGGGAGAGTCCCCCTCCCTACAGGAAGCCGCGACCACGTGTCACGGGAGGGAAAATGGCCACGGATCCTGTTCGTAACCCGATGTGGAGTTCGCGAATGGAGGCAAATTTTTGCGGCCAGAGCTGTTCGTGAACCGAATTGTTCGTGAACAGATGCGTTCGTGAACCGAGGTACCACTGTATATACATAATGACAATCTTTGAAGGAACTCAATACTGGACCAGCATATTAATCCAGTAAATCTAGTTATTCCTGGCTTATGTTATACCAAGAGAAATGCCCTATACACCAAGAGGACAGTACATGAGCTATGAAGCACATTAATTTTCCTTTTCAATCATGGTCACAAAAACAACTCACCATGATTCCAACCAATCCATGGAGAAATAATGTGCATAAAATGCATCTATCTGAAAACATGATTTGTCTTAAAATAGGTTTTTGTATAATATATAGTAATGCTTGACATTTTCTTTACAGAACTTTACATTTTGGAGACTACAAAGATAAAAAAAGAAAGCTATTTCAGAAGCTCTTACCTTCTCCATCCAACACTGGTTGTGTTTCCATGGTGGGTGTTGGTTTTGAACCATCATCTGAATTGAGGGTTAAAAAAAATTGAAAAGAAACTACCATTATTGAGGTAAATACTATCTACTCTCCAGTACTGTTGAATGATTTGGGATTTTTACATGGCCCGGCCAAGTCCATTAGAAAGAAGATCACACATACACAGAGACAGAAAGAAGTACAAATCAGAACATACAGGCAAAATACTTTAGGGAATTGGCTAAAAAATTAGCAAAATGTTTAAATATTTTTTAAATTCTATTTAAGTTAGATAATATTCCCACATATATTATCATCAACAACTTCTGATGTACTGCCGAAGTATGAAAACCTTTTGGATGCACTGAGTTCATCTCATATGATTTAGCCCTTCCTATAAACCTCTTCTTAATAAGGTTGTTACATATTTTGTGGATGCAGTGAGCTCAAAACAAATGATGTCCTCAAAGGTTCTGGGGATGCAGTGATATAGACCATTCACAAACTCACATACAATTCACTGCATCAAAATCCTGAATTTATGGAGGCTTTCCCATACAGGTACCAGGTAATAGTGGACAGGAGAATTGGAACAAAGAATTTGATTGCAAAATCCTAGCTCTCCCAAGTATTTCCTATTAGTTTTGTTTGAAGGATCTTAGTTTTTTTAAGCTTATCAGCAAGAAATTTAGAATCAAGATTTCAGAAAAACTGGTAATGACCGTATTATTTCTGAAGTTTACAGTGTAACTTATTTGATACCAACATAGCTATAACAGAAGAGGATCTAAAACAAGTACAGTGTTGTTCCTTTCTTTGTTCAGAAATATCTGTAACTGCAGCCTATATCAAACATTTAAATTATGTTGAAATTCACTACAGAATGAAGAAAATGCTTACATAATTAATCTTCAGTTTCTGTCCACAGATGCCTAGAAGTAAAACCATATTAGCTTCTTGTCAAGAAAGTCCCACTTCACAAACACTGTAGACTGTGAGGCATATCATAGGCATATCAGCAGTGCAATATTGTCATTATGGCATTCCTTTGCATGTACTTCAATAAACATGGAAGAGATACCCTGGGCACCCGCCTCCCCAGCCATATAAGTACCTATTTGTCTTGTTAGGTAAGGATATCAATGGATGGATGGATAGATGGATGGATGGACAGATAGATCCATCCATCCATTCATCCAAATTGGGATATTTGTTACAAACAAACAAACAAACAAATGCCTTATCACATGTTACATCTTCATATACAGAAGCCTCTGTTACAAAACCATAACAGAATACCTAATATGCAAAACAGAAATTTTCTCAGTTTTCATCAACTGTTAATAACTAATTTTGAATTTTATACATATTTTATCCTAAAAATATTGATTCAGTACACACAATTCACCACAAAGGAATAGCAAGACTGGGGAGAAGAGAAGAATTATGTAACTAGTGACATTTTTTTAAATATACAAAATGTACAAGGCTATGTATTATGGTATTGCAGGATTTAATCAGAATATGTTAAGATTTGTATTAAAAAAATAAAACTTGGTATAAGTGGGTGATCAAAATTACTAGCTTACTGAGGAAATACACCTAAAGCTGAACAGTGCCCATATGTAGGGAATTAACTGCTTAAACCTTTTAAAATCAAGTACTTTTAAGTTATATCAAAAAAAAAAAAAAAAAGCCAAACTTAATGGTCACAAAAAGTAATCAACATGTTTTCTGCAACAATTCTATAAAACAGAGGTCTCCTCTCAACTATGGGTTGGGACTTCCCAGGAGGTTATGAGAAACTTATAAAGTGGCCCCCCAAATTTTAAAATATTGTCTCAGCCATGGTAGTTGAATTTGGATTCTTTTCAGTATTATTTAGCCCAATGGAATCATTAATTTATTCATGGAAGACTGTACAAATTGATTTATTGCTAATTTCTCTCATAAATTTCAGCAGCATTTAGGTGATGAACATTTTGTAAGATGAGGTTCATGCCTCTATAAATATATTTGAATTTTTTTCAACTGGAAGAATAGAACCATAAACCTTGCAGTTTCTATAACCCTAGAAATGATTTACTTCACAACTCTGAAAACCATCACAATGAGCTTTTCCTTCTCTACAGAGGAGAAAATTATTTTCTTCAGTTCTCATACCTGTGAAATTTTCACTTTTATTAGAATTTATGTACATTGCTGCATATTCACATACACATATCTGTGCACATGTAACGTGTGACACATATTTAGTTTTTTTCTCCTGAAGCTGATGCTCAGGACCATGAATTCGGATGCCCAAAAAAGTAGAGAAGCAATAGATCTTAAACTCAATGCTCTAAAATGGCAATTAGCAATGAGACCAGAGTTAGACAATAGAAAGGAAAACTATAAAACAGACACATAGAGATATCATTCAAAAGACTAGCAACTATTCTGTGGAAGAATCAGGAGATGGAAAAAAGCAGCAAGATGAACAGACAGCGTGAAAAGAGATTTAAAAGGCCAGCGAATAAGGGGACAACACAAGGTTGATCTGCAGTCTTCAATTTGGTACTGCAGATGCCACAGCTGCCTGCCCCAATCCTGTCTTCCCTTGGTTCAGTCACTCCCTAAGTTTGAGCAAGGAAGCAGTCATTGTCGAACGCTGAGGATCTATGTCTGCCACAAGATCCCATGATAGGTTGTAGTAATTATTGGGGATCCCACGCGGCTATAAAATTGGATGAAGTTGTAATTTAAGCATGAGAGAATGAGAAAAAAGAACCAAGTTCATGGAGAATGAAAAGATGTTCCCAGAAGCAGCAGAAGGCACTGCCAACATCCTTCGAAGTAGTCACTTTGTGGAAATGGCCAGAACATTTTTTTTCAAATTCTAATTACGCCCAGAGGCCAAAAAAGATTGCAAACTTGTTTGTTATCTTGGCCCAGAAGAGGTTAAACTGGGATGTTGATGCGAAGCAGTATGTACATAATTATCGATCAAAACTTGATCATGAGATCCAGCTTCTGAAATAAATTGTGTCTGCTTCTTACAAACACTGCCAGTGCAAATTGTAGCAATATGGTGTGGTAACCATCCACCAAGTCAGAAAGTATTTCTGGAATACATTAGCCCACTCTCCCTTTCCCTCACCCTCCTAACAGCTCCCTTGCAGGTGCACTGATATGAACGAAGTGAACTGGGGATATTCTTCATGCCTCAAAGACTTTGTAATTCAGTATAGTGAGTATGCATTTGCAACAGACAGCACAATTCTTTGGTGTGCAAGAAAGGCTGTCCCATGTATAGGCAGCTGGAAGTCCCTTCGACCCCTGATGACACAATTCAAAGCCTCTTCTGTTTGGCTTTTTGATTTCTGATTGACATATTCACTGCTGGCTGGAGATAAATGCCATTGCAAGGACAATGTTGATCCGCTCCAACTATTCTGGTGAAGGACTTTTTTCTTTTTTGGAATAATAAACAAAACAAAAATGGTGTGCTTAAGTGTCTGAATAGAGCTCAAAACAGACAGAGAAGTAGCATAGTGGCTTTAAAGAGGCTGGCAAGTCACTTGAAGAGTTAATTGTCTGGGTGTACAATGAGTTTATTCTGACTACAGACAAAGCACCCTCTTTCTCTGATAGAAATTCTTTAAAAGGGATATGTCAAAAGGACCAAGAGCTGCTGGGTTTCTTCTTACAAATGGCATCATTTGGGCATTGCTTTGAAAATTTGGACTCCTGAAATCCTGTGTACAACCGGCATGGCACTGAAGTTTAATTGCCAAGCTTTATATATGGCTTTAGACCATGCAGCAATTCTTTAAAGGCTAACAGATCGATAAATATGATACATAAACACACCTGACAGCTTCAGCTGCTGTTCATGCAAAGATACTGAAGGAAATCATTAGGCATTTATTCCCAAATTATATAGGAATTACACGTCCAATTACAAGTTACAGTGATATTATGTGAAATCTACTATACAGCTTATAGTGGCATGGATTGTATATGCCAGATAACATATCCATTAGCCCTCTGTCTTTTTACATTACACTTCCCATTCTGCTAATGTTCTCTTAGAATCTGTTCCATGTGGGACTAAGAATGGGTGAACCATTCAGTTCTTATTTCTTTCAGTTTCTCATTTCTGTAAAACTATCTGTGTCAATTATCTAAATTCTTCATTTTCTCATTTGTACATCGAGGCATTCCATTCCCAAGATTTCAAACAAAATTTCACACTAATATTTGGAACATTTTTCTCCAAATATGCATTTTTATTTGCAATTTTCCCTAGGGTACACAAATTTAATGCATTCTGTACAGTTTCATATACATATGCATTTTTCTACATATTTTCCTCCCAATAAAGGCTTCCTTAATTTTTAGGTTTGGAAAGTACATTGCAAAATTTTGAGTATTTGCATATTTTAAGAAATAAATATATACCTATTCAGAATGAGAAATTAGCATGTTCACATTCAGATACAAACTAAACGAATGCTTCCCTTTATCGCTATGCTGTCTGGCCTTTCTTGAACACAAAGTACCTAGGCAAATTGTACTTTGGTTTCTAGAGGCAAGGTCAATAGGCATAATTTTGCATAGTCTGTCTCTCCCCCCACCCCATCCCCCAAGATGACATATCTGCACTGTTTTGAGAAAGCTGAAGCCCCACTTTCAGTAATGGTGGAAGCTCTACAGCTCAGGGGAAGACAAGGAGTATGTAAAGTCACTGTCTCAAGCAAAAGTGAATGATGGGTTGGAGGAGTTACCTACAACTGCAAAAGTGAACGAACAAAACCTCCAGCTTTTCTATATAGCAACAAAATTAGATTTAAGGGTTTTCTGTACCTTTAAACCTATGCACCTTGCAGTACAGTAACTGATAGACCACCATGTCTCTATCCAACTTTATTGGTGCTATTGTACCCACAGAGAATGACAGTATTACCCAGACCCAGGAACTTTAAACTGTAATCCATGTCAGTCAAAGAATTGTATCATTATATCCTCTTGCTACTGAAGGGCAAGCCTGAAGCCTGGGTACACAGAGAGTACTGTGCAGGGATTCAAGTGATATATCAGCACTGGAAGGGAAATCCAGTTCAAATCAAAAGACAGCCGTGAAATTCACTTCAACCAGACAATGTTGCTCTCTCAAAACTACCCTATAATATTCTGAATCTGGTGATGCTTCAGGATGCAAAGAGAGAATTAAATTCTGTAAATAATACCTACCATTATCAGCACAACCCTAGTGAGAGATTTCTACATTCCTTTCATACAAGTCACCATATCAATTTATAGCTCTCTGATTCTGCTATCCAAAGCATCTAGTTTTGCACTAATGCAGCACTGTGGAAGCATGCCCCCCTTAGTATGTTTTAAGGCTATACAATTTGTCCATAGAATACCTTTCTGGGTAGGAATTACTACGTATATACAGCCTATTGGATGCTTTTTCTATCTGCATTTAAATCACTGCACATATATTTAAGCATATATACCAGTCTTCCTATTTTTATGGACTAGGAATTATGGAAGTTGAAATCTAACACGTGTGGACAGTATGATGCTTAGAAGGCTAATTTACACACATTCATAAGACAAAATGTGTTTAAATTAGACTTGTTTTGAGTCACTGATTTAATCCTATTTTTCAGATACAAGGAGAACTTGGAGAACTTATGCAGAGCATGATAAGCATTTACTTTATTATAAATAACTTGCATATTATTTATATCACTCTATATTGCAATTTCATTTATGAATATGTTTTCCTACATACTACAAATGCTGCTATGGCTGCAGCACAACTAGATCTCCTCTCTCCCTTTTTCCCCAATAAAAATACACTTTTAACATTGAGAAGTGCATGATGGATCTATAAGCAAAGCGTTCTTTCTTGTAAGTTAAAGCATTTTTTAAAAAGTTACTCGGAGAGAAAAGGAAAAGCATTCATTAAATGATTTTCTGGTTTAATAGGGGGAGATTTTTATAATGTATTTGATCCTAAGAATAAAAAGCAATTGGAATATACTCACATAACCCAGACAACCTTCTATAATTTTCACTGTTTTTTTTTAAATTAAAACTTTCCTGAAGTTAGGCTTTCAGAGTCCATGGAACTGTATGAGTAGTTCATACCTTCTGAGCAAATAAAAAGGAGTTTCTGGCATAAGATGTAAAGCCTAGCCCAATAGCGTGAAGTATAAACCCAGCCACTTCAGTTTATAAACCATGGTTTATGGTTTACCATGTTGTAAAAACTCAACCAACCATTTGGATTACATTCAATAAGACACGCTAAAACAAACCGTAAATTAATGAAATGCATAAACCCAGACACAGTACTTGGAAGCCACAGATGCCAAGATCTGAATAACTTTCAATTTAGCTAAAACTCATGGGGAGATGTTTCCATGCAGATGTGTTTTTTATTTATTTGATTTTATGTAAAAGATTTATATAGATGCCCATCTTATGCAATATAACCCTGGGCAGCTCACAAACAACAATAAAAACAGTAAAAACATGAAAGCCAACACAGAAAACTTCTGGGCTCCAGCCTCATATTGCCCCAATCCTTGGGGAAAAGTGAGGTCTTCAGGGCTTCTCGGAAACCTGTCAGATCTTGCGGGGAGGGTGTTCCCAAGAGCAGGGGCAGCTGCCAAGAAGACACTCTACCTAGGTCCCACTAGATGACAACGTTTGAGGGAAAGGACCTGTCAGATCTAGTGGAGCAGGCGGATATCCTCAGGGAGAGCTGGCCTCACAGAATGGCCTTGTGCCATTCAAGGCTTTCAAGGTGCTAGCTGGCACCTTGAATCACACCTGGAAAGCAACTGTAAGCTAGTGTAGCTCAATAGCAATGGCATAACATGAGCGAACCATAAGGCATGCAGAACTGTGCATGCCACAGCATTCTAGACCAGTTGTAATTTACAGATGGTCAAGGGTAGCCCCATGTAGAGTTTGTTGCAGTAATCCAGCCAGGAAGTGACCAGGGCATGATGACCATGAGCAAGACCTCATGGTCCGAGAATGGGCACAACTGGCACATAAGATGGATATGTGCAAAGGACATGCCAGCCATCACTGCCACCTGCTCTTTGGGCAGGAACCGTGAGTCCAGGAGGACCCCCAAGTTGCACACCAGCTCTGTCCAGGGGAGTGCCATCCCAGCAAGAGTAAAAAATGATACCTCACCAAAACCAGGGGGACAAAAGCCCACAGCCACTCCATCTTGGTAGGGGTGAATCAAAACCGATTCTTTCCCATTCAAACCCTTACAGATTCTGGGCCAGCACCAGGGCAGTGTCACTTAGTTGGCCGGGAGTGGAGATGTATAGCTGGTTGTATGCTAATGATACTGCACTTTATGCTGTTGGTTGACCTCTCCCAGCGGTCTCATGTAAATGTTAAAGAGGAGGGGTGAAAGACCTGAACATGAGGCACTCCACACTATAGGGGCCTAGGGCTCAACTTCTCACCTCTCACCAACACCAACTGGAACCTGACATAGAGGAAAGAGGAAAACCACTGTAAAACAGTGTCCGATCCCCGGAGCTGGTCCGTTTTAAAGCTAAGTTAATCTTCTGAGAGTATCCAGCATTTTGTTGTTGTTGTTGTTGTTGTTGTTGAACAATCAAACAAGCTTTTTTCCCCCAAGCATATTCTGCCACCCAAAACTTCTCATTTGCAATTGAGATTGAAACATTAAGATTAAAGCTGAAGTAGCATTTGTGATGGGTGCACTAGTCCACAAAGGCAGACATCAAATGGATAGAAGAGGAAGGCTAATATTGCTAGTGCAGCAAAAAGTGCCTTCCTCTTTCCTGTGAAAATTGTGATTTAAAGAGGTGAAGATGAACAAACTTTGTTTTTATGTCAGCAACCCTTATTAGGACAGGATCCATTATTCCTGTTGTTTTAATCTTATATTTACTGTGACTTTTTAGTAGCTGAATGCAGCAAATAGCTACCTATGCCTCTAAGCTATTCTCCCCTCAGCTGAGGAGTCTCTTTCTCTCTCTGTCTCTTGCTCAGAGTAAAGCCTCTCCATAAAACCCCTTCACATCTTCAAGGCCTCAGGTTGCAAAATGGGGGCAGGGATCAATGGCCATTTGAAATTCAACCACATGGCTGAAGCCCTACAGCTGCATGTGTTAATTACCACACGTGCCCCCTGTAAAGCAGTCTGTACAACACAAAAAGAAAAACAGACGAGAAAAAAGGCTGTTCCCGAGGATTAAATAAATAGTCCAAATTTTTGGCCTAATTCCTCCCAGACACAATCTGCCTTCCTTCTGCCACCTGCATGCTTAGAAGCCATAATACCGCCCCCCCGCCTTTACATCTCCAGCTGTGTGCAATGAACCCAAGGAGAAATATCACAAAGTGTACTTTTGCTTCTCAGCTCTTTCCTCTCCACACTCCACCCCATCCACCCCCCTCTCTCATGGACGCACTTTTTTTTCTTCTCACAGCAGAGCCACAGAAGGAAACTGGACCACTATCTTCAAGACAATTTAATTACACAAATTTTGGTTCTGTACTTAACTCTGTCTAGACCAAACATGAAGAATCTAACAACTGGAACAACTGACCTTTAGGTTCTCCACTCTGGTCAACTGAATAATAACCACTTTATACTCAGCCATATTTTGATGAACATTTTTTTTAAAATCTAAGTCTTCAAGTACTGAATTCTGGCAGGCTTTTTCATTTTCCATTTATAGCATGCCTCCTCTACAATCATTCCTGAACCATTTCAAGGCATACAATTTATGCCCTCCATCTACTGGACTTCTTCTAAAGAAATGTTCAGAATGGGTAGTTTTTTGTCAATGGCCATCAGGCTAAAGATTTAAGATCACCCGCCCTTTAATTTCAGCATGCTTTCAACCCCAGTTGATTCAGTGGTGTCACCTGTTATATGGTTTTCTTAAAAATGTTATGTTTTTCTTTTATGATTCTGTTTTTATACTTCAACGCTGCCCAGAGTTCTTTTAGACTGAGTCAAGCTATAATAATAGTTAAATAAATAAATAAAGTTTCTGAATTAATTTAGCTATTCTGTCTTACATTCAGCATTATTAGCAAAACACACATACGTATGTGTAGGTGTGATTCATTTTCAGGCACATAACTATAAAGCCCAGATTTGGAGTTTTTTGTCCTATTTCTTTTTAAACGGAAATTCAAACTTATTCAAGTCTTTGTCAATGATCACTTACTCTTAATAACAGCCAACCATTCAACTCATTGAATCTGTCATGAATTCTTAGACAAGGATAACACATTTTCTATTCTGCTTTCAGTACACATTCCAACTCATTTAACACAGAGAAAAAAGAATGATCTTACATTGGCACTGATATTCTACAGGGGAAGGAATTATTGCATCACATTCCAGTTTTGACAAACAAATCTATCTGGGGAAAAAGACTCTCATTCTGGAACTTCTGGAATTTGCTAACCATCATGGATTGCTACATTCTATTGAATTAACAGAGAATGATTGAGCACGCATCTGTTTTCCTCAAAAATTGTAAGAATTCTGAAAATGTTGTGCCAACTTTGGTATTTAAAAAATTTCTACAAAACAGAATGTGAACTACCTTGTTGTAGAAAGCACAAGGAAAAAAAAGACTTCTGCAGATTGCCCACAGAAGAGCAGGAAGATACTGATTGCATTTGTAATACATTAAAGTCAACATTTTGAGCAGATAAAGGTTGAAGTTTATAAGTCAATGACCAATAACACTTCAGTCAAAGACTACAGAAATAAACTTTTGATAAGATGGGAGCTGGAAATAGGTATAGGTCAGAGAGACACATATTCACCATTCTTTATGATCAGGCAACAAATATAAACACAACCAAAAGCATTAAAAAAAAAGATAAATAATAAATACAACTGTAAAAGATAGGGTTAAATTTAGTTTAGGGAGAGAACATATGACAGTGAACTGTCAAGTTAGGATGTTATTATTTCCTTACTGCACCTCCTCTTCAAAGTGTGGTGTACAAAATAATAGAAAATAATTGTACACCAATTAAGACATTAAAAAAACAGAGTACAGTGTCATATGGTTCCATTTACAGTTTGGCAGTTGCATTCTGCATCACCTACAGCTTCTAGACTATCTTCAAGAATAACTGCTCAAAGAGCATTACAGTAACCCATTTTTGAAATTATTAGGATAAGAATAGTGGAAGTAACAGTACCTTATCCCAGAAAATATAATGGCTGGAAAATCAACTGAAGCTACGTGGAAGCCCTTTCCTTCACTGAAATCACCACTGCCTGTAGTGACAGCTTTAAATCAAGGAAGCACTCAAATGACATTTCTTCAAATACAGTGCAACCTGATCTATCTTCCTAATCTTCAAACTGAAAAACCACCTAGCACAGCATCTCAGTCATATCAGGATTTAGCTTCTGTTTATTGGCACTTGGGCCAGGGATCAGCAACTTCTTCAGGTCTTGGGCCACACTGGAAATTCTTATATGATAGTTAAGCTCTCCTAAACTCTCAAGATTTTAAAAGATGCCAATACTGTGAGGTGTTGATGTTCTTTTGTGAGATTGGCCCTAAGACCAAACCACTCATATAAACCAAGTTATCCCAGAACATCACATTCTGCAATAGACTAACATGCAAAGCAACCCACTCTGCTATAATGGTTAAGGTATTGGACTGGCACCAGGAAAACCCAGCTTCTAGTCCACTCTCAACCATGGAGGTTTACTGGGTGACTTTGGGCCAGTTACTCTCATTCAGCCCAACCTATCTTAGAAGGTTGTTTTGGAGAAAAATAAGAAGAGGGAGTACTATGAACATTGACTTGAGTTCCAGAATGAAAAACCAAGATGTAAATCTATTAAACAAATAAATATTGCAGATATATTACCAAAGTGAAATAAAATATGGAAGCTGAGTTGTTTCACAAATATGAAATATAGAAACAAGAATGAAAATGAAACACTCAAAACAAATTCAGAACTTCAAAGCAAGTCAGCAGGCTGGGGATGAAGACTAACATTCAACCCAAGAGCAAATGCTGCATTATTTAACCAGAAAATTGCTGTGTTTCAGCATATTTAACACTTGATCAACAAAAATTGGGAAGTTAAGGATAATGTTAATAATTATTTGGGAAAGATTACATATAACTATTGTGGCATGCTTATTAAAGAGGTGGGGTAGGAAAGGTCTCACCTAACCAGTCTTCAAACTGGTTAAGAAACTAGGTGGGAGCATGTAAGCCAAAAGATTCCAACTGTAATATATGTATTAATAAGCTGGAAGGCTGCTCTCTAGTAGTGATGCAAAGAAAAAAGTAGATTAAGTTACAGTAGAGATGAAGGGTGGGGGGGAATCCTGACAACTTACTTTCAGGCAAACAAATGGGAAAGTTCAATGAAAGGGCAGGGCCAAAAGGATGGAGACAGACATAAAAATACGGTCAAGCTTCAGTCAATTCACCATTCAGCACATGGCAGAAAAAAGCCGAGTGTTCTGCTTTGCATCAACTACATATGAGAAGGATTAAAGGTCATAAGTGGTTAATCCAAGACTTCAGATGAATGAGCAAGAGGTTCTTATAAACCCCAATTGTTATTCTCACTTCCAAGGTGATAGACGCTGAATCACAGAGCTGAACAAATTCTGCTGCTGAGGCAAACTATTTCTTTTTTCTTCTCCCCACCCCACCCCCCCCATGGCAAAATGGCAGAGGATTCAGTTTAGAATCCATGCGTTTTTTGCTTTTACCCTGTGAGCTTGGCAACATGAAATCATTATAAGGGGAAGCAACTATATGGTTTGCAAGGAAGATAGAGATAAATGTCTCTCTATAATCCTCTTTAATCAAAAGACTAAAATAGTTTGTTTTGGCTTTTTTGCTTCGCATAATGTGGGGTCAAACATAGCAGTAGACAAAGTAAGAACCCCCTTTATGCTATAGATAGATGTTTGTAACATATTTTTATGAGAGAACAATTCCAGCAAAAATGAACGGCATGGTGTATTACATGTATAGTTTCCCAACCCTCTTTTGTAGTGTAGTGATAATATACAGGGCACAGGGAGGATCACATTCTCATTCCCTATCATTTGGTTGCCACCCTGTACAAAATGCTACCCAAGGATGCACTGATAACCTTTACTACCACATGACTGCTACGTAGCAGTAAGGTTTTTCCATAGCTCTTACCTGGATGCTGATCTTGCTGACATCATTCCCATCAATCAGTGGTGTAAACTAAGGGAGTATTAATATTAAAGCCACATTCTACATATCTGGATTGCAGTGGCTAAAACCATTAAAACCTCATGTCTGAAAGCATTAAAACAATAGTTCTCATGTAAAAAATATATAGCATTCAGAGTAGCTGGGAATTTTGAAAGTTGTACTCCAAATATACATGGGGAGCATCGGGCTGAAAATGGCTTTGACAAACAAAATTTGCCTTGCTGGTTGAGACCACTGTTCCAATTTATCAGAAACTTTATTTCCAACAGCCAGACTGCTTCTAAAAAGTTCATGTTTCTAGATGACAGTTCCATTTAGTTTTATGGATAATAACCATCATATAATAGCCAACATATATTTATGCAGAATGTCAGCTGACAGCCACCAGAAGCCATTTTCAGTAATTACAACTGAGCAGCTATGTTTTATTTATATATTATGTAAGAAATTTGTATCCTGACTAATTCCAGAAACCCTGGGTACTGCAACTCTATAATAAATATAGGCCATATATATGTAGGAAACTGATTTTTTTAAAAAATCCAAAATAAATTATGTTTCCTAAGCATTACATTCCATAATTCTGGAACATAAGCATCAATCATAAACATCATAACTACACTAATGAAATTACAAACATATTTTCTCAAGTCAGCATTGTTTGTCTAGGCAAAAGCTAACAATTTGTATGATTTCTGAATCACCTCTGAAAGGGATAGGCTTATAAAGAACATGAAAATGAATGCAACTGTTTAGCCTTTACAACTGAAATGAATGAAATGTTCTAGAGTTTCACAGTAGAAATATGGAAAATATAATGCCAAACTACATACAGAACTGATTTTCTACATTGTCTTCTTCTAGAAGCCCAGTTGAAGTCACTTAAAAAATTTGACTAATCAACATTTGGCCACCTTAAGCTATTGATCCTCAAATGAAATAGAGAATGTGATGGTCTGAATAAAGATCATGTGTTTTGTTCACTTGTGAAGAATTATTCTTGGGAAATGAAAGAACAGTGGCATATTAGGGCAGCATTTTGGGTTGATTATTGATTATTCCTCTGCTGAATTTAAAAAAAAAAAGGTCAAACTATTTACAAGGCAATGATGCCACTCATCTCAGAAAGAAATGTTAAGTCATAAAACCTAAACTGGGAACAGCTACTGTGCATTGTATAGATGTATGCTTAGCATGCAAGTCTTTCATTCATTGTGAAAGAGTACTGGAAGTCGTCAAGGTTAGCAGGATTATCTTGAAATTTCTGCCAAGATTCTTATTTTTAAATACTACTTTAAGATGTAGTGTAATGGTATATGGGAATGACCTTGGGAGACAGGGGAAGAGATGCTGCCTAGGGAACAATCAGATAAGAGAGGGTGTAGCTCGCAGCTGGATAACAGGCAGAGAAAGAAACTCAGAAAGGAACCTCCCTAACTTAAGAGGGATGTAAATGTCTGGTCTCTATCTGGTTTCCTATCTCTTTTTGCATGTCTGAAAGTACAAATCTCCCACCATTCTTTTTACAGCCTGATAAGTTAGGGAGGTTCCTTTCTGAATTTCTTTCTCTTCCCGTTATCCAGCTGTGGGCTATACCCTCTCGTATCTGACTGTTCCCTAGGCAGCATCTCTTACCCCTGCCTCCCAAGGTCATTCCCACATACCATTACAAGTATTAATCTCCAGGAAAGCAGTATAGAATTTGAAATTTGTTACAATGGCATCCCTTTGATTACAGCTGTTTGTTCTTCTAAAAAAATCCAACATGGGTGGGAAAGCCTTCAAAAACCCCACCTCATTGTAGCATAGGACTTTACTCACCTTTTCTCCCAGAATTACCCTGTCCTAATGGCCGGTCAGTTACTGAACCTTAAAGAAAAAGCAAGTATATTACTATATGAGCAAAACATTTACAGGTATCAACCGAAACTCAATCTTATCTACAGGCAAGCTTCAAAACACCATGCCCTTAGCAGTATTTAGACAACTGGAACCAAGCAGTCATCTAATCCCTACACTTACTGCTTCGCCTCCCAGTTCTATATTAGATTTGTCTTTTTGCTGAGTCAAATTTGAAATAAATTCATGAATTACAAGGAAGAAAAAAAAAGCACTTAGGAAAACTGGCTATGGGACCAACCTGATGAAGGAATTGTAAACAGCATGGCCAATGAACCATGGTAATTTGGTTACTGAGCAGAACTATAATTAATATTAAAATTGATGCTATAGACCCAATGCGTATTTTTACCACAAATAGGCAACAGAAATGCACAGTCTAGCATAAATGATTCTTAAGAGCTGTCCTGTCCAACTAATCCCCAGAACAGACTCTTCTAGAACTAATCACTTTGGAATAACAGAAAAAGTTCGTACCAGGCTCTGATGGCAAGAATTTAAGTTATTTCATTCTTAAGGATTTTTGTAAAACAATAATGAGAAACAATATACTGTTCAGATTGTTTATAAAAAGAAACATACCACTCAGACAGAATCAAGAAGGTAGTTTTACTATCAATATATGTTTAGCAGTAACTCCAGTTGGTATCTCTTGACTAGCAATGTTTTGGCCACAAGATGGGACAACCATGTGCAGAATACAGTTTGGACTGTGGAGCCGTATTGAGTTTTTAAAATTATAAATGCAAAGAGCTTATTCCTTTCAAAATATGCAAACCTTTTTTTCTCTGCCTTCAATACCTGAGCACACAGGAGTTTTGTTCTGTACAGAAGAACCACTGATAGGCTTGCCATCTGGAGTGACACACCAGCAATATCCAGTATAGGTGTGGCACTGAACCTGTTTGGGAAAGCAGATGGTTAGTTACTAGTTTTGCACTATTCCTCTGCCTCAGTATTAATCCAACCACCTTCATCTATTTAAAAGATATATTTTCATGGGTAAACAAACATATTTCATGCATTTTAGTGTAGTGTTTATTAAGTAGCACAGCATGCAATATAATTCAAACAATAATATTATTTCAAGAAAAGGCACTGTTTATAATCATTTTACAGGAAACTGTAATTTGTGCTGTGTGTCCCATGTTTTTTATACTACTGTTAGACATTACTTTCCAGTTTTATCCACTAATACTTAGTGGATACATTTGCATTACATGCATAACCATCAGGTTAAAGACCTGTCAGCTGCATTTTTATGATGTAGTAAGCTTGATTATATTTTGTGGCTTGGTGTGCTGCTTGAACCCAGTCACAGAATTAATAAATGGCAATGTCCTGAAAATCCCTTTTTAGACACATTTCTGCAACTAAAAGCAAGTCCTCAGAGTGAACAGATATAAGCCTCCTCTTCCTAGAGATTCTGTTAAGCACACTTTATGTAATTCTATGAATTCAATGCATTTGTGCTTATATGTGCAAAATTATTATTTTATTTGCAAAGACAATCTCATTCTGGTTAGAGCAGATTCTGAATTATGAACAGAAAACATTATCATCATAAAGTGAAAATTCCAAAACGCTTGTCTTCTCTCTACATAAGAGTTTACTGTTCAAACAATATCATGCACAGAACAAGAAAGGCATAGGATTTTCCTACCAATCCTTGATTGTAAGGAATTATTTTTAAATACAATAAACTCTCAACAATGCCATAAACAACTAATTCATCATACACAACCAAATGTTTCTTTCCAAAATACTAAACATGAAAAAAGTGTTCAATGTACTACATGTACAATATTAATCTTGACATTACTTCTTCCTCTGAAGTAGAAAGGATTTTTTTAAATAATGAAAATCACTATCATCCTTGGATTTTTGCAAGCACAACTTTAACATTTTCCCCTAAAGACATGTCCTTGGCAATCTTTTTTCAGATAACAGACGTTGCTTCCAAAGAAAGTACATTTAAACTGTACGCACAGCAGGGGCAATGTTAGCAGAGGAGGCAGCACAGAGGAAGACTCCCCCAGCCATCCCACTGGGATTTGGGAAAAGATTTTGAGAAAGGCATAGCAATGGCAAATTAAGGCAGCTCTGCCTCTCCCCAGCTACACTTCCTCGCACAACAGAAACTGCCTGGTTATGCACTAAAATGTATTTCTTTTTATTAACCCAGAATCTTCCAGAATTTACTTTCAATGGATGACTTCCAGTTCTGACAAAGTGAGAGAGGGAGAAAAACTTCTCTTTCTCCATGCTGTCTATACCATGCATGATTTTTATATACCTTAGTCATGATTCACCTAACCTTTGTTCCAATTTAAAAAGCCCCAGTTGAAATAGTCTTTTCCAGTAGAGAACAAAATACCTGAAAGAGTACCAAAGTCCACACTTCAGACCCTGGGACCTTAAATACATTCCTGCACCACAAAAATATTTAGAATATGAAA
Source organism: Liasis olivaceus (assembly GCA_030867105.1). NCBI lineage: Eukaryota > Metazoa > Chordata > Lepidosauria > Squamata > Pythonidae > Liasis > Liasis olivaceus. The sequence continues at coordinate 66,278,677 of CM061349.1, forward strand.
ACATTAAATTGTAGCCATTGGCATGGTTCTCTGGAAGAAAAGAGCCTTTGTTGTGCTTCATTCCTCACTGGTGATGCCAGAATGAGTCTTCCAAGGACTATATAAACATTTTAACAAAATGGGTCAATTGTCCATTATAACTTGACCAAGACAAATCAAGGAGTGATTCCACCTTCTGGAGAAGGAAAACCATAAAACTGTGTATTTCTACATACAAGACCTAGTCTGGATTGATCGATTATTTATTTATTTATTAAATTTGTATGCCGTTCATCTCCCCCAGCAGGTGACTCTGGGCGGCTCACAATGAAAGTAAAACCTACAAACATTTAAAAAATAAATACCCCCATTAATTAATTAAAATTAATTAATTAATTAAAAAGTCAAACTACAAAAACAAGCCCTATACATAAAAAACTAAAAACATTCAAGATGACAGGGGAGTAAAATCAATTATCCCACAAACCACTTCCACTGGTGTGAGCCCCCATCCAGCCCCCAGGCCATCTGGCATAGCCAAGATTTTACGTTCTTCCTGAAGGCCATGAGAGTGGGGGCACACCGGACCTCGGGTGCTAGGTTGTTCCATAGAGCAGGGGCCATGGCGGAAAAGGCCCTCTTCCTAGATCCCACCAGATGAAATTCCTTGACTGGTAGAGTCTGCAACATGCCCCTTCTGCTGGACTGAGTGGGGCAGGCTGATATAACAGAAGCGAAATGGCTCCTCAAATAACCTGGTCCTGTGCCATGAAGGGCTTTAAAGGCGATAAACCAACACCTTGAATTGGACCCGGAAGCAAACCGGCAACCAATACAGCTCACGTAACAGTGGTGTTATATGGGCCCCCCCAGGGGCATTCAAAACTGTCCGCACTGCTGAATTCTGTGCCAGCTGTAGCTTCCGGGTACTTTTCAAGGGTAGCCCCATGTAAAGTGCATTGCAGTAATCCAACTGGGAGGTGACCAGGGCATGAGTGACCATGCAGAGGGCCTCCCGATCGAGGAAGGGGCGTAACTGACGCACAACACGAAGTTGTGCAAAGGCCTTCCTAGCCATAACTGCCACCTGCTCTTCGAACAGGAGTCATGAGTCCAGGAGGACCCCCAGATTGTCAGGTTCAGCTGGCGCTGCACGGCTAGGAAATTCCCCAGGCGCACTTTAGTCAGTTTCACCGCTCGAGCGCTAGCGCAGAAAGAGGAAGTGCTAACCGCAAACTAATGAATGGGCCACCTGGCGCCTCTTCACTAATCTGGAGCGGATGCGTTGTGTTAATGCCAGAGGGCCGCGGGCGCTATGGACAAAGGAAAGAGCCGCGGAATTGAGGAAGAGCAATCAGCGCGCGAGGGATAGCTCCCGGCTGTGTGCACGACAGAAGCCCAACGAAGGCAACGACCACGCCAAGGGCTAGCAACAATCAAAGAACAATGGGACTCGGGCTGAACCTGCCACCTGGACAATTAAGAGGGATTGTTGGGGCGCTGATAATCCGCAGCCTGTAACGCGATCGCAGGGCGAAAACGCGGGAAGGGGAGAGGTATAAAGTAACCAATGTAATTGTACCAAGCCAGTCTTGGCTTTGCTTGTAACTGTTGCATTACGCTTGAGTAAACCTCTTTTGTGAACCACACGTGTCACGGGAGTATCTCTTGACAAACGGGACAAGTTCTTACACAGATTACGCACCGGGGTAATCTGTCTGGGGTAGTGTGACCCCATCAAGAACCAAAGATGATAAACTCCTATATCTTGAGGCTCCCCATTCTCACAGCCACTCCATTTTACCAGGGTTCAGTTGAAGCCTGTTGTCCCCCATCCAGGACCCTACAGTCTCCAGGCACTGCGAAAGGGTAGCCACAGCATCACTTAGGTCACTCAGGATGGAGATATATATCAGCTCAAGGGATAGGGCATGGAAGGCACAGTTTGGCAGTGGTTCTCCTCCTTCCTCCAGGTCCACTTCCTGTCATTGTTGGTGATGGGGAACAAGCCCCTGCTGTGAGGGATGCCTCAGGGCTTGACTCTCTCCCCACTATTTAACATCTACATGAACTGGGCACGGTCATTTCACAGCATGGGGTTAGATATCATCAGTACACTGATGGTACCCAGTTATATATCTCAACTCTTGGCCAACCAAGTGATACTATCAAGGTTCCCTTTTAATCTCTGGAGGCTGTGGCAGTCTGGATGGAGATGAACAGTCTTAGGCTCATCCCTAATAAGACAGAGTGGCTGTGGATTTTGGGGTCACCCAGTTCCAGTGATCTTTCATCATTAATTCTGGACGGGATTCACTACTTCAGAACAAACTGGTACGCAGTGTGGGAGTTTTTCTAGACTTCTGACTCCTGCTGGAAGAGAAGGGTCTTTGCACAAATGCATTGTGTGCTAATAGCAGCAGTTCCTGGATCAGGTGGCCCTACTCAGTCATTCATGATTTAATTTAATCATCTGGACTACTGCAACATGCTCTACATGGGGCAGCCCTTGAAGACCACTCAGATGGTACAGCTCACCCAGAATATATGCCCATATAATACCTCTATTGCATGAGCTGCACTGGTTACCAGAGGACTTCCAGGTGTAATTTAAGGTGCTGGTGGCTATATATGAATGAATGAATGAATGAATGAATGAATGAATGAATGCATGAATGCATGAATGCATGAATGCATGAATGCATGAATGCATGAATGCATGCCTGCCTGCCTGCCTGCCTGCCTGCCTGCCAGCCAGCCAGCCAGCCAGCCACATTATGCACATTTACAACACTGGATGCTGCAGAGCAGTTAAACAAATAAAAAAGGGAAAAGAAATAGAAGATGGCCTAACCTGACTACCTCCTACCTTTGTTAAACTGAATGGATTAAATTGCTAATACTTAAGTTCCTCCTTTTCTTTTTTAAAGTTTCCTTTTTAAAGTTCAGAAAAGTTTAAATTTTCTGGGTCAACTACCAACCATTTCATCTTAATTGTTTTATTTGTATGGCCTATCAGGTCCCTTCACAAAATATACTCTGTGTGTATATACAGATAGCAGTACAAAATATAGATGTCAGGCACTGCTTCGCCCACAGTTCTTTATGGACTGCGACACTGTTTCCACTATTTTGCCAAGAAATAAACGTGTAAGGAAAAGTATGAGAAACTTAATGAAAATCTTACTTGGGTGAATGATCCATCTTCATGACACTCTGGAACGAAGACTGCTTCTTGTGGCTTCTTTACTTGATCCAGTGCTTGGGCTCTTTCTAATCTGCATTTGCTTTGACCAGCATCTTTGAAGAAAATCCATTTGGAATTTAAATAAAGATAAGCGATATAACAAAGGCACTATGGCATTTCATTGAAAATAAGTTCAAAAGGAAAGCACAGACAACTCTGTTTTGCTGTACCACATTTATCTATGTAACAGATAGGCAATACAGAGCCTTCAAGATATTTTGAATTATTAACCCATCAGCGCGTCAAATAATCAGACCTATGTATAAATGGAGAGCAGCTAGAATTAACATTGATAAGTTCAAGGTTCATTCCTACTATAATCATTTTATTATGGATGAGGTTTCTATAAAAAACTCTATGCAAGTGAGGAATAAGTAATGGCTGAAGTAGTTTCTAACACATGAAAGCTAATTAGTTCTGTTACCTTTTAAATTACTCTGGAATGTTTTTCATCTATTTTTACTGAGGACTACTTCAAACTATCCTGTCCTTCTAGCTCTGATGGTTAAGCAATTACCCCCCTTACAAGAGGCTACTTATTTTTCCTGTATGAAGGACCCAAATTAGTTGGAAATGCCCTTCTGTCAAAATGTTGCCAACATTTATGACATCACGCTCCTGAAGAACAGATCAAAACCTGGCGGGGTGGGTGGGTGGCGGAAATCAGCTGCCACTGGCAATGCCATATCAAGACCCTCTTTCCAACCTGGATTGCTATTCTGAGTTAAGCGACAATTTAAGAGGAGAGCAGAAGTCTCAAAATAATCTGTTTCTTTTATGTAGGCAGATTTCTATGTACAGCCACTGGCATATTAGAAGCGCCTTATTTTTTTTTCCTATTCAGTATATTGTTTGGAGCACCAGGCAGATTTTCCTATGTGGCAAGACATAAAATATCAGGAATATCTTCACCCCAAAACAGGAGTCAAAGGATAAACATGCATGTGGAATCCAGTCAGGCAAGGATAGCGGATTTGAAGTTCAAAGATGATTGTACAAAAAGAGTATATCATTCTCCAGAGCTAGGAGAATTTACAGGCAACTTCACACAAATATATCTAATATCTAATTCATCGCCCTCCCTGAGACATGAATACAACGTATGACTTAAGTATTCTAAGCTATTCAGGAAGTTAATCATTCCTTCACCTCTGAAACTTAATCTTTCCAGAAAATATCTCATGGCAAATTCTGCCATTTAGAAGACGTGGGGCCCTTTTTACAAATAAGCTTAAGAATGGTATTTCAATTCCCGATGTTTGTTATGATCACCCGGATGCTCTGATCTTACATTATTGATTTGATTTGAAAATTATATGGTGGTTTCTGTATCACATTAGCATGCAGCAGTGATACATTTGGGAATTACAGATGCTTTTTAAAACATCGCTTCTCCTTGCCCACCGCCCTCAAAAAAGCCTCGGAATCTGCAGATTGCTATTTTAATCTTTTATTCTCTATTAACATATCCAGTCTCCTCTCCAGGCCCTTTTATTTGCCAAAGATGTCTAAATAAGTTTTAGGCAAACATATATTTCCAATTTATGTATCCAGCTTAAACAGCATCTATTTGAGCTATGAAAAAATATATCCAATACTTCTATCCCTTGTGAAGAGAAGTGTGTATTTCATTTCCTTACCTTTACATCTGCCTCGATGTGCCACATTCAGATTAGAATCCTTGCACTTTGCTCTCTGATAATCACACATGGATTCATATGTTCTGCCATCAGAAGCACAGAGGGGCTTGACTGCGGATCTGGAGCAGTGAAGGTTACATTGCGGATCTCGGTCATGGTCACTTATTAAAAACTAAAGACAGCAGGACAGGTAAAAAAATGTAGACTTTTAAAATGATTTATACATTTAAAAAAAAAGCATGGTGAACTTGAATGCATCTTATATTATATATTATAATTATCAACTATATTACACTATAGTCCAACTATATTATTAACTATTATACTTTATATCCATATGTTCTCCCTCCTTAAATCTTAAGTAACATCTCTAGGCCCTCATGTGACCAATAAACTGAGGTAGGCACCACAGCTTGTAATATCATCATATACACAGAAGGCTGATTTCAAAAGCAAATTCTCTCCCCAAATCAGAATGCCCTTTCAACAATCCTATTCCTTTCTCCATCCACTATTATCGTCTCGTAGGGAAAATCTGACTTTTTGCTGTAATCATCTTGGTACAGCAGTTATCTAAAATTGTACATGCTTTCCGAGTGCAAAGTCGCTAAAATAGTGCCTAACTGTTCCAAGCTTGTTGGTGTGATTTTTAGGATACTGAAATTTGCCTACCTGAAATATGCACCTTGGCAAGTTAGACTAAACATCCTTTCTCACTTTAATTATTTCTGAAACATTGTGATGGACAGAATTAAAAACTAACTATATTGCACATCAAACAACTTCTTTGAAGAAAGTCTCACACAACAGTTGACAGGAGACATGCAAAGTTCACACTTCATCCAATTCTTATTCTGCATGTTCTTCTTGCTATTTCTGATCTCGAGTTTACAGCTTGCCAACAAATATTGGGCAGGGTATTTTTTTTTCTTTAAATAGAATCTCTTATAAACCAGTCTGCACCTCACATTTAAAAAGACTGATATTTTTATAGCTTCTTAAAAGTGATGCAGCTAATGATAGCTAGATTTAGAAAATAAGCTGTACTTTCTTAAATTACAACCTGAGCATACTGGCCCAAACATCTTATCTCCAGCACAGCAAGTTCTAAATGTTTTATAGCAGCAGAAAACTGGTTACATAAACTTAATTCGTTCATTGGATAGAAGTGCGTGTGTGAAACCTGACCCTAGGTCTTTGGCTTGGCTCAAGTCACCTACTCTATGTACAAATTATGTCCTACATTCTGACAGGACTGCAATATTTTGGATTCAATTTCAAAGATTCTTGAGAATGCATGAGGGTATGATGAACACAGAACCTGCTTAAAATGCTTTACTGTTTTGTAAATTTTTGCGTGGTTCTTCAATTCTGAATATAACTTTGAAAAAAATGAAATTGTCAATTAAAGATGGGGCTTTTGGTTTTCTAAATCTTGAATTATATCACTATACATGCCTTCTGTTATCAAATTCTGAACATTTTTATTTATTGTGATTTCTCCTTCCTGGGCCCTTTTAGATGATCTGTACAGGTAGTCCTTGGGTTATGACAGCAATTGGGACTGGGATTGCTGTCGCTAAGCGATGTGGTTGTAAAGTGTGACATCAAGTGACTGCATCACTTAGCAGTGGCAATCCCAGCAGCCCCAGTTGCAGTCATAACCCCAGGACTGTGTGGGTCATTAAGCAGGAAGAGTCCCAGGCAAGCAGGTTGGCGGGTGAGAGTTGCAGGTAAGAGCTACCAGCTGGTGGGGGGTACCACAGGAAGGTTGGTGGGTGCCACGAGCAGGCACTAGAGAGCATGGGCAGGTGTCACAGGGGATGGGCAGGTGCTACAGGTAGGTACTAGGGAGCGTGGGTGCTGAGGAAGTGGGTGGGTGCCATGGGGGTGTACGTGGGTACCACAGGCAAGCGCTAGGGAGTGTGGGTGCCACAGGGGGTGGGCAAGTGCCACAGGCAGGCACTAGGGATTGTGGGCAGGTGGGCAAAAAAGTGGAGACAGTGGGAACAACTTTTGACCTGCTGGCTTCCCCATTGACTTTGCTTCCAGGAAGCCAGCAGGGAACATCAGAAATCGCAATTACATGACTGTGTGGGGACACTGTAATGTGTGGAACTCTGAGGACCCGTCCTAAGTCCCCTTTGTTCAGCCCATCATAACTTTGAACAGTCACTGAATAAGTGGTTGTAACTCAAGGACTACCTGTATATTATACTTTTACTGGACAGTTGTGGGTTCAAAATATAAGGGATTTGCTATATTTCCTGTTACTATTATAATATACCACAGTTTTCAAATGTATATTTCTGGAAAAATGTGTTTTGATCCTTTTTCTCATGCTAAGCTGACACTATGAGGCAATCCAAATCTCAAAATTAAATGATTTAAAAATGATTTTACGGAAGATCTAGATGGATACTATGATCTTTACATTAAATCAACCAGTGGATGGTAATGAAGATGAAAATATAATTTTCTATATTAATAAATATCATTTGTCAGTTGCTACCCACTAGTATTATTTTCAATTGCCTCTTACACTGACATTTTGATTTTGATCAGCAACATTTTTAGCCTCAGAGAAACCTAAATTATTAGAAGGGATGATTAAGTCCTAGAAGACCAAGACACTCACAATCAGCCTTCATAAATATCTTATCAATCAATACATTTGATGTGGTGCATTTTTCATGGTATTTTGGTGAAAAATTCAAGGGTCAGCTTATCCACGGATGGGTTTATCCACAAGTATATATGGGTACTTTTAAAAAGTATTACTGTATATACTCGCGGATAAGCCCATCCATGGATAAGCCAAACCCAATATTTTGGGTGTATTTTGGACCTCACATTCTTGGCTTATCCATGAGTATATACAGTACTCCATGGAAACTGACCACTGGATAACAGAAATGGATTCCATGCCCATATTACTGCCAAGAGATTAGTTCTTCAACATTTGAAAGACAAATGTATGGCCCCAATAACCAGTGGATTGAAGATCTGACATTACCTGCAACTTATTAATGAACTGCCTACAGATGTAGATAATGTATAGACAATTATAACAAAATGTTCATTTTTTAATTGAAACGGTTATATAAAATTTCATACATATCCATCTATATGAGTCCATTGGAGTTGGGCAGCTAATAAATTTAAATAAATAAATATTTATGAAAGAAGCCTTCATATACACAATTTATGGCATACTGCCTTTTTCTTCTCTCTGTTCTTTTATTAAATAAATAAAGCAAAAAAAATTGCAGATACCAACCACCTGACCTATTTTTATGTGGCCTCACACTTTATTTAATGGACAGTCATAACAAAGAAGGAGAAATTAGTGATACACTCAAACAAATGGAGCAGGCTGTCAAGTAGCAGCATTGCATATTTTAGGCTCATATATTAATGTTAAAATTTAAAATACTGTAACTCTAGTCTTTTCTGTATGTTATGAGAAAAGGAGAAGTATGCTAGGAAATTCTGCTTTATGTTGGCCTGCAGCCAACCTAAGTTAAAGAACAACCTTCACAAGAATCCAAAAACTGCAAATTTCATGTATATTTCAATTTAATATATGGAATACAAATTGCACGGGGACCCTCTTTAAGTAAAAGAGGACTTCTCACCACTTCAGAAACTAGTTTTGCAAACCATAAAAGACTGAGCAAAGAGAAGCTTATATACCAGAAAAGATACACATCTGCGAATTCACTCACATATGGTTATTGTAATAGAGCATCTCTTGTCAGATAATAACCCTAGTACAAGATTTTACAATAGTTCATTTTCTATTCAAAGTGCACCAGTCCTTGGGTGGCAGTTAGAGGAGAGGCACTCTTTGGGAAATCTTCCAAGATAACAGCTGCCCTTAAACCCCTTCCTTTTCAACATGCATTTACACAGGTGCATGTTTACGGCCACTTTCCAGACTAATTCCAGCCTCCTTTGACCTGGGAAAAGAGCAAATGCAAGATAAGAGAGGTCAGCCTAGAGTTAAACATGCCCACCATGTCCATCTGCTCCCTCTCTCCACACCTCGGCACCACTGCTGACAACAACAACAAACACTGATTAAAGAACTTCTAATGTCTATGAGAAAAGGGCAGATTACTTGCAGCTGTTCAACAGCTGGAACCACTTTTAGAATTTGACTTAGAATGGATCTGTCCCCACAAAGAAGAGATGTTTAGCAATTCCTACCCATGCACACTGTAACATACAACTAAGGAGCTTATGCAAGCTTTTGCAAAATTATAATCAGGTGCCCCAAAGCCTGTGCACTACAGAAGAAACAAATGTGGATCGATCCCTACCATTCAAGAAGGAAAGAGGAAGTGATGAATTAAAACAAAGCATAGGAATCATGTTTGGGAAAAGAAAAGAAAAGCAGAGCATTTTAGTATTCCTCTTCAGTATATAATGACAGAAATTTTAACTTTTAATAAACTGACAAGATACTAAAAGTTTGCAATAAGCCTTTCCTGCTGCTTGGTGCACCGAAGTACTTGCAAATCAAAACTCTCTTGTTTTATTGCCACAACCTCCTTTGCAGCTGTAACTTACTACTTCACTATCATATACATCTGGCTTCCTTTGGTCCCCCTTCTAAAGTAAAGTACCTCTGTCAGGAATGGCTGAGTTGTCTGACTATTCCTTATTAATAGGAAATATGTTCCTCTAGGTAGTTATATAAAATCTGACCTGATGCAGCTGCCAACACTAAACCTTCTCCTAATTTGGAGCTCTTCTGTTTTATTTTTGTAAAATGATTAGCAGAAAGGGAACACGGGGTGAATACAGATAGCTCACTCTAAGGCTTTTTACTGTTTAGAAAAAAAATATATTGTTCAGTCTAAAAAGTTTCAGTTTATTGTTCAGTTTAAAAAGTAACCTGAAACTCACATTTCTTTATATTGAATAAAATATCTCATTTGTTGATAAAACAATGTTGCAAATTATATACTTTTTATTTTTAGAAATATCTCCATCAGATAATCTTTTAGAAAGGAGTCAGGCTTGGCTTTGTGAGTACTTGATTAAGAGCCGTATTTGCTTGTTATGGCTGGGTAAATGTCACTCCAAGAAATTTAACAAAAGAAACTATCTGAAAATTAACAAAGATCACTGTTAATTGCTTACTTTGTTAAATTTTTTGGAGTGACAGGTTCCATTTACCCAGCCATAACAAGCTTCAGGATAAATTAAGTTAGCCCTTGTTTACATAAACACATTTTGGATACTTCTCTTCCATATGGCTAAGCAATGCAAATCTTGTACAAATATCAAAACAGTCTAGGCACTCTCTGGATGAATGTTAAGCTATTCTAGACAAAGAACTTTCTATTTGGCTTCTATACATACAGTAGCTCTCTCAGCTACACAAGTGTATAATATTAAAACTTAGATCAGCCTCAAGCTGGCACCATACAGTGGCACTGGGACCCAAATCCAGTATTCCTAGTTTTTGTCCATGCTGGCTGAGAATGCTGGGTGTTAGAATTCCAGCAAATACGGATGCCAGGCTGGGGAAGGCTAGGTCACATGTTGGGTAGAAAGTACAACCCTGTACTATAACGTGGGTCCTCCATTATAGGAAAGCAGTTAGAAACACAGGACCCGCAAATGCTATGTTGTCTACTGCTCCCCCCAAATGGCCACAAATTAAATTACAGTTAAAATATTTTTCTAAAAAAATATAACGGTCAAAATCTTGCTAGATTTCTCATGAGATTTCGAGTAGTCTGGGAGCCGAAGCAAGCCATTGTATGACTGCGTGCTGTGCTTGAAAATGCCTGTGATCTATTATTGGATGATGGAGCTCAGATGTAAATGTGTGTGAAAACCACTTGTATTTTTATACTGATTTTGAAAGAGTTAATTGCAATATCAAATATTTATCTTTGAGAAGTTTCCTTTCTACTTTCATTTTTAGGCTACTTCTAGACAATTATTTTAATGGGTTCCTCATGTGTTTGCTATTGCAGAGTTCACCAAGCAACTGTGTCATCCTAGCTTTAATTGTTGCTAAATCAAAGAGACCAGGTTCAGTGTAGCAATACAAAAATCGCAAGATAAACAGTGCAGCATCCACCTCTGCATTATTTTGGAGTATCTCTTTGGTAACATATTTACACCCAGGCACAGCCCTGCTCTAATGCTTCTGTTGCTGCTTAGTAACTATATCTTTACATTTTAATAAGTAATTCCTGTTTGTGCTAACAGCATTTAAAACATTGTTAAGTATTGCACAATTATAGTCTCTAGAACTGCAACTGCTTAACACTACACACATACATGTTTTTTGTGAGCTGCATATGAATATACAGTTTTACAACTGCAGTGGGTTCATTCTGGGTCCAAATACTGTTTTGTGTAACATCACCTATCTCATATTGAAATAAGTATTTTGACCTACACATAATTCTGTATAAATTATACAAAATAAACTTTGTATAATGTAATTGTATTATACACACACAAATATACAATATTATACAAATATAATGTATTTTATTGCATAAATAACATTTACAAAACTACAAACTAATCCTTGTACCCAGTTAAAGAAATACAACTACAGTACTTTTAATTTACAGCAGGCTAGAGGAAGCCAATTCCTTCCTCCTTGCCAACTGATTAAATTCTGACAGAATACACTCCCACTTCATCAGGTGTTTACTACTCTAGATTAGGACATAAAGTAATCTGTAATACACCTTAGTCTGGGGGAGGAGAGAACAAGTAGGGGAAAAAAATGTGTTACAGAAACAGGACCTCTGCTACTGGAAGTGACTTCTCCTTCCATTTAACCTTCTAGCATATATTTTCCATTTCAAGGTAAAGCTAGTATTGCTACAAGAAAAATATAGCCTACAATTTTAAGACTATATAGTGTATCTTAAATCTTGGATAATATGGATAGTATTTAACCATGTTCTTTCTCATTTATTACAGTAGTAATAAAGGAACAAATATGAACCCAGTAATAATTGTTTTTTAACTACCAGATCTGATAAGTATTTGTTAAGATATAAATTTTCACATTTCTAACGATGCCTTTTATTAATTTAGTGATATGAAAATGCATTGCCTAAATTTTTACTGAGCAAGTGTATTCTTCAGTTTAAAAAAAGTTGTGTAACATACTCATTTAAAAAGAAAGCATCCAGAAAATCATTAGTGGGTTCATATTTGTATATGAACAAATATTATATATTTTATATAAGACTGTGAACGTCTTAGTCCAGACTGGTTGAAACTCATTTCATTGCAAGTAGAAAAAGAAACATGGCTTTTAAGCTAGAGAGGACCATTAAATGAACAGGTGCAATGCATTATAGACTTTTACCCTTTGTGGATAACATTTTCTCATTCCTGTCCACCCACTCAAAAGGGAATCAAGCAAAAAGGATGCACATCAAACAATGACTGTTTTGGAAAATCTGGAGAGGACACACAGAATAGGCCACACACCATATATACACCACCCACATATTCCACTGAGGCCTCCATTACTTAGCTGAAGTAATGAAGAAACACTTTCAAGTTTCTGTTCCATGGGAAGAAGAGACAAAAGGAAGAATCTCAGCAAAGTCTGAAAATTTTCTTCACTTATATATTCATTTGGAATTAAAAAAAAAAAAATTACTTGTTACCTTTTAAATTCCTCAAAGTAATATCAAAGCTGTTCCAGGCCAAGCAGTTCTTATATTAATTTTTATATACCTCAATTGCTGTTTTTCACATGTACAAATGATAACAACTATACAAGCCCAGTTAACTGCAGACTGTCCAGGAATAGCATCAAGACCTATTTTATACAACATGCTAAGATCTAATGAAGAAGCAACCTAAAGAAGAAACTGGTCCTGATCTCTTTCTACCAGGAAGAAGAAGAAAATCTGAAAAGCAGGCCAGGAGACCTGGCCCAGTCCCAAAGAGACAGTATTTTCTATGAGTAATCTGGCCACTGCGGAGTAAATCTGAAAATGTCAAGCAAACGATCATTGACAATTACAGAAAAGTTTCTGGAACAAAGTGCCTCAAAGAAAAGCATACTCTACTATTCAGCAAGACTTGCCTTCCATCAGCAGGAAGAATGCTCGGTTTCAAAATCTCTCAATTTGAAGAAAGCTGTAGACATTTTGTTTCATATCAAATTAGTAAATTATTTGTATTATTATTATTAGCAAGTTTTCAAGATGGATTTTTCCTTCTGTCAAGACCACCATAGCAAGACAGATAGGCAGGAAAGGTAATCAGGAGCAAGCCAGATGAAATCTGGCACACTTTAGTCAGTATGCCACACAGTGTTCTTGTTTGCACTATTCTATGCAGTCTGAGATCTCTAAAGACTGCCTTGTAAGCCAATATACCTCCGTCCATGTCCCATCAACACAAAGATACATGTAGCATACTAACACACAGGATATGATGTTTAGCAAGAGTGAGATTTGAATTCCTGTTCCCAAATAGATTTCAACCAATACCTTAGACCATGAAACTAGATCTAGTAGATCTAGATTCCAATTTCTTTTAATTACTATTATTCATATTTCCTGCATGTTCCATAGACATGCTTACATTGTGTAAAGAGTACATATAGAGTTAATAATAATTTATTTCCAGCTTATGAAGGAAAATGATAAAACTTGCTTACTCACATATGGATAAGTATATTTGCACCAACTCTTCTCCATGTGCTCTGTCACTGAAGAATACAGGCAGAAGGTACTCATGGTCAATGTAATGCCCCAATCATCATTATATTTCTTCCCATGATAATCAGTTGCTTCTTTTCCAGTATCCACATCTTCCCTCTCCTATATTTCTTACATTTTTTTCCAAAATTTGTGCCAAGTTTTCACATTTACAATTGTTAATCGGCAGCCAGTGGCTCTCCTGTTCTGTTCCCTCATGATCTGAGGGGAAATGTTGATGTTGACCTGCAGGAACCATGGTTGTGATGTAGTGCTGTCTCTGAAATGCTCTTCCTGGGGATGTTTGTTTGGTTCTGCTATCTTTTCAGCAACTGGCGAAGTCATTTTTATTAGTCCTAACTTTTAGTGTGATGAATGGTTTCAATCTAGCTGGTGGGGGGGGGGAGGGGAGGGGAAGAGTTTTCCCACTTTCTGTTGTGACTATGAACACTTCTGCTCACTCACCAGCTTCAGCTTTCAAACTTTCAGAAGCATTTTGATGCAACCCCTTAAGCAGCCTCACTGTTGTCATCCTTGCAACATTCAGTACTCCCCATGAGCCAACCACTGCTCCCTACACCTGATCAATGAGCAAGTACAAAAACTGGCTTCCAGCAAGCTCCTCACCTACCTCTTCTCCATGATGCATTTTTGGTAGCAAGGGGAAAAAAGCCTTGTCACTACACAAGGAATAGGAACAAAGGTGCCACTGGACAGCAACTTTTGCACTGGGGACACAAGAGTACTCACCAGTTGAAAATGGCCATCTCCCCTATATTTTGAAATCAAAGTCCCAACACCCAGAAAAGAACAACTGGCCCAGCTTGGAGGGCAATGGGATTTACCTGGATTCAGGGACCAGAAGGTTGAGAGCTGAATGGTAACAACGCATAAGATCTGTCTCAAGTTATAGTAGGATTTAGGAGGCCATATGTCTTCTGCCACGTGAGGAAATATTTTTGAAAAGCTGCATAGTTTGCTCACTGAGCTGTACCCACACTAATCACTGCCTATTTAAATTCACAGAAAGGTAACAGTGCTGCACATGTTTTACATTTCGCATGGGAGACCACCAACAGAATATTTATTGTTTTGTAGAGGAGACAAAAATTGGATCTGACTGCTTGTGGTCACGGCAGCTGAGTACTTTCTGGAAAAAAGAAAAATAAAATCTATGTCCTATACAACCCAAAGGCTCAAAGAACATAGTAATGTTATGCAGTATCAAGTAATCCAGTCTCCCATTTGGAAACTTGTAATTTAAAAACAGAGGCAAACAGTTGTAAGGGTGCAGGGGGGATAACTACAAGAAGACAGACACAATTCTAAAATGTTTATTTTTAAGGTTTACTCTCTCATTAGACAGTGCACAGATTGCTCAGCCATTCCCAGCTTAATGTTCACATTCTCAATACCTTCCTCTCACAAGAGAATTCCATTCTAGTACAGTCTACCAGACACACTGCATTTTGATGTCATATGTCCTAAACAAAAGAAGTTGCTTCCTAACTTCATGATTCTATCAGCCCTAACCCCTCCCCTCAACACTTTTGTGACATCAATCATTTAACCTGGGTTTCAGAGGTCAGTGTACCTGCAACTACCAATTTTTCTTTTAAAAGAGTAGCTGCAGGACAATATTGGATATATTCTAGAAAGAACTTGTCCTGTCATGGATATTGCGTAAATTCAGTAACTGCCCCAGAGCAACAGTCAAACTTAAATTTGACCGCTTTTAAAATGCTATCATTTCTGGATGGAAGGAGGCATGGACAATTTCTTATGAATTTCTTATTTCTTATCTTATCACCAGGTAGCTCTCAAAGAGGGTTTGGTAACATCAGTTTCAAGTAGCATCAACTCTCCAGATTAATAAAGAGCAAAACATCTCTGTTAAACTCCACTTTGCTTCTGCCTGACTGAAATAAACCTCTCACAGATTCAGCTGGGGCAACACAGTAAGCGCCCATAGTAAATGAGGCCCCACAGGACAATATCTATGCTTGTGACATCACCTGGGTTAGCGGAAGCCAAATATTTAAGTGTTTCAAAATAAACTTCTATTGACAGACAAAGGTTAAAAGGAAATTGGCTGTACAGACATGAGCAACTGCTGGGTTTCCTTTAGAATTGTGTAATAAGTACCTTTGATGTAGTTTTTGCTAAAACTAGCCCCAGAAATCTGTTGAATTAGAATAATTCAAAATTAAATGCAATTTTTAATGAATCATCATTAACATCAAGTAATTACATCTGGCCTGTATAATTTCAAAGGACTGAAAGTCAAACAATGAATTAAAAAGGAAAATACCACAAAACATGTATTTTTAAATGAGGGAACAGTTTTACAAAACCAAACACATTTGAAAAGTTTGTATCTGAAACTGCATTATTCCCAAATAACTCCAAATGAAAAGTTAAAAGCTTATAAATTTCTTTCCCTTTCATTCTTCAATCCTCAACTAGTTTCACCATGGCTTTTTGATGTAAATAACAGCATTCTAAAAAGAGTTCTTAGGATTTATTTTCTAAACAAACAAACAAAGACTGATTAAATGCATAACTGGGAGTTTAAAAACCAAGTAATATGTCCCTATATAATCAAGAGAGTGTTCAGAAACTCTGGTAATATACCTTTAATTTACAATGTTAGGAAAAGTACTCCGAGACTGAAAAAAAAAAAATCTTTCCTTCTCTTTTGCACAGGCAGTCTAAACTAGGAACCAAGGATGTCCTTTCACAATATTACAGAATTACATGGAACCTTGTGAGGGAAAAGATGAGATAGTTTATAGAGGGCAAAAATAGAATTTGGAAGCAACCTGTGAAGCACAAACTGTCTGGAAAGAGATACAGAAATGCTTGCAAACAGGAAAAATGTATTTGCTTTAAATAACTCATGAGAATCAAGTGACCATATTCAGTATTTGCAAATACACTGCAAATTAATTCCTCACCTCACATACATTTTCCTTTTATGCCAAATTGCTGATCCTTCATTATTAGACCGGGTTCACATATCAAGCTATTCCATGGTTTGTTAAATAAGCCAAAAAGTACTACATGGGTGGAATTCTAAATTAGGACAAGAGAAATTTAGTTGTACCTAAATCTTTTAGACCATCTTATAAATCAGATGCTTCATAATCTGTTAAGGCTAATTAACATGCATGCAAATTTTCCCTAGAGAGCAATGATGTAAACATTACATCATTATAATACTGATGTGGAAGCCATCCCTATCAAAAACTTATAGGAGCATAACATTATAGAAATGTGTTCTTCAGCCCCAGGATGGTTCCTTTCTCTGTTTAAAAAAAAAAAAGGGAGTGAGAAATAAAATATGATGTTGCCTGAATGCTTTATATGCTTCTCATCAGCCGTCCTTCAGTTATTCTTGTTTAGAGCTATGGTTCGCAAGCAGGGTTAGGGTGAAGAAGTATGTGTGTTTATTTAGCAAGCCAAGAGAAAACATTCCTTTCAAGTGGGAACGAGAAACTTGTTAAGGAGTTTAAATTCAGGACAATCTCATCCCAATTTTTAGGGCACTTCCACTGCTGTTTTATACAAATACGCACATTCTTTTCTGTCTCTCAAGTATAAATGATCACAGTAACGAGGGAATTGCTACACTATGCAAGGTAGCTCAATGTCCACAGACCAGAATGCACAGAAAGGCTTGTTTCAGCATAGCTCATGTTTATACTGATAGGCTACATGTGCTTTGCTTTTGTTGATATGATATGTAAACTCTTGCTTAAGTAGGATTGGTGTTACTTTCATGTAACACATTACTTTCATATTCATGGGTGGGTCTCCAGGACATCATTTCACAGATGTCTGACAAGAGATATCTCTAAACACACATAATTGGTGGTAATACAGAAGGCCTTGCTGAGAGTAGGCATAATCAAGGATTTGCCACACCAAGAGGGTTGTGCACATCCCTTCTGGGGGGGGGGGGGGTGAGAAAAAAATCAGGGTTTACACATGTGCATGTCCCAGAAATGATCCAAAGCTCCTACTCTAACAGGATAATGTATAACTGCCCGGTTATTATGCTGGTCTCTTGGTCAACCACTACTGAATAAGTTAACTTAGAAGGTGACATGAGAGGTCCAACCCATTTGCAGACCTACCCCTAGTATCTGGGTTGTTTAGATATGTACTTCTTACCAAAATGCAATACAGTCAACTTGCTCCTAAGTGCTGTTTATTCGCTCAACGCCTATGCTTTGTATTAGCAAATGGCAGTCTTACTCACAGACCTTTGAGAATGCAAAGTGGAATTTATAGAAAACTACAGAAATGGTGATACATAAATGAGTTAGTATTTCTCGAACAAAATGTACAGTATAGTCAAGAACCAAATGAAAGTAAATACAAGATTTCCAGAAAGGTGACATTAGCTAAGTCTAAGAAATTATATTAAATTTCCTAGCAGCCAGCTTCTCTATAAGAAATATGCACACAAAATACCAACAACATATTTAAAAAGTACTTTACTACAATGTCCTGGCTAGCAAAATAATATTTTGCCTTTCCTTGCCAGGTCTGGAAGCTTAAATTATTAAAAAGTCCTGATTGCATCCACCAAAGATTTTTTAAAGAATTCGTACATGAGATTGCTGACCTGCTACCAAAAATAGGTGATTTGTCCTTCAAATCAGGCTAGTGCCTAGAAAACTGGGAAACTGCCAATGTGACACCAATTTTTAAAAAGAGGTCTAGGAGCAATTGGGAAAATTACAGACAGAAAGCTTAATATCTGTAGAAACAGTAATCAATAAAAAATAACCAAAAACTAGAAAGAATAAACTTTGCTGAAGGAAAATTGCCATGGATCCTGTAAAAATACACCCTGGTTCGCTATCTGTTAGAATTTCTTGAGAGTGACAACAGGCATGTGGATGAAAGTGACCCTGTCACCACTCCATACTTGGATTTTCAAAAAGCCTTTCACAAATTCCTAACCAAAGGTTCTTAAATAAATTTAACTATCATGGGATAAGAGAACCTGTAATTTTATGGGTTGCTAACTAATTAAAAAGGGAAAGCAAAGAGGACAAATAAATAAGCAATTTTCTCATTGGAAAGAAGGGAGAACTGAAGTCCACTAGAATCTGTTCTGAAACTGGTGGTTTTTAACTTGTTCATAAATATTCTTAACTTAGGAGAAAGTAGTGAGCTGGCCAGTCTGTGGATAAAACCAAACTATGCACAAAATTATTGTGAAGAACTCCAAAATAATTTCTGTAACCTGGATGAATGGTCAACCAAATGGCAAATAGAGTTCAATCAGTTGTATAAAATTCATCCTAAAGTGTAAAGCTCTGTTTGTGACATACCAATTAGATTGCCTCTGCTGGTACTGTTTGTTACTGAACTGAAACACACATGAGAAGTCAGCATTTATCACAAATACTGAAGCCAGACAAGAATTCCAAACTATAACAGGAAATGACCTATCTCTAGTTATCATTTGTTTGCAGAGAGTAAAGCTCAATCCTTTGTTATTCCAAACTGGACAAAGCAGTTGTCAGCATTAAAGCTAGGACTTTCTAGCAGATTGGGTTCAATTAAGCTTATATGAAATAAAATGAATAAGCAATTATACAGAAGTTTTAAATCTAATGAATACTCTAAGCTTCTGTTTTGCCAAGAGTTAACAAAAGGGCCTTTTAAAAAATCATTCTAATATTTGGATGTAAATGCAGATCCTTTGTTATGCTTCCCTTGTGATAGGAGTTAAAACTTCTATGAAGCTTGATTTAGCACTTTAAAGGAGTAAGCATTTTTAATACTATCTCAACCAGTAAAGTATCTTGAGTTTCTGGTGAAAAATATGGAAAGGGCAAAAAAGAGATTTCCCAGATCCTACCTATCCTATAATGCAGTAGAAGATTATTATGGTATCACACCATCACTACGTATAACTACTTTGCTAGCTATCTTTATATTTAGAAATGATTTACAATTTAAAAAGCTATAAAACATATCCAAAGACTACAGTTCATATCAACCACACATTCTGTTAAGCAGCAAACAGATAACTACTATAGATAAAACATTTACCCAAATTTTTGCCTGTACAGATTGGGTTCAGACATAACCTCAATCCATTTGTGGATTGCATTAAAATACTGACTTGCACAAAGGCACGTAACTAAGCAAAGATGAAATTATCATGAGAGAGAATGCACAAGCCCAAATGATGAAGAATATACTATATTAGAGATTATTAGAGCATTTATCTTCCAGTGGTGGTTGTCTTTGTGACTCCAGAACCCTGCAAACCATTACTCATGCCCTTCTTTATTGCACCCTCTATTAGGATATAAGGAAGGAACTTAAAGACCCATTACTTCTATGGTTCCCAGGGAGAAATGATTTATTCTATGTTACTATTGCTTGCAGACCTGAGTCCAAATGTAACTAAAATAGTCACAATGTTTTCTATATCACTATTTAGATGAGAACTAATTCCATCATTGTAGCTTTATCAAGTGTTAACCCAATTTTATTTATTTAAAATTTGATTGTGTGATGGATTTTACTGCATTTCATTTTAATTGTATTTATTTAAAATGTGGTTATGTGGTGGAATTTACTGTATTGCATTTTAATTGCATTTATTGATTGGCTAATGGCTATAATAAATTTGCTGCAGTGAAGAATGAACAGTCCTTTAGATGTTGCTAAACACAGTCATCAGCCATAGCCACAGCCAAATGGTCAAGAATATATAAATTTCACTTCACAGGATGGGCAATAACACAAAGTTGGTTATAAATGTATGATAGTGGTTTTGAGGTCTTGAAATAAATTCAGAGAAATCTGGAACAAGTGTTACATCATTCCTATACAGAGTACTCTCTTAAAAGAACAATTCTACCAACCAATGCATTCAGGCAAGACAATTTAGAACAAAGTGAAGAAAATTCCCAAGCAATACTTATTTTAAAGCATTAAAGAGTCAGACATGGATTGAAAATACAACTCATCCATATGAGCCAAATCTCAACAATCTACTCATTCCAGATGTGTTTGTGGAGCTCAATGTGACACAAAAAGCCCCAACTCTCACACCCCAAACTTCAGAAAGCAGAGGAAATATAGGTTGTGCTGATATCTGAAGCAGAGAATGTGGCCTGAGCATAACAGAGCATTCATGGCATACTCAAAATTTGTATGGAAGAAGTGGCAGGGTTATTGCCATTAAAGAAAACTACTGATAGGTGAAAGAGCCTGCATTTCCCTTTCCAGCCCAATCAGAAGCTATACACTGCTTGTTGTATCCCTTTTCTATATATAGTATTTGGCTGGATCCAGAAAAGAATCAGAGAATGCTGTTTTCCTGTAGTCTTCTTCCATTGACCCTTTCTACATTGTGGTTTCTCTAGTAATTATGCTCAGGTTACCTTTAAAAGTTTCACCGTGCATGGGAAAATAAAGACCAAAAGAATGGCCTAACAGAAATCAACTGTCTGATATAGTAGGTAAGCCAAATTGGGGCATAGAAGGGATGGGAAAGACAAATAGATGAATTCAAGTGTGATTAATTATGTCAGGTTTTCATTTTGTCCTGCTGATTGACATAAAGCCAGAGTTCCTTGCATTCTTCTCCTTAGAAACTGTTAAATTCTCAGAGAGTGAAACATCTGGATTTTCTGTCTGGTGACTCTAATTCAGCACCATATATTCATTCTTACTATATCCATTCAACATTTCAGCTTGATTTAAAAAAGGCTGTCCTCTTTCCAACAGTTTGCACTGTTTGGAAATGCTGCTGTTGCTGCTGCATAGTTTCTTTAAAAACCACAGGACAATCAATGTGAAAAGATTTATACAAATATTTGGCCTTTGCGTAAATTTTATCTGTGCTTGTCTAATAAATGAGCAAAAAAGATTCTGGAAACATCAATTATGTTGTCTACACTAAGGGACTTCCAGAACAGATCTTTCTTAGGCAATCTCCCTGTTTCATTCGCAGCATTTATGGTGAATTCCAGGTAATCTCTCCTTATACTTGAAATCCTCCTGTTTTCCCTTTGTTTCTTCCTGCAAAAAATTACAGTAAAGAGGGAACAACGTAATACCTGTATAATGTCCTTTGGATGATAGCACTAGGAATCACCCAGCTGAAGCTTCACGGTTTTAATAATATGTTACACTAGAGCAAAGGTGCACAATTTGAAATCCCAGGGTTACATGCACATTCCCAAAGCCATAGATGCCATCTTTAGTGTCCCTTCAAAATGAGGCAGTAATAATAGCACCTGAATTTAATTTTATGCAAATTAACATTTTACCTTAGTCCTTCCCACTTTGTTCTGTTTACCCTGTTTAGTTATTTACGTATGGCCTTGATGTACCAAACAGCAGCCAAGCACAGCGCTCAGGCTGGAAAGGATTATACACTCCTGCATTAGACAACCTCATCTTCTGTAATGAACCTGAAGTTGTTGCTATTATTACCCTCAGAGGGCAGTTGATTGGAAACGTAAGAGAGATCAAGATCCTCAGTTCAGTCTGGATTTTCAGCATACTGGTTTAATCCAGTTCAAAAGGAAGTTTATGTAATTTCATACAGAAAGTGAGAAAAAGGCACCTGGGTAATTAAGGACCACTTTCTCTGCCCAAGTTTGGTACACCCAACTCAAGCCTCTGAGGAGAATGTGCTGGTGATTCCCCACTTCCATAAGGTAAAGGGGGATGAAGGGTCATAGAGACCCCTTCTCTGTGGGTGTACCTGCATTTGGAATAGCTTCCCCCCAGTAACTCAATCCGACCCTAGTCTACTTGTTTTCTGTAAGTTGTTAAAAACTGAGTTATTTTGGAGAGCCTTGGAAGAATGTGTTGGTGCCATTAGACTGAGCAATGGTGTGATATTGCTTGTTTTTATCTTTTACTGTGGATATTTTACTTTTTCTTTATGTATCTTTTGATTGCAGCAGAGTACAAATTCAGTAAATAAATATTTTGAGAAAGGAATACTTTCTCTCCAAAGCCCCTCCCCCCATACATACACATATGCACTTTATGGGAGAGTAGAATCCTAAAGTATCTGACTCATCATAAAAGTTAGGTTTTGACATCTCATTATTCAAAATATCTTTATTTTAAAGATTTGCAACAAATGAAAAAATGCTGTTATTTGATTAAGCAGGGAGTCTGGAGATACAACACACAATTTTTTCACCAGCTTGTTTATTAATTAGGAAGTAGATTTTTTCCCACTCAGGGAAAAAAAGGCAGCTTCCCATCCATATCCATGGAAAAGAAATAACAAGTAATGTTATAATTTTTGGCATTCCAGAGTACTTTCATAATTTCCAGTACAATTACGAGAACTATTGTTCCATGAATCCAGATTTCCAAGCCTAAGCTATGGCAATTCTGGTGACTTCATGTGCTCCATCACCCTCTCTCCTTTATAAAAAAAACTGAAAGCGATTTCTTAAGAGGATATAGTTTAGTGAAGCAGACATTGGCCTCACTTTTTATAGCAGAACTTGCCACAACATCAGAGAAACTCATAAGCAATGTAAGTTTATCACCATAAAAAAGGCTGCAATGAATTATTCAAATAATGTTTTGTTATGCAGATAGCAGCATAAAGCATTGCATCAGGAGAATACTGACAGCTTTATTGGCAGAACCTAATCAGCAGGATAAAGGATATTGGACAGGCTAAGCCCCTTTCAGTTTCAATGTGCTAACAAACTAACTGGGGAAAAACAAAACCACCATACTTTTCAAACAAATCACTTGGGAAGGAATAGGAGACAGGATTTATGAGTTAAACATCATTAAACCCAGTTTTATACTGAAGAGGAAACAAGTAAGAGTTTTAAAGGACATAGATCTTCCTCAACAAAGATGGAAGGAATACACTGGCTGTGAGCCAGTTGGGAAAAGACATATTAAAGTACTATCTGAAAATAAAGTCTGTTGAATCCATGTGACAAGAAGGTGACAAATCAGCAGCTGCCTTTCAATGACCTGAGAGTCTCTTGAAATGACCTTTTAAATTTCCAAAAAAAGATACAGCGCAGGGAACAATTAGGCTTGTAAAGTCAAGTACATAAAAAAGCTGTACAGTGGTACCTCGGTTCACGAACTTAATTCGTTCCGCGACTCTGGTCACGACCCGAAATGGTCATGAACCAAATCAAATTTCCCCATAAGGTTCAATGTAAATACGGTTAATCCGTTCTGATCCCAATTTTGGTCGCCAACCGATTTCTGGTCATGACCCGAGTCAAATTTCCCCATAAGGTTCAATGTAAATACGGTTAATCCGTTCTGAACCATATGTTTTGGGTTTTTTTAAACCGCAAAAATATGACACAAAGTACAGTACGAAGAGAGAGAAAGCTAACCTTGCTCGACGCGACTCCCGGCGTGGAGGACAGGAAGGCGGGTGGGGAGGCGGTTACTGCTTGGAGGGAGAGTCCCCCTCCCTACAGGAAGCCGTGACCACGTGTCACGGGAGGGAAAATGGCCACGGTTACTGCTTGGAGGGAGAGTCCCCCTCCCTACAGGAAGCCGCGACCACGTGTCATGGGAGGGAAAATGGCCACGGTTACTGCTTGGAGGGAGAGTCCCCCTCCCTACAGGAAGCCGCAACCACGTGTCACGGGAGGGAAAATGGCCACGGATCCTGTTCGTAACCCGATCCAGCGTTTGCGAACGGAGGCAAATTTTTGCGGCCGGAGCTGTTCGTGAACCGAATTGTTCGTGAACAGATGCGTTCGTGAACCGAGGTACCACTGTACTTGGTTTTGATTTGATAGACAAGCTTGTGCAGTTTATAGGCCAACATCCATGTGTTTTACTTTTTCAGCTCAACAGTTCCTAATTAAGCCCTTCAGATACCACCATTTGGGGTCCAAGCATAGATTCTCTCACATGCTCTCACGTGTTGAAAAGGAGCTGCCATTATCTTACATAATAGCATGGCTTAAATTGATATGCAGTAAAACTTTAGGTAATACATCCTTTGTGCACACTTAAGCAGAAACCCCAAATTTCTGCAGCATTTGGAATTCTTGACTCTAAGTATTTATGGCATGCGCTGGATTCAATCTGCCACATTTTAGCTATTGCTACACATCTGGTCATAAAAGGGGCTAAAAGGTACAGCTAGACAGGATACTTTCTCCTTCCCCCTTACAACATGTCAAACGTTCTTAGAATGACAGATGTTTGCGCAGCCTTCTAGCTTTCATTCAGCGATGCTCACCACAATGCACTGCCACTGAATTCTTCAGACCTCTGCCTATTTCTCAGTAGGAACTTCAGCTCATGAAATCTTTCCAAACCTGGATTAGACATTAGAATTAACACACACGTGCATTTCCAGCAGTGGAGTCAGACAGGCAGAAGGACATTCCTGCCCTTTTCCAGCTTCATTCCTAAAGTATGTTTTTAAGGGCTTGGCAGGGAAAAAGGAATAAGAAGTGATTCTTAATATAGGCAGACCAATTCTATCCATTATAGAAAAGTTGCATTAGCCTAGGAGCCAAAAAACAGGAGTCTGGAAGCACCTTTTCAGACTAGCACTTTTTTTTAAATGGCATAAGCCTTCGTGAACTACAGCTCACTTCATCACATGCTATTCTATCCAAGTTTCTTTACAGCAAACTCTGAATTAAATAGCACTTAC
Source organism: Liasis olivaceus (assembly GCA_030867105.1). Taxonomy (NCBI): domain Eukaryota; kingdom Metazoa; phylum Chordata; class Lepidosauria; order Squamata; family Pythonidae; genus Liasis; species Liasis olivaceus. The sequence continues at coordinate 66,303,925 of CM061349.1, forward strand.
TCCAAAGTATGCACAGGACTGCTATCTATAAAACTAGATTACACTACTCTTGTTTTAAAAAAATATTTTTTATGAGGGGGAAGGAGCATTTGAGGATTGTAAATTTAATTTAGCATATTCTTCTATCATAAATGAATTAAAACACAGATTTCTATCCATAAAGCCAGAATCTACGGCATCACAGTGATTATGGAAGATCTAATTTTTAAACCAACGTTTATTTAATCCTCATTTGGAACATAAAACACAAAGTCCTAATGATTTGTTTAGACTGCATGATAATTCCTTGTTCCATGCAAATTTAACAAGAGAATGCTAAATTATAACTTAACCATATATTCACTATAGCAGAATTTTGGTCCCTCAAATTGTTCCCCGATATTTTATTCCTGGGATTAAAACCACAATGTTAAAAAACAAGGCTGAAAAACCCTCAGAGCCCCCACATTCCCCTTCCTATATAACTCTCCCACTTTCTCTACAAGAACCGCTTTTCATAACAGTAAAAGGCCATTTTTCAGACACTGTGGCTCTGAAGAGGGCGCCTAGTTTGAAAGAAAACAAAGCGTGTAAATTATTTTTTCCATTAGTACCAAATATGTATTTGCATGGAGAGGAAGGCTTTTTTTTTTAAAGTTCAATAGGCTCAAAAAAAAAAAAAAAAACAGCTTCCAAGCCACTATTTAAACAGCAGAACGCCTGTCAAGAAGGGAGTAAGTAAAACCAGATACAATGGTTAGCGTGAAGAGAGTTAAATTAGAAAAGCTTGTTTAAAGCACCCTCCTCCCGCACCAGCAGGAACAAGACGGGCGGCGGGGATACACTCACCCTGGGGCCCGTAGTTCTGTGGAGATGGACCTGCGCAAGAAGCAGCATTTGCAGCAGCAGCAGCAGCGAGAGCAAGCGAGCAGTCACGAAGCCCCAAAATCTAGCAAGCATGGTCCCTTGGGGAGCCTCGAGGCGATCCGCCGCGCGACAGCGGATCAAGGTGTTAATTCTGAGGGGGCTTCGACTTGCTTGCTTGCTTGCTTGCTTGCTTCTTCTTCTCCTTTTAAAAAACTGCTATCCGGGGAAACCCGAGCGCTGGCGACTTTGTCCCCCCGCCTCACACCTCTGTGCGCACAGTAGAGCGAGGGCGTCCTAGCCCTCCAGCCGCAACAGGTTAAATGCTCCAGCCTGGGCCATGGGGAGGCAGGGTTCCCATTATAAACCCCAGGGCCGGGCAGGGCGGGGCCAACTAGGGCCAGGCCGGGTGACTGACAGGCCGAGGCATCTTTCCCAGCCTCCCCGGGCTTCTTACCCCCGGCATAACCCTTGGAGCGACGGGCATGGTCCTTTCCTCTCCCCCCTGCCCGCGCCTCAGATGGTACATCTTATAAGAGTGCCTGTCCAAGAAAGCCTCAAGAACGTGCTTTCTTACTTCTGTTCTGGCTGACCTAGTGCCTGTTTTTTCCGGTTTTATCCTAAACACGAAAGTAAAAGGTTTACTCACCCAGTTTTCTGGGTTTACGTGACACGCCGAGCCGCAAACTAATCTCACATATGCTGATTTTCCTAGGCTTAAAGTATGACTGGCAGAGCCACCTTTTCAACAAATACAAATCACATCCGGGCCAGAGAATGTTGACCTGGATCTGGGAAAAAAATCCTCCGTGATTGCGGCAGGGATGGGCAACCAGTCGCCTATGCGCTAATTTTAAAAGTTGTGACAAAAGCATTCTGTTCCTGCTCTGGAAGCTATTAAGTGAGGAGAAAGAGGAAATGGGAGTTAAAAAAAAAAAGTAAAGAGACAAGGAGTTGACCTGCTTGCCTGGCTTGGTCCTTGTTAATTACTGGTTTTGGCATTTCCCCACCATTCACTGGTGACCTCTGCAGATACCTCTGGAGGAAATGTAACATAGGGTCGGCTTTTCAGAAGCCTCCTTTGTATGTAATAGTACTAAACAGAAAGCATCCTAAGTGTGCATCAGTGCACACCTCGCTGGTGGGATGCAGGCAGCAACTGTAATGTAGAGAGTAGAGAATCTAGCTTTCGTTGAAAAGCGAGATCCTGCTAGGAGTAAAACTGGGCTTCAGAGGTTCTTGTGACATACTGACCAAAATATGTCAAACTTCGTTGATATTGTCCTTACTGCTTGTTGGGAATCTGGCATGGGTATGACTAAGGCTGATAACCAAGTCTAGACCTTCTCTATTTTACTTATGTGAAAGCCTCAGTTGGTCAAAGCCATGAGGGCTTGCAGAGGTCAGTATGTGCAGGCCCATCTGGTGATGGCCAGGCTATATGACAGACCGCAAATTGGAAAATAAGAGGAGGGAATGGTAAAAGACATGAATTAACAAATGATATGAAAGAAAATCAGTATGTTGTGTGAGACTATATATGGAACAGATCATTATTTTGGTAGTGTCAAGAGTATATCTTGGGAAAAAATGGACATAAAAAAAGGAAAGAAATGAAACATCTAGAGTAAAAGTAGAATAACTGCAAGAAGAGAGTATCTTCCTATCCCAGGCAAAGAGGAGAATGGAAAAAAATAACAAAATTTGTCATACAACTTCAAAAGCATTCTTACATACAAGAGTTGCAATACTAATGGATTCAGGGAGGAAATACTATTTATTTTTTTATTTTTATATTTGAAATTTGTCACTGCCCATCTCGCTGTGGGGTGACTCTGGGCAGTTAAATTTTTTTTTTTTAAAAAAAAAGTTAAAAATTAAAAATGTTAAGAGTTAAAAATGTTCAAAAAATTATTTTTTAAAAAAATGTTTTATTTATTTATTTATTTTGTTCAATGTAGGTGCCACTAGAAAGAGTCCAAACCAACTCTTGGCAGCTCACAATATCATAAGCAATAAAAACACAATGCAAGACAAAACAGTCTGGGATCTGGTTGCTCAAGTCCAAAACAGGCCAAATCCAACAAGGGGTGCGATCCACCTTAAGCCAAGGCCTGGGAGAACAACCAGGTCTTCAAGGCCTTATGGAACATCAACAGGGTGAGAGCCACACAGGAGGAACCTCATTCCAGAGGGTGGGCACCGTGACAGAGAAAGCACGCTTCCTGGGTCCCGACAGATGGCATTGTTTAGTTGAAGAAATCCAAAGTGTGCCAACTCTGCCAATGTGTACAAGGAAACTACAGTTAACAAAACTGTTTGCTAAAAAGTATAATATTGAGAAAAATAGTATAGTGATGGAGAATTAGCATCAGTAGAACAAAGGGCTACACAAGGGATCAACCTTTGCAGTACCACGACCATGACCCTAGTCTTGCTGGGCTTTTTCTGCCAGGCAGCCTGAAGGAACTAGGCTCCTAGAGTTGGAAAGGGCCATTTAGGCCAACCTCTTACTTACTACAAGAATCAAAACTAAAATATCCCTTATTCAGCTTCTGCTTGAACACATCCAGAATATTACTTATTCCACTGGCCCAACTGTTTCTATTGTTAGGAATTTTTTCCTAACATTTTACTGGAATCTTCTCTTTGTATAACTTAAGACCAATTTTCTGCATCTGGCAGACTGGGGAGATAGAGAACAGGTCTTGGTGTTCTGCTGTATGATATCTCTGGATATTTTCAGGAGTGTTATTATATCCCATCTCTGTCTTCTCTTCTTGAGGCTAAATGAACCCAGTTCCCTTCATTCCTTGTCTTAAAACTTAGTTTCCAGATTCCTTATCACCTTGTTACATTTCTCTGAATCTGCTCTAGAAATGAACATAATAAATAACATAAGCCTAATAAGCAGAATCCTATTTAGCCCAAAGGAACTAGATGTATTACTTTCTCTGTGTTAGAAACCATGCTTTCATTAATGCAGCCTAAAATGATCATTTGGCCTTTTTTACAGCTATATCACACTGATGAATGTCCGTTTGCAATTAACTAGCCTTTCAAGATCCTTTTCACATGTATTGTACAACCTAGGTCATCTCATCTTATATATCTTCCATTTAATTTCTTTTTCTCACAAGAAGAACTTTGCACTTATTTTCTCTAAATTATGTTCTCTATATTTTCAGCCTACTTTTCTAGCCTATTAATATCATTTTGATTTTTAAAATGTCTTCCACTGTATTAGCTAGAGGTGTCACCTGTAAACGTGATGTTCTGCCCCCTTCTTTGCCTTGGTCATTAACAAGAAGTATTGAAAAGTACCAGATCCCAAACCAAGCCTGCAGCATCCCACTTAATAAAAGCTGTAAGTCATTTAAAGGCTCTTGACCCAGTAGTATCTTTACCAGCATTCACATATTTTATTTCTTTATTGTTTCATTTCAATGTATATGGCCGCCTGCCTTAAATTCATGACTGGATGGCTAACAACAATTAAAAACCATATAAAATATTTAATAATATAATTTATTAATATAATGGAAAACCGTTGCTGAGTCCACTCTGAGTTTGGTTTCTAAACCAGTTGTAAATTCACCTAATAGACAAGCCATCCAGCCAGTGTTCAATTAGTTTCCTGATCAAAACATTATGAGATATTTATCAAATATTTTGCTGAAAACAAGATATATCCACAGTATTCCCCAAAAAACATTAAGAAAATTATCTACTTAAAAATGAATTAAAATTAATCTGATAAAATATTTTTGGCAAACCCAAGCTGATGCTTAGTAATCACCATGCTGTTCTCTAGAAGCTTAGTGAGCAATCTCTGTTTATTACTGGCCTCAGCTTCCTCTTCTATTTAGCTGTGCTGGAAAATTGTGCACAACATTGTCTGATGTTCCTTGAAAATTAATGGCTATATATATAATTATGATTCTAACAGTGAATCATTGATAAGACCTAACTCACGTAGGACATGCTAGAAAAAATCAATATTGCTATTTTCACTTGCCTTTGTTATAGCTAAATTAAGCTCAGAAGAACAGGTAGGCAGTACTTGCGACCACAAACATCACTACACATTTGTCAGATTTGATTGATTATGTGCCATCAGGTTGGTGTTGACTCTTAGTGACCACATAAATAGATTTTCTGCATGACAGTCTGCCCCTAACCTAGTCCCTCAGGTCTTCCAATGGTGCACCAATTGCCACTGTAACTGAGTCCATCCACCTTGCTGCTCTCATCCTCTTCTCTTTTCTTCCTCCTTTCCCAGTATTAGAGCCTTTTCCAGAGAGCTGGGTCTTCACATAATGTGTCTGAAATAAGATAATTTGAGCCTGGTCATTTGTGCCTTAAGTGAGAATTCTAGATTGATTTGTTTACTTAGCTGTCCATGGTATTTTCAGGAGTCTTTTCCAACACTAAAGTTGAAAAGTGTCAATACTCTTCCTATCCTATTTCTTCAAAGTCCAACTTTTACTTGCATAGAGTGTCACAAGGAATACTAGTGCTTGCACAATTCTGATCTTTTTAGGTATAGACACATCACGGCATTTGCATATCTTTTCCAGAGTCTTTACGGCTGCTCTACCAAGTGCTAATCTGCAGCGTATTTCTTGACTGCTTGTTCCTTTACTGTTTATTGTTGAGCCTAAAAGACAGAAGCTATCCACTACTTCAATATGTTCATTGTCAATTCTTAGGCTGCTTGCTGTACCTGTTGTCATTAGTTTGGTCTTCTTTATATTTAATTTTAGTCCTCCTGACCTCGGAGTTCTTTGGAAAGATTGTCCTTGTTTTTCTATGCTTGTTTTCATCTTAAGTGTCTTTAGAGGTATAATTCTAATACTGCTTCATGTCTCTTCTAAAAGCTCTCTGAAATCCTTTGTTAAGTCTCTTCCTGAAATCTTTCTCTTTCTTGGTTTTGGCTCCTCTTCTCCACTTGGCAATTTCCACCATTTTTTCTGACATTCAGTTTGCTTTATTTTGTTTCTTGTTCTTGGACAGGTTTGTTTGTTTGTTTATTAAATTTATGTGGCCACCCATCTCACAAAAGTGCTTTGGATGGCGTACAATAAAATCAGCAATTAAAGACATTCTACAAAAATGACTTAAAACAATTAAATGTAAATAAAAACAAGATCATGAGAGAGAATGCATCAGAACATTACATGTGATACAGCCAGCACATGGGCTCCCTGTTTCCAGGGGATCCTCAGGCCTGTTGAAAAAGCCACATTTTGAGGGATTTCTAGAAGGTCAAAAGTGTTGGGGCTGACTTCAGTTTTCACATTCTGGTTCCCTATCAATGAGGTTCAGGACTTCATAGGGATTTCTGATGTTCTCCATGAAAATATTGGGTATATGGTCAAGATCATATCATGGAAATTGGTTGGCTTTCTTCTGCTGCTTGAGTTTAACTTGGAACTCGCACATGAGCAGTTAATGATCTGTTCCACAGTCAGTCCCTGGCCATGTCTTTACTGAGCCAGGGACTGTTTCTTTACTGTTATAACTGAGCTCTTCCATCTCCTTGTATTAATAATATAATCAATTTGATTTCTGTGTACTCCATCTGGTGTTCTCCATGTATTCAGGTATTGTTTTGTTGATGGAAACCTGAGTTGGAAATGAAGAAATCAGTGGATTGACAGAAACTGGTAAGATGTTCTCCTGCTTCATTTCTGTTTCTTAGGCCATGTAGTCCAACTATATTTTCCTCCTTTATGTTTCCAACTTTGGCTTTCTAGTCTTCAGTCACAAGCAGCATGTCTTGCTTGTATGTTCTGTTGATTTCAAACTGAACTTGATCATAAAACTCATCAACCTCCTCTTCTTCTGCATCAGTGGTTGGAGCATAAACTTGGATGATCATCATATTAAAGGGTTAATATGAAGTCTAATTTATATTATTTAGTCATTGATTGCATTGTAGCAAGCACTGTTCTTGCTATACCCTTCCTTACTATGAAAGCAACACCATTCCTTCTTTGCTTGTTGTGTCCTGAATAGTAAACGTTGTTATCATCTGACTGAAAGTGATCGTCTCAATTTTCTGATGCCTAGGATGTCAATGTGTAGTCAATTTGTTTCATCTTTCTTCGTGTTGATTTTTCCCATGCTTCTTATGTTCCATCTTCCCACCATAATTCTCTTTCTGCTGTGGATTTTTTTTCCCTTGTGGCAACATTAGCACCATTAGACATCCTGCAGCCTTTAATATAGCCAAGTCATAATAACCATTAGTACTCCAAAAGATCCTCAGCTCTTCCTCAATGGCAATTGAATGTCATCCAACCTGAGGGCCCATTGTCCAGCATATATCACCAATCACTTTATATTGTCTTTCCATGTGGTTTTCTTGGTAAAATACAGGAATAATTTACCACTGCCTTCTCCTGCACAATATGAAATGATGCCTTTGCCACTGTTACTGAAATGATATTCTGTCTCCAGCATCTTCCTATATTACTGCTGCCCAATATAGGTCCCTGCTTGCCCTTGCTGAGCAGCTGGGATGACCTTCAAGCCTTGGGTAACCCTGCTGGGATTGTGTACTTTGCCATGCACTCCTGGCATTCTTCACTCATCCGTCTCAGGAACACCCACCACCACTACAATGAGGCAGCCCAGCAGGACTTGAGGGGGTTACTATAGGACTTAAATTGTAATTTATTGAGTTGGTAAACTGTCCTCAATTAGAGAGCAAATCAATTTGCTGATATTCTATGTTTCTCATGTTACTGCATTTTGAAATCCACAGGTTTGGAGTCAGGACAGTCATCTTAGATACTTAGCCTCTCCAGCTGGAAACCAAATGCTGGGAAGCATGCATGTTGATGTGCATTCCTCTTGAAGTAGAGGCATCACAGAATTCTCGTTTCTGACATGTGTTCAGCAACCAGTTTCACTGTTGGATTGTACACAGTAGCATGAGAGCACCAGGGGTGTCTCCAAGGCCAGGAATGAAGTTTCCATGCACAAGGTAGGTCACCAAATAAGTGTTCACACCGTTGTAGGACAACATCATTCTATTTTAATACAACTTGGAGCTATCCAAGGTTCTGTTTCCTTTGCTTTTGCCTTTTCTCTCTTCTCTGAAGGCCTCATTAAGATCTTTCCTGACTTCCTTTCTGAACCTCAAGTAGCCGTAAAAACATAGGATTCCCTACAGTCAAGCTCAACTCCTGGTGACTGCATGGACATGACCATGTTTTTTAGTAGCAACAATATACAAGTGGTTTGTCTTCTAGGATGCTTTCCAACATTTTTGTCTAGCTTACAGCTTGGGAATCCTTGGTGGATTCCCATCCAAGTAATGACAGAATCCAATTCTCCTTAGCTGCTGAGCCCAGGGGAGGTTGGCCAGATGCTGTCACATGCTGAGAACGCCAAGTAGTAGATCATGCCAATAAGAAGTTTTCTACATTGTTGCTAAATTGTCTTTCTGCATTTACTAATGTACAGCAATGCAGTATACTCTCTTTTCATAGTTTAGTTAATGAATGAATGAGTAATTTGGGCATTTGCATTGCTTGACATAACAGATGGGACTGAAGTGACCTAGCTATTCCAGTTGAGAAAGGAATATATTTGTGAATATATGGTGTGTTGACTCCCTGCACACATCCTGTGATTGTAGGTGTTGGGGAAATTATAGGAAAGGATGTCACTTCTGGAAAGGTGTCTGCTGGGTGTGAATTATTTAAAAACAAAATGTGCTAATTTCTTCAAAAGAAATATTAACATATGAAACATGAATCAATTAATAAAAAATATGAATTTAAATAAATAAAAGTATAAGACTGATTAATCCACATAAACCATGGCAGCAGCAGTGTGAGAATATCCATATTGTACATGCAATGGAGATTTTACATTTCATGGATAAAAGCTCATTCCTGAAACTGATCCCATGACCTAACCCTGCAAGCAATATTGCAAACAAACTAAGCCTTGAATGAACTCCAGAGTTTTCATAAAAACAGATCTACAGGTGAAACTCGAAAAATTAGAATATCGTGCAAATGTTCATTTATGTCAGTATGGCAACTCAAAAGGTGAAACCAATATATGAAATAGACGCATTACATGCAGCCTTACTTTGGTATAATTGTGATGATTATGGCGTACAGCTTATGAAAACCCCAAATTCACAATCTCAGAAAATTAGAATAGTGTGAAAAGGTTCAATATTCTAGGCTCAAAGTGTCCCACTCTAATCAGCTAATGAATCCATAACACCTGCAAAGGGTTCCTGAGCCTTTAAATGGTCTCTCAGGCTGGTTCAGTAGGAATCACAAGCATGGGAAAGACTGCTGACCTGACAGTTGTGCAGAAAACCATCACTGACACCCTCCATAAGGAGGGAAAGCCCCAAAAGGTAATTGCAAAAGAAGTTGGATGTTCCCAAAGTGCTGTATCAAAGCACATCAATAGAAGGTTATGTGGAAGGGAAAAGTGTGGTAGAAAAAGGTGCACAAGCAGCAGGGATGACCGCAGCCTGGAGAGGATTGTCAGGAAAAGGCCATTCCAAAGTGTTGGGGACTTTCACAAGGAGTGGACTGAGGCTGGAGTTAGTGCATCAAGAGCCACCACACACAGACGGATCCTGGACATGGGCTTCAAATGTCATATTCCTCTTGTCAAGCCGCTCCTGAACAACAAACAACGTCAGAAGCATCTTACCTGGGCTACAGAAAAAAAGAACTGGTCTGTTGCCCAGTGGTCCAAAGTCCTCTTTTCTGATGAGAGCAACTTTTGCATCTCATTGGGGAACCAAGGACCCAGAGTCTGGAGGAAGAATGGAGAAGCACACAATGCACGATGCTTGAAGTCCAGTGTGAAGTTTCCAGAGTCTGTGTTGATTTGGGGAGCCATGTCATCTGCTGGTGTTGGTCCACTGTGCTTCATTAAGTCCAGGGTCAACGCAGCCGTCTACCAGGAGATTTTGGAGCACTTCATGCTTCCTTCCACAGACAAGCTTTATGGGGATGCTGACTTCATTTTCCAGCAGGACTTGGCACCTGCCCACACTGCCAAAAGTACCAAAACCTGGTTCAATGGCAATGGGATTACTGTGCTTGATTGGCCAGCAAACTCGCCTGACCTGAACCCCATACAGAATCTATGGGGCATTGCCAAGAGAAAGATGAGAGACATGAGACCGAACAATGCAGTGGAGCTGAAGGCCACTATTGAAGCATCCTGGTCTTCCATAACACTTCAGCAGTGCCACAGGCTGATAGCATCCATGCCACGCCGCATTGCGGCAGTCATTGCTGCAAAAGGGGCCCAAACCAAGTACTGAGTACATATGCATGCTTATACTTTGCAGAGGTCCAATATTGTTCTATTTCCAATCCTTGTGTTATTGATGTCATGTAATATTCTAATTTTCTGAGATTGTGAATTTGGGGTTTTCATAAGCTGTACGCCATAATCATCACAATTATACCAAAGTAAGGCTTGACATATCTCGCTTTGCATGTAATGCGTCTATCTCATATATTGGTTTCACCTTTTGAGTTGCCATACTGACATAAATGAACATTTGCACGATATTCTAATTTTTCGAGTTTCACCTGTACAACCAAAATCTCTGAATCAAATATTGTGGTAGTGTGAACAAGGATGAAGAAAAAAAGTATGACTTTAAAATGAATACATAATTAAAAAAAAAACTAAAGCTAGTCACACCTTTAGCTTTAGTGTTAATTTAAAAACATTTAAGTAAGCTTTACCAACCTCCTTTTTCCTACTGCCACTAACACAATGCAAGGAAAAGTACTCATCAAGCAAAAAATGATTATAATCAGCTTTCTGGAGTATCACCCTGTGGTATATATTAACCTTTATCTTTTGGTTGATAGACATCATCCCAAAAAATGTAAGAGAATGCATGTGTTTGCACAGTGGTATTGTCAAAGGAATTGAGGTGCTGTTCTCCTTTCCTTGAACCCTTCATTTACAAAATTATTTCCAAAAGTGGGGGGTGGGGAGTTTGGGAATTAGAAGACATCTGAGAAAAGCAGGATAAAGTTGCACTGAAGAAAAGGGGAGAGGAAGAACCTATAACCTTTCCTCCTATGTACTCCAGTGTCAACAAATATGTAACCAATTAATATAATCACAGACTAATTATGGTATATAGAGAAATAGTCAAGGATTTCAAGAAGTAAGGTTATGAAAATAGACGGACTTCCCCACTCCACTTTTGCAGAGCCTCACTGGTTGCATCCATGTCTCTTATAATTGGAGATAGGTATTTTGCAGGTGTGATTTTCCACAGGGAAGTCAGGCAGAGAAAGTTGAAGAGGAGAGAACAAAAGGATCATTTTCAAACTGTGACCAAGTTATATAATTTGTTTTTCAGTTATTTCCCAATAACAGTTCCAAATAACACCTCCTAACAAAAGGTAAAACAAGCCATGGCTTATAGCACAAACATAAAAATGGGCCCCATTATTAAAATGGCACTGACTGTCAAGAAAGTATGCCTTAGACCCAAAGCAAAGTCTTCTACAGTCCCTAGATTAAAAGCACCCAATATATTTGAGAAGAGTAACTACATCACAGCCTGAACAAAACCTCCCTGGACATCTTAAAAGTTTAACAGATTTCTTCTGATGTTCTTATGCCCTGTCCTTTTTAAAAAGACTTTCTCCTTTCATAGTCACTTTCCACACTCGCCACTTCTCCTCCCTCCAAGTGATTAATATCTACAAACTCCTGACCCCCTGAATGGTTTCCCAGTGCCAACACTAATCACATTTTAAGGAGCAGGTCAGCAGTGAAGGAACTAAAATTCATGTGAAAAAGTTTCAGGGATGGCCCTGGTGGCTCACACCTGCACTTCCTATTCATTGGCACTGTTTACATATTGTCACCCACAATTAATTCTTTCCCTGGACACTTGGCTGATTGCCCTCCCCTTGCACAGGGACCCCTTCTGAGCCGTTGTGGCTGTTAAATTGAGCATGGGGCACCATGATTGAATTAAGTTTTGTGGCAGCCCCTTTCTCCTTTTCTCTGTCCCTTCAATAATGATGCCTATTGGAAAGTGATGGGCACTGAAGACCAAAGGTAATTATAGGCACGACATGTGTGAGGATTGTATTTTGAAGTGTGAACCACGACCGCAAGGGGAGGAAGGGGCAATATATTTCTTGAACTACGGCCTTGAATTTAAATTGGAGGAGTAGAAGAAGAAAGCATCAGAACCAGATCTGATAAAGAAGAGAAGCTGTATAAAGCACAGGACAGCAGGCACATGGACATGCTGGTTGTAATAAATGACATTTTCCCCCTTATGGAGATTGGGATTTTTTTTTTTTAGTTATGTTTAGTTATATAGTGGATATATTTATTTATTTATATATATATATATATATATATATATTTCATGCTTTTCAGCCCAAAGGTTCCAAGAACTGCTAAAACGTAGCATTTAAAACAACTAAGAACATTAGAAAATATACCTCATATCCCCAGAGTTGTTATGGGCTGGGCAGCCTTATAAATGTCACTAATTAATTCAAGGAAGGGTTATCTTATCTTATCTTATCTTTGAAGAAAGAAAGAACATAAGTAATCATTGAGGTGATCTGATCACTTTTGGTGAGTGAATATAGGGGATGCGAATGGAAAAAGGGAGTATAAAACAGGATTTCTTTGTTCAGAAAGGACATACAAGAGCATGGTATGTAAGTGGACAAGAAGTGCAGAAGTCAGAACAGGTACAGAAAATTCTTTTTGGAAGTTTCAAGGAGAGAAATACAACTGCATTAGTATTTGAGCATACTTATTTCAGCCTCTCTCAGTAATGGGTTATTTTGACTACACTGAGAATCTTTAGAAAGTTTCCTATCCAAGACTTTGGTAGTAGTTTATGATTTGGAAAATCTTTGCCAAGAGTTGGAAATGTTACTCATAATCCCACCTAGTAACAGGTCTTGCATGTTCCTAGGCACGTGTCTGCAAGCAGTGCACTAGCCAATTTAACCCAGATCCTTCTTGGTATGCCTTTTTTCCTGCCCTTGTAGGTGCTTCCAGACAAGGCTTCTATTGTGCAGTTGCCCTGCTTGTTACAGAATTTTATAGAAAGGGGGGCAAATGATACGTCCCCCCACTTCTTTTTCCTTCTTATCAGAAAATCTGTTATAGTAATAGCAAAAACACTGGCATAGGCTTCAGTGCCTTGTGACTGGGAGTACCTTTCCAGACAGAAGGGCAGTTCAAGAGACTGCCCCCAGCTGATCACATGATGCCATAATTGGGTACCTACCCAAGTCTTGAATCATAGTGTAATGCCTATCATTTGACTAGTACCAAATTTGGGACAGCTTTATTGAGTATAAATTTCCCTTCCTGGGCCCTTTTAGGAATATTTACACATGGCACCTTTAGCTAACTGGACTATTTGGGGCTCAAAATATAATAGAGTAGACAGATCTCCTGTTTAACATTAGGGAGTAATCTGGAACAACAACAAAAAATAATTTTAAAACGTTATGTGGAAAATTTGGATGGATGCTGAAGTTTTTTGTTGTTGTTTTTTACTTTAGATCAGTTATTGGATTATAATAATCCATTTTATCATTTCCTATAATAAAGAATATATATCATTTCTCTGTTGCCATCCACTAGCAGTATTTACAACTATAGCATCTCTTGATATCTGGATTTGGATCAGTATCATTTTCTGCTTCAGAGGCACTGAATTTATTAGAAGTGGTTACTAACATTTATGAGACAAAAAACCTCTATTAGTTTTTACAAATACTTGTTATTGATAAATCAGTTCTATATGCAAAATCTAACAACTGAATGGAACATGGAATTGGAGATCCCCATTTTGTCTAAACAATGAGAAACTGTCTTAACATTAGTATCAAAAATTTTAATAGATCATAGATTACAACTGGCTCAGTGAAAAGAATGTTTTGGACTTAATAGTCCCCAGTATTTTTGTCTAGAAAAGGAATGAGTAAATTACCATGTTTTTGGAGTTATAAACACTTCATTATATATATATGTATGTATGTATGTATGTATATGTGTGTTTTTGTAATGTCCTAAATCTTATATTCCGAGAAGAATTCATTACACATATTAATTTGACTTTGATACAAAGTTTAATGTTTTTGGACATCCATATTATTTTGAATTACATACCTATTACGTGGAAATTGACAAGTGGACAATGGAAATGGATTCTTCACGCCCTTCTTATTTGTCCTTCAACAAGAGAAAGATAAATTTATAGCCCCGGTTACTCAGTGACTGATGTTATTTGTAATTTATGAATGATTTGGTTACTGCCCTATTATACATGGATGATAATAATGAAATATGGTCATCTGTTGTGTAAAACGCTTTAGACCTATAGGCATGTGTAAGAAGCCCCTATATATACATATACACCTTTGCTGTTGTTTTGCTTTCATCTTTCTTTTTTCTGATGAATTAAATAACTAAAGGCAAACAGAGTACTTCTATTGCCATAAGGGTGTAATTATTTCTGTGCCAGTGGCATCCATGCAGAGACATTTTCACACAGTGCATATCACCCCAGAAGCAGCACTGGATCACTGCCTTATTTTCAAGGGGTGCCGTGTGTACCATCAGTGGCAGCCCTGTCATCAGAGAGCATGTTTGACTTGGCTTGGCTCCCAGTTCCTGTAATCCTGCTGTGGTGGCATAAATGGTGTGGGCTCGAAATAAAGAATAGCTGTCAAATCACCCAAAGGAGCTTGAACAGCAAAGGATTTTTTTCCACAGAAATGCTAACAATTTTTTTTTTTTGCTCTTTTTTTAAGGGAAAAGGAAGTGTGTCTTCAGCTGCACAATGAAAAGGAGGATGAGGCAACTGGCATCACATAAGCACTGATTGGCTGATTGTCCTGGTGCTCAGTGATTGGCTAGGAAGTTGAAATGCTGATTGGCTGTTGGTTTTCCAGGAGCTGTATAGACTTGGAAGCATGTGAACTCTCATGTTCATAGCATTGCAAGATTCATAAACTTTCTCAATCAATCTGACTTTAAATTTAAATTAGAATCTGAGCAGTTGGGAGACAGAAAGGTGGGGTATCTGGAAGTATTTGGTGCTAGAATATATACGCACAGAACACTTACGTAAATTCAGATATATAAATTGCAGAAACAGTCTTCCCCCGATTTCACATGTTCAAGCTCCCGCTGATCCCAGCTAATATTCTACTAACCAGCACGTTGGGAGCTATAGCTCAATGCATTTGGTGGATGCCCCTTTGAAGAAAGCTGACCAACTGGGTACAGCACCCAAAGAATTCTTATTGGTGAGCATTATAAATACCCATAACTAGTCTCAAAAAGCCAAAGAAATAAGACGCATGAATGTTGCAATTACTGTATTTTTCCGACAATAAGATGCCCCCATGTACAAGACAACCCCCATTTTTCCAACCCCAAATTAAGAAATCAATATTTTAAAGATAGTGCAGAACACATTTTTATTTAGTAATTAGTTAACATTTACCTGATACACTCAGTGGGAGGAGGTCCAAACCGTCTCTCTGCAGCTCTATTTCCAGGCTCTTTTGCATAACTGATTACATTCAAGCACGAGTGAAACTGCCGATAGCTTCTCTCTGCAAAAGCCTTCCTCTAATTGGTTTGTTCAGCATCAACTGACATCAGTTACATCAGGCTCATGACTGGAGGAAGTCTGTTTGGGAGACAAACTATTTCACTCATGATTGGAGGCTAGCAATAGGAGGAAGCCTGCCTGCAGAGACAAAGTATGGGCAGTTTTGCCTCGGCTGACTTCCTTAAATAAGACACCCTTCAATTTTTAGGGTACGGATTTTAGAAAAAAGTATCGTCTTATAGTCGGAAAAATACGGTAATGTTAAAATCTGTCTTTTTCTGTGATTTTTAAGTACCCAAGTATTTACACATTTGAATCTGCTCACAAACAAAATTACTTGCTTTGCTATTTCTGCAAAGTAGCCATGTTCCTCCATTCATATTTTTGTCTGTTGAAGAAGCTGAAAATGATGAAAAGCTTTTGCCTTTCTCCTCATTATCTCATTCAGAAAGTAAATAAATCCCACCACCAGTAAATAATCCAGCCACCTTCTTTTACCCTGTTGGAGGATAATGTTTCACAACCAGAGGGGTACACAAGTTGCTCCTTTACAGACCTGTAGCTTCCCACATGTATTCCCTCACACGGTGCTTAATGTGATTGTGGCCTCCTTGCCCTTGGCAGCAGATACACCTTTATTTTGACCCCTTTCATTCAAAGGAAAGGGAAAGCAGATCATGGTGTTTTTAATGTCATTGACAGCAAGAAGACAACAAATCTGACTCTCCTTTGGGGAGTCGTTTGATGACAGGCTACTGAACTTTGAGCGGCAACTTGATAGGGAGTATGAAGTGAACACTGAGGCATTATATAACTTATACATGTCCAAAAGGCAGTGTATAGCCCATGGGCAATAAACTGACTACTTCTGTTTAATACTTTTAGGCTGCGATTCTACATAAATATATTAGAAAAGACACCTCACTGAATGTACTAGAGATATTTCAGCCACTTCTGAAGTATCAGTTGGTAGAGGACATAAGTGAGATGTTACTTTTACATTTTGTGGGCTTCCCAGTGTTTCTGGTTGGCCACTGAGGACACTGAATGATGGACTGGATATGGCTTTGGTCTGATCTTCCAGGCTCTTGTGGTCTTAGTCTGCTGAGCAAATATGGATAGGGTGGCACCGTCACATTCCTCTGCTCATTTCATGTTCTTCCTTTTTTCCTAGTGAAGAATAATGGACAGAGCTCTGTGCAACAAGCATCAACATTTATGGTATAAAAGCAGCCCTGGGAATGAAGAGCAATGAAATAATAAATCTACAATTGTGCCATAAAATAACCCATGTAAAACAAACAAACAAAAAAGGAACTGGAAGCTGAGATCAGGGAGAATCATAATTCTGTCACCACTGCTATTAAATCAACCCCTATTTTCTAACAATGTTCATTTAGATCCAGAATATTTTTGTACACAGCCTTTTAAAATTAATGCTGTTCTGGTATTTAAGCATCGTGATTTTCCAAATTGGCAAGCTTTGATCTGCGCAAGAAAGAGGATAGAAATATCTAGTTTTCACGCAGCCATTGGGGATTTACTGCTGCCTCTGGTACTCTGGAGGACTGAAATCTAAAACCTGATGTGGTTACTCTTGACAGCCTTATAGCCTGAAATACTGTCAACTGAATGCTGCCATTGCCATTTCCACCCACCTAATCTCTTTGATTATCACAATGACGTAGAGTCCTCTGGCTCGAGAATACTGCAGAATCAATCAGTCGGGAATGAACCTGTTTGCCAGCATAAGCTATAAACAAAGAGCCCTTGGGTTTTTGAACTTAGCAATTGCTGAGGTCTCTTTTCTTATCACCTGATTTGAAAAGCCCACCAATCAGTTAGTTAACTATGTACCACAAAACAATAAATCCCACAGCCCTGTTTCTGTGACGGTGCATTAAGAGGAGAGAAAAACAGTAGGGACATTCACTTAAAGCAGTGTTTCTCAACCTTGGCAACTTTAAGATGTGTGGACTTCAACTCCCAGAATTCCCCAGCCATGCTGGCTGGGGAATTCTGGGAGTTGAAGGTCACACATCTTAAAGTTGCCAAGGTTGAGAAACACTGACTTAAAATATCAAATGAAGATGCCCTCTGCAAGCCTCATCACACTTAGCGTAAAAGTTCCATATTCCTTGAGATTTCTATATCAATACTGCTTTCTAATGGTTGTCCAGAATTTAGCAGACCGGATGTGGTAAGCCTAATATCCCTGATGACCTTGAAATTTACCTATGTAATTATTTCATCCCTTTGAAAGGGATTTAAAAAATTCAACAGCGGCAATAAAATGGAATGTGCTATGTTCAAATGCTGAAATTAAATAAAAATATTTAACTTACCATCAAAAAGACAAAAACCTGTCTGATTCATTTCCAAACCAGGTTCCATTATGAAAAGATCCATACTTGCACCCAGTGATACCTCAGTCCAAATCTCTGCTGGAGATTTAAAAAGCCCTATAAAACCCCTTACTATAAATACCAGCAGCTATCATAACAGTCCCTTATTACTACTGTCTGAAACCGGCCTGCTAAGTAGGAATGAAACCAGCAAAGACAACAGAACCCATCCCTAACCAGCAAGCTTGTCAAAAGGCTTCTGTGACTGATGGCATCCAAGGTCAATGAAAATTGAAATAGAATTAGCAGGTAGCATCTCAGCTGTCTTTCTCTCAGTGAACACCATTCATACAAGCACCCAAAAGAAGTTTCGATAGTAGATCTCACCTGAGACTAAAAATGGAAGATGCTGAATAATCCATTAAAAAGTGCCTGGACTTCACTATTTCCCCAATCCCATTGCCAGGAAGGGGATATAGGTGACCATATAAGAGGTAACATCCATGTAACATCCTCTGGGACCAACAATGGTTTCTTGAAGAGCAGCTACATGAGGATATTAGGAACAATTACATGGGGGTGGGGGTGGATTACTTCTGAATTTCATTACATGATAAGAACCAACCAAAAACTCACAACCCCATTGACGCATCCATGTCCATCACTAACCATCCTAACAGGCCAATCATTTCTTCAGAGGAAGAATTCTAATTACCCACCAGTTCCTGAAAAAGATTTTAATCATGAAAACAAGCCAGTAAAAATTCCTCCAATTTCAAATCACCATCCATCCTGCTGAGAAAAAATAGCAGGCTTTGAGAGCATCTTGCCATTGGCCAGTTGGGCTAATGACTAGTTGGAACAGATCATGGTTGTGATGTTGACCATAAAATCTAGAAGTGTACCAAGTAATGAATGCTTCACCTGTATGTTAGTTTCCTAGAACAATGAGCTTCTTGGCTCTTCATAGTTAAATCCAACTCAATCTTTTCCAGCTCTCACAGCAAGACTGCTAGGCAGCAGAATGGTTGAAACATTTGCAAAATCTCTGAGAAAAATGGCAGAAAGAAATTAGTTGACTGAGCTGTTGGGGCATCATGGGAATTGTAGTCCAACAGAACTAGAGGGCACTAAATTGAGAAAGATTCTTCTGTAACATTTTGAATGACAAGAAGCAATACATTCAAATTTATTTAAGGAAATAAATAGAAGATACCCAAACTATTCTAATTTGTATATTTATTTCAAATGTCTATTAAGTTGCTGCCAGAAAAATGTGAAAAATTCACACAGGATACATATGGAAATGCTGTGTACTTCCCCTCCCAAAAGGTACAAAAAGAATTCTATCAGGTGTATAGGTATTCCATGCATAGGTATCAAATCTGGACAGGAAATTGCTGGTCATATTATTGACTGACTGTAAACAGTTTAATAGACATTTTTAGGAGGGGCTCTTGCTTTCTATCTCTTTTTAATAATTTTTATTGAAAAAATTTATTATAATAGAAAAAGCAAATACAATCTAAACTCAGAGAAAGAAGGAGTAATAGAGAGAAAGAATAAAAAGTGCAAAGAAAGAAAAAAAGAAGAAAGAAAAAGAAGAAAGTAAGATAAAGAAAAAGAAAAGAAATATATAAAGAAGTGACTTCCAATCTTCAACACCACAAGTATAAACAAATTTGATAACTCTTCACCCCCTATAAGTTTACAAACAAATGTCTCTTCTTCCCATAACTCATCCCTTATCTATTTGCAAATGCATAAATCATCAACTTTTCAGTCCTGGTGTCAGTAAAAAGTCCATAAAGGGTTACCAGAGCTTTAGAGAAACATGTCACATTTTAACCTTGGTCAAACAAACCAACTTTGTATTCCTTCCTTTTATTTCTAACAATCTTGATCTTTAATTTATTGAGATGTTGTCATAGGATTTGTTCTGTCTTCAGTTTTTGTTTTTCCCATCCCAAAGGCTTCATTGAGGCTTTAGCAAACCTCTTTTGTAAATCCAATAAAAAGTCGTTATCAGGTCATTCTCTTGGTTTATCATTTGACTTTCAAAGCTTTAAGCAACTTTTTGTGTATCCAGTAGAAAGTCCTTATCACAGTCATTCTCTTAGCTTGTCATTTGTATTTCCACTTTAGCTGCCTTCTCTATCTTGTAATCCACACTTTTTTTGTTATTCAGATTTCTGGTTCTACTATTTCTGCATCAGGTAAAATTTATTTCGCATCTGTCATTCCTTCATTAGCATATTTTGGATATAATCTGTCCATGGAAGCAGATATCATTGTTGACACTGCTGACATTGTAGCTACTAATTTCTGTTCCCATTCTTAGAAAATCTCCTGAAGTATTTCAAAAGTTATAGCATTTTTTGTCATTTTTTAAATCCCCATACTAACCAAAAACCAAAGGCAAGTTTTCACTTTTTTTCCTTTTCTTTTTCTGCCTGGAATCTTTAGTCCCCTCTAGTGTCCAATTTCTGAAATCATAAAGTCTCAAATCTCAGTTATGACTTAAGATAGACAAAACAATTCGGTTCTCGTGAAAAGCCGTTTAATTATATAATTATTTCCAAAAACTTATAATAAAAGTCTCAGTATTCCAAATTGGTCTGGACCCTTAATTCATTTATAACTTTCTCGGATCAAAGTCTTATTTAGCCTTTTGCTGTTTATTTCCAATTCTTTAAATTCTTTTCTGTTAAATTTAACTTATGGTTAAATTTTCTTTTGCTCAAGAAGGAAGATAAACTCACCAGGTAGCTTTTCAGACTTGTTGTTCCAAAGACCTCTTATAGCCTTAGAATAGTTTAATAAGCAATTTCTGAAAGTGAGGTTAGCAAACTCAGTGTCCTTTAAAAGGCTCTGCTATGGCTGTGAGCATGATGGCTGATCCTTTCACCTCCCAGTGCTCAAACCCGTGGAAGACCACTTTCCTGCGGTCTCCTTGTGAGGAGCAGCCATCCAGAGCACATGTGGGTGCTCTCTTGTCCTCTTCTTGTCTGGAGAAGTTTCAAAGAACCGGTCTACTTGCCAGTACTTTGGTCTTTGCAGCAGTCATCGTCTCCGCTCTTTCAGAGATGTGTTCAGTTCACCACACCACCCCCGGAAATCACTTTCTATCTCTTCAAATAAGAATGTCAAACCATATGGATGAAGCCATACACGTTTATTTTATGGCTCTGAAAATAGGCATCCTTTCCCTTTTGGAAGTATACTATGATTTCATTAACAGCCATCGGTGCTGGATGCAAGGCTCATTCTCCGTCTGCTCCCATCCTGCAAAAAGGTTAATAGAGATTTTAGACAAGAGAGGTGGATACTATTATTCTGTATCCTCTCCTGAATATACAGGATATTATATATACTGTATTATCAAATATAGTAGGAAAGACATGCTTTCAGCTGTGTTTTTTTAATGTGCAAGGAAGAAAGACATGGATCAGAGGGACTCATAAATCCCGTTACGTGTTGTTTGGTATAAGAGCCACCCCCTATTAGGGTTCACCTTTTTAGAGAACATGGCAGATATGTTTTACTTGGGATGCATCCTTAGCTGGTAGTCTTAAGTCTTTCAGAGATGACAGAACTCTGCCATCTTTCAAATCCCACGTGACAATACAATCATTGCAGTGATGTGTTAGAAACAAGAACCAAAACAAATAATGTGGGCTTTACTGAGGATTATCTCTTCCCATTACTGAAACCTGAGATGTTGATCCAAAGAATAACACTGCTGAGATGAGTACAGCAACCTTTCCCCGCCCAGGAATCTTGCCAGATTGAGCAAAGCTGTGTGGAAGTGGATTCCTGTATATTACTGGAGCGTTTTCTGCTCAGTTTGCAGGCATTTTTCTAATCACCATGGGATAAAAACTGTTTGTAAGGATATGTTCTCCATAATGCCACTCCGAAGGCCCTAACTGGCTAAAAGACGTCTCTGCAGTGGACAGAATATGCCATCCCCAATTTGTGCTAATCTTGTTAGTTCTGTTTACAATAACATTTCCCAAAGACTCCTTTGAACAAATAATGACTTCCTTTGTCACCCCTTGCTGTCAGAATGAACAGATGGGTATAAAATAATAAACTCTTTTTGTTTCTAATGATGGTGGCCTTCAAGTGTAATTAAAACAAGTCAATTTTTCCCCCAAGTGACAGCCACTCTGGGGACTGGAGTGCATGGGCTGGATTCTCCTGAATGCCTTGACAGTTTCTATTCCAAGGCATCTCTCTCAAGCATTTAAATTAAGTTTACTGCTGAGCTTTATAACCTGAGGCCTAGGGCCACATGTAGCTCATGAAAGCCCCCTCTAAAAATTGCCACTAGTTGTTGCTTTTAATGTGACAATTCGGAGAAATTAGTATATACATGATTGGAGTGTATTCAAATGGAATATATTTAATTTTAATTCAATTTAAATGTAAACGGTATCCAATTTAGTTTTTCTCCTAGCCACTCCAAGCATTTTTGGAGCATAATTCCCTTGAACTAAATGCAGCCCTTATCCTGGAAAAGGTTGCATAACAAACATTTTCCCCATCCTCCTTCCAGTAGCCCCAGGAGGCCAACCCGTTCAGCTGTCAATTGATATGAAAAACATGCAAATAATAAATCTTGATCATTGGTTTTACATCAACATACACTGTCTCAAACTAGATTTGTTTCCTAGATCCACACACTTTATTAGTCACTGTTTGCTGAATAAACCCCAGTTGGCTGAGTTCACATAACACCCAGCTGTAAACTCTAACTTACAAACTACAATGATTGGAGCCGTATAACCCACTAATTGAAAATCAAATGAATCACATTATGGCTTGGAGTCATGTGTGACTTCAGCAACTGCCCTTGAGTATAATGGAAAAATAAAGTGCAAAAAAGCTAGCATGGACATCGGCTGGGGTGGTGGGAGCATCATGTGGGTCATGTTGCCCAGATAATTACTCTTTTGTTACTATAATCAAAGTTATAGATTCTGATGCAAAGCCAAGAGCTTTTGGCTTCAGACCAAATTTGGGATCTTTCTTTTCCTTAGCAGTAAAGTTTAAGATGAGAGACTCATTTATTCTACCCAGTTCTCATGCCAGTGGGAATCACTGTTCTCCCTTTATCAAAAGCCACAATGGCACGGTTAATCCACAGAACCAATCTCTGCACCAGGAAGCCAGCTTCTTCCCTTCACCAGAGAATTGCAGGTTAACTCAGGAGATGCAGGGCAAGCAAAGTGACAGACATTGCTCTTCCATAGTTCTTGCTTGCAGCCACTATTCTCTACATTTTTATTTATTATTTATGTATTTATATATCAAATTTGTCACCACCCATCTTATTGAAATGACTCTGGGTGGTTTACAGAACAATTAAAATCAATAAAAATTACAATATACAATCATCTTAAATAAATAGAAAATAAATAGATCCAAGGATAGATGTTAAAATACTGGTAGAACTATCTCTGTTTTCTGAGCTTGCTTTGAATTTAATGTAACCATTTCTAGGAAGCCTCAGCAGGTAGCAGCACTCAGCCAATCTTGTCTGGCTTTGGAAGCTAACCATGGTTGCACCAGGTTAATACTGGGGTGGGAGACCACTAAGGAACCCCTGGGCTGTATGCTAGACTGGGAAGTTGAAAAAAAATATCCTGGACGGCCTTGGCAAACTACTTCCATGCTGTTGCTATGGTCACGTCCAAGCAGTTACCAGGACCAACTCAACAGCATCTTTACTGTTAGCCATCTTAAATTTTGGTCTATAACTAAATTTGCTCATTTCCCATGCTTTAAATATGTATCTAGGAATCAAGATTGGGGAGAAATTTGTTTGCTTGACTGCTTGTTTGTTTATTTATTAGGCTTGTATGGATCTTTGAATCACAACCCTGGGCAATTCACATATGTTATATAAAACCAAGCATTGTTAAAAAAGATAAACGCAAAAAAAGATAAAACAGAAATAGAGAAACCTGATGCCACAACGAATCTCCCTTGACACAACCAACAGCGCTATCTTCCAGCTCTGACTTCACCCCATCCCAGCACTTGGAGGAAGTGCCAGCCTTCCCGGGAGGTTAAAAGGGTGGGGGCCTCCCGGATCTCAAGGGGAAGGATGTTCCATGGGGCAGGGGCTGCCACAGGAAAGGCATACTTCCTAAGTCCCACTAGATGGCAACTTTTAAAGGAAGGAACCCGGAGGGTGCTTACTGTATTTGATCTGGTGGAATAGGCAGATACCCTCAGGGAGAGGCAGTCCCACTAATAACCTGGCCCCATGCCATGGAAGGCTTTAAAGGTAATAACCAGCACCTTGAATTGCACCTGGAAGAAAACTGGGAGCCAATGCAGCTCACACAACAGAAATGTAACAGGGGCAAACCTAGGGTCGCCAAACACCGCACGCACCACCGCATTCTGGACCAATTGTAACTTTTGGGTAGATTCAGGGGCAACCCCATGTAAAGCCCACTGCAGTAGTCCAACCGGGAAGTGACCAAGACATGAGTGGCCATGAGCAAAGCCTCCCAGTCCAGGAAATGGCACATTTGAAACACAAGATGAATCTGTGCAAAGGCCCCTCTAGCCACAGCTGCCACCTGCTCCTCAGGCAGGAGCCACAAGCCCAGGAGGACCCCCAAGTTGCACACGAGCTGAGTTCGGGGGAGTGCCACCCCATTTAGAGGTGACATATAACCAGATCCTGGGAGGCCAAACCCAAAGCCATTCTGTCTTGCCAGGGCTGAGTTCCTCCCCATCCAGATCCTCACAGTCTCCAGGCACCAGGTGAACAGGACAACAGCATCATCTGCCTGGCCCAGGGTGGAGATGTACAACTGGGTATCAGCATACTGATGATACCGCACTCCAGTTAAAAACGACGAATATTTTTAGTTAAAATTATCATTTTAAAATTATCCTTTTATTTCAATTTATCATTTTGGTGATTCCAAATGAATACAATGAGTATTGAGTTTGATTATCCATGCTCATCTTTAATTTATTAAAATAAATAAATAAAACTGTACATAAAGGAAGGATTTAGATTATTAATTGAAGAAGCTTCCTTATATAATTGACTCAGAGAGAAATTGTTTGGATGGGATGCTTTTTCTGGATCTTACTAATTCAGTCTGTCCCAATCTGGTGTCAGACTGGGGATTATGGAAGTCATAACACCACACATATGCAGGGAATTTGGTTGGAAAGATGTTCTAAACTTCCACAGATTGATACAAAAATGTCCATTCTTGACCATATTATAAGTTATAAATGCAAATGTTCATTTTGCAAACGTTCTGAAAGTTGGAAGTAAAGCCTTAACCGAAACTATTAAGAGATCCAGGATGATTCTGCAGATATGTGTAATATCCAAGAGTGTGAGTTATGAAGCAGAAGCCCCCTGATTCAAATCTGAGTGCAGTCATGAAATTTTTGGTTGGTCAAGAGACAAGCAAGAATATTCTAACTTCAACTGCTTGAAAATTGAGGAAAAATAGTCCTACACTGCCATCTGGTGGCTGCTGTGGTCCATCCCTTGGAGACTGACAGTAAGTTCAGCAGCTGAAATGAGTCTAATAGAAGAGGATATATGTAGCTCAGGGTTGAACTGTGGAGTCCTTGGGGTTCTCTGAGCTTGGTTGTTTGCTTGCAAATGTTTCATTACCTGGCTAAGTAACATCTCCTGTGCTAGAATGGAGTGATAACATAGAGATAAACAACATCTACACACTATTCAAAAGAGACAATAAAAAGGAAACAAAAGACCAGAACTTCCCCTCACCAGTAATCATCACCCAGATAAGCAGAGATTAACACAAGATTATCACCAGACATACAATCAAGCAGTAAACAATACCCTAATCAAGGAATTACCAGGAAAAAAAATCCCCACCCACACTGACAGGGCAAGCCATTGCATATAAACAGAGAGCAAACCCCACTCCCTTCTAGCACTGAAGATGTCACCTAGCCAGGTAATGAAATGTTTGCAAGAAAAGAACCAAGCTCTGAAATGAATCTGGCAAAAACTTATTTGAGCTAATCATTTGGTCTGGGATTTGCAATGGAGGCCCTCCCACAAAACAAGTTTGTGAAACAAATAGGTAGGGTAATTTTCACAATTGGAAGACATAAGTATTGTCACAAAAGATGTCAATCTCCACAGCAGGTCAAGAGGAGACAGCTGTGCCTTGCTCTGTCAAGACATTTATTTCTCAGCATTCAAAAGCATTCAAGGGGGCTGAAAAGAATGAGCCAAATAACCAGAATTTATTTCACTTAGCTTGGTCATGCATTGAGATCCTTTAAAGGGGAAAGGTTTGGAGACCAGTCAAAAATGGTGCTGTGGTATGGAGGGAGAGGACTGTAACTCTCTATCCTATTCTGAATCAGATTTCAGGGCAAGCCATTTCCATTGGTGCCAAACCAAGAGGAGGGTGTATGCAAGTCGAGGCAGAAACAAGCATTCTGCCTCGTGCTGCTCGATAGCCAAGCAAGTCTGACAACAAGGGATGGGATGGAATTGTTCAGGGAAGAATGCAGGGTCTTCATCCACTGTCCTTTCAGGAAAAGGAAGGGAGGCTGGCAATGAACAGGAGACGAAAAGCAAAAATCTAGTAAGTGAGGAAGGATCACTCAGAAGAAGCTTAGGATAGAGCAACCATGTAAAGTTTCCCTACCCTTTTGGGAGAAAACTGTAGGCAGCTGAAAGTGCATTGCCAAAGGTTCTGAAATGGTGAAGTCCCAGAGCTTTGCACTAAGGAGACTGCCGATGTGTGTTGACAAGCAAAAACTTCTTTGGGTTGACCTCAGTTCCTGGGGCCTTCAAGAGCACAGGCTGTTTGTAACAATACCGAAATGATTTGTTATGTTCTACTGCATGATAATATGAATTTCCAGGTCTAATCTATAACCATGAGAGTTCCTGATGGTTCCCCACTGAAGTACCAACTAGGTCTGATCCTGCTTAGTTTCCAGTACAAGTTCAGCCAGGTGCTGCTACCTCTAATGCATGTGTGCACTGGGGCAATTTAGCATACCTTCTTATGTCGTCCCCAACTCTGAGGGGTGTCTGCATTTATTGCACAACTAAAGCTTTCTCTCCGTTTGTGTATCCTCTGATCCAATCCAAACCTTTCTACACAGCGGCTGAGCTTGTACAGTAGCTGAACTTTTGGCCTAACCCTGTTACCTTTCTTAAAGCTCTGAAGACTTGGCATTTGGGCCAGGAGGTTAGGTGAGCTCTGCTGGTGATATATGTTGTTGTTGTTGTTGTTGGTTTTGGGGGTTGTTGTTTCAGCCAGGGCATCATGAGTTATATGGTGTTGTAGTAATATCTGTATGCCATCCAGAGTCACTGCTCTATAAATCATTTAAATAAATAGTGTTCAGCCGTAGCACAGTTTGGTCTAACTCAGTGTTGGACAAGCCCAACCAATTGTGATTTATTTGGGAAACATGGTTAAGGAAATAATAGCTTGGCATGATTGGTGATCATAGCATAATCCCTGTCCCAGTGAATTTTTCCCACTCTAAATCAGCAGCTGCATTATTAGCATTTTTCTATTTTTCCCTTTTCTTTGTCATATTTTCTTTACTGACTCCTGAAGGCAGTTGTCTCCAACATGCAGTCTCCCACTGATCTAAACTACAACTCCCACCATCCCCATATACCATGATTTAGTTGTCACAAGCCACAGCAAACTTCTCTGTAATCCTAAAATGGCTTTGCTCCTCTTTTTAACCTACCTTGATGAAAAGGAACAACTTACACATGCAAGTTGTGGCTATGAGAATGGAGCGGTAAGTTCTAGACTTCTGAGGAAGCAATGGAGGACTGAAGACAGCTCCACGAAGAGTGGAGCTGATAGCCATGGAGGAAGAGGGAGGAGCTGGTGAATGGTTCGGCTCCTTGGAACTCCTCTCCAGATCAAGGAAGGGACTAGGATCACCCACAAGTTTGCTCCATACAGAGGCTCCCCGCAAAGGGATCATAAAATAGTGGCTTGCAGAGGGTTTTAATGCTCTGGGAACTGGGGAAAAAATCATCTTGCCTAAGCCGCGGTTTGGCACCTTGAAAATGACGCTGAGTTCGCCCACTTCCACTTTTAATCACCTTAGGAAACTGCTTGTTACTGACTTTTTGGATGTTAAGAACCTACAGAAGGGCAAATTTCACTATGCTGGGAGAGTTTCCTTCTATCCTTGAATGAAAGAAGTTTCATGTAAGTTTAAGGACTAAAAAGATTTTTTTTATTTTTGGAAAACAGCAAAAGGGGAACTAGAATGTTGATTTTGGAAAGTTAAGGGGCCAGATGGACTTGAAAAAATATGTCCTGTGGGTTGTTTAAAATTTTATAAAAATATATACATGAAGACACTGAAATTAACTGTAAGAAATCCTCCCATGGGAAAGTTTTGTTGATTGGAAAATAAACATATGATAAGAGGAGACTTTGAAAGGTTGTCTAGAGGGAACCAAAGAGAACTGAAGATTATAATGAAAGGAGAAGAGTCCCGTTAATACAATGGAGCAATATTATTTGACTATGGAAGAAATCAAGAATATTTGGGAGCAATGTACTCAAAAATTACTCTTAAGGCTGTCTGCTACTATAAAAATGGATTTAACAGAGGTTACAAAAGAGGAACAGATTTTACTGACAAAAGAGACTGAGGCTGATTTTAAAATGCCAGACTACAAGAGTGATATGGAAAAAGATGGATTTACAAATGAAACTGATCGATGTCTTAATAATTAAAGGGGACATATGAATAATAAATCAGAAAAGTGACTTGGAGAGCTTTCTTATCTTGAATTTACAAAAGAGACTTGTTAAACTAGTGAAGGAGTTTCTGAGAGGAGACAAAGAGAAAATGATAAATCAACTTGTGGGACATTGTTTGAAGGAATTAAAGATCAAACTTTTATAAAGTAAACGGAACGAATATAATGTGGATTTATTCGATCAGGGTTAAAATATATATGTTGTCATTTCTGATAGCTCTTAATGGAACTTTTTTTGACCAGGACTGAATGATGAGGCTTTAAAGATTTGTTTATAGATAACAGATAAAATATGGGGACAGATTTATATTTTAGAGAAAGTGATAAGTTGGAATATAAAATGGATTTATTTGATTAAGGTTAAAATATATATGTTATTATTTCTGGCAGCTGAAAATGGACTTTTGCTGATTAGGACTGAATGATGAGTTTTTACCATTTGTATATTGATAAGAGATGAGATATGAAAAGGCATTTTTTTATTGAAATATTAGAGAAGGTGTTAAGTTACTGAAATTGTTTATATTTGTTTGGAGGGAGGGGGAGTAATTTCTTTATATATCTTCTTTTCTCTTTTCTTTATTTTTTTTTCTGTGCACTTTTTTTTTAATATATTTTTCTTTGTATGAGCTTTTTTATCTTTGCATTGGTAAACTTTAATAAACTTATTATTAAGAAAAAGAGAATGGAGTGGTAAGTTCTGAAAACCAAAAATTGTATGCTGAATAAGCATGCAAAGGCCACCCAATAGAAAGTGATGCTGGACGTAACTGTTTCCAACATTGGTGCTGCCAACGATCTTCCTTCAGTCTGACTGCCCAAAGGCACAGCTCTGCTGGGTCTCTCTTATTCACTTTCCCTTCTCTGAATCTCATGTGCTATCAGGAAATATGACAGAAATCAAATGGCAAGAACATTTTTTGAAAGGAAACCTTCTCAGGCACCAGGCTAGGATCCAGGAGATGGAAAGTTCTAGTCCTGCCTTAGGCACGAAAGCCGGCTGGGTGACTTTCAGCCAGTCACTCTCTTTCTCAGCCCAACTTACCTCACAGGGTTGCTGTTGTGGGGAAAATAGGAGGGAGGAGTATTAGGTATGTTCATTGCCTTGAGTTAGTTATTAAAATAATAAAAGTGGGATTAAAAAAAAAAGGATGCCACATTTTGTTCTACAGATTTCTGTGGAGTTTTCTAAAAAGTTTATATAGCCACTATAACACAAAGGCTGCCTGATAAATAAATTCCACCAGCGAAAACTTCACACAGAACTAAAATGTGTTGGGCATGGCATTGAGTCTCTAATTTAAGGAAGGGAAAAATAAATGGGTCTGCTGCTGGCTTTAACAGTAACCTGATGTGAAGCTTCTGACAGAAGTAAAATAAGCATCTGTAGGACAAGTTTCTGATAAGAGCACAGCTGTAGCGGCTGAGAACTGGAGAGGTGGGTAATTTACATTAACTTTGGTTTATTTTAACAACTCAAGTTGCTTAACAATTTGGAACCTGCTTTCTCTCATTTGAAACAAGCTCTCTTTTATATATATATATATATATATATATATATATATATATATATATATATATAAAACTGTGGAGTGATTACTGGAATTGTGCCAACAAAGTCTGCAAAAATGATTTTATGGTTAGGGAACAGAACTGAGGTGCCCTTACTACCTATTGCTCCATTAGAATTTCTATCCACATTGTCCCAATATTGTTCTTTAACTCTTTTAATTATTTTGGTTTTAGTTTTTGCTTTTACACTGTAACTTGATTCAGAGCAGTAAGAAACAGAAAGATTAAAAATTCATGTCACTGTGTCCTTTAAAATCTGTGGTGAGTTTATTATATTGCTTTAATAACATAAAAGCAAAATCATTTGTTTTTAATGGCATAAATAACACCACTGCTTCATCACCTTCATCACTGAATGAGTAACCAACCTACCACTAGAGCAGTGTTTCTCAACCTCAGCAGCTTTAAGATGTGTGAACTTCAGCTCCCAGAATTCCCCAGCTAGCATGCTAGGGAATTCTGGAAGTTGAACTCCACACATCTTAAAGCTGCTGAGGTTGAGAAACACTGCACTAGAGTGTCTTATGGTGGAAAAAAATAAACCTAACAAATAAAATGGAGATTGTACTTGTTCCCCCTCACTTATCTTTTGGATATGACCAAGGTCAAACGCAGTTCCTCTCTTTGCCTAATCCCATCAGATCCAGACTGACTCCACCCCCCATCCCAGACAAAGCCTCCTGCAATCCCATTTAAACCACAGAATAGAAGCCTCCTCACAAGCTCACAGCACAGCCCAAGGGCAACCTTTACAAGGAAATTGCAACCTAGAGAAACCTCAACCTTCCATCCTCCATCAGCCTGTTTATCTCATCGTTCCACCTCCTTAACAAGGGGATTCCCCAGCTCTGCTGCTCTCTTGAAAGGCCCATTTTGCCTAACAATAGAAGTCACCCTAGGGACAAGGACCTGCCCAGCTTTCCCAAACTGGCCAACCAGTTTCCCTACCATAAAAATCTTTACTTTTCCATTGTTCAAGGTCTCTCTTCTAAAGCAGGCACCCAATGATTATTGCAATAAACATGGTTCTTCTCCTCAGTGTTGTGCTCCTTACTTCGGCAAAATTCCACATCTATCTTAACAATGGATGCTGAAGAAAGCCAGTCACCCTGTTAGTCAAAGTCCTGGCTAATCATTTGTGTTTTGCTGAATTCTGTCAGCCCTGCATCAAATGTATGTCAACATTATGATTGGGAAGAACACATACCCTCATACACTACATATCCCTACTTCTTTGTATGTTTTCATTCTACAGATCATAAACCATGTGAGGACCACATTTTTATACAAACTGATGGGCAACTTAGCACTAATTACAGTGCATTCAGAAAGTATTCAGACCCCCTTCACTTTTTTGAATTTTGTTAAGTTGCAGCCTGATACTACAATCATTCAAATTCATTTTTTTCTCATTAATCTACACTCAGTACTGTTACGGGTGGGAGCAACGCAACATTTATTGATGACGAGACTCTCACTGGGTCATTCAGGGAGAAGCTTTATTTGCGCAAAGGTTCAGTTAGGACTCGCAGGTCCCTGCAAAGAACTGAACCCCGAAAAGGAGTTCAGCAAGCCTTTTTATCATTACAAGAGCCGTTTCTCCCCAATCCCCCCTCAGTGCCCTCCCCATGCCTTCCGTACTCCAAATTTGGTCAATTGCTGGTAGCTAAACCACAAGTCCTTGTCTTCACCGGTTGTACCTTGTTTTGGGTACATTTTGGCCTTGTTGTCTAGAGCATTGCTATCTGAGGAGGGAGGGAGATAAGAGCACTCAGCATCAGCAGAAAGGAAAGTTACAGAGAGTTACATTTAAAATGTAAAACTAAATACAAGTTTCATACAAAATATAGGATATAACAAAAGACTTCTTCTCATATTTGCTTCCGAGACTTATCACTGCAAAGCCTCTAGCTAAAAAAGCACTTCCAGAGAAGAGGTTCACTACTTGGTTACTAGTGAGGACTACATAATCCAAAAATGTAGGATAGGACTACATAACCCAAAAATGTAGGATAAAGATCAGAATGAAGTTACAAATAATTTTCCATTTGTATCCTGCCACCTTAGTACCCCATAATGACAAAGTGAAAAAAGAATTTTAGAAATATTTGCAAATGTATGAAAAAGGAAAAATTGAAATCACATTGGCATAAATATTCAGACCCTTTGCAACAACCCTTGAAATCTAGCTCAGGTGCCTCCCATTTCTCTTGATCGTTGCTGTTTCTACACCTTGACTGGAGTCCACCTGTGGTAAATTAAATTGATTGGACATGATTTGGAAAGGCACACACCTCTCTATGGAAGGCCTCACAGCTGACAATGCATACTGTGTCAGAGCAAAAGCCATGAGGTCAAAGGAACTGCCTGCAGAGCTGAGACAGGATTATTGCAAGGCACAGATCTGGGGAAGGCTACAAAAAAATTTCTGCTGCACTGAAGGTTCCCAAGAGCACAGCAGCCTCCATAATTCTCAAATGGAAAAAGTTTGGCACAACCAGGACTCTTCCAAGAGCCGGTTGCCCGGCCAAACAGCAATCGGGGGGAGAAGAGCCATAGTAAGAGAGGTGACCAAGAACCCAATGGTCACTCTGACTGAGCTCCAGAGATCCTGTGTGGAGATGGGACAAAGTTCCAGAAGGACAACCATCACTGCAGCCCTCCACCGATCTGGGCTTCACGGCAGAGTGGCTAGACGGAAGCCTCTCCTCAGTGCAAAACACATGAATGCCCACTTGGAGTTTGCAAAAAAGCACTTGAAGAACTCTCAGATTGTGAGGAACAAGATTCTCTGGTCTGATGAAACCACGATTGAACTGTTTGGCCTCAATTCTAAACGTTATGTCTGGAGGAAACCAGGCACCACTCATCACCTGCCCAATACCATCCCAACAGTGAAGCATGGTGGTGGCAGCATCATGCTGTGGGGGTGTTTTTCAACAGCAGGGACTGGGAGACTGGTCAGGGTTGAGGGAAAGCTGAATGGAGGAAAGGACAGAGATTTCCTCAATGAAATCCTGTTCCACAGTGCTCAGGACCTCAGACCGGGCTGAAGGTTCACTTTCCAGCATGACAATGATCCTAAGCACGCAGCCAAGACCAGACAGGAATGGCTTAGGGACAACTCTGTGAATGTCCTAGAGTGGCCCAGCCAGAGGGCCACTGACCTGAACCCTATTGAACATCTCTGGAGAGACCTGAAAATGGCTGTCCGACAGTCCCCATCCAACCTGATTGAGCTTGAGAGGATTTGCAAAGAATGGCAGAAAATCCCCCAATCCAGGTGTGTAAAGCTTGTCGCATCATACCAAAAAAGACTTGAGGCTGTAATTGCTGCCAAAGGTGCTTCAACGAAGTACTGAGTAAAGGGTCTGAATACTTAAGTACATGTGATATTTCAGTTTTTTCTTTTTAATAAATTTACAGACATTTCTAAACTTGTTTTCACTTTGTCATTATGGGGTGTTGAGTATAGACTGAGAAAAAAAATGAATTTGAACGATTGTGGTATCAGGCTGCAACATAGTAAAATTGAAAAAAGTGAAGGGGGTCTGAATACTTTCCAAATGCACTGTATGTTACTCTGTTGGGTCTTGATAAAAGAACAATTTCTTAATAGCACAAGTGATACAATCCTGATTTCAGATCTATTTTTTCATTCTTTATCCCTTTTTTAAAATTTTTTTGTCCTGCCTTTATTATTTTTATGAATAATTCAAGGCGGTGAACATACCTAATACTGCTTCCTCCTCCTATGTTTCCCACAACCCTGTGAGGTGAGTTGGGCTGAGAAAGAGTGCCCAGCCCAAAGACACCAAGCCAGATTTCATGCCTAAGGCAGGACTAAAACTCACCATCTCCTGGATTCTAGCCTGGTGCCTGGGCCAAACTGGCTCTCCTTAGCCTCTCCTAACTTTGCAGCTATTTTTGTATGCTTTGTTCCTGGTTTAAAAAATACAGTATAGGAATTTCAAAGATTCTCAATAAAATCCATTTTGTTGGCAGCAGATCCCAAAAAGCCAGCTCTTTCTTGCTTTCTAGAGGCCATTCGAATTTGCTCAGCTCCAACCTACTACCCTTAAAGTTGCAGCAAACACCAATACTGTACTTTTATTCAGCAGGCAGAAGGACATTGCTTACAACTCCTGCTCAAATACTTCAGGAGCGTGATTGATTTTCCAGGACTGCCCAGCCACGTTCATTGTGCGTAGACGACAATCATACTGAATCCTCCACCGCTGGGTCCCCTTCTCATTTTTATATACCTGGATAGGGTAACCATAATACCCACCCTTACACATTAGGCTCATAGCCATGCCTGAACTTTTTGTCCTTCAGTGCTAGGCAGATAGCACGTAGCCAGCCCTGATAAGGAGTATCAAGACCTGGGTCCCAGAGCATTAGGTATTGCCAAGAGACTCGCAGTGGCAAGGTTACCTCTGTTCATACAGTGGTTTACTGAATACACTGTAATTGGCTGAGCTAATGCACTGAACATCTTACAAATCACAAAAACTCAGTGTGGGCAAGCCCAAATGAAGCCAGCAGTTGAAATGAGGTATCCAAAGAAACCTGTTCTACTTCTCTAAACATTTGCTTTATTTGCAAGCTCATAACGCTCCATTAATTTGTTAGGCACAATCTTTTAAGTAATCTACAATAAACCACTGCAGCCCAAATGCAAATTTGGGCTGGCAGTCACTTTAAAAGTCACTCCTATATTAGAAACTTATTTCTGAACTTGTGTTTTGTTGCAAAACCATTTGACTAAGTGCCAGTGAAAAGTTCATTTGGAAGAAAGGGGTAACACACCTAATTTTTTCCAAAAAGGGCATGTTTTTAATGGTTTGCCACTTTTAAAAGTGCAACCAGCACCCCCCAAGGGAGGAGATAAAGAGCTCTATATCATCTATTGATTGCTCATCCCTTGCAATGGACTAGTAGTGCCATACACATTCCTTAAGAGTAGGCAGATTACAAGGCAATTCTCTTAACATTTAATTCTTTAGTTTACCATAAAAGGTAAATGGTAACTTACACAATGCCCTTGGAAAAAGTGGGCTTTGCATCTTTAAGGGTCCTCCGATAATGACTGGAGTGGCTTCTGATACGGAAAGTTACTAACAGTTTGGATGACAGAACATGTTCAAGATACCATACTCCTTTTGACCCTGTAAAACATTTGCATTTAGTACAGTGCACTGTCAGCTAGCTTGTTATATGAATACCAATCTTGAAAAAGCTTGGCAGAAGTACAGTATTTCTCACTGTAGCTATATTCGGAGCACATTAAACCAGAGGCCAAGGTTAGCAAACTACACCTCCTCAAACATGCCAAAACCAACTATACAATATTAGATTGTGTGTGATCACCTGTTCACAGAACTGAGCCACTTGAATCAATTAATTGAAATGACCTCAGTTGTCTGAGTTTGTACAAGAGTAGCTAGGCAGGTTTTATCCTAGTTGTCCTGCAAACTGGCCATAATAGTTTCTATTGTGGTTTGTAAATGCTGTTTTGCTGAGTTGTGCAAATACACCCTGTAATTATAATAATTACACTAAAACACCAGTAATTTGCCTAAAGATGCCCTAATCCTCACTCAGGGCTGTCTGCAGCAAGCCAAGAAGCACCTAAGTTACATGTGCATGTTGACATCAAGACATTTTTATGCCATTACTTCATGAACTTCTCATCACCTGCCCACCCTTTACTATTCCACTGCAGAGTACCAAATATAAATAGAAACCTCTAGAGTGCACCACGGTAGAATGTACTACAAAATATATCACTATAGGCAAGGAACATCTGGGAATATGCTGCATTTAGGTTACTATACCATCTCTAGTAGATTAAGAAGTGGCACAGCTTTCCAACTGTCTCTCTTCATGGGGAACCTATGGGGGACTTATGATCTGCTGAAAGTCAGGATAACATCTTCTAAGTGCAAATCATGTAAAAGCAGCTCTCCCACAGCTTTAAAAGGAAAACACAGAGGTTTTTTTTAAAATAGTTTTATTGTGAGTTTTGACCAGTATGTTTGGAAATATGGCCAAGGCAGCAAACAAATACTTGGGATTCATTCCCAAAACCTGAAATAAAGCTTTATTTACAGCTGGTGTAAAGCTCAGTTAACCAATTTAAAACATTTAACATCCCAAATTCCAATTACTAGAGTATACTGAGAACAAAATGTTCAGTAGGATTCTCTTTAAATACAAAAAAATTAGTTTTTTTCAAAGAGCTCTAGCAATATACATAAAGCTATGCACTTCTGACTTAATGAAGTGAGCAGGAAAAAGATTTATCAAAAAGAGAATACAATTAGTTCAGTAACTTTTCTGATGGTCCACATTTACAAAGCTGTAACAACCCTCCCCCTCCCCTGGTTCAGTCCCTCTTTCCCAAAAGTCACATACTTACCACAACTATTAGCAAGTATGGTTTTAAAAGTTCCAAGGCAAGCTGCACAATTCAGTTGCCACTATCTACAGATCTTGACCTTGAGCGCGATCTCTGGCGATCCACAGAAGCAGGAGACTTTGATCTACTTGAGGAAGCACGTTTCTGGCTCTTTTCAGGGGCAGGAGATCGACTAACTGAGCGTGATTTGCTACGGCTTCTGCTTCTGGACCTGGTGTAAGACTTGCGGCTTCTGGACCGAGAACGGCTACGAGATCTTGAAGAACTCCTGCTACGGGAGCGAGACCTGCTTCTAGACCTACTAATGAAGTTAAATATCCATTTTAGATTAGGTTTACACTGACTACAAATGTGAATACATAGCATTTCTGAGCTGGAGTTCTTACCTGTGTCTTTTGCTGCCTTCAATTAGTTTGATTTTCCTTCCATTGATTTCCTTGCCAGAAAGTTTTTCAATAGCATTCTTTAGATCACTGTAAGAGGCAAACTCAACCACCCTAATTAAAAAAAAAAATACAACTTATATATTAAAAATAGCAACTCTTAAACTTTCAAAAAATCTACTTTAGAGATTCCTTCCCCCAAATTATCCATTACAATGTTATGATTGCTCCAAGATATTTACCCTTCATTTAATTTGGGCCTGTGTGCATCTGCAAATGTTACTTCCCCAGCTTGTCTCATGAAGTCTTTGAGATCCTATCACAAGATTAAATATGTTAGATAAAGGAGCCAGACGTTTATGAATAATAAAAATTACTACTGTAAAAAAAGATGTTAACAATTAAAACGCGGCAGATGCCACACTTGTAGATAAATCTGTATTTGAAAGAATATATCAGGGCACGAAATAAATGAAATCAGCATATTGCTTTAAGCAAAATGCTCAAACCTTAAGTTATTTGTCTATACATTTTATGCAACTGAATGCAAGACAGTTTACTTGTATGAAAGCATTCTGAAATGTCTTACGATTAAACAGTACATTTACAAAACAAAAACCAGTTATTTTGTGCCCCATATGTCATTAAAAATATAGTTTACTTTACCTTCATTAACATTTCCCTAGGCTAGCCAAGCAGCAAACTGCATTAAGCGATCGAAGATACCATCATGGTACATGCCCGACTGGCTCTTCGCCAACCATTTGAAGAGAACTACCCAGTCGATGGAAGCCTTTAATCGCACAGCCCTCCCTATTAGCAGACTACTGACGGATCCAGACATTCTCTACTCTTGTGAAGTTACACCAAGGACCACTTTACTGCGATCAGGATTCCAACGACCACCTAATGCGTATCTTTCAACTCTCGATCACGATCTCTTATTTCGAAGCGTTACAGGAGGTACAGTTCTCAACTTAGGAATCAGATCTCGTTAACTTTCGGGGATCGCTGCAACCCGGCACTTTAAGGAAGTGCATCGATTACGTCTAGACCGGCAAACACAGATCTAGAGGTGGCCAACTGATACACTGGAGGAGCTGACTGGAAAAGTCAACCAGGCCCAACCAAGAGTGACCAAGACAGAACGATTAGGATAACCCACAGGCACTCCTCGTCATAAGGCCAACGACACAGATAGGCTGGCAAATAAAATGGATTTTTAAAGTGGTTAAAATGGATTTTTAAAACAAGATAAAAATTACATTAAAAATACTACTATTAAACTACTTTTGAACAATGCATTTAAACATTAAGTATTAATAATTTTGATAATGTTTTAAGCTTAAGATAAAAATTAGTCTTAGTAAAAAAAAATACATATTACATACCCATTAAATGAAGTCTAAGATAATCATGTTTAACAAACCTGCCAGCTGACTCGAGAAGACAAGTTTTCTACAATGAGACGATTTTCTGTTCTTACAGGTGGTGCATTTCTAGTGAAAACAAAATATTCAGTTCATTAGTTTTGCCTACAAAAAGTTAAACTGAGCATCAGCTATGTTCTTTACACAGTATTTACCTTCTATCATTTCGTGGGCGGCGGCTACTAAAACGATCAGAATAACGTCCTCTGCCTCTTCCACCTCTAGAGCGGGCTCTGGCATGTTCAATTGTGACTCTAGAAAGCAAAATAATATATCTATTTATAACACAATAAGCCATTATTCCATCTATGTAACGCTAATATGAGAATTAATTATGACTCCTTCCAAGGTTTCAGAAAAATTAGGCCTACGTGAAGAAACTGGAGTCCAATGTACTATTTGAAAAAGATGTGCTTTAGCACCGGCTACTATTGTCAAACATGCAATAAAACACATACGCAGCATCCAAATAACTATTGCTATCAAGGGGATATGAAATACTACCTTTCACTGCAGAGCTCTTTTCCATCCAATTCATAGACTGCATCATCAGCATCTCTGGGATCTTCAAACTCCTGTTAAATAGTAAAATAATGCATCAGCAATTTACTGAACAGTATTGCTGGTTACTGTTTTCTGCATAATAAACTGTGAGTTTCTTAAGGACACTAAACAGCCAATTGATTTGTATGTTGGTCCTCTGAATTTATTCCCAAATCCCAAGGAAAATCATTATTTTCACTGCAATATTTCCTGACCTGGTATCAGTTATACACACTGTAGAGGGTATTACCACCACAAAAATCAGTCTTACATACTTAAGGACTGAAGTGGCTGCACACAAAACCACCTTAGGTTCTTTTCCCCATAGGAAGGAATCAATTTCATTGTTGTCAGGTGCTGCCTGTATTGAAGCATTTCTTTACTGCTTACCACAAATCCAAAACCTCTCTTCAGATCAATATCTCGGATGCGTCCATATCCCTTAAAGAATCTCTCCACATCCTTCTCTCTGGCGGCTGGATTCAACCTTCCGATGAATACACGACAACCACTCATGGTATCGCTTAAGGTAGAGTAGCTGTAGAAGAAAAAAGAATTAGAACGGAACAAAAATCAACGAAGAAACTCAAGTCCTCGGCAAATCAAGTCTAAAGAAAGATGGCCGCCACCCAAAAGGATCAGCAGCTGCTGGCATCGCCGGCTCGATTCACTGCCGCAGTACCTCCTCCGCCCTTGGTTGCCGCAGTCTGACATCAAGAAAGGCAGAACCCCACGCAAGTCCCACCGCTCGCTCCAACACGTCGCCGAGTTCCGCCTCCCCCTCGTCCAATTGGAAAACGCCACCTCGGTTCCACCTTTCACGAAGCAGCGTCAACAGCCAACGCGAACTTGCCAGCGAGCTGCGCATGCGCCTTGCACACGATCGCCCGTCAATCCTAGCCCTCCTGATCGCTTTCACGAAATGGCGGCGCGGCCGCACCCAATGTTCCAGGCCAACGTTACCGCTCACGGCTTTCTTCCTTTACTTAAGAGGAAATTTAGTCACTCACACACACCACCCACGTTTTAAAGCAAGTTAAGCTTCTCTCCCACTTAACCACCAGACTTATTACAACGCGACTGTCTCTTTCTGAATTTGCTCTCCTGGCTGATCGCTGTACTAAATCTGAATAAACCGGCACTTACGATCGTCTGTTCTCGGTAAAAAAAAAAGGCGCAGGTGTCAACGGACACTGACACACTGCCAACCACCTCCAACGACGTCCTAACCTCGACTGGGCAGGTCGAACGTTAACTGCGCCACAAAATGGAACCTCGTGCCACGTGACCGCACAGGCACGTGATGTACTTGCAGTTCAGTGATAGGTGGAAAGCGATGGAAAAATGAGGTCAGTGGAGGGGGAAGGGCTTTCGGCTGGACTGAAACACTGGAGGAAAAGAAGCCAGATGCGTCAGAGCAGATGGGCGCAGGCGCAATAGAGTCTGTTTGCCCCTCCTATTTTGATGTATTTTATAGTCCACCCAAACTTGAAAGAGGGTAGTAAGGCATTTTTCGGTCTTCCCGCAGAATCTTGTTCTTCACTTTGAAAATACACCCTGGCAGAGAAAGGGTGTGGGCACGAAACCATTAGTCCAGAACAAACGACAACCATATTACGCAAGGGACGATAGCAAGTCGGGGCTGCAGCCATCCGGACGGCCGCGAGATGGCAGCAAAGTAGCGGCCGTCCGGATGGTTGCAGCTCATAACCGGTGGCCCCGCGGGGGGCGGGAAGTGGAGGGGAGGAAGTCGCGTAGATACCTACATACGAAACACCTTTCTGGCGCAATTTTGCCTTTACCTAAAAATCTGTCCTTCAAGATTCAGCGGAGGTTAATCGCGGGTGAGTGCGCGCCGCTGCAGCCTTCTGGCTGAGCGTCCTCCGGAGCCGCCCGGAGTCACCTAGTGAGTCGGGCCGCTCTCCTTATGAACCGAACAAACCAACACGCGCCTGCCGTTTTGTTGCGTGAAACGAAGGCGCCCCTTCGTGCTCTGCCCGTCGCCCTCGTTTCCCACGTTTTCCCAGCTGTGCAAGTCGCCGCTTGGCCGCCCGTCTCCGATGCGTCTCTTCCTGGCTCGACTTCTCCGGGCCCTTTCCTACAAGCGCAGCTCCTTTCCCAGGCTGCGCGGGACGGTTGGAGAAGGATCCTGGAGCTGCGGGGTCTTCTCGGGGGCTGAGAAACCTGGCGCTCCGGGCGGGGAGGACCGCGGGGTGTGAAGGCCGACGCTCCGCGCGGGCGAGGTTGATTCGCCTCGTGGCTTTTCTTCGGTCTTTAAGCGCGAGTCGCCAATATTAGGGCTTCATCGGTTTCCCACCTCAACAGGGCCGTCTTTTTCAGCCCTCGGGATCGGAGGCGGTGTCGAGGGGCGAAGTGGGGGGACTCCAGGGCCACAGGCTGCTTATGCCACCCTTCCTCGCCAACTCTTTCAACCAGTATTTTTCCAAGTCGTTTTAATATTCTGGGGGTGCACGTACATACTAGCGCATTCACCCTAAGGGAAGAAGTTTGCGGCCATACTTATAATAGGGCTGTAAATGACAAACTTCTCTGCTCAGGTTCACAACTCGGCTAGGAAAGTTGCCGGGCAGCTTTTTCTAATTAATTTTGAGCTTGCCTTTTGATTGTCTGATTAGATTCATAGTCAGACAAGGGAGCTGCAGGATACATCCTCAGTATTCTCGGTATGCAGTACTGTACAGTATTGTACTGGAAAAGGCTTAGTTGTGCTACTGTTTTCAAGTGCTGCTTCTTTCCGTATTTGTTTCATTTTCTTGTCTCCTTTCATTTTTAATTTTAAAAAGCAGGCAGCTTGTATGAAAATGCAGAAAGACATTATTCCAGTATATGTTTTTAATTTTTTAAAATTAGCACCAGTAAGATTGCAGCCATACAGCCATCTTAGGATCGCTATGTAATCTTAGCATCAATATATATACAGTGATCTTGATTCACATATGTTGCTAAACTACAATGAGATTTGATTTTAGATTAGCATGTGTGAAATCTCCAGTTATAATCTGTGAACCAGGCCACTATCACTTCCTTAAATATGCCTACTTTAATACTATGAACAAAGTCATGGCTGTTTAGAGAGAGGTATAAACGAAGTGAGACCCCTATCCTATGGAATTTACAAATTAATTTTTCAACTTACTTCTACATAGGAGAATAGTGTACTACATTTATTAGTAAATAATTTGAATGTGTTTTTGCAATATTGTCCAGTCACTTCCACATTTTGTCTTGTCTCTCACTATGTCAATGGTTTAATTTTCACCTCCATAATTTTAAATTTTAGCAACCTGAGCCAGACAGTGATTAAAGCAAACTAAGGTCTCTTTTAAGCACAGTGCTTTGAAGATAAACACGTTATTTGGGATGAGAGAGAAATCAACATGTTTAGAAAGGAAGAGAAAGTTTTCATTACAAAACTCCTAGGCTCTAAAATCTTTTTATTTCTGGGTTTGCTGGCACTATATAGCCACTCCCACAGTTTTGCTCCTGCTTCAGACAGGAAAAGATCAACATTGGCTGAAGACTTGTATAGTACAAACCACAGGGGTTACAGGCCTGTGGATTCTTCTTGTATTGATGCAAAAAGGACCCAGAAAACCTGCAGTAACTTTCAGTTTGTCAAAAAATACTTCATTTGTTATAGTCACAATCCAGCCATAATTCTGTAAGTTTTCTAGGAATAAGTCTTCCTGATTGCAGGGATATTTAGTAAATGCTTAAAATTGGAGATAAATGTATTTAAATTTGGCTGTTTTTTGCCACAGAATTATATATATTCATGTGTATGTATGTATACACACACACAAACACACATTTGTATAAATTTGTGTACATATGTATTCTGTGGAATCCTTGGGGTTCTCCTTAATCTCGCAACACATGGACAGACTTAACCATAGTTTCAACTGGGAAACTCAGCATCTTAGACCAAGCCAAATCCAA
This sequence comes from Liasis olivaceus, assembly GCA_030867105.1. Taxonomy (NCBI): domain Eukaryota; kingdom Metazoa; phylum Chordata; class Lepidosauria; order Squamata; family Pythonidae; genus Liasis; species Liasis olivaceus. The sequence goes on from CM061349.1 coordinate 66,346,852, forward strand.
AAACATGAGAGAATTTCTGGAAGCTTGGTATTCAGACAAGGCAGCCATCAACAGGCACATAGAGATAAACATCTACACGCTATTCAAACAAGATAATAAGGAAATGAAAAGACCAGAACACCTCCTCGCCAGCAATCAACATCCAGATAAACAGAGATTAACACCAGGATTCACCCCAGAAAAACAATCAAGCAGTAAACAATACCCTACTCAAGGAACTTGCAACTCACAGATAATCAAGCAGTAAGCAATAGCCTAATCTAGGAACTACCAAGAAAAAAGAAACAACACCCCCTCCAGCACTGACAGGGCAAGTTACTGTATATAAACAGAGAGTAAACCCCACTCCCTTCTAGCACTGAAGATGTTACTTATCTGGGTAATGAAACGTCTGCAAGAAAACAACCAAGCTCAGAGAACCCCAAGGGCTTCACAGTTCAAGTTAAATTCCTGGTGACATCATGGATATATCCATGTAGTTTTGGAAACAATATAAAATTGGCTTGCTATTGTCTTTTTCCAGTTTGTTTTAAATTCCCACCTAGCTTGTAGCCATCCAGATACTAACCAAGTCCAACCCTGTTAAGTTAAATATCACTTCCCACCTGATAATTCTCCGCTGCAATTTCCTCTAGTGTGTTTGTATTAACCTTGTAAAGCAAAGTCCTGAGTTGGAAATCTATATTTACAGTGTAAGTTATAATTCTGACCAGTGTAGTTATATAAGCTTTATGTTATAAACTGATGATAATCTTCATATACAGAAGCACTTAAGAGGCTTTTTTTAATCCACAAAAATGTATGCAGTGGTAAATGTGTTAGTCTTTTAAGATTTTTTGTTGGTTTTGCTGCAAGAGAACAACACAGTAGAAGTTTGGATATCTGGTTACAAATATAAAATACCTGGGATAAAACTCTTGTTGTGAGTGTGATAAGCACATAAATAGTTGTCTGTTGGGGAGTGGTTTGGATCCAACTGCTAAGAACTTGTCAAAAACAATTGGAGTTTAAATGTACATTTGGCACTCAGAAAGTTTTCATTTTTAATTCAGTCAAATATAAAAAGAATTGCAAGTAGCAGACTCTTAAATTTGGACTGCTCCACCAGAGATGCTAGACTAGACTAATTTGCTGTTCAAACCAAAAACAGAATAACCATCACATGACAAGGAATATCAAACATTGACATTCTGATGGCTAATAGAATAAAGAAAGGAGAAATTATTCTACCGCCCCCCCCCCCCGCAAAAAAACCAAACAAACCCTGGAGGAGCAAAGGTAGACTGCCTCAAACAGATGGGTTACTTTTTAAAGATAGTTTTAGTTATACATTTGTCCTTTCAGGCCTTGAATTTTTGTTGTAACCTGGCTAAAGTGATTAAAAACACTGTCCAACTTATATAACGGTTCCATTTGGGTACTTGTATAACTTCAATAGAGGTGAACCCCATGGACTCCACAGTTGTATAACTTCGCGTGAGTTGGAATTGGACCAATTACCCCCCCCCCAACAGTGCAGTTAAGAGTGAAATAACGCTAAAAATTATGAGAGAAATAAAGATCTATTCACAAGGCATATTCACAAGGTAACTACCCCAATATGAGAAAGCCTTACCTTGTGAAAATGCAGCTCATGGTGCAATCTCACTCTACAATATTCACCACATATCATATTACTTTGTATTGCATAAATAGCATAAATTGTTGTGCATCTTGAAATTTTTAGATATGGGTTATGGAAACATTTGCATCAAGTCAAGTGTATGTAAGTCAGCTCTTATGTATCCCAGGGAGTGTCCATACTGGATAACAAAAAAATGTTTGAATGAAAAAACCCTCTGCCTAAGAAAAAAAAATGATGCCCCAAATTCAGTGTCATGCAGTTCAAGAAACTAATGATATGAAAACACCTCCATGTAAGAGAATGCTTTTGTGGAATACCTTTACATTTTAATCCCTAGTGTAGCAAAGACCTATCTTTTTTCCTTTTGTTGTTTTATAAAACGATATGCATATTGATCATGAAATAAATAATAATATATTGTGACAGAATTATGATTACAAGCTGTTTGTTTACAAGGTAGGAAGGATGTTTTGGATCCAGCACAGGGGTGCTTTCCATACCAATTAAAGGTCTGCTTAGATTGGTCTACGACCATAATGAATTGAATTGAATTACCAATTAAAGGTATTGACACCTTAACTCAAACACATGTTTTCCTGGGACCTTATGGTTACCATGCAAACCCAGCAAAAGGTGCAGCTTTAAAGAATCACAGCTACAGCAAATACATACACACTGGATTTGAAGCAACTTTCCTGTTTTAGATCCAAATAGTTGCACATCAAATGCAGAATGCCTAAATGTACAGACCTTAATTATCAGTGAGCAATTAGTGGGCCATAAACCCAGATTATTTCTTAGAATACTCTTGTCATATTCTTACACTTGATGTTTGCACAACATTGGTCTTCTTGTCTTCCCTCCTTGTGCAGGGAAGACAGCTTTTCAGTTCTTTCCTCTGGTTAACTGCTATCTGCCTATCTTTGATTCAGCATAAAAATATAGTGATGTGAATTTTGGTATCTCCATTGCCAGCCCCAATCCTGCCTCTATTTGTTGCCTGACTTCTTGCCTAGGTAATGAATGACAACTAATAGATTTTATATACCTTCAAGCTGCTTTGGACTGTGTCCAAATAAGGAGGTAGGGGTGTGTGAAATGCTACCTTAAAATTGGAATAGCTAAGAATGACTTAAGCTGCCTCATTCATGGGCTGGGTATTTATTTTTATTTTATTATTAAATTTATACGCTGCCCATCTCCTCCAGAGATGGGCTAGGTATGAAACGAAGGCAGCATCATGGGGCATGGCAGAGAAATGATGCTACCAGGACATGCTTATATCTTAATTGAATGAAATGGGGAAATATCCATAAAGTTAGAGGGGATATATTGTTGTGTTTCTCTGTTTTACGGGCCGTACCATCAGGAAACTCCCAATGGTGAGCCTGAACCTCCATTTGTTTAATTTCAACTCTTTGGTCCTTCTCTCAGTTTCAGAAGAAGACAGGCCCACCTCCTCTTGCACATGGCAGCCTTTTAGATATTTATAAACTGCTATCATATTTCTCCTTAGTCTTTTTTGCAAGCTAAATATGCTCAGCTCGTTAATCATTCCTCTTCCCCTAGGGCAGTTGAAGATGTGTGGACTTCAACTCCCAGAATTCCCCAGCCAGCAGGGGAATTGCTGCCCTAGGCCTTGGTTTCCAGGTCCTTTTTAAATCCTGATAGCTGTCCAAGCCCTCTATGCCCACAGCTGGGCAGAGTCCTTCAAATGCAGTTTAGGCAATGCAAAGAACAATGGAACTGTAGCTTCCCTGATGTGGACAGAGCCCAACACTGCATGGCCCTTTTTAGAAGTTGTATCATATGCTTGCTCACTTTCACTTGGTAGCCCACTAGGACTACTTTTCACATGCATTAAAACCAAGCCAAATCTCCCCAGTCTTGCAGCTGGGGAGGACATCACCATAGCCACAGCTCTACATCACTCCTACTAGATTGGCCCAATGTTAAAACTTGTCTAGGTCATTTTGAATTGTGATTTTGTCCTCTAAAGCAGTGTTTCTCAACCTTGGCAGCTTTCAGATGTGTGGCAAAGCTGGCTGGGAAATTCTGGGAGTTGAAGTCCACACATCTGAAAGCTGCCAAGGTTGAGAAACATTGCTCTAAAGTGTTTCCCAATTTCCTTATCATAATGCCATCTGTGAATCTGTTAAGCATCCTTTCTTCTAGGCTCTTTATAAACGTGTTGAATAACACTGGGCCAAAAGAGATCCCATACCTCTCTTTAGAACAATGCAGAACTGTTTATGAGTATCCTTTGGGTGTGGTTTTTCAGCCAGCTGCAAATCCACTAGAATCCCTAGAAATAAATATATGTTTTGGCAAAGTGAGCGATACATAGTCTCAAACGTGTTGGCAAAAGAAGAACGCTTTGTTCTGTAAAGCATTTGGTCCTGACAGACAATACTGCAACCTCTTTCTCACAGTTTGTACTGCTAAGGGACAATTAGATTGTTTCAGTCCACATTGCTATGTTCCCTTGGGCCTAACCAGCTGGAAGGAGGCAATGGCTGATATAGATGTGTTTATCCACAGGCTGCAAGTGCATCTGTACCTCTTTAAGGAAAGATTCACTTTCCTGTAATACGCTTGGAAATGGATCCCAAATGAGGGATACCATTTTGAGGCAGGCTGGAGTACCAGCTGCTCCTGGGTCTAGCCTGGAAAAAGTATCTGAGAGATCTGCACCCCAAGGGCTTTTCTACAATATACATTTATTGCACAATGTATGTATGCTTGTTTCACAGGACATCTGGTTTTCCTTTGAGCTGATTTATGGTGTGCTGAAATTGCAATTTGCAACATTTTGTAGCTGGAAAAGAGCATGTGATCCTTCCACATTGAAGTTATTTCAATAGGAGAGTTGCCTATAAGTTTCCTTTTCCCATGGTAGCTGTGTGCGTTAATGTGCAGCTGGAGCACTCACTGAAGTTCAAAGATCAGATAGGTTAGCTCACTACTGCAACACTTCAATATTTGTTATCCCTTTCTTTGCTTGCTGGGTCACCATCTGCTGTACACAAAGCTACTGAAGAAAGTATCACGTACTTGCTTACATTTACCCCCTAATACCATATATGGAGATAATATATTTTAAGGTCGGATCAAGGCTAATACCATATAAAAGAGACGTTAAAAGAAAAGTTTAAAAGGCAAATTTTAATAAAAAGACTGAATATGGACATTTGGAGAATTACATTTTCACTTCTAAAATTCATTGGGAAATGCTGAATGTTTGCCCACTTCCTAAAGCTGGACTCCGCTGAATTCAATGGAGCAGACATCTATAGGTTTGAAACAAGACAATTTCATTGTACAGTATTCTAAACAGATTGCAGATTGAGATGGAGAATATTTTAGACTTCAACTGAAAGGTTCAGTTTCAGAGAAAGCAAATATAAATGCAGAAATAGCATGCAGACCTTTCTAGCCCAGGCCAAGCTACAAGACAAAGATATCCTCAATTCTAAACAGTATAATCTGAATAAATAATGTTAAGTGAGTTTTCCTTGACCTGGTGCCCTGCTTATATTTGACTAAAGGCTCCATCAACCCCAGAGTGAATGACTACTGTAATGACACTGTTCTCTGGGGATTATGGAAATTATAGTTAGGCTTAGGCACATCTGGATAATGCCAGGTTGGGGCAAGTTGTCTTAGAATTTGGAGTGCTCTGTTGTGCCACAGCTCTGGACACAGAAGGGTAAGCCTACCCAAGGGGAAGGACTACTCTCCCCTCAGGTCCACAGCTCTTATCTCCTGTCCAAAGAATAGGTAGAGAGTTGGGAACACCCATTTGTCATCGGCAATTCTTCCTTGAAGCCGTTGACATCAACAACCCTTTTTAATTACGGATTATTGCAAAATTAATATGTCAGTACAAAACCCAGGAAATAGGACAGAAGTCTTGGTTCTTGTTTGGTAAACTTGTACTGTCTTGTTTTGAACTATCAGCTGCAGGTGTAGCAAACGTTGCAAATCTGAGAAGGCAGAATTTACTAAAGGCATGTGTACGGAATCCTTCATAACAAATAGATGATTCCTTATTTAGGCTCATGGGCTGGGATCAGACTCTTGCTTCATCTCGCCTGGCCTACGGGGAAAGCCTGGAGGAGGTGAGCAGTAATGAGGCCAATCTACCTACAGTTCCAAAGCTGTCTAGCAAGGAGAATGCCCATGATTGGGCAGTCTCTTGTCTGTGGAGAATTTTGAAGGAGGACATTGACTAATAGCAGATCCGATCCCCATTTTCAAAGGTATCAAACTTTGGATGATCTATCTGAAAGCTGCTCCCAATCGGTGCTTTTGGAGGGCATTGACCTATAGATAAAAATCTGTTTGGTGCTCCCAATTGACTTTTCTTTCCTCCTATAGGTCAGTGACCCATGATAAAAGTAAAAGTGTTAGGAAGTAGTAGTCACTGTGTTGCCTGAATTCTACAATTCATTTCACTCAGCTTTGGGTTTTTTTTGTTTTGAAACAGTTTTTTTCTTTAAACTTGGCTTCTTGGAGGCTAACTTTCATCAGTTAAGAGCAGCAAATCTAAAATGACAAAATCAAATTAATGCAAACGCTGTTGCATAGTATTGCAAAATTCTGAACATGTCATTCTTAAAGCTGCTAACTTCTACTAGACAGGATAACTGGAATAAAAGATGGTACATGAAAACTGGTGGGTCATGATTAATTTGCCTTTTTTTATTTAAACCATTTTGTCTATTGCACAGTCATTCCAGAGCTGGTGAACAACAAGAAGTCCATTTCAAGAAGGAAACTGGCAATTAAAATTCTAGAAATGAATGTTAATAATTATATGTGTCCATGGAAGGAAGGCAAAAGAGGGCAAGTCATGAAATATGCATCATGACACAAACCCCATAACTTGTGTCAGGCATTGGGATATAACTATGCATGGAATTTGCATCATGAAGTCAACATGTGTGTCATCATTTTGAAATAAACACAGTTTGCTGCAGATACCTATAATCATTGAATTAATATGTTTTCCTCTTAATATTTTTCACCCACATGCTCTCAATGTAGCTTAAAAATGGTTAGTGTGATAATTAAAAGGCAAATGTGCTTGAATTAGTTCCATGAACTAATAAAATGGATTTGGATAAGTGATTATAATCTTATGTTTCCTGCTTTGTGTGATTTATAGGAGAAACTGATATCCAGGTGTTCTGTACAACCAAGACTACTAAAAGCAAACTTTTAAAAATGAAAACTGATAAGTATTGTGATGTAAAAGAGAGTCTCTTGGGAATTCCATGCCATGGGGACTACTGGCCATCTGTTGCCTTGTCAGTCATGTAGTAAATGACTGAATAATGACATTTTGTGTACTAGGACCAAGAATGTGTGTGACCCAATACATCTTCACATAGAAATGACAAAATTCTTGTAATATTACTGCATTTTAAGCATGAATAAACTGAATGTTTGACAGAGATTAATCTTTGATTTTTTAAGTAAATTTTATCTTTGATACTGAAAATTTAAAAATGACATAAAGGCATTAAATGAGGTTGCTTTTACTGGAAACTGCAGTGATGTTAGATTCATATTATGCTTAGGTTCTGTCAGAGAATCCATTTCTAGGGTAATTCAAAGAGTTTGTAAGTCCTGTCCAGATTTAGGACTAGGTTATATGAAGGACTACTTGTCATCATAGATAATAATTTCTTACATTAACATCTTCAGTGGGATCGTCTGAGCTGATGTAGGTGGGAAATGGAGGAAACTATAGTAATCCATGTTAACTCCAGACCAAGAGCAATTTTCCACACCCTAGGACCATGTCAGGAAAACATACAGTAACCAACATGGCATAAGCTTTCATGAGCTAGTGCTCGAGCCTCTAATGGTTTCTGATTCAGTAAAAGTGCTAGTTTTAACAATCTACAGGATTCTTGTTTGAAAAATCCTTAAAGCCCACACTGTGATGACTGTCTCCTTTATTAGGCAAGAGAATAGTAGTCTGTTCCTACCTGTATGGAAGGTAAACAGTAGATAAGTATGTATGAAGTTTATGGCACTCAGTCTTACTGCAAATGTAAGTTGTAGGAAGAGCAGAACCACCTCTATATTGCCCCAAATCTAAAGGAAAGTGCAGGATGATATTGCCTGAAGTTATTTGGAAAATTTATTTATTTATTTGCTTTATTTATTAATCTGCAGTGTATATACAGTATTCTGTCCAATTAGGTCTTTTGATTTGGGAAATTTCATTTTTTGCTTATGTAACCTGAACTATACTCTCAGCTTCATGTTGGTTTATACAACCTTCTATCTCACTTTCAGGTTTTCAACAGACTGGTTCTTGGGTTGCAGCCTGCAGATGTTCCTGTTGATCTCTTGATTGACAAAAAGAAAGCTTTACTGAATTCTGTACTTTCTTTCTTGCAGTACTAATTTGCAACGCTAGATGGTGACATTTAATCATAATTGCCTTGATATATTTACATAGCTATGCTTATAAATACATCAGCCACAATATGCTGCAAAGTGTTCTTAGTTAGAGGATTCCAGTGGTATCCAAAATACAGTCACAGCAGAGGCAAGCTTGTATGCCTGGTGGTAAGGTTTATACATAAAAAACAAGGGTCTTATTACAAGACTGTAGCTGCAATTATACTTGGGGAAGATGAACAGGTACTAGAGAGCTTCATGTATAACAAGCCACTAGTGGTAACAGACCACTTATTTCCAGAAATGAGAAAAACAATAAAGTGATGTGCATATTTCAAGCTGTAGTTATACAACTAAGCATTATGGATAAGCTAACTTTGAACAAGACTAAGAAAAAACAACCAGACAAGATTAGTTGCAAGAAAACAGGAAAAACCAGCAGTGCTTTGACTGTAGAGATCAAAGGAGACGTTCCCAAGAATCACAGTACTGCAAACACGCCATAAGCATTGCAGTTAGCTGCAGAGAGAGTGTTCACCTTTCTGTTCTTAAGGCATTAGTAGAAAGCTTTTATATCTTCTTTTCCTTTCTCAAATTTCTTTTAGTCAATTACATGGTCTTTTCAACTCCACATTCTTTACTGACTGTGACGTTGGCTTCTGAGATAACGTTGCTATTTAGTTGGATTTGTTCTTCCATCTCCACAATATTACCTGTGCTTCTGGTTGTCATACAACTCCAAAGCATAAGAGAGAGATGCCAGTGCTCTGTTGAAAAAATACTGAATATTTCAGCAAGAAAATGATCCAACCATACCTCCAAATTAATAATGAAGTAGTTAAGAAAAGAAAGAGACTTTGAAAGGGACATCACAATTCCTGGACTTGAATGTTATTGAAAATGTCTGGGGAAATCTCAGACATGCAACGCATATAAGGATATTTCTGAGCTCGAAGTGTTCTATACAGAAGACAAAGCGGAAAAAAACCAAAGGCAAAAATAGGAAGACCCTTGGCTGGCTAAGAAAAGTTTGGAAGCTGTTAGAGGAGATGTGAATGAAAGAATGCTCAAATGTCTGCACCTGCCATTTCTTATTTTAAATCTGTAAGCAGCTATACATTAAGCATGTATTCACGTGTGCAGAAAAGTGTCATTTAATTTTGTACTCCGGAAAGGTGGTGTCACCGTCTGTTCAGTTAGGGATTGATTGAAATGCACACTTTGACTAGGGGCTTCTAAACCTTTGCATATAATTGGATGGAGGAGACGAAGCATAAGTCAGCAAGAAAAAGCTTTCCCCTCTTTTTCCAGGTGGCCTGGATGTGTAACGATGTCAGGAAGGCTGAAGCTCAGCATGAGCTGAGGTTAGTAAAGGAAACCAAGAAGAAAAAAGGCTTCTCCATGCTGGCTGGGTAATTCTGGGAGTTGAAATCCAAACATCTTAAAGTTGTTGAGGTTGAGAAGCACCACAGTATACTGTACCCACTTCTCAGTGAAAATTGCAAAGCTGTAACAAAAGGAAGAACTACTCCAATTTTGAGTTAGTGCGTTACCAGATAATTTGAAAAGTTTGAAAAATCAGGATTCAGCCTGAGCTAGAATTTGCTCAGTGGAGAGACAAGACGTTGTATAGATTGCAAGATGTTACTGTTGTAGGACAAAACAAAGATCTTTTGAATCTCTTACTGCACAGTGCTCTTCTACACTTAATTGGTTCCAGTATTTTCAAATAAGCTGCACAACTATAAAAAAATTACAGAAACAAGGGGGAACATTGAGAAATGTATCTGAATTTGAAAATCTTATAACACATAATACCAAACATTTGTTAGGCACAATCTATAACTTAATAGGGAAATACAAATCAGAATCTGAACAAGTTAAAGACGATATGATTAAATGAATGCAGAATATAGAGATGCAACAGTGGGAATTTCAGTGGAAAAGGAATTACATTTACTTCAAATATTAGAACTGGGACAAGTTGTTTTACTGCTGGTACTGTTTATCACTCCAGTTTTGACTGCTAAAATGAGTAATTCCTTTTCTGAAAAATGCTAGAAATGTAATGAGCAGGTTGGATCCTTTTCCATATGTGGCGGCAATGTAAAGTTGAGTACTACTGGAAAATGATTCATTGTTGAACAAATTCTGAAAGTTGTCCCATTCCATCCTGAGAAATTTTTATTAAATTTCACCAAACCATATATTCCTTCAAAAGATAATGAATTGGCATGGTATATGTTAATGGCTGCAAGGATTCTATATGCCTATCTTTGATCCCCACTTTGGAAGAATGCCTAGCCAAATTGTGGGAGTATGCCTAGATGTCTAGAATAACTTTATATTTAAAAAGTAAATCTGATGTAGAATTCAGTTCTTTTCAATGACTCGAATTCTGTTAACCAAATACCTTTCATTTAAAGTTTTATAACGACATGTTTTGATTAGAAGGTGGATATGTAATGTCTTTATCGTTATAAGCTTTTAATGATGTGTTAAAATATATTAGTTGTGTGATATTTCAGATATTTCACTGCTTATATTTGGTTATCTGTATTATCTATTTATATTCTTTTAAATTTGTATTATCTATTTCTTATATATTTATTATTCAATAATAAAATAGCAACAAAAAGAGTCATCATTCAGGCAGGGCCCTGTCCTTTGAGCTAAAGTAACAAAAATCCATTTCTAGAGTTTCCCCACCATTTTCTTCTTCAATGCCACAAGTAAAATAGTATCAGCTGAATATTATCTTCCCCAGTGGAATGCCTGACCCTTTGTAGATGAAGCAGTTGCGATTCTCGTCTGTCAACTGCATACTTGAGGAACCGGGAAAACAAGCTGGCCTCTTCAGACCTAGAAAGCATTTTCATAATCTCCAGTTGTATGCATGAAAGAAAACTTTATAACAAACTCATTACTCCCCTTTATCTAATTTCTAAAACACCCTACAGATGAAGGTGTCCATCTCTGACCTTTAGTTCCTGAATATGAAGGCTGTAGTTCTGATGTCTGTAGCTCCATACTCAGTTCCTCAGCATTTTTCCCTTTCCCTTTAAAACACAGATTACTGTACACTCTTAACTGCACCCTGACTTTGTTCTGATGCTTTTCTTCTGAGCCCCATTTCTCTGTTCATTGCCTTTCACCCAGCCTTCTCAGTACCCATCTATTTTCTGCAATTTTCTGCCTTAGCATCACCACCACCACCACCACAGCCACGACTTACCATTTTCAGAAGAAAAGAATTCAGAAGTGGATTGATTGGAGTAATAGTCATAGGTTTCCTCATGTAGCAGAATTAAATAACCAGTTTCTCTCACTCTCACACACAAATACGCCTATGCCAATTTACTTTTTGCTTTTGGAAAAATAGACCCACTTTCTAAATCAGGGGTGCACAATTTCTTTTGACTCTAGGACTGCAGCACAATTTGTGTGGCATGCTGAGGGATGACTCCAAAAGTAGGCCCATTTGGTGAATTAGTTGCAGGAGACTGAAGGGGTGAAATACATGTTTTCAGCATCTTGAAGGCTTCTGTCCCTTAAACCCACCAGCATGCCAACAATGCCCAAACTGTTGGCTCAGTCGATAGCACTGTTTCTCAACCTTGGCGACTTTTAGACGTGTGGACTTCAACTTCCAGAATTCCCCAGCCAGCCCTATAGTGTTGCTATAGGAAGGAGGCTCTATTGGCCACAAAAAAGATGCTGACAAGCCCCATTCAGCTCCCAGGCGCAATGCACAGGAAAAGGGCAATCAAAAGGTATTTGTTTATGCTTAATTAATGGTCAGCTCCTTCCTTTCTCCAGCTTGATTTAAGCTGTCACTTTTTCTAAAATCATATTGTATGTTAAATCCCAATAATCAACACTGATGGTACAATAATCTACCCTATTATTTATTTTACATTTCCTTAACTAGGTAAAATTATCATCATTTACTGATATGCCTCATAGCAGCCTTTTAATCACATCAACAGCAGCAGACAAGCCACCGAAGACTCCCCTGCCTATCATGTTACCATAGCAACACATGCAGTAATCATAGAGGGACATTTTGTTAATACAAAGGAATAAACCCCTCTGTTCTCTTTACTGCTTAAAGAGGATTCTCTATAGAAAAAATGCAACCTTGACTTCGGGGAGATGTTCAAGTGCCATCCAGAATGTTCAAATGTCAATTCCCAGGATTCTCAACTGCTAGGAAACTCTGGAAGTTGTAGCTGAAGCACATCATCAGGCCATCAGATTGGAGATGGCTGGGCTGGATATTTAAAGCACTGTGGAGAGCCTGGCTTAAAATGGAAATAACATTTTTACGAACTGCACCCTCTAAGTACTATAAATGTAGTGGACAAAAGCATTGGACTGCTTTGTTTAATCAGCTTGACCGTCAGCATAAAGGGAAGCTTTAGGAAATCCATTATCATTCTAATTTATATTAGAGGGACTCCATTCTTAGGAATTTTGTGTTGCCAAATAGCATGGCCTGGTTTTTTGTTTTTTGCTTTTTTTGCGCGATGTCTTTTGTGATGCCTAATGCCCTGACTGAGAAGGGTGTAGCTCTGTTTGGATAGCAATTGCAGTAGAAAAGAGTGATACGCTTATACTGAGATAATCTCATCTCAGTATAAGGTGAATATAATTTACTGTGTGCATGTTCAACCAGCTGTGCCCTGACTATAAAATGTGTTTTAAAAATAAAAAGAGGATGTTATGGTGAGCAGTATCAGTCTCATGGGCTAGAGTACGCCTAGGACCTGATGCTGGGCCTCTGCTTCTGCTGGTCTCAGAAAACTATAAACCTCATGTTTCCTTGGTGGAAACTCTATCATACCTCTTCAAAAAACAAACAAAACCAATTTTAATAGACAACTGAGATGCTTCTAAATAGGACTCCTGGCCTGATAAAAAAAAACTTAGGAGAAATTAATGAACAGGGTTCCAATGAGGGTTCATAGATGAAGGACAAAACCAAGAGAAGATGCCCCTTCCAGTAGGCTGACTGCAGACACCATGGAACAAATTAAGAGATTACATTAAAATTTAATATATATGACACAACACTTTAAAAAGCAACCTGAAACATGGAGATTCACTGTACTGAAGCTTGACGCTGAAGACATACACTTAGAATTGAAGAATTCTGACTTCTGGAGGAGGTATGGTGAACTAGCACGTCTCTGAATGAGCGGAGATGACAACTGCGGCAAAGACCAAAGAACTGGAGAGCAGACCAGTTCTACAGAATCTCTCCAGATAAGGAGAGGATGGGAGATTACCCACATGTACTCTGGACAACTGCTTCTCACAAGGAGACCACAGAACAGCAGTCTCCCATGGGTTTGCGTACCAAGAGATGAAGGAAAGCCATCATGCTCTCAACCATAGTGGAGCCTTTTAAAGGACACTGGGTTCACTAACCTCATTTTCTAATCACTTTCAAAAATTACCTATTTAATTACCTTAAGGCTATTAGAGATCTTCGAACCGACAAGTTTGAAAAGCCACATGGTGAATCTACCTTTCTTCTTGAATAAAAGAGAAATTAATTACAAGCTTAAGAATTTAAAGAATTGGAAATAAATGGCAAAAAGCTAAATAAGACTCTGATCCAAGAAAGTTATAAACAAATTAAGGGACCAGACAAATTTGGAATATTAGGATCTTTACTATAAGATTTTGGAAATAATTATATAAATAAACAGCCTTTCGTGGGAACTAAATTGTTTTTAACTAACCCTAAATCGTAACAGACATTAAAGACTTTATGATTTCAGAAATTGGACACTAAAGGGGACTAAAGACTCCAGGCAGAAAAAAGAAAAGAGGAAAAAAAGAAAGCTTGCCCTTTGTTTTTGATTTGTACGGGGATTTACAAAATGACACAAAACGTAATGACATTTGAAATACTCCAGGAGATTTTTGAAGAATGGGCTCAGAAATTAGCAACTACAGGGTCAGCAGTTATGTCTGCTTCTGTGGAGAGCCTATGTCCAAAAGATATTAACGAAGGAATGACAGATATGAAAGAGAATATTTGAGAGATTTACAGGATAAAGAAGTGAAACAAATTTTGCCTGATGTGGAAATAGCAGAACCATAAATATTAGATAGTAAAAAGTGTGGATTATAAGACAGAGAAGACAAAGTGGAAACACAAAGCCAAGAGAATTACCTGGATAAGGACTTTCTACTGGACAAAGTGGAAACATGACAAGCCAAAGAGAATTACCTGGATAAGGACTTTCTACTGGATATACAAAAGAAGTTGGTTAAAGTGTTGAAAATTGAAGTGGAAATACAAATGATAAACCAAGAGAATGACCTGGATAATGATTTTTTATTGGATTTACAAAAGAGTTTGCTAAAGCCTTGAAGAAGCCTTTGGGATAAGAAAAAGAAACATTTGAAGAGAGATCAAATCCTATGACAACATATTTTATTTATTTATTTATTTATTTAGGAAATTTATATAGCCGCCCATCTCACAAGAAGTTACTCTGGGTGGCTTACAAGCAAAATAACAATTAAAACCATGTCACAATATAAATGAATGAATATATGAATTCACAATATATGAATGAATGAAAGATCAAGATTGTTAGAAGTAAAAGGAAAAAATATAAAGTTGGTTTGTTTTACCAAGGTTAAAATAAGACAAGTTTCTCTAAAGCTCTGGTAATCTTTTATGGACTTTTTGCTGATATGACTGGAATGTTGATGATTTATGCATTTGCAAATAGATAAGGGATGGGTTATGGGAAGAAGAGATATTTGTTTGTAACCTTATAGGGGGTGAAGATTTATTGAGTTTGTTTATACGTGTGATGAAGATCAGAAGTAACTTCTTTAAATATTCCTTTTCTTTTTCTGGTTTTCTTTTTCTTTCCTGAATGGAAGAATTCTGAATCTAGGAATGTATTTGGAGTACTGAAACTGAATAAAGCTTCCACAACATAATAAACAAATAAAATTCCACTCTTCAAGTTTGTTTGTTTGTTTGTTTTTCATTTCATTTTCATAGTACAATTAGAAAAGGCAAGCCAGAATTCAACTTGTTGCTTTTATTGTTAAACAAATGAGAATCAGGAACATCTTCTGAGCTACTGCAAAACACTCCAACTTCTACCAGTAGATTAATAGCTTTGGACCACACCAATAATAAACAAGTATGGGATTTCTGTTCTTCAGAACACATCATCTGCCTTTAGGGCAGTGTTCCTCAACTGGCTGGCTGGGAATTCTGGGAGTTGAAGTCCACACAATTTAAAGTTGCCAAGGTTGAGAAACGCTGCTTTAGGGAGTTAGAGTATCTTCCTCTAATCAGACGTTGCAGAAAAGAAGCAAGCCAGCCCTTTTCATATTTGCATCTGACAGTGGCAGTAGTGGTAAGGTTATGCGTGTCCTTTATGACACAGCTGGTCACTTGGCTACAGTGTCAGGATTGAATCCTACATTTGGCCACAGTTCCTTGCAAGCTCTTTTAGAGCTCCAGCCATTTTGCCTCCTTTCTTTCTGTGGGCATTTAAATATCACTATTAAATGCAACATGGAGTGTAATTGCAAAAAAAAAGTGAGGTAAAAGAGCAGTGCTATGGCTTCATAAACACAACATTACCTGGTACAGCAAAAGAGCATAATACAGCATAACGAAGTTAGCAATGTTTATTATTTAGATGCAAGTAATCAACAGCCATAACTGGCATGTTAGTGACTAAACTGAAGCTCTGTTCTCTACTGATAAACACAATCTTCCTTCTGTACTTTTTCTACTTTATTCTTAACAGATCCTTGTATTTTTCATGTCATCTGAAAACCTGAATGGTTGGAATGATCAATTCCATCAAAACCACAAGAACCCTATTGGAAATGTCTGGCAAAAGGGCTCGCTCCTCAATGACTGCCACAGGGGATAAGAACAAGGAAAAAACAACAGCGTGCGTCTGTGTTTAGCACTAATCCCTTATTAACAGCCTATATCCTGATCTGTTTTATAAGACTGCTGCAGGAATTTTTTAGAGGGGGGCAATTACTCTGGGGTCCAAGCATGGAGGGCTCTTCCCAAGGGTTATTCGATTTTTCAATTAATGGATGGTTCAATACTTTTAGAATATACCCTCCAAAGTTTGGGTTTGGAGTTTCCTCACACGTGCCTGTTTACTTGGCCACTGTCATCAGTGGATAAAAAATAATGAAGGGAAAATAACATTGATGTAAAGTGCAGGACTCAACTCCTATTCACTTCATGGAAATGTTCTTGTATTTCTGGCCCTTCAAAGGTGCTCCCAACATAGAGCACATTGCAGTAGACCAGAGAGGTAACCAAACATGGATAACCTCACCATCTCTGACCAGCTCAGAAAGGGTCACAGGAGACACACTAGCCATAGCACTGCAAATGTGCTCCCCTTCACAGCTGCAAATCGAGCTGGTGGTCAAGATGCATTCCTAAACTATGAAACTGCTCTTTCAGGGGAAATGCAACCCCATCTCTATTCAATCTCCAAGACCAATTTTCTCTTTACCAACACATTTCTGTTATGTCTGGATTTAATTTCATATTCTGTAAGCCATTATTGAGATTAGGCAAGGTTCAAGGATAATGGTAGGAAGGAAACAGTACAGATGGGTGTCACCAACATGTTGATATCCTATTTCAAATGGCCTCCCTTGGAGGTTCCATTAAGATTTTAGACAGCATGGGGACAAGATAGAACCCTATGAGATACTATAGGTCAATGTTCTAGGTGTCAAACAATAGTGCCCCCATCACCACCTTTTGAACATATTCCAAAGGAAGGACTAGAATCACTGCAAAAGAGTGTCCAAGACAGCTCAGAAGGATGTTGGAAGTGTGACTTTAGTTGCAATGACTCCCACCACCTCACAAACTACTGCCCACAAAGGGCAGCAGGGTTAGAGAGAGAAAGTTAAGAATTTCCCATGAGTTGTCTCTTTATTCTGTCTACTCTTTTTTCTGTGGGATGGGTGCTTCCTTCCTGTCTTTGCTTTGCAAACACACTTGCCGTCTGACTCTGCCTGATAAGATGTAGGTAGGTAGGAGCTAGGTTTCGCCTATTCCCCTCCCCTCCCCCAGTGTATTTCCTGTAAAAACTTTTCTGTTGCAGTTACAAAGAGCTGCTTTACTAGTCCTTGCTCAAGTTAGATTCCCAATCTCCAGAAACACTCAAATTGCTTTCTCCAACAAAGACACCATAGAAGAGGTATTGAAAGCAAGAGGTCTGGGAGAAGTAACAAGGTTGTACTCCACTCATCTAGTTTCTGGCATAGGTCATCTACCAAGCTGACCATATACCAGATGAAATCCCAGTTGAAATGCATCTGGCAACCACTTTCCCAATCACCTTACTCAGGAGACTGCCTATAACTACATAGATCTTCCAGAAGAAGAAAAGGGTTTTTCAGCCAGGAGGTATGAAGAACAAGCAAGCACATTGTGGCCCACATTTCTCTACATGTCCTGTCCATATCCTAACAACCTACAAGCTGAAAATTATCCATAAGAACAAGACAAAAAGCTGCCAAGCTTACATTCTTTCCGAACAAGTCCAAGTCCTGGTCCTACAGAGATCTGGCAAGGCAGTTGCTACCTTTCCAGCATGAGGTGTTTGTCATTTTGTAGTTTGCTCTTTTAGAACACTCTCATTAGAGGACATTTAAGGCTTTAGCAGAGGATTTCTAAGGAGGAAAGCACAAAGCTACCACTGATCATCCCTAACAAGTTGTAATTAAACAAATGTACATAACGAATATACACTCTGAATGCTACAATGGCTTTGCAGTGGCAGTGCTGAGCCCATGAAGTAGAACAGTGGAAGTCTTCTCCCAGAAACCCTCTGGGTGTCCATCCCCTGGACCTGCCTCCTGCACCTTGGACTACTAGCTTGGTAGTTCTTGTTGGTACCACCTCCTGTATCTTCTAGGGAGCATCTCACTTGGCATCCTTGCTTGAACCCTGCTGCATGAGAGCAATAGGACTCCCTGGTTCTGCGTTACTTTCTCACTACACTTTCTGGCAACATTGTACCATATGTGGTGAACATATAAAAACTCAAAAGTATGGAAAGGAATACACAGCACTATTCAGAGAATTTTAAACACTAAATGTGAATTATAACAAGGTATAATTCCAAGACATGTTTTTTAAAAAATCACAATTTACTAAGATATCTGTTCATGGCTATGAGGATAAATCTAGTACAACACTGGAAAAGAATTACATTACCAATGACATCACACTGGGAACTTACACTTGGAGAATATGCAGCAATGGCAAAATTAATAGCACATCTGTTTTCACTTTGTCATTATGGGGTACTGAGTGTAGATTAATGAGAAAAAAAATGAATTTGAACGATTGTAGTATCAGGCTGCAACATAACAAAATTGAAAAAAGTGAAGAGGGTCTGAATACTTTCCGAACGCACTGTATATTCATACAGAAGTTGTTCCATATATATTACATATTACACAGCAAGGCATATTCAAGCACCCAGAGTATGGTTTTTAAGGGAAAAAAGAATTTGACCAAAGAACTGAAATCAGAAAACCATGATAATTTTAAATGTCTATAATTTTATATATCAGGTGGAGCATAACAAAGGGGAAGTTAGAAACTAAATATTTACCTGTAATGTTTTTAGTGGATTTTCTTCTTTCTACTTTTTTTTTTTTGTATTCTTAAATAACAAAATAGTGGAGATTCTGGCACTTAGCTCAGAGATTCAAAAAGTTCTTAAAATCTTTTTTCTTATAGTAAAAATAACTTAATGTATACTGTTTTTATGATTCATTTTCCATCACTGATATACTGAGCAGTAACTTTATAATCTCCGTAAGTTCTTTGTCCATTCACTGATACTATATCTCTGCATCAATTATATTTTCTTTTTTCCTTCATTTCTTTTTTTTTTCTTTTTTCTTTTCTTAAACTTGGAGAAACCATTTTTTTAGGTTTTAAATATCAAAAGTGCTGGAAAGGATAAATTGCAGTTCTACTAATTTCAGTTTAGGGGAAGGGGAAGAATCCCACAGAATATATAAAAGTAAATAAAGAATTCTGGGAGACCACAAGATGGCACTGATCTGCTATTGCTGGCTTTGTAAAATGGGAGATGCCCCAATTTAGTAACACAGATTATAAATTAAATAATTTAAAGGCAAATTATTGTATTTATGCATAGATAAGAGTTGACATTAAGCATCCTTTTCCAATTTAATCCAGGGACAAATAGAGGAACTGAAGCAGCACACCGACAAAGTGAGTCCAAAGATTTCAGTAAAGTTCTAAGTTAAAAGCTTTCTCTTATTCTTATAAAAAATAACGATTATGGAAACAGACACTACTTCTGTTCCAGGAGTTACCTGGAAATGTCTTCTTCCTGGAAATTCCTCTGTGAACAGGGGCTGGAGGAGAATAGTCTTGCTTTTTTCCTTCTTCCCCAACACACACATGCTTGCTTCTCTCCATTCCCCCAGAGATCTGCCTGCAGTGCCCCAAAGAACAAAGCCTCTTCCTAACTAGGAGGGGAGAGCTGGGGGATTTGATTCTGCATACAACAAAGTCCATGTCACCTCAGAGTCAATGTTGATTGAAACTCCCCTGCTCTCCATCTGTCACTGAGGCTGATCAGCTGCGAAGTCAGGCTCAGAGCCTGCTTTCACAACAGACCGCTTCTGCAGCATACTAGGCTGCTTGGCAAACTGCTGGGGGATGGAGGGAGCGGCTGTCCTACCTTCTACTTCCTTTCCTCCCAGGACAAGGTTGGAGAATCGGGACAGGCCATGCTAGGGGCCCAGTTCCATGCTCTGAATTCTGCTTTAAGTCAAACCAGTCCATTCTGGTTTCAAAAGTGTAATAATTGCTTTATCTGAGATGCTGATACTTCCTGCCTACAAGCTTACTCAAGTAGCACTCCACTCCCTCTTCCAGGCATGAAACTAAAGTGACAGACACTTTGCAATTCAAGATTTTATAGATAAAATGCTGGAGGGGAAAAAATCAGCAGCAATCGATGCAGGAAAGTCTGACCTTGTACATGTGGCAAAGGACAATTAAAAAGCCATGTGATTGAAGTTGCAGTAGCCACCTACACACTCTGCATGAAGCCCACCTACACAGGAAACAGGATCTTAAAAGCTCTGTCTTTGTTTGCAAGGTTTTCAGACAACTGCAGAAATGATGTCACAGCACCTTAAGATGTTTGAGGGAAGAGACCCAGCAAAAGAACAATAAAGATAACTAAGATTGGATTCTGTACTCTTTCAGGCACAACTGACAAAGCACCTTTGGCATTTTATTTGTCATATTAAACCAAGTGTCATAGCAGCTTCATAAATAAATCAGCTTAACCCAACTTGGCCTTCCAGATATACCAAGCAAAATTCCCATTCTGGCCCTTGGCTGTGCTGGCTGGGGATGATATAAGCTACATGAGGAATCCCTGGAAGACACCATGTTAGGAAAAGCTGATTTGTGCCACCAAACATCACTTTCTGAGTTAGGTAGGATGGTAACAATAAGTCTTCTCCATTGGAACAGGCCTGCTTTGTAATGTTCTTTCCAGAGACTTTGGTTTGTTCCTTTAGTCTTCCCAGTGGCAAGAGAAAAGCTGATTTGGTTCCCCCAAGTTTTAAAGCTTTAGAACTTTAGTCTCATAAAGATAGATGGAGCCTTGCGGGCCATTTCGTTCCATCTTCTTTCTCTTACAGGAAACCAGGCCTTGACATCCCTAATCATAGGCTGTGCTTGAAAACCAAAGTAGCAGCCACCACCACTCCTCTAAAGCAGGGGTCCTCAAACTTTTTAAACAGGGGGCCAGTTCACGGTCCCTCAGAATGTTGGGGGGCCGGACTATAGTTTGAAAAAAACATGAGGGTCCCTCCCGTGGAGTATGAGGAGAGGAGGAGAGCCGCCGGACCCGGCATAGCTGTCATGTAGAATAGTCCGGCTCTGCGATCTCCCTCCTCGTGCATCGCCTGCAGCTCCCGACACAGCCCCGACACTTCCGCTTCTGACAGACAGCAGCGGCAGCAGGCGAACAGGCCAGATAAATGACCCTGGCGGGCCATATCCAGCCCGCGGGCCATACTTTGAGAACCCCTGCTCTAAAGCAGTGTTTCTCAACCTTGGCAGCTTGAAGATGTGTGGACTTCAACTCCCAGAATTCTCCAGCCAGCCTTGCTGGCTGGCTAGGGAATTCTGGGAGTTGAAGTCCACACATCTTCAAGCTGCCAAGGTTGAGAAACACTGCTTTAAAGGAATTGCTCTAACTGACAAGACAATTCTTCCACTATTTACCCAGAACCTACCTTCTGAAATGTTCAGCTCATTAGAAGTAATCCTGACTTTAAGAGCAGCCGAGAAAAGCAACTTGTCCTTTTCTGAGTGACAGCATCTTCAGATATTTAAAGAATTCCCTAGAATACTTTCTTCTTCCTCATTACATTTATTGACTGTGATACTGACATTTATCATTGATGGTATGATTCATCTTTTGTCAGGAGTTTTAAAGGTATCCACTCAAAGCTGTAGTTTTAGTTGAGACCAAGCAGGCAAGCAAACAAATGGAATTAGTTTTATAATCCCACATTTTAACTAATAATAGCTCTCAGTAGGATCTATGAATGAAACTAGTGATAATGTATAACATAAGGAAATGGGTGTGTAGCTATAAAGTGAAGAGGAAGGGGAGGAAAGGTGAAATGAGTAGCTTACCTGTCCAAGCTCCATGTCTTGTATTTCAAGTTCCACCTGTTTTAGTGCCTGCTTGGGTAGGTGGTTTAACTTAGTTTACTGCAAGTTGTAGAAGCAGGGCAACTTGGTTTGATGTTGCTTGAATGTTGTAATTAACATAATATGAACACAACCATTATTGTGGAGTCCTTGGGGTTCTCTGAGCTTGGCTGTTTTCTTGCAGACCTTTCGTTACCCATCTAGGTAACATCTTCAGTGCTAGAATGGAGTGGGGTTTGCTCTCTATTTATATACAGTGGCTTGCCCTGCCTGTGTGTGTGTGTGTTTTCCCCCTCTGGTAATTCCTTGATTAGGGTATTGTTTACTGTTTGATTGTATGTCTGGTGATAATCTTGGTGTTAATCTCCGCTTATCTGGGTGATGATTGCTGGCGAGGAGATGTTTTGGTCTTTTGTTTTCCTTTTTATTGTCTCTTTTGAATAGTGTGTAGCTGTTGTTTCTCTCTATGTGCCTGTTGATGGCTGCTTTGTCTGAATACCAAGCTTCCGGGAACTCCCTCGCATTTTTGGATTTAGCTTGGTCTAAGATGCTGACAGTTTCTCAGTTGAAACTATGGTGAAGTCTGTCCATGTGTTGTGAGATTAAGGAGTTTTCATCGTGTCTTCTGACTGATAGTTGGTGTTCATGGATGTGCTGTGGAAGCCTTCTGCCTGTCTGTCCTACATAGTGGTTGTTGCAGTCCTTACACTGTATGTTGTAGATGACTCCTCTTTTTTCTTCTGGGCTACTGGGTCTTTTGGTTTACTTACGATGTTTTGGAGGGCTTTAGTTACTAGTTACTTTAGTTTACTTTAGTGTCTTCAAAAGAACACACACACACAGAGGCAGGGCATGCCACTGTATATAAACAGAGAGCAAACCCCACTCCATTCTAACACTGAAGATGTTACCTAGATGGGTAATGAAACATCTACAAGAAAACAGCCAAGCTCAGAGAACCCCAAGGACTCCACAGTTCAACCCTGAGCTACACATATTCTCTTCTATTGGTACAACCATCATTGTTTTGCTGTGCTTTTTCTAAATATCTGATGCTAGCCAGTCACTCTACAGTACAACAAAGTATTAGGCTTTATGAAGGTCCATTGGCATTCTATCACTAGGATGCCCAAGTCATCTTTTCAGATCAAGGTGATTTGTCCCAATTGATATTTGGCGTACAGCAGCTATAACTACAGCAGAGGCACAGTAGCAGAGGAATGAATTGAACTGGAGAACACTCCTTGAAGTACATATTTCTCCTTCTCTAGTAATGTTCTGTACAAATATAGCATGCCTTTTTTTCTTCTTCTTTAGATTCTCACAAAAGTTAAAAGCAATGTTGACATCTTATCCTGTCAATTTGGTATTTATAAAACGCAAGTTTTATAAGCATTCAAGTGTCTCATTTAATTTGCTCCTCTAAGGGCAGACTGCATTGCAAGGGAAGTTCAGCATGGCTGAAATCAGTGGGTTAGGGAGGGAAGAGAGGCAGAAACATGCATGTGAAAGGTTTAGAGGGGAATGTATTTATTTAAATTTATATGCCACCCATCTCACTATGTAAGTGACTCTAGGCATAGAGTCTAGGAATAGATTCTCTATCTAGGAAGAGCTTGTATGCAGACTTCTTAAAAATTATCAGGCTGGCTTAGCATCTCTGGGACCAGATCTTTCAGAGAATTTTTGCCTGCTAAGGCTGAACAAGTGCTGTTTGTTTCCCTGATTAACATATCTGTGTGATACCCTTCTGCACTGAAGCTTGAATGATAAAATATTTGGTCAAATTCTGTTTATTGTGAAATTACCTTTGTACTGAACTCAATTTCTGATGAGTTATGTAGATACATCCATGCAGCTTTCTTGGCACAACACAGAAGTGTTCTGCCGTGCCCATCTTCCAGGATGCTTTTTCAACTTTACAGAGCTGAACTTTCACATTGATACATTAGTTTTCTAGATAAGCCAAAGTTAGCTATGCTCTTTTTCTGATTTTTAAAAACTCCTTTGCAGTTCAACTTCCTCCCCAGCTGCTTTCCTGATGCATTTTTTTTTTACTGTTGGATTGTAACGTAATAGTTCAACCAACCAGGGAACCAGAGAGCCACGTATTATCACCCTGTGGGCCACTGGCACATTGAAATAAAATGATTTTCAGGGTATACTGGAACACAAAGGAAGTTAGAGCCAAGCACGCCTCTGGGGGCAGCACAATCCACCCTTTGTGGGATCTGTCTTATGGCTATCCTATCCTTTGCCTTACATTTTGCTTGCAAAGGGCTTCATGTCCTTTTTAGGTTTCCTTGCCTGGATTCATTCTGCTCATTAAGAATGGAAATGATTTCTCAGACCTGATGGTAGGTTTCCTGACCTGCTGTGCCCATTTTGGCGCAGAGATGGTTGTAGTTTCAGTCAACCAAAATATTCTAGCATTGTGTCTTCTCACTCTTTTAATTTTTGTCGTTTTTTTTTAAAGAAATTTCCTTTCTTGGACCCTAATGCGATTGTATTGGATTTCCTTGGCAATTTTTCTGCTCACATATAGATTAACCTTGACTATATCATGGATATATTTCCAGCCAGCTAATACCATTCACAACTTGGAGTAAGTCCTGGACACCAGTTAAAGCCATATCCAGCATTGTATCCCATCTGGGCTGTTCCATCTGACCATTTAGAACTCTGGTAAGCACCTGCTGCTTCAGAGAGAGAACATGAGGTATGAGAAAGACACATTTGACATGGGGAAGGGGTGTCCGCTAGTTTCAGCCCCATCCGCTAACTCTGAAGGATATTTGTAGAAAAACATTTGCTCACTCCTGTTCTAAAGCAGTTATTCAGGATTTCTAGAAACATTCATTAGTTAATTTATATACAGTCATTTGACCAGGAGCTCAAGGTGGCGTACATAGCACGTCATTCAATTTTTCCCCACAAACGTCTGAGAATATTGGGTTACGAGTAATTCATGGCTGAGGGTGCACTTAAATCTGGGTCTCCCAAATTAGTCTATTACTTTAACCATTACACCATGAATACACACCTAGCCAGTCCCCTTGAGGATAACAGAAATCAGTTTATTTAACACCTCATTTGGACGCATCTGATTTTGTTTGAAAATTGCATGAGGACTTTAGTCAAATGAAAGGCACATTACTGTTTGTTTAGGACTTTGTATTGTCATTCCTTCTTTTGAAGTTTCTACTTTGATGTATAGAGACAATCCCTCTGAATGCTCACTTTTATCCCCCACATAGTTTTATTCAGTAATGCTACACACCTATTTTTTCCAGTCTGTTTTTCTAATGCTTACTGTATCTATGCTTTCTTCTCAAGCTCCAACTATCAGAATAAGCATAACAAAATATCAGCTCTTTTTTCATGTCCCTTTATCAAACTGAGTCGAAAAGCAATTCCCAGACTTTGCCCAGAGACTAATATTTTCCTCTTAAAGCTCTATTCTCAGCTGTTCAGCTTCTCATCCTTGGCCACCCACTCATCAAGGAAGAGGGAAGTGCAAAGATTTTCTCCCAATCTGTGTCCAAGTGAGATGAAAAAATAAATAGATATAACCTCCATAGCAGTTGGTGGCTGCTTCCTAATTCCAGTCTCTTTGGACTGAAATACCTATAGGCAGAAGAAACATGTAAAAGTGAAGGAAAATCACTTCAAGTTGTTTTTAAATACCAAACCAAGGACCCATCATCAACTAAATCTACCAGGAAGAAGTTAAAGGGAAATCCTAAATTATTACTCAAAAGAGTTGGGGAAATCTAAGGAAAGATACCGAGTTTTCTGTCACATGCCCATATTCTTTCTGTAATCTAGATTCATGCCAAGAAGGGAATACTTGAAGGGACTCTATCGGAATTAAGAGAACCCTGGTAATGAACAAAGGCTGCAGGCAGCAAAGGCAATGGTTTCAGATTTGTATATGTTGGTCATTTAAAATAGCCAAGTTCACAAAAGATGTTGAGATCAATTATATGAGGTTTGTCTGGAGACAAACAAACCTCATATCAATCCTCCCCCTCCTCCTCCTCCTAGCGTAAGCTACCCAAAGTCATTCTGGAATTGGGCAGCCTCCAAATCAAATAAATAAAAAACAGTTGTTGCATTGAACCTAAACGATTGCCTTGAATGAAACGTGACATGTCTATTTCATAGAATGGAGCAATAGTTTTTATGTTCTATGAATCTCAGTAAAATGCCCATTATCCAGGTGTTCTTTCAAGAAATAACTTGAAAGCATCTACTCAAAATACTGCTTTGTATATGAACAGGAAAAAAAAAAGAAACACCATGAACAATTCACTTCAAAAGGTGTTTTAATTTAGAAATGCAGTTATATACATAGAATTGAAATTAAATTAAATTTTGTACAAATATTAAAATACTATCATCACACCCACTGTAATGTACAGGATGGATACATATATACACACACATATATCCATCCTGCACAGCATTAATCATAGAATCTTTGAAACCCCATATATATATATGAGTACCATTCTGTAAATAAATTCCTTAGTGATGCAGTTCAGATTACAAACAAATAAAAAGCACTGAAGGCAACCAGGTTTTCCCCTTGTGTATCTCCAGCTACCTACAGCCTGTCATCTGCATTACAGTGTAAATGTGTGTCTGAATGTTTGTTCTAACAGGATGTTTGGTCTGAACTCTGTGAGCTTCCATGAAAAATCAAGTGCAACAGTCAAATTTCCAGCAGAAATTGACAGCTACGCTTCTTAGCTCACTGGCTGGAAAAAGCAGTACAGTATTCCATGATGTTAACACAGAGGTTTTTCATATCCAGCTGCATTTCTTCTGGTGTAAGCATTGGGATCTTAACAACATGACAGAGGTGGTCAAGTTCAAAAGCAATTAAAAGCATCTAGGAAACAAACCAGACATGGATTTGAGATCCATAAAATACCACTAAATGTGGTGTGCCAATTAAAGGTTTCCAACTTGCCCCTCTCAAAAGCACACGCTACTCCTTTTGGGAGTGTGTGTGATACACATACAATAGTAATAATGGAAACTGAAAACTGATTCACAGCATTGCAATTGCAGCTACTGTATACAGTAGTTAGCATTAAAATGTTAAGGAAATGCATGTACTTCTCAGGGATTTGCAGAACACAAATCCTGGGACCTGAGGCTGACCACAGATTATTAGTTTATGTCTGTATGTTTACTGGCATATGATGCAGTAGTTGCTGCAAATCCAGACATCATCTGTCATGTAAAGTATGAGTCAGATTTGACTCATGGCCTGTTTCTATGCTTCTGAACAATATCTGAAAATTGTATGCATTACACCATATTTGAAAACAATGTGAGGACACAGTAGTACTAATTTTTTGCACTGCAGACACTCTTACCTCACAATAATGAGGATATAGGATCACATACCACAGTTGTGTATGCACTATTACTCAACCTAGCACAATTAACAAAAACATCTTTGGTTCTGGAACCCCTTTCCACACACACACCCCTTGTAAGTATTCTAATTAGCATCATGGTTATTCTTGTGTTAGTACACTTGACATGAGTAAGCATTACAGGTAGCAAACAAAGAAAGAAAGCTTACATAGCTGAGATTGCTGGATACTAAAAGAAAAGCATTTCGCAGCAAGGAAGTAGAAACTACTAACCAAAGTTTGTGCAATTAGATTTTTCAAGCTGCAGGTCTAGCTGCCCATGTATCCAGTGTCTGAGGGCTGATAACACTCATGTAACCTTTTAATCAGGAAATGGACTTGCAGACCCCTCACATCTGCCACAAGTAACAGGAAGTGATTATTATAAACTATTTACTTATAGTAAGTAAAAACTGAATCATTAAAAAGTGCTCCAGTGTTTAAAAAAAAAGTTTTGTGGGAAGAGGACTCAGAAGAGTGCTTAACAGGTGCAGTCTGCACTTATGCATCTAGTATTGTTCAGTTCTCTTCTATACTTTCCTCTATATATTTTCTAGTCTTACTGTATTCATGCCTTAAATGTGCAAGTTTAAAATATTAAAAAAACAAAAACAGATTCATTCTCCATCAAGCTTCTTCCTCCACTTCTTATTTTATATGAAACTTCAAAAGCAAGGGCATGAGAATAAAAAAGGAACCTGGTAATCCTGTTCGTTTTAACATGCATGGATTCTCAAGCTTTAGTTTTTCCTTCAAAAGAGGAAACACTAAGAAAGATGTCTATTCTAGAGTGGCAGCTGTTTTAAGACACTGATGTTATACTGACCATTAATGAAGGAGAAAAATGGGATGCTCAGGCCCTATGCCTTGTTAAATGGCAGCTTTCTATAGTGTACATCAATCCACTTGTTATGTATTCACCACAGAAAAGCAGCACTGCATTTTAACTTAAATATCTTGCTTTCAGCATGCAGTAGGTAGAAGAGTAAGGAAAACACTTTTCTCAGTGGAAGAGAAAAATGTCCTGTGGTTAATTTCTACAGCTGACATAAGATGCATATGTTCACCAACTCAGCCCAGCAATGACTACTGGAGTGAGAAAAACCTCTGTAATCAAAGAAAAATCTATTGAACTAGATGGACCAGTCTAAGTCACTTTAAGGCAGCTTCATGGGCTCATCTCCCAACCAGGATTTGTAATAAAATAGGGGATGGAATGGCAAGCATTCATTCATCAGAAGAACAAGATTAACCAGGAGACTCAAGTTTCAGAAAAGGCTTACATTTTAAAAACCAGAACCACATTTTATTCCTGCAAGGCACAAAGTGTGCTCTTGCAGCATCTGGTTCTCCCTATACAAGGCTGAATAATGAATAATTAGGCACCCAAGAACTGCACAGTGTTGGAGTAGCAGCCCTTCCAACCTACATTAATGCTCTTTGATGCTTCAGAATTTTAATGTCAATTAAAAAAATATTCTATTCATTTACATCTTAAGCTTTAGAACAGATACCCCAGCGTACACTTAACAGCTATTGGTACCTTTGCTTTCTATGAATTTGCCAATCAGATCAAGAACCTGAGAATGTAAGATTTTAAAGGGAAAAGAAACCTACAATTTTGAAGATGGTATCATTTTTATTGTTGATCTTCAAAATTCAGTTTCCCAGAAAGGAAAAGCTATTTAATTCTTGCCCTGAAAGATCACAAGATCCAACTATAAATTATTCAGGTAAAATATTAAGTTCCAAATTCTTTATAAAGGTTATTTATACTAAAGGTTTCCAGAGACTTAAGGATGCAGTACACGGAACACGCTAGCTACACATTAAAAAGGGAGGATGCTAATGCTTTTATGCCCTCCTTGTGTGGTTCCCATTGGCATCGGAGCTGGCAACTGTGGGAACAGTGCATGACCTGCTCCACCAAAACCCTTCCTTCTGCATGTAAAGACTGGATTATAAATTCTGCCTGATGGAATGCAAATATGTTATTTCAGAGTTCTTACATAAAACACAATGGTTTAAAAAACTGCACAGCTGAGTGAGAAAGAAGACTGATATTCAAGGCCAATCCAGTCATATGAATCCAGAAAAGAAACCAGCATTAGATAAACGTCACTCTATATTTTGTGACATCTCCATCCTGACCAAAATATTTACCACTGTACTAAGCCACAGTTTACTTAATCTTGGTTTCTTGAATAAGTTCACAGACCATGGTAAACCACTCGTCAAGATTTACAAACCACAAGAGCTGGGTCTATACAGCATGATAAACATTATGATGGTTATTAGGTTGAGGAAATTATATGCCCCTAGCCATTAGGATTGTAAAACTCCTTCAAAAGAAGTGCTTCTAAATTTGTGGGGCCTCATTCAAAGCTCCTCTTTTCAAATTGGCAAAGCAACTACAAGGGAAAAACAGGCAGAGATAGCTGGAAGCATCTTCCGAAGCAGCAGCACAAGCTTGGGAAAAAGGCTGTTTTAGCATGGAAGAAGTGTTTTGTGCACAGCCTTGTGTCTGGAAGCAGCTTTTTCAAAGGATTTGCACAGCCTTATTAGCCCCTGTATAATATTAGTTAAGGCTAGTTCTTCTTGAATAACTTTTGCTTGCTAATTGCTATTGGAACCTCTTCTGTGTAACAAGACCTCAAATATAACTGATACTTATCTGTTTACTTACAAGAGAGCAGAATCAAAGCCAAGGCAATATATATTGCTACCAATATCAGCTCCAGGAAAATCCAGAATTGTTTGCCTCTGTCATATTATTAAAAGCAAGCAAATTATTGGTTTACTCAGTACTTCTGCACATCCTGAAAGAGGATAAAGAACCATGCAGATTGCTAAAGTTTTATCACATTGCCCCGCAAATTCTACTATATACCTTAAGATTGTCATATACATCACCCTACAAATTTGCAAGGCTATATTCACAAAGATCAGAGACTTTGTTTTTATTATTTGATAAAATGCAAGCTGTGGTTTTCTGAGTATTTGTTTTCAATACTAAACTTTTGTTGGAATACTCATAGGAATGCTCATAGTTCTGAGCTTGTGCAGACCATCTAAAGTCAGCGATTATGGGCAGTCGTCCAAAGAGGCAAAAGCTATTTCCCAGTCCCAGTTCTTAATGCTATAGTTGGCTTGTCCCCAGGGCTGGGACAAAATGGAGAACTGGTACTTAAGCTGCCTACTTCCGTTGTACAAATCTTTGGGAAATCACACAAAAAGTCTTGATTTGGGAGGTTCACTTGAAAAAAAGCTATGGAATCAGTACTTCCATAATGTCATCAAGAAATGTTGTTCCCAGATAGCTAGAAAAACAAGAGCAAAAGCAGACTTGTGCGAGAGGATGTGAGGTAAACAAGCATGTTCCCTGCATAGTAAGAAGTTTCTAAGTGGAAGTAGCATGCAGAAGGCAACATAAAAAATAAAGTGTGTCGAGGAGGGGAGGATCTTGCATCTGGATAAGACAGCAGCGTGGCTCTTTTTTAAGGCAGGCTATCACTAATTCATTCAAGGCAAATTGGACATACCAATTTAAAAAGCTAAATACTTGCTAACCATGATCAATACTTTAAATTGATAGTTGCTAGCTGAGGAAAGGGTTAAAAAGCAGGCCCTGGCAATACCTCCACAAGGACAGAAATCAACCACAGCAAGAAAATAAAGCAGCAATGCCAAAATTACTCTGTGGTGGGCTGACACAGAAATGCAGCGACGTGTGATAATGCTGCTCAAACACAACTGACACTCTACTGATATTTGAAAGAGACTAAACCAATCATATACTCAAAGACGGAAGGCTCTGGACCAACTGTCATTCGGCCAATGTATTGCTGACAGGGTGAGAACGTGGGCTTAGCCATGCAAGTGTTCTTAAATCTGGCTACATACAAGGGAACTACTCAAAGCTCTCTGCAGCAAGACAGCCCTAGATGTACGCCACAGCACGTTCAAAAACATAAAGGAAGTCCTAGTGGGTGTGGTGGGAATGAATAAAGGAAAGAATGAATGCATATATATATGAGAGACTTCACCCTTGGGGAAAACAAAAAAACATGTAGCAGCCTAAGCTTTTTTTCTAAAATGGCCAGTAGCAATTCCCTTTAACACAGCCAGCACTGCTTATTAATGTGTTGATGTGCAGTTACATTATGGATTATACGATTTTCAACACCTGAGGTCTACAACCAGTATGTATGACTCCTACAAACACCCTCCTGCTCAGACCATCTCGAGGCATTCCATCTTGCCTTCATAATGTAGTTAATAAATAGAACAAAACTATCTGCACCAAACAAAGCAAGCTGTGGTTTGACCCTGCTTTCTGAGAAGAAGTCCAGAAGCTAGCAAGGCCTATGAGAAGTTGCAACAAGCCAGTGTGAGAAGGAGCAAGGCACAAGTAAATAGCAACTCTCCAGAGACTGTACTCAAAATCATCAGGCTGGGAAAGAGGAGAGGCTGGAGGAATTTGAGTCTATAAACATCTCTGAAGATCTCCTCTTTAATGCTTATAGAATGAGATGGAGAAGATAGCTGGCATTCTGTGCACCCCACTGATGCACTGAAGGAGGTGTCTTGGTAGCATCCTTTGGAACTTCAACTAAGGGATATTTTCTGGAAATATTCAGGGTGCAGCACTTCAGGGAAGGGGAAGCCAGCATGGAGTGCTCATCATCCCGAGAAGGAAAGTAGAGAGCGTAGACTAGATGAATGCCGTAAGCCTCATGCCTCTTTCAACAATGGAATATCTGAATCGAGAGAGAAGCAAAAAAAAAAAAAAAAAGTTAAATAACCTTTGTGTTCAATTACAAGTTTCAAAAGCAACCCAGCACAGCCCTGATAAAGAGTCTGAGAAGTCTATGAAGTCCATTTACTTTACCAAAGTTCTTATTTAACCAGGCCAAGTTTCTATAACAGTTTGGCATTCTTTAAAACTTTCACTGGCTATGTTTTTGCAAGGCCTTTTCCTCAGAAAAGTCCTAGTCTCTCTAATATTAAGAGCTTCTTTGGATTGACTCAGACAAGAGAACAAAGCTTATTCATTCTTCCTAATCTTGGGATCAGACTAAGATTCAGAAGGAACAGGGAGCACTGTACCAGTCAGAGACTGATCTTGCCCCATGTCAATTAACTCCTGCTCTAGAGGAAACACTGTAAAATAATTGTGCAATATGTCACACGGAGCTGTAGAATAGGCAAATTTCCACTGGAGGAACTTCCCCCTTCTGTCACCTCCTGGGATTCCTTCTGCCACCCTCCTTGCTCGATGGAAGATACCATGCCACCTTGCCATCACCATCCAGTCATTCTGTGCGGTAGCTTTGCCACTCTCTTACACAGTGGCTGGCTGAAAAACAAAACTGTTTTTTTCCCCTCACTTTAAAAAGAAAATGAACCAAGGAAGAAAAAGGGCACAACTGAGGCGGCAGGTGGCTGCAGGTTTTTGTGCTTGAAGAAACACTGTCCAGCTCAACAAGCAGAAATGGCTCAGTGGTGAGAAGACACCCAGTAATGCAGAAGTGCTGCAGAGGGTAAGGGAGGAAGGCCTAAATAAAGTAAGCTGCCTTCTTCAACAGGTAAAGTATCCTTGAATTTAAAATGCATGGAAGTTCAGTTTTGCATTCCCAAACTTCTATGCCAAAATACATCACAAGAACTACAGCTGAAATCCAATTATGTACCTTTAGAACCCTGTATGACTAAATCCTGAACCCAAGATTAGGGTTTTTGTTTGGTTTGTGTGCTTATGTGAAATGCAGATAAAACTACAATTAAATCTATTAATGGGCAACCCTATTGGGTCGTTAGGGAGAGTATGTAATGAAGTAGATCACTGTGTGGGGTGCTGCAGGGTTTGATACTTTCTCCGCTTCTGTTTAACATCTGCATGAAGCCCCTGGGTGAGATTATCCAACGGCACGGGGTGAGGAACCATTGGTATGCTGACAGCCCCAGCTTTACATCTCCACCCCAGGCCAAATAAGTGATCTTGTGAAGGTCCTGTGTCAGTGTCTGGAGGCTGCAGGAGGTTGGATGGGGAACAACAGGCATCAGCTCAACCCAAGCAAGGCTGGGTGGCTCTGGATCTTGGGGCCCCCTGGCTCTGGGGACTTTCCATCTCTTGTTCTGGGTGGGGTTGCGTTACCCTAAATAGAACCTCTGTGGCTCTTGCTCGCTTTTCACAAGGTCCTGAAAACATGGGTTTGCCAACGGGCGTGGGGACCCAGGAGTGTGGTACAGCCTGTGTAATGGCTGTATTGATAGTTATGGATGGATGTGACTACTTCAGCTATGAATTTTATTATATGGTTTATATATGGTTTTATATTGTTTTTAACTTGCTGTATTGTTTTGGTGTTTATATTGTTTTTAATTGTTTGTGAGCCGCCCAGAGTCATATTGAAATGGGTGGCTATATAAATTGGAAAAATAGATAGATAGCTAGATAGATAAGATAGCAAAAAGGTTCTTAACATTTTTTTTTCTGAAGACAGTGCTACTCTTCGTAATTTCTCAGTTGAAGGAATAAATGGAAATAGCAGGATTTATCGACATTTTTATTCCAGTTATAGGAATCCAGATGCAAGACTTATTTCACATTACTTACCATCCATATACTCCTCTGAGGAAGCCAGCGATAAAAGGCTTTGTACATCACTGTTTTCTGAGTCTGAAGTCTCTTTGTGCCTGGGTTTACTACTAGATGTGCCAGCCACCCAGGAAGACGTGGTAGCCTGATGCACTAGAACAGTTTCTGAGTGGTGAGAGCTGCCAGCTTCACACAATCCAGAACGTCCAGGGATTTCATCCTCCCTAATAAAGCAGCTGGGACCCATTTGGTCTGGTGGTGGCTGTTGCATTTCCCTTGCCTCACTCTGTCCAGCTCCTTCTGAAAGGACAATCTGTATCCGCGTATCTGAGGATGGTATGCAGTTTCCAGCACTGCCATAGACAGCTTCTTCATAAGATGGCAAAGCTACCTGAACTCCATCCACCATAATAGAAACCTGGTCCCCAGAAACACCTTGATCACGCCTGTGTTTGGATTTTAAAGAAATATTTAAGCACAATGACATAAGCAGCATTTTACAGAGCAATAAAATCTACAGGATTAACAATCCTATTTGTTTTATTGTTCATTCAGAGGTAAAGGCACTAGTAATAAACCACTTCTTCACTTTGGTTTTGCCAAATGTATTAAGACCACAATTTTCAGAATTCTTGAGCACCATTTCAAACCAGTACAGCCACTGGATATTTAGCAAACTGTAATGCCAGTGTGAGAGCCAGTTTGGTGTAGTGGTTAAGGCACCAGGCTAGAAACCAGGAGACCATGAGTTCTAGTCCCATGTTAGGCATGAAGCCAGCTGGGTGATCTTGGGCCAGTCACTCTCTCTTTGTCCTAGGAAGGAGGCAATGGCAAACCACTCTTGAAACTTTGCCAAGAAAACTGCAGGGACTTGTCTAGGCAGTCTCCAGGAGTCAACAATAACTCAAAGGCGCGCACGCGCTCGCGCTCGCGCGCTCTCTCTCTCTCTCTCTCTCTCTCTCTCTCTCTCTCTCTCTCTCTCTCTCTCTCTCTCTCTCTCTCTCTCTCTCTCTCTCTCTCTCTCTCTCTCACACACACACACACACACACACACACACACACACACACACACACACGCCAGTGTATCTGTAGGATATCAGATGGGAGAAGGCTTTAACAAGCCTAAGGTAGATCAGGATACGGTTGATCTCAGGATTATTTTCAATAAGGTATGCCAATTCTTTAATGAGCAGCACAGACTTTCCCTCTTAACGTGGATGTGCTTGTGAAATTATTGTTAACTGAGGTCTGGAACCAAAAGCAAATTCCTGCTGAGATGAACACTTATTATTTAATACTGAGGGGCTAGGCTCTTCTCTCTAGTTCTGGTTGATATATCCCTAATATATGCTTCCAGATGCCCTTTGTGCATTTAACATCACGTTAAGTTTGATGAATGTGTTACTTTAGAACTTTACATCCCCACTGTTTCATTACAATTTTCCCCTCACAGACAATATTAGGCTTTAAAAGCACTTTCCATGGTCAATATGCCACTATTAGCTGGTGAGCATAAGGAGACCCAGCCTTGTTTCCAGGTTGAAGCTGCAGAAATAGGTCGGGATCATTATAGTCACTGTATGGTGAGATATGTCCCATCCCAACTCTAAGTTTTGGAGGAAAAAGGGGAGTGGTTTGGCTGCCATCTTGTCAAACCAACTACAGCGCCATGGCAATGCCAGGCCAATCTGGGAGCCAAGAGCCCCTTTGGGATATTTCAGACTTGAAGTGGGCAGATGAATATACCCCATGCCCCTCTTTTCCTGAGAAAAAGGGAAATACAACAATATAACATGTAATACATTTCATCCTAAAAGCACCTCTTCTTTTCTTAGTAATTTTTATCCCAACAATGTAATATAGGAATAAAGGAGGAAATAAGAGACCATGTAAAATTTATCTATAACTACTGGTAAATTCATAACCGAGCTGGGGCAGAATTACAAGACTTCTGCCTCATAGCTTGTAACTAATAATCACTGCACTATGGCTAAAATACTGGACACAGATAAAAATACAAGTTATGGAAGAGAGGTTAGTTATGGTATGGGAATTACATTTCAATGGCAAATTACGCTAGTCTTAAATAGAGAGAGAGAAACAGAACGGCTTTATTGATAATTGATTTCCTCGTGCTATCATGAGGCCACAGCCAATGAAGGAGGCATCAGTTCTTTTATATCATTATAAATCGTTGCATTTGTATAGATTAGCCATTTCTGCTGGAGTCAGAACAATGGGCTAACTTGACAGATACTATCTGCCAGGTAAACTGTGAGTCACAGATCTAATTCTGCTTAGACAGACTTCTTGACCAGAAATATTTAGGATTTTATCTTGCATCCAAGATAAATGGATGTATGTACCAAGCAGCTATTTAACAATACCTAGATTGACTGGCAACCCTATCACTATATGCAGCCTATGTTTTTTTGCCAAACAGTACAGAAAAAAGAATTCTAAAAATCTCCAGACACTGATCTTGATTTTGTGGAGTCCTTGGGGTTCTCTGAGCTTGTTTCTTTTCTTGCAAACGTTTCATTATCCGGCTAGGTAACATCTTCAGTACTGACACAGTGAAGTGTGTAGAGTCAGACATTTTGGAAAGTGAAGTTAAATGGGCCCTAGAAAATACTGCTATCAACAAAGCTGCAGGAATTTATGAAATACCTGCAGAACTGTTTCATATCTTGCAAGGATGACATTGTTAAAATGCTGCTGACAGTTCATAAGCAGATATGGCAAACACAGCAGGAGCCAGGGAACTGTAAAGATGAATCTATTTAAAACCAAAAAATGACAGTGCCAAAAGATGTTCAAACTACCAAACAATTGCATGTGTTGCAAACATTTCATGGATAATTGAAAAGGAAAGGAAGTCCCCCAAAGTCACTGATCTTTGTTTTATTGATTATACTAAGAGCTTTGACTATGTGGACTATAACAAACTGCACATAGCCATTACACACAAGTGTATTCTGGACCACTTTATCTGAATATTTAAGAATTCTTATGATGGCTAGGAAGCAAAATAAAATATGGAACAACACACTGGTTCAAAATAGGGAAAGGAGTGAACTAAGGTTGTATACTATCATCCTATCTAATTTATATGAGGAACATAAAATGAAAAGTGCCGGACTGGAAAAAACAGAAGTTGGAATTAAATTGCTGGAAGAAATACTGACAACCTTGAATAGGACAAAGTGACACTACTTGGTGGCTAGAAGTAAGAAAGGCTTAAGGAATTCCCTGCTAAAGTTTTAAAAACAGAAATGCAAAAGTCAATCTGATACACAGTACCCAAATGTGTCAACTGTCCATGACCATGTAACGCAAATAGGTGAAAGAGCAGCAGCAGCAGCAGCAAAAGACTATCTTCCAGGGCTCAAATATCTACAGGGTTGGTTATTATAACCATGAAGTAAAGGGGAACCAGCTTCTTGGGAGAGAGGCTATGACAAACCTAGACAAAATTTTAAAATATAGAGACATCACACTGCCAACAAAATTACCTACTGTCAAAGCCATATCTTTCCAGTCCTAATGTATGGTTGTAAAAGCTGGACAATGAGAAAGGCTGAACAAGAAAAACCAATGGCATTGTACTGTAGGGCTAGAAAAACTAGTTATTCGATGTGGTGGAAGCAGAACCAGTCAGCTCACTGGAAGGACTAAATAAATATTTTGGCCACATAACATGTAAGCAGGACTTCTTAGAGAAGACCCTAATGCTTGAAAAATCAAAGGTAATAGAAAAAGAGAGCAGCACAAGGCATGGTGGCTAGAGACCATCACTAATATTGCAAGCACGAGCTCATGAGAACTCAAAGAAGCAGTTATGGATAAACAATCCCATTGGATCATGAAAAATTGGAAGTGACTGAACAACAATCTAAATTTCATAGCTTCTTATGCAAGAGACTGAAAGAGAGCAAAGACTGCCTGGATTAAACATAAACATTACTTCTCTGTTATACTAGCTTAAGACAGCATACAAGACAGAACAGATGGGGCATACCTTCCATGGGAATTAGCCATGAAGAAACAAAGGAGTGCTGTTACCACAGTCTTACCCACCCACCCAAGGAAAAAACCATAGAAGTTTTGATAATTTTATTCAATGAATAATTTCTGTGTGATATGATGGGCATGCCACCTTGAAGTTGTATGGAGAAGGGCATTACCTTCTTCACTGAGAGACATTTCTATCCTGAATCAAGTTTTTTCCAGCTTCAGGTATAGACATAGGAGAAAAAAATACTATGTGTGTCTACTCTGTTTGAAATTCTCTTGTTTAAAAAATTAGACAAGTAGGATTGCAGGAAATTACAGTGGTACCTCAAGATACAAACGCCCCATCTTACGAAAATTTCAAGATACGACCAGCTCCGGCTGCAAAAATTTACCTCAACATGCGAACTCCACCTCAAGCTACGAACCGGATCCGCGGCCATTTGCCCTGCTGCACTTCCAAGAGGAAGTGCTAATGAAATCTGAGCGGGAGGACAAAAGCCCAAGGAAAGCAATGCAGAAAGAGGAACTGCTAATGAAATCTGAGCGCGCGGGGGGGGGGGGAAGCTCCCGCTCCCGGCTGTGCGTGCGTGCTGATATTGCTTTCACTGTGCTTTTGTTGCTATGGAGAAAGGAAAAAGGAAAAGGAAAAGCCATTTGCCCTGCTGCCACGTGGTCGCGGCTTCCTGTGGGCGAGATCGCGGTAGCAAGGAGGCGTTTGGTGAGGCTTGTGGTGTGTTTTGTGGCGGCGTTTGGAAGGTTTTTGGTGTGCTTGTCAGCATGGCTCCAAAGAAAATGCAGAGCGGGCGTGGCAAGAATAAGGCTTTGCAGCTAAGAGGCAAAGAAGAGAGGAAACCCCTGAAGGAGATCTCCCCGAAGTCCCTTTGGAGGGGGACTCTCCCTCCAAACAATAACTGCCTCCCCACCCCATTCTCCCTCTTCATACTGTGCTTTTTTTCATGTTTTTGTGGTTTAAAAATAAAATGCATATGTTTCAGAACTGTTTGTATTTACATTGAACCTTATGGGGAAATTTGCTCTTTCCTTTGGCCATAGCCCTTGGCCTGGTGATTGCTTTCACTGTGCTTTTGTCGCTATGGAGAAAGGAAAGAGCGCGGAGGAATCGGGGGGGGGGAGCTCCTGCTCCCGGCTGTGCGTGCGTGCGACATAAGCCTTCCCCCCCATTGCTTTCAGTGTGCTTTTGTCGCGCGCGCCAAGGGCTATGCACAGAGGAAAGAGCGCGGAATTAAGAAGCAGCACTATGGAATTAAGAAGCAGCACGGGGGTGGGGAAGCTCCCGCTCCGCTGTGTGCGCGACATAAGCCTTCCCCCCCATTCCTTTCACTGTGCTTTTCTCGTGCGCGCCAAGGGCTATGCACAGAGGAAAGAGTGCGGAATTAAGAATCAGCAGCATGGGGAGTGGGGGGGAAGCTCCCGCTTCCGGCTGTGCGCACGGGATCCTTTCTCAGATTTCATTAGCACTTCCTTTTTCTGCGCTAGGGCTGACTAAAGCGCGCCTGGGGAATTTCTTAGCCGTGCAACGCCGGCTGACACATTGAACCTTATGGGGACATGTGCTTCAGGATGCGACCAAATTCGGAGGGCGGATTAGCCGTATTTACATTGAACCCTATGGAAAAACGTGCTTCAGGATGCGACCAATTCGACTTGCGATCAGAGTCACGGAACGGATTAAATTCGTATCTTGAGGTACCACTGTATTCCCTGTATCTCAGTGAATAATACATAAGTAAGGGAACCGAGGACTTGACCCAAAGCCCACAGTGTGTCACCTGGACTACAAAAATATCTACTTTCAGTGGTGATAACTGTTCATTTTAAATAACATCAATGAAATCTCCAGGCTAATTAAGTCTGTTTATGAAACTCCCTCATTCTTCAAAGTGCAATTTCCACATTTTGCTTGCCAGAGTAAACATACTGACAACAGTCTGTGAGTTCAAGAATTCCAGGCTTCTTCCCAGCCTTGGAACTATGAAGCAGGCAGGGAGCAAACAATGCACAAATCCCTTCTCCTAGCTCCAAGAATGAAAGGAAGGCTAGAGGTTCTTTTGGCTACTGAGTAACAGAGGTGACTCTGGTGGTGGTGCTTGGCTTGACCACACAGGAACCCTGGAAAACACAATCTTTTAGTTTGGATAATTTGAAACCCTCCAATAAGCCCTAGGTAAAATTCCTACTAGAAGAGACCTCCATAACTAGGATCTATTAGGAGCAATGCACTTTTATTATTTTTTATCCCACCTTTATTATTTTTATAAATAACTCAAGGTGGCGAATATACTAATACTCCTTCCCCCTCCTACTTTACCCAGAACAACAGCCCTGTGAGGTGAGTTGGGCTGAGAGTGCGCAACTGGCCCAAAGTCACCCAGCTGGTTTTCACGCCTAAGGTGGGACTAGAACTCAGTCTCCTGCTTTCTATCCTGGAGCCTTAACCACTAGACCAAATTGTTTTTAAAAACCTAATGGTTCCACAAGGCCAATAAAAACAGAATATGATGAAATCTGTATTAGACCATAACATCCAGTTATTCCATCACAATAGGATCCAAGATTATTATCTTCAACATCAAAAAGTTTTCCCAAGGAAATAAATGGATTCTTTGCCTAACAAAATTAGTTCCTGAAATGTAAAAAAGAGACTGGAGGAAAAACCTGAAAGAAAATAGCAAGGAGCAACCAGGAAAAGAATGCATGGCTCTGGGTCAACAAATTAATGAGACACATGCCACCATACTTGTAAACATTTACATCAAGAGAGAGGAATCTGAAGTTTTCTAGAGGTTACTGAACAACAACTTCTAGCATTCTTCATCTTTGGCTAGCGTAGCTGGGGATGCTGGGACCTAGCAACATCTGAACCAGTTCTCCATTCAATTTACATGCACAAACATCTGCCCCTCAAAAAGCAGCTGATGATTGTATCATCTTCCCAAATACTGTAGCTTCTACCACCAACACTAGGGTCTATTCCATTCTTTTAGCTATTTGCAGCATAGTTGGTATAACTCTTATGCTGTCTCTTAGCTGTATTGTGTAGTGTGTGAATGCTGGCTGTTAATGTTGCATGGGTTATGCTACTTTGGACATAAGAGCCAAGTGTACACACTACCCTAATCCTAGCAGTTTACTAAAGCGAGCAACGGCATTCACCCCAGCAGCTAACTTTGACTTTACCTGATACCCAAGTAGTCACAATAGCCTCTTCTGCTTAGCATCAAGCACGGGGGGGGGGGGGGGGGGAGACCCAAAGTAAACAATCCCTTTAACCCTAACTGAAGAGATCCCCACAAATTCTGAAGAACTCACCTGCTATGATGAAACGACTTCAGTTTTGGTTGTAGCAAAACAAACAATACAACTAGGAGAAGGATGAGAGCGACCGAACTTGCTGTAGTAGCCACTATGGATAAGGTGGGTACTCCTACGCTTGGAGGAGAACCTTTATCTGTAAAACCAACCAACCAAACAAAAAACAGTCAATGGTTTCTCTTCAGGAAGCAGCTGTTTCCCATCACTAAGGCAGGATTCCTGAATAAACTCAGCCCTGACAGTAAGCAGTTGGCATAGGCAGCGTTCTTCTCAGAGAAGCCTGGTTTGGCTGATGCTTGCTGCAAATACATTCAGAGAGAAGCATTCTCAGAAGAGACTGTACCTGGTAGTCAAGCCATCTGTTTCTTTATTTTTGTTTATTAAACAAATTAATATAGCCGCCCATCTCAGAAGAAGTGACTCTGGGTGGTGTACAATATTCAAATAAAAAAATACATATATAAAAACAAGCATTTAATAATATTAAAAAAATCAACATTAAAGCAGAGATGAATTAAGACTAAAACATATACAAACCCCATGCAGAGAGTGTGTACATCCACCTCAATAGTGGAGCCATCTAGACATGTCTCTGGTTCCCTGGGACCCCCACGCCTGGTAACATAGCCAGGTCTTGAGGGATTTCTGAAACATCCAAAGGAATGGAGCTAACCTAATGTTGGGGGGTGGAGAATATTCCACAAGGTGGGTGCCACCAAATGTAGGTCCCTGGTATAGTTTCTGCAGCATGCCCCCTCTGCCAGATCTAATGGGGCAGGCTGATATAATCGGGGATAGGTGGTCCCTCAGATAACCTGGTCCCATGCCATGAAGGGCTTTAAAGGTTAAAACCAGCACCTTGAATTGGACCCAGAAGCAAACTGGCAACTCGCAAAGCAGAGGTGTAATGTGTTCGCGAAGTAGTGGTGTAACATGTGCTGTCTTAGGAGCACAACATAACTACTGACACCACTGCATTCTGCACCAGCTGAAGCTTCCAAATATTTTTCAAGGGCAGCCCCATGTAGAGTGGATTACAATAATCCAATCTGGAGGTGACTAGGGCATGACTGACTGTGAGCAGAGCTTCCTGATCCAGAAATGGGTGCAACTGGCACACAACCCGAAGCTATGCAAAGACCCTCTTAGCCACGAATGCCACCTATTCTTTGAGCAGGAGTCATGAGTCTAGGACAACTCCCAGATTGCACACTGGGTCTGACTGGGGCAGTGCAATCCAGGACCAAAGATGGCATAGTAACCAGTAAGCCACAAAACCCAGCGCCACTCAGTCTTGCCAGGGTTCAGCTGATTCCTCCATAAACCACAGGGAGTGATGGGATCCCTGAGAAGGGAGAGGTCACATAGGTGCGATCTGATCCAACACCTCAGCTACCCCCTTATTCCAAGTGGCAACTAAGGCTTTGGATGGACCATGCAGCAGACCAACAGGAATAATGCCCAGTTCCCTTTGAAACCCATCTGGGTCCATCAGTCACCAGGGATGGACCAATCAAATGGGTCCAGCTTCCCTGCAGTGGATAGTGGCACTAGAGAATCCCATGGAAATCAGGGCATGACCTGACCATGACAAGGGAGACACCAAAAGCTCCCTCAAGTTCAGATCACATAGCCACTGCTCCAACAGGAACATCAAATCTGGAGTGTGACCACTGTCCTGCATCAGGCTCTGGATGTCTTCGGATAGGCCCATGGCTGTCATGGCGGCCATGAACTCCCAAGCCACCTCAGGCCCCATTCCTAGGGAAGGCAGATTGAAGTCCCCCAGAACCATAAGCCTGGGGAACTCCACTGCCAATTGAGAAATGGAGTCAAGGAGCTCAGGCAGGGAGGTTACTATGCAGCAGGGAATACAACAGCAACAATCCCAACTGATCCCTAGAGCCCAGTTTAATGAACAGAGTCTCACATCCGAAAATGTGGTGTAGTGCTCCTGAAGGCTGTAAGGGATTCCCAGATCACAATTGCCATACTCCCAACCCTGCCCTGAAGTCTCAGCTGATGCCACACTTAAAACCCAGCTGGGCATATTTCCAAAAGGGCAACTCCCCCTTCTGGATCCAGCCAGGTTTCAGTGATACATGCCAGGTCAGTCCTCTCATCAATTATTAGATCAGGGTTTCTCAACCAGGGTTCCGTGGAACCCTAAGGTTCCGAGAGAGGTCACTAGGGGTTCCCTAGGAGATCATGATTTATTTAAAAAAATATTTCAAGTGCTCTTGCAATGATGAACAGAGACCAAACAAAAATCTAGTTACAACTCTTTCTGAGCTCTCTGGTGTTGCACTGTAGAACTGTTTATTTTGTTGAATCCATTCTTAATTTTTGACACAAGATAGGGGAGACCACTGATAACAGGTGAATGCTATAATTGCGGAAAGGAAGGAATGTATTGCAGGAAGGGAGGAATATAGTGAAGGAAGGGGAGGGAGAAGTGTATTTTTCAAGAAATTAACAGACTAGTTCAACTTAGTCTGTGACATCAGTCTCCCCCTCCTGCATCTTTTCCCTGAGGTTTTCTTGTAATTATTTTATCCTGTTATTTTAAATAAATTTCATACATGTTTATTCAGT
Source organism: Liasis olivaceus (assembly GCA_030867105.1). Taxonomy (NCBI): domain Eukaryota; kingdom Metazoa; phylum Chordata; class Lepidosauria; order Squamata; family Pythonidae; genus Liasis; species Liasis olivaceus. The sequence goes on from CM061349.1 coordinate 66,390,642, forward strand.
CATGTCTGAAGGTCTGATGTGGCAATTTTTGAAGAGGAGGTGTGAGAGAGAAGAGGAGGATTCTAGAACGGGCAATACTGATAAATTTAATGATGATAATGAAGAATTTAAACCTTCTCAGGCATTTCCCTGCATTGGTACATCAATGGACTCAAAAAAAAGTCCATCTTTACAATGAAAGCTATTTATCAATGGGTTTTACATGGACTGGTGATCCAAGTTTCCTATTCCGTTGTGCCTCCTCTGTGGCAAACAACTTACAAATGCAGCAATGGCTCCAGCAAAATTAAAAAGACAGTTAACTACAAATCACAGCCATATGACAAGTAAAAGTTCCAATTATTTTAAACAGCCATTGGAATCACAGAACAAACAGAGTAAAGCTTTTGTTAATAAAATGATAGTCAATAAAAAAAGCCCAAGAAGCATGTTATTTAGTAGCAGAATTTATTACACAGCAAAGTAAAAGTCACACGTTGGGTAAGAAAGTAATCATGCCAGCATATAAAATAATAGTGGGAAAATGCTAGGACCACATACAGTACAAGAAATTGAAAAGGTTCCACTGTCAAACAGTACAATAAGTCAGCGTACTGATGACATCACATGATGCTGTTTTGTATGATAAACTGAAGAACAGCAGCTTTTCTATCCAAGTTGATGAGTCAACAGATTTCACCAATAAATGTCATGTTATGGCATTTGTAAGATTTGTAAATGATGGTGAAATTGAAGGAAACTTTTTCTGCTGCAAAGAACTACATGAAACATGCAAAGGCCAAGATGTATGTAACGTTTTGTCTTCAGATCTGGAAACAAAAAGTCTGTCTTGGAGGAACTGTGTTGGCATTTGTACTGATGGTGCTCCATCAATGGTTGGCTCCATAAGAGGCTTTAGTTTCTCTTGTAAGAAAAGAAAATCCTGATGTTGTCACAACACACTGCTTTATTCACAGAGAGGTGTTGGTGTCAAAAACTCTTGGAGATGAAATGAAAAAAATTCTGAATGATGCCACAAAAATGGTTAACTTTATTAAAGAAAGACCAGTTCACTCAACAATGTTTAAAAAACTGTGTGAAAACCTGGACAAACAGTACCTAAGTCTCCTGTTACACACAGAAATACGGTGGCGCAGCAGAGGAAGAGTTCTCAACAGGATGTTTGAGCTGAAGGCAGAATTGCAAGAGTATTTTTGAGAAAATCATATTCCACATTTTGGTGAGTGCTTTGAAGATAGAGAATGGTTGCAGAAACTAGCATACTTAGTAGACATCTTTCATCACATGAACCAGCTGAACAAGTCTCTTCAAGGCACTGGAGAAAATGATTTGACTTCAAGTGACAAGGTTCTTGGATTTAAAAGAAAACGGAATGTCTGAAAATATGTTGCAAAAGGAAATACTGAAATGTTTCCACTGCTGCTTGGGGCCTGAGAGTGAGAAAGGATACCAGAAAGTCTCAAATCTAATTGAAAACCACCTGATAGTACTGCAGAATAAAATTGATCAGTACTTTCCCTCCCTTTCAACACAAATATATGACTAGGTGAGGGATCCTTTCTCTGCATCTTCTGCTCAGCAGGCAGGCAGGCAGGCAGGACGGACGGACTTTGTGAGCTGCAGTCTGATCGTACACTCAAGATGAGATTCCCTGATCTGTCCATGGACAAGTTCTAGATTTCCGTGAAAGAAGAGTATCCTGCCATGTATAGGAAGGCATTGAATGTTTTGCTGCAGTTTTCAACTTCTTACACGCGTGAGCAAGCTTTTTCTTATTTAACAAGCATCAAAAGCAAAGACAAAAATTGTCTTATTTCAGCTGAAGATGAAATCTATGTGTGCTTATCTCAAGTTCGGCCCAGAATTGAGTGTTTGTGCAGCAAGGAACAAGCACAGGTTTCATATTAAAGAGCTAAGTTTTATTCTTTAGTTTAAGAATACTGTTCATGCATGTGTGTGTGTGTGTGTATGTGCATGTATGTATGTATGTGTAGGTGTTTGTGTGTGTATATATATGCCTACACATGAAATGAATATAATAATTGTGTAACTTCTGGCCTATATTTGAGCCTGAATATGCAGGAATTCCCCAAGACCTGAAAAATATTTCAAGGGTTCATCCAGGGTCAAAAGATTGGATTAGATCATGAATGAGGGAGGCCTTATTGCAAACTGACCTGGCATTCAGTAGCAGCAGCCGGAGGCCAGGGTAGCTGAAGGTCTGCTGACAGGGCATTGGAGCTGAGATCAAGGAGCTGGAACGCAGAACCATTATGAGACAATAGTTTCGCGTTCCCTGAGGGCAGCCCGCTCCCTCTCTCCCTCAGTATCTCCCCATGCCTGACACCACCATGATGTTCTGGCCTGCCTCCACCTCCCAATGCTAGCCCTAACCCCAGAACCAAGCCCCCAGGTACCCTGAGGTACTTTAACTTCACAGTCTCTCAGTGCCAACAGGGTACCGAGCTGCCACCTCCCCACTCACTACAAACTACACACACACATTACAACACATTCAAACATACAAACACACAGAGGCTCCCTCCCCTGCTGCTCCCATATGCTGGAAGAGGGCTTCCCACATTCACCTACCAGCAATTCCTCCCTTGGCTCTCACCCAGAGGAGGAAACAGTCCATTCACAAGGCACTTTTAAAAAAAAGAAAACGTATGGAGCTACATTATTTCTTCCTTTCTGCCTTCTCAGGGCTACCCGGGGGGGCAGACAAGGTGGCCTCCATGGGGGAAGGGGTCCCCAGTAGCCTGCCACTCTACTGTTGCCCCCCCATCCACCGCCACACCTCCAAGCCCTGGTGTCCCACAAAAGAAGGAAGTCAGTAGTACAGAAGGAACCAGGCAATGGCAAAGGTGTCCAGCAGCAGAGTCCCCAGCAAAAACGCCAACTAAAGCCCCAGCAGCAAGAGCGTCCAGCAGCAGCATCTCACAGAGTCCTGGAGCAGCCCGCCACTCAACCTGCCCCTTGGCGTCTAAGCAGCCGTCCAGTCCTCAGCAGCAGCAGTTTTCGGTCTTCTGAAAAGGAGTCAGACCCCGGCCCCCAGTCCAAAAGACCACTGCCCAACAAGGTGGTGCAGTGTGACCAACCAAAAGCAGCTCAACAGCCCAGCGGGCCAGATGTGGCCAAACGACAAGTGCAGCAAAGCCACCAAACGAAGCAAAGCGACAAGCGGAGCAAAGCCACAAACACAGCTGTCCTCTGGCATGCCGCTCTCTGGTCCAGTCCGACCTGAACAGCCTGAACCGCCTCCATCCAGGTAACCGCCTCCAAAACAAAGAAACGTCACACAAACACAGCCAACTAAGAGGACAGCCCAAACGTGGCTCCCTCTCTCTCCACCATCTTAACCGGAAGTTATAAATGGGGAGGGAAAAAAACAAACCCAAGTCCTTTCAACTGAAGTCCCACACTATCTTAATTGTCTGATAGCTCCCAGGCCTCTTGGTTTATGTTAACTGAATTTAAAATCATATGGATACAAGCCAAAACCATAATGAATATATTCAAGATTACATTTTGAAAATAAGCAGCTGAATTATCTTTTTGACTATAACTATGTGACTAAATCAGCATCACTGGAAACTATAAGTAGAATGTTGTGGGAAGATTCCATTCCCAAGTCAAAGCTTGACAATACGGAGATTGGTATTTTTCCTATTATGTTAAACCTTTTTTTTTTTTTTTTGGAGAAGGTAAAAAAGGCCCAAGCTTGGTTTTTCCACTAAACATGTATACATCAACACTTCAGCCTCAGCATTCATCTGATCTTCAGGGAATTTGTTTCTTCCCATAAATTTCTATTAAATGACATACACTCCTCTCCTGCTGCTGCTCCAGGGTTCCCTGGTCAATTAAAGCTACATGGGAAATATTTTTATTTTTTTTGGCTTCATATCATGGGAAAGAAATTCTTATCTAACTGGTGAAAAATCTTGCAAGACACAATTGTTAAGTTGCTTTTGAGAAAATTCTTTTCAAGAGAGACAAGATGGTGCAAAGAACACTCTTCTGCAGCAGGCTATGATCAAGTTGTATCAAAAACTCCCTTCCTCAAAATACTTCTACAATTAAATTGCTATGTGCTTGCTTTATTTATCTGTCAAATTTCTAAAGCCATCCAACTCCACAATGGGTGGCATACAATATTAAAATAATAAACATACCATAACCTACCAAAAAGATATACAAATTTAATTTAATTTATTCAATTTACTATGGCCATCCACTCCAGAAGACATCCTAAGAGAGCAATAGAAACATAACCCTCAATCATCCATATTCCCAAAAGGGGGTCACCACACACCCTAACCCAGGGTCTAGGGGAAGAGTCAGGTCTTCATGGCTTACTTAAACAATGTCAGGGTAGGGGCCATTTGACTCTCTGGGATGATTCTGTTCAAGAGGGCAGGCACTGCAACATATAAAGTCGAGCCATTTCACTGTAGCCATATTCAACTGTATGCCTTCCAGGTGTACTAGGCAACAACATACAGAATTCCCAACCAACATGATCTAAGCCTTTCCCAGTCCAGAAAATGGCTACTTCAAAGGGCTACACTTTAAAAAAAACTTGGTTAAAAAATCAGAAGCATTCAACATATATGTGAAATACCCTTTTATTACTTTAATCTAGTTTAATAATCACCCCCTTCTTGAAATGTTCTCTGGAAATTATGTCTGTGTGTGTGTGTGTGTGTGTGTGTGTGTGCGCAGTATCAGATATGGGGTCAGAACAGCTGCAAATATTAGGCAATATTTTCTGTATCTCTGCAAATTACAGTTTCCTGAATTACATGGGGAATATACTGTATGATAGCTAAATTGGTAGAGGACTGAAAGAAGTTTGGAATGAAGATTTCTCTTTAGAGAAAATTTATCCAAATACTTTCCTGAAGTGTAACTAGATACTGACTTTATGCCAGTATCTGAAAACACTGGACAAAAACAGCAGCACAGAAAGGAAAAGTGAGCATATTCACACTCAGACATACTGACCTTGGCTAAGTCTACAGGTAACCTCCAGTTCTGGATTCCACTTGCCATTCTTGCAAGTCAAATATTTGTAATCTCCTTTCAACAGGTAGCCTTTGTCACAGAAATACTCTATGACACTGTCAGATGTCAGTGGATCTTTGCAAGGCGTTGGGTGACATTTATAACCTCCATTCTCAGGTTTGGATGGCTGTGGACAGACTGCAAAGGAAAACAGAAACTGTGATCCCAGCTTTTAAGCAATGAATACTATTAAAAGATATAATAAACCAGACCCACAGCACTACCGCATTTCAACAAACACCAAAATGCAACAAGTATGTGCACTCTTGTCTTGCTACTATGAAGGAGATTAGTAATAAATGGTGGGCCAAAACCTCAATCTTCACCCCCAAAAGTGGCAATCTAATATACCCTGTAGCAGGTTTAATATATCTTGCTTTTAGACTGATAACTGAAAAGCCAGAAATCTTTCCTAAAGGAGCTGTTGCTGCTGAATTTTAGTTTGCAATCAATGCTTCTGGTGACCATCACAATTATCTGAACTCATTCCAGAGGTTTGTTGCACTAACAATATGCCCATTAAAAGTCACTAGGAAAATTCTCAAGTAACAGTAGGAAGACATGGCAAAGAATAAAAAGAGGACATGACAAAAAAGAAAGTTCTTAGCTGATACGTTCACCTTCCATACACTAATGTGGGTATATATCGATAGCCTATTTTATAGTCTGTCACTTGTAAGCAAGTATTAACTGCTAGGAACAGAGTTAGTGAAGAGAACATAAAATTCTAACCATGAATGAGCATTCAACAGATTTTGATATTGATTATGCTTATCCAGATCTTCCCCCAAGGCCAAGGTAAACAGGAATTTGAACTTGTTGTTTTATGTAGCTGAAAATATATACCTATCCTGAACAGCACAAACCAGAACACAGTTGGTTTGGGGCAATTTTCAGCAGAAAAGGCAGGTGGTTGTAAAAGATTGAAATCCAGTCATCCATGCTGTTCCACTAATAATTCTCACCAAAACAAACAAACAAACCTACCAATAACCAAGAATAGGGATTTACTGTATGCAGTTTGTTCTTCAGAAGACCATCCACAAATGATTTTTTTTTTTTAAAGCAGCAGCTCAGAGTAGACTATATCTATTCATAAGCTTTTTAAAGGTCCAAATAGGAAATTATTTTATTAATGCAGAGATAAAAACATCTGCAATAGTTCATAAATCCAGCCATCTCTGTTAGTTTGTCTAATCTTTCCAGCCCCGCCCAGCCCAGCCTATTCTAGGAAACGTAGCAAAAACTCCCAGTGGAACATAAAATCTAACCACATATTGGAATGCAGCAGGTCTATTTCTACAGAACCATTTAGCTTATTGTACCACTGAGGACTTTTATATTTCATTATAAAAATACTTGTTTCAGCCTCATCTAAGATATCACAACCTATAAATAATCTGACTACATATGTCCGATCTCACCTATGAAATTGAAATCATAACCTTTTCATACTAAACAAAGCTATTTTCCTCCTTGCAGAAATCTGGAAATGACCAGATATAAACAGCCATCTCCCATCAATATTATTATAAATATGAAAATTCAGGTAACCTTGCAACAATAGAAGCTAACAGATAATAAAACTCTGCAGTATTAAAAACCATCAATTACTATAAGAATAACGCCATAAAGCGTCTTCTGGTCCATTAAAGGATAACATGTTCATTAGAGTGTAAGCATCATGTACTACAATAGAGGTCACCAGATGCATTAAGAGTTTTTTTGCACGGCAAGTATATATGCACCCCTGACATACAACAAGTCAAACACCCAATAAACATGGTTGTAAACTAGAAAATGTTACACCACATTGTATTTTCTAAGGTCCCACCTGATTGTTGTTTTTGCTATAAATTAGTAAAATGGAATAACTTGCATTCCTCCATCTAACTCTCCTTGTCCCCTTGCATTTTCACAGAAGTTCAGGTGAATTCAGCATGCTAACATCTGTCCCAAAGTGTCACAGTAATAGCTTGGATAGATGTAGCTCAAGCTGCTTTGTGATGAAATCAAAGATTTACCTAGAGACGTCTTTTTATGTACATTGTAATGAGCTTTAAATATAACTTGTTTTAGTTACTACTGCACTTTTAATGAGACTTTTTGTATTTTAAATTTATTTATTTACTTACTGTATCTATAAGCCAACCCAATCAACTAGGATTCCGATTACAGTAAGCCCTCTACTTAACAGACAAAATCAACTGGATCCAATTTCAGATAATAATGCTTTACCCTGAACAATGAACAAAATCCACTGCTTAGCAGATCAGATACTCTTCACTGCTTCTGCTTACAATGGGTATTCACAGTTATAATGCAGCTTTGCTCATAAAGGAGTGTTTTTAGACTTGAAAAATCCCATTTGCCATTTAACAAACATTTGGCTTTAATGGACTCCTCCACACTGAGGGTGTACTGTAGTTTTATTCTGAACACTGAATTTACAGTAAAGAATCAAGAATTAGTTGCTCCACTGTGGTCTTCTTCATATTCAAACTGATTGAAAAATTACTGTTTCTCTATCAAGAATGCATAATGAAGAAGAGTCTTCTTTAATAAACTAAAATGAATAAATGAGATCATACTCAATGAAAAGGGTTTGTCTATGTAATCATAGCTGTACATTTATGTAATTAGATTCAGTTACATACACAGGATAAAATGTGCCTAATCATTTCAGGCTTCTTCAAAACTTTTTTAAACAAAAGACATCAAAAGGAAAATAAAGACTAATTACAGTCTTGCGCCAATGCAATCTACCAGCTGGAGATTCACAAAAAGCACAGAGTTGAATTACCTTAATTAACATGCAACACTAGGATTATCACGTGCTCATTAACCCTCTGCCACTAACAAACCATGGAGGAAGCTATGCTAGACACAAAACTTTCTATTAAAATGTTTTCCTGTAGCATGTCTATCTAGACGAGTTAAGACTGTATTTTCAGCAATAGAGCCATCCTTTATAATTTCATATCTTATTATAACTGTGGAATGTGACAACAGTAACAATACTTTCAGATAAGTAACTTGATAATAATTGTAAGATCAAACCTAGAAAGCCAATACTATATAGTCACATACAGAGAAAGAAAATGTACAACATTCATCTCAAATGCAAGCAATAGGTCAGTATAGACAGGCCTTTAAAAATATCTGAAGCACTTGCCGGAAGAGGCACTTTCTGAACCAGCAAGAATTGCCTCCTCTCCCAAATACTCTTTCCACCAGATCTCACTGAAGATGAAGTAATGTTATTTCTATTAAGTGTCAACAGGCTTTTAATGCTAAAGAAGAGAGAATAGCAAAAATGAGTCTCACAGGCAAATGTAGCAAGTGGTGGATATTTGTCTCCTTAGTAATTATTTGCAATGCAGAACAATTCTATTTAATGTAAATCCTTCCATATAACATAATACATTGTCTAATGAGCTGTTTTTCCTTCTACCATTCTCCACCATGGATGACTTCTACATATTTAAAAATGAAGTACAGCAATGCAAACAATTGTTCCCATTAGGATGAGAGTGGTTGAGGAGATTATGTTATATGTCATAAAAAATGGAGAGAATATTGCTGGATTATATTTACCGAAGCCTCTATTGCTGTTATAGAATGTGAACTGATTATCACTACAGTACTGAAAAGATGGCCCTTGGATTTCAAAGCAGGGCGAGTGAAGAGATGTTTATGAAGGCTTTGAGTTTTTCTCAGCACCCTGATTTCCTGAAATATGCTTATTATTTTTTGTTGTTCTACTCAATCCTTGTTCTGACATAGGTGATTGTTTACAGAATATTGACACTGCTGCAGCAATGGGAGCGAGTTGGAGGTGCATCACCATCTTTGAAACTCAAATTTCAGAACTGAGAGACGTATAGTTTCTGAAGTCAATGTAATAGAAGGAGAAGAAACTGGCACTGGAAAGGTAACGATTTGAAAACTTGGGTGTTTCGGTGAAAAAAACTGAAAGAGCAGGATGAAAAGCCGCAAAAGACAGGGAATAGTTCTGATGGAGGCAGATGCACATCACAAAAGATTCTTTCAACTTTGCTTCCAAAGCACACCTGCACTTAACAGCTGCACACCAGAGCTGTTGCATCCTTCATTCATTTGTTTCCTTAGTAATCCTCAGACAACACTGGCAAGTCTCAACATTAACCTTCACTAAAAACAAAAGTGGTAAAAATTATGATAGATTCAGGGATTTTGTTGCGATGGCTAAAGTAACACCTTTAACTACAATCTCAACATTTGATATTGCCAAGTTTTGAGTTACAACCTAATAATAGGGATACCTAGTTAAAATTGAGGAGGAAAACATAGCTGGACTATATGGCCTAGTAAACAGAAATGAAACAGGAGAATGACTTGCAAGTTTCTACCAATTCAGTGATTTCTTCATTGGTAACAGTCTTCAAACAACCAAAATGACATCTGGACATCACCAGATTGAGTACACAGAAATCAAATTGGTTATATTATTGGTACACAGAGGTGGAAGAACTCAGTTTTAAGAGCAGAAATGTGACTGGAACTGACTGTGGAACAGATCACAAACTGCTTATGTGGAAGTTCCAATTTAAGATCAAGTAGAACAAAGCCAACCAGTTTCCATGATATGATCTTGAGTATATGCTTATATTTTCAAGGAGAACATCAGGAATCACTCTGAAGTCCTGAGCCTCATTAACAGGAACTGTGGAATGAAATCAAAGACATTATTTAGGATGAATGTGAAAAGAGACTGCCAAAGATCAGGAAACAGAAGAAGATAAATTGTATGTCAGAAATGATGGCAGACATTGCACAGAAGAGAAGCCAAAGTGAAGAAAGACAAAGATCTCAGGAAGGAACTTAACAAAGTATTTCAGAGAGCTGTTAGAAGAGACAAGCAGTAGTATTACAATCACGTCCTTAAAGACATCAAGATGAAAATAGACACAGAGAAACAAGGAAAATCTTCCATGAGATCTCTGAACTCAGAAGATAGTTCCATACTCCAATTAGTATGCTAAAGGACACCAGTGGACAGAGAGTAACTGATTCAGACAAAGAGATCAAACAAAGATGGAAGGAGTATACTGAAATTCTGTACAATAGAGATGTCAACATCCAAGATATCTTAGATTTTCCCTATTTACAAGAATCTCTAGTTCTAGAACATGAAGTTAGATCAGCACTCTGGTTATTACCAAGTTGGAAGGCTACAGGAATTGATGGAATATCTACAGAAATATAGTAAGCAACAGAAGATGAATCTGCAAAGATTCTAACCAAACTATGCCAACAAATCTGGAGAACAAAACAATGGCCAATACATTGGTAGATATTAGTCTATATAACAATACCAAAGAAAGAAGATTTAACACAGTGCGCAAACTATCATACAATATCCTTAATTTCACATGCTAGCAAAATAATGTTTAGGATTATCCAACACAGATGAGAGCCCTACATAGAAAGGGAGATGCCAGACATTCAAACTGGTTTAGAAAAGCCTGAGGAACAAGAGACATTATTGCTGATGCATGCTAAATAATTGAGAAAGCCAAAGAATATAAAAAAGAGGTCAATACACGTCTCATTTATTGTACAAAGGCTTTTGATAGTGTTGCTCATGTCAAGTTGTGGAATGTGCTTAAGAAAATGCCAAAAAAATCCAAGAATATTTTATACTGTTCATGCAAACCTATACATAGCAGAGGAAACCACAGTGTGGATAGAACATGGTGAAACAGATTGGCTTCAGATTGACAAAGAAGTGAGACAAGACTGTTTATTCTCTCTTTTTTATTCAACCTATATGTTGAATGTATACTGAGGGAGGCTGAACTGGAAGAAGGTGAGTGTTGTTCCAAAATTACAGGAAGAAGTATCCCTGTGTTACGCTGATGATACTGCTCTGATAGCTGAAAATGCAGATGATCTGGAATCTCTAGCAGTAAAAGTCCAGGAACACAGTGGAAAAAAAAACTGGGCTAAATTTAAATATTAAGAAGACTAAGTTAATGATAACAGGTAGAACAACCAGCCTTAGAATTGGCAATGAAGATATTGAAGTGATGGATAGCTTCTGCCTTTTAGGATTGACTACCAACAGTAAAGGAACTAGCAGTCAAGAAATGTGCTACAGACTAGCATTTGGTACAGTAGCAATTGAGAATTTGGAAAAGATATTCAAATACCATGACATGTCTATACCTACAAGTGCAAATAATGATTTCCATGTGGCACTGTATGGAAGTGAGAGTTGGGCTCTGAAGAAGCGGGACAGAAAGATTACTGACACTTTTGAACTTTGGCACTGAGGAAGACTCCTGAGAATACCATGGATAGCTAAGAAAACAAGCAAATGGATCATAGAACAAATCAATCTAGAGTTCTCACTCAAGGCACAAATGACTTAGCTCAAATTATCATATTTGGACATCTTATGTGAAGACCTGGCTCTCTTGAGAAGTCTACATGCTGAGAAGAGTGGAAGGAGAGACAAGTAGAGAACAACCAGCAGCAAGGTGGATGGACTCAATTACAGAGGTAATGGGTGCACCCTTGGATTATCTGAATGGCCAAATCATTCTGGAGAAGATCTATTTATGCAGTTGCTAAGAGTCAAACTGACTTGATGGCACATAATTAAACCTAGTTTAATTAATTAAAATTTCCATCATATTCATACAAATTTAGATTCCACTATTTTGTGCTAGCTTTATTTTATCATCCACAGTTGAATGTATAAGGTTTGCACAAAATCAACCTTACTTAAAACAATTTTTGAGATGCATTCTATTAGCTAAAATAGAGTGAGCAAAAAGAAGTCTGTTCTAAGAGAGCATTCACAAGGCTCTTGAACAAAGGAGTGGCTATTTCTTTCTGCTGCATGATCAGAAAGAAATTAAACAAGATCACCATATTTGTTCTTGGGTCCCTACAGGGGAAACCAGCTGAACATGGGCAAGATGGAGCAACAAGAGTGCTAACCTATCTCCTAGAACAGCCTTTCCCAACCTAGTACATTCCAAATGTGCTGAGGACTATAATTCCCAGAATTCCCAATACATTCAGAGGATACCAGCTTGAGTAAAGAAACTTTTCAGAACACATTTGCACCAACTGCAGGGTACTCTTAATGACTGACAGCAGAGTACTTGGGAAAAACAGCTTGCCTTCTATTTTTATATTGTATTATAGGTACTGTATGTTTCCAACACAAACAGCTCAAATATCAGAAGACTTTTCCTCTTAAACTCACTTTTCTCATCCCTAAGTCTCTCAAACTGAGTGGAGGGAGCCCCTGGATTTTAAAAACACAAGGGAATTACATCCCATTTAAAGATGACACTAAGCTATCTTTTACAAGGGAACAGGATTTAGATTGATCCATTGTTAGAATGAGAAACTTTTGCAACACTATACATACACTATTAGATTGCTAACAGTTACACCCTGGAACAACTGAAATCATAGCAGAGCAGCTCTGAGTGGGCTCCTCACAATGCAGTGCATTGATCAATCTTAAGACTATCACATGAAGTCATACTGTCTGACTGCTAGAAAAAAAAATCCCACTCAAAGCAGCCATTTAGTGTTTTAAAAAACTTTCTGCAAGATTTTATGCATCTTTACCACAGCCATAAAAATGAGAACCTATTCTTTCATTAAATGAAATCTCAGATTCTAAGGATTATACAATGTCTATCTGAAGATCATGCTTATACTTTAAGTCAGACTTCCCCAGCCTTGCACTTTTCAAATAGGCCAGACTACAACTCCTGACTCTGCAGTCAGTTGTATTGTTTGGGAATTGTAAGGGCTATAGGATGAATCATCTAGGATGGAACTTAAGCATGCCAAAGATTGTCACCAGCACAACAGAAATAGCTGTTGCCGATGTTTGTGTCCTGAGACAACTGCTTTATCTCAATCTAGGCCTTGCGTGGCCTTGCGAAGGGCCAGCAGCTGTCTCAGCCAGGCACATCTCATCAGCAGCAGGAGAAAGATGACAGAGAAGGTCAGTTGGGAGCAGCAGCGGGTGGCAGGGGCGGTGGAGTGCAGGGTGGCCCAAAGGGCAGAGATGGGGAGGGGAGACGGGTGGGGGGAATTGAAGTGGAGGCAAGAGCAGCAGGGCAGGAGAAGCATGAGGTCCTTGCCTAACGATGATGCGGTCCTTGCTTAGTGACCGCAACCAGGACTACCAGAATTGCTGACACTAAGCGGCATGGTCAGGGGATGTTTCGCCTAATGACCACTTCAGTTAGTGATGGAAATTCCGGTCCCAATTAGGATCATTAAGCAAGGACTATCTGTATTAAACAACTACATTTTTCTCTTAGTCTCTGCTCAGTGTTGAACCATTCACTAAGCATTTAATTTCTTCTCACACATGCTCTTCTTCCATCATATACTGCCCTTACTACATTTAGCAGCAATCTTCAACTATAGTCATGGAAAATTCCATAATTCTATTTAGTTTATCATACACATTCACTGAATGAACAAACATGCAATAAGCTTTTTTTCTCACATTCTTACATGTTTCAATGACCTATTGAAAAGTAAAATTTTGGTTTGTATACCTTCTGCCCAGTACGAAGCTACCCTGCACTTTTTAATTTGGCTCATTGTCATTTTTCATATTCTTTTAATCAGAAAACTGCCAAACACCTTCCCAAACACTCTTAACAAAGTAAGCCCTCTGCAGTTCTTGCATTCACTTTTGCTATCTTCTCCTTTGTACAGGTGAACAATAGCAACATACTCCCAATCATCAGGTATGGATGGAATCTCATACACAAATAACTTGCATGGTTACTCCATAAGCAAACCCTATCTTAATGTTTTTCCAGTTATACTAGCTATGCTAGCTACCACATTCCATTTTTTTAACATTCTCACAGTATTTTTTTTTTTTCAGGGATACTTAACCATTTGCAGCATTTGTTGAGTTCCATTTTTCAACATTTCACAATATTCCCATGTATATGGGTAAAATACTCCTCCCAACATTCACTCACTTTACTTTCATGACAAAACATTCCACATTTTAAAAAATTCTATTCTCTCTGCAGAAATTATAGATATTCCTAGGACATTTTAATAAACACTGCATTACAAGCCCTTCACCGATAACTCTCAAAAGCAGTGAGAGTCAGTATGGTGTTGTGATTAAGGATGTGGGATTAGGGAGACCAAGGTTCTAGGCCAGTCTTGTCCACAGAAACCTAATGGGGTGGCTTGGGACAGCCATTTAGCCCCCACTTATCTCACAGGGATGATACTGTGGGAATAAAATGAAGGGAAATGTCCATCTAAGTTGCTGGGAGCTCTTGGAAGAAAGGTGATGTATCAATCTAACAAGCAAACATGTAAACAATAAAACTGGGAAGCATACTTCTTCACTGGCACCTTTATATCCATTCACAGCCAGGTACAGAACTTCTCCTGAAAAACCCAAAAGCCATCAATTATCTCAGAGCTATACAAGACAACATTTCCATGGACAGAATGGAACTGTGATTTTTATATTTCCAAATGTTGCATTAAAGAGGATCTTATGAAGACTTGAAATGTTTGTCTTCTTTCCCCACCTCTAATTTTTAGGAATTTAAAGAAGGCTCTGTGCAGACCACACACGCAGAACCTCATACAGAGCCTTCATGTGAGTGGAAAATAGCTAACATTTGAACAGGTGAAAAAACACATTAATTGGCAGAATACACTGCTGGATTAAGCTACTGGCCTAGTAAATGAATGTTTCAGTGTTTAAAAGTTATTTCCATTCCACAGCTATATCGTAGCTACACTGAAAAGATGACTTAGAAAGTATCATTTTACCAAAAATCCCAGCAGTACAGTGAAGATGAAGGAATATCTTTTAAGCTGACACTACAACATTTTTGCTCTCATCAAACAAACTGCAATAGTCAGAAAACTAAGCAATATTCAAAGTTAAGTAGAAATGCAGGGAGCAATCAGCTAAATGGTTTTGTTTACATATCAATTCTATAATTAAGATCTTATTTGACTTCATACAGAACAGCACATTACTTAATTGTAACTTGAGTGGCTATCTTTATATTCAATGTATGGATGATGGGACTGTACAAACTCCCTGACAGAATCTTTTAGAGCTGCTGGTGATTTTTGCCTCTAGAGCACATGCTCCTGAGCAGAGTTCTTATCTGTTCTCTCAGTGTCTGAAGAATGTCTAAGCAGGCTTTGAAAAACCAGTGTACCTTAAACAGAAGAGTCTGACAAGAGAACTGTAGATTCGGTTGTATGTGAATCAGTGTCAGCCCTTCCAGGTAGACCAAACTAGGAAACCAAAGTTATAAATGCTAATGTTATAGTAACAGAATACTGTAAGTCTGAATACACTTCTCCCCTCCCTCCCTTTATCTTCGTGAGAACTAGGGAGGGTCCTGTCTGAGATGCTTTCTTAAATTACATTTCTGCCCTGGAATCAAGATTTCTTTTATCCGACTGTTATCTTGGTTGCAGCAATTCCTGATGTTCATCAAGGTTATTCCTTCTGCCAATTGCAATCTGTTGAAGGAATGTAGAATATTCAGTTTGGAGAAAAGAAGACTGTGAGGAGACATAATTGCCAGGCTTGAATACATAAAGGGAAACCACAGGGAAGATGGCCAAGAACTATTTTCCATAGCCATAGAAACAGAAATAACTGGTATAAATTCTGTGATGCTGTGAATGCAAGGATGATCATTTAAGGAGCCACAGTTATATGTAACGAATCTGTTTTTCTTTACTGTACATGGGCATCAAACATGTGGATAAATAGCAAGACTTATCTGAATGGAAGTAGGACAGGTGTCCCATTACATAAGCATAAGTAAGAGAACACTCCTGCCAAGCATTACTTCCATCCTGCTTCTATTGTTGAAATGGTTATGTTGGATAAATGGGGAGGCTTCCAACCAAGCTGGAACTTTGCACAAGTCAAGGAGAGATATGCAAAAAAGAGCTCTGAAGAATCTGATGATCTGGTGGAATGACAGCAGATTTGTGATGGGGGTCTTATTTGGTAATCAAATAATCAAAATGTATCACTGATGGCATCTACTTCACAGACCCCTGTGTTAGAACTGGTAGCAAATAAAGAGGTGGCTTACACTAGATATGTACAAAATGTCCTATACCAGAGAATTCTGAAACAGATTATCCCTACCCAATTTACTTGTACAGAACTTTCAGATCATCCCGAAAATGGCTAAATCAGTGTGGCTGGGCAGAGCACTGCAATGTTCTTAATTGGAATTGGATCCTTCGCATATCCCTAGTTCATACTATGGAAAGTCTGTGTATTCTCCAGTATTCCAATATTTTGATATTGTAAAATATCAAAATAATGCTTCAGAGGCATAGTTGATGATGGATAAAAAAGGCAACATTTGAAGAGAGTAATGATTAAAAAACTCTCACAATGAAATAACCTATGACACCACCTTAGGTTATTATCATGAAATAACCTAAGATACCACCTTAGGTAGGATATTATATCTGGTCATAGTAATACTTTATTAAGATGACAAAGGCAATCTTTTGGGTCAACAAAGACCCATAGTTAACATGGAACTAAATACAGGCTTATTCAAAAAGCCAGTAGGCAGCATGTTAAATAAACTCCAGGGTGGTATTGGCAGCTTCACAGGATTATATAGGTTGGCTAGTTTTTCAACTAAATATATCATGAGTGGAAGAGGGAAAAAAATCAAGGGAAAATGACAAGTAATGAGAAAAAGATCAAGCACTTAGGAACCCAAGGATCACAACCAACATTTTGTTGTGGGAGGGACAGGTAGTGCAATAAATGTTCAAATCAGAAACAAATATGAAATGCTTAATCCACTTCAATATCAGCCTTGCTGGGTCAGGCCAAGGTCCATCACAGTTGTAGAGGAACACAGAGATAGCCTTAACAAAGGTATGCAACAGCTATTATAAGCATTGTTATGAGAAAGTAGACAGCAACTCAGACTTGAGAAAGGAGAAGGCATGAGAAAGAGACTCAAAATAATCCTGCCTTGAGTCTGTGTGGTATAAGAGGGGGCAAAGGGAAACTCTGGCAGACTTTCAAGATTCTGTTGTTATATCCTACAACAATGAAGTACACTTGGGTAGTCCTTGTGATGTCTGTTTTCTGATCTGGCTTACCTTGCAGGGCTGACAATAGTCCAGCACTTATTTCTCACAATAGTTCACCAGAGAAACGCCCTTCATCCACTGTTGTTCCACAGCAATTAATATTTGAAGTCATACTGCCTGCAACCCAGAGGTAACACTGAATTTTCAAGACCAACTGCCTTGAAAGAGCAGTTCTCCATGAATTCTGAGAAGTGACAACCTGGGCAACTGATGGCAAACACCAAGGAATCTGTGGTAATAGCCTCCCATTTTGAACTGAATATAAGTTGATGAGTTGAGGAAGACTGTTAATGTCAAACCCAGGATTTCTGGGAACTTTCCTAGAGCTTTCACTAATGTCACTACTATCCATGATATCACATGGATTCAGATCACTGGAAGAAATGGATTTGAGGCTGCCTGCCAAACCTAAAAAACTAGTATCTTCACTGAAATAGCATTTTCACTGAGAAATGGATAGCTGATACATGTGAGGACTCTGCACTTTGCAGTCATTCTTATCTTTTGCATCTCATCCGAAGTCTTGGTCTGGACAGATCATTACTTTCAGAAGTTGGATTCTCTATGTGACTATGGATTTAATACGACAACTTAGTGGATCTGACCTGGCCATTTTTATGCAATGTAAAGTATCTGGCCATAAGCCTGACCGTGCAAACTCTTTGGTGCTTTATTAAAAGGGCATAAGTCTCAGAAAGAAGGACCTTTGCTGTCTCTTTTAAGATGGGAAAGAAAGAAAACTCTTTTCTCCCCGAGGAAATGCTAGCACATTGATAAACAAGCCTGATAGTTTGAAATTGTTAAAGGAGATGACTATTGTCAAGTAGCTCCATTACCCCACAACAATGACTTCCCTTCCCTCATAACCCATGGAAGTTGACTGAGGCTTGGCTCTGGGTTTAGTCTGGGGGGCAGCTAAAACAAGGGGATTTGGAAGGGATATTGAAAAAGGAATTTACATTCTTCCTCATGGACTTAATAAAAATTTTCCAGCCTCTCGGAGGTAAGCAGCTTTGCAGACGTCTGCCAGACATCTCTGGCATTGGTGCACACAAACCAGTACTTATTTTAAATTCACAGACACTTTTGCTGTAAAATAGAGTAGATCATCTATGTGGAATCTGGTATCCTCAATAGGCTGATTGATCCCTGACTACTTACTTTGGCTATGATAATAGAAAACAAAGCTTCAGAAGCCTCAGAATTTGACCTCAAACAATAGTCTCACAGATCAATGCCCATTTGTTACTCCAATAAAGCTGAGGGAGCAGAAGAAAACTGAGCAGGCTTGGAAGCAATCAGCAGGGAAGGAAGAAGGTAAGGCAGCCTGAACTATCAGTTTTGAGGGCATAGTACAGAGGGTCATGGTACCCTGTACCTGAAGTTCTATATAATTCCTGTGTAGCATACTACTAACAATATTTCATCACTTTACAGAAGATTGACTGTTTAACATAGTTCTGCAAAAAAACAAAATTATCAATACTCATTTTATTTTTCTATATGTTATGCTCTATTATGTTCTGTCTTTGTCTTCTCCCTTGCTCTCTAGTGGCCACTCTCATGAATATCTTCAAATCCATAAAAGGAGAAAAAATATGGATGAAATACTGATTTAAACTACTGCAGAGTCTCACAGAGGACTTTCCAGGGGACTTCCCCCTTTTTAAAAATTCTTCTCCCAAGGGGAAGAAATCATTTTTTTTCAGTCTGTTGTAATTTCAAATCAAGGAAGAATTCACTAGTCATTAGTTAGACAAACCAGTATATAGGGCAATAAGCACAAAGTCATATTCCCATAATATTACACGCATCTGATAAATTGTAGTCCAAAAAGTGTATAATAATTTTGTAATAATATGAGTCTAAATTATGGTCTTCCTTTTTGTGAAACCTGCATTGTTTGCAACTATAAGGATTAGATCCAGAATTGTTCATCCACAAACAGAACAGCTACTTCCATTCACAGAGATACAGTGGATATCCTCACTGGCAGTAGAGGACAGAAATAAATTCCCCCCTTTTTTCCCTGCAAATTACAGTGCCATCAATAATGCTTTTTCAAAAATTACCCCACCCTTTGTTAAATTCTTCCTTCCAGTGAAAAACTAACAAAATCTTTCTCCTTCACCAATGCAGAGATATTCTGGTGTTCTTCCCTTGATAAATGTGATTCTACGTAACACTTTTATTAAGAAGGAGAAACATACTCAGTGTGCTTGCATCTTAAGCACTTCAAATATTGTAATATCTTGTTTGTGCTTTAGAACTGGGTATTAGGTAATACAGCATGAATAGGTTTTTGAGGAGAATTTATAAAACCTAGACGTGGGATTATAAAACAGCCCTGAAAGTGACAGTTCCACTAGGATAAAATACAGAGGGGGAAAAAATGTCTCTAATACATGGAAAAATGGGGATGGTGAGAAAAATGTTCCATTTTCCCCCCTGAAGCTATCTCTTGCATTTCCTATTCTGTAACAAGCATGCATTCATTCTACAAGAGCTGCTGAAACATGTTAATAGCTGTTTTTTGTAAACAGATCAGTGTTCTAAATACATAATTCTAAGGACAAAGTCCATCATCCATTTGTCATAGTTTATATACAATGCAGCAGGACTAAGGCTGGATGGTATCAGCAGTTTAAGCCATTGTTTCCTACAGAATAGTATCACAAAGTCATTCAATTCAATGCAACCTATAAAGGTACATTCTGCTTTGGAAAACCATGCAAGCTGACCTTTTTTCCTTTCCTTTTGTAAAATGCAATGGAAAAACCATCTCCAAATGATTAAACCTGTATTAATTTTAAAAGCTTTGGAATGAAGAATAAGAAGGTATCAGTGACTTGAATGAAAGTGGTATCAGTAATAATTATCATGCAGCAATGATTAGCTATCTGTAGATCAAAAATTGTACATAAGCTCAAAATATAAGCACTGAAGAAGTAATGTGGAATTTATAGCATGCATGTTGTTAAAAGTGACTTTCATTGGGAAGCTACACACATGTAACTTAATTTGACTCAAATGGAATTCACACAACGGCAAATAACTGTTAATTACTTTTGAAACTTTGCTCAGGAAATTCCTCTTCTACATTCTTTATGGCAGCTCAGCTCTCAATGGGTTGTCCCAGATCATCAAATTCTGCATATTCCTACTCTTCAAAGAGAATATATCTCTGATTATGAAAGAATTGCAAAAGACTTTAAAGTTTTGATGTTAGCCTTATTTTGGGAACAGCTACTACCAAGCTTTTAGGTATTCACCATTCCACAGAATTTTGTATCACTATAGTATTTTAGTAATGCAGATATCCAGGATAATTGGACAATTCTGATTCACCATGTCTCTCTTTTACTGTTTCATTAAGGAAATGCCTTATAGTTGTTTCCAGGTGAGGAATGGAGAGCTAAGACATCTCCGAATGAATGGAGACAATGACTACAGCTAAGACCGAAGGACCGGCGAGTAGACCGGTCCCACAGAACCTCTCTGGATAAGGAAGAGACAGGAGATAGCCCACTTTTGCTCTGGACAGCTGCTCCTCATGGCAAGACTATAGGACAGCGGTTTCCCACAGGTCTGAGTGCCAGGAGATGAAGGGAACCATCATGCTCTCAACTGTGGCAGAGCCTTTTAAAGGACGCTGAGTTCACTAATTCACTTTCTAATCATTTTCGGAAATTACCTACTGAACTACCTTAAGGATATTAGAGATCTTTAAAATGACAAGTCTGAAAAACCTGGTGAGTTTACCTTCATTCTTGAATCAAAGAAAAATTAACTATAAGCTTAAGAACTTAAAGAATTAGAAATAAATGGTAAAAAGCTAAATAAGAATCTGATTTAAGAAAGTTATAAATGAATTAAGAGACCAGACAAACTTGGAACAATCGAATATTAGGACTTTTGCTATCAGATTTTGGAAATAATTATATAAGTAAGCAGCACATTTGTGGGAACCAACATGTTTAGTCTATTCTAAGTCAAAAGAGAAATTTGAGACTTTATGATTCAGAAATTGAGCACCAGACGGGACTAAAAATTCCAAGCAGAAAGGGAAAAGGGGGAAAAAAAGGGAAAAGCTTGTCTCATCTTTGGTCAACGCTGGAACTTGCGAAATGACAGAAAACATTTTTACATTTGAAATACTTCAAGAGATGTTTGAAGAATGGGGTCAAGAAATAGCAGCTTCAATCTGAGCAATGATGCATGCTTCTATGAATAGATTATGTCCCAAAAATATTAAAGAACAAATTACTGATGCGAAAGAGAACACTTTGGAAGATTTACGAGATAAAGAGATGAAACAAATTTTGCCTGATGCAGAAAGATGAGAACATAAAGAATTTGCAGAAGTACTGGAAAATTAAAAAAAAAAATTATAGACTATAAGACAGAGAAAACAACTAAAGTAGAAATACAAGCGACAAGCCAAGAAATTGACCTGGATAAGGACTTTTTACTGGACTTACAAAAGAAGTTGGTTAAAGTCTTGAAGAAATCTTCGAGATGGGAAAAAGAAAAATGGAAGAGATAAAAAATCCTATGACAGCATCTGAATGAACTAAAGATTAAGATTGTCAGAAGCAAAAGGAAGGAGTACAAAGTTGATCAAGGTTAAAGAAAGACATTTTTAATCTAGGATCCCTTTATGGACTTTTTGCTGACATTAGGACTGAAATATTATGATTTATGGATGTGTGTATGGATAAGGAGTAGGTTATGGGAAGAAGAGAAACCTGCATGTAATATAATAGAGTGATGTTTTATTAAGTTTGTTTGTACTTATTGTGAAGATCAGAAGCTACTTCTTTAAATATTTCTTTTCCTTATTTTCTTTTTCTTTCTTTTCTCTATTTTTTCTGTACACCTTTTATTTTCTTTTTAATTTACTTTCCCTTCTGAGTTTAGTTTTTATTTCTATTATTATTATTAAAAATTTCAATTAAAACTATTTTTTTTAAAAAAGGAAATTCCTTACATTATAGTATGATCATTGATAAGTACTATTAGATCTTTTCTGAAACCAGACTATTCCAACAGTGTCTACTGAAATTCCCAAGCTTCTTATGCCACCAAAAATTTACTTCATTCAGTGAGCATCTGGTAGGATTCTTCATAATTCTGGTGGCATCAAAATAAGAAGCCATCAAATACTCTTGTATTGTTTTGGCATCCCAGAACTAAAGCTTATCTGAAATAGTTCATCAAAGCCTTATGTCTCTAAAAATAATGTCTCCTTTGAGTTGACCTTCACACCTTGCAATTTCATGGGCACTTCCATATAACTTTCTTGGCAACAAAACAGACATCATTTGCCATTGTCTATTCCAGCAGGTTTTCCTGAATACTCAGTTTAGCTTGTAGTCCTGGGATTTACTCATGATCTCCCATCCAGTACTAACTAGGTCCACCCTACTTAGTTATTTGACCATCCAAAGTCAGTTGATGATGCCACCATGGTCTTATGTCTCTATCTGCTTTCTAAATATTCCCATTAAGAGGATTTGAAACACAAATAAAACAAGGACATTATTAAATAAAGTCCTTACCCACCTATTACCTACCACTCCACTCTCACACATTCAGTAGCTTTCATGGTGAAAAGGTACAAAAATAAACTACTATACAAGGGGAAAAAAGCATTTTTCCCAAGAAAACTGACAAATCTGGTATTTATATGGTACTCAAAACCTTATGCAGATTCATTCATTAGGTTATGTGGCCCAAGTTCTTGCTGCAGGTCAACTTTGCTACCTATATACCTAGAATCTTCATCTTCTTTCTGAACCTCAACTAATTCCCAACAGACTCTATTCCACTGAATTTCTCCACTCAGCACCAGGGAGAACCTCTAAAGCCAATTTTCTTTCTCATGAAGAAACCTTCCCCCCCCCCCTACAGTATATCATTTTCCTGCAAGGAATTATGCAATATATACAGGAGCTTATGAAAACTATGCTGATGAGCTCTTGAATGAGTCATCCATATTCAGGTGGAGTGACTATTATCAATACTATTTTGAAGGAACAATCTTGATTGTAGATATTGCAGCTAATTTGGGGCATTTCAACCACTTGATTATGTGCCAACAAGTCAGTGCCAACTTTTAGTTGGCCACACAGATTAACCTTCTCCAGGATGATCTGTCCCCAATGGGGCTGTTCAGGTCTTCCAATGCTGTATCCATCACTGCTATAATCAAGTCCATCTACCTTGCTGCTGGTCGTCCTCTTCTCTTTTCAACTTTCCCAGCATTATGGACTTCTCAAGGGAGCAGGATCTTCATACAATGTGTCCAAAATATGGTAATTTAAGTCTGGTCATTTGTGCCTTGAGTAAGAACTTTGGATCAATTTGTTCTATAATCCATTTACTTGCTTTCCTGGCTATCCATGGGAGTCTAAGGAATTCTACCGTTTCTTCAAAGTCCAAATTTCGTTTCCATTATAAACATATTATATATATATATATATATGTGTGTGTGTGTGTGTGTGTGTGTGTGTGTGTGTACGGATGGTTTTAGGGTAACCCATAGTTAAGAATGGAGCCTACTGTAGCAAAATTCAAGTTAAATACACAATGATTCTAGTTAAATACACAATGGCTTGAGTCAATTACATAAGACTACTTATACAGTATTATACAATAACACTGTTCCGGCCTACAAATAAATTCAACTTAAGGACAGACCTTGGGAATGGAACTCATTCTTAAACTGGGGACTACCTGTACTGTGTGTGTGTGTGTGTGTGTGTGTGTGTGTGTGTGTGTATTGCATAATATATACATATATACAATATAATCCTAAAAAACTCTCCTTCTGTTAAGATTCTTAGCATTATCCTAAATGTTAGCTATGTAAGAGTGGATAATTCTAATCCATCTCTTTCCCATGACATTTTCCTCCCAATCCGCTGGACAATGAGCTTCCGGCAGTGGAGTTCTGAAAGGGAATTTAGAGACTTATAAAAGATGGCAACAAATAAGTTCCAGAAGGCAATGCAAGACACACTGCCCATTGCATCTAGTTTCTGTAGCAGAAAGTAAGGAGTTCTTCACTGCAGAGACACGCTGAGCCCTACTATGGAATACCCTCAACAGGCTCAAGACCTAGCAACAGCAACAATGACAACAACTTTCGTTTACTACCTTTCTGAAGTAAGTGAATTTATATGGGGGAAGATAAAGAAGTATCCTTGGAAACAGTATTTCGAAGGAGGGTAGGGTTTGCTCCATGCAGTCCTACTGACTCTAGCCTCTGGAGTGTGTGCATGGAAATGTTTTCACCTTTACCACAATTGGCCTGCCTCGTAAAACTTAATGATATGCGTTGGTATTACCTACACAGCAGATTCTCTGGATCACATGTAGCAAATAACAAGATCCACCCTTAAATATATAGAGTAAGCGGTTGTTTTAATACAGGATTCGAAAATGTGTTTTCCTCAGTATATCTAATGCCAGAGTCTTGTATCCACACTCTTACTCAAAAACGTTAGCCTTGTCACTAGCAGAAATCAGAATCTCCACTTCATGTACAAGCATGCAACCCAGAGAAAACACCCCCACCCCCAAATGCTGATGAGTACACACGTTTTTTTAAAAGTATGCAGCTGCCTTAAACGATGGCTTGGTTTGGTTCATGAACCTTTTAGACAAGAGCCCATTTTTCAAGAGTTGTTGTTAGTTGCCCTGAATTATTGCAGAGAATGATAGAAATATGCTTGAAACAGATAGGAAGAAGTTTACTTACATGAGTCCAATCCTTCCACCATACAGGAACTAAAGATAAAGAATGGAAAAAATATCCCATGACTGATCAAGGCAAGCAACGATGTTGTCGTGCTCTTTGCTCCTACCATTCCATGGCACATCTTTTAGACACCAAAAGTTTTTAATGTTTAAGGTGTGTTGGTGAGCCCAATTTTACCTACAACAAAAAGAGAAAAATAAAGGTTAGATAAAACATCCATAGTGCAGAAAAGAAAAGAGAAAGATCATCAGAGCATTTTGAACCCTCGGAAGTGGATATGGCCCTGTCTTGAATTACACTAGGATGGTGAGGAACGCAGCAAGATAAAAGAAATATTTCAAAGAAACACCGAAAGAGCTAGGAATCCACAAAAAAGGCAACTATCTTATCTGAATGTATTAGGCAGATTGTACATAAACATTTTTTTTTTAAGTGGAACTTGGAAGACTGTTTTTGTTTTGAAGAAACAAGTAGTTGTCACAAACCTGCCTTGTCTCAAGCCTTTGCTGAACCAATTTTGCTTCCGTCTTTAAAAAAAACTCAACGAGACAATTAGGATTAATAAATCAAAATCCTTCATGAGCCTCCTGGAAAGAAGAGAAAAGACTGATGGCAAAGTTCTCAAGAGAAAGAAGTGTGAAGATATATGCTACACAGAAGAAATGACTGTATACAAGAGGTAACCAGGCAGTAATCAAGCTGAAGTATCAAAACATCACAACTATGAATTGCAAAAGGATATAACTATTTAAATTCAGGGAAGTGACATCATTCCTTCTTGCCTAATGATAATTAGATACAAGCCAATGGTGTATGTCACCTTCTATATTCAGACATGTCCTAGAGTAGTATTTCTCGACTTCGGCAACTTTAAGATGTGTGGACTTCAACTCCCAGAATTCCCCAGCCAGCCAGCCTCCTAGTTGGGGAATTCTGGGGAGTTGAAGTCCACACAACTTAAAGTTGCTAAGGTTGAGAAATACTGTCCTAGAGTAAAGAGCTTCAGGTAGTCAATCATGTATTTCACACAACTGTAAGTAATCCTATGATGACTTCTTTTGATAACCAAAACTGTTATTTTCTTAATTATTAAATATGCACATTGGTATTCTTTCAAATGCTGTGATATTGTAAAATAGACAGTCTCTGAGGAGATGGCACCAATCTGAGGACCTGCTGAAGCCTAACACCAAGAGGATGCCAACTGCTGCCCAGGGTTGTCAGATGACATTCAACCCAAGGGAGCTCGGGCAAGAGGAAAAGAAGAGACTTTTTATCTTGCTTGTGGAACCACTAAACTGCAGGTTCAGATTTTTTTTCTTCCTAAGAATGAGGAATGTAAAATCAAGGAAAGTTAAAGCTAATCTCCAAATGATCTATTCAAACCAGGCAATGGGGATTTTTTTCCCTCAAGCAATCATTACAATTCTAATGTAATTATATATAAGCAAAAGCAAGGTAATTTCTGCCTTTGTGGGAAGAAAGATGGGAAAAGGCTAGGAATTTGGGGAGTTGAATTTTTTTCACAAGAAAAGGAAGAAAGCTAGGAATCTACAGCAAACAGAGAGCCTCTTTACTGATATTATTTCCCATCTCCACTGTGAATATTGGTCAAGAATTAAATGACTCTTTTAAAGACACACATTTTCAGAATATGCTCAGTGTGGTTTCCCCTTTTCACATATACTAAATAAATCATGAGTTTGCATACATTTTCATATACTGAATTCCATGGGAACCACAGTGGGGGAGGAATGCTGTCTTCATGCTTTGGGTTTGGCTGGCCAGTATGAGAAGAGGATGCCTCTAATGTTTTTATATTCTCCAACAGTGATTAAGTAGAAGTAAATGAGGAACTATAGATAATAATATTACATGGAAAGACTTTCAAAAGTCTTGCTATTATCTTTGTTTGTTTCAACTCTAAAAAAAAGAAAAGAATTTCCATGGGTGGTTCACAACCATGTGTGCCATATCCTTCTCAACAGGCTTCTTTTCATGTTCTGAGTGTGTGAATCTGATTTGAATTTTTTTATCCCACAGTACAAGTGTCTACTTTTGCAGACAATAAATAAAATAAAATAGACGAACAAATAAATAAAATATCACATGCTGTTCTAAGTAACCCATGTGGGTATAATTCACAGATTCCCAAGCCAAAGAATTCCCCTCCAAGCAATTCAAGCTTATGAGAACAGCCCAGCATGAAAAAAGAATTCATCCCAGAGCTACAAGGACAATTTAAACAGAGTACGACAATCCACCAGGTTAGTCTGGAAAGCTATTTTTTAGTTCATAGATACTGCTTAGCTTTAATTGACTATAATTCTTGAAATAAATATTTATCAAACTTATATACTGTGCCTTGTACAACCCATAACATTTCTAAGGGAAAGCATCATGAAAAAGTCTGCAAGCTAAGGTCCTGGTTTTGAAAATTTTAGGTTGCTGAACAAATAGCATGATGTGGTATACTACTGTAACACGGCGCTTCTCAAATTGTGGACCACAAGCAAATTCGAGAAACGTTGTAAATTTTTGTGGGGGGGGGGCTGCTGTCAGAATTTGCTTACACTCTGCTTAGACAGCCAGAGCCAGTTCTGACTAGGCTTACTTCAGCTGCGCCTGGACAAGGAAGCAATAGCACTATCAACACACTCTCATTTTATCTCAACTTACCTAGGCAAAGTGAGCAGCAAACCCACAGTGAGTAATTTGTCACAGAGTAGCGATTTGTCAAAATCACCTGCCAATTACAGCAGCATTGCAATTGGGTGATAGATTCCAGCAAGCTGGTGACTTCCAAGGGGGCATCTAATACATCAGTGATTTTTTGTATGGCTGTGGAAGTGAAGTTCAGCATTACTGGTGATAGTGAAGTTCAATGTTTTTATCCATTATTTTAGATTTCCAACTTTCAAAAATGAAGAAAAAATGATTAGGTCATAAAAGGCAGATCTCTCAGGAAAGTCTAAGTTGCATGCAGATATGCAGACAGAACACAGGCTGGATCAGGCTGTCATAGAGGACCTCAAACTTTAATATGTCAAAATTCTCCTGGTGCTCTGTGGACCAACTATATGATTCATGAGCAAGCTCTTTCTTCAGAAGATTTTAGCTCAACATGGGAAATGTTCTACAAACAACTACAGATATTGTGAATTATATAAAAACCAAGCCTGGGCGCTAAACATATTTCTTTAATATTTTACTGTGAGTTAAGATGGCAGTCTTAGGTAAATATTTTGAAATGTGTTTTCGAACTGAGAAATGAACTTGATCAGCATTTAGCTGAGGAAAGGTGCAGTATTGCACACATATTTATTGACTGTGATTTTAATGTGCATTTAGCATATTTAAGTGACATTCTGATAGGTGGAACATTTTGAATTCCTAACTACAAGGTGCTAATAATATTCTTCAATCCAATGACAAAAATCATTTAAATTTCAACTATGGAAGAATGAACACAGAAAAGGCAAATCTAGAGATGGATCCTAATTTGAAACAATGTACTGAGACAGTAACCCACAAATTTAGTGAAGATGTAAGCTTTTTTATTTCAAGTCATCTTTCTTCTCAGAAATTAGACTTTCAGAACTATTCTCAAAAATGGAAACAAAAATTTGACTACGTTATTAGGCAGGATACTCAATTCGGCCAAGGAGACTAATTTACCATAATTACCAAACTCCCTCATCAATGAAGTTACCAAAAAAAATGGATGTATCAAGTGCACTTTTGACTCATGCAAGACAAGAATATGAGTCCATAATTGAGTTCAGACATTCACCCATGACTTCATAAAATATTGTTTATGAACCTGGAGGCAAGGTCATAGACACAAATCTCCTTGCTTCATTCTCCTAAACATGAGTACCATTATGCCAAAGTACCCTGTTGTTTTTACTCTGCCTTAATATCACTTAAATCAAAGTAATAATCTTATCTTGGATTTTTCTGCACACTGCAGAAGGTTGGATTAGATTATCCTTGTGGTTCTTTCCAATTCTCCAATTCTATTACTCTTGTCCTGATTTGCTAACTGGCACTAAGACCAAGTTTCCTAATTTGGATGAATACAACTTCATAACAATTCAAGCTTGAGCTTCTACATAGAAAAAGGAACTTTGTTCTTATATATGATAACAGCAGCAAGGCTTTTATATGCACAGAGATGGAAAGGTACATTACCTACAGTGGAAGAATGGATGGTGAAGTTGATGGAGTTGATTGAGATGGCGAAATTGACGGCTTTGATTTGAGAAAAGACACTGCATAACTTTAATGTTAACTGGCAACTTTTTTGGACTTTTTGTGGGAAACAGAAAAAAATGAAATTATGTTGTATGGATTTGATAATTAGAAACAAAATGGGTAAACGGAAATAATGAAAGTTACGTTCTAAACTTAGAGGAAGAGTGGGATGTATACTGCTACTTATATCTGTTGTGAAGAGGGTCAGAAGTCAATTCTTTGCTTTGCTTTTTCTTTTCTTGTTTTTTGCATTTTGATCTTGACTATTCTTCTAATCTTTCTTCTTTTTACTTTCTTTCTTTAATATTACTTCTTGTTAGTTTTTACTGTTTCTGTTTTAAAATTTAATGTTATTAAAAAAAAGAAAAAAGAAACACACCCAAAAGAGGAGAAAGAAAAGAAGTGGAGCTTCTTCATAAGCTATGTTTTATAAAGTTTAGATAATAAAAAAATCAAGCTATACCTTAAATAAACCTTATTTATTTATTTATTTATTTATTTATTTATTTATTTATTTATTTAAAAACAAATTATCTGGTGGTAGAAAGCTTGAAGTTTCTCCAACATCAAGAAAGCATGCATCTCCATGTTGGAGAAAGTTCATGTAAAGGCTGTGACAAGTGAGAGGGGAACCAGTGATTCCCAGGCCA
The DNA here is from genome assembly GCA_030867105.1 of Liasis olivaceus. Taxonomy (NCBI): domain Eukaryota; kingdom Metazoa; phylum Chordata; class Lepidosauria; order Squamata; family Pythonidae; genus Liasis; species Liasis olivaceus. Next base: position 66,420,558 of record CM061349.1, read on the forward strand.
GAGATAATCTATGTAAACATATGTCAACCATCAAGAAACTAGCCAAGTATTTGTCAACTTGGAACCCATGAAGAAAAAGCCTCTCTCTCTCTCTCTCTTTCTCTCTGTCACACACACACACGAGAGAGACTTCTTTGTACTATGGAGGTTAATCAACTGTTGGGTTAAAGTTTCATTCTTTAATCTAGTCAAGTTGTGTCTGAGAATCTTCTGCCAAGTATTGAATAATGTCTGAAGAGCTGTAATTTATGCTGAACTCTGGCAGAAATGTGATGGTTCAAGCTGTAAAATATCCTTGATCATTATGACAGAGATTATGGGAGCTGTAATCTAACATTAATTATGTGCCATCAAGTTGTTTTTGACTCCTAGTGACCACATAGATAGACATTAGCCTGATATATAGATAAATAATATATAGATAGATAATTTATAATATATACTGTAGATCATATAGATAGGTAATATCTAACATGTGGAGGGTAATCAGGTGGTGAAGGTGGCCTAAGGCAATGGGTCAATGGATCAACTCTTTGTACAGGAAGAAAACCAGATACACATACAAGTTTCTTCAGAACTCTGGACTGTACTAATTATGGCAAATATATTTAACAAAAAGACACTGAAGCTTCACAACAACTGCTTATACCACATAAGATTAAAGCCACAGTCATTTTAGCATATTCAAGAGGCAAAAACCTTGAAGTAGGCTAATGGAAGAAAGACTAGCTCAAACCAGGCTACTTTCTAGGAGTTTATTTTAGCAGTTGGATCAACTGAATTTAGTTTAAAGCTTCCTGAAAATGTGAATGTAGAACTTCTGCTCTTAATTATTACCCCTGTAAGTTATATTTCTATGTGCTTAAGATATCCTTTATAAAATCTGTGGCAAAACGATCTCGCTCCTCTTTCTGTAAGCCTTGACAAAGAGTTTCTATTTTGGACACAGTCTCCCAAATCTCTGGAAAGAGTTATAGAGGAAAGAAGCAATAAAAGGGAAAGAGATCCTGCATTTAAAAACTTAGATTTATTAAATGTACCAATCACTTTTCACTGTTAAAAGCTACGTATAAAACACAATGAAACAATAGAACCAAATAAAATTTCAACCATTAAAAAAACATATAAACAGGACAACTGTTCAACGGCATCAAGAAAAGGCACAGGAACACAAAGACAGCTTAAGGCCCAATGAAAAAAGAAGTCTTCCGAGGTCACCCAAAGCTTACTTGAATCAAAGCCAGTCACAACTGAGTAGAGAGTATGTTCCACAATTATGAGTGTTACTTCACTTGATGCTAATAGTGAGGGAGGGGAAAGGACACATGGCACACTGCAAGAACCCAACTAAAAAAGCTTTTTGAAATCTTGCTGGGAAAGGGTGAGTGGATGAGAAGGATGCTAGGCTTGAGTCAAAATTACAATTTTTAGCAGCTAGGCACATAATATAGTGTTACTTGAGATTTGTGGAGAGCAAATGTAAACTGTCTAGGTATCAGCATCAACTTCCAAGGTGTTAAGATTTGATCAGATACTTGATATTTTTCCAACAGGGAACAGTATTTCACCAATTTGCAATTAAATACTTTTATGGCAGTTTTTCTCTACCCAGCATCTTCCAGATGAGCTGAACTGAATCAGGCTATATGCTTGTTGTGTTGTGCTGAAGAAGCTGGCTTTACATCATTAGTTATCCTAAGCTCAGGGCTGGCAGCTTGATGTCCTCCAGATATTTTGGAATACCTACCATAAGTTCCAGGCACTGTGGCCGGGGATACTGGGACTTTTACTCCAAAATATCTGTTTGGCACCAGGCTGGGGAAGGCTGCCCTAGTCATCTGTAGGTTAGTACAACTGCAACTGCTTTAGATGGAAAGGACTTTTCTTTTTTTTCACATTTTGATGCATGCATTTTGTGGCTTGCTTCCTGGTCCAAGCAAAAAAAAAAAAAGCAAAGCAGGCAGCTGATCAAAAATGTTGACCCTGGTCAACCCAATAAATGGTAAAAACCAACCAATAAGGCTTAAAAACGCTTTTAAGACCATGAGTTCCCATGGCCAAGTACAGTGTGTCATTTTAATATTTGCCTAACAATGCTGCCCCGAAATACACAAATCACAGTCACTTTTTAACAGCCAGCAAGAGTCCCTTTGAAAATGTTGTCTTCTTCAAGTGATCCTTTTAAGCAGAAAGAGATCAGCAGATTTCTTTTTGTTTGGAAACATTAATGCTTTCTTGCTTTCAAAGTCATGGGGAGAGTATACAGTTAAGCAGCTATTGCTACTAACGTTTTCCCCATTACTCAAGAATGCACTGTAGTTTCTTGGTCACAAATAACTCTGGAGAAATGGATTTAACAATGTACAGGAATTATTTACCAAAGCATCTTATGAACTTTCCTTCATGGAATAATGTTTGTCAGTTTAGGTAATGTTTGGCAATTAGAAGAAAAAAGGGGAAACACAGAATATTTCAATTAATATAAGTCGCACAATTTTCTTTATTTTTAGGCAAAAAAATGTTGCTGAATGGAGTCAGAGGTCTAGATTCAAAAATTCTTCAGGGAGGAATGTAATCATCAAACATTCAGCAACCATCTGCATAAATTAAAGTAGCTGTTCAAAGGCAAATTCTACCTGGCTGATTTCAAAGGTTAGGGTGGATCATGAATGATATCATGGGCTTTATTTAATTGCTTTAGACTGGGGGACTACCCCCAAGCCCCATTTCAAGATGGGAAGCCAACAAAAAACTATAACATAAAATAGGTATACTGCACTTAAAAATAAAAAAAAAACCCTCCCAAGTATGGGTGCTGCACATATTCAGGTACAAAACAACATACATAAAATTGCAAACATCTACAGATTTAGAAGCTATTTTGTTTGCAATATTTTAAATTACTGTGTGGATTTTACAATACGATGTCCCTCTTGGGTTTGGGAACATGACAGCCATCCTACAAATCCTGACTTCATAAAGTAAATGTACTGTAACAGACTCTAAGAGAAACATGTCTATCATGTCATACGCATGAGAGATACTGCATCACATATGCCTCTCTAAAACATATTTACTGATTGCTAATTTAGAATAGCAACTCAGCACTACGTACAAGTAATGTATGTACAAGAGCCAGTTTGGTGTAAAGATTAAGGTACCAAGCTAGAAATGAGGAGATCATGAGCTCTAGTCCTGCCTTGGGCACAAAGCCACCTTGGGCCAGTCACTCTCTCTCAGTCCTAGGAAGGAGGCAATGGCAAATCACTTCCAAAATCTTGCCAAGAAACCTGCAGGGACTTGTTCAGGCAGTCATCAGGAGTCAACACTGACCTGAAGGTGCAGACACACATACACACTAGATACAAGAGATCAATGGAATGAAAACCACACACAATTGATTCCAATAGTATAGGTTTATGTCACTCCTTCCTGTAACATACTCAAAGCCACACAAATCTTCACAGATGCTAGACACATTATAAATGAAAGCAGCAATGGATGGAAATTCAACTTTCTATTAAGAATTTAGTTGGTTCTGAACAGCAGCAGGCAGCACACAAAAGAGAAGATATTCAATTAAGAATAAGGTGTTAGAAGTCATGATCTAATCACTGAACTCTTTGAAAATGCAAAATACATTGCAAGCAGCTCCTTTGTCCATGATGTTTTGTACTGTTAAATGCACACCAATAGTTTGAGGCATATTAACAATTTCTGCCCACACTGCTATCATAGACTCATACAGGCAGGACATGCGGGAACAAAAGAAGACCAGGAGGCAGCAACAGAGGAATGGGCACAGAGCAAGAAAAACATCTGCTAGTTTTGCAAAAAATACTGTATGACTTGTACTAAATATATAATGACAACTGACGTTTAGAGGAGATGGTACCCCATCATTTCTGTAGAAAATGAAAAGTTCAGATACTTCTTCCACCTACTGCCTGCCATGTGATGTCACAGCATCTCAAAATAGACAAACCAGAAACAAATCAACAGCCAACAGTATTTCCCTCTTAAAACCCCAACTTCTCTTCTCTTGGTTCCATTTTTGCAAGGCTTTGTGGAACTGACTACCCAGTTCCAATCAAGATTTTTTTCAAATGCAAAATCTTTCAGACACCACAAGAATGGTTTATGTTCAATATGGAAAGATTTTGAAACATCTAATTTTTCTCCAGTTACAAAACAAAGGCACATAAATTGTCATATAGTAAAAAGTACTCCATAATTGTTCTTTGCTAGTTTACTATTCTAGACATTACAGCTGCTACTAAAGCTCCTGTTCTCAAAAACAGTTCCATCATGGCCCCAGAAACAAGCAGAACCTTGTCACCTACACTTAATAAAATACAACTTTGTACATACAACCTGATGTTACTTAGGAGGCAGAGCAATGGATTTTCATTTTTGCTCTTCAACCAGCATGATAAATCTTACAACTATGATAAGAACACTCAGTCTCTTTACAAATTCTTAATCTGCTGAGCTGATTGATGGCATTGGGGGCAAACGTGTTTGTAGTTCATTACAGCTATTCCTAAGGGCCAATAAATTTGTAAGTTTGGCTGTGTAGTTGTTGGGTTTTTTTTTTACTATGCAACAAAGTCTTTTCATTGCTTTTTAAAGCGACCCTTCAATGCTGCTATACTGAAAGCAAATCAGCTACATCACCAGAATAACAGATGTTACATGACTACTCAGAATAAACCGCAAAGAAGACTCGAAATAAATCAATGCTAGCTTTCTTTCAAGCCAGACAGTGGCTCCTATAGATAATTAGAAGCCTGAGAAGTACAACCAAATTCAATGATTTAAGTAAAAACTTTGGAGTATTTTCAGCTCAAGTTTAAAACACCAGAGCACCACTGAAGTCAGCAGTATAAAGATATTTTTTTTAAAAAGCTGGTTATACTGTATTAACACATATGTACAACTAATTTGCTTTGAAAACATTATCCTTTCTTAACATAGGACATTATGAAGAAGACTGCTAGACCTTTACAATGGTTGAATCAAGACTATGCAGACTGAACTCAAGCTCCCACTGAAATTAAAAAATCTTCAGTTCAACTAATTTAGTTTAGACTCAATCACTGCTTTGCTGAAGAACAATACTGTTTTGAAACCAAAGTGATCACTAACCATTTTCCTATGCATAAATATGTTCCAAATCTTCTTGTATGAGTAAAATATGAACCCCCAAATGCAACACCAGTTTAACTGGAAGCGAAGCCAAAAGTAAATAGAGGGTGGTCTACAAATAACGTACATGCAAAGCCCCTAACATTAATAGCTGACGATACAGACTAAGTAGGATAACAAATAGAAAAAGTAAACGTCCAAGGAATTTTAACTGTTAAAAGAAATGGGTGAAAATCAGAATTATATGTAACAGAGACAAATGCCTCGTTCTTCAATTAGGAAAAATAAATCAAACGCACAAGTATCAGATGGGGAATACCTGTAGTTGATGTAACTGATATAAAGAAAAGAGAGGAAGTTATTGACACTGGGTATGTTCAAGCAGAGCTTGGACAGCCATCTGCTGTGGATGCTTTAATTTGGATTTTAACTGAGATGGCCTCTTCCAATTCCATACAGATCATACACAAGACCATATATAATGACTATACATCAAACGTGGAGAAAAAAAGAAAGGATATTTTTCCAAACATTGCTCTTGATGAGTTTACCAAATCAGCCTTTCAAAAGCCAATCTCCATTTTATGTCAAGCTAAAGAAGTCGCCATGAAATATCCCACGACACCTAAAATGTGTACAGTCATATGAAAAAGTACACCCCATAGAAATGTTTGACTTTTTTTAACATATTTCAACATACAGTTATTTGTATGTATATCACAATAGTCCCCTATTGTGGGGGAGATGGGCGAGGGAGAAATCCAATAAATAAAAATAAATAAATAAATAAATCTTCATTTCAACAATATTAATGAAGGAGATATAATAATAAGAAACATGCACTATTTACATTTTGTAGTCCATTGTATAATTTAAAAAAACATAAATGCAAATTTCACATGTGGAAAAAGCAAGCATGCCCCTACATTTTATCACTACCTCAAATATTTTAAATTGGTATTGGTATGAGAGGAACCTATCTTACTGAAACCTCAGTCTTTTAGTCTGAATTGCACTTTGTTGTTGAAGTGTTTGGTATCACCATGCCTAGATCAAAAGAGCTCTCTGAGGCCTTTGGAAAGAGGTTTATAGATGCCTATGAGTCTGGAAAGGGATTTAAAAAGGCCGCCAAACAATTGGAAATCAATCATTCCACTGTCGGGAAGATCTCAAACAACTGCCAACGTGACCAGGCCAGGTTGTCCCAGCATGTTCAGTCCAAGAGCAAGTTGCTGAAAGAAGACTTTAAGAACCCAAGAATTTTATCATAAGACCTCTTGCCACTACTGAAGTAAAAGTGCATGAGTTATTTGGCCACAGTACCAGAAGTACCAGAAGACATGTTTGGTGAAAACCAAAGACAGCATTGCACCAGAAGACTCTAATACCAACTGTAAAGCATGGTGGTGAAAATGTTATGGTTTGGGGTTGCTTTGCTGTATCAGGGCCTGAGCCCGAATCCACTTATGAATTCTTCATTGTATCAGAGGGTGCTTGAGGATAATGAGACCATCTGTCAGAAAACTGAAGCTCTATCGAAAGTGGACCTCGCAACATGACAATGCCGCTAAACATTCCAGTAAATCCACCAAGGAATGGCTGGGGGAAAAAAAAAAAGGAATGGAGGATTCTGAAATGGCCAAGTCAAAACCCAGATCTAATCCCATTGAAATGCTGTGGGGTGATTTGAAATGAGTTGTGCATGCAGGAAACTCCTCAAACATTGCACAGTTGAAAACATTCTGCATGGAGGAGTGGGAAAATTTTCTCCCAGTTCATGTCTGAGGCTGGCAAACAGTTATAAGAAATGCCTGTTTCTGACAAAGGGGGCAATGTCAGGTATTAGAACCAAAGGTCTACTTATTTCTTCCACAAAAGGAAATGGCACATCTGTTAATTTTTTGTTGAATAAATCATTGCAAAGTCAATTTTTCATAGTTTTTTTCTGTTCAGTTACATCATCTTTATCTTTATATACTGTTTGAATGAAGATAAATATTGATATGTCCACACATGTCAAAAAAGAAAAAAACTTTACATGGGGTGTACTTGCTTTTTCATGTGACTATATGTAAAAGCATAATGTTTCCTTTTCAGCAAAAATATTGTGAGCACTCCCACAAAGTTATTATCATGGAAAAACCTGCTGATTCACAGAGTAGTTATCTTTGGTTAAAAAGCCATTTACTGTAATGTAAGCTGATAAGGTTGCTATCCACCATCTTTTCTAAGCCTGAGGATGCTCTTTACAGCCCAGTTTCTGGGCAGATGGGCATGCTTCCAGAGAAGCACTGAACTGTAGTTACCCAACAACATAAGAATATTATATTGATTGTATCATGTTTTTATATTGCTTTACTTACAATATCTTTTACCTTGACATGACTTCTGGAAAAATAAGCCCTGTCTCATTAAACTTTTAAGAGTGTCAAGCAAGCATATGGATACAGATTTATGTCTGATAAAATGCATTTTGGAAGGCTTTTGATAAACCCTCTACCAAGATTTCTGAGCATCCTGAATCATCATGAGATAAAAAGAAAGGGTCTCATAAAGACTGGTATCCTGTTAAATTCTGGCAGAGAAGTGGTTAACCACTGCCTTCTTTTTGGATGTTTTTTGACTTCTCAGTCTAGTCTACAGACTTGGCTCCCATCTAAGTATTTACTCACCTAAGTATTAACCCAGCCAAATCCTGCTTACCTTCCAAGCACAAGTGTTACCACTTTTTTTTAAAGATTTTTTATCCCGCCTGTATTATTTTTATATAACTCAAGGCGGTGAACATACCTAATACTCCTTCTTCCTCCTATTTTCCACACAGCAATCACTTCTGAGAATGCCTTGTAAATAGGGAGATATTTTTCCCCCTTCTCTCAACATATTAAATCCAGGATGATCCAAAGAAGCTGAACAGTGGAAGATTAATTAAAGACAAAAGGAAGTACTTCCTCATATTATACATAATTAACTAGGATAATACACTACAACAATGTAGAGTGATGCACAGTAACTTGAATGACTTGAAATGGGAATGAGAAAAATGCACGGAGAGCAAGACGATGAGTAGCTATTGGCATAAAGATTATATATTTCTCTGTATAGAGAAATATATAATCGTTATGCCAATAGCTACCATATAGAGAAAGTATTTCTTTTAATACTGTTTCTGGAGAACATTACAGCTTGAACACATTGTGTGCCACACTGGAAACAGAACAATGGAGTAGAACATTCTTGTCTGTGTTCTGCCATTCACAAAAGCATTCCCTATGCAGCTAGAAATATTCTTTGATTACACTAATTTGTGGTTATCTAATGAAATGTCTGAAACCTTACATTAAAAAAATATCCTGGGAGATGTAAAACTAGGCAAGATATGTAATATTCTGAGTATGCTGCTAGTTTCAAGTGAATAATGGATTAATGCTGTGAACCTAATAAATACCTATGGATTTTTAAATGGTTAATGATATTGGTCTCTATTTCCTGGAAGACAAAAGAGTCATTCGTTCATTCATTCATTCATTCAGTTTTAGTCATGTCTGCCCCAATAACCAGACCTTTAGGAGAACAAGCACCTACCAGGAAAAAAGATACTGGTGCTTTTAAGGAGGCCAGCTGACACTTGGGATCAATACTGATTTACCTGCCTTTTGATAATATAGGAGCAGCAGGATAATATGAACTTTGTTCCTTGAGCTGAACAAGGAAGTTGGCAAATAAACCTTGTGCCCTGTACCCAAAGGACTTAGGCGTTCCATATTAGGGAGAAAAGGAAATCTATAGCAAAGATTACTGTCTGTCAAGGAAGCTTTAAGTATGTAAGACATATGAAGCCATTTAAGCACTGCAAATAAATAAATAAATGCATGCATGCATGCATGCAACCTCAAGTTCCACCTGAGGAAAAAACATGCACATTCCAGAGTTAGCTAGCCTTGACTGGTACCACCCTATCACACTACGCCTGGGTCAGAAACACAGTCTACCCTTCTCAGAACTAGCAGTGAGCAAAAATGGACCAGTACACATTTCCCATCAAATCCATAATGCCACAATACTAATTCATTACAGGTAGCAAGTTGACAATCTGATTATGACTCTGAATAAGATTTGCACTAATCCAGAAAACGATCCTCCAGAATCAAGGAAACATACTGTCTAGGATGTTAGATTATATCCTATATTTATCAAGAATAGCACTAGTTTTATAATACTCTCCATTCAAGTCTTTGAGTATTTAAATGCTACAGATTATTTAAGGAAAAAATCAAACGTGTTCTACTTTGTTTACCTCCTCTTCTCTTGTGTATTTAAAAATATACTTTCAGCATAAGGGTTCAGAACAACAGTTCAAGTTTATCTACACTTGAGAAGAAGTCGAAATTCGCTATGTTGGATTGCTGTAAGGTAAAATCTCCTTTGAGTTGAGTTCCATTCCTGGAATCTTCATGCACAGAGATTATTTTCTTAACAGAATACATCAGTGCTTGGCCATTGCCTCTTTCCAAAACTTTTTTTTAACTTCCCTGTTTAGCCTACAGGCCTAGATTTAAATGCTCACGATTTTTTCACATAGTTGAATCAAATGATACCAAAGAGCATGTAGATTACAGAAATCAAATTGCCATCTGTATCTTTACAGCGTTTGCAAAATAATGGCCCTCTAAATCATAAACTACGGAAATCTGTTAATATTTCCATAGTTTGTGAAATATGTTAACATTATAAATACGTTCATCATTTTGTTGATGAGATATAGTCCATATTACACAGTCTTACCACAACCTAGTAGTTAGAGCCAAATTTGAAGCATAGAGTTAATATGTTTAATGGATGTGATCAAAGGAGCACAAAACAGCCAGAGAGGTAAAGATTAATGAAACTCCCACAGATCTTCAAATATACATGTGCTAAAAACAAAAGGCAGAAACTTTAGGTATTTATACAATATAACAGGATTTGACTAAAATGAAGTGTATCTTCTGATTTAAGATATGCTTGTCCAGGAATACATATACAGAAAAGCACCAAATGTACGTGACTTCAAAATGTCTAAAAGATCATGCACACACATACACTTTCATCATTTATTAAAATGCCTCCCCATACAGACCACCTTCCTGCTTCACAGTCTTCAAACTGAATTGGTTCATTTGAGAAATAATTTATGTGCTTCTAATCTCAATGTCACAGTATGGAGAATTACAACAGGTAATCTTACTTCCCACATTACTACAGCTATTCAGTTTCTTATTCCAGCATCCCTCATAATTAGCTACAAAAAATCCAGGCAGGGTAAGAATAGTTTTCAATTATAGAAGTGCAAGGTAACATTAAAGAGCTTACATTTGAACATCTGGACTGTGGGACATTAATTCACTGCTACCAGCGGTTCACATACTTCAGCTGACAACTGAAAGGATAATGCACCCCTACACCTAAGAATGTTCACATTTCCTGCAACCAAGAACAATGTTTATACCAACGCAAGTCATTTCTTCAACTTTTTAAAATTTGCTGCCCAAACTGATAATCTGACATGAAAGCTACAATATATAGTCTATGTAATGTTCTTCCATAATTAGCAACAAGCTAACTAACAGGAACCAGTCAGGTGTCAGCTGAGGCCAAGTTGAAAATAAGAGTGAGCTAGTATGCTCTTTTTAGCATTGCTCCTGAATTCCCACCTCCTCGCCATAAACTAACTTTGCTGGCAGAGCCATATTAGAAAGTCTTTCCATGGTGCACAAAATGTATTTACCAACTCATCACAGAAACAAAGGATGCACCAGATTATTCCATAATAAGAAACCGAATACAAATACAGAATCTGAACAATCTTGGATGCATTTATAAATAAAAGAACACTCTATACAACTATTTTTCTCATTCTTCAGATGGTGTACTCTAAGTAAATACTGATAAAACAGAAGCATTCCAGCTATCTCAATATTCCAGATTTTAAAAAAAAAATGCTGCAGTGAAAAGCTAAAGGATTTCCACAACCCTGTGAGATTTCAGATTTAAATTTTTTTAAAAAATTCTATTACATATATCTATCGAAGTTAGTTTCCAAGAGATTTGCTTCAGGGAATCAACTCAGAACCAAAAGTTTACAATTAACATTTTCCTGATTACAGTTTGCCTATATAGCACCTATATTGTAGGGGAGATGGGCAGGGACAAATTAAATAAATAAATAAATAAATAAATAAATAAATAAATATATTTTTTTCACTGGCACAGATGTTCAATCTATTCCTCAGAATCTTCTTTCCAGAAAATTAATCTGTATATACCAAATGAAGCAAATCGCTGAAGAATCCAAAGATTAAAAGCTGAACTGCCACAGACTCTTATGGAGAAAAGTGAAATTATTGCTTTGCAATATTACCCTGCATTAATTATCCAAATTTACATGCTATACCAGCCAATAGGCACTAGAATTTCAGAATTCTATGGTTAGTCTTCCCCTGTGTAATGACTGCAGTGTGACTGTATTTCATGCGGTCTGACAAAAAAGTATTATGCCTGATGAGGAAGACAAAGTCAAGTTTAAAATTCCCAGTCAGCCACAAAACTCACTAGATATCCTTGGGCAAATAAGGATTCTTACAAAGTTAAATGGATTTACAACCTCAAGATTTGATTTATTTTAAAAGCATATATATTACACTGTGAAATATTAAGGCTGCATCGATGTAATGGCATTGCAATCTGTCAAATTAAACTGCAAGGACAGCAGCGATGATGACTTTTTAGGCAATACAAAAAAAAATTTAAAACTGGAAAAACTTAATAAAGATACAGAAAATGGTTAAGATACGAAAGAAATGGAATTATTTATCAATCTGTAATGTATCCAATCTCAGAGGACTCCAGGTGGTGTACAGAGATACACACAAAAAAAAGTACACAATCATAAAACTCAAAAAGCTAATATAAGACAACTTTCTTGCTGAAACAATATAGCCTTGGCTTGCTTATAGAATAGTAACAACAAAGGCTGCACATACTTCTGCAGGAAGAGTTTTATAAAGTGTCAACCTTGCAAGGTAGTCCAGACAAGAAACACATCCAGATGAACTAATTCTACTTTATTGTAAGGTTACATTAACAGAATCTTGCAAGACTGAAAGTACATTTCTCCCGATCACCTTTACAGCCCAAGAAACTAGGGAAGGTCCCTTCTGAGATGTTTGCCAAGCCCACATTCTTGCTGCAGGCTAAACTGCCTCTTATCCAACAGTTGCCCTGGCTGTGGTTCTTCCCTGTCTCCCAAGGTTATTCCCACACACCATTACATAAGGTGAGGGCTGCCATAGAGAATGCCTGTTGTCTATTCCATATCTTATGAACTAGAGTGACTTTCACTAGGTCCTCTTTCAGTGATTGAATCAGGTGGGCAGATTCAATTCTGGGAATATGTTGTCTAATAAAATCCTGATGTTGAGCTACATAGGGCTTTAAGGTAATCACCAGCCCTTTGAACTGGACTCAGAATTCTTGCTACCTGTTGTATCAGCTGTAGTTTCCAAGTAATCTCCAAAGGCAACCTCATATACAACATGCTACAAGAGTCTAACTAGATGCTGATCAGGGTCTGACTTACTGTGAACAGAGCAATGTGGTTCATTGTGGTTGTAACTGGAGCACTACTCAAGCTGAATGAAAGCCACACTGCCATGATTTCTAACTACTGTTTGAGAACGAACTGAAAATCCAAAAAAACTCCCAAGTCATAAATCACCTTCTTCAGACAAATGCAGCACCATCCAGAGTAATTACTAGGACTGATGGGATTGGATGCTTACTACAACTGCTCTGTCTTGGTAGGATCTGAACTTATTTTGCCCCATCCAAATCCTCAAATCCTCCAGATACTGGTTCAGGACTACCATGGCATCTCCAGCTTGGTGCATGTTAGTAATGTATATCGGTGGCATGCTTACGATGCCCTGCCCCTAACCAATAAATTTCCCTCCTCTGGTTTCATGTAGATGGTAAACAGCATGGGGGAGAACACCGAGCCCTGTGTGACTCCTCTTTGGAGTTCCCATGGACTCAAGCACTTCCTTCCATTTTTTTAAATTGACTTTTTTATTTTAAAATAACAACAAACAAGAAAAATGAAAAAACACAAAAATAATTATAATGCAAATACATACATACATATTCTGGTTTCTCATTTTTCATAAGCACTTCCTTCCATAACAGCTGACTGGAATTGCCCACTTAAGTAAGAGTGGGACCATTGCAAAACTATGCCGTCTACTCCCAACCCTTGTAGGCAGTCTAAAACAATACCATGGTTGATAGTATCTGTCATGGTACATGAGAATGACCTTGGGAGACAGGAGGAAGTGCTGCAGACTAGGCAATGGTCAGATAAGAGGAAGCTGAGCCCACAGAAGGAATGGGGGCGTGGCAAGTATCACAGAAGGGACCCTCCCTAGTCTCTTGGACTGTAAAAGCAAGGGGGGAGAGATGTATTTTCAGACTTGCAAGATTTTGTTAATGTAACCTTATAGTAAAGATAGAGCTAGTACTTCTGGATGTGCTTCTTGTCTGGATCACCTCGCAAGGCTGACAGTATTAAAGACCTCTTGGTTTAACAAAACCAAGCAGGGTATATTCCCTGCATCTAAGTCCCGATATAAGTCATCTACCACACCAACCGAGTGTCTATTCCATGACCAGGCCTGAATCCTAACTGAAAATGATCCTGTTTTCTCTAGGAGCTGTGGAGCTGATTCCTCACCATCTTCTCAATACCCTCACAAACAGGGCATGTTGGAGATTGGGCAAAAGTTTCCAAACACAACCTCATCCAAGAATGGCCTCTTCAAGAGAGGACACAGCAGCACTTCCTTCAAGGTGCAGCAAGTAACATTACTCCCTTCCTCAAAGAACCATTCATTATCCCCTGCAGCCAGCTACTCACATTCTGCCTAGATGCCCAAAGGAGCCAGGACCCCCAAAACTACAGCAATTGCTATCTACTTCCTCAGGTACCCCAAGCTCCAAAACTACCAGATCACACCATAAGACCCTGCCTCGTGCATTACTATGGCCTGATATCCAGCCCAGAGCAAAGATGAGTAACTTCATCTGCCAAGAAACCCAAAACTCATTCGGTGAGCTTGCAGAATTTATATCCTAACTATCTTTCCCCAAAAGGACACTTGGTAATCCTGAACAGGGCTGCCAGACAGAAAATTGAGAATGCAACTAGCATGGAGATGGACTATTTTACCAGATTTATTGCCACCAGGTAGGCTTGAACATAAGTACTTATCAGTGCTTGGTAATATCTACTTCTGGATTTTCTTCACTATCACTATAGACAACTTTTTGTTTTTATTTTTTTTCTTCCACTTCTGTCAGTTCCTCAGTAAACCAAGGAGCCACCTGGGATCTGCAAATGGACAGAGGTCTCACTGGAATAATCTCATCATATGCTCTGGTGACCTCTCTGTTCCACAGATCAACAAGGCAAAAGGTGGAACTGCCCGTGAAATTACCATGGAACTCCCCAACAGCTCTCTGGAAATCTTACGGATCCATTAGATGCCTGGGACGGACTGTTCTAATCAGTCTGTCTCCCTCCCTCCCTCCCCTGCCCAAGTCAACCAGTGTGGCTCTGGGCTGTGTACAGCTTAAACACAAACAATAAATCAAAGAGAAAACACATAACAAGAGACAATACAATATATAACTACCAAATATAAAATGGCAACCAAGCACATAAGAAAACAATAACGGGAGACTTCCACTCAACTGGCCCCTAATGCCCGGGGGAAGAGCAGGGTCTTAAAAGCTTTCCTAAAGGCACTTCATTTAAAAAAAAAAAAAGCATTTTCACAACCTTGTGAGATTTCAGATATAAGTTATTTTTAAAAATTCTATTACATACATCTGTCTGGTTAGCCTCCAAGAGAGTTCTTCAGGGAACTAACTCAGAACCAAAAGTTTACAATTAACATTTTCCTAATTAGAGTTTGCCTATGTGTTTTCATCAGCACAGTCTGAATCCCTTTTTTTAATAACAGCTTTATTAAATTTTAAAAAGCAGAAAAATAAAAACTAATACAAAGTAATAATCAGGAAAAAGAATACAAAGAAAGCAAGCTAGAGATAAAGAAAGAAAGCAAAAGCGCTGAAAAATAGAAAAGGAGAAGAAAAACAGAAATACAAAAAGAATTAATCCTGACTGGAAAGGGTCCAGCTAATCTGCTTCCTCTTGGGCCCTCTGAAGCTGAAGGCCAACTACCTTCTCTGAAATGGGAAGGTTGGAGATTTTATGAAAATTGTCCAGATCAGCTGGACCCAAGGATGGTCTCTTGAGAAGGGGGCGCACCAGTGCCTCTTTCAGAGCCAGAGGACCACTCTCTGAGAGAAGCATTTATCACGGCATGGATCCAGCCACATACTCCCTCCCTAGCGGCCTTGACCAACCAGGAGAGGCATGGATCTAATACACAGGTGGCCACTTCCATTAGCCAAAGAGCTATGGGAAGACCCTACCCACTTCCTCAGGACAAACAGGCTCAAACTCTTCCCAAATAACATCACAAGACCATGCCTCCATCATCTCCACAGGATCTCCCCAGCTGGAGTCCAACTCAGAGCAGTCCAAGTGACCACCAGGTGTCAAGAACAGTCACCACAGTGACCCTGCAGGTGCTCTACTGATCCCTCCTGACCCAGAAGGAGTCAGGTTGTAGTGGAAAAAAATAAACCTAACAAACAAAATGGAGACTGCATACACACATGCATCCTTTCAATATCACTAGGGTCAAACCCAGTTCCTCTTTGCCTAATCCCATCAGATCCAAACTGACCCTCCCCAGCCCCAGACAAAGCCTCCTGCAATCCCATCTAAACCACAGAATAGAAGCCTCCTCACAAGCTCACAGCACAGCCCAAGGGCAACCTTTACAAGGAAATTGCAACCTAGAGAAACCTCAACTTTCCATCCTCCATCAGCCTGATTATGTCATTGTTCCATCTTCTTAACAAGGGACTTCCCCAGCTTTGCTGCCCTCCTGAAAGGCCCATTTTGCCTAACAACAGAAGTCACCCTAGGTACAGGGACAAAGACCTGGCCAGCTTCCCCAAACTGGCCAGCCAATCAGATCTCTACAATTTCCTGCCTTGTAGCAACTATAAAAATCTTTACTTTTCCATTGTTCGAGGTCCCTCTTCTACTTGGAGTATGCAATAAGGGGAGAAAATAAGCCTTTCTCGCTGCTATAATTGCCACAAGGTAGGCTTTACCTGTGTCTGATCAGGTTAACTTCTAGTTTTCCACAAGCAGTGCTCTAGGAGCCTCTTCTGCCACTTCATCTCCCTCAGGCCCTCTGAAAACCAGGAGTGGTCTGTGCCCAGAGAGAGTCAGCATAAGGATCCATGATACTCAATTTGATGAGGAAGTGATCTGACCACAGCAAAGGACTGAGTAAATGTCCTCAGTTTATGCTTCATCTGTCCCAAAGTAAAGAACAGATTTAAAGTACGCCCTCCTGCATGGGTTGGAACCATAATTACTTGCAACAAGCCCATGATCCCCATAGAGGTCATGAACTCACAAGCTGCACTGAAACCATCCATCAGAGCATGGCGTTGAAATTACTCTTGCTCCGAGATGAAATTCAGGGGCTTGTGGAGGGCTACTGTGGAGTAACTAGATGGTTGGTACACCTACAGTAGAACAGCCAAATTCCACGCACAACATTTCTGGAGCAGCACTTCCTGTAACCATTAGAGTCTTACATATAATCATGGCAAACCCTCCCCCCCAATCTTCACATCATGGTCGCTGCAACCCAGCAGGGCAGATTTCTGCCAAAGCAACATCCCCATTGTTATCTAGCCAGACTTCAATAATATGTGCCAGATCAAGAATGGATGCAGTCTTCTTGATCTATGCTTGGAAATACACCAAATCCAAAAATAAATATCTGCATTTACAGGTAGTCCTCATTTAACACCCACTCGTTGGGCGATTGTTCAAAGTTATGCTGGTGCTGAACGAGGAGTACTTATGATGGGTCCTCACAGTTGCAGCCATCACACCATCCGTGCGGTCACGTGATCATGATTTGGCCGCTTGGCAACTCGCTTACAATTATGACATCACAGTGCCCTACAATCACATGATTGCCATTTGCAACCTTCACTTCTGGCTTCCGACAAGCAAAACCAATGGGGAAGCCAGCAAGAGGTCGCAAATGGTGATCACGTGACTGCAGGACACTGAGACTGCATGGGATTCACCTAATGATGGCAACTGGGACTCCTGGAACTGCTGTTTTAAGTTGGTGCAGTCACATGGCCTTGCACCTTACAACCATGTTGCTTAATGACAGAGTTCCCGGTCCCAATTACTGTTGGTAAGCAAGAACTACCTGTATATCTATAAAGAAAATTAAAAGCATTGTATATATTTCCATATTCTTCCAAATTTCCAGTTTTTTTCCCCACAAACCTGTTTTTAATCACTGCTTCAAAATTTCTGGAAATTTTTTTCCCGTACTAATCTTAATTCACAGAAAGAGAGAAAGTTATGTTTGGCTACATCTTCCAAGCTTAGCATGAGCTCTTGATTCTTTTGGAATTTTACTTTTTCAACCAGAAGGAGTATTTTAACAGTTCATGAAATCATAAAGAGTGGAGTAGTGGTGGTAACAGTAGCAAAAATGGAAGGGGATTTACTCACACTGGAAGCAAGAGTCAAATGATTCCCATAGCATTCATGGAATATGCAGTAAGAAAGAAAATAAGCAAATGAAGAACTACAGTTTCTCAAATGTAAAAGTACTTCAAAAGTTTTTGTGTTTCAGGAAAACATTGATGGTTACCTCCTTTCAGTTAATGTTGAGCTATTTTGGTTCAGTAAAAGTATCCTGTTTGCAAACTTTAGAATATGGAACAAGTACTCATGACTGTTTCCTGTTTTCACTCACTCTTTGTGCTGTAAAATAATATCAAAACAGTAAAAGCTGTACTTATGTTTGTCTATGTGATTTTGGAAAAATTAGACTCAATCTTTTAGACACATAATAAATGTATAAAGCATAAATCTTTCATGGTAATAAATAACTCCTACTAACAAATATTGTCACAAATTCCTCTTCCCCTCCTTATATACAAAAGAACAGAAGCAGAGAGAATTAGCATTAGCTAAAGATACACAACCACATGGCAAGTTTATCAAATGTAATTGTTTGTTTAAAAAAATTCAAACACAACAGATTTAATTACAATGAATGGTAATTACTTCTAAACACTAAGCCAGCTGTAGAGTCAGCAATGACTGTGATTCTTTTTCATAACCTGTTTTAAATGTCTGTCCTTCCCTCATTATAGTATACAAAGAATTTATTTTCAAATGCCCTGTACTTCTTACAGTCTCCCTGCTTTCAACATAAAAGCAGCAAAGACACAAAAAATGAAAATATATTAAAGCTATTACTTAACATTTGGGTCCATGGAATGGTTCCAAACCCCCAAAATACTGAAGAAGGAATACTTTATAGACAACTTTCTGATATCACTATTCAACTGCAGTACATTACATATTCAGCCCAGCTGTGAAGCCTGCCATCTAAACACAACAAAAACTCATTATGATTACTTCATATTGGGGTAGTGGAAGCAAAAGAACAAATATGAATGCTCTAATTTTCAACTTATTAACTGCCTAACAGTCAAAACTTTAAGAAATGTTAATGGACAGAACAGGAACAGAACAGAAAACTCCAGGTAATATCAGTCAGTATGCTCTCCTTGAATGATGCACTGTGTATGTCAGAGGCACCGTCAAGATTTCCATCAGAATAAGGAAGTTTCATGTACACTGTCTACATTAGCAATGTCTCAACAAGAATGGAATACTAATAAACAGAGTAGTGATAAACACCTGGTCATTTCAAATTTTTTTACAAAAAGCTGTTTTAAAATGCATAGAGCCAACGTAGAGTTACAATACAATTGCAGTGCGTCAGTATCAAGCTATTTTATTCATTTTGTTAGATTTATGTCCTGTCTTTTCCACAGACAGCTTACATGGGAATCCCCTTCAATTTTACTCCAACAATAACCTTACTGGACAGGCTTGGCTGAGAGAGGGTGGACTTGAACCTGGGTCTCCCAATTTGTAACTCAACAACTTAACCACAATACAACATTGACTGTTACTTTAGAAATGATGTGCAATCCCAAGAAAAAAGCATGTTGGGTTTAAAGTATTCCTACAGATGTCAAACACATGTGGCCTAAATCACATTTTGCCTTTGCAATTCCTAGCTCCGCACTGCTTTATAAAATAAACAAAATGTTATTCACTCAAAGCTGAAAACCAATCTGAGTTTTTCCAAACTATCAAAAGTGATATACTAAATGTCTCCATGACCATTTGACTTAGACTAGTAGTCCACAATTCTGTATGCTTACTTGATTTTTCAAATCAGAAATCAGAACTCTTTACCCACAGTTAAATCGTGCTTTTTGTGCTTTTCAAAAACACAGTATTAATAAGTACTCAGCAACTATGATAGATACTTTGTTCCAGTTTACTGTAGTAGATAAAGATAAGAAGGAGTTAAGTTTTAAAGATAAGGAATTACAAGTTTTAAATATTAACACGTGAATATAAAGTTTGAGAGCTACTCTTTTTACAAGTTAGAAAAGGAAAAGCAGAAGGAAAATAGTCTATATAATGTTTGATCAGCCTATATTCTGTATATATTCTATAACCTGACTCAAATCATTCACATCCTGCACATACATCACCATTTATGGGTTTCAAGGTTCAGGCATTGAAAAAAGCAAATTGCTTTTGCCTATAACAGTATAAGGACAGATTCTGCCTTACTGTTATTTTCTTAAACTTATATCCCATATTTCCATTAGAAGTAGGCAACTAATAATAAAATAAAAAATAACAGTGCTTTAATTAGAAATTAGAATTTTAATTTAGTTGGAACAATATAGTCTTCTGAAGCTTAGTTCAATACTTCAGAGGACCTTACACATATTTCCATTTATTTATTTATTTTCACATTTATATAGCCGCCTATCTCACAAAACAAGTGACTCTGGGCAACGTACAATAAAGCTAAAAACAATAATTCATAAATAACATTTAAAAAGTGTTAAAAACTTTTTTTTTTTTGGTCTGCGCTCAGTCATTACTGACCCTGCAGTGACTGCCTGGACGAATCCTTGCAGTTTTCAAGGCAATTGTTTTTCGGAAGTGGTTTGCCAGAGCCTCCTTCCTAGAGCATAGCCCAGCTGGCGAGCGCAGGAGGCGGGATTTCCACTGCTTCGCACCCTTTTCGGGCGAGCGCGGTTTCGCGCTTTCCCGTCTCTCTGTGCAAGGCGCTGCCAGCATTTTTCCTCCCACCAGAGTGAGAGTCCCCATTTATCTACTCACGTGAGTTGTCGACCTGTTGGGTTGACAGGAGCTGGGGAGGAAACAGGAGCTCACCCTGTTAACGCGAAGGCTGGACTCAAACCGCCGAAGCGTCAGCCATTTCTGGCCGGCAACTTTCAGCGTCATTAAGCCGCTGCGCCACCGCGTCCCTAAAAACTATAAGCACAGCTAAAAATGTACAATGAGATGGGTTGTGACAAATTTGAATATAAATAAATAAATAAAATAAAAAGAATGGGTGAAGGGATGTTAATAATAACGGAGTCACCTCACTAGTTCACCAGTTCCCTGGGGTCCCCAGGCCCGATGGCACAACCAGATCTTGAAGGACCTTCGGAAAGTCAAGGGTGATGGTGCCAGCCTCACCTCAGGGGGGAGGATATTCCAAAATGCAGGCGCCACAGCTGAGAAGGCCCACCACTTAGAGGCTCCCAAATGTAGCTGCCTAAATGACAGTACCCGTAGCACACCCTCTCTACTAGATCTGGTGGGATGGGCACATGTGAATGGGGAGAGGCAGTCCCTCAATAACCCAGTTCCATGTCATGTAGGGCTTTAAAGGTCAAAACCAGCACCTTGAATTGGACCCAGAAACAGACTGGTAACCAATGCAGCTCGTGGAGCAGAGGTGTAACGTTGTTCTACAGGAAACACACAGAACTGCTCACACTGCTGCATTTTGCACCAGCTGAAGTTCCTGGATACTCTTCAAGGGCAGCCCCATGTAGAGCACATTACAGTAGTCCAACTGGGAAGTGACCAGGGCATGAGTGACTGTGAGTAGGGCCCCTTGATCTAGAAACGGGCACAACTGGTACACAATACAAAGTTTATCTCTTATTCTAGTTCTCATACAGCCATGTATATTTAATTAGGAAAGCAGACATAAAGTATCATTACCATACTGCTTCAGGACTAAAGCAACAAAATGTAGCTACTATCCTTCAAGTCGGCATTAATAATCTTGCCCACATATAACTGAACTTTAGAGGCTGAAAACTTGCTTTAAAAAATTATACCCTCCTTAGTTAGAAATACAGATTTGGAGCATCTCATCAAGTATCTACTAACAGAAGAGGGGAAAGGCAATTTTTGCAGATCAGCTACACTCCCTTATACTTCTGAGGATCAGTCCCAAGAAACTGTGGAATGTTTTAGAATAGTATGTGAGTCAAACAGGGTAGCCAGAGAGAGATGGAATAGACTGAAATAAAATCACTGCTCATTTCCTCCAGTGGAAACCCTTGTGAGAACCCTCTCCATGATGAAATGAAGTTGTTCACCTATGGAGCACTGTGTTAGGATCCAATTCACTGTTATTTTTAAAAAACAAGTGGTGCTATAAAACTTCACTCTCTAAAATAATTTACAATCTTGAACTACAATGACAGAAAAGATCCTGCCAAGCACAGCCTTATTACACAATAAGATTTACAGGAACACAAAGAAAGCACAAGGAAACAACTTGGCAACATTTCTGAGTTACTGAGAAATTCAACAACTATTTCCACATTTTGCTTTTTCCTAGTTATGACCAATACTTGATGCAATACTACAATAAAGGTTATTCAGAAAGCCCCAAAAAACATTTCCTAAGGACAAAAACATGTCAGTTTAGAGCCTATTAAAGGACCTCTCCACAGAAGATCATCCACTCCCAAATTCCACATGATCAGCCAAAGCTCCTCAATGGGATATAGGCGCACTGCACTTTGGGTCACAAAGAGGACAATAAGAGGAAAAATCCCCACTTTTTTTCCACCTTCACCATTAAGAATGTGGCAAAGGCCGAAAGCAAGATGGATAGCCTTAGTCCTTCATAATTGACAATTACAAATATACAACACAAATCAATATCCTGACAAACATTTTGCTGTCGCTACTCAGTAATCAAGTTTAGAATCCAGCTGCACTAAATCTATATTAAATAATTATTTTGAAAGAATCACAGACCAAGATCCAAAATCATTGATTGCTTCCTTTAAAAAAAACAACAACAACTAATTCTGTCGCTAATTTCCTGAAGAGGTAAGAAGCAACTGAGTGTTCTTGCTAACAGGACATGACGCATGTATGCTAGCATAATATTCTTTCAAATAAAGCAAAGCCTCAGAGACAATATAGAAAATCCCAGACGCCCGTTTATTTAGTCTTTGGCATAAACTGATTTATCTAAATCATATAGGATCTTTAACAGGATATTGCAAATTCAATGTAAAAAATTAGCATGAATATATCCGTATTAATATTTTATATTGAACTGACACTATCATAGATATAAACCTACCTACATATACCCAAACTGTTTTTAGATGTGACTTTATGGGACACAATACAGAAATATGTTAAAGAAATCAAATAATGAGAATGTGAACTGCTATGAAAGAAACCATCAACATACTACAACCAATGAAACTGTTGGGAATTAAACATCAAATGCTAGGCCTTAATATTACTTCTTTCCCATATATTAAAGTAGAATAACTATATCAAAGAAGTTAAAGCAGTGAGATGTAGAGTAATACCGTAAGTTTAATTACCAACGTAACACTACAAATGATAATGGTAAGGTTTAGAACAAAAAGTATAATATATAGCTTACAATTAAATGTTCAAAAGAATTCAAGAGATTATCACCACTTGATACCCTGATGTTGTCTCTTACATATGTTTTGTAAATATGAATGAAAACAGGCTTTTCAGTGGGAAGCGTGAAGAAGCAATGCAACCTTTATACACGTTTACACAAAAGAAAAGTCCCATTACATCCTGTGACTTGGCTCAGGCAAGGATGGATAGAATTGCAACTTAAGCAAATTAGAGAATATATTCTACCTGCTACAGGTTGACATTCATATCAAACAACAGTATCATATAATCATCAAAACAGACTTCTTCTTTTCCACTTCCACCTTCTTTTATCTTTTAGGACTTATTACAAAACTGAAACCAGCATATGAATTATATTTAGAATTTCTTTTTGAAAAGCTCAAATATTTTTGCAGCAGTGACTGCCTAATAAAAATTATGGTTTGCTAAGAAAACAAAGATTTCACCCAGAAATTTTCTCCCTCTCTCTTTTAAATAAAGAATGAAGCGACTGCATACAGCCCAGCTTTCTTTCAGAAAGCCCACGTTACTAAAATATCACCCAAGCAAGCTGCAGATGAGACACAAAGAAACTGAAAGCTATTCCACTTCCCACTCCACCCTCCACTAATATACTTCGTATAATACTTGTTCTGTTAAGTCACCCAGCCTAAGGTTTCCCTTTAGCCATGGCCCAGGGAAACTGCTACAACAGCGTTAATTCATCTCCGTTTCAGAAACCATGGTTGACGATAGACCGTCCTCCAGGAAGTGCTCCAAATTTGGTTTCCCACAGCAGCTTTGTCCAGACAAGTTTTCAAGTTTCCCAGGCAAGGGGATTTCCACCACCCCGGCCTCACTTTAAGAAAAGGGAAGAGAACTGCGGCCCGCTTCCATTAAGGACACCCCCCACGCCCAAACACAGGAATTCACAGATGTTGACCTTCACCTCGACACTCAAATCCACCCTTGACCTTTGCAAGCCATCCTCCGTTGCATCTGCTGAGAATGAACCCTGCAGGAGTCTCGTCCTTCCCAGGCTCTGCAAAGCAGGTGCGAGCGCCTGGCAAGGGAACAGCCGAGCAACTTTGACCGAGCCCTGCCGGTGGAGGCGCCCAGCAGCCGCCGTCCTCGCTGTGTCTTGCCCGTTTGGCTAACAAAGAGCCAAGAACCGAAGGGGGGAGAGGGGGAGGCGCCTTCAGACCCTTCCACCCCCGCCGCCGAGACACTCCTCCTCCTCCTCCTCCTCCTCCCCCCAAGCCAGTCGCCGCCGAGGTACTCACCCAGCGGCCGCGGCAATTCGGCGGGTTCCAGAACGGGGACGGCTGGTTCCCCAGTTCGGCTCCTCGCCCCACGGAACCGGGAGCCTGGGTTGCTGCAAGGCCTGCGTGCCCTTGGCTGCCTGGCGCTGGGAACGGCGGGGGAGGGGAACGGAGCCGTCTCCTCCTGCCGCAGGGCTCGGCCGCTGCAACCACATTCACGGCAGGGAGAGCCCCGCGCGCAACGGAGGCCGGGCACGGAGCGTCCCGTGGCCACCTGCAGCCCCGCGCGCGAGAAGGCGCCGCTTCCCCCGCCGGTCGCCGCCGCCGCCGCCGCCTGCTTTGCCCTCCTATTCCCTTCAACTCTGCTGCTCCGGCTTCCCCGCTGCCAGAAGCAACAGCCGCTCCGAGGTGGCTCCACCCACCCTCTAGCGCGAGCTGGCCTCACGCGCCGGGCCTGCCGAGGAGGAGGGGAAGGGGGCGGCCCTACGCGAAGGTTTAAAGGGCCGGTGAATGGCGAGCGGAGGCCGGGGCGGGAGGGGGAGCCGTGCCTGAGCCGGGGCGGGGCCTCGCCAAGTAACCAGCCAGCGCCTTGCTGCACGTGGACTGCCAGCGTTGCTGCGCTCGGTCTCTTCTCCCCCGCCCTCGGCAACCGAGTGGGGAGGTCCTCGCGGCAGCGGTGGGCGGAGGAGGGGGCAGCTCTCCTTCGCGGGTGTCGAGGATGGCGCTCTCAAGGTAAACCGAATAAAGGTGGTGTTTTCTACTCGGCGCGACAAGCCCCGTTTTGCATTTCTTTTCCTTTGGAATGTTCTCATAAACATTCCTCCTCCCTTTTCTTGTTAAAGGTATGCAAAACTTGAAGATGCGTTACGTGGATTAGCACCGAGACAAAGGAGGGTGCTTTTCAATGCAAAATAGCGTGGTACGTAGGAGCAAGCTGGCAGTCGAAACTTTATTTTGAACTCTTCCTCTTCCCAAGGGTTTCTCGTGTGTCCTTTGTATCCGAACCCTATTTTTACTCCTGTGTCACTTCCATTCCCCAATGAAAATTCCCTTTTGAGAGAGAGAAAACTTCCTTTGGTGAACTGTGCAGTAGTTTCAGGAGCAGCAATTTTTACTTGTTGCAGTAAAAGCAAAATTGGGTTTGGAGCACCTCAGTTGTTAGTCTTTCAACTGCTAGAAATCTGCAGTTTTGTTTTTCATGTAGCCTATCTCATATTGAATTGTTTTCAAGAAGTGGGCATAAAACAGAAAATTATGTTTTGCTCCAGACGGGGAATAAACCTTTGGAAGGAGTTCCACTGCTCTACTTCAGATGAGCAGAAGTTCAGCCTGTTCCAGATTTTGGCTGAGCAAGATGGTCTTAGAGCCCCTCCCAGTGGCATCCACTGCAAATAATTAGGAAACCAAGGTGATACGTGTGGTAATGCCATCATACAGATGCCTCCATTACATACTTGCATCCTGACAAGTATGTAAGTTGTGGCATTGCATGATGATATCGTACACATTTCATCATGCTGCCCCCCCCCTGTTCCTGCCTCAACAGATGCCCGTAACCCCTCCTCTATTTTAGTAATATGTTCATCTCCCAAGAAACAGCAATTTGGATGGGGGGGGGGGGGGGAACTAGTCTTTAAAATAGACGTTTTGTTTATTAACTTTTCAGTTTTCCAGCCAATCAAGATGAACGTGAAACAAATGCTAGAAGTTCTCCAAACTCTTCTCTAAATTGGAAAAAAGAAAAATCATTTGGGTGATGAACTCTGCCACGTTCTGGGTTCGTTATGTAGCCTTAGTGTAGCCTGCCACGCTAGGCCCCTCCGGCTCATGGGATCCCAGTTAGGCCCGCCCCTTGTCTGATGCTGGCCACAAGCCTCATTGCTTTGGCTGCCCTGCATTTTTCCTATGCTCTGTCATCATAAAATGTGTCTGCATTCTTTGATGCAGGATGAGTTCCCTTTCACTGACTTCAATGGGAAGACAGTTTCTTGTGTCACATGCGGGTCTTGTTAGGCTACCATAAGGGCATGATCTTTGATTAGAGGGAAACAAGACGCTGCCCGAAACATGTTCCTCTGTGCGCCGCTCATGTTCTGCCTCCGGCTCCACCCTGTTGTTGCCTGTCTCAGCTGACAGAATGTTCCACCAGCATATGTGGGAATTTACCAGTGGTGATGGTGCCCTATCTCAGCCTCCATCTCCTTCCTCCCCTTCCTAAAGTTTTTCAGCTGGCAGAGCCTGAATAAATCTGAAACTTCAAAATACGAATGAACATACCCTTTTCAGCATGTGATGATTTCAAAATAGTAAATTATGCAGAAATTAGCCAGGTGTGACATCAGCCTCTTGTGGAGAAAGGACAATACATCATAAGAGGTGGTAGAAATCAGAATGCAGAACTATCTTCTGATAAACGTTTGTTTTTGTGGACCATTTGAAAAAATTTGAAAACTAACCATCATCGAGAGTAGCTAAGACCATACTGTATCCTATACTGTACAATTCTTATTTGTCAACATTGAATGAAAAACTATCTAAATGGACCAATCAACTGAGTTCTTTCTATAACCACTGAACAAGTTTATTTTTAACAGCGTGCTCAACAACCACCAAGATGCAAGTATTTCTTACCTGTGTAGATTTGCTTAAGATAGTATCTTAATCACTTTAATTACTTAAATGAAGGGTGAGTCCTACCAAGAAAACAAGGGTATTCATTAGGAAAGCCACATCTGATGATGATATGGCAGATTTATTTTTTGGTAACATTTTTGATTATTGTTTTTTTTCTCTTTCCTCAATTATAGTTTTTATGAGCCAAAACAAAGCATAAAACACAGTTCTGAAGAAATGGAAAATTACTGTTAGAACGGTACAAATGAGACATGTGACATAAGCCAATTATACCTTTCAAGGCCATGAAAACTTATCCCCATTATATTATAGACTCTAATTTTCCAGTGTGTGATAAAAGGGGATTGTACAATATAGGGCTGTAGTGCCTACAGCCTCCTTTCAGTAATTATTTCCTTTGACCAAAGAGTGGAGAAATAGGTAGGACTGTGAGACATGTACACTACCCAGGAGTCAAAAAATGATCCAACCAACAGGCTGTTTGCAATTGTATCTCTTTAAGAAGAGTTTAGGAAATATAAACTGATACGTCTGATCTAGGGGCATGAGCAAATTACATTCATGAAAACCTGCAGTGTTATACAGTGTGTCAGTTATATTGTTCTTTCATATTTCAGTCTTTACCAGGGAAGCAGAACTAACCCTCTATAGCTACAGTATAGGCAGCCTCCAGAAGCGTTTCTTTCATTCCCCAGAGCACTTCAAATTAGTAATTTGTAATGTGAGAAGGAAAAATATTAAATACACAGAGAATAATTGTAATAATGTTTAATTGTATTTAGATTAAAATAAATGACATAAAAACAAAATTCGTTTTTGTCCTCATCCAACCCTCTTCTTTGTCTTGATTCCACCTACTTTTTGGGATATAGCCTGTAGCATGCTGCTCGAAAGCCAAGTATGGCCTTGGAGAGAAAGAACTTGCACATACCCCTGATCTATAAAAACTGACAGTGGCCCTCCCTGGCTTCTCTTTCATTCCTGTTGGAAGTTGCTCAGAATCCAATTTGGGGCCTTTCATATGCAAAGCATGTACTCTACCACTGACCTGAAACTTTTCTCAACAGAGCCGTGGAGTGCTATGTAGAATGCACTTTTGGAATTCATTTTCTGACTGCAATCTGCAACTGAGAAAATAAAAGTGTTTTGAGTTTCAATCTGCATTTTTTAATCCTTCAAATTACCTTGTTGATAACGGTAAATATACACACAATACATGCATAATGGGTATTCTTAATTCCAGCTGTAATGCAAGAATTATAATGAAGCAGTAGTTTACAGGACTAGGCAACCTAGTAGGAGGTCTTTGCTGGACTTAGCATAAGACAAGCAGACAACCACCCAGTGATCTTCCCCCCTCCACACCTCCACAGCCTCCAGACACTGAGAGAGAATTGCAATGGCATCACTTGGTCCACGGCAGAGATTTATAATTGGGTATCATCAACATACTGATGAACCCTGCTGCACGTTGATGGATGATCTCCCCCAGTGACTTCATGTAGATGTTAAATAGGAGCGAGGGGAGAGTAGAAACCCCACAAAGAAGGGATCGTGGGCTCGATCTCTCCCCACCTACCAACCCCAGCTGGGACAAGGGAGAAGAATCAATGCAGCACCCATTCCCAAACTCCTGAGCTGGTCCAGAAGTATAGTTCTGGTTAGGAGGATTTCTTCCAACAATTTTTTGCTGTTGAATATCCACGGTCTCAAGAACACTGGATCTAAATAAGGGCCTATCTGCTTCTGTTAAAAACAAGAGGATTTTTCCTACTTTTCCTACTGGCAGGCAGTTTCTGAGGCTCTTGATTATTATAAATTGTACTTCATATGCATTCCGCAATCTTTTATACACCAGCTGCTTTCTGGGTACCACAAACAGCACCTGCAAACATAAATTTGTAGCTCAATTGACAGCTGCAGGGCAGATGGGCACATGGAGTCTTGTGATTCTGGAATTGCTACCTTTTTCCTAGCAGAGTTTGCATCTTTAATGTCAAAATAACAGACCTTTTACAGACTGCTTCCAGCAAGGAAGTACCATTGTGGGGAAATTTGCTGAATTTCAACTTGTTAAAACTATAAAGGCAAAATAAAGGTAGCTTGCTTTTCTGGTAGGCTCCATAAATATATGTGATACACAAAATGGCACAAAAAGATTTAGCTTACATGTCCATACTTAGCAGAAGACAAAATGGAGATGATCAATAAATAGAACAATGGAAGACACAGTATGTGTTCAACCCAAGAATGTGATTTCACTCTAATTATGAACAAAGTTTTATCTATTGAAAATGGTCCCAATATAAGCAGAGTCTGTACAGAGGCAGGAAACAGCTGTATTATCAGCTAGACAATATGCACCAAGACAGGAAAGTAAAAGTTTAAATATTGTACAGCAAAAGAGCCACATAGGATTTTGATCCTTTTTATCTTCTTTCTGCAGCAAACGTCATTCCCAGTATTAATTAGTGGGGGAGGGAGAGCTGGAGAGGCCCTCTGCAAGAGTGGACTCTTTAGAAATAGACCAAGTTTCAGAACACAACTAATTCTTGCCCTGCTTCCTAAGCCAACAGAAGCTGAAGGATGTGCACGTGTACATGGCGCTGTCATGTTGCCAGGGGTTCATGGCAACAGAAAATACTGGTAAAATCCTTCAAGGAGCTGGCCTGAAAAGATCCAAGGAAATAGGCTGCCCTTTCAGCCTGTGGCTTAAAGGAGCATGTAGGTTCTAATATAGTGTTTCTCAACTTTGGCAACTTTAAGATGTGTGGACTTCAACTTTAAGATTTAAGGCTGGGGAATTCTGGGAGTTGAAGTCCACACATCTTAAAGTTGCTAAGGTTGAGAAACACTGTTCTAATAGCTAATATCTTCCAAAACCTAGTTCCTATCTTCATGATTTTCTTGCCCAAATCAATGCCTTGCAGATGGACACCAATTCCTATCATTCCCAGCCAGGGGGGTGCTGCTCTCAGCTGTGAGAGGGACTGTTGCTTCTGAAAATACTACCATTTGGTAGAGGTGGGAAAACTAAGATTAGAATACATGCTTGAGTATTGGAATCCGTCAATCTCAGCTTTTCTCACCAGGATCCTGCTGAGTCAATTTTCGGGTAATAAGGGGCTGCATTTTTAAATATTTTTTCCGGTGTCCAAGTGCCATAGTGGATAAATCCTGGGGAGTCTAGTTGAGGGGGAGTGTCAATG
The DNA here is from genome assembly GCA_030867105.1 of Liasis olivaceus. NCBI lineage: Eukaryota > Metazoa > Chordata > Lepidosauria > Squamata > Pythonidae > Liasis > Liasis olivaceus. Next base: position 66,450,845 of record CM061349.1, read on the forward strand.
CCCATTTTGTACAGGCATCAAGCATGCAAATCCATTATATGTGTGTCTTTGGTATAGGTTTTACATGGAAGATTGGTTGGAAATCAATCTCTGTAATTATGCTTTTTGCCAATACCTTTTGACAAGTGCAGTCTTTAGGGAGTGTGGGGGCTACAGGCTTCAGGAGACAAAGGAAGTAGGCTCTGAATTTGTAAAGAAAATAAAATCTCTCACAAGTACCGTTATTCTTGATAATTATTCTTTCTCACCCATCTACTGCATATATTCGCATACAAACCCATCCATGGATAAGCCGAACCTGATTTTTGGGGTGTATTTTGGCACCTAAAATTATCAGCTTATCCGCAAGTATATACAGTAGATCCCTTCATATTTAATCATGCCCAATTTTTAACCGTACCCTTTAGAACAAGCAAAATGTGTGGGTACACATTTGGCTAGGCTAGGAGGTGAACTAGTTCATTAGTTAAGTCATAATATGGTATATTTGTTTGGGTATTGCAGCAACTGTTGTTTTGAGAACCCAGCTACAATGCAAATGTATTGTACAGTACAATGTTACATTAAAAGATGTCACTAATTATTTGCAAAATGTTTTCCTTAAGTAACAGCAGTTTATCTCAACTGCATCCTTAATTCTTGTCAAAGATGGATTGGAAGAGAACATGACCTTGAGCCCTGCTATTTGTCTTGTGGCAAACTTATTCATTTTTTTTTTTAAAGATTTATATGGCTTTCACTCTACAATTGTCTGCTTTTACACTGATAATCCTGATAGAAGACATGGCTGTGGGTAATGCCAAATGGTGGTGTCTAAATCAGCTTTTGGAGAATAACTCAGTGGTTTTCAGAAAATCTATGTGTTGAGGCCTTCCCCACACCTGAAGTGTGCATTTTATCTACAATTTATGTGTAGGTGACCCTGTTTTCATTTTTATTTAGGTTTGATTTAGGGATTGGTTATTTTCTGTTTATTTAAAACATCAGATGTTTTAACCTGATGTAGCTGCCCAGAATAGCAATTTGCTAGTTCACTGCACAGCCCATTCGTACTGCCACAACTGGACAGCTGTTATTTAGGGTGATCTCTCTTCATAGCCAGGTCTTCGGACTAGGAGACTATATGGGTACAAAGAGATGACCAGTTTGAAAGATCCATACTCTCCCATTGCATGGTGGTCTTGCAGCACAGGAGCCAGAGGGGAAGGGAGCTGCCCAACTAACCTAAAGTGGCCAATAGCTGCTGGGCTGATCCCACTTCCTACAAGCCACCTGACTGCACTACCAACAGGGATGGCTAGCGAAGCATGTCAGATTGTATTCACAGCAATAACTCTGTCAGCATAAGAGAAGAGACATTTTAACACCAGGACAGCTAAGGACGTCATAAAAGTCAGTCTCCAGATATGGGCTGGGGACCAAATGAAGGCAATGTCTCAAAGACACTTAACCTTCAGGGAAAAAAAAAACGTCGTTGAATCACATCTGTGCTATGGTTTGGAAAGTGACGAAAGGCCTTCCTACTCCCCTGCCCCCTTTTCTTGCATAAACAGAATGCAAGAGTGCTGCTTCAACCACAGAACTTCCATTTTGCCAGTATACCAGTTATTTTTATCTTAAAACATACAGACTCCTTTAAACATTTGCAAAGCAATTCTGTACATAATTATGGGCAGGAAGGTAAGAAAAACACATTTAATCTCAGCAGGGGAGAAAGTGAATTTGACTACCAATTGGTGGATGTGGGGAAAAAGCAACATTAAGCTTTCTTTTTATAGCTGAAAGATCATTGCCACACTTTATCCTGTACTGTTAATAATTGCATGGTAAGTGAAAATTCAGCAAGTGTAACTGTAATATGAAGAGGTCAGAAGTAAGATCGGCAGAATTCTTCCCTTATTACAGCCATCAGCTGCCACTATGCATAAGCCAAGGGATAAGGAATACGTACTGAAGAGCTTTAAAAGGAAGAATTCTGCTCAAGTCTCTCAATGGTGCTCATGGATGAGAATAGGTGATCAAAGAACTGTTTGATTTTGTCTTGACTCATGTAGGGTGGCCACTTATCTATCACCTACAGAAGCCAAAGATTTCCATAAGTCTTTATATGTGAATGTGTTGGTGCAAATCAAGAAATAAATAGAAATATACTCATGAGGAAGACTAACTCCCGGTTCTTTAGATGAGACATGAATTGGGCACCCTTCAAACAGAGGGCTGTCTTTTCCAAAGAAGCCATCAGTTCTAGGTCATGGGGTGAGTGAGTGAAGAAAAAGATGTTAGGTGCTCATATTAAAATGCAGTGTTCCTTTTTTTAAATTTTTATAGCTCTATAGCTATGAAAAGCAATTTTAACTATACATTATAATCATAGTATACTGTAATAAATCACTATTATTGTGTGATTCCTACTGTACATTATTTTTCTTAAGACTTTATAAAGTGTTCTTTATTCTGAAATTTTTCAGGAAGCAAAAAAGGTTTGTGGGGTTTTTTTCCCCCAGGTGAAAATGTAGTTTTCCATACAGCTCAGCTATTCATCAGAAGTATAGTTCTTCTAGTTTATCCTAGAGCCAAAGTAATCCAGTAAAATTTGCCTAAGCAAAATCCATAGATGCTGGGAGGAGATACAGAGATAAAAAGCTCAGAATGTTGCTACTGTGTAGGTAAAAAGAGGTTTTAGTAGACCAATAAAAATAGGTAGTAGGTTTCCCTACAGAATGCCTGGGACTGCCGAGAACTAAATAGCTTACATATTGACAATTGCTGGTTCATGTTTCAAGCTGGGTAGTATGAACTGGGGAAGTAGTCATAATCTCCATACCTGGCAGGGCAAGTATGTTAACAGAACTTACATATTTGTAGCTTCTTCTGTGCACAAGTGTGCATAGCTAGTATAGTAGCCTATAGACTACTGTATACATGGTCATGTATGTATAGGCTCCTGGTGAAAGTTCCATTGAATTTATGGGTATGAGAGATGGCCCTGATGGACCAATAGATGAACATGGTTATGGTCTCTTGATACTTTTGCTTTCTTTGAAACCCAAACATCAAACATTTGTTGCATGACTTTGTATGCAATATGTTGTTTATCCTTTTAGTAAAGATGGTAACCCCTTCATGGATCACTGCCTTGTCGTGGCGAAGGGGCTTGTGTAACTCAGTGAAGCCATGAGCTATACCGTGCAGGGCCACCCAAGACGGACAGGTCATGACAGAGAGTTCTGACAAAATGTGGTCCACTGGAGAAGGAAATGGCAACCCACTCCAGTATCCTTGCCAAGAAAACCCCATGGACAATGTTAAAAGGCTAAAAGATATGACGCCGGAAGATGAGCCCCTCAGGTCGGAAGGTGTCCAATATGCTACTGGGGAAGAGCGGAGGGCAATTCCAAGTAGCTCCAGAAAGAGTGAAGCGGCTGAGCCAAAGCCGAAAGGACGTTCAGCTGTGGATGTATCTGGAAGCGAAAAGAAGGTCCGATGCTGTAAAGAACAATATTGTATAGGTACGTGGAATGTAAGATCCATGAACCAAGGCAAGCTGGATGTGGTCAAACATGAGATGACAAGATTGAACGTCGACATCTTGGGAATCAGCGAATTGAAATGGACGGGAATGGGTGAATTTAATTCAGGTGACCACTATATCTACTACTGTGGGCAAGAAACCCTTAGAAGAAATGGAGTTGCACTCATAGTCAATAAGAGAGTGGGAAAGGCAGTAATGGGGTACAACCTCAAAAACGACAGAATGATCTCAGTGCGTATCCAAGGAAAACCATTCAACATCACGGTAATCCAAGTCTATGCCCCAACCGCTGATGCCGAAGAAGCTGAAGTTGACCGGTTCTATGAAGACCTACAACACCTTCTAGAACTAGCACCTAAAAAAGATGTCCTTTTCATCATAGGGGATTGGAATGCTAAAGTAGGAAGTCAAGGAGTAATCGGAATAACAGGCAAGTTTGGCCTTGGAGTACAAAATGAAGCAGGGCAAAGGCTAATAGAGTTCTGTCAAGAGAACAAGCTAGTCATAGCAAACACTCTTTTCCAACAACACAAGAGATGACTCTACACATGGACATCATCAGATGGTCAATACCGAAACCAGATTGATTACATACTTTGCAGCCAAAGATGGAGAAGCTCTATACAGACGGCAAAAACAAGACCAGGAGCTGACTGTGGCTCAGATCATGAGCTTCTTACTGCAAAATTTAGGCTTAAATTGAAGAATGTAGGGAAAACCACTAGACCACTCAGGTATGACTTAGATCATATTCCATGTGAGTACACAGTGAAGGTGATGAATAGATTTAGAGGATTAGATTTGGTAGACAGAGTGCCTGAAGAACTATGGACGGAGGTCTGTAACATTGTACAAGAGGCAGCAACTAAAACCATCCCAAAGAAAAAGAAATGCAAGAAAGCAAAATGGCTGTCTGATGAGCTTTACAAATAGCTGTGGAAAGAAGGAATGCGAAAAGCAAGGGTGAAAGGGAAAGATATAAGCAACTGAATGCAGATTTCCAGAGAATAGCAAGGAGAGATAAGAAGGCCTTCTTAAATGAACAATGCAAAGAAATCGAAGAAAACAATAGAATGGGGAAGACTAGAGATCTCTCCAAGAAAATTGGAGATATCAAAGGAACGTTTAGTGCAAAGATGGGCACGATAAAGGACAAAAAAGGCAGGGACCTAACAGAAGCAGAAGAGATTAAGAAGAGGTGGCAAGAATACACAGAAGAACTATACAAGAAAGATCTTAATGTCCCTGATGTCCATGCTGGTGTGGTCACTGACCCTGAGCCAGACATCCTAGAGAGTGAAGTCAAGTGGGCCTTAGGAAGCATTGCTAACAACAAAGCTAGTGGAGATGACAGTATTCCAGCTGAGTTATTTAAAATACTAAAAGACGATGCTGTTAAAGTGCTGCACTCAATATGCCAGCAAGTTTGGAAAACGCAACAGTGGCCACGGGATTGGAAAAGGTCAGTTTACGTTCCAATTCCAAAGAAGGGCAATGCCAAAGAATGCTCAAACTATCGCACAATTGCACTCATTTCACATGCTAGCAAGGTTATGCTCAAAATCCTACAAGCTAGGCTTCGGCAATACGTGAACTGAGAACTACCGGATGTACAAGCTGGGTTTCGAAGAGGCAGAGGAACTAGAGATCAAATTGCCAACATTCGCTGGATCATGGAGAAAGCACGAGAGTTCCAGAAAAGCACCTACTTCTGCTTCATTGACTATGCAAAAGCCTTTGATTGTGTGGATCACAACAAACTGTGGCAAATTCTTAAAGAGATGGAGATACCAGACCACCTTACCTGTCTCCTGAGAAATCTGTATGCGGGCCAAGAAGCAACAGTTAGAACCGGTCATGGAACAACCGATTGGTTCAAAATAGGGAAAGGAGTACGACAAGGCTGTATACTGTCACCCTGCTTATTTAACCTATATGCAGAGTACATCATGAGAAATGCCAGGCTGGAAGAATCAAAAGCCGGAATAAAGATTGCAGGGAGAAATATCAACAACCTCAGATATGCAGATGATACCACCCTAATGGCAGAAAGTGAAGAAGAACTAAAGAGCCTCTTGATGAGGGTGAAAGAGGAGAGTGCAAAAGCTGGCTTGAAACTCAACATTAAAAAAACTAAGATCATGGCATCTGGACCCATCAATCCCTGGCAAATAGAAGGGGTAGAAATGGAAGCAGTAACAGACTTCATTTATTTGGGCTCCAAGATCACCGCAGACGGAGACTGCAGCCATGAAATTAAAAGACGCTTGCTCCTTGGGAGGAAAGCTATGGCAAACCTAGATAGCATATTAAAAAGCAGAGACGTCACCTTGCCAACAAAGATCCGCATAGTCAAAGCTATGGTTTTTCCAGTAGTAATGTATGGCTGTGAGAGCTGGACCATAAAGAAGGCTGAACGCCGAAGAATTGATGCCTTTGAACTGTGGTGCTGGAGAAGACTCTTAAGAGTCCCCTGGACTGCTAGGAGGTCAAACCAGTCAATCTTAAAGGAAATCAACTCTGATTGCTCATTGGAAGGATTGATAATGAAGCTCAAGCTCAGATACTTTGGTCACCTAATGTGAAGAGAGGACTCTTTGGAAAAGACCCTGATGCTGGGAAAGATGGAAGGCAAAAGGAGAAGAGGACGGCAGAGGATGAGATGGCTAGATAGCATCACTGAAGCAATGAGCATGAAATTGAGCAAACTGAGGGAGGCAGTGAAAGATAGGAAGGCCTGGCGCAATATGGTTCATGGGGTCACGAAGAGTCGGACACGACTTAATGACCAAACAACAACAACAAAGATGGTAAAGATTAGAAATGAGACCTCACAAGACCAGCCCTAGGCTCTTCCTAAGCGTCTTGTGAAAAATCCAGCCATTCTTCCTCCTCCTACTAGAAGGTATCTCTGTAGGAACCATCTTTTGCATCGCTACACATCCAAGGCTCCTCTTTGATTTCATACACCAAACTGTGATACATTACATGTAGTAATCATTTGGAGGATGTATAAGCAGATGTTCTCAGGCTTAGTCAGTGTAAATATTCAGTTCATCTCTGGGCATTGCCTTTGTCTGAAAACACTTCCTTAGTTGCCAATCATGTAGTAAGAATAGGTTATACCAGGGTGGAATAAAGTGCTTTTTATTTGCAATCTATTTTACTGTATTATTCTGAAAATTTTTATTCCTGTTAGTAAAATTTTAGCTAGTTAATTCTCTGTGTTATGTTATTATAGAGACAACGTTTGAATGCATTTTTCTTCAGTTCTCTTTTCTATTTCACCTGTAATTTGTCTTATTCATGCCTAAACTACTTCTTCTAAAGTTCTTCCAAACTTATGCCTATTGTTAACTAAGCCTTGCTGAATCAATACAAAATCCATTTGGATCCTAACTTGCATCCCACTATATTTTGTCAACTACAGTGAGTGGAGAATTCGAGGTTATTTACCATTCAAAAAGATGCACGCTACCACCTTCCACAGAATCCTCTTCTGTAACATCTGAACATGTGGAGTCCTGGAACTGATGCCAAACTCTTTGTTCCCTACAAACAAATGCAACAAGTTAATGGGTAATAATAATAATAGTAGTAGTAGTAGTAGTAATAATAAGTAGTGAATATATCAGAAGAGCGAAGAAGATCTTAAAGTCCAAATACAGTGGCGGAAATACCATCAAGATGATTAACACCTGGGCAATTCCAGTCATTATATATGCAGCTGGAATAGTGGACTGGATTCAAGCTGAACTAAAAGCCCTGGATAGGAAGACCAGAAAAATAATGACAATGAATCATGCCCTTCATCCATGCAGCAATGTTGACAGACTCTACTTACCAAGGAGCATAGGTGGGCTTGGAATGTTGCAAGTACACCAGACAGTTGAAGAAGAAAAAGGGGCATTAGAAGAATATATGAAGGACAGTGAAGAAGATGCACTAAAGCTAGTACACCATGAAGGCTTACTGAATACTGAAGAGACTAAGCTGGCCTAAGAAAGACCAAATGAAGAATAGAAAAGAGACATGGCAAGGCAAAGTATTACATGGCCAGTATGCAAAAAAACTAGCAGGCAAAGCAGATAGGAACAAGACCTGGTAAAGGCTAAGAGCAGGAAAATTGAAGAAAGAGACAGAGGGGTAATTCTGGCTGTACAAGACCAAGCCTTATATTCTGTAACGATACCTTTAACACCATCAAACAACAACATCTGCCTATCCCAGGTCCTTGGGAAGACTCGATAGGTGGATAAAAATGCCAAATCCAGTCTAAACATCTGGCTGACTGTGCAACCAACAATAATAATAATATTGTTTTATCAAAGATCTGAGCCCTGAAATTACTTATATACATACTTACATACATACATACATATATACATACATATATTGTGGAATAATAGAGATGGGTGAGGAGGAATCCACTGTAGCTCCTGAACATACTTGGTGGTATCTATTTTATGAATAACTATTTGGTGTATTCTGCCTATAGACAAAAGTCTTGCAGAGAGATTGTTCAATGAAACAGGAAGTTAGACCAATAGTAAACTCCTATAAAGTAACTATCTTTAAAGCAAAGTTTGGCATGTGATTTCCTTCCTTCCTTCCTTCCTTCCTTCCTTCCTTCCTTCCTTCCTTCCTTCCTTCCTTCCTTCCCTCCCTCCCTCCCTCCCTCCCTCCCTCCCTCCCTCCCTCCCTCTTGACTAGGTCACAAGACTACTTGCAAGGTTGGAGAAATATTGTGGAAGTTCTGGATGTCAGACCAGTAACTGGCCAATGGACTTTCTGCAGAGAAATATAGGCAAAGGATATAGAAACATCAAAATCATAGGGTTAGAAGGGGGATTGTATCCACTCTTCTGCTCAGTGCAGGAATCCAAATTAAATCATCCATGACTGATGCTTCTCTGAGCTTGAACGAATCTAGCAAAGAGGGACTCATTACCTCCCTAAATCATTGTTTTTACCATCAAACCAGTCTTGCCATCAATACATTTTTCTTAATATTCTAGCTGAGTCTGCCTTCCTGTAACTTACGTCTGTTATTCCATGACCCACATTCTGAAATGCTATATAATAAGTTTATAGCTGCCTTTTGTCTGATGTCTCTGAAGGTATGTAATGCTATCATATCCTTTCCAGGGCTTCTCAAGGCTAAGCATTGCCAGTTTCCTTAACTTCTGCAGTTTCCTATCCCTTGATCATATTCTTTGACCCTTTTTATACCCATCTGAGTTTATCTGAATTCTTTTTAAAGTATGACGTCCCCTACTTGAGGTGCGGTCTAACCAATGGAGAATAATGGTGATTTAGAGATTATACTGCTATTGAAGATATGATTTTGGGTAATAATGATGCTGCTGTAAAAAACCTGGGAGGCTTGGAATCACGTACCACGGTTTTAAAAAAGAGATCATTAGATAAGGCTCTGGGAAGGGGCCTGTCTTCCATAGCTACAAGTCTTAATCCTGGATATTTGCATGTTCAGACTATGCCCAGGAAGAATAATTATTATGCGAATCTCCTCTTAGAGGTGAAATTATCTGTCACCTGCAGAGTAGCTAAATGTTGTGTTGGTGCAATGAAAACAAAACAACAGCAGATGCGAGTCTGAGCACTGCTGTATGTCCTTTTTAATTATGTTTTTAGGTAATTTACCGACTGTTGATCAAAATAAAGATTGCAGGTTCAGGCTAAGGATTATTTTGAATTGCCTTAACTGTGGCAGTTCTCCCTCTGAAATATAAAGCCAAGGGTATCCAGTAATCTTCCGTAATTCTCAGGTAGAATGGGCTCTCTTTGTCCTACTTATCTCTTTATATACACTTGGACAACAGGAAGAACACTGAAGGCACAGGGACATTTCCTACTGCAGGGTTTTCAAATTTTTTCAAGCTGCAGAACCGGTTATTTATAAAAGAAATTCTTAGAAGCCCTGACCAAGAGCCCAAATTCTCGTGATAAAAAAATGGCTTATGTTTGAGGGAGCTTGTTTTCTGTTTGTTCGTCTGCTCTTAGACTCTGATGGATCCACGTCAGATCCTTGTGGAACACTATGATTTGACGGGACACCTTTGCAATGCCCTGTCCTCCTGCATCTTTCCCTTCCTTTCCTCCCATGTGTTGCTTCCCATATAGGAGCAGTTCTGTTTGCCCTGTTGAGAATCACCACTACCAACCATGGAAACTGGACTCATGAGATAGATCAGTGTTTCTCAACCTCAGCAACTTTAAGATGTGCGGACTTCAACTCCCAGAATTCCCCAGCCAGCATAGCTGGCTGGGGGAATTCTGGGAGTTGAAGTCCGCACATCTTAAAGTTGCTGAGGTTGAGAAGCACTGAGATATTTCAGCTCACATTGCCTAAAGGACTGTAACAGAACTATATTATTTCAACCCACGTGTGGAATTAATGGATTTATTGCCCTCTCTTTTAATTGCATTGTGTTATTAAAATACATTTGTTTAATTTTGTCCTTTGGATTTTGTTGCCATTATTCTTATTTCAAGAAGATGTCTCACAAGGTGGTGGTTGTGGGGAAAAATGGAAGGGATTCTGTGAAATTCCCTCCAATTCTGTGTAAAAAAAAAAGGCACAGAAAATACCAAGTTTAAATCAGATCAAGTTTTCTGATCAGTGAGTGCCCTCTAGTGATGACAAATAATTAAATCCAGTTCTGTAAACTTAAAAAAACCCCTTAATATCTTTATGCTGTATTTTTAAAAAATCTTCTTTCAGAAACAGATTTCCTGGACCTGTATCAATATAAATTCTGATTTTGTTTCTGCAGCATGGCTGGCTAGGGAGTTCTGGGAGTTGAAGTCCACACATCTTAAAGTTGCCAAGGTTGAGAAACATTGCTGTAAGCCATTCCCCTGGGCTGGATTGACACCTGAAACCATAAACCATGTGATATGTGAATGCTGCAGGCTCTTTCTGTGGGGTCATCATCACCAGTTCCTGCCTGGAAAGCTGCTCCTGGCATTCCAGGCCAGGCACAGTGGTCCAACTAAAGGGGAAGACTTCTAGGTGCCAGTCAAAATGGTGTTATTGTTGGCCTGAATGTTTTGGAAATACTCTTTTACTGAGGACTCTCTAAAAACAAAATTAAAAACACACTAAAAGGAATGTGGCAGCTTAGAAATATGTACTAAATGTGTGTATATTATATTCATGCTCTTAAAAAAGACCAGATACTAAAACTTTATTTGAAATGAATGATTGAATTGGAAAGTAGATCCATGAAGGAAGAGTGAGTGATCAAGAGAACGGGGAAGACTGAGAAAGTCACAGTTGGCTGGACTTGACGTGATCCTCAAAAAGGAGTGAAAAGCTTAAGGAAGAAAAGGCAATGTAAGAAATAGTGTAAGGACTTGCAAGCAAGTTTGGAAGCCTACAATGAATGAAAAAATATACAGCAATGGGGCTGGTGTAAACTAGTTTTAGTTTTTTACCTCCTTTTAATTCATGCCTTTAATTTATTTGGTGCATTATTTCTTACTCTTTTTCTGCCCTCTGCATAATATTTTCCCTGAAAGAGAATTGTATGATCCATGTAGCTATGTTTGTGTGGATGTAAATTAAAATTTAATAAATCTACCATTCACTCTAAAAAGGAAGACATGTTTTTATTTGATTCTCTGTCATTTGTGTTGTGTCCACCAGCTATGCATTCCACCCTGTCAGACTTCATAATCTTCTCTGATGATGCCACTCCAGCACCTTTTACACACAAGAACTGTTCCTACGCCTTGACGCTACGCCTGCTATCCCCATTGACTTTTGACTCAACTGCTGCTCCAAAGGAAATGCTTTAAGAGAGTTTACAATATTTTCTCAGGAGCTGAAGTACAGGAGCGTGTGCTGACTTTTGGGGAAGAAATGGTGAACTGAAGATGGCTCTGCGAAAAGTGGAGCTGATGACTGCAGTGGAATGAAGATTCAGCGAGTAAACCAGCTTTTCGTAATTCTTCTCTGGACAAGGAGAGGACTTGAGATTGCCCACAAGTGCTCCATACAGTTACTCCTCACAAAGAGACCACAAGACAGCAGTCTCTGGCAGGTTTAGAGCTCTGGGAGACGAGGGAATAGCCATCTTGCTCAAACCACAGTTGGTGCTTTTCAAATGACACCGGGTTCACATACTTCCTTTTCTAATCACTTTTGCATATTGCTTGTTAACTGCTTTTCAGCTACTAGGAACCTTTGGATCAACACATTTTAGAGGACTGGGTGAATTTCCTTCAATTCTTATTGAAAGAAGTTTTAAATATAAGTTTAAGGACTTAAAAAAATTATTTTGGAATAAACAGCAAAAGGGTGATTAAAACTTTGATTTTGGGAAGATACAAATGGACTAAGGATCCAGATGGATTTGAAATAAGATTTTGGAATTAACTATAAGAATCCTTCCCATGGGAAAATGCTTTTATTTTGAATTCTCTTTTAAAAAAAGACATGATAGGATGAGACTTTGAAGGTTGGACACTAGAGGGAACCAGAAGGAGCTAAAGATTACAATTAAAGGAAAAGAACACTTGAATTTGACTAATACAAAATGAAGCAAAATATTTTAACACTGGGCATTTTGAAGGAACTTTTTGAACAATGGACCCAGAAGTTAATTTTAAGAGTGTCTGCCTGTATCGATAGACTGTATTTCAAAGATGCTATGAAAAAGGAACAAGTTTTACCTGACAAGATTGAGACTGATCTGAAACTGGATTTAAAAATGACAGGCTACAAGAATGATATGGGAAAAGATGCTGCATTAGACATACAAAAGAAACTGACTAATATCTTAATAATTAAAAGGGATGTATAAATAACAAACCAAGAGAATGACCTGGATAATTTTGCTATATTGGATTTATAAAAGAGACTTGTTAAAGCTTTGAAGAATTTTGTGAGAAGGGACAAAGAAAAAAAATGAAAAGAAATCAAGTTCTAGGACGTTATTTGAAGGAACTAAAGATCAAGATTGTTAAAAGTAAAAGGAAGGAACCTAAAGTTGGTTTATTTGATCAGGGTTAAAATAGATATGTTATCTCTGGTAACCCTTAATGGACTTTTGCTGATCAGGACTGAATGACAAGGCTTTAAGGATTTGTTTATAGATAAGAGATGGGATATGGGAAGAAAAGATCATTTGTAGTATTTTAAGAGAAGGTGATAAGTTACTAAAATTGTTTATACTTATGATGAAGGAGGAAGTCATTTCTTTATATATTTCTTTTCTTTTTCTTTGGTATATTCTTATTTTTTCTTTTTATTCTTTTCTCTCTTTTTAGTTTGTATTAGTTTTTATCTTTTTAACTGTAACTTTGAATAAAATTACTATTTAAAAAAAGGAGCTGAAGGACAGGCAGGTTCCCATTGGCAAAAAGTCCTTCAATTCCCCTCTTCCAACTGGGATTTCCCCTTTCCTTCTAAGGGGAAGGAACTTAGTGTTTTATCAGGGGCCCTCCATTCTTTAGGAACAATTGGAGAGGTGGTGTGCCAATAGAAGAGAATATACTGTATGTGGGGCTTTACTGCTGTTCTGCACAATCAGTGGTTTTTTTTCTTCCTTGCTACAAAAGCAAACATACTGAATAGATAAGCAGAAGAGGGAGTGGGGGTAGGATGTGGGTTGAAGTGCTAATTTTTCCTTTCTACCCTCGGGCAGCTGAGTGGCCTTTCTGTGCTCCTCCTCTTTCATTCTCCCAAGCCCCAAGGAGCAGCAAATGGGGATACTAATATGATAATGTGAATCCATTGCAGAAAGAGAACAAGGATAGCAGCTGTATAGAAGTTTACTCAGAGGGTATACAGGGGGACCCCAGAGGATTCTTTAAAAGCTGTGTTTTAGCTTAAATCCGGTGGATTAGGGATTGGCAATGTGTGGTCCTCTGATGCTGCTGACTTTTACTTCCCAGCATCCCTCACCATTAGATCTGCTGGCAGGAGCCTCTAAATTATAGTTCACTGGTTCCAGAAAGTAGAGGCTAATTTTGATAGTTTTGCAAGGACAACTTCCTTGTCGCATGGTGATCTCTTTGATCAAAGTCAGATTCATGAACTAAAATGGCTAGGCATTTGCCAAGGTGCAGTTTCCAGTAGGGCCTCAAGAGCACGCCAGATTTCAGGTTCATCATCTGCACCTAGATCAACAGATTCCTCCTCATGGAGATTCAAGACCCATATTAGACTTCTTGTGGCAATGGGAAGATCACACTCTAAATGTTCATGGAGCCTGAACCCAAAGTAGGCTAGACTGGAAGTGTTTAAGGGATAAAATTGGTGCTTTATACCCATTTAATCCTTCCAAACCAAAGCCAATTCTTTTGGACATGTGCATTGTGGAGGGGTTCTAGGAGCTCCACTGCCACCTGCTTTTTACTCCCTTGGGTATCAAGTGAGCAGGTATAGCTGTACTGAGAAGGAGCCAACATTTGATAACACCACCAGTGGGCTTGAGCTAGGCCCACCAACTGAGATTCCATAAAGGAATCCCATACTGAAGACACTTCCCCCAAACCTGAGCAGTTCCTATAACCAGCAACAACTCATGCCACTTGTCTGTAACCCAGGAATTGCTCACAGCTGGCAGGAAAACCAGGTCTTAACTTCAGGCCTGCCATAGGCAGGTGGTTTCATGTCTTACTAGGATGCTGGTGGGATGTCCAAATATTAGTGTTAAAAGAGTCGGACACGACTTAATGACTCAACAACAAAATTAGCATATTTGTTTTATAGATTCTCCTATATGAATGTAATTAGTAACTATATTTCATACGTAGTCTTCAGTGGGGTTCTTTCTTCCCATAGGCTTCTAGGGCTTTCTGTGGTCTCTCTAGGATGGTTACCTCCTCCGTTCTTTTCTGAGCAACTGAGCTGCCTGCTGGAATATAAGTATCAATTATTTCCATAAGACAGATACAAGCAAATCTGGAAAGTACCATTTAATATCAATGAAGAGGGGGCCCCTGTCATACTGTGTGCTTGTAGGCCACAGATTTAATAGGTCTTTCCTCCCCAAGATTAAGTTTATACATCACACTAAGTCCTAAGTTTCCTTCATTTTGCCTTATCATGTTATGTGAACTCAGTCACTGTAATTTGTACAGTAAATCATAATTTACATCATAGCATGTGGGAACCCAGTCAGTTCTTGCTTATTCAGTAAACCACAGCTAATCAAAAAACGCTCCTTGTCATATGCAGACCCAGTCAGAACTTATTCATTTGATCTGTGCTTGAAACATGATGTAGCAAAGTGGCAAGTTTATGGCCTGCAAAATCCCTTTAAATCCCACTCATTTGGAGGGTCTCAGGCAAGCTGTTTGTTCTGATCTGCAGTACAGAGGAAATAATTATTGATCAGCCAGCTAATTTGTCCAAAGGGTTCTTGAGAAAAAATGTGTTAGAAACTGATTTTTATTTTTGTGTTTTGAGGAATGTATGGCATTAGCAAAAACAGGGATGGATGAACCTCGTGAAGACATACCATTTGCTGGTGGTGTGATCTATCCCCTCCGTTCAGCTAAAAATACCAACCCTCCCGTGGCTTAGCGACTCCTCATCCATTATTCACACCCCTCCTTTCCATCCCTCCTCCCACATCAGCTCCTCACTGTCCCCACGATGTTGCGGGAAGCGGTAGATCAGGGGGCTTGCGGTAGTTCGGTCCCCCCCTCGCCTTTTCTCCTCACCCGGAAAGCCACGCGCTCATCTTCACATTGTCAGCAGGAGGAGCTGCGAGGTAAGCCGCGAGACGGAGGTGGGTCTTCTTCGCGGGGATGGGAAGCCGTTGACCTCCGCCAATTTCAGCCTGGGATGGGCTTCTTGAAATGCTTGGGACCGAGGAACCAAATCGCCAGCGAACTGCGTCCTCCGGCGGGGCTGCAGGAGAGCTACTGCGCGGGGTTTGCCGGACGCCATGCAGAGGCCGCCGCCGCCGCCGCCGCTGCTGTTACTACAGGTTACCTGAACTGACCCTGCAGAATTGCAGCCTGCTGCCTGACAGATCTGCTGGCTACCTCCAACTCTCGCCCCCCGCCCCCAAAGGACGAAAGCAATAGCAGCCAGCGGCAGAAGGGGTGAGTGGACGGCAGCCCCCTCTGCCAGCGGAGAGGGTTTTGTTTGAAGCGTGCTTCCCGGGACCACCGGGGTGGGTGGGGGCGAGAAGCCTCTGGGAAGCTCCCCGTTGAGTACCGAAGGCTGTCAAATGAATGGCGCTGGGTTGCCTTCACGAGATCGGGGGCGTTTCTGGGGCGCGCGGATTTCCTGCATCCCCCCTGTCAGGGAGAGGCTGTTGCTCCCAAATCGGGGAAGCTGCAGCGAGTGGTTTGGATGCACCCAGAATTCAGGAAAGGTGGCGCGATAAACCCCACGACGAAGTCTCTCCTTTGCTTTTCGGGAAGGTGATCGGGGTTCCTGAAGCCATTTCCGCCCACGCACCCACCCGATCTTCCCCTGCTAGAACTTCAAAGCCGCTAGACAACAATATGGGGGGGGGGGTGAGAGAAAAGAAAGGTGGGGTTCTTTCCCCGCGGATCTTAGCGAGGTTGTTTTTTCCGTAAAATCCACCTGATTCTTCTGCCTGTCCTCTGTAATTGTCTACTTCTGTTGCAGATTCTGGAGGGAGCCAGGCATGGTGGATCCGGCGGCGGATCCCGGCAGGGGAACATGCCCCGATCCAGAGGGTGCCGCTGGGGAAGAAGAGGCTGCGGCAGCCGCTACCTCCGCGACGACCGAGGCTGCGGTTCAGCCGCCCGCGCCCCCTCCGGCAGCGGCGCCTCCTCCTCCAGTCGGAGACCCGGAGAAAGCTCGCGAGCAGTCGCCGATGCTGCACCTGGATCTGTACAACTTCGACTGCCCAGAAGCCGAGGGCAGCCGCTATGTGCTCACCAGCCCCCGCTCCCTCGAAGCCTGCGCTCGGTGCGCCGTCAAGCCGGTGGAGCTGCTGCCCCGGCCGCTCAGCGAGCTGGTCAAGGAGGCCCCCGGCAGGTCTATGCGCGTGGCAGCCGGCCTCTATGAGGCCTACGAGACGGATCGGCAGAGGAAGCTGCAGCAGTGCCGCGAGGAGAGGGAGTGGATAATCCGGGAGGAGAAGCGAAGGCTCTTCGCGCCTGTCGCGACCGGCAGCCTGCCTTCCTCCCCGTGCTCCAGGACGGCCTTCAGAAGCACTCTGGCCAATGGGAGCTGCCCTCCTGCGGGCAAGCCAAGAGCCGCGGGGCCCTCTCCTCCTCCCCCCCTCAGTGGCCCCAAGACCAAGAAGAGCCACTCCCTGGATTCCCTGCAAAAGAGGAGAGAGGGTTTCTCCACCAAGACCTCCTCCGACTCAGGGGCCTCGTCTTCCTACAGTGGAGACAGTGCCAGGGACAAATGGCCCCAGGGGCTGCCTAGGACTAAGACCGTGGCCACCATGACCTCCCTGGTGGGTCGGAGTTTCAGCCTGAGTGACCTGAGCCACTCCCCACAGACCACCAAGAAAGTGGAGAGGATTGTCAAGGAAGTGAAGCAGAAGAAAGGCTTCAAGGAGGTGTCGGAGAGAGACCGGAAGATCGCGGCCCTGATGATAGCGAAGCACCAAGAAGACAGCCTGTGGAAGGAGCAGCGGTACAGTGCCCACCTCCAGTGGGATGTGCAGAGGAGGCTGGCAGAGCAGAGGAGGGAGCAGGAGGAGCGAGAAAAGCAGCGGGCTTTGCTGCAGGGCCACAGGATGTGGGAATCTCGGCTGGAGAAGCGACGCGGCAGGCTGACCCACACACGGGAGGAGGCTGTCCAGATGAGGCAAAGGCAGAGCTTGATGGAGGATGAGAAGTGGCGGGAGCATGTGGAGAAGCAGGAGCAAATGAAGAGGGAGAGGCTGGAGAAGGCTGCTCTGGAGGACAAGAAGAGGAAGCGCCACCAAGAGCACAACCTGAAGGCTCAGGAAGAAGGCAAGAAAGAAGCCAGGGAGCGAGAGGTGCAGCTACTGCAAGAGAAGCTTACCTTGGCTGCCCAGAAGAAGCTTATGAAGGAACAGCTTCTGCAGAGAGAGAAGAAGCTGCTCAATCAAGCTGAGAAACAGAAACATGAGGCCATTCTCAAGGGCCTGGCTAGGCAGGAGGCCGCAGGGAAGGCAGTGCTGAGGGCATCCATGGAAGGGAACCTGAGCAAGGCTCAAGAGAACTATCAGCAGGTCATTGAGAAGAGGAACCAGGAACTGAGAGAGAGAGCCAAGCGGGAAGACATGCAGATCCAGAGGGCCAAGCTGGCAGCAGAGCGCAAAGAGCGGGAACAGAAGGAGCACTTAAGGGCCTTAGCCCAAGCTTCGGAGAGGAAGCTCCAACATGCTGCTCAGGTGGCTGAGGAAGTTGTCCAGCAGAAAGCTCGTAAGGTGGTGCAGAGCCGTCTGGAGAAGGAGAAGGTGCAGAAAGTAAACAAGAGGAAAGTCGAGGAGTGTGAAGATATCCGCCGGAGGGAGATCCTATTGTCTATTGAGAAAAAGCTGGAGCGAAGTGAACAGATTTGTAAGGAGAAAAAAAGTGTCTTGGAAAATGCAAGGTCTGTGGCTCGAGCATCATTCCATGTGCGGGAAAGAGTCCGGGAAGAGATGAACATGCGCACCTTTGACAAGATGGCCTTGGAGGCAGAACTGCAGGCCAGCCTGGCTAAAAAATGAATGTTCTTTTCTATTTGGGATTCAGTGGGTAGCATGTTTTGCTGCCTGTTGTCAGAACTGGGAGATTTTTAAAAAATCTTTATTATTTTGTGGAGCACAAAAACTCTGGCATATACTTCATAGACCTTTTTCAAATGTTCTTGTTATACATATTCAGAAAACTATTTCAACCATCCATGGAAAGAAGAGATGTATTCCTTCCTCTGTTGAATAAAATACTGTTTTCCTGGAATAAAACCAAGACACATACATTTTATATAATAAGAACAACTATTCCCTCCCCCTACCCAGGGGCAATTTCAGTTCCCTCATATTCAAATGAAGTATTATCATATTGATATATCTGAGTCTTAATTTGAATGTCACTCACTTTGGATCAGACTGCAGTGGAACTTTGGGTCTCTTATAATATGTATCCATATTTGAGAAGAGTTTATTCTGTATGTCTGGCCCATGTGGTGCACTTTATTTATCCTTGCTGTTGGGAACTCTAGGCCTTGTAACTTTTTTAAAACAAAACTGAAATTCTGATTCGTGAAAGGAAAGCATGTTGAAAAACTTGTTCCAATAAAATTGCAAACATGTAGGAAGTTGTCATTTATACAGTCCCTTTCATTAACTATTTATTATTTATTTATGTAATAATCCAGTTTATATGGCCATCCATCTCTCCAAAGAAACTCTGGGTGGCAAGCAAAAGAAAAACAAAGCCTTCCGTTTAAACCAAATGAAAACAAAATGAGTCGAGGTCCAATTAAATCTCCATAATCACGAATCGCATGGGCCTGTGCTCGAGCTCACATAACTAACATCCTGGCCTCAATGCCTGGGAGAAGACCCAGGTCTTCATGGTCTATTTGCAGATGATTGCGTTTCACTGTTACTTTTTGCAAGATTCATAATGGAAAGAGTAAGCCTTAGGTATACTGTTACCAGTACTGATCTGTTCAAATAATTGTCCCAAATATACTGGGTCAACTTGAAAACATCATCATCTTGTGGCATTCAAATGTGTCCCAGGTATAGTGTACTTGCATAATAAAAGGCCACTATTTTTGGATAGAAAACAAAAAGTATAACACTGCAGAGAAAGGTCTATGGACAGCCTATAGATTAATAATACACTTTCATCAGCTCAACTACTGTATAGTTTAAGTAACTGTATGTCGATGTCTCAATTGGTGCTAATAAGAAAATATACAAACTTGTCTTGGAATCAATATGTTTTGTAATATCCCTGTTCAACAGGCAAGCACATTTTTATTTAGTTGCGGAGTCTCTTAATGAAGTGTGACCCCCTGAGAATTCTTCTATGCAGAAACAAATTTTCACATTTATTCTCTGCTTAGCTGTTAAAATCAAAGCATCTCACTTTGCAAGTGGTGTCTTATAAATCTGTGGTTCAGAAGATGTTTGCTTTCAAAGCTCCAGGCAGATCCTATTTTTAAGCAAGGCAATCATTTAGGCAGCAGATGCTGAAAGTGAGGTGAGAATGGAGTAGCACTGAAGTATTAGAAAACAGGGCTGGGTACATTATGTAGAAGCAGGAGATGCCAATGTGGAAGTAATCTTCAACTCCCAGCCCTGTTGGCATCTATACATGGATAATGTGATCTTGTCCTGGATTTAAAAACATGTATCATGGTTTGGTATTAAAAATGGCTATTATGAAAAGGATAATGTCGCAAGCAAAATAATATCCCTTTAAAATTTGGCAGATGTATCAAAAGCTTTTACCCTTCTGTTTTCATACAAAGATCTAAGCAGACAGAATTTTCTGGCTCATGAGGCTATGTGCAAGATACCTTTTGTAAAAAGGAGGCCCCTTGAAAGGTATCTCTGAAATATTTTTATTTTGTTGTTGTTGTTTAAAGCAGGGTTCCTTAACCTCAGCAACTTTAAGACGGGTGGACTTCAACTCCCAGAATTCCCCAGCCAGCCATGCTGGCTGGGGAATTCTGGGAGTTGAAGTCCACCCGTCTTAAAGTTGCTGAGGTGGAGAAACCCTGCTTCAAAGGATATGATAATAGTAATATGGCATTTGATAGTATCCATTCAAAATTGGGGAGTTTTCAGAATGTGTAAACTTGCAAATTGCTGAGGGTATTCAAATAAAAAATAATTATTATTATGGATTTGGAAGGGGCCATTAAGGCCACTGACTCCAACAGACTACTCAGTCAAGACAATCCATGCAGGAATCCAAATTAAAGCATCTACAACAGGTGAACTTGAGTGAGTTCTGGAGGAAATTTCCTAGCAGCTTTAACTACTTCTCTAGGTAATTGGTTTCACTGCTGAAAGTTTGTCTGAAGTGACTTTGTAGGTGTTTTATTAAAGGCTCTTTTTCCAAAATTCAAGGAATGTGCTTTTTTATACCAAGGTCATGCTACTCTTAAAAATGCAGCTGCATTTTTTTTTTTTATGTGTATAATATGACTATAATGTGAACAATGCTAGCTGTCCAAATATCAGTAAAAGTGGATACATTTTACTGGTTTTAAATTCCTTTGGACCCAAAGTGCATGTTGCCTGTTGGAAACTGTATTCTGATGCAGGAGCAAGTTATTCAATAATTGAAAAAGAATCGTGTAAACTATGTTGACTAACATAACTTTAATTCAATTTAAATGTTAAGTCAAACTTAAATTTTATTCTCACTCATCTTTTGGAGTGTGGTCCTTAAGCATGCCGTTAAAGACCAAGAGCAGCATCAGACTGAAAAAAAAGTTCTTAGAACATGGCATTTTAGCTGGTCAGAATGGCATGAGTTCAGTGGGATGCATTCTTGCATATATATAAGTAGGATTTAGTGGGACACTTGAAGTGAGACTTGTACAAGTCTATATCTCCACCTCCTATTGTCCAGATATGTTGACCTCATTTTCCAAAATACCTAGTCAGTGTGAGAAATGCCATGATAGTTGGGAATTATTAGAGCTGAAGTCTAACATACCTGGAGGGCACCAAGCTACAAAAAATCAGCATTATTTTATGGAAGAAATTCAGTGGTGTGCAGGCAGAAGTGCATTCACGGGATGGCTCCATCCATGGGGAGAGTTCATTGGCTTCCCCCATGTGCTTTTTCATCCTTTTTAAAACTGCAGTCTTGGGTGGAGGATCAAAGGGAGTTTTTGTATGTTTGTTTTTAATGATTAAAATAAACCAAATGTAACAAAAAAATCAAAATAAAAAGGCAAAACAGATCTATATGATATCCATTCAGTAGCAATATAAAATTAATTTGGTTCTGAAGCAACTCATTCAATCTAGACCATATAGAAACATAGCATCTTCTCATTGTTAGAATAAAAAGAAAAATAGATAACAGATTCATATTCTGCATCCATTCTTTAATAACATGAGGATAAGTTTATTTCCATTTATAATAAGATTATCTTTTTTTGTGGAGCCTCAGGCTTGAAAGAGCCAACATTCTCCATTTGCAGGACTGCCTACTCCCTTGTGGATCTGCCCATCCTACGCAGTCCAACAGGAAGGGCAGACTCCAGGTCCCCTCACTGAGATGATGCCACGTTAGGAGTCTTCAGAGGCAAGCCTTCTTGGTGGTGGCCCCTGCTTTTGGGGCAACCTGCCCCCTGATATATGGTTGCCCTTGATCCTGCAGGCCTTTAGAAAGGCAGTCAAGACCTGGCTCTTTTCGCAGGCCATGGGGTCTGGATGAGTGAAGTCCCAGATGGTTGAGCTGCAGCATATTTTAATCTGGTTGCCATTTTATTGTTTACTTTATTAGTTGTCTTTTAATGGATTGTGTTGTTTTTGCATGGGTTGGGTTTATGGTGATTTTTCATTGATACTAAATGGATATTATATATTTGTTTGTTTGTTTGTTTTTATTAGTTTTTTTTTTGTTATGTAATCATCTGGAGGACCGTAAAGTGCCTATTTTAGTGTTAAATACCAATTTTGTATCAACCGCCCCCCCCCCCCCATGGCGTTGATACTGGCAGAATGTAACATGATAAGTAAATTACTCATCCTAGCTGATGTGACCTCCCCCACAGAGACTTCTAAATGGAGCATCCAGATTATTTCAATTCTCTTATTTTGCCATCTGCTTTGTGCAGCTATGCAGGACAATGAATGCTTAAAGATTTACTGTATTGAGCCTTTTATCTTTCCTTTCCCTGCAATTTCAGGATATCCCTTATTATTTAGTCACTTTGTTTGAGTTGTGTGGCCATATTTTTTTTAAAAAAACCCATATTTTAGGACTATAGTATAACATTACATTTACATCTTTAACTATTATTGTTCTTTCCAAAATTGTATTAACTTACGTTATAATGTGAAACCCAAATCAAGTTCTGGATGAGTAAGAACAATTTATATGAGTTAAAGGGCTCCCAAATTTCTTACAATGCCAACACAAAAAATCTGATGTCCAAACTTTTTTTAAAACACACAGAGACAGAGACAGAGACAGAGACAGACACAGACACAGACACAGACACAGACACAGACACAGACATATATATAGTGTTTATCCTGCAGTATGAAAAGCATGCTGTACCAGGCAAGACCTTTAGGTGATAAATCCATCCAGTTCCTCTCCTGAAACTAATAATCTCAAAGGCTACCTTTAATTTTTTAAAAAGGATACCTATTGCTGTATGGGCTGTATCATTTGTTCATTTAAACTGACACATCTTTCACCCAAAAAACTAAAAGGCAGCATTCACTAACAGGAAAAAAAAGGCCCACTTATTAATGATGTTTTTTTACTTGCTTCATTTTGAGTTTCTTGTATCTGCATAGAGCTTTTGCCTTAGGTTTCATATATCTTGTGCATATATTTATTACCACAGCAGCAGCAAACGTCCTTTATGAATACAAATAAAGGATGTCCTGCAGTTGCGGAGAAAGGAAAGATAAAAGACTCAATATAGTCACTCTTCACACATTCATTGTCCTGTGTAGCTGCACAAAGCAGGTGGCGAAATGAGAGTAGGGAAATAATCTGGATGCTCCATTTAGACATCTCTGGGGGGCAAACACACATCAGCTAGGATGTTTAATTTATTAATCATGTTACATTCTGCCATCATCAAATCCATTGGTGGAGGGGGGCAGTTTATACAAAATTGATACTTAACACTAAAATAGGGGTTGGAGCTATATGGTCCTTCAGACATTGCTGACCTCTGATTCCCAGCATCCCTCATTATCAGAAGCTTCTGAAGGAACATGAGTCCCTCCTATCTCCCATACCCTGCCAGTACTTGCAACAACAGTTAATCTGGCATTTTGCGGGGGGGGGGGGGGTTTGTACCAGAACAGCAATTTAGTAGAAGTAACTAAAAAGGTCTCTCGTTATACTTGCTAGAGTATCAATGCATTGAACTGCAATAGGCATGCTATCCTGCTTTCCCATGGTGCCTGTTCCCATCAAGAACAGTAAGGGAGTTATAGATCTAGTTCAGAGGCCCAAGGGCTATTAGAACACAGTCAAAGGCTTAGCCATTCTCATTAACATTATACTTGAGCATACACACAAAAAATGTTTTCTTTCTGATAAACAGAACATACTGACCCAAAGAAGACACTGGGAGTTTCACTTCCCATCTAGGTAGCCGCTGTCAATATGTTATTAGAAAGATGAAGCATAGGAGCACAGGTAAATTCTAAATAAACAAGTGAGCAGAAAGGCAAAAAGATGTGGAATAAAATGTGAAAATTATCTTTAGCTGGATGAAATGTACTGTAGGTTATAATGTGCTTCCAGAAGACAATATCTGTAACTTTTTTTGTTTTTGGTGTTCTCTGAGCTTGGTTGTTTGCTTGCAGACATTACATTACCCAACTAGGTAATGTCATCAGTGCAAGTGAGTGTGGGGTTTACTGCCTGTTTATATGCAGTAGCTTGTCCTGCCAGTTTTGATGGGGGTGTGGTATGTCAGAAAAAACACAATGTTAACTTAACACAATGGGTATGGATTATTTAAGAAAGCTGAGTGGCAAAGGAAGAAGAGATAAGGTCAACAGTGAAGTATTATGTATTGAATACACAAGTGAGTAACCAGTAAAAAAATAAGTAAATTGAGGGGGTTTTGTCATATAGAAAGAATTAATTAGGGTCAAATTACAAAACAAGAAAAGGAAGGAAGAGTTAATGGGCCAAGAGGAACAAGAAGACCAAGAACATCATGCCCTGAAGGAACTGATGAGTTCTTCAAAGGGTGGAGAAGTTTAAAGAACAAGTGGTGCCTAGAGATGGTGGAAGCAAGGATGGGTTGTAAGCCAAGAAAGGTATGGGGAGATACAGTGCATGGATGGTGTAAACTAGAATTAATTGTATTTCTTTTTCTTACCTCATGCCTTTCATTTCTTTGGCTTACTATTTCTGACTTCTTTCCTGTATTTGCATAATGTGGCTTATTGCATAAGGGGATAGTGTGATATAGCTGCTTGAATATCTCCAAAAAAAGAAATATTAGAAGAAAAAAACCTGACTCAACTACCTTATCTTCAGCTAATTAAGACAGTTCTGTTGTTTCAAATGTAGATTCAAGTAAATATATAATTGTCTTTGAACTCTAAATTTCTTCTTGGACAGAGAAAAAGAAATATTTCCATGTGTTAGCTTTTACTTGTATAAATATGTTATCAGTTTACACTACTGCCTACTTTTTCAGGTGTGTGTGTGTTTGAATCTATTAATGTTTAATTAAGTAAACATCCCAGGAAGTTTACTTTATTAAATAAATACGTTTTGAGTATAAGGCAAGTTGATTATTCCAATTTTTTCTCAAACTTTTGGGACTCCCAAATGAAAGTTTGGGGACATTTTGAATAAGTCTTATACTCAGAACATGTTTATTTAATAAGGTAAGCTTCCTGAAAGAATGGAAAGAAGGAAAAATAATGTCAAAATAGGAATTTAGATTAGCCATCTTTTGAATCAATATACAAAATTCTTGTTGAATACCGATGTGCTTAAGGATATATAATGTTGTTGTATGGACCATCTGGTTTTCCCATACAGCACCCTCAAAATTAAAATGTCCTGTTTGGACTGTAATGTCTCCGGGGTAGGCTGTCATCAAAAGATATAATGACAAAATCAGTAAGATTTGAGGGTAACAGGCAAGTTTTTTGGGGTGGGAAAATCCTTTAAGCGATATGACTAAAGGTACAGAAAAGCTTGCCGCATTTGCAGTTTAATCACAAAACAAATTTTCTTTGAGCTTTGTTTCTGACAGATAATAAAGTCTTGGACTACCACATGTTGAGAGGCTAAACTCTCCCTATTTGATAGGAAGGGAGGGATATTCTCATAGTTTCTGGCTTAATCATTGTTTCTGGAAGCTATTTATACTAAATATTCATATGCATAATTGGGGAAGTAACATGTTTAAGTGCATTTTTTTGTTGTTGTTTTCAACAATTTTAACCAATTTGATGCCCATATACACTATTTTTGGCAGGGAAGTGTCTTTGTCATTATGCCTTGAGGGATAATGCTTCAGATAGGAAAAAGACCATGGTTAAAAACCAAACAGTAAGTCTGTCTCTTCTTGGTAAGTGAAGAATCACAGATAATTCTTTTGAGATTAGCACAGATGAGGGCTACTTTCGGGTGATTTTTTAAATGTGCAATGTATATGATTTGCTAAAGCTATTTCATGGGCCATCCTAACATCTTACTTTAGTCATTAATGTTTTATTTGCCTTTCCCAAAATGTGAAAGTTCAGTGGTGCTTTGCTTCCATCTGTTTGGGGGAGTGGGGATTAGTATCGGCAATGATACTAATATTTCCTCCCTCTGTCCCTGTTAACAGTAGGTAGGCAGGTATTTTATACACCTGTGAATACATCTTTTTTTGCCAGAAAAATTAAACACCAGAATTTTAGCATTTTGAAACATTACAATTCTGCCTGAATGGGTTTCTTTTTCACTGCTTTCCATAGGAGGGAGTTTTAATTTTTAAATTGTCATGAGGACAAGGCACTACATATTGTCATTATAGAGGTTATAATATGGTACAATTTGGTGCCAAATCATAGCATGCCAGATCCTGTGTATGAACCCCACATGTGCAGGCCATAATTCAGATGAATGAAATTATTACTATCTGGACTTATGCCACTTATAGCATAAGACTATTGGCAATGGAAACAGAAATAACAGGAATGTTTGCATATAAATAAAATACCAGTGTAGTCTTCTCAATGCATGAGCATTTGAGTGCTAACATTTATTCCCTAAAACTCTAAAGATTCCCTGAGAGGAACATGCTGGCTTTGGATACAAAAACAAAAAGGAGATGAGGATGAGAAAGCATGCAGCATGTCAACATCTGTTTAAAGAAGTGGCATCTTTTCCTAGGCTTCATAGTAGTTCATCATACCAGGAAAATACGTATCTGAGCTAAGGAGATGCCAACAGCGTGTGACAAGGTACTTTAGAGCGGGCATGGGTGCTTTGTTGATTCCTTCTAATCTCAACCATGTTTTCTTGAGATTGTGCAGTGTGGTGTGTTTGCCCACACAATCCAAAGCACTTTTGGGGGTTAGGATCTGAAGCACAGGACATGCCTAATTCCTGACCTTAAAACTTCAGACACAAACACTTGTCTGTCCAAACAAATGGAATGCCAGAACTGAGCACTTTAAGCAGGAAAGCATAAGAAAGCAGTTCTTATGTTCTACGGCACAAGTGTAACCCTTGCATGGGTATCTGCTCCACCCTTTTGCAACCTGCAAAGATCATGACAGAGTGACTTTGCTCTAATATCTTTTGGCTGTAAGAAAGGGGACCAAGGCAGGTTGAAAGAAGAAGAAATGGTTGAGAAGGTATGATGGGTAGAAGAGGCAGAGGGCTAAAAAGATGTGGGGAGTTTGAGAATAGAAAGCCAAGGGGCAAAAATCTTTGTATGAGCTGTGAAGAAGATTATTACAGCTTCAAGTGGTCTCTGAGACAGAGCACTTTGAGCAACATTTCCAAGGGGAGAGGGATATGCTGAATGTCAAAGGAGAGGCTGCATTTCATTTACTAATTAAACTGATCAACCCAAACTTTAGTTTTAGTCCTGAGTGTATATTTGTAATCTAATACAGTATAACATGGAACGATTATACATTACTTAAAGCAAATGTTGAGTTGGTCCAAAGCTGGGTTCAAGGAAAGGCAGTGGGCTAATTATTTATGTCCTCTGTTCCAGTAAGTCAGGGTTTACACCACCCTTACTTCTTACAACCCCCTGCTTGTATCCAGTAGTGCAGGTGTGTGATGGATACCTCCTCAAATAGCAATAGGAAAAGAAATA
Source organism: Liasis olivaceus (assembly GCA_030867105.1). NCBI lineage: Eukaryota > Metazoa > Chordata > Lepidosauria > Squamata > Pythonidae > Liasis > Liasis olivaceus. The sequence continues at coordinate 66,478,324 of CM061349.1, forward strand.
CATCTTCCTGAAGCAGAAGTAAACATGCTGCCATCACATTTAATGTCCATTCTGGAGGAGGTGGGTAGGGAAAGGGGTGAACAAAGAGCAAATGCTGCTGTTCTGTCCTGCTTCAATTTATTGCCCCTTGGGGTCTCACAAAGGCTTCTGAGAGCAGCTGTTCTGCGCCACTTTCAGATTGTCTGGCAAGGTAATGAAGAAGAACAGATGGTGCCACTGCCTGGCCTGGAGCTTCATTTAATATGGCCTTCCTCCATCTAGAGATCTCCAGATGCATTGGCTTGTAGCTGTCATCCTTCCCAGACTGGCTATGCTGGGGGTTGTGGTCCATAATACGGTTGGGTTGGGTTTAGTTGTGGGTGTGAACACAGACATGATGGTGTGCAGACCATGGTTAGCATTGTGGCTTAGCATTGTGAGTGAGCCAGACCACTAGGGCTTGTTTAAATATAGTGGTTTAAAACAAACAAAAGCTTAAACCAATATGTGGATGCAGAACATGTTCTGTATAGCATGTTTGCCTTTTGCTGTTCTGTTTTTTCCTTCTTTGGAAAAAGCCACTCCATTCCCCCAAAATAAATAGTTATATTTATATATCCAAAAGTAAATTACATTGGTATTTGATTTCAGCAGGATTTACTTTCAGACATTTATTTGTTTATGTAATAAATCAGTTGTCTAGGCCTCCCAACTCAGTGACTCTGGGTGTGTACAAGATAAGAACAGTCCATACTACACAAACAGAAAAAGGTGATAATCCAGAGATTAATATATCAACTCATGAAGTCTTCCAGCTTAGCTTTTCAAAAGCTTGATGCCTTTATAGTAAGGCTGTTGGCATTGTTGCTATGGTAACCTAAGAGTTATCCCTTTTATCCAAACGTATTCATCCAATTCTTCTTACCCGCACCCCTCCCAATCATCTTGCATTGTGTTCTAAATCAAATTCACTCTAGCACAAAAACCCTTAATGGCTGCACAATATATGATCTTTTACTGCTATTTAATGTTCCATCACAACCTCTTTGAACACACAAGAAAAATAAGTAACTTTTTCCTTGTAAGTTAGCTGGGTAAATATAACATGGACAAAACCTGCTGGTTTGTACAGACCTGAATATTCAAAAGGTCATTTTAAAACCTTTAGGCAGCTCATGGAATTCTTCATTTGAACAATGTTGCTAATATACATGCAAGAATCTTGCCCTTAACTGGGAAAGTTAGTCTTTAAAATGTATTCTCTGGTGCTGCTATGCCATCTAACAGATGGATCAATTATTACTTTCACTCACTGATATAAAATGTAGTCACTTGCTTGTAAGCTGTTATTAAATAGTGCATGATTTATTTTTTTATAAAATGTATCCAAACGAAATAAAAAGAGAAAAATGTGATCTACTCTGTGTTTGCAGGTGTTCAGTAACAACATTTTTATTTTTATTTAAATTATATATTTTTCCATTAGACTTTATGCCCAGCCGTTTAATATGATAGCTATCCAAGTTTATACTCGAAACACTAAAAAGAAAAAGAGGTTGATGAGTTTCATGGTCAAGTTCAAACTGAAATGGACTGAACATGCAAGCAAGATGTGTTGCTTGTGACTGGAGATTGGAATGCCAAAGTGGAAAGTAGTAAGGAGGAAAATGTAGTTGGACTATATGGCCTAGGAAACAGAAATGTAGCAGAAAAATTACCGTATTTTTCTGACTATAAGACGATACTTTTTTCTAAAATCCTTACTCTAAAAATTGAAGGGCATCTTATTCAAGGAAGTCAGCCGAGAATCGCGTGGTGGCAAAACTGCCCATACTTTGTTTCTGCAGGCAGGCTTCCTCCTATTGCTAGCCTCCAATCACGAGTGAAATAGCTTGTCTCCCAAACAGACTTCCTCCAATCACGAGCCTTATGTAACTGACGTCAGCTGATGCTGAACAAACCAATTAGAGGAAGTCTGTCTGCAGAGACAAGCTATCGGCAGTTTCACTCGTGCTTGAATGTAATCAGTTATGCAAAAGAGCCCGGAAATAGAGCTGCAGAGAGACGGTTTGGACCTCCTCCCACCGAGTGTATCAGGTAAATGTTAACTAATTACTAAATAAAAATGTGTTCTGCACTATCTTTAAAATATTGATTTCTTAATTTGGGGTTGGAAAAATGGGGGTCGTCTTGTACATGGGGGCGTCTTATTGTCGGAAAAATACGGTACTTATAAGTTTATCACTCCATTTTTTTCTTCATTGTTAACACTGTCTTAACCAACATGATATATACATGGACATCATCAGATTGAGTACACAGAAATCAATTTGATTATATTATTGGTACAAGGAGGTGAAAAAGCTTGATTATTACAGGCCAGGGCTGACTATGGAACAGAACACAGACTGCTCATGTGTAAGTTCCAAGTCAAGCTAAAGCAGCAGAACAAAGCCAATCAGTTTCCACATTATGATCTTGAACATATTGCCACCATTTTCAAGATGAACATCAGAAATTGCTTTGAAGTCCTGAACCTCACTGGTAAGGAACCAGAGGAACTGTGGGATGAAATAAAAACTTAAAGTTAAGGATGAATGTGAAAAGAGACTGCCAGAGACCAAGAAACAGAAGAAACTGAACAGGATATCAGGACAAATGGTGAAAACTGCCAAGAAGGGAAGAAAAGCCAAGGCCTAGAAAGACAAAGATCTCAGGAAGGATCTTAACAAAGAATTTCAGAGAACTGTTAGAAGAGACAAGAAGCAGTATCTTAACAACATCTGTAAAGAAATCAAAGATGAAACAGACTCAGAGAAACAAGAAAGTCTTTCCAAAGATCTTCAAACTCAGAAGAAAGCTCCAACCTTGAATTGGTATGCTAAAAGATGCCAATGGACAGATAGTAATTGATTTAAAGAAGATCAAATGAAGATGGAAGGAATATACTGAAATTCTGTATAATAGAAGTGTCAACATCCAAGCTACAGTACTTAAAAGATCTTAGTTACAGAAGATTAAGTTAGATCAACGCTCCAGGCATGACCATGTTGGAAGGCTACAGGAATTGATGGAATATCTACAGAAATATGGCAAGCAATAGAATAAGAATCATAAATAGAACTTGATTTCTTCTCCAGTTTAGGCTACCCAACCAGATGATTTAGAAAGATGCTTTCATCATTTCACAAGTACATGTGGAATCCTTGGAGATGCCTCTTCTCTTTTACCATCTATCTCTTTCTTTGTAATCACTCACTTTCCTATTTACTCTGTCTCTCAGGTGTAATGGGATTAGTTATCTACAGTTCTGTTTTCTGTATAATTCTGTGTTCTTCATGGTCTTGAATGGATCTTTGCAAGAGTCTCATCTGTTACAGTTCCTTTCCTTTCATTCTTGATCTAAGTGAAAAAAATCATACCTAAAGTTTATTTTAACTTTGAGCTACATTTAAACTAGCAAAACTCTTCTTCAGTTCTGACAGTTCTGTGCCTAAATCTGACCACCATGTCCCAGTAGAGATAGCTTTAGTTGACAGATCTCAAAGATATTTTGAATTTTCATCTCATGCTTTGTTCCTGCCCATTGTGTCTCTCTACTTTTCCATTTGAAGTTGCACACAGTACTGTCTACTCCCTGTGGCAGGAACATAGCCAAGGTACTTGAGCAAGCACAATAGAACAGTGCTTCATGACTGTTAATTTTGCCCAACTTTAATTCCTGGTCCCGAGGGCAGCTTCATTTCTTTTCTACCAGTTTTTCTCTAACAGTGACTAAGGCAGCCAGGTGGTTCTTCATGTCTTAAAAGGTTGCTTCTAACATTCATGCAATGTGTTTACACAACCAACTGTTTAGAGGTTGCTGAACTTGAAGTCCCAGCAGCCCCTGCCAATGTTGTCCATAAGGGAGTCTAGGGTAGTATTTCAGTAAGATTCGGAAAGCCATAGGTTACTCATTCAGGATTTAGAAGAAAACCAGTGAAAGCTCTTTTCCTCATTCTATAGAATCATGAATCTTTTCTAGTTCAGAGATTTTTGCTATATTGTGCTTGGAGGTGGTGTTCTTGGAATACGTGAATAAATGAGCTCTCTTATCAGACTTAGTGAGTCAGTTAATTAGATACATCTTTTTCATGGCTGATATGAACCCAAGTCATATTATGTATGATTAGCACACATGAGGGAACCCAACTAGTATTATCTTGCTCTCAACAGGTTTCCCAGTCTTGCTTTGTCCCACTATCCCAGACTTTTAAAAGTAGAAGCTATATTTGAACTTGTGTTTTGTAAATGTAGAGCATCAGTTTTGCTAACAAGCAATACTGTAGTATGTTCTCTATAGGTAAGGACTGATTGGAGTCAATGTGAAATAGAGACTCAACTGGGTTATATAGCTTGTCAGTGTTAGAAAATCTTCTGAAAATGGTTTCAGAGAGTTGATTAACCCACAACTCCCATAGTTTGACTTGATATATCTCTGATATCAGGATGCTGATAGGACAATTGTTGAAAATTTTGGGAAGCATAATTTGTTTATATAATATCTTCTTTTCAAAACCATGACTTTGAGTTTAGTTTTTCCAAGCGGTAATGCATTACCTTGCTTAACATGTTACCTTGCAATCAAAATTCAGTGGGTGGTATAAATACATTGTCCCAGCCATCTCAGATATATATTCGTCATAATAATGGTGTATTATCAGAATTTCAATTTGTCTATACACATATCTAATTATACTTTTCAGAAACAAATCTTAATGGAAATACTGCATGAGAAAAAAAAATTCAGAATGCTCTGATTTCTCTTCAGATTGTAGACTGTAAGTCTTTCGCCTTTTCATAATGCAATTTTGGAAAGGATAATGGAAAATTGATAACAATGGCAGAGTGATGTTGACTGATTTTATGAAACTGTAAGCATGTAGAGGAAGAGGTCAGATATTTATTTGCATCAATAGCAGTATTATATCAAATTCATTCTAGTTCTTGACAATACCATTAAATTATTTTGTTACATAACTAATGCTGCATAATAGCTATGTCCAGAGTACATCTCTGTTAGATTGATATTAAATAATTCTATGTTATTCTTTATTTGAAGCTGCAATTGAGTTGTCAACTTCTGTCAATCACAAGTGTTAAGAATGGAAATGCTACAACTCAGGTCTAGATATGATGCTTGGTTTTTCATCTGCTCTCTAGGCAATTGGCAGACTGAAATGAGAATTAAAACAGGGAAAAAGTTGTAGAATGAATCCAAACTCAAGAGGGCTAAATGTTTCTGATGTAGCCTGAAAATTAAATGCAAGGAATGTCTCCAAAATGATCATGGTGCTATTCATATTTCACAGGCCAACTCCAATCATAATTCATCCTTTTGGATTGGGTATCAGTGGGTTCTCTCACATGCTTCCCCTCCTTATAAATGCATCAGTTCCCTCTTCCACTGATTAGTTATCTGTTTGGTGATTCCATGGTTTAGCTGAGATATTCAAATATACACTGTGGAGTTTTTAGAACAATCTTTCTGTTTGATTGTGTGTAAGTCGCATATGAAACTCTTGATATGATCACCACATACATGCAGAATGGGAGAAGAATGGAATTCAATATTAAATGAAAAAAAAACCAGTCACACAGAAGCATTTTCATATCCACCACTGTATTCTTTGTCATAAGCGATTATTTTGAGCTTCATCACTACATTTCACAGAGCACCAACTTACAAAAATGCACTTTCTGAGCATTTCATTGAAGCAATTGCAGACCATAAAGGAGGATCAGAAGTAACATAAGCGAGAAGGAGAGAGAAAAAGAAAAGGCTAAAGGCCCCCAAGCTTATCTAAGTAATTCCAAATCATGGTTTGATATTCAGTTGAGTGAGTCCTCTAAATGGGGTATTCAGATGAAATGCTAAATTCTGTAAGGATCTTAGCACTGAGAAAGGCAATGCAAGGCTGAAAACATTATACACATTTCACTGAGTGCTCTACAAAGAGGTACCCTCAACTTCACAACTCCACACTCATCCTATTTAATGTTTCACCACCAGTCCTCTTTTAGGATCATAGAAGTCTTGCTCAACTAATTGTTTTGGTCATCCTTAAAGATGCTTCAGCCACTCAATAGCAATAGTAGCATTGTTTAGCTGTTTCAAGAAATATACTTAACTGTCTTCCTTGTATAGACACCCAACTCATTTTCTAAGATATAGTATTACACAACACCAGCTACACTCATGAAAATATCTCTAGTAGCCCATGGGACATATCTAAGATGAAAGCAAAAGAAAAGTACTACCTCTGCTGATTATCTATTAATGATGGCATTACTTGTTTTTCACAGAAGTTTTGATGGTGGGTGGGCGGGTGGGGTGGGGTGGGGGGGAGGCCTGTTATTAATGAGTAATACAGTAGCTAGAATCTATGCATTGTTATTGGGTTCCACTAGAGGGAGCAAATGTTCCTTAGTTATATTTGACTTCTATCTTCCTATGTTAATGGCTAACAGAAATTCTGGGAAACTTCAGTATCTTTGCCTTTCTTTCACAGGGTTATCCACCTTTACACCTAGTTAGGTTTCTTCTGTTTGGGAAAAAAGGCTAATGAAAAGTGGAAGATCCTTTTAAGGGAATGCCCTTCTATTGCATCAAATGAAGAGAATATCTGTCCAGGCTTTAGGCCAGTGTTGTCCAAACTTGGCCACTTTAAGATGAGTGGACTTCAACTCCCAGAGTTCCCCAGCCAGCCATGCCCAGCCATGCCCCATGCTGGCTGGGGAATTATGGGAGTTGAAGTCCACTCATCTTAAAGTGGCCAAGTTTGGACAATACTGCTTTAGGCTAATATAACGTATGCTTAGTGGCAACAACACATTGTGATCTGCAGATCAATTTAACAGCCAGTGTGTGATCTGAGTTCAGTAGTTGGCTGTTTGTGTGCATTGAAGGAAAGGCTCACAAGGAGTAGCAGCCTGGTTTTATGCATGAAATAAAACAGTTGTACCACTGGTTTCCAAGAAGCTGTCCTGGGAAAGCTACAAGGTTATACTATTATTTTAAATAGCTCTAAAATGTCATGTAGGCTTGGTTTGCCCCATACACTTAAACAGATCAGTTGAAGATCTCATAATCTGGATGTTCCCAGCTTGGGATAATATTCTAAACATTCTAAAGTGCCCAATGGATACTTCATCTTAACCAGGGCTCCTTGTGACATCTGACCCTGGAAGAAGATACAGTAAAAGACTAATTTAAGATTAATTTCCATTTTGGCACCTGCCAAGAGAGGGATACTGAGATAGAAACCTAGGGCAGCCTTGCAAAATTGGGACTCCTCTATGCACCTTCTTTTTATGGGTTTTTTCTTTTCAGCCCTCCCAGATACACAGTATCTGTGACTTAGACACACACACAAAAAAAAGAGTTTGGGAGTCGGGGTGGGGGGAACTAAGCTGCTTCTTTATCTCACCATGATGATTCTGATCCTAGTCAGGCCCTGATAATTTTTTTAAACAATAACTATCAGGGGCTGTTATTTACAAAAGAAGCTGGGATACTAGCAGAAATTGTTGTTCCCCATTTAATCAGGACAGCCCTGATTTTTTTCAAATGTCTGTCAACAGATCAGTAGATAGATAGATAGATAGATATATTTTAATCTGGAAGTAGTCCAACTAGCTGTGTGGATACAGGAATATTATTAACCTGCTTCTTTCCTGTCCTGCTCTGTTCTCCACTCTACCCTCCATTCTTAGGTCAGATAACCTCAGATGCTCCGTTACTCTACCACACCTTTCACTGACATTGCTCTCGCTGCTCAACCTTCTAAGAAACCTATAGGGTGCTTCTCGGGGGCTATGGTGTGAAATGTGTCTGAGGGGCAGGGGGTTCTTTTCTACAGAAAAAGCCCACAAGCATCTAAGCAACCCAGAAGTGGACATGTTCTCTCCATATGAGGGGAAGGATCAGAAATGAAGCTGATTTTCTGGAGTTGCCAGCTGCCAGATTGTAGCAGATGCCATTTGAGGAGAGGTCCCCAAAAGCAGACATGGGGTATTCTCTACTTATGATAGACATTATATTTGCCAATAGATACCATAAAGGGACAGTTAAGTCATTAATTCTCTTCAGACAAGTTGGCTACCCTAGAAACTTCCTTCGACACAGAGAAAATGGGGAGCATAGCATAAGATATTAGAAGCATGATGTCTTTTGCCACCAAACCAGAGTGAATACAGAACACTGTCCAGTAATTGGCTATCTGAGTATTTGGAGAACTGTCTGCAGATAAAGCAAAGAGAATTTTAGCCTTCATTAGCCTCCAATCAGAAATATAAAAAAAGCAAGTTGTAGTATCTTTCCCTTTATAGATGATTTACTCCTTGGGCTTATCACTTAATGTACCTCTTTTGTATATGTATTTCTCCCTGGTATGAAAAGACTGGCTGGACATTTTCTAAACCATGGATCTTGATAACATTGAGAGAAAAATGGAGTGAGGTAATATGACAGGAATGGGCAGCCAAACAGGTACAGCAAGCTACACGGAAACCTCTGATTAAGAATAATGTTCCAACCACACTGCTCTACAGTGAAAAGTGTTCCATTCACTACCTCTTGAAATTGCCACTGCTATCTTACTTCTGCCTCTAGACAAATCAATTTGGCTTTTGCTGGGTGAAATTACAAGCTGAGTCTAGAACTTCCCTGACAATAGGGTGGGCAAAAATTCACTTTTTGTTGTCTGAGGAGGAATCCTGATGTGACACCACGATTTGATAGATGGTTTCCCGGAAGTGATGGTCCTGGGTTAGCCTCTTGGCAGCTTGCTTCAGCTCCTCTATGTTTTCTGCTTCTGAGTACATGAATGACTGTGATTGCCGCACTGAAAATAAGAATGGTATACCACACTAGGAAACTTTCCTCATTTGTAATCCTCACAGTGGCAAAAGGAAGACTTGTAGCATAAAGAAGCCCTGGTCTTTCCTCTTATTTATGTTTTGTGGTTGGTGGACATTTTGCATTATGGAAAACAGTGGGATAGGTCTGTGTAAATCAGGCCTGGGGATAAGAAAAGGCCAGTGTTGTGGGAACAGGAGGTAAAATTAGGGTTATCAGGCCATTCAAGTAAGCACTATTGAAGTTCCAACCTATGAGGAAAAAAGATGGTCAACAAAGGTACTGTTTAATACAAATAACTGAGGCATCACAGTATCCCAAGTGAGCCTTTCCCAATTAGATATCCTCCAGATGTGTTGGATTATAACTCAGAATTTCTAGCAACATGCAAGTTGTAGCCAATGCATCCAGAGGACATCAGATTGGGGGAGGCTGACAAAGTTCAGAGCTAAGACAAAAGGACAATGGCCAATTGACCCATCCATAAAGACACATAGATTCCCCAATATGTGGACATCACCAGCATATTCAATATGGGATTGATTTTGCCCCCAGAGATCAGCTTCATATTAAGCCAATAAACTTACGGTAGTAGATTTAGAGCTTTCATTAATGTGGAGAATCTTGTCAATCAATGAGTGCCTTATTACCACTTCAAGATTATCACACTGGGAAAGAGGAGTCAAAGCTGATCTCAGTTTTTGCACCAAAATGGCTACAGTTTTGTACTTAATTGCAAGATAGCCCTGTCCCAAACCTCAAATTATCCATAAATTATAAAAGAACAGGGACAAGTAGTACCTACAATTATTCCATGAATTGCTGTATCTCCTACGATGAAATCGACAGCTTTTTATCCTGCGAGTGGCAGCCTTGTGAAGGTACACAGCATTTTTCATAATTACTGGCATCTTGGCTTCCAATTCAGCATTCCGGATACATTCTTCAAAGAATTCTACAGGATGATCAGAGATAGGGGAGATGGAGTAAATCTTAGGCTTAGATCATTCTTCCTCAACCAGGTACTCTCCATGCTTCCATGACCTCCCAGGATTATAATAAATGACCATATTGGCAGGAAGATTATAGGATTTCAAGGCCACCTTATTTGGAGGACATCAAGTTGGCAATGCTCTATACAACATTCTGAAGATGAAGATACACACATTAACTTACATCTTAGAATTTCAATTCTAACATTTCTATATTTTGCTTTTTAATCTGACTATGCAAAATATTTTTATAAAGCATTACTCTTTCTCCTTTGAGACAATTTAGGCAAAAATATTAACTATTATGGTACTTACCGCTTTATATTCTATGAAATTTTATTTATTTAAAAAACATGCTCACAACAAATGCTGGGGGAATAAATGAGGCATTTTTGAAAGCTTTTCTGATCTAAAGCTTGCCTGCTGATTGCTAATTGCCTCTTAAGAGATTTCTGCGACATGATCCCAAGAGCAGGAAATAAGTTTTATTGCTAACCTTGTGCTTATTTTATTCTCTCAAGATAATTTGGGTAGTGATGGAGGAGCATTCAAAGCTTGGTTGATTTTGAATTGATTATGTGCCATCAAGTTGGTGTCACCTCTTAGCAATCACATAGATAGATTTTCTCCAGGATGATCTGTCCTCATCCTGGTCCTTCAGGTCTTCCAGTAGTGCACCCATCGCTGCTGTAATTGATGAGTGCACCACTGAAAACCCAAAGGAGCAAGCTGTCCTGAAGAAAATCTATATAGTCACTAAGACTCTTGATGGCACATAATGAAATAGTTCAAAGCTTAGTGTAATTCAGAACTTATCCAGAACTTATAGAAATATGACAATCATTTTTGAAAGTTTTGGCTGATGTACTTTGGCTGATGTTTTGGCTGAGTTTTGGCTGATGTACTTCTGAACAGAAACAACTTAATATCCTATACTATGTGTTCACAGGACATTTTTGTTAAATAAAGTTTTAATTTTTCATAATCATCTGGTTTTCTCAGTAAATGAGAGACAGAATGTAATACCACCCCTGCCTAAGATGCCACATTACCAGAAAAAAAGAATGAATTAGAGAAGTGATACCATCAACAGAAGAATGTTATCATGTTGGGGTGATGGCAGCAAGTTTCTAAAATATAATTACCCCCAAAATAAACCAAGAAGAAATTATGCTACTTCTTACTATATAAATCATTTCACCACACCTAGGAATACAAACTTAGGCAAACCAAAATGTGTCTTGAGGGCAAATCAGACATTATATTAGCTGTGCCTTTGTACCTTGGCATTGATGAGAAGGTTGAATTATCCCTTCTTGCCTGCTCCAGTTCTAATAATCATCACACACATCTGTCAACAGCTGCTGTTTGTCTTTTAAGAAGGTAAAGTCCTCTTCAAATAAGTTTCACTACTGGTGACTTTATGGACACTTCTATATAGTTTTCTTAGGAGCAATATGGAAGTGGTTTGCCAATGTTTTCTTGCAGGATGCACTATAGTTTAGTCCAGTGTTTCTCAGCCTCAGCAACTTTAAGATGTGTGGACTTCGACTCCCAGAATTCCCCAGCCAGCATGGTGGGGGGCGGGGAAGGATTCTGGGAGCTGAAGTCCACACCTGTTAAAGTTGCTGAGATTGAGAAACTCTGGTCTAGTCTATAGCCCTGGGATTCCCTTTGCTGATTCAGGTGCTGCTTGCTTAACTTCTCAACCCAGCTACCACTTGCTGAGGTTGCATTTTTAAAAAAAAAAGCATGGAGATGAAATGCAAGGATACATTTCATGCTTATTTAGGTTGACCCTCCTTCAGGAAGTTCCCCCATGAGTTTTTTCCTCCTAGACTTTGTTAGCTTATATTGTGATGTTTTTAGAATGCCAGAAGTGCCACGGCAACATTCCTGAGGACTAAACAAATTCACAACTCACTGTCATGCAAGGACAAGCTGGCTCACTGGCTGATACTTCCAGCTGGAGGCATCTCCAAGGTGATACTTCTTTTGAGATGGAAGCTTCATTGTAGAGACTACTTAGCAGCAGTGGGGAAGGTCCACTTACTTTTCAGATTGCTGACATCTGCTTTCATTTTTTCCTCCTTCTCTTTGTTGCGATGCTTGCAGTTCAAGCCTTGTTCAAGGCTCTGCAGGGCCTCTTCAGCCTCCTGCAAGCGTCTCTCCAGATCCATGCGCACCTTCACTTCTGCCTGAGCCGGAAGGAAAGGAGGCAGTCCCCCCAAAAATCCAGAAAAAGAAATACAAAAGCAGATTGCAAACAGATGCAAGAAATGTATTCCTTTCTTTCATGTTTGAGTATGGGCTGTCCTCTCCTAGAGGCATGTTTGTTGCCTCTCACTCCTAAGTGACAAGTAAAAATCAAATATGAAAAGTATTTTGAAATGGTGTTAGCCTAACCCATTGAACCATTGCACCAAATAAGATGGGGAAGGGGGTTGTTCCCTGAGGGAAAAAACTGCAGAGTTGAACATACACATTCTTAACTGTTGAGTTTTCTGGTTGGGATTGCTCAAATGACATTTGATTGTGTTGAAATAACATCTCCAATATTAAAGTCAGTGGAAAATATTGAAGAGCCAATACATACCTTTCATGCTATTCCCTTTTAGGGGAAGCAACATTATGCAGAATATAGAAAAGGAGTAAAAAGTAAGAAGAGGACAAACAAAAATTCAAAGGAAAGAGAAAAAGGAAACATTGCTAAATCTAGTTCACACCAAAACCATTCACTATATATTTCCATAGCTTTCTAATGTTGCAAATCATCCTTACTTCTACCACATGCTTATGTTGTTGCATACATTGCCATTTGTTTTTGAAACTTCTCACCTCTCTTTTTGAGGATCTCATCAACTCCACCCCATTTCAACTTTCTTGATCTTCTAGTTCCTCTTGACCTATTCACTCTTCCTTCATATATCTCTTTTGCAATTCAATCCTCATTCATTCTCCCTATATGACCAAATCAATTCAATGTACTTCTTTTGTTATTCACTTTTGTATTCCATTCATAAGACATTGCTCTTGACTGACCTCTTCTAGTTTTACCTTTCACATTTCTTAAATACCCCATACCCAGTGCATACAACTTGTTTGTGTCTCCTGACATACCCATCTCTGACTTCTATATAACCAAGTGGGCAGAAGCATACTCTTATCCACAGTTATTTCTTTTCTTTTCTCAAACATTCATTCCTGACAACAGACCACACATTACTTTTTACCTTTCTACTAGCAATTATACATCTTAAAATATGTGACAACTTTGAGTGAGGATGGATCTCCTTTGTAACAATTGGTACGCTGCCCTAGGTTGCTCCAGTTCCCTTTTTTTGATGTTATCATTTTATTTTCTGTCATTCAGCAGTAGAAGAAGGGGAGGTGAGACAGTTGGCTGCCCCTATAATACAGATTGGGCCACCTTTTGTTGTCTAGGGGACACACTGAAATTGTTTTGGTGAGACAAAGAGCTCAATGAAAGGATGAACTGGAAAACTAGTAGGACCAGGTCTTGCATATTCAGGGTCTTCTCTCTCTCTCTCTCTCTCTCTCTTTTAAAAATGTGCTGAGCAGCAGGGTGGTGGGGTCACTGTTCATCTTCATTAAGCCTGTTTCATGTGGACACTACATGACAGGAAATTGAAATTCATAATGAAGTCATAAGGAGTTCTGGAAATTGAAAAAGGGAGTGGGGCCAGCTTTAGGCCTAAGGGCCACCTCTACCATAATAGAAACCATATCACCATACCTTGAGGTCTCTCTCAGTCTTCTGCTTCTCGGCGGTCAGCTCAGATAGGGAATTCTGTAAGGCCTGTGACTGGGAGGAATAGAACTCCCTCTCTTCTTCCAGAGCTCGGGAGCGCTCCTCATTCTCCTTCATTCTGTGAAGCAGCACAGGAAAAAAACATTCAGGGATGCTCTCCTCTCATTTCTCTTCTTCCTGCCTTTAGTTTGTGGGGCTGCCAGACTGCAACACCCAGGTTGACTTTCTACTCCAATGGGGAACGAAGGATTCTTCTTTCAAATTCCACTTGTCATTCCTGCTTTTTGTAAAAGAATAAAAACAACAACCATAGGAAGGGCTGATAGGCCAGAGGAAGGAATGAGCCAGGGCTGTGGAGTTTCTACTTTCATCCTAAATGTGAAAAGTCAGCTCCCCAAGTTGTAATAGTCAGGCAAGGCAATATTTTTGGTTTGGAAGTCTCTCCGCATCTCACCTTTTCTCTGCTAGGAGTTTCTCCTTCAGCAGCTGGTGCATTTTCTCCTCAATCTGGTGAAGACTGCTCTGCAGGTCCCCAGCAGCATTAGGTTGTTCCGAAGGACTGTTCTGGGCCTGCAAGTGACTTCCATCTTCTTCCAGTCTCTCCAGCATGCTCTGTTTTTCTAGGGAGAGTTCCTTGGAGCCAACCCAGACAAGTTAAGTAGTGGGAAGGGCTTCTTCCTTTTCCCCTTCCCATGGCTGACTTTTAGTTTGGCTACCCTTGAAAGAAACACTTCAGGCAAGCTCTCCATCAACAGAGTTGTAGGATCAAAAGTACGCTTGTCATTACTGACTTAGCAAGATGTCCATGCTTTAATACAACATTTATCAAGCAGAAACTTAGATTAATTTTTTTATCTAGAATGATACATTTATACTGGTATGAGATGGGGACTTTTCTATCTGTCACGCAAAGTTAAATACCCAGATGCCATACCAACAGCAGATACCAAATTGTGAGATTAGACAGAAAATCTATCATATTCGTGAACACAAAAGAAAGCAATAATTTTGTGAGGAAATCTGCAAGACAGAAGAAAGCCAGGGTTCCTACCCCCAAGAAAGGATAATTTCACATTAAATTCCAGACACGACACAAATGAAGGAGACATTTTACATTTTATACTTCTGCCACAGGCACACATGAAGAATCAGGGAAGAGGCTGGGCAGGCCTGGCTTAATATATGTGATAATCTGAAGTGAATAGCCAGGAGCAGCTCATCTACTAAACCAAGCCAAATGATCTTCATACCTCAGGCAAAATAATCTCCAAAGATCTACATATATCCCTGATAGTAAAAAGACAATGACAATGAAATCCCTAACCATCACCAACAGAAGTTCCCAGACAGCTACTGGAGGCCACTTCCTCATTTTAACTAAGCATTAGTTTGGCTTTGAGATGGTTCATTTCCCATGAGGAGGAGGGAATGGAGAATTTATATTAATGAGCAGCATCCTTGGTTACCCTCCCCTTTAGTTTAGAAACCCAAAACAGCAAGGCACTGAACACATAAAAAGCAAACGTGAGACGAAATCCCAAGATGCTTTTTTCACTGAACAAGCCCAATATTTCTAGTAGGTAGGAGCTCATACTGTATAAACTACTTCTTTAGGTGCTAATGCCTATGTAGCCAAAGGAGCACCATGTATGCAAAAGAGTAGACTGGGAAAAAGCATAAGGTTACAGAAGTATGACAAGATGGGTGGATGGGAGGGAGGGAGGGAGAGAGGGAGGAATACTTAAAAGTATGTGTGCATGAAGGGGTGAGATCACATAAGATTGCCTAACAAGGATGCTCAGTCGGTCCAGAATGCTGGTGCTCTCATTTGGGATGGGGAGATGAAATGAAAGAGGGCATGGCTGATTAGAATCCTGAAAAAGTTGCGCCTGGCACCTCAACATTTCTTTACAGCTTTTATTCAATCATTTAGTTATTTCTAAGGAGGCCATTTACTAGGTGTTGAAGGCTGCCATCAGGAGAAAAGCCAAACACCTACTTCCAATGTCTTCTGTAATGTTTCTGTCAGACTTCGTAGTCCTTTCTTTTCTTCTTCTACCCCTTTGAGAGACTGGGCAGTCATTTCCAACTCTCTGTGAAATAACCATGCAAAGGCCATTGAAGCATATTTTTCAACTCCTTTGTGCTGTAATACAAGACTGAGGATGGGCAACCTTTTGATCATTTAACTTTTCAAAGAGGAGGCACTCAAGATCGCAACAGGCAAGGTGGAGATGGAAATGAGGGAAATTTTATTTTTTTTATTTTTAGAATTTTGAGGGTATACTTGAGTGTTTCATTTTTTAAAACTGTCTCCAATCTATTTTAAGGCCTATGCTACAGTTTTAATGTGTTTCCTAACTCAAAATGGCAAGAAACCACACCACCAAATGTTGACATCACAATTACAGAGAACTCCAGATGGGGTAAAAAAGAAAAAAGAAAAGAAATCAACTGGCTGTATGCAATCCTAACTTTGCAAGTGGTGTATCTTTTTTTCTGACAGGACTCATACAGTTATAATGCCAACATGATGTTTAAAATGAAACACAACAGATAAGATGTTTTTCTATCTCTATATTACATATTAAGAAAAAATTCAGCTACTGAAAGTCTCGGTCATACATAGCTCTTACAAGCATACAGATTTTTTTTTTTTATTACAGCAAGCTGATTCCATGATAATATGAGCAAGCACCAACATGTATTTTCTGCTGCTGTATCTTTAAAGTAGGGTAGTTTAAGATATGAGATAGATGTGGTGCAGTATTTAGAAGGAAATGGGAAACAGAAATGCCTAGTACTCCCTCTCCTTTGCTTTCTCTGCCTTACCTGAAGAAGGCAGTCTGTGTTTCTTTTTAAGTGGAGGTACAGTATTCACAACGTATAGATATATTCTCTTGTAGGCAGGAATTTTCCCACTGGCAGGAATTCTCATCTCATTCCATGCCCTGGATTTAGGCTCAGGCAAGCCATTTCTACACCCCTTTCCTCCATAGAGGTTCAGCATCCTTTCCTGCATGTTTAGAACTTACCCATCCAGTGATTGCAGCACAACGTGCAGACAACTATCATGCACTCTCCTGTTAGTCTGCTGGCATGAAAGAGGGTAAGCTCTCATTGGTTCATGATGTTTTGAGGTCAGAAGAAGTAAAGATGATTAAGGCTGAGTTTTAATTGTTTGTATGGAATGAGGGAGGGAGGATGAAATGTTGGTAGTGTGGAAATGTCCAAAAAGAACTGATTTCTCCTGAAGATGGCACTCCCTCAAAATGTAATTTTGTATAAAATGTGGAAAATATTATCTCAGCCAGTTCACAACTCAAGATGTGTAGATTTGGCTCACAGCCTAGTCAGCATTATTTAAAGTTTATTACCATTAGGTTCAGCTGTTATTTGGTTCTCTTGATAGCTAAGAGGATTACCGTTTAATCTGCTCCTGTTCCACTCGAAGGTCTTGTACCACCTCTTCAAACTGCTGCTTTTCTGCCTCCAATACTCGGTTGAGATGCTCCAGAGCCTTAAGAAAAAGACAATAAATGTAGAATTCAAAGGACTGCAAAGTTTGCTTTTCTAGTTATTATTTGAATATTTACATAGCTATGTAATAAATGTAACATAACTGTTGACACTAATCAGATTTGTGGGTCTGCCACATATGCACTTTGTTTCTTCACATTTTGCTTTTTAAACAAATATTGGGAACTTTTCTAAAACACAAGCGTGCTTGGGGAAGTTTTTTGAAAAAAATGGCGGGACAGGAAAGACAGCATCTACTTCAAAGTTATGCAACCACATCTAACAGAGCTCAGTCCTAAGAGAAAAAGTAAGCTAAGAAAGTAGACAGATAACAGTGCACTCTCAGCACTGGAATGACATAACTCCCCCATCACACAGCATAATCACTAGGGATTAAGTCTGTGATCAGATGTAGCTGTTTGATCCTCAAAGAGGAAATTGCTATTTCAAAGCAGTGGCTGCCTTGAGCTTCAAAGAGCAGCCTGTCCTCCTGTTCCAGGACTGCCTCCCCCTACCACCTGCCTCCTGGGCTCCCACTGTTAACAACCTGGTGGAATTATCTGTGTGTCAGGGGTCCCAACTAACAGGTAGTGGGCATGGAGAGGTACATGGGGTAAAGCATGAGGGAGCACACCCAATGATCCTGCCCAGTGCAACTTCTCCTCCAAACCTGTGACCTATCAGCCGGGCTATTTCTGAACATGGGCCTAGGTGCTCAGAAGGAATACTGAAGCCATGTTCAAAAATAGGCAGCTGACAGGACACAGGGATGGAGGAGAAGCATGGGGTGAAAAAGCCAACAATAGCAAGCAAGTTCTGTCCTCCTTGAGTAGAATAAAAGACAATGGCAGTGATGGTAGGAAGAGACCAAGAAGTACAGTGCCGATCTCATGGCTGGTGTCCCCCCAACCCCCAACTAATAAAAGCAGTCAAAGTACAACCACATGAAACTTCTTGTCTGATTAAGCAGCAGAAAAATTGTAATATACCCAGTGTCTGAATTAGACAGCAACCTGTTCAGATGGTTGTTCTGCTGAAGGAGACCCATAGGAGGAGAAAATGGAGGAGGCAGAAGAAGGTAGTGCTGGTGGTCATCAGAGCTGCTGCCATAATTGCAGCAGGGGCTAGGCTGGCATCCCAAACTGTGCCAAGATATGCCACTTCCTCTACATTGATGACCATCGAGAAGTACCTGGCTAACCAAATATTGGTGGTGCAGTGGACCTGGGTTTGCTCCATCTTAGCCAGGAGTTGCACAAATAGCTTAGAACCAACTATCCTGTGGTGGTGACAGAACTAGCAACTGGCAGAACCTGGCTCTCTTTTCTCATTCAAATTGACCTTCTATGCAACATGAGACTAGTACTTTTTCAAAGGAGTGATAAACTCAAGCTTAAAAATAACAAATCTAGTGTTCTTCAGAAGAACCCGACAGGCATTACACTGGCAGATGCTTCTACAGAAGCGAAATGTCCAGTCTGTCCTGCAACCACGGCCAAAATGACCACGGAGGACAGTTCCCAGCCACTGGAAGCAGGCTATGTCAGCAACCACATCATTGGTGAAGCAAGCTGGATTTAATTCATGGTCAAATTGTATCAGGAAAAGAGGGAAAATACTACTTTGAAACTGGAACAGCAAAAGACAACTTTAAGTTGCCTCATCTATGATCTGATGATAAAACTTGGGTTATTATCTAAATTAGGCAACAACTGATTCCAATGATAATTCCAACATGTTTAGGTCTCCTCAGGAGAAGGGACCTATGAAATACTATAGGATTTACTTCCAGGAAAGCATAGGTAGGATTGCAGGATGCTCAAGAATTGGGAATGCTTATATCCTCCCCCACCCATATCCTCCCCCACCCTTGGCACTTAGACTTCCCCACCCAACTTTTCTCTTCTGCATGGTTTCTGCATGTCAGCCCCACTAGGTAGACCAGACCAGGAAATCAACTCCATAGGAAGGCTAAAACTACTTTTACTGAGATTGTATATAATATAATATAAGCAGAATCTTGCAAGTCTGATTGTGCTGTATCTCCTCCCCCTTCTTACACTCCAGCGAATCAGGGTGGCATCTGCCTGAGACACTTCCAAATGTTATTTCATTTCTCTGGACTTAAAAAAAACATTTCAGCGCCTTTTGCCCAGGCAACTGTTCCTGCAACTGTTCCTACATATCTCCCTCAAGATCGCCTTCCTTATTCTCTATACTGCAGGCCTGAGCTGCCCCTTCTCCCTCCCCACAGTTGTACTTATAATTCTGATCACTCTCCCCACCCTGCACTTAAGATACTTAGCAAAAGACCAATTCTGACATGCATCTGTTCTGTGAAACGTAGAAGGAAGACAATGGAGCAGCAGAAAGCTATGCTTCCAGTTTCTTTTGAATGACAGCTGAAGCCATATTTTAGAGTGGGAAAGGAATCACTCTTGTTTTATCACAAGGTCTCAGCATCAAGGGTTCACCGAGGTGTTGCTTTCATGAAGAACTAGAAATGTTGCCCTTCATGGAATTGGTGCATGTTGAGACTGTCTTTCCCCAGTCTCACTTCCTCCATCATGACTGTTAAACATTGTCAGGCTCATACTGTACCTACAGTATTTGCAGAAACCAGACCAAAACAGTGAAGTAATACCCCTGGATGAAACAAAGGCAACATTAAGAAGACAATGCAGGGAAAAGTAATTACCAATGTATGTTAGTACTCTAATTTGGAGAACATGAGAAAAAAACTCTAGTCTTACAAACATAGAGACATCATGTTATTTCAGTTGACCGGCAAATAATCTGTTGACTGGCAAATAGTCTAATGAGAAGTCCCATGATGCCCAGCCAGCATATTAATGGGTAATGGGAATTATAGTCCAACAGCTTTGGAGGGCAACAGGTTGGGGGAAAGCTATCTTAAGTCTGCAGTAAGCTTTAGAAAGGGAAAAAAGCAAGCAGAGTCTAACTGCACTGTAATTCAGTGAAACTATTGAGATAGATAGATGATAGATATTTCAGTATGTAAGTTAAATAATTAAAATGAGAACAAGCCTCTCTCTGCTCCCTCTGTAGGCATAGCTCCTCTGTCTCTTCCATCAATTTATCTGCAAATAGACAAAGAAAAATGAAAGCTATCACCACAGAAGGGATAATTGAAAATTATCGGACACAGATTACATGGATCTTGAAAAATGCAACTTTGCTTCTTGTGTAGCATAATGTGCTGATTTGAATCTTATGAAATAGCTTCAGTGAACTCATCTCTTTTAGTTGCCTCCATAAAAATGACAACAAACAATAGCTTGCCCTGCTACTAGTGATTTCTCCTGCAGAGTTTTAGGTATCACTTAATATACTACATTATACAATTCTCTCACCAGCATCATCATCTTTATTTAACAGATGAGAGAAAAGCAACAGGGTACATGCTAGACTAGGCCAATGGTAAAGCAGTGAAGAAGCCTTAAACTTATTAAGAGGTTATAATTTGGTTGGAAAATATAGGATAAAATAGTCATTAAAACAAGATATAGTGTTCCTGGCAATAATGTGGGTGTCAAAGGTGTTGTCTATAAAACAAGTGTGGGAAAGGATTTGGCTAACATTCTATCCACCAGATTCTTTTCTATAAATTCTCTATGAAGAACATCATTGTGCTTGGAGTCCAGATGCAAGAAGAAATGTGGGGCAAAGGGAGAGATACATATAGGGGAGTATTGATTGGTACAACCTTCTAATTGCTTTCTCCTACAAAAATTCTCTTTTTTTTTCTTCATAGGAAGGCTTTAGTTGAAAATAGGAGACTGTCTTAGACTCTGGAAACAATCTGCATTCCTGAGGTTCTCATTAACTTTGTCCTCCTTTCGTTTGGCCTCGTTACTTAGTAGATCATGCTGCTTAATTAAGGTTATTACTTATACCAGCTTAAAGATATACAAACAAAGCCAATCACTCTCAGCAGCTATAAAAGGTTGCTGTATGGACTCACCAAGATGTTAAAATCTAATTTTCCTTCAGAGATTTTTAACTACAACTCCCATCATCCTTATGACTGGCCATTATGGCTGGAGCTGTTGGAAGTTTTAGTACAAAACTTCTGGAGGGCATCAGGCTGTCTATGCTTGGAGTAGACTTTACTTTTTAAAGTGGTGCACGTTTCATATTTTGAACTTCACTTCAGATATATGGTCCTCTCATTTCCATTTCCTCCGAGTTGATGGTGGGGGGGGCTGCACCAGCTTTCCAGGGCTCCAGTGTTAGCATAGCAGCTTCCAGGATTTAGAGCCAGCATGTGAGGCCAGGTTAGGGAAGACTGCTGTATAGTGAAGACCAACAACTGGAACAGAGTTACTGCACTTGAATAGGATCAGGAACCCTGATTGCGCTGGGGAGGGGCATAATTATTCTATGGAGGACTCAACCTAATGCAGTTATCTCTCTTGGCAAATCTTCCTAATTCACATGGGGAGGTTAGGAGTCTCCAAATGCACATCATCTTCATTGCCCACTTGGCATAAAAAACACAATGAAAGATCAGCAGAGATAACTAGTCCAACAGACTTACACCAGCAGTGAATACAAAGGTAAAAAATAGCTGACAAGAACAGGAATTAACAAAACTGTAGGGATTGTATGATGCAGATGTGAAAAAGCTTGGAAGTACAGAGTAATCCTGGCCAGGCCCTGAAGAGACTGTCATGTAAGAGAGGGAGGGTTCCTTTCTGAGAGCTTCCCAGAGTTGGGGGGGGGGGGACCCCTGAAAAAGCCCTCTCTATCAAGACCATTTTCTAAACATGAAGAAGACTTCCAAGGCAGTTCTCAAGACTCTGGCACGTTCCTATTCTATCAGCTACCAGCTGGGTAGAAGCTTATATGTCCAATGTAGGCTGCACAATGGGAAGCAGTGAATGTGAAACAAGTGGCTTCATAGTAGAGCTGTGAAGCATTTCAGATTCAAAGGAAAAAAAGTGCTTAAATTATAAGGGAGTGCCCACATGGCGCCTATCCGCAGCCCCCTGAAGTCCTGTCCTGGGACTGCATGACTGCTCTCTAACTGCAGAGCGATTCCAGGAAAAAATCTGTGAGGAAATCTCTGGGCCCCATGAAGTACCTTTTTGCCTTTGCATCTGAAGCACTGCACTGCCCCATTTAATACATTCATATACAAATGATAATAATCTTTAAATATGTGCTGCTGTGAGTTCCAACCTAAATACTCCTGTTTCTCTTTGGCCAGTTGGAGTCCCTGAGCTTCAAGGCTCTCAATCATGGCTTCACCCAGCTGAGCATTTCTCCAGGTCCTTTAAAAAAGGGAAGAGAAACAGACATCAAAGAATGAAAACAACCTCCTTTACTCTTTCCTCCTTTCTCAGGTGTCAAACAAGGGTGAAAGTCCTTCTTTCATTTTTCCCTCAAAGACAAAGAAAAATAACGTTGAAAACAGCTGGCGATCTTGCCTTCCTTTTGTGCTGTTCAGTTGAACATATAAAGTGGGAGAAAATGAAAATAAGTTACCAGCACTATGAAGGAACATGGAACTAATTTCCCTCCAAAGAATTAAAGGGCCATAACAACATGGTGCCTAAGTAATTCATAGCATAACTTTAATTTTCTCTTTCTCTATTGGCCCAGACTCTACCTCTTGTTATCTGTAGCTTCAAACCCTCACAGCAAGTCACAAACCACAATTCTCATCATGTTCCACTGGCACCCTCTTGTTTGCTAGTTAGATGTTTAACAATGTAAATATTCAATATTGCAGTGCAAATTACTTCCATTTCTTGCAAGTCTGCAAAATGGGATTTGGGAATCCCAAAGTACATATGGATCAGGACACTGAGGATTTAGAGCAGGCGTCACCTCAGATGGCTACAGAACTCATATTTATGTTGCAGGCAGGTGTGGCAGCTCAAGATGGATTTTTTCCCCTTACAATGAGTGTTGGAAGAACTCCCAAATGATTACTGCATTGGGATATAGCTGGTTGGCATGTCTTTGCTCAGTTGTGTGAGTGGGTGAGAGATATTACATTAACCCCTGTTCTGCTCTCTCCCCAGGTTGAAAGTGCAATAAAAAAGGAGATAGATCTGCTTGCTGCACAGCTCTGTCACGGATGGCTAGTTTGCTCCCGCAATCCTACTGAAGCCACATTTTTCAGAATGTTCTTGACCTTCACTGTCAACCTACCTTCCTTAACCAAACAATTGCATGACTGCTGAAGCAATTCTTCAGAGCTATTTTAAGTTGTTCCAGGCAGTGAAGATGTTCTTCAATGCTTTTGCCTTGAAGCACGGGTGGGAGAAGATGGTAGGAGATGAGCAGGACAGAGCAAGTTATGAAGAAGACAGTTGTGATACTGTGTAATTTCATGCCAGCCTTTGTCTTTAGAGTTCCCAGGTAGGCTTAAATGCAGATATCCACCTGGCAGTAGGCTAAAAACCAGAAACCAGATGGACTTGAATGGTATCATTTACAATTATATTTTTAGGGATGAGGTACTATTGCATCAAGAGATAGAGTGGAAACAGAGTGGCCATCAAGGGCAGATAGGTAGCAATGTAAAAGCAGCAAAGAAGAGGACTGGAATAGACAATCAGATGAACTCAGGTAGTGATTGAGAGAATGAGCCACATCAGATCATCCAGGCCTCCCAAGGATTTGTAAATGCTGAGAATCAAAAACCCAGGCTGGGAACTAATAAAGAACTGAGGATCCTGTTGTAGTTGAGAAGGTTGATAATGTCTGGGGCCAAGCTATGTGAATTGTGAAACTCCATCTTTGTTTGTCACCAACATAAGCATTAGGGGAGGAGGGAAGGGTAAGAGACCACAATCCATTGCTCACTCTTGTACTCTCCATTTAAGCCCTTCTAAATGTAAATTAGCCTTATCCCCAAAAGTTCCTGTTGAAATGAAGGGCAATGCAAGTGGCAAAACTAATACTGTAGCAAGGCCAAAAGGTGAGAGCTTCCCTCTTAACCTCCCACATTAGGAGACTAGTCTGGATTGCTTTCTCTATGCAAAGCTGGCAATTTGGGAAGAAGGACACTGCACTTAATGGCAGAAATATGTGATTAGATTAGTGTGTAGCCTGACCCTCAGTGCTTCATAAGCTTTCCATCAGCAAGGAATTCAAAGTTATTTTAACAATAGCCCATTGGTTGACTATTTGGGGCCATTCACAGTGCACTGCCTTTTTGATGGGATCACCAATTCCACTCACCTCGGTTACAATAATCCTCTTTTAAATTACATTCTCCATTTTTATCTGAAGGTAGACGAGAGAAGCGAGTCAAGAGCCTTTGAACTGAACAGGTCTTGCTGACTCTCTTCCAGCTTGTTAAAGCAAGATTTGCTCATCCATTTTGCATGCGGCTTTTCCCACTGTTGAAATGAAGTGTCATCACCCCATCCTTGAGGTGACAGAAAACCATTCAAGAACAAAATTGACTGTCCCCATTGCTGAACCCTACCCTGCCTCTGTTCCCACAGTGCTAGGCACCTAATTTTCTTCCAAAATAATGGTGATAAAGCCTAATGAATTTTATATACCATGAGGCTGCAGTTGGATGGTAGCAGAAGTGGGGGAGGGGGAATACTATTTTAGTACAGGCACAGATGAGGATGACTTTGGCCTGTCTCATGCATGGGCTGGAGATGACACAAAGGCAAGGTCATAGGGACATGGCAGAAAAAAGATGTTGCCAGGGCATGCTTGTGCCATAGGTGGAGCCAAGTGGAGAAAGGCTCATAACCAAGACAATAAGCTTGAGTCAAAGATGACATTTCAGACGGGCAGAGACAAGCCATCAGCCTGGGACACATTCACCCAGAAGTCAATCCCATTGCATTCTATGGGATCCAGGAAGTGAATTTTTTGTGGCTGTCTAGATGTCTGATGTAACATATTAGGGAAAGAAGCCAGTGTAGACTCCATCCCAGTTTCTCTTCAGAATAGCATTTCTTTTCTAGGAGCCTTTTCCCACTGCTGAGTTAAAATGATATTTAGTCATCCTTGAGCCACCACAAGACAATGCCAGCATAGCCTTTGCTGTCCCCAGTCCCCATTACCAACCCTTCTCCTGCCTTAACTGAACCTACACTGCATTGTTGCTGAGTTGGGTTGTTCAGATCTGCATGTATGCCACTCCTTGGCTTGCCCTTAGGACTTCTGCCACCCACTTTCAGCATATCAGAAGCCAGCAGGGAAAACATCACTGATCAGAAACGAGAAGACCTTCACTTCAGGGCTCTGCCTAACTCAGTGATGGCGAACCTATGACACACGTGTCAAAGGTGACACCCCACAACATTTTGGGTGACCTGCCAGGATTCATCAACACCTGATAACAACTATTCTCCTTGTTTGAATGACCAAAGACACTGAGTTTGTTTTACTCGTATTTCATTTTTGCAATCATTTGTTGTTTCTTTATATAATACATAGCACTACACATGATTGGACTGCTTTTTTTAAAAAAATAAATGAATATGTAAAGAATTGTTTCTCTTTTGTTTGGGGGTGGGGGTAAGGGTGGTGACACACCAGCAGAGTCAAGTTAGGCATTTTCTGAATTTTTTGACATGCCAAGCCCAAAAGGTTCGCCATCACTGGCCTAACCTCTAGGCTGGTTAGTCTGATCTTCTTTTTACATCATATTTGCACATTTCCTAAATTTAAAATAATGGAAAAATTAAAAAAAAAAAGACTATTGGAAGACACAAGGGCTGAAGGAACTCCAGAGAGGAAGGAAACTCTGTCATAACTGTACAACCAGCTAGGTTCTCTAGAAGAATTGAAACTGGCCCATGGGCAACTTGCTCTCTTACTTGGAAGATTGTGGGAAGGGAAATATTGAAATTAACAAATACAGGGAAAATGGCAAACAGTCACAAACCCACCACCTTGTGTTCCTCAGCTGAAATGGTGGAGTTCTGTCCTCCTCCATTTGTTGGAAGTCTAAAGAGAAGTTGACATGAGAAACAGAGAGGACTAGGGAGGTGACAGATTTGAAAAGAACTGGGGAAACGAAGTGTTCATAGAGAGGGCAGAGACACAGAGAGTAATATCTGAAATGAAGGTTGGCTATTGGTCAGAAGAGGCATGCCCATAAAGGTCAACTGACTTTGCTTCTAAGAGGTTGGGTGATAAAGTATAACAGATTTGACACATCTGGAGACTGTAATTGGATTGTGTTGAAATAATGCAAAAGATAATATTTTTATGCCAACCCAGCCAAGAATGACATCCATCAGCCTGTCTCTCCCATGCGCTAGGGATAAGGTAAAGATAAAGGCAACACTGTAGGGGCAAGGAGGGAAATTCTTATTGTTATAGCATGATTTTGTCTTGATTAAATGCAAGTGGGGTCAGGGCCTGCGATGAGAGGAGGCAGAATAATCCCCATGGGATGAAAAAACTGTTTTTTAATTGTTCCCTGTGAGCCTCAATGGAATAAAATCTTTACAGCTGGCTCTAAACTACTGGTCTGAAGCAAGACCCCAATCTGAAGTGGCTTAGATGACTATTAAAGGACTCTGAAAGCATCCTCTCTCTTTGCAGCTTCTTGTTAGCCATTGAATGGCTACCAGCTCTGGGCCTTTAATCACTAATGCCTATTGTAGCCATAGTACAATGTCCTGGCAACTTCTTTTTTCTCCCACATCCCCATGATGTTGCCAGCCCATGACTGCTGAAGTGATCCTGACTGTGCCTGTGTAAAACTGTTTTTCCCCCCTTCATTCTAATACCATCCAAGGGCCATCTTGTCACCTTGGAGGGAAGTCAAGTGACTGCCGAAATTCAGACTTTGGGAACGGAGGCAGCAAATTTTCTGCCAACTCAAAAATGGTGGAGAGCATCTCAGATCAGCAGTGGGAAAGTTTCTTAGAGTTCTCTAGCTGCCTTTTTGCCAAAATTACAGTAACAAAAACAGGATATATAACACCTCAACAACTGGAGGATACTAGAAGATACTATAAATTATTCAGGAAATGGTAAAGCTCTTGTGGAATTTTAACATTAGACACATCCCTACTGGCCTACTAAATGCATGAAGTATCATCCCAGAAAAAAAGGAAGAGAGAAAGAATGTAAAGAAACCCACACCCACACTGGGAAGTGGGGGATTGGAAAGAGGGTGGTTGGGAGATCCAGTGTCATCTCTCCTTACATTTGCATGTGTGACTTCTATCATTTGATGAAGTGAACTGTAATATATGAAAGCTTATGCTATAATGAATATGTCTTTAAGGTACCACAAGACTCTTGTTTTGTTTATGGATCTTGTAACATATCCGTCAGGGATTAGCTTCTAAAATTAAACAATCATAAAACTATTGGTTCTACTCAGAGCAATGTGAATATCATCTATTCATTAAGCATTTACCAAGTTGGGCACTTGTAGGATCCAACCACTTTCTTAAAATCAAGGCCACGGTCCCAGGCAATCTATACACAGTAGCATTCTATTGATTTTATTGGGAGAATAAAGCATATGTCTAAAAGTGCTTATGTGCCACCCAGAGTTGGGCAGCCTTATACATTTAATTAATAATAGCAACAACAACAATAACAACAGCAGTGATAAATAATGTGCTGCACCCATGGGTATCCTGAGAGAGCAGGAAAAATAAGTGGCATCAGTAAGAGCAGGGCTTACTGGAAGTACTCCCTGGTGAATTCTTCCAGGGTTCTAATCCTTATGGGATTAAACTGTTGATATTAAGCAAAATATTTGCAAAATCAAAGAGCACTTCCAGGTAAGGCTTGCCCTGAACCTTGGTCTTTCCTTCATGTTGTCATTCTCCATTTATAATCCTCCCATTTTCCCTCTATCCTGACAGTTGTCTTTCTAGAAAAACACCGCTAAAGGAAGAAACATCCAAACCACCATACCACACGATGCCTTTTGGTTATGAGAGCTCCAGACTGAAAATAATGGTGGCTTGAATGCATTTCAAAATCAAGACAAGCAAAATGGAGTGATTGCATGCACACTTACACTTTTCCAGACTCCTGAAGCATCTCCAACCATCGGGCTTGCTCATATTCTGATTCTGCTGCTAGCACAATGTTGCCCTAAAAAAAAAAAACCCCAAAAACAAAAAACATAAACACCACCATGTCTTTCAAAAGAAGCTGGCATGTAAGCACAGTTCATCAAAGTGGAAAACAAGCAACTACTTCTATTACAAAAAGAAGACTAACTGGAAATACATCTATCAGTTTTACTTGCACAACTTCCCCAAAGGAATCCTGGGAATAGTAAATGTTGCAAGAACAACAATTTTCAGAGATTCCTGGAAAGAGGTAGTGAAAGTTAACCAATTTAAAGTGATGGTCTACAAACAGATGAAAAATCTCAGGGACTTCTAATGTCACAGCTAATAGTTCCCTTTGCTGGCAGTTGCACTTATGTAAAATATCACAGGTTACTCAGTCTGTTAGTGAATAAGCTAGCAAAGAGAAATCAGACTGCTTTGCTGCTTGGGTATCTCAGCTGCATGCTTATATTAAGAAATCTATTTCGTCCTGTCTAATTAGCAACTTGCTGCAGCATTAACATACATTAAGTGGAACAAGAAAGAAAAAAATCACTTTACATGGAAGTCCTCATGGGAGATTTTCATTGCATAAGGCATGCTGGGTTCTTCTTTGGCTTCTACGATGCAGCCACCGAGAGGTATGACACCCTGAGGAGGCACCAAAGATTTAGGACACTTGGTTAAAATCACCACTGAGAACTGACATGACGCAGTTAGAACCAGGTAAGATTGAGAGATGGGCATCCAGAATGGTGGTCCTCATAGAGCTAATGATAACAGATAAATGTATACCTCAAAGTCTCTGGTTCAAGGCTCACTTCGGTCACAGAGACCAACACACACTCTCAGCTGCAACATCTCCACAATGTGAGGGTACTTTGTAAAGGAAATTAGTTGAAAAAAAAAAGACTTATTAAAGGAAGATATTTCCAGACAGATCAGTTCTAGCTCTGTCTGTCTGAATATTGGCAGGTTTATTTTCTCAGTTCTTCCTTAATGTTGTTATTAAAATAAGTAGTAGTGATAAGAAATTATAAGCTGGTAATGACTGAAAGTTATCATCATCATCTGCCCCCTCCTCTGTAAATGAGGTGGGATGTTTACACAAAGACTTTGCCTGGAAGCCCTCTTAGCTTCCCTGATCCATAAGAACCTCTTCCAAATAGGAAAAGGAATACTGTACAAATAATTCAAAACATATTGTTGCTAGTTGCAAATTCTCTTGGACAGAGATCGTTTGGACACTATTGTCCATGCACTGGTGACCTCTAGCTTAGGCTATTGCAATGCATTGCCTGTGGATCTATTCTTTAAGATTTCTTCAACATTTCAGTTAATGCCAAATCCAGCAGGTAGGTCATATACCTGGGCCAGTTACACTAAACATATTTTGCCACTCTGAGAGAAGAGGAACTCTTCAACCATGGGATCCTATTGCTAGAATGCCCTTAAGGTGGCTTATCTAGAGCTATCTGCATTTTTTCCCAGTGCCAGGGAAGATGTATCTCTTGACCCAGAACCTCCAGCATGGTACAAGAACTGGCTGATCAAGGAGATTTCATCTTCTGTGCCAAATTCTTGCTTTGCTTTGTGCTTATTTTAAATGAGCTGAGTCATGAGCATTTCCCATAAGAAAAATGCTGCTGATGACAAAGGAAGAAGGAAGGGATTTTCATGGATTTGTCATTCCCCTATAGCCTTCTGAAACTGCCTTGCTCAACATGTGGTATGTGATACTACAGGAGCCAGTTTGATATAGTGGCTAAGGCATCAGGCTAGAAACTGGGAAACTGTGAGTTCTAGTCCCACCTTAGGCACAAAGCCAGCTGGGTGACCTTGGGCCAGTCACTCTCTCTCAGCCCTAGGAAGGAGGCAATGGCAAGCCACTTCCAAAAAACCTTGCCAAGAAAACTTCAGGGACTTATGTTTATGAATATTCTCAGTAATCTAGGTGAAATTGTCTGGAGGTTGAGTCATGGCAACTGGACTTCTTTTCTTTTTTGGTAGAGGCGTTTCACTACTTGTCCAAGCAGCTTCTTCAGTCTGTAAAAGTTGGTTAGGGGGACCCCATAAAAGTCTTCCAGGATGGCTGTGTTTCTTACTAGCATGATAGGCTCCTTGAGGGACAATAGAGTGATTAATAGAGTCTTTGAGATGTAGATGTCTACTCCTAATCCCTCACTCATCCCCAGGGGGATGTTAATTGTTGCCTTCCTGGTGAACTTTCGAACTGCTCTTAATTTTCTTGGGGACTGTTGAAAGGGCAGCCTGGAAGATGGGGAACAAGTTGTGTCTGAGGCCTCCACCTCTATTGAGGGAAGGATTTTCCACTTTGGCATAAATGGATTCCTTCACTCCTCTCTCAAACCACCTATCTTCTCTGTCCAAAATGTGAACATTATTGTCCTCAAATGAGTGTCCCTTTTCTTTTAGAATAAATAAACAAACAAACAAACTACAGGAAAAAGTGGAATTGGTGAAAATCATGTTACACATCCCCAACTCCACTGGGGGAAAAGGAGTCTTTCAAGTCTAAAGCCAAACTGCTGTGATGTTGATATTTCATATAAAAATATAAACATGTATATTTTGTACTGGTGTTTTTACTAAATTGCCAGTTGTAAAAATTGTTTTATTAAACAAATCTATTAAACCACAAACTATAAAAATGTGTCTAAATGAGTAGACCACAGATCAAGATCAGCTGGTAAAGTTCTAAGTTACAAGATGTAGATGAAAAAGGACTTCTAACCTCCAATTAACCATAAAGAGAGAAAATACACAGATGTCTGTTTTCTAAATGAAGCTGCTGAAAAGAAGAAAGCTTGGGCAGTAACAGAAACACATCCAGAGAACTGCATACTCTGCTCCTAAGCTGGGTCTATGCTCAGTGGCACCTCTTATTCTAAAGGCATAACAACATCCACGAATTATTATTTTACAAATGAGTTTCTGAATAAAAACAAAGTGAATGTCAGAAGCCTGAAGCCAGTCTACCCTGATACATAGCCTCACAGGTGTCTTCTGTTTCTGAGATACCTAAATGTTCATGGTGATCAGAAAATGAGTAAAACTTCATGAATAAGCAGTTTAAACTGGAGAAGCATTATTTACTTATGGGCAGTCCTTGGTTAACGACGGTAACTGAAACTCTGTTGCTAAGTGAAGTGGTCATAAAGTGTGACGTCACATGACTGCACTGACTTACAATGGTAATTCCAGCAGTTCCAGTTGCAGTCATTAAGCAAATCCCATGCAAACGTTAAGCGTAAAGTCATGTGATCACCATTTGTGGCCTCCTGCCAGCTTCCCCATTATCTCTGCTTGTCAGAAGTGGGCTGTGAAGGTCGCAGATGGTGATCATGTGAACACAGGATGCTGCAACCATCATAATTGTGAGCCAGTTGCCAAGCGCCCAAATTGTGAGCATGTGACCGTGGGGATGCTGCGATGGCTGCAACTTCAAGGACTGGCTGTAAGTCTCCTTGTTCAGCACCATCGTAACTTTGAACGGCTGTTAAACAAATGGTCATTAACTGAGGACTATCTGTATTTATTTACTTGCTGAACATAGATTATATGCCGCTCAGTTCCTAATGGCTCTGAGCTGCTTATCTCAAGCAACAAATATCATTAAAATAGAATCAACTCAATCAAAACAATCTCTCCAAATGGCCCCACACAATCCTCATTGTCCCCAAATGTTTTCCTGAACAGCCACAACTTTAAGGGTCTTTGGAAACCCAACAAGGAAAGGGTGGTCTGGATCTCAAGGGGATAGCTGTTCCACAGAAGGGAGGCCATCACTGAGCAGGATCAACAGTGGGGTTCCTGCAGACAGCATTAAAAATGCATGCTATATTTTATTGTTTATTATCTAGGTAATATTAAATTCACAGTGTAAATTCATTCATTTTTTTTTAAAGTTCATTTCAAGTACACAAATACCTTTCATGAGGCAAAGATCCAGTCATTTCTAGACCCCCTTCTCATGAGACCCTATCTGAATGTTTTTGGAGATGTTGCTCACCTTTGGATGGATATTGAAGTACCGATTATTTTCAAAGTTCTTCTTTTCATTTTCAGCATAGTAAAGCAGAAAACTTTCCTTGATGATAAAGAATCTGAAAAAGAAACATCTCATCTTTATTTAAAATTTTAATTCCCCAACAGGCAGTGGTATCATGTAGTCATTTGAACCCTGAGGGATGCCATGGGTCCACGATGTAGTAGAAAGTGCTGATGTACTGGAACATGTATGAATTGGACTTTCAGCAGCTCTAGCCATTTTCTTGTGACATCTTTTGCTAATCTACTAGCATCACTTTGGGAAAACTTGCCTTTTACTGAGTTCCCTGCACATCCTATTTTGTATCGCAGTGATTCCAGCCCATAGATTTACACTTTTAAGCCTAAAAGAAGATAGTTGAAATTACCTTTTCAGTAGTTTGTTTTTCAAATCTAAGTATTGCTACATACATGCCAAAGTCCCATAAAAATCATATATGTCTGCTACTATCATACACTGAATCTTAAAAATAACTGAATGTGGTACTTTTAAATATTTATTTATTTGTAAAAAAACCCCTTCTATAGCACTAAGTTTGGAACAGTTAACTATAATCTTGAATTCCTTCTAGAATAAAAACAATTAAAAAGGAATACAGGTATTCTTCATTTATTGGCTGCTTTGTTTAACAACTGTTCGAAGTTACAACAGTGTAAAAAAAAAGCTCTGCGACCAATTCTTGCATTTACGACCATTGTAGCATCCTGTGGTCATGTGATTGCCATTTATGTGTTTCGCAACTGGCTTGCGACAAGCAGAGATAATAGAGAAGGCGGAAGTAAAATCGTAAGTCGCAGTCATGTGATGTTTTGCTTAGTGACTGCGGCACTTGGTGACAGAGTTGCTGGTCCCAATTATGGTTGCTAAGCGAGGACTACCTGTTTTGGGAGAGCTAGTGGCTTGGGAAAGTCACTGTGAAGAGGTGATTTTTTTAAAAAAAACCCTAAAACATATCAAGGTTGTGTAATGGTGGTACATGAAAAGATTCTTCACATTATCGAATTCAGCCTAGTAGTTACATCTAAGGGAGTATATATAAAGATATTCTCTTGTACTTCTCTGTGATGATTCACCCTAGCCATCATACATGTACAAACAATATTCACCAAAGATATATTGTACATAATGGACCAAATAATAAGCTCTAGAAGCTTTTTGTTTGCTTGCTTGTTTAAATATGCTTTAGATTCCCAAGGATAAGAATGCTAATGAAATATGTCAAAATAAATCTTAGAATCCACTGGCGTTGCCTTTGGAATGGAACGCTAAAGCAAAATATAATTATCCAGACTCAAAATGTCTTTCACAAAAGGAGTTTAAGATGAGGGATGTGTTTGTCTTGAGTTACGGACGTATTTCAGAGCAGTTCCAGTTCTCAGTCTTAGCAAAGAGAAAACATTTTCTGTCTAAACAGAACAAAGGCACCTCTCAACTTACATTCTTGTAAATTCCTGAATTGTTTTTTTTTTTTTACTTCCTCATAATTCAGCCAAGAAATATTTCTGTCAACAATGGCATGGCTAAGCATCAGTTACTTTACCACCCATATCTCAAAGACAAAACATCAGCTCTGTAATATAGGTACATTAAAATCAGAATACCTGCAAATTTTAAAATAAATGGAAAATAAATTATTTTTGAAGCAGTAGATTTACAGAAGGGTTATCTTGAGAGTCAAAGGCTCTGTGGACTGAGTATTCACAAATCTGGAAATTGGGTGACCCGGGGGGGGGGGATGCTTTCTTCCTAAAATAACAGGCACAGCACTTGAATGTTCTCCTAGATTCATCCTTCTCTTTATAGTTCAACTAGTCTCAGTATCCTGGAATGTTTTGGGACAGCTTTACTTGGACCACCACCTATATCTGTTCCTGGACAGAAATAATCTGCTATAAGTACTCATGCACAGAAACCATAGTTGATACTAGATGTCATTCCTAACACTTCCATTGGTTCTAGAGCAGCCCTTGCCAACTTTTTCCTATATGTAGACCCTTAGATCATCTCTTTATGGGACCACCCCATAAATCTGGGATCAGCACTATAGCACCTGCAAGCATCGTAGCACACACATCTCCTTCAGATTAATTTAATTTAGGCACTCCCTGGCTCTAAATGACTCTGTATGCAAGGCTTCAACATTTTGTAAGAAAAGCTAAATGGACAAAATTTTGCCCAAATGCCAAATCAGAAAAGACTATGGTGTTCCTGCCTGAAATCTTCTAAGATTTTGAATGAGAAGGCCCCAAACACACAAGATTGGCCATCTCTAGAGATGTCAATCATTGTGAGTGTGTGTATATGTGTATATAAGGGGAGAGGGAGGGGGATTTTTGTTATCCACACGAGGGACCACCTGCAGTGCCTTTGCAGTCCATCAGTGATTCCCAGACCGTAAATCAGAAATTTGTGTTTCTGTATTTGGATAATTACATTTACTACTAGGGCTGCTCTATCTGGGCTGCAAAAAAATCTGGACAACCATTAGATGGCAGCAGAGAGTTTTCTAGATCTCTTTGTTCCCATCCAGAATTTTGCAATTTGCGAGTATAGGTGGGTGTTCCGCTATAAAATCAAGAGTGAACTGTGAGCTGTTTGTTACACAATGAGTTACGCATACATCTGGCATAGTTGAGAAAAATATATACATTCAGTGATCAACCATCAGAAAGTGTTTTCTGCAGATAAATGCTGCTATGGTTTCTAATATGTGCAGTTAATGAGATTAGTTAGCTAATATTTATAAAAATCTTTGAAAACATAAAAGAACCCAATTAAGTACTCTCAGAAGATTTTTAACATCATTCTTGGGTCTAAGATCTATACACAATCCTTTTTTCTTTTTTTTTTCTTTTGTACTGTTCTAAAATCTCCAGGTACTAAGTACTGCACATAATTGAAACTGGGATTATTGTCATCCTTTGGGGGATATATTCTGATAGAAATGGAACAAGAAAGTCTCCAGGACTCTCCATATTTGAAATGTTCCAACTGGGAGGCTAGGATAGCAAGCTTTTCTGTTACGTGTTTTGGCAACAAAAGCATGGGGAGATGAGCTACCTATTAATGGAAAAGAGAGGTATTTAACTTGGAGAGGAAAAATCCTTCAGTGTGGGTGATTCTAAGCATCTTTGTAAACTTTTGATGCCTAGCTTCCAAATAGAAGTTGAAGTTTTATATCCAGTGATCTCAGAAATATGGTGGAATCCAATACTTTGAGAAACAGGAAACGTTTTTTTATTAGTAAGATAAAATTCCTGTCAGTTTCAGTGTGGGTTACACAAGAGAAGAAATGTTAATGATCAGTAACATGATATATTGTCAGCCCTTTGAGGAAGTCCAGGTCAAAAAACAGACATGGCGGGATTCCAGAAATGCTCTTTACTGTGGTAAGGAAGAATAAAAGTCTTGAAAGTCTGTCCAAGTTTTTCTCTCTGCCCCATTTTACATTAACCAAAATCAAGGTGAGATTATCTTTCTCAAGTTTTCCTCTCTCTCAGGACTGACTCTTTCCTCAAGGTCCACCCTTAACTACTCGCTCATTCCTTCCCTATTCCCAAGATCAGTTCTACACTCCTTCACATATATGTATGAGCATTTTGGGATTCTTGATCTTGGACTGGCTTATGGCAATGCATGACAATAAAATTTGTCTTCTCCAGCATTAGAAGGTCTTAGGAGTTTACCACTGCACTCTCCAGTGAGGCTATTATTTTCTCATTGAAAAAAAAATCTCAATTTTCCATGCTTATCAGATTTCCAGATGATGCAAAATGAGAAAACTACATTTGGGAATATGAAATAAAATTAAAAACAATCTGAATAGGTTGGAGAAATGGGTTGAGAATAATAGAACAACATTTAACAGAGGTAAAAGCAAAGTTGTCTAAAAAGATAGAAATCAAATGAAGGATGCAGAGTATCTGGCTTGATAATAATAATTGTAAAAAAGATCTTGGAATAGTAGCTGTTTGCAAACTAAATATGAATCAGAAGTATGACGTGGGTCCAAAAACTCCACCCCACTTTTAGTTGCATCAACAGAAGCATAGTTTCCAAATCACAGGAAATAATAGTTCCACTTCATTTTCTGTTGGTCAGACTCCACTACACATATTCTATCCAGTTCTTGGTGCCAGGCTTTAAGAAGAACTTAGTGCAATAGATTCAGAGAAAGGCAACAAAGTTGTTCAGGGGACTAGAAACTCAATTGTGTCAGGAGAGACTGAAAGAGCTAAGAATGTTCAGCTTGGAGAAGAGAAGACTGGAAGATATGATAATGTTCTTCCAAACCCTGAAAAAAAGTTGCAAAAATTGCTCAAGATCTGTTCTCTTTTGTTTCAGGGTGCAGGACATAGAAAAGTGGATTTAAGTTACTGGGAAGGCCGATTGCAACTGAATGTTGGAAACTTTGGCTGTGGACCCAACTATCCAAGCATGGGGTGGGTGTGTTCAAGCAGAAGTTAGTCAGTCCTCTGTCAGGGATGATGCCTTAATCTGGATTTTGGCACTGAGAAAGTAGTTGGACTGGGTGCCCTAAATGGCCCCTTCCGATTGTATGGTGCTCTGTAGAAGGGAGTCATGATGGAAGCCTCTGCTCTGTGAACAGGATTCTCCACAGACTAAACAGGAAAGAGGATAGGGAGCGAGTTTACAAATTCCCTTTTCCCTGACCATGTCATCTCCCTCACTGTCCCAAAAGACCAACCAGTCTTCTGAAAGAGATTTTTATGAAGGTGGGGGAACATAGGAAATTCACAAAATTTGTCCTCCCGCCCCAAACATCTAATTGAAAGCGTTCTGCTTTACACAGCTGTGAATCTAACCATTATTTAATAAGGCATTTTAAGGCATCCTATTTTCATCACTCTATAGTTAAAAATGGAGCTGTTTCAACTTATTTAACCAATTTATATTGTGTATAACCTGCACTTGGATCTTTCATTTCAAAATATGAAGCAATGTTGCTGGCTGGGGAATTCTGGGAGTTGAAGTCCACACATCTTCAAGCTGCCAACGTTGAGAAACACGGGTCTAGAGGCATTATTCTTAGGGTGTGAGAGGACCTGAGTTGATTCAACATCTGAGAAAAGAATGTGCCTATTTTTAGAGAAAGGACTGTTTGTCTGTAGCAGAACACATTTCAGTTAGGGCTTCTGCAGAATGGGTTAGGAAAGAGTCCTGTCTGAAACAGTGAGTGGACCAGAGATAGCTAACCAGGTGTCTTCCAGATGTTTTAGATTACAAATCTTGTAATCCCTTGCTGTTGCCCACGTTCACTGAGATGATGAGAATTGAAGTCCAAAGCCTCTGGAATGTACCAGGTTGCCTACTTCCAACCGTATGAATGTAGATGAGCTAATAGTCTAATTCAATGTAAGAGGGGTTCCCGTGATTCTTTTAACGCCATTTCTAAGGTCAGATATTCTTCATATTCTAATATTGTATCACATTCTTAAATTATGTATGTAAGTATTAGTAGTTTTGTCCATAGGGAGATCCCTGCTTCTTCCAGTGACCTTTGTCAAGGTTTCAGTGAAGTTTCATAAAGGCTAGTTCAATGCTTATACGCAGACTGTTTTCTCTAAATGCCTCAAAATTCATCTGGCAGTTAGATATTATTTACCTTCCAGTTCTTGGGAACTAGTAGACAACAAAAGCTGAACTACATGGAAATGCATTACAAAATAAATTTTAGTGTTGCAGGTTAAAGAGAATGGTGGTGGGGGGAACATCTAGATCAGGATCTACATGTGGGGTAGTAGGTTTTAATATTTTGCTCCTGGTTATCTGCAGCATATGTTTTTGGGGGGGGAGGGGTTTGAATCAAAATCACATTTAGGCAAAATGTTTAATCCTCCCTTTCATATTTACTTAAATTGAAATCACTCCACATGCAGGGAAAAAAAAAACTTTTTTCAAATAAATGGCATGGCATGGGGTTTGTTTCTGTTACATGACTTTGATGCCAATCTAGGGGCAGCTTAAGCCCTAATAGGAGGTTTGCCACCTAGGTGTCCCTAACACAGAGGCTTTCATCGAAACGAGTGGCCAGCATGGGGACAACATCCAGGTGGGGATTCTGCCATGGAGAACAGAGGAGAGGTACATTTCTCTGGATTCCATCCAGACTGGCTCTGCGCTTGCTATTCTTGTGTATTGGTGAGTCTTGCTATTCTTCAAGTTAATAGGAACGGTTATCCCTGTACAAGGAAGTTTCCTTGCAAAATTGAAATATCTTGGCTATTGTTTCTTACTTCTCAGTACAAATTAGTAACACTTAAACTGTGGTAAATTTGTGGAACAAAAGGAAAGATGGCAATAACCATACATCCCCTGATAGTAATCCTTTCTGCACCAGCACACTGTCCTTGAGGGAATAATTCCTTAAATCACTTGTAAGTACTGTTGGTTACATTTCATGTCTACATGCATCTGTTAGCTGAAAGCACAACTAAAATGGAAATTCTAGGCAACTTTTTATCTATTGTCCTAACATGATATCAGAGGTCTCTTTTTAAAAGTCCCTTCTGTTCATTATAGGTTAACAACAGAGAATGAGAGTTTCCTCTGCTGCAGTGAGTACTTGTTGGATTTACTTTCCACAGAAGTGTGACTGGAATTGAAGGAAAGAAAAGAGGATATTTCAGCATCTCTGCTTGGGCTGGCTTGATGGAAATAGGCGGCTCGGGGGAGCACAGATGACAGCCATCTTGCTGCCAGACAGAGGGTCCTGCTTTCCTGACAGGGCATTTAGTTCTCTAAGCAGAGGGACCCCCATCTCAGCAGTGCCAGAGAATATTCAGTTCTCTGAGAAGATGACAGCTCCTCATTGCTTTTTTTGGCCACCTGCTCACCTTGCAAATTGTTTCGTGACTTGCATTTTTACTGTGTTTTAGACATATGGAGCCAGTGGGTCGAGGTGCTATTCTGCACAATGCCCTAATACTGTGGTTGAAAAACATTTTAAAGAACCACCACTATCCTTATTTATTCAGGAATCAATTCTGTTTGGTTCTGTACAGCTTGCCAAGTCTTGCAACTTTCAAATCAACACCTCCTCTGCTTTAGAAGGGTTATGCCATTCATTCTTGTCTCTACTTAGCTGTAGAAGGCCCACTGATTTCTATGGATACGGGCTGAAATATCTTCTCCATGAGTTCACACACACACATTGGTGGGTGGAGAGAAGAAATCCAGGTTGAGTGGTAGCTGCCTCACCTCCTCTTTCTTTGCTCTGGCAAACTAGCAATGAAATGCATATTTTAATTAAAAGGATTGATCCAGAGCTTCATTTTATGAACAGATAAATTCACTGAGTGTGTCATACCCAAGGAATAGCATTTTAGAAGTTCTTCACAGGGGAAGAGCAGGGGGAAACTACTTCTACAATGTTTTCCTCTCTGCAGCTCCTCTATGCTGTGCTGGAATGATGAGGCAAAAGGAGAAAAGGAGGGAGGAAGGATCAGCAAAAATTATCTCCCATCTTTGCTTCAATGGAAGAATCCTGCAAGCAGAATTTCCTTCACAGCAACCCTTGATCCAAGTTTCTTGTTATATTTATCCACTGTGCTTTCATGTTGAGCTGGGTTATATATTAACTACAGGTGTAAAATATGCACATAGCATTCAAGATGAAGAATGCAGAGGCAGATTTTGCTAGAAGAAATGGTCAGTGTAGCTGAAAGATTAAAAAGAAACCTTGTACATTAAATGTTTCTGGCAACAGAATAGTCACTCCTGATTACCAACATGGCTGTTAATTCAAAAATCAGTATAATTAGGAATGGGATCTTTATTATGGGGTGGCACTTAGTTCTTAGCACTCAACCCATAATGTTTTGCGACTGAGAAACATTCCCTATTTGTGCAGCAATTCTGAGAATGAGCGCAAGATAAATATGTGCGTAGGATTAGATAGTGATATCATGTGATATCATGAACAGTTTGGCTCCTCCGTGTTGTGTTGGCACCGTGTCATGTCTTCAGATCGGGCAGCCAGTATTCTCAAAAAAGCACTTTGGAACTAAGTTCACACAACATTCAGCAAAAAAAAAAAAAAGATTAAACAATAACCCCTTTACTTCTTCACTAAACTTTCCCTAGAAGTGGGTGATCTCAACTTAGCCCTACATTCTGTTAAAAATACATGGCACACGAATGGAAATGTTACATGAGTTTTCACGATCTCTTATATACAGTTGGCCTAATGCCAGGTCAGCTATGCCTCTTCTCTAAGGAGTACAGAGAATTGCAGGCAGAGAGACCGTGCCAATCTACAAAATGGACCCACAACACAGAAATTGTGGTTGCCCAGATGATTAATTTATAAATTCATTAAAGTTGCACAATGATAATGATGATGATGATTTTTATCCTACACTTGAACACAGCACCCTTTCTGGGTTTTCTATTCTGGAACCCATCTGTCTGGACATTTTAAGATCCTGCCTCTCCTGAACCCTGGTTTGAATGCTATCCCAGATTTTCTGGCTTTCCCTTCCCATTATGAACTCTATTATCACCTTCTCTTCTCTTCTGTTCTCTTCTCCCTTCCCGTTTTGCCTCTGCAGCTCTACCCAGACACCTTCTGCCTTACCTCCTGGACCATTTGGCTGACGGTCTCCCGAATGGTCTCTTCCAGAGTACTCCATACAGCTGCACTTTGGTGCGGATATCTAAGGCGTCCAGATCTGCAGGATCCATGGAGGGGGAAGGAGAGACCGAGTTGGATTTTGAAGTAAACATGATTAAGAGACTTAAAAAAAAAACAACTCCTAATTCTCTGCCTCTGCTCTGCAGCTGTAGGAATCCGATTAAATGCAATGAACCAGAAAGACGTAACTGCTTACTCGGGAGAGAGGGGGAGAGAGCGAGGCTTAGCTCTGAATCAATAACTGTGCAGCCAGTGCTCGATATTTGTCTCCTGATGCAGAGATGATGTGAGCTTCCTCGTTTCATTTCACTTCCTGATGCCCTGAACAGAGAGGGAACATTCCAGATGAGCAGGGAGAAAAAAATCTTTTTCATAAAGCAGAAGGAGCCCTCAGTGTAACAGGCCAAGGCAAAGTTTGTGTGACAAAGGAGCATTCACGAAATACAGTTGCAGTTAAAATGAAATGGCACCCCTTTGCTTCTATCCTAGCCAGTCCAGTATGATGGTTAAGGTTCAGGGCTAAGACCATAGAGATCTGGGTTCAAGTCTCTAATCCATTCACTGGGTAATTCTTGGGCTGAGAGACAGTAACCAGCCCAATATACCTTGTCAGGTTGTTGTAAATATAAAATGAGAGGAGGGTCCAAGAAGGGACCTTGTGCTGCTTGAAAAAATATGGGATAGTTATCGAATAAAGATATATTTTTTTAATGCATAAGCTGGATGGGACTAAGCACCTCTGAACTCAGTGAGGATTGCATGACTCTGTGTGTGTGTGTGTGTGTGTATACATACATATATACATACACATACAGTCATACAATCTCACTGAGTTCAAAGGTGCTTAGTCCTATATATATATATGTGTGTGTGTGTTTGTGTGTGTGTGTGTGTGTATTTGGTCTATCTCAAGTTGACCAAAGAGATAGATCAAATATATATAGGCACTAAACACCAGATCCATAGAAGCAGGGGTCTACCACACTAGACAGGACCCAAGGTGCAGGTTGTGCAAAGAGGCCTCAGAGACAGTCCAACACATAGTGTCAGGGTGTAAGATGCAGGCAGGAACAGCATACACTGAACAGTACAACCAAGTAGCTAGCACTGTGTACAGGAATATCTGCACAGTGTATAGGCCAAGCTCTTCCAAGTCCAGAGGGGAGATTCCACATCACAGCTAAGATACTGTGCAGAACCCTCAGAATCCCGGGCCTCTGATAGAGGACCAGAGATTAAGGAAGACAGACCACCCATAGGGGTGAGAGGGGAATTTTTTTTTATTTGAACATGAATTCTACTAGTGTATAAATTATCCAAGTTCCCTTTCAGATGTGAGATTTAAGGCTGAAAAGACTTGATTAAAATTTGTGGTCCAAGACATTTTTTAAAATTTATTTTAATATTCTCTAAACCAAGAAAAAATGAGAATACAAGATAACAGCTCAGAACAATATATTTCAACATTCAATCACAGGTTACATGTAACTTGTGATCCAAGATTTGAAGACAAGATTCAATTTAAACCAATCAGAGATGGGACTTGAAGATTTTGATGATAAGTTACAATGTGGAGGCATTCTTTGGCAGAATGGGATGGAAACAGTCAGGCTTTTAGAAGACATAAACCTTGTGAAATTTCAGCCAGAGAGCTCCAACATTTTTTTTTTTTTAAATTCCACCTGCACTCTCTTAAAGCAGAAATAGATGAGATGGGGAAAGGATAATAAGCAGAAATTGTCTTATTAAAGCTTAACAATAAAAATGTTCAAAAACTATTTAAAAAGTAAGCTGTTACTAAACCGGTCACCAGCTTTTCTGGGTAGTTTGTTACAATGGCACATTGACATGGAACGCGCAAACAACTCTTTGAGAAGTGTGTGTTATCGCTATGGTGTATATAATACCCCATGATATAAATAGAAATCTGTATTATACCCAATAGTTTAACCACAAGCATAGTATGTGAAACCTACTCACAACATGTATACATTTCAGCCTCTTTCTCCCTTAAAGCAAACTGCCTAAACAAATTCTAGCAGAAGTGTGAGACATATTTAGCAGCGCAGTAATAACAAAAAGACACTTAAAATCCAGGTTTCTTCTCGTCCCTGCATTCCCTTTCTATCCCTGTGGGATATTGAGGACTGTCTCATACATTGTGGATTGTGGTCATGGAGGTTTTTAGAGGTGCTGCTGCTTGATTGCATCCATCAACAAAGCCACCTGATTCTCTGGACAGAGCTTCTAGGGTACAGAGGGCTGTAGGAGAAGAAATTGGGAGTCACAGGGTTTTTTGTTTTGTTTTTTGAGCATCACAGTGTGGCAGTTGTGGTTAGTTTATGGAATGCTTAATGCCCTAGGACTCACCCTTGGACTTCAACCTTTGCCTTGTCTACAATTTCAGATGGGATTACCATTTTGTAATTTTTCAATTTCAGTTTCTAAAACCTTTGGACATAAGGGTTACGTTTGGACATTCGTTTGTCCTCCAGATTTAATTATTTTTAAACTGAGGCTCTATGGCTGAGCTTATATTATTCCAAGTTTACTGGAGATCAGAAAGCAAAAACAAAAAAGCAGACATGGAAGGAAAGTCAGGTCACCAAAGAAGAATGCATATAAGGTAGTCCAGAACTATAAAGAGGTATCAGGAAAATTAAAGCTCACAATGAACTGAACTTGGTGAAGACTAACAAACAGCTTCTTTAGATAAGTTTAGAATAAAAGGAAAAGAAAAGAGTCAGTAAACCGGCTATTCAGTTTGAACGGCAAAATGCTGATGCATAATTTGCAATCGCTGCAAAGAAGTAAGAGTCCAATTTGGGTTATCAATGTCCCATGGTATTTAGATCAACTGCTGCTTGCTTGGAAATCACCTTACAGAACTAAACTTCAGTTGAACAAAACACTATGACTTGTTTTGATCATCAAACAAAATACAAAGCAGAAATAAGATGTCCTCAAATTCCCCTTGAAAAGGTTTTCTCACCAAGTTAACAGAAACTTTGTTACCTGCTCCTGAGAAACTGTTCCATCTCTGCATTCTATGTTATAAGAAAAGAATCTATTCATCCAAAATTCATTACATAGTAAAGCCCTTCATTAGTCTTTTTTTTTTTTCATATTTG
The DNA here is from genome assembly GCA_030867105.1 of Liasis olivaceus. Lineage (NCBI taxonomy): Eukaryota > Metazoa > Chordata > Lepidosauria > Squamata > Pythonidae > Liasis > Liasis olivaceus. Next base: position 66,522,383 of record CM061349.1, read on the forward strand.
AGATATCATATTCAGTAGCTGCTATGTTCATATCCTTCTATCAAGACAGTAATCAAATGCAACCTTAGATGTTAACGGTGCTTGTTACTCTTTCTAAGTAGGAGTAGTCAAGGAAGTGCCATAGCTGTGAGGAAAAGAAGAGTCAGGAAAAAAGAAAGAAATAACTGGCTTATTCAGGACATTTCTAATATTATCATTATGTAGATTTTTTTAAAGTATTGGACATTAGCAGCTATTCTTGAATGCAAAGTTCTGTTCCACAATATTTTAAGTAGATAATGTCTAAAATGAGTTATAAAAATATAATAAAAAATCCAATGCGCTCACATATACTCATTTAATAGGACAGCGGCATCAAATCTTTAGGACTAATGCTGCTCCTTTTACTACAGATATCTATTTCTGTATCTGATATATAAAGAGGCAAGTGTGTCTCAACTTCAAGAAATTTGTCAATCCAATTGCTATGAAAGTTTGGTAAGGTCCACCTTTAAAAGCCTTCAACACTTCACAGAAACATCATTCTAGACATCTTGTCTATGGCATCATTTCCAGAAATATCATTTTGTCTGGACTCCTTCTTTATATGTTATGCTTTCACATGGAACAAAACAAAGCACATATAAAACCAAAGGTTGATCCAAATTGTATGGCAGTTCCAAGTATTTTATTTTTGTTGTTATAAACCTTTTCCTTGTTTTCTGGAAATTTTGTTTGTAGTTAAGATAGAATGGTTTAATGCTCCCTAACCTTTTGTTTCAGAAGGTGTGTTGGAACTTGGGGAAGCTCCACTTCCCAGAAAGTTGGGTGGGGATTGAAAGAGTCATGCACATACTTGCAAACTTCAGAAGAAGAACACATCCAGGTAGCGCATAGTTGGTAACTTTATAACTAAGCAAACTTCATCCAAGGCCACACTATACCGGCAGCGGTCCCAACCAACTCTGCCTGCTTTCTCTTTAGTGAGGTAGTCAGACATATTGGCTGTTTACAGCTGGAATAGGCCCTGTTTTGCAGAGCCTTAGTTTTCCTCCGAAGCAGAGCACCATATATCAACTTTGGCTCTTCCCGTTTTCATTACGGCACTAGCTCTTTGCCACCTGCAGTTATAACATCAGTCTCTGTCACACTTCAGACTCTTTCTTGAGACTCAAAGGTCATCGAAAAGGGCCAGCGTGGTTCTTAGAGGAAGTGCAAACTATTAAGGCGTTAGATATCTATGGAAGCCTTTTAGTGTTTGCTTTAACACTAACACACTTTGCTTAGATCTAAACAGAATTGGGTTCATCAGGTAAACACATGTACATGTGGGCACCACCGCAGGTCACCAATTTATCTCAAAACAACCTGATAATATAGGAATTCCCAACTGCGTCCAGATAAGGATTATGGAATTGTCAAGGTTTGCCTATTCATATTTGATGAAAGGCCACACAGCGTTGTTACCTATATATAATCCTACCACGTTTGTCCAGTGTTTCTTCTGACTCTTTTACTGCAGAAAGTCATCTGTTTTGAGATCGGATGATAATAATGATTTATTTATTTAAATAAATAAAATTAATCTCTACAAGTCTAGAAAGACTCTTCCTGGTGTACTCTCAAGTTATCCTTGCTTCAACAGTGTTATATAGAAGGGAGAGTAAGAGATAGAAGAAATACTAATGTTATTGAACAGTTAGAAGTCAAGAGCCCTTGTGGGGCTATTGCAAATTATCCAGATCAGGGTTCCTCAACCTTGACCACTTGAAGATGTGTGGAATTCTGGCTGGGGAATTCTGGGAGTTGAAGTCCATACATCTTCAAGTGGTCAAGGTTGAGGAACCCTGATCCAGATTTTCCTTCTGCACAACTTGATACTATAACATTTCTATTTAAGTGATATTACTATTATTGTGATACACTTTTCTAAAACATATTGATGGAAAAGTATTCGTCAACTTAAAATAGTGATAAAAAACAAACCAGAAAATGGCATAGGTAAGCAAGTGATAGTTTGTGTGTGTTTCTCCCCAGCTTTGGTTCAGCTGCAGATTTCAGCAAAATGTTTGCATTCTGACAATGAGTAGAGTTTAAAAAAATAGAAAAAAATATTCAGGATTGTATGATTTAAGATGTATGAAAGAACGTATTAAACAGAAAATCCGAAAATTGCTTTACTTTTGAAGAGGCCTCTTTTTTTAGTTGCCCTCTTAATGACAAAACGGGCTGTGTTAAAAAAAACAAAAGCTGGTTGTGAATAGATTATCCTTTAATTATAGGGGGAAAGAGCAGTTACGCTGACAGGATTGTGAAAGTGTACTATCCTGTTGGTGAGGTTTTCAAGTCCTTAGTTTGGCGCTTCTGTGTTTCTGTGGGAGGCCAGTCCCAGAAATAGAATGTGTATATATACTTACATACATACATACATACATACATACATACATACATATTAACAGCTATTTGAAAGCGAAACCAAGGCGAAAAAAGAAATACACCAGTGATTTACAAGCTGTAAAAAACTGAATAAGATTTTTTTGAAGTAACATTGGATTAATATATACAGATGATCTTATAACAGTTTAGCTTTTTAAAACCATTATTAAAATCAAATCACTATTCAGAGGTAGCCAATATGAAACATTTATAAATCAGATGAACAATTAATAGGAGTTTAATCTGAGAAAGTCTGTCTTTCTTATAACCAATTAGGCACACATTTGCCACAGAAACAACATCTTATATTTTAAAGTCTTATGTTAAGAGAAACCCAAACTTTAGATGTACTACAAGTCCATGTGCAAAATTTTAATCCATAAATTATTTTCAGGTTAAAGTAAATTCCACGTCACACTTATTTTTTAAAATGTGAAGCAAGTCTTGATATTAATGCATACCCCAGAGCATAGTCTCCTTTGTGGCCTCCTGCCCACTTCCCCATTGACTTTGCTTGTAGGAAGCTGGCAGTGAAGGTTGCAAATAGCGATCACGTGACTGCAGGGATGCTGTGACAGCCAGAACTTCAAGGACCAGTTGTCAGTACCACTCGTTTAGCACCGTTGTAAATTTGAATGGTTGCTGAATGAGTGGTCATTAAGTGAGGACCATCTGTATTCAAAGTTGTATCCTCATACATGCTTGTTACTTTCTATGCTGTTGCCATCTTCTTGATTCTTTGCTTAATGGATGTGGCAGCTGGCCAGACTGAAAAGCAGTCAAACAGCATTCAATGGTGATATATTTTTTTTTTAAAAAGCAAGTTGAAAACTGTTGCCAAACTGAATTCATTAAAAAAAAAAAAGACACATAGGGAGTAACCTTTTCCTTTGAGCCAAGACAAGCATTGGTTCCTTTCCACTGTCCTGCTAAGATCTCTAGTTAGCATAATCCTTGGCAGAAAGTCATCTTGTCCACTACCTACAAGTATCCAGTAGGCTTCCACTCTTCTAAATCAGGTTGGAGAAAAGTCCAAAAAAGGACACCTGTTTTAGTTAGAATGATCTGAAAATCTCCTGCAATGTCTACCCTTTGGATTTACTCCTTGTAGTTCTAGAATCAGACATGACCTGCACTTTTGTATCATGACCTGCACTTTTGTACTTATTGATCCCAATTGATCACCCCAGAATTGCAGGTCTCTGAAGTGTAAGCGTAATACATCTCTCAAGCTGTACTGGCATGATAAGCCGGTGGTGACACTCTCACAGTCTACAGGACACCAAAATCTGAAGAGAGTGAATAGATGAGTTAACAGCTAAACCTCCTTGAAAAGTGGAATGTGTTTATGAAACCAGGTTTTAAATCAAGCTTTGCTAAGCTTCCTAGCAAATGATCTGGTTACTAGGTTCATTTAGTTAGGTTGTAACTGAAAAGAATTAAAGTCTTCTAGCAGAAACAACCTTATTACTCTTATATTAAATGCGGCCTCTACAATGGGATGAAAATGATGTAATTACATAACCATTATGCCAAGCAAGAATACTACTCATTCCCAATGCCCATGCTTCTTAGGATGATAAGGATTGTAGTAACTGAAAGTGATGTAAGATTGAAAGATTCCAGATTGGGGAAGCATTTTGTGTCCCATTATGATCTCCAAGATACAGTAAGGATACCCTAAATACAAGTGTCAACTCTTCATGGTTGTCCATATAAGAAAACCAACTCCATGGGAAGATTAGAACTAAGCTTCGTTGAGATAACAGAAACTTGCAAGCCTGTGTTTTTCCTCCCCTCCCTCTTATAATCCAGGAAGTCAGGAAGGAGTCTGCCTGAGTCTCTTCCTAACACTTCCATTGGCTCAAGAAATGTTTCTGCCCTTTTTGTTTTAGTAATGGCTTCTGAATATTTCCCTCAAGGCTATCTCCTTGGTACTTTAGAGCAGTGTTTCTCAACCCTGGGAACTTTAAGATGGGTGGACATCAACTTCCAGGATGCTGGCTGGGGAATTCTGGGAGTTGAAGTCCACACTTCTTAAAGGTCCCAAGGTTGAGAAACACTGATTTAGAGTAAGAGATTATCAGTAAGATGGGTAACAGCTATATCCTCAGTGATTCATCTTTATAAACATACTGCATCTCCCCATTATAAGCATGTTATATCTAAACATCTTTCAGGAACAGTATTAAGCTTTACTTGGTCTGGTTAATGGGCTCAATATGGTGGGGAACTTTATTTAGCACACTGTAATTTTATTATTCCTTTCAGTCATCAACAGGCACATAGAGATAAACAACACTTGCACACTATTCAAAAGAGACAATAAAAAGGAAATGAAAAGACCAGAACACCAACTCGCCAGCAATCAATACTCAGATAAGCAGGGATTAACACCAGGATTAACACCAAACATACAATCAAGCAGTAAACAATACCCTAATCAAGAAACTACCAACTCTGACAGACAATCAAGTAGTAAACAACAGCCTAATCTAGGAACTACCAAGGAAGAAGCAACACCCCCACCAACAGACAGGGCAAGTTACTGTTTATAAGTAGAGAGCAAACCCCACTCCCTTCTAGCACTGAAGATATTACCTAGATGGGTAACGAAACGTCTACAAGAAAACAACCAAGCTCAGAGAACCCCAAGGACTCCACAGTTATTTCTTTCCCAGGCCTAGAAGCAGGTAAGGACTACAAAAATGGGTTCTTCTCAAAGTTATTTTAAAATGTTTTCAAGGTAGAAATAACCCCTTAAAAAGTAGGGACAATGGTTTCAGTTACATGGTGACGACCTAACAGGTAACCTGAAGAATCATACCCTTTAAACACAAATGTAGGTCTTTACACAGTTAAAAGCTTCTTTTATTTATTTAACATATTTCTACACCACCGCAGTCAAAATGATTCTCTGCATTTCATATAGAGAAAAAATACAAAAATAAAAACACAAATAGCATTTCCACAATACAAAAGGAGAAAAAGAGGGCAACTTCAAAGCAAAGCAAAGCAAAGCAAAGCAAAGCAAGTCGGCATTTGAAAGACCAGCAAAGAAGGAGTCACACATCCACCAAGGCGGAATAATTTATGGAGGAAATACACCAAACAAAGAAGTTTGGGCTTGCTTAATTAACACATTTTCCCCCTAAACTAAGATTCACATGGACATAAGAAAGACAGCAATAAGTTAGGCTCTAGGTTAAATCTGGCCAGATATCAAGGATCACCCAAGACTGTTATGCATTATATTTGCTCCTGCATATGGAGCGGAAATGTAGGCAGAAAACAAGCAACACCTCACTTTTTTGTGGGGGGTGGGGGTGGGGTGGGGGTGGGGTGGGGGAAGAACTCCATCTTGTGGCTGCAGAGAATAACAGGCAAGCTAATCAAGTCAAAAGCTTAATTATGCCAAGCTCCACTACTTTAAAGTTCAAGCAAGGGAGACTTCTTCAATTAAAATAAGTTTTTTTGGGGGGGGCAGGAGCTATTCTTTGTAATATATCTTAGCTTGACCTATAAAGAAAAAGTCATTCCATTTAAAAAATGTAAGTTTAATACATATATTCACAGCTAGCCAATTTGAGCCAAAGAAAAAGCAGTCCAAAAGCAGATGGATAATTAGATTCCAAAAGCCCCCCAAAGTGTGCAATTGCAATCTTTTTTGCTGTCAGTGAATGAGTTCCTTTCCAATGTTGGTTTGACAGTCATGAGTAGTCATAAGAAGGGAGTTACTGTATTGTCAAACTGCTGCTGCAGAATGCTCTAATACAGTGTTTTTCAAAGTTGACAGCTTTAAGATGTGTGGACTGCAACTCCCAAAATTCCCAAGCCAGTATTCTGGCTGGGGAATTCTGGGAGTTGCAGTCCACACATCTTAAAGTTGCTAAGGTTGAGCGACACTGCTCTAATAGCTCCAAATAGTCTGGATCAGTCACTAAAAGGAATCTTCAGTCTTCGGTCTACACCTGCCTGCTTCAATCCTGTAATTTCCTGTTATCTTGCTCTCCAACTCCCATAATAGTCTATCGCCAAAAGCATGGGAGTCCAACATTTTAGGGCAACAGATGGGGAAAAAGTGCTGTATACAACTGCGCCCTAAGATTGTGATCTGTAACTGGAAAGGCCACTAGAGATGGACAAAACCATCTATTTCCTCCTGATCCAGGTCATTTTGCACATATTCATTCACAAGGTTATCTCCCCAACTTCTACACTTACCTGTAATTTGTTGCTTCAGAAAGATGCACAAAACTGGCACTAGTATAGGCATTTTTCATGTAAAAGACTGGATAGCATGTTCCTTAAGTAGAATTCCTATCAGTTGGAAGTTTGAGAGGCACAAGCAGCTTTCATTAGAGAAAATAAAGGGAAAAATAATTTCTGATTAGCCTTTTTATATTCAGCTAGATAGGTATCCAAGCAACTTTCCAAGATGCTCCAGCTCCATTTAAAGATTGAACTTTTTAAAATTAAATAAGCAAGGATTCTCCTTAGAAATGTATGGAGCTAAGTGTGTGTGGCATGCTTGTGGTCATTTACTGATTTATGCATTTACATGGCTGCCCAAATCAAACCATGTAACTCTGGGTGGTGTACAAAAAGAAGCCCATAATTAATACAAAACAACAAATTAAAACATACTAAACTATGAAAGGGCAAAGAGAATTGAAAACTTCTCACTTATTCATTGTGGATTCAACTCAACCTGAACCCAGAGCTTGGAGAAAGAGCCAGGTCTTAAGTGCTCTTCCTTCCTAAAGGCCTGAAGAGTTGGGGCCAACCTTATGTCTGATGACAGATAGTTCCAAAGGGCAGGGGACCTCCTGGGCCTCATAAGATGACATTGTTTCAGTGAAGGAACTCAGAGTGTACCTTCTCCTTCAGAATGTGTGGGATGGGCAGATACCCTCAGGAGAAGGTGGTCCAACTCAGTCCTATGCCAGGTAGGGCATCACCAGCACCTTGAATTGCACCTAGTCTGTAGCTCACAGAAGAGTCATAATGCTGGCATAATAAACAATGTCCCTAACTATCTGGGCTACTGCATTCTGGACCAATTGACCAATTCCAATGGTCTTCAAGGGTATGTAAATCCCCAAGCCAGCTTCATATATATATATGTGTGTGTGTGTATAAAAATATAAGAACATTTAATACCTTACTATGTTACATATGGATGTGTGAGTGGACAAAGTATGCTGACGCATTATGCTTTTCATTGGGCTCTTCTAAAATTACTTTATCTGATTTTTGTCTTGGAGTGAAGATAAAAATAAGATAAAGCAAGCTATAAACCATTTTCCCCTTGAAGAATCCACAAATTATTGCCATTTTTTTTGTTTTTTGTTGTGAACATTAAAAATAATGAGGCAAATTCTTTCAGCAATGCAGCAAATAATTTTTAATATAATAAAAACATATTTAAACTGTTCACAATTAAAGTGAAAAAAATTAAAAATAAGGCAGCCATCCATGGAATGATCTCATGTGTACAAATGATTTAGAAAAGACATTAAAATTACACTTTAGTACACAGAATCAGGTATACAGCTGTGACCAGGGAACACTACCCATAAATTCATAGCTGGTCAGAGACATAACAGAAACACATAAAAGTTCATATCTTTTTGAAATGGATAATCTCCTTCCAAATGCTGCTGCAAGGGCCTCCCATTTTCAAAGTTTCCTATGGTTCATCATAAACAGCACAGCAGCACAATATATTGTTCAAGCTTTCCCATTCTGGTACAGCTGGATACTAAAAATGCTAACTTATTTTCACTTAGGATACTGGAAAATCACTTTTGAGTTTCTCTGAAGACTTTTCCACTGTTTCAGAAATTCCAAGATATTTCCTTCCAGTTGAAGATACTGCATTTCCTTGGTATATCTGCTCTATCATTCTGTCAAATATTGCAAACTGAAGTGTCTCCAGCATAGGCAAAATATTGTTTTATGAATGGCAATTAAGTGACCAAATGTAATGTTGCATTCAGACACAGATTGTGAACATTTCCACTTTCAACTCAGTCCACAACTGATGTGAATGGTGGAAGTGTTGGAATTTGTGAAAATGTATTAGTGATGCATCTTTATTTTAGCAATCCATGGCTTTCAGGTTTACTGGGAAGCTCAGATTACAGTTTGGATGTGATTAGTAATACGAGTCAAGAAGAGTAGAATTAGACTACAAAAAGCGATGATTTTGCATTGATTTTTAAAATCTGGGCAAAGTCAAAATCCATGTGCTCAAATCAGAGGATTCCTCAAAACTGGGATTCTCAGTATTACAAGAGATCACATTTCTGGAATTCTGCTACAGGATTTCTTTCATAATCTAGAAATTCCCTTCTATAATAGCAGTTAGCAATTCAATACTGACAAAGCACTCAAGGCGCCTTTGTCCCCACAGGAGCAAATCAGCCCCACAAGAAGTTCCTGTAACTGCCTTATGACTTCTTTCATGTTTACTGTATAATACATATCACACATTTAAGCCTAATCACTGCCTTACAAATCACAGATAATAATCTAGTTCAGGATACTGGGCCCAGGTTAGTGAAACAGAGAAGAAAGAATTAACAGACTTGCTTTCATAAATTTGATTGAGGTTAGGTAGCTTCCAACTAAGTTTTGTAAATAGCAATAAGCACCTAAAACTGAGTCTGGCTTAACGCAGAATTCCTGAAGTGCTCTCTCAGTTACATACAACAATCCAAAATGATTTTTAAAAATGTGTGGCTTAACCCCAAAATTAAATCCCAGAATCCCAATTCTTTTTCTATGACATTTCAATCAAGTTTGGTGAGTTCTCATTTTGCCACTATTTCCCAACCTGCTAGTTCAGAATAGACATTCTTGTCATTTTTCTCAGCAATGGAAACTTGGCAGTTCATGACTTTATTTCTAACCATTAAGTATGCAAATGTTACAGGCACGTTAATCACCTCAGTTCATATATCAAATAGTACATCTGTTTTCTTTGTCCCATGTTTAGACAGGTGTGTTTCTACTTTGTAGCACAGAAGAGAAGAAAATTCTTCTAAAACCGTAATATTTGAAAGGTGTAAATGCTTTCTTACAGAACAACTACAGCTGGCAGATACCATTTGTGATGCAGTAGGCATTTGATAACACCATTTTATGATGCCTGACCCACACTAGCACAGGTGGTTTATCCCAACTACAGATTATATAGATTTATGTAGCTGATATACACATGTTGGAAAGGATAACAGTGGATAGGTCTGTTGAGTATTAGCTTTAAAAAACCCTTAGGAATGATCACATTTATATTATTTAATGTTAATCCTCTTCTGGTTCTAATATTACGCCCTCTATAAAAGGCAAGATTCTTAATGAAAAACTGATATTGCCTACTGCTGCACAACCAATAACTACTCAGTGAGTAGGAACTGCCAGTTAAACCATAACTGTCGTGAACAATCTTAACATTCACTGCCAAGGAAATATAAAATGTGACCAAAACGCAGGCATGGAAAAGAAGTTCCATTAATTACTGAACTATAAAAGATGCTGAAGAAAGGAAGAGATTTATCTCATGAAATAACCAGTCCTGTAAAAACCATTCAACTCACACATTTATCTTGTTTACAAATAAAATCTTAACTATTAATGAAGGACTTTTGACAACGTGATTGAAAATTTAAAGCATACGCAAAACTGTGCACCAGTAATCAACATGTATTTTTAAATGTTTTATTTTTTTTTAAACCAATGGCTTTTACAGTTTTTCCCCCATAATTAGGTAACTTTTTGAAAAAGAAACCTATGATTTGTAGAATTGTGTTCTAGAAGTTTGGGTTCTAGAATTGTGTTCTGGAGTAATACCCAGTTTTAACAGGCTTCAGACAATTCAATACAAGCTCACAGCCTGGAATGATTTTTGGTAGAATATCAGAAAAAAGTTTCAGCTTTTGAGGTTGGTATTTGCTGACCAGGGTTTACCTTATTCTATTTGAAAAGAAACATTCTTTGTAAATAAACTAGCATCCATTTCAATAGACACCTACTCCTTAGAGCTCAGAACAATCTAGCCTCCTGCTGAATGTGGCTCTCCCCCTGTATCGTATAGAGTGTTAAAATCAAGGGGCAAAACAAATGTGCTTCCGTAATGACTCAATGCAAGAATTCTATTGAACTGCTTTATCTAATACAAATTTTGCCTACAGCTTCATCCTCACAAATATTTCTTCACCAGATGCCTCCTTCTAAGACAGCCCATGCCATTATTAACACATGAACATTTGAAAGATGTAAACAATCTTCCCACATGTTAGAAGGCTGCATCATAATGTCAAGAGATCAGCTCTGAATGCTGACATACAGAATACTTGAATTATGATTTCATGATGAATTGCAAGGATCTTCCCAGATAATATCCAGTTCCAGCTTCCCTGAGAATAGGTAGGAAGTCATAATTAAAATATCTTCAGAAAAGGGAAATTATGCAGGATTCATAACTAGCCGTCAAAGAGTACTCTCTCTTATATTGAGTTTCCCCACAGTTTTCTTGTGGCAATGATGGTCCTCTCCAACTCCTTAGTATAGATGGGGTGGTTAACAGGATAAGAGAGACAGCAATAAAAAAGCAACTGACTGCTGCTTATACCAGATTGAAGGGAAAAAATGCTGGTCTTCCAAGTTTTAATGTTGGTGTCCAATAGATAAAATCAGAGGAATCAAGCAACCCAGAACCAATGCAGCCACCTCCAGGCGGCTGAGTCCCTTGCCTCCAGCCGATTCAGGTTTATGGCTATGTCCCATTCCACCCACTTCAGGAAGAACGTGAACTGTGGCAACATATAGAAAAGTTCCAGCAGAGAACAGCATGGCAACTCCAGTGGCATTAACTTCTGAAAGTGCCTGTTTACTGCTCTGTAAAACAAAAAGAGGCAACATGCAGATAAAATACAAAGCTCGTCCTTCTTTAATTTAAAGTTGCTACTCTAGTGAAACTGCAAAATCATCTTTGGATAGTATTACACCTTTCCTCAAAGGAAAACCAATGTTCTGGAGATCTAACATCCTCTATCACCAGTGGAAAATTTACTCAGCAAACATTTTTCAGTGCAAAAAAACCCAGATGCTGTCAGCTGACTTACATAATACCCATAATTTGATGTTAGTAAAAAAGGTCAATGCAAGACCAATTGATTGCATTTTGTATGCACCATTTTCACTCAAAGCACAATTCAAAATCCAGCAAAAATGCTCTATTAAAGGAAATACCAAATATTTGAGTATCTGTAAAATTATTCCCCAACTTATTGATGCACAACTGATTGGTAAATATGATTAATGTGAGTTAAGTGATTATTAAAACTTTTCATGTTCCCCAGCTGTTTTACCTTGCTTAGTCCCAAATAAGTCACCATTGACAAAACAGGTGCTGCTAGTGCAAAAACCAGCAAGTGCTTCCTGATTCGATTCCGTTCAAGACCGGCATGCATAAGAAAAGAGACAAGCCCAAAAGCAGCAGGTGCCTGCAACATAAAAGTGACAAAACATTTAATGCTCAAGTATAAAACAAATTGCACTCCCTTCATTTGCAAAATGGGACGTTTAGTCAGCTAACTACTGAGCCCTTCCTTAGGTTTTCTGGTAGTTGAGTACAATGTATCAGTAGTATAGCACTTCCTTAATGCAAGATGTATATATCAAGTAGTAGAGTTGCTACTAGTTCATTGTACCTAATGGGGAAGATGGCACACTTCTGGTATAATAAAATACATGCTTCTTTTTCCTTTATAACACTATATGCCATAAAATTGAAAATAATAATACTTACTAAAACATATGCAGATTTTTGTGGCAGAAAGCATCCTTTGACTTTTGCCTTCTGGGAATTTTGTGACTGGACTCATTCACCATGACAGTCATGTTGGGAAAATACAATCTCTATGGCAGCCATTTTCTGAAAATATCCACAACATGCTCTCAAATTTCCAGTCCCTATCCCTATTTGAGATTCCTAGATTTATGAATCCGTCACAAGATTTACTTCCTGTTTTTTAACAAAGCAAAACAAAAACATAGGGCAGATGCACAGTACACTGCTGAACTGGCTGGCTAAGAAACTTGGACCAAGAAAATGAGAGAAAACATGGGGAAGTGAACCCATTTTCAGGCTACTGAGGAGGAAAGATGAAAAATCAGATGGGAGGGGAGGGAGACTTTAGAAAAACCTTATCTCTTCTTCTCAAACTTGGAATTTTTGTCTCCTATTCCATATTTCGTGTTTTTCTTTGCTTCAGCTTCATGCCCACTAGTCTTTTTTTTCCCTATCACTCTTCCATGAAAAAAACATACATGGACAGTTTACCTTTGTTTAGGGTAGGGAGCTATATAATGATTTTTAATACAGGTAGTCCTCACTTACTGACAGCAATTGGGACTGGCAACTCTGTAGTTAAGCAACGTGGTAGTAAAGTGAAATATCACATGACTGTGCCGACTTACATCAGTTCCGGCTGCTGTTGTTAAGTGAATCACCTGTGGTCATTAAGCACAATGTCACGTGACTGTGACTTGTGACTTCCTGCCAGTTTCCCCATTGACTTTGCTTGTTGGAAGCCAGCTGTGAAAGCCACAAATGGCAACCATGTGACCATGAGACGTGTACCGGTTGCCAAGCACCCAAATCATGATCACGTGACCGCGGGGACACTGCGATGGCCACAACTTTGAGGACCAGTCATAAGTCTCCTTATCTAGTGCCTGCTGTAACTTTGAACAGTCACTGAGTGAGTGGTCGGTAAGCGAGGACTACCTGTACTTAAGCATTAAGGTTATTCAAAATGTTCTGAATTTCAGTAAATTCAAAACACCTTGTTTCAAATGCAAAATGGGCTGCTTCAAAAATCTGCAACAAACAAGGTCTTCTAAATTAAAAATGGTTTGAGTTCAAAGCATTTGCATGCTCCTATTAGATATGCCTCGTGATTATCTTCCATGTGCAGAGACTTCCTGATGGTGCCTGAACAGTACCAATCTGATTACATGAACATCAGTACTCTATGCAGAATCTTACAATTGCGCCTGCCACTGGAGGGCACAAAGACTAGAATGTAAGTCTGGAAAATCAGAAGGGATTCCCTGGTCCTGTTACTGTAACAAGAAACCCAAAAGATAAAGTGTAGTATAGCTTCAGGACCAATAATGGCTCAGAATAAGCTACCATTTCTTACATAAGATCTACAGGTAATCCTCACTTAATGACCATAATTGGGACTGGAATTAAGTCACCACGTGATGCGGTCGTTAAGCGAATCATTGTGTGACCGGACCTGATTTTATGACCTTTTGTGGCAGTCGTTAAGTGAATCACATGGTCATTAAGTGAATCACACAGTTCCCCACTGATTTTGCTTGCTGGAAGCAGGCTGGAAAGGTTGCAAATGGCAATCATGTGACCCCCGGATGCTGCAATTTAAGTGTGAGCTGGTTGCCAAGCACCCAGATTGCGATAATATGACTGTGGGGCTGCTGCAACGGTCATAACTTCGGACACTGGTTGTAAGTCCCTTTTTTTAGCGCTGTCGTAACTTTGAATGGTCACTAGATGAATGGCCATTAAGCGAGGACTATCTGTAAGTGATTCTGATGAAAATTAATTGTATGTAAAGTACCTTATAAGGATATTAAATTCAGGACAGAAACACTGCTACTTACTACAAGTCATTACTGGGATAGCAGAAAACTCCCACATAACTGTGTGATTCACTTAATGACCATGTGATTCACTTAACGACTGCCACAAAAGGTCATAAAATCAGGTCCGGTCACGTGATGATTCGCTTAACGACCGCATCACGTGGTGACTTAATTCCGGTCCCAATTATGGTCATTAAGTGAGGATTACCTGTAGATCTTATGTAGGAAATGGTAGCTTATTCTGAGCCATTATTGGTCCTGAAGCTATACTACACTTTATCTTTTGGGTTTCTTGTTACAGTAACAGGACCAGGGAATCCCTTCTGATTTTCCAGACTGCATACCTCTACTTCTAGATACAATCCTAAATACAAAAGCAAATTGAAATGCTTAAAAATGTGCATGGTTATTTTCTTAAAGACACACCACTCTTAAAAAGAGCTTTTGCCCTTCACTGAAGTCCATGATTCCCAATAGTAAATACCATTCACTGATGCAAGAAGCATAGAAAGGTTTTATACTCAACGCTTACCTTATGCAGCATAATTGCAACAAACACTATTAGCTGGACACTAGTCTGAGATGTAGAAGCAGCTGCACCCAAGGCAACACCATCGGCTTAATGAGGGAGGAAGGAAAAACAAGCCACGTAAGAGTGAATCCATCCATTGATCAAAGACTTACTGGAGCTAAATTATACAAGAATAAGTCTATCACATAATTCCCTTATCTTAACCTGCTCTTCCATTCTTGATGATAGTTCTAATATTTATGTTTTGAGAGTAAATCCATGGCAACAGTTTTGAATCAGTCTTCCAGCAGTGAAATAGCCAACAATTCTGCTTAGCCCTTTACAACTTTGTTCTAAAGCATATGTTTTGCTCCTATATTTTTGGCTCTTCTGGTCCCAGTGAGCTTCCATCTTTGATTCTGAGTCGGGTTGTACTTCCCCATTCAGAGGTGGTACACAATTTGGAGGTCATCCTGGACTCACAGTTCTTTCTCAATTAGCAGGTAGCAGCTGTAGTCAGGAGGGCCTTTACACATATTCATCTGGTGCACTAACTATGCCCTTTCCTGGACTGGAAGTCCTTTGTCACAGTCATTCATGCCTTGGTCACCTCACATGGGGCAAATTGTTCACCTTTCTGAGTCAGTTTTGAGTTGAGGTGGCCTTATAAATCAACATTATGAAGAAATAAATTTACAATAAATAAATTTGCTCCTTAAATTATCTGCAGATTCATCATGAAGTCTAGGTATATTCAATGTCAATTTTTCTTTACATTACCTGAGGATTTACATTAACTAACTGAGGATTTCAAAAGACTCATTCTAAAAATTGAAAAGGGAATGTATGTTTGAGGGTAGGGGATTAGGCTCTAAGAGTTCAGATATATTGGTATGGTGTTTAAAACTAATGTATGAAGTAGCAGCAGCAAGTTTATTTAACATTCACCTATAGCTACGTACAGTACAGAAACAAGATTGAAACAGTAATTCATATCATAACATACTACAAACAATTGTAAAGCCACCAAATAAATATTTTTTTAACTTTATATTTCAATGGCTTCACAGAAACACAATAAAAATACATTTTTAGTTATTTTTTAAAACTTTAAAAGATCTGTCTCCAAACATAATTCTAGAGGGCTAACATTTTTCATTATGAATGAAAGCTCCAGAAATGTCTCCAGCTTACAGCCTACAGACTGGATCAAACAAGCATTCTCCTATTAAAATGAGATGTAGAACTCCTGGCTTGCATGGGCATTCTTGTGTGCACTATAGCCCTGAGCTGCACAGAATCGTCAGGCACATATCCCTGCAGTTCAGGTTAGTCTCCTCCCTCATCTCTTATCTCAAAGTGGACTAAACTTGGGGAAAAGAATAGAAAGAAAGTCCACAGCATTATTCCATTATCAGCAGCAGTAACTAGTGGGATCGTGTCATGCAATTATGGCTTAACGCTAACTCACATAACTTGACAATATGTCTGGCATTTAAAAAAAAAGGAAACATAAATGACCAACAAAATTGACCCACCTGCTGCATGGACAACTAGTCCTAGTGTAGTAGTAATTTTGGAATTGCCCGACCTTGCTGCTTCTGGGTCTGAAATAATTAAGAAATCTTAGCCAAAAAAATATAAACAAGAGAATAGAAAGAGAAACCTAAAAGAAGAAATATTACAGAAGATAAGAATTAATAGGAGTTAATAGACGTTAAAGAGCCAGTTTGGTGTTGTGGTTAAGGTGCTGGCCTACAAACCAGAAGACTGAGTTCTAGGCCTCCCTTAGGCATAAAAGCCAGCTGGGTGACTTTGGGCCAGTCACTCTCTCTCAGCCCAATCCACCTCACAGGATTGTTGTTGTGGGGAAAATATGAGGCAGGAGTATTAGGTATGTTCGCCACCTTGAGTTGACATACGTACATACATATCAAAAAGACAGGGTAAAATAAACATAATAATAATCATAATAACAATAACAACTTTTCACCAAACTAAGCTATAGTTATTAATAGTTTCTCAGTGCCTTTGAATCCTTCCGTCCTTCCTTCCTTCCTTCCTTCCTTCCCTCCCTCCCTCCCTCCCTTAGTAAGGAATGGAATATTCCATGAAATAGAATCCTTCTGAAGGATACTGTTTAACATTCACATTTAACCACAATTAAGCAATGAAAATACCATACTGGAGCTTTGAAATGCAACTGTTGGCTGGAGCAGTCAGAAAAGCATAGCCTCCAAATCACCTGTACTTGGTTTACCAATGATTTAAGTCATCAATTCAAGATATATTTTTTCTAGTTTCTGCCAAATAGAATGTAACTACGATTTGCAGCAGGTTACTTATGGGTTAAATCAATTTACTGGAGGTAGGGACTCTGTTTTGTGTGACATGTTTATTATACCAAAACACTGAGGGTTGTTGTGGATGCCTCTACAGGTATTTGCATAGAACTAAGCACAATGCATTTAATGCTCAAGTATTTTTCATTAAAATATGATGTATGAACACTTTCTTCCACTTTCTTTGTTTTATAGCAGAAATCTCAAGCAATACTACTACACTGAATTGAGTCATCAGAGTACTAGTTTGTGTAATGAGTTAGAAGGTTAATTTACTCAAGGGAAAAAAAGCGCTCTTGGGTTTAGTAAGTTTCATTTAAAGCTAGAAACTTACTAGTTCATTTTTTAAAAAATCTCTAAAGATCCCATTTAAAGTTCTTCCAGTACAGGTAGACCTTGCTTAATGACCATTCATTCAGTGACTGTTCAAAGTTAGGATGGCCCTGAACAAATGGTAGTTACAGCTGGTCCTCAAAGTTATGGCTGTTGCAATGTCCTCGTGGTCACAATTCAGGTGCTTGGCAGCCCACCCGCATCTACAACTGCAGGGGGTGCTTCAGCTCCCCCCATCTCCCCCCATTCTCTGCCCTTTGGGCCACCCTGCCATCTGCTGCCCCTGCCACCCTGCATTCCACCGCCCCTGCCCCCCACTGACCTTCACCATCTTCTTCCTCCCACTGCTGATGAGACACATCTGATCTGGCCCTTCCCGAGGCAGCTGCTGGGTGTGCAAGGCCATGCTGTTCTGGGGAAAGTACAGTGGAGTGCAGGGCGGCCACAAGGGCAGAAATGGGGGGGGGGATAGGCGAATAAGGGGAGCTGAAGCGGAGGTAAGTGTGGCAGGGCAGGTGAAGCGTGAGGTCCTCACCTAACAACTGCACAGTCCTGGCCTAACAACCATAACCAGGACTACTGAAACTGCCGTTGCTAAGTGGCGCAATCATGTGATTTTTCACCTAATGAATGAATCACTTAGTGATGGAAATTCCCATCCCAATTAGGATTGTTAAGTGAGGACTACCTATATACCACTTGCTTTTTTTCACCGTTAAGTGTGAACTTTTGAGCAAATGTTATGTTGCAAAATCTTAAGGCTACAATGATGTTAATTTTGCTTCAAAATCCACCCACCCCTATCCTTTCTGTATACAGCAATTATTCAGTTATTTGAATATTTCTGAATAATTGTTCTCACTTTGGTTGTCTATTAGGAAAAGTTTGACTTACCATCTGCAGGGTGGACATGAGAATTGCCAATCTGATCTACCAGCAGCATAAAGACAAAGCCAAGAACAAGGGAAACACCAATGTAAGCATGTAATCTTGAATGGTCATGGCTGTGGTTATGATCATGCACATCTGGAACATCTGCTTTCTCAGATTCAATCACCTTTTGACTCTCACTGACTGGGTGGTGCTTTGCTAAAGGAAACCAAAAAGAACAATTGAAATTAGAGTTGCAGAAGTCTCAATTCCTAACATATTAAAAGCCAAATCAAAATGTGCTCCAGGGCATTTTTAATCTTAAAAGTGACCATTCAGTTTTCAGATCTTGTAATTTTTTTAGAATAAGATTTATTTAAAATTGATCAGAAACATATTTTAATTAATATGATCTCAATGTAACACATCTTGACATTTGTTTTAAATTCAAATAACTGAATAAAAGCAAAAGTGTACATAACAAGCGGATAGGAATCTGCATTTCTAAAGACTAGTAATAAGCATTTTGGGAAAAATGTCTCCAATGTCTAATGGAAGCCCTCTTTTTACTGTACTCACTTTCTATTTCTGGCAGAATATTTTATGGTTCAGATGAATCTACAGCCATTCGAAAAAGTAAGCACCCCCCATTGAAATCTTTTCCTTTTTCAACATATAGATATTTGATCTTTATTTCAGCAATACTGATAAAGGGGATATAATATAACAAATATCATGCACCATTTACATGTCGTAGTCCATTATGTAATTTAAATAAACATAAACGTACGTGGAAAATGTAAGTACATCCCTACATTTATCACTACCTCAAATACCTAAAATGAGGACTGGGTGCACCAGATCAGGTACAAATGATTAAAACATTGCCAGAGAGAATCTGAGAGGAACCTGTCTTATTGAAACCTCAGACATTTAGTTTGATTTGCTCTTTGTTGCTGAAGTGTGTGGTACCACCATGCCTAGATCAGAAGAAAGAAGGTTATAGATGTCTATGAGTTTGGGAAAGGATTTAAAAAGATTGCCAAACAACTGGACATCTATCATTCCACTGCCCAGAAGATCATCTACAAGTGAAGATTTCAAACAACTGCTGACTTGCCCAGGCCAGGCCGTCCCAGTAAGTTCAGCTCGAGAGCAGAATGCAAGTTGCTGAAAGAAGTCTCTAAGAACCCCAGAATTTCATCATGTGACCCACAGGTCCCACTCACCACTACTGATGTCAAAGTGCATGAGTCTACCATTAAAAAGAAGCTGCACAAATTAGATCTAAATGGGAGTTGTGCCAGAAGGAAACCTTTGCTGTCCAGAAAGAACTTCAGGGCAAGACTAAAGTTTGTTCATGAACGCCTAGACAAATACCAGGACTTCTAGACAAACAAGGCAAAAATAGAATTATTTGGCCACAGTTCCAGGAGACATGTTTGGTGAAAACCAAAGACAGCATTTCAGCAGAAGAACCTGATACTAGCTGTAAAGCATGGTGGTGGAAATGTTATGGTTTGGGGCTGCTTTGCTGCATCAGGGCCTAGGCAACTCATCGTCACAGAATCCACTTATGAATTCTGCATTGTATCAGAGGGTGCTTGAGGATAATGTGAGACCATCTGTCAGAAGACTGAAGCTCAGTCTAAAGTAGACCTTGCAACATGACAATGCCCCTAAACATTCCAGTAAATCCACCAAGGAATGGCTGAAAAAAAACGGAATGGAGAGGTCTGGAATGGCCAAGTCAAAGCCTGGATCTAAATCCCACTGAGATGCTATGGGATGATTTGAAATAGCTGTGCATGCAAGAAAATACAAAATGCAAATCATGCATGATATTTGTTATTTATATAGCCACCCAGTCACTTTGTGTGAGATGGGTGGTTATATAAATGTAAGCAAGCAAGCAAGCAAGCAAGCAAATTCCCTTTATCAATATTTTTGAAATGAAGATCCAATATCCATATGTTGAAATCTGTTGAAAAAGTCAAACATTTCAATGTGGTGTACTTACTTTTTCACATGACTATACTTCCCATATGGCTAACTGAACAATTATGGTAGTGAATAACAAGAGCCCACTTTTTTTAGATATCCAAATTATAAGAAACATGATAAGAAACACAGAATGAATGCTAGAAATATGCTTTGAAATGGCCACTATTCTGAGTTATCACATTGTGAATCAGCCACTATGCATGGCCATTTTGCATGACTGCTCCAGGGATCCTTACAATCTAGTCACAGTTATATATTCCATCTTCAAATATACCAACCAGAGTGCCTCTATTAAATTTCAAATTTAAAACTTTATTAAAATGCATAAAGGTAGTCTTTGACTTACGACCACAATTGGACCGGAATTTTGGTTGCTAAGTGATGCAGTTGTAAAGCGAAACATTGCATGACCGCATTGCTTAGGAACCACAATCACAGCAATCCCAGTTGCCGTTGTTAAATGAAAATCGTGGGTTGTTAAGCGAGTACCCACCCCAATCCAAGCCATTCCAGACTTGGTCCTTCCCAGCCCCAAGCCTCAGTAAGGTAAAGGACTGCCTCCAACTCCCCCCATCTCTGCCCTTCTGGCCACCCTGCACCCGGTCTTGCGGGGTGGCAAGTAGCCTCAGAACCCTGCAGCTCTGGGGCTGTTTGCCACACCCTGGGAAGCCCCAGCCGCAGCTGCCCCAGCCCAGTCCCAGTCGCCCTCACCACCCTGCACTCTGAGACCCCTGCTGCCCTGTGCTCTGCCACCTCAGCTGACCTTCGCCATCTTCTTGCTCCTGCTCCTGACAAGGCGTGCCTGGCCTGGCTGCTGAGCCGGGCCAGGCCGGGCTTCAGTTGCAAAAAAAAAAAGAAAAAAGAAAAAAGCCAACACCAGCCCCAGAGCAGTGGCATGCCAAAAAGTCCCTTTGCAAAAAGCTCCTGGAGCGTGATGCACCAAAACGCCCCTTTCCAAAAGGCTCCTGCAGCACAGTGTGTCAAAAAGCCCCTTTGCAAAAAGCTCCTGGAGTGCAGCATGCCAAAACACTCCTTTGCATCGTGCTCCTGGATGGGGCTGGGCTTTTGCTTTGTGCTATGGGGGGAAAAAAAAGCCAAAAGCAGCCCCTGAGCAACAGCATGCCACAATGCCTCTTTGTGCCGCGCTCCTGGGCAGGGCTGGGCTTTTGCTTCGTGCTGTGAAAAAAAAAAGAACACCAAAAGCCCAACCCAGCCTGGCCCAGGAGTGCAGTGCAAAGGTTTGGTGCTCCGCCCTCCAGGAGCTTTTTGCAAAGGGGCATTTTGGCATGCCACGGCTCTGGGGCTGCTTTTGGCTTTTTCCTGGCACGCCTCATCAGCAGCAGGAACAAGAAGACAGTGAAGGTCAGCTGGGGCAGCAGAGTGCAGGTGGCAAAAGGTTATAGATGGGGGCCCAGGAGATAGATGGGTGGGGGGAGTTGAAGCGCACCTGTGGTCATAAGTGCAGGTGGGCTGCCAAGTGCCCGAATTTTGATCACATGACTACAGGGGTGCTGCGGCCATAACTTCAGGCACCGGTCATAAGTCACTTTTTTCAGTGCGTTCATAACTTAGAATGGTCACTAAACAAATGGTCATAAATCAAGGACTCCCTTTAACATCATTCAAAATTCAGAGAAATGTTCATTACAAAGTATAGAGTAAACAGGGAAATTTGCTGGCCTATTAAATTACACAAATGCATAAGTAGCATTTGCTCATATTTTCTTTTTTTCATGTCACTGGACCATGAATCGAGAAACTTAGTCCTATTAATCTACTGAACTCCTTTCAAGTGTACGAAAGAAACTCTTAATTGTGTATTTGTGTTTTCTCCATCCCTTCAGAAGCAGCCATCAGGACAGCCACTGTATCTGGTGCTTTGGATGGCCCCAGATTATTTTCCTCCAGACAAATTCAGCTCTTCCCTAGCAATCCATCTGATACAGGGGTTAGCAGAACAAAAGAGATAACCATGGAGAAGGGACAAAGAGTTAACATTTGACAGGCTGCAATACCCTGATTGCTATTTAGATGCTTGTCTCTCTTGAATTATTGTTTTGAGATGTATTCCATCTATTCACATTACATTAACAGTGGAATGCAGACCTGAGATCTGAGATCTCCCTTGCAATTGCACAATATGTTTAAGAAGAGATTGCATGTATGGTTTACAGTAGCCAAGGTTATTAATTCCTGCAGACAAAAATAAATACCACCAAACTAAGATGACGCAAAAACATTTTCCTTTTCTCATCTACTGCTGCCCCCACTCACTGAATTGTCAGAGTATCAGACATCACCTGTTAAGGATAAGGGTGCAGTTCAGGACACTAAAAAGGCTTCAAGGTATGCCATCAAATAATAACCTTTGCTCCATCTCCCCAATTTGTAAATATTGCTTAACAATCATGTAATGTTTGAACAAAGGTTTCAAACTGAAGTTATTATTAACAGGGAAGAACAGCCAGTAAGGGAGCCACTTTGGTGTAGTGATTAAAACACCAGGCTAGAAACTGGAAGACCACGAGTTCTAGTCCTGCCTTAGGCACAAAGGCAGTTGGGTGACCTTGGGCAGTCACTCTCTCTCAGCCCTAGGAAGGAGACAATGGCAAACCACTTCAGAAAAACAGGCAGTCGCCAGCAGTCAAAAACTGACTTGAAGGCACACACACACACTAAAAAAAAGCCAATAACACTGGAGTTTTATTGGGGGAGAAGGGAGGGAGAATACTAGTCTGCTGACAGAGAGGGCACCAGAGGGAAGAAGTAAAGAAAATAATTTGAAATGGTTTGATAAATCCCTTTAGCTATTTTACAAATGAAAGCAATATAAGCACCCAAAATGTTCTGTTGTTACTCATTTTTTTTGTTTTTAAAAAAAATCCAAGCAGTATTTATTTCTTTATGAAATTTATCTGAATGCCTGAACTCTAGGCTCCTTACAGAATATACTTATTAAAAAGAAGGTACAGAATCAATTGATTAAAACAGTAAGAAAAATACAAGCTAAAACACTATAAAAGAAATGTTATTGCTAATACAGTTAAACCCCAAAGCCCTCTAGGAAAGCCATGTTTTTCACTTTCTTCCAGAAGGCCATGAAAGTTGGAGCCATCATAATAAGCCTACATATATTTCTGTGGCCAAAATAATCTACTGTCCCATTACTGAGAAACTCTAATTCCCTGCTTATCCAAGTTCCACCAAACCTATATTTCACTTTCTTAATGCCTATCCCTCCATCATCAACATGAAAAAAAATTTCAAAGAGGCAATATATTATTAAAGGCTACATAAGGCCCAGCCATTTGCTGTACTCTAAGACATCTTGAGACAATGTAAGTATTTGGTAAAATATGGCAATTGAAGCTGGTAAGTCATATACAGTTGTCCAACTATATAAGAATAAGAGTTGTTTTCTTACCCTCCAAAAGATCTTCATAAAGTGCATGTACTCCTTCAGGCACAATGACAGCCAAGGCAGTTCCACAAAGGAGCCCAGCACCAAGAACTGTGACCAGCTTTAATCTTTCCTGAAAATAAAATGTAAAATAATTAATCAAAGGAAATTTGAAGATAAATATTGTATGTGCATGAATGTAGATATATGTATGTATCATACATATGGAGAAAAGCAGCCACATCCTTCATCTCCAGTGCCTACTTTAGTGGTGAGTAGCTGAAGTGCTGTACCCCTGCTGACCCCAGTTCTCCTCTCCAGCTTGGAGCTGGAAAAGGCCATGGACCTCTTTGCTATCAGACCTTTGAACCACACTGCATTGCACTCTCTGTCTCATTTCCATTCCAACACAGACGAAAAAACTAGGTCTCCTTTCATTATCCTCGTCCCGAATACAAAGAATAAAAATGTGGATGTCGACTTGCACAAATAAAAGAGATACAGTAATTTATTGTTTCTAAGTGCATGTATCTGAATTGGTATCTCATTGAGGGCTGTTTTACACTGATATTTACATAACCCATTTGATTCTTATTTCAGTAAGATGACAAATCTCAAGAAAGTAATCACTCAAAAGATTTCTGGAGTGCATATGCATAAAACACACATTTTTAGCCTGTCCAATAAAAGCATAATGTCATCTTAATATATTGTACAGCTGTGAAAAGATAGATTTCTTACTTTTAAAAATTAATCCAAAGTAAAATATTTGATAATGTGAAAGCCACATAATCCCAGCCTTTAAAGATTAAGCAGACATTATTAAAAGTAACAAAAACCACATTTTATGGTTTACAGTAAGTATAGAGACACTTAATTATACACAATCGACAAATACTCTTAGAATGCTTTGAGCATCTGATGTAGTTATATTTTATTAAGGAAGTTAAGCAATACAAATCTAATCTATGTGATACATGCATTTGGGGCTTTCACAGTAAGTGATTATAGCTGTTCACCTTATATTTTTTTATTTTACATGTATAGTCCAGCATTCATCTTCCTTTACAAAAGTGGAAGGCTGCTCACAACATGCTGAAAGTCTCTTTTGATTGTGGCAGCAAAGAAATATGTTTAATAAATAAATGATTCATTAACTCTGAAAATGTAAGAATACTACTCAAAGAACTGGACAGGAATTTTCCATCTCAGGGTGAAACTGTTCTTCTGATAATTAGCACCATCTGTTTATGTGAAATTCTAGAAAAGTGTTACTGCATACTCTACTTTATTTAATAAATATGTGTTCAAAACTATGCATATGCTGCACTTGTAGCCCTCTGACAAGTGGACTGATCTCTATCATGGCATGTTTATAGTCTGGGGGCAAATAAATCTGAGAATTCTATTAACAAAAGTTTTGGATTAAGCACCTAAATAATAGAAAAACTATTGATAAAGTAATCCTATCCTCCCAGGCACGGTGTGGGAGAATGACACCCACTCAGAAGCCTTTGTACATTTATGGTATCTATGAACATTAATCTGCTGCTGGTAGCTTTATATTGACAATAGGCCCCAAATTATTAAGACACTCCAGGAATAACTTGGATTCAAAAGATCTGTTGAATCCAAAGCTCATTTCTCCACTGGGCCCTCTCCACACCCTCTTAGAACTAGCATGAATAACCCAACTGCTAGGAATAAAAAATAAATATCTCTATGTGAAGAAAATGGGAAATCTAATCCATGTATTCTTCCACCTGACTAGTGTGATCCAGCAGGGCTTCAAAATGGTAGAAGAGCTGACATTCACACGTACACACAACTTACCAATTTAGCAATATAGTACCTTTATAATTACAATACACAATACTGTAATTATACTTGCAGTCACAGTATATACTTATTCAGGAATCATAGGAATTTGCCATTAAGAAAACAGATTTAAAATTAATATTTTCATTTAGATCTGTTTAGCTATTTAAGGTTACCTTGATTTAAACCATCCTGAGATTTTCACAAATATTTTCAAATCCTTACAGCAATTTTAGTTTAGGAAATTATTTTCTCACATAATTTGGAAAATAAAGAACCTATATTCTCTAAGTAGGCAGACCGATGATATAGCATATGCCAGTTTTATACAACCATCCACAAGAATAAGGAGTATTAAGTATAGGTAATAAGCCAACCGGCCAGTCAATTAGCTTGCCAAATTTTGTAGCATGCAAGTAAGTTTACATGTGTTTCTTTTTTCTGTGAACAGACAAGGTATTTGTATAGGATGGAAAAATAACATAACTAAAGTTTCTTCCTCAAGCTATTTATTTTAACCTGGTAATATGCTTTGTTATTTTTAGACATGTACATTCATGCACTAAATATTACCAAAAAAGCAATTCTATTTTGTACGTATTGTGCACTTGCTGCTTATTAAATAAGCCTTATATCATATTCCATATGCTTCACTGGATTTGAATTTTATTTTTGAATTGTGCAGTAAATGAAATTACATTTGGTTTCATTATTAAAATAAGTTGCCATTTTTGCAGACATCTAATTTGTATAATCGGAGTAATTTTGTATAACAGTGACTGGGTGTTTTGAGGGTTTTTTTGGTCACATGCATAATCTAAGTAAGTAGAATGACAATTAATATACAGAACTGCCTTTGTCTTGCTGGTTCTTTTAAAATATATTGTAAGGTATTTCTTCCAAAAAGTAGAATATTTTACTATCTCATGTACAACGTGGGCATATATTTCTTTTTTAATACTCATTTTTAAATGACATATGCAAGAGAGCAGAGAAAAACAACTCCATGAAATAAGTTTTCTTTGTTCAAGTTTTAGTAAATGATACTGAAAAAAGGACAGGGTAATTTTCTGAAAACTCAGTATTTTGCATACAGCAAAATAATTCCTTATATCTTATTTCAAAAAGAAGACTGATCTCTCAGACAAACTTTAAAGCTACTGAACTTATTAACCACAAAAGGAAACTGAGCTTTGCAGAAAGAATTGCAGAGGGGAAAATCCTCCAGTTAAGTAGTCAAAATATATCTCAAAGATGACATGGTCTTTAATTTCTGCCATTTTATCTTTCATGCTGGGCCCTAATTCTGCAATACAAGTATCAAGGTGAACAAGCGGGAACCTAAAAGCGGAACTCATTTCAGACAGTTTATTTACAAGGATGTTTGTTTCCCATTGTTTGTTAATGTATTTGTTCTTTACAACACTTCCATCTCCATATTGGTTCTCTGAGAAGTTACACCGTTGCTAGCCCTGCTCTTCGATACTCGCATTCTTTTGCACACCTGGATGGCAGGTGTTCAGAACCTTCCTTACCTCGGAAAAGTTTACGGCCAAAGGGATGATCCCGGCCACATAGCAGCCAATCAGCATAGCTAGAGAGAGCAGGCTAATCGACAAAAAGTCATCCATGGCCAGCTTCTCCTCCTGGCTCAGCGGTTCAATGGCTCCGAATAAAGCCACATGGGCCAAAATCTGGCTGCGCTCCGTAGCAACAGACAAGCCGGCGAGTCAGTGAGGGACACCCCCTCTTCACGCAGAAAAAGACAGCCAAGCTTAAGTGCTTTCCTGGTGAGACCCGCGGAAACCACCGAGGAAGCCGCCTCTCAAAGCCCCGCTCCGGAGGGAACAGCGCCCTGCTTCTCCTCTTGCCCGCAGCCGGGCTCCACTCAGCTCAAGCAACGGGCTCCCCTTTCTTCAGAGGGAAGGCAGGCGAACCAGGCCTCATCACCCAAGCGCGCTCCTCAGCCAATAAGGAATTATACCCGTGGAAACAGAAGGCGGGAAGAAAACTCGCCTGTCCCCCCCCGTCGCCTGCCGCCTGCCCCTCCGCCGCCTACCGCCACCATATCCCCATCTCCCTCCGCTGGTGTCGTAAAGGCCAAGTGGCAGCCCCCCTCCACTTCCTTTCTCCTGCTCAATTTCCGGGAGACTTGGCAGTTTAAGGGAAACGTATGAAGTCACGTTTTAGTTGTTCTTCCCCTTCCTGCCCAATTTAAGATGGCAGACATAATTCCTAGGCGCTATTATGCATTCTGTGAGCAGCGAAGCCCTTATCAAAGATGGACGTCAGGAGAGAATTTCCGCCTCCTGCAAAGAGGGAGGAGGAAAATCTCGCGGGACAGGCATTGAAGCCACTCTATCTTCTGAAACTCTACAGGAAAAGCAGCGGCGTCTCTATGGTTCAACCCAAGATACTGGAAGGGGGAGTTACAATTCATGGAATACTAGGTGCCGTGTATCCGGTGGCCGCGGTGCATTGTGGTAGAGGCGTCGTTGGGAGTTTGTGCTTCGCGCCTGAGCCGAACGGAACGAGTCGCCATGGTGAGTGAAAGGAGATAAAGCGTGAGCGGCCGTCTTTTTTTAGACTGAGACATGAAAAGGCGGCCGAAAATGTTTGCAAGAGAGTAAGGCAGTCTGTGAATAAACGGCTTCATCCCGTTACTCCATTGCGGTGGGCCTGAGATGGCCATGGCGGAAAAGGGGGGGGGGGGTCAGTCAGTTAACCACTTGCGTTTCTGGGAAGCGGACCCCCCCTTCTCTTCCTCTCTCCCTCTGTCGAGAGACCCTACAGTATCTCCAGAAGGACAAAATTTCTACAGTTTCGACCCGCCCGCAAATGGGATGCCCAGGACTATTTGGGAGACTCCATGTGGAGTTCCTTCGAAGACGACTTTTTTTTTTTGTCTCCGGGCAAACCAAAGGAAAGTCCCTCCCTGAGCAGAGAAGTAATGGTCCTTTTAGGTAGATGGAATTTATTGAGACATTCATCGCCTGGTTTTTAATGATTTAAAAAGTGAATTGTAGAAATCAGTCGAAAAGCAATTCTGATGATAAAACAAAATAAGTAGGAGTAGAAACAGTACAATTATAATAAGGAGGCCCTTAAGATGATTTTTTAAAATTCTAGTTATTCTGGAAAAAAATAGATTTAGAACCCTGTCAGAGGCTGGTTGCTGAAATGCAGGGGCCGGTCTTGTAGCGTGTGTGCATCAGCTTAAAACTTTACATTGGTCTTTCAGTATGTATAAATACTATGTGTATAGGAACAGAAATATTGATGTAACTTTTCATGGGACTTTGGCACTTCTGCAATATTTGTTGATACCCTTTAAAAGTATAAATGTTGTATTTTCTTTTCAGTCTCATACAATTCTGCTTGTTCAGCCTACCAAACGACCTGAAGGCAGGACTTATGCAGATTATGAATCTGTAAATGAATGTATGGAAGGTAAATATTTTTTTTTTGCTTTAAATGAGTTTTAAAGGGCAGTTCCTTATTAGAATGAGCTCAGTCATTTGGAGGAATAAGTCTTGTGCTCTTGCACCATCTGCCAATTAAGATATAGCTAAAATTTGGCTGCTTTAAAGAGTTGCAGACAAGCAATAACATTTGTGCTGCCATGTGCTCAGAAACATCTGTTTGGAATCAAGTTGAAAATATTGCACCCTTGTAAAGTCTCTGCCTTTTACCAGATTAATAAAGTAAATGTCACTGGCTATCCCTACTCTAGAAATTAGTTGCATACAAATCTTATGAACCCCGATTCCCATCAGCTTTGGGTAGTAGTCAGTGATGCAGAATAATGAGGCAGCAACATCTGGATATTAATTCCACCCCTTACTAAAGGAATATGGAAATGTTTGATTCTGTAAACAGTTTAATGCAGAAACTTGAAAATGAAGAATGTAGCATCTTATTAATTCTTCACCTCAGTTTTTTATTACAGTTCTTATATAAAATTGTAAAGATATTTTATGCTGTGTTTGTACATTTATTCACCTAATGGGTGAATCTGTTCCTTTTAAGGTTAACTTCCTAGTTTTGGCATATTTCTGTTGTGATTGCCTGTTTGTGTGTTTCTTAATGCTCAAGTACTCTATGACAACTAGGCCTCATAAGTGTACAATGTAACTGCTAAACATCATCCTTTCTTTTTAGGAGTCTGTAAAATGTATGAAGAACACCTGAAGAGAATGAATCCTAACAGCCCTTCCATTACATATGATATTAGCCAGTTATTTGATTTCATTGATGATTTGGCTGACCTTAGCTGCCTTGTGTAAGTATCCCATAAGTTAGATTCTACAATTTTACTTCTACTGTCATATATATGGTGGTCTGCACATATACAATTAGACTTTTAATGTTGCTGGTCTGTACTTCTGCCTCTCCAATTAATGTATGACAGATATTTAATGTGTGTATTATTTTGAATGTAATGTGATTTTGAGGCAAGTATAATTTATCCAATACTGCTTTGGTTACCTAGTACATAGATCTCTAATTTTCATTTATTGTAGAACCAATGCTTAGGTAGTTTATAATTGACTATAAGCCTGAAATTAGCTGGCAGTGTAGTACAAAATCCTGATTTGGAGCAGTTGCATTCAGTATTAATTGGTTGGGACAATTATCAAAATACCAGAATTCCACAGCTTATATCTGGCATGTGGTGGGAAATAGTGATTGCTGCTGATGGTTAATGGGCAATTAAAAATTTTTTGGAGGGTGTGCTTTTGATTCCTGGCAACTGCCTGGACTAGTCCCTGCAGTTTTCTTGGCAAGTTTCTCTCCCTCCCCTGTACCCTGGAAGTGGTTTGCCATTGCTTCCTTCCCAGGGCTGAGAGAGAGTGACTGGCCCAAAGTCACCCAGCTGGCTTTGTGTCTACGGCAGGACTAGAACTCACAGTCTCCCAGTTTCTAGCCTGATGCCTTAACTATCCCAAACTGGCTCTCCAAAGAATGTTTAAATGAAGGAAATTTCCAGTTTACAGTATTTATTACTAACCTTAATTTCAAGAATGTAACGAGAGTTCGTGAAATACAATAGGATATAAGGAAAGTATGGAGGAAGAGTTAACAAAAACTCGTGTGAACCAAAGATAAGTACATCTAGGAAGTATATCTATCTGCTATGAAAGAAAAGCTATTTGATTAGTCTTCCCT
Source organism: Liasis olivaceus (assembly GCA_030867105.1). Classification (NCBI taxonomy): domain Eukaryota; kingdom Metazoa; phylum Chordata; class Lepidosauria; order Squamata; family Pythonidae; genus Liasis; species Liasis olivaceus. Next base: position 66,552,927 of record CM061349.1, read on the forward strand.
CATCTTATGTAGGTTTTATAACTCTAGTCTAATGAAAATATTAATGGTTCTTATTTTATTGAACAATCTCAGTATAAAGAGAAATTACAACAAATATTTGAACAGTGGAATTATTTAGGAATATACCTGTTTAATATTGTACTAATGCACTGGTAAAACTTTATGAGGGAGTTGATTTTATGTACTAGTTTAAAAGTAGTGGCCAATACAATATAACAATGAAGAATATTGTAGTCTTCAGGGGAAAAAAGGATGACTTCACAGAATGATGAAAATGGTGCAATTTCATCAGCTGAATCAAAAGAATCCCAAGAGGGAGGTATCATAATTGAAAGAGGCCTTTACCTGGTTGTTACATTGATGTCGCCTAGTGTAGACATTTGGACTAGGTACTCTGAAATAGTTCTTAGATTTTAGGCAGCTTCATATTGGAGGAAACATTCTTTTGCATAAGCCTTTGAGTAGGGCTGTGCAACAACCCAGATTCAGAGAAAAAAAGTGATTTGGAGGACACATGTCACATCTTTTGAAATCTCCTTAACATAAACCCAGCTTCTTTAAGGAATTCCTGACAGGTATAACATAAGTGTCCCTGCAATCTGCAAATCTCCTTTTCCCTTTCAGGTCTAGATTACTGCCCAGTCCTACTTTTTAGTTCTTTAATGTACGACTAGTACATTAATTTGAGCCCAGGAGCTCACTGAAAGCCAGTGCATAGATGAACTGTATATTCAGAATGATATACTGTTAATATTTCTGTCTGTCATACTCTAAACCAGTGGAAGTTTCCAAACCAGGTTCAAGGAAGTTACAATAATATCTGCATGCATGCTATAAGACCATGCATAACCACAGCAAGGCTATCTCTCTTTTGGAGGAGCAACAACCTAAAACTATAAGCTGACCTATTCTTGAGCATCCATATTAAGGTCAAGATCAGGTAGCATTCCCTGAGTAAGAATTTTCTGATTAACAAACTATCAAGCTTCACTTCCTTTGTCTGTTGAGCATCTAACATCAGTGCTTCCATCTCATCTATACTGAATTTCAGTTTTCCAGTCCTTAGACCTCTCCATTATTATTAGTTCAGCAGTTCCATTGTCTTACTGGATTCTCTTGTGAAGAAGAAATAGAGTTGGGTGTCATCAACATACTGGTAGTACTTTATTCTGAAGTTCCAAGCAACAGTATACATTTATTTAATAATCTAGATCATAGTAACCATGGACCAATCTATTGGAGTATACTACATTGCCAACTCCAGCACTGTGATAGTGGACCTTTCAGAATGCATTCCCCTTGTAGGAATGGAACAATTATTAAACAGGGCCTATAGTCCCTAAAAACACAGCTAGTATTATTGTGATTTTTTTTTTTTTTGTCATTGAGTGTTCAGATTTTAGGAAACCACCAGAGGGCATGCATGGAATATTGTTATGAACTGCCGAGAGTTGTGTTTTACAAGATTGGGCAACTATATAAGTCTTTTATATAAGTACATAACTATACTTTTCCTCTGTGGCCATAAAGATCTAAATGATACCTCTGGTGCTGCACCCTTGATGACCTACTATAGTATATTGATGGTATAGATGTACAATAAAATTCAAAGGGCTTAAATTAAAAAGATGTAAAAGTGTTGGTTTTATATATTTTGTTACATACTGAAATTGAATAAGGTTTTGTGTTTAATTTCTGCCTAAACTTTGTTATAGTGCTATATTCGAAGAAATAGTTGCTATTTCAGAAACACAGGATAATTGTGTTTGGAAATGGGGGATTCCAAAATGTTGAGGCTTACTGATTTTAAGAAAATGTTTTGCAGAAATGTATGATGAAAAGCAATATTAAGCAATATTAACTGCCTTATTTTTTTTCCTACTAGCTATCGTGCTGATACTCAGACATACCAGCCGTACAATAAAGACTGGATAAAGGAGAAGATCTATGTTCTTCTCCGCAGACAAGCTCAGCAAGCAAGCAAATAATGGGGCACTGAGGGAGGGTGTGGACATCAGGTGTGTACAGCATTCTGTAGTGAAAGTCTTGTATTGTAGTCCTCCTGTTCATTCTTATAAGCCTATGACTAGGACTGAGTCAGAACTGTAGGAGACTGTTCAATTTCAGAAGAAAATGTCTTTTGCAGGAGTTTAGTTTTAATTTTTCACTTAGTTTATTTTGTTCAGGATCCCCAAGGTTGGTTATTCACATCTCCTTCACCATGGTTGCTATGTGTGCTCCTCGGAGAGGGGGAGATCAATAGTATTACTTGGAGGCAGTGAAAAGTCATAGTGAAAAATAAAATAAATGCTCTTTAGTTAAATATGTTGAGTGGTGGTTTTATAAGCTGTGTGTATAAAATATAAAAAGAAAAAAAACTTTTTTACTGAAAAAAAAAACTTTCTTAATATATTTTCCAGTTCATACCATATTCTGAGTTCACATGTTCAGCCAGACTTGGTATAATGATAATTTGTTGAATAGATTCACAATTGAATAGATTCATACAACACATTAAAGTATAAACCAGGAATGGGCAACCTGTCACTTCTCAGCATTCTGCACTGCCAAATTTTGTGACAAAATGGTCAAATTTGGGTATTGTGATTTTTTTTCTTCCTTTCTAAAAATTAGCATTAATATGGGTGGCCTTAGGCTTCTGGATTCCATCTCTGCTCTTAACCCTTGGCCTCCAAAGCAGTCCAGAATTGATATCTTTGGAGCTGATTTTACTTACCCTTGCAGTTTGGCAAGATTTAAAGATGGAAATAGGAGCAAGTTTATCAGAGTCATAGTGCTGCCATCCTCACCTTACATTAGGACTACCAGCTGTAGAACATTCTAATTCTTTGCTGCCATCCAGTAACTGTCTGAAGGTTTGCAGCCCAGATAGCCTTGAATTTCTCAAAAACAAGTAACTATGAATTATTTCAGGGGGTGAAAGTGGTTTTAGGGATGATAATGGAGGGGAGAATTTCAACCTTAAAAACATGAAAAAAGGCCAAAACATTTTGGCCCTGCTCTTTTCAGTGGATAGGTTCCTGCAGTCCCTACCTACTCTTCAGACATTGCCCATTCTAGCCAGGACCAAAGGTTTATGCATTGAGATAAGCAAAAATCAAAACAGACCACACATCTACTGTTGAGCACAACATACAAATCCAGTTTTTATGTTGCTGCATCGTAACATTTCATGTTAGCATATAAATGCAAATGAACAGGCTATTTGGACTCTTTGTTCAGTGCTTTGAACTAAGCCTGGGTCCTCGCTGGTTGCTCATGGTTAATGTTTCATTGGAAGAAAAAGGGGTATGTTATAAATCACTGCAGTTGAAGTTCTTGTCATCTCCTTACTGACTTGGCTCAGAAGCAGGTGCTTTCTCACTATACAATACAATCCAAACTTTCGCTTCAAAATTAGTAAGCAAAGGAAGGATATGTATATCAAAACATTTTATTATACCCAAAGGAAGCAAGCCAGGATGAAAAATGCTGCTTTTGGAGTGATATATGTCAAATTATTGTCAATATAAGTGTTAGAAGTGTTAGAAGTTAGCAATCTGTCATGCTATTAGACTTAGCATGACAGATTATAAAAAAAAAAATTAATAGGACTTGCCTATCCATTAATGGAGAGGATCTAGTTTAGACTAAGGTCAGCAGACATTACTGCTTGTGGAGAACAAAGCATTGATGATGATATTGTTTGGCTAATTCCCTTTGCTGCCCTCACTGTTGCCTCTCACATTCCAAAGGATCTCCCAAATTTTTAGGACAGGAGTGCAGGGGGCAGAGTGGGAATCATAACAAATTAATCCTACAGATACCATGTTCTGTGAGTAGAGTACTACTCACAGATCGTCTGTATTTAATTCAGTATATTTAAACTACGGAGGATATAACATTTTTTAACTAAGCAAAATGGAGTTGCAACTTTAGTTCACATTTAATTTGATTGGATTTCTGTATTGGTTTTCAACCTAGAAGCATCTCCAATAACTTAAAGAAAAGCCAATTATATTGGGATGTTCTGCTTCCTCTGATATGTAGCATTGCTGTATGTCATTACCCACTCCATTATCACAAAATCTAATTCTCATTAGGTTGTTTTGGCTGGCTCCCATCTGCTTTCATCTTATTGCACTCCTCTGAATGCTGGAGGTTAGGTGTAGCTTGGCTGTGTTTTATTTACTCCTTGTCTACATACATATCCTTTTACTGTACAAGGATAGGGAAGAAAAAGCCAGGTCATTATGAATTTTTTTAAAAAAACACACATGAAATGTATTGGCATGGTAATATATAAAAATGCTGGTTTTGGATTGCAGCACTTATTAATTAGTTAAGGAAATTGAAGAAATATAATTTTCCACTGACTACTGAGAAAATAACTATATGCATATGCATGCGTGTAGTCTTTAGTCTGGCTGAGAGATAGGCCATAATATCCCTCCCATGAATTCTGCAACTGGAAGTCAGAAGAGAGAAAAAATCTATCCCTATGCAATCGTTGCTGCTTCAGTTGGTGGGTAGAGCCAAGCTATCCTTTCCCTTCTGTTTAATTTCTTTACTGGGCATCTTAAATAACTGAAATAGGAATGAATGGGAAGGCCAGAGTAAAATGGTTGTGCACTAGACTTGCTGTTCTGCAAACGAAGCCTGTGCAGAAAGACATGGGATTGAAGACTAACTCAAACACCTGCTTAATTAGAAATGGCTGGAACACCTGAGATTCTTGAAATGACTAAGTGGGTACCTGAAAGAAGTGTCTAAAATCAAGTGTGATATGGCAAAAGTGGACATGGAGAACTCCCTTTCTCAAAAGCCTACGACCAGAGGTCATCCAATGAAGCTGATTAGAAGGAGAACTCATGGAAAAAGTATTTTTCACATGCTGCATAATTAACCTGTGGAATTCATTATCGCAAAACATGGGGATGGCTACTAACTTGGATGGCTTTAAAAAGGGACTGAATAAATTTATGAAGGACAGCTGTATGAAGATCTACCTCTGGGCCAGGGTCAATATGCTTCCAAATTCTAGGCACAGAGGAACAACCATGGGAGAGGGATATATCACCATCTTCTGTTTATGACTACCCGGAGGCATCTGATTAGCCACAGGAAAAATAAGATGGTGGATCAAAATGGCCCTTTGTTTAATCTAGCTGGACTATTTTTATGTTCTAAGCTTTGAGGTTTCATCAGGTGGAATTGTCCCCCACTATCACAGGCAAACTTATACAGAGTGTAAATGTTGATTCAGTCCAGTATGCCTGAGTGGGACATTGGCTATTTGTATAGTATTTATGTTGCAAGCACATACATGCATGCATGCATGCATGCATGCATGCATACATACATACATATATATATATATATATATATATATATATATATATATATATACACACTATAAATATAATAAACTCTGTAAAAGGAATTTGAAGTTTGCAGCTCAAAAGTTAAAATAAGTATCTGATCAGCTGTGATTAGCTAATTCATGTAAAACAAGTAATACTGGCTTATGCTTCAACTTGCATAGAAGGCCTATTAAGTTTTCGTGGGTATTCTGCATGTGGAATGCATTATGAACACCAAAAATAATAATTGCCTAGACCATTACTTTATCAGAAATGTTTCTGTAATGACTGCCTGCAACAAAAAGAAGTTAAGATACTGTACTTGCATAATCCTCAGTTGAAGTAAACGGAAGGAAAGGATTCCTGATCAATTCCAAGAGGTTCTGCGCTGAATAATGTGGGAAATTTATTTTTCTGCTCTGCATTCCATGATAATACCAAGTTAATATTGTGGTGTCCCTTCCTCCCTGTGCTGTTCTCTGCTCAGTAGTTCTGCATCACAAACTGTCTCATTAAGACAGTAAAGGTAGGTGAATGTTACTCTCAGCTTTTAAGAGCAGTTTCACATCTGTACAATCAGGCCTTTTGGAATTCAGAATAAACATGGAGATGGAGAAGGTTTTAAGCAGTGCATAAATATACTTTAAACAAAAAAATGCACACATACAAATGGATATGTATTTACTAGGGCTGTGAAAAACTACTTGGAGAAATTGAATAGCTACAATTTCTTAAGTGCAGCATTACTTTACTTATACTTTCCTGTATAAACATATGCAATGCAATCATAGAATCTTACAGTGCAAGCAAATATCCAGGTTAAAAGAGTTCATGTAAAACTGAAATGTAAAACAAAAAACAAAAAACTTTCCTGATTGCAGCCCACAGCACAGTTAAGTATGTAGATTCACATCTATCACATCTCAGCACTATGAGTTTGCTTTTGTTCTGATTACATTAAAAAATACAAAAGATTTTCCTAATCTCATAACTTTGGTAACAATTTAGGAGCAAATTCTATGTTCAAAGAGGGAAAGTGAAGAACCAGTGTGGTATAGTAGTTAAGGTGTTGTACTGACTGTGGGGACACCCAAGTTCTAGTCCACCCTCAGCTCTAGTAGCTCAATGAGTGACTTTGGGGCAGTCATTGTCAGCTCAGGCTACCTCATGGGGCTGTTCTTGTGGGGAAAATAGCACTATGTGTGTGCCCTTGCTCTCTTGAATGAAGGGTGAGATATGAACCTAATAAAGAACTGAAGAGCCATTTTGTGTAGACCTTTCACTAACAAATGTAGTTGTCTTTTCCCTAATCAAACAAGTCAATTTTGACATGTCAATAAATTCTGTCATCTTCACCAACCATTCCTCCATTGTGGGTATTTCAGAGCCTTTCCATCTTGTACAATTGCCATGTACAAAAACAATCTTCCATAAGTCTTTTCTAGTTGTCTGTCCATTAGTTCCAGCAAGAAAAGTCTGGTTTCAGTTGAATATTAATCTTTAAAATTCTTTGTATCACTGTGTATTTGAACCCAAAATTTTCTAACCCTTTTCAAGTCCACCAAGCATGATAAAATGAACCTTCGTATTTTCTACATTTCCAACGTAGATTTGAAGTACCTTTGTATATTCTAGAAAGTTTTTCTGGTATCATATACCAATGGTCCATCATTTTATAAAAATTCTCCTTTTATTTCAGTTCTTTCAGCCACATATTTTCTCATTGATTCATCTGTATGTTATAACCAGAGTACTTGGCCTATTTTATCATATGCTCTTTAACTTGTTCTTCTTCAGTTTCACATTTCAGTAAAAGCTTACATATTTTAGCAAGTATGTGTTCATCATTTGCAAATAATTCAGTTTCAAAGTCTGTCTTAGGTCGTTCAATTCCAAATGTCCTTTTGTCTACTTTAAATCTTTCTCTTAACTATACATATGAAAACCATTGGAAACTAAATCCCTCTGCATCAATTGATCTTTTAACTTCATCTTATATTCTCTGTGTTCTTGCTGTAACAACTCTTGATATGTTAACCATTTCTCTTTGCCTGCTGTTCCTTTTCTATAAAATGCTTCTTGTGCTGAGATCCAAAAAGGCATTTTTGGGCACAGCCTGGCTTCGTATGTATTCCATATTCTCAATATGGCACTTCTAGCATAATTTTTAAAGTCTACATTAATCTTAACTTTAATCATACCATAAAAAACCATGCCATCCAAATCTCAGGTTGTGCTCTTCTAATTCTAAAATTCTCTTGTGTCTCAGTAACACCCATTCTTTCATCTAAACCAAACTGCAGGCTGCAAAGTACAATTTCAAATCAGGCAATTCCAATCCCCCTTGTTCCTTTGTATCTTGAAAATTTTAAATTTAAATCTTGGTTTTTTTTCCTTGCCATATAAACCTAGATATATATTTCTGCCATTGCTTAAATGGTACATTGGTTGTCAAAATAGGTATTGTTTGAAACAAACATAATTGTAGGTAACACATTCATTTTTATCACAGAAATTCTCCCCAACAATGACAATTGTAATTATTCCCATCTTAACATATCCTTCTTGATTTCATTCCATACCTTAACATAATTATTTTGAAATAATATACAATTCATATTAGTCATAGTAATACCCAGGTATTTTACTTTTATCTCAATCTGAGAACCATTTTTTCCATTAATTCTTTTTGCTTTTCCATCCTCATATTTTTTTGTTAATATCTTCATTTGTCAATTTTAAATTCAGCTAACGCACCAAAACACACCTTTAATTTTTCCATTAATATTTCTATTCCTTCCAAAGGTCTTCCAAAATTACCACCAACTCATCAGCAAATGCCATTAATTTATATATTTCTATTTTAATCTTCACTCCAGCAATTCTCTCATCCTCTCTTATATCTCTATTCAGTACTTCAAGAGCTTGAATTAATAAAAGTAGAAGTAAAGGGCATCCTTGTCTTGTCCCTTTTTGTATCTCACAAGGTTTTGTTAATTCTCCATTGACAATTATTTGTGCCTTTTATAAGGTATAAATCAACTTCATCCATTTAATAAAATTCTCTCTAAGGTCCATATCTTTCAAAATGTTAAACAGAAAAGTCCAGTTCAAATTGTCAAATGGCTGTTCTGCATCTAATCTTCTCAAATTGTCAAATGGCTGTTCTGCATCTAAGATCAGTGCAGTTTGTTTTTCGTTATGTTGTTCTAGGTATTCCAAAATGTCCAATACTTTTCTAATATTATCTCTTAACTGTCTCTTGGATAAAAACCCACATTGATCTTCATGAATAAAATCCTGTAAAACTTTTTGTCCTCTTAGCCAAATCATCTTAAATAGCTTATAGTTATTGTTCAGTAGTGACATCAGTTGATAATTTTTTGTTAAAGTCAAGTCTTGGCCTTCTTTAGGAATTAATGCTATATTGGCCTCTATCCAGCTAATCGGGTATTCAATTTCTTCTGCTTTAAATAATTTTGAATAATATTGATGGAATATTTTTAATATCCTTACATTGTTGTCATAATATTTCCATCTTGTAATGTCAGTATCATTTTTTTCTCTTTTTCTTTTCATAATTTATATGCCATCCATTTCCTTGACTCATCTGCAAATTCAAAATTTTTTTGTTTTACATAATTCATTTTTATTTCCATTTGTCTTATTGTTAGCATAGACAACTGTTTTTGTAGAAGTTTCTTTCCTGGAAATTTCTTTAATTCTGCCCTCATTTTTATCTCATTTAAGACTGCTTATGTTTTCTCTTGTCTCTGCTTTTTTTTACTCTTATGTTGTATAAAATGTCCTCTCATAAAAGCTTTACTCGCATCCCACAGTGTCCTTATATCTGTACCTTTATTAGAATTGTTCTCAAAAAATTCAACTCCTTTTTACAATCCTCCACTATTGTTTCTTTTTGTAATAATGCCTCATTCAACCTCCATCTAAAGGAACTAATTTTCCTTTTAAATGTTAAAGTCACTGGATTATGATCTGAAAAAGTATTTAGAAATATATTTACTTTGTTAACACTAGTAGATAAGTTCTTAGAAATCCAGAACATACTAATCTTGAAAAAGATCTGTGTCTTTCAGAAAAATAAGTGTATTCTTTCGAATCACCATTTTTATGTCTCCATACATCTATAAGCTCTAAATTGTCCATCATGTCAAAAAATACTTTTGTTAGTTTACCTTGTGGTCTCTTGATATCTTTCTCAGAGGTTCTATCTTTTTGTGGACAGACCACTCCATTCCAGTATCCCATTAGGCACCAATTTTCAAATGATAAGTCCAGTAGTTTATCCATAAGTTCTTTATAAAATGTTACTTTATCTTCATTTGGGGCATAAATTCCTAATATCAAAGTCTTAGCTTCATTTACATTAACTTCCACCCCCACATATCTGCCATTGTTATCAGCCAATATCAGCTCTGGTTGTAGTTGTGGATTTATGTACAAAACAACTGCATTTCTCTTTTTGGTTCCCACTGAAATAAGCTCTTCACCTAATTTTTTATAAATCAAATAGTTTTTGTTCTTTTTTCTAATAAGTGTTTCTTCTAAACAAATTACATCTTGTTTCAATTTTTTCAAAAAATGAAATAATTTTCTTCTTTTTTGAGAAGCATTTGCTCCATTTATATACTGCATTAGGCATTTAAAATTCATATTTGTGCCAAAAATTTAGAAAAGTCAATACCTGTAGCTCCTGATAGCCTCTTCCTCAGTTTCTTCTTGTGTCTGTTGCATAGTTCCTTCTGTCACTTGCATTTGCATTTCTTCCATTTCTTTAAATTTTTCTAGGAAATCTCTTGCTTTTGGAACTGAATTAAATCGAAACCTCTGCTGTTTAAAATTAAAAATCATACCTTCCAATTTATCTCAATGAAATGGCATCTTTTTCTGCTTGAGTCAAAAACACTCTTTTCTTTTCTTTTACTCAGTATTCTGATCAGAATTTCTTTAAGTATAATTATATCTGCATTATTAATCTTCAATCTGATGTTAAAATATTGCTGCAAAACCTGGTCTTTGGTCTTCTTCCTGACAAAGTGTACAAAAATATCCCTTGGTATATTTCTTAGTTTTGCAAATTGTGTCTTGATCCTATAAACTTTGTCTATCTCTGCATCCATATTGTCTTCATTCCATTCCAGAAATTTTGTTAAAAATTGAACCACCTTTTCTCTAGTGTCTTCTCCAGGGTCCTCTGGAACTGCTCTGAATCTCAAACAAACTTCTTTCTCTTGCAATTCCAATAATGCCAAATTGTCTAAACCATTTTTCATCTCTCTTACTGTTATTTCTGTTTTATTTTCTAAGATTTCCACTTTGTCTTTAATTTGTTTTACTTCTCCAGTCAATTGACCTACAGATTCTTCAATTTTTTTTAACCTTCTTTCATTCCCTCTTTCCTCTTTACAAATCTTTCTTCCATTCTCCCTTCAAATGCAGCCAAATCTTTTTTGTGAGATTCAGATAAATTCTTCCCCAATTCTTCAAACTTTTTTTTGTAATATTTATGGAGTAATCCCCTTTTCTGTTGGTTGCTCTAATGATCCTCGTCTCCCTTCTCCAAGTTTTGCCGCTTTCCTAGTAGTCGCCATTCTTTTATTTGTAATCAAGAAGTGAAAGTGAATCAATCACAAAGGTGAAAGTAAAAGGGAGGCTTCTCTCTCTCTCTCTTTTCCTCTTTTGCCTTTTCTGTATTCTTAAGGCTTTAGTCCTTTCTTGCACTCTGTAGTTCTGGTCACATAGTCTCTCTCAGACTTCTTTTATCTCTTTATTTTGTAAAATCCACCAACTGTCTCTTCACTATAATTCTAAACAACATTCCCACATAGGTATGGTTTATATATTTAATTATTTTAAAAGTATGCCAAAAGCACTTTTACCAAAATGCTAATGTTTCAGATTTAACTATCCCCTTTGTCTGTTTAAAAATGTCTTAGATCAAAGTCTTGTTAAGCTTTTTGCTGCTATTTTTAAATTCTTAAAGCTATTATTTTGCTCTTTTCTTTAATCCAGAATGAAAGATGACTTACTGAGGGTTTTTTTTTTTCTCCTGCTGGTCTGAAGGTCTCTCTTTAACTTTAAAATTATTATATATTCTTATATGTATTTAAGAAAGTGAGGCTTTGGTTGAACACAGTGTCCTTAAAGGCTCCATGGCAGCTGTGAGCTAGATGTCTCTTCCTCATCTCCCAGCTGCTTGACTCATGAGTTGACTACAAGCACCTTCAAATCCTGTGGTCTCCTCTAGAGGACCAGCTGTCTAGAGTGCAGGTAAATGATCTCTTGGTCTCTTCTTGTCCAGAAAGGTTCCGCTGCCCCAGACTTGTTGCCCGGCCACCAGTCTGCACTGCAATATCATCTCCGCTCCCTTGGAGACATCTTAGTTCATCATAGTCCTCACTCAGAAGCCCTTCCAAACAATTGTTTTTGTTGCAATGTTGCAAAAGCTTTCTTTTGAAGATGTGCACTATTGGAGCAGATGTGTTATATTTTTCTCAGTATTCAGAGCAGAATATTGTGAAGCAAAGTATTTTCCTGCTTATGCAATCTTTGCTGAATGTCAGTGCTGCATGGAATGTGATTCTACAAATGAAAGAAATAACAATCAGTTATTTGATTCTCCTCCCACAACCACCATGTCCATCTCCTCTGTATACTGTATATCTTACTGTTTGTCAGGCCCAGCCCAAGAACAACAGTGAAACAGTCCAGTTGAGTTCAGTTCCTTTATTTCCTTATACCATATAGACAGAATCTTGCCAGACTAAATCTGTACGACTGTAACTAGTGAATATATCTTGGGAGTTTCTAGGGAGTGGCTATCCTGCACCTATTATGCTTCCCCCATACCACCTCTGATCTATGTTGTCTTTTGTCTCCTTGCCCTTCCTGGAATGCACCACCTCCTTCCTGATAGCCTTGCTCTCTGCTGCAATCTACCACATCACCCGCCCTTTGTAGATACATTCCATCAAACTGATGCAAACAGAGTGCAAAATTGTTTAGTGTATCCCTAAAGTACAGGGATATACTTTAAATGAAATATATTCTTTAAATGAAATAACTACTTCCTCCATGTTCAAAAGTGCAACCAGACAGGAATTTATGAATAACATATTGTGGATATGAGTAAAATATGATAGATTAACAGCAAGCCTAGAGTTCTGATATAATATTATAGAATTAGCAGAAACCTCAGACTCCACTTTCACTGCCACCCATGGAAAAGCTTGCTCTCTTGTGGGAGCTGAAGGCAACATTGGGAAATATTTGTGCAGTCCCCAACAACCTTGACGTCCAGCTGCACTCTTGTAGTAACAGAATAATTCCTAAATCATTGGCCTCTACTCCCCAAATTCAGGTCACCATTGGCACTGGTAAAATGGTGAAGGATCTATAAGACATTCTGCTGACTGTTGTAATGGAAAAGATTTTAAGGCCCAGAATAGTGAATACTTAATGGGTGCTATGTTTGGCTACCATCTGTTTTTTGACTTAGATATCTGTAGCACTGCATAAGAAATTACTTTCTATTTTTCATCCACAGATTCAAGGTGTTGGGGACTTTTGTTTTTTGTTTGTTTAGGTTTTTGCTTTTGGGTTTGTGTTTTTTTTTTTGGTCGGGGGGAAGTTATTATAAGAAGTGATCCTGTTATTGTGCATTCTTCAGAACCATTTTGTCTCCTCAGTGGTTTCAGAATTGAAAATAGTTGAAGTAAAAGCAGACTCTATTCGGAGATATTACAAGGAACATGAGTTTTAGTTTCTTCTAATTAGTGTAATCTGAACTATGCTTGTGCAAAACTCTTAGATAGCTGGGCTGTGGGCAGTGTTTCAATTTTTACCCTTGGATTTTTCCTTCCTAGCAAGTGTCAGCTTGCTTCTGATTTTTGCACAGAAAACAACCCAGGTTCCATATCCCAGTTCATTGCCATGGCTTCTTGAGCATCAGCAGGAATCTAACTGGCAATTTGAAATTCCTTTGTAGGTGGATGGATCTCATTTTCAACCCCCTGTTATGTCACTTTTATAACTCAGTCTTGTGAATAGAAAGAGGATGTTTACCAAATCATTAAAAATGTCAAACTTTCTTAAATCCTATCTCATTTTATGGCATAACGTAGCTCTATAAATGCCATCCTTCCTGCTGACCAATGCTATTTGCAGTGGGCTACTTAGCCCCACCTAGAGCTTAGAATGTACTATTTCCTGACAATCTTATGAAAGGTTGTCATCCCAGTATTCTCCTATGCACAACTACCAATTCCTTGGTAATTTTCTTGTAGTCCTAAAAGTGCAGTTTCTACTTTTTTTTCTTTTTTCTTTTTGGCACAGCTTTTGCCCTCAAAGCTTTCTTGCCTTCAACCCTACCTGGAATTTCAGCCCCTAACCCCTCCACCTTGGATCATTCTTATTCTTACATTCACCTTACCTTGTCTTTTTTCCTCTGAAACTTTAAACTGCACTGTCTCAAAGACCTGTAAAGGTACACAACTATAACAATCTAGATGCAAAAATACTCTCATATAAAAAGTTATCTCAGTTTCTGCAAGCCACTCTCCCTCCTGAATTCTATCAATCTTATTGTAGTTCCATATTCCTCCATTCTACACAATTTCAAAGGAATTCTGGACACTGAAACAACTGTTTAGGACACACTAGAATAAGGGTGAAGGACATACAGTCCCTGTTGCATAAACTACTTGCACATTCTAAACTCCAGCCCAAATTTTTCTTTGCAGGTTGGAGAGTATTCCACCATCCATCCAATTTTAAAAGTGGGGATTAAATGCAATTAGTTGTCAAGGGTTCCCTGTAAATCTGAACCACAGTTGCATATGTCTTAGATGTGCTACTGTTCTCAGAGTCAAGCATGCTTGAACACACTCTGTGTATGGAACTTCCCACCTCAAGGGGGTATGTTGACTCTCTGTGTTTATGTGCTTTGCTGGGAACTAAAAACATTTCTTTTTTAAAGCAGGCTCTTTGTGTTGCTTAGTTTTATTTTTACTTTTGGCTCATTTAGATTTCTGTTCCAAATGAGGCTTTTAGCCTGGGGATTTTGTTTTAATTTTAGATCCTTGGGGTTGTCTGGTTTTGAGGTCTGTTTTTATATTTTATTAACCACTCTCAGTTATTGTTTTCTGAGGGAAAAAAGGTAGACATCCAAAACAACAATTTAACAGTCATTGTGCTTACCTTATAGTCACACCCAAAGGAATACTGCAGTTGTTTTTCCATTATTAAAATATTCTACTACCCTAAAGAGTGACATACTGTGATTTGCCTACCATAAAGCCTCTGATATGGGGAGTTATGACCCATAGAGAAGTTGCTCCAGGACTTTCTGATTTCATTCTTTCTCCTTCAGATGTGTATGTGTATGTGTGTGCGTGTGTGTTCTGGGAAAAAGTTATTGTGACATCATGCAATTTCATGTTTTCTTAGCAGTTGGCTACTTTTATGAAATGTACAGTAGAAGTAGAATGGTGCCTTTCGCATCATCAAAACAGACTGATATGGTTTTGCATAAATATAGTGTATGCAAATGTAGAAATAATTATTATAAACAGAAGTACAGTATATCTCACCATAGTGAGAACACAGCAAGAAGTGTCCTGGTCACCTACTCAAGCTGGTAGTCCTGTTGATGTGAAATGCCAAGGCCTTTTCTCTCCATTTGTATGTTTCTGTATCTTGAACATGGCCTTGGTAGAGGACTCATCAGATAAAGAACATTCTCCAATAGAGGACTTTCTTCTGACATAGCCACCTTAACAAGAACAAAGTGAAGTGGAACACTAAAGTTGTTTCCATGTCATACTGAAGGAAAAATCTTAGGTAACAAGAGCTCACTCAGGGTCATTCCCCCCTCCCCGCACACACACACATTCCCCACATGTTACCCAAATTTCAGACTCACAATATTGTGTGATCTCAAAATGAAATACCTTCAATTTGTTGTCCAGGTTCAAAGGTTCCTAGATGGAAGCTATTTTGAGATTGCAAGGCACAATCGATCTGAAACGTTGGATAAAACATTGCATCTGTGGATTAAAAATGGCACCACATGTGCTCTTTCTTTTTTTTTTCCCCCCCTCAGTGTTTTGTGCCAACACAGCCTAAGCAAGTAAGTATCTTTGGAGATACAGTACAAACTGAGGCGCTGGGGCACATTTCTCTCTCTCTCCCCTTCTTCCCTGGAGAAATTAAAATGGTCTGCTTTATAACTGCAAGTGTGCCAAAAATAAGTGGAAGTGGCCACTACAAGCTTTTGGTGGCTTTGATTGATCTTTTAATATGGCAGGCTGGGGGGCTGTGCAGTCAGCTAAATGCAATTAATAAAAATGAATTCGTCACAACTTTGTCTTGTGATCTTCCACTGCTGTCTGTTTGTGGAGCTGGTAGAGCTTCATCAGCAAATTCTAAATCCCATGTCAAGGGAATAGAGAGACTGCAATATGGAAGCTTCATCTGGTTCCATTTAATGAACTGTAAGAATCAGAGACACATGTCTTACTCAGTTACAACTAGAAGCCCAGAGATGATTGATCTTCATTTAGAAAGCTTTCAGAGCTTTCTAAGTCCCAGAGTTCATTCATTCATTGTTGCAGAATGCATTTGAGTGGTGGCTGCCATCTCACTTTAAATATGTAAAAAGAAAGGCTGCATTGCTAAAGGAAAAAAAAAGGTAAAATACACCTTAGCAAATGAATTAAAACCTTTGCAAAATTGGTTCAAAAAGAAGAAAAAAATAAGCTGAATTTGTGGTTAGCCTTGTGAATTATAAAGCTAGGTATGTTGCTAAGGAACGTGGTTGTGTTCCCGCAGTATTTTATTTATAATTTTCTTTTATCTTTTATATATAAGGGCATATCCTGAAGGTTAATTGGATATTTTTAACAGCAACTGTAAACTCGCTTTAATCTGCAAGTGCCAGTGTGCTACTACAATGGCCACTGTATCTAATAGATGCTCCTCTTGGAAAAAAAAGATTGAAACCACACAGCCAGAAATCACAAAAATGCCAGGAAAATAGCAGACGTTGTGCCTGCATTGCCTTTGGAAACTCGGTAATGTTTCAATAGTCAGGGACACATGCAGAGAGAAAGCCCATTAACTCATTGCAGCAGGGACATATGCCCTATCTTGTTACCAAAACAACAGGTGAGATAACAGTGTACTTGCTCCATCCAGCCCAGTGACACAACCTACAAGGATTTACTACACAAGCTTCCTCACACATTTAGACTAGAACATCTTTCTTTTCTTTCTTTCAGTAGCTGTCTAAGGATCAGGTCAAAAAGTGAGTGGAGAAAAAAAAAATTAAATAAATTTAACTAAATATAATTATTTTATTTCCTCCCAACCCACTTCACTGAGTTACATTGATCTCCCATCTTTAAGGAACATTGATTTTTAAGCTTTGAAATTAATCACTTCTTCCTGCAATGCACTTTTTTTTTTTTTTAAAAAAAAAGCCAATTGAAAAGTGAATTAAGTTAATCATGTTGAATGAACTCAATAAGTTGACCTCCTTGCTCTCCATCCAAACCAAACCATCCCATCTTCAAATTAAATTGATTTCTCACTAGAACAAGAACTTAGAAATGACTGTGAAACTAGACTCTATGACTGTGAAACTAGAACATCTGCTTGAAAGATATTATAGCATTCATAGAGGTCAGAAAGCATATTTAAAAACAGAGGACAGAGGCATACCACACAATAAAACACCCATCTAGCTGGGCAAGGAGACCTACAAAGAGCAGTTTTAGCCCCCAGATATGAGGTTCAAGTTCCTTTTAGGGAGCAAAATATTCCAATCAGCCAGAGGGAAAGACCAGGATTTTTGTTCTGATCAGGAATGGGACAAAGGCTGGGTTCATCTGTTTGGATGGCCACATTTGTAAATGTCAAATGGTCTGTCTTTTATGCCTTTTTTTTTCCACAAAAGAAACAAGTTGCTGCTGCTTAAGCAAGTGACACAGCTCAACAATCAATGAACTTAACAATCTTGGTTTCTCCTTAGAATGCCCAGTGAAGGCTAGTGTGAAAAGGATTTCAGTCTTCCAAATTCCTAGAATTCATCTACTCCTCAGATGTTGCAAAATATCACCTAAGGGTGATGGGCTAAATCCATGGCTAGTAACCCACAAGAAGAATAGGTTAACTCAGTCTGCTGCAAGAGATTTACTTCCTGTCAATTTCCAATGACTGGGAAAATTCCAAGCAGGCATGACCAACAAGCTGAGAAAGGCTGGGGTACGTTGTAAAATCCATATTTGATAGTTGTATACCCAAAGCAGACGATAAAACTATAGAAAGAGAGATCTGTGCTCAAATAATAATTTAAAAGCCAAGCGGCTATACCTCTTTGACTTCACAAGAAAACAACTACAGAGAAAAGGCACACGGTACATAATTTTGCACATAACAGGCTCGGGATACATGTGGAAGTTTATGCACATTTCTCATTTTTTCTCAGCCTAGAACCCTCACAGCTACTTTTATAAGGGCTCCAGAAATTGCCCTTCATCGCCAACCCTTACCACCAAATGGGGTGTCAAGGTGAAGTACCATATGTTGGTAAGTAAAGGAAGAAGCAACTCACTACTCAACATAATTACTACCCATATTTCCCATCCACTAATCTGGCTATTAGTGATATTTACATGACACACCCATGTTTAACATAATCGTGGTTCACTAAACCCAGTTTTCTGGATTTGCTTTGCACAATAATCCTATGCAGGCATTGCATGTATGCATTTAATCCAATCCAGAAGGAGCAGTGATCACTCCCACCTCTCTTCTAATCATTCTGTGACATAAATGAAGACATGATGTCTACATGTCTGGCATAATTGTCTATAGGCAGCTTGCATGGAAGCAAGGAAGGTAGAACCAGTCTACCTTTTGCAGACAGCTGTGTCATAAGCATCCAGACAGCCTCTTCATTGATATCTCCAGTTCATCAAGGAGAGGGAAGAGCCTGCTCACTGTTCCTTCACAGGCTGAAGAAAACATACAAAGGTAGCACTTAAAAAGGACAACTGACACCTAAACCAATTATACTTACTGGATTCACATAACGCAACAGGCTAAAATGTGGTTGGTTAGTTTGTGGTTCAGTGTAGTGCTACCATACCTGGATTGCAAATATCTAAATATCCCAACAGAGTTTTGTGTATCTTTTTGCTGCCCTGTGGGTTTGTTTAGATTTTTGCTGCCTTGATCTGGTAACCTAATTTATTGTGTTCTGAGAAAGCTGTTATCTAAAATGAATTCTTCTAAAGAATTCTCTTGCCCTTCAAGAAGGAAGAGCAGGATCTCCCCTGTTCAAGAGAAGCAATATTTTCAGCTGGAAGTGAGCTCTCTCTGGGCAGACTAGGAACTCTCTTCCACTATTGGCTCAACACCCTTGAATACAGGGTTCAACCCCAAGAGCTTATTCCCAGGTAAAGGGTCCCTAATTCTGCTATCTGGAGAGAACAAAATATCAAAGCACCATCCTCTGATCTCTGTCTTTTCTCCAGAGCATATACTGGGCATTCAAGTCAAACAACTCTATGCCTACAGCTGCTATTTGTTCTCTCTCTGCAGCTTCCTTCAGTCTCCACAGGCCCGGCCCATGTACCCACTTCTGAGCTGACCACTAGGAACCCTCTTGGCCAAGAGCAACAGCTCACATGCTGCCAAGCTGTGACCTCTTTACTCCAACAGGCTCCAATACCTTTGAGCATCCTGCAGTGGACTATTATGTGACAGGTTAAATTCTAATCATGCAGATGGCATTATAAGGACACTGGACCTGCTATCTTGGTGTCTGTAGAGTCACTGGCTGGGATGGAACAGCTGCCAAGAGAGCCAGTTTGGTGTTGTGGTTAAGGCACCAGGCTAGAAACTGGGAGCCTGTGTGTTCTTGTCCTGCCTTAGACATGAAGCCAGCTGGGTGACCTTGGGCCAGTCATTCTCTCTCACCCCTAGGAGGAAGAATATGACAAACCACTTCTGAAAATCTTTTCAAAGAAAATGCAGGAACTGCTCCAGGCAGTCACCAGGAGTCAACATTGGCTTGAAGACACACACACACACAAAGAGACATTACAAATTATTCTTTTCTTTCAGGAACTCCTTTATGGTACCAGTGCTATTATTGCTATATGCTGGAAGTGAAGAACTGATGGCTTGTAAGACGTGATTGAACTCTAACACCCAGCACTCTCACTCTGCATGTCCGATGGCAAGAAGTGCCGGAAGTGGTCATCTGGGAACATTTGGAAGGCCACAGGATTACTCACCCTGTCCTATGTGAGTTTCCCTCCTTTTACTCTCTCGCCAGGGAACAACAGAGGGAGTTACTGTTCCTACTCCCTAGTAATATTTGGCCACCATGAGTTCTATCAAGCACCAATTGGCCTCAGAATGTCAAAGACGGAAAAAGTGGTGAGATGGGCAGAAATGAAGTTTGGGAACTTCATTCTTTCCCTGCAATCAGTGGTCAAAGGTTGGTTTGGTGGCTTTTTGTGTTTTGTGTTTTCTTTTTTCAGCACCACAGAAGCAAATGTGATTTCTCAGTGCAATTGCCAAGCTGAGACCAGGCTGTATGAAATAAAGGGCACAATGTGTGCCATACTAAATATTGATAATGAGCATCAGGTGTTTGCAAAGAGGAGCCTCGCTCCTCATCCTCTGTATGGCAATTATTTTAAAGATCTACTTAGCATTTAGATTGCTTGAGGGAAGAAAACCCAGCAGGTGATTGCCTTGAGGGGAAAAAGGCTCTGTATTAAATAGATCTCCTTGAATGCTGTTTTCATCTATCCTGACAGAAAACAGAGCTGACAGTTTAGGTTGCGATAATTAGAAGGGTTTTGACATCATGGGGCTGTCCTTGCCAGTGACACTATTACAGGTCCCCTCAAGTTTAAGCAAAGAGAAAAGCATTGGTGGGGAAGCAGAGGAGGATAAAAAAGCACATCGTACAACAAACATTTAAGCAAGCTAAACACCAACAGCGTTAAATACTCCCCACTGAAGTCTAGGTGGGAGGTTAAGGGGGAAAGGCTGCTTTGAAAACCACTGATTTGAATTGGTCATTCTTTATAACTTGTAATCCAAAGGGTACACTACATTTACACACAGCTACCTCTGTCAGGATTTAATTCTTTTCCTTTCTCAGCCATTACTGCATTTGGTTGTGACACCATTTACTGTGGTCAGGCAATGCATTAGGCCAGCTCAAAGCCAAAAAATACAAGGTCAATTCTAGTTTTCTCCAGAGCTTCTTATCAGGCAAGGTACTAAGTAAAGCAAATAATCAGATTTTTAACCATGTAGTACATCTGAAATGAACTCTATTGCTTCCCTTGTTACCTGGCACGCTCTCTGTCCCATCTGACTTTTAAAATATTGTTTAGTTTCTTTTTCTTTTCTTTTTTTAATGATAATTTGGGATGCAGACAAAACAAAGGACTTCTATGTTACCTTTATTTCTGAGTCTGTGTCTGGGCCCCACATGGGTTCCTTCTGAAAATAAAATGGTAGATGACTATAGCCTAGTATTTGTCTGGAAGTATGCCAGTAAGGCAAGCGAAGAGCCTCCTGGGAAGTTGGTAGAAAGGGAGCATCTTGACCAGTTCACCTTCTGACAAGTTTATGTGTTGTGACTGTCCATCCCCATCAGATCAGCCATTTTGCATGACCACCCTCTGTATACTCTCAAAATTCCTAATCTGCCCATTGGTTCCAAAAATTGGGACCCCCTGTTGTAGTGAAATATAGATCTGATCACTTTAATATTAACCTTTTCCCTTTCCCTTCTGATTATTTATGTTCTTTCCTGATGAGTGCTCTATCTGGAGAAGTTGAAAACCTGCATATTTTATGATGTAATATAGATTATGATTTTTTTTTCTTGTGGCAATGCATCTGCATTTTTGGGGGGAGGGGGGTTCATTCAAGCAAGTTGCATGTGCATGTCTCTGTGTTAGAAAAACTCCAAAATAAACATTACAATAAAAGTGAGCTCTGAGTTGTTACAGATATTAAGACAAAAGATTACTTTACTGCTCTTGCCCAATTGCTTATTTTCCTTCAGTGAAAAACAAGGGCGATGTAAAAGTGTAAAGTGAAATCTTTGTGGCGAGCATAAACAGATGGACACCAATACTGGATGAAAGTTAACTAAAATTTTTACTGAAGTCAGCCACAGAAGATTGCTGGGGAAAGCATTGCATAGAATGGAAGACATGAGAGGGTTGTTTCTTATCTTCTGCATGTGAAAATCAAGACTAGCTGTCCATGCTTCATGTATCACTCAGGGATCATGCTTGCACCTGAGTGTGAAAGCCTGGAGTTAACCTTCTAATGCCCTAAGCTAGCTTTTCTCCAATCTTCCATGTAATTGCTCATCTTAAGAAATTCTCAACCCTGGAAAGCCCCTCCTGACTTCTGCCCAGTAAGACAGAAGTATCTAACCAGTCTATGGCCTAGGTTCTCCCCTCTGAACTTCCCCATTTACCAAGTATCAAGAGAGAATAGTAATGGGAGAAGAAACTTTGCTATGGCTTCTGACTTCTAATACCTCTTGAAACAAATTAACATCAAAATAAATATAAAATTATACCCCAATGAAGACACAAAATCCAATCAGAATGCTATGGAGGAAAAAAAAAATAATTTCCTTGGCACCCTTGAAAATGCCTGAAATAAACCTGAAACAAAGGTGTTACAGCTGAAATAACAGCTTCTTTCTGGGACACTTCTCCCTGACCTTCCAAAGGTGACAGGGACCAGGTTCAGTTCCCCACTTTACATAATTCTGTCAGACTCAAAGGAAATATTCCTGCCCCTAAATAAAGTCCCCCTCCCCACACTAATCTTTTCCTTGCTGAAAAGAAAGAAGCATTGCTCACCATTAACAAAGGCAGAATGAAATTGACTAGAGCCAGCAAAAATCCAACCAGGAAAATCCATTGACTAAGGCAAACCTAATAATGAAATTGCACAAAGTAACTGGGTGATAGGCACCTAATCCCATCAATGTTTCTCTGCTTGTTAACAAGAAACAATGGCTATTTCCAGCACCCCTGCGGTCTGTGGAAAGCACAGTGTTTCTTAACAATAAAACGGCTCTCCTAACCAGTAACCAGTTTTCTTTATATGGTCCCAAGATCCCAACAGCAGATCAGAGCCCTAGAGCTTCCTGCCCCACCATTCAAAATCATCATAAAAGATCTTCCTTTTTATTGTTCTCTGTTCCTCTTCCTTTGTAAGCTGGAAGCCAATTATTGTTTCAATAAAGTGCAATCTTCCTCCTCAAAGTTGCGTTCCATCTTTCACATCCACAGCACAAGGAAAGAATCTGAATTGCATGGCTGTCTCAACGCAGGTACAGGTACAACTCTAGATGGCCCAGAACTTTCCAAGCCATGCCCTTGAAATCTCATGATAGGACTGAGATCTCTCAATATTTCCCTTTTTTGAAGTATTATAGTGACTTACTGCAAAATAGCAGTAGTGCAGTAGTATAGTGACTTACTGCAAAATAGCAGAGGTCACACTGCTGCCTTCTGTGTCTACTGCCAACTTTTCCTCCCATTACCTTAGCATAGGGAGGGCTTAAGGGTTACTCATTGGGGCAGGGTAATGACAAGGGATTGTGGCCCTCCATCACCACGGTCCCAAGATGACCTTTCACTACCAGTTATCTATGTTGTCTGTGAAATTTCATGGGATGGCTCAGAGGACACGCTTTATGCGCCAAAGGCTCTAGGACGATTCCTTGGCATCTCAAGTTGAAAAGGGTCAGGAATATGTAAGACTTGCTCAAAATGCTGAAGTGCTTGAACCAATGCAGAACTAACTAACACTGAACCAACGCTGAACCAATGCAGAACTAATCAGGCAAATGATTTGTCCTGCTAAAAACTGCTTGTGTGCCAGTGCCTTTTACCTGTAGACGTTATTTTATCCACTTGTGTTACTGATAAAATTCAAAATGTGCAGGGAAACAGTTCTGATTAGATGAATGACTCTTATTTAAGTCATCCTTCCCAATCTAGTGTCTGTCTGGTGGACAGGAGACTTTTAAGCCAAGGCAGCTCAAGGAAACCAAAATGGGAAGGGTTGGCTTAACGTTCATGAAATTTCATTTTCCAAAGAACCTTTTTTAAATGCTAGGAGGTTATTTCCAAGATCTATATTAGAATAGAGTTGTTACATCACTGACTTTTTTGTTCCTGGAAAACTCAGCAATATAGTGTTAGACGGTGATGGAACGTCAGATTAAAAGGAGCAATGAATGTTGTTGTACTATGTGGATAAAACCAGGGACAGGATGACCCAGGTTTACAGAGTCTCGCTTTCCTTGCTATAATTCCAGAGGCCGTTCATTAGAAGCAGATGCAAAGTAGTAGTTGAAGACTGTGTGGATAGGACCAAAGAGCAAGATGCCCCTGATCGTATGTTCAGTCTGGGAATTTGTTGCACCCCAAAACTGAGTTTACAAACCTTTCATGATGCTTTGTAGTTATTGTTGCAATTGTTAAACCATTGGGAGCAGAAAATCTTTGGCAATTCACTGAAATTCTCTCAGAGATCTACCAATACATTTAGATCTGTTTGTTTCTGGCACAGAGTAAGAAATGAAATAAGAGGTCATAGGGAATAAGCCAACATAGGGTCCTTAAATGAAAGGACAAGGTATTTGAAATTGGTGCAGGAAACAGCTGAAAAATTAGATCTTCTTGTACAGAGCTTAATTATACCTATGGGTGTATTGCATTTTTATCTAGTTGAACAACGGCTTAGTTCCCAAGATGCATTCCAAGGTGCTTTGCATTGGTTTCCATGGAAATGTTACCAGTGATAGTTAGTTTCTTATTCAATGATATCTGATGAATCCATGAATAAAAATAAAAATAAACTTTTGGGATGACTGTGTCTATAACCGTATAATAGCAGCAACATGTAAGAGACATGCCGGATTAGCCATGCAGCCAACGGCATTTAGCATTCTACTTCTTGCAGTGATAAAAAAGATGAACCTGGGAAGCCAGTAAATAAAAATTGAAAACAGAAGCCTTCTCCTATAGCTGGTCTCTAATTTTTGATACAGGTAGCACCCAGGTTAAGAATGCCTGGTTTACAGATGACCTATAGTTAAGAATGGAGCCTGTTGTAGCAAAATTCAAGTTAAATAAACAATGATTGGAGTTCAATATACAATGGATTTGTGTATTTGAGTTCATTACGCAATACTACTTATACAATAATACTGTTCTGGCTTACATACAAATTCGACTTAAGGACAGACCTTGAGAACGGAACTCGTACTTAAACTGGGGCCTACCTCTTCTCAGTAACTGCCTTGGATGCTGAAAGTGGAAAGATGGGATACAGATCAAATAAATATTATCTTCTGCACATGGAAGTTCCAAAGCCCTCATGGAGAGCACCTCCTTCCCATGAATTTGTCTAAACTAAACTTTAAAGCCATATAATGGTTTAATCACTTGTGGCAACAAATTCCATACAGCAATTATTTTATGAGGATTTCCCTATATATTTTTTTAAATGTTTTGTGGCCAACCAGATACCAGACTGAAATAGAGGGCAGGATATCACCATTGCAATAAATAGTTTTTTTCTTTCATTCTCAGCAAGTTGTCAGTATCTCTTGCACTGAGAGGCTGTCTCTTCTGTTCCCATTTGATCCTAATAATTTTAAGTACATAATTAAGGAAACTCAGCGTTGCCAGGAAAGACAAAGAAGGGAAAAGTTATTCCTTCGATAGTTTCAAACCTCTGCAAACTTACTTGAAATAAGTTCCATTTGGTTCACTCAGGTATTTTTTGCTGGAAAGGCAAATTTCTAAGAAGAATTTGTGTAGGTTTTTTCTGACAAATTAATCTTTACAGCTGAAATACTAAAAATAATAGGAATATAAACTTTAACCAATAACTGTTCTTGCTGCTAAGGGAGAAGCAATAATTAAAGTTTCCTGTGCAGAGAGCAGGAACAGATTAATCACAATGTAGGCATGGCACAGTGAACAGGAAGCAACTAATTAAGTGATTTCAAAGAAAGGAATAAGGTCTATTAATGAAAGGGCAGTTGCAGACAGAAGCTGGATTTCCTGCATGGAATGAAAAGGATGGGATTTTGCCTATGCAGGTAGGAAATGCTGTTAAATTAAGTGCTTTATATGACCGCTGTTCTAGTTCTTCCAGCTGATTGATGGAAAAGCAATGCCTGGGTGGTGCTGGAGACAATCTTAGGTATAATCCTAAAGCTTGTAAAGGTTGGCTGAGGAAGAATCCTAATGCTGGCAAATTTGTGCAAATGAAGGCCAAGAAATACAACTTTTAGAAGTGGAGTTTATTCTAGCATTTTAACAGACAAGTTCTGGTACATGCTTTGGTTAAAAAAGGGAGGAAAAATATGACCACATAAATTACTTTTGGCAAAGTGCATTTTGTAATGAAAGAAGAAAGAAAAAAAAACATGAACCCTTCCAAAAATATTCTGGATTTCATTTTGGAGTCTCATTCAATAAATCCTGATAACTCCTTATTCTGCACATTCAGTGGATAGTGGATGGCATTTTATTTATTTGTTTTAAAACCCACTATTCTCTCCCCCACCCCCCTTCCTTGCAATCAAGTCACTGTTCATTGTTCTGGCTATGTTTACAAGCTGAAGACTTTTCAATTCAAAAGCACAACAAATTATTGTTGAGTCAGTGAAAATAATGAATGCTGGAGTAGGCAATGTGATGTCCTTGAGCACTAGCATGCCCACAGAAGCTGTCCTTGACACTCACTAGGCTTCCTGACCCATCTGACTTTATTTTTTAATTCCTTTAATTTAAAAAAAAGTAAACAGCAAGCCACCATGTTGCAAGGCACCAGCCTTCAACAAAACCTTAATTTACAAGGACACTTCTAGACCCCATATTGGTATCTTTAGAAAATGAAAATTAATGGCATTTGAAGCACTGTGCCATGTTTGGAAGTCTGTTCATCTGCCCAGAAAAAAATAAAATAAAACATCATTTAGGGTGGGCACATCCTTGGGCTGCTCAGGAGGAGAGCACTGGGGATTAAGCACACCCTGTGTCTTTTAATAGAGGGGCGTTTCGTGACTGACTCTGTTCATCATGACAGCCACTTAATAAGAATGCCTGCTGGCTCCAAGTATTGCCTGCCTCAGTGTCTGTCCATGGCTGCAGGTTGAAATTCTTCATGCAATCATCCCTTTTTGATCAGACACTCCATGTACAAAATAGAATATTGGATCTTGCTCTTTAGCTCTCATTATGTTTATGACTCATGACACACTGGAGGAGAATCATGTGCATAGAATTTAGCAAGTGGTGCCCAATGGTCATACTCCAGCCCACAGGTGTCCATACCTGACCATGATGAGACCAAAGTGACAAAACATGTGTTGTGACATCACAGTGCAAGCTATGCTGATACATTCTTGTATTGTAACACTGCACACAAGAATGTAAGGGGCAGAGCTGACATCATGATACACGTTTCATTGTTCCTTTTGTGGATGCCTATGTTCCAGCCATCCCTATCTTCCTCTTGGATTAATGCTGTCTGCAACTAGCAAGTAGCACCATTTGCAAGCACGAGTATGCACGTGTGTCTAAATCAGAGGTCTCTCTCTGAAGCAGACCAGGCAACCTTTTGGCAGATGCAGACATTGGAGGGTGACAGTGGTGAAGAGCATGATGAGACCAAGATTTCCAGGCTATTTAACCCAGGTTGTCTCTGGTTTTAGTAAGGTATGTTTAAACAAACCTTAAGCATCTTTTAGTTATTTCCTGCCCAAACATCCAGGAGAAAATTGTGGTTCTGTATTTCAGTGTCACACTTTCTGGGGAGTGCAATAAAAGGGGCTTAAGGACCACATGAGGTCTGTAGGCTGAAGAATGCCCACCCCTGCCTTAAAAGGATGTTAGGAGGAAGTATAAACATCAGATTAATAACAGAGGGTTAAGAGAAGCGTCACTTTGGAAACATATTGTGAATTTGGAAATCAGTGCGTGACTACTGTGTCACCTTGTTAGGTTTTCTTCTTGATACTGTTAATGCTACTCATTGAAAGGTTTTGTACAATTTTTCTGTCTTCTCCATATTGGTTCCACCCACCTCCCCCACCCCCCGACTAAAAGGTGTTCTGGAAAAACATGTAAAAATTACTGCACAATCGAAATATTTCCTAGAAGCATCCTGGATGAATGGTATTCCCAGGCTGGGGCTGTTATTGCTACCCGGGCATTTGAAGATCTTGATATCCTGTTTAGCAACAGATGTAACACATGGAGTACTTCCAGATTAGTGCTTTGTTATGCTATTTCCTCATCTTTAAACAGCAATGTGGATGGACTCAGGTGCAGTGGTGATGGGTGCACCATTGAAAGAACAGGTTAGGGATAGATCATCACAGAGAAAATACATCTATGTGGTCACTAGGAGTTGAAAATGACTTGATAGCACATAATCAATCAATTCACAAAATATTAGAGGGGGTCAGATGCCATCATCTTCCATTTGTAGCCTCCTTGTTCATTTCTACTGTCATTTCCACCTTTTTTCTTATTGTAAAAATGTTGTCCAGAAGGGTTGATTCACCATTTTCTTTCCATTGGTGGTAATAGGAACTATCTGTCTAGTAGCATTCTTAAAACTGTCCTTAGACTGCAATTCTGTACCTTTTTCTTGGGTATTAAATTCCTTTGTATTCAATTTATTATTCTGGGAAAATATATACGAGATGCCATTGGTAATAAATCATATGAGCATACAAATCTTTGTAACTATCAAACTCTTTCTTACACTAAAGGGAAGTTCTCAGTTTTTGCTATATATACAATACAGAAGTTACATAAAGTGTGTGATCTTACAACTTTGAGAGTCTCTATTAGCTGTCTTGTATCACCTTGAAAAACTTCCTCTTCTTATCTGCTCCCAGAATCTTTAGGCCTAAGACCTGCTTACAGATCACTATGGCATTCACCAAGATGAGAATCCAATATAAATCCCTTAGAAATAATTAGGTACTGAGGGGAGGGCTTTCCTAAGGTTTAGTGATACTGATTCTTCACATTTCCAGCCATCTGTCCTAAACATACTGTTGGAATAATCCTGGTGTCACCTTCGTCAATATGGGAATGGTTTCTTACACTGGAGATGATTGACAAGCAAAGAGTATTCCTGTTGCGCAAAGGAACAATTCACTAATTAGACTCATAATGGCCATTTAAGCGTATGCCATTATGCTTATGCATTCTGACACTTTCATATTTCAAATTAGGGGGAAGGGAGCAGAATATTTTGACAATTAACTAACAGAAAGAGCCTGTCAAGTATGTTGTCTCAAATTCAGATTTGACAACTAAGACCTAGTACCTTGGCATATGGCTTCTTCACCTGGCTAACATGTCAACATTTTGCTGATGTTCAATCAGCATAGTCAATGCTTCAGATCCATTGACATACAGATAATGTGTAGTTCAATCCTGTGTACATTTATTTAGAAGTAAGTTTCACTTTATTCAGTTGACATTGTAAGAAGAGAGGCATTCTAGTCTATGGTAGCCAAAAATTGGAAGGAATCTGGTAGCACCTTTTCCAACTAACCAATTGTATTAACAGGTATAAGCATTCATGAGTTGCAGTTCACTTCATCAGATGCATTATGATATAGTGAGATGCAGTTCATGAAAGCCTATGCCTTTTAACACAATTGGTTAGTTGGAAAAGGTGCTGCCAGCCTCCTTCTGATCTATTCAGTTGAGATTCCCAAGCAAAGGTTCATAGAAATTGCTGTCTTAAATGACTTCAGAGCAAGCATTGTCATTCTGCCAACAGCAAAGGCTCAGAGGGTCACACTCTTTGCACTTCGTTTGGTAATGTGAAATTATTGTGAGGATATTGGCCAACAGTCCATGTACAAGTTTGCCCTAAACACATACGCACACAGGGAGAGAGAGCTTTGCTTTGGGCATGGCTCCAAAAGAAGGTTTCCCAGACAGGACTAGGCTGGGAAAGAGCTGATAGGCTCTTAGGGAGAAATCCAATTTTGATTAACCTAAAAGGGTTGAGTGTAAAAGTACAAGCTCAAGTTGACCCTTTGGCCATCAGCCCAAGCTGTGTTTGCAAGAATACAGAATTGTTATCATGAGCTGCCTTTTCCCCATGATCATATGCCAAGTACATGTGAGTGAAAGTGGAAGGAAATAATATGTGTTCTCTCCAGAGGACAGGAAAAAAAAGGAGCCTTTGTTCGTGTAATTTCTAGCAATATTTCTGTATCTCAGATCTTAAAGCTTAAGAAATATACTGGATCACTTTGTTGGTGAAGACTGGTTTAGCTTTCTTCCTGCAGTTCTATCAATCCTACCTGCCAGAGAAAACGAGGAACCCTATCTCTGCAAGGAATGATATCCAATGCTCCAGTAATGAAACACATTCAGAAACAAAACCAAAAAGCTTTACCTCTGTCTCATTTCCCCCCAGTTATACACTTTTCCATAACTTAGCCCCACCCCTTTTCTTGCCATCCTTTCCATAAATCAGACAGTATGACACACATACAAAATGAGAGGCAACATCATGTCTGAAATCAAGCAAACCCATCAGGAGTTCACATTAAGCATAGTCACAGACACCAACTGCAGCAACTCCATGGGATCGTAGGCCATAAGTTTCTCTGGAGACAAAGGAATGGAAGGGAAGAGCTGTCAATCAGGCTTAAACACACATTGGTTACTGTGATAGATCCTTCCCCACCCAATTTCCACTGTTACTCAAAGTGGGAAAAGATGGGCCATTTCCACTGATGTTGCCATACAGCTTGAAGTGCTTCATTAACATGAATCCAAAAACAATGACATTTCATCTGAAATGGTTATTGGCTGAGGATCATAGTCAAAACATTTAGGTTTAAAGAAAACCAGAATTCATCCCCCACCCTAGCCCCTTCCGTTCCCAGAGTCTCATGCAAAAAGTATCAGAACCGAAAAGATGCTGGGAAACCATCATGTGGCTTGGAGCAGCTCCCACTGTTGACCCAGAATATCCGACTGGCAGATGTTGGTCACTAGTCTGCTGGACTCATTTTCTAAGCATAGACCACTGACAAAATGCTGGATGAAGCTACCTTTCATCTTCCATTTCTGCAAGGGGGAAACAGGAAAAAAGAAAAGAAAAAGAATAGCATCAAGATATGAAACATGTCCTCTTCTTTCCTTCATTTCTTGCTTTCTCTGTACATCCCAAAATAGCTATTTACTAAGTGGAAACAGTAATAACTAAGCAAATTCTCAATTTCTTCTTCAATACACATCACCATTTTACATTTTGATTAGGCCTTTTCCTAATCCAGCTGGCCTTGGCTGATCTTCACAAGCTAAACTAGTCAGAACTGATTAGCTCTTGGATGAAAGACCACCAGGAAAATCCAACTGGGAATTTGAAAATAAAAATAAGACAACAACAAACCACTCCCCTATTGGGGGCAGGAAAACCACACAGAAGTATCCATGCAGCCACCAGGATTGAGCTTGAACTGAAGGAGAATTTACTTACAAAAGATTCAGGATCAATTCATGCGTGAAACTTCCTTATTTTTTAGCAAACCCTCTTAATGATAAAGGATCACAAAATCTGTTAGCTATATTATCCAATCTGTGAAGAAGTCATCAAGGTTGTCTTTCTTAAAAGGGTGGAACAAATGAGGAGTTTGGATTCCTGGAGTTCTGGCTGAGGAATATAGAAATCAAACTTATATCTTTTTGAACCACTGACACTGGACTGTTTTTGCTCCTTGGCAAATTCTGTTTGTAGTGAACTGACCTACTGTAATCTATACCTTAGTATCAGTTATCCAACTGTGTAAGTATTGTAGCTAGGACAGAGCCCTTGAACTATAAAGGCATATGTGGGGACCCAATACTTTCCTAGATGGATTTCTATGTATCTAAAGGGGGAAAGCATCTGTATACAGTATTTCCCTGGAAACTTCAGTACTCAGGTAACATACCCTCCTTTTTATAATTGGACATCTATTTGAATATATAAAAAGATGCAACCTCCAACCAATATTGCCTGGTCCGCAACCTTCCCTTTTTGAGAAAGTTGCCAAGATAGTGGTGGGGCTCCAATTATAGGTTGCTCTAGAGGAACCTGATTGTCTGAATCCTTTTCAGTCTGGATTCTCATCAGGGTAGAAGAGGAAATTGTTTGGGTCACTCTGGTGAATAATCTGCATTGGAGCCTGAAAGAGGGGAGGTCCGGATCCTTTTAGACCTCTCGGAAGCCTTAAGCACCATTACCCGTGGTATCCCTCTGGACCACCTGCGAGGCTGGACACTGCTCTTCTGTAGTTTAACATTACAGCCATCATTAAAAAGGCACAACAAAGGATGTTCTTCCTGCGGCAACTTAGGAAGTTTAAATTATCCCAGGAGCTCTTGGTACAGTTTTACAGGGGAATCATTGAGTCTGTTTTCTGTTCCTCTATAACTGTCTGGTTTGATTCTGCAACCAAACAGGACAGACTTCCAACGGATAGTTAAGTCTGCAGAAAGGATAATTGCAACCTGCCTGCCTTCTATAGAAGAACTGTATACTGTGAGGGTCAAAAGGAGGGCAGAGAGGATATCTGCAGACT
Organism: Liasis olivaceus; assembly: GCA_030867105.1. Classification (NCBI taxonomy): domain Eukaryota; kingdom Metazoa; phylum Chordata; class Lepidosauria; order Squamata; family Pythonidae; genus Liasis; species Liasis olivaceus. Next base: position 66,585,009 of record CM061349.1, read on the forward strand.
CTTCCCATCCTGGGTATAAACTGTTTCAACTTCTTCCTTCAGGATGGCGCTACAGAGCACCATATGTTAAAACATCTAGATACCGGAACAGTTTTTTCCCTTGTGCCATTGCTCTGTTAAACACTACATGACACGATATGTGCTGGACAGTGGCGTCTCCCTTTCAAAAAGTTATTTTACTGTGTAGTGTTATTGTTTATTATCATTCCTTTTTCTGTTGCTATCCAAACGCACTGTTGCTCTTGCTGTTCGTCACCAAAGGCAAATTCCTTGTACATATTTTATACTTGGCCATTAAAGTATTCTGTATTCTGTATTTTGCTCCTTCCTGAGTGGGCAGTGGTAATAGTGGAGAAGAGGTCATCCAGGGGAGGAGAGGACACTTGTGGGGTGCCTCAGGGTTCATTTCTCTCCCTCATATTATTTCACATTGATGTGAAGCCACTGGTGGAAGACATCCACTGGATCGCAGTTATGCCTAATTATAAATCACCTCCCAGGATGAGCCAGACTTACTGGAAGTGCTGGCCTGGTGCCTGTAAGCTGCTAGAGTCCGAGATCAAATCCCTGCAAGATTAAGGTGCTATTGCCCAGAAACCATCTGGCATTGTACTCCAGTGATAATTCTGGGTTGGGAAGCCCACCACCTGAAGTAGCAGGTCTGCCTTAAAGGCCCTCCTAGACTCACAGCTACCCCTAGATAGCATGGGAGGGCTTTGACTAGCTTTGACTGGCGTACCAGTTACATCCGTTCCTGAAGCATGATGCCCTGGTAGTTGTTACCCACACCCTCATAGCCTCTCAGCTCTACTACCACAATATGCTGAACATGAGGCTATCATTCAAAGCTACCCAGGAGTTACACTTGATGCAGTTGGCCTCTTGGAATCTGCAGGCAGAACCAACCCATCCAGTCCATTCATCCCAAATGAGTAGGCTGAGATGGGGTGGGTAGAGCGATATGCTTTTTTTTTTTATATGCCCTTTTATTATGAAATGGGTTACCTCCAGAGATCTGGAGGGCTGTTCTGAGAACTTTTAATGTGTGAGGAGATGAAGAAGTCACTTATTAAATACTGGGATTTGGGGTATGGCTACTTTTTATGGTTTCTTATAAATGCTATGTTCAGTTTTTATAATCCACTGGGAGTCATTGTGGAATGGGTGATATAAAAACTGTAAATAAATAACTAGACAACGTATCAGTTCATCCTGATGTAACATCAAAGCATCCCATTTGCTCAAAATCTAATAAGAAATATAGACTCCATCAGGTTAAAGTTGACTCTTGGTGACTACATGGATCAAAAAAAAATTGCCTCTGCTTTCTTCTGGCATGTTTGATGTCCCGTTCTACCCCACATTTCTGAGATTTCCTGGTGATCTTACACCCAAATATTAACTGGCTCTGATATGCTTCATTTTTTCTCGACCAAGTTGATTAGGTGTTGGTGTCTGGTGTTGGCGCCTGCTGCAGTTCTACTTAAGTTTCTCATAACTAATGCTAACCTAGCTTTAGCTTATTAACATACAAACAAACAAATAATATTAATAGATGGTTTTTATTTTGTGCCTCTTTCTGGGGGTGGTGATTCAACCCATTTGTGCAAATCATCTTATGAGTAAACACCATCTGAAACACCTGTTTCATTGATCTGTGAAAAGGCAACAGAAGAGAGAGGAAGTGCACAGGCATAACTGTGTAACTGCTTAACTGTTTCTTCTGCCCTTTGACTTTACCTAAATCATATGTTTTGTGAAACAGAGGCATGAAACAGAGGCCCAATCCCTTCTGCCCCAAGCAGCCAGCTTTGTATTTCACTCCTCCTATGTGTTGGAAGTCAGCTAGTATATTATGAAGTTTTACATAAACAGCAACCACATTATAGACAAGGGAAGATGAAGTTCCAAAGTGCAAGTTGTATGGCATCTTTACTAAAGGAGATGAGAGTGTTCTGTAGCTAAATGGTTAGAGTCCTCTTGTCTGCTGGGCCTTCTTTGTCATCTTCTTTAGCAAGACAAAAGGTTCTTTTATGACAACATGCTCTCAGTAGCCTTGCATCCCACTGATATAAAATTGATTCTTGTCTCATCTGCTTGACTGACAAGGGCAACAAGGGACAAATCTGTAGCTTCTATTGAATGGATGAAATTCATTGGTTGATGGAGTACACGCGCAGAGGAAATAGCTGTCCAGTTGACCTGACCTTTTTCACATTAATGCTAGAGCACAGTAGCCATTCCTCCTGAGTTATTCTTCTCAGGCTAACATCTGGACAGTTTTAGACTATCAATATAAGTATATTAAAATTAATAAATATCCAGTGCAAAGGCCTCATTAGTTTTTGTCACTAATTCTTTTTCTTGGAAACAACAGCTGCACCTGTTTTTTTCCCTTTTCCAGGACATTGTTTGTGTAGCTGCAATTAGTACCAGATTGCAGTCATATCAGGGAATCTTTCAATGGCCTAAACATCAGTTCTTCTGCACCCTTCAAAAAGAATCAGAAAAAGTACTTCAGACTCAGCTGAGCCCAGCACCAACTGCTACTCATGAGAAACCTCTACTTGAGCCTGACGAAAACGTTGTGGCTTCTTTAAGGAATCAGCTCATTAAAGTTAAAGCCACCTTGAGTGCTACATGGACAGAAAAGCAGGATATTAACCAAACACATAAATAAACAGCAACAACAACAGCAAATGATGTTGTCTCAGCTGCTGGGGATGAGATAGAGTGTGTCCAGACCTCTCCAAAATTTGGAAATAACTCTTAGCCATGCATATGTATAAATTATACCTCACAATTTTCTACATATATATTTTCTTGCAGCCATAATGTAGATTAAATATACTTTAATAGCTTTCACTATATGTAAGAAAAATACACATTGCCAGCTTTGTGTAAGCTACCGACAGTCTAATGGAGTGTGCTGCCATAACAAATTTAATGAAACAAACAAACGAACAAATAAAATTGTGTGTGTATTCATGCCAGTTTGGTGTAGTGGTTAACAGCACTAGACTAGGAGTCCTTGAGTTCTAGTCTTCCCTTAGACATAGAGGCCAGCTGGGTGATTTTAACCAGTCACTGCCTGCCTGCCTGCCTGCCTGCCTGCCTGCCTGCCTGCCTGCCTGCCTGCCTGCCTGCCTGCCTATCTATCTATCTATCTATCTATCTATCTATCTATCTATCTATCTATCTATCTATCTATCTATCTGGAAGACTACAGTCCAGGTTCACAAACCTAGGCAAGTCCCGGGATTTAGAGCCCTTAATCTAGCATGTGGAGGGCCTCTCATAAAATGGCTTACAATGACCAGTTGCAAAGCATCCATTGATTAGAAAGTGAGTTAACTGCCAGATGTCCTCTACTTTCTAGTGGGATCTTTGCAAGATGCTAAGGCTTTGCAACGTGCAGAGTTCATATTTAATTGTTTTAATTCCAAGTATCTTTTAAAAGCCAAGTGGGGAGGGAGTCTCGCAGGCACAAAGAGGCTACATTGGGGCCCAAAGACATCACTTACCCACCCCAGCCTTAAAACCAAAGCGGTCCCTTGACCGTTCTACACTGCACTCCAATTACTGCAGCATCACCCAAGAGCAAAAAGAACACAGAACCTCTACATAAAAGTCGCCATAAAGGTCACAATATGTATAGAGTTGGGCAGCCTAAAATTTTGAAATGTAAATGAATTATAAATAAATAATCTAAATTAATACCCCAACAATCAGAACTGACATTGCCCAGATGAGATCTAACATACATGTTCAGGTCAGCTGTGCCCGGAAGAAAAAATGCTGGGAGGCACACCCCAACAGTAGAAAGCAGTTTTGTTTTCAGCAGAGAGATGATATTAACTAACCTTACAAATGGGTTATGAAGACAAACTCTTCTACATCCTCTGCACTCTTTTTATATTAGGCACAGGAACATTCCCCTAATAGCTCCAATTAGAACTCACATTTCTTTAGTCAGATTGGAGATCGGGGATTTTGTTTGTTGGTTTAAGAAAGATTGTTCTGGAGACCACAGAGCTGTGTCCCTTTTAGTTTGGATTCTAACCCATTTAAGACTAGAGCTACCTGGCTTGCTGAGTATAAGATGATTCCCCTAGGTCTCTCTGCAGGTCTCTCATTCCATTGTTTATTTTTCTGAGACATCTTTCTGAAATGGTTGGGACTCGGGGACTCAATATTTAAGTGGCTCTAGTCTTTCTTGCAGGCAGGTCCCAGAAGCCGACATTAAGGCATTCTAGCCAGTTGTCTTTGTAATATCTGTATTGTTATTATTTGGGACTATCCAATGATAATCCCCTGTTGTTTTAATCTGATTTTAGGAAGGCAGTAATATTCTGAACCAGTTTCTGAGGACAGTGAGGGAAAACCCTGAAACTTAATCAGAAGAGAAGTACTTTTGCTTGAGGAGCAGTTAATCCAGGACTAGGAGTATGATCTGTTTATATGAGGTTGCATTTCCTCTGAACAGTAACTGCAGGTTATTCATTTATTTGGACATTTATCTTTTGACTTTCAGAGAGAAAATTAGATCAAAGATGGTTTAAAATAAAATACAAATTCCAACAAAACGTGCTAACTAAAGTTTGGTGTGTGAAAATGAGAGCCAAATTCTTTTTAGCTGTGGCATTCTTTTTGTGGAATATTTTCTTGAAGAAAACTGTCTAGCTTTTTTGCCACAGTAAAAATACACCTCTAGGAAAACACTTGAATTTCAAATGGCTCTTATTTTATTTCTGATATACTTTAGATTAAAATTGTTTTATTGTCATGTGTTTTAACACTGCATTTGTATATACATTGTGTTAGACAAGGACCTGGATTAGTTCAATTGGGTTAGTTTCATCATTAGAGAGAAGAATTGACTGAAAATGTCTACTGTTTTTTACTGTCTATCTAACACAATTCATAACCGTTTATTAAGAAGTACCTTGGAAAGGAAGAACATTGGGACTTCTACTTCTGGTGATTGGCAGGGGCTAAATACCTCTGGAGAGCCACTCTGGTGTAGCGGTTAAGGCATCAGGCTAGAAACCAGGAGACTATGAGCTCTAGTCCCACCTAGGCATAAAGCCAGCTGGGTGACCTTGGGCTAGACACTCTCTCTCAGCCCTAGGAAAGAGGCAATGGCAAACCACTTCTGAAAAACCTTGCCAAGAAAACTGCAGGGACTTGTTCAGGCAACCTCTGAGAATCGGACACAACTGAATGGATTAAAAAAACAACAACACTTTGAGATCCCTTCGCATTTTACACATTCCTTTATATGCGGTGATAGGCAGGGGATATTCCATTTTTTCCACCCATCAAAGAAAACCTGATCCTATCTGAGACAATTGATCATAATAGTTTTCTGAATTAGAGGCCTACTAATCTGTAACCACTTTTAAGTGCAATTGATTCTGTTCATTGGTTCTTCAGTAATGGCCCATAACAGCAGGGTACCCAGCAAACATTTTCTCTCACTAATGAACGACACCAAATAAAAGAATGCCTCCATTAATTGCAGAACTTGAAATGCAGCAGTTGTTTTTACAATCATTCAGTTCAGTGTGAAATCATAAAATAAGAAAGGGCATGAGAATGAGAACTCAGGGCAGAGATTACATGCAGAGGGCTGCATTTCCATAACCCTTGCATCTTGTAATTAGCTAGCTACAAACAATGGGCTTGATTTCATTAATTCCTCCCATATCCCATCCTGCTGTTCCATTTTTCAAGATGCCACCCAGAGAGCAGTAACATAACGCAGCTATGTGAGGCTCAGCCTTGCTTAAAATTTTGCATCTGATGGCTTTATTCAGGGCCGGCTCTAGACATTTTGGTGCCCTAGACAAAGTCCTGTTCTGGCACCCCCTATGGTTTGCTCATCTTCTTATTTTGTTAGGAATTTCAAAAAGATGCCTTCTTGTTTCTTTCTTTCTTTCTTTTTCTTTCTTTTTTTTTTCTTTTTTTGAATTTTTGAGCCTGATGCTTATGATTTTCCTCCCCAGACAATCTTTCTCTTTTCCTGGACATTTTCACCCTATTATACTGTGAATCACAGTAAATAATTTTAATTACATCGGCATTATTGTCATATGGCAACAATTCTGCAAAATTATATTTAATTGGTGAGTGGGCACACTGGCGCACAGTGTGCTATTACTGCTTTTCTGGGTATAACTTTGATAAGCTGATAGTCACGTGACTTGCTTGCTCAGGACCTTCCTATCAGACCTTTGTCTTGCTTGGTAATATAATCAGCTTTCTGAGGTCCATAACTGTAATAATAATTTTTTTTTTGTGACCTCTGGTTAATGTGCTGTTCACTATCATTTGACCAACTTTGTGGGTAAGTGTTTTTGAAAAGCATAGAAAGAAAAAGTTCTAAAGTAATGAGGAAAGATGATTAGATTTTATATTCATATTGTGTATTTCAGAAGTCTTTTCAATTTTGGCGCCCCTTAAAATTTGGCACCGTAGGTTGCCTAGGCCTAGAACCAACTCTGCTTTATTGCGCAAAAGAATTATTAAGAATTGCACATTGAGGATGAGATCTGTTTTAGTAAGGAAGATAAAGAACACTGGAAAACTGAAACAAAACACACAACTCTGCTTCCTCCCAAAAACCTATCTACATGCAGTCTTCTTTTTAGTGCTGAAAAAAAGTGACTGGGACAAAGTTGGCTTCCCTGCTTAACCCAGGACTAGAACTTAGGTCTCCATACTCACAGTCCAGCAACCACTAGACCAAACTGGTAATCACAGCTACCTTACAGTATTTACCTCAAAGGAAGCCGCCCTGAATGTAAGAGACCCCTCCCAATCTTCAAAAAAAAAAAAAAAAGAGTAACAGAAATAAATATTAAAAGCACACACCAAATTCTTATGTTATCAGCCAGAGCTGAAATCAGTTCTGGAAAGTTCCCTACCTCACTATAAATATGATTAAGTGGTTGTGTGCGCCCACGTACTGCTCAGAAACCATACTCAGAAAGTGGCAAGGATTAAAAAAGCAATAATATTAATTGAGTTGGTAGCTACTGGTTAAATTAATGGCCTGTAAAATAAGTCATCCAATTTATAAAATTAATTAATCCCTTATCTGCATACACACACACACACACACACAAAGCACGCTTTCTCACGCACACACGTCCTCCTTCCGGCAGAAACAACAGACGACGAGGAGGAGGAGGATGACGAGGAAACAGATCAGGGATGGGATATTTGAGGAAGGGAATCACTCAGCACAGCGAAGGAAAGAAAAGTGGGGAAAACAAACCTGCATGGAGATGAACAGGAGGGTGAGGAATTATCCAGGGAAGGTACTGCTCTCCACATTTAGAGGGTGAGCATTTGCAATGAGACAAAAAAGAGGAAGGACTTACTTTGCTTTTGCCTCCCTGAGCACTGAGGTCTCTAGAAAAAAGTTCAGAGATGGTGGAAGTTCCATCCATGGGCTGCATACCAACCTTTCTAGTCCTAAATGAGACAAAAGCGTCTTTTTCCTTTAGGCAGCTTCTCTTTCAGTAAAATCTGCTTCCTTCCAAGGGCATCTACCTCTATTTTGTTTAAGGCTTTGATGTCATTTGGGCATGGCAGCCCAGAGGCAGCCAGCGCAATGCTTTCAGACCAGTGCTATGAACTCCTATTTAGCCACCCCATTTGACAATTAAGCAGTTGCATTCTGCATCAATTGCAGCTTTTAACCCACCTCATGTAGGGTATAAGACTCAAAAAAGGTTTTTAAGGGCATGGATCAAAGCTAGGTTGCCCCAGTTGAGAGAGGATTGTAGCTAAAGCTTTTCCATGCCATTGAGGCCACTTGCACTCCTAGCAAGAGACAGAAATTAGGGGGAATCCCCAAGCAATACACCTGTTCTTTTGGAGGGAGTGCTACCTCATTAAAAACTGGACAATTTCCTAATTTCTGAACCTGGGAAACCCAGTACCTCCATCTTATCTAAATTCATCTTTGCTCTGTTGGACTTCATCCAATCCATCCCTAGCTCTAAGCAACTGTGAAGGCCCTGCTACAGGTGAAAGGAGAAATTGAGTTGAGTGTTATATGATGACACCACATTTCAAAAGACCTCTCCAATGATGTCATGCAAATATTGAACAGCACAGGAGAATAATTAGAACCTTGGGAGACCCATAACACCAGATACAAATCTCCCTTCTTCACTATTTAGTGGATGAGAGGGCAGGTAATAAAAGGAGAAGACATCTTTGTCCCAATCATACTTCCAAACCAAGTGAGACAGCACTGTGTAAGTTTGCTCCTGAATTCTTGCACTGCTATTGTGATAGAAGCTTTGAGAACATTGTAAACCAGCACCTTTCAACATGTGATACTGAGGGGGTGGCATGGAGGAAATAATTGGGGGGGGGAGGGTGTCACCTGAATTTTATAGAATGACAGGAAAAATTTAGTGTGGAATAAGAAAATCAATAGACAGAGCCCAATGCCATGTCTAGTTTTTGCATTTTAGCTATTCCTTGCCGTAATTTGTTCCGGTGATGATGTTTTCATGGTGGAAACCACATGCTATATGAAAAGAATAGCATAGAAATTATTCACGTGTGAGTCATTGTAACACATATTGCTTACTTAATACTAAGACTGGGCTGGGAAACACAGCACTTCAGTGGCTCTGATTTTTTCTGGGTACTATCAAAAGTTGATGGCTTCTGTTTCACCCCTCAACATCTGCCAAACAGCTCCATCACCTATTCTTTCCAATGTCTATGGGAGAAAAGTAGAGCTTTCAGAGTTCTGGACTTTGATTAAAAGGCTATGTGGATTACTATGTGGTTTTGTCTTTTTCTTTCACTTAAATGTTCCAGGGAAGTGATAGGGTATCTCAGTCTGAATACGGACGTGGTATTGGAAAGTATGAGGAAGATCAATCTGTAATGTGTGTATTGGAACTGCAAAGTCAACTAATCTGGATAGTGGTGTGGAACTGATTCCTCATGGGATTGTGCTTGCCCTGAAAGATCAGATAAGAAACTTGGAAGTACTCTTGGACGTGATCATATGTGGAGAAGGCCAGTTAATGGCATAAGTCAGGAGTAGTTTTTTAAAATCAGCTGAAGATGATTGCAGCCAGACCAAATCTCAATTATCCATGTGTTAGGTACCTCCAAATACTTTACATATAATGTTTCTGAACCCAACTGAGAAATTTCAGCTAGGTCAAAATACAATTGTCCAGATGCTGGTGGAGAAAGACATCTGTGCACCAGCTTAATCAGTTGTCTATATGCATATTCAGAATCTAAATGGTTTATATAAACGCCTGTCTCCACATATATTATCCTGTCTGTTCACAGTTGAAATCTGTTTTGAAGGCCTTATTTGCTTCCCTGCTTTGTAGGAGCATTTAGATGATTATCTACCACAGGGAGGCCTCCTTTGTTGTGGCTCCTCAGCTTTGAAACTACCTCTCCTCCACCATTTAGTGGCTGGGTTCACACGTGCCCTAAGCCATAATGGAGTTAGCTTTTTTGTGGCTCAGCACGATGTGTGAATCGAGTCAACTGAGATGGGCTCTCCTGGTCCATTTTAATCTTGGAAGCTGCAAGCTACGGTCCTCAAGTGGAGATGTGACTTGATGGGGTGTTTCATAAAAGACATCAGCTAAGAGTGGTAGGCAGCATTACCACCAAAGTGTGTTGTCCAGTGCATGAGAAACTGGAGGATCAGCTCAGCTCCTGCTGCAAGAATCCTCACTGCACCCTGGAAAGTAGATTCTGTGAAAGGTCTTAAGAGGCAATTGGAAGCCTACTTTAAAGGCTGGCTAGTGCACATGTAGCAATCACCTACAGGGAAAATCACCTATACCCTAATTTCAACTGTGAGAGCTTTCCTGGCATATGTGTTGTGACAGCCTTTAGAGATATCTTACATTAACCAATTCTCTTGGGGAACTTCTGCTTCTGCTTCCTGCGGACAAGATTTCAAAAGCACGGCAGTCTTTGTTTAAAGCTTCCAAGACCCACAATTGATTAAAATGTCATGAAAAAATCGATAGTGTTGGAGCTAAAGCAGGGGTCATTCATAATTCCCTAGCTTTGCCAACAGCCAGATCCAAAAAAGTTTCTTCCTTTAATATCAACGTGATCAAAGTTGTTTGACAACTGCAGATTATCAGTGACCTAAATGTCACTGGAGGTCCTAACGGGAGAGGCTGAGCTTACAGCAGCAATTAAAAGATACAGGAAAGCTTCCTGTGGCAGGAATCAGGCCTCTTTTTTCTTTAGGTATAGGATTAAAATCAAACATTCTCATTACATTTGCCACATTAGCAGGTTGCAATTTAAGGCAGTTCTTACCATCTCTTTCATTTGCTTTTAATTTTTTTTCTAAAGCCCATTTAGAGCTTCATAAATTGTATTTTTGCTGCCTGTGGTAGTAACTGCAACAGCCGCAGGACTTTCTCAGAAACCACAAACCAGAAGTGCTTTAAAAAAAAAACAACACTCCAAAATGCAACTGGAATTATGCCTTATTACAGCGTAGCAACATTTCAGGGATATCCTGGGGAAGAACTGCGCAGGCGGCAGTCACCAATTTTGTCTTTAATGACATATGGCTTCTGAATGAAACAGAACCATGATATACCCTAATACCCGAGGGAATTATAAATCGGAAAGCGGTGGGAAACGATGGCTGATTGATGGTGACTTTCTCTGCTACTATGTCCTTGGTAACTTTGACTGGTGTTTTTAATTGTAGAATGCTTTTTAAATTGTGGGTTTTTGTGATATGTTTTTATTGTACACCACTCAGAGTCACGTTCTGTAAGACGGGCAGCTATGTGATCAATAAATAAATAAATATGTTCTCTCAGAAAGATCCTCACCAAAATTTAACTCCTATTTTCAGAAACTCAAGTTTCAAGGTTAAAAACATTGCATGCAATAGTTTTCCATACACAGATAGAGACATGGCAAAAGCAAGACACCAGATGTCTTCATCTGAGGCTATTCTTGTGGCGCAGGAATCATTTTTCCCAAGTATAAGATGTTCTATAAAAAAAATAACCCAGTCCATTGCTTCAGATCTGTTTTAATGCAATGAGCATCTGTCATTAATTGTGTGAAACATTTTTCTACTCCTAATGTTGGTAACATATTGTGATTTGTGAAACAATTATTAATATTTATCATTTATTGTTCTTTTGGCTGATATGGGTCTTCCGGGCTGTGTGGCTGTGTTCTGGAAGTTTTGGTTCCTAACATTTCCTAACATGACATCATCCTGGGCACAGAAAGAATCGCTCCTGTCTGTGCTCCTGTCCTCTGAAGATGCCGGTCATAGATGCTGGCAAAATGTTAGGAACCAAAACTTTCAGAACACGGCCACACAGCCCAGAAGACCCACATCAGCCATCGTATTCCGGCCATGAAAGCCTTTGACAATACATTGTTCTTTTGTATGCCTCTAGTTTAGGCTACAGTTCAGTACCCAGTTTCTTGGGTATATCAACTTCCTTGAACACAATGGAATTGTGATGAGGTTTATTTATGGAGAGGAATGCATAGCATCACATACTACTCTAGCATGACATCCCTCTTCTAAAAAAAATTAATAGTCCAGATACCAACCAGGCTGGTTCCCCGCTCCTCCTGCATTTACATTTCAAGAAATTTTGTTTTTAATTCATTGCTTATTTTCCTTAGTTCAGGAATGAAGAAGCTATGTCCCTGTAAGCATTGTAAGATTACAACCTCCATGTGCCTTTTCCATTGGCCATTGCTAACTGGGGATAATGGTAGTTCTAATTCAAATCATCTGGAGGATAACTGGTTGGAGAAGGCAGATCTACAGTACATGCCACAAAACTGTGTGTCTCTAGCCATTCTCCAGTGGTCTCCTCCTCAACAAAACATCCTTGTGCCTCTAGCCCAATGTCCAAGACCATTCGTGAACATTGCATGCATACCTTCTTACTAAAGAACGGAAAAGTCAGGAGTGAAAGAAGATTATAGGCTTTGCCATTTTACTAAGATCCTGCCTCTATCAGATTAATGCATTTGAATGCATGTCTTTTCCAGCTGTATTCATGGCTTATGCATCATCTTTGCTTTCCCTATATTTCACTACAACAAGTGAGTTGCCTGCCTCTAATGCTCCTTCAAGAGGAAGAACGCTTACAGCATCAAGCCAATCCCAGCTTCAGTGGACTCTGAGGCAGAGTGCAAAGTTCTTGCATATTACCATTCAAGGCTAATTGGAGAAAACAATTTCCTCAGAGCAAATCTACTGAGCACTTTTCCTGTAAAGGGCTTTGACCATGTATAACAGGACATGGATGATGTTCAGACCATATCTCAAGAATCAGATATTGTACCTCATTCTCAGAGCCCCTGAAACACCCTTCCAAATGCATTGTAAACATTAAGGCTGCAACAGCCCTGCAGCTCAAGTGCCAGTAAAGTCTGTGCAATACCTGTCTGCCATCCTTCTGGTTGCATGCCTCGATTGTGACCTGTGAGCCAGTCGAGAAGGAGGTGATCGAGAGGCACTTGTCCTGCTGCCTGATTAAAGGGTCACTGAAAATCCATTCCTTTGGGGGTAAAAAGCAAGAAGAGAATTCAGCATAATGTTGTAGTACATTTCCTCAATCATTCCTGCTAAAGCTATAGCTTTTGTTTGGAATAGAAAGCCTGACTCAAACATTTTCCCACCTACATTTACCCATACAATTGCCTTTCAGCATATATCAGTTAGGGAAGGAGAAAAATGGCATAAACTGGGAAAATGGCTACCTTTTCTCAGAAGAATCTGCAGTTGTAGCAGCATTTTTGTAATGATGTGATTGTGATCAGTGCTTGCAAAAAGTAATTGTAGGTTTCCATTGTGACAGAAAGCCCTTAAGGCAAAGCCTCTGAGGAAATCAGCTGCCAGTTTCAAGGTTTATCCAGTGTATTGACTAGGTTAGTGCTAGGAGTGAGTTTGGGGGAAATAACATTTATGTATTTGTTTATTCAGTTTGGATGCCACCTGACTCCAACAGATCATTAGACATGGCTAAAAAACGAAGGGGAAAAAAATGTTGCTATTCTACCTGTGTTAGGTAGAATAACTGTGCTGGTTGAACAGATCAAGCTCAATTAAGCCAGATATTGCTGATGACATCATTAGGCAGCTGACATCACTCTAAAAAGCACTTTGTATAGGCGCTGTCCCATAGACTGGAATAGTTTACAATGTGTTTATCAGTACTACAAAGTTTGCTGGGATGCAAACTTTGCATGCACATAGGATAAGTACCTTTTAAATAAGATTACTGGGGCCAATAGAGCAGTGTTTTTTTTTAGATGGCCAATATCCATATAAATCACTCAGAGATGATATTTGTAGTCATCAGTTTTTGAGTACAAAGCTTTTTAAAAAGGCAAGAAACTATCTGCATATGTGAAAGACTTCAAAAAGATGGCAATCCTGATGTAATTTGGAAAACACTTTTATTTATTTGCTTGTTTAATTTTGAGGCTGCCCAACTCCACAGCAACTCTGGGCAGTCTACAAATAAACAAAACAAAACAAAGTGTCTCAAGAAAAAAAGATGTTTTTTAGAAGAATCTGGTACAATTCAAAGTTCAGAATTCCTCACTTCAGAGTGAGGATTCAGATTTCACAGTATTCTAGTTAGACCCCTCTAACTGGACAATAGTTTAGGGACTGTCTAGTTTCCTGCAAAGAGAAGGGCTCCTTTCATTCACTAACAGAAGGAAAAAAGGAAATTATTAGTATGTACTAATTTCCCATTCCCTCTACAATCTTCTATACTTACACAAAATCAGCTCTGAAATGTTGGACCCTCAAACCCTCTAAAAAGGTGGACTGGGCTCCATAAACACTATAATGTTTATTCCTCTCCTCTTTCCACCAACAAGAATATTCTAGCAGAAAGTGAGTTGGATCCACCCCATTTACTGGTACAAAGATTTCAGTTTTCTCCATTGCCCACCCTTGGCATAAGCTATACTAGAATAGACTCTGCCTCTTAATTGCTGGAGCAGAAAAAAATCTCTTTTTATCTTACACAATAGGAACACTTCTCAGCCAGTTTCTAATCTATTTCATCAGCTGTTGCCTATGGTGTCAAAACAGGCAATAGATCATTAGGGATGCACTTCAACACCCTTAACAAACCAAACAAGAGAAAAAGCCAGCTTCATTGATTTATCCTCCCATCTAATAACTATCTTTCCCCATAGACAATTAACATGTGCTTTCTTCGCTGAGATAATTCCCAGGACATAGATACAGTTCAATGAATTCCAGCCATTTCAAACAATCACAAAATAGCTCAACAAGTCAAATCAAAGAGCTTGTTGGATGCTGTCTGCTTACTCATTCCCAATCATTAATAGATGTGACCAAGCTTTTGCTGGCATCTGGGATTTTACTGTAATCTTTAGTTTATCCAAGTTGTTTCTTCTTTGCTAGTATATAAGTGAATTCTAAGGAAGGATCCTAAATTTAGACAACGATATTAATTTATGCCATCTTATCTCATTGTCCCTTAGGCTACATAGCTGTTTTATTATTGCTGTCCATAAGAAATTGCAGAGAAAGGAGTTTAATATTTCAAGCTATTTCTGGGTATTTTCAACTGATTTTTACTTAGTATAGTGATATATAATCTATTCGAGAAAAAAATGAATTCAGATTTAGCTTAATAGATTCTCTGGACAATTTGCCATCTTTTACTTCCCAACATATTGCTCAGAGGTACCCCCAGTCCACTCTCTGGCTTTTAACGTTTTAAAGAATTCTTTTAATTTCTTTTAAAGGAAACTGACATGCTGCCAGCATAATTTTTATATCTAGGAATGCTTCTGGGCCCAAATGAGCTTCCAAAGGTTTTTAGGGAATAAAAATAATGAATTTGCAGCACTTGGGTGCTTAAATTGGAAGTATGCTCACTGGCATGGAAAAAAGACAAAGATAAACAGGAGTGGTAGAGGAAATATCTAGAACGATAAACCGGGAACTTTTATTAAATGGTACTTTCTAATGGTTATATCTTTCATGGCAGTAATTTTTTTTTGAACGGGTAAGTCATTCACAGAAGATCTATGATAAGTTCTTAACACTCCAAGGGTTCCCTGCAGCCCCAAAAGTCTGGGAATCTCTGCTCAATTTCACATCATTTCAGGATAAAATTGAACCTGTGCAAAATCATCTTGGATTATAGCACCATACTTGTGGTGATGTACCAAACAGAACTTGCAACAGTATGATAAATATGGAAAAGCTGTTCAATCTGGTAGTTTAAAAGTGACATGGGGTTTTTTATCTTGAGATTTCCATTTAGGAAACACTGTCCTTGTAGGCATTTCAGTGAATGTATCTGTCTAAACAAGGTAAAAGTGAAGGGATACTATAGTCTTCAATGCTCATATGGGCAAAGAAATGCATACATATAGTGAGAATATGCACTCATTGCATATTTTCCTTCTTCATGGATTGTTTTTCTGTAGGAAAAATGTTGCATGTGAAACAACTTTAAGACAAAAACATTGACTTTCAAAATACCATCATTATCACACTGCTAAAAGAAAAGTTTTGCATTCCACCTAAGAGTCACTTAGATGAGATGAGTGACTATACAAATCAAATAATTTTTAAAAACTA
Organism: Liasis olivaceus; assembly: GCA_030867105.1. Taxonomy (NCBI): domain Eukaryota; kingdom Metazoa; phylum Chordata; class Lepidosauria; order Squamata; family Pythonidae; genus Liasis; species Liasis olivaceus. The sequence goes on from CM061349.1 coordinate 66,600,667, forward strand.
TAGTACAATCATAGCTTTCTATAGCTTTCTTTCTTTTTTGGCTTGCAGAGCTGGTGGGTGCAGCAAGGAATAAAACCTACCTTCTTATCTTATCATTTAAATATGTCTCAGAGGGACTGCTAAAATAATATTTGCATCTGGATCACCTCTGATTTGATTTTCCACTCTTCTTCACAGCTTTCTCAGTGCCACACTGAGATGTCCTTTGGCTGCCCTGTGCAGACGGTATTCCTATCTTGCTGGAACACTTGGAACTTGGTTCAGTGAAAGGCACACTAAATGTCTATCTTTTTCCTTAGCTTTGTTCCGGATGGCTGCAGGCAATACTAATGTTAATGGCTGAGTAAAAATCAGCCAGGTTGATCTAACGGTTGAAACACTGGAGCAGGAGTGAGGAAACCTTGGTACAGAAGCCAGCGGGCTGACTTTGGACCAGTCATTCTCTCTCAGCTCTAGGAAGAGGGCAATGGCAAATCATTCTGAAAATCTCGCCAAGAAAACTGCATGGAGTTGTCCACGGAGTTGCCAGAGGTCACGTCTGACTCAAAGGACGCCCCCCACCCCCTCCAAAAAAAAAAAAAAAATCAGCAGAGAGTTGATGAGAAAACAAAGCATGCCAAGCAATGTCTATTTAGGGATTTGAGAAAGGTTTCCAATCTGACAAAGTTTATTGTTCATATATTATTTTACCACAAGGACTCCTTTTAATTGCTTCACAACACTTCTGGGTGGAATTATTTATTTCTTCTAGAAGCTCAAGGCACCATACATAGAATTCTTCCTCTACTTTATTTTCACGTCAACCTTTTGGAGTGGACTGAACTGAGAGACAGTAACTGGTGCAAAGTAACCAAATAAACCAAAGTAGCCAAGTAAACTTTGGTGGTCCTGAATTAGGGTTTCTGCAGTCCTGATCTGGCATCACTCTGGCTGTGCCCATGTTGTTCTTTTTCCTTTGCTTGAAAGAAGTACGGGGGCAAGGTTGAACCATTATCCGCAAATGACTAAGTCCCTCTGCCAGGATTACAGATCCACTGAAGTACACTTCGAATATACACATGTTTTCTTCAGGACATTCTACAGAGCAGAAAATAAGACTGGGATGAGCTTTGGGTGACCTTACCTGAGTAGCAACAGGATTGTTCACTGACCCTTTACAGCTTCCAATCCCTGCCAGAGAATTTCCTCCTGTATCCTGGCCCTGAGATTCCAAACAATTTGCTCCTTGCTTGATGACACCAGGAATCAGCTCCTTTTCTGGGACTCTGAGTGATTAAAAAGATCATCAAACATAAAAGGAGAAATTATAAACATCTTGTTTGTCATGTACCTTATACCCCATCAAATCAACAAATCAGCCATGCAGCACAAGTAGGTTGGGCAATTAGGCACTTCCCAGAAAGAGGAAATGCATCACTAAAAGTACAGGCAAAGAACAATTATCTGTATATGTCTTTGTACTGCATATGCTAATTTATAGGTAGAGGTGTTAATTTAAAACTAATTACTGTAATATAACTACTATGCAAATGTTATTTATAAAAATAAAACTCATTACTGACGTTTAAATATTCTCTCTTTTTCTCTCTCTCTGATTCTTCATCCTAGAATGGAAATTCAGTATATTTCAAGAGGCAGATTGTGTCAAAGCAACCAGTGTGCCTTCTTAGTTTGCTGTCTGCATGCTGACTATTCGTGAAAAATTTTCTCATCAGTTGGACTTCTTTATCTTAAATTGGACTTGGGTTGAACAGATCTTCAAATAAAGGGACTTGAACAGGAACTATGGTAATCCTAAGCATAGAAGGTACTTCTGTCACACTCTACACTTTAATGCATTCAGTGAAAGACTGCTAGAAACGTTTCACATCACATTTTCCTGGCATTCCACAAATTTACCACAAGCAAACCTTCACAGATTTTTTTCACCCCCATATACATGGCAGAGGGTTTGACAAGCCAATTAATTCTAATGACAAGGAATATTCTTTAACACATTGTTAGAGCTATTTCTCAAGAAATGTCCTTTCTTCTTCCATGTAGTTAGAATATGCACTCATCTCATATTTTCTTTTTTCATGGAGGTATACAGTATGTCATTATTGTCTTCCACTCTTCCGCATGCTGACTATTGTTTGCTAAGTGGGTTATGTCTATTTCAAATTTGCCTTTAAAATATCTCACAAAAAAGATAGATCTGTTTTTGAAGATCTTATACTTCTTTTACTGCACGCAACCTGAGGTCAGCCTCATTGCGCTGTCTACCAATTAGTTTTCCCTGCAATAACCTTTTTTCAGAGTTCAAAGACACCAAACATAGAGAAGACATAGGTCAGACAGAATATAATAGGAAGAAATATTTTAAAAATAAGTTCCCACCGTAACAGCCACATTAAGAAAATAGTTGATGCTTTCTTATTCCACAGCAGTAAAATACACATCATGCAGTTTTGCTAAGAGGTAAAGAATGACTCACTTGAGTTCAGGATAGACATTCTCCAAATACCACTGGAAGGATTTACAATTCAGTTTCCTGCGCTGTTCCACTCGGTCTGCAATACTAGAAGCAAAAGTACCCTATATCTATCTTTATTGTAAACATGATTAAAAGAGAATTGCGTGACACAGCAGCACATAAGTACATTTACGGAATAATTAAAAGCACACACAGTACTTTTAAGGTGCAACCACATTGGAAGCAATGTTGTGGAAGCTATTCAAAGACAAATTTGCATGGTGCTCGTGCTTATAAAATTGCACACGCAAGCTCATTTATTAATCTAAGAGCAGATGTGGGGAATCTCTTCCATCTGCCCACCATTTTCTGTTGTTATTTTTTCCTTTCCCTGACAAAGAAGGTTTTGCTTCTCCATTAACATTCTTATGGTCTGGCAGACCAGGTGCAAGATAATAAAATGTGTCTCAAAGTGACTGCATAGGTGACAGTAATGTAGCATGCAAAATGACAAGGATTTTGCCATCTATTTTCTTCATTCTTTTATCAGAGTCCACCCATAAAGTAAGAGTGAGAAGACAAAGATCCTATTTAAAAAAACAAAAAATGACTCCACAAATAAATATATACCAGGGATTCAAATACTGGTTTAGTTGTCAGTTTTGCCCTTCTTAATAACCCAGGCTGTTCATTCTTTATTGTTTGAAATGTTGATGTACTACATCCATTTTTTTTTTAGATTTTTTTAATCCCACCTTCATTATTTTTTATAAATAACTCAAGGCAGTGAACATACCTAATACTTTTTGGGTGAGGAATTTGCCAAAAGCTTTTGAAAGACCAAGTATACACTATCTATCAGATTCGCTGGGAGGTGGGCAGCATATAAATTTAATATATTATTATTATTACATGTTATTATTATTATTCTCAAAGAATTTAAAACGTTAGTGAGACAGGCCTTGCTTTTGCAGAAACTACACATATTTTTCTTCAGCAGTGTTTGATAATTTAATTTTAGTAACTTCTTCTACACATCCTTTCTTGCAAATTCTGCATTTTAAATATAATTTGTCTCAAAAAATACAGACTTCTAAATTACAGGTAGTCCCCGGGTTAAGAATGCCTGGTTTACAGATAACCCATAGTTAAGAACAGAGCCTATTGTGGCAAAATTTGAGTTAAATACACAATGGTTTGAGTTCATTACACAATACTACTTATATAGTATTATACAATAATACTGTTCTGGTTTACATACAAATTTGACATAAGGAGAGATCTTGGGAATAGAACTCGTTCTTAAACTGGGGACTACCTATAATTTTATTTTATAATGCATATTTGAAAACATGTTCTGAATTATAATTACTGTCTGATTTGCATTTTAATCTGGGAGGTTCAAGACAGGTCAATTTGTATCATAATTCACAAAGAACAAATGATTCAAGTATCCCCATCTTCCTCAGAGCAATTTAACAGAGATGGTTTACATGCTTACCTTCCAAATGACTTTCCAATGGCAGAAGGTCTAGCTTCATAATAATACTGTTTGTATTCATCCATCCATACCTCTGCTGTACGTTTGGTATTTCTGCAGGTAGGACCAGACAAGCCTTATTAAATGGCATTGTTGGGCAGCTCATCTTGCCATCACATGAAATCATGGCACATTTTAAAGAAACGATTACCCTCCTTAACTGACATTATGTTGCTAAACTTTGATGCAGGAGAGGAAATATCTCAGAAAGTAGAAACCAATGGAAGAGAAGCTGTGTTTCCTCAGTGCATGAACAAAATAGTCAATGTATAACATGCGAGAATCAGATGTGCTAAAAGAACACATCTGAGGCATTCTAAAAAATGTGTGATGGCTGAAGTACAGAAAGAATGGGGCCAGATATTCTAGCCCCATGCTGTATGTCTTAATTTACCACTCAACTGGTCCCTGATTCTTCCTGGCCTCCGTAAGGAAGTCTGAAGGAGAACTATATTCACATTTGCTTGAAGATGAGTATAGCTCCCTGATCAGTGATGTGGAGTACAACTCTCTTGAAACTTGAGGAAATCACAGAAAATAAGGAATAGGACATAGTGTGCAGATGTAAGGAAGAGAGGTGTACACTGTTCCATTTTCTATGAAATTTAGCCTTTAGACTTCACAACAGAAGACAACTTAGAATACCAGAGCAAATCCTCTGAATACGCAATATTCCACTTTTCTCATTCATTTTAACTTAGAATAGAATCCATTAATCATTTCTGCCAGTCTCTTTCGTACCCTCAAAGTCTGTTTTGGGGGGCTGGGGGACACTCCTGAGCAAGTTTGGGGGGCTGCAGGAATCGTTAAAAGGAATAAAGCATCCTGTTGCACAAGCATACTTCTACTCACATAATGTTGGATTCCATCTTTAAAGACTATTTAACTCCAACAGCCAAGCTCTTTTCAGCAGTATTCTTAACATGGAGAAAAGCAAAATGCACAGTGGGCATGGCAACTAATGGCATCCTTTATCTATTGCTATCATAATAACCACAGCTCTGTTGCACACATGGAACATCCAGGCATTTCAGTTGTGGCCTCTTAACCTTCTTGCATACTTCAGGTTGTAAGGAGTGCAAATTACGTAACAGGTTTGACAAACTATGAGATATTTTGTGCTATGAAGGCATCAGAAGGGGTGTTTGCCATAGTACCTAATTGACCACAACATGAGGATAGGAAAATGGTTGTGCTGAATTATGATCAGGTTTGTATTTTTGGACTTTACTAGTAGAAAATAGGAAAGTGCAATATATTTTTGGCAGCAGTCATTACTTCTCAGATAGTTTACAGTATCAGCAGTACATGAGGTCCCAAACGATATTCATTCTGGGTTATTGTAGACCACACCTCCTATATTTGCACAGTTATACTCCCTCATTATAAACTTCAATTTTAGATATAGTACTTTTTACATTATATAAGGCTCAGTGTCAAATCCATTTCATTATTTTTATGAGCTGCTATTTAATTACAGAATACTCTACTAGATCTGTACTTTTTCCAAGTACACAATGGTTAAGCAACTCCCCAAATCCCAAAGTATAGTCTCCACAAAAATAATTGGGTCACAGGTTTTTTAAAAAAAACTTTCTAAACATCAGGGAAGCACTCACTGCAAATATGAATTATTAAAACAGAAAGGATATTAATTTGGTCAGGATTAGCCAGCTGACTCAAACATTTTCTCTGAGTTTATATTCATATCCCAGAGTAAGGACTAATTAGTAAAATACACAGAGGGATCCCTGACCAAACACCATGCTTCAGTGAGACCTAAAGACACCCCCAGCACCCTCCTGTGTCCTGAACTGGAATCAAGGATTAAGCCATTCCTACTTGATATAGGTTAGTGCATTGCCCTCGGGGAAGTCATACGGATGGCGTTTTCTGAAAACATGACCCACTCGACTGCAGGGGACAATCTCCAAGCTACCTCCACACATCCAAACACGGAAAGAAAGCTCTAGAAAACATCCAAGGAAAGAGAATATGAGGTGAAACAAAGAACATCCATGTGGAAATGGCACTGCCAGTGGTGGAGGCACAACTGGATCATGACAAAAGAAGAAATTTACTGAAAATGAGGTAACTTTTTTGTTATGAGAGCAGGGGGAATCCTGCTGTTCCCCAGTTGCTACCCTTCCCCTGTTTCCACGTATTAGATCAGTATAATTTGTGGTGGAGGGGTGGGGGCTTTTAAAAGAGAATCTTGCTGAAAGTTCCCAGAGAATATATGATGTTATTTCCAAACTGGTTTGATTTAAAAAAAGCTGCCCATCAGAGAAAGCTTCTCTTAATGTAATGAAGAAAATCCACAACAGTTTAGGGTAGACAGGAATCAACCTCAAACAGGAGAGGAGGAGGCTTCATGTGCAAGTACAAAGTAAGAGACAGAAAATGAGAGACCTTAATGGCACTGATGAAACTAAGTCAAGACAGAGTATTATAAAGCACCGTGCAGTCCCAAGTAAACAATTTCATCTGCATGTCTCACCGAGGCTGAAGAATTGAATAAAAATTGTCAGAATTCTGGAGAAACATGTAATCAAATCTAATCATTGCTTAGGGACATGTTTGCACTAGTCAAATTTCATGCTCTTTAAAGTCAGGATAGACTCCTAGTACCTGGGCAATATTATAGGAATGGCAAAGTCTGGCCAGTCATCTAAAGCAGTGTTTCTCAGCCTTGGCAGCTTTCAGGTGTGTGGACTTCAACTCCCAGAATTCCCCAGCCAGTAAGGCTGGCTGGGGAATTCTGGGAGTTGAAGTCCACACATCTGAACATTGGCAAAGTTGAGAAACACTGATCTAATGCATAACGAGCTCTTAAATCTGTGGAAGAATACATCTCTTTTCACAACATCTGAAGCCCCTTCGCTTTTCATCAGTTGCAAGCTGGGGCTGAAATCTTTTGGCGTGCTCTTGCTAAAGGATCCTAAGCTCTCCTAAGGATGTGTCATTTGGCAATCCAGATTCCGAGGCACAGTCTCATCCTGTTTATTTAAGCTGAAGCATCCCTATCACCTGCCCTTTGCTTTCAGAGATTTTACTGCCCCAGAGTGAAATTCAATTTTTTATTAAAAGGATCAGAGGATGACTAAGATTTTGATGTTCAAAAACTCATTTGAATCTCTGAAAAGTGTTGACCTTGCCAAGGTCTTATGTTTAATAAACATGGAAGCTCGCCGTTGCTTACTTATTTGGGGGTACAAAGAAAACATCAGAAAAATAGCAGCAAAACCAGTCAGAAAAGGAAGAAGGGGACAGAAGAGGGGGCTAGAAAAGCATTTCATGGATATGTTGCATTTTGCATTGTCTCTGATGTGCTCTTCACTTGGCCAATGAAGATTCGTATTAGACAGTGCAAACTGTAGCAGATAGTAGAAGTGTGGAGTTAATTCAGACATAATTTGGTAATTCAGAAAACATCTTACTTTACCTTGGACTCACTTAGAGGCAAACTGATTAGCTCAGGATCCGGATCTTACAGAGCACATTTCAGTTGCTTCAGAACAATCCTGCGTCAACCTGACCATCTCCCAAATTTCTCCAAAATCAACCCACTTGCTTTTGGACTTAAAATTTTTCTGAATTTTAAAATGTCACATATAACTGATAAAGCACAAAGACTAGACAAACTAGTAGATGGCACCCCTAGATCACCACTGGGGAACTATGGCCCTCCAGATGTTGAACTCCAGTTCTTAGCAAATCCAGCCAAAGCAATTAATGGTCCACCGATAATGGGAGTTAGAGTCCAGCAGCTGGAAGGAACAGGTTCCCCAGCTCTATATTAGATTCACAGTTTCATTGCAGATTCCTGTGTCTTCTAGGCCTTGTCTTCAGATGCATTGTTGGTGATCATGATATCTACAGATTCTTCGTAGAAGTTCTATTACATAGAAGTCCAGAGGTAGTTGCTGAGGAATGTGGCCAGTTTTTATAAAGGAAGTAAGACACTTTCATTTCAGCAATATATGGTAGTCTTATATGGTAATCTAGTTTTAATGAATTTATCTTGGAACTATTTATCTGTTCTTGCTGTTCTATCATCTTTTATTTTAGTGGTATTTGAATGGTTTTAATTAGATTTTATTGTATCTAAGCTAAATTATTTATGTAAACTGTTTTAGGAGCCTACAAGATGAACAATAGGGTAGAAACAGAAGCAGTCAATAAACAGATCCTGTACCCTAGGCCTTTAACCAATTTCCCCAGTTCAAAATATTAGGGTTAGTCCCTAGACATCTTTCAGTCATGATGCATTTCTTTCTCCCATGTTTTTCAGTCCTATCTAACATTACTAGGACAAAATACAAACTTCATAAGTGAATTCAGTGTGAAATGTTTAATGTATTTATGTGACACTTAATTTACATGTTTTAAGGTACTTCCTTCTTCTAGATTCCATCAATAAATATATCCATAAGGGATATCTAAGTACACATAGATGCTGGCAAATAACGCAGATCTTGCCACAGTGTCATTTAAGAATCTGTAGGAAAATGCTGTCTTGCCCATAGATCTGCTGAGTACCATGACTGTCTGGTGCTATAGAAAGAGATTCTATCTCTATGCAAATAGATCTTGAATAAAGCCTGGGTTTTCAGTGCTTCCGGTCAGGAGAAAATATTACATTGTGTGACCAGGATTTCAGGATTGATTTGTGAAAGGTTGGCAAGAGAAGGCAACATAAAGACAAATGAAAGTATTAACTTACCAAAATTCTCTCCTCCCCAGATATCCATCTGTGTGTCATATTTTCCAAGATGGTTAAACCAAGACTTATTGATCACAAATATTCCTCCTGCTATGACAGGTGTTCTAGTAAAAATGACAGTGAGGAAGTGCATAAAGTTATTAATAAAAAGTGCTAGAGTGAAAAAAAAGAACTATATTACATTTGTAAGCAGCATATTCTGTGTAAAGTACTTTAGAAAGGATATATAAAACCCACAACTTCTTTATGAACTAGTACAGGCTTAATGGGAGCAATAACTTTCCTATGATTATATATCACAAAGAAGCTGTAAGACCACAATATTTTCATGATCCTTTTACAAAAATGTCTACTCTGTACTTAAATAATTGGCATTGCAAGGAGGTGTCAAAATCTGCAAGATGATGGGCATGGTGATCCAAGCATGACTCTTTACATATGTACATGTAATGTCAATGAATGTACAGAAGGCACAGGGCTTGGATCACAACACTGCAACTTCCATTTTGCAAATTTTGATACCCTCAACCTCTGGCTTTATATTGATATCAGTGATAACCTAGTTTTTCTTTAATGAGATTTTGGGGGAAAGTTCAGAATTCTTTAGGTAATTCTAGTTATGCAGAAAAGGCCTTTAGTATGAAGTGTGGTTTATTTATATGCCCTTGTAGTTAATGAGCAATCTACATCAAAGGGGATGAAGACTGAGAAAAGCATGCATTCCCAGAACTTGTTCCTGGCCTATTAAAGTAATTAAAAGGTCTATAAAGAAAGTAAGAAATAAACTGAAGTATGGTTCCCAATTTTCCACATCCATATTGAAGACATAAAGAAATATCACTTCCTTTGCTCGTAAGTGAACTCTGAGAAGGGGGAGAAGTCTCCAAGGGGAGAATAGGTCAATCTCACTCACCTCCACTACTCAGAACACTAGGTCAGACTGGTCCAAGTTTGCAAAGTTGACCAGCAAAACACAGAATGAGCTAAAGGATCCTGAATATTTGGACTGCAGAGATTGAGAGCGCTATACTAATATGCTAAATTTCCTCAGCTTAGGATCTCTAATCCTGCTCTATATAAATCTGTTTGAAACACAGTTCACATAAATGTAGGATTAGGTGTTATTGCTGTTAGAGTACACTTGCAACATATTCTACTGTTCAAAAAAACCTTAGAATGAATATTTTTATTTAGCTAGACTTCATGGTTCTTATCTACAATTTCCGCTATTCTTTAAATAGAACACAGTGCACAAGACAGTGAATGTGTGAGTCATCACAGAAGCCATGTGTTGATGAATTTGTCTAAGCCTTGAAAAAATCCTGTGCTGGAAGTAGAAGGTAGGTTTTATTTCAGTTGTAGCTTACATATCAGCCTGGGAAAAGATCAATTATCCACCAGAAAATGCATAGATATTTGAAATGAGCACAGTAACATGTCCCATATTAAACAAATACAATCTATAAAAGCAATACCCTATTATATAATGCCAAATATCTTGCCATTATTATAGCAGTGCAGGCCACTGGGGCCACCAAACAGAATCTCAAGTATTTGCCAAGAATGTTAAAAGCTTTCAGGAGCAAGACCTAGATTAATTACATCACATAAATGATGTAAACATAACTTTTGCATGTTTCTCATGGTCACATCAACCAGTGAGATGGCCTTTTATATTAGACAAAAGATTACATCTAAACTGGGATTCCAAGGGGAGCTTGCATGAAAGAATTTACCTGATAGACTGGGTGGGGTCTGTCCTGGACAACTTTTGCTCAATGGGAATCTGTTCCCATTTAAAATGAAGACTCCAGTCAAATCCTAAAACGTAGAACACAAAAACACAGGAAACCTTGTATCCAGGAGATAAGGGTTATATAGCATAGCATGAATTAGGCCAATGGAAATTAGGCATTTTCATTTCTACACCCATGATCCCAGGGCAGCAGTGAGCGTACCTACAGTGATTCTTCAAAGCCAGGCTGGTCATCTGCATAGGACTATTCTATGCAGATGACCAGCCTGGCTTTGAAGAATCACTGTAGGTACACTCACTGGCATTTATCTGGGCTCAGTTACACTCCAAACTTCCTATGTGGGTTCCCAGAGATAAAGGCAGTAATTAGTGCTTCAGCCTTCACTCAGGTTGTCCTATGCCTCATTGGCTGCCAAAGATATGAGACATTAATCAGTACTCTCAGCGAGATGACATGTATTTCCGGGAACAAAATCTCTGTTTACTGTAATTGGCTTTTCCCCGTACACATCACATAAAAATGCCATTGGACTTACAAGTGTTACAAATTGAGTAGATCCAGTGGGAAGGACAGTGGCTGGCAAAGGGTGCGTGCAAGTGGGAACTGCAGAACTGAGAGGCAGGGGACATTGAGAGATGCATTTATAAAAGGAAATGAAGAATAAGAACAGTGAGAGATGTTTCAAAAAGCTAAAAAGGGTGCTTGAGGCATAGCAATCCTTTTAGGAGAAAAAAAATGAAGTGCTTGGTTTTTCTGCAGTCCTGCACAGTGGAGCCAACTGTTGCATCTGAGGCTAATCTACACAAGTGTTTTATCCTGGCAGTGTGACATCTGGCTCACTTGATGCATAGAAGGCAGTTTTCTGGCATAGTTTTCCTCAATATTCTGTTTTTTTCCTTGACTGCTTTATGATTGTTTGGTGGTCAGCTGAAGCTTCTGTGCACTACTGAGAAAATGTGCTTCAATTTTATGATATTATCACTTATTGGTGGATCTTTCTTCCTCTTTTTCCTGGAGCATAGATATAACAGGGCAATTGACTAGGTTTTCATGTTCCCAGGATAGACTGAAGGTGAAGCTAATTTAGTCCTGTTGGGGGGCAAAATCTAACCCCAGAGTGAAAGCTGATTTCACCCTTTTTGAACCCTTTTTGGTGTTCTCACAACACACTAACTAGTTGCCCCCATTGACTCAGTCAAGTGTGTTGTGGAAAAAGGCCGTATAGTACTATTCCCTGATGATTACCTTGTGTTTGCATTTGAAACATAGCTGAATTTGGGGTATATTCATGGACACGTGCCCATCAAACAGCAAGGAGCTTGCTTGCCCAAGAATTTGATTATCCTTTGAGAAAGAGCAAGCATCAATCTCTCTGACAAAAAGACAGTATTCATAACGTGACCAGCACAAATAAAACTAAGGAGTCTTCCAGGCTCCATTAACTATCTTCTGTCCTCAAATCTTATGAAATAATGACATTGTTATGGAGGCAAATGCATATGGAAGGAAGCAGGAAGTGAGAGGGTGGCTACTGAGGAGAAGTGGAACAGTTTGACTGCAGGTGTACTGTAGAAGCAAGGAAAGAAAAGGAGCAGAAAAAGAATATAACAGTAAGGTATACAGGTGTACACACAGTCTTTTACCTGCCAGGAAGAGTATTAAGGAGTATTGGATAGTTGCACAAGTGGATAGTTGCACAATATATTGAGGAATAATATCTTAGCTGGAAAACCAGCAGGAAGATCTCGCATGTATTTAAAGAGAATGAGCAGCAACTTGTCCAATTCTGTTGCTTTAAGTGGCTTTCAGAACTGCCCCAAATGATGTGGGAAGTCATTTATGGTAAGAAATTTAGCTGTTATTTTGTGTACATAGCACTTCTGAGGAACCAGTAATTATTTCTAATATTTATTAACACTCTGATTGCTGTAAATGTTATAAATACATTTAAATTTAGCATATTTGACTCTGGCTTATTTATTATTGGCCGAATGACACTGCATTTTAATGATTAATAGTGCTTGATTTGTAATGAATTTTAAATATTATGATATTAGTATTACTGGAATAAAAGGTTTGATTTGTTATATTTTCTTATGAAAGAAATTAGTACTCAGTTTGTTTTTGAAATAATGGTCTTTGCCATGTGTTCCTATTAAAATGTTATTTTTCTTATATTGCTGTTCTTATGATGTGGAAAAGAAGCAGATAGAAGAACAGCAACAGCAGCCGGGAAGACAGATGTAGCAGTGACTGGATCAGGAAGTTGTGCAAACTGTGATCTCTGCAAGGCCACATATTCTACAGCCTGTTGAAAGTCACAGCTGTTATGAATCCTACAAACACAAACTAGGTCAGTTTTAACTGCTGGTGAAAGCATAAGTTTAATACCATTTAATATCAGTGGTGCTTCCAAACTAGGCTTTTACTGTATCATCACTCTGCCTCGTTCACAGAATTGTATAGGGGCCCAAATGATGCTGTCTTCCATTTGTACCTCTTGCACATCTATCCAACAGATTGTCTGTCCCTTCTTGTCTCACAGAACATCAGTTCACAAGCAAACAGCAGAAAACTTGTGCAACATCTTTGGACTACTTATCTGGAAGTGCTTCAGAGGTTAAAAGGAATCCATCTTGGGGCTAATTCTCATAGACAGACCCAGAAAGATTATCTTTCAGAATCTATTTATTCTTCTTACCTACCTCCTCTCAGATCTGCTGATGCTGCTAGATAGGCAAAATTGTCCAAGCTGATGACATCAATGATAGGACTCACGACCCGAGTATAATCCTGAAAAAGTAGAGGGAAAGGAAGAACATTGGACTTTTTCTTGGAGGAAAGTGATGTTTCAAGATGATGAGGTTGATGCAGTTGGTAGAAGGGGGGTGGGAAGCAATGTGTGGTTTTTAAATTGGTATTCAAATACATATGATTGCAGCCCATAGCTTTTTGCAAGGGATGTGAAGAGTAAAACTTTCACAGTGCAATTATTGTTCTGTTCTCCACTTCCTGGCATTATGTACAGCACACAATTTCTAAGCTTTATTGATCAGATAGTCTCTCAGATACTGTTAGTGTATGTTAAACTGTGATTTCTTGCAGTCATCTAGAAAAAGTGTTGCTAAACTGGAGGAATAGACAACCTGGTTCTCTTCAGGTATTTTCTACTATAATTCCCATCAATGCCAGTTAGCTAACAGGCAGAGATTTACAGTCCAAAACATCTCAGGTTGCTTTCCCCTCATGCTAGGTTTTCCATGGATAAATCTCCCAATTTTAAACTTGAGCTACATGCTGATTAACATACTTCCTCAGACTTGTTTTTTTCAGATTCCTCGTTAAGGTAGTCAATAATAACTAATCACTCATCTCCTAATAGTATCCATGTATCTCTAACATTGTTCCTCCAGGGTGTATCACCTAAGTATGGTTGCACCCATATCTATGGCATATATACCAAGAACATCTGGTGTAATTTCAGTCAGTCAACTCACAACCCTCCCATTTTTTTTAGGGTTGCTGGAGTTGATTGCCAAAAACCAGCAAAGCTATTTCCCACATCTTTGAAGGAGGAAACTCATAAAAACGATTGTGTTCCACAAATTTCATTTCATATAGGGCACTTTCAGACTGCCACCATTTCTCCTTTCCAGCACTGTGTGTTCATCTGCTCTTCTGCTGATTCAAGGAGGCTGAGAACAAAGAGCATAAATCTCAGCCCCCTCCCTTGCAAAAAAAAAAAAATTCTGCACATTCTGCAGCAATAAAAATCTATTCCCCCCCATGCTACAAAAAAGGAAAGAAAGAAAAGAAATTAAAAACCCAACCAGCTTGGCAGTTTGCAGGAGACTGGTGCATGGCTGAAAAGAAAGGAGAAACTGACAGAACCCTATCCATATTATCCCTGCTGGCTTCATCTGGGCTACTGGAGGCAGAACAGGAACCCATTAAGGAGGAACTGCGAGGTGGCTGAAGATGAAGAACTAGCACAAGGGCCAAGCCAAGAATTCTCTCTAATGGGAAAGGGGCCTGCTTTCAAGCTCCACAGAGGTCCAGTGTTACAGCTGAAAATCGGCTTCAAAACAGCACCTCCTGCAATGCTGAAGAGAGGTGATGACAGGGGTGTGGAGCTGATCTAGGACTGGTGCTAATACACCAGGTGGAAGTGCCCATAATTTTGAAAAAAGCAAATAAAATGCCCCAAAGTTTCCTCAAAACTCAGTGAAAAAACAGAAAAATACAATCCTACCCAGGAAATGTGTGACAGGGCCCCATTCACTTTGCATCCTAGCCACAAACCAAAACATTGTGGAAACCCAAACCTTTGGCCTTGCTGTTCTACAATATATTCTAAGTTGTTCCCTAATGAAGGCCCTAACTCCACGTTTTGTCTCTGCAAATTCAAAGTGTTGTCTCTTTGTTTTCTCAGAAATGTTTCTGGTAATATCAGAAATTATATTGAATTAGTAATTATATAATATAATTATAATATAATCAGAAATTATATTGAATTAGTAATTTTTTTTTTCTTGGAGCAGAAAAAGTGTATTTATAAGTGTATTTATCCATATTCATGGATAAACAGTATAGCATTCAACTTTAAGTGATAACTCACAAGCGCTAAATTCCACATCTGCAGGGCAAAAATGGCATTTATCATCTTATGAGTGAAATTAAGATACTCTGGAAGCCTTCCTTGTAAAAAACTAATCAACACAGCACCAAGGTGCAACTTTCTCCTGCCAGAGGATTTACTAATGAGTAAGTTCTTCAGCCTTCTGGGGAGAGGCACAAATAAACACTGTAGTGTTTGGATGTGACTTGTTGAGTGCAAAATAGAAAGAAGAACAGAGAGATGTAGGAAGATAGTCCATGAATTTACTGTGGCTATTATTTCCATTGCCTGAACCCCCTTTTTCTTAATGCTTTTATTGTATGACACATACAGGCTTCTAAAAATTACATTTCCTCAATGAAAGCCCTTTTTAAAAATACAACTACCAGTGAACATAGCTGTTCAATACTGTGCCTTCTTTTCATATTTCTTTTGTTAATTTTTGATTGGGGAATTTCCTCTGATGCTAACATTTATGCCATCACAAAGTCTAGTGAGGGTGGAATGGCATGCAATGGAATCTAAGACGGAATGAAAAGAATGAAACATCTCTAGAAGATACAGTCAATAAGGAAAGCCCAGAAGAAGATTCAAGCTTTATTGGAACTCCAATAAAGTTTGCAGCAATTTTACACTACTTCAGTTGGCCTAATAAAATTGCTTAGCCTGAGTGCTTTTTAAGTAGAAAATAGGATTAAGCATTTGAAATCCATACACAATTTTTAAATACTTTTTTCACTAGGGTTATTTTTTATACCTTGATTTGGGGTTATATAAACAAAGGAGTAAGCAAAGGACTAGAAATAGATGTCTGTCTAGGCCAGTGTTTCTCAACCTTGGCAACTTGAAGATGTGTGGACTTCAGCTCCCAGAATTCCCCAGCCAGCATGGCTCCATGCACTTTCCAGTGTACAGACACACCTGATGAACTCGCAATGACTGAAACTGAATTTACCATACAAAGATCCAAGACCAATTTTTATTCTCTGCTTACCTGTAACTAAAAGGTAGGTATCTGAGCTCTCATCCTGCCATCTATTCCTACACAATGATAGGACATTTTGGAGCAATCCTCTTCTCTGCTACAAAGCTGCCTTGTGGATCTCCCTTTGTAGCTGTCACTATTGTTGCTCCATTCAGCAACACTGTTTTATGAACAAATATAAATCAGGCATTGATAGGCTGCTGAGAGGGAGGATTTATTAAGCTGAGGGTTTTCAAATCACCATCTCTGACATTTCACCTTCTTCCCCTCTTGGCACAAAGCTGAACATATCTGCAATTTGCATCCCTACCAGTTCCTCCCACCTGTCTCTTGGGCCTTGTTAAATACCTAGGAAGGTTCTTTTTTAAAAAGGATTGTGCAGACATTGCAGCTGGCAGGAAGATCAGCCTACCTATCTGTGCTACTGCAGATCACACCTTCTTCCTGACCCCTTGGCACATCCAGAATGAGAACTGCCTGCTCAGCTGTATCACTTATTCATCTTTTTTCCTCTTTTACTTCAAGGTTAACTCCTTCTTTCCACGTTCACTTTACACAGCACGGTTATGGGTTCACTTTGAATAATTCAGACAGAGGGGAGACAAGTATACATAGGTTTCATCCTTGAAGTGTTCTATTTATTGCTTCACAGATACATAGTAAAACTTAAAAGACTACCTAACATAATGCCTTAATCCTATTCTTATACCTAACTTAGCCTACACCCCAGGTAGTTTTCTATAAACTTGCTTACTTATTTACAGAGTTTTCAGTGTTTCTCTTAGCTTGGTGGACTGAAGTCAGATAACATATATTCTCTACTTTTATTTTTCACTGCAGTCTCTTTAAACAGTCTCTTTACACAGTATTTTCTTAGCCTTCTAGCTCACACTGTAGGAGACCTATTTCTTTCTCTCTTGAAGAGTTCAGATGGGTGAGTCACTTGGAAATACAATTCCCCTTTTATCTCAAAGTGTAGTTTCTTTCTCCTTTTCCTACACATAGCTCTCAGTTCTCAGCCAACACTGCTTGTTTTTGTCAGTTCAGTGATGATTCAGCTCTCCTCCTGGTTGTCCCATGTTGTCTACTTCCCAATCTCACATCTTCTAACTTCTTTAGATGAAGTGATACTCTCTAGACTCAAAAACTTACTAGCTCTTTCTTCAGCACTTTCCAGATTTCAGCACCACCAGCTTCTCAGTCCTCAATATTCTTGCCGTTCAGCCAGCTCTGCTTCTGTGACTTCTATTTATCAGTTAGGAACTAGCAAATAGGAGGAAAATAGAGAGATTCCTATTTCTTCTGGAACAGTTGTGACTCCACTATAGAGGGAAGAACTTGCATCTTCCATGAACTTGGCTTCTGTCCAAAGCACCAGGCAGGAGAAAAATTGGCTCTTTTCCATCTATTACCACTGTTCTTCCTTCTATACCAGGGTTTCTCAACCAGAGTTCTGTGGAAACTTAGGGTTCTATGAGAGGTCACTAGGGGTTCCCTGGGAGATCAAAATTTATTTAAAAAATTATTTCAGATTCGGGCAATGCACTCTCACAGTGATGAGCAGAGGCTGAACAAGAATCTAGTTACAACTCCTTCTGAGCTCTTCAGTAGTGCACTATAGGACTGTGTTTATTTGGTTGAATCCATTCTTAATTTTTGATGCAAGATAGGGGAGACCGTTGATTACAGGTGAATGCTATATTGCAGGAAGGGAAGAATCTACTGAAGGAAGGGAAGGGAGAAGCGCATTTTTCAAGAAATAAATGGACTCATCCAACTTAGTCTGTGACATCAGTCTTTCCCTCCCGCATCTTTTCCCTGTGGCTTTCCTGTACTTATTTTATCCTGTTATTTTAAATAAATTTCATACATGCTTGTTCAGTCATGTCTGAGGGTCCAATGTAGTGATTTTTGAAGAGGAAGTATGACAGAGGAGAATTCTAGAATGGACAATACCAATACGTTTAATGATGATAATGATAATGAAGAATTTAAATCTTCTCAAGCATTTCCCTGCACTGGTACATCAACGGACTCAAAAAAAAAAAAAAGTCCATCTTTACAATGAAAGCTATTTATCAATGGGTTTTACTGGACTAGTGATCCAGGTTTTCTGATTTCATTGTGCCTCATCTATGGCAAGCAACTTACAAATACAGCAATGGTTCCAGCAAAATTAAAAAGACACTTAACTACAAATCACAGCTATATGACAAGTAAAAGTTCTGATTATTTTAAACGGCCATTGGAATGCAGAACACATGGTAAAGTTTTTGTTAATAAAATGACAGTCAGTAAAAAAGCCCAAGAAGCAAGTTATTTAGTAGCAGAACTTATTAAACAGCAAAGGAAAAGTCACGCTTTAGGTGAGAAGATAATCATGCCAGCATGAAAAATAATAGTGGGAAAAATGCTGGGACCTGATGCAGTACAAGAAATTGAAAAGGTTCCACTGTCAAACAGTACAATAAGTTGGTGCATTGATGACATGTCACATGATGCTGAAGAGGTTTTGTGTGATAATCTTAAGAACAGCAGCTTTTTTATCCAAATTGATGAGTCAATATATTTCACCAATAAATGTCACATTATGGCATTTGTAATATTTGTAAATGATGGTGAAATTCAAGAAAACCTTTTCTGCTACAAAGAACTACATGAAACATGCAAAGTCCAAGATGTATTTAATGTTTTGTCTTTATATCTGGAAGCAAAAAGTCTGTATTGGAAGAACTGTACTGATGGTGCTCCATCAATGGTTGGCTCCATGAGAGGTCTCGTTTCTCTTGTAAGAAAAGAAAATATTGATGTCACAATACACTGCTTTTTTCATGGAGAGATGTTGGTGTCAAAAACTCTTGGAGATGAAATGAAAAAAGTTCTGGATGATGCTACAAAAATGGTTAACTTTATTAAACAAAGACCAGTTCATTCAAGAATGTTTTAAAAACTGTGTGAAAACCTGGACAAAGAGCACACAAGACTCCTCTTATACATAGAAATATGGTGGCTCAGCAGAGGAAGAGTTCTCAACAGGATGTTTGAGCTGAAGTCAGAAGTGCAAGAATATTTTCGAGAAAATAGTATTCCACATTTTGCTGAGTGCTTTGAAGATGGAGAATGGTTCCAGAAACTAGCATACTTAGCGGGCATATTTCATCACATGAACCAGCTGAACAAATCTCTGCAAGGCTCTGGAGGAAATGTTTTGATTTCAAGTGACAAGGTTCTTGGATTTAAAAGAAAACTGAATGTTTGGAAAATCATGTTTCAAAAGGAAATACTGAAATGTTTCAACTGCTGCTTTGGCTTAAGAGTGAGAAAGGATACCAACAAGCGTCATATCTAATTGAAACCTGGATACCTGGAAGGTATGCAGAAAAAAGTTGATCAGTACTTTCCCTCCCTTTCAACACAAATGTATGACTGGGTGAGGGATCCTTTCTCTGCATCTTCTGCTCAGCCTGAGAACTTCACTTTGAAGGAAGAGGAAGAACTTTGTGAGCTGCAGTCTGATCGTACACTCAAGATGAGATTCCCTGATCTGTCCATGGACAAGTTCTAGATTTCCGTGAAAGAGGAGTATCCTGCCATGTATAGGAAGGCATTGAATGTTTTGCTGCGGTTTTCAACTTCTTACACGCGTGAGCAAGCTTTTTCTTATTTAACAAGCATCAAAAGCAAAGACTGAAATTGTCATTTTTCAGTTGAAGATGAAATCTGTGTGTGCTTATCTCAGGTTTGGTTCAGAACTGAGTATTTGTGCAGTAAAAGACAAGCACAGGTTTCACATTAAAGAAGTAAATTTCATTTTTATTTTTAGTTTAATAACACTGTTAATGCACATGTACAGGCCTACACATGAAACAAATATAAAAAATTTGTAACTTCCGGCCTATATTTGAGCCAGAATGTGCAGTGCTGCCCCGAGGCCTGAAAAATATTTCAAGGGTTCTTCCGGGGTCAAAAGGCTGAGAAAGGCTGCTCTATACATAAATGTGAGAGAAAAGTTCACATTTTCCAAACTCTTTTATGCAAGTTTCCTTCCATAAGAACATTATTCCACGACACAGGAAATTAACCTTCATGTTGGGAATGCAGTTTTGAGACCGTGGATCTTGCTACAGTGGGAGCAACGGTTGCAGCAACACAGGGAACACAGCAAAGAGAAGAAAGTCATTAGAATGCTACATTTCTTTTGTAACATTTTCAGTTGTAAGAGTCGATTCCCAAACTGATAAAAGTTCTGGAACCTCTTACGTAAACAGCCTATGGTAAGCTCCCACATTATTAGCAAACAGTAGAAAGAAAACCAGAAAGCCCTAACGTATACAGGGGTATATCGGTTCTAAATTGAAAATGGTTTAATTGCTGGAATTTTTGCAATGTGATTCATTTTATCTCAATAAATCTTGCTAAAAAGAACTCTGAGAACTTTGCGTGGTAAAGAATCACTTTTGGTTTTAGGCAACTGCCAAAGAGCCTGATATGACTCTGGTCAATTGAAAGCAAAAGACAGGGAC
This sequence comes from Liasis olivaceus, assembly GCA_030867105.1. Lineage (NCBI taxonomy): Eukaryota > Metazoa > Chordata > Lepidosauria > Squamata > Pythonidae > Liasis > Liasis olivaceus. Next base: position 66,621,271 of record CM061349.1, read on the forward strand.
TAGAGATGAGAAAAACATGCCCACCTCTTTTACTCTCTGAAGCATTGGCTGCAACCATTCACTATTAACTTCACAGTGGCTGTCCAGAAAGGTGAGAATATCAGCTGTTGCTGTATCAGCACCTCGTACTCGGGAGCGAATTAGCCCTGAAATGGGGAGACAAGAAAATGAAGAGAAAAACGGCTAGAAAAGAAACTAATATTATATTTTAGTGAATGGATCAAGGAATGCTAAAGTGAGCTAACTAAGCCTGGCATGAGGTCCAAAGAGATTACTCTGGGAAATCAACAGTAGCCTAGACTTTATGAATCATCATTATCCTGGATTTGATTCGATTTGATTCTATCCTGTTCCGCTCCGCTCCGCTCCATTCCATTCCATTCCATTCCATTCCATTCCATTTCACCTGACTCTAAGATGACTCTGGGAGGTTTATTCAGAGTTGAATTTATTCAGGAGGAACTGGGATCTTTGTGGTTAGACAGCAAAGGTTTTCCCTTCATTAGGTATAGCAATGTTTCTCAACCTCAACCTCATGCTGGCTGGGGAATTCTGGGACTTGAAGTCCACACATCTTAAAGTTGCTGAGGTTGAAAAACACTGATGTATTCCAAAGTTTATTTGATTCCATTTTACTGATCAGCATAAATTATATTTTGTTTTTACATGCCTGGCTCAGTTATCCAACTATTAGGGCACTTCCAGAGATTACAGATAATTAACAAATTGTTAATTCCACTCTAGTGTAATAATAAAACATCAATGTATTGTCTAAGCCAAAGCACGTTGTATAATCTATTGATCACTTACAACAAACTTCCTCCTGCTCAGTAATATTTGATTCTGGGCATGTCTTTCTTTCTTAAATAATGGCTCCTTTTGTGTCTACTGGAAGAACTTTTTTCATACACAAAAGACCTAAGTATTCAAGTCTATAACTACCTTTGCACAAAGGAAACACTCTCTCTTACTTCTCTTGCAACTTACTGGATCTCCCTTCCCTTTCCCCTGAAGACCTCTGCTTGCAGGTTGCATTGGAATCTTGTTCCTCCACATCATTCTCTCCATATTTCCTTTCACATTCTCTTTTTCACAAGGCCTAGAAGTTTCCCAAGATATCTGCATTTTATTGGACCTAGACAGAACATTACTGATAATAATTAATTTCCTCTCTGCATTTAAATTATTTCCTTGCTTCTCCACTTCAAGTCTTTTCTTCTCTTTTTTGAACAACCTGACACTCTTTTACAAAGGTGAAATGCAATTGCCTCTGCTCCCAGGACATGTTCTGCTAAAGAAACTGTGCTAGGTCCTTCCCTACTAATCTGCTCATAATGACTGGGGAAGCTTTGAAGGACATCAAGGGGAATGTTAGTTGCTGCAAGTATAAGGACAATCTGGGTATTTAGTTAGAATTTCTTGAGAAAATTTTACTTCTCAGGTTCCACTTCTCTTATCCTCTTTTGGAAAACCTTAGAATACTTTAATTCCTAGTCTAATTGGTCCCTCTTATCTATACTTGGCATCTTCATAATTTGATTCAAATGATATTAACTCTAAATCAACTCTGCTAGACAAGACAGCAAACTGTATTCCAGATAGATTGATAAATCTAGAGTTTTACTGAGCAGCAGTTCTCTTACTCTATAAATAAACTATATTCCTGTCAGCTGTCTTTTATGACTTTTAATCACATCAGTTCTTATCTAGCAAAAATAGCCCTATGGATTCTTTGTCAGTTCTATCATAAGTTTCTGGTTTAGCTACATGGGTTGGGAATATTTACAGGCAGTGATTTGGAATGTTATCTACTTACAAATGCCAGGATAAGTTGTGTGAAATTTTGGAGTAGATTGTAATCCCTATGCTGAAGACTACTAGTTCTATTTCTTGTTTCCATCTGAAGAAGTTACAGTAGTTTTGCACTCAGATCACAGCTTGAGGTTTATAAGAAACTGAGAGTCAATGCATTCAAACTCTATTCAGGCAGTACAGAGTTGCTCATGATAGCTGGCCTGTTATACAAAGTACTGGAAGTGTTCATCCTGGTTATACATATTAATCCTTTTCCATACAGTTGAGTACAGTCCCTAGATCCTGACCTTCTCTTACAAGTCCCTTTGATCTGGACCTTCTCCTGCTGCCCTAACTATGAGTGTCTAAAATCTGAACTTCCGCAGTTCTTTTTTAACTGGATCTAACAGAGGAGCATGCTCAGTTCAGAGGAAGTAACTCCATGTTCTTTCTGCTACAAGTCTTAATTTGCATTTCCATTAGGACCTTGTAATAGTTTATGCTTTCTGTAAACTTCCCCATGCTCACCTTCTCGACGCCCATTACGTAGACATTTGACCTTCGGGATTTTGGTAAGTAGTTGGCAGTCTTCAGCTGAAGAAAAGAAAAAAATAGTTGGCTGAAATGCCTAGTTCATTTGGCACAGATAAGAAGCTGCAATTAATTTGTCCCATATTCCCAGTACAGGTCAATGTTTTGCTTTCAGTTATGGTATCATTCAATCTGGTGATTCCAGAATAAATAATTCTGTTGCTTAAAGTTTCTCCGAAATAATTCATTTAACCTGTCACCCCCTTCCCTCATGAGCAAATCAGCATCTCTTTGAGACAGTAAGGCACACTACATACATTATATTACAACTGTGAGCTAGTATAAAAAGATGCCTAACAGCTCCTTCTCCATCACGAAGTGCTATTATCAATAGGTGTGAATGAGAAGGAAGTGCTTAAATTTTCCTTTGCCAACCAATTTTCACCTGCATTTCCCTCCCATTATGGTGTTTTTATCCCTGTGGAGTCATACTTGCAAGGTAAGAAATGTCCAGTTCATTACTAGTAATAAATGCAACTGGAAAAAGATGAAAGATTCGGAGCAATAACAACTGAAAGGGAGAAAAATTAAGCATTTCTCCCCTCATATTTTCTCTGATACAATTCAGCCTTTACTGTAGGCACCTTGCAAAGTATATAATGTTCTGTAAGATGGTAGTTATGTATAAGATAGTATTAGGTATAGTTTCAGAATAGCTGTTGTTTGATGTCAGACATCTTTGATCTGGGACAGGCAACCTGCAATCTCAGGGCTATAAGTGATCCTAAATTCTCCTTACTGAAGACTTTGGAGCCCCATCTGACTGTTTAAAACTGATGGCACAATTTCCTGCCATTTTATTAATACTTGATAATCAGTCATAATATAGGAAGACCTCAAATTCAAGTTGCTCCCACCACATTGAAGCCAACAGTCTCTGAAAAAATATAAAATGTAGCCCTTAGCCACAAAAAGATTGCCCACCTCTAGTTTAGAGTACAAAATCATGTTACTTTCCTAAAACACATGTTTCACAAAGCATACCGACTGGTTAATGTAGAGAGGTCATTTGTAATGAAAAACTAATGAGCTGATTTATCCTTAATTCCCTTCTTTTTTTACTCTGCTCAACTCCAAGCATAGAAAGAAGCCACTCTGAAAAGGAAGGAAGAAAGAAGGGCTAGGGAAAATCAAGAGATGGAGGAAATATTTGAGTTCCTGTCCCAGTCTCTGGTGTTTCTCTTTGCAAGTGTCAGCAAGGTCTCTGTGTTAGGACTTCTGCATTTGCCCCATATAATACATCATTCTGCCTGTTGAACCTCCCCCCAAATTGAAAGAGACTTGTGCCGCACATCAAGTTGGAATGAACAAAGGAAGAAGCACCAAAAGAGAGGAACAACATGCTGGTGGGAAGTGCTAACCAATATCTATCTGTAATTTTTTGAGAATATGCCAACAGGTTTTCCTCACTCATTTCTTTTCCAAGGCATTGTCTGTGATAATCATGTAACTGACCAGAAAAAAGGGCCAAAAGAAAGAACATAAAGTTCTGAAGAATACAGACTAAACCATCATCTGCCACCACTTAGAGCTGATAAATGGAAATAAACTAAAGTACAAAATCTATCTATGATTGCATGGCTAGTACTAATGAACAAGGCTTTAATTCCTTGAGAAAGGAACTGAAAAAAAACAAAGAAGAAAATACAGAAGGCTGGAAGAAAGGGTGAACTAACACATAGTGTGAGAACCAGCAGATACCATGACCCATAACAGTATATAAGTTGGCATGCTATCTTTTCACCATCACAGCTAGCAACAGTCTTTTAAAAGCAACAGAAGCAACAACTTTGCTTGGCAGTTTTACAGCTAGCTCTTTATAAGAACTGCTCAGATTTGCATGCATTTGTTAAGAGACAGACAAATGCACATAATAAGTTCTGGGAAAATGGAAGGAGAGTGATATCAGTTTATTTTATTCCTCCTTTTTCCATGAAATGGGGTTTGAAGGGCTTTTATTGCTCCAGGACCTGAATAAACTTGAGGGAGGGCACTGACTGATGTTTTTTCACTCTTTCATTGGTCAAGTGGAGAGAGAGAGAGAAAGAGAACGCACACACTGATTGGCTTGTGGTTCCCTTCCTGTTCTCTGTTTTCCAAGGTCTGCATAAGTGAAGTTGATTGCAAATTTCAGAATGGGTTGGAGGGGTTGGGGAGCAGAATCAGTGCTATCTGGCAGTGTCCTCAGACATGCAGCATCAGGTAAGTGATTACAGAGTGATCTGAGGCAATATTCTACATCCCAATAAAATGATGTACCCAGCAGAATCAGAAGACTACTCTTAGCTTCATGGATTAGCTTTCTTCAGCTTCATGTCAGGTTGGGGAATGCTGCTGGATTGTTCTCTTGTCTCCCTTTCATTCAGCTCAATCTGGAATACTCCTTTGAAGCTAAAATATTGGAGATAAGACAGACAGTAGCTCACTGTCACAAAGAATGATTTCAGCATTGTGTATGCCTGTCTCTGGATCAAGAAATGTCAGTTGAATCTTCTTTCCCTTCTTTCCTCATGTTGATCTCTCTTAACCCCAGCACTAGCCACAGGAGCATGTTCTGTTCCTTTCCATGTTTTGTAAAACTTCTTATCATCTCTGTTCAACCTTGATATCCTGGCAAAAGTACAAAGGCCACCAGCCAACTACTTTACTTGGCACCTCTCTCCTGGAGCAATTCCATTTCTACAAGCTCCCCAGCTGCCTGAAATATTGCTCTCATGAGGGCAGTTTATCAGAAGCTGTATCACTGAGAAGCAATTACAGGTACCCTTGATTAAAGACTATTAAGATACTGCTGGGCATCTGCTAGGCAAGGAAATCCATGTCCTAAACTAGGTCCACAAATCCATTTTGGTGTTTTCACACTCCAGGAACACAGTGAAATCCCAGTCTAGTTATGCTAACAGTATTCAGCTGAGATGGCCCCTTCATTGGTCTCCTAACAATTCTTGAAGAACATATGTTGAAAGTAAGCAGAGAAGGTAAAAAAATTGGAAGACTTGTTCAGTACCTATTTAGGTAAGATGCTTTATAAATAATGACATCATTTATCCAATCAATATATCTGAAACAATGAGACATCCTTGGATGATAAACAATGCAGCACACACAAGAAAATTGAGATTTTAGATGAGAAGTCTGACAGGACATTTTCTGACATCCTACGATAAATGAGGGCAATGAAAAGAGTTCTTCAGGCCACTTAAGAAATACCTTGTTTCACAAGTTACCTAGAGAAGTCAAAAAGATATGATTTAAAATGTGATGTCCAAAGTGAGAGAGGCCAAACAGACCTGGACTGCTTGCCCTGACTTTTCACTTGAGAAATAAAAATGGATCGGATGAGTGAGGTGGGGGAATTTTTGCTGCTAATTCTCTTATCCTGTTGTGTCTTCTTGAACAGCTGGACTCAGGGGTGATGCAGGATGGACATCCTCAGCTATCTACTTATCACTTCCTCTTTATTTGTAAAGGAATTCAACCATGTGAGTTGAATATAGCTATTTTGTATTTAAATTATATAATAAACTGTTTTTCATTTAGAAATTCTCAGGCAAGTACACGTATTTTTAAATTGGATTCCTTTTGTTCCTATCTTTTAATCCCAAGTTGTTAGCCTTTTCTAGACTCCCAATGCTTGTATATCATGCATATTTCAAAATATCGGCTATACATCTTTTTAAATTTTATTTTTTATTTCATTTTAAATTGTGAAATTAACAGATGGAAATAAAAAATATCACAAAGTTTAAAAAAGAATGACAGTAATAAGCTAAAAAAAGAAAAAGAGGAAAAGAAAAAAAAAAAAGATTGTATAGCAAGCCCCAATCCCTTTAAGACTGTATTAAATCTAGACCATATCAAAACATAATGCCCCATCTTCTCATTTCTATGGTTTAAGGACATTTCAAAGATTAATGGAGAACACATTTCTTGAACCCAGTCTTTAACATCCAAAGTCTTATTTTCTTTCCACCTACATAAAATAATTCTGTAAGCTCATCCCCTGAAATCATTTCACAATGGTAGCCTTAACTGTGTGACTTATCTCATTTCCATGGCTCTTCAGTTCAAATCTGTGAGCCCCCATGTCTTGTCAAGCAACTGTGCCACTGTGTGTGTTTAAATCATACACAGAGACACACATATTTAATAATAGGGCAGCCCACCCCCCACCCCCATCTGCATTTGTTAAGATATTACTATATGGGAAGGGCATATTTATTCTATTCCTTCCATGGAATTCCATGGAATTCCCAAGAGAATTGCCATTTCCTCCCAAATATATATATATTTTTTTAATAAGAAGGAAAGCTCACAATACACATTTTCCTTTCACAATTATCAGGGACTTGGTGGTAGGTGATTTTCATCCAAAATACAACTGGGGAGGAATGAGTTAATTTCCCTTATCAAGTGAGGATTGGGATAAGCCATTCCTAGGATTCTAACAAAAATAGTCGTGTCCCCTGCCCCAAGCTACTATTTAAGTTTTTTTAAAAAATACAGATGTGATTGCTAATGATACCTTCAGTATCTCACTGAGTTTGGCTCTCAAAGTAGTTTCCATGGGCTGAGGTTCTGAATTTTTTTAGCCACTTGTTTTAATATTGGGGAAAGCCGCTAAAAGTCCATCTGCAATGCGGGAGTAAACAGTATGCTCTCATTCAAGGTTCCTGGTGGAAGGATAATGAATTTTGCAATAGAATTCTATTTTATTGCCCTGGGATAATTCTGCTCTATAAAAACCTCAGCAAGAACAACTCTCATCTGCAAGAAACACAAGACAGCATGCATTATCTTCTTTGTCTTAAATCTATATAATTGGGAATTCTAGCTGTGCACGCTACTTGCCATTCTTATGATTACGGCCCTCAAATGGTAGTTAATGAAATCTAATACAGGTGAAACTCGAAAAATTAGAATATCGTGCAAATGTTCATTTATGTCAGTATGACAACTCAAAAGGTGAAACCAATATATGAGATAGACGCATTACATGCAAAGCGAGATATGTCAAGCCTTACTTTGGTATAATTGTGATGATTATGGCGTACAGCTTATGAAAACCCCAAATTCACAATCTCAGAAAATTAGAATAGTGTGAAAAGGTTCAATATTCTAGGCTCAAAGTGTCCCACTCTAATCAGCTAATGAATCCATAACACCTGCAAAGGGTTCCTGAGCCTTTCAATGGTCTCTCAGGCTGGTTCAGTAGGAATCACAAGCATGGGAAAGACTGCTGACCTGACAGTTGTGCAGAAAACCATCACTGACACCCTCCATAAGGAGGGAAAGCCCCAAAAGGGAATTGCAAAAGAAGTTGGATGTTCCCAAAGTGCTGTATCAAAGCACATCAATAGAAGGTTATGTGGAAGGGAAAAGTGTGGGAGAAAAAGGTGCACAAGCAGCAGGGATGACCGCAGCCTGGAGAGGATTGTCAGGAAAAGGCCATTCAAAAGTGTTGGGGACTTTCACAAGGAGTGGACTGAGGCTGGAGTTAGTGCATCAAGAGCCACCACACACAGACGGATCCTGGACATGGGCTTCAAATGTCGTATTCCTCTTGTCAAGCCGCTCCTGAACAACAAACAACGTCAGAAGCGTCTTACCTGGGCTACAGAAAAAAAGAACTGGTCTGTTGCCCAGTGGTCCAAAGTCCTCTTTTCTGATGAGAGCAACTTTTGCATCTCATTTGGGAACCAAGGACCCAGAGTCTGGAGGAAGAATGGAGAGGCACACAATGCACGGTGCTTGAAGTCCAGTGTGAAGTTTCCACAGTCTGTGTTGATCTGGGGAGCCATGTCATCTGCTGGTGTTGGTCCACTGTGCTTCATTAAGTCCAGGGTCAACGCAGCCGTCTACCAGGAGATTTGGGAGCACTTCATGCTTCCTTCCGCAGACGAGCTTTATGGGGATGCTGATTTCATTTTCCAGGAGGACGTGGCACCTGTCCACACTGCCAAAAGTACCAAAACCTGGTTCAATGACCATGGGATTACTGTGCTTGATTGGCCAGCAAACTTGCCTGACCTGAACCCCATAGAGAATCTATGGGGCATTGCCAAGAGAAAGATGAGGGACATGAGACTGAACAATGCAGCGGAGCTGAAGGCCGCTATTGAAGCATCCTGGTCTTCCACAACACCTCAGCAGTGCCACAGGCTGATAGCATCCGTGCCATGCCGCATTGTGGCAGTCATTGCTGCAAAAGGGGCCCAAACCAAATACTGAGTACATATGCATGCTTATACTTTGCAGAGGTCCAATATTGTTCTATTTCCAATCCTTGTGTTATTGATGTCATGTAATATTCTAATTTTCTGAGATTGTGAATTTGGGGTTTTCATAAGCTGTACGCCATAATCATCACAATTATACCAAAGTAAGGCTTGACATATCTCGCTTTGCATGTAATGCATCTATCTCATATATTGGTTTCACCTTTTGAGTTGCCATACTGACATAAATGAACATTTGTACGATATTCTAATTTTTCGAGTTTCACCTGTATAACAGTCTAGCTTCCTGGTTGGGATTGTCTCCCTGAGAAGGTACTGAAAAATGTTTTTTTTTCTTTTTCTTACATGGAAAACAAAACAAATAATAAAAATTTGCTTCTTCCCCAATTATCTCTTTTTTCCCCCACAGACAAAAACGAGAAGAAACGTCAGGAAGGAAGGGAGGGAGGGAGGGAGGGAGGGAGGGAGGGAGGGAGGAAGGGAAGGAAGGAAGGAAGGAAGGAAGGAAGGAAGGAAGGAAGGAAGGAAGGAAGGAAGGAAGGAAGGAAGGAAGGAAGGAAGGAGAATCTACAAAATAAATATAACACAAAGAAAAAAAAGTAATACTTACGATCCGAGCTGAAATCATCCACTAAAATGATTTCCTGAATCAAGTTCACAGGAGTGCGGTTTAGAACGCTGTAAAAATAATAAAAACATCAGCAATAACCAAATCCATCAACTGGAAATAGTCTTCAACACTTTGACTGCCCTCAGATTACTACTAAGATTTTTTTCCCCCAAAGGTTATTTCCAAAACACAATAAGAGTCAAAAACGACAGCCTAGATGATACACCAGGATCATATGTACCATTTCAAATGCTGATTTGTAAATTTACATTTGTTACATTCATGAAATAAAATCTTGGGTAAAGATTTAAAAACTAGCTTTGAAGAAGTCTTGTGTAAACTTTGCCTATGAAAAAGCTGGGCAATGAAGAGCTTTTTCTATCCAGAAATCCATGGCTGGAAATAAGGTCTGCAGAACATGCTCCACGTTGCACTTAATTTTTGTTTAATAAAGGGAGTAAAATAAAGAGAGAGAAGGGGATCTGTGAGCAGTGATTGTAAAACAGATATATGGAAAAGGAAGCCCCTTTAGTTACCCATGCATTCATCATGCTAATGTGCTACATTGTAACTCAGTGTAAATAGCAGCCTTGGTGTCACATTCCATTTCTTAATTCAACTTATTGCTTTTTATCACATTATCACATTCCAGTAATTTGTACTCTATCTAGATTATTTCCAATAGGCTTGCATACTAATTAAGAATTTTCTGACATTAAAAAAATACAGACTTGGCTAGATTTATTTATACTGCTACTTATTTTCTTCTTTAAAACATTCCCTGCCCATGCGCAGCTTTCAGAGAGAATTCCAGACTCCACTAGCACAGTCTTCCCATACCTCAGCATTCTCCAGATACAGTGGTACCTCGGTTCATGAACTTAATTCGTTCCGCGACTCTGGTCGCGACCCAAAATGGTCGTGAACCGAATCAAATTTTCCCATAAGGTTCAATGTAAATACGGTTAATCAGTTCTGACCCCAAATTTGGTCGCCAACCGATTTCTGGTCACGACCCGAGTCAAATTTCCCCATAAGGTTCAATGTAAATACGGTTAATCCATTCTGAACCATTTTTTTTTTTTTTTTAAAAACCGCAAAAATATGACACAAAGTACAGTACGAAGAGAGAGAAAGCTAACCTTGCTCGACGCGACTCCCAGCGTGGAGGACAGGAAGGCGGGTGGGGAGGCGGTTACTGCTTGGAGGGAGAGTCCCCCTCCCTACAGGAAGCCGCGACCACGTGTCACGGGAGGGAAAATGGCTGCGGATCCTGTTCGTCACCTGATCAGGCATTCGTGAACGGAGGCAAATTTTTGCAGCCGGAGCTGTTCGTGAACCGAATTGTTCATGAACAGATGCGTTAGTGAACCAAGGTACCACTGTATATTGGACTGCAACTCCCATCATCCCCAGCATCTACAGCCACTGCTATTTGGCCTGGCATGGTGAAAGTTATAGTCAAACTAGGGGCATCCACCAGGAGGGTAATAAACAAGTCAAAATGGGTCCTTGACTGTGTGATCAAAGTCCTACCCTTCGTTATGTGCACTTCATGTGCAACATGGGTAAAAAAGAAGCAGGGCTTCAATTGCATGGTCATGTCTGCCATCTTAACTTTTTTTATTTCCCACCAACGACAACCTGAGTAAACACAACTGAAGAGAACCAAATTGGAGAAAGCTACTCTAGCATCATTAGTTCTGGTAATAAATAATCCTTTGTGTAATCCTTACTAACTTCAACTTGCTTGTCTGTACACTGGTATCTTCATCCCTATTTCTTACTGAAATCTATCTATAGCCACCAGTGTATTTGTGGAATAAGGAAGATTTTTTTTTTCTGGTAAGCTCCTGGATCCATATTTCACCAAGACTAACACAGGAATAACACAGGCACGTTATCAGCTCCCCTCCCACAACTGTATGGCAGAGGTAACAGTATTGACTATATTACAGTGTTGTTATTAGGCAGAGGTGGGCAACCATTTTTATGCCAAGGTTGCATCCTGCTAGGACAAATGTGGCTTGATCTATCAATTGTCCTCCCAGACCCACGAGATACTGGGGGTGGGATAAATTACTCTTGTCAAAATTCTTTATTGATTAGTTACTAAGAGCTTTTGAAATTAAGCAGAAGGCCACAAACTGCTGGTCCTTGTTTCAAGGAATGCTGAAATCAATACTGGGCTGAAATATGTTTTGCAATTTCTTAAGATTTCCCCCCGCCTCCCCGCCCTGTGGAAGAGGTTTTTGTTCTTCTGCTGCTTTATAATTGTTTTGGTTGTCTCTTGGTGATGTTTGTTGATCTTGCTTTACTGTTGGAAATGGTAGACAGGGTGCTATGCCTGATTTTTTTTTAAAAAAAATATATTTCTATGATGTTGCAGTAGACATATGCAAAATCTACTGTTTCGGGACAATAGCTTTTACACACCCCGACTTTACAGCTCTGCTGGCTGCCCAACTTCCTAATCTGAAAAAGCTCAGAAGGAGAAATTACATGATGGTTCTGAAGTATGGGAAACCAGGGAGGCTGCAGAGTCCTGGAGAGATGAAAGAGAGACCATTCAGACAAGTTCTTTGACTATTTCATTGTTAAGTCTAAACTTACATACTCCACTCATGAGAATATAACTGAATGTCTCTTGTCTTCTGAAAGACATTTTGAAAGCAAATTCTCTTTCATCAGATTGAATAGGAACTGGTATAAAAGAATGCAGGAGAGTTTTTCTGCACAGCACTACTTGAAATAATGTATGCATGTATTTTGAATGACTGTAAAATGTTCTGTCAATATTCAATATTATCATGAGGGCCTAACTTCCCTGAGATACCCAAGATGCAGTGTTGCAGACTGCAGTATGGATGTATTTTGACAAACCCTGACAGCCATCTTATGTAAAGCAAAAGGGAAAATGAGTGAGCAGTCATGATGGATAACTGTGGTGTGAAGGAGTCAGTTCAATGAAACAGGTTTTGACTGACAACCATCATCATCTGGACCCACCAAAATGAATCTCTCATCAAATTCCATCATGACCTCAAGAACTTCCATTCTGCCATCAATCTCAGCCTTGACCTATCTATAGAACAAGTCCAGTTCCTTGAAGTCATGGTAGAACAATCCAATGGACACATAAACACATTATACAGGAAACCTAGAGACTTCCATGTTTACTTACATGCTTCCAGCTTCCACCCGGAACACACCACCAAAATTGTCATCTATAGCAAGACTCTCAGCTACAACCACATTTGTTCTGACTCATTTCACTGAGATGCTCAACTAATAGAATTAGTTTTAGCATTAATTAATTAATTAGAATTAATTAGGAAACAGGCATTCAGGAGACTAAACTATCCACCCAATGAGATCAAAAGACAAATTAATAGAACCAGATTGATTTCCAGGGATGACTTACTAAAAGCCAGACCACAAAAACAGAATGACAGAACAACACTGGATACCACCTACAGCTCAAACCATTCAAATGCATTATTAATATGCTATAGCACATACTGGATAATGTACTTTCTCAGGCATTAAGTGGCAGGCCCATACTTGCATACAGTCAACAACCCAACCTAGTCTGGTCCCGTGGTTAAAGCACCAGGTTAGAAACCAGGAGACTGTGAATTCTAGTCCCGCCTTAGGCATGAAAGCCGACTGGGTGACTTTGGGTTAGTCACTCCCTCTCAGCCCAACTCACCTCACAAGGTTGTTGTTGTGGGGAAAATAGGAGGAGGAAGGAGTATTAGGTATGTTTGCTGCCTTGAGTTATTTATAAATAATAAAGGTGGGATAAAAAAAACAACAACCAAGCAACTTCTCACAAGCAACAAGAAATAACAGGACAATGATGCTAATGTGGGAACCAAACCATATGTCTACTTTGCCCCCACATTTACACTTACAGGACCACCATAGGCCCCAATAACTGCACACACAAGAGGAGCAATGCCTTCACATGCTCTTCCTCTAATAAAATATATATAATCATCTACCAGCACCCTCTCTCTGGATTCTACATAGGATAAACAGGCCCAGCTTTGCATCCAAGTATTAATAAACTTGAGTTTAACCTCAGGACTCAAAATAAGGGCAAAGATATATCACAGCATTTCAGCCTCCCAGAACATACTATTGGAGATCTCAAAGCAACCATTTTGGAAAAAAGGAAAAAGAAAGTTTAACAGCACAACTGAGTGAAAGTTTGCTGAACTTGCATACACCAAAAGACTATCTCAACAGGTCTCAACAATCACAATGGGTTTTTTAACACTTTAAAACTGTTAATTGATAAGGCACTTGTAATCTGTCTCACAAGTAACCTGTATCTGCATATCCACCCCCTCTTCCCCTTCCTTCTCCCATCACTTCATCCCAATTGAAATACTATCTCAGTTTAGCCACCACATGCCTCTGATGTAGTGAGCTGTAACTCAGTAAAGGTTATGCCTTTTAATAAAATGTGATAGTTGGAAAAGGTGCTACCAGATTCCTTTTCACCCCTGAAGGAAACAAAAGATGCCAGTAGGAAAATGGTTCCTGGCATAGACACATCTTCCCATTCATTCTAAAGTCTCCTTGACCCTTGATAGGAACTTTAGATCTGACTGGGTGTGAACTGAAAGTAGGTCACATGCAAGTGCTGAACACCTACTTTTCTTTTGTAAAGTGAACTTTAGCTGCTGAATATTATAGAAATGTAATACATTAATAAAAGCGAATAAAGGTTTCCAGGCACCTGTTGCCCTCTAGTCACGTGATGTATTTGGTCACAATGGCCAACGGCCTTGGAGTATGACAGCCCCTATACTAGTTAGTTCCCAGTTCCCAGTAATGACCGCCTCTCCTCCAAGACGTTGGATTCGTTTGAATATCACTTTCCTGAAGTTATGCCCTGAAGAGAGAAAGTATCGTTCCTTATATGCCTCTTGGAACAGGCAGTGGCCTAGTGTTTGATTATTGTTATCTGATTTGCTAACCCCGCCCTACCCCCCATTAAACTATACTCCCCAGTACGGTTCAACATTTGCACAGCCTCAGTACTCTAGCCAAGAAATGAGACAAAACAGCTGTTTGCAGCAAGCACTCCCCTTTACAATAAAGGTGGCACCTGGTGAGCTAGAAGGAGCCTGACAGGCATGTCGGGTTGGTTTGAAAAGGGGCCTTAGCCTGGCAGAGAAGAGAGTGGCTTTGGGCAATAAAATAATATTAACAGTGCACCCTGGTTGACTCTCCCAAGCAGATATGCTTCTGTGAGGGCGTGCAAGCATAAAAACTCTCACCCTGCTCTTCTCATCTGCAGAGTTGATTGTTGGAGTCTTATAAAATAAGGGCAGATCTAATATGAGGACCTTTGAAAAGGTCCTGTATTCCGAAGCTGTTCAAAACATCCCCTTGATCATTTGATGGAGCTCACTCACTCGCTCACTCTTTCTCTCTCTCTATCCATTTTATTTTATCCCTAACAATTCCTGCACAATGGAGGCTCCCTCTCTTTCACTCCCTCTCATCCCCGTCCTCCTATAGTTCAGTGTAGCATCATTTTCCCAACATTCCCCCTTTTTGATACTGTATACTGTATGAGATCTGCTATTTTTTTAGATAACATCATGCACCAGCAAGGCAGACCGATGCAGCTTTTCTGTTTCTTATTCCTTCATTGAGAAACCCTTTTCATCTTCTGCCTTTCCCCCCAAGCATGCAACTTTCTTCTTTTTATTTTCTATTCCCAAACTAAGTCATGCCCATGCAAAATGAATTCTGTCAGAATATAGTGTGTAAATATTGTATTTTAAACTTGTTTCTTTCTTTGCTAGAGCAAGAATCTTCAATACTACTTCTCTAAATCTCTGGCTTTCGTTCTTGTAACAGGAAGCCTTAAAAAGCTTCTCTTCCATTGCTGTGGCCAGAAGCCATTTTGTTTTGTGGTGTTTTGTGTTCTGTTTTGTTTTTTGCTTTCTCAGTCTAAGGTTCTTCTACAGAGCAGCATTAAAGCATGGGACCTCACTTAAAATATGCTGGCTTAAAGAAATGCTAACTGTATTTCCAAGCCTTGTCAGTGAAGCAGAGTAGGAATTCTGCCCATACAAGAAATGGGGTGGAAGGTGGGGAAGGAGGTTGGGTGGGAAATGCCTCTTCTGGTGCCAGAGATTCATTTCCTCCCTTCTTTCCTCTACTTTTTCCTGCCACCCACAGGAAGATTCCCCAGAATTCTTTTCCCTCCTAACTAAGGTCAGCTGCTGGTGGGCAAAACCACCAATTACTCTCCTTAAAGTGTGGTGGGACAGACTGAGTGAGTGGGACAGAGGTTTTAGCCACATTCTGAGTTGCCTGAATGATAGGTCACTTGTGCAGAGGTGCTTTGCACCAGTAACCCATCACCTGGGCTATTTTGAAAAACAGGTTTTACCAGTCTTCTTCTGAAAGCCCAAGTTCTAGGAAATAAAAAGCCCAGCTGACAAGTTGGTGGGCTGGAAGATGGTCAAGAGCTTCACACACCCCACACCACCAAATTGGTGGTTGGATTATCTTGGGACATAGGTTTGCTAGTCTTACAGAAGACTGGTAAACAGCTTCACCCATCATCCTATCATGGGCTAGATAGACAAACTGGCAGCAATCTTGTCAATTTCACCCCAGATCCCAAATATTCCCAACTGGTTAAGTGTTGCAAGAGAAGATTGGCAACCAGTAGCCACAACATCTGGAATTTGAGTAGGTAAAGTGGTGCTTTCTCATTGCATTTATATGGGATATTCTTCTGTAGGATGACAGGCAGAGACAAGGAGGTGAGGTGAGCCTTGTTGGGTCACATTACCCACTCCAAAACACCAGGTATATAAGGAATCCACATAAGGCCTGAGACATACCTGAAAATGACTTTATAAGCACAGTGAGGTTATAAGAAGTGGGGCAGCAGCCAATGACAAAATGACTTGAGGGCAGCTACCAGAGACTGGGGAAAAGAGGCATGACCACAGCAGTGTGTACTAGCCAGCTGGAATGGAGGAATTGCTTCCAATGGGCTGAAGCACGGCAAACAAATCACAGAGCACCACTGAACTCCGTGGGTGTTCCACTGAAGGGAATCATTTTCCAACATCCTTCGCTTCCTTGATCGTTCTTTGAACTCACCCACTGGCTGTCTCTCCTTAAACTGAATGTACAGAATGTTAGCTGCTTAAAAACTCCATGTTAGCTTAAGACTGTTAATTGTCCCTCCTGAATACTGAGTGATTAGTTGAGTGCCTTGTCATTAGCCTTTAATAAATTATATAAATTGCATATGAATTATGATTTCAGCATTAGACTTCCAAAACACATAATAACATACAACTTACACTGTTCTGTTCTGGCAGATTTGGTGCTGTTGTAGGACCCTTTTTTTACACACATTTTAAAAACGTTGAGTATGAAAACACAACCTTGGAGGTACTTATCAGTAAACAATCACATTACTATTCCGAGATATATCCTGGAGCATCCTGCTATGTAGTGAGAGCAATACCCCCAAGCACTCCCTCAACTCTCAAAAGCCTACTGTAAATCAGCTTTTGATTTCTGCAAACATTACTGTGTGACCTGAAGTTCACCACTGAGCCCCCATATCAGCTGCACTGCAGTCACATGACCCTTCTTTCCCCTCATCCACCCTTTGCTTTCCACTTTAACATCTTATGTGCAATTACGTACCCCCTAGCTGTCCACACTCCCTTAAGCAGCTTGCCCTTGTTTAATGCCATGCTTGCAAGCAATAAGGCCACAGTATTGGCCATTTTGCAAATACCATTCTCGATTTCTTCAGATTTACAACAGGGCTTACAAATTCTAATTTCTATAGACCTGAAGTAATTAAAGCTCCAATACTGCTCATTCTTAATAGGTAGTAGCATTAATGGTACACCTAATTCTGAAGGTTTTGATTGTATACAATAACTATCAAGGAAAGGGCAGTGACTACCCTCTCAAACAGTGAAGATTATGACAGTCATTAAAATAGCACAAAATCATGACTAAGAAACTGCGTTTTGTAACAAAAGGTTGTATGGTGGCTTTATCAGATTATTAAGCCATCTCTCCAGGATTATTCACACAGGATCTTTTCAGCCCTATTGTTACTTGAGAGTAAACCCTGGGACCTTCTCTGTGCAAGATAGATACTCCAAGACTGGGATATGCCTCAATTTCAGTCCTTTGACATGTGCATGATATCTGATCTGTGCAGGGCTGCCTGCAAGCGTGGTCAAAAAAGGCAAGATCGCAGCCACAGTGGTGACACACATAAAACACAGAGTTTCA
Organism: Liasis olivaceus; assembly: GCA_030867105.1. NCBI lineage: Eukaryota > Metazoa > Chordata > Lepidosauria > Squamata > Pythonidae > Liasis > Liasis olivaceus. The sequence continues at coordinate 66,638,815 of CM061349.1, forward strand.
ATTTCACCATCATGGCTACCAGCTAGACTTTTTTAACCATAACCTGGAGACATCCCTGAATCTGTTGATTCAAATTCAACAAATGTTGACCACCTGCAATGGGTTGTGTGAATAACCTTGGGAGACAGGAGGAGTCGTCACAACCTAGACAATGGTCTGATAAATGGAATCTGAGTCCAAAGGAGGGATGGGAGTGGAGTAAGTGTCTCAGAAGGGACCTTCCCTAGTTTTCTGGAAAGTAAAGGCAGGGGAGGGGAGAAGTGCTTTCAGACTTGCAGGATTCTGCTACTGTAACCCAGTGTTTCTGAACCTTGGGAGCATGCTGGCTGGGTAATTCTGGAAACTGAAGTCCACACATCTTAAAGTTCCCAAGATTCAGAAACACTGTTGTAACCTTCCAGTAAAGGTAGTATTAGTACTTGTAGTTTTGGTTTCTGGTCTGGACAACCTCAAAGGGCTGACATCACCTTAGTATCTGCTGTAATTGCAATCTTGCTTGAGGTACAATATTCTATTTTAGAAAAGATTTTCAACATATAAAAATACAAGCAGTCTGTTCAAAGGCAATTGCTTATGAAGCTTCGGTATGCAACCAAGTGCTGGATTTAGCCTGTCCCACTTATTTAAACCAGAGACTCCCCAGCTTTAGTCATTAGATTCGTCAGGACTACCTAGATGCTTGTTTTCAGACCTGCTCATTAGCCCAAGATTTCAAATTTGCTCTTTGAGTCTCACCATTTTTGAAAGAGAAGTCCTGTGGGGCTTCCAACCACTCATGTCAGGCCTAGAAACTCATTAGCTAGCTTTAAAGATTTGGGCTTTAACATTTCTCATCAATCGGACTTCATCACTGCCATTCCCCAAAGTGACATTAAACTTCTGTTTAGGAAAACAACTCTGTAATCATCTCTAACAATTTAATTACATGTAATTTTCAACAGGTGCTACAGAACGGCTAATTAATCAAATCAAATCAGCCCTTAATTGTCACGGAAGGCCTAATCCACTGGCTGCACTTTTTGGAAGAAAAAAAACCCAGTTCTGTATTAGAGCGTGACCAGACATCACAAAATAAGTAGACAGTGCAATTTTTACACTAACATTTCCTCTTGCCAGATTTTGCTGCAGTCCTGTGCAGGCTTGCAAGAAGACAATATTTGGAACAGAACAGCCTTTTCATACTTCACATACCCCACGGCACTTCACAGTAATTACTTAGAGGAAGGGGCACTGGCTGAGTAAAGTAAAGGCGGCAGCAATTATACTCACAGTAATAATTCATGCCCAGCTGAGTGCATTCAGAACCATTTTATTGAGATACATGGCTTACCTCAAGCACCTTGGAAACCTGGCTAGAGTTTTGGTTTCTGTACTTTTTTTTAATCTACCAGAAAACCAAGAACAAAGGAAACAGAGCAAAAGATGAATGTTGTCATTTTTAATTAATTTGTTATGGCATTAATATTTATTTGTCATTTTGTGTTGTTGTTTTTTACTCTGTGAGCCCCCCAGAGTCAGATGGAGTCGAGCAGCAAAAAAAACCAAAAAAAATAAATAAATCAGATTAAATAAATAAGACGCACAAGCCCCCTGCCCTCCAAATACAGATCAGGAATTCATTGAATTCATTCAAATGTTCACAACAGAGTGAGCCAGGGGCATTCTTCCCATGGGAGTTGTTCCAATGTAAAAAAACTGTTTCCTAGGTGGAACTTTTCCTTTTGCTGAATTTTCCCTCAAACATAAAATTCATTTGCTTATTGCATTATATTATCTAAACAACTTCACCTCGCCTCTAGTGCTGTTTGTGGAACGGCCTTCCCAGAGAGGTCCCTGATGCTTACACACCATGGCCCTTTTTGGTGCTCTATTGAAGTTTCTTTTCCCAGGCATTTAAAGAAACACCTTAGCGGTTTTAGAAATTCAGTGTTCTATTGCTGCTTATTCCTGTGATTGTATGCTGTATTTATTGCCTTTATTATCGCTGCCGCCAATTTTTACCATGTTATGCTGTGTTGTGAGTTGGCTTTCTATTGTTTTTAATAAATTTGTTGTAATTGATTTGTACGCTGCCTGAAGAGCTGCATGTATTGAAAGGAACACAGTGGGAGGTCCATGGAATTAGAAAAATCACAGCATGCTGGGAAAATGGAAGTCAGGCCCAAGGGTCTTCTGTCTCACAGGGACTCAGCAATAACTTCTCATCAGGATTTTATTCCTCATTGCATAAATGGGATGCTTGCCTTTGGCTCCAGTTATATTGCAGACTCCTCCAGCCTTGCTTTTCAACCTTTTAACTGAAGCTGCATCCCACCCCACTCCAGTCATCTCTGGTTGGGCCACCTTATTGTGCATAAGGTCAGGATCAATCAATCCTCTGATTCTGACCATACAAAATCTGGTAGATATGCGATGTCATGGATAAATGTCTGCTCATCTTCTCATTACCCTTAATTCTCTTTATAAACTGTGTCAGAGACACAAATTACACTTTATCATCAGGTGGAAAGACATGCATAATGACTCCCCAAGCCACTGAAGATAATCAGGGTTTTATAGGACTCAAGATGCACTGGTGCATCGTCCTTAATCCTATGGTTCGGCTCTGGACAACTGAACATGATAGATTCAATGAAGCCTAAGCAGAATGCCTTTTGCCAACTCTGACCAGCAACTCTTCTTCATTTAAGACAGAGGTTATGGGAAAGGACCCACAGACTGGGAAGGAATTGATTTTTAGCTAATATTTAGAATTAGCGATTTCACATTTAAGTCCATTTCTACTTCAAATTTGGCTTGTACATGCTATCTCAGAGACTGGCCGCCCTTGAGTGAAACAGTACATGTGGTCCTCTGGTTATCACCACTCGTTCAGCGACCATTCCAACTTGCAACAGTGCTGAACAAGGGGGACTTAAGACAGGTCCTTGGAGTTCCAGTTATCACAGCGTCCCCGTGGTCATGTGATTGTGATCTGGGCACTTAGCACCTGGCTTGTGATTATGACATCTCAGCAAGCTGCAGTCACATGATTGCGATTTCTGACATTCCCTGCCAGCTTCCCACATGCAAAGTCAATGGGGAAGCCAATAGAAAGCTGGAAGTTGCAGTCATGTGAGGTCCTTGCTTAACAATGGCAACTGGGACTGCCAGGACTGCCATCGCTAAGCAACGCAGTCATGTGACATCGTGCTTTACGACTGTGTTGCTTAGCAATGGCAGTTCTGGACTCAATTGCTGTCATAACCCAAGGACAACCTGTAAAGCAACTGTTTCAAGCAGGAACCCCTGGGTATCAAAACAGCAAATGGTCATCTTGTTTGGCTCATTGGTTTTTAGCACTGGGGAGCACAAAACTATCTAGAGCCCACCCTGCCTGCCTACTGCTCCCTGTGAGCAAATGCCCCAAGAAGAATAGCGGGATCTTTGCAAGACACTTATTCTCACTGGTGTGTAATGCCATCCTTCTGTTTGCAGTCCTGAGATAAAATGCACTTCAAAAGCCTGTTATTATTCACAAAGCAATTTTCTGCAAGACCCAAGACCCAAAGTGAGAGAAAGGAGTTCTAATGAATAATGGATTAATGTCAGAGTTCTCTGTGGCCTTCCAGCTAAGATTCATTCTCACAGGCTCTCCATCTGCCCCACCACCTTCTTTCCCACTATCTTTATGTCCACAGAAAAAGAATTTCCCCGACTTGCTAAAGGGACACTTTGAGTGAATTTTAAATGTATCAAAGAGCAAAGGGCTGTTTTTTTCTAGAAAAATGAAAGAGTAAATAATCTTGCTCAGAAATAAATTGGGAAAGTGGTCAGCGGAAGCATTTCTTGGCTACAAAAAGAAAACCAGAGCTACCAAGCTAAGGGGAATATACATTTAAAAATTGTGCCAGGCATTGTGCATATTTGGGCTTTTCCCAGGGCCAAAGGATGGGAGGAGAATAAATTTGGCTGGCATTTAGCAGGTATCAGCTGTTCCTATCAGGCCGTGACTGCCTTATGACCAATTAATTCCCTATCTCTGCAATGTTTTTTTTTTTAACCATTTAACAATCTTTACCTATTACAGTTACATCCTGGCTTGCCATCAAAAATTCTATTTCCATCTGCGCTTCCAGCAAATAAGTCATTAAACCAACATTTTCAACATTACAGGGAGCCTATTAGGATCAAAGCACTGAAGCTGAAGTAAAAGAAGGCAGCGACTGTAAGGGTAGATGGAAAGTGCTTGGGCCCAATACCTTTTTCTGGCTTAATAAAAAAAAATTATTTAGCCAAGTAGATGATAATCAGATAGGGTCCTGCATTAAGTGATAGGACCTCAGCACCTTGGAGGACCAGCTACGGATTCAAAGAAAACTGTGGGGGAAGAGGTAGTTATTTATTATTCTTTGTTTTCAATTCCTGTTTCTTTGCTCTGGAATTTGCATAACATGGTGGCCACAGAACTTTTACATTGAGTAACAGACCCTTGGAACTCTATAATTCATGCAAGTATATACCCAATTCCTAGGAGTAAAGTATATTTTTATTTCATGTTTTGCTATGATCTGATTACTTTTCCTAGTAATTTTTTTTTATCCATTCAGTCATGTCTGATTCTCGGAGACTGCCTGGACAAGTCCCCGCAGTTTTCTTGGCAAGGTTTTTCAGAAATGGTTTGCCATTGCCTCCTTCCTAAGGCTGAGTGAAAGTGACTGGCCCAAGGTCACCCAGCTGGCTTTGTGCCTAGGAGGGATTAGAACTCACAGTTTCCCAGTTTCTAGCCTGACCCTTTAACCACTACACCAAACTGGTGTATAGCACTGCATGTAGGATGGATTCAGAAGCAGAAAGATTTTAAATTAAATATAAAATCTTTCTGCCTCTGAATCCATCCTACATTCAGTGCTATATACCATTGTTGAAAAGATATGATATCAAGGGTTCTGTAAAACATGGGGCAACTCAAAGTATATGGAGGATGATGATGATGATGATGATGATGATGATGATGATGATGATGATAAATAGTGGTGGTTGCTGATTTGAAGTATTTAATTTTAAAATGGGGATGAAATGCAAGTACAGGATTAAAGTTTTATTTTGTTTCAAAGCAATCCTGATAATAATGTTATGATTACACAGAGAGCAATGACTTTAAAGATCCAGGAGGGTGTAGAATACAAATCAGGCAATTTGGGTTAATGCTACATCTTCTGATGAACAAATAGCCCATGGATCTGAACAAATATGCTATATGAGAGACCGCCTCTCCCTGTTTTCATCTGCCCATCCTACCAGAGGAGAGGGCATGTTATGGGTTCCATCACCTAGGGAGCTACATTTCGCAGGCCCCAGGCGGTGGGCCTTTTCTGCTGTGGCACCTGCACTGTGGCATCTTCTCCTCCCTGAGGCGAGGTGAGGTTGGTCTCATCATTGTTGACCTTCTGGAGTTCCCTTAAGACTTGGTTATGCCAGCAGGCCTGGGGACTCCAGGGGACAGGGAAATTAGTAAGGTGGCTCCCTTATTTTTAACTTCCTTTTATTCTGTTTTATTTTGTTTTATATATTTTTAATGTATTTTACTGTTTTTAGCTTTGTTGTATGCTGCCCAGAGTTGCCTGTGGTGATATGGGTGGCTATATAAATTGGTTAAATAAATAAATAAATGCCTATCCAGATGCATTTTTTTAATATTAAAAGAAGTGAGGCTGGCTTCATCCATTTTAACTTTCTGGAAGCCCCTCAGGACCTGGTTATGTCATCAGGCCTGGGGATTCCAGGGACTGGTGAAATATTGAGATGGCTCCAGTGTAATTAACACTTCACCTAATATTTTTTATATTTTTTAGTTTTGTGCCTTTTATAATATCAGCGTTTTTAACAATAATATTAACACTTGTTTGCATATATTGTTTTTAGCATTTTTGTATGCTGCCCAGAGTCCCTTGTTTGTGAGATAGGCAGCCATATAAATGTGACAAATAAATAAATAACTATAAGAGCTTAACAGCCAGATGGAGACAACTTTGTTCAGACATATGCCATGCTGAATCCAACAGGACTTTCTTCTTACTGACTGTGCCTAGGATTTCAATATTACTTTATTCTCTTTTTACTCAGAATAAACCACATTGATTACTGGGGTATACTAGGTGCACGGCTCTTATGTAAGGTCTAAAAGTATGAGGTACCTTTTCACTGTACGGAGCAACGTGGAGCGAGCCTCATTGTGAAAAGTGATAATGATGCTTGTCGCCGGCAGGTCTCCGCTGTAGTGAACAGATGCACATCTGTAACAAACGAGAAAGAGAGTTTTCATCAGATAGAGCCCATGCCTCCATTTCTGGAGAATTAACTAATAAAAAAGAAATTCCAAATCTGGTAAAAGCTCACCAAACCTTATACACATATTCGGTACACAACTGAGATTTGTTACCCTGCCAACACATTTCCCATACAACATCTTTTAGACGATTGCAATTCATCACATGCTGGCGGTGCTGACAACAGGGTTTAGCATACATTGGATTGTAACTGCCAGTAACACTTGTTAACAAGCCTGTTGGTTTCAATGCCGTCAAGACATAAGATGGCACCTATTTATACCTTCTGCTGCATAATTGTTCCAGGGGTGGGAGAAACAGATGCAAATCCATGATGGATTAAATCAGCAAGTGGGGTTACTTCTTCCACAAACCCAGCAGCTGATGATGAAGTGATATGGCATGTAGTTACGTGGCTCAGCAGCAACTGGGGAGAATGCAAGCCTATGCTTTAGTAGTAGGATTCATGGAGCAGCTAGGCTGACATTTGGGCATATGATATCCAAATCATATGCACTCACACAGGCTATTGTTATTAATGGCCTCTGCCTAAGGGGAGAGTTGGGGGTCAGCTTCCAACACCGGCACCTGATTTTTGCCAATAACAGTATGGATTCCTCCTCTCCTTGGTATCAATGGTGATGGCAGGGCGTGTGGAGAAATGAGAGCTAAGGAGCTGGTGGTCTCACTGTTCCAGATGTGTCTGGATGAAAATTATATATTAATACATTTCAACATGCATTTCACCACCTGTAGTTGTTCTGGCAATTGAAGAGATTAATACAGGTAGTCCTCACTTAATGATGGTAATTGGGACCAGAATTTCTGTTGCTAAGTGACATGGTCATAAAGTGCAATGTTGTGACTGTGCCACTTAGTGACAGAAATTCTGGCATTTCTAGTTGCCGTTGCTAAGTGAATCACTGTGGATCATTAAGCGAGGCTGTCATGTGGTCTCCATTTGTGACTTCCTGCCAGTTTCCCCATTGACTTTGCTTGTAGGAAGATGGCAAAGAAGGTCACGAATGGCGATCAAGTGACCACAGGACCACAGGACGTTGCGACCAACATGAGGACTGGTCGTAACTACTGCTCGTTCAGTACCATTGTAAGTTTGAACAGTTGCTGAATGAGTGGTTGTTAAACAAGGACCGCCTGTATATTGATTAAATACAGTTCATCCACAATATAGTACAAAGACTGCTTTGGTTACCTTGGTGGATAATCTGTGCTGGAAAGAAGTGGGGGGGAATGCAATTGTAAGACTAGATTGGTCAAGGTTAGAGGGAAGCAGCATGAGACTGGACTGGTCTGTTACAATAACAATAGACAAACTGAAAAGCTTTCAGCCTGTTATGGTACACAAGCAGGAGAAAGAGATGCAAGATGGAAGCTATAACGGCTTGCAACTTGCACTCTGAAGATATTGGATTTCTTCATTGATGGCTTTTGGTGCTATTGGTAAGAAAAAAGCTGGACAGCTGAAGAATCCAGTTCTGCATAGGTTTATACTCTCTCAAAAAGGGCTGCTTCACAATTTGGATGTGCTCCTTGATCCTCAACTGTCACTGGATTTGCCCAATTACAGCAACCTTCAATGGGCATTGCACCAAAGCTTTAGTGAGATACCAATCCTGGTAGCAAGTCAGGATCTTTATTTTGACTGTACAGAAAAAATATCAGTCACCTTTCTCTGTCTTCTGAAAAAAGAGTTTACTATATATACCTGAGATCTGATTAGATCAGGAAAGTTTACAATGCATTATTAGAAGCCTTGGGAACAGAAGAAGAGTTTCAAAGACAGGTAGGACCTTTGGAAGGTAACTGTACTAATAGCAAAAGACCCTAAGTGTGGTTATTACAAAGGGAAGATGTGATTGAGTTCACTCTAAAATAATCTCTATCAGCTTTTGAGTAAAAATTAAAAGGAGTTCTTTCAAAACACCTTGCTGTTGTTCGGTTGTTAAGTCGTGTCCGACTCTTCGTGACCCCATGAACCATATCGCGCCAGGCCTTCCTGTCCTTCACTGCCTCCCTGGGTTTGCTCAGTTTCATGCTCATTGCTTCAGTGATGCTATCCAACCATCTCATTCTCTGTCGTCCTCTTCTCCTTTTGCCTTCAATCTTTCCCAGCATCAGGGTCTTTTCCAAGGAGTCCTCTCTTCGCATTAGGTGACCAAAGTATCTGAGCTTGAGTTTCATTATCAATCCTTCCAATGAGCAATCAGGGTTGATTTCCTTTAAGATTGACTGGTTTGACCTCCTAGCAGTCCAGGGGACTCTTAAGAGTCTTCTCCAGCACCACAGTTCAAAGGCATCAATTCTTCGGCATTCAGCCTTCTTTATGGTCCAGCTCTCACAGCCATACATTACTACTGGAAAAACCATAGCTTTGACTATGCGGATCTTTGTCGGCAAGGTGACGTCTCTGCTTTTTAATATGCTATCTAGGTTTGCCATAGCTTTCCTCCCAAGGAGCAAGCGTCTTTTAATTTCATGGCTGCAGTCTCCGTCTGCGGTGATCTTGGAGCCCAAATAAATGAAGTCTGTTACTGCTTCCATTTCTACCCCTTCTATTTGCCAGGGATTGATGGGTCCAGATGCCATGATCTTAGTTTTTTTAATGTTGAGTTTCAAGCCAGCTTTCGCACTCTCCTCTTTCACCCTCATCAAGAGGCTCTTTAGTTCTTCTTCGCTTTCTGCCATTAGGGTGGTATTATCTGCATATCTGAGGTTGTTGATGTTTCTTCCTGCAATCTTAATTCCAGCTTGTGATTCTTCCAGCCTGGCATTTCTCATGAACATTGTCCACGGGGTTTTCTTGGCAAGGATACTGGAGTGGGTTGTCATTTCCTTCTCCAGTGGACCACATTTTGTCAGAACTCTCTGTCATGACCTGTCCGTCTTGGGTGGCCCTGCACGGTATAGCTCATGGCTTCACTGAGTTACACAAGCCCCTTTGCCACGACAAGGCAGTGATCCATGAAGGGGTCAAAACACCTACTGCCCACCTAATATCAATCAGAAGTTGGCACCAGCAAAGGATAAATAGATCAGATACAATACTGTCAGTACTAAGTGACCGGATTTGATAGAGAAGAGTCTGAGAAAGACAGAAGGTAGAAGAAGAAGCATAAGAATCAATAATGCTGAAAAAGATGAGGAATTTGAGAGAAGTCATTGCATGGAGACCAATGGACAAGAGTTGGAGACAAGAATTTCAAATGAGCTGTGTATAAGAAATCAGAGAGGCTTTTTTCCACCTGTACCTAACCATGGCACAAATACTTCCTGGCAACCTCTTTTTTGTGATGCTCTCATGATGTTGCCTTCATTGGATTTCCTAACTTGTACCTGAGGCTGCCTTAAGTTGTCCTTAGCTGTTTCAGTGTTAAAATGTTTTTTCTTCATATCTCAATACATTTTTAAACCATTGGCATAATCACATGGCATGATCAGGTGAATGGTAAGAATGGGATTAGCCCAGCTTCTATTGGCCACTTTAGGTTGGTTCAAGCATGCCCCCTCCCCCTGGTCACTGTCCTACATGGCTATTCCGATGTGATTAGAGGGAGAGATTGGATCTTTTAAATCAGTATCTTCCTGTGCCCACAAGGTTTCAAAGCTGATCCTTGGCTCAGAAATCTGACTTGGAAATAGGGACCAGCCGAACTAACAACTGACAGACATCGAAAGGCTGTGATGTGCAGAGGGAGGGAAACATAATGCAGAAAGCAACTCTATTAGCTATAGGATTCTAGTGAGGATTCTAGTGAGGATTCAGCTGAGAAACCTATATATAGGCAAATTAGGATGACAAGATTCTGGTTCTTTTTCTCATGCTTTTTCTGTGTAAAAGGGAGGAAAATGGTGAAAATGGGGCAGTCTCACCTGTTGATTGTTTTGGAAATGGCTTTTAGACTATCAGTATGAGAACAAAATTTCACAATATCTACCTCCATTTTAACAACCTTCCCTGAGTTCCAGACAATTGTTGGAGTAACAACAGAGACACTCTTTCCCAGCTACTACTTCCCTAGAGTTATCTGAGATCCTGTTCCTTCATAAACCTTGTGCCATTGTTCTTGAAAGAATCTCCAACTTGAACTTCAACCCAGGTACAAATCCATCTTAAATAGGCTATAAATTCAGGTTTGGGGAAAAGGCAATCCCAAAGAAATACTTAGGACCTGCACCTTCCACCACTACTGCTTGGTTAAAATCCTGAGAATCAGAGGGCTTTTCCCCACTTGCACTTAACCATAGCATGAACTTGCCCAACAACCTCTCTTCCTCTGTCTCTGTCTCTGTCTCTGTCTCTGTCTCTGTCTCTGTCTCTGTCTCTTGCTTGCTATGTCTTCATGATATTGCTTCATCTCACCCCAACCATACACGAGGCAGCCTTAGTTATCCTTTGTTGTCCCAATTTCAAAGTAGTGATCCTGTTCTGAAATACTCTTTTCTACCCCTTACTAAATCCATATTTAAAATTAGCCTGACTTAACGGCTGGCAGGGCTGGGACAGGTGTCAGAAGAAGAGTGGGAGCTGACTCATTACTCATCAGGTAATGCTCCACAGGACTGACTGTGTGATCACAGACTGGGAGCTTTGAAGGAACCAGCTAGCCCTTCCTGTTCTGCATCTTCAGTTAGCCTGGAGATCAGCTGCTGAGTGTGCAAAGCCTAGGGGGAATTTTGATAGGAGATTGAGCCCATCAAAACTTGCCTTCTGTCAAACTAGCCTTCCCTCACCTCCAGCCCCAGTCCTCAATACTAAGAGGGATTGATTGATGTTTTCCTCCCAGTTGGTGACAAGAGAGGAAAGAAACAAAGCTGGGGAAATGAACCAATTCCTTTCCTTAACATGCCCTGCACACAGAAAAAATGGCAGCATCTTTGTGTGGCGGGATAGGGATTGGCAGTGGGAGTAGCAAATTTTACACCAGTATAAATAGTTGCTAGCCAACTTGCAATCATCTTTACTTCTATAATCTCATAATACAGAGAACAGTAGAAGCCAATCAATGCTTCTTCTGGCAAAGCAGCAGGAGAGTGCAACAAACAGCATTCAGTCAGTGCTCTATACCCAGTCACTGCCAATCCTGGAGTAACAGAAACAAACAAACAAAACCGTGCCCCCCACAAAATAGGAAGCCACCTGCTCCATTTGTTTTCCCAGTACATACGATGTGCATTTGTTTGGCCATTTGCTGAAAACTGTGAGCGATTACCCCATTGTGAATAAAATCTACACTAAGTTGTGATGGTAAAATAACAGCATGTTGACACCCTTTGCAACCAGGTCCTTTCTTCACTCCTTGCTACAGTGTCTGGAGTGAGGGAGAATGGGGAAATAATATTCTAAATAATATTCCAGGCTCCGAGTGGGGCCAGGCAACTCTAAGGGTGGAGGAAAGTCAAAACCGAAGAGAAAAGTGGGATGCATTCTCACCAGTGAGAAAATAGACTGCCCATAAGCAGATCTGGTTTCAGATAAGTTGGCACAGAGCCAGGAAAAAAACTCAGTTCTCAAAGCCAGCCAACATCATGCAAGCACATAGGTCCAGAGCCCCAGTCAGTCTTGGTAACAGTTGCAGAAACCAAATAATTCACGTTATTCTGAAAGAGAACCAGTTAGAGGTTAACCTCTGCAGAGGTTAAGACATCAATCTAGAAACCAGGAAACCGTGAATTCTAGTCCCATCTTAGGCATGAAGCCAGCTGGGTGATCTTAGGCCAGTCTCTCTCAGCCCTAGGAAAAAGCCAAGGGCAAGCCACCTCTGAAAATCTTGCCAAGAAAACTGCAGGGATTAGTCCAGGCAGTTGCTAGGTGTCAACACTGACTTGAAGGTATGAAAAAAATCTGGTTGAAAAGCAGAAAAGTCATTTTTTGCCCCTTGCCATCTTGAATGGTCTGGTGTATATGCTGGTAAGAATGTAACTTAGTATTTCAGCAAAACTGGTAGACAAAAGTACTGTATTTGAGCTGACCCTCAAATTTTTAATGAAAATATTATGAAAAGTGTGCCACCTGCAGATAAGCTGAACCTCAAAATTTTCATTTGCTTTTTCAATATATTCTGAAGGACTTCATTTGTTTTCATATTTTGTATCAATATATGTTGTTTTCCAGAACAGATTCTGTTTCAAATTTTCACAGTTGGCTTATACATGGGTGGCTCATTTTTCCTGGTATTTTGGTTCAGCTTATCCACAAGTATATTCAGGTACTTTAAAAAAGTATTACCATATAATACTATAATACTTGCAGATAAGCTGAGCCCAATTTTGGGGTGTATTTTGGGACTTAAAATTCTTGGCTTATCTGTGAATACCTACAATACCAGTTTTTTATCTTCAATGAATTCCCACTTCAGAGCTTTGCACGACTAAATACCATAAACCCAGGATATTCTTTATTTTGGAAGTTCAATCTACATATTTTTTTTCTTACTTGTGGCCAATGCAACGTATCTTATGGCATGCCATAAGTTTAAGTTCTAGGCCCACAGTTCTTCAATATTTTTATTAATGACTTGGATAAGGATGTGGAGTAAATGCTGATCAAATTTGTAAAATTCACAAAATTCAGTGAGATAGCTAATACCAGAGGAAACAGAAATAAAATAAAAGTGATTTTCATAAGTTAGAGAAATGGGCTGAAAGTAACAGAATGAAATTTAACAGAGACAAGTGCAAAGTTGTTCACTTAGGAAACAAAATCAAATGCAAAGGAATAGGATGGAGGATACCTGACATGGCCATGGTACTATGCTTCTGAAAATGTACCTGGACTTCTAGTTGGATGCAAACCAAATATGAATCAGCAGCATGATGTGGCTTCCAAAAAGACAAATAAAATTTTAGGCCGTATCAATAGTAATACATAATTCAAACTATGGGAAGTTATTGTTTTATTTTATTCTGCTTTGGTCAGATCACAACTGACCAAAGTTGAATACTGTTCTAAGCACCAGATTTTAAGAAGTATTCTAAGGAACTGGAACAGTTTCAGAAAAGGATATCAAGAATTATTAAGGGATTATAAACCCAGTTCTGTAATGTGAGATTCAAGAAAGTAGTTGTTAACCTTGAGAAGAAAAGAATGAGGTACATAGATCAAGACTTGTTCTCTATCATCGCAGAGTGCAGGACATGAAACAATGAATTTAAATTTTAGGAAGGCAAATTACAAATGAATCCTAACAGTAAGAAGAGTGGAACCAATTACCAAAATGGTGGGCTCTTTTCACTGGATGTGTTCAAGCAGATGCTAGACAGCCATCCGCCAGGGATGTTTTAAAATTCCTGCACTGAACAAAGTGTTGGATTCAAAGGCAGTCCTTTCCAACTCTATACTTCTATATTTTTCTATATTATATATTTTCCCTTATGTTGTATACTCTCTGTAGCTCTCCATTTATTAAGGGGATGAATGAAGCTGGGAAACAGCATTGCTCAAAATAGAATCGTTTTGTACTGATGGGAAATTTGAGGAATTGCAGCAAAGTATAGGCAGGAGATGAAGGTGCTACTTTCTCTTTCATTCCTTCTGTCCATTTCCACTTGCTGATCAGAGACTTTGGATGTTGAATCCATGCACCTGTGAGCTAGTACAACTCTATCTACCTGAGAATACATGGCCTATCTTTATATTGTGGAGGACCTGGCCACTTTGCACATGAGTACCCATCTAAGACCCCCTCCCCCCCTCCAAAGCATCAGCTAAGTGCACTAAGAACTTCAGTACACTTCACAGTCCATCCTCCTTAACCAAATCCCACCTGCCCCATTATTGTGCAGGCTGATGCTTCAGATTTTGCCTTAGGAGTTGAGCTTTTCTATTAACTCTAGAGTTCTGGCTCAGTGCCTGCCACCAGTTCTGATCTGAAGTGAAGGGAAACTGGTTTGAGGAAGGGGAGATATTTCCACAACTACTGAGAGAGAGAGAGAGAGAGAGAGATTGAGAAAGACTGCCCAGCCCAAAATTGTGGGGAGGGAGCTTCTGATGAATTGGTATAAGAGAGGCACAATGCCCACCACTCCCACACAACAGGAAAGAGGAAGGGAGAGGGAGATTCACTAGGCACCCCCATGTCCGGTGGGAGCAGAAGGAGAGATGAGAATGGGACGTGGGATAAAAACTGAAGCTGCTGAATCAGGAACCAGCACTCCTCAGATAGAACCGAACTATTGTATAAACATGGAATGGGTGCCTTACAATCTCAAGCCTGGAAAAAGAAGGGTCAAGAGTCCTTTGAGCAGAAAGACATGCAGATATATCTGTATGTATCCATTTCTGTGTTCTGCAGCAGGCAGATCTGTGCATGTAAAGCTTCTGTATTGTCTGCAATAAACCACATATCTATCAGTATAGAATCTGTTAAGCTTCAGCTGTTGTCTAGTTTTTGAATGCAGGGTTTTGTTTCAAGAGAGATTTATAGCCAAGCCACATTTGAAGTCTGATCATTTGGGACCTTAGAGCCAACCATGTTTCCTGAACTCTTTCCTTTCCTATTGCTCTGAAAATCCTTGTTCTAGAGCAAAATTGGGTTCATCCTAGTGACCACAGTCAGGTTATACAGGTGGCAGTCCTGAACTAGGGACAAAATGCAAGAATACCTGTTCTAAAGTATTCTGTTTATTCTTTAGCCACTGCTCTGTAATAAAAAGATATATCCAAACACTTTTTCACCCTAAAAAACTCTAACTAGTCATTTCTCTCCCCTTCACATATACTTTTTCTCTCCACAAATTAGAGCAAAACAGAATTTATTATTGAATAATATAGGCAATTCCTTTTCTTACTGTACAAATGAGTTGCTACATTCATAACCTCAGTAGCTAGTGTTGCTCCCTCTTGTGACAGTAAATCAATGAAGCAGAGCAATACTGAAGTGAGTTCAGGTATCAAAGAGGTATAAAGAACAAGCATCTCAGAGTTTAAAAAAAAAACTTTCCTCAGCTGCTTCTAAGTGCCTCCTTCTCATTAAAGATGTTGTGAGCAGAGTATGAGTTTTCCAAGTCCATTATTCATTTAACTGTCTCCTTCCATTGCCATTTGTGGTTGAATTAAGTTTTTAATCAGTCAGGTCTACAGGATATAACTCAATTTTGGAAGCTACCATCTAGAAGTGTGTCTTTCTTTCATCACTGGTGAAAACATTCTTAAAAAGGGAATGGAGATATACGGCCTTCAAGTGAAGATCCTCAACACCCAGCACCAGTAACAAGGTCTTAAAACAATGAAGGCTAACAGTCTTCAGAATAGAGAATTTCAAAATATTGGATAGGTAAGAGAAAGAGGGAGGGACCACCGTAAAGGAGTCAAGTTGTGATAGCATGAATATTTAGCCACTCAGGATGTCTTTTAAAGTAGCTTTTCCCCCAAAGCTAGGAATGGCAATTATTCTGCTCATGACTTATTTAAATGAGATTATTCTATATATTACTACTGTTTATGGTTATTACTGAACTGCTACTATTTTTTAAAAAATCTCTATGTTCATAGCTATTGTTTATGACTACCCCAAGTAGCATCTAACTTTTTTTTTGTTCACACAGCATTTTATTACTTTGACACTAGCCAATTATTGTAATTTCCAAGCCTTGATGAAAGTTATATGGGAAAACTAGGATCAAGCACAAGGTATATTATGTGTGTTATTGCACTAATTCACATTTTATTTTCTTTCAGATGCTATTAAAGCCAAATAATATAAAGAAATTAGATACATTTTTAATGTGTTATGTTCCTTTGAAAAACAGGTATTCTCTGCTTGTTTCAGTATAGACGTGATTTTGAAAGCACTCTGCTGATATGAATCCCAAATCATCTTTGTATTGCTTGGATAAATGAATTAAATGTTTAACTCATTCAGTGATTCCCAAAAAGATCAGTAAGTCAATGTCAGGTGAACCAACTTTTGGCTGGTTTGGAAACAACTTGGGGGCTTGGAATATGTGGACCATTTTTGTAGCATATCTCTTCTTCTTAAAGTCAACTCAGTGGTCCTAGGATGGAAGAAGGCTACCTAGGATGATAAGAAAACAAGCTAAAGGAATACATTATTATTATGTCCACAGCACTGCCAACTGATAGATGATCATATGCATTTGTTACTATTAAATTGTCATCTTCAGACTGAAAATGGGTGATCAGACGTATTCCACAGATGCACTTTTTTTTTTAACATGGGTTTCAATACTTTTTGAAGGGTTTGCCAGAATACATTTTGAAATGTAGGCATGTTGGGACAAATATTAAATGATGTGAATTAAACCCTATATTAATTTAATTAAACAGATTGATTTTCCCCTCCCCAAACTTTAAAACAAGTTGGTTAAGTTTATTTTAATTAAATATAAAATACACATAAGCTTATACAGTTCCTTCCCCTCACAGACTTCCCCCTGTTATGAGCAAAGAGCCCATGTTCCAGCAAAATGCTTATAGATAATTAGTGTCCAGTAGTGGAAAATCAGATAGGCATGCCTAGAGTTTCTGAGATGGAGGTGTGAAGTGGGAAGCCTAGTCCCCAGCCACCTACAGAGGTCCTTATCCTCCCTGTCACTAGGAAGGTTGACTGAATGACCCAGAAAGCCAGAATTTTGGCTTCTGGATATACAGGTGAAACTCGAAAAATTAGAATATCGTGCAAATGTTCATTTAAGTCAGTATGGCAACTCAAAAGGTGAAACCAATATATGAGATAGACGCATTACATGCAAAGTGAGATATGTCAAGCCTTACTTTGGTATAATTGTGATGATTATGGCATACAGCTCCTTTTGAGTTGCCATACTGACATAAATGAACATTTGCATGATATTCTAATTTTTCGAGTTTCACCTGTATTGGCCTTCAAGATGGCCTCGGAGGAAATATTCAGAAGCCATTACAAAAACAGCAATAGCAAAAGTGTTCCTTAAGCTTTGGAAAAGGAGATCGTGTTAGGAAAAGACTCAGGCTGGCTCCTCTCTGACTCAATGAGGTATAAGAGGGAGGGAAGATAAAACACAAGACACTTGTAAGTATCTCAGTACTGTAAAATATAGTTCTAGTCTTCCTGTGGAGTTGGGATCCTTATCTGGTCTACCTGTAGGGCTGACATGTTCCATCAAGAAGATGAAATATAACATGGAGGAGCAGCAACTGCAGGATTTTTTTTTTTTAAGCAAAGAGTCAAGGAGAAAAATAATTGTGAAAAAATAAGATAAGAATGCAAAGTCATACCTAGTTATTCTGCATCAGATGTCTTGGGGAAAGAGAGGAGAAAACTGACTGGCAGGCAGTCCTGGGAAAGCATGGGGGCTTCCTCATTCTTCTCCGCCCTCCTATGGGCCTCTTGGAGGTATGGTGGAAAGCAGGCAGATTTTTGCACCAGGCTTCTGGGGAATATGGGGAAAGGATGTTCTGGTTCTTCTTCCTTGACCAACCCAGTTCACCCCCCTGGTCTGGAAATCTGGTTTCTTTTGTACTTGCCATTTGGGAAAGCAAAGGGAGAGATCAGCTGACCATTGACAAGCTTCTCTTCCCAACAAATTGCTTCAGGCCATGGAGGGAAGCTGTGGCCCACAGGCCACAACAGCTTGTGCTTCTAGAGATATGGAAGACTTGGGTGAATTGCAAAGATTTTATGCAACTTTACATTTGGGACAAGTATTACAATATCATTAATATTTTTTAAGTGACTTAATTCATGGAATGTTTCTATTACATAGAAATATCTCCTTGAGTCTTTGAAAAAGAGTTTTTTTCCCTTTGAGAGTATCAATTGAAATTAAAGATCAGCAAGTATCTGTGAAGACAGTAACAAAGCCCACTGATTCTTTCTAGTAATGTATGATCACCAGGTGTTCTTTGGCAAGTCCTGAATTGCTGAAATATTCATATCTTGTTCAATAGACCTGCCAGCTCGATTGCTTCGAACGGTAGCCTGCTGGTAACTGCAGTCCAAAGTCTTTGAATTTCATCTACACTTCATCACTTTCATATATTGTTATCTCTTCAAGCACTTAAATAACTATCAACTGGTAAATGATGAGTGCTTCCCACTACATCGTCCTATAGCTTGCAATTCAGTGGAAATAGCACTGCTCAGCATCATCTGGGAAGTGACTACCTGTATGTGGGGGACGTTAAGTTATTGAGTTTTCCCATCCTTTTGCACAGCTGCTGACTCAATCTTCAAGAATCTAGTTTTACAACAGCTTCTAAGGAATCTAGAAATGTTGTGACGATCAGGCTTGTAAGTTCACTTTTTGCCTACAAATGTGTAATTCAGTAGAAATACAGTATGTAGGAAATTACAATAAGATATGTGGAAGGATGAGAGCAGTTTGGTGTAGTGGTTAAAGGCACCAGGCTAGAAACCAGGGGACTGTGAGTTGTAGCTTTGCCTTAGGCACAAAGCCAGACAGGTGACTTTGGATCAGTCACTTTCTCTCAGCCCTAGGAAGGGGGCAAGGGCAAACCATTTCCAAAAATGTTGCCTAGAAAGCTGCATGGGCATATACAAGCAGTTGCTAGGAGTCAAGACAGATGTGAAGTTGCACACAACTTCAGAAGGGTATAAATAATGGGAAAATTGACAACAGGCTGATATCTACAATAGGGTCAAAACAGAAAAGATGTTTTATTTTCAGCTCACAACAGTCCCATTCAAAAATGTTCCATCCAAATTTTCTAAGTTGACTGAGTTCCAGTGGGATAAAATTTGAATTTGGAGAAGAAAACTCTAGATATTTCAAATGTTGCAGCTATAGGAGGAATGGGAAAGCATTCCGGAGCTAAATATTAGGCTATGTTACCACATTGCCTAATATTTAGCTCTGGAATGCTTTCCTATAGTGGTTTTGCCAGTCAACCAACTTACAGAAAGTTAGGCAAAAAGGATTTTTTAAACATAAGGTGGGGAGACAATCTACCAGATCTTGGCTGCAAAAATCCAGTGGATGACTTAAGTGGTCAGTGCTGCCGTACAGTTTCCTGAATGTTTGCAGCCTGTATCAGGTAGTCATAGGCAATGATGCACACATTACACACATTAACACATGTTGAAGTCTTTTTAGATCCTGAAGCTCCAACAGACCGAAAAGAGGAAGCTCTGTAGATCAAACCAACATGTTTGAGGGCCAGGAGACATCTCGAGGGCTGCTGGTGGAAAACAAAGGACAAGTCTGACTGAACATGGGCTAGCGCCACTATTAAGGCCTATCTTGTGGTGGTAAGGATGGCGAAACGCCATTATTTCTCTGCTCTTATTGCATCTGCAGAGTGTTGCCCAGCGGCCCTGTTCAGGGTCACCCGGTCCCTCCTGGGTAAGGAGGGTTCGGAGGAACTTGCTGAACACCTGATGGATAAAATTTCTTGGATCCATTCCCAGCTGGAGGCTAAGTATGATGGAGGTCTGGTGGAGATGCCTGGGAAGCAGACTTACCCAGTTATCTGGGTTTGATCCTGTTGGACCTGAGGAAGTGGGCAGGGTCCTTGGGGCTGTTAGCACGGCCAACTGTGTTTTAGATTCTTGTCCCTCCTGGTTGGTTAAAGCCATCAGGGAGGTGACATTGGGGTGGGTACTGGCAGTGGTCAATTCATCCTTGCAGGAGGCAGTGTTCCCGATGCCTTTTAAAGAGGCCCTGGTCTACCCACTCCTCAAGAAACCGTTGCTAGATCCCACCCTTTTGGACAACTTTCATCCAGTTTCCCACCTTCCCTTTTTAGGAAAGTTTGTGGAAAAGGTGGTCGTGCAACAGCCTCAGAGGATCCTGGAGGAAACAAATTATCTGAGCCCCTTTCAGTCAGGTTTCAGGTTCAGTTATGGGACAGAAACAGCATTGGTCACACTTTTAGATGATCTCTGGTGAGAGTGGAATGAGATAGTGCATCCATCCTTGCTCTTCTTGACCTCTCAGCAACTTTCGACACCATCAACCGTGGTATCCTTTTGGATTGGCTGCAGGAGTTGGGGCTGGGAGGCATAGTTCTGTGCTGGTTCAGCTCCTTCCTCCAAGGCCGATCCCAGTCAGTGTTGATAGGGAACAAGAGATCCAACCCAGGGCCCCTACTTTGTGGGGTGGCTCAGTGTTCAGTGCTGTCGCTGCTCCTATTTAACATCTACATGAAACCATTGGGTGAGATCGTCCAGCACCATGGGATGAAGTATCATCAGTATGCTGATGATACTCAACTATATATTGCCATCCCAGGAGATAAGTTGGATCCGTTCCCAGCTTTCATGGTACCTGGAGTCTGTAGGGGCCTGGATGGGGGACAACAGGCTTCAACTGAACCCTGGTAAGACGGAGTGGCTGTGGATACGGGGAGCTTCAAGATCTAGGAGCTTATTATCCTTAGTTCTGGATGGGGTTGCACTACCCCAGACAGACCTGGTGCGTAATCTGGGGATCCTCCTAGACTCATGACTCCTGTTTGAACAGCAGGTGGCAGTCATGGCTTAGGAGGCCCTCTGTGCCATCATTCATGCACCTCCCGTTTGGATTACTGCAATGTGCTCTACATGGGGCTACTCTTGAAGAGTATCCAGAAGCTATAGCTGGTGCAAAATGCAGCGGCGCGGACAGTCTTGAATGCCCCCCAGGGGTCACATATGATACCTCTGTTAAGCAAGTTGCATTGGTTGCCAGTTTGCTTCTGAGTCCAATTCAAGGTGTTGGTTATTACATTTAAAGCCCTTCATGGCACAGGACCAGGTTATCTGAGGAGCCGTCTCGCCCCCGTTATGTCAGCCTGTCCCACTCAGTCTGGCAGAAGTGGCATGTTGCAGACCCCACCAGTCAAGGAACTTTGGCTGGTGGGGTCTAGGAAGAGGGCCTTTTCTGCCATGGCCCCTGCCCTGTGGAACAGCTTACCACCTGAGGTGCGGTCCGCCCCCATTCTCATGGCTTTCTGGAAAAGTGTGAAAACTTGACTGTGCCAGATGGCCTGGGGCCCTTGCATTGTTGGAATTGGCTGGTGGGATAATCGATATTACTCCCCCCATCATCCTGACTTGTACATAGGGCTGGTGGGATAATTGATACTGCTCCCCCCCCCCTTCTTGACTTTTTATATAGAATTATTTTTAGCTAATTTAATATGGATATTTATATTTTTACTGTTTTTACTGTTTTGGATTTTAATTGTGAGCTGCCCAGAGTCACCTTCTGGGGGAGATGAGTAGCATATAAATAAAATAAAATAATAAAATAAAATAAAATAAAATCCTTGAAGAAAATGCACAATTCTAAAAATAAATAAAAATTCAGCTGGACCAGCATAGAGTCATTACAATATTAAATCTACTCTGAAAGTTGAACAGCTTTAAGGTGTAAGAACATGCACCAGTTACATACAGATCAAAATCTGAACAAACCAACCAAAACCACAGAATGTTTGTATTTTAAATGCAGTCAGAAAACAGCAATGGGTACCATTGCCAAAGCTCAACCAATTAACAAGTTAAAACAAAGAGCAAAACAAAAAAACAAGTTAAAACCAGTATAATGAAGCTGTTCTGAAAACACACTGTGCTGGCTTGATTAACTTAAGTGTCTGTGTCTGTGTGCATGTGTACACACTCTACTCTTGCTCTTCTGTTCTGATGTTAAGGTTCAGGCCAATTGATTAATTGATTGATTTGATTTAGATTTTATTTGATTCTGCAACTCCAAGCTTCTGTTGACATATTGTACTGGTAACCTTTGAATTTACAGCCTCAACAGCATTAGCACTACATGCATGAAACATTTGTATTCGCCTGTCTTGTGCCCCTGTTAACTTGCTTTCTTTTGCAGTTTATAGATACGCAAACCCAACTTCCACATAGAAACTACTCTTGAAAAACCAGCAATGGCTTTTCTACCAGGCAGGCAAATAATGTCATGAAGCTGAGAATGGTCTTCAAGTTCTGTCTATCTAGGCTGGGGACAGCCAGCCAGAGCATTGCCTCCATACAATGTGTGCTGGGTGCATTTTGTGGCTTCAGAGACAACTTCATCACTGACCATACATGAACAAGGATTGGCTGTGAGAGCAGGGAAAAATGGGATGGAAGATTGTGGGAGGGATCATGGCTGAATCCTACTGTTATCCAAGTGGCATAGGCTTGAGAGAGGTAGCAGGGGGCCACATCGGCTTCCACCCAGTGTGACATTACTCAGCAGGGACTGAAAAGACATGCAGGTGGGTCATATTATTCTCCATCTAGAAGGCATCTCTCAAGCAATATGAACTGGGGGGGGGGGGGGGTCATCCAATATGATTCAAGACAACACTCCCCTTCATCTTTGTGTTACAGCTGGCAAGCAAGAATACTTGCTTGTTAACCAAAGGCTTCAAGCCAGCATATGATTGCAGTGTGACATCTGGCTGGCAGGACACAGACAAAGAACACTCAAAACAACCATTATAACCTTGAAAAAAGTGGTCCAATCAAAAAACAATTCAAGCTCCCTTGGTTTTGAACATTCCTA
The DNA here is from genome assembly GCA_030867105.1 of Liasis olivaceus. Taxonomy (NCBI): domain Eukaryota; kingdom Metazoa; phylum Chordata; class Lepidosauria; order Squamata; family Pythonidae; genus Liasis; species Liasis olivaceus. The sequence continues at coordinate 66,661,599 of CM061349.1, forward strand.
CTCTCTAAACCAGTAGACTAGGCTCAAAGGGGTATAAAACAAACAGTTTAAAATGATAATAATGAAAAAACAGACTGGTATTCACATAAATTGCTCTCCTCAGAAGAGAACTTCATGGATTTTCTGATCTTTTTCTAATTGGTCATATATGAAGCAAAAAGAAATTGTGAAAAAATGAACAAAAATCCATATGAAAACAAAATAGCCTGGTTCAGAAGATTGTATCTCAGTTTAAAAAGGCTATATGTGTGTTTTAAAATCTGGCCCTTTGTAGTATCAGATGTAATATGTTCTTTTGTTAATACTGGGCACATTCAGAATGAGCTATATACCTGTACATGTAACTCCTTCCTCCTTTGTAGCACAAATGATCAGATAACGAAATCACTAATTAACCAGAGCTTCCTTGTTCATCCAAATGAGGAAACTATGGTTACCAGCTAACAGAAGACATTCCATGAGCCAGAAGAATTAATTGGATACCTCCCAAAGGAATTTTGAAGATAATGACTGCACTGAATATTGAAGAAAAAGCTGGGAACAGATATAGCCTCCCCCAGGCCTTTAAAGTGAGAAGACAATAGGGTAGCATATGTAGCCCCACCCCTTCTCTTCCTGACCCATATCTTCAACTGAGAGGTCTTCCATGAACATAACCATACAGCTTCATCTGGAACTATAATAAATAGTGTCCCAGACTTCACAGAGTACACATCTTCTTCAGAATTTCAGCTGGACATGTGGAGGTCAGAAAGAAAATAAGGTAGGGCCAGTGTGCCCATTTTCTACTAGTTTGAAACCCTTCCTGGGGCTGCATGCCTTCAGAGAACCCTGGTTTGTTTTTCTGACTTCTTGTCCCATCTTCCAGTCTTCCTCTCTGGAAACCTCTAGAATGCTGCCAGTACACTTTTGATCAAGGCCAAATATAAGAAGCATAAGACTTTTTTGGCTGCAAAAATCCAGGTGACTGCTACATGACATCAAAAAGCCATGAAAACCTCTAACTCTTTGTTGCCATCTAGTGTACATTCAGATGTTTGCAGCCCAGATCTGATAGCCCTACCTTCTTGTCACACAAGACCTTCAGACCATTTCTGGGCATCAATTCAAAGTGCTGCTTAGAATGTGTAAATATCCATTCAAGTTTGGACCAGACTGTTTTTTGAAAGTCTGCCTTCCCCAAATGACAGATCAAAAATTCACAAGAGAATCTTGTTTTTCTCTCCCAATGCTATTAGAAGCCCATTTGACAGGATGTGAGAAAGGACCTCCTTATCTGCTGTTCTTGTTTTGGACTTGCTTGCCAAGGAAGAGCAGGTGAAAACTGCTAAAATAGGTTTTAATCACTATTATTTACTATTATTATTCAAGTGTGGGCTTTAATAGCTTTTTTAAACCATGGGTCGCTGATTGATCTGTTTTTATTTGTTTATAATCCTGTATTCTAATCTGTATTTTATTAACTTCTTGAGCACCATTGTAGAGGAAATATGGGTTACAAACTGAATAAATAGATTAAGATATTTTCATAGCAGGAACAATGGTATCTCATTTTTCTAATCAACTGAAGAGTATATATAACATTTGACAAATTGGAGCAATGTGTTATAATTAAGAACTAATTTTTTATAAATGAGGAAAACCAGTTGTAGAACTGCTAGTTATGGAAGAAGACAAGTACTGAAAACTGTATTAAAAATAATTTGAAATATAATAATGTCATTTGTTATTTGATCCATCAGTGCCCTTCCAAGACATTTAAAAACAAAGTGGTGGGAAAAACAGATAATTACGCACCCATGGCTGAAAAGATAGAAAATTAAAGTCTTCAGAAGACACAATAATATAAGACTGCAGTAGAATCATTCATTCGTCATATTGCTAGGCTATCCAGACAGGTTAAATTACTCAGATTATGAGAAGAAAAGAATAGTTACCATAACTCAGGTTATTTTGGAAACACAGGTATGCGTAGACACACATTTTTGCCAACCTGATGCTCATCAGAAATGTTGAATGCTCATGCTGGCTGCAAATTAGGAGAACTGAAGCCTAAAATATCCAGACAGAATCAGGGTTGGGAACGATTTATAGTTCTTTTGTTTATAATAGATTTGATTAATTGTGCTATAACTAGTAGGGATGTGAGGATGGAAGGGATTTTTAAAGTAACCTGATGGCAACTCCACCTTTTTTCATAATTTTGCCAACTTCAGATAATTTCTCAGAATCCCACATTCTAGAATAGCAACATGTTGTCTACTCTGATAGGCAATTCATCCCCGATTTGTGATTGGAGTTCTTTTCAGTCCTACCTTCAAAAACCAGGAATCGAACCTGCAATTTCCAGCATGCAAAGCAAAGGCTATATAAGCACACCTGCCATCCTGCAAGGATGGGCAACTGAAATGTTGAAATGTTCTGTGCAGTGTCCCAACCCATTTTGTATTTGATTTATGTATTTATCAATTGTCTAAAGCTGACTGACTCCATAACAACTGGGGGTGGTGTACAGTATTAGGAAGAGTTCAAAACAATATAACAAAAAAGAACAATAAATGTCAGAAAGACAATAAAATGTACAACCCAGACACAAAACATTCCTACTAGAAGTCTGCCACAGACCCTAGCCAAGGCCTGGGGGAAAAACTAGGTTTTAGAGCCTATGTAAACAAGGCCCAGGTAGGTGCCATACAGATGTCTGGGGGAATGCTGTTCCAGACAGCAGACACTGTGTCAGAGAAGATTCATCATTTAATTGATGGGACTTGAAGGATGCCAACTACATCCTATCATGAAGGATGGACAGAAACTACAGTAAATAGATGGTGCTTCAAATACCCAGGCCCTATGCCATGAACGTCTTTATAGGTAATAGCCAACACCTTGAATTTAATCCAGAAGCCAGCTGGTAATCAGTGCAGTTCACAGACAAGCAGTGTTACATGATCATATGTTGGTGTGCCCATAATGGTCCACACCACTGTGTTCAGGACTAATTGCAGCTTCCAAATGAACTTCAAGGGCATTGAAGTAATCCACACACAAGGAGACCAAGGCCTTGAGAGATTATTTGAAGTGCCTGCCAGTCCAGCAACAGAGACAACTGGTACACAAGATGAATCTGTGCAAAGACTTTCCTGGCTGCAGCTGCCACCTGCTCCTCAAGCAGGAGCTGTGATCCAGGAACCCCCCCAAATTGCACACCAGTTCTGTTGGGGGTACAATCCCATTAAGAACTAAAGATGGAAAATCTCTGAGACTGGGTGGTCTAAATGCACACAGATATTCAGTTTTGCTAGGGCTGAGCCTGAGTTTGTCCCTCCCATTCTCATGGCCTCCAGACACTGGGATAACAGCATCACTTGATTGGTCCAGGGCTGAGATACACAAAGGGTATGACACTTGACTCTGAACTGATGGATGACCTTGCCCAGCAGCCTCATGTAGTTGCTAAACAGAAAAGGTGACAGCATCAAAGCTTAGCACTGTGAAAATAGCCTGACCAAAAATAATCCAAATAATGAGTGACAGCAACTGGGATTGAAGCAAGACTTGTCATTTATGAATCTACCCAAACTCTTAAGAAACTTCTTTCTTTGCCTGCAAATTTCTGTAAGCAGAAGATTTTGTTCTGCAAATTAGTTAAGCAGTTAATATGTTGTTTTAGATGCCATCATCCCTCAGAAAGTATTTACCTGTGAGTTCTATACACTCTGACTGCAGTATGACCATCTATTGAATTCCTTAAGGAGCTTCTAACCTGGGTTATATTTTTCCTAATGAAAATGAAAGTACTTTCACAAAGATAATTACTGGGTGAGAAGAGTAACACATATTTCAGAAAACAAGAAAGTGCTGGAAACTGTTTGCCCAATAGCTGCATCTTACAGAATAGACAGCTGGTGGCCAAACGATCCTTACTTCTCCAAGGCTCATGGCAGGTAGATGTATGAAATGTTGGTTTTCCTGTGCCAAACTTTCAAGTAATGCTTCACTTTGATAAAAATTCATGAGACTATGTAAGCCTGTCTTATTCATGGGCTGGGGAGGAGATGAAGGCTCTGTCTTTGAGCCATGGTAAGATGCAAGTAGGAAAAGGCCAACAGCCCTTGTTTCAGCTCAGAAGTTAGCAACTTCTGATGATTCAGCGTTTACAATTATACCAAAAGCTGGATTTCTTAATTGTGATGAGGCAGAAATAATGTTACCTTAGGGCAGATGAAAAAAATTGCTTTCTTTATCTAGAGAGCTTCACTCATTGTATGGGCTGTTCGTTCTTTGGCTAAAAATACTGAAAAGTCTTCCTTACAAAACCAAAGGAACAGAAGAGTCACCAAGATCTGAGATTAGCTCTTTAAAAAACAATAACTGAGAATTTGAGCATTATGGCTCATGGGATGGGCAGTTGAAGCCCATGCAAATACACAATCTTTTTATAGCTTGTAAATCACAATTCCAGGAGGAGAGACCAGATACTCTACTCTGATAGGGAAAAAATGGCAATCAGCAACTCTTTGGGCCTTTCTCCAGAGTTTTTCTTTCTTCCTTGAGTCAGCAGAAAACTATACTGGCATGAAATTGGCCATCTCCAATGTCAGTTCCTATCCCACCTATATTGCCTCTGTTCCAAGTTACTGCCAATCACCTGATTTTCCTCCAAAATTATGGGTGACAAAGTCTAACAGATTATATGCACCTTGAGTTTGCCATTGGACCATGTCAGAATAAAAATAATAATAATAATACATTTTTAATGCTGGCCCAGCCAGGGACAACTTTGGCTTCTCTCACTCATGGGCTGGAGATGAGATGACAGCAACAACATGGGGACAGGGCAGAAAACAATGGTGTTGTCAGGGCATGTTTTTGCTGTGCAGAAAAGCTCATTACTTGGCTCTTTACTAGATATTATTTAATAGGATCTTAATAGGAACTAAATATATATAACCATCTGGCCCAGTTCATTACAATATCACATTTCTAGAGATTTGCTTAAATGTTAAATAATGCTTCCATCTTCTAAGACGTCCTTACATTAACCATATCCAGATGCTAAAATAAATAAAACAGCCTGAGCTAAGGATGAGAAGCCTTTTTTCAGATGGGTTACAAATAATGCTTTTCTGTCTTTCAAAATCAAGATGCCCAAAGATTAGGTCACGGAGATGCCATGATACAAAGTATTGATTACAATCCATACTTGTCTGCACTACAGTACCTGTAATGTCTAGTGTCTCGGATAGGCCGGTCACTGCTCAGTTTGTCACTCTCCAACTGATTGAAAGCATGTTGCCGATAAGGGTCTTCTCCAGCCTTCAGCACCTTTGAGGATACATAGGCCTTTTCATCAAATCCCCTTAAGCCATTTTTCTCAGCTTGTGGTGGCTTGGATGCCTGGAGAGAGACGGAATTAAGAGTTAGTCCTATAGAGAAGAATGCCTTTTAGGAAACAAGTAATGTGACAACCTGACACTTTCTGTTGAGAGCCAGAAACTGATTTTCAAAGCAATAGGTGCAAAGTTTATTTGAAAAAAATGAGGCACAGATATTTATTTTGCCAGCACAATTATTGCCTAACTGACTATGCTTGTGCAAAAGAAACAGACTATGTTTCCTTATATTCCAGTCTCAACTTGAGTATTCTTATATTCTTTTATTTCAGTGCCCCCCCTTTTTTTTCTTATGCCTTCAAGTCAGTCTTGACTCCTGGTGACTGCCTGGATAGGTCCTTGCAGTTTTCTTGGCAAGATTTTTTGGAAGTGGTTTGTCATTGCCTTCTTCCTAGGGCAGAGAGAGAGTGTCTGGAAGTTATATTTATGGAGGGAATGATAAAAGAACTAGTTATTTTAAATTCCAAATAGATTGCTAAATTAAGAGGCCTAATTGACACTCCATTAACATTATAGCTTTCATATTGCAGTTCTTCAAACTTGGTAGTATACTTTTCATATCATGAACATCTATCATAGTTACGTAGATTTTAATCTGATTTGGTAAGGAAAATTAAAAATGTAACCTATGTGCATATAGTTCTGTAGAGCACAAGGCTTCTGCATCCAACTGAGTACTAGCTTTGGTCAAGAAATGGATCTAAATAAACAATTAAAAAATGAAGATAAGCTATCCCACCCTGATAAATATTTAGATATCCTCAAACTACAACTCTGTATTCTCAGCTAAATGCCAAGTTAAAGAAAATTAAGCCAGAATGATCTTCATTATGATCAAGTGAATGCTTTCTGGAGGATATTTTTGGTTGGAAATTCAAACCAGTCATCACTTCAAAATAGAGGCATAGTGATAATAATACTATTTCTGTGGCATTTTAAAGTACTATTTAACAAACTTGATGTTCCAACTGCACATAATTCTTCAAGCACAATGTTCGTTTTTTTAAAGAAGTGCAGTCGGGTATGCAGGCGGGGGGGACAAGTGATCTAAGTTTCAACAATTAACTGAGCCCTTTCCATAGAATCATAGAGTTGGGTGAGGCCACTGAATCCATTATGTTCAACCCCTGCTTAAAATTGCTCCCACTTTAAATTATTATTCCCCCAAGGATAGGAAAATAATTAACCACTCATCCTTCCCACTAGCTTCATAGCTGTCACTCAGTTAAAAAGTAAAATAAAATACTCCAGGTGACATCATAGACATATATCCCTGGACTCTTTTTAAGATAAGTCATGGTCAGCTAGGTGCTGCCATATAGCTGGCCTTTCCTTCCTGGATTCCTAGCCAACATCAACTTCAGCCAAGAATGGATTCTAAAAATATAGCCCATTACATCTGAGAAGCATTAAGTTGGGAAAGGTCAATGTAGAATCATCTTACATGGCCAGCTACTTTGACCTGAAAGGATAATTGTCAAAAGCCTACTAAATCTGTTCAAAGAAAAGGAAAGGCTTGCTTCACAATTTACAGTCACACAGAAATGTGATGCAGTATGTATTCCTCCTCCACCATTGCTTTGCATGAACAAGTTCCCCTTCTATCAGTACAATAGCCACTTTCATCTCCTTTAGGCTGAAATGAACCTCACTGTTAGGATAAAGAGCTAAAATTGTTAGATGCTACATAGAAATTCCCCTTCATGGATCACTGCCTTGTCGTGGCAAAGGGGCTTGTGTAACTCAGTGAAGCCATGAGCTATACCGTGCAGGGCCACCCAAGACGGACAGGTCATGACAGAGAGTTCTGACAAAATGTGGTCCACTGGAGAAGGAAATGGCAACCCACTCCAGTATCCTTGCCAAGAAAACCCCATGGACATTGTTAAAAGGCTAAAAGATATGACGCCGGAAGATGAGCCCCTCAGGTCGGAAGGTGTCCAATATGCTACTGGGGAAGAGCGGAGGGCAATTCCAAGTAGCTCCAGAAAGAGTGAAGCAGCTGGGCCAAAGCCGAAAGGACGTTCAGCTGTGGATGTATCTGGAAGCGAAAAGAAGGTCTGATACTGTAAAGAACAATATTGTATAGGTACGTGGAATGTAAGATCCATGAACCAAGGCAAGCTGGATGTGGTCAAACATGAGATGACAAGATTGAACGTCGACATCTTGGGAATCAGCGAATTGAAATGGACGGGAATGGGTGAATTTAATTCAGATGACCATTATATCTACTACTGTGAGCAAGAAACCCTTAGAAGAAATGGAGTTGCACTCATAGTCAATAAGAGAGTGGGAAAGGCAGTAATGGGGTACAACCTCAAAAACGACAGAATGATTTCAGTGCGTATCCAAGGAAAACCATTCAACATCACAGTAATCCAAGTCTATGCCCCAACCACTGATGCCGAAGAAGCTGAAGTTGACCGGTTCTATGAAGACCTACAACACCTTCTAGAACTAGCACCTAAAAAAGATGTCCTTTTCATCATAGGGGATTGGAATGCTAAAGTAGGAAGTCAAGGAGTAATCGGAATAACAGGCAAGTTTGGCCTTGGAGTACAAAATGAAGCAGGGCAAAGGCTAACAGAGTTCTGTCAAGAGAACAAGCTAGTCATAGCAAACACTCTTTTCCAACAACACAAGAGATGACTCTACACATGGACATCACCAGATGGTCAATACCGAAACCAGATTGATTACATACTTTGCAGCCAAAGATGGAGAAGCTCTATACAGACGGCAAAAACAAGACCAGGAGCTGACTGTGGCTCAGATCATGAGCTTCTTATTGCAAAATTTAGGCTTAAATTGAAGAATGTAGGGAAAACCACTAGACCACTCAGGTATGACTTAGATCATATTCCATGTGAGTACACAGTGAAGGTGATGAATAGATTTAGAGGATTAGATTTGGTAGACAGAGTGCCTGAAGAACTATGGACGGAGATCTGTAACATTGTACAAGAGGCAGCAACTAAAACCATCCCAAAGAAAAAGAAATGCAAGAAAGCAAAATGGCTGTCTGATGAGGCTTTACAAATAGCTGTGGAAAGAAGGAATGCGAAAAGCAAGGGTGAAAGGGAAAGATATAAGCAACTGAATGCAGATTTCCAGAGAATAGCAAGGAGAGATAAGAAGGCCTTCTTAAATGAACAATGCAAAGAAATTGAAGAAAACAATAGAATGGGGAAGACTAGAGATCTCTTCAAGAAAATTGGAGATATCAAAGGAACGTTTAGTGCAAAGATGGGCATGATAAAGGACAAAAAAGGCAGGGACCTAACAGAAGCAGAAGAGATTAAGAAGAGGTGGCAAGAATACACAGAAGAACTATACAAGAAAGATCTTAATGTCCCTGATGTCCATGCTGGTGTGGTCACTGACCCTGAGCCAGACATCCTAGAGAGTGAAGTCAAGTGGGCCTTAGGAAGCATTGCTAACAACAAAGCTAGTGGAGATGACAGTATTCCAGCTGAGTTATTTAAAATACTAAAAGACGATGCTGTTAAAGTGCTGCACTCAATATGCAAGCAAGTTTGGAAAACGCAACAGTGGCCACGGGATTGGAAAAGGTCAGTTTACGTTCCAATTCCAAAGAAGGGCAATGCCAAAGAATGCTCAAATCATCGCACAATTGCACTCATTTCACATGCTAGCAAGGTTATGCTCAAAATCCTACAAGCTAGGCTTCGGCAGTACGTGAACCGAGAACTACCGGATGTACAAGCTGGGTTTTGAAGAGGCAGAGGAACTAGAGATCAAATTGCCAACATTCGCTGGATCATGGAGAAAGCACGAGAGTTCCAGAAAAGCATCTACTTCTGCTTCATTGACTATGCAAAAGCCTTTGATTGTGTGGATCACAACAAACTGTGGCAAATTCTTAAAGAGATGGGGATACCAGACCACCTTACCTGTCTCCTGAGAAATCTGTATGCGGGCCAAGAAGCAACAGTTAGAACTGGTCATGGAACAACCGATTGATTCAAAATAGGGAAAGGAGTACGACAAGGCTGTATACTGTCACCCTGCTTATTTAACCTATATGCAGAGTACATCATGAGAAATGCCAGGCTGGAAGAATCACAAGCCAGAATTAAGATTGCAGGGAGAAACATCAATAACCTCAGATATGCAGACGATACCACCCTAATGGCAGAAAGTGAAGAAGAACTAAAGAGCCTCTTGATGAGGGTGAAAGAGGAGAGTGCGAAAGCTGGCTTGAAACTCAACATTAAAAAAACTAAGATCATGGCATCTGGACCCATCAATCCCTGGCAAATAGAAGGGGTAGAAATGGAAGCAGTAACAGACTTCATTTATTTGGGCTCCAAGATCACCGCAGACGGAGACTGCAGCCATGAAATTAAAAGACGCTTGCTCCTTGGGAGGAAAGCTATGGCAAACCTAGATAGCATATTAAAAAGCAGAGACGTCACCTTGCCGACAAAGATCCGCATAGTCAAAGCTATGGTTTTTCCAGTAGTAATGTATGGCTGTGAGAGCTGGACCATAAAGAAGGCTGAACGCCGAAGAATTGATGCCTTTGAACTGTGGTGCTGGAGAAGACTCTTAAGAGTCCCCTGGACTGCTAGGAGGTCAAACCAGTCAATCTTAAAGGAAATCAACTCTGATTGCTCATTGGAAGGATTGATAATGAAGCTCAAGCTCAGATACTTTGGTCACCTAATGCGAAGAGAGGACTCTTTGGAAAAGACCCTGATGCTGGGAAAGATGGAAGGCAAAAGGAGAAGAGGACGGCAGAGGATGAGATGGCTAGATAGCATCACTGAAGCAATAAGCATGAAATTGAGCAAACTCAGGGAGGCAGTGAAAGATAGGAAGGCCTGGTGCAATATGGTTCATGGGGTCACGAAGAGTCGGACACGACTTAACGACTGAACAACAACAACATAGAAATTGTGATTCAATCTATAATTTTGAAAGGTTCTCTGGGATGCATAGCTTCACTGAGAGACACTAGAGCATACTAAATGAAGAAAAATATTTGTTAAAATGGTTGAAGGCAGTCATTGTTGTGCTTGTTGTCAATAACTGCCCAGACCTTATACATAGGCAGAAAGTAAATTTAGAAAATGCTCCCTGATGAATAGCCATGGAAAATGCATCCTATTTTGATTCAGCAAACAGTATAGAAAATCCATATCTTTTCTTCCAGCTTTATTGCAGCCTCCCTTTTTGTTTTAAAACACTTAAAACAGACTGATTTCTGAATGACTCTTGCCCAACTGACTGTTCAATGAAGGTCATGCCAACTATACATGAGAATGTGAAAGGAAAACTGGTGTGAATAGTGTACACAGCTTTTCTTCCCTTTAATACAGTGAAAATGCAGATAGTCCTCAGTTAACAATGGTAATTAGGACCAGGAACTCCATTGCTAAGTGACATGGTCATAAAGCGCAACATCATGTGACTGCACCAACTTATGATGGCAGTTCTGGCAGTTCTAGTTGCAGTCAGTAGGTGAATCTCCTGTGGTCATTAGGCACAATGTCATATGATCACCATTTGTGACCTCCTGGCGGCTTCCCCGTTGTCTTTGCTTGTCGGAAGCTGGCAGCGAAGGTCGCAAATGATGATCACATGACCGTGGGACACTGCAACTGTGTATTGTGAGCCAATTGCCAAGCACCTGAATTGCAATCACATGACCATGGGAACACTGCAATGCCGCAAGTTCAAGGACCAGCTATAAATCTCGTTCAGTGCTGTCATAACTTTGAATGGTCACTGCATGAATGGTTGTTAACTGAAGACTACCTGTAAAGGAAACTACAGTTTTGTGAGGAAGACTCTATAAACCAGTTTCTCAAAACCATTACAGCAGCAAACTGATTAAAAATAAGTTTCTAGTTATCTGAAAACATTAGAGTTTCAAGTAGAAAAACAGCTGATAAATGAAAGATATCTAAAATGATACATATTTAACATGTATATAGAATTATATTCGGGAAATACCCTGGAACTGAACTATTTACCTTTGACATTTCAGCTTTTTCTTTTTTTCAAATGTCTGAAACAGTTTTAAAAGAAAGCATTGGACATGTGTGGCAAACATATAGATTCCTGTATGTTGTTTTATCTGCAAACATTTGCTCGTTTTCCTTCCAGATCTCTGGAAATGCCAGAGGCAAAATACTTAAATATTTAGTTTTTGTGGAAAACGTTTTCCCTTCACAGCTGATAAATGCTGCCAATGTAGCCCTCACCCCCACCCCCACCCCCACCCCCCAAAACTCATTATACAATTCCTGCTCATAGTTTTGCACTCTAGAGTATGAGTCTCAAAGAAAAAATATGTGAAGGAGGTTGGGAAAAGCATCTGACAATGGCAGTTTGTTTGACTGCCACATGAATGGCAATATATTCAGATTTGCCATGGAATATATTTGTTTCTGCATACCATATAAAGCCTACATTTGTTATTATTGTATCAACGTGATGGTTGAATGATTCTAAAAGATACGATGAGTGACTAGTGAAGAAAAGGCCCAAGTGCCTTCTAGAGTCATCCAACTACTGTTACACCAAAATAATAATGAAGACAGGTTTTATATTGCCTTAGTGATGGCTGGGTGAGTGTCAAGCTTGGGCAGCTGCTTCAAAGTGAAAATATTTCTCCTAAGGAAGATTCTCACAGAGCCTTCTTTAATGAGATTTATTGAGATGAAAGGGATAGGATTATGAGAATTTCAGCAACTGAATGATTTCCAGTTTAAAATGAATTTATCTTCCAATAACAACCAGCCTTACAACCGACAATGAAAATATCAAGGTGGAGGATAGCTTCTGCCTTTCAGGATCAACTATCAACAGTAAAGGAACAAGCAGTCAAGAAATACACCACAGACTAGCACTTGGCATAGCAGCCATGAAGGCCTTGGAAAAGATATTCAAATGCTGTGATCTGTCTATACCTACAAAGATCAGAACTGTGCAAGCCATGGTGTTCCCTGTGACACCCTATGGAAGTGAAAGTTGGACTTTGAAGAAGCAGGACAGGAAAAGTATTGACACCTTTGAATTTTGGTGTTGGAGAAGACTCCTGAGAATACCATGGACAGCCAAGAAAACAAACCAATGGATCATTAAACAAATCAACCCAGAGTTATCACTTGAGGCACAAATGACCAAGCTCAAATCATCCTACTTTAGACACATTATGTGAAGACCCAGCTCTCTGGAAAAGGCTCTAATTCTAGGAAAGGTAGAAGGAGAGAGTGAAGCAGAGGACGACCAGCAGCAAGGTGGATGGACTCAGTTTCAGTAGCTATGAGTGCACCATTGGGAGTCCTGAAAGAAGTTAGAATAGATCATCTTGGAGAAAATCTATCTATATGGTTACTAGGAGTCAAAAACGACTTGATGGCACATAATCAATCAATCAATGTTTGCATAGAGATTTTTGTACTTTCTTCCTAACGAATTTCCTTTAAACTGGTCGCAGTTCTTTTGACTGATAACAGAGGAGCCTGAAGATGGCTATTTGCAAGCTATCTCCTGAATTCTTTTCAGTTAGCATTACAATGATTCAGAAGATGCTTTAAGTCACTAGATTTCCGTTCTTTCTTCATGGAGCTATGCATATGCCTATGTGATTGTGCAGTATTATCCTATTTTATTCTTACAGAAAAGCTATCAAGTAGATTAGAAGGACTTAATAAAAATTTGAAGCAAAAAATTCCTAATTCATTTATTGTATTTGACTGCTCATTGACTCTCCAATGCCTAGAAATGTTCCATTCCAGGATGTTGGGAGACTTTTTACCATTTTTATCTGACAGAGTGTATTACAACTACTTTTGCTTTTATCTGATCTCCAAGAAAAAAAAATTATCACAGCTTTCTCCTTGATTTTGACTCATCATTGCTATGAACTGTGGTGCTAGAGCAGACATGACTATCAATTCGTTGACTTAGCTGTTAACTTGTGTTTCTCCTATATCATTCATTATCTTTTAGTTCAGGTCTTACTTCCAGCGTGGCTGGAGGTGATAAGAGCTGTAGTCCCAACACATCTAGAGGGGAACAAGTTGGGGAGGCTGGATTAATCCAGCTCCTAAAAGAGTATCGTCTCATGAAAAGGGCCCAAGTAACTAATTTCCCTGGAAAAGCCACCATGCTCAGGAAAACATAGGATGGCCAATCAATATTAGTTATGAATCTGCAGTGCTTTCAGCTGACTGAACTTGTGTGATCTTTCTGGCCAAACATGTTCATCCTGTCTTGTCTCCTCCAAATCTTGCACAGTCACAAGTTCTTCTACTGTCTGCTCATGCTTCTGGAATGCAAATTACAACCTGCCTTTCAACCATTGCCTTCAATAGTTTCTTCACTTTCCACTGTCTTCCGTCAGTTGACATCTGAGCAATACAGTAATCTAAAGATTCTTATGGCACAAATATTATTAATCAACCACTGCAGGCCAAACCAGTAGGCTTTGAACTCATCTAAATACGATGCTAAAGACATTGTTTAATATTATACATGCAAACCTTCTCCCTTCTCCTTCACTCCTGTGTCATGATGCCATTTGTTAGCAAGAGCTGGTTCCTATGTCTACTAGGAAGTGCTTTCAGTTTTAATTATAGTTTATTCAAACAAGCCAGGTTCATAAAGTTTGCTTTGAGCTTATTCAGGCAAATAACTGAAAACTAGCCATAGTTTATCCTAGCTATCTAAATTATCCTAGAAAACTAGCCTATTTTATCCTTTCACCAGCAAATGAAACCAAGTTTTCTTCTTTCAGTAAGGGAAAGGGAGTGAAAAAGCCCAAGGCTCTTTCATATAATGTTAACCCGTAAATTTAATGGTAGATGAGGCATGAACGCACACTCTTGATCTGTGCATGGTTCTAAGTTGTTTCAAACCCAGTACGCAGCTGGGAAGTAAGACCCCCCTCAACAGAAAAACAACCCTGGGAAGTAGAGGAGGAAGCAACTGCTGGGCTTCTTCTTCTTGGTGCTGCCAAGTATGATGAGCAAGGTATTTTGAGAACACTCCCTATGAACAGCTGCATACTTCCTCCTCATTTCTGTCTCACCCATGATTTCTTCTTCTTTCCTGTTACCTCCTCTTCCTCCTTACCCCTGCATTCCACACATGTGGGTGTCACAACTAGAGAAATTCTTTTCTGGCTTACCGTCTCTCTGATTTCATAAGTTGTTTGTAGAGGAACACTCAGTATAGGATCGCTAACAATGAAATTAACATTTGGACAGCCTCCTGCCAGAGAAGGCAGTCCAAAAACTGAATATAACATCTACATGAAAGTTTTTTTTGGGGGGGGGGGCAGGTTCCTTTCACTGAGAATTTGACAGATGGACAGAAATGGTAGCAGTCCATTGTGATAGGAAAATTAAGGAAAGAAGATCCTTTAATGTTACTTGAATTTGTAGAATATCAGGAATAAGAAGAGTATTACTGCTAGGAAGAGCTAGGTTATGGGGCCAGGATTTGAAGCTGTCTTCTACATAACTGGCACCTAGAATGAAAGACCTGCCTACCATATATAGAATCCTGTATTTGTCCCTTTAAAATGTGGAAGTGACAGACAGGAAAGGGTCAGCCTACTGTTGTCAAGCTTTTTCTGGGTCTCTGCCCCCAGAATCTTGGAATTTAGCATGATTTTCAAATAACAAGGAGATGTATAATTTCATTTGTGATTTCTCAGTCCCAAACTAGATGTGACAGAGAAGATCTGTAATTGGATCTCCCAGCATTTTCTTTTTTTTTTTTTTTTTGGATTTAAAAACAGCAGCAGGATAGGGATGCAATTGACACAGAAGCTACTCTAGAAAATTGGATGTGTAAATTGAACACTTCCTCTAGAGTATAGTTCTAATCACAATCTCCATGTAATCATAATTTGCTAGATACTATTTGGTACCAGCTTCTTGCCCCTTTTCTCTATCCAGTTAGGTAAATCTCAGCTGGTTATGTGATTTTGATCAAACTCAACTCCCTCCCCAATAAGGCTGTTCTGATGACTTTTAAAAAATGTCAGGAGATTCAATCGTGGATTTTCCTTGCCAAGTATGACTTGTCCTTCCAATAATAAAATACAAAGAATTATTAGAAAAATCATAGAATTGTTAAGCAACCCACACCATTAATTGATACACATATAACATTAAAACACAATGTATTATTATTATTTTATAATTATTATTAATATTAATATTATTTGGCTTAGCATAACGTATCAGTCAGCTGTTTGGTCATAATGTTGTTTGTCTGCTTATGGCTTAGTATTATGTGACAGATAGGCTATTACAGCTTGTTCATTGAACTATGGCTTCCAAAAATTTGGCTTAGCTTTATGTGTAAACTCACCTCCCAAGAGATTTAACTAATTTTTACCTTCCTAGATTTAAAACCTGTACAATGCTTATCCACATTAGATTATGTGATTTCACAGCAAGTATTTTTGCTTTGAAATATCTTTATTTTTATCCTTATTTCTGTAAATTCTGGTTTTTATAACTTTTATAACTTTTGGTTTTTATAAAAACTTAAAAACTTCTGGTTTTTATAACTTTTATAACTTTTAAACTTTTTATAATTTTAATTATGTATTTTTGATTTTACTTGTTGTAAGCCGCCCAGAGTCCCCCGTTGTGGGGAGATGGGCGGGGACAAGTTAAATAAATAAAATAAATAAATAAAAAAAATATGCAGACAAATAATTATATTTTATTTGTCCTTATATTTTAGGTTCACATCATTTTAAATGTTTAATAAAGCAATTCTGCCACCCCTACACAATAAATTTTCTCTGTTCCAAGTCTGGGAGGGAGGAAGACATCTGCAATTCAATAAGAAGTTGGGATAATACCTAACTAGTTCCCATCTAGTGATCAGATGGAATTTCGTACTCCAGATATGATAGCCTTGGTACTGTATTATTCCTATCATTTAGTAATGTAACATTTGGAATAGATGAGTTTTTTTATTGTTTCAGTTTTTGGGTAGGTTGGGATGGATGATTGGATGTGGGGCAGGGTTGGAAAGGGGCATTATCTAAGCTCTTCACCTTACATATGTGAAGCATCATTAAGAGCCTTTGACAATATCCCTTACAAGTTAAACCCTTAAATGAAACCAGTGAGAATCCCAATACTTCAGATAAAACCAAAACAGAATATGAGCAAATTTGTTCTAAATTAGTAATGCTAGGAAAACCAATTACTATACAATGGGTGTGAACCAACTTCTTCTTTATCTGCAGCTGAACCAAACTGTAGCTAGTTGGAATCCATTGCCATCTAGAATTCCAGATACTTGTATCAGTGAGAAACTAGCTCAGCTATAACTCCCAAGTCCTGTGGGACTGAATGTTATCACACAATAATATATAATGTGAAGACTGACCTGCAGATAAAGAGGATGAATCCCCCAATGGTTTCTTGTGATCCTCCACTATGCAGAAAGTCTGAGGATTTCAAAATGGCCACAGTAACAAGCAGGAGTGGAGCTACAGGATCCCTGGCCCGGCCTGCCTTGTTAAAGCCTCAATTATCTACAGACAGCAGCTGAAGCAACAATGCTTCTTAGTTAGAACAGACCTTGCCAACAACTTCTGAACTGTACTCTCCAAGGTACTGACGATTGTTTGACTTGCCAAGAGACAGGTCTTGCTTGCTACACCACCATTCCTTGACAGCATTCATGTCATAAACTGACTTCCTCAGGGTTTTCTGCTAGACCAGGACATGATGAACTATCTGGTCTGGGTCAAGGTCAGGAAGGGTCAGGAAATAGGTTAAAAACATATTTTTAATTAAATAAGAAATAAATACATTGTTGCCACAATATCCTGAGACCAAGAAGGTATAATACAGAATATTGAGGGCAACCTTTGAAGAGAGGTGGCCTGAGGTTAATTGAAACGGAGTCCTCTTCAGTATTGTGAGCATCTGATCCAGAGACATGACATAAACATGTCATTTAATAAAATATAATAAAAATGTATATATCTGATGACAATTATGAGGGTGGGAACATGAAAGGTTTCCCCGAAAAAAAAAATCTGGGTGGCCCTCCCAGATACAATGGAAGTGGGAGGCAGCTGGACTCCATCAGCAAAGAATATATGCAACTGGGGAGAAATCTCTGTCTGGTCACACACAAAGGGTTGACACATCTAAAAAAAAAAATGAGAGGATCATATTACAGAAATCTAGTATTACATCTGAGCTTATCTAACCTGCAATTTGGTGCCTTGTGGTTAAAGAACCTGCATCCAATTTGCTTTAAAGATACAGATGCTTGCGTTAGAGCAAAATGGTTGCCCTTGTTGGGGTTGTGAAATGTTAATACAAATCCCATGAGGAGGAGAGAGGATTCATTCCTACCTTGTGGAGAGCCATGAGGAGAAGAGAAGGAAAATGAGGGAAAAAGGAAAAAAGGTGGGCTCCAAGCCCCTCCCACACAAAGCAGCAAAGCTAGGCCGCAGCGAAGCCACCCCTCCCTTTGTGCTTATGTGAGACAGGCTTGGTTGAAACCCCATATTTTCCAACAGCCCTTACACCAACCCGGGGAATCCAACTTTAATCTGAGCTTCAACTGAAGTTTATCAGTGCTTTGACCTTGGGAGTGTCAGGTTGCTTTATGTATCATATGAGGACAATTGTCCTAAGCTTATCACCAAGCTTGTCAAGTTTTCTCCTTTATGTGCCCCTCTCGGTCCAAGTGCCCCACTGGTACTGCAACCTATAAACCTATTAAGGTAGAGTTGGTACCAGGTTTCATAACTTTTGATGCCATCTTATAATTTCTCTGCTTCACCCAGGACCCATGGTTCAAGATTTTCCACATCTTACATAAGCATAACATGCAGTTTTAATAGCATCATGAGATTTTTCTGTATTTCCTGCTCCAGAAGTAGACCTTTTCAAAAACATTTCCCCAGCCCACTCCCTGATAAGGCGTTCATTTGTCTCCATTTCTTACAGGTTATTCAGTTTATTGGGATTCAACACAGCAATGTCATTATCTGTTCATCCCAGTTGTGCTGCCTCATTCTTATTTGGGTTGATAGCATCAGAGTCCATTATTTCCTTACTGCTATTCAGAGCAGACTTATTTTCAATTACCAACATCTAGAGAGCACCATGATGGGCAGAGTCTGGGGTTGTAAGTGTATAATTTTTATGACGTTTGAATGAATTCATCATTTTCTCCAGTGGTGTACTTAATCTTTGTAGTTGTACAAGAAGAAAAATACAAAAGAGACGTGATAAAAGCTTTCAAATTTGCCCAGAAACTATATGTTTGGATGATAGCTGGTATTCTGTGTGGTTACTGAGGAGACAATATGGAATATAAACGGAACAATAATGTTCATATCAGAACCACCAGTCCACAGGCTAATCATAATGAGGACTTTGCAGACTCAGAGTCAAAAATGTATTAACACTCTATAGCTAAGGATACCAAATATCACATCAACTATCCTTCCCAACTATCCTTACATGCAGAAAGCAAGGCTGCTAGTTGAAATTTTGGTTAAGGCAACCTAACCATATCCTGTGAGAAATCTTTTCTAAAGTTAAGAGATTGAGTTCTCTTCTGATATCTAAATTATCATCAACAGATTGCACTGTGGCAGAGTTTTAGCAAAAGGCTGTGGCTTGACTCAATAAGCCTTTTTGAACTAGTCCAGGTTAGGCCTGAGAGTTAGATGATGGCTCCAGTTTTGAAAAACATTGCTTCTTATTGTGCCAGAGTCATAGTAGAGGTCCAGAAGCTAGACTCATCTTGGCCCTGACTTTGGCTGCTTGGGGACCAGCTGTGCCTGTGTGAGAACCATTATTTATTTATTTATTTATTTATTTATTTATTTATATTTCAGATTTGTCACTGCCCATCTCACTGCAGAGCAACTATGTCATCAGGCAAAGAGGAATCTGCCTTGGCTTGCAGATCCTCTGCTTCCTGATACCCACACATTGCTTTAGTTTTTTTCCGTTTCTTTCAATGTCAAATAACCTTCTAATTTACTAGGGATGATCTCTTATAGAGGTACCAAACTACTGATTTGTGCTACTCTAATATAGGAACTGGGACTCACTTTTTCTCATCTGATGGCAGAAATCAGGATTAGAACGAAGTCCTGTCTTTGCCTACAGCAACCATTGTGTGGGATAAAGTGGTTTTCTTGTTTCTGCTGCTTACTTTAAAGGTTCATTTTCTTGCCAGGATACAGGTGGCAGTTAAGTCGATACATTAACAGAACTTGTACAGGTGAGCCTTGATCTGGACCAGCATTCTTCTAAGCAATTTTCCTTAACCAGTTTGAAAATGTACGATTACAAAAATTATGTTGATAATTGTCATAATCATATGGGACATGGTCTCTCTCTCGCTCCACTATAATCAATTTGCTCTTTCTTTCAAGCATCACCACCACCAAAAGCTAGGCAAAGGTCTTCCTAGATTACTGTTTCCCTACATTTATGATTTTACTTACCTCCTAATTTTGTTTTCTGATAGCTAAACTCTTGTGAACAATGTATCTTTTTTTTCTCCAGTGCCACCCATAGGAGCAATGTTATTGCAAACGCATTGCTCCACTGTGTTTCACTTTCTTCATTTTTTTTTTAAAGCCTCATGAAGCATGTATTTTAGCATTGTGGGTTGTGCCTTTAATTAAATTAGGGTTATAATAATAGCCAGTTCTTGTTCCTCCATACTGACCAAGCATAAGCAGAAATAAACAGAACTGCTGTAACTATGATAGTTGTATAAGTATTTAATTTAACAAATGCAATTTTTAATCCTTTAAGGGTGAACTGTGCTTATCAATATTCTCTCTGCTAAATAACTAATAAAGGTACAAAAGCCCAGCTTTTGGGGGGGGGGCATTTGGTTCCCCAAATAACTTTCTATATTGCTGTTTGCATTTAACTAGTTTTCTTTCCCTATCATGCAGTACTTTAAAATGAAAATTCCCTCTGAGTAAAACTGGAGGAGCTGTCAGTATATACTGTAAATTTGCCTCCCATCAAATTCTATCAGCATACATGCAGGACATTAGCTCCTTAGTGATTTATGAGTTTCCTAAATACAGAAGCAGTTTCAAATCAAAAGATATAGCAAAGGGAAGAAAGTATTATCTTGACATCACCACAATAAATTTGAAAAAGAACTCAATATTTATCATCTTGCTTCCCAAGACAACAGTCTTGATATTTTAGTGATGACAAGCACATTCGGCAGAGTCACAATCGTGAAACCAAAAGAGGTACAAGCTGAGAGGCTGTATCTGCACAAAGTAAGAATAATCATAATCAAAAAGTAAGAAATGCATTCAGTAGAAGTAAAGTCTGAATGATAATGCTTGGGAATTAGTTGGGTAGTTCCTTAGCATCCACAAGTGCATGACCCATTAATGTAGTTTCTCTTAGCTACAGAAAGGAAGTTCCATAGATTAATAACATGACTATGTAATGATTTGTTTTTCTTTATCATGGATCAAAGACTGCCTTCTGTTTACATTTTTTCAGCATTCCATTTTCTTCCCACCCCCACCCCACCCCCCATCTGTTACTGTTCTCTAAAAACCAAGATTAGGGGAAAGCTTATCACTCAAGAACCACTACTGATATTGACTCAGATCAGACAATCAGCAGAATTTTTCAAAAGGAAACAAGGATGAGAAAATACAAAAGCATATTACTGGAATTTAATGACTATATCCACACTGCTTATGCATATATCTGCATATTTATGTATTTACCTGCAAAAAAACAGATCAAGGTATCTTTGCCTACTTGAGTAGTTTATATTCTTGAATTTTTATTTGCTTTAAATATAATAATAATAATAATAATAATAATAATAATAATAATAATAATAAAAAGGAAAGTGAAGAGAAATGATTCTTTATTTTCTGATGGGGGTTTGGGCCAGGAGTGGGAAACCTCTAGCCTAAAAGCAGACACTTATTAATCTATGAGAAAGTGCAAGCAAGCCAAGAGAATCAGGCTGCCACTTTTGAAATGTGAACTGCAATTGGGTCTCAGAACATTATATATGCATACCATAATTTTCACACACACAAAAATCTTTTCTACACAATTATAGACTTCAGACTTTCAGTGTGGATACTGGTATCCATTTTTGTCACAGTTAACGCATATTTGGAAGCTATAACATGGAATAACTTGTAAATATACAATGATGAAAATGCATATGTTTTTATATGCTTCTCTCCACTCCCTCACTTTTCAACAAAGAAAAGCTGTATGAAATAACTCTCTCTCTCTCTCTGTCTCAATTTCAGAAACTCTTCATAAGTGAATCTTGTTTTTTGCTTGGCATGGTATATGAGTGTTCTTTCAAAACCTATTAGAGCTGATTTAGACGACTGACCTTATATATCCCTAAAACTCTATTTATTAAATGAATCCAACTCAGTATTTCTATTCTGTGAATGACTCTCTTGATCCATTTGTCTTGCACTTGTATCTTCCTGCAGGAAGCCACTTATAATAATAGGTAGTTCTTTACCACTTTTTTGTGAAAAATTTGAAAATGTTAAGTGATCATTCTAATCACTTTAATTAATGGGTAGCATTTGGAATAAAAGCTATCAGTGTGCAAAAAAATATGAGAAAATGCAAATGTGAAAAGAACTGGGATAAGCCCCCATTTTAACCTTAACCCTTTTCCTTTGTGATGCAAATAGTGTTATAAGCATACTAAAATTGGGTTTTTTTTTAAATGTCCTCTGGAAAGCAAAGCTTCAACTGAATCTAAACACATAATGAATCCAAATTCATTCATTGTAGCTGGCCTTCTCTTTTGTTACAGCTAGTGGGCATGATATTCCACGTAAGAAAAATGATGTTTCCTCCTAGGTCATAAACATTTCACAATACAATATGTGAGGCTTAGCACATAGCAAATATTTATGGCTATGAGACAATTAGAGGAAATATGAAAACCAATTTTGCACAGCCTAAGTTTCTTATTACTTTCATTCCGCAAAATCTTTATTCTTTGCAGCTCCAGAACGAAATAGAAACTGCCTGCAAGGGCAGAGGGACAAGATTCAGAGGAAGAGGGGGGAGCAGGAAATGCCATAAAGGTTGATCATTTATTTTGAAACATTGTTTTTTTTTAATTATTATTGATGCAGAGCAACAGCTGTTATGATTGGACTTGTCTACTCAGACAGTTTATTGATTGAAACATCTAAGATCTTTCAATATTTCACTTTTTGTAATTAGGAACATTTTGATTTAGGCATACTTTTAAATCTCTCCCCTACCATGAGAAGAGTGCCTGCATCCATCCAAGTTTTATTATCTCGAAAGCCCTCTGGGAACGTATAAGTATAGTATCTTCTCAGCTCCCCCAATTTGCAGTTTGCATCAGAAGCTGAGTGCTGGGGACATGAGCTTCCTGGTTTTGCTGGATATTTCTGCAGTATTTGATACTGTTTACCATAATATTGTTCTGTCAGGCTTCACTCCTCTGGGTTTGGGGAGCATAGTGGTTCTGATACTTCCATTACAGCAGGTAGCATGGATGGCTTTCTTTCCATTATATATTTTGCAACATCTGTATGAAGCTGTTGGAAGAAGTCATTCATACCTTTGGACTATGGCTTCTTCATTATATGGATGACTTGCAGTTTATCTTTCTTTTCCACCTACTTGTTCTAAGAAATTATGAGGCTTCTGAAATCATTGTACTGGAATGTATGAGGGTGAACAAGCTGAAACACATGGGTTTCATGTTTCATGTGGAAAGTCACCTAACCTGGATACTAAAAGAGATCTAGGTGGGTTGTATTCCTGCTAAGGATCAGGTATGCAGCTTGAAAGTGCTCTTGGAGGTGTTGGAGAAACTCAGGTGATGACAATAGCCAGGAATAATTTTTATCAGGTTAGCTGTTTCATTAATAACAACCTTATCTAGAGCTCTATAGTATACGTATGTTAAACACTTTCAAATTAGATTATTGTAGTACAATTTTAAGTAGTTCTGCTTTTTAAACTAGTTCAGATGGTGCAAAATATGGGTATCCAGATGCTGGTGGAAGAAAATAAATCTGAACCAATTGTGCATTTATGTAATCAGATGCTGACATGCTTCAAAGCTCAATTCAAGTGGTGTTATGAATGTTAAGTCCTAAATGATTGATTACATGACCATGCCTGTCCACGGCTGAAATCTGAGTTGGATGCACTCTTCCTATGTCCTTATAGAAGCAGCTAGGTCAGTGTTTCTCAACCTTGGCAACTTTAAGATGTGTAGACTTCAACTCCCAGAATTCCCCAGCCAGCATGGAGTTGAAGTTGCTAAGGTTGAGAAACACTGAGCTAGGTGAACAAGCATGAAGAAGTGGGGCTTGGTGGTAACTACTTAGTTTTGGAATACCCTAAGTCAGTGTTGTCCAAACTTGGCCACTTTAAGATGAGTGGACTTCAACTGGCTGGGGAATTCTGGGAGTTGAAGTCCACTCATCTTAAAGTGGCCAGGTCTGGACAACACTGCCCTAAGTAGAATTATACCTCTGTTTCACTATTCAGGGCCTTTCTTCAGTGTGGAGCTGAAATCCTATCCACTTGGGCTGGGCAGCATTTTAAATTCAAAAGCCAAAGTGTGCTTTGGAGCAACCAGAGCTCCTTAAACCAAATGCATCTTCTTCCAGGAGGGCAAAGCTGCCTTCTGAAGCTGCGGAGTTACAGATAGGGACTAGGTCAACACTACCTAGCTATTCTTTTTTTTTTTAAGGTAATATTTTTATTATGTTGTTGTGAAACTTACATAATACATTATATTGTTTTGATACAGTGGTATTTGTACAGTACTGATTAAAGATTGTTAACCCTCTAATGTTTAGATAAGTTAGGCCATTGAAGATAAAAAGAAGAAAAATATTATATCAGTGTTATTTGGGGTTCTCTGAGCTTGGTTCTTTTCTTGCAAACATTTCGTTACCCAGTTAGGTAACATCTTCAATGCTAGAATGGAGTGGGGTTTGCTCTCTGTTTATATACAGTGGCATGCCCTGCCAGTGGTAGTGGGGATGTGGGTTTTGTTTTGTTTTATTTTTTCCCCCTCTGGTAGTTCCTTGATTAGGGTATTGTTTACTGCTTGATTCTGTGCCTGGTGGTAATCTCTGTTTATCTGGGTGATGATTGCTGGTGAGGAGATGTTCTGGTCTTTTGTTTTCTTTTCTATTGTCTCTTTTGAATAGTGTGTAGATGTTGTTTATCTCTGTGTGCCTGTTGATGCTGCCTTGTCTGAATACCAAGCCTCCAAGAATCCCCTTTAGTTGGTTTGTGTGCTATGGAGATGCCATGTGGTTGTAATAATCTGTTGGTAGTTTCTGAGATGTTTCTGATGTATGTCAGTGTGATCCTTCTCATAGCTTGTGTTGGTTGTGTTGTAGTAGGTTGAGTGGTCAGGCACTTTTTGATAAAAGTGGATATCCTTTTTGTTGGAAGATGTTATATAGGTGGTCTGTTTCCTTTTTCTGCTGTTCTGGGTTGCTGCAATGCATTTGTGCTCGCTTGAATAATGTTCTTACACAGCTCCTTTTGTGGGAGGTTGGGTTGTTACTTTGGTAATGGAGTACTTGATTAGTGTGGGTTGTCTTCTGATAGACTTGGGTTTCTACTAAAGCCCTCCAAAACATCTTAAGCAAACCAAAAGACCCAGTAGCCCAAGAAGAAAAAACAGGAGTCATCTACAACATACAGTGTAAGGACTGTAACAAACACTATGTGGGACAGACAGGCAGAAGGCTGGCAGAGTGCATCCATGAACACCAACTAGCAGTCAGAAGGCATGATGAAAACTCCTTAATCTCACAACACATGGACAGACTTAACCATAGTTTCAACTGGGAAACCGTCAGCATCTTAGACCAAGCTAAATTCAAAAATGCAAGGGGATTCTTGGAAGCTTGGTATTCAGACAAGGCAGCCATCAACAGGCACACAGAGATAAACAACATCTACACACTATTCAAAAGAGACAATAGAAAAGAAAACAAAAGACCAGAACATCTCACCAGCAATCATCACCCAGATAAGCAGAATTACCACCAGGCACAGAATCAAGCAGTCAACAATACCCTAATCAAGGAACTACCAGAAAAATAAAGCAAACAAAACCCCCACCAACACTGGCAGGGAATGCCACAGTATATAAACAGAGAGAGCAAACCCCACCCCATTCTAGTACTGAAGATGTTACCTAGCTGGGTAATGAAATGTTTGCAAGAAAAGAACCAAGCTCAGAGAACCCCAAGGACTCCACATTTCAACCTTGAGCTACACGTATTTACTTCTATTGGTAAAGCAGTGTTAATTATGATTTAAAATGTCAGTGTTAATGAGCATAAGATTATACAGTGGTACCTTGGGTTACGAACTTAATCCGTTCCGTGACTCTGATTGCAACTCGAGTTGGTTGCAACACGAGGTAAATTTTCCCATAAGGTTCAATGTAAATACGGTTAATCTGTTCCGCCCTCCGAATTTGGTCGCACCACGAGGCAAATTTCCCCATAAGGTTCAATGTAAATACAGCTAATCCGCCCTCCGAATTTGGTCACACCACGAGGCAAATTTCCCCCAAAACACACCACAAGCCTCACCGAATGTCTCCTTGCTACCGCGATCTCGCCCACAGGAAGCCGCGACCGCGTGGCAGCAGGGCAAATGGCTGTGGATCCGGTTCATAGCTCGAGGCGGAGTTCGCATGTCGAGGTAAATTTTTTGGGCCGGAGTTGGTTGTATCTCGAAAAATTCATAAGGAGGGGCGTTCGTAACCCGAGGTACCACTGTATAGCTTTTTCGATCAGAATTAAAAATTCAGAATTAAAAAACCACTGCAGGTTGCATCAAAGTAGTGTACAATAAAGTTTTTGGTCTTCAGCTGATTACTTAGTATTAAGGTCTCCACTGTATTGTTACTTAATATTGTTTATGTATGTTGAAAAAAGAAAAAAGGTGAACAAAGCAAGATTGATGACAATTAAAATGCAAAAGGAAAAAGAAAAAGGCTATTTTAAAGCTATGGAGTTGCAGACAGGGGCTAGGTGAACCTAACTAGCTATCCACCCATTCTTGACTTGGTAGAAATTAGCACTCCCACAAAAGGGTTGTCCCTATTGCCTATCCCCATTCTGCATCTATCTATCTATCTATCTATCTATCTATCTATCTATCTATCTATCTATCTATTTTCTATCTAGCTATCTACCTTGCAAATTTATATGGCTTCCCATCTTGCAGTCAACTCTATTGCCTCCATTTCAGGTCATTGCAGTCACCAGCTTTCCTCCATGGTCATTCCCCAGATGAGACTGTCCTTGGATGGGGTCAGAATAAGAGAGAAATTGTAACTCTGGGACAACTAAGGATGACTTAAACCTTTCTCATGCATGAATTGGTGGCAAGAAATAGGCAAAAGGACCCAGCAGGAAAAAGCTGTTGCTCAGAGATTGTTTGTGCCATAGTTAGGGGCAAGTGGGAAAAGGCCCACGGTGGTTGGGTTTATATATTACATATATACTTGTAGATAAGCCAAGAATTTTAGATGCCAAAATACACCCCCAAAATTTGGTTCGGCTTAGTTGCAGATGGGCTTATCCACAAGTATATATGCTAAAATATTTTTAAAATACCCATATATCCCATATATACTTGTGTATAACTCATCTATGGCAAAGCAGACCATCAAATTTTTAACCAAATTACCATGAAAAATGGGGGTTGGCTTATCTGTGGATGACACATTTTTCATGGTACTTTCAAGTGTCAATTCAAGGGTCAGCTTATCTGCTGATAGGGATGTGCAAGTATATACAGCAGTGCTTCCCAATCTTTTTCCTTCATTACCCAAAACTGCTTATTAGAAGGAGGGCACTGGTGGGTGCGTGCATGTGAATGAATGGGGGAAGGAGAGTATGCATGCAAACAAAGAAAGGCCAGAGTGCATGGGGGAGACATACCTGAGTGACTTGCAGCCTCCCCTGCTGGCTTCCTCATTGAGTTTGCTTGTGGGAAGCCAGCAAGGAAGATTTCAAATGGTGATCACATGACCACAGGACGCTGCAACCAATTGTAAGTGCAAGCTGGTTGCCAAGTGCCCAAATTTTGTTCATGTAACCACAGGGGTTCTGCAATGGCTGGAAGTTTGAGGACAGTCATAAGTCCCTTCCTTCAGCACCATCATAACTTTGAATGGTCACAGAACGAATGGTCGTAACTCAAAGACTACCTGTATTATAAAAACAATATAATTGAATGATCTTTGTGTCATTTCAACAAATTACTATTGGTAATTTCATTGATTTTCGTCTTAACAGGAATACTTTGGGAGATTTTTGAACATATTTCAGTATACATGGCAATCTTTAAGTCAATTTAAATGTCCCTGTTGTGACGGGTAATGGGTTTGTGTGTTGTTACCCAAAGAAAAACCACTTTTACCCAATTTTGGGTAATTTACTCAGGTTTGGGAAGCACTGATTTATGCTATGCTATGTGGTAATGTTTGCTTGTATTGGCTTAACAAGATGTATGAATCAGCTGCTGCAGTTTGTAAGCCATGATTTATGGAAGAGGTGCTAGACCTAAATTCCTTGAGATTCATATGATCTTTTAAAATTTTGGATGCAGCCTCCAATACTTCTTCAAAAAGTAACTGTAATCTGAATTAGACAGATGGGAAAAGTTATCAAAAAGATCAGGTATAATCATATTAATTGCATTCAACTAATTAAATAACATTTAAATGCAAATTATATTAATTAAACTTATTTTTTCTCATGGCCGAACTTAAATTTCTAGTCTGATCCTATCTATTTTTTTGGAACAGTCCCTGACAGGCTACTTAATGAGCAATTCAGCCCTCAGCCTGAGAAAATTATGCGCCTCTGGCTTATGGCTTATGGTTAATGTGTAGACCCACCTAATTGTGGCATTCAACAAACTATTAAATAAATCACGGTTAAGCAGAATGCATTAATCCAGCCAGTTTCGTTAAAAAAGCCTTACAACTCTTTCTCTTAGAATTGCTTTTGACTAATGTGCTGTTTGCTTATAGGCTTGTATGCCAAAACATTTCTTCCCCTCTTGCATTATTTACAAACTGATGTCTTTTAATTTATTATGCTAGTAACATATTTCACTTTGGGAGGGCGTGCTCCTGAAAAGCAACTATAAACTTATGCATACACACACACACACATATATATATACACACAAACACACACACACACTTAAAATGCCATTGATTGTTTCTTTTATAGAAAACCAAATAGATTAACTGCTTCTTTGGAGTGTTTGTCAGGCAACATTAAAGAGATTTTTTTAAAAGCCCTCCAAAATCTATTAATGAAAGTCACTGTAAAGCACTGAACTTTTTTGTTTTTTTTAAATCCTTGAAGTTTTCTTTATAACAATTTCCAGTGTAAAGTGGACTATTGAAGAATAAGTGTTCTGGAAATCAAGCCCAAACTTCCATGTAGAGTTTTATAAAGCTAAAAAAAAAATGGAAAAGTGTTTACCACAGTCTTTCAAAATAACTGACATTGCTTTAGCAGATATTCTGAGAGCTACAGATGAAGTGTATTTGCTGTGCCCAAGGAAGAGTGTTTTGGGCGGAACAAAGAAATCACCGTTTCTGCTTATACAGTATTTCTCCCTATAGAATTAGCACATATGGACACACACACACAAATGCTAATTTTGCCAAGCATTGTCTTTGCTCCAGAAGAATAGCATTTGGTTTATTTAATTACCTCAGACTACATGCCCTGCCAAAAGAAAAAGAAAATGTTACCATGGAAACCAAAAAAAAAAAAAACCCTCAGCCAGCTGTTACAACTGATGTAGCCTTTCTGTCACGACCACCCAATTTTTTGAGTGACCAGCTATGTGGCAATACAGGAAAAGAAATGCTAGAGGGTGCTTAGAGAACATTGGGGGGGGGGGGAACTTTGAATCAAATATGAGGAATTATTTGTATTCTGCCCCATGGAAGATGCCCATTTTCTCTAGCAAGTTGTTCTGCATTCTCTCACACTCACACACTCACAGCACATACAACAAACCTATAACATGTAAACATGTTGTTTTTTCCAGAACATTGCTTCATCACTGGACAACACACACTTCTCTTTTTCAAAACACCCACAAGTTCCAACCACTATCAACAAACACCATTTTTTCTTCTGAAACGCTTAACTAGCTATCTGTTCCGACACAGCATTTTCTCATTTTTCAGTCAATAGGACTCCACCTTATCTGCTATATTCTGTACCTAAACTTGCTGACTGAACAAGCCCTGTCCTTTCTCTTTTCATTACTTCATTACTGCTGCTGCGACCGGATTACCCTCGAGATCTCCTGAATGACAGGTTTTCTATCCTATCCCGCTTACATTAATCACCATTAAAAATGTCACCTCAGCCAATTTCTACATTACAACTGAAGCGTGCTTTAAACACAGTCTGTTGGGCAAATGTGAAGAAATGTATTACCGGTATGTAATATCTCTCTGGGAATCAATACCTAAAAGGCACTTTTTAATACAAGAAATGTAAGAACAATTTTGTAGCACAGGGAATTTTCTATAAGGTATTGTCCCATGAAATTAGCTAGTGTTTGTGAGTGTGTCATTTAGGATTAAAGGTTTACTTAGCAGTCAACTTAAATCTCATCATTGGCGGGGAGAAATGGCTGCTAAATGCTAGGATGATTGGAAATGTGCTATTAATATCTCTAGCAGAAATAATGAGTGGCAACAGCAGAATCTAACATATGTACTGTAAATAGTGATTGGAAGCAGAGAGCATGGTTTGGGTCACCTAGTCTTAGTTTTGTATTCCCTATAAAAACCTACTCTTTTTATACATATATGGGCATTGGGAGTTGCCCTGGGCAAACCCAAGCAGCGCTCACTGGAAGGTAACTTGGGTCCTCTCTTGCAGACTGAAGAAGCATCACTAAAACCTACTTCTTTTTTTTAATTGAATTGCCACTGTACCCTTGGAATCTCTGGAACTGGATGGGAATATTTTACAGTACAACTCATTCTAAACTCTTTCTGCTATTTGTTAAGCACACAGTAAGTAAGTGATCCATTTTGGGCACATTTTATGCAACTAACAACTTTTGCCCATCGAGGGCTACACTATCTAGAGCAGTGTTTTTCAAACTCAGCAACTTTGAGATGTGTGGATTCAACTCCCAGAATTCCCCAACCCGTGTTTTATTTTAAATAGTGGAAATACACAAGAAAAAAACTGGATTGTGACATCATCTTCATGTGAATCCTTGATACAAGAGTGAATAAAATATCTAAATTCTAGAGAAAAGATTAGCACTAAAGCAACCTAAATAACTTCAGCAAGTGTACCAGTTGACAGAACAGTCCTGTAAATGTCTTTTCATAAATAAGTCTCTCTGAGTTCACTGGTTTTTAGAAAAATAAGCATGTTTTGCTTGCTTGTTTGTTTGTTTATTTACTTACTTACTTACTTGATTATTTTAGTTGATTCATATGGCCATCCATCTCACCATGGTGTCTCTGGGCAACTCACAGAGTTAAAAAACAGAACCAACAATAAAAATAAAATACATCACCAGAAGCCAAGGTTAAAAAAAAATATCCAGTCCAGCTATGATTAACATAACCATCTGGGCTCTAAATGACAATCCAACCCCCAAGCCTAGATGATTATGTTAATATACTTGGGCTGCAATCCTATGCACTATTATAAAGTCTATGAATATCCCCTTTAAGGGGTACCATTAGGAAGCCTGGATGGACGGCTTACCTTCACTGATAAGAGTAGAAGAAGCTGTGCAAGCAAAGGACCGAGCAACAAGACTGCAGATCTCTTGCAGATTCCTTTGAAGATTAGATGTTGCTTGGAAGAGCTGCTTGGCCTCATGGGGGGCTTCTTTGTCTGTTGGGCTGCAGGAGTTCCCTGAGCCTGGTTTTTCATTTGCAGATGTTTCCTCCCCCATCTAGGTGGGTAATGAAATGTTTGGAGATGAACAAACAAGCTCAGAAAACTCCTAAAACTCAACCCTGTAATCCTGAGCCATATTCTCCTCCATCGTTCCTTTCTCTATTTTACTTTCTCTTCTCCATGGCGCAACTCCATCCTTTTTTCTTGTTGTTCTTTGCTTTTCTACTGGATGGGGGGAGAGAAGAGTAGATGTATGCATGTATTTATAAATTTCTGTGTGAGATGTAGAATAGCTGTTATATGCATTGTATGAATGTACACATTAATTTTAGAGGCAATTAATTTTAATTAGTAGATATTAATTCAATTAATGTAAATTTACTGTCCTGATTCTGCCCATTTTGGAGAGAGTGGCTTCTGGTAGGAATAGATATACATAATGTATAATGTATATGAAAATGCATATACAAGTGTGTCACCTGCACACGTTATTGGACAGGGGAGAGGAAATCTTCAGGATTGGTTTCAGGCAGAAGTGGCAACCTTTGATTGATTCATTGATTGACTGGAAGCTGGGCATTGCACAATATTTTTGTCTGTGCTTCTAATCTGTTTTCTGCCTGCTCTTTCAGGGAGGGGAATCATCTTAAATTTGGAGTCATCTTCCTTTCAAGTAAATGCAGGCGGTATATCTCAACCTGAAGTCCTCTATGTGTTGAGCTACAGCTTCCAGAATTCCCAGCCAGCTTGGTCATATTAACTGGGAATTTGAGGAGTTGTATTCTAAAAGATTAGGGAAGACTGTTGTAAATCAAATGCACATGTAGGCATATCCAAAAATCTAATAAGACTGTATTTCAATAGACCACATTCAAATCAAGCATGATATACTATAGTTGTCATGGAGTGAGATGTATTTCCTATTTTTATGTAAATGCACATATACTATGCGTCATGCAAAGTTTTGGTGTTATAGACTATATACATTACACAGCTGCTGGAAGATTGATGTGTGTTACGTTCTATATAAACATATGAGGCTGCATAATAATATATTTTAAAAGATAGAAAAGATCCATTTATCTTTGAGATGGCAGTATATGCTAAATAATTAAATAAGTTCCCAAACTCAAGGTAGATGAAGTAACTTGGGACTTTTACCATATCAGGATTATGACAAGATCAACTTGTGTGTGAACTGCATGGAGTGCTTTCTGCTCTCATCCTAACTTTCCTCCAAAATTTGACATGCATGCATTTATGTTTACCAGCCTTCTAAAGCTGCTCCATGTAGGTAATCAGATGTTATTTTTAAGGGCATTTAATATGTTGGAGGGGGAGCAAGATAGCAGGTATATACTGTTGCTACCCTGCTGTATTAGTAATAGTCTTTCTCCTAGTGAATGCCATAGGATTGAAGCATCTAGTTGTTTTATCTATCTATCTATCTATCTATCTATCTATCTATGTCTGTCTATCTATCTATCTATCTATCTACCTACCTACCTACCTACCTACCTACCTACCTACCTATGTATCAGAGTTGGGGACATCTAAATCTTGAGGGAAAGTTATTCTAGAAGGCAGATGCTGTGACAGAAGGGATGCCTCATAGATCCTACTGTCAATATATATTTAGATTTAGATGTCCCCAACTCTGTTGGCCTGGAAAGCCTGATTTTTCTGCCCTACCATCAGCCTCTCCTCTACATGGATGACATCAAGCTGTATGCTAAGAGTGAACAAGACATCGACTTGCTGATCCACCTGATGCGGATCTACAGTGAGGACATTGGGATGTCATTCGGACTGGAGAGGTGTGGCCAGATGGTAGTAAAGAGAGGGAAGGTAGTTAAGACTGATGGGGTGGAACTACCAGTGGGCCACATGGCACATATACAGACCACCTACAAGTACCATGGTATCCCACAGTCACATGGGGACCATGATGAGGAGGCAAGGAAGACAGCAACATCTGAGTACCACCAAAGGATAAGACAGGTCCTGAAGAGCCAGCTCAATGGGAAGAACAAGATCCATGCCATCAACGCATATGCCCTGCCAGTGATCAGATACCTTGCCAGTACAGTGAGCTGGCCAAAGAAGGACATGGAGGCTGCTGATGTGAAGACCCGGAAGCTCCTCACAAGATACAGAGGTTTTCATCCCAAGTCCAACACCCAGAGACTGTACACCAGCCAGAAAGAGGATGTGCGTGGTCTGGTGAATGTCAAAGTAGAATCTAGAAGCAAAGCCTTCTGTCATAGCACCTGCCCTTTGGAATAGCATTCCCTCAAGATTCAGATGTCCCCAACTCTGTTGGCCTTCCAAAAGGCCTTGAAAGACTGATTTTTCCACCCAGCCATTGGGACAGAGAATTGGATGGATCTGTTCTGAAATTACTTTGAATTGGAATATGTTTGGTTTAGCTTCACTTATTCTATATTGGTTTCCCTGTTTTTATAGTTTTAATCTCATGTAAGCCTCCCAGAGTCACCATTTGTCAATTGGCCATCTAAATAATCTAAATAGATAAATAAATAAACCAATAAATTAGACACTAAAGACACAACATGTATAAAAAATAAGACCCACACAGATTAGCCAAGGAGATGTGATGGAGGGCTTGAGTGAGGAGGTCCAAGGTCATGGGGAAAAGAATCTCAAGCATCTTCTCAGCCCGCAGCCTGAGTGTATGAAAGCTAAGAGGATGAGACTGGCACCACCCCAAGGAATTCGGAGTGTTTAGTTGCAGACTTTGGGAGTTAGAGTTAGTTTGGCAAGATTCTGTCTAGCAGGTGTAAGCTAATAAAGTAACTGAGCAATTCCAGAATCGTCCCATGGAGTTTCTTGGGGCTGAACCTGACATCAATCTCACCAGACTCATACTCCCTTCATGAGGGAGGAATTTTGAAGTAGGACAACAGATCCCCAGGGGGCCAATTTAACCCCCCAACTTTTGGCGGCAATGTTATTACAACATCAACAAGTTGATGCCCAGATAAATAATTTACAAACAGCGATGGCCCACATAGCCCAGCAACTCAGGCAAGCTGGACAGAATGTTCTAGCAGCCCCTCAGTTGTTGTTGCATTCTCCTGGAAGCATGCATGAAAAGTATGGAGGTGAGGTGGAACAGATGAGAACCTTCCTGGCGCAGTGTGAGTTGTTCATGGACAGCAGACTGGCGGAGTTTCCTACGGACTAGACGAGGGTGTCCTTTGTGCTGAGTTTATTGAAGGGAGCTGCTGCCAAGTGGGTGACCCCCCTAATAGAGGCAGGTGATCCGGTGCTCAACAACTATCAGAATTTTGTTGGTGCCTTTAGGGGGCATTTTGGGGATCCAATAAGGAGACTAACTGCCTGTCAGGACATTTGCAAGCTCAAGCAGGGTGGCAGACCGGTAAGGCTGTACATTGTGGATTTCAGGTTGTTCGCAGGGGATGTCAAGTGGAATGACACAGCTCTCATTGACCAATTTTGGGAGGGGTTGGACCCTGAACTTCAGTGTGAGCTGATAAAGCATGGCATTCCAAATACTCTGGATGATCTCTATCAGCTCTGTATAGTAATTGATGCCAGGCTGGAGGACTTAAAGCAATATTTGCCTTCCAATCCTCTTGCTGCCTCACAGTCTCCTCTGGCAGTTCTATCTCCTCCTTGTGTCACGACGGCGGAATTGGCAGAGGGGGTGCCAATGCAAATAGGAGCTGCTAGAAAGGTGATTTCGGGAGAGGAGAGGCAAAGGAGGAGAAACCTGAACCTCTGTTTTTACTGCAGAGCCACAGGGCATATGGTGAAAGCATGCCCGGTGAGGAGTGTGCTGGCGGGGGCCAAGCACATGCAGTAATCCTCCACCAAGCACGCAGGTTCAGTCCTAGCACCACAGCAGGGAAACTTGCTGAGCCCCTCTCTTCAGAGCTCATGGGGGGGGGGCATCAAGCAATTAAGGAGAGCTCATTCTGGTGACGACAGGTAGACGTTCACACTAGTGCCCATCATAGTAACCTTGGATTCTGGCTCCAAGATAGAGTTGGAGGGTCTTATAAACTTGGGGGCTACCACAAGCTTCATAGATATTCAGATTATACATAAGTGGCAGTTGCCTATGGTGGATTTGAAGAAACCCATGGAGGTAGAGATTATAGATGCCCAGCCGTTGAAGGCGGGTCCGGTGGTGCAGTCTTCGGTACCCCTGCAGTTGACCATGAACAATCATACAGAACATTTGCCCCTGTATGTTATGGCGTCTTTACAGGTGCCGGTGGTGCTAGGCACTTCATGGCTTAGACTGCACAACCCTACCATAGACTGGACTGTGGGAACAATCTCATTTTCCTCTCTGGACTGTTGGCACCACAAGGCACAGGGAGCCATCCTCCCCATTTCCAAGGGAAACATCCAGGCAGGGGGAGGGGGTTTACCTGCCAAGTACGCTGATTTTGCAGACGTTTTTGGAGAGAAGGAGGCTACTGCACTACCGCCACATAGAGACTGTGATTGCACAATTGATTTGAAGCCAGGAGCAAAGATCCCAACCAAGTGGCAATATCCCATCTCTACAAAGGATTTAGCTATTCTCAAGGAGTACCTGGATATGAATTTAAAGAAAGGTTTTATCAGACCATCAAAGTCACCAGCTTCAGCTCCCACATTTTTTGTGCCAAAGAAACCAGACCTGCAGGCTTTGGGGAGTGGGTCTAGCTGGGGAGCTCCCATGTGCACAGTCCATGATTACAAGGAGCTAAATAAGGTAACCATAAGGGGTCATTATCCACTGTCATTGATATCAGATCTTTTAGACCGACTACAGAAAGCCCGCATTTTTACAAAGCTAGACCTTAGAAATGTTTACAACCTCATTTGTGTCAAGGAGGGGCATGAGTACCTGACTGCCTTTGATACAAGGTATGGAAAATTTGAATACATAGTGATGCCGTTCAGGGCAGTGGGGCAGTGTTTTCCAGATTTATGAATCAGATTTTTTTCTGACATAATTGATTCCTATGTGGTGATTTATTTGAATGACATTTTGATATATTCTGGGGATGCTGAGTCTCACGCAATGCACGTCAGATACGTATTGCAGAGACTGAAAGAAAATAAGCTTTTTGCCAAGCTGGAGAAGTGTGCGTTTGATTTGCCTCAGTTGGATTATTTGGGGTTCAGAATTTCAACAGAGGGGCTGCAAATGGATCCAGCTAAAGTGCAGGCAGTGTTGTCTTGGCACCCACCCCATAATGTGAAGGATGTGCAGTGTTTTCTGGGCTTTGCTAATTTTTAAAGAAAGTTCATCCCAAATTTTGCTGAGTGGGTCAAGCCCCTCACACAGCTGTTAAAAAAAGGGAAGAAGTTTGCTCGGGCTGAAGAGGAGCAGGTGGCTTTCCAGCAGTTAAAGCAGCTTTTTGCCTCCCAGCCTCTCCTCCTTCACCCCGACCCTTCCTGCCAGTTTGTCCTGCACATGGACACTTCTGACGTGGCAATAGGGGCCGTCCTGTTGCAAGCTGAAGAGGGGAGCGGGGGGAGGTTGCTACCATATGCCTTTTTCTCGCACACGCTCTCTCTCATAGAGAGAAATTATGATATTTTCAACGAGGAGTTGCTGGCAATTAAAGCAGCTTTCCAGGAGTGGAGGCAATGGCTGGAAGGGGCGAGGTTTCCCGTGCAAGTGTGCATGGACCATAAGAACTTGGAAGCGATGCAGAACTCACAGTCTCTCACTCCCCGGCAAGTGTGGTGGAGTCAGTTTTTTTCACATTTTGACTTTTATATTACGTACATTCTGGGATCACATAACCTGTTGCCAGACGTGCTTTCACGGAAGCCAGAGTACATGGCCGAACAACAGCCGCTGCTGCGCCCCACGATCTTGCAGCCTTGCAACTTTAAAGACTTGGGCGGGGCGGCACAGGAGAGAAGTTGGGAGCTAGTTGGCAGGCGGAAGACCTAATTGCTTGGATAAAGACTCAACAGTTGCAGGACCCTTTCGTGAAGGCCTGGATGGATGACCTCCAGGGCGCCCGGCGGGGTGCGGATTCCCCTTTTTCGATGGAAGGGGGGCAACTCCGGCACAGGGGTAGGTTATATGTTCCTTTGTCTCTATGGGAGGTGGTTTTGCAGCTTTGCCATGATAATGAGATAGCGGGCCATGGAGGGGTTTTTAAAACTCTTCACAGGACTCTGAGGGACTATTGGTGGCCAAAAATGGCTGCAAACATTAGAGATTATGTTGCATCTTGCCACATGTGCAGGTGAGCTAAGCCTTTCCATGGGACGCCTGCTGGGCTGTTGCAGCCTTTAGACATCCCCCCTAAGCCTTGGGATACACTGTCAATGGACTTTATTACTGATTTGCCTCCGGTGAAGGGTTATACATCTATTCTGGTGGTTGTGGACCTATTCACTAAGATGGCTCCTTTTATACCATGCAAGGGGTTGCCTTCTGCTCAGGCCACAGTGCAGCTTTTTTTGGATCACATGTTCAGATTCAGAGGAACGATTAATCAAATAATAAGTGACAGAGGCAGCCAGTTCTCTTCTAAGTTCCGGAGGGCTCTTTTTGGGCTGTTGAAGGTCCGCCTTCATATGTCTTCTGCCCTTCATCCTGTTACTAATGGGGAGGCAGAGAGAACCCACCAGGTGTTGCAGCAGTATTTGCAGTGCTATGCCACATACAGCCAAGACAATTGGACTGCACTTCTTCCCTTGGCAGAGTTCTCCTATAACAATTCGGTGCACTCATCGATTAGGATGTCCCTTTTCAGGCACTGTACGGGGTGAACCCGCAGGTGTCGCCAGAAACTGTGCCACAAAGAGGGGTGCTGGGTGCAGTGCATTTTCTTAAAGAGCAGCAGGCAGCTCAGCAGCTGGTGAAGGACCAGCTGACAAGGGTGAAAGAGGTGTATAAGAGATCTGCTTATGCCCTCAGGCAGAGAGGTCTGCAGATTTTGGTGGGGGACAAGGTGTGGTTGTCTACTAGATTCTTAGCTTCCACCAGGCCATCTAAAACATTGGATGCTTGGTTCGTTGGGCTTTTTAAGGTGCTGCAGCAAATGAACCAGGTGGCTTTCCGCTTGCAGCTGCTGCCTTCAGTGAAGGTCCATCCTGTGTTTCACCACTCCTTGCTAGTTAAGGAGGCTCCTCCAAGTCCCTTGAGAACACAAGTTTCCCCACCCCTACCTGTCGTAGTTGAGGGAGAAGAGGAATACGAGGTGTAGGCAATTTTGGACTCTCGCAGGAGAGGAAGGGGAGTTCAGTATCTGGTTCATTGGAAGGGCTATCCTGAGGCAGAGCATTCCTGGGAGAATGCAAAGAATGTCCATGCACCAGAGCTGGTCAGTGACTTCCATCGGCATTTCCTTGGCAAGCTGAAGCCTCACATGCTGCCTAGCGTACCAGCGGTTAAACAGCAAGCAGAGGGTGTCGACAGTGCACTAGAGGAAGGTTTGGTGGGGGCCTTCAGGGCAGAGAGGGCTGGCACACAGAGCCTGCAGCCTTCCACTTCCAGTTTGCATTCTATAGGGGGGAGGGGGGCTGATTCTACTAATGCTGTAGCTGTTTTGCAAGATCAATCAGATGAATTGAAGGAGGCACCAGGAGACACAGACAGAGCCTCATCACCTGCCCTTTCATCTCTGCCGCCACTGCCTAGCTCTCATGAGAACTCAGAGGAGGAGGATGAAGATGGAGGGAGGGGTGATGTGATGCAGGACTTGAGTGAGGAGGTCCAAGGTCATGGGGAGAAGAATCTCAAGCATCTCCTCAGCCCGCAGCCTGAGCATGTGAAAGCTAAGAGTATGAGACTGGCACCACCCTAAGGAATTCAGAGTGTTTAGTTGCAGACTTTGGGAGTTAGAGTTAGTCTGGAGAGATTCTGTCGAGCAGGTGTAAGCTAATAAAGTAACTGAGCAATTCCAGAATCGTCCCGTGGAGTTTCTTGGGGCTGAACCTGACAGGAGAATACAATTTTCTTTATTGACAACTTCCAGCTTGTGCATTTCCTTAATGACATCTTAATTCTTTGGCCACAGAGAATCCATACTGATGCAGAAGAACACAGATGGAATAACTAAGAGGTTAAGCTGGGCATTCTGGAGACAGAACAAAACTGCTGTAGATTGGAAGCAACAGAGCAAAAGCCTGCTCAAGGTTAGAAAAATGTTAGCCAAAGAGTCAGAAGTAACATTTTGACAGTAAAGAGCTTGAAATTAAATGTGTGTTAAGAATCATCTTTTAGGCTTCCCTCTACTTGTGCTGTTTAAGACAGAAGTGATTCTCAACTCTTGGCATATGAACAGCTCTAATCCAAAAGTCACATATTGGGAGATGTTAGTTCTCCTTCTGAGTGTCATTAACACAGGGAAAAAAACCCAGCAGAATTAGAAAATAAAGCACAGCTAGAGAAAGATAGAGTCTTCTTTGAGTTGAGCTTGACTCTTGATGACTACCTGGACAGTTCTGTAGATTTTTGTCAGCAACAGCTTGGAAGTGGTTTGCCAATATCTTTTTCCAGGATGACATTAAGAAATACACAAACCAAAAGATACCACTCTTGTTTCCTTGATTACTGTTCCTAGTCCTAACTTGTTTATTGGAAATAAAGTGTTAAACTCTGACATCAAACATATTTTAAAATAATTGTGCTCAACCACGCTTATTCTGAAGAAAAAGAAGATGCATAATTCCCTCTTTTAGGTTATATTCCTGATCAGGATTGGGAACCTGTATCTATTTCTGTCCAAAATTCATCAATCAGCTGTCATATATTTTGATTTGCCCCTAAACTGGTGTTTCCAAAGAGCAAACCAGAGAGGGTGTTAATAAATAGAAAGTAAGTGCAAGATCCCAATTCAGGTTGGGAGTACAATCCAAATCAGGATCCCCTGTGGCTGTTTTTTCTTCAGAATGTGAGGTGGTGGCTATGTAAATCAATAAAATAAAATAAAAAAGGGGGAGATTTAAATATGCTTATTAAAAGCAATATAACCATCATACTTTATATTAATCCCATTGTTTTCACTGTATTACATTTCTAAATAAGTGATTAAAACAGAATGTTTAAAGAGAAAGGAAAGCTTAAATAACAGTGGATGGAGCAGACTAGAAAGGACATAGAGCAAAACTGCCCATCTAGGTGATCTTAAAAAGCTAAGCAGGGTTATACCTGGTTAATATTTGGATGGGAGACCATATTTGGATGGGAAATCTCAGGGCTGTGGACTGGACTGAGAAGCTGAAAAAAAAAACTCCTGGAAAAAGACAATGACAAACTACTTCTACACTGTTGCCATGAAAATAAATAAATAAATGGATGTATCCAGGAAGACACCAGAACTTCTATTCTAGAGCAAAAGATTGTTGGCTGATGAAGCAGGAATTAAGAAACAAGAGAAATGTGACTTGGCAGGAATTGAAATTTTAAAATGTTAGGCAATCATGTAATTCATATCTGAACCAAATTAGCTTTAGCACTTCATATAAAAATTGTCCAAACTGAGAGATTCCAGATAATAATACTTAGGGTCACAAGTTTTCTACATCAGCTTCTGCACAAAAACTTTGGGAATATTGTCATATTTTTGTACTGAAGCCAAAGGCAGCAATGGTGTAAGGCTGGGGTGTGATTAACATATGCTGATGTTTCTATAATAGGCCACCCATGTTTTCAGTGTATATCCATACCCACTGGACATATGTGGTGTGTTGATGGCATCTTGAATCCCCTCCTTCTGGGCTTCCTCCGGGTGATTCATGCCTCCTTTAGGGACAGCTGGATGTCGTAATTAGTTCTCAGGCTGAAGATAAAGTCATTTCAGACTCCTCAAGGGGCAGAACAACTTCTGAACTCCAGGAGGTAATGGGATCAAAAAAGAAAGTGTGACTGGCTGCCCCAGCAGAAAGGCAAAAGAAAAAAAAAAGAGTAGGAAATAAACAGAGTGGAAGTGATAAATCAAAGGACGGCAGAACAACTACCATGTTATGTTTCAAGCAAATAAGAAAAAGATAAGCTACTTTTAAATTCAGTAACTACATTCATAGAAACCTGCATATCCATCACATAATGGAACAAGAAAGTGTAAGCAAAGAAATGTATGTATTTATTTGTTAAATTTAATCTTGCACTTTTTGTTCATGAGAAAAAGCCAGAACATATTATGTGTCGTCCTCCAATTTTTCCCCACAACAACCCTGTTAAATAGGTTGGGTTGAGAGAGGACTGGCCCAAAGTCACTTTGTGGCTGAGGGTATTCTTGAACTTGAGACTCCCTGATACCTGTCAAATTCTTTAACCACTATATCACACTGGCACTACCAAATTAAAGGTATCACATAGGATAAGAAAAGGAAATGTAGCTAAATCTGATTTAGAACACCACCATTCACTATACCTCTGTGTATCTTTCTATCCTTGGAGATTATCCATGACATCCATACACAGTTTCATATTTTGCTTTCTGTTTGTTAAGCTTCTCATCTCTATTTTTTTGAGGATCTCATCAACTCCATCCAACCATGATTTATTCAGTCTTTCCCTTCTTCTCATTCATCCTTCCTTCATATTTTGTTTTGCAATCCAATCCTCATTTTTTCTTTTCTTATGACCAAGTCACCTCAAGTGCACTAGTCTCTCACTTCTGTATTCAATCCATATTTCATTCAGTATCCATTCATTCTTCATCCTATCTTCACTTTTTACCACACAAACATCTTTAAAAAATCAATTCCCACTGCATTCAGCTTGTTTTCATGCTTCCCTTGACATATCCAACTCTTACTTCTATATAACAAATTGTGTAATAGCAGTTTTGCACAGCAATCTTTGCTTCTTTTGACATTCATTCCTCACCACAAATCACATGCTACCCACTACCTTTCTACTAGCATTTTCATGTCTTAAACATTTTCCATCCATTTCCCCATATTTGATAAAAATTCTATTAACATACGCAAATACATCTACTTGCTTTACTTGTCTGAAATTTATGAATAATTTGCAACTGTTCTCATTATTTTCCCTGTTAAACCAACAACCATGGTCTTTGATGCATTAATTTTCAGATCCATGCCCCTACTGTATTGTATAATCTATCAAACATTTGCTGCAAATTATATGGGTTATATGAACAACACAATGCTAAAGTACCAATATATTGATGTTATAGAAAAATGCCCAATTAAATTAGGAATCAAAGGAACTGGAGATACAAAATATCTTTTATTGGCTTGCACAAACTATAGTGATCACTGGGCTCCTCTCCAAAGAACTGCAGAACAGCCGCAAACAGAGCAAAATTACGGGTTACATATGTTTGGTTTGTTCCACTACATAAGATAAAGAAAATATTGTAAATCATAGCATGATCTCTACACCAGAATGCCTTTGATAAAGGATTGGGGGTGACCTTTCTATGGCACCCCTGCCTTCCTTCATACAATCAGGAATCTATCTCACTTGATACTATCATCTTATTATATAAAGACTCTTAGGAAAGACAACAGTCTGGTTTATAATATAGTACATGAATGAACTATTTTTAAATGAAGAGAATCCTGACTAAAATAAATGAATTAAACCTCCTCAATGTCCCAACACACCTCTACAAGCATTCTTACACATTTAGCCTTAAATACTTTAAGCAACCAAGGGAATATGCACATTTCTATCTTCATTCCTGCTTAGTATTGAACCATTTGTTAATCACTCCATTTATTCTCACACATGCTTTACTTCCATCATATACTACTTTTGTCAGCAACCAAACTTCAACTCTATATTCGCCTAGAACATTCCATAATTCAAGCTTATTCGTTTTATCATTCACTTTCTCTAAATCAACAAATGTTCAAGAAATGTTCCTCAATAACTTGCTGAAGAGCAAAAATCTCATCTACACACAGGAGCCAGGAACAAAGCCACGTTGCTCTTCTTAAATTTTATCCATTGTGACATTTCATACACTTTCAGTCAGAATTCTGCCAAATACTTTCCAAGGCATACTTAACAAAATAATCCTTCAATGGGTTATAATAATACAGTATTCTTCCAACCTTCAGGCATGGATGCAGTCTTCACAAATGTCAAACAGATCATATAGCCACTCCATAAGCAAGCCACACCCGTATTTCTCCAGTTACACCTGCAGCCTTTCCATTTTTCAACATTCTCATAGTATTTATTACTTCCTTTTCTTCATTTTTTTCCCTTGGACACTAACAATTTATAAGGCTAGTTTCACTCTCTAACATATCAGTATCATTCCCATACAAATCTCTAAGATACACCTTCCATCATTCCCTTACTATAGTTTCACACCAAATAATATTATCCCTTTTATTTTTAATTCAAATCAAACTGCTGAAGGCTCCTTGTTTAGCCTTTTCCACTTCCAAAACAATTTTATTTCCATTAAAATTGCTCTGTATATTCTCTGTCTCTTTTAATTTTAACCTTACTTTTTTCTGTTTGACTACATTTTTTGGGACTATATTTTTCTCTTAATATACATTATCCAATAACTTTCTTTGATTCCCCCCCCCCCATGTTTATTTTTGGCAGCATTAATTCTCTGATATGAAATACTCTCATCCACAGTGTCGTATGCAAGCCTTAGACTGTTGCAAACAAAAAGTAAAGCAATTACAGGTCTGAGTACTTTACTAGTGAGTTGTAAATCTTTCCCCAGTAACTGAGGCAGAGTTAATGGGTGGTAATTTAGATGGAGAATAAAGATTTAGAGAGTTCAGAGAGTGGTTACTTGCTTGCCTTATGCCAAGAGAAGTCCAAGTCTGTAGGTCAAGTGTCAGAAAATTCCACAGAAG
Source organism: Liasis olivaceus (assembly GCA_030867105.1). Classification (NCBI taxonomy): domain Eukaryota; kingdom Metazoa; phylum Chordata; class Lepidosauria; order Squamata; family Pythonidae; genus Liasis; species Liasis olivaceus. Next base: position 66,705,792 of record CM061349.1, read on the forward strand.
CTGGTCCAAAAATCAAGCCAAACATCCAACTAGAGGGCAAGAAGCAGAAGGAATTGGCACAGGATATTACAAGAGCACTAGCCACAAAGCAAGAGGGTTGTTTCAAAAAAGGGGACAGGGTCAGGAACACACTGCTACATAGCCAGAGTTCCTGGCTTGGCTTAATTAGAGGAGTTCTTACCTGCCTCTGTCAAGGAGCCATGCTGATCCCTGTTGGTTGGCTCTCTTTAGCTGGTAGCATGATTTAGGGCTTGGCATTCTCCCAGAGACAGGCTCTGGCTCCTACTCTTTGAATCAGTGGTCACCTGGGCTGTGTCAGACATATCACTCGCAGGTGCCTGACAGCCTTTTGCCACTTGGACTGCAGGCTAAGAGTCTGCAAGCTGAGAATCTTTAGCCTCAGCATCAGAGGACTCAGAGGAATCCATAACACATAACATCATTCTACCAAGTGTCCTTTTTCACATTTCACATTAACATACCTGTACACAGCCTGTGGTACTCTGTGACATAATTCTTTCTATTCTGTTCCAAGTATATCAACCTTCCATTTCTTCTGTTGGGAAATTAATATATCTCCTTATAATTTTTCATACACAATTCATATTTTCAGCAGTCATTCTATTTTCACTCTAATTTGTTTCACTTCTTTCCTTTTCTTTCATGTCCACTTCTTCTCCAAGATCCACTTTTGACACTACTCCAGAAATATCAGCTCCACACTCAGAACACACTCATTAATGCATCCTTCAATCTTTCATCATAAAATGATCAAATCAGTCATGCTTTTTTTATTTTTTGTTTCCATGTTTACATATGAATAGGCTTTGGCTTAAACCATATATTCAAAACAGGCCTTTCTCTGAACAGATACTCATCAATCAGCATTCCATTCATTTCTGGGTCTCCAAATGGTCCAATCAGTTTTTCTCTACTTTCTCATCTTGTTCCAATCCATCCATTCACATTGCTCAACAGGATAATGCCCCCCCTCCACTCTCCTTGGTCACATTCTTTTGAACATTGCATGATTTCCCCAAAATTCATTCCTAATTCTTCTAGCATTCACTGGAGTCCATGGCTTCACTCCTTTGGGACTAGGAAAAGGAAAAAGAAAACAGGTCCATTTAACCAGTTTCCCTTTAAGTTGAGCTAGAAGGGGAAAATAGTAGAACTCTTGTCTATTTCACCTGGTTATGAAAAAAAGAAATCCAAGTTAAATTGGTGTTTACAGGTGATACTTTTAATTTGCTTGGCTCTCTATCTCCCCTTTTCAAACATTGCTTATATGTACACTATTACCTTCTTGGAACTTCAGGATCAAGCATGAATCTAAATAAATACCATGGTTGATATCATTGACTGCACTGTTAAGATTTGTGAGATCAGGCAGTCTGACATTGTGCTGATCCTGCTTTCCGAGCACTTAGGTACGTAGCATGGCACTTGCTTATGCAACACTGGAAAACATCACACTCTATTTGCCAATATGGATTTCAGACAAAAATGGACTGCTGGTTTAGGAGGCAAATAAAATTCAGCTGAATTGATCAACTTTTTTCACTAACTACATTGCTTCAGTTCCAGGACTGAAGGCAATTTGAACTGACAGGATCTTCAGCTTTGTGTTTCCTGCCTGTTGCTAGGGTCTCCATGCTTTGAAAAAATCAGCTCATCTGATCATGAGAATAAAAAGAAGCCTGGCAAGAATCCAGAGAGAGCTGTGTGATGGACAAAGAGGATAGAGGGAGATATGAGGCAGCAGCCTAAGAAGCAGAGCATCTTGATCAGCCCCAGGGAGAGGTGCATTTGCTGATTGGCCAGAGGTATCTGCACATTCACTCCAGTGTCCCCAGACACGCCCTGCTTTGGCTGTATTGTTGCTGTTTGGTAGCAATAGCCTTTTATGATCTCCTATTCCTCACCTCCCCAACCCTGCACAGACAGCTCCTAGGGAACTCTAATCGTTCCTGGCTGCTAACTAGCCCTTACAGGATAGGCTTTGGATGTCCTCCTTAAAATATTTCTTCAGAGTAATTCTTCTTCCCGTGGTCATCTAGCACAGACCATTCCATTGGGCTGAACAGCCAAGGGAAAACAGAGCCCTGTGGCTTTGTGCTCTGCCCAGCATTGCTTGGCTGGCAACAGTCCCAATGGGCTACCTGAACTGTTCTGATCTGGCTGGTCATGCTAAGAATTCTAATTTTAAGAACTGGTCTTAAGCTTGCTTTTTTCCTTCCTTATACTGTTTCCTTCCATGCTGTGTTTTTTTGGTTAGTAATCCTTGGGATAAGGTCCCTTGCTTACAGTATTTGTATGTTTCTTGGCAAAAAGTGGGATTAAAAAATGTTTTGAATAAATAGAGACTGGCTGGGTTCATACATCAATCTCAACCATGTTTTCATTAACCATACTTTATTGAATATAAGTCCAATTAGCCAAGTTCCTGCATCATGCTAATTTTTAAATGAGGGCTACTAAACCACAATGATTGGGTTCATATAACACATTAAACTAGGGGTTAGCAGTTTTTGGGTGGCAGAGCCACAAAGTGGGTGAGATCGCAACATACATGTAGGGAGGACTGGGTTTGGGAGGGGGAGTTTTTTTTTTTTTTTACAAATATATGTTTATTTTAAACCCTACACTTTTCATTTGTTTCCCCTCTCAAAATGGACAGAAATTGTGCCTCAGGTTTCAAAAGAATCACTTGGAAAGTCTCTGAGGGGATTCAGGATCACATGCAGCTTTAGGATCATAGGATTACAGTTTGGATTCACCAAACTGAAATAAATTACACTTGATTTAGTGGAATGTTATTAATGTTTTAAGTTGTCTATCAATGCTCATATCCCTGTTTCATGGTTTTCTGACCATTATGCATTTTTTCTTGCTAACTATAACCCAGTTATTTAAAACAGATTGTCTATTCCAGTGTTTCTCAACCATAACAACATGACAGCAACCTCAACAACCAGACAGCATGGCTGTCTGTGGAATTCTGGGAGTTGAAGTCCACCCATCTTAAAGTTGCCAAGGTTGAGAAACACTGGTCTATTCTGTCATATGTCAGACACCAATTAGGGGAAGGCTGAGTTTAAAACATGGAATAAGAAGCAACTGTTCGTTTTCCAATCTTTTATCCTCTACCCAATGAAATCAGCACCTCATCCATTAAACAACTTTACTAATGATACCATTCTATGGATATTTATGGCATGAGATTCTAAAAAGCAAATAAATATGAACTATCTGCATCAAACAAGACTACCCATTTCAAGATTCACGGTTGACCAAACAGACTAGGATGCCAAAACCAAAAGCCTGCCTTTCAAAAGGAAAACTAGCAGGCTTTAGTTTTCTTTGTAATTACGCAAAGGGTTTACACAAAATCAAAGCACTCTGATTTTTATGCCATGCACTTATTAACAATATTTGAAAACTATGTTGCTCTTTCAAATAGGGTCAGAGCTATCAAATACAAAAAGTTAAGAAATCCATGACACTCAGGCTGAGTTTGCACAACATGGTATGCCATAAACCATGATTCATAAATCACAGTGTCTAAGTTTGCATTAACAAACCACATTATGGCAAAATTCAGTGTTTGAATCTAGTCTAAAACTATACAAACAAGGAAGGGAGTATATTGTTGAAGATGTTGTAACTTAACCAGGTAGCAAATTAGTCAACCTAAATGAAATGTAGCATCACTCATTCCAATCTGATGTGCTCCAGGTGTGCTGGACTTCAATTCCCCTAATTCCCAGCCAGCAAGGCCATCATTAAAGTTCAAAAGGTCTAAAAACTATATTACAGCATCTCAAATTTGCCAGTAGCACTTGCAAAACATTCAGTGCATTGATTATACATCACTTGAGTAAATCATAACTGAATTATCAGACAAACCTAGTTCTTTGCAACCCAAATATTGTCATTTCTAAAATCCTGTGACTGTATCCTGGAAGGTACTTCAAATTGCACTTCTAAGATGCATTCCTACCTTCACCCAATTAAAACTGCAACATTATTACCAAACAACAGCCACACTTCAATCAGATGCATTTCTGTTTGGCAAAAGCCTCTCCTGAATTCAGTGGACTTACTTTGAGTAAGCAAGCTGTGTACATTTATTAATCGAAGCACATCTATTTGAACTGCTGAACAGAGCATGTGAAATTGTTTTTATTCAGCTGACCTGGAACAAACAGATGGAAAAGTGAAAGAAAGCACTGGAGAAGCCAGCGGTAAGTCTTTAATAATGTGAAACTCTCATATTTTTCACTTTTTCTGATGGGGTTCTAGAAGAAAAATTATGCTAGACAGTCAAAAGTGGTGGAGGAAAAATAAAAATGGTGGGGAAATAAGAAAATGTTTTTCCAAAGCAAGTGTTTAATGTGTTCCTTTATTGCACAGCATACGAGTAGCAATAAGCTGATCAGCACCATACACCGTGTGTGTGTGTGTGTGTGTGTGTGTGTGCGCGCGCGCGCGCGCGCCTGCCTTTGTGCCTTTAGGAGGGAGGCTGGTGGCTTAGTATTACAATAATTGACAGGAACAGACAGCAAGTAATGAGGAAAGCCCCATTCTGGGTTTTACAGCGTCTGATGAATTTCCTGTGAATTAGTAGAGGGATTTACACTGACAATCAGGAGCATCCTCCTTCCCTAAGCCTTCCTCAAGCTGCTCCATGTATTTGATTGTGAAGGCTGGGCATTCAGGAAGCTGCCGCTGCGATGCATCTAGGGGACACCAGACCTGGGGAGGCCTGCTTCTACCTTGTGCATTAAGTCCTAGGTGAAAAGAGTTCCAAGACCCTTTCAGATAGCGGCTTCTCCACTGGCTAATGTAAGATATTAAGAGACAGAGGCATGTCTGAGTGCAGTATTTGGCACTCATACAGACACAGGTCAAGGTCTTCTGTACTGAGCCTGCATTTTTTTTCCCTCAGGAAAAAAATCAACAGCACTTTGTATAAAGATTGGGACACCATTTGCTTTATGTCTGCCAGTATGCCTGATACCAAAATCTTGCCCATCTGCCAGTGCCGTTCAGTTTGTGGCTTTTTGCAAGATGCATGCGTTGCTAGGTTTAGCTCTGCAAGGGTAGAGTACTATTCAAGAGAAGTTTATGCAGGGATGCTATATAATAATTATGAGCTTTTATTGCCTCGAATGAGGGAAACTGAATTAATAAATATGAATAACTAATAAGATGAAAAACTAATTTCTAGATTCTTTGTATTTTGTTTTCTTTAATTGCATTGTTAGTGCAGGCTTCTGATTTCAAGATGCGAATCTCATCAGTTGTTAGTATCCTCTTCTATGCATCCAGAGGATGCAAAGAAGCACTTGACTGTTCATCAATCTGGAAAGAAAATCTTGGTACAAAAATCAGTTTCGGTGTGAACTAGTTGGATTGACTGGAAACATGCATGGGCTGTGTGTTGTTTACTAAAGAAATTTTAAAAGACAAAGTCTTGCAAGTTTCATTTCCATCTGGTTCCATAGGACCAACATTAGGCAGAGGTTATATTACCATGTTTTTTTCCCCTTAAAAATGAACCTCTGACCCCTGTATCAATTTTGCTCAGCCATATTCTGTTGTGTCCAGTGACTCTCCCTTACTCAGTTTTCTGTTGTGAACCATCCAAAGGGTTCTTAATTCCCAATAAAAAAATACCAAGCAAATATATTTATTTATTCAAAGGGTCATTTGGCTGTGAACCTCAAAGCATGTCTTTGTAATTAACAAGTATGGCCCATCTCAAAATATGCTTGGACTACAATTCCCATTATCATGTCAGCTGAGGGGAACTGGAGTCCCAAAACATGTGAGGGGCAACGGGTTGATTGCCTTTGCTCTATACCACTCTCTGGCCCTCTCTTGTCCAGGAATTATGGTTGTACTGTACAAGTTGGGGAAACTGGAGAATGGCTTATGGCTCCCTGATGTGCATTTACTACAGTAGGGGTGATGGAGAGAAGGAGCAAAAACAAGAAACCTTAGCCCCTTCTTTACCCAATGCCCATACCTGTAATTAGGACCACAGTATTTCAACAAGACTTTATCCCAGGAATTCTATGGACCTGGTGGGTATATTTGGAATTTGGGGAATATTTGGTATGAGCTCATTCACAAAATGGCTTCACAGGCATATAAGAAATGATAAAGCACAATTTTAAAAGAATGCTACCTGCATTGCCTTTAGTCCCCCAACATCTTCTGGAAACTATTATTCTTGTTTACCTTTCTCCTCTTTTTGGACAAGTACCCAAAAAGAGTATTCTGTGATAACTACTCATCTTCTTTGTTTAACTTATTGCTTATTGCTTATGGGGCTTATTTGGAATTCAGAGACATTCTTGGACATAAAAAAGGATGTTGGCAGCTGGACCTTCTTTTTGCAATATGGCAGCTTCCATGTATGTATGTATGTATGCATGTATGTATATCAGATGTGGCAGGGAGCATGGGGGATACCAACCAGGTATTTGTGGGCCCCTCAATTTTTTGTTTTTGTAGGTATGCAAAGAACTGTGGGAGCTAACTATGAAGCCTCCTGTTAACTATTTTAGACCTGAGGGTGAAAATATAGTGCAGAAAATGCTTAGAGAGTCTTTTGCAGTGTTAAAGAACTGCCACATTCTGTGTTCAAGGTAATTTCATTATAAATATAGGAGAAATCATTCTGCTAGACTTGGAAATTTGATATCTGGAATGATGCAGAGAGAAAAACAAAAAGCATTGCTTTACAAACTTAATGCATTTTACAATTGTTGATTCACTCCACAATGCTCCCACTTTTTTCTTGGCCTATTGCTCATTTTGAGTCTGGCCTGAAAGAAATAAACAGCCAATTCAGAGCTTTGATAAACCTACAGAGTTTAACCACTTAAAAAGAGAAAATATCACATCATTTACTATAAAAATCAGGGTGAAAGCACAATAGCATCTTTCAGAGTGGACTATATATCAAGACAGAATGAGGCAGCCACTGGAAGCAGCACATTTTAGAACCATTAAATCACCAGCCATTTCATTCATTATCCTTTTTTTTTTTTTAACTAGGCAAATGGCCCTACCTCAGGTGCTAAGATGACTCAGCCTGGGTCTGGGTATAGTTTGTTTTTGAAAGAACCATCAAGCTCATTTCAAGGAATTTCCAAAAGAAAGCAAGTCTTCAGTCAGTATTTTAGCCCCAGTATTTCATTCAAAGATTCCAAAATGGCACTTCAAGTGAGGAAATCACAAATGATCAGATCTGGGGTCTGTCCGGATTGATCTCATGGGAAAAAGTGTTCTTTGTGGGACTTATCCTAACCAGTGGACTCCACAAGTAGACTTAACAGTAGAATTTCAGCATGAAAATAATGAACATGAATTAAACATGGATGAAGATATCAGGCAATCAAGACCAGCAACTATAGGGAAGTTTGTTATGAAGATGGGGGTTGTGTTGAGGTCGCCATCCATATCTAGAGTTATAGATATTCTGCCCTTTCAGAGGCAGAAATAGTTTTAGTTCATTGTGGAATAACGACAAGGCAGTAACAGGAACTGTTCCAAAAAGTCTGCTGCCCCAACACACTGGTTGACTGCAGAGTATGAAAAAGACTGAAATCAATTACATCCATCATGAACTACTATCAGATCTATGTGTTTTTTCAGCATCTTGACAGCTAGGCAAGATTTGTGCAATTCAAATTAAATAATACATAGGTATGAATCACCAACCTGTCACTGCTAAACTTTCCATCTAATATTAGCATTTTAATTGGAATTCAGAACCAGGCTTTGAAGCTGACTGCAAACTGTGACCAAATTCACCTTTTTGAGTTAAATTGTGGTGTGTTTAATCATGATTGTTGACTGTGCCACAATTGGCTATGCTTACATGGCATACTAGGCCATAGTTTACAAACCACAATGCTAAGCCAAACAAACCACATTATGGCTTAGTATTAATGCCAACCACTATTCGATAAAAAGTTGAAACTAGTTATCATTAACCACAGTTTGTTATTGGTATCATTAAGAGAAGAAAAAAGGGTGGTAGCTGCAAATTTTTCATCATGGTTAATAAATGAGCAGTGTTACATCTATATCTGATTAATCTGAATGTGCTTTTGTAGACTGAATTTGGAAACAATTACTTCCATTTAGGCACCAAATGAATAGCCTAAAGCTGTTATATATATAAAAATATTTTGAAAATCAGATATATGGCAGGAAAAATGTATAAATATGTGACATTTAAATGTGGAAAATGTTGGTGGTTGTAATGCATATTCTGAACAGAAATGTGTATTCTGAAGTTAATATGCCAAAAATAATTTCATGGGGCTTTTTGCTAAACTTCATGGAAGATGTTCTCCCACTTGGCTACTACATTATGAATGGGCTGTTCATTTAATGTGAAACCTATTTTCCACTGGCAAATGTTAAGGAGTATGCCAAAGTTGTTCCAATACAATACAGCTTCAACAATGAGGTATTTCATATTCACAAATCAGATGTTGAAATATTTGCCCAAAGACCAGCTTTTTGTAATACCAAAACAATGCTTTGAACTGCTTTTGCTCTCTGTTAAGCTTAAGTCAAGGACACTCATCTATTTGAACTGCTGTGTGTTTCCCTCTAATGGTGGCTGTCTGTCTTTAACAATTGTGTAATTGTCCAAAATGCAACAGATGCCCTTTCCCAGCATGGAAATGTGGTGATCTGTAAAAGTACATCTGTTAAATATGTACCCATTACCCATCACTGACATAGTCAGTGTGTCAAAAAAAGTCTGAATACAAGGTCAGCCATCCTCTGCTCAGTGCCCTCCAGATATATTGGACTGCAATTCACATAGTCCCCAGGTCCAAAGCACCTGGGGGTTCTAGTCTGGGGAATGCTGGTTGGTGGCCGCAGATGTTCCACTGCAATATCCACAACAGTCAACAGTATGTAGAGGCCACCACATAGGCAATGGGCAAACACCCCAAGACAAGGAGGTTTTCTGCTCTCTGTGTGTGGCCAAAAAGCAGGAAAAATCTTCAGGCAAATATAAATCAGTCAAAATTATAATTTCCCCTTCCCCTGCTTGCCTGTTCTTGGGATTTCCCCCTTTTCCAGCAATCTCCTCCCCCAGGAGTTCCTGGCTGTTTTTGTCAGTCTTCTGCATAATGGCCAGTATGCTTTTTTCTCCCTTTACTTCAGATGACACATGGATCAAGGCAAAGATTAAGGATGGAGCAAGGGGCCAACAAATTGCCAGTTTTTCCATTCTCCAGGTGGCCAGCTTGAGGAAGCACTGAATGGAAGATAGTCAAGGATGTCCAGGAGGTGGCACAAAAGCAGTGAGGTGAGTTAGGAGTGAAGCCAGTAGAGCAAACTTCCCTTCTGAAAGGGTCCAAACAAAGGACACAAGGCAAGGCCTTGTATTGAAAATATAAGGCTAAAGTCAGGGGCTCTCTAAAAATTATATTCTGAAATGCTCAAGTCACATGGCGCCCCAATACTTAGCCCTAGGTAATCAATCCCCTAAAATCACTGTATGGCCCCATGTTTAGAGGGACTGCTGTAGCATAGCTGTCCATGTGACCCTGATTTGCTGTCTCTGCTATTCACTTCAGACGGGGTCAAATATCTGCCACCATTCAACACACCTTATCCCAAACAATTCTACGACTGGCAATACAGCAATTCCATCAGAACTTTAGGGCTTTTAATCCTGAAATTAATTGGAACCAACCTGCTTGCTATACCAACACATGCTGCCAGCAGCACTGAGATGACCAGGCAATCAGATGACCACTGATTCACCAAAAGTAGCTCTTCTGTAGGTATCTATGTGTGTCCACCTAAGCATAATACCCATGTGCTTCCAATAGACCAATAATGTGATGCAGCTGTATGCTGATGACTTGTGCAATTTGTCCATCCCTTTTCAAGAAAATGGATCACACAATCAGCCTATTGGGTGGTTGTATCACACACCAGCCATGTTTGTACATAGCGGTAAGCCAGGTTTTTCAGAATGAGCAATTTGCTAGGATGTCCTGCTCAGTTCCTCCTCTGTGGATCTTTTTGTAAAGGGCATAGTTCCATCTGCAGTTTGCTTTTTGCTGTATGCAGACCAGGAAAAAGCCAGAGACATAAATCATGGTTATTTAGTTTTTTGCCTTTGTATTATTAGGAGAGGAATAAGCAGAGTCCCTGGGTCATATGCTACAATAAGCAAAGCTCAGCTGGAATCATCCCCAGCTGTTAAATGTACCTGTTGGTGGAAGGAGCCAAGTGACAGCCACTGATCAAGATCTATCATATTGCTATTCTCAATAAACCCGCATTTTTAAGAACTCTGGCTCACCTTTGTATGCAAGTACATCCATTAGCGCGTAAGTGTGATGGGACAGTGTAAGCATTTGCTCTTCCCCTCAATGCACAGAGAAGTGATTAGATGATTAGTCTAGAGTCAAATCTCAGGAGCATTTGTTCTCAAATCCATCACATCAACATAATTAAGGTAGACCATTTTGTTCCATCCTGCCAAGTTCAAACAGTACACCCTGATAACAGTAAGGCACGTCTGTGCAACTCTTTTGGGGCCAATGGCTGTATTTGGCCTTTGAGTGGATGCAATGAGGAATGCAAGAAAGAAGAGAGCTAGCCTGAAGAAAAACTGAATTTGATTTGAATTAATTAAATTCAGTAAATGCAACTATTTACCAATGCATTTACTTCTGTTACAGTAAAAAAATACTGTGAGCATCCTTGACATAAGGACATTATAGAGAACTGTCTGTTTCATACAGACCATGAGAACAGAAGGACAGGAGCATTTAGCACCATTTACTAAATATGTTACTTCAGCAGACATAATTCTGTAATTTATTAGACACATCAGTCACAATTATTTTCTCACAAAGGAAGCAGCCCATTGACTGCTGGTTATAAAACACACCACAAGTCAAATTGCCTGTCATTTATATTAAGAGTTTTATAAGATGATATTATGGAAGGAAATCTACTTTGTCCGTAAGTGGATTTCTATGCCTAGAAACAGAGCTGAAGTTTTAAAAGCAAATGTCTGCATAGGACACTTTTGTAACTATTTTGCTATATGTATGACAGCAGACAAAATGACTTTCCACTATACAGTAAATCCTCTGGAAGCCATTATAGCAAAAATCACATTTGAGAGTCCAGAGATACATACATGTTTATAATACTTCCTTATAACCTCTGAACATCTGTCTCTTTATGACATAAATATGGACCAATAGTAAACAATGAAATGCAGAAATCTAGCAGGACAAAAATAACAACAGAAGTTCAAACAGAGGGCATTAGTGAGTTCCTCCACAATAATTAAAAATGGATTTAATATTATACTAAATTGTTGTATGCCACCCAGAGTTGCTTTGTGTGAGATGGGCGGCCATATAAATGTGATTAATAAATAAATAAAATTTATTTCCAGATTAAGCAATTATCTAGCTATCTAGCTATCCATCCATCCATCCATCCATCCATCCATCCAAGTTCACACTACTGTAAATCAGTGGCATACTGCTAGTGTTCAGTGCCCTGACATCAAAATGACAGACATGAATAGGAAATTGACATAACCCGTCTTTATGTCCCTGCAATATGTGTGATGCCCATTAAAAAGGAGTAGGGCATTGATTGCCCCATTCTGACTTCCACTTTGATTCATTGATGCTCCCCACATGGATATCCCTGAAACTATGATTGGATCCAGCATAAAAAAACCCAAATGCCTAATGCACCAATTTCACATTAAATGACCACTCCACCCCACCCCACCCCACCCAAGAAAATGTGGATCCAAAGTTGCAGGCCTCCTCATCCTCCAATGATGTCACCACATCATAGATGACCCTCCATGGAACTTGGAGAAGGAGAAAAAATGCTGTGTTTATTTTTCTTGTTCTGAATGTACCTGAGGGTAGTATAAAGACCAAAGCATGCAGGGAGGCCTGATAACAGTACTTCCATTTGGCCCATATCCTAGAGGTCTGCCATATAAAAAGAAAATCTTGCTTTGTTTCTGGAAATGCCTCCAGTGCGCCCTTGATACCAGCTGTAAAGTGGAAACAGGTCATTGCGAATGCTAAAAACCCCTCCAGCTGCTGATTATACCTAGGAAAACATGTTTTACTTTATTCTGTCATCTCTGGTACAGAAGGACCACATGGTTCACCTCATATGTTCATTTTTACAGAGAAAAAAAATGAAAGCAAGAAGCTCCAACAAGTGCAAAACTCCCCATGTGCTAGAGTAAGAACAGGAGAAGACATTTTCCTAGCTTTGGATCTCTCTCTCACTCCCTGTTCCCATCTTGGATTTGCAGCACTTTGGCTACTCCCTATAATTCCAAGAGGTGCAGCATGGCTCCTAACACTTAATGCCAGCCATTTTGTCAGTTTACCCAGTTATATGTGTTGCCACCCAATTTGAATGGGAAAGAGAGGAGGGACAATGACAGTGGTGAATTTTGATTGAGAGAGCAACCTCATTCCAAATTAGGAGCCAGTCTGGAGGAGTTTGAACCTAGTTTAGAAAAGGTCTTTGGTTCTAATCTTAGACTTTCTGAAGTGGGAGAATTCTTTTTGCTTTGAGAACAGGAACAATTTTATTCGTAATTTGGGTGGAGGCTCATCAACTAGAAAAAACAGAATTAAACCATGACTTTCAAGCTATGTCAAGGTGCTCTGGTGAGTTGGGAGAAAATGATTGATGTGCTATAAGAAATATTCTTTAAGAAATGTTTAATGGCCTTTTCAAGCCCAAGGTATTTGCTTTCAAAAGAGACTGCCCATTGTATCTCTGTGAGATTTACTCTTCTTCTGACCTTACCACTTTTGAAAATGGTCTGGCTTGGAATAGATAATACCTGTCTACAGAGATGCTATGGTCTGATTTGCACACATCTGACACTAAGCTATAACGGGGTCTGTTAGATTTTGATTTAGCATTAAGTGCAAACCAGGACATTATGGCTTGTACAACAAATCAAATCATCATTAAAAATACTGGCCTCAGGCAGCCTATGTCCTCCAAGAAAGCTATTTATTGCAACTTTAGATGAATTTCTTTTCCCTTCTGCCATCAAATCAAAAGGACCAGATTGAAGGCTCATACAGAACCATGAAGATTGGCCATTCCTATTCTAAAAACAAACTTTTTCAGCTCTAAGAGTAAAGTAGTTCTTCAGTTTTAATTCTGGGGGGAAAACACTTGATTAATGAAGCAGTGACATAGATGGCAGGTTTAATTCTTAGAAGTATAGATGAGGTTGCTACTACAGATTAAAGGCAGAATCCTCACCAGTGACTTGTGTCTTCTAGAGTCATCCAACTATTGTTGTTCTGAAATAACATGAACACAGGCTTTATATTACTTTGACAATGGCTTGGAGACACGTGAATACCAATGGCAATCCTGCTAAAGGAAGATTGGCATCTGTGTACAAGGTCATAACTATAAAACACTGCTGAGTTGTGGTCATCAGTTTCCAAGGAAGTTACATTCAAATTGGTATAAATACAAAGAATGAAAGTACAAGAAGAACCTGTTTTGTGAGCATATCTTATAGGACATATCTGTACTTACCATTTAGAATCATAGATTGGAAGGAACCTTGGAGGTCTTCTAGTCCAACCCCTGGAGAGAAAGAATCTTCATACTACCCCAGATAAATAGCTATCTAACCTTTGATGGAAAATGGCCAGTAATAGAGGTTTAAGCTGCTCCTTTCCTGAGCTTATGCCAGCTTGACTCCAAATCAGTTTAAGAAAATTCTGTCTGGATTGAGGCACTGTAGTGGACACAGGGAATGGCCTTGAAGGACAGGAGGAAGATGAAGAAGAGGGAGAAGCACATTCAGACTAGCAAGATTCCATTACTATAGCTATTACAGCAAAAGTAATCTTGATCTATATGACATTCCTTTCTTAGTCTGGTCTACCTTGTAGGGCTGACATCAATCTTGCAAGTCTGAATGTGCTTCCTGCTCCTTTATGTTATCTTCCTGTGAACCAGGGAGGGGCTTGTCTGAGATGTTTTCTCAAGCTATTTTATTGGCCTGGGCTCAAGCCCCACATATCTAATTGTTGCCTTGGTAGCAGCTCTTCCTCCTATCCTTCAAGGCCATTCTCTATTCCTACTACAGACACTTTGGCAACAGCCTGCAAGGTATTCAGTCTGAACAGCAGGCTATCAAGTCCTTCCACTAGAAAATCCCCCTGCTTGCTATGCCCTCACACCTTTTACTCACGCAAGCAGGTCTTTTGGGGCATACATACTTTTATATATGTGTGTTTGTTTGTGTGAAAAAGGGGAAGAAAAGTAGTAATTAAAATATATATTTGTGCTAGGTTTTGAATCAGAAACTTTCTGATGATAAGAAAGGCATTTGGGACCATGGCAAGCACTCATTCTCCTGAAGGGTCATTCCTGCTGCTGTGAGGTAGCCAGTGAACTGCTGGATTTGCCAGCAGTTAACTGAAGCCTGCTAACTGAAACAGGTAGGGGTGCTTAAGATGACTTAACATGGAAAAGAATATTTTGATAGTTGTTTTGACAGTGAATGAGGGATTAATAGAGGACAACATCATCCATTACCACCCTGCTAGCCCATTGTTTACTTTATTTTACTTTATTTATTCAATTTATATGGCCACCTATCTCAAGTGCAAGACTCTGGGCAGTTCACAATATTAAAACAAGTAAAATTATATACATACAATAGCCAGGAGACAGGCTCCGTCACACACCCAGGGCCCCAGGCTCAAGCACAATGGGCCAACTGGCCAGTGTGAATAAGCGCTTAGTCTATTTTGTTTAAACCAACAGACTAGATTAGAAATGGCCCCTGGGCATTAATTTGATTCATCTCCATTATCTCAATGTCAATGTAGCGTCTCATATTTTGCCACTCCCTTCTGTAAAACACCCAGCAGGTTTCCTTAACTATGGGTATTATTTTTTTCCCAAATGCAGTAGAACAGAATGAAGTCATATACTTTATCCTGGCATGACTACAGATTGATTTAGTTTACATATCACATTAAGATATGATTTACTTTATTACCACAATTTACTGATAAACTACAGTTATCCGTATTTAACACTAAGCTATAACCCAGGTCTTACTAATCAAAAAAGCTAAACTAAAAAAGCCATATGATGGTTCAGGCAACATCCAAATCCAGCCATTTTTTGCAGTGCAGATTGTAGAATATTTATCCAGACTAAGCGAAGGATGCTCAGTGCCTTTGGCTATTTTACTTTCAGATGAAAGAACAGGAGCAAAAAAAAAAAGGTTCAGAATCAAAAGAGGCAGGCTTGTCAAAGAACTTTTGACCTTCATGTTTAACTACAGACTGTTGCCCTTCTTTTTATAGAATTGCTCAAAATGGTCCAAAATCAATGCACTGATTTCTTTGACTTCAGTTTTTTCCTAGCTTCCTTGAAGAACGGCTTCTGACATTTTCAGCTGACTGAAGCTGTTTGTGTTGGCTCCCTCATGACTTCTGCCTGGCTAAATCTCAGTACCTCTGTTCTATTCTTATCCTTGATGTTTCTCCTGCTTCTGAAGCTGTTGATCGTGCTCAGCTATGCCACTATGGAGTTCTGAGAGCTGGATCCTTCCAAGACAAAATCCGTCCTGAAACCCCTTTCTGTTCATTTTGAATAAGCACAAGGTGGAGTCTGTCTGCCTTGCATCTGTACATCCCTCCCCCAAGTCCATCCAATTGACCTTTATAATTCATCACTCATCTCCAAGTGAATATGTCCATTCACATGGCATCAGTGTTTATTGTTCTTATCTCTGCAGCTTCTATCATATTACTAAGGAAATATGTCTCAGAATCCTTGCTCTCAGATTTGGATCAGATTATCCGTATGAGCAAAATCATTGACAGAAAGCCTTTGTGAAGTACATGTTTGTTACTAACCCCCCTCCTCCCCCCCAGACATGCTGAAGTGGTACTTAAGTTTGGGGAGAGGTAGCATCAAGGCAAACATTGCGCACATTGTTGCAGATGATGGGCAGAGTGTTTGCTCACTCAATTCTCTATTTCTGCTAGCCACCTCTAGTACCTATTCACTCTCATTCTTGTTTTAAAGGCTTTAATAATTCAGAGGCAGAAAACCTCTCTATACCAAAGGCCACATTTTGGGGAGTAGGGAAGAAATCTGTAGGGACACATGTTAGTGATAGCAGGGCTGAGTTTGGACAGGATTAGCTCCATCACATGCATGCACACTTTTTCCACACACACACACACATTTTACACAAACACACAAGATACACACACACACACACACACACACACACCCAAATCATCTATATATTCTTTCTTTTATTCCTTTCCTTGCCTATTCACACACAAGTACTAATATCCTCAGTGGCTAGAAAATAAATTCAGTGACAACAGAAGTGGGAACACAGTATCTCTGGACCATGGAGAGACCCAAGGATTCCGCACAGCCCCCAAAGAGCCTATATGCACTACAAGACAGCTATCCAAATCCAAATGCAATGTGGCTATCTTACGTCTCAGTACTTTAAAAGGTTGGCCCAAATGCAGAGAAATACTCCAGAGGAAAATGAAACAAGACTTCATCACATCCTATTCAATCCCCACTCTCAATTTTTACTTACATCTTGAGAAGTTAACCTTTTTGAATCAGTTTCCAATCTTTGTAGAAAACTGGTAACATCTTTGAAAAGAAAAACTGCTTTCCGGGTCATTTAATCACTCAGCTCAAATGTAACTTTAACAGCTTTTCTCATAAGCAGCATCTTAGAGACAATGCTTGACTCACTAAAATTTTGGTTTCTCCAACCTGGTACCCTTCATATATGTTGGAGTATAATAAGAATGTTGGGACTCGTAATCCAACAAATAAGAGAGCAGCAGGTTGG
This sequence comes from Liasis olivaceus, assembly GCA_030867105.1. Classification (NCBI taxonomy): domain Eukaryota; kingdom Metazoa; phylum Chordata; class Lepidosauria; order Squamata; family Pythonidae; genus Liasis; species Liasis olivaceus. The sequence goes on from CM061349.1 coordinate 66,722,743, forward strand.
GAAAGGCTGATACACTGAAACTAATGTATCTTCAAAGTACATGATCAGCTATTCACTTCTATTCAAGAGACAGACTATGCTCAAATGGAAAAGATTTTGAACTGCAAGTGGTAGAGAACATTGGTTCTCTGACCTGTTTCAAGGTCATCTTACAACACTCAACTTCTGTCTGGTCAGCTGCAGTCAGTTATGTGAGGCCTCCTGCTGCACATAAAATGACACGCAGTGAAGCCTTGATAAGCCCTATCAGTTTTAATCATGAGGGTAAAGCTTTGTAGATCAAGATACTAGCTCTGTTGACTTCTCCATCATTGTGATAATGGATCATGTGTCTCCATTGTGAGGAAAATGGTTTGTCTATTCTTGAAAACCTGCTCCTGCATTCCTGCCCTGCAATAATCCTACTTCCAGCAGCAAGTGCTGCAGATATATAGAAGCTCCTCAACCATTTATGGAACATCTGAAACTGCTGGAGCTACAAAGATTGGCTAGTCTGCACTATTGTGGCAGTGTTTTCAGCTCATATCACAAGCTGTTCCCTGCCCCCCTTTTATGCTGTTGACTTGGACTGAAACTTCTTAGAAGCTGTCACTGAATACCCTCATTCTTATCCTCTGAAAGGTTGTTCAATGGGCAACTTGGCAACTTAATCACCTCTCTTCTAACCAAAGTTACTGGAATACAAGTGGAACATAGTAATGTTATGTTTAAAAGTACTAAAAATATGTGAGAATTGCAAAATCACAGGAGTGAACAGGATTCAGATTTACAGCAATGGTTCCACGGCTTGGTTATTTCTTCTTAAAATAAAGACAGATGCAACATTTTCATATAGGAATGGAACTAATTTGAAAATGCCATCACTGTGGCCTGTCCAATAATATATTTTCCTTGTCAATTAAGGCTTTGTTGAAGGAGAGGAGAGAACCAGAGCAGCTACAGGGAGCAGCTATTTCTTATGCTCCCATGAAGTCACCAAGATACTGTCACAGAAAATTTGCAACTGTTTTAAAAACCTTTACTACAGAAGACAGAAATGAGATATAAATAATATAGAGATGTTCATTTGGCATGCAGATTATGAGGCCATAAAGTAAACCTGCATACAAATTGGGAAGCTATAAGACAAAACTTTATGCTAAGACAGTACAAAGATTACAGTATCAGATCTCATCTTTAAATTTACCAGTGGCATGTTTTCATATCATATCTGATTTTGCTGAACATATAAAATCTGTTTTATTCATTTTTGAGAATTTGTGTTAGTTGAGAGACAGCATCTCTCAGGGCAGAGATGCTAGTTATGTCATAACCAACATTAACCCAGCTTCGAGGTCAAGAAGCACAGAGCAAAAAAATTGTTAAACCATGGGAAAGATGGGAGAGAGGCACACTGGACTTAAATTTCAGTGGATATAGAAAAGGAACTGCATCTTCATGTTGATGTTGTGCAATCCACTTTTTTATCTGCTTCCTTCTAGGATGCAATAAAGATGCTTATTTAGCTGTGCCATGCCATGTGATGAGAGCCTTAAGCCAAGTGTTAGCCTAGAACTTAGTCTAGTTATCCTGAGTCAAGTATCTGGGACTTTCAGCCAATGACTTGTCAGTAAGTCTGACAGAATCTAGGTTGGAAAAACATTAAATGAAAAAAAAAAAAGTACCCTTTACTGGGATTTGACTACCATTCAATTATTCTCAGAGATACGAATCTTTTATTCCTTCAGTTCGAAAACCAGCTTTCTTTTCCATGATTTGTGATACTTCGTTCATCATGTAGGCTAGCAACCAGCACAACAAAATCACCACACAACTTAAACAGAACGTTTAAGACATACCTTTTTGTGTTACGAGAGAAGAAGTAGAAAGAGAAAATTGATTCTGAAATGTGGACACCAAAAAGTTAATGAAACTTAATTAGTCAAGAATCAATTGCATAATATTGAGCTTTAAATAAATGAAAGCATGTCATTCCTCATTGCTTAACTTCTAAATATTGTGTGTATGAGGACAAGAACCATATATTCTGTTTAGTTTACAATAATAACAAAAAAGAGTAGAACAAAAAGGAACAAAGCACAAAGATAATAAAAAAAAAAACACCAATTACATAATACACAATACAAACTTAATGCAATTCCACAGAAGGTTGAAAAGCCTATGAATGAACAACCTTACTAAAGTTAAGCTTTATCAGAACCTCAGCGATGGCTTTAGGAGTAACCAAACTGGGCATCCACTGTGCCCGCAGCCTTCAGTTCTATGGAAGAAATGTGATGCCATAAATAATTTTCCAAGCCTTATTATTCCTCAGCTATTGGGTATGGAGCTATTTGGTGTAGTGATTAGGCATCAGGTTAAAAACCAGGAGGCCATGAGTTACTCCCACCTTAGGACTTGGGCCAGTCACTCTCTCTCAGCCCTAGAAAGGAGGCAATGGCAAACCACCCCTGAAAAACTGTGGCAAGAAAACTGCAGGAACTCGTCCAGGCAATTGCCAGGAGTCAAAATTGACTCGAAGGGACCAAAAAAAATTATATGGATATGGATATGGACGTGGCAGTCTATTCTTCCTTTGGTACAGTGCCTCCAACACCTCCTCTTGAGTTCTGTCAGGCTTCCACTGGAGACAAGATTGGAATCATGCCTCCAAGAACAGAGAATAAGTAATATTTATTGAAGAAAGTAGATAGCTATAATGAAAACAATTTCAGCAACTGCAGCTAATCAAGAACTAGACCTATTTATAGAGGTCTTATCTAACCTTATCTTATCTAACCTTATCTAACAGACTGCTTAACCTTCTCTTTTGAGTGCACTGGTTTGTTTCCATCTGTCCTTTGTTTTTGCAAAGGTCAGGTTTGTGTTTATCTTGGTTTTTTATTGACAGTGTGAGGACTAACCCTCACACATATAGCTGTCTGTGTTGCCATTTCTTAGTTTTTTCCTCTCTCCTCATTGGAGCACTTTGACTCCCTGAGCCCATCTTTTTCTATTACTGCTTTTGGAAGTCATGTGCTGGTTGACTGTTACACTAATGAAGTACGGAGCTGGCATACCTCTCTTACTGTAAATGGCAACGGTAAAATAAAGCAGTGTTATTTTTTCATAATCTTTGTGAACAAGTGACACCATTGTTCAACTTTTTAAAAGGCTGTTGTAGGCACTGTTTATTTTATTTATTTGTTTATATATCACATTTATATAGCCGCCCATCTCACCCAAAGCAACTCTGGGCGGCGTACAACAATTAATAAAGTAAGAAGTGATAAAAACACGCATATAAAAAGATGAAAAGTTATTATTAAAATAAAAACATTATCACATATTTTAAAAATTTAAGTTTTAAAATATACAAACCCCACAGAGAGAACAAAATATCAATTACGGTGGAGCCATCTAAGAATGTCTCCAGTTCCCTAAGACCCCCAGGCCTGATAACACAACCAGGTCTTAAGGGACTTCCTAAATGACAGCAGGGAAGGGACAAGCCTCACTTCAGGGGGGGAAATGTTCCACAAGGAGGGAGCCACGGCAGAGAAGTCCCGTCTCCTGAGACCCACCAGATGCAAGTCCCTGGCTGATGGAACGCGTAGCATACCTTCCCTGCTGGATCTAATGGGACGGGCCGCATAGTGCAGTTCTGCCAAAGTTCCCCCAAAGTGTCTTTGCTCACCTGCGCAACTCATGCACAGGTGAGCAAAGACACTCCTTAACAATGGAGACATAAAAAGTTAACCGAGATAAAGCTAGGGATGAGGTCGGGGCCCAGAATCATTGGGCATCTGCCTAGATCTACACGCAGATGGAAGTTGACCTTAATCTGAAGACCTTTCCCTCTGCTATTGTTGCTGTTCTTGCCCTTTAAACATGAGTAAGCAATGACAGAAACAAGGAGGAAGAACATTCGATTCCACTGGACTTTCTGGGTCCTAATGTCAGGTAAGCTCTGAGGGCCAAGGAAAGCAATAGGAAGCAGGAACAGTAGCACACCAGAAATAGACATACTCTGGCAACTGGGCTACTGTGAAGATTTTGCTTAGGGGAGCCTCAAAACTTGGAGTTGACATTGTATAAAGTTGTAAGTAAGGTTATCCATGTCTGGTCCGAAGGAGACTTCTCACCCTCTCAGTCATAATGTTGGAGGCTGCTAGCCATAACAAGAAGTTGATATAGTGCTGTCACAGGTTAACACTTGGAGAGCATCCAACACAGCAGTTACAAGGACACTACAGAGCAGCGTTTCTCAACCTTGGCAACTTTAAGACGCAACTTCAACTCCCAGAATTCCCATGCTGGCTGGGGAATTCTGGGAGTCATAGTCCACACATCTTAAAGTTGCCAAGATTGAGAAACACTGCTATAGACGAAGCTTTTTAAAATATTTGTATAGAATCTCTTGTCCTTTCCACAGTACCTGTAGGAAACAATAATGTTTTAATTTCTCTGTTCCTGTCCCCTCTTTAACACAATTGCTTAGGATTAAAATGAAGGAAACCACATATGAAACAACCCAATCTCCTTTAAGCTTAATGCAGCAGTTATAATCCATTATCAAAAAGTAGGTGGATGGGAGTAAGAAAGACTCTTGGAGATGAACCGGAAGAACTAAATCCCTGATAACTAGGACACTATATAACCCCAGAACAGTTGGCAAAAGAATATTAGCAGAGGTATATAAAGAATAACTAACAAATGGTTCTCTTTTTAAAACAGTGCTATGAATGATTTTAGAGCTGTGGCAGTGCCTTTTCCTCCTTGCCCTTTGAAAAAAGCCAGTCCTAAAAGTTTGCAGCTGTTATCAGTAATGATTGTTGAACACTACTGACCTTATCAACAAGCCCGATTGGGAAAACAACTGCTTTAATCATTACACTTTTCTTCACCCAAAGAAGAATGTCCTGTATGGATGATGATTAGGAGCAGAGAGGTCAAGCCTGAAGATGATATTCAACCACTGACACTCTAGGTAACCTTGGGTCTCGATCCAACTTATTTCAGAAGGATAAAATTGGGAGCGGAAGAATTAATCACACAGCCCGCAGCTTCTGGAGGAAAAGTGATATATACATTTAATAAATAATGTAAATATGAGAATGTTTTTAATTTTTCACAAGGACTATAAAAATATTTTTCAGCCCTTTCAGCAAGGATTCCCAAGGAAGTATGATAAGGATAATTGCTTTTTTTTTTTTTTGGTAGCTGATTCCTATCTATTCTAAAATTACTTTGGAGCAGCCGCTTAAAACAATGCTGCTGCCCGAGCAATTTTGGCACTCCTCAAGGTGCAAACTTCTTTGAATCAACTATTGATATGCCCAGATTAGCCCTATAGCACTAAGCCAAGGTTTAACCATGATTACCTGAGCAAGTCATTGTGACCAGTTCACACATAATGCAAAGCTATAATGTGTGGTTTCAAACATCACATTAAGCGAAAGCAAACAAACCACATTATAGCCTTGCATGATACTTAACCTAATTTTTTATGTTAACTTTTGTTTTCTTGATACAATTAAACTACAACATAGCATCTGCATTGATCATGGAGTTTTCTTTGGGAAGGCTAATGCACTGTGCATCACCACTAATTTCAATTCTCACAGTTCATCACGCAAATGAATAGCTCCTTCAATTATAAACAAACAAACAGCAATTTCACAGCATACGGATAAAGCCTTTCTCTTCCTTTTTAAACTACCAGGCCACTGACAATTCTGCTCTTCTGAGCTACCTGATTCAAGAGCACAAAACATAGTTGTCACTGTTCAGAAGAGTCAATGAACAACCCAAGAAACAATCATCCCCAAAGGACAAACAACTGTTTATCAAATAGACACATGTCCCAAGTTAGAGATACAATTTCCAGCTTCTATAATTTGTTACATAAAATTAGAAGCTAGAAATCAGAATCCATTTCAGTCATGGAGCCAGTCAAAAAAGTGAAGATGACTTACAGTTAGTCACATCGATGATGATGATGATGATTTTCTCAAGTGCCTACTGTTTATCAGGCGCTGTTCACTTGTAGTTATGAAACTTGGGTGCAAAACAATCTTCTCATCACCTTCCCAACATATTTTGGGATGTTTCCAACATGTTGGAATTTATCATGAAAGTTCCAAAAATATAAATTAATTATTCAACATCTTAGAAACATCAGAGAAATTGGATTATTCTGGGAGTTTTCCAATAGTTTTTTCTAACTATTCTTCATTAACCTCATGCTTCATTCACACACACATTCACACACGACGATGTTTATGCTTTGCTTACACTGACTTTCCCATGGAACATCAAATATTTGAACTGATTTACAACTTTATCTATAATCAACCCAAAAACAATTAGAAATCATGAATGTTCAGTGAATTCTGAAAGAAAAGGCAATGGAGTCCTCTCCGGTCCTTATAGATGTCTCAGGAAATGAGAGTACAATTCTTGCCCTTTCCTGTCCTAGACTAAGATGACCCCAAATATATCTCTAATGACAGGAACTTAATATTTATACTGAAAAGAACATCTAATAAACTTCTCATTAGTTTTCACAAGTCGAACCAGCAACAGAATGTTGCAATTTATCTCTGTCTTCCTGCATGTGTAGTCCTATTGAAAGTTCTAATGAGCCATTAAAACTTTTACGGAGCTTCAGCTAGCCAATCCTCTGTTGTCAGTCAGTTGCCTAGACATCTTCCTCCCTCCCTCCCTCCCTCCCTCCCTCCCTTCCTTCCTTCCTTCCTTCCCTTTTTTTTTTACTGGGAAGGTTGATGCTTCCCTCTCAATTTTCAGTGGCCCCATTTGGTCATAGTCTCATTGGTGGTCAGCTGCTGAGTTCATTATGAGACTGAAAAGACATCTAAAGATATTCATGAGAATTTGAATGGCTGTTTGAAAAAAGTAAGTGTGAGAAAGCCTGTACTTCAGTGTTTATAATTTTGAGAGCAGATTCTTAGTAAGAGGAGTCTTGCTGGTGGCCATAGAAATTATTTATGCCTCCCTCCAAAAAAGGCATGCTATTTGTGTAAACAAAATAATTATAATTGTGAATATATTGCAGCTGCAAGTTAAAAGTCTGCTTTCAGGAGGAGGAGGAGGAGGATGACCTTGAAAAGAAAGGTCTTCCCTATGCTGGCTGGGCTGATGGTAGATATTGTCCAAAGTATCTGGAGGGCACCAGGTTGATGAATACAGTAGTTTTCATAATACAAAACAAGAGTACCAACTTCCTACAAAAAGAAATTACTTGGAAGCTTCTGGTGATGCTTCAGTGTTTAGGAAACCAAGGAACATGGTTACCAGGGGAGATTGCAGGCCCTCAAGGAGGGTATTTCAAAAGAGACACATTGTACAGCTGAGTGATGATTATACATATTTAATAAGACTGAGCATAGCTCATCACAAAGCGTGTTGCCTCTTTTTCATTTTGTTTTTTACTGCCAACCTGAGAAATTGAAAATGGAACAGACAAGAGAAGGGGGGGGGGAAATCTTATTTCTGCTCTAACCAAGCCTGCCAGAGATTATGGAATCTTTGTGTCTGAGACAGAAGTTAATTATTTTGGTAAGAAAAACAGACAAGTGTGCAAAAGGGGGATGGGGGACAAACTAAACAGAGATAACTGCAACGAGGATGATAAACAATCTGGTCATTCACTTAATCTTCTTTCTTATTTGGGTCTGTCTTGCTGGGCAGAATCCAGCTGAGGCACATGAATAGACAGCAATTTAAGAGCGGAATCTATCCTATCAGACATAATTTTCCCTAACCATCAGGACACAAAGCTCACTGAAATGAATGGAAAGCACTTTTGAGCAAACATACTTTGGACCAGCCTGTGAGTCAATTAGATAATTAATTGCAGTTCCCATTGTGTTTTAGGTAACTTATATTATAAAGCTGTTCTCTACATTATTCAGCTTGATCTAAATATCCTACATTTGAATGTTTTCACTTTTCATGCTGCTTTATGCTCCTTAGTTTCCTACCTAACTTAGCATTTGTCTGAATAGCTTTCAGACTTCGTGCCCTTCAGGGAATCCTTTTCCCCAGATTTGTCAGCCGAAAAGCTATTAGAAAATCCCTCCTCTCCTGCAGAGGACTCTAATATATATCAAGCTGGATATGAAACAAGGATCTGAAGCCAGCAACCCTCCGTCATCTTCCCTCTCTTGTTCCATAGCTCTGAGGAATACTATACTCAGTTATTTGTTTCATATACAGTGCTTAACCATAGTTCGTTGACAGAGTCATTGTGCCTGAATTTGCTCAGATAACAATGGCTAAGTTCACACAGCATGACCACCCTAACCTGCAAAGCTCCATACAACTATTAGATGGCAGAGTTAAGAGTTCTCCATGCCATCTAGCGGTCACCTGTCAGCTCATGCATGGTAGCCTCCTTTTCACCCGTGCCTTCTGCTTGGAATCATTTTCCACCTGAACGGAGGCAGTATGAAATCTACAGAAGCCTGGTGGACTAGATACAAATGCTTTAAAACCACTGGGTTGGTAGTTTGTGCTGTTTGTTTATTTTACATATTTAAAACTCCAGCTGCTATGTGGAGACACAGGGAATGTAAAATTATTTTCTGCTACTTAAGCAAATAACAATCCCTTCGCTTCAGAGTGTAAACACAATAAATAAATAAAGGGGCTGAAATCGTTATTTGTGTCTCCGTCTTGTAGTAGCTGCTCCAGAAAAGTAGTAGACTATCTGTTGCCACTTGTACAGCTGACAAAGCCCTCTCCTCTGTGGATTGTGAGACGCTGTCAAAAGCTGGTTCAGGGTATCAAAAAAAAATCCTGTGAAAACTAGCTGCAAGTGCTAGAGGTCACCTGGCTTGCAAAAGTGGTTTGAAACAGATCAACAGAAGAGCTACAAAGGCTTCCCCCAGCATACAATTTTTAAAAATACCATAACAGAAGGAGACCTGGCACCCCCTGCAACTGAACTGCAACTCAGAATTAAAACTAATTCCAGATAAGGAAGCACCGGAGTAATTTATTCCAGCTGAAACAGCAAGCAGAATTTAAAGAAGCTAAATTTAATTGCTTGGATTTAATACTATTGATGAATTCCTACCCCCTTTGTGGTTGGGGAAGAAGCAGGGAGGGGAACACTATGAGGTTTTTAATGAGTAGCACCATTAAGAGCTTTAATTCTGAATCACTTCTGTCATGGCCACCTTATGAGAACTCTTAGTATATTTCCATAAACAGAAATAAAACAGAGAGCTCTGGAGCCTTACCCAGATACAGCTCAATCACTAGACTTTTTGCCCTCTGCCTAAAATGCATCATGATTATTTGCTAACACAAGTTCTCTTTAGCAAGATTTATTGAGATGAAGGGAATGGGGTTACAAGAACTCCAGCAACTGAACTATTCTCATTTAGAACCAATATATCCCAATGTGCATGAGGGGAGAAATTGTCCGATTTTCTAACAGCTTTCCCATGGCCCAGCGAGGAGACAAGTCTTTTCACAATAATGGAGAAGTTGGCAGTTTACTTAAGGGTCTTCTCAATCTTTATCAATCTGGGAACCAATTATTACACCATACTAGGTAGTCAGTTGGTAGGAAAGAAATGAGAATGAGGCTTCCCAAAATTAAATGGATTGGCTTGAATCACACAATCCTCGTTTAGATGCATCTAACATGCTGTGTGAACTCAGATGTTGCTAAACTGTGACTCCTAGTGAGGAGAGAGGGCTCACAGGAATCATAGGTCCATAGGTTTCTCAGCCTACCATAGGACACATTCTCCAACACAATTTGATACATATTAACAGCTTCCTCAAATTGGATGGATGGATGGATAGGAGGGAGGGAGGGAAGGAAGGAGAAAATGAGTATAAATTTTTACCTTTCCTCATATTTGATGCCCTCCAGCTGATTTCAATTCCCAGATTTCCCAGGAACGTCCATGCTGTTGGGGATCTCTGGGAGTTAGTCCACACATCTGGACAGCACTCAGTTTGGGAAGACCAGCATATATCTATTAATGCTGCTAGGTCATTATTACTACAACTATTCAACGTTTATCAGTGAAAAGCAAATTGCCTTGAATCCAGTAACATCACAACATGTTGTGTGGAGAAGCTATGGTCGATCCAGTCTCCTAAAATCCCTGCTAATGATGCTGTCTTGGGAAACTGATATTACTTTTCAAACCAGTGAACATAATTAGACAGTGTGACTATAGTTATTGGCTCAAATGCCTCCAAAAGAAGCGCTCAGACTGAATTTAAAGAGACAGCAGAAAATAGCTAAGAATTATTTCAGACTGCTTTGAGAATCAGAGGAAACCTTATCTGGCAGGTCCAACTTCTGTCTCTGCACAGATAAAACTACAGTGCAGGCCACCTTTATAAACCAGAAAGGGTTTTTATCACCTCAGCAGTAACAGCAACAACAAAATGTTCTGTATTCTACCAATCAAAACATATGGTATCCAGGAGCACATTTTCTCTGTGGAAGTACAATGTTACAGCTCAGAATTCTTTAATTCCAAATCTAGACCTTTTGCTTTAAATCAGACATGGATGACCTTTTGAAGGTTAAGGCTACAGTTAACATTTCTGGAAAGTAGAGAGCCAAAAAAATAGATGAAGCCACTTCACAATATGCAAGTGGCTAGAACATGTTGATTTTTTTTACTGCGGCATGCTCATTCTAGAGCTTACATTACAGTGTTCATCTGTTTCCCGTCTCAAAATGGAAGGAAACTGTGTCTTTCATTTTCAGCAAACATGGTTAGTAGGTCTCTGAGCATTGTAAAGACATATTTGGGCCACAGGAAATCCTTCCCTGCCTATTGTTATAGATGGTGGCTATCAGCATTCTAAGGAAGATCCCGGGGCAAAAGGTTCATTGGGGTCCCCCCTACCCACTTTCTTTTCACTGCCTACTATATCAGTGTTATTTTCTTTTCCTCCTCATTGCTTTAGGTCCATTAAAGTCAATGGCCCAGTCAATGAGAGGGTGTGGGGAAACCTGAGGTAGCCATGGAATCATATTCTAACTGATCAGTTAGAAAAATAGTGAAAATATGTTCATTTCAAATCCTGATCCATACTTTAGAGTGAGGTTTTTAATGTGTAGATCCCAAAGCACTGTCTTCATTGCCTTGTCTAAAAAGTCCTAGTTCTAGTAAAGAATTAGATTCTGTAGTTCTAGTTCTAGTAAAGTAGAACTTTAGTTCTGTAGATTCCTAGTTCTAGTAAAGAATTAGATTCCTGAAATCTACCCACCATTACAGTAGTATCCAGAGAGTTCCTGGACTTCATACAGATAGCTTCTCCTTGAAGTCCCTGCTCAAATCAGAAGGGTTTTTGTGGCTGCTTCGCACACAGGGAACAAGTAGGAGACAGAGAGAGAGAGAGAGAGAGAGCTCCCTAGTACTATAAATCTCAAAACTAAATCCAAAGAATTTAGTCAACTAAATACAAAGAATGGATTAACACAGTATATATCTTATGATAAAATTAATATAAGATAATATTTTTTTGTTTTCAAAAACCAACTGGACCATGCGAAAGAGAAAATTGTCTTATTAAGTCCACCAGCATATTTTAATTCAGTTATATCTATCCCCCCAAAACTCTGATTAACTTTTAAAATAGCCAAAGTAAATTATATCCATTGTGTGGATTTAAAACCAAATTAGCTGAGAAGAAATGGAGACTAATGGAATCAAAGAACTGATCTTGATCAAGGATATGATCTCTTCCACTAAGACTTCAGATTGGAGCTAGGATTTACAGGGATCTGCCACCCCAGCAGCATGTAAGGCATGAAATAAAAATGGTATTTCATATACCTGGCATGGCACCAGAGAAGTAGTTCTCTTCTTTTTCTTAAACTAGCTGTCAAAGTAGGGCAGTCTGGGATAGAAGCAAAGCCCAAGATCGGCTCCCCTTTATGCCAGTCTGAAGTTGGCGTAATACCTTTTTCCTGTATTTGTTGCCAGAAGGGAAGTGATATACAGATAGAGATAGACTTCATGGATACATTCAAAGCACATGGAAGCGGTTTGCCTTTTTTGCGCTTGTTTGTTTTTAACTTTCTAGTCTAGTCTAGCAGCCTTGGTTTTCCTAGTGGCTTCCCCTCCAAGAACTAATCATATCTGACCCTGCTTAGCTTTTCAAGATCAGCCAAGGTCAGCTACACACTGCTACCGAGCTGGGCTTAATGAAGCCATAAATGCGCATGTCGCATTTGTAACTTTTCAGAACACAAGCAAAGTCATTGTCAATGAATACCGCAAGGAAAATATGCAGAATGATTTAAATAGATGCATATAAGCAGTGATGAGATTTTTTTGCAAAGGAACTCTAATAGTGGGTATTAGACCAGAAGATGTAGTAAATTATCTGTAGGGGAAGAGGTGAGGCTCATATGCCTTGGTGCATTTGAACTGAACAAGACAAAGGAGCAGAGAATACAATCTGGAGCAATCATGCACTGCTTCCAGAGGGCTAGAGAGATTTATGCACTCGTTTTGTTTACATTTTTGCTTCTTTAATCACTGCCATGACTAAGCTATGTTTGTAAGGGCTCCAGAAACTTTCACAGCAGAATTGGCTGTTATGGTCCACATCTGAGCAGTGAACCAGGCTAAAGAGTGATTAACAATACTGTAATCTGCTTTTTCATACTAACCTGTGTTCAGTTTTAAAACTAATATCGTTATTCCCATTTTCCTTGGAATAGTCATGTTCTCTTTCTTTATAATAAAATCAGTCAAGATTCCTGTGGCAACTTAAAGATTAACACATTTCCTAAGGTGCGAGCCAGCGCTTTCCAGGTAAGTTGGGATTGGCTGATGAGAATTGGTGTAAACTTGTACAGATTGCAGTCCACTAAATATCCTAGGCCAGGCTGAAAACCTCTGGATGACCACAGGATGGCAGAAAAGATATACAAAAACAAGAAATGTTTATATTGAGTATGAACAGTGATCTCAGAGGAAGAAAAAAGTAGGTTGTGATTTTAAAAGCTTATAATAATGAAGACTGAAGAAAAATTTTGAAGATAGCATAAGATTCCTTGATGATTGTCCTGCAAAGGGCTGACATAAGTATTAAGTCTGCGTACACTTTTTAAAAATATATATATTTTTATTGTTAGAATAATAAAATACAAAAGAAAAAAAGTCCCCATTGGATAGTGACAGTTGAGTCGTGCAACAAAAAAAGCAACTACTAAGCCTAGGTAAGACATAAATACAAAAATTATGGGAAAACTTTCTAGTAACACATTTTCTCTTCCCTTCTGTTTATTTCCTCGACTGCTGACCGGTGGGTTATGCACATGTTAATATTCATTGGAAGAACTATTTCAGACTCCATGTGTGTGTGAACGCAGCACAAGCTATTCATTAAAGCAGCCCAACTTTTTGCAGGCTTCTGATAAAAAGGCCATTGCTTTCAAGAGTCAACTCTGTGTGGTTCTTAAAGCAGTAGCACCAGGGGGTCTGCAAGTGGGTCAAAAAAGTAAATATGGAAGCCACAACCATGCGATCAAAGTCCTCCCCCCCTTTTTTTTATGGGCATCACAATGCCCATTAAAAGGGGGCATGGCTTCAATCACATGATTGTGGCTCCCATCTTGACATGTTTGACACTCCTCCCAACAAACACTCCTGTGTTGGAGGGGTGTTTTTTTTCCCCTTCCAATTCTTCAGGATGGATCCCGCAGGACTGTGACATGTCAAAACTTGCAACAATTCTTACCCACTTTTGCAAGGCAATTATTTCAAATATTTTATACAAGTACTGCTATCAAAGGTGCTGGGGAAAGCAACTGATGGATTATTTTTCAGTAAAGAGGTATCATTGTGAGCCTTGTTTTGAGAATTCGTTTGCTTGTTGTTGCACATTTATATGGTCCCCCATCTTAACCAAGTAGCTCTGGATGGTTAACAAAACTCATGGATAAAACAGTATAAAAGGCATAAGACAGAACAGAGTTTTAAAAAACTATAACTGAGGCTCCTCGCAAAACTGTCTCACAACCCAGAACAGAACAAACATAATGGGCTCCACTATCATTCCTGGCCCCACCATTTGAGGAAAACACCAGGTCTTCAAGTTCTTCCAGAAGACCAACAAGGTCAGGGCCATCTGAAACTCAGGGGAGAGTCTGTTCCATACAGCAGGCATCACAACAGAAAACAGCATGGCACAAAACACCAATTTCCTTTGAGACTTAGTGATCTTGCAAGTTGGTGGCCATTTATTGTTTAAAATTTATTTAACTTTGTGGTCCTGCAACTGCCATTAGCAAAGATCTTTGTGCCATGATGTATGCAGAGCCAGATTGCTGGCTCATGTGAAGTCCTCAAAAACTTTTGCTGATAATACAGAGGTCCCCATTATGGCATTAGCTCTTATAAACCAGAGTCCATTTCATCAAGTGAATAAGGCGGTATTCTGAGTTAAAAGCATATACACTTGTTTAGTGGAATGAAGGAGATGACATGGGGACCATCCATCTCTTTTGCACAAAACCAGATAAGAGATGGTTTGAAGATTTAGAATATTAGATATATGATACGATATTCTGGTATAAGAGCTGTACGGCTCAGAAAGCAAGGCTTGAGTACAGCATAGCAAGGAAAGGAAGATCAGTTTTACACCAGAAGGGAATATATATATATATATATATGCGGCTGGATAGCGTAGTGGTTAGAACACCGCCTTTGATGCAGGAGACTGGGCTTCAAATCCCTGCTGGTACCTACCTTACCAGTAGGGGTCCTTGGGCAAAGACCCCCTAACGCTTCACCTGCCTACCTCAAATATGAGAGTGACACGAACTAAGAGAGTCATGCCGGCTCGGATGTCGCCCGGATTAACAAGGTCCGCGTCAGATGTTGGGGAACCAGGACAATCTGATGTTAAGTGGGCTACTTGTGAGAACTAGAGCGGAAAGAGTTAAGAGCGTACTCTTATCCCCAGAACAAAGAGGTAGAGATAAGAGAATGAGACTGGCACCTCCCTGAGGAATGCAGGATGTTTGTGGGGTGACTCTGGGAATTGCTTTCACTCTGAGAAGATTTCTGTAATGGGACTGAAGCCAATAAACCATGCTGAATTGAATCTGTACTGTCTCCTGGAGTTTCCTGGGCTAATCCTGACACTACTGGAACAAACCATACATGGACAAGACAAGAGAACTTGGAATTGATGGAATGCTACTACAACAGCAGACCTAATGAGAGGGGATATATGAAACGTATGAGGGAACTATGGATAGACAGAAGGCCTACATCCACACTAACTGAGAAACAACTAGTTACCCAGTGCTTCAACATAGTGAAGAGGAAGCTGCTCTCACAACTTGAGATAGACCAACTCCACATTACAACCCGGACTCAAGCAGACCTAGAAGAACAAGCAGATGTGCAGCCAACACCTGAAGCTGGAATGTCACTGCCACCCCTTCCATTACAGAGCACAGCAGCTGATATGAGGCATAAGATCATGGATAAACTAGCTACAGTCAACCCTCGAATCCAATTACCAAGGTTCAGTGGAGAAGTACCATCAGATAGTATGCTAGAAGATGCCAACAGAGCCCTCCAGACAATTCCTACTACCACCATAACTGAAACCAATGAATTGGTATATGCTACAGCCGCTGTAATCCTGGAAATGCTTGGCTACATGATCAAGAAGAACAGCAGTACATACCCACCCTGGAAAATGAGATTGGAGGCTAAGATCAAGGCAACTCGGAGAGAAGTCAGTCAGCTGGTAGAACTACAGAAGCGTGTGGAGATTAGGGATAAGACTCAGCTACTGAAAAAATATATGGGCCTGACTCCATCTGAAGCCCTAGAGACTGCTAAACAAAGGCTCACAGCACTGGCTGCCAGGCTAAGGAGATACACTAGAGAAGCAGAGGCCAAGGAGATAAATGCCCTGTTCTCCAAAGAACCATCCAAAGTGTACTCCCAACTGCAGTGCAACCACAGAGTAACAGCTGAGCCACCAGCAGCGGAAACTGAACAGTACTGGAAGAACATATGGGAGAAAGAGAAGACACATAACACCAGTGCAAAGTGGCTGCAGGACCTGAAAGCAGACCACAGCAATCTCCCAGAACAGGAACCAGTCACCATCACAGTAGCAGACATCCAACAGCGGGTCAAGAACATGAAGAGCTGGACAGCACCTGGCCCGGACATGATCCACACCTACTGGCTAAAGAAACTAACAGCAGTGCATGAACGCCTAGCAGCACAGATGAACCAACTGCTAGCAGCAGGCTCCCACCCAGACTGGCTAACACAAGGAAGGACAGTGCTGATCATGAAAGACCCTCACAAAGGAACAGCACCATCCAACTACCGGCCAATAACCTGCCTCCCCACAACATGGAAAGTTCTATCAGGCATCCTAGCTGCCAAGCTACAAGACCATATGGGCCAGTACATGAGCACAGCTCAGAAGGGCATTGGGAACAACACCAGAGGCTCAAAACACCAGTTACTCATAGATAGAGCAGTCACCCGAGATTCAAGGTCTAGGCAGACCGATCTGAGCACAGCCTGGATTGACTACAGGAAAGCCTATGACTCAATGCCACACACATGGATCTGTGAATGCCTGGCACTATACAAAGTCAACAGGACACTAAGGACCTTCCTCAAGAACTCAATGGGACTGTGGAAGACAACACTAGAAGTGAACTCAAGACAGCTCGCACAAGTGGCCATCAAGTGCGGCATATACCAAGGTGATGCACTGTCCCCACTGCTGTTCTGCATAGGCTTAAACCCCCTCAGCCAGATAATCACAAGGTCTGGATATGGGTACAAGTTCAAGAGTGGAATCACCATCAGCCACCTCCTCTACATGGATGACATCAAGCTGTATGCTAAGAGTGAACGAGACATCGACTCACTGATCCACCTGACACGGATCTACAGCGAGGACATTGGGATGTCATTCGGACTGGAGAAGTGTGGCAGGCGGATAGTAAAGAGAGGGAAGGTAGTTAAGACCGATGGAGTGGAACTACCAGTGGGCCATATAGCAGACATAGAAACCAGCTATAAATACCTTGGTGTCCCACAGTCACATGGGAACCACGAGGAGGAGGCAAGGAAGACAGCAACATCCAAGTACCACCAAAGGATAAGACAGGTCCTGAAGAGCCAGCTCAATGGGAAGAACAAGATCCATGCCATCAACGCATATGCCCTGCCAGTCATCAGATACCCTGCCGGTATAGTGAGCTGGCCAAAGGAAGACATGGAGGCTGCCGATGTGAAGACCCGGAAGCTCCTCACAATGTACGGAGGTTTCCACCCCAAGTCCAACACCCAGAGACTGTACACCAGCTGCAAAGAGGGCGGGCGGGGTCTGATGAGTGTCAAAGCCACTGTCCTGGATGAAACCCGGAGTATCCAGGAGTACATCAGTAAGATGGCACCCAAAGATGAGCTGCTAAGAGAACGCTTCAGGCAGCAGCAGACATGGGAGGAAGTTCAAGCGGAGGAAATACCATGGCAAGACAAGCCCCTGCATGGGATGTACCATCAACAGATAGCTGAGGTGGCTGACATTGGGAAATCCTATCAGTGGCTGGAAAGGGCCGGACTAAAAGACAGCACTGAGCCACTGATCATAGCAGCACAAGAACAGGCACTAAGCACCAGATCCATAGAAGCAGGGGTCTACCACACTAGACAGGACCCAAGGTGCAGATTGTGCAAAGAGGCCTCAGAGACAGTCCAACACATTGTGGCAGGGTATAAGATGCAGGCAGGAACAGCATACACTGAACGGCACAACCAAGTAGCTGGCATTGTGTACAGGAACATCTACACAGCATATGAGCTAGACCCCCCTCCAAGTCCAGATGGGAGATTCCACAGAAGGTCGTGGAGAATAAAAGGGCTAAGATCCTGTGGGACTTCCAGATCCAGACGGACAGGCAGGTACTGGCCAATCAACCAGACATCGTGGTAGTAGACAAAGACCAGAAGACAGTGGTAGTGATAGATGTAGCAGTGCCAAGTGACAGCAACATCAGGAAGGAGCATGAGAAGCTGGAGAAGTACCAGGGCCTGAAGGAGGAAATCGAGATGATGTGGAAAGTCAAGGCCAAAGTGGTCCCAGTGATGGTAGGAGCACTCGGGGCCGTGACTCCTAAGCTGGGAGAGTGGCTCCAACAGATCCCAGGAACAACATCAGAGCTCTCTGTGCAGAAGAGTGCAGTGCTAGGAACAGCTAAGATACTGTGCAGAACCCTCAAACTCCCAGGCCTCTGGTAGAGGACCCGAGATTGAGGAAGACACATACCACCCATAGGGGTGAGAAGGGAATTTTATATATATTATATATGGTGCTGCCTTGTGGATTTGGATCCCTGAAACAAAGCAGGGCCTGTCCATCAAGTCTACTGAGCGACTGGAGACATCCTGGGCTCTTGGTTTTCATACGCTGTTACCTAGCAGCAGCAATTCTATCAGGCTGCAGGAAAGCGAGAACAATGATGCAGAGCCACTCTGTGGCTGGGTTTGCACATCACACTAAACCATGGTTTGTTTAACCATGGACTTATATAATGACTTACAGCTGGCTGAGCTCATAATCCAAGGTAAACAAATCAGAATGACGCATTCAAAGAACATGTTAAGCCTAAAAAGAAACAAATAACGACATGGCTTAGTGTGATATGTGAGTTTAATTGGTTCTGCAGAAAGATCAACTTTTTTTTTTTGGTTCCCTCACTCTGAACTGTTTTTATCATAGCTGGCTATTTAAAAAATTGCAGGCAGATTCTGTTTGTTCCCCTCTTCTCTTCTCTCCCTGTTTTCCTTTTTTTATACATTGCCTCTTAGATTGTAAACCTGAGGGCAGAAACTCTCTCTTTTTATTGTTTTGTAAGCCCTTCTGGGAGCCTTTTGTGGTGAAGAATGAGGTAAAAATACATTTTAAAAAATAATAAATACTTTTTTGAGGGCATCTGCAGAAGCCTGTAGTGTGGCTGGCAATAACCAGAAAAGAAAAGTTGCCCTGAGGCATCTAGAGATGGAGGGTCTGAATAAATATTGAGTTAAAACACATTTCCCAGCCTTTGCAATAAAAACCTAGCTATAGTCCTGCTTTATGAAGATAAAATAAAGGGATTATAATAAGATAAATATAAACTCTTTTCCTAGCTTCTGGTGGCAAGCTCTGCCAGAATATTTGAAAAACATGGTTCAGGATATGCATTTACTACAGCTTAGCATACACATCCAGTTACATTGAGCATAAATTGTGTCATATATGTTAACATACTTTTTCTGCCAATTATTACAATGTTTAAACATGCCAAGTCATGGTACTTGTTTGTGATATTGCAGTATTCTACCAGAATAATGAGCTACCACAGCTGGGAAGCAAGCTACACTATACATTAGCAATGAGTGCACAAAATGAAAATATAAATGTTATGCCTCTTCAGGCAGTAAACATTGGAAGAGGAATTTGTGTTATGCTAAATGTTCCACCTTAGTAGTATGAACATTGCACCAGCTCACAAACTGCAACATTCTTTCATTCATCCCACATAGATTGCTTTTAAGTGTCCTTAAGAGAGACCCCTAGATCTAGAGGGAGAGGACCTCTAGATGTTGCCTTGGCCATCAAAATGATGCAAAATATGGTGAAAACCTACCAACACTTTCACAACCACAGAGCTATAGGAGGCACAGAGGTTCTGTATGGATTACAGGCCAGCAACTGGGACTATGGATGTGGACAAAATGTTTATTTATCATCTCCATCATCTTGCGGGCGGCTATCTGGAGAGAAGTGCTGTCAATATAGTTGTTTCTCCTTATCTGATCCGGACATGGGAGTAGACAATTAAACATATATATGGAATGGACAATAGGCTAGATAAGGGTTAATAAATGAAGCTTCATGGAACAAGATGAGATCACGGTGGAAGTTCAAGTGACCACAGATGTGGTGGTTAACCTGTGTAGGATAGGGAAGGGGAGAAATCATTTTAGCATGCATTGGAATGCAAACAGATGCACAAACCAAAACTTAGCTATCATTTCAAATCCACATTGTTTGAATTTTGCATGTATCTTATCACGTTTAAGTGAGTAAGCAACATTTATACAAAAATGCCTATATTTATCAAAACAAGGTAAAATGTATTATATTAGGAGAAACTGCAAAAACTTAGGCACAAGATGAATGTACGTGTTTTGAGAAATATGCGCCAAACTACATTCAAACTTTAAAAAAATACCCTTAAGTTCAAGCACAAAAATGACAAAACTAAGAAAACTTAGACATGAAGATTCACAAAAGTGAGTAACTAAGAGAAATGGACATGTTTCCCTAACCTTAGGCACAAAACATACGCAGCCAAAATCTTCCCAAAATCTTGAAAATTGGCTGGCCAGCAGGAAAGATCTTTGCTTTTTCTTCACATCATAACTCATACTTATAATGGGCATCATATTTGAAAAACTGTTTCCTATCATGTGACATTGCTGTGTTAAGATCTTTCTTGGGGCACATCTCCAGGTGTCTCTGTGTCACTTCCAACATGGGGTAGGTAGTGACAGGAAAAAAAGTCTTATCTGTTGTGATATCCTTTTTGTCGGACACCCTGCCCAATAAACCCTCCCCAAAGATGTTCACCTGATGTCACCATTGCTTTTCATCAGGTGTCAGCTCAAAATAAAAACTTTTTTCCCTGAACATTTTGTATCATCTTCTCAGTCCCTGATCATTTTTAAAGACAGCCTTCTATAACTTGATGACCTCCAGATGGGAAGAACTTCAGTTTCCAGTGTTCTCAGCCAGCATAGCCAAAGGTCACACTAGCTGAGAATTCTGGGAGCAGAAATCCCAACACAGCTGGAGGGCACAAAGTTGAAGATGACTATGTCTAAGAGTCCTGTTTCTGATGCTGCCATTAATCTGTTGCAATAACCATTCTTCCAAGAGATTATACGTATAACTTTATGCACTGAACAGATACAGGACTTTTTAAGATTCTGGGACGCCTACAACCCCTCTACACTTCACCCTCAATGCTTTCTATGTCAAACTCATTTTTTCTCCTTTATTTGCCCATTCAGTAATTCGGATTGTGTGAAGAAATCTGAGGTGTTGAAATAACGAATATCATTACGTTTTAAGCCTTCGCTTTGCTGTCTTGAATTAAAAATATTGATCCAACCAGAGGCATCTGGGGGGTGGGGATCAAGATGGGCTGCCTCCATCTTGACCTTTTTGACACCCCTACCATAGGCTCCCTGCATCCATCTGATTATTTCAAATATTCAATTTCAGATTGGGCCACCCTCGTGTCCTCCTACCTGAATGATCTAAAAGAATCACATTGGTGATTCTGAAAGAGTTGGAAAAGATTCAGAAAGCTTCCCATACATAATATTAGAAAATCTTCAAAAAAGCTGTGCAGAGATCCAGATTTGCGGCGGGGGTGGGGGGGGAGAGGGGAATGTGATTCAGAACATGTATGGCATATATGCTGAATTTGTACCTGCAGAAACCTATCTTTAGCAAGTTCTGGCATGTAATTCTCACTTTATGGAAAGGTTTCTCAAGACTTCATTTAAGCTTAAGCTATCTAGGATGGGGCCCCAAATCTATGCCTAGAGCTACAACACTTCAGCATTGGAGCATGTGAATAAATACTTTAAGTAAATCAAAATATGTGTGCCTTAGGGCATGTACAGAGTGTTTTTCATTACCCATTAAAAACAGCCAGCCAACAGCATTTTGGTATGAATAGAACAGTTGCTCAGTTACTCAGTGTGGCCTCCAGGCATTCTGGTTCTCCAGTTTTTTCTAAGCACAGAGTTTCTTGTTCTCTTCCATTCCCAAAGCTATGAAGGCTTCTTTGACTCCAGTATCTGGCAATTATAGCAGAACCTTATCTGTTTTTCTCAACGGCTTCTAAGCATAGATGGATAGAGAGGCCTCCTTTTCAAAAGCTCTCCCCCATCACACTGAGGTTAGCTCATGTGCTACTGCTTTCCTGCAATATTAGCAACAACCTTGATTTTCCAGCAATACAATCTTATTGCCGATTTCATTTTAAGCTAAAATGTACAGTGACAAAGACAGGAGGGAATAATAACCAAAATCACTGTAGCTTTGAAGAAGTTTTGAGAGAACATATCTTGTCTGTTTGTTGGCTTGGCCTTAACAAGTATAGATTTTACTACAGTGGCTTTTTCTTAAACATCCTCTTCTTCCTCCATGGAGTCAAGGAATGTATCTCCTCACAGCCTGATCCCAATCACATCATTTATACACAAATGTGTCTTTATTAGAACTGATACCTTATTTCAAAATTGCTGAAACCTAGAATAGAAGGCTGCTTCAAGCAGATGGTTTTTGATGTCCTGAAAAACCATGATATGGCAATATATAGATCACGTCTTTGCATATGTTTGTGTGTGAGAGTCAGTGTATGTGTGTAGCTAGAGATAGGGATGCATGAAAAGTCAATCAGATGAAGGTTATCACTGTTTAAGGCACTTTTCCATTGTGCCGCCTTTCAGATGTGTTGATCTTCAATATCCATAATCCCCATCCAGCATGGCCAATGTCTAGTACCTAGATCTATGTAATAGATCCACTATCTAGAATAATACCTAATATTTAGCTCCACGTTAGAGCCAACTAACTGAGAGAGGGCTCCATTTCATGTTAGCCTTTGTTAGTAAAATGCTTTTGGAGGTCTTTGCTAGGATGCATTAAAGGTACCATTCTAAATTTTCTTCAGTTAAAAAACAAAAACACAACTGGAGCAACTGATCTAAATCAGTGTTGTTGCTTCCCCCCACCTGATAAACAGATCCTACAATTTGTCATATGCCTTTTGTCCTTGTCCCATGATTTAAAATAGGGATCAGCAACCTGTTTACTATCAGAATCACAGAATTTTGCACAATGGGGAAAGTACCAATCAATCAATCTATCAATTTTATCTTTAAAATAGTAAACATTGTATAACATTTCAGCAGTATTACTCTGAAATCTTGCAAGATTTTGGTATTTTTTGCCTGGAACCTCAGGTGAGGACATTGTATCTTAGAATATTTGGTGATTTCATAAGATTTTGGCCATTAAAGATCATTTACATTGAAGGGTAGTATCTTATGAATGCTATCTTGGATTGTTTGAGGCAACTTGGCACCCAAACACTGATTAAACACAAACACTAGAGTTCAACAATGTTCATAGCCCATTTTCAGTCTTTATGGAAATAATTACAACTTAATGATCTCAGAAAAAAAAAAAAGCAAACTATGATTGCAGACATCCTCAAGTTGAAGACTGAGGGGAGGAAGAGGCAGCAAATCATAATGGAAAGTATAGCATAGTGGTTAAGGTGTAGGATTAAAAGGATTAAACATTAGTACAAATGTTTAATGTTTAACAAACTGAAATATTTCATGGCTTTAACCTTTCTTCACTGTTTAGCCTTCAAGAGTTACTTTAATTATGGTACAGTTTTTCAAAAACACACACGAAATCACTTCTTGAACTCAATATGATCTTCAAGCTAAAAGCCAGTATGGACTTGACTTGAATAGGGAACCAGATTCAGTTCCTACTCGACCAAGGAGCTCTCCAGATGACTTTGGGCCAGTTGCTCAACATACATACCTCACAAGGTTGCTGTAGTACAGATAAAACTAGAGGGAGACACCTTAGTTGTAGATCATCCTGGGTTCCCAAAGAAAAGAAATGCAATACACAAACAAGCAAATGGTTTAACATCTATTTATTGTTTCATATGTTAGTTTAATCCAACTTCATATGGCTCAAGGGGAAGGATTGCTCATTTCTTTCTAATAACAGTAGTCCAAAACTGATGATTAAACTGAAAAGCAACTTATTTTTCACTGTCATCTCACACTGGCCATCCAAGAACAAATTGCATATTTTGGATGTGTAATTAGAAACTCAGCAGAGATGAAGGCCACAGGTTCTCTTGGCTTCCTAGTGCAGAGAGATGCCACCATATCAAGCTAGTATCAGAGTCATTCTAAGCTGCCTTCTTATGGTTAGTGTGACTGGCAGCACCTTAGCTCTCCAAGGTTACACTAGAGGATTTTTTGCATTAATTATGGCTTGATTGTTTTTAAACTGGGAGTGCCAGAGAATGAACCTAGGATCTTCTCTGTTCAAAGCATTTGCTGAACCCCTGAGCTTCACTTATTCTTTCTCCCCCTCAGGGGAACTTGAACTTATTTGGAAAGCACCTGGTTTGGGAAGGCTGCTTTAAAGTGTTTCCACTGATAGGATGTCATATCTTCCTTTTTAACCAAATCCTTTCCTAGGCAGGATCTACATTGGAGTTTCTTCTGACTCTGAAGTGGCAATAGCTCTCTAAAATGTACTTCTTGTTCATTGTTTCTCAGTACTTGCCATTAAACACACACACACACACACACACACACACACACCTTTATGAGTAAGCAATCACTGAAGAAGGTTCTATGGTCAAAATGTTTGATTATGAGTTCCCTTCCTTATGTTTTTCGGAAAGAGTCACACAATCTGTTAATTTTATTATTTATATTCAGATATTACCTCCATATTGTTAAAGACATATAAATATTGCACATCGCTCTGATCCTTTGATGTTTGCCAGATTGCTGTTAAAGTCATTGTTCATTGCCTCCTTTACCGGTATTCTTAGCTCAACAGGTATGTGACCAGGGACATCTGCAGAAGGGTAAAAAAAGTCAAGATGGCAGCTACAACGATGCAATCAAAGTCCTGCCCCTTTTCTACATTGTTGCTACAACTAAGTAGCCACAGCCACCATCCTGTCTTTTGACCCCTGTGGACACCCTGGTGTGACAAATAGTATAGCGCAATATCTACTGTGACATGAGAACCAAGCACATCCCTTGGAAGTATGAGAAAAGTAGGTGCTAGAAAGGCCACTTGTTTGGGGCAGCCAATGGCTCTGAAGCTGCAGGCTCCAGTTTCTGACATGGCTGTTTGTTTATCCTAATTTTCTGTCTGCAGAAATGAAGACGATCCATTCTGCACTTTCACTGTTCTTTTAACATCCTTTCCTGCCCACTAATCGCTTTACAGAAGCAGAGATTGGAGCATTCTCCCTCTCATCTGCCTTTGGCCATTGTCAGCTTTCTAGTTAATTTCCTAAATTGATTTTATCAGCAAGACAAATCTTAATTCCTTAATCCCTCTAGAAAACTTATCCAAAATTTACTCCTTTTCCGCAGCAGCTTTCTATAAGTGATTATCATATCTACAAGTGAGCACTGTATTGCAATACTATCTTCATAAGTGGCCTGAAAATTATCATAAAAGTAGCTGGAGGGAGGGCAGGGAGTGTTTTTTAGGGAAAACAATGTCAAGTCAACAAGTGAAGAATATGTCATGCATTCCATGAGTTGGTCTGGGCTAAAACATTACGCAGACTGGGATGAACTGATACTATTTATTTGTAATCTTACTTTTTACTGATTTATATGGTTGCAAGGTTTTTCACACTTCTGTTGTACAAAAACACTTAAGTGCAGGATGGAAAAGTAGGCTATTGAGGTGGCAGGATACAAATGGAAAATTATTTGTAACTTCATTCTGATCTTTATCCTACATTTTTGGGTTATGTAGTCCTATCCCACATTTTTGGGTTATGTAGTCCTCACTAGTAACCAAGTAGTGAACCTCTTCTCTGGAAGTGTTTTTTTAGCTAGAGGCTTTGCAGTGATAAGTCTCGGAAGCAAATATGAGAAGAAGTCTTTTGTTATATCCTATATTTTGTATGAAACTGGTATTTTGTGAAGTTTTACATTTTAAATGTAACTCTCTGTAACTTTCCTTTCTGCTGGTGCTGAGTGCTCTTATCTCCCTCCCTCCTCAGATAGCAATGCTCTAGACAGCAAGGCCGAAATGTACCCAAAACAAGGTACGACCGGTGAAGACAAGGACTTGTGGTTTAGCTACCAGCAATTGACCAAATTTGGAGTACGGAAGGCATGGGGAGGGCACTGAGGGGGGGATTGGGGAGAAACGGCTCTTGTAATGATAAAAAGGCTTGCTGAACTCCTTTTCGGGGTTCAGTTCTTTGCAGGGACCTGCGAGTCCAAACTGAACCTTTGCGCAAATAAAGCTTCTCCCTGAATGACCCAGTGAGAGTCTCGTCATCAATAAATGTTGCGTTGCTCCCACCCGTAACACTATAAATATTTTAAATAACATGTTTGTTTATTTGTTTCTGCAATGTACTGTCTTTCAGTTTGAAAAGGCTCTGAGCAACTTACAAGGTTACAGAAGTATAATAGGAAGGAGGAAGAGGAGGAGGAGGAGAGGAAGAGGAAGACACACACCAACCCAAGGACAACAAATTTCCTAGCTACAATGATCCCCTTCAACAGGGAGGGCACCAGCTATACCATCAATTCTCTCTGGGACAGTCAGGTTTTGGTGGCTTTTCTGAATGCCAACAGTATCTAAAGTCTCCTTGTCTACAGGCTGAATGAGGGTTTTTGCCTAATCCCTTCCTGATCTGAACATTTTCAGTACAAAATAAGGTTCTGAAGCAGGGAAACTTTCCCACCTACCATCTGAATTATAGAATCTAAGAAATAGTACTTAAGTAGTTTATCACTTATTAGACACATCTGTTCTTTTATACTTATCACACACAGCCATGCAGACTAGAACTTCTGGAGTCTGATTTAGTTATTCCATTTTCCGAAGAACATTGCTGGAATATTTATTTTTAAAAGTGGTGAGTTCATACTTATCTGATTATTCTCTGGCCTTCACTGCTGCTTTTCATCCAGCTTCATTATTCTTGAAATGTTAAGGGATATTTTCACAGCTAATACCAAGAAGGCCTTTTAGCTTGGAGTTTGCCTTTCGTAAAGTGGGAAAGCCCATTTTAGTTCTCATGCAACTTTGCAAAAGTCATACACAAAAGTTATGAGACTGTGTTCCATAGTGCCTTTCTCTCTTACAAAAAATGGTTTCATTATTTGGCTTGGCCTATAAAAGTTTCCAAGTTGAATCTGAGACATTTTCAGGTCTGGCTCTTAAGTTGATCCCTTTCCTCTCTCCCCCACATCAAGTAAGGTGGTAGTACTACTGCCAGTAAAAGTTGACTTGTTATTCCCATGACATCTCAGTACATGGTAACTGAGCGCTGCCGGCACTCGTAACAATAACCCCATTAGCCATTCTGTGCACTGCCAGATCAGTAGAAGCACAACTGTGAGGACACGGCAACAGGGATATGACTTTTGAGTGGCTTGGTGCTTGCTGGGGCAGCCTGTGTTGTGGCAACCATACCATGTATGTCCTGGAAAAAGCATCCAAAACAAATCAGCCACCCAGAAAGGAAAAAAAGCCAAAGATCATATTTCTTTACCCTGTTTCATTAAATAAAGGGACTGATGGTTTAATTGAGAAATAATACTTTACCATGATGAGGAAAGAGAAGGCAGGTGTCTGCATTTGTCCCACTGGGTCAACTTATTGTTACAGGTAGTCCTCAACTTACAATCACAATTGGGACCAAAACTTCTGTGGCTAAGTGATGTGGTTGTTAAGTGAGTCATGCCTGATTTTACGACCTTTTTTACCATAGTCGTTAAGTGAATCACCACAGTCATTAAGTGAATCCGGCTTCCCCCATTGATTTTGCTTGTTGAAAGCCCCCTGGGAAGGTCACAAATGGCAATCACGTGACCCCAGGACACTGCAACTGTTGAAATACATGCCAGTTGCCAAGCACCCTAATTTTGATCATGTGACCGTGGGGGATGCTGCAACAGTCATAAGTGTGAGGACTGATCATAAGTCACTTTTTTCAGTGCCGTCGTAACTTCAAACGGTTGTTAAACAAATGGTCAAAAGTTGAGGACTACCTGTAATTTTTTTTCCTGCACAAGGCAAGATGAGAGCCAGCAGTGCTCAGATACTATGGCTCTGATAGAGCAAATCCTATCAGTCTGATTACTAAAGGAACAGAGTGAAGACAGACAAAGCAGTGAGCGAATGAATCCAGATTAGATGTGGCTTTTAAAAAAAACAATAGTAATAATAAACCTACTATTTTTGCAATATAATTCTATGAACCCTATACTTTTCTGAATAAATGTCTTGAAATCATATGAGTTTGAAACTAAACCTCATACTTTTGTGTACTCTGTGTAATAGTAATAATAATATAATAATTTCCCCTAAGTTTCACCCCCCAAAATTAAAATACTAATTACAGACATCAAAATGAAAATTAGCTGTTATGTATATAACACATACATGTTTTCATCCAAATATGAAAAAAATTCAAGTACAGGCAGGTATTGTGTTTAAGGAAATGCCACTATCCCCCACATTCTTGTCCCATAGAAATAGGTATGCTAAACTAAATCCTCCTTTGCAGATTCTTAGACCACAAATGTATACTTTTCTGGGTAGATGATGGTACTGTTAATAGGAATATCGGGGGGGGGGGTGCTCAGCAGCATCACAATGGGGGGTGTAACCAGGCAATTAAAGCTCCACCTCTTTTTACATGAATGTGATGCACATTTAAAAGGGGTGGGCTTTCATTGCCCTGTGGCACCCACCATTTTGATGCTGTTGACCGCCCCCCCCCTCCCATGGGTGCCCCTCATATCATATCTATGGAAAGAAAATTACATACTGCAATTATTCCATTAAATAATGCAAGTATAGCACATACCTTTGAAACACTTAGGAAAACTATGCTATATATAGTTTATTACACAAAGCACAGAGGACAGAAAGCCGAGGACAGCACCATGCCCCTCACTAACAAGATTATGGCCCCAAGCTGCTGATCTTCAGTGATTTTGCTTTTAAGGCCCACTGTCTGTCACTATTTTAATCACTGTATCTAGGTAGCAAATTGATCCACCAATAAAATGAGATACAATTTCTAAAGTGCTTTTAGCCAGGTCATTCCAATGACGTTCTGGTAGTTTTAGTGAACAGATTACTTTTATTTTAGAATATCTTGGAGCCCAAACAAGAGGCAGTTCTCTGTGACAAAGGAAAGCCTTCATCTAGCAGAGATGAAAGACTTCCACAATTTTCTCTTGCACAAAATAGAAATGCCCTCTTGTTGCAACAGCATTATGGTGGAGCAAAGTACAGCCTTTGCAAAGGATACTGTAGATTCAGAGCCCCCAAAACAGAGAGAATCCGGAGATGGCAAACTGTCAGCTAGCGATCACTTGAAATGTGGGGACAGAGTTTTACTTGTGACTGTCGTCCTTGTGGTTCCTTTTGTCCTAACCAAGAATGTCTTACTATCGTTTTAACTCCCAGACAAACACAGCCGCCGTATTCAACATGTGATTGAATCTATAATGGAATCTATCTATATTTGCCATGGAGGCAGTCAGTGTTGTATATGCAGCTAAACGTAAATGAATTGTTGGTGTGTTTTGAGCAATTCTGAATGTCTCATAGTACACAATGAACCAGTTTTCCCATTAATTCATATTATTGGCCCAGCTACTCAGTGGCTAGGGCAAGATCTTTCCTTACCCTGTTATTCTCCCCACCCACCCAGCTCCCTGCAAACTGGAGATGCTAAGGATTGAACTTGCACTGAGGACTAGAGGAAGAAGCAGCAATGATTCACTCACTTACAGGCAGTGAGTCTGTAAAGCTTGCTAACTCTGAAACTCCCTGCCAGCCTGAGAAATCTCCAAGTCCCAATTCAGGTATTTTAGGAGAAGCAAGGCAAGAAGGAAAAGAAATGCAACTCTCCCATTTGCCTGCCGTTTTTCCCCCTCTTAGACCAATCCTAAAGCTATTTTTGCTCAAACTCTCTTTTTAGGAGTAAATAATATTTTCCTTACATTTGGAGGAGGTATATTGTTTCCTCACTACAAATACAGCGCTAAATGCCTTGAAATGAAGACCTCAGGTACAACTAGATGAACTTTGAGGCACACGAGCCCTCTCCCCCTGCATTGCCGGAGAAGACTCCCATCTGGAATTGCAGTTTACAAAGCCCCAGCCCAATTAACTCATCTTTTCACATTTCAGAGCTTCAGTGATCACTCAGATCTGGTCAGGTCTTATGTGGCACCCCTGAAGTGTGCAGAAACCAGGGTGACTCCTTCCTTGGCAAAAGGTCTCTGGCCGGACATCATCGCGCCGGCCACTTGGGACACCAGGACGTCCTTCCCCTCCAGTCTCCCAAAGGAAAGACCCTCGAATCCAATCCCGCCCAACCCCACACGTGCGTTTCATTTTTATTCTCCTCCTCCCCCTCTGCAAGCCGCATCTTTTGATGTCGTTGACAAGCTACCTCGCCAATGCCAGCCCAGCTCTTTCTCCAACGGCGGCTTTATCCCATCCCCCGCCGGTTCCCAGCCTGATGCTGGGGAACTCGAGCAACAACAGTCGCAAGACTTTGCCGCGGCGCAGGATCCCCTTCCCCTTCCCCCTCGCCATCCCCATCACTTTGTAGCTCTTCCCCAATTGTAAATGCTGCCATGGTTACCAGGAAGAATGCTCGGATAAATACATCGAGACCCGAGCAGAAGCAAGGCTCCCCCCCCCCACCCCCCGCCGCTTTCCCGCTCCATCTCTTCCTCCTCACCAGCAGCATCCACTCGGCCAGTCTCTCCGCAACTCGGCCGGCGCTTCGTCCCCCCCCCCCGCACCGCCTCCCCCCCCCCACGCCCGCCCAGCATCTGGCTCTGCAGTCAGGCAGCCGCGGGAACCAGAACCACCAGCCCAGCGCCGACACTGGGCTCCGGGTGCCCGGAGGGAAGCCACACTTACGAGGAGGGGGACGGTCCTCTCTTCTTTGTGGAGCTCGACTTTGCCGGAGCTTCTCTGCCCACTCTTGCCGCCGCCGCCACCGCCGCCGCCGCCGCTGGGAGACCGGCTGGACGCTGCTGAATGAGGCTTGTTGTCCTGCCACAAGTAATAGAAAGTGCCCAGGATCCAGGCTACGGTCAGGATCGCAATGGCATTAGCCCGGATCCGCCTCATCGCGGGACCTCGGGGCTGCCTGGGAGCTGCGAGTCAGCTGAAGAGGGGCTCAGTTCTTGGGGAGAGGAGAGAGGGAGAGAAATGGGGGAACGGTGATAGGCGATTCCCTCTGCCTCTCCGGTTGGCTGGCTCGTGCGGCCACAGCTGTTTGTTTGCGCTCTTGTCTCCCGGCTCAGTCCCGCAGAGCGAAAAGAGAGTGAGAGAAACCGAGGAAGACAGGGAGGAAGAGAGCGGGAGGCAGGTCTTCCGGGTCCTAACGCCTTCGGTGAGACCTACCAATATCTGATCACCCTTGGACTAACCCATCCGGAGAAGACAATATCGCGCTTCTTCGCAGCCCTACCGCTCAGACGAGCAGGGATGATTGTTTTATAGCCTTCCTGTTTCTCCCCCTGTCTGGGGCATTGTAGCAGTCGAGAGGGCTGGCTATTTCATCTCATGGCTTTTGAAAAGAATATGGGGGGCGGGGGGGGGCGCACTGTGATGCCATCGTGTTCCTTAAAATTCTCCTAAAGCAGCAGCGAGCCGTTCATTCGCTGCTAAAGGCTGCCGTGGACAGGCATCTCCCACGCTCGAGTGCCGCTGCTGCTGCTGGTCCCATTCATAAAGCCAGCATTGTAATTTGCACACAATTGATATAAAATGTGTGGGATGCCAAGAGGTGGCCAAGATGCAGTTCCAGCCACCGTGGGCAAAGGGACAAGCCAGATCAAAGGCTAGGAGTTCTCTAGTGAAAGAGAGAAGCTTAGCATTGGTAACCTAAAGTGTTCAAAAGCAACAGGGGAATGGAAAACAGGAGCAGTTGGTGGGAGGAATCTTTAACTTCTTCTGCATTATAAAGGATGCACAATCTCTTGCCATCATACTTCGGATGAATAATTGCAGCCCCAGGATCCAGCAGTGCATAATATCCAAACGGTTATTCCCACCAGTGTAACAAGAACCTCTTTGAATGGAGAAAAGGGGCCACTTGCAGACTGATTTAAATTCAGGATCTTTACTGACAGGTGCAGTTGAATTCCAATCCTGAATGTCACTAAAATAACTCAAAACTTTCTGAACCATGGATGTCCCTAGAAATGACATTTCTGGCAGCTGTCGGAGTCTGGAGCTCTCTAGATGGATGGTCATGTCCATAACTCCCAGGCAGCACTGCTCCAGTCTGGGTTGGCTGGGAATTATGAGAGTTGAAGTCCAAAGCACTTCAGGATGGGGAAGGTTGACGTCTGTAATAAAGCTGCACCCTCATCTTCCTGCTAAAAGGGAAAGGGAGCAAACTCTACTTCTAAAGGAAAGTGCCTGAAGCTGTCGGTTGCAGACAGAACAAGGCTGGCTGGGGAATTCTGGGAGTTGAAGTCCACACATCTGAAAGCTGCCAAGGCTGAGAAACGCTGCTTTGAGGGCTTGTGTTCAGGAGAATTCTGTAATATCTACTGAGGAAAAAAGGGAGTATGAATAAAGATCTGCCCTGATCCAGTTCTATTAAGGCGGCCATTTTGCCCAAAGCCCTCATTCCACATTCCCTAGATGCATTATCTGGTGTCAGGGGTCCTGAATTGTCACAAATAAGTGACATGGAGCTCAAATAAAGCTCCATGGGTTGAGTTGCAGTTGCTCAGCTTCCCCATCACAAAGGCCTTAAGGGGAACTGTTGCCTAGAAGAACATCAAGAAACACTGAGAACAGAATAGTGCAGGTTCATATGGGCAGTCCTTAAGTGGGTGTAAAGGGAAGGCAAGAATTAAAAGGCCTCAGGGCCAAAAAGATCAGCACCATCCTCAGCACTGCCATTTGCTGATGCTGATTTTATTTTTATTTCTTTTGAAACAGAGCTCCCAATAACAGGGTGTTTTGAGCTGCCTGCAATCAATGAGAACATTAAACAAAAAACACTATATTAAAAACTATCCAAATTCACATAGGGGAAGCACAAAAGATATGTTTTTTTTAATAAAAATCGAGAGCAGCAATAATGAGAGCAATGGATATAGCGTAGCAAATAAACCCTGAAGTTCTAAAACACCAAAATGGTGGATGGATCCCTCCATGGATCATCCTCTGTTAGCACTTTTTTTTCTGATTAAAAAAGCCTGCCCCATTTTATAGCCCTTAGATCGAGGGTACCCCCTATTTGGGGCTGGGAGGCATACTTGAACATGTAGAGAGAACATTCAGAGACCTGAACATTTGTTTCAAGTAAGTACAGTCTATGTGTGACACATGCATATTGCATGCATTTGGAAGCCAAAGTTGTCTGCAGTTTTCCATATATTCAATGACAAATCCATGGTTTGCTGACGTGTGAGTAATGAAATAATGACTGCACAGCTGCCCTGTCCACATTTACTTCTTCTTTTTTTCTCCTTAGATGACGGTGTAAGGAATAGAAATTACCTTTTAACAAAACTTTCTGGTGTTCAACACTTAACAAGGCTTTCTGATACTGAATGTTTAAAGTGATTAGGTTCGGAATTTGAATGTGCTTACAAAAAGGAAGGGCCCACACCAAGGTGAGACTTGGGAATGAAAGATACTGAAACAAGTGTTGCCTTTTGTTAGTAAGAATGTGTGAATCAGGGAAGGAAGTAAGATGACACAAAGGGCAGTGATTTAGTGGAGACAGGATGGCCCTCGCCTTGACACTTATCTCAAGGAAATTATAAACTGTGAATAAGAAAAGGGGGGTTGGGAATCGTTGTATAAAAGAAATAATGTATTTGTTTTAGGCGTCTTGGATAGGTTGTGAACTTAGCCCATCCCAGGGCAAAAATGAGATAGGACCAACGGTGTGAAGGGGTGCATAAAAACCTTGCTGAAATCTGTAATGACACACTTCTTGCAGCCTGCAAGCTGAGTAGCGTCAGCCTTTGCAAATGCTTGGAAATAAATTTTGCCTTTCCAAATCCAAGAAGGATTATTTGTGCAGCTTTGTTTCTCACAAGGGTATCACTGGCCCTATTGTTCTTCAAGGCTCATCTGTGTCAATTTTATAGATATCTTGAAAAGTCTCCCTCGGCTCCTTGCCCTTCAGAATCCACTTCTACCAACCTATCCACCACTAAGAAGCACTAAGATTATGAGCAATGTAGAAAAACAGGTATGAGCCGAAGCACAAGAGCCAAATTATGTTCTATCAGAAAATGAATAACTCTCTATCACAGCCTTCTCTAATCTGGTATCCTCCCAATGAGAGAACTAGGACACCCCAGAGTTCTCAGCCAGTGTGACATTGGCCCTCCTGGTTGGGAATTCAGGGATTTGTAGTTCCAAAATATCTGAAAGGTATCAAATGAGGGAAAATTGTGCTCTTCGGTCATGAACGCAGGGAGAAGAACGAGCATGGTCTCCAAATAGGTAACAGCTATGATTTCATGATTCAAAGGAGGCTTTGCAGCCTAGAATGCCCCATTTGTGGTGGCTGTTCATGCAGCCCTGACACAGCAGTAGAAGGTTAGAAGAAATGCAGATAAGGAAAGTACAAAACTGATGGATGTACAGCTAGTAATATCTCTGAAGCTGTAAAATTCTAAGTATTCCTATTTATCTGTTCAGCCATGGAGAAGGCAGAACTTCATAAATGTTACCATTTGTGTTCACTTCCTGTTGAACAGATTTGTGAAAATCTGCATTATTCTACTTTTGGCAGACTTGGGGAAAGGGGAGGAAGGATTTGCACCTGATCCATCCAGAAAGCTCATAGAGAATGGGAGAAAAGCTCTGAGTGAGCTGGTTAAAAAAACTAGGTTTTAAAAACTAAGTTAATGTCCAAGAGGTAACTGTCTGGGATTGACCATATGTTGCTCTAAGTTCAGCATTATCAGGGAAGCTGGAATTCCACTGCTGGAAAAGTTGCCTACCCATGCCCTAGCCTAGTTGACATTTTTGGGTGGTGGAGATGAACCTCAGCTGGATTTTGCTTATTGCCAGTCCTTTCATGGGACACATTTTCCAATTCCTTCCAGTTGAGTCACTACAGAACCAGGCTGTGTAAGAGGGATAGATGTAGTGACATAAATCCCAAAGTCACAATGAATGGACATGTTAACTGTCCTCTTGAGAAAGTGATCTCTTCTACACTAGAAAGGATTAGGAGAATTAGAAGTCAGAAACATTGACCTGCAACAATGCCTGCTAAGGGTCAATGTGATGTCATTGTGGAGACCTGGGAATTTTTTTAAAAAGCAACTTAAACACATCTCATATAAGTATCATTAGAAAGAATTCAGGGTGATTCACTCCAAGTAGCACAGATATTTGAAACATGAGAAACATGACCTGGTTTCATTTATTGTTATCAAATTTTCCCACTTTTCCCAGCATCCCATTTCTCTTTTCCTCAGGAACAAGAACAGCTAACCTCTGAAGGCATTTAGGCTCTTCTGTCCGCTTTACAAGTAATCTGTTCCATATGTGAATTTCTCCTGCCATTGGCTGCCTTGCCCAAACAGCCATCAGTTTTAGCTTTGTTGCTGTTTCCTTTTCATTGGGGCAGAAGAGGAATGGCTCCTGGCTGTAGAGTTGGCTTCCAAGTTAGCACTCAATAAACTGTTGGTTCAGTATCTTTTTCAAGAGCAGTGGGTATTGAAAACAAGAAACTTGGTAGAGATCTGGGAATGAAGATCTGGGAATCTCAGAAGTCCAGTCTGCTTGCTCTTCACACCATCTAATCTTATTCCCTCAGAGTGGAACAAATGTTGTCATTCCTATTCTCATGCTATTCCAGACTGTGGCATATTTCATTTCCCCATCTCTTGGATCTAGGCTAGAGTATTTTCAGTTTCCTGATGGGTGGGGCCACAAGCATTACCTGTGTGATACCTAAACATATGCACAAAAGATTGTGATAGGGGATAGGCATCACCACGGCTGCCCTCAGTTCATTACATTAGAACACGGACTTCAGATTTATGGGTGGTGCCTTCAAGATGCTTTACAGTGCACTTCACATATTTACAGTACATGTGATCATAATGTGTGGAATTCAACATCAAATTTGGAAAGATCCTGAAGACTACAGTATAATCCTGGCAGCAGCCCCATTGAATGAAAGACCCTAATTTCCAAGAGTGCATGTATAGAATACAGCTGAATTCAGCAGGATTCACTTCTGAGTAGACATGATGAACTCCTTCTATATAATCTATCTTGGTAATGAGGCTGCTCCCTAAACAGATATGCAAATAAATCAGTGGTGACAACACACAGCAAAATACTGTGATGCTGATAACACAATAGGACCCCAAAGCACCATGGCAGAATAAGGACACCAGAAACAGAGAGGAGACAGCAGGGAACTGCAAAGGATAAATTAGCTTAATATTTAAATCCAAGACCCATCTCAGTCCTTTAGTCTTGTCTTATTTAAAACCACACTTAAGCATAGCTCTCCAAAAAGCTTAACATTTGCCTGTATTATCCTAAGCACCTTATTAAATGAAAGTAGTCTTGAATCTTGAGTGTGTTTCAAAGCAAGCTTCTAAAAAGCCTTATTACATACTTCCTATTTCAATTCTATTCAAGATTTAATTATGACTTAAGATTTTCATGGGGATTTTAGGTCTGAATGCTTATGGCATGTATACTGCACACAACATGACTGCCTCCTTGAAAAGGCACAAAAGAATGGAGAAACTAACATTTATTTAATAGTTTCTAAAATTGTGTTCACCGTAGAGCCTCTTACTTCCTAAAACGCATTTGGAATGTGTCCAGCAAACAATAGCTGGCTTTAACAGATGGCATTTTAGCTTTGCCTTGCTACAAATAATCAGTAATACAAGCTATCAGTTACTAATAAGCTTTGTTTTCCTTTGCCTCCCCCCCCCCCCCCCCCCCCCCCCATGTTGGTGGAGAAATCCTTTGACTGAAGTCAAGAAAGCAGCCTGGCAATTGATCACAAATCACAGTATGAAGGAAATACTTGCTCAATTTTCAGGTGAAAAACTCTAGGCTGAGTTTAGACTGTTCCAATGACAATCAGGGAGTCCCTGACAGCCAGTAGGTCAAATTACATAGAGAGAGAGAGAGGGAGGGAGGGAGGGGGAGAGAGAGAGAGAGAGAGAGAGAGATCTTATCTTGGAGGTTCAGGCAGAATTAATTAATGAAGAGTCTTTCACCAGGCTTATTCATCCAGTTGTCTACAACTCATTTTTGGGAGGTGTAGCTTGGCCACAGTTTTCGTGCAATGAGTTACATATAGGCAGCTTCCTCTGCAAACTATCTGGAGAAATTGTATATGTCATACAGAATATGATGGCTGAATGACTATCTGGCTTTATTGCAGGGAATGTATTTGGCCATTGTTGAAATAGCTCCACTGGTTTCCAGTATATTACAGGATACACATTAATATCAACATCCTTGTGTTTTATATTTACAGTTGTAAAAGGCTTTGGATCTGAGAAACAACTATTTGTTCTCTGTAGCTCCCTTCCAGGTGGTTGGCTAATGAATGGAGGCAGAGCAGGATCCTGTATCTTACCCTTCTCTTTACATCATGAGCATTCAGTTCTTCCCTCAAACTGTAGGTATTTGCTGAATATCTGACAAAGAACCAAGCTAACTGCAGTTGTGTCAGATGATCCACACTATCAAAAACCTTCGTGTTGCCCATGTGAAGATGGCTCAAATGTTAAGACTCCCTCAGAAGATTTTTCTGTGCCTTTTCCTTCCAGAGGGAGGGAGGTGGGGCCTACAGAGAGGACTTTTCTGTGAGACACCTTATTAATGGCCTCCTTTAACCTGATGCCCTTCAGATGAGTTGAACTTGCATTCTTATATTCCCTAGCCACCATGGCCTGGTCAGAGATACCCAGCAGTTGAAATCCAAGGAATCAGGAGCACAACAGATTGGGGAAGGTGAGGCTCCAGGTCTTTATTGACAACAATGAGGACAGATGATGATAACTGCTTGGGAAATGTTTATATCTCTTGGTTAATTTTATTAGACCTTTATGTCTTTTATTGTGCTTTGCTATCTTATATTACTGAGGTAGCTATTATGTTATTCAAATTTATTTTGTATTTAATATGCACACTGTATAGCAATATAATATGCCTGGTGAAAATAAAATATATACGGAAAGACAGGATGTATAAGTAGATTAAATAAATTATTATTTGTACAGGTTTAGTTATAAATAGAGTCAGTTGAAATCCACTTGGCTTACTCTCAGCGGACATATATTTTTAAGTTGGGATGCTCGTTTTCAGCAGAAGTCCACAAAATGGTGCATCTCGTCTGCCTTTATTGTAGTTCTCAAGGCAGTTAATCTTTGGTTGTCTGTGTTCTCTAGAGCAAAGGAGGGGGAAAAAGCACGATGTGATTTCCATAGTAGTTATCAAAATCCAAGGTCTGGTGTATTCAATCACAGAATGCTGATTAAATTAATTAATCCCCCTTCCTGCAAAACTCTATCCCAAATGCCTGGTTTGCATTTATATCAAGATAGATTGCTTCAGAAGTGAAATATGTGGAGAGATTTTTGAATTAGAGTCATACTGATATATCTTCCAGATTCTGCAAACAACTGAGGGAAAAAAATGGGTTATTCTAGGTTTGAAGAATTGACTTATTTAATTAATGGCTCTAAAAACTGGTTTTTTAAAATATCCCATAATGAATCACTGTTCTTTCCACCCTTTCAGTGGAGGACAACGGCAAAGTATGTTTGATGCATCTTGGTATAGGCAGATAAACTTTTGGTGATTAAACATCTGGAACGGTCTAGGAGCTTTTCCTTAACATTCCTCTGATCTGAAAAATCAGGGCTGGCTGTAGTCATGGCCTGTAACAGAGAATGTGCCATTCACAACAGCAGAGAATGATCCTTCTAGAACTCTGGAAGCAATTTAAACTAAATCATGCAAAGTTCAACTGAAAGCATTTAATGCCACATTATTAAAAGCAACAGATTTTAATTGCATAACTTCATATATCCTGTCTCTCCACAGTTAATGTGAATTTTATTCAGAAGTCCAGATTTGGGCAATATATTTATTAGGCCAACTCTAATTACAAAGTCATATGAAAGTTTTTGATGGTATAATGATTAATAAGCAAGGAGAAGGGGGAGGAAAAATGGAAACAGCTGGGGAAAGACTGGATAATACTGTAATAAACTTGCTTATCTTTAAGAAGTCATAAGATTTATTGTTCTTTTGACCACAACAAACTGTTGAGGCTACAGCTCTGGAAATTTGGTTGAAAAGTTCTTTGACTGAATTTCCAGAAACAAAATATAGTGATGACAGACTTAATGACACTAATTAGTTTACACTAATTTAATTGCTTAATTTATTAAAGCTGGCCATATTTTGTACTGGCAATTGAGTCTTTCACAAGAACATCCATATTTCCGGTACTCTCCACGGAACTGGACATGCTCTTCTATCAAGTTCCATACAGCCTTGCTCAACCAGAAGTCATCCAGATATGTAAAGATAACTGCTAGGAACTGTCATCTGAAGTCATCTGGATGGCATCAACTAAAGCAAGGTTGTCCTACAGAAAGCACTACAAAAGGTGGGTAGAAACTGGTTACTTTCTGCTGAGGATGCTGCCACCATGTGGCTTCTGGTTAAGGTTCTATACTAATGGTTTTGTTATTTCATTGGTTTAACCAAAACCTGCCACTTTCGGGTAATCATTGGCTGTACCTCAGTCAGTTTCCTCCTTGGATTAGGGATAAATTGCATAAAAACCTTCTGATCACAGGAAAATAGTCTCAGAAGAGCAATTTTTTTGTTTTTGAACATCCTGATCATGAACTCTTCCAATATTTATTTGAGTTATCAATGTAACAGTAATAATGTTTATTAATAGAATTAGCAGGACAGCAATAGTCAAGCAGTTCTTTTCAGCCAATGAGTCAAGCAGCTGTTTTCAGCCAATGGAGAAAATCCAGTACCACAGTACCCCATAAGTGGCTATCAAGTATCAGTTTAAAAACCTCTAATTCAAGGCAGTATATAACCAGATCATGAAGGTTTCATTTATGAAACAATATTGAGAACAATTATACCATCAACAAAACACTTCAAAAATACAAAATCATTAAAAACCTTCATGAAACAGAAAACATGTACAGTTTCTTTGCAAAAAAACAAGAACAAATAAATCTTCCTTATCTTTTTAATTTGTTTTGTTATTTATTATTGAAAAGGAAAAAAAATACATTGAAAGTGTTTTAACAAAAAAGTGATAGAAATACAAAAAAAATGTTAATATGTCATTATAACAGTAAACAATTACAATTCTATATATACTTATCTAATGCAAATATTATTCTAGAATGTATATATTTCTAATACATTTATATGATTATCTTTTTTTATTTTTTTTAGCCTACTAATAAGCCCTATATTTCATTGTACTACATTGTACTACATTCATTGTCCCTACAAAGACTACATCTATAGGCAAACCACTCATAAGTAGCAAGTGCAGTCAGGTCTTCAGTCCATTGCATAAATGGGTCCATACATTTATCTTTCCAATGCTGCAATACGTTCCTTATCTTTTTGAGAAGATGTGGGGGGGAAGTATCTTTAAAAGGTTTGACATCTAGCTGCCATTAAATAGACAGAGCCAATTTTTTTTACCTCAAGAAATAGGCCTTAAAGAGTCTGAGAGTAAAGGGCTTTTGGTGGGGAATTATGGCAGACTGATGCTCTCTGAAGGCATGGAGAGACACTTGTGGGGATATGGGAAGATAGAGGCCAGAGCTGAGGAGTGAAAAATATTCTTTCGCCTCCTGAGCTGCGGGGGAGAGATAAGAGGATGAGGCTGGCACCTCCCTGAGGAATGCAAGTGGTATTTACTGGTTGACCCTGGGAACTATTTCCAGTCTGGGAAGATTTTCTGTATAGAGGTTGTAGCTAATAAACCCTGCTTGATTGAATCTGCATGGTCTCCTGGAGTTCCTTGGGCTGAACCTGACATCAATCTTCCCAGACTGGAAATAGTTCCCAGGGTCAACCAGTAAATACCGCTTGCATTCCTCAGGGAGGTGCCAGCCTCATCCTCTTATCTCTCCCCCACGGCTCAGGAGACGAAAGAATATTTTTCACTCCTCGACTCTGGCCTCTATCTTCCCATATCCCCACAACACTGCAGCTGAGAATGCTGGCTGGAAGGTAGCTTCTGGCCAGTGCAATCTCTCTAGATCAAAGGGAGATTGTGAGATAAACCATGGGCACTCTGGACAGCAGTTCCTTGTGAATAAACTGCAGAAATGGAAAAGGTTTTGCAGTCAGCTGGGGAGTTAAGCTACCAGAAGTTCTGGGATTCCATCTACACTCCTAACCTCTGTGGAACCTTTATATGGGCAAAAAGCCCTGTCTTCCTCATTTCTTAATCACTTTGGGAAGTAATTAATCTACAAAGAGAGATTTCCTCTGCGGTAAAGATAAAACTCCTTGTGGTGAGTTAAACCTTCTTTCAGTATCATAAATAAAAACAAGAAAGAGAAACTTTGATTTAAAGAGTCAAGAATTCTTCGCAAAAAGCTTAATAAAGAGAAGATTCAAGAAAGTTTTAAAACAGATAAGGGGGCAGTCTTTTTGTTCTATTTTTTATTTTTATCATTTTTACATTTGACAGAAGTGCTTTAGTATAAGTTTGCATTAAGCCAGTTAAAGAGACCAGTCCTGCATGGGAATGCTTGCTGTTTATTGTTAAACAATGTATTTAACTGGTGGACTTTACATAATAAAATATGAGATAAAGAAACAGTCTGTGACATTTAGTTGCCATGGAGATGTGATGTGTGTTGTGGCTGAAGTTACAGACAGCTACCAAAACAAAAGTGTCAAAACCACAAAAAATATACTAAGGAAAAAAAGGAGAGGCTTGTCTTTTTCTTTTGCTTGCTGGAGACACCCTCACTTTTGGATTACTATCAGAAAATGACTACTAGAAAAATGGCAAGAGAGGGCAGGAGGGGCTTATTAAAGCAACCTCCAGGAAAAATAGTTACAGAAGATATACTTCAGACATTATTTGAACAGACGGCAAATAAATGGGATGCTTTTGAAAAAAGAATAGATGAAAGATTTGTAAAGTTGAGAAGATTTTGTATAATGTGTTTTGTATATTAACCCCCAACTAAATCCAGAACTTGTATTGACTGATGCACATGGCATTTTTGTTGGGGTAGAAGTTAAGTTATATGGGGTTAAAACTATGGTGCTAGGAATTTATGCCCCAAATGAGCATAAAGTGATTTTTACAAACAACTTATGGAGAGACTAATAGACTTTTCTTGTGAAAGCTGGTGTTTGATGGGGATTGGAATGGAGGGGTCTCCCTCCAACTGGGCAGGACTTCTGAGAAAAATATTAAAACTACTCAAGGGCATGCAAAAAAGCCAAAAAGTTTTGGATATAAGTAAATGCATTAATTCAGAAGATTTAAAGACTAATAAACCATTCTTTTGGGATGAATGGATGGACAGCCAGAAAAAAGCCATGGAACTTTGTTTTTATATATGACAGCTGCAATGAGATTACTTCCTTGATTAGAGAAAAGACAATATCTACATTTATGGCTGACTAGAAACCCCTCATAGACTTTTTGCATGAAACAGGAAAAAAATGTACTTATGACTTGTGGTTTTGATGATTAGAAAAAAAAATTAGCTAATAGAAAAAAATTGAGCTTTTTTTTGTAATCATAGAGTAAGAGATACAGTCATGTGAAAAAGAAAGTACACCCTCTTTGAGTTCTATGGTTTTATGTATCAGGACACAATAAAAATCATCTGGTCCTTAGCAGTTCTCAAAAGTAGGTAAATACACCCTCAGATGAACAACAACACATGATATATTACCCCACGTCATCATTTATTTTACAAAAAGAGAGCCAAAATGGAGAAGCCATGTGTGAAAAACTAAGTACACCCTTACTGTTTCCATAGGTATGAAGTGTGATGGAATGGAATGAGAGGAGTCAAGGACGGAAGCATCTCCTCAGCCCCCAGCGTGAGCATGGGAAAGTGAAGAAGAGGAGACTGGCACCACCCTAAGGAATTCATAGTGTTTAGTTGCTGGCTTGGGGAGTTTAGAGTTAGTCTGGCGAGATTCTGTCTAGCAGGTGTGAGCTAATAAAGTAACTGAGCTGTTCCAGAACTGTCTCATGGAGTTTCTTGGGCTTAACCTGACAGAATAGGCTAAGTAGCAGCCAGTTGCTGCTAATCAAATGCCCTTGATCAACTGATCATCAGCAAGTGTGACTGCCTCTATAAAAGCCAAAGTGTTAGGAGTTTGCTGGTCTCAAGCACTGAGGTGTGTGTTAACACAATACCAAAGAGTAAAGACATCAGCAATGATCTTAGAGAAGCAATTGTTGCTGCCCATCAATCTGGGAAGGGTCATAAGGCCATTTCCAAACAATTTAAAGTCCATCATTCTACAGTGAGGAAGATATTCACAACTGGAAAACATTCAAGACAGTTGCCAATATTCCCAGGAGTGGATGTCCCAGCAAATTCACCCCAAGGTCAGACCGTGCAATGCTCAGAGCAACTGCAAAAAATCCAAGAGTTACATCTCAGACTCTATAGGCCTCAGTTAGCATGTTAAATGTTAAAGTTCATGACAGTACAATTAGAAAAAGACTGAACAAGTATGGTTTGTTTGGAAGGGTTGCCAGGAGAA
Source organism: Liasis olivaceus (assembly GCA_030867105.1). Lineage (NCBI taxonomy): Eukaryota > Metazoa > Chordata > Lepidosauria > Squamata > Pythonidae > Liasis > Liasis olivaceus. The sequence goes on from CM061349.1 coordinate 66,766,435, forward strand.
AGCCTCTTCTCTCTAAAAGAACATGGCAGCATGGCTTAGGTTTGCAAAGTTGCATCTGAACAAATCACAGGACTTTGGGAACACTGTCCGTTGGACAGACGAGACCAAAGTGGAGATGTTTGGCCATAATGCACAGCACCACATTTGGCAAAAACCAAACACAGCATATCAGCACAAACATCTCATACCAACCATCAAGCACGGTGGTGGAGGGGTGGTGATTTGGGCTTGTTTTGCAGCCACAAGACCTGGGCACCTTGTAGTCATTGAGTCAACCATAAACTCCTCTGTATACCAAAGTATTCTAGAATGAAATGTGAGGCCATCTGTCCGACAGCTAAAGCTTGGCCTACATTGCGTCATGCAACAGGACAATGATCCCAAGCACACCAGCAAACCTATAACAGAATGGCTGAAAAAGAAAAGAATGAAGGTGTTGCAATGGCCTGGTCAAAGTCCAGACCTCAACCCAATTGAAATGCTGTGGCAGGACCTCAAGAGAGCTGTGCATAAACAAATACCCGCAAACCTCCATGAACTGAAGCAATGTTGTAAAGAAGAGTGGGCCAAAATTCCTCCACAATGATGTGACAGACTGATAAAGTCATACAGAAAACAATTACTTCAAGTTATTGCTGCTAAAGGTGGTTCTACAAGCTATTGAATCATAAGGTGTACTTAGTTTTTCACACCTGGCTTCTCCATTTTGGCTTTCTTTTTGTAAAATAAATGATGACCTGGTGTAATATGTCACATGTTGTTGTTCATCTGAGGGTGTATTTACCTACAGTACTTTTGAGAACTGCTAAGGACCAGATGATTGTTATTATGTCCTGATATGTAAAACCATAGAACTCAAAGAGGGTATACTTTCTTTTTTACAAGACTGTAACTTTGTAATCAAACTTATATTTGCTGCAAAGGAAATCAGAAGCTTCTTTCTATTTCTTTTTATCTTTTCTTTCTGTTCTGCACTTTTTGTCTTTTTTCCTTTCTCTGTTTTCTTTATTCTGTATTAGTTTGTGTTAGTTTTATGTTCTTTTTAAAACTTTTAATTATATATATAAAAATAGGCCGTAAAGTACTAAATGCCTTTGGGACTGCAAAAGATGCAGATGTTTACCAATATATAGTGTGAAATCAGTCTTCCCCCAGCCAAGATGTGTTTGATAGTAAGTCCCATCAAGTTGGGAAACTTGAATTGAAATATTCATAGTTACAACAGCTAGCAGAAGCCTGTTTTATTTTCTAACTCACAGATGCAGTAAATTCTGTTGGCATAGCTTAAGGAGGAGAAACAAATTGCAGAATTTGCTTTGTAAGAGGCCTATTATCCATATGATGGCTGGAATGCATCATTTAGTCAAACTGGATCTGAAATAACCTAAATAAATTATCTCTATATCGGAAAAAAAATAAAATCATCTAATTTTATTTTGAATGATGGATATTTTTTAAGATAATGAGGTTGGAGCTAAGAAGCATTTTAAAAGAAACGAAAAATGAAGAACATTGCTAAAAGTCATAGCAATTAAAAATAGATTTCTGCTAAATATAATTTTCTGAAGCCACCTCTCTTCTGGAATAGCACTAAGCATGAGAAACTTTATTGCTGGCAGAAAACTAAATATAGGATGCAGATAAACTGTCAGACTGGGGAACAGAAAATCTGTGCAACTTCTGTCTATTTTCATGTCTGTCTGGGAACCCAGGCAATCCCAAATTAAATGAAAAGCGACAGGAAGAAACTGTAGAAAGCCCACATAGCGTAGAATGCTGGAGAACAGGAACGATCAGGACCATCCCCACCAATAGCTGGAATTAAGGAGTCACCTCAGGCATCTGATTCTGAGGTATAGCCATGACAGCCCTGCATCCATTTCTCCTCAACGCCAGTGAAGGATCCTGTTCTATTGATAGTGTTGGAGTAAAATTCCCTTATATAATTGGAATCAACAAAGAGATTTCTTGTTTTGGGCCTCAGGAGCAAAATGTTTTGAATCACCCCTGGGAGGTGGCCAGCACTGTAGTAGAACCAGGGCTCCAGGACAAAGAACTGGCTTTTCTTAATGGCTGGGATTATGCCATCATCTCCCACCCTGCTGAGGTTTCCCTGTTCCTCTAAGCTTACTTATGAGGAATATTCATAGCAAAGAAAAGAATCTGAATTGCTTTTCCCAGTTAAGCTATATTGTAGTGAGATATCCCTGTTGTGATACAAAATTATGGATCGTCTCTCTCTGTTTCCTACCTTCATGAATTCTTTCTCTTACATAGTTGGAGAAGGGGAGGATAGTACTTGTGGATGTGTGTGCTCGGCTGAATTCTTCCCAGAATATTATTACAAGGGCTGTTTCAGGGAACAATTGTTCTTCAGAATGTACCATTATAGTTCTGAGATTTCTCTGTATAGTTCGGTCCAAGTAGATATGGAATTGAAGATTAACTTTTGCTGGTTGCAAACATATTAGAACTATGCAAACTGATGAAATAATTTCTTAAGGACAAACAAGACTGTATCTATACAGAGATGCCCCAGAAGTCCTGACCTACTTCCCAAATACACAAACCAGGCAACCCAGCCTTTCCCATTGCCTTAAGCACTGGACCCATAACAGCTGGACTATCAGGTTTCATAGATTCTGTACTCAGACCTTATGTCACTAGCACTCCCAGCTGCATAAGATATACCACAGAGTTCCTAAGAAGACAGAACTTCATGGACAATCTCTTTAACAACCCCATTTTAGCCACCATGGATGTTAATACACCAATATCCACACACACACACCCAAACATGGACTTCAAGCCAATAAGAACATCATCACAGCATACCTTGCCACCAGATTGTGCAACTTTGTACATACCCATTACAACTTCACCTTTAGCAATAACATATACCTACAATCAGCGGCACAGCCATGGCTCCACAATATGCCCATATCTTCATGGCTGGCCTAGAGCAATGCTTTCTCAACTCTTGTCCCCTTAAAGCTCCTCCTTTACTTGAGATTCATTAACGACACTTTCACCATCTGGACCCATGGAAATTAAATCTCTCAACAAATTCCATCACGATGTCACAACTTCCACCCTCAACCTCAGTCTCAACCTATTTGTAGGACAAGTCCACTTCCTCGATGTCACAGTAAAACTACACAATGCATACATAAACACCATATTATACAGGAAACCTACAGATTGTCATGCACATCGACATGCTTCCAGCTCCTGCTTGGATTACCCCACCAAAATTATCCTCTGTAACCAGGCTCTGTGCTACAGCTGCATTTGTTCTGACCTGCTAGACAAAGTTTATCAGATGATGGAATTAAACCAGGCATTCAGGAGACTGAACTACCCACTCAACAAGTTCAATAGGCAAATCAATAGAGCCTGATCAGTTCTCAGAGAGTCCATATTAAAAGAAAAGCCTCAAAAACAGAACAATAGAATACCACTGCTTATCACCCACAGCTCATAGCTCAAACCACTCAAACATGTTATTAATAAACTACAGTATATTGGACAATGGCACTGCACTTCCTTAGGCGGCCTACATGGCAGGCTATATAGATTTGCTGTCTGAGATTTTGGATTCACTCTTCCTAACAGGAAGGTTGGATCTGGAGTCAAGAACCATGTATATTAGCAAAAGGAAGGTAATAATATATTTTAGTCGATTGGGGGAAGGGTGCTTTAATTAAGCCCATCACATTTAGCAATCAAATTCCCATTCTTTGACTGAGAAACCAAAAACGCCTCTGGTATGCCAAGCTAGATTAAATTTAGCCTGATTTAAAGGTGAGGAGAAAGAAAGAAAAACAGTTTTAGCAATAGAACATAATAGTTCCATAGTTGCTTTCAAGGCTGTAGCCAAAGTTTTTATTTTTCACTGAAGTCTGAGGAGACATAGAAACCTTACTTCCCACACTGACGTTCATACAGGACATACTTTCTTTAATCCCATTCATATTTACTATGCCTCCCTGAGTGCAATGAAACTTACTTCTCAGTCAATATATATAGGATTATATTGCAAAATTATTAGATGGTTGAACACAGGCAAAATACAAAATAGCAGACTCATTGTAATGTCAGGCTTTTGTACAAGTGTGTGTGTATGCATCCCAGAGTCAAGCCATTGATCCAACTATCCTCTGACCGACATCACAGACAGAGGAGTTTTCTCTCCCTGCCAATTTTTTAAATCCAATTTCTTCATCCTCCAAATATGTTGGGATCACAACTTTAACCAAACTGAATGGTAATTTGGTAACTGTGGTCCCAACACAGCTGCAGGCCATAGGTTGAGGAAAGCAGTTTTAAGTGGAGATTGTATGGTTTGGACCAGAAAGGTATTACATGCAAAGGATGTGTTCTCCAAATGAGGAAAATGTTTGCATAACATTTAATACCCAGCAGATAATATTTCTCATGGAAATGCCACCCAATGAGATAACTATTTATCTAAAAGAGAAAGTGTGACATTTATTGAGAACATCATTTGTGCCAAGAGGTGTTATAAAATGTATCTCATCTTTCCCCAGAGGTGATTAATATTCCTGGAAGAAAACCTGTAGGATGTTTGAAAGTTGCACATACTATACATCTTCCATATAGTTCCTCACCTTATGTTGTATAGATCCCTTGAAAGTAAGGTTTCTTAAATAAGAAGGTCTTGAGAGATCCTAGCACAAAACAGCTTCTGAACTAACCAGAAGAATTTAGACTGTAAGCTCCTTGGGGCTTTATTGCTTACATTTTATTGTAGACTGTGAGGTACAAAGAGGAGGATTATAGCGCATTCATAATGAATGCAGACACCCAGGAGTCTCCGGGTTCAAATAGCATTTATACATTGAAATTGCCTTCTCTCAATTCATATATTTTACAACCTCTGAAAGCCCTAAAAATGAAATGAAGCAAAGCCTTCATATTTTTCCTTCCTTATCTGATACTTGAAGAAACAAACACAGAAGAAGAAGAAGAAGAAGAAGAAGAAGAAGAAGAAGAAGAAGAAGAAGAAGAAGAAGAAGAAGAAGAAGAAGAAGAAGAAGAAGAAGAAGAAGAAGAAGTTCCTACTGAAATTCAACCCCATTTGCATATCACAAATGGAGTTCAGATGGCATGTGCTCTTCCAAATTCCAGTGAAGAATTTAGCCTGGTAGAGACATGGCTCAGACATAAAGTCACATCTTTTTCTCCCCATTTCATTTTTTCTGGGATCTGATTTTCAGGCTAATGAAAAATTCTAGAGATTCAGGAGCTTGTAATTATTTGTAAACCATCCAATCACCTAATTAAGGTATTGTTTTTAAGGAATATATATGTTTTTCCATAATGATCAGATCAGTACTATTGTACATACATGTGAGCGCTTGTGTGTGTACTTTACAATATTTACTATAACATTGAAGTTGTAAGGGACCTCATATGATACAAGTTCAGTCCACTGCCACAACAAAAATCCTCTCCAGCATTACTTTTATCAAAGAACTACAAACTCTTGTGTGATGAACCCTTTTGCAAATATTGTTGCAAATTTCAATGAGTTTTCTATTACCTTTGGACTGAATCACATAAACTACTCACGCCAAATGTTGTCTAACCTATTCTTAGTACCAAATTTCATCACTGCTAAAACAATATGCTGCTAATTGCCTGGTGGACAGTGGACAGCAGAGAGGGATCAAGAGTCTAATTGCTTTCCCAGATAATGGGCAGAGAAGGGGAGGGAGGGAGGGAGGATCCAGCAATAAAAATAAATGCATTTATTTATTTATTTATTTATTTATTTATTAAACTTGTCCCCGCCCATCTCCCCCTAATGGGGGACTCTGGGCGGCTCACAACATATTAAAACAATAAATAAATATACAATTAAAATTTATAACAGGACACATTTACAAAAATAAAAGGGAAAAAATCCAGGAGGCTGATGGTAGCAACACCAGGCCTCTAGGGGTCTAGCCAACCCCACATCTGATGACCTCCCTCCCCACCCCAGGCCAGATGGCAGAGCCAGGTCTTCAACAATATAGGAATAGACAGGACACAGGACCTCTTTATTTTAATCAGCAACTTAAGTTTTAGAACCAAACTGATCATGATAACAGAGGTACGTGAATGCATCTGTTTCTTTATTCATTTTTTAAAACAGCATGCACAGTATGTGTTCGAAAGGGGTTGGGATCCAGATCGTAAGATTGTGACAGAAGGATTAGCCCCTTTTCTTCAGCATTTTTCAATTAATAGCCTTCTTTCAATCTGCTATTTGCCTTGCCAGAAAATCATATATGCCCATTTTTCTTAGTAGAGCAGATTTCAGCCTTGGCTTGCAATCTTCATCTCTAAGCAAGTGAGACAGCAAATGGTTAGAATCTGTCCATGTCACAGACCCATTCAGGGTCACCCCTCCCTCTTCTTCCCAAGAGTATCAAATCTAAAGATGGAGAAAATTCTACCTCAAATACAGCTTCATTACTGGTAGAATGTCGTCAGTTTTGGACAAGCCGGAGTTTAAATACGCATAGATCATATCCACAGTTTCCAGAAGCAGCTTGGAATGTGGTAGCATTTTGGAACACACCTATAATGTCCTTTGCTATAGCACATTGCCTCCACGCATCCTCTTTTCAAGGTACCATTAGCTCTTTGAACTAACAAAACACAAACATACCTTAAAAGGCATTGTGTACAATTGGAAGCTTGTCAGAGAAATTTTATAGCCTGGTTCAGCCATGAAATGGTTCTGTCTGTAGGATCCATACACTTAGATATCCTTCTACTTTTCTAGTAGCACATAGCTTTGGCAAGCGAAGAACTACAACAACAACAAAGTTAAATGTCAACAAAAATGTAAATGATGCAAAATTGGCAATCCAAGAAGGCATGCAGATAGTGTGCAATACTAATCAAGAGATCAAAGAATGTATCCAAAGCAATTTACATGATAATTTCAAAGCAAAAAAATCCAGTTAACTGCATGGACATAACAAAATACTGGCTATTACATTCTTGAGTGGGAGAGGGAGAGTATTAGATCAGAACCATTTTCTGATTTTCAGCAACAGTGGTACTGAATAGTGTGATTCAGCTCAAAGACCAGCTAGAAAGAACTCCTCCCGCCAAAAAGAATTGATTTCTTCATCGACATGATTCCTGGTTTATCTCAAAAGTTGTGTTTCAGGTTGCTAAATATTGTCTCTACACATCTACTTAAAATAAATACACCTGCTCAAAAAGTCGTGAAGGATGGTTTTAAATCTGCCTCACGTAATGCACGTGCACAGCTACACATGCCGGACCATTGTTGGTTTTGTAGAATGAGCAAACAAGTTGATACATGATTAGGGTTGTGAACACTTCAAAAAGTATTTGGGAAAACCACTTTGGACCTCACATGAGCACAACACCTCTGCAATTTGTTAAAGCAACCCAACTTTTTCAGGCCCCTATGCAGTTGCATTAATTTTATTGATCCCCATTAACTTTAAGAATTAGGTTAACTTTGATGAGTGGATTTCTTCAAACAGCATCCTGTTTTTCAGGCTCTTGTAGAAGCCTGTAAAAAGCTGGACAACTTCACTGAATAGCTGAGAGACACGCTGCTTGAGCACTTGGGCTAAGTCCAGAGTACTTCCCTGGAATCATTTTCACCCACTGCCCTACTCACCATGTAGGTCAATCTAAACAGTAAATGTGGTAAATCAAAAGAATTTAACTGGGATGTGAAACATATTGCGGAGAGGAAATAAATGCCTTGCTAGGTTACAAGTACAGCAGCCGTCTGATTCTTTGGATACAAATCACACTATTTTTAACTGGGTTTTCAGTTATTGGACTGCTGGTTTAATTGACAATATGGATTTTTATTATGCCATTGATTTTGTTGTTTCGGCATCAATTTATTACAAATATTAATAATATTTCGGCATGAAAGGGTATGCAGAGCTTTATCAGTGTAGTTAATTAAAACATAATTATCTATATGTCTATTGAATTAGCAATAAAAAGTAATAACTTATAAAAATGCAAAAACATTATCAGGGTATAAGGCTTGTGAGCTTCAAACAAACAAACAAGAATTGCAATTGCAAAGTTATAAGATGCCAAATTACTACTGCAGTAAAATCTATAGGATTTTCCATTATTGTACACAGAAAGGGGCTCAGCAAAGTCTTCTTACCAAGTCCTAGGGAAGAATAGATTTACACATAAGATAATCTGACCGTAAGGACCAGCTGGCATTGGACCTGGTCCATTGTTCATCCTTGGGCAGCTGGACAACTTCACTGAATGGCTGAGAGACACGCTGCTTGAGCACTTGGGCTAAGTCCAGAGTACTTCCCTGGAATCATTTTCACCCACTGCCCCAGTCACCATGTAGGTCAATCTAAACAGTAAATGGGACTCAATGCTCTAGGACAGGAATCACAATTTGTGTAGGCTGAAGGGCTGCAGCAGGTCTTGTGTTAGGGCTCCTGGGTCTGGATTGCACAGGACTAGATGGTCATTCAAGGAAAGCAAAGAGTTAGATGCAAACCAGACATCTAGGAGTTGTCCAGATTTTTGCAGCCCAGATATAGTAGCCCTAGTTTGTTTAACACGTTAAGAGCTGCACCCCAAATATCCATGCAGCCAGGACCTATTGGGGTAGGGGGAGTTTCATGGATTTAAGAAATCAAATAGGTACCCTAAGGCCTTGCAGTATTTAAATCACTAATTTTACCTCTTAGCCACTTTAACACCTATAATGAAAAAAGAACTGGAGAAACTATTTTGATCCCATCTTCTCTTGCACAGTTCTAGCAGAGCTAATACTCCCGCTGGCTGTTTAAGCTGCACTCCATTTTAATTACATAAAATAGTCGCATTGTAACATTTTTGAGACCCTAAGTTAACTCTGAATTCACAACACTACAATCTCTCTTTATATTGTTTCAAAGCAATTGAGATTCCCCCAGATGTACTAACCTATGACCTGTCCTGGTCTAGTGTTGACACAGAGCTCATATGAATGATAAATCAAAGTAGATGCAGAATTTAGGGTAAATTGTTGGTGAGCAACCTGTCCGGCAATGTCTACCTCTTTATTGAAGCCTTTTATACCTGAAGGTCCTATGAAACTCCAGTTTTCAATGGCTTGATTTTCCATCTTTTTCTGGGAACATTTTTTCATTAAGGGACAAAAACTGTAGCCACAACCCCTCTAGGAACATTATTACAGCCCCACACACTTTATGGTTTTCAGAGGCAAAAATAATCCTTTAAAAACACATATGGTTTTGAACTGGGACTGTATAACTGGGTTGTGCAGGCTTTAGATTCAATTTCAAAAAGGTACTTTGGAGTCAGCAGTGTTGGGGGAGCTGTCAAAAAAGTCAGGATGGCAGTTGCAGTAGCACAATCAAAGTCCTACCACTTTTGTACATGCGTCAACATTGCAGCTATACAAATATGATCAATAGAACAATAAAGTAAATAAAATAAATACTGCATGTACATACAAGGGGCAGGACTTTGATCACATTGCTACGACCTCCATCTTGAATTTTTGACAAACACATATACATGCATCCTGCAGATACTGCTGTTTGGAGTGCAATATATTACCTGTCTGCAACTCTTTAAAGCAGCCACAACTTTTCACAGTTGAAGCAGCATTAGAGGGAAAAAAAGGTACTGCCTAGAATGTGTGATTTTGCCCTGAACATTAAGTCCATTTCTGGCTTTCTGAGGGAGTTATCTCAAGAAGCATGTTTCTCAAGATAGTCTTTACTTCTTTAACTTAAGAAAAGGAGAGAGGGCTACTTCCCACTTTTGCTATTTCTACATCACCTTTTCTCTTTAGATTGATCTCTGCTACTGAAAGGCCTGAACTGAGGGATGGCTTATAGCCTGGCCTTTATCCAGAGGCCATAAGGCACTGACCAATGGCCTAGGAAATCAGAAGAGGAACCAACTATGAAGGACACCTATAAGGCCAAGGAGAAACCAGAGGTCCATAACTTTATTCCACAGCTTTGCAGTGAGTACCTGCTTCCAGTGCCAAGCTGCAGTCTTTTTTTATGCCAAGATTAGAGCTAAGATGGAACTTGTCTTTTGGGCCCTTTCACCTTCATAACAGCATACTCCACAGGGTTTGTATTTCGTCCATGCCTGGCCACCAAGCTGGAACTAATCCTGGGTGGGCATGGAAGGGATGTTAGGCAGTGTCACCTAGTTTGTGCATCTTTTCTCAGTAGTCAGGGCCACTGTACTCTCTAGTATTTAGCATTAGAGCCTAATCAGTTGTCACCTGGTTTAAAAATCAGCTCCAGGCTCATTGTATTCAATGGACCTCACTTCAAGTCCTCAGATAGAATGGCCACACTTTAAACTGTTATTTCCTACGGTTGGGATTTTCCAGCAGGATAATCCCTCTCCAGGCTATGAATCTTTGGGCTGGTTGGCAAATATGAGTTCTCTGGCTAGATCAATATCTTCCATACTGGTAATTCTTTGGCTATAATGGTAACTCCTGAAAATCCCCAGCCAACATGCCATGATGGGTACATGTGGAGGGAACTACTTGGAAAGGATAGACAAAATTCTTATGATATGGTGCTCATATCAAATTATGTGCAAAGTGGGGCCACGGGAGAGAACAATTCTCTTGTTTATTTTTAATTATGACATGAATTGTGAAACAGCCTCCACTGAGAGGCTATGTGGGCTTTCCCCAACCAGGCATCTTTCAGATGTGTTGGGATTCTGAAGTTCCCAGATTTCCCATGCTAGCTGGAATTTTGTCATTTGGAGTTCAAATGAATCTGGAAGGGCCAGGTAGGGGAAGGCTAAACTTTCAGCTGTCAAGCTTCCTATATTCCCAGACATTTATAATTTTAGTGTTTTTAGAACTGCAATAAAAATGAAATTACTGGTGGTTTCTTCTCAGTTTTAATATAGTGATTGGTTTTATTCTGTTTATTTTTCTACTGGCTGTTTTATTGTTTTATGAACCTAAACATATCAACTGCTCAGAGAACATCTGTTACTTGGAAGATTAAAAAAAACTGTATGTAATGGATGTTAAGATCCACAGGGTAAAAGGCTGGAAATCCCAAGCCTTCCCTCCCAGAAGACATCTGGGCCTTCATAACTTGGTGTCATCTTCTGCTTTGGAGTGGCAGCTGAATGTTCCTGTTTACACTTCCAGTCTTCCAGGGAGTGAGAATGGATATAAGCGATTTTATTTGTTCAAAATATTCATAATGAAGATTCAGAGAAACCATCAATCACAGACAAGGAAGGATATAATAATTCCAGACAAGGTTCTGAGCATAGCATTGCAGATGAATGCAAATGGATGCATGCAGTATTAAGTATTAAAAAATCACTGCAACCAAGTGGGATATAAATTGCATTTAGTTGGATTTTTCACAAGCTAACTGTTGCAGAAATAATATGGATTATGACTGAAACAAGGAATCAAATTCCAACAAAACCAGTGTGTGTAAAGCATTCTTGAAGAACAACTATGGTAAAATGGAAGATTTACTGGTAAATACCTAGACTCAGTGGAATGCTGTTCCATTGAAAGGTCCCCTTTGCCAGAAGTCCAGTCATGGAAGTAATTCATCTAAAGGAGGATCTCAAGTTGTAAGGTACCAAAACAGAGGGCTAGGTGCAGTACAAATACCATTTTTCTCATTTGCAGTTCTTTGACATGTATATTATCAATGGTGCTCTCTTTCACTGCTGGAGTATAAAGATATCTGCTACAAGACATGTTAAAAAATCAAGTCATCAAAAATAAACAGAAGTTCTTTGGCCTTTAAAATTAATATGCCTTTCATGCCTACTCATCAAGGTTCCTGTTGTCCTCCCTCCCTCCCTCCCTTTTTAACTGAACATTTTGAAAAGTATAAATGTTAGCAAGGAAGAAGTAATAGGAAAAATGGCATCCACCAATTGTAAGATGAGCAGATGAGCAAGTGTTACTCCCCTGATGTTGTAGATAGCATTTTTAGATTCTGTGCTGGTGTTTCCAAAATAGACATGGTCATTCAGAAGCATTTTTAAGAATGCAAGAGGCTGCAATGGTGGTGAGGGAGCTTGGGCATCCACACTATAGCCAGTTGATGTAACTTTATTCCTACCAAAAAAAAAAAGCCAGCAGAGGACAGGAGAAAAAACAGCATTTTAATTATTTCTTGCCAGCTAAAACCCAGGCCAGCAACAGTAGGATGCAACTGGCAACTGGCAGAAAGCAAGCCAGCTGGGCTGGCCAGCCTCTTTTTTGCTAGCAGTAAGGAACATGATGGGCTTCCATGGCATTTGATCATGCATGGTGACATCGCTACATAAGCTCTGCCCCATGATGGCATCACCATGCAGGCATGTAAAGGATGTCACTGTAGAGCAAGAGTCATCACTTGTTCCATTTTGCTGACACTTTACCAGACACTCTTTTAAGGAGGGCTGAGAACACAAACTCTTCTATTGTGAACTTCCATCTTCTGAGCTACAGGTGATCATTTAATATTGCTACTATTAAAAAAGTCCTTAGTTGCAATTGTTTTTAAAATCTCAGTTATTTGATTTTAAAGGAAATCTGTAGCAGTATACCAGGGTTTATGAAGGAAAAAGAATGAAATGAATTCTTCAGCCCTGTCTCTTCAGCAGTGAAGTCATTAAATGTTGCGACTGCAACAAGCTCTGAAGCTGCTCCCTCAGGAAAATGGCACAGGCTATTTGCATCCACTACGGAGAAGGCCATCTGTCTAATCCTTTTATCATTTGCACTCACAGTTCCTCAGCACTTTCAGTCACAAAGTACCTCCAGCTGCCTTCATCTACACCACTCTCACTTTCAGATCTCATCACTGCCCCAGGCAGGCAGCTCTGCTTTTATGTACCGCTGCACTTCTCTTCTCATAATTTTGGAAGTACACAGTAGCCAGCACACGGAGACAACTTTAATTGGTTCTTTGTGATCATCTGGGCACAGAAGGTCGCAGTGGGGTGTGGGCAATTTTCTCTGTGTCACAATGAAGAGTTTTGTATCCCTGCCACCATCTATGGAATGTTTGGAGAAAAGCGTCTGATCTATGTGGCTGAAGAAAGGTTTCTTGCCTGCAATGCTCACCATCTGGGGCAATCTCAGGGGGCTTCCATGTAGTTGTTCCAACCCATAAAAACTTTGAATCAGCCAGGTGTTCTTTGGATATTCAAAGAAGGCAGAGCTTCAGAAGAATGGAAACATCCATAATTTAATGGTAATAACTTTGCTTTAAATAGCCCAGGACACTGAGGAATGAACGGAAGAACGGGAGCTGTTGTTGCCAAGGCAAACATTTACTGAGTTATTCTCAGTAAAAGCAATAAAGCTTTTCCTTCCCTTCACTAGGCCATCTACCTCCAATTCTCACCCCATTTACTTTTGAGTATTCTTTATCAGTGATTCTTAGTGGGAAACATCTCTTGCTGTGATTATAGAAAGTGCTGCCAGGGTAGTGATAATTTTGTCCTGACACTTTTAGTTTTCTTCTGTGTTTCAGTGGCTGCCAAGGTTTGTAGTATAGGGTAGAGCAGTATAAAGATACTGTTCCAGCAAAAGGGGTAATACTGGGTTAGCCAAGCTGTTTTGATGATGCAGTAAATAACAGATGAAGAAAAGCTTTGAGTTTCTGTTCTGGCAATGATGGATAGGATGGGGGAAAGGATCTCGTACTCCATCCTCCCTCCCCTCTCTTACCCATACACCTGAGGCTGCAAACTTGACATTAGGAGCACTGTGACATTTAGTACTGTCAAGAACACCACAGAGACTACATTTCTCAGAAATGCTGGTCCCTGCATCACATGTATAGCAACATCCAGGGGCAGTGTAATGCTGCCTTTGAAATTCAGAAAATTCAGCTGGACCAGAAATCTGCAGCCAGACATGTTGTTCCCTCTTAAAACAGCTTCACCAGGTACCAGTTGTGAGCGCCAGTTAGTGGCAAGGGAATACATAATTAAGATGATGATGATGATGATCTCAATTATGTATTTCCCTTCCACTAAATGGTGTTCACAACTGAAGCAATCCTAACAATGCAAAATGAAGCAAAGTGAATGTATGTATGGCTTGGATTGAATACAAAAAAGCCTCCGACTCCCTTCCACATAGCTGGATCATGAAAAGTATGGAAATTTTTGGTATTAGTCAAAATATTCAGGGTTTTCTAGAAACAACCATGAAAACATGGACAACAAAGCTGATGTTTAATGGTGATGAATTAGAAGAAGTTAAAATAAAAAAAGGGATCTTTCAGAATGATTCAATATCACCTTTATTATTCAATTTGGTGATGATCCCACTGACTCCAAATAAGGCAAAACACGACTACCAGGTTTCAGAGCCGGGTCACAAAAACCTCCCATCTTTTTAATATAGATGACATATAATTATATGCCAAATCAAAAGCTGAGCTGGAATTATTGCTAAATACTGCTCAGGTATTAAATAGTGGTATTGTAATGCAATTTGGATTTGATAAATGCATTGAAGTAAAGAAAGGGGGAATCACTAATTCACAAGAAAGTATTCCATTCATAAATGAAACAATCGTCAAAGTTCTAGCACCTACGCAAGTTTATAAATATTTGAGAGAATCTTGGAAACATCGGTTATATTGCACAACCAAATAAAGTCACTACCATGTGAGAGTAGAAATAGAGAGCTCTACTCTCAGTCACTCATGGCCTGGTGACCTCCCAAATGGATTACTGTAATGGGCTACTACATGGGGCTGCCCCTGAAGAGCATACAGAAACTTCAGCTGGTATAAAATGCAGCAGCACGAGCAGTTTTGTGCACTCCTCATTCACTGCACGTTACACCTTTGCTCCACGAGCTGCATTGGTTGCAGTTTGCTTCCAGGTTCAATTCAAGGTGCTGATAATAATCTATAAAGCCCTACATGGCATGAGGCCAGGTTGTTTGAGAGACCTCCCCTCCCTGGTGACATCTACCCATCCCACCATGTCTGGCAGAAAAGGCATGTTACAGGTTCTATTAAGGAGTGTCACCGGACAGGACTCAGGAGGAGAGCCTTTCCTGCTGCAGCACCTGCCCTTTAGAACATCATCCCCCAGAGGTTAGATTGACCCTGTCCCTACTTGCCTTCCAAAAGGCTCTAAAGACATGGTTGTACCAACATGCCTGGGGATCCAGTTGTGAAGCCTGCCAGATGGCTATATGGATTGATCCATGACTTTCACTTGCCTGCTTCTTGTTTATCAGTTGTAATTTGGTTTTTAATGGAGCTTTTAATTTGGTTTTAAAGGGGGTTATTGTGTTTTTACTGATTTTTGGATTTTGTTTATTGGTTGTGTTATTTGATTGTTTTTAATTGTGTGAGCCTCCCAGAGTCACAAATGTGAGATGAGCAGCTTTTCAAATTGAATGACTGACTGACTGACTGACTGACTAAATAAATAAATAAATAGAAAAATAAGCTCAGAATATTGCAAGCAATTGAAGAAAATCCTAAAATCTAGTCTAAATGGGGGAAATTCAGTCAGAGCCATCAGTTCAGGGGCAATACCACTGGACTCAGATGGACCTTGATAACCTTAATGGACAAACCTAAACGCTGATGACTATGATGTTGATATATTTTATCTTCTAAGGAAGACAGGTGAGTGAGGACAGTACAGTAGGAAAAATGAGGATTTAATTACTATATCAAGACAAATGAAGAAACTTGATTGAAAGAATCTTAGAAAGAAGAGCTATTTGCAGAAATGGAATCTAAACATAATTATAAAAAGCAACAGCTTGAAATGAAATTTAAAAATTGGAAAACCAAAACACTCCATGGACATTTTTTTAAAGATACTGAAGGAAAATCAAACAACACCAGAACATGGCAGTGACTTAAGAACGGTACATTAAAAAAGGAAACAGGAGGAATGTTTTTTGCTGTCTAAGAACTGAAAAGATTTATGCAGAATCTCATTAAGGGAAAAACAGAAAGGACAATTTAGATAGTAAATGCTGATGGTGCTGCAATAAGGATGAAATAATTGATATTTATATATAATAACTAGATGCAGCAACATCACATAGATTGATTACTAAAAAAGGCATGATTGAATTTGAAAAATATTACACTGGCATTTATGTAAAAAGTATGGATTCACACTCAGTAAGAATTACTAGTAACCTGAAATCACAGATAAAGTCATTGAAAATGACAGAGCAAAAATGTTATAGGATTTTAAAATTGAGACTGATTGTCACCTAGAACATAACACATCAGACATTATTGTCATTGAAAAGAACTGTGTTTGGTTTATTGAAGTAGCCTTTCCAAGAGACAATAATATTGAAGACAAGGAATTGGAAAAGATTACAGCCCAGTGATAATTAACAGCACTGTATGGTAGCCCATATTTAAGTAGATGCTATCTTTATGATTCCCAAGACCTCAAGTGAGGCTTGAGTCACGATGAGGAAAAACGGCCATCATTGGAATAATCATGATAAATAATAGGAGATACGTCGGGAAGGAGGACTGACTCCAGATCAGGAAATGATTACACTTCAGTTGTCAAAAGGGACATTCTTTCTTCCTGCTTCTGTCCCAGGAAGAAATAATTTCACAGCTATCTCTTTCAAAGGAAACAACCTCCCATTTTTCCAACTCAGCCGCAGCAGCCATTTGAAACAGATGCTCCTTTTTTTTCAGCATAAGGGCAAAGCAGAAAAGAACAGTAATTTAACCCATTCTTAGTTGTGTGAAAAACAAATATAAAAGTCTTTATTGATGAAATTAATGTGAATTCAAATTCAGTACTGCATTAGCTTTAGGCAGCCAGTTTGGTGTGGTGGTTAAGGCACCAGGCCCCTGAGTTCTAGTCCAGCCTTGGGCATGAAGCCAGCAGGGGGACCTTGGGCCAGTCACTCTCTCTCAGCCCTAGGAAGAAGGCAAGGGCAAACCACTTCTAAAAATCTCTCCAAGAAAACTGCAGGGACTAGTCCGGGAGTCAACACTGACCTGAAGACACAGACATAGACACACACACACACACACACACACACACGCTGCTTTAGCTGCACAAGATGATCCCTAGCAACAGCAGGGGAAGGTAGCAGGCCTTCCCAATACCCAGTGCCCAGAGAAGTGCCCATCCCAGCATCCATTGTGACAATACAATAAATCTTGTGGTACCTTTCTCAAATCTTTGAAATAATGGTAGAAATCGACATAAAATCATGTAACACAGATGCTTAGAGTGACTGTGCATTAGCATTAATATGGGGACTTTGCAATTAAACAGATGTAGCATTTTAAAAGAAATAAACGTGAAATAAAAATAACACCTTTTTTAAGGTTCTAAAAACTTACAAGAACTAAAGAAATCAGATTGTAGGAGTTTCCATTGCTTTTTCTCTTCGTTTTAATGTTAACTACTATACAGTGGTCTTTAAAAAAAAGTTCAGTTCTAACCTTCACTCCAATTTAGTAAATCTTAGTTCTTCTAATACCATGTCATGGAAGTACAAAGTCGTTAAAAACAAGACCTTCTATGGCAAAGGAGAGTTTCAATAAGCTTTGGCTTTATTTCCTGAAGGAGGAATTTTTGGAAAGTTCTCAAGTGTTTATTTAAAGCAATCCATTAATTTCTGACCCCCTTCACTGTTCTCAAACTCAAGCCATATGTTCCTAGTGAAGCAGTGAGAATTGCAGAATGGAGCTCAGCCTTGCTTGAAACGTGGTAAAGGGACACTTGCCAGTCCGTGTGATTTGTGGAAACAGACAACTATCCAGCTCTGACGTGAAAGGATCCTTTTTCAAATCAAAATCTCATCCAATCCTGGCAACCATTAGGAGGATAAAAATCTCGGCCTGGTACACTTGACATAAAATGGACTCTCAGTCTGTCAGCCATAGGCAGAATTGCCAGGTCAAGTTTGTAAAGCTAAGAGATACAGAAAGGGTTAGATATGTAGCCATGAATCATGGAAACCGTAAAAAAAAAAAAAACACAATCTGCCCCAGCTGCATATTAGGAAAGAGCTGGCAGAGAATGGACACAGCAAGAGTCTACGCCAGAGAATCAAATAGCAGATAAACAGTCAATCTGATGAGGATATTCAGAGCTTAATTTGAACCAGCAAAAAGCCCTGGAATGGACATACCTAAAGCTAACTTCACGCTTCTTCATCATGTAGGCTTTCTTGTGTGAGTCATTCCTCTTTTGCAGAAAGAGCACGTCCATTAGAAGCAGAGCCTCACAACTCTGCAAAGGGAAGACGACAGCAGAACACTGCACACATGGGGAGAAGACAATTAGCATTAATGTTAGACCGCTGAGGTAGGCCAGGTCAAGACATCACAGGGATTCCAGAAATGCTACTTTATTGCTGTGGGGTAAATTAACAGATAACAAAGAAAGAAAAGGAAACAAACAAATGGAACAACAAACAAATCAACCCAGAGTTCTCACTTAAGGCACAAATGACCAGGCTCAAATAAATCATATTTTGTTTGGATACATTATGCAAACACCTAGCTCTCTAGAGAAGTCTATATTGCTGGGAAAGTGGAAGGAAAGAGAAGAATGGGACGACCAGCAGCAAGGACTCAGTTACAGTGGCAATGGGTGTACCACTGGAAGACCTGAAGGTCCAGGTTGGGGACACAGCATCCTGAAGAAAATCTATCTGTGTGGTTGCTAAGAGTTGATGGCACGTAATCAATCAATCAATCAAATTAACAGAATCTTGAAAGCTTGTTCCAAACCTTCAGTACCCTTTTTGAAAGACAACACAATTAAGGCAGGGAATGTTCTGAGTCTCTTTCTCACACATTCTACTTTCCCAGGGCTGAGCAATCATTTCCCCTCTCCCTCCCACTTCTCAAGGCTGGAGCTAAATTCCTCTACAGTTAAACTGGGAATGGGAAAGTCGGTCTATCAGTCTGGGAGGGCTACTTGACTTCAGAGGATGTATTTGGGTGAAAGAGGCACTGTCCCCTCCTCAAAGCCCTCCCCTGCACGCACACACACCCACACACACACACATTCTCCATGAAGCTTCCCTGTCTTCTGCACAGATAGATAGTCTGAACAACAGTGCCTACCATACTTGGAGCAGCTTCTGCCACACACCCAACTTAGCAGCCAGATCATCATATTCACTAACAGACTGCCTAACAGAGTCTGGCCTGGCAGATGAAAAACAAAGAAAATGCAACCAGAACAGCCCTTAAGAAGGCTCTTTCTTGCACACTTAGGGTAATAGCCAGAGAGCTAATAGCCCCAAGTTGTCCTGATCCTTATAGGATTATAATCAGCACTGCATTAGTAGGTTAGTGGAGTGTTTCAAGAAGGACTCATCGTTCTCTTCAGTATTTAACCAGTCCTAGTCAATGGTCTGACAGTTTTGGAACGTTTTTCAAAGGCAGCTTCACATCTTGTTGTAAAGAGATGTTCACTGCTGCCCTCCTCCACTGATCCACCTTGTGTCACTTTTATAGGCCAGAAAAGGTGGGAGATCAAGACCATTGTGGAAAATGCAGGGATCAGTTTTACTACCAGGAATGGAAGCTGGGCATCTCTTTCCTGGCATAGGAAACATTTTCATCAAGACTCAGGCATGACTCTAATACAGGGGAGAGGAGACATCTCATCATTTTGATGAGATGAAGTAAATGAAACCTATCATGCCAAAGAAACATTTGAATTAATAAACTGTGGTAATCACTTAATTGACAGTCCAAAACTAGACTTATTCATCAACACCACTTTATAATTTACTTCCATGTTCAGTTCAGTCATTCATACAGTTTCTATTATTATTCTATTATTTCCCTTAGTGTATTTTTATTATCTTATTGTATTTTGTTTTTATACTGTAAACTGCCCAGAGTTCACAATGCTTCTCTTGGAAGAAGTATTTGCTTGGGAGTCAGGCATTATTTTGTGCCTGTAATAATAAATTTGGGGATCATCTGTGATCTGTGAGTCTATTAATTATATAACAGACAAGTATATAATTGGACTGAAAAGTTTAAAAAAAAACCTTATCATATAATTATATATTTATTTCAAGGTTTTTAAGCTGCCTTTTAGCATTGCTCCCTCCTAAAGTGTTTTACAGAAGAATTGAGAGACAAAATCCACGTAATTCAGAGCAAACAGAAGCTTTATCTGCAAAATACACTGCATGTTTGTTTCCCATTTGTCCCCTATTAGAAGCAATGGGATTATGTAGGGAAGGATGACCAACATTGTATGAAGATGAGCCAGTTAAGTAGAGTTTTACATGTCAGCACTGTCATGGAGTTGGTTGCAAGGATGGTCATTTTTCTGCTACTGGTCATGGGTCACAGGTCACAGTGAGATTTTCTCCATCTGTGTTCTGATAGTTTCATCATCCTCTTACTTCCTGGAGTACCAAGGAGTTGAACCATTTCTCTAATTCAACCAAGGATGCTCACAGATGATCATGCTTGATGCCCAGGATGTCTCAATGCTTCAGGAAAAACTTGAGCATTGGCCAGATCATCAGGAAACACTGCATGATAATTCCTTAAAAAAATCAGAACACCAACTGGATTTATCCAGATATTAACCCATCTATAATAATGGAATAATTACTAGCTCCCTTATTTACAGACTGTCATCCGCTAGCCTTGAACAGATTTAAGTTATGTTCTGCTAAATGTTGAAACTGATATTGTTTTAGATAAACCCAGGGTTATCATGGTGGACATGAAGTTCAAAACTGCCCAAATAAGATGGTCTCAGCATGCATGAGTATTAAAATTCCTCAGGATCTTAACAGCCTTAGGATCCTCAACACTAACTCTAATACTGCCTCTGCAATCTTAGTAAGACTGGGATGGATATCACATCAACAAAATGATACTCATATTCCAATTTCTAATACTGAACTCAACCCTGTTCGGTATGAGATAGGGTACCTGAGCAGAACAATGAAATATCTGTATTTTTTCTCTATGCCTCAAATCATGATTGGTTGTGCACCAGATAACTGGGAGTAAGAGTGCTCATGGAGAAGTATATAATCTGCTCTTCTAATGGCCAGTTTTGTCCTTTTTTATTCAAGAAAGTCTGTACTTTTAACAATTTCATTAAGCAAAATTGTAAATGCCTACCAGCCATTCCTTCATTTCAGATCAAAGGGCCTAGAGTTCAGTCACCAACATTACCATTGTTGAAAAACAGGACTGAAGGGGGAGATGGCACCTAATTCTCTAACTCTCCTTCTCTTGGTAAAACTATTGGCTTTCCATTTTCATACCACTCTTTAGCTACAATCATAGTAAATATTGCTCCTTTCATGCACTGATTGCTGTTTTCCTGATCCATAGCTATGTTCAATTATTTTAAACCACTCTATGTGGGGATGCCTTTGAAGGAAACCTGGAACCATAGACTGGATGCAGAGTCTAGTAGCAAGTTTCTGTTGGCTATCCTCATTGGAGACAAATGACACCCGCCCTGACTCAGCTTCACTAGCTCCCTGCTGTTTTATAAGCCACACTTGAAGAGTTTGTTTTAACATATAAATCCTTTGTAACCTTAGGACTTGCCTACCTAAAGGAATGATTCCCCTATTATATCACTGACTGGGAGCTCTGGTCATCATCTAAGGGTCTGCTGATGGTGCTGGCCAGGGAGGGGGTCTGAATGGAACCTCGTCTTCTCTTTGTGCTAGGAATTTCCTTCCACCTTGAGTCATGTACTCCATCCTTGTTGATTCTTTTAATAATTTGAACTCATATTTTTAAAAGCTGGCATTTCCTTCCTGAAATGCTTTTTATGTTAGGTATTGATGCCTGTTTTAATAATGAGCCATGGTGGTTTTATTGTCTCAACTCAAGGTTTTATTGCTATTTATTGCAGTAAGCTGCCATGGGCTAGCTTTGTTAGGAATATGATACACACTTAAATTTTAGCTCAGACTGTATGCTATTTAAGGATTTTTTTTAAAAAAAATCCCAGACATAATGGGATTTGTAGATCAGAAAACTGTTCTTTGTCCTCTCTCGCAAAGGGCTATCTGCTTTGGTGGCCAGTTCTGCTAGCAGTGACTTGCTGCACACCACCTACTTGAACCCTTAAACTTCCTTAACTGGGCATAGTCTTCTTGGTAGTTGGGCTGACAGGCCATGGTCTTCTTTCCAGCACCAATGGTTGGAAATATTCAGAGGGGGTGATGGCAAACAACCTTCTTTATCTTTCCTGCTGGCCTAGCTATAACACAATTCTTTATGGGTATGTTTAAATCTATTAATAAAATAGACAGGCTGCCTTCAGCATGTGCCTGGTAAACTCATAAATAAGTAAAAAGCATCGCTTGCCTTGATTTTCTAATTAGAAGTCGTGTCTTCCAGAAATGTTTGATTACCAATATTTCTCATATTAAAAGCACTGGTAGGAATAGTACCTCAAGGGACCCTTGTAGGCACTGAGGAAAAAAATAGATTACTGGCACTGCTACTGTCATATTGTAATACTGTGATATTTTCTCAGAATTCCCAAACAGATATGCTTATAATACTAGCAATTTGTTAGGCACTAGACCCCCAAGTTCACTGGTTCTAAGAACAACCACACTCTTGTGCTCAGCTTTCACTTGCTTTGAAGGAAGGCACTCTGCCTTCAGTCCGGCCAGAATTAGTACCATTTTAAATTTTAATTCCCTATTTCAATGTCTTAATTTCCTTCATTCTTTATGAAGGTAGGCTAGCATAATGAGGTAGAACTACTTCTAATTTCTCACACATGTGCTATCTTACCTACGCAACGATAAAAGGTCATCCCAGCTTTGCATGAAAGTTAATTCTGTATTGTGAATTATTGGGATGTTATAGTTCTTAGTGTCACAAGAATTTGTAGATGGGAGGAATAAGGAAGGATGTAAGACCACCAGATGAAATTGGCAAACAAGGGTATAGCATGCTTGTTGACAAGTTTTGTTGTCAAGACACATCCACTGTGTTGTGTTGAAAATTTAAAAGTCCTGAAAAAGCAACACCTTCTCAACCTGGTATCCCCCAAACATATTCTTACAATTCCCATCATTCCCAGCCAGCATTGGGGCAGGCCGATTGAGCTTGTCTCTAATAAGATCCAGATGAGAGAAGAACACTCCTAAAAGTTAGAAAAGCAGTGTGTCTTTCTGAACCATGCAGGAGAAGCAGAGGCTCCCATCCAGGTCATGGAAGGACTCTCTTCCCTTTATTCCTGGCACTTTCTTTGTATTCATTGTAGGGTTCTGCCATCTAGTGGTTCAGCGATGTGACATTTAGCAACAAGATCAAACCAAAGACATTCTGGAGGTAAACCAAAACCAACACTCAGACAAACAGAGGAAGAATGCTATGAAACAGGAATTGGAAACCAATCTTGTGCTTCTAATATTGTCCCGGTGAGAATAAACCTGTGTTACTATTCTTGGCTTTGAAAAGGGATATATGAAGTAGCACATGCATATACTTTTGGGTAAAAGTTTATCCACCCTAAAAAAATAGAGCATTCAACTGCAGCTGTGGAGGCCCTGTAGCAGCATCCCTTCTATTCTCAGGAAAAGCTTCTCTTCATCCAAATTGGGTAGTGGTGGATCCAGTCAAAGGGAAAAAATAAAGCAGTATGTGCATAGTTTTTTAAGCTTTATTTTTTAAAAAAATTAAGACACATAAAAATATTAATGATGAATGAAATCTGTAGTAGCATGTTAAAAAAAAACAAAAACAGAATGTCTAAATTAGACCTTACAATGTGTATGGAGAATAGCAAACTCATACCACTTCCCACCACCATCTTCCACACTCACACTGCAAAGTAACTTTCTCCAATAATCTCTTTGTGGAAGCCTCCTTAAGACAAAAATCAAATATTTCACCCAGCATTCCATCAGATTGCATGTCAGTATAATTCTGGTAAACAACAAGACCCAGAAGCACTAAATTCATGTTAAAAAATAGTAGACCACTCACAAGACCATTATTGCCATGACCCTCCTATGCAAGATGACCTGCCCTAATATCTTGCACCATGGCATTCCTCCCAGGAATTTTGACAGCAGCTGAATATCTGCTTGTGAAGAAAAGAGGCATCTCTATATTCTCCATGTATCCAATTAAAATTTTCAGCTGATTTTTTTCCCCCAGTATCAACACTTCAAGAGAAGCCTGGGTGTTCAAACTGTGAATAGGCATTATCATCAGAAAACAGATTGGGGATCACATGACTAAAAGCTCTTCTATTAAAAAAAAAAATCCAACAGCATATAGAAAAATTGGGTATCCAACAAAGGGTTCCTATTATAAGTTTCTCCTTGGCATATTAATTTATCTGCAAGTGCCTGGGCATGAAAGGTGTAATCATTAGTAACTTACTTATTTATTCATTATTTATTTATTACAAGTACTTTTATACCACCCAGCTAACTTACAGCAATTTATAGTAAATATCAAAACCAACCAAAAAAAAAAATCAACAAAAACAGTACATTTAGAATATAGACAGCCACCCAATTGTTGAACACCAACAGACCTAACTCCCAAATTCCTGTTCCAAAACCAGTCTTGACTGCCTTGTAAAAGTGCTAACAGGGTCCAAGGATGCCTCTTGGTACTATAGCCCATTGCTGAGCCCTAGCACCACCATCACCTAACTCACCAGTTTGATTGCTCCTCCTCCACCATACTGACTAGAACCATCCACTAAGGAAGGAGCAGAATGACCACAAAATGGTGCCTCCAACTACCATCCCCAGTAAGGCAGCCCAGTAAGATACCTTGAGAAGTCTAATAAGACCACTTCTGGAGAGCAATGGCAGATTGAATACAGCTCCGTTTTTGCACAGCCAACCCCCATGGTAATTAGAGGAGCTGATGATCAGACCAGCTCTTCAGAACCATCTCTGGACAAAGGACATGACTGGTTCACCCACAGGTACTCCTTACAGAGGCTCCTTGTGAAGAGATCGCATTTTAGTGATCTCTAGCAGGTTGAGCACTCTGGGAGTTGAGGGAAACATTGAGCCCAAGCTGTGGTGTGGAGCCTTCAAAGGGAACTAAATTTGCTTTCAATTCCTCTTTTAATTAACATCGGAAACTGCCTATTTGTGATTTACTTGGAATTAAAAACCTCCTGAAAGGCAAGTTGCTGCAAACTGGGAGAATTTCCTTCTATCTTGGAGGAAAGAAGATTAAAATAAGTTTAAATATCAAAAATATATTTTAACTTTTGGAAATAGCAAAAGGGAACTAAGAATGCTGACTGGGGACAGTTAAGAGGCCAGATAGCTTTTTTATGGATTGTTTTAAATGTTTAAGAAAATACAGTAGGTAATCTTGGATTTAACTAAGAAAATCTGTCCTGGGAAAGTACTGGTTCTGAAAATAAACATACGACAAGACTGGGCTTTGAAGGTTAACTAGAGGGAATCAGAGAGCAATTAAAGGAAAAGATATCTTCCAACATAATGGAGGAACATTCCCTTTTCATAGAAAAATTTCTAGCTGTTTGGGATCAGCGTGTCCAGGAACTATTTCTAAAATTGGGTCTAACAGAGGCTTTAGAAGAAAAGATTTCATTGGATAAGGGAAAGAAGAAAGGAATTTAAAGTGAATTTATCAGTTCAGGGTTAAATAGTATAAATTTTGATCCTGGGTTAATATTGAATTTTGTTTTTCTGACCAGGACTGTAAGACAATGATTTACACCTGCAAAAGCTATTTATTTGGTTTAGTTTAAAATACATGTTATTATTACTGGTCTTTCTTATGCTTATGGGGAGATCTTTTTATGTTTTTATCTTTCAGAAAAAAATTAGAAGTTAAAATGCAAAATAGATTTATTTGTTTATGCTTAATATACAGTATACAATTTATTATAACTAGTACTCTTAATGTTTTTGCTGATTAGACTGATTAATGAATACTTTTTTATAATTTGGTTATTGTTTAGGGATCAGAAATGGGATGAAGAGGGTTTTTGTCTGTAATATTAGAGAAAGTGTTAAGTTACTGTTAATGCATATACTTGTTTGGAGGGACAAACATGAATATTCTTATATTTCTTTCTCTTTTCTCTTTTCCCTTTTTTTTGTTTGTAGATTCTTTTAGTACTGTATTAGCTTTTATATATGCAAAAGTTTAATAAAAATATTATTAAAAAAAGAAGTCTAATAAGACTAAGAAGGATGTATAGATAGTCCTTGTTTAGCAACCACAATTGGGACTGGCAACTCAGTTGTTAAGCGAAGAGGTCGCTAAGTGACACCACGACTGTGCTTATGATTTTTACTTCGCCTTTCCTTTGCTTTACAGACCTGCGAAAGTCGTAAATGTGAGAATTGGTCATAAAATTATTTTTTAATCACCATGTAACTGTGAATGGTCACTAAATAAGGCAGTTGCTAAATGTATTATCTGTATAGGACTACCTGTATTCCTATCCTTTAAATAAAACATCCACCAGAGTGACTAGATGTGAGCTCTCCAGGGCTGAGAAGGAAAGGAGGAAGCTCAAAGGATCTTTGGCCTGGCATTCTGGAAACAAGAGATTCATATAGCTCTTAGAAACTTAGACACTCTGCCCAACTGAATTCACAAATAAATGCTAGAGTTTGGGTTTATTCAGTTTCTAGGATTCTCTATATTAGCCCCTTACCTTCTTCAGAGTAAACCTAGCTAATGATATTCATGAATCCTTTTTTTGCTGAGTTTGACACCAATGTTATTTCTGTCCCATCTACCCTGAATCCAGAATGAATGGAATCCAGATAATCTGCTTCATCTAGGATCCTCTGAAGCTGGAAGAAGTTGGAAGACAGAGTAGTAGTGTCAAATAAGGCTGGATCACCACTGCCTTTTTCAAGGCTAGTACCATCAGAACCTCTCTCAAAGAAGCAATCACCACCTCTCAAATCCAAACACAACTTCTTCACAGACCAAAGCAGCCAAGAGAGGCATGAATCCAACTCAAAAGTCACAGCATTGCTCCACAGGGAATCTTAGCCACTTTCGCAGTTTCCACAAGCTCAGTGAGTACCAGATAACATTACAAGACACACTCCCAGTCATCACATTTTATCATATTGGCATCTATTTAAAATCTAAGATGGTAAATGCCCAGCTAGAGTCAACACTTCAGTAAAAACTTTGGGTGACATATATAAATGCTGTTAGATAAATAAACCCACTTTAAAAAAAACCTGATACTCTCCTTCCCCCTTAATGGTATCTTCAGGATAAAACAGGGATGGAAACCTGATGTTTCATGCAGCCTTCTGTCCCCATGGCTAATGATGACAGACAGTGGGTATAGTACTGCACTTCAGAAGCAACATCTGAAAGCCTAGAAGTTGTCCACATATATAGCTGAGGCCCTTCCTAAGAAGATTTGGCTATGGTGGTTGTTATAGAACAGACAGACATTCATTCAAGTTGTAATTTAAAATAACTGAAAAAAACGTAAAACCACTTTTTATCTTAAAATAGTTTTAACTAGTGATGCTGGTGAAATTTCCTAACCAATATGGCATTCTGAGCAGAATCTCGTTGATCCCAACATGAAGGGGAAGGAAGATTAGAAATCTCAGTTATATTTTCCAATGTCATCACTTGTTTCTTCATCCTCAGTTGTCTTCATGAAAGTTCAATCTGGAGAGTCTCTCCATATTTCCGGATCAGTTTGTCATGATTATGATCAACAGACCATTGCTTTGGGAGATGCTTGGGCTGCATAAAATCCAGGAAGTGCTGGCGCCAACGTTTCTCCAGCTCCATGAGGGAATGTAAGCCCCCTTGAGCAAAACACTGGACCACTTTCAGGCCATGTGGCACATAGCTCTCGTTAAAAATCCTGAAAAAAAGATGAACAAAGGAGATATTCAGGAAAGCACAGACTTGAGGGATTTGTTTATTTATTTATATTTCAAAATTAGACACCGCTCATCTCATGAGGAAGTGGCTCTGGGCAGTTTACAATAAAAACAGCAAATAAATATTAGTTAAAATAGAATAAAAATAGTACAAAAATCAAATAAAACCAAATACATACATAAATAATAATCTTTTCCAAGATACTGGTGATCAAAAAGATATTAACATATGGGAGCATCTTCAAGGTGCTAGCCACCCCCATGGTTGGTTGCCCTTTTTCTTGCCCCATGCCAGTTGGCAGAGCCAGGTCTTGACTGCTTTCCGGAAGGACAAGAGAGTAGGGGCCTGCCTCACCTCGGGGGGAAGGGTATTCCATAGGGCAGGGGCCACGGCAGAGAAGGCTCTCCTTCTGGGCCCCGCCAGTCGACATTCTTTCATTGACAGGGTCCGCAGCATACCTCTTTGCTTGACCAGGTGGGACGGGTCAATATAATGTGATTTAATGGGATGCCAAACATTTATCATTTATTTATAGTTAATATACCACTTCAAAAAGGGCTTTATAGTCTTGAGAACATTAGTAATAGACATTAGTGCTATTTACCAAGCAGTGAGGGGAAGTGGAGTGAAGGAAGAAGCATCACTAATAAACCACTGAGCATTTTCAAAAGGCCATCTTCCCATTAGGAAGGCCATGTCAAACCAATCTGATGTCAAATGAAAACAGACAGCCTCCTCTAATCTGGCACCTTTCAGATGCCACAGTGGCCAGAAATCTTGGAAGTACAGTTCCAACACATCTGGGGTATGCTTCTCCCAATAGGATTTTTTACATAGCTAAACAGCATGATCCACACACCAGAGGGAATTGTCAAGAAGACCGAAACCCAAATATTTATAAAGTAAAACAATCAGACAAACAAACAAAAACCTCTAGAAAAGGATTTCCTTGCAGGGAAATCCCCAAACAGCTCAATGAGACCCAAGCATGTTCAGGGTCACAGAATGCTGAGGGTGCTAGAATATCAGAGAGCAGGAAAAATGGAGCGGAACGTCTTCAGAAGGCTACCTGGCTCATTGGCTAGAACCAGCCATGCTGCAACATTTCTCATTGGTAGTCTATTAAAATGGAAGGGTTGGAGCAGTGTTCCTCAACCTTGGCAACTTTTAGATGTGTGGACTTCAACTCCCAGAATTCCCCAGCCTGCCATGCTGGCTGGGGAATTCTGGGAGTTGAAGTCTACACATCTAAAAGTTGCCTAGGTTGAGAAACACTGGGTTGGAGGGTATTCCTTTACTATTTAAAGATCTAAGAGAGAAAGGCAAGTCCTTATTTGATGCCACATGTGGAAATCATGATCCCTTTCTTATCCTCTTCATGGCCTGAACCTAACCTTTAACTTTAGATTAAGCTTCTCTCTCTTTCCTGGGAACTCCACTCATCACTTCAGGCCAAATCCTAGAACAAATTCCTCCCAAGCCAGACCCTGCTGCCCTTCCCACTAGCGCTCTCCAAAATTGGGTGATGGGGTCCAGTAAGCAGAAACCTGAAAGGAACTGCAAACAAGCAGGCAAAAATTGTGTCTCTTAATCTAAGCCACTGTACCTGGTTTCCAGTCCAGCTGCTTCCTGCACCATCTCTGGGGAAACTGTGCCAGAGGCAAAGTAATCCCTGATCAGTTGCAGGAGCTCCTCTTTCCTGGCAGCAGGGAGGCTGTCTGCGTTCACCAGAGCTCTAGCAGCCGAACGGACTTGTCTGCGGGTGGGATCTTCAAGCAAGCGAACGCCCTCCTCACAACCGATCGGGGCGCCAAATTCCTCAGCCAGTTGTTGCTTGAGATGATTGTCGTGGTAATTAGAGAGCGCATGGCATGCGGTGCAGAGAAGGAGCACATCGTGGGAATTGTGGTCTTTCATCTGGATGGGAAAGTGTTTCCGGTATTCGTGAGGCACAACGTTCTTTCTGTTGAGGAAACAGTAGCGCTTGAGAGTGGATCATCGATAGTGCCACTGAGCTTGCAGCCACTCTTGTACCGTGAGGTCCATCACATACTCCCTTAAGCTGGAGAAGCTGCCACTGAACTCAGCAGGGCTCACTTCAGAGTAATCAGAGAGGATTTCCCCATTTTGTTAATTAAGACTCTACTCATTTTCCTGTGTTTGGTCAGCATGCATGCTCTAT
Source organism: Liasis olivaceus (assembly GCA_030867105.1). NCBI lineage: Eukaryota > Metazoa > Chordata > Lepidosauria > Squamata > Pythonidae > Liasis > Liasis olivaceus. Next base: position 66,796,525 of record CM061349.1, read on the forward strand.
TGTCAGCTTTTAGTCTTTCTAGCTCCCTTAGTTATTTTAGCTATAACAAGATGAGAGATACATGGCTTTTTTTCTTAATGTAATGGCAGAAGAATGTTATACTGGAGTTGCCAAATGACCCTACAATAGTCTGTTTTGTTCCTGTGCTTCTCACAGCAGACTGATTTGCATTAATTACTAACTGAAGCTTTGCAGGGCATGGATATAAACATGATTACTTGTGAGCTACTACAAAACAAATCATGGCGAAAAGACAGGTGGGAAAAACTAGCAGACCACCTTGATGCCTGTACCACAGCCTCTTTCCCTTCCTATTTAAGCTCTGATACTCCACTTTTACTCTTTTACAGAAACAAATTTTCTTTCCTGTCTTCCGCCGAGGTCCCCGGTTCATAATTCTTCTCAGCCACAAATATACAAGTTGATGCAGAGCAAGCTATCCAACTCTCTCCAACTCAGCTTCATAACTGCAATCTAGACTGATGTAGCTGAACCTAGGATGTTAGAGGTCCAGATCGCAGTAAATGTTCTGGAGTGATGTGAAACAGTCCAGGGTGCTGTGTAACACCTACAGCATACAAATGGCTTATTACAACTTGGGTGGTACAACATTAGTGCAGGGAAGAATATGTTTAGAAGATCAACATGTGTCAGGAGAGAGAATCTTGATGGCTGCTCTATAGCTAAGGAACATGTTTCTTTGGAATCGTACTGTTATCAGTTTGGCTTTTAATAAATGCAAATGGTCTCATAGTGTTCATTATCTTAATGTATTGTTATCTATAGTCCATTATTCTTAGACTGAGCCAAATCCCAAAATGCTAGGTAATTCCTGGAAGCGTGGTATTCAGACAAATCAGCCATCAATAGACACATAAACCACATTTACACACCATTCAAAAGAGACAATAAAAATCCTAGGAAGGAAACAAAAAGACTTTAACACATCCCCTCTAGCAGCCCACATTCAGATAAGCAGGGATCAGCACCAGACAAACAATTAGGCAGAAAACAATATGTACTCTAATCAAGAAACCACCAAAGTGGAAACTACACCCCCACCAAAACTGGCAGGGCAAGTTAGTGCATATAAACAGGCAGCAAACTCCACACTCACTCGCACTGAGGATGTTACCTAGTTGGGTAATGAAACTCCACTGTTCACCTATCAGTTTAATTTATACTTCTTTCCACTAAAAACAAGTGCCCAAGACAGTTAATGATATACAGGTGAAACTCAAAAAATTAGAATATCATGCAAATGTTCATTTATGTCAGTATGGCAACTCAAAAGGTGAAACCAATATATGAGATAGACGCATTACATGCAAAGCGAGATATGTCAAGCCTTACTTTGGTATAATTGTGATGATTATGGCGTACACCCCTTCATGGATCACTGCCTTGTCGTGGCGAAGGGGCTTGTGTAACTCAGTGAAGCCATGAGCTATACCGTGCAGGGCCACCCAAGACGGACAGGTCATGACAGAGAGTTCTGACAAAATGTGGTCCACTGGAGAAGGAAATGGCAACCCACTCCAGTATCCTTGCCAAGAAAACCCCATGGACAATGTTAAAAGGCTAAAAGATATGACGCCGGAAGATGAGCCCCTCAGGTCGGAAGGTGTCCAATATGCTACTGGGGAAGAGCGGAGGGCAATTCCAAGTAACTCCAGAAAGAGTGAAGCGGCTGGGCCAAAGCCAAAAGGACGTTCAGCTGTGGATGTATCTGGAAGCGAAAAGAAGGTCCGATGCTGTAAAGAACAATATTGTATAGGTACGTGGAATGTAAGATCCATGAACCAAGGCAAGCTGGATGTGGTCAAACATGAGATGACAAGATTGAACGTCGACATCTTGGGAATCAGCGAATTGAAATGGACGGGAATGGGTGAATTTAATTCAGGCGACCACTATATCTACTACTGTGGGCAAGAAACCCTTAGAAGAAATGGAGTTGCACTCATAGTCAATAAGAGAGTGGGAAAGGCAGTAATGGGGTACAACCTCAAAAACGACAGAATGATCTCAGTGCGTATCCAAGGAAAACCATTCAACATCACGGTAATCCAAGTCTATGCCCCAACCACTGATGCCGAAGAAGCTGAAGTTGACCGGTTCTATGAAGACCTACAAGACCTTCTAGAACTAGCACCAAAAAAAGATGTCCTTTTCATCATAGGGGATTGGAATGCTAAAGTAGGAAGTCAAGGAGTAATCGGAATAACAGGCAAGTTTGGCCTTGGAGTACAAAATGAAGCAGGGCAAAGGCTAATAGAGTTCTGTCAAGAGAACAAGCTAGTCATAGCAAACACCCTTTTCCAACAACACAAGAGACGACTCTACACATGGACATCACCAGATGGTCAATACCGAAACCAGATTGATTACATACTTTGCAGCCAAAGATGGAGAAGCTCTATACAGACAGCAAAAACAAGACCAGGAGCTGACTGTGGCTCAGATCATGAGCTTCTTACTGCAAAATTTAGGCTTAAATTGAAGAATGTAGGGAAAACCACTAGACCACTCAGGTATGACTTAGATCATATTCCATGTGAGTACACAGTGAAGGTGATGAATAGATTTAGAGGATTAGATTTGGTAGACAGAGTGCCTGAAGAACTATGGACGGAGGTCTGTAACATTGTACAAGAGGCAGCAACTAAAACCATCCCAAAGAAAAAGAAATGCAAGAAAGCAAAATGGCTGTCTGATGAGGCTTTACAAATAGCTGTGGAAAGAAGGAATGCGAAAAGCAAGGGTGAAAGGGAAAGATATAAGCAACTGAATGCAGATTTCCAGAGAATAGCAAGGAGAGATAAGAAGGCCTTCTTAAATGAACAATGCAAAGAAATTGAAGAAAACAATAGAATGGGGAAGACTAGAGATCTCTTCAAGAAAATTGGAGATATCAAAGGAACATTTAGGGCAAAGATGGGCATGATAAAGGACAAAAAAGGCAGGGACCTAACAGAAGCAGAAGAGATTAAGAAGAGATGGCAAGAATACACAGAAGAACTATACAAGAAAGATCTTAATGTCCCTGATGTCCATGCTGGTGTGGTCACTGACCCTGAGCCAGAGATCCTAGAGAGTGAAGTCAAATGGGCCTTAGGAAGCATTGCTAACAACAAAGCTAGTGGAGATGACAGTATTCCAGTTGAGTTATTTAAAATACTAAAAGACGATGCTGTTAAAGTGCTGCACTCAATATGCCAGCAAGTTTGGAAAACGCAACAGTGGCCACGGGATTGGAAAAGGTCAGTTTACATTCCAATTCCAAAGAAGGGCAATGCCAAAGAATGCTCAAACTATCGCACAATTGCACTCATTTCACATGCTAGCAAGGTTATGCTCAAAATCCTACAAGCTAGGCTTCAGCAGTACGTGAACCGAGAACTACCGGATGTACAAGCTGGGTTTCGAAGAGGCAGAGGAACTAGAGATCAAATTGCCAACATTCGCTGGATCATGGAGAAAGCACAAGAGTTCCAGAAAAGCATCTACTTCTGCTTCATTGACTATGCAAAAGCCTTTGATTGTGTGGATCACAACAAACTGTGGCAAATTCTAAAAGAGATGGGGATACCAGACCACCTTACCTGTCTCCTGAGAAATCTGTATGCGGGCCAAGAAGCAACAGTTAGAACCGGTCATGGAACAACCGATTGGTTCCAAATAGGGAAAGGAGTACGACAAGGCTGTATCCTGTCACCCTGCTTATTTAACCTATATGCAGAGTACATCATGAGAAATGCCAGGCTGGAAGAATCACAAGCTGGAATTAAGATTGCAGGGAGAAACATCAATAACCTCAGATATGCAGACGATACCACCCTAATGGCAGAAAGTGAAGAAGAACTAAAGAGCCTCTTGATGAGGGTGAAAGAGGAGAGTGCGAAAGCTGGCTTGAAACTCAACATTAAAAAAACGAAGATCATGGCATCTGGACCCATCAATCCCTGGCAAATAGAAGGGGTAGAAATGGAAGCAGTAACAGACTTCATTTATTTGGGCTCCAAGATCACCGCAGACGGAGACTGCAGCCATGAAATTAAAAGACGCTTGCTCCTTGGGAGGAAAGCTATGGCAAACCTAGATAGCATATTAAAAAGCAGAGACGTCACCTTGCCGACAAAGATCCGCATAGTCAAAGCTATGGTTTTTCCAGTAGTAATGTATGGCTGTGAGAGCTGGACCATAAAGAAGGCTGAACGCCGAAGAATTGATGCCTTTGAACTGTGGTGCTGGAGAAGACTCTTAAGAGTCCCCTGGACTGCTAGGAGGTCAAACCAGTCAATCTTAAAGGAAATCAACTCTGATTGCTCATTGGAAGGATTGATAATGAAGCTCAAGCTCAGATACTTTGGTCACCTAATGCGAAGAGAGGACTCTTTGGAAAAGACCCTGATGCTGGGAAAGATGGAAGGCAAAAGGAGAAGAGGACGGCAGAGGATGAGATGGCTAGATAGCATCACTGAAGCAATGAGCATGAAATTGAGCAAACTCAGGGAGGCAGTGAAAGATAGGAAGGCCTGGCGCAATATGGTTCATGGGGTCACGAAGAGTTGGACACGACTTAACGACTAAACAACAACAAAAACAACAATGGCGTACAGCTTATGAAAACCCCAAATTCACAATCTCAGAAAATTAGAATAGTGTGAAAAGGTTCAATATTCTAGGCTCAAAGTGTCCCACTCTAATCAGCTAATGAATCCATAACACCTGCAAAGGGTTCCTGAGCTTTTAAATGGTCTCTCAGGCTGGTTCAGTAGGAATCACAAGCATGGGAAAGACTGCTGACCTGACAGTTGTGCAGAAAACCATCATTGACACCCTCCATAAGGAGGGAAAGCCCCAAAAGGTAATTGCAAAAGAAGTTGGATGTTCCCAAAGTGCTGTATCAAAGCACATCAATAGAAGGTTATGTGGAAGGGAAAAGTGTGGGAGAAAAAGGTGCACAAGCAGCAGGGATGACCGCAGCCTGGAGAGGATTGTCAGGAAAGGGCCATTCAAAAGTGTTGGGGACTTTCACAAGGAGTGGACTGAGGCTGGAGTTAGTGCATCAAGAGCCACCACACACAGATGGATCCTGGACATGGGCTTCAAATGTCGTATTCCTCTTGTCAAGCCGCTCCTGAACAACAAACAACGTCAGAAGCGTCTTACCTGGGCTACAGAAAAAAAGAACTGGTCTGTTGCCCAGTAGTCCAAAGTCCTCTTTTCTGATGAGAGCAACTTTTGCATCTCATTTGGGAACCAAGGACCCAGAGTCTGGAGGAAGAATGGAGAGGCACACAATGCACGATGCTTGAAGTCCAGTGTGAAGTTTCCACAGTCTGTGTTGATTTGGGGAGCCATGTCATCTGCTGGTGTTGGTCCACTGTGTTTCATTAAGTCCAGGGTCAACGCAGCCGTCTACCAGGAGATTTTGGAGCACTTCATGCTTCCTTCTGCAGACGAGCTTTATGGGGATGCTGACTTCATTTTCCAGGAGGACGTGGCACCTGCCCACACTGCCAAAAGTACCAAAACCTGGTTCAATGACCATGGGATTACTGTGCTTGATTGGCCAGCAAACTCACCTGACCTGAACCCCATAGAGAATCTATGGGGCATTGCCAAGAGAAAGATGAGGGACATGAGACCGAACAATGCAGCGGAGCTGAAGGCCGCTATTGAAGCATCCTGGTCTTCCATAACACCTCAGCAGTGCCACAGGCTGATAGCATCCATGCCACGCCGCATTGCGGCAGTCATTGCTGCAAAAGGGGCCCAAACCAAGTACTGAGTACATATGCATGCTTATACTTTGCAGAGGTCCGATATTGTTCTATTTCCAATCCTTGTGTTATTGATGTCATGTAATATTCTAATTTTCTGAGATTGTGAATTTGGGGTTTTCATAAGCTGTACGCCATAATCATCACAATTATACCAAAGTAAGGCTTGACACATCTCGCTTTGCATGTAATGCGTCTATCTCATATATTGGTTTCACCTTTTGAGTTGCCATACTGACATAAATGAACATTTGCACGATATTCTAATTTTTCGAGTTTCACCTGTAAGCAAACAATTAAAAATAATTAGTGGCAATACTTACACCCCAAGATATGTGAAGAGAACACAGCAGTTTGTAAACAATACAAGTTTGTGGAACTGGTAAATTTTGTAGACATGCAGTACACTTATCATCCTATGGCACTTTGATTACAGTAACACATATGAAGTTCAGATATACAAAAGTTGATATTGTATGGTCTTGGTTGTTTATGGCACATTAAAAAATAATTGATATTCCAGCCACTGAAATACTCAGGGCTGTATCTATGTACAGTATATTTACAGAGGCATCCATACATGCTCATTGAATTTAATGCTTTTCTTATTTCTTAAACACAATACAGTGGGGTGGGAACCCTGGGGACCTCCAGTATCAGTCAGATAGAACTGCCTTCTGAACAACTCACCGAATATAAGATTCTTTTTTGCCACACACAACACACAGATTTTCTTTGACTGTCAAGTAATAATCCACAGTTGATTCAGGGCGTCCAGCGGGCTCAAACTGTAACCTCACAGTAAATGGCTCCATGCTTACCAGTTCTGAAATAACACACACACACACACACACACACACACAAAAGAGAATATTAATGCCTGATGCTTTCAGAGACTGTGGCCCTCCAGAGGTTGCTGATCTGCAATGCTCAAAATCCCTCCCCACTGGCCTGCAGGCTAGGGCACTGAGAGTTCTAGATCAGCAATATCTGGGGGGCCACAAACTTTCCTGCTCTGGATAAATAATAATTAATACATATAATTGAACTTCAGCATAAGAGGCTTTGGGGTATAAAACGAGTTTTGCTAATTTTCCATGGTAATAACTTCCACATTTGTAGCCCTATCTCTTTTGTCCACCTCAGGTCTATGGGTGATTCAGCTGCCTATGTTTCTCCTCTCTTTTTTCAAACAGACTGAGATAATGAATCCCATTTTAGGCGATAGAATGAAAAAGGCAGACAGGCATAGGCATCCTGTGGCCAGAAGGCAGCTATTAACACTAGAAAGAACCTCAGCCTGAGCGAAACAGATGGAATGAACATCCTGACTCCATCAAAGGGGTATACCCAAATGTGCTCCTAATATAAAAGCTACATTTGGTTTAAATAGCTTTTTTAAATCTAAAATTAATCTCCACTTTTGTTGTCTTTAAAAACAAATCAGCCAGGCCAGGAGTCTACATGCTTTGCCCTTGGGGCAGGGGAATGGGGATGAACCAACATTTCTGTGTTCCAGAAAGCCTGGTACAGTATGTGTTAATATTTGCAACACCCACCATGAACTCACATACGCTCTTCGCTTTTCCATCTCAAGACTTACTTTAAGCTGCAAACCATGTTGGTAAAACACCTGGCCTAATTTCTGTGCTTCTCTGCTCGTCTCCTCATCCTCTGATTTTTGTATCGTCTTGCTTCCTGAAGAGTCCTGAAGCCCTCGAAAGCCAGCATACTTTTTATGTCATTTAGTTCAGGGTTCCTCAACCTCAGCAACTTTAAGATGTGTGGACTTCAACTCCCAGAATTCCCATGCTGGCTGGGGTATTCTGGGTGTTGAAGTCCACCCATCTTAAAGTTGCTGAGGTTGAGGAACCCTGATTCAGTTGGTCCTAATAAAGGCATTATCCAGCTATGGATTTTGGACTGCAGCATGGTTCTTTAGGACACCTTGACAACAGCAGCAAAAAAAGCTTCTTTCCAAGCTTGTGGTCAGGCCTTTTTGACTCTAAAGGAACAGACTCACAAACCTCCAATGCCTTTGTCAAGGTACCACTGGGCTTTCTTGCGATCACAGGTACATAAAGGCTGTCCATCTGGAGCATGCAAGAAGCAATTGTCATACAAGGGAGATTTCCTGTGAAAACAAAAGAATGCCACAATCACTGTCAGACAAGAATCTGGGACTTCTAGTGCTCATAATAAATGCTTCCTTTTACCGAATACAACTGCCTCAATTTTCTTCCCTTGTATTTACCACTGATTTTAACTGAACCTACTCCCAAGTAAAGCTTTAAAACTATGCACATTTTATAGGGAGTAAGTCCCACAGAATTTTTAAATATAGATATATAATTCAATGAGAGCCAGTGTAGTATAATGGTTAAGGTGCTAGACTAGGAGCAGGAAGACCCAGGTTGTAGTCCTTAAGCATGGAAGCCAGCTGGGTGACTTTGAGCCAGTCACTCTTAGCCCTGGTCTGGGGAGTGTAAAAAAAAAAAAATCTATCAACTCACACTGAACCAATGCAGTAGATTAGATGAACATTCAACACTTGATAGAGTCTGAGCAACAGGGGCAAATGTCTGCCTGATAATCTAGAGCAAGGAAATTAACTCCCATCGGAGTCACTATCACATCCACAGTCAAGGAACCCCTATCATGATCCTCTGATGACCCACAAGGCAGAAAACCATCTCTGTACTCATCCAGTGCTTTGGCTGAGAAGAGGAAAATAGTCTCTCAAGAAGCTTAGGCATGGCTTTTCAATGGGGATCTTCATAAAAGACCTATGGCCAGCAATCAAAGCTATACTGGAAGAAAAAAATATATTCTTGGACATTTTGATGAAAAATTATACAAAGGCACAAACATTTACCTGGCAGAATATCCTACTCCCAAGGGCTTCCGTTTGTGCTTCCGAGGATCTTTCACTTGCTGCTTGATTGGGGAGGATCCATTAGATGGAAGTTTCTGATACTGTGAGCTATGCTCCACATTTCCTGTGTTTTCATCATCCCCAAAGCTATTGTTATTTTTTCCTTTGAAGGGTACATCCACCAAGCCCTGACACTTCTTCAGAACCTTTTCCCAAACAGGAAGAATATGTCCACCACCTGATGCGCAAGGGAGGCAGGGAAAGTTCAACAGGTGGAGGAACAAAGCTACTGACACCTGTGCATCTCGGGCAGCATAATCAATCTGAGGAGGAAAACCAAGAGACACGCCTTAAATTTTTCATTAGCATCTCTAATATTCAAGAATACCCAAGATGAATTCTTGCCAACAGCAAACAGAATGAATAACAGTTGGTAAGATAAAGAGTTCTTCCTCATGCTGCTAACCATAGCACAAAGTTGCCTCACTAACCATTTTGTAGACCAAGTCCTCATGATGTCACCTTCATCTCATCTCCAGACTACTGAAGAGTCAGAGTATAGCTGAACTACTGGAGCGGCAGTGTACATCTGAATGTAGAAGTAGCATTCTTCCCTTTTCCTGGCACAAGACTTGCCACAGAAATATGCAGACTGTCTGCTTTTCCAAGCAGAACCACACACACACGCCTGCCCACAGATCAGCAAGTTCAGAATCAGGTTCTGGAAGATGGTCTAGCTATCTATCAAAACTTGTCTTCTTCCTAAGGGGGAGGGATGGGAATTGTTTTTCTCACCAGCAGGTGATGTTGGGGAACTAAACATGTGAGGACAGTCTTGGTTTCTGGACAGAACTGAGCAGAGCAATAAGAGCATCACAGAATCTGCCAGAAGACTTTTGTTCTGCCTCACAGCCTCACATTAACATTGTCATGAGGAAAAGCCTGCTCTCCAAGCCAAGTCTTTATTCTGCTTAGAAGCACCCCAAAAAGATATCAATGCCCATATGCAATGAGACTATAATATAGGTGTGACAATCCACATTTGCTGTCCAAGATCTCATCACAGAAATCTGGCAGCAAAATTGATAAATTACAGCAGCATGAATTTTGGTTTTTGGTTTTTTCCCCCCAAAATCAAGGGAGAATGGAAGTGGGAGCCCAATTTCAGCCCGTGTTTGTTTTGGGAGGAGGAATTAAGGATGGGAATGGGAGAACAAGAGGCTTCCACTTCAATGTTTAAAACCCTGAAATAAACCAAAATCAGCTGATTCAGCTCCACCTCTTTCAGTAAGGTCACCGTGGCACTAAATTAATTCTTGGGCCACCCAGTCCTAAAACAGGGAAGGACCATGACAATTTTAACCAAGGATTTCAAGTGGTTTCCTATATTTAGAGATTCCCCATTTTTGAAAACCTGTTTTGCTTCTGCTCCTTCCACTGGGAGAAATGAGGGGTCTGACAGCCAAAGTGAATGACCAGATAAAAACAGTGAGTTGCCTTCATTGACAGCTGCTACTACAAAGCCTATAAAGAAACCAAACCTGTTCTTGAGTTAACTGTTCTGCTTCCCAATTGCTGCAGCACAAGTGTAGAGATTTGTCAAGCGAATATCGGAGAATCCTTTCCGCAAGAGATTTCAGGCTGAGCCCATTTGTAGGGAAGGTCTTACTTCAGGATTGTACATGGAAGGAAAAAGAATGGCCTTTATCCCATCACACACACACTTTGGAACAAAATCATGAGTATTTATATGTATGCATATGTTAATTTGGGGATTTAATATTTAAATTACCAGCAATGTTAACTTTCTCTTGAATTCTTTTCACAATTGCAGCCATTAGGCTAACAATGGGAGAAAACTTTATGTTTGTACAGCGTGCTTAACAGGGACACGAGTGGGATTAAGTGGATGTTTTAAGGTGGGCATTTAGGGGACAGTTGTTGCTGGAAAGCAGAGTGACAGCAGAGAAAGGTAACCAGAATGAGTGAGAACTGTAAGTTTGTGTGAATTTCCCATTTCCGGCACAGCTGCTTTTCTTTCCCTTTCCTGATCAATGTGGAAGTGGCTGGTAATGTAATGAAGACTTACCAATATTTTCCTGGAAATAAGAACCCTTGGGACACCAAGCACTCCTGGAGAAAATCAGCAGGGACGCTATATTCCCAAAATGAAGATTTTTGGCTAGATAAGTATAATTGTGTGCTGACAAACCAGCAGCAGATAAATGTGGTTGGGTGAATAGCTGACTGGGTAGAACATGGTGTGTGAACAGGTGTACATGTATCTCAGAATTTAAAATAAATAAAGCACAATGAACAATAAGAATGAAACATTGCCAGCATCCCATACCTACTGCATTTAATGTTCTTCTAGAGCAGGGTTCCTCAACCTTGGCAACTTTAAGACGGGTAGACTTGCTGGCTGGGGAATTCTGGAAGTTGAAGTCTACCCGTCTTAAAGTTGCCAAGGTTGAGGAACCCTATTCTAGAGAATAAAAAGCCCTAACATTATGTTAATTACAACATTCTTCTCAGATAACAAAATGTTAGGAACATTCAGAAACAAAATTATGGTGAAACCTCAATTTAACAGATTTTGGGTGCAATGGACAAAATTTTCATCTGGATATCTAACCATAATAACAGACATATCCACTACGTCTGTGGATGAGGCACTTTTAAAATACCAAACAAACAACTCTATTGCATTTCCCTTATTCACAGTTATTTACATAATTTGTATGATGATACCACCATGCAGATTACATCATTTGCATCAAATTATGTTATTTTTTTAAATGTTTTAATTTTTATTTATTCATTTTTTATTAGAGCTTTTTTGTTCTTAAAAAACAATCTTACCAAACATTGAACAACAAGTCAAATCGGGTTACAAATACAAATGTGCATAATCATGTTGTCATATTTCTAATATATCCAAGTATATATGTATCTTCAATAAAAATAAAACTTCACATATTATCTAATTAAACTTCTTAACTTTTTCTGTTACTCTTTTTCATATTTACTCTCTAGCCAAGCATAAAAAACCTGCCATATTTTATCAAATTATGTTATTTAAGCAAATACAGTGGTACCTCGAGTTACGAACGCCCCTCCTTACGAATTTTTCGAGATACGACCAGCTCCGGCCCCAAAAATTTACCTCGACATGCGAACTCCACCTCGAGCTACGAACCAGATCCGCGGCCATTTGCCCTGCTGCCACGCGGTCGCGGCTTCCTGTGGGCGAGATCGCGGTAGCAAGGAGACATTTGGTGAGGCTTGTGGTGTGTTTTGTGGCGTTTGGAAGGTTTTTGGTGTGCTTGTCAGCATGGCTCCAAAGAAAATGCAGAGCAGGCTTGGCAAGAATCCATTTACATTGAACCTTATGGGGAAATTTGCCTCGTGGTGCGACCAAATTCGGAGGGCGGATTAGCCGTATTTACATTGAACCTTATGGGGAAATTTGCCTCGTGGTGCGACCAAATTCGGAGGGCGGAACGGATTAACCGTATTTACATTGAACCTTATGGGAAAATTTACCTCGAGTTGCAACCAACTCGAGTTGCGATCAGAGTCACGGAACGGATTAAGTTCGTAACTCGAGGTACCACTGTAATGCCAAATGACCACATAATATAATTTGTTGTGTTTGCATAACAATGTCATATGCCCTAGTGATGTACTTTGCAATATTATGGTCATTCAGGAACAACAGCCAACACCTCCATCACAAATGATCTATTAAATCGAAGTTACACAGTACCTGCCCTCCCAAAGAAACAGCTCTTCCACAAAGATACATACCTATGTCTTAGGGCCAAATACCGGAGGTCCATACTCCCTTTGACTGCTACACTGTAGTCATGAAATAGCTTACTGGCATCTTCCCAACATCCTACCCCAACTTTTAGGATTTTGCCATCTGCCAGAACTTCCAGCAAAGTCTTTGGAAGAACTTGTCCCCCACTGGTCAGCTGGGGCAAACGAAGAAGAAGACAAAGTCCATTACAAGCAGCCAACTGTAAGAGAGAAACAGGCTTGGCCTTCTTTCCATCTACTGAGACCTAGAAAGAATTCAGAAGAAAAGAGTGATGGCAAGAAAAGCAACTGGGCAACCTAGACTATGTCAAAGCCACAGAGAACATGATGTATTTTCAGTAATGCCAAGTATACAGGCTGATCCTGACCCTTAATCTGTTAGATATTGCACTCTGTGATCCAGAAACCTTTCTGCTGTTTGTAGAATGTATGTAATTAGTTATTCATCTTATACAATCCCAGAAGCACTCTCATCTCCAGACCGTGATACCATGTATAAGCCAAGAATATCAAGTCTATGTGTTTCAGATCAAGATCTAACAGTGACAAAAGCTTGTGTTGAAAATCTTGGCTAATAACAGCAATTCTATTATTCTAGCTAGAGTGTTGCAAAACCAGATATTATTTAACTTAGGCACAGAATAAGCTTCTTGACTGGTTAGTTACACCATATTTACCTAATAGATGAGTTTTTTCTGCCAAAATAGCAAATGAGGGAAGAGTCATCTTACACTGACCAGCTACAGAAAATGCATTAGAAAATCAGCAAGTAGGTGGAAGTACAAATGTGGATGCCGAGCTGATCACTTGGAACCTTTTAACTCTTTGTGTACCATCTTCAGAGCTTCTTTCTTTTTTGTCTCTCTTTCCATCTCCAGTTATCTCTTCCCTTTGCCTCATCTCCATCCAGCTGGTACCCCATTTTTTCTTTCCTTTCTTTCCCAGTGCAATTACCCATTTTCCTTACACTATCTCCATCCTGTTCTCATCTTTAGGGGGGGAGGGAGGGAGGGGGGAGGGAGGGAGGGAGGGAGGAAGGAGAGGTTTCGCACGTATTTGTGTGAGAATGGTCTGTGTATGGGAGAAATGATTAGTGTATTATACAGGGGCTCAACTAATTTTGTAAAAAGGGAAACTTATTTTACAATTAGTTAATTTGAATTCATTAATTCAATTATTCAATCATTTATTTATTTATTTATTTAATTTATCCTGTACTTTTCTTAGAGTATATCTTTGGGTAGGTATACACAGGCGCACACACGTGGGTCTGTGTCATTCCATTATATAACCTGAGAATGGCCTGAAATGAAAGGATGCAGTCCTGTGACTGAAAATAAATCTGGTCCTGAGCAGTTATGTAAGTAGGATATGTAATCCTTTTGAGCTCTATGGGAAGAAGATACAGAACCATTATATTAAAAAATAAACCAGCTGGACAAGACCAAAAGCAAAATGTAAGATTTGCTCAAATAGGCTATATCTATTTGCATCCCATATTCCCTAATCCCTACAGTATTAGTGTTTTTTCTGTAAACATATAGGTGCTTCAGGAAATCCCAGAGCTCCAGCAACCCCTCTCATATCATACTCTCAAGTGAGGACGGTACAGTTTTATCTACAAAAGGATCCACACCTCAGGGAAGGAGTTCATTACTAGTAAACAGGGGGGTATAAATTCACATTTGGGGGACAGTGTTCCATGTGGAATTTTTAAAAAGAACCTAAACTGCCACATGAACAGATGCCAATCCAGAATTGATGTGAGGGTAAAAAAAAATTATTTATTAGCACTGCCTGCAAAAAGATGCTGATTATGACACGGAAAGAGTTCCCAACCCAAAGATGGGCTCCAGCAGAAATATTTGGTGCTGATAGGGAAACTCTTCATAAGATCAAGCAAGCCACATTATCACAGTCACTTAACTTGTCATGGGAATATACGGTATACAAGCTAGCCCTCAGTCTTAGCTTCTACAGCTTATGTAAAGAAATGTATTAATAATCTCTCTCTTCAGAGTTTATGAGACAGACTTCTCAACAGACTCCAAGACTTACCCACTCACAGTCAATTCCAAGGACCGGGCAACATTCCAACTCTTTCTTTAATAAGGGTTCCACTTCATTCCACTTCTCTGTTTCAGAAATGATTATTACTTTTGCCTCAAGAATCTCCTCCAGCCAAGAAACTGTAGGAGAAGATAAAAATGAAGGAAAAATGTCTTCTGAGATATCTTCCTTTTCCCGTTCCTTAACAGCTCCTCGATTAAGCGTAATGCAAGTTTTATGTTTCCAACGCTGGATGACCTTCCAGAAGACTAGACCTCCTGCTGCAATGCCAAACAGGGTAGCCACAGTAACACTGACTGCTGTTGCTCTGGGCATTTTTTCATCTTCCTTTCTACTTCATCTTTGCAAAAATGGCAATACGCAGTGATCTAGTAACATGAAATAACACTGATAAAAAAATAAAGCAAAATTGTGGAGGAGAATTAGTAAGCCTGCAAAACTCACTCACCTGAAATAAGTCCTCCTGAATTCTTTGGCTAGGTTCCATATTAGGCTAAACTATGTTTCATTCAATAAACTAAGCCAAAACTAAACAAACCACATCACAAATTATCATAATGTGTGGTTCAAACATTGGGACATTTCTGAATAAATACGTGAAAAATTAAGTTATGAACTGATCTCCTTCAGACAGGCTTCAAATGACCCACGAGTTTAGAGAAATGCACATTCATGTCATGACAAAGAGATAAATTAATAGATGTGTCTTACAAATGTTGGTGAAGGAAGTGATCAGAGGGAAGCAACCTAGGCCCTAATTATCAATGCTGCTCAGGATCTAATGTGAAATATGAGTGTTACCAAATTGACTGGAAATAGTGGTAACAATTAAATATAATTTATATGCAGATGGAAAATTGCCAAGGTGGTCCAACAGAATCCCCATTTAACTTCAAAAGAGAATCTTTTTTTCAAAAATGGTTAAGAAGGAATCTGAAACAGAAAGTCACTTCACTCCAGAATGCTTGGAGGTTATTTGAAACTGTATACTGCATACTGCAGGTTAATTAAGCCCCAATCATAGTTAATATGCAGCGTCAAAGAAGCTCACAGAGGAAAGGTTTCCTTCAAAAAATGAACATCTTGCCTAAATGAGAAAAAAAAGAAATTCAAACATTCAGAAGAAAAGTACAAGGAGATAAGGGATGCAAAAAAGGAGTTTAAGGAACACAATACTAGTAAGATTAAAAAAATAACTTCTTAGGTATATCAAAAGCAGGAAATTTAGTAACAAAGCAATTGATTTATTGGATCAAAAGTAAATTAAGTAAGTATTTATCAGATATCCTACTAGGCACAGCAGTAAATCCTGGCTCTCCAGATACTTATCCCCATATTCTGGACTTTTTATTTTATTTTAATTTATTATTTTATTTAACAATTTATATGGCCACTCATCTCCCTTCTGCAACTCTGGGCAGCAAACAATAAATAATAGCAATAAAACCCCTAAATTCAAAAATTTAACATTAATATAATGCAGCCAAGGTCCTCAAAAAAAAAAATGTTCATCCAACAGCCATACAGCCAGGCTCACCTAGCATCCTGGCCCAATGCCTGAAGGAACAGTTAAGTCTTTAAAGTTTTTTGGAATGGAAGCAGGGTTAGGACTATCCAAATCTCAGGGAAACAATGTCTCATAGTGCAGCTGCTGCCAAAAGAGAAAGTATGCCTCCTGGGTCCCACTAGATGATACTGTTTCCAGGAAGAGACTTGTGCCCATCCTGTCAGTTTTGGTGGGACAAAGAGAAAAATCAGAGACAGGTCGTCCCACAGATAATCTGCCCTATGCCATGTAGGTCTTCATAGATGACAACAAACACCTTGAATTGCACCGGTAGCCAGCACAGCTTACAGAAGTATTAGGAGAATGTACTGCAGAACACCCAAAATTGCCCACACCATTGCATTTTGGGCCAGCTGCAGTTTCCAAAAGCTCTACAAGATCAGCTCCATGTAGAGCACATCACCAGGGTTGATCCACAAACTATTCTTCCCCATCCAGAATCTCATAGCATCCAGAAACTGGGAAAGAAACTTGACATTGCTTGGTGGGCCTGGAGAAAAGATGTACAGTACAACTGAATACTGGTAGTCCTCATTTAGTGACTGCCTCATTTAGCGACAATTCATAGTTACAACAGTGATGAAAAAGTAACTTTGTGACCAGTCCTCAAATTTACAACCTTTGCAGGTCTGTAAAGCAAAGGAAAGCTGAAGTAAAATTATAAACACAGTCACAGTTTCACTTAGCAACTGCTTTACTTAACAACCAAGTTACCGGTCCCAGTTGTGGTTGCTAAACGAGGACTACCTGTATTATCAGCATACTAACACTACCATACTGATCTCATCCAGTGGCTTCATGTAGAAGTTAAAGAGTGCGAAGGGAGTAGAGCCCTATAGTACCCCACAAAACATAGACCTACAGCTAGACCTTTCTCCAACACTACCAACACCAACTGGAACCAGCTTCAAAGGAAGACAGAAAATCATCATAACAGTGCCCCCCACTCCCAGGACCCTAAGTCAATCCAGAAGTGCATTGTGATTTATGGTACTGAAAGCCACTGAGAGGGCCACCTCCTCTATCCTAGTCCCACCAGTGATCAACCACAAATATGATCAATGCCTTCTCTGAACTATACGCAGGCCTGAAACCTGACAGAAAAGGGTCTAGATAACCTGTTTCCTCCAGGGCCCTCTGGAGCTGCACGCTACAGGTAGTCCTTGCATTACAACCACTCGTTCAGCGACTGTTCAAAGTTATGACGGTTGTACAAAGGGGACTTGTGACCGGTCTGCAAAGTTGCAGCCCTTGCAGCATCCCAGTGGTCACATAATCACAATTCTGGTGCTTGGCAACCAGCTCACACTTACAACAGTTACAGCATCTCACAGTCATGTGATCACATTTGTGGCCTTCCCTGCCAGTTTCTCACAAGAAAAGTCAATGGGGAAACCGGCAGGGAAGGTTGCAAATCACTCCTATAAGTTGCTCCCACTCCCACTTTTTCTCCTGAGAAGCCCCACTACAGAGCACAAGATCCCAGGGATCTTGTACTCAGTAGCGTGCACACACCCACAGTACCACCTGCCTGGACTCTGTAGCACACACCCGCACGCCCAGCCACATCCGCACCAGGCCTCAGCACCCACCTGCACGTGTTCCACAGCACCACCCACACCCAGCCATGCTCGTACCGGGCTGCAGCACCCACCTCCACCCACACTTGTGCCACACCAACCCCTGCTTGGCCATGCTTGCACTGTGCCACAGCTCCCCCACTTGGCCATGCTCACACCAGGTTGCAGCACCACCTGTACATCCACCCACACTCTGTAGTACCTCCCGCCCAGCTGCACTCACACACCACAGCACACACCCCACCCAGCTGGGCTCACGTTGCACCACAGCATCCACCCACCCCACCTGCCCATACTTGCACTGCAGCATCCACTCCCCTGCCCAGCCACACTCCATAGCACTCACCCACCCACCAGCCTGCTTGCAAGCCACCTAAGAAAAGGCCGGGACTTGCAACTTCCCGCCAGCTTCTCCACTGACTTTGCTTGTTGGAAGCTGGCAGGAAGTTGCAAGTTGCGGTCACGTGAGGTCCTCACTTAATGACCTGCAATCCTCACTTAATGATGGCAACAAGGACTGCCAGGAGGTTGAGGATCGGACACAATTTTCCAAATCTGCTAGATCTAGTGATGACTTCTTAAGGAGGGGACAGACTGCTGCTTCTTTCAGAGCTGGCAAAACCACCCTGTCCCTCAACAGATCATTCACCGCCTCAGGGATCCAACTACATCTAATCTCCTTGGGAGGCCTTGATCAACCAGGAGGGACACAGAGCTATGAACTAGCAGTGGAAGCTCACAAACACAACACAGCTAGATTAGTTGCTTTATTACAGACAAAAAAGAAACCACACACACAAGGTTCTACTTCCTGCAGAATAGAGCAGTCTAAGCCAATATAGAGAAGTCTATGCTCCAAGATTTAAATCTGAGGCTTTTTCTTCCCACCTTTCTAAGTCAAAGGAAATTTGGTTGCTCTTTTCAAAGCTATAGAAGCAGATGAGATTGTTTATGTAACAGTCCTCCCTAGCCTGAGAGGGAGGACTGTTTCTGTCTCATCAGCTTTAGTCCTTGTAGTACTAAAAGAAGGTAAGGAGATCATAGAGAAGAGGAAAAAGTTCTCTGCATTTCAGAAATTGTAGGGTAGATAATCAGTGTGTGATTAAAATTTTCAGGCAGAGAATATGACTTAGTGATTTTAAAAAATAACTAGCATTTACCAAGAATACAGAAATGTGAAATTTTTAATCTTAAACAATGCTATGTAACTTGTCTTTAAGACTCACTCCAGCCCCAGGGAAGGGGAAAGAGGCCAATGTACTCCACGTTTTTAAAAGGAAATCCTGCTGGGATTCAGGAAATTACATCCGGTTAATGTCATTTCTATACAAATTGGTAGAAAGTATGATTAATACAACTCTCTCAAAGGCTTAGATGCCAGCCCTTTGAGGTAGGCCAGGTCAGAAAACAGACTCTAAAAGAATGACTGGAACTCTATTTTATTGATATAGGCTGTGGTAGTGTTTCGCAACCTTGGCAACTCTAAGATGTGTGGACTTCAACTTCCAGAATTCCCCAGCCAGCATGGGTAATTCTGGGAGTTGAAGTCCACACATCTTAGAGTTGCCAAGGTTGAGAAACACTTTGCCGTAGTAACAGAATCTTGAAAGCCTGTTTTCCCTTCCTTCCTTCTTACACCCCAGCAAAGTTAAGGCAGAGTTAGTCTGGGTTTCTTTCTAATACTTTCATTTCCTGGGCTTAACATATGTTTCTGTAATTGTCGCTGCATAGTTTCTCCGAGCTCATCCCTATGGCTCTCCACACCAGGACAAATTTTGCTGAAGAAGAGTCAATGTGGAAAGTTTCCAAGTATAAGCCTAAATTTCATAATCTCCAAAAGTGTCAGTGCACACACATGGTAAGACTAATCCATTAAATAGAGTATCAACTATAGTCTTATCAATCCATGGGAGAAAAATTAATATCCATATAAAATCCTAACTGATAATACCTTTATTATAAAATACCAAAAGGCGTGCAAACTTCCAAGTTCTTCAGAACTGTTCTGATTTATGAAGAACAAGAAGTCTGAAAGAAAGAAGAAAGTCACAAAATTAGACAGGATATTTCAAGCTATGAGGTCTGTCATTTCAACTCCAATCTGCCTGGACTTTCAGAAGGCTTTTGACAAAACTCATCAAAAATTCTTAAGCAAATTTAGAAGTTATGAAATAGGAGAAAAGGTTCTCTTTTGGATTGTTTGCTGAATAAAATACAGAAAACAAAGAGCAGAAATAAATTGACAGTCCTTACACTGAAGGGAAACAAGATGTTATGTTTCCAAGTATTTTTAAGGACACCGGTGCTTTTAATTTTTTTTCTATACATGCTTTTGAATAAGCAGCTGGATGGCCAAGCTTACTCATAATGCTGAATTAGGGATCTTTCCAAATTAGAGGAATGGACATTAAAACTGAACACACAATTCGATATAAGATGTGAAATATTACAAATTGGGGCAAAACTCTGAAAAAGAACACTCTTGTTAAAGGATAGGATAGGCAGTAATATTTTGTTGTTGGTCACATTTTCTGTTTCAGTGCATTTATTCCTCAACTGTACTAACATATAAACAGAATAACTTATTAAAATTTATAGTGGAACAACTACAGTAAAATATACAGACTGTTCCCCAGAATATAACTTTTCTTCATACCAGGAAAGTGGCATATTATTTATAACAGAAGTAATATTCATCAAGCTTTCTAGCACACCTAACTTCTCGTTCTCAAAAGTATAAATTAAAAAAAAATTAAATAGAAAACTGGCATACTGTAAGCAACCCCAGCTTCTGGCATTATATTTATTTACAGCATTGCCTTTGGGTCCATGCAGGTAAGAATTCTGGGAACTACAAGCCCAATACAAATAGAGGCTGACATAGATTTGATGCAGTTGTGACATATAGTCTTTGG
The DNA here is from genome assembly GCA_030867105.1 of Liasis olivaceus. Lineage (NCBI taxonomy): Eukaryota > Metazoa > Chordata > Lepidosauria > Squamata > Pythonidae > Liasis > Liasis olivaceus. Next base: position 66,817,146 of record CM061349.1, read on the forward strand.
TGCCACTGAAATAAGAGAATCTCATTTTAAACTCTTCTCTTGGACTGAAATATGCAACAAAATTTTGTATACAGCGTATGAGCATTGTCAATGCCTGAATGAGAGACTACCAAGACTTTTACGTATGCCTTCTTTGGGTCTCACAGGAAAGACAAGTGTAATAAACACACTTTGCAAATATGTTTTCAATTCCTGTTTGCATGCAACTTCAATGAGCAAAAACTGAATACAGCTTTTTTCCCCTCCATCACTGTATACACAAGACCACAACCATTAGGACATATCTTCCTTATATTTATAAATGTTTATTTATTCTGAGTAATTTGCTCTACATTTGGTCAATATGCTTCACTATTAAGATTTCTTGATCTTCAGGGATATTATTGAGCTATGAGATTAACCACTTAAGTGTCAAACATTTAAAATGTACAGGTAATGCAAAGCACAGTAATTTTTGCAACTACTTTTCAGCCTTAATATATAGGGTTATTTGGAAGCTTAGAATCTATACAAAAGGTAGAATTTTCTTTTTAAAGGTTCAGTACTTACAACACTCTCCCTTATAAGCATAGCCAAATACATTCAAATAGCAGTTTCACAGTAACAATTAAGATTTTCATTCCATCCCCTAACTTTACACTGAAACTGCAGTCCTCCCCAAACTACTGCCTCCAAAATACTGGACAACTTCCATTATCCCCAGCTAGCATTGCTGAGGAGTGAGCTACATTATAGGGAGGCAAAGGAAGGAGGACTGCTAGTAATAACATCTTTGGATGACAAAATGTTCCTGTTTTCCTCTACAGGGAAACACCGCGAGAGATCCCACAAAGAGCAGCTTCTCCATCTTGTAAACTCATTAGGCTAAAGTCCATTATGAATCTGGAAGCAGTATATTATTAACACCCTTAGAAATAGGCTCCAAGCAGAAAGCAATGAGGTCCAATAATCGCTAATACTGTAACAATACTATACTATAATCACAATCCCGGGGGAGGGGAGACTACCCATACCTAAAGAGAAAGAAACCATACATCCAGCATATCTTGCCTACAATCCTCAAACTAATAATAATACCCATCCTCCTCTGACGGTGCCTTTATCAATAAACGGCGCTCACGTGTACGTTACCTGTTTCAGCTGCGAAAGGCAAGAACTCTTCGTTAGCCCAGCAAGACTTCCGGGCTCTTCAGAGCGGAACGTACAAGTGTATTCTCATACAAGAGCTTCAGGGCGCTGCCATGTTGTACGGCAGTTGTGGCTTAGTTCGATTTGTTTGGGCTTCTGTTTTCTGAAACTCTGGCCTCTAACGTTGATTAAAATAATCACGCCTGCTACGCTAAATGCGTTAAAAAATAATAGCCTTTACAGCATGTACGTTTTTGGATTTCTTGGGAGGTACCCACATTCTTTGACATAGGTCTTGAGCTATTAATTGAAGCAATTAAAAATCTGCACGTTAGCATCCCCCTAATTTATCGGAGACTTAGGAGTTTGGTGCGGAAAGGAAACCTCCTCTTAGTGCTCTCTGATTCTACATATACTGTATTTTCTTGGAAGTGAGTAACACCGAGTTCAAAGTAAAGACAGCAGTATATTGTTTATACCTGGAGCTGTTGGCGGGAGCTGAAGACTCGGTTGCCACTGAGAGCAACTTGCTTTAGCTTGACCAGAAAATCACGGGGCAAGTTATTCAATTTCTTTTCACATTTCCTTGAACGTGGACTTAATTCCCGGGGCAATTATCAGACTGCATTATTGCTGACGACTTCATTATAAGATGCCTTCCCCTCACCATCTGGTGCCTTCCAAATATGTTTGACTACAACTTCCATAATTCCCAACCAGCATGGCAAGAGCATGCTCCTCTGTAGGTTATCAGATTGGACAACTTCTAAAGCTTCTGCACTTTGAGAATGTGCACTATTGTACTCCGGTGAGAGGAAGTGTTCAGTTAGCTTTACCTCCTCTTATCCCAGAAAATCGTTGATACAGACTATCAAAATGTCCCTTTTCCTCTTGGTTTCACTTACTCTGAAAAAGGGAGAGTGTCACATGTGCAGCATGTGACAATTGGGCAAATAACCCATTAGAGGTAAAATTAGGAGTGTTAGACCACCTTAAGGAATAATAAAAAATTTATCTCAAAGGCAATTGCAGATAAGAGTCCATTTATGAAATTCACAAAGCATTGCCCACATTCAGTTGCCGTTGGAGGCGGAGGAAGGAGAAAATTAGCACAAAAAATAAAGTCTATGGCAGTCCAATGTGATTGCAAGAAAGAGAGAGAGACAGACCCTTCACAATATTAATAGCAACCCTGGTTTTGCCCAGGGGGCATAAACCAACATGAAAGTTGCTGTGATCACAGCAGAAGGCAAGCACTGTCAAATGGAAAAACCTTTATTCTTCATGGTATAATTACTGCAAACATATTCAGTAAATGGTAATTCCTTTTAGCGACTTACCATGCCACCTAGGTAACAGTTTATTCAAGTGTAAATGTAGAATTAAAAATAAATGACAACAACTGAGTCATGAGTTCATTTTAGTAAAGTTCATTTTAACCAAAACTCACTACCACATAGGAAGAAAAGGATAACCAAATTTTAGATGGACAGATTTGTGCTTGTACATAACTAATCCTCTCACTTAGGTAAATAAGTTTGTTCAGTATCTTTCAATAATTTGATTAACATTTATGTGCAATTTTATAAACAAATTAATTAAACCCCAAGCTATTATTGCACAATAAACTAGGCTATAATACAGTTGGCAAATCTGTTATTTGATGTATTACGTGGACACATAATATTCCAATATATTGGTATAGTTTGATTTTGGGCTGACTGAACATAAGTAGTAGTGATTAATTATGAATATACATAATTAGATTAATTCAATAAACTGTAATTCAGTGAATTATGGATTAATGTGTTATACAGAGCCAAAGTCAGTATGGCTCTGTTGCTCCACTAGACCTCTTTCTGGCTCTCCAAGAACAGGCAATATTTATTTAGCTGGCAGACACGCTTTAAAAAAAATGGCCTTTGAGCATCATTGATGATGTGGGATGATATTGTAACATCATCAGAGGACTTGGTGCTAATAATCTTTGGGCTTTTATTTTTTACTTGTGGGAGACTTTTTAAGTAATATGGCTCTATTGTTGTAGGTTTAACATGTTTATTTTGTTTGTTTTTTAAAAAAAAACTCAGGTGACTGAGTTTTGGTGGTTTGCCACTGAATTTTTGGCAGTACAATCTGGGTTAACTGTAAGAGTCATAAAAAAAAAAGGCCACACACCTATCAAAGACTACATTATCTTTCTGGATATTCTGGCCAGAATGGAGTTTACAGATATTAGTATATTCATTCCTTTAACATATTTCTATCCTATTAAAAAGCACTTAAAATATATTTCCTGGAGGGGGAGTTCCAGGAAGCAGTGCTGAGGGGTGCCTGTTATATTACACAGGCATTAGTTTATTGTCTTCTACAGGATTTTATTTTGTGTGGAAGAACCTAGCTAATCTGAGGTAATCTCAGAAAAAAACAAGAACAGCTAAGCAGGGCTGTAGACTAGACTTGCAAGTCAAAAATACATCCTACAAATTCAAGGAAGAATGGCTTCCTTATTTATCATATATATATATATATATATATACACACACACACACACACACACACAGAACACGCAAACCTAGATAACTAGAGTATGTTTTTTAAGAGTTCTAATGCTTATAAATATATTGATTGCCATCATCAGCCAGGGCCCAAAGGGAGAGTAGAGAATAACTTCCAAATAAGCAGTTCCTAACAATATTTTATGAATGTCTTTTCTTTTCTTTTCTTTTCTTTTCTTTTCTTTCTTCTTCTTCTTCTTCGCTTCCTTTTTTATTTTATTTTTTTCATAATTTATGTGTTTATATTTTTTTGGTTTTGGTTTTTTGTACTGAAATTAATAAAAGGTAAAAAAAAAACATTCTAGAAGAAACAACAATAAACCACTTCATTGCTGCTGCCAAGAAACAATAAAAAAACAACTCTTGTCACCAGGAGTCAAGCTTAATTCCAGGGAGCATTTATGTTATAATCCATTTGAGAATATTGATAGTTCCCAAATGTGTAGTGGTTTAGGTGTTGGACCAGAAGCAAGTAGAGCCAGGTTCTAGTCCAGTCTTGGTTATGGAAGCTCACTAAGTGACTTTGGGCCAGAAATTCTCTCTCATTCCAACCTGCTACATAGGATTGTTGTTGTGGATAAAAAATAGGTGAGAATGCTATGTATACCACCTTGAGCTTCTGAATAAAAAGTGGGATATAAATCTAGAGAATACAAAAATCAATAAATTAATGAAATGCCCAGGTGATAGCTGTGGTTTACCTGTTCTTGTTTCAAAAAAAAAAAGCTCATCTGGCCGTGGTTAAAGTCATGCCTTAAGCATGGTTTACTGTTATCTATAAGGAGCTGCATTGAAAATATATTTTGACATTTCAGATTGCTTGATTGGAGCTGGAAACAAAGCTTGTAACTTCCATATTGAAACAGCTTACTTCAATGTCTTCTTGGTCCAGTTCAAAGTGATGATTATGTCTTTTCAAGCATCTGAAGAGCCATCACATCCCATGTATTTCTAAGTTAATAAATGGTGTGTCCCACTTATATTTGATGAAGAGGATAGAGAGAGGCCCTTTTTTATTGTGCTCTACCTAGGGAGGCCTACCTTGCTACCTTTGTGATGAGGCTTCACTTTGTGCAGCACAGCAAAGTATCATGGGTCAATATATATAAAATGTCATAAATATTTTTAATTAATGTTCATACGACGTTAATTAATGTCATACCAAGGCTGGATTCATACAATATACTTCACTTGCTTACTGAATTAATCCATATACTGAATAATACAGTGAATCATAATATAATCAAATAAACTGAGGATGCACAGTTCACTATGCCCCCCCCCAAAAAAAATCAGTCAAAGTTAAAAAATAACCCAGCGTGGCATGTTGTGCAAAAGGTGAAACGTGTGCAAATGTGGTCTCCGTCACAGTATATCAGTGCTAGGTCTCATTCTGTTCTCCCTCCCCTTGGATAACTAAATTTGGGGATTAAGTGTCAGGTGGGTTAAGCTCATACTTTTCCACTGAGGAACAACTTTCAGAGGGCTGCTCTAGAATCAGTTATCTGAATAGGTCTGGAAGGAGTAGGGAAGGAATGGTGCCATTGGCTGGGTCCCAAGAATATTGCGGTGGTCCTATATGAACTGCTCTTTGCCAGTGGCTGGTAGGATATACGGCTCATCCATATACTTCCAAGTCAGGTTGTGGTAATGCAAGAGGATCAGGTGCTACCTGTAGTTTCACCTACTCCTAGTTCGCATTAGATAGCAACATCCTCCTAGGGTCACCAAATCATCTCTGCCATAATACATCCCATAATACAGTGAACCAACATGAAAACCCGTAAATTTTACTATTATAAATTCATTTATCTGGGAGCATTATACTGATGTCAAACATATGTATGTACCATGTACCATATGTACCATGTAGTGTATGTATTAAAGTTTGGGCATAAATCACAAAGTTGTCAAACCAGTTTCTTAAATACAGCAATTCTATTTAAGTTTCCTTTAAAGACAGAATAAAGACTGAATAAATATTCCCTGAAGTAATATACACTTTGATGAGGCAGAGTTCTGTACATTTCTTGTAAGTTCCACTACGCTTGTCTTCAGCAAGGATTGCTTTCTTCATTTCCCATGTACTCTACAGTATATCTCTTCCTCAGGATCCCTTTCTCAAAACATTTGATTTGGTGGAATCATTTCCTAAAATGTCTTTTTAGGAAATGTCAACATTTCAGAAGTCTTTAAAAAAAAATCCATTGTTTGGTTGATCCAAAACAAAATGATTAGGTTTCCATGATACCAGTGAGGAATATATAAAATGCCAGCAACAGTCACCAGAGAAAGATTAGAAAACAGAATTCGGAAATCTCATCTTCCTACAAATTACAGGTTAACGCATCGGGGTCAGATGGCCGGTCGAGAAGTCTTAGGTCCTAGGAAGGATTTTGATGAAAACTCCACCGAAGCTCCTGAATCCGGTTATCTCTTATTACGCCTGCTCAACTGCCTAAGTTACTTCAGTGATGATGGGGATTGTAAAGAGGGAAGGTCGGGCAAACGGCATCCGGCCGTGCCAGGTTCATCGCTCTTATCGTATCCACCCGTTCTCGTCCCACCCGAGCGAGATCTACTGTCTCTCCGCTGTTGCAACTCCTTAACATAAAAGTGCTGGCGGATTTAACGTCCGTTTGGTCTCCAGCGAAAGCCAAATATACTTCCGCCGATCTTGGATTTTGCGGGGAAGGAGTGGTAATGATGATGATGAAGACGATGAACGATTTAGTCAAGAGCCCATCCTGGATCTCCAAAACCACTGACCCCCCGAGCAACGTTCAGTCCAAGGAAGCAGCCGGCAGAAGAATCGCATCAAGGAAAAAGCTGCAGCTGTGAATCAGCTGCTGTTGCCGCCGCCGCCGCCGCCGCTGCTGTAAGGCAGGGGAGGAGTTTAAAGGGGATCAGGAAGCAACGGAGTGTCTAATACCTCTCCCCTGCTATGGCCGGCTAAAGAAAATCATCATAACCATAACAAGGGAGGGCGGGGAGAAAGCGGAGGGAGGGAGCGAGCAAGCGAGCGAGGGGGGCAAGTGGGGGACCAGCACCAGCACCATGAGACGGCGAGCTGGCCTGGGGGGCAACATGAGGTCAGTCGTGGGCTTCTTGTCCCAGAGGGGCTTGCAGGGAGACCCTCTGCTCACCCAGGACTTTCAGCGGAGGCGCCTGCGAGGCTGTAGAAACCTCTACAAGAAGGATCTGCTGGGCCACTTCGGTTGTGTCAATGCCATTGAATTCTCCAACAATGGAGGCCAATGGCTGGTCTCAGGTAATGCAAGCCCTCCTCCCCCTCCTTCCCCCCTCCGCCCCCCAATTTTCTCTCCTTCTTCTCCGCTCCCCTCACCCCGCATCGCCGAGCCCGCCTGAAGAAGCAGATGCCCTCCCTCTCCCCAAACACACCCTGAGGTTTCCCAAATATAGATCTAAAATGGTTGACAGTTTTGGGGGGAGGCGGATGGTCCTATCCCCTGCTCCCAATCCTGTTTATTGCGCTCTGGCTTGCAGGAGGGGAAGTTGGGCTTCCCCATCCGGACGCAGTGGCTCCTCCGTAGGGTTTAAGAGTTTTGTTTTTGCTCTGGGTGTCTGTGTATTAATTAATAACAGGATGTTTAGCTCTCCTGCTGGAGGTGTCGGGAGTAACTGGAAACAAAATGGATAAGACGCGTAGAAATCCCAGTGACATCTGATGAAGTCCATAACAGAGACGCAACGCATCGTAAATGGAGTCCAGATAGGGGTTTAGGTCCGGATTTGAAGGGGTCCGGATCAGATGTTTTTTACTCCGCTTAGGGGGCGGGGGTGCCTTTTGAAAACAGGGGATGGAGGAAGGAAGCACCTATTGCGAGACTAGAGTCATTGTAATTTGCAAGCTTTTTTTTTTCTCATTCTCTCTCTCTCTCCCCGGAAGGAGGGCACCTATGCTTATTTTACTGCCCAGTTTTAATTGCAGCTGGAGGGGAAAGCGAGCTGGCGGGAGTGTAGCCGTGCGAGCGAGGCGAGGGGCTGCTGTCAGGTGTCGGGGAGACTCGGCGTTGACGTGAGCTGCGGCGACGGGGTGGTGGGCGAAGGAGGGAGGAGCCCCTTCGGGAAAGGGCGCAAGGAGGAGCCCCTTCGGGCTGCACCGCTTCCTTCCGCGCCTTTCACCGGGGAAGGACTCTGAGGGCAGCGCTCCCTGTCGACAGCCCCCGCTGCCGCTTTAGGCGGAGTTCCCCGCTCCGAGGGGAAAGGCAAACTCCAGGCCGGGGCTTGAGTGGGAACCGCAGGCCTTGCCCTCCTTGAGCTCCTCATAGCGACAGGCCGGGGAATCGATGGCCTATTCCGTCCAGAGCGACAGAAGGTGGCATCTCCCTCCGGCGGCCTTGGCCTTCAGTAGCCTGGAAGGTGCCTGTGCCTCTTCTATGCAGCCGAGGCTTTCCCCCACGTAACCAAACGTGGAGTATTTTGACAGGGGGCAAGTCAGACGCGGCGCATACATTTTCCCTTCTCTTAAGTCACATGTAAGAGAGCACATTGTCATGGCACTCCAGCACAGTTTATCTGAAATAAGCACCATAACTTGGTTTTCTACACTATTTGTAGTTTCGGTCTTCAGATTTGAGTCTGCATGTCACCCACAAAAGCATATGAATCCTGTTGTAGGCCTGATTGGATAGCTAATGCCTATTAATGTGGTAATATTTTCCCAGCTTGTTAAGGATATGACCTGCAGCATCTCTTTCTTCAAGAAAAAAGTTGGAAATCTGAAGCTAAGGAGAACATTGGGTTCATTTCAAGACAATAAGAGGTTAACACATATACATTGCCCACATTATAATCTAGTCTTTGTATAAACCCAATATTTGAAACAAAGCAAGGTCGGCAGCACTTTACCACAGTAATCACCTCTATAAGACCTTCAGTATATATATTATAATGCTTTCCATTTTAGCCTGGAAACATTTACAAGTGACTGCCTGAGGCCATCTGTGCTCATGCTTAGCCTACATCCAAACCAATTCTATCCAGTATACCACACTGCCTTCCTTAATAAGGAAAAGAGTTTCTTTATTGGCAGCTGCATGGCAGATCATTTCCTTAATACCAAATAGTATTCCAGTTATGCCAGTATTTATTTCCAGTGTTTCTGTACCACCACCATTATACATCTCTAGGCAGTTCATACACAAAAAGCAATTTTAAAACAAAAACTCTCGTAAAACAGCAAAAATTTTAAAAGCCTACTGGTGATCAGATAAGAAACAAAGCATAGATGTTAATCTCCAAAGGCCTGTTGGAAAAGTTGCATTTTAACCACTTTCCAGATGGTAACAAAGTGCTAACAATATTTATTTTACAAGGCTTATAAGCCACTCCAGTTGAAGCTGACTCTGAGTGAGATATATATGCTGTCAAATATGCTGTTAGCAATAATCAGAGACTGTTTGATTTAAAAGAGCTTTAATATATGGCTTTCAATGGTTTGAAATAGTAATATTCTGGTGGTCTGACTTTCTCTTTATATATATATAATTTTTATTAAAAGTTTTAAGAGCAATAAGAACTAATATAAACAAAATTAGAACAGAGAAAATGAAAAAAATAACAGAAAAAGCTAAAAGTGCAGCAAGAAAAGAAAATAGAAAAAAGGGAAAGATATAAAGAAAGATATAAAGATATAAAAAAGTAGTTTCCAATATTCTTCACAGCAGTTATAAGTAAAACTACATTTTAACCTCTCTCTCTAAAGTTATATCATGACTCTCTTCTTTCTATAACCTATCCTGTCTAATCATCAAAACCATATATCACAAGTTCATTTTTTTCATTTTTATGCAAAAAGTCCATAAGAGGTTTCCAGTCACCAGTAAATGTAGATGTTGTCCTTTCTCTAATCAAAGAAGTCATTTTGTCCATCTCAGCAAATGTTGTCAATTTCACCAACCATTTCTCCATGGTGGAATAGTCTGCTGGCCTAACTTTCATTACATTTAAGTATATTTACATAGAGACTCATATTGGACAGAATACTAAAGAAAGGAAATAGCTTCTGTGAAGAGGTAGAGATTTTGCTTCAAATAAATGCAAACTTCTACTTGTTTTCAAACAAAGGATATATTCAATATGTATCTTGCTTCATTAAATCTGAAAATATTACATATTACAGTAACATGCCAGAACACCCATATTTAAAGGATATAATGCAAATTTAAATAAACATGTCTGCATTTTCTTTAAAGAAATAATAAGGAAAAATTACCAGCATGAAAATTGTGTCTAGGTAAACTGCAGTATGATAAGCCCATTACAATTTTTTTTGTTGTTGTCTTTTGACTTGGATTAAAGGAGGAAATGTTAACCAGTTTTTAATCCCAAATTATACTACTGATGGAACCAATAATTCTAAATTAGTGTTTATCTTCTATATAATTTGAGGATTATTTTACTGCAGTGAACTAATACACTGATATCATATTTAGGTAATTGTTATTTCCATCTAATGGAACTTGCAAGCTGGAGAAGGATGGATTACTACACAGTGGAAGAGTGAGAAGAGTAGATTATGATTTCTCCAGGGTAGGATACAATACTGCAAAAACTGCACTTGTTTAAGAAAAGATAACAGAACCATGTCCCCTCTGTTGATTAACAAAAAGCTTTTAAAGATGGAGATTAAAGAACAAAGGTGTTAGGGAATCAAGCTTTTAATAAATGAAATCCATATATAATATTACTATATACATTCTACATCTTTACACTTCAGTTATCATTCTGCAACAAAAGACCTATAAAAGATTTGAAAAAGTTACATCAATTCTTGTCTTAGCTGATTATCTTGGAAAAAGTTTGAGAAGTACAGTGGCTTCTTTCTGAGATAAGTAAGGAATCAGAAAACTTTTTAATATAGTTTATGAACACATCAGGAACAAATGAAGACATCAGATCTCCACTGTTCCATGGCATCCATTTGGATGATATCATCCAAAACTATGGGTAACTTCAGGAGTATTTTATTTACAAATCATATGCACAGGACTACTTATTGTTCCTTGAACATCAGTTCAAATATTCAAATTATTCTGCCCATCCTGTCAAGTCATTTAGAGAAGCCTGCCTCTGAGGAGGCGACAGGGAGAATAGACCAAAAGGTGGATTTTATTTGTGATAGCCCTAACCTTACCCCAAGAGGTGCACCTGGCTCCCTTATTACTGACATTTCATAAGGCTTTGAAACAATTTTATTCAGGCAGGCTTTCAAATCTTGATGATTGGGCTGCAGCTGCTCCTTTTCTGTCTTTAAATGTCTGGGGCAGATTATTTTATAGTGTTGGGGTGTATGATATTTTATTGTATAGGTTGTTTTTATGGTTTTGTATACCACCTGGAATCTGGTGATGTGAGGGTATAAAAAACTTAATACATAATACCTGCTGCGCAGAAGTAGTAAGGCTGGCAGAATAGCATTTTCATTCTTGTAGTACTATGGCATAAATTGCATTTGATATATGTCTATATTGTATGAGTATTAAACATACTAGACCAATTTCCAAATTCACATCTGTCAAATACTGTGATAATCCTTTTAAAGTCCCTATATAAATTCTCCATGTAGCACAAATATTTTCTTAAAATTTAAAATACTTATGACCTTGCATAAGCTTCTCCCTCTCTTAATCCATATTTCAGGTAATAACTCTGTGTGTGATCTTTATTGTTCAGTTTTTATACCATCAGATGAAAGCTTTGTGGTAACCTTCCAACAGAATTTCCATTTCTTCTGAGCTATCCCCTCAGGGATTGTCTAGGAAGGTGTTCTGTTTCTCCTATATACCCTTCTGATTATCTCAAGACCCTCCTCAAACCTCACCTTTTCTATATTTTTGGCCATATATTTATATTAAGATTCAATAACTTTGTCTCATCACTTGTTCCCTCTCTCTCCCTCATTTGACTTTGCTTTTCCCTTGCCTCTGATCATTGTTGACATTTGTGTTGTTAAATGTGGTACAGATAGTCCCCAGTTTAAGAATGAGTTCCGTTCCCAAGGTCTGCCCTTAAGTCGAATTTGTATGTAAGCCAGAACAGTATTAGCGTATAATACTATATAAGTAGTATTGTGTAATTAACTTGAACCATTGTGTAATTAATTCGAACTATTGTGTATTTAACTCGAATTTTGCTATAATAGGCTCCATTCTTAACCATAGGTCGTCTATAACCCAGGCGTTCTTAGCCCGGGGACTGCCTGTATTTGAATCCTATGTTCCTCCAAGGAACTCAGCATTCAGAATCTAGGATAGGAAGAAAACAACTCATCTGCCTTCTGCAAAATATCATTTCAAATGTGAATTTATTTTTATTTATTTATGAAATTTGTACACTGCCTCAATCCAATTGTATTTTACAAGGGAGTTTACAAGATATATAATCAAATGCAATAATAATATAATATACAAAAGTAAATAAAACTAAATTTTACATCAGTGACTCCGGAATCAGTTCTAAAAGTTTATTTGTTTTTTTGTAAACTTGCTGAAGTCAGTGGTACTAGCTTTTTCAGGCCAAAGGCTAAACTTGACTTTTGAGTGGTGTGCTGAAAACACCCTTCCCCAACATTGGCAGCCTTGAAATGTGTGGACAACTTCCAGTTTTCTCAGCAAAGGTCACGTGGCTGGGAAATTCTGGGATTGTGCATATCTAGAGGACAGCACGGCTGGGGAAAGGTCTCTTAAAAATGGGCAAGATCAGAACAAAGAATCAGATGAGGTCCATACAAAAAATACATTTGAGTTAATTTGATGCTTGAATTATTTAAATGGGCTTATACCTCTTTTATCTTCCCTCTTTAAAAAATCATTGCAACTTTTGAAGGGTCTCTGAGGGCATTCAAAGCTTTTGGAGGATTTAGCTTGTTCTCTTTATCTAAGATAGATGAGACATAATAGGGATCTTGAAATGTGATTTTTTTTTCCTTCTGTACATAATTTATTCATAATATAATTCTTAACATTCTGTATCCTATATGCCCTATCTGAATGCAATAAGATAATATTTAGTATTATCATGAATGGTGCATGCTTAAGGTTTTTTCTTCATGGTTATTATCTCTTCTTCAGCTGACTTCCCCATTCCAATATATTCTTACTTGGAACCAAGTAACCAACTTACTTAGCCTATCTCCTCTTTTCTTTTCTTCGTGTGTGTGTAAATCTAATATCATTTTCTTGTTTGTTGGTTTAATCAATTGCTCTTTGTGTATTTCTGTGGAATTAAGATTTTTTAAATGTTCTATATTCTTACTCATCACCCTGTATATAAGTAAGATCATTTAACAGAATACAATTTAACAAAAAATGTTTTTACATTTGATTCTTCCTGAGATAGGATCTAAAATAATACTGAACTTGAAAGATAAATACATAACCTTAATTCAGAACTGTGTTTTGTCCTGAAAAACTTTACTTCTCTTTGTCAAAGTTCCATGTCATAGAAATAGTAGCTAACTGTTCTTTCTGTGATCAGGAACTCTGGGAAAGAGTGTAATGCTTTTAGACAATATGTAGATATGTCTACATATTTCAAAGAATGTACCTTCTCTTCTGTTCCATATACAAAATATAACTGAACAGTATAGAGATTATTTATTTAATAAATTTTTATGACCATCCGTCTCATATACAGTACTCTGGGCTGCTAACAATTAAAAATGAAATAAAGACAGAATAAATATATCCAAAATTATAAATAAATAAATAGCCTAGAACACTTGTAACACCCCACACTCAAATTAACTATGAAACAAGCTCACCCATACTATCAGGGCCCCAGGCTAGATGGCAAAGCCAGGTTTTTAAGCAGTCTGCCTATCCTACTATTAATACAGGTTTACCCTGAGTAAAAACAGTTTGAGAATATTGTGTATTGCTTCTTTGGTATTCAATAAATTTTCCATTCCTTTGCCTGGTTTTCTGTAGCTCAGTGTTTGCCTTGATAAGGCAGTGTTAGTATTTCTTAATTGCCCAAGATGACCAGTGGATATCCTTATATATTGTTAATAATTTCAGAGTTTGAAAGGTGACATACTCATTGCCCCAGCCAAAGAGAAAGAACTTTGGTATAAAATAACACAAACAGCATTGTGAGAGTGGATGCAGCTGTGAACCTAAGACAGATATTACCATAGGTTGTAGAGGGCTTTGCTCAGGTGATCTGATATGCAACTTCTCACCATTCAGAAGTTTGATACAGGTAACAATAGATTTGCTTCTTCATCCTCAAGAATTGTATATTGATTTCCAATTACAAATGCAATGGGGGAAAAGAAGCATTCCTTATTTTGTAAGTCTAAAAGTTATTAGCAAATAAATCCCAGTTGATTCATTCTTACCTACTTTTGAAGAAGCATGAACACAATTAAGCTGTAAATATCTAACATTTGTTATAATGTAGTTATTCACCTTTTGCATTCTAACAGCTGTTACAACTAAAGGTAAATAATTGTCTTTACATTAAGATGTCCATAGATGACATTTTATACATCTAAGTATTGCTATTCTCACTTTGATTTATTAAAAAATTTAGCAGGAAGGAAGGATGATCACATCCTAGGATTTCAGAAAAAAGGGAGTGGGAACCATGGGGAATGGAGGAGAGATCAGGAAACATGATGGATGCAGACGTTTTGCCTTCTCTTAACTTGGAGAACTTTCTATTTCCAAAAAAAATTATCTACAGTTACTCTATCTTATATTCTTTTAAAAAATAAGGATATTTTTTTGGGAAGCTAAATCAATAATGCTACTTGAAAAAAAAACTGTTATGCTAATTCAGATGGTGGTTGCAGAGGTTTTGATTTCAAAATGAAACTCTGCATGGTCATCCAACATATAGCACCAGATATATCCTTGATTTGGTCTTTGCTCCTGAGTACAAGGGTTAGTGCCTGATGTTAACAACCAGCTGAACAGACATGTTATCCATTTCCTGATGAAGTTTTATCTTAACAGCATTAGTGCATCTCTGCAGGGGTGGAGAACCTGTTAGAATGGTCTGTTCTCTGAGATGTCTTTGAGAGACTCCTGAACAGACTGGAGGATTTTTTTGACAAAAGAAATCCTGTGAAGGGCTTAATCTCACTAAGCAAAGCAGTCCATTTACATGATTGCCCCTGAATATTTCCCCAGCACTACTGAAACTGAAGGGTTGATTTGGGGATGAAATTGCTTTTTGTTCTGGTGGATGACTTTTTTTGACAGAGGGATAGACACTAATGGTTCTTATAGATGTCTCAGCAGCTTTTGATACCATTGCCCATTAGATCTTCCTGGATCAGCTCCCTGAAATCGAAGACACTGTATTGTATAGGTTCCATTCTTATCTACAATGTTAATACCAGAAAGTGACATTGACTAAACAGCGTCTTGATCCATTGACAATTCTGCTGTTGGGTTGAACAAGGCACCAGTGTTATAACAGGTCACTGGGAATGATTATTAGGTTATTTGTGGCAAGGTTTCATCAACCTGCTGATTACACATTGTCCCATTTGTTATGTGTGCCAATTCACAACTAAAGCCAATGCCTGGCTATAGCGGTAAGATAGTTGAAGGTAAATAGGCTGATTCTGAATTCCAGTACTCCTTAGCATCTATGGGTAAGTGGTTCCCAGGTTTTGGAGTTGAGTAATTTATCTATACGGGATAGAGTTGCATTTCACTTACAATAACCGGTAGGTAGATTTAAGATGCTTGCAGATTAATCTTTGTCAATGGAAGCCCAAATATAGTAGTCTCAATGGCGAAGAACAGTTCTGGATGGCAGAACAACTATAACCTTTCCTGAACAGAGACAGTCCAACTGTAGTAGGCTTATTCAAGTGTTCAGGAAAGTCATATTCACCATGTGAGCAGCTTAAGTGATAAACCATTTCCTTAAGGCCCAGAAAAGGCTTTTAAGTCCATGCATTGTTGACTTCAAAGTTGGATTGCTCTATTGGACTCTATGATCCTTTCCACCTAGGAATATGTCAGTCTGAGAATGGTGCTGCTCTTACATGTCTCCATAGTGCCATGGACTTCTGTAAATCCAAACATTAATTGTCTTGGCTCCTGCTTCCGAAAAAATCACTGTGACAATTTTATAGTGTTTCCTCTGGATTACAGGATGGCTGCCTCTGGGATTCCTTACTTCCTCTGGGATTCCCTACTCCCATGGCTTCTTTCCTCCTCCCTCCTTTGCTGCTCTCCTGATAATGGTTGGTTTGCTTTTTTTCCTCTTCTGCTCTCACAAAAAGTGAATGTGGTGAGGTAGAAAGCAAGTATGGCAGTGGGGCATCAGCTATTTCCTGTATTTAGTGTTTCCCCATTAGCTAGATGGAAGAGGGAGTGGCTAGCACAAGATTTAAGTGGAAATGGTAATTGGGCACCTTTCATGATGAAAATGATGGTTATGGCTAGGAGAGAAAAGCCAGAAGCCGTATAGAAGGGCCTGTGTATCTCTCCCCCCAAAGTGGTTCAGCCATTGCAGCTAGCACTGAATGTCATGACAAGGTTAATCAATGAAGTTTCTCATTGGGTACAACCTTACTATGTAGAAAGCTCCACCCTGGCTGCCAATCAGCTTGTAAACCGTTTTGAAGATGGGGGTGTTTGTTTTATAAAGACCTAATCAGTCTGGGACCAGGCTATTTGCAGAATTATCTGTTTACTTGCAGACATACCCAGACAAGTAGTGCCTGTAGTGGCATCCACCACATGGAGCAAACTTCTAGTTAAAATTATGCGGGTTCCCACTGTGGAGTCTTAATCTCCTCTTTGACCAAGATTTGTTCTTGCTATTGTCTATTTAATCAACTGCTCCTGGCACTTATCATTGTTGGTTTTAGGGTTTTTCAATACTTTTTAAAACTTTTTAATTTTTTAATTGTAATTATTATATAGTACTTTTTTCCCCCTATAAATCACTTTGATGTTTAAATGAAGAGCACTATAAAATTACTGTAAATATTCAGAATTCTGAAATAGGGGAGGGCTTTCTACCCCGTAAACAGCCATCTTTGCGATTTGATAAAAGTCCCATGTGCACAGTCAAACTATGGTAGTTAACTTGCTTTAACTCAGGTTAAATTTCTGTCACTCATAATTATGAACAAAATGAGATCACCCAGTTGAGAGAAAGCATGTTATCTATTTAGTACAGTACATACTGTTTGTTCTAGATAATTTACTGCAGCTTCCAGGGCTTCTAGTATGATTGAGAAGTCAGTATTAATGGGTGCCAGATTCTTAAAGTATTAGTAGCAGATGGACAAATATAAAATAGAAGACATTTCAAAGTAGATCAAGAGCAAATATGCATGACCCAAAAACAGAGAAATAGTATTGTCCAAATGCAATGGAAAATATTGAAGAGGCATTTATGATATTTGCTTCTTCATGTTTTGTAGCACCATCAGACAGCTGTACAGAAATAATATTGTGCCTTACACCTATCCAGAAATTACACTCATGCTCGTAACAAATTTGGAGTTGTAGGGATAGAAATATTGAGGTGGGATTTGGATCAATGTGTAAGAATTGAAATGTTGCATGTATTTACTGGATGCACGTAAGTCTGATTTTATGTTGGCTCCATTGACTTATTTGCTTCTAGGTCCAATTCAAAATGCTGGTTCTAGCTTTTAAATTTCTACACAGCTTAAGATCTGTTAAAAACCACTTGCTCTCATTTAAGTATACCTGGGATTAAAAATCGTCTCAGGAGGCTTGTTCTTGGTGTAATTTCAGGATGCCTGATGAGTGAACGTGAGAGTCAAGTACTATGATTCTGGAATGCCCTTGCAGCAGAAACTCAGGCTGCCTGTTTGTCTTTTTTGCTAGGAACTGGAGATGCATAATATTTAATGGATGTTTAATGGATCATTTGCACACTACAGTATGGATTACCATAACAATCATGAGCCTTATGCATATTTTGTCTCACTTTCTCTACACTGAAACAGGTTGTGAAAAAAAGACAGGAAACATTCTTTCAGTGTTCAGATGTAGTTACTTGCTATGTCTGAAATCAGATAAATTATGGTGAGTTTTAACTATATTTTAGGGAAATGAGCCAACCTCATTTGGATGATACTTCTTTGTTTAAAAAAAACCATAGTTCATATTAATTACAATTTCAAGTTTCAGTATACTGCGTAACTGTGGTTAGTTGAAAATGGAAATTAAAACTTCTAATCTATTCCTGATAGCCACACTGGGAGAGGGGATAATTTCTACATCCAAGACTCATTCATGTATCCCTGAATAGTCTTTTAGCGCTGAGTCTAAATAAAATTTAGAAATTCAACCCCTAGTTTTTATCCATTGTTGCCAGTGTTATGTTCTTTGTTACTGATTGTAGAAATTATTAAATATAACTCATTAATATTTTTATAAGATTATATTCATGAGATATAAATAAATATAATCAAATACTATTCTGAGGTTATTCTATCATAGATTGAGATATCTGTGGTGCTCCAGATGTTGCTGGACCAGCTGCCAAGAACTGCAGGTTAGCATGGTTAATAGTAAGGGATGCTGGAGGTTATTGAAGTTTCTATAGGTTTTCCATCCCTGTTTTACAGCTTTGATGTGGTTCATTTATGTTACATATTTTCAGCAGGTCCAAATATATCTGCTGGTTTATTTACTTATTTAATTTGCACCCTACCTTTCTGCTCATGTGAACACTCAAGGCAGCTTACACAATTAAATAACCTAAATATAAAGCATAACAATAAACTAATGCAACTGAAATAAAAAGCAAAAAATAAAAATAATTAACAATTAAAATAACAGTTAAAATAATTAATAATTAAAATAATTAACAAGAGTTTGGCGAAAGAGATGTGTTTTTGCCAAATGCACCTCCTTGGGAAGTGAGTTCCATAACTTGGGGATCACATAGGAGCAGGCTCTCAGAAGTATATGAGCTTCTGGTAGCAAAGGATCTTTAGAAGGGCCTCTCTTGCTGATTTAAGTAACTCAGCAAAATCATAGTAATAGAAGTAGTCCTTCAAATAATCAGGCCTTAAGCTGTTTATGTTTTAAAGGTCGGCATCAGATTCTTAAATTGTGCTGAGTAGGTGCAGATCTTTCAGTACAGGTATCGTGAGATCTCCAATGAGTCTGACTGCTGCATTTTGCACAAATTACAAGTTCTGGTCACAGCCATCAAAATGGGTTGTAACCAAGGTGTGGTAACCGTTCAAGGTTCTATCTATTATATCATGTTATATTGAAGAGCAGTTAGCCAAATATCCTTTCCACTTTCGTCAGCTGGGCATGTTAAAATATAATTCTGATTATTAGAAACGGATATATACAACAATTCAGTACCTCTGAATGTGGAGGTTTTCTTGGTTTTTTTTTTTTTTTTTTTAGCTCTATTAGCTTTCATGTATTCTTGAAGGATAGGGATTAGGATACATTCTAGCAGTTATCAGACTTGGTTTTGACATTGAAACAGCCTTTGTTGCCATGACACATGGCCCGGTCTGGGTTGGTACTGCTGCTGTGCTGATTCTCCTATCATCAGAGTTGGGTAAGATGATGTAGCTGTTGGACCAGTGTCTGTTATCCTTTTTGGAAAAGGATAGTCTAGACTCAGTCGTTCATGTTCCGGTAATCTCCCATACAGATCACCACAATCTGTTTTTCGTGAGTCTAACCTTGAAGACTACTTGGAAGCTGAAGCTAGTTTGGCAGCAAGACTGTTATCTTAAATATCCTTCAGAGACAACATAACAGTGGTTCTAAAGAACTGTACAGGCTACCTATATTAGTTGGATTTCAAGGATTTAGTGATGGTGTTTATCATAAAGAGCTCAATACTTGAAGGAGTGTCTCTCCAAATAGGTACATACCTGAAAGTTAAGAATTGCAAGAGAAGGTATATGTGGAGATATAGGGGGAAAACAAGACTTCTGTCTTGTAGCAAGCCAACTTTGGAATGTCACTCCCTGCCACCCAGGTTGACATTTTTTGCCTTTTCAGTATCAGGTGAAGATCTGGCTTTTTTCTCTAAAGTTCAAGATTCTCATCCACAGCCTGACAATGCTGTGGATGTTGATTTTGTTTTGTTTTGTTTCCCTTTAAGTACTTTCTGTCAGCATTGCTATGAATATTATTGTCTGTTTTAGTTTATGCTATTATTCTTACTTGGTTTTACTGTTTTATCATGTTTTATGTGAATTGTATCCCACCATGAGGTCATGGTGGATAGTGGGGTTGAGGTATACTAGTTCTAAATCAGTAAATGAGTCATATTGTCCATCAGATTCACTAATTTAGCCAGTTCTTCCATCAAGATTGCATTGCATGTTATTATATGCTACTGAATATGTGTTATTTTTTTTCACTTACGAGGAAAGCAACATGCTGCTGCAGTAATAAATGATTAAATCCTTGTTAGGCAAATCTCAAACACCACAATAAAGCATTCAGTTAAGGATAACTTATTTTTCAGCTTTAAGATATATCCTAATTCATCTGTTTAATTATTTCAGCTATTCATTATGCTGCATATCTGAATATACAAATTTCTCCTATCTTACCAACTTTGCTACCAAACTGAACACTTGGTGTCCATGCCCTCTGTGAGACATTTGCAACAACTTCATCAACTTGAGCAAATTTCTGTTAATGTGTTAGAAAGGCTATGTTGTACCTAACAGCAGGTGCTTTTCTCTTAATGCTTAATCTTCTTCAAGAACTGTTTTTATATGACAGTGTTGGGCATAGGAGTTACCATCATGCTTGTAAACTTAGATTGATTACATGGACTGATAATTTTGGCAAGATATTTGTAAAAAGCCAAGTATGTAGGGTCCTAATATTCAACTTCGCCCTCTTAGAAAAGATTTTGAGTTCAAGCAAACTTGAACTGTTTTTAATCTCTCTTTAAATGTTCTTCCTGTGATTTTGAAAGAATGTTGGAAAATATATGGCAGATATCCATGAAAATTCATTGCAGTAGTAAATTGTGTTAAACACTTACCTTCCTTAAACATGGTGTGAATAGTGGAAGATTTACAACAAATAAAGTAGCCAATACTGTAGTATTGGACTAGAATTGGAAATACCCTAAGTCAGACCCCAATTCTACTTTGAAGCTCTCCCTGAGTATCCTTAGGCAAGCCTTACTTTTTGCCTAAGTATTTCATGGCATCATTCTGAAGATAAATGTAGAGAAGGAAAGCCATATGTGCCACCTTGAGTATCTTGAAGGAAAAATAGCTTTAAATGCAATAAATACATTAAATGCATGTTGACTCTTTCCAGTCTGAGAATTGAATCTATTTTTCAAAAAGACTTTGTATGATGTGATACAAACAGTGCTAGCTCAAGGGTATGTGGCGCCCCTAGGTTACATGAACTGATGGTGCCACCTCCCGCATATAGGAAGACTTGCATTTGTAGAATAGACTTTGTTTTTGGAAGGAGGGGCAGCATCGGTGCCCCCTAAGATTTGGTGCCCCAGGCCAGTGCTTATTTAGCCTTTGCTTAAAGCTGGCCCGGGAATCAAACATAATAAACATTATACTACTGTTGTATTGGGTGTTTGAATTTAGTCTTCTATTTCAAATAGTGCCTTTATCAAGAAAAAGTCTGTAATGTAAAATACATTCATTCAAAGAAGAAAGACTTCTGGTCAGTGTTTTACATTCTAGAATTCTCTTCAGTAACAGAATTATCCAAACCATGTAGGAGAATAAATACAAATGGAGTCCTTGGTGCTCTCTGAGCTTGGTTGTTCACTTGATGATGTTACCTAGCCTGGTAATGAAATGTCTGGAAGCAAACAACCAAGCTTAGAGAGCACCAAGGACTCCACAGTTCAACCCAGAGCTGCATATATTCCCTTCTATTGGATAAATGCAGATGCCCAAGAGAACAGCTGTGTTTCATTTTTTTCCTTGTTATAATTAGAGTCACCCTCTTTTTTCCTTCTGAATTCAATATTATACAATAGCCTGTTTAGAAAAAAGAATGAGCAACAGTGAAGAGATTCATCCTAATCTGTAATGGTTCTTCATATGATGCAGTAATACAGGCTTAAAATAATCAGGATTTCATATTGCAAGGTGTATAAATGCTTGTAATGCTTTTCTTGATTATTGTGCTCTGTACTATGTAGGTGGAGATGATCGTCGAGTTCTGCTCTGGCATATGGAACAAGCAATCCACTCTAGGGTCAAGCCTGTTCAACTGAAAGGAGAACATCACTCTAATATCTTCTGCCTGGCTTTTAATAGTGGTAACACCAGAGTCTTTTCTGGAGGTAAAGAAGAAAGTTTTTAAAGGAAAGCAAGAATACCTTGATTGATTGATTGATTGATTGATTGATTGATTGATTGATTATAGTTTACATGCTGTCCATCTAAATAGGATTTTTGAATGGTTCCAATGTATATCTGCAGTCATATTTTTTTTTTGCAATATCATTGAGGCTGCACAACTGAAAAGCAATTTCCTATTACAGAAGATAGATAGATAGATAGATAGATAGATAGATAGATAGATAGATAGATAAGCTTCTGAGCACAGCATAGTGGATTAGGCAGAATGAAATTCTTCCCATTTACTGCTGTTGAGACATAGGATGAGCAGAGTACCTCACAAGATATCCACAGACCCCCTATTTCTAAGAGATAAAGAAAGTTGTAGGATGCCTTTTTTGTTTTTCTGTCCTACTCTATAACCTTGCATGTTACACATATGCACAGAAGAACTGATGTACCCAAAATATTTTAAAAAACAAGCAAGCAATATTATCCTCTTCCTAACCTGTGCTATCTTTAGGGTGTTGTAGGGAGAAAATACTTTGTTCTGATCAGATGGAAAAGCATTCTGTGTCCTGAACCATTGTGGTTGCTCCTGGAGCATCCCAGAACTTGTTGTGAGTTATTTCAGTGATGTAACTATTGAAAATCAATTCACATCATTTTGAGGGAAAAAAAACATGAAAATGTAATATAAACCTTAAAATAGGACATCATTAAAAACAAAAAGCCATAAGCTCCTCAAAGCTCCACCCGTGTTGTATCATGCCCCATGCATTTTGAAATGTCATTCCACCCAGTGCAGTTATTGACCCCGTCCTACCCACACAAGGCCATTCGGTTCATTTCCCAATCACCAAAAGTTTGCCCATTCTTCAGTGAGTGAGTTGAGAGACACAGATATACAGTAGCAAAAAGGATTCCAAATCCTGTATATTCCTGTGATACACAATGTGATAATGTTTCTAGGGCAAACAATGGGGCGGTACACTATTTTCTGTCCAGCAACTTCTCCACACTTAACTATCCTAGTGCTTTTAAGATAGAGTGGACTTGTAGTAAACAAGTCCTCTTATTGTTGCCCCCCAACAAACTACTATTTGCTTTGTGTGTCAAAAGCAAGCCAGCAGGTAGGAGCCATTGTCATGGATATCTGGTTCTACCACAATAGAGAGTAACAAGCTAATTTCTTTCTTGTGTTCCCACTCCATTTTTCCTTTTCTAAACAAAAACTGCACAAGCAAATCCTTCTCAATTAAATTCATATTACTAAAATGACAAATTCTGTTTATGTTTATAGGTAACGATGAACAGGTTTTGCTTCATGATGTCCAAAGGTAAATGCATTTTTCCCAATGTCTAAATACTCTTTAGTAGGGTAATGGTGGAGGGAAGGAGGAACACTGAGACTTTGTGTGGCCAAAGTTGTAGGATGTTTTATTCATATCTGACTGATCTAAAATATCTACATGATTAACACGTGTGAGAATCTTCCATTATCCCATTGTTTTCACTGCAATAATCTACAGTATTCAGAAACAGCCCACATCTTCAGTAGGACTAACTTTCAAGAAGTAGCATGTAGAATTGCAGTATTAGTTAATGTAACATTCTCAAGGTCACTCTCATGAGCATGCTAATGCATGTGCTTCAGAGTTTTCTGTACAAGCATATATGCTCCTCCCTACTAAGAAGGCAAATGTGCAAGCAGTTTGAAATGTCTCTGAATTTAAAGATGAGTGATATAAGGGATGATGGGGAGGACAGAAGCTTTTGTATGTCTTCCTGTCTACTTTACATTAAGACCAAGATGCTTAGTCCATTGCATTTTTACTAGTGAGAAGTTCCTACTGAATTGAATAGGGCATTTCTGACTGGCCTGTTAAGGCTACCATATCTGGCTTGCAAAAACGTGGACAGCCATTTGATGGCAACAAAGAGATACAGAAAATTCTGTTGGCCATTTGGAGTTTTGCAGTCCAAATATGATAGCCCTAGTGCATATAGAATTGCAGTGTATTAATATATTTGAAGATATGTCTTATATATATGGTTACTTCTAGGGGTATATATAGGATAATGGGCTTTAAATGTTTTGAAGTGTTAAATC
Organism: Liasis olivaceus; assembly: GCA_030867105.1. Taxonomy (NCBI): domain Eukaryota; kingdom Metazoa; phylum Chordata; class Lepidosauria; order Squamata; family Pythonidae; genus Liasis; species Liasis olivaceus. Next base: position 66,841,243 of record CM061349.1, read on the forward strand.
CTGTCTGCAGCCTTGCTTTCTAGCACATTGTTAAAGATAAGAAACTGATGATGCTGGTCTGTGTTTCAGTGGTGAAACTTTGGATGTGTTTGCCCATGAAGATGCAGTCTATGGACTGTCAGTGAGTCCAGTTGATGATAATGTTTTTGCAAGCTCATCTGATGATGGTCGAGTTCTCATTTGGGATATCAGAGAATCTTCTCAGGGAGGTGAGGATTATGTCTGCATGATTTTAAATGTTGATTTACTTAATTGGAAACAATTGGCACTGAGCAAAGATGTGACTACCTCTGGAGGGGAAAATGAAACTACCAGGGAAGATGGGACATTTTCCCTCAGGCCATCTTTTTCTATGAACTTTCTAAATTTTTCCAGCAAAGGAAAATTTAGACAAAACTGAAAAAAATCCTATGAAATATTTTCTCCTTTGGAATTAACAAAATGATTTTAGGACAATCATTTAGGACAATTTTATTTATTCCGGATGTGTAATATGAAGATAGTAAGTGAAAGAAAGCAAAGCAGTCCTTTCCAATATAGTATAATTTATGGTTTGCTTCAGATGAGACTGAAATTTAAATTGGTGTGGAATGAGGTGGGGTAGAGGTGCCTTTCAGAACATGCTTGAAGAGTGACTATGTCAGAGGAACTCTGCTCTCATATGCTCTTGGCATGTTCCTTCCACCAGCTGTGATGAATCATGTCAGGAATAGCAAAGAAGGTTTCTGCCACTGCCACAAAGAGGCTCCAAGTGTTTCCCTCCCTGTCTACCCATAGAGAAGCAGGTCTGCAATACTAAATGGTGTCTAAGATGTCCTCCTAGGACTAAAGGATTGTAGCTCAACAGATTGATACTGCATCCTCTCTATATTTTCATAGAAGCTCCTCTAAATTGTGTGGATTTTATTTCTGAGTAAACATTCAAAATGGCAATCTGTACATTTCAAAGGAATACCATGCTGGCTGGGGAATTCTAGGAGTTGAAGTCCACACATCTTCAAGTTGCCAAGTTTGAGAAACACTGGTCTAGTGACTGGCTCTCGACTAGGAATGGGGACACCTGAGTTCTAGTCCTGCCTTAGACATGATAACCAGCTGGGTGACCTTGGGCCAGTTACATTCTCTCAGCATTAGGAAGCAGGCAAAGGCAAACCACTTATGAAAATGCTACCTAGAAAACTACATGCACTTGTCCTTGTAGTCACCAGGAGTGATAAAAGCAAATCATGATAGAGGAAAAAGAAGAAAAAACCTAGCACATCTGTTTGTGGCATAAAATGTATTTCAGTTGAAAATGTAAACATCTGGGAATAAAATGTTCACTGTTAGCAAACAATAAGAATGGGTGCGAAAAAGCTTCTCCAGAAGAGTATTTTAATAGCAAGGGGTTGTCTTTCTACCTATTTCATCTCTGAAGATGGGGTTGCTGAGGAAACACCTTACAAAGATAACATTGCAATATAGGCAGGTTCAGATAGAAGCTATGTTTCTCAATGTATCATCATTGTATCATTTGGGAGGGATTTAAATCATCTTTGTGCATTGGTTTTGAAAACAGTTGCAGAACATTTTAATTGTTGGTAGGGTCTTATAAAGTATAACTGAAGCATTACTTACCCATCTGTAAATGAGCATGTTGAATTTTATCCTTAAGACCAGGTTTTGGAAATAAAAAAGGGGCAATGTAGAAATATAAGGCAGAGTTCAGTGTGGTGCTTAGACAAAATGTGATTTATTTCTTTTTAGATTAACTTGTTGTGTGAACCTAGTCATGGTGATTTGGGAACCATATTGAGGTTTATTCCTTGTTAACTGTTACATGAAGTGTTTAGCTATTAACAAATTTAAAAGCAAGCTTAAAATGTAATGCTTAATTACTGAGGGTGTGTAATATTCAGTTAATATGGACTGGTCTTTGTCACCTGAATATTAGTATGTGGCCTGGTTCCCACATAATCTTGATTCTCAGGAATTTTTAAGCATGATCTGGGGAACAAGCCATAGTGATTTGACTCACACTTAATGCTAAAACATAATGGGATAGCATGCAAACGTCTGTAAGCACATAAAATAGAAGCACATAAAGCTTCTATTCACAGTAAAACCACATGTAAAAGACTTTAATAGTTAATTCATCAAGAAGTATTACAGAGTTGACATTCTGTGAGAGATACTTGGGAGAAAAGATTTTGTTAATGGTAAACTTACAGGAGAATGAAAGGTTTGTAAAGAAATGGAGGAATAAGATGAAAAGTATAAATGTTGCTACAGAATATGAGTTCTTGTGATCTTTCAGCTGCTTGAAAAGCCAATAGCAACCATATTTTAACATGTTGATAGGGCAACCGCTATTGTTGTGAGTAGTAGTTAATAAACACATTAAAGTTATAAAAGAAAAAGTTGAAAATCCTTACTGTATTAAAGTGATTTCAGTGCCATATTTTGATACAATAATCCAATTTTAATTAGTTGGGAAGTGAAGCTCTTGTGAAGTCCTTGATGCTCTCTGAGCTTGGCTGTTTGCTTGCAGATGATTCATTACCCAACTAGGTAACATCATCAGTGAAGCTCTTGTAACAACTTTGCAAAATGCCTTACAGATTGGAGTGTTGTTTTGTATATGCAAGTGAACACATATTTTGCAGAATTTAGATAATTTCTCTTCTGCAGTTTCAGTTATTTTATCTAAATTATTTGTTGTTACTGATCACTTTCAAGATTAAGACTGGAGAACTGATTTATATCTGTTGGTAGGCATTAATGAAGAGATAATACACTTACTGTTTTACCTTTTTTTTGTGGGAATTATGGGAAGATAAAATCTGATATGAAACCTCTGCTGGGAAACTAATTCTAAGAAATGTTGGCAAATGTCTCATGAACAAAGTTTATCTAGAAATCAGTACTTTACATAGGAAATGTTCCACTTTTAACACTGTACCTTTACTTTTTATAACAGAGCCCTTTTGCTTGGCAAATTATCCTTCTGCCTTTCATAGTGTGATGTTCAATCCAGTAGAACCCAGATTACTGGCCACTGCCAACTCAAAAGAAGGCGTAGGACTTTGGGACATTAGAAAACCTCAAAGGTAAAGAGTACTATGATTTCTTATGCATTGTTTTGTGAAATTGGAAAGAGAAATCAAAGTGGAACTTGTAATCTGATAAGAGTTTGATTACTCTTTAAAATTTCCTTGGTAAATCTTTTTCACATATCGTATAATATATAGAAAAAAGCTACATTGAGCAATCTGTTGGGATACCGATAAACTGGATCTCTTCATCCAGATGATTTAAACAAAGTTCGCAGGTGTAAATGAAAATGTGGCAGGGCAGCAACCTTGCTTTTGGATAGGGAAGTATCTGCTTAATCTATATTGGGTTTTGAGAGTTTCAGGAATGCACTGTATTACTTGAGTACTTAATTCCCTGTAGTGCGCTTCTAACCTCTACCAATATAGATACAATAGGCCATTGATACTATGTTCCATAGATCATGTTTTCCTTGTACAGGTAGTCCCCAGGTTAAGAACGCCCAGGTTACAGACGATCCATAGTTAAGAACAGAGCCTACTGTAGCAAAATTCAAGTTAAATACACAGTGGTTCGAGTTAAATACCCAATAGTTCGAGTTCATTACACAATACTACTTATACAGTATTATACAATAATACAGTTCCAGCTTACATACACATTCGATTTAAGGACAGACCTTGGGAATGGAACCCGTTCTTAAAGTGGGGACTACCTCTGTATTAGAAATGTTGTTATATGACTGGTTGTTGCTGTTCCAATTATTACTTAATATGATGGTTAGTTGACTTAATGTGTATTTCAAATGTTTTGCAATTCATTTGATATCAGAATAGAAGGACCTACGGATCATCTAGCAGAATTGCCTACAATACTTAAAGCTTGGTAGAAGTACATCCTACCTTTGTTTTGTATGCTGCAAATAAAGAAGATATCACTAGGCATTCTCTCTTCATACTGCTGAAACCTGTTATTTAAAACAAGTGCTTCACAATGCAAAGGAGCTTGAATAAAGCATATCTCTTCAAACTGTTCTAGCATTTCTATCTTTTGAAAGGCTTGTGCAGCTGCATTGAAGACTGTCTCTGCATATGTATGCATGCATAACTGCTTCACTTTCTTTCTGGGGCCTCCTATGCATAAAGCAGCTTTTTAAAATCTTTGCACAGCCTTACTATGTAGTAAAAGTGGAGTGGTGATAGCGGTTGTAACTTTAAACACATTCTTTCTTGTCTTATCCTGGACTAGCAATGCTATTGGATATATATGTCAACTAAGACTTTTATTAAGTCTTGCCTCAGGTGTATATAGGATTACAATTAAATGGGCATCTGAATTCCTCTTCTCTCTTCTGTTAGCTGAGAATGGCCAGAAATATTAGTTTTAACTAAAAATATATAGACTCATTTCCTCCTTGTCCTCTTAAACTGTCAAGATAGTATTGGCCACAATGAGTGTTGAAAGAAGGCTGAGTAATTGTTCACTCAGTTCTAGAAATCCAGATGATAATACTCCACACATTCATATTAAAATGCATTAGAGTCACTTATAGAATTGAAGCCATACAATTTAATAGTGTATTTGTGCATGTCTTTACTGCAGGTCAGTAGTGGGCAGCTTGTATGTGCATTTATAGTCTGTGCTATAGTACAGAATTGAATCTTCATGGGCAAAGTCTGTTGTGGTGGGTGAGGCAATGTCTTGCCATGTTGTCTGGGATTCTTTTTGGCCTGTAAACTCTGAAGAAATGGATAGAGTGCTCTCCAAGCTGTCCCAAACAATATGTGAACTTGAATCATGCCCATTCTGGCTCTTTAATCCTTCATTCTCCTAGTTTTGGGAGGTAGTCAACACTTCTGTCTGGAAGGGGTTGATGCCAACAGCCTTGAAAGAGGATCTTCCTAGGTTCTGACTGTTTTTGACAACTACTACCCTATGTCCTAGAGAAAATTATTAAGACTGTGGTTAGTATAGAACTGCAAAGCATGCTAAAGGAAGCAGGTTACCTAGACCCTTTCTAGTGAGGGTTTAGAACTGGGTGTGGGACTTTGGTTGTTCTTATAGATGATGAGTTCTCCCATGCTGAAACTTGACTGGGGGTGCACCTCCTAATCCAAAACTTTCTGGACACCTGCAAGAGTTGGGGATTCAAGGCACTGTTCTGCTGTGGCTCAACTCCTTCCCTAGGGAGCACTTACAGTTAGGGCTGGGGGGTGGAGTGACTGGCCAAGTAGATGCTCCTTTGTGGAGTGCCTCAAGGTTCAGTCTCTTCTCCCCTGCTTTTTATCATCTCATGAAGCCACTGCAGGAGATCATGCATCAGTTTCAGATAGAGTGCCATCACTTGGGTTTCCAGTACTCGGTTGTACATCCCTATGCCAGCCTGTACAGCAGAGGCTGCAAGTGTCTGGATGGAATGAAATTAAACCTGAAGCATGAGAGATTTACTGTTTGTTCATTGAAATTCTCTGATGACTTTGATATTCTCCTGATAGGGCGGCACTGCCCCTGAAAGAGCAGGTCTGTATCTTGGAAGTCTTCCTGGACTTAGCAGTTCTGACTAGAAAGGCAGGTGGAGGCCATGTTTTAGGGGGAGGGGACAGAGGGGCTTTGCCTAGCTTTGCTTGGTGCACCAGGAGCAAAGTGTAAGAACCTTGTAACAGTAACTCATGTCTTCATCACCACCCATTTGAACTATTGCATTGCACTCTATGTTTTCTGCAGACCACCCAGAAGCTTAAATTGGTCTTGAATGTGGTGGCCCTGGGGCTGGCTGGCACGTGCCTCCATGAGCACATAATACATTTGCTCTTTGCCCTGCTCTGGCTTCATATCTGTTTCTGAATACTTATATCCTCAGAGAATCTGCAAGTGATTCCCCACTTCTGTGCACTTATGTTTTGGAATAGCTTCTCCTACCCACTTCCCAGAATTTGATTGACCATAGACTATTAAAAACAGTACTTTTTCAGAGAACCTTTGAGATACGAGTTGACACCACCAGTTATGCAGCTTGTTATGATTTGTTTATTTATGTTATTTTGTTTTGTTTGTTTTTCACTGTGAACATTTTCTTACTGTGTATTGATGGATATTGTAAACCACCAAGAATCCTTTTGATTGCAGGAGGGATAAATTCAATAAATAAACAAACTACAGAAATGTTTCAAATTACAGGTAGTCCTCACTTAATGATGGAAGTTGGGACCAGCAACTTAATTGCTAAGCAACAGTCGTAAAGCACAACATCACATGACCATAGCTGACTTATGACAGCAGTTGTGGCAGTCCCAGTTGCCATTGGTAGGTGAGTCCTGCGTGGTCACAGCATCTTGCGGTCATGTGATCACCATTTGTGACCTGTCAGCTTCCTCCTTGATTTTGCTTGTTGGAAGTCAGCAATGAAGATTGCAAATGGCAATCATGTGATCATGGGAACACTGTAACTGCTGCAACTACAAGGACCTGTCATAAGTCCCTCTCGTTCAGCACCATCGTAACTTTGAACAGTCGCTGAATGAGTGTTCATTCAATGAGGACTATATGTAATGCATATATGATTCAATAGTATGTTTTAACCTGGATTTAAAAACAGCAGTATGGTATTTGTTTCAGATTTGGATAGGCAGCCATTCTGAGTAGCCTTTTATATATATACAGTTCTTAGTATAGGGGTATACAAAGTATGGTCCACCAGTACTGAGTTTGCAGCCCCAAGAATCTCTCCTTAGATTTTGGGCTTTATCTAGGGTTAAGAAGTAAAAGGGTGCCTTCATTAAGTTACTCAGTTTATTCCAACATGTGCTGCAGACCACACATCTGCAGGCACTTCTGGTTTGCATTCTGCAGCTCACATTGGAAGCTGCTGGCCATTTGTGAGTCTTTGCAGGATGAAGTCTGGGCCAAGAGTGAGCAGTTTTCTAGGGTGCTTCCAACACGAGCTGCAGAGTGCACACTGTGCCTCTGGAAGCCTGCATCCCTCTGCTTCCTCCAGTTCTGCCACCACCTCAAACAGCACCGCCCATACAGCCTCCATCTTCGCCCGGGGAGCCACCACTGGCTCTCCTGCCTCACCCAGCAACGGAGAGCACTGTGCCTCACCGTCCCGCTGCCTCCTCCCCAGCCAGATCTGGCAAGCTCCCTTTGGCAGATGCTCTGCTGCGCACATCCCAAGGCTGCATCCTCACCCAGTGCCTGGATCCCAGGCCAGTAGCAGGAGGAAGAAGATGGCAAAGGTCAGCTGTGGGCAGCGGGCGGGTGGGGGTGGCAGGGGTAGGCAGCAGAGTGCAGGGCAGCCAAAAGGACAGAGATGGGGGGAGATAGGCAGTTGGGGGAGTTGAAGCAAAGGCGAGCACAGCAGGGCAGAAGTGTGAGGTCCAGCCTAAAGACGACACTGTCCTGGCCTAACAACAGCAACTAGGACTATCAGAACTGCTGTTGCTAAGCGATGCAGTCATGTGATGTTTCACCTAACGACCACATTGGTTAGTGACAGAAATTCTGGTCCCAATTGTGGTCGTAAGTCGAGGACTACCTGCAAGGTAACATTGTTCAATAATTGTTTTCTAGGCTTGGATTCTTTAGAATTGTCTGAATATGCTGTGGTTATATCATAATGTACTGTTTAAGGTGTAGTATGAGTCATATTTGCTAGAAGATACTGGATGCTACCCTTCAGAATTGCTAGAGTGTTTAAATCACCATATGACTTGTTTCAACTATCTTGGCAACGGTTTGAGATAAGATTAGATTCCAGCCATCATGTGACTTTTTGAAAGACCCCAAGAAATCATCCCTAAAGACCCATTCTTTATAACTGCTAATCTTTGGGGAACGTATGTTTACAGATCATAAAGGTTTAAAACATTTATTGTGCCATAAGAAAGAATGATTCATTTCATTAGGAGTGGAGAGTAAATACTCTAGAGTATATATGCTAACTCATGGAGAAAACTGATGTGGTCGCTAAGAGTCAACACCAACTTGATGGCACATAATCGGCATACAGTAACATTATACCGTTGCAGTGTAACTTTCCATAAAGTTGCCTCTGTTCTTAACACTGTTTATTAAATTACCTTGCAATATCCATTTCTCTTTTCCCACTTTTATTTAATGGTAAGACTGATTAAGTGTTTGGAGAAATTGTTTATTTGGACTTAATGAAGATATTACCTGTATTATAACGTTTGGGTTTCCTCAGTTTGCCCAATAACTTCATTCTTGCTTGTTGTATTTCTGTATGCGTTCTTATTGCACCACTAAAAATATCACAATCTGTTATCATGACAGCTTACTGCCGTGTTAGTTAGTTAGTTATAAGATTTATATGGCCACCCATCTTAAGCAACTTTGGGTGGCTCCCAACAACAATAAAACCAATGACTATAAAACAATGATTAAAAAAAAAAAGGAAAACAATAAAACAAAAAGCCAAGGCTTTTTCATTAATAAATGATTTATTGGAATTAGCCAAGGCTGATTTCATTTCATTGATAGGTATTATCCAAGGCCTTTTCATTATGGTGACTTTTATGTTTATGCTCTTTAGCACTAGATACTCTTTGTCCTTCATTCCACTCAACGGTTATGATTTCCTAAACCCATTGGCTAGCATGCAGCTAATTTAGCTAGGTCTGTTCCTTATCAAGATATCCAGACTGAATAACAGAATGAATGCAGCTGAAGTCATGTCATGTCCCAATCTCTTATAGAACCTTTTGCCTTTTGTCAGTAGTGTTTTGTTTTTCTTTTTATTTTTGTAAGCTTCCAACAAGCAATCCAGATGATGCTGCTTACCAAAAAAAGATAACTTTTCCTCTTATCTTTTTTCTTGGAAGTGAAGCCATTGATTCTTGCATGCAAGAGTTGTCATTTATTCCTACAAGCTAGTGGTAAAAACTATTTTGACCTAACAAAGCTATTCTTGGATTTAAAGTTTTATTGTTTCACAGCTTTCTTTATCTACTGCCTGAACACCCAATGACTTTTTAAGGCCGCCTCTTTCTGCCCTCCAAAGGGGGCAGGTTTAAACTTGAATATAGATTACCTTATGCAATAATAACAACACAACTGCATCTTCCTCTTATTTTGTATAACAATAACACAAGTGTGTCTTCTTTATACCCGTGCTAGCAGATCATACTAGAAATCCATGTGCGTATTTCCTGTTTCCTACAAAGAATGCATTTCCTATACAGAGGCAAGCATAATATGTGAAGCAGCTCAGTCGTATAGTCGAAAGATTTCAACAGATTATGCATGGAAAAAAATCACGAAGCAACCAGTGGAAAAACAATCAACTAGTGTTGCTTTGTGTTTTTGCTCAGAACAGTGCAGTGCTAACATTGCTGCTGGATTTGAGCTTTTCTTACTCTGCTTTGACTCTCAGCCACAATGCATTTTAGTATGAAGAACTTTATGACATAAATGGCTTAGAAGATTCCATACATTATATTCATGCAGCCTTTGGTCCAAAACTAGATTTTTTTTCAGTAAAGCTGAATGTGATAAATAGGGTAAGCACCAAAAGGAAGGCAGTATATAAATCTAGCAAACGAATAAGTTATCTCATTCCTAAATATTTACTTTTTCTGTCTATATAGGCAAAAATCTTACATTTATTTCCTTGGGAGAAAGTCCTATTGAACACTGATGTATCTGTGAAGAGACATACATGGAGCTGATCTCTTAGATCCAAACGCTATTTGTTTTTTATGGGAACGAAACCTGGGTTAAACTGGTGCCTATTTTCAGGGGATTGTGCACTGTAGCCAGAAACCCCAACCCCGGCTTTGCATTCAGTAGAATAAATGGGTTAAGATCACTCTCTGTCCTTTGATTGCATGGGGATTTGTATGCTGTTAGTCTTACCTGAAATAAGGCTGTGACACATATACCACTCATTTGAGATTTGTTCCAAATGTTTTTGATAAAATAATCCTAAGGTATAAGATTCAAATAATCTTATTGGATAGGATATGCAGGATATCTGGCCACAGTATCCAGAATATTATGATGTTGTACCAAAATAACACATTCAGGGGGACGCGGTGGCACAGCGGCTTAATGACGCTGAAAGTTGCCGGCCAGAAATGGTCGACGCTTCAGCGGTTCGAGTCCAGCCTTCGCGTAACAGGGTGAGCTCCTGTTTCCTCCCCAGTTCCTGTCAACCCAACAGGTCAAAAACTCACGTGAGTAGATAAATGGGGACTCTCACTCCGGTGGGAGGAAAAATGCTGGTGGCGCCTTGCAAAAGGAGTCGGGAGCAGTTGCCGGTAAGCGCGAAACCGCGCTTGCCCGAAAAGGGCGCGAAGCAACGAAAACCCCGCCTCCTGCGCTCGCCAGCTGGGCTCTGCTCTAGGAAGGAGGCTCTGGCAAACCACTTCCGAAACACCTCGCCTTGAAAACTGCAAAGGACTCGTCCGAGCAGTCACTGCAGAGTCGGTAACGACTGAGTGCAGATAAAAAAAAAACACACACATTCAGACACTCTGCCTTCCTTGAACACTAATGTTGCTCTTTTGTGAAAAAGGATGGTAACTCAGACCAGCTTTGCGATAGCTGAATTGTGGCAGCCCATTTTAATTCTTTTTGGTTTCCTGTCTCCTAGTTCCCTGCTCCGGTATGGTGGGAATCTATCACTACAGAGTGCCATGAGTGTGCGGTTTAACAGCAATGGAACACAGCTGCTTGCTCTCAGGCGTCGGTTGCCACCAGTCCTTTATGACATCCATTCCCGTCTGCCTGTCTTCCAGTTTGACAACCAGGGTTATTTTAATTCTTGTACCATGAAAAGCTGCTGTTTTGCAGGAGATCGTGATCAGGTAAAGGGCATGAATTCCTAAAGTCCAAGAATTATACAGAGAGGCATTTTAAGATAATTTAAGACGTAGTTTGAGAATATGGTATTGAATATTGTAAGTTTTCCTTGTATATAAAACAACAAATCTATATAGATAATACTTTGTGACATGGTTTTCACAACATGCTAAATCATATTGTAGTTAGTCTTAGTGTATCTGAACCTGGCCTAGAGGTTAAATAGTAGTTAATGATGAACATCTTAATTACTATTTATAACCATGGTTTGTTGAGTCTCTGCTTTAAAGAAGCCACTCCAGATGCAGTGTTTCTGCTATTTTTATCTGTTTTTCTATCCCTGGTGGGTGTGGGGAGTGAAAAGAGGTGCAGGAGCCCAATAAGAAATGTGTGTGTGTGTGTGTGTGTGTGTGTAAGAAACTAGCCACCTATTGCCAAAGGGATGCCATTCAAAATGGAGGTAGCCTGCAAACTCTGCTTGACAGTGGCTTGCCTTTGTAGTTTAACACTGCACTGATGGATAAGCAGCTTATCTATGATTAGTGTCAGACTTTTGCATGGTATATTATGCAGACATATTTGTGTGTGTGTGTGTGTGTGTGTTTAGAGTGATCCGTCACCAGGTAATCATAAGAATCTTGGTAGCTCTGGTTGAAGGCCAACTGTCTGTCAGCTATTGTTATCATATCCTTGGAATTATCCACTATATAGTGAGGAAAATGAAAATACTATGATACCAAACCATCATTTCATGGAAAAGCCAAGCCATCTTGTAAGAAATGTTGTAAAGCAATCCATGGAGGCTTTACCACATGGTAAGCTATACATAACAACATGGATGTGTCTTTTTAAACATTTTTTAATGTGGTTGTAAAAAATTGGTCAAAATAGCACAAAAGTTAGATGCAAAGTGCACACCATACATAGCAACCATTATATGGTTATTTATTTGTGAACTGTGCTAGTTAACATAGAAATTAATACAGAAGTGAGTTATTAGGTGGATTTAACTTGAGACGTCTAGAAATACAATAAGATACTATATTTATTCATTTATTTGGGATATTGTTTATCAACTAATGCTCCATGACCCATATTTGAATTGTGACTTGATCTCAGATTACACCACTAACTCAACCATTTTTACAAGGGATTAAAAGAATGATGTGCCTTTGCTGCTGGGGGAAGAACTAAGCTACACAACAGGGTGGGAAATAGGAGGAGAAGAAAAGAAATTAAAAATGGCTGTTGCTTTGAACTTGCATATTGCTCTGAACTTGCATATTGTAGCAAGCATGGGTTATGTGAAAAAAATTGATGCGAAACCATATTTGCTTTGTACATGTATTGCTAATTTCTTAAGCTAATTTACCCTTTGTTGTTGATACAGTAAAACTCTTTCCAGACAAGAATTTATTTGGAATTGTTATACAAATTTTATAGCACATCCACATGACAATGTCACCATCTGTTTGTAATCCTCCTATTTTTTCCTGTATTATTGCTTTGTTTTTTCTTATTGGTCAACTCTTCCCCCCACCCCATAAAGAATCAAGGAAAAATAACCCAATCTCCACAGATGTGTCACTGTAATATCTGACTTTGTCATCTGAACAACCATTTTTTAAAATCTCAGAGCACATTCACTATAAATTCTGTTGAGTTTTTTATATATTTATGTATTTATACATTCTGTCTTTTATATAGCACTGTTTCTTGCCATTCACAAATCCATTTAAATATTAATTTATTAAATATTGTGGAATATCTTTTAGATGAAAGGGTATTATAGTGCCATAGCCTTATAATGTAATATGCACATTCATAAAATTGTGAGTCACCTTGTTTTCACAAGGTGGTTAGTCAAAAAATCCCAATTAATATTTTTTAATTAATATCATAATGGAATAGTGCTGGATGATAAAAATGGTACCTGCTAAAAATATTGAGTGAAAGATAGAAGGATAAAACTATAGGCTTTTGTGGGATATGGATACAAAATAATATGGAACGTAAGGTTCAGTTCTACTTGTATTATTCTGCAAAAAAAGTGTGATTTGGGAGTGCCATAAGCCATCTGTCTGTAAGTCGCCAGGTCATAAAATTCTTGGGTGGTTGACTTTTTCAAGGAAGGGTTAATACATGCTCTGTATGACTGCATTTTTTTGTTTAGTTTTGCTTTATCTTGACTCCAGGGCATATCCTAGACATTACATCACCACCCAATCCCCTTTGTTGACTTTATTCTTGTACAGGAGAACTTCAGGAATGCAGCAATCATTGGTAGCACTCCCAGTAAAAATTCCTACTTTTCTGATCTACACACTGAAAGGCTGTTTAAGACGGATGCCTGTTTCTCCATTCGTTCTGCACAGTGGCCCTAGAAATAGCTATGTCTAAAAGAGCACAGTTTGTCATTTTGATATTTAAAAATAACCGCAAAAACTATGTTGTGTCTAAGTAAGATTTAGCCAATGTGTGTGCATGTGTGGCTCCCCCCCTCCCCCATTTCCTGCCAATTTAGCATTTTATTTTTAGGAAAAATGCTGAAATTACTCTCTGCTGACCATGGAGGGCAGCAGTGGGCTATTAGTAGACACTGGAAACATAGAGTAGTAATGTACAATAACATTTGGTATGTACTATATAATATGTATAATGAATACTTATGTATAATAATGTACAGATTTGGATATGTAATTATTTCTAGTACTGGCTGAAACAGTTTCTTAGGGGTCCTAGGACTTTTTATTGTAAAAAAATGACTTATTTTGCCTGAAAAATACATAGTACTTAATTATCTGTCCTATGGACATTTAGCTAAGAGACAGCTAACTGGCTGAAAAAAATCTTTGCTACATCATGCATTAATAGCTTTGCTATGTGAACTGCAGTGAGTGCAATGCAAAGCAAGTGGACCCTGCCATCAGTGGTATACATGCTAGGAGTAACAGCAGCTCTGTTAAACCAAGTTGTATACCTTACCTCTGACTAAGCAAGCATAGGATTACCCTGCCAATTTCTTACATATATCCTATAGTACAAGATTCAGTTCTAAGTGATATATGTATTCTGTGCATTCAAAGCACTGAAATTGTTAAATATGCATATTTTAGCCCAGATTCTTTAAGGGGAAGGGGAAAAATAATGGAAAAATATTATTTCTTATCATTTCAAAATGTCATTAAATACATAAAGTGAAACTAAGACGCTGATGAAGGTGAAAAGGCTGATGAAGAAGGTGATGAAAGCTGTTGCTGAGGTTATTGAAAGTCCATGCAAATGACCATATTGAGGACACTTGGCTCATTATTGATTTGGTTGAGGTAGAAATTGCCAAGATTTAAGGCCACCTAATAATAGAGATGGCAGCCTGAACTTCAGTAGTTAAAAAAACTACTAGGAAATCTAAGCAGAGGTCTAAATGGAGTAGGTAACTTGACTTAAGCCATTTTTCTCTTAGCTTTTGGCTTTCATTTGCAATACTGAGAAGAAATGAAGGCTTAGCTGTCAATCGGCCATATAGCTCTATACACACATGCTTCAAGCAGAGGTCCCATTTTTTAAAAGTGCCATGTGTTCATTTGCTGCCTTGTTTTTTAATCTATGCTTTGCTGCTTTTTGCTGTGCAGGGGACCAGGTCACAGGATCTGAACTGTCTCTTCTCCTGTAAGCTGGCCATCAGGAACTCTTAAATAGGAAGTGCTAAAAAAATTATTCCTGTTTTGGATGCAGATTTACCTAATTCCTGACTCACTCTGTCTGTGGCTTCTGTCATTCTCTGGCATAATTTCTGGATGCACAGAGTCTTACTTGGAGAGTTACCTTGTTCAGGCCAGCTAGTCAGCTCTATGCACAGTTGGTCTAATTGACATTTGTAAGATCCATTCTCCTTTCTGCCTGTCCAAGCCCAGAAATGAAATGAAATGAAATGAAATGAACACACACACACACAAATAAATAAATGGCTTCTAAGGCAGCTCTGGTGTCCTAAAAATATTCCACTTGTCTTTTTGACATAGCTCAGGTTTTTCTTTATAATGACTTTCTTTCTGCTGAGTGGAAGATCTATCCCTGTAGGTGGGAGCCCAATGTTAATATACTGCAATTTGGTACTAAAAAGGTTTAATTGTACTTATCTTTGATCTAGTGATTAGGATGAGTGGATTGTTTCTAAAAAAATATACAAATACCTTTCATTCTATGGAAAGAGAGAATTTGACCACACCAGAATGTATTGTTGAAAGTAAATGCTTTGCTTCCCAATGTAGAGGGACATACCTCTGAACAAACATCAAGGGTAGTCCAGGGCTTAGTAAATCCTGAATTATTGTGAGATGTGTGCCAGTGTTCTAGCATTCATCCCCATGATGTGAGCAGCTACATTGAACAGAAGCTAGAATTAGGAATGTTGTCCCCATTACTAGCCGGAATGGTACACTTGAGCTTGTTGCAACTTCTAGCTTGCCTATGGGAAACAAAGACATTCCTGGTGTTTTATATGTCACAGCAAACTTTTGATCTCTGGCTAGTTTAGCTGCTGCATTGGTGGGAAGAGTGAAGATGGAAGCAAACAGGCTAAATGCAGAAGCTCACAGCATATTAGAATTTGCCATAATCCTGGTTTAGCGTGGCATGCACACTGCAGCTTTATTTATACATAAGCCAGTTTTTCAGCTTTTGGAGAAGGGATGGTATTAGGGTATTTGAGATTGTGTGTGCATGTGTGTGCATTAACAACAACAATCCCCATAAACTTTATTTAAAAAATGATTGCAAAATGGTGGGATCTTTTGTTAAGAAAGAGCCAACATGAATAGAAATTTGGAAAAATCTTAGAAAAAGGGTATCTTTCCATAGAATTTTTAATTAACCTTTATAATGAAATACATTTCAACATTTTTGCTTTTTGCCCTTCATCTCATTCTTAACTTGGCTTTAGTATGGCAGCCTTTGATTACCTTGGACTCTTGCCGAAAATCCCTCAATCCAGACTAATCTTTACAGAAAAAGAAAGCAGGGAAAATGTAGCCCCAGGAAAAAAAATGGATTTTTTGTTGTTTTGGGGTGGGTGGGGAGGATGGTTATATTCTGCATTCCATAAAAAATGAAGGAAATGTAAAAATGACAGGAGGTTGAGTTTTTCCTCCAGCAGATAAAATGCAGAAAAACCACTGCTACAAGATCAGAGTAACTACTACTCATATTCTAGTTTGCATAAGACGTTAATATGAAGTTACTTTTGGGGCAGAGGTGGGAGGGAGCACAGAAGAATTTGCCACAAGGTACCCCAGGCAGCAGACGTAGGATGGCGCATTCTAAACATTTGAGACATGTTTATTGTTCTGGGATTGATGCTTCATGCCACAGTTATTAACCACGCCTGGGAATTTCTTCCATCTAAGGCAAACTTCTGAATCAGCAGCTTGTCGTCTGGAAGCCAATTCTTCCCTCCATCCCCATCCTTTTTTTTCCCCCCCAGCTAACCACTGATTGCTTAAGAATTTTGCTCAGACACGATTTTAGGATGTTTTTCATCAGACTGATGCTTGAATTCACAACTTTACAAATATGCTAAGGATAGCAGAAAAGTTTGATTATTTTTCTCACATTTCCAGAATGAACATACCTTTGAACTTTGGTTGTTCCAAAAAAGTACAGCTGGGCTACTGTCTATTGGTTGTAGATAGTGTGTGATCTGTTTGTTTTATCAGCTTATCTTGCTGCGAATTTTTCTTCAGGCACAATTCAAAGTCCTACCTCTACCTGGGGAGATTGCCTAAATTTGAATACCCTTGGGAGATGTTAATTTCTGTTACACTATGATTAGTGGCATGTTTAGTAAAAACTTGGGAAAGAGTCTTCTTGATAGGTATTCCCAGTGTTCCTTGTCAGTCTAGCTCAGTGTTTCTCAACCTTGGCTACTTTAAGATGTGTGGACTTCAACTCCCAGAATTCCCCAGCCATGGCTGGCTGGGGAATTCTGGGAGTTGAAATCTACACATCTTAAAGTGGCCAAGGTTGAGAAACACTGATCTAGCTAGTTCACTCTCTGCTACCAGATTCTGGACATTATTGCACCAAGAGATTATCCTGGCAGCATTTCTCCAAAATTACTTTGGTGTTATTTATCCATTACCCCATTTCCACAGTTCTTGAAGAAAAAGCATTCCTCTTACAAGAATATCTAAAATTGTACTTGAAAGAGAATAATCAGTGTGTTTGATAAATCTAATAACGGTGGGGGCAGCCTTGGCTTTAAATTTTCACAATGTTGGGGGTAAAAACTAACTCTTTTTTTTCAGAGAGGATTAGCTTATTGAATAAAGTATTACAGCTCTATATTAGACTACAGTTTAATACTGTTTAATTTTCTGTTGAAGCAGTAAATATCTAGTATGTTAGCAGTTTCATAGTTCTGCAATGTTTGCAAATTCTTCATCTGTAAGTGCAATTGCGCATTTTCTTTTCTTTTTTCTGTTAAGCAGACCAGTCATTTAAAGAAATTATGGGTATCAAGGACCTGATAACCTTTTATTCAGAGAGTGTCGAGTGAGAGAATTTGGAGGAAAGCTTTGCATAAAAATTAAGTGTTTCAACAAAGATATCCTAATTTTTTAAAAAACCAGACTGCATTGGTTTTACAACTAGTTGTACTGTTTTTTTTATATGCCATAAGATTTTTAAATTCTACAAAAATATGTAAAATTAGTTGTTTGCACCAATTAAAGCTTGTAAAAACCAGATATTTTCAAAAGGTTGCAAACAGAAGAAGTAAGTCTCCAGTTTTGGTGAGCAGACACGCCATCAAAAGGGGACATCTGCAGTAACTTTTCAGTCCATATTCTTTGTAAGGTTTCACCATTGCAGAGGCAACCAAAGTACCTGCTTGGGCCAATAATAATTTTACCAATAGGGGTGAAAGGCTGAAGGATATGTCAAGTTCACCACTAGGCATCATGCAGCATTATTGACTATAATTCTTGTATCCTATGAGAAGTGTGCCTCTGGCTTTTATGTAACACAGCATTAAATTCTGAAGTAGATCTATTACATCTGATAATATAGTCATGATGGGCTGTAAAATGTGTTGCGACAGCTCTGTTTCTGTAAAAAAAAATGAACGCAGCAATGGTAAAAAAAAAAAAAAGCATATAATTATATAATTTGGATGTAATAGAAGGAACAATAGGAAGTTGTTTTTCATGAGCCTGTCAGATCATTAGACCACCTACACAATAATCACTCTATAGCACTGTTTCTGAACCTTGACAACTTTAAGATGTGTGGACTTCAACTCCCAGAATTCCCCAGCCAGCATGTTGAAGTCCACACTTCTTAAAGTTGTCAAGTTTCAGAAATTCAGAAATGAAGTCCATACATCTTAAAGTTGTCAAGTTTCAGAAATCCACACATCTTAAAGTTGTCAAGTTTCAGTAATAAATCCACACATCTTAAAGTTGTCAAGTTTCAGAAATACAGGTCTACAGTAACTGTAGTTGAAAATTACAGGCACTCTTCTTAGCCTTGCCTACAAACTTGGAATCTTTTTAAGACAAAGTATTTACTTTGTCACTGAGCTATAGTTCTTCCTGGGAATTAGAAATGTATAATAGATTTTTATACATATAACCTGTAGCATATGAAAAATTCTTATACAAGTAAAAGAATGATAAAGAATACCCAAAGTAGAATAAATACAACATTTAGGGAGGCATTCCCATAATTTCAATGGTACTTCTAAATCACTGTGCATACATAGGATTGTAATCTTTTTGTAGGTAGCTAGTCTTTATATTTTCAGTGTTTAATCTGTCATCATCCTAACAATATTAATTCACTGGAGCATAGAACATACATTAACTGTGTATTGTAACCAAATTATATTATTCTTTCACATGTATTTTAACAGTCCTCTTCTTGTAACTTATAATATTTTGGTTTCTAATAGTACATTCTCTCGGGGTCTGATGACTTCAATTTATACATGTGGAGAATTCCTCCAGATCCTGAAGCTGGTGAGTTTTTGTATGGAATCTGGTGACCTTATTCTTATTCCCAATAAGAAATGTTGTATTTTGGAATTAATGCATAACATGGAAGATCAATAAGAAAACTACCTGACCGTGCTGGCGGAAGGAGGGTAATTTGTTAATTTGAAATGTAGTCACAGGAATGGAGTTCCTTTAAAAGACAGATGGTATATTTTACTTTCCCCTTTTAACTTCCACAGTCAAAATAGCATCCCCACAATCTGCGGTTTGTTTGGACTTGTTTTTGTTTTAACAGATTCTTAATCTACTATTAAACATCAGTTGAGCCAAACAGATTGTCCTATTTGATATGCTTTTTGTACTGTGAGGAAGGAACATGCTAATAATATCCAAGGTAGTTTTGAGATAAAAAGATAAAAATCCACCCCCTCACCCACAACAAAGCTTTATGTTTTTCTTTGAAATATTAATCAAACTGAGCAAATAACATTATGTCATACTTAACTGCAAATAATCTGGGTTTGTGACAAAAACATTTTAAAAACTTGAAACAAGTAATTTTTTACAGTCAAGAGTTTCTACTGGCATTTTCTTTTGCTAACTATGTGTTTAAATACAAATTTAGAAGGACATACAGTATCTCTCACACTACTGAAGAAGATTTTGATCAGGTGACCTGTATGTCCAAATGCAGACTGTTGCTGGAATCCTTCAGGGCCCTTGTTTTCCCTTCTTACAGTTCTTCATATTGAAAGAAGATTAATATGACTCTTCAATACCACAGAGGATGTTTCCATATAGAGTACTGTTCTCTGTAATACAGGATACGTTGCCATCTTAGTACCTACCCACTACATTTATATCTGCCTGGGTTTTCTTTTGTGCTTCTTGCGCTTCCATACTTTTTGCTTGCTGATGATCCATAACTGGAAACAGTGTCAGACGTTTCAAGGTCTCCCTTGCAAATTTAAGTTTCATACTGTGTTCAAAAGTCTTCTCAGTTTCAACCACTTAATCTGAAATACCGACAGAAATATGCTATTCCCTATTGTGGCCTCATTATTGAACCAGTCACCAACATTCTGGAACTTGTTTTAATTTCTTTCTGCAGAGGTTTTTTTCTTCTCTTCCCTTATCCCCACTCACTTTGGCAGGGATGAATGTTTGGGTTTCCATGCAGTTTTCACAAGATTCCAATGGGACTGATACTATAATGCAGTATTCTGGTGTTCATAACTTTTCTCATATTTTATCTTGTTAGTGTTAAAACCCTGTTGTAAGCTAGAAAGACATTCATCCATTCTGTAGGTAGTAGGTTGAGAATGGGTTGTTCAAGCCAACTAATAAATTCATAAAAGAAACCAGCTTCATTTCTTAGCTGTACTTTACATCATGTTTTTACTTAAAAAGAAAGAACCTGCCTTTCAACTGTATAGGCATGATACCTATACATAATTATAGAATGTATCTATAATGGTAGTATCTATGCACAGATTTAGGTCAAGAAATCACACAAATGTAATAAAAACAATAGTCTTGGTTTTTTAGGCTAACCAATGACATATATATGGAGGCTGAGCTTCTGTAATGGAGAACAGATCCATAAAGATTCTCCACTTACTTGAGTATTCTGCCTCCTTAATAGAGGCTCTCCACTGCTGATACTCACCTGTTACACATGGAGGACAGCAAGCAAAGACAGGGTTGCATGATCATCAATAATAATAAATATAATAAAGGAATACCAGTTGAATTAGAATATACAGAAGTACAAAGTAGACCCATTAAAACCTGGGGTGCACTAACTTTTAAGGGAATAGTGGAATACCAAACAGGTAACTACAGTACTTTACAATGAAAAGTAGATCTATAAAACCTACTAATTAAATCAAGTAAAATTAAGCAATGTACAACATAAAAGCCAGAGAGGCCTGTTAGCACGGCCAGTCCAGAAGCAACAAGTCCCCAGTCAAGGAGCACCCCTATTCCTTGAATCAAATACTCACTCACTCATTATTTGCACCTCCTGTTCGTTTGCTTGATTTCAATAGTGTCTTTTTCTAGAACCATATTCTCAACAACAAGACGGGAGGGCCAGCATGCTTAACTCACCCCCCCCCTTACAATTTCAACAGCATGTTCTTCTAGTACTCTGTTCTTAGTATCACGAGCAGGGAAGGGCTATTAGGCTTCTCCCATATGGCAGTGGCTTCTGTCCGTCTGTCTGCCTCTCCCCCTTAATACCAAATCTAATTTAAAAAATTTTTTTGCATGTTATGCAAGGATATCTTCCATTGTAAGATAACAACTTTTCTTTTACACATAGAATAAAATGGTCTGTTCAAGGAAGTAAACGTGACCCTAAAGGTTGTCAGAGGTTGTTGTATAATGTAATTATGCATTTACATAATTTAGCAAATTACAAATATCTAGTGTCTCATTTCTCCTGACTATACTGCTGTAATAAATGCGGCTGTTGGTTCTGAATGTTTCCAAAGGATAACATGGGGGCACTACCCACGAGGCAGAATGTGACTTGGAAAATGTAAATGTCGTCATTTCCCATGGCATACCATTGGGAGAGGAGTTGAATTCATAATGGAGGTATGGCACCAGTCACTTTCAAGGTTATTATATGTTGTAGTGCCTGCTTATATTAAGAGGGCATATTCCACTGGCAGTACAATCAAGCCAATTTATATAAAGTAGCCCAATTCTACCTTTTTTTTTTTTCCAGGTGGGATTGGCAGAGTGGTTAATGGGGCCTTTATGGTGCTGAAAGGTCACCGTTCAATTGTGAACCAAGTCCGATTTAACCCCCATACCTACATGATCTGCTCCTCAGGTGTGGAAAAAATTATAAAGGTGAGTTTCTGGTGGTTTGTTTTTTCTCCATGGTCATGATTTTTAAGGTTTCTTTTTAAATTGGTTAAGCTTTTAATAAGCTTTAACCAGCAGGAGGAGCATGTTAAGGGTCCTGTCTATGAAAGAGTGTCATCTGGCAGAACCCAGAAGAGAGGCTTTTCTACCATGGCATCTCCCCTTTGGAACATCATCCCCCTGGACCTTAGATTGACCCCAACCCTCCCAGCCTTTAGGGATGCCCTGAAGACAAGGCTCTGCCACCGTGCCTGGGGGCCTCACAAAGGTGGGGAGCTCTGTGTTGAACTGATGTAGGATGAATTCTGCTGCTGATCATAATTTTCTGTTCTTTAAATGTTTCTATATTGGTTTTTAACTTGTTGTTAACAGATTGTTTTTACCTGTTGTGATCCATCCAGAGCTGCTTAGATGAGATGTGGGGCCATACAAATCGAAATAATAATAATAATAATAATAGTAGTAGTAGTAGTAGTAGTAGTAGTAGTAGTAATTGTTTTGCTCTATAATTGGTGCGTTTTTAGTATTTCTGTACATTGTCTTGGTTGTTAAAAAAAGGGCATAAAATATTCTAAATAAATAAACACATTTTGACTTCTGCAAATGTAAGTGATCCATAGTGGGTGAAACTGCTCTTGATGTCTCTAAATGTTTATTATTCAACTGTAAGTTTCCATTTCTCCCTAAATATTTAGTAAAGAGCTAGAAATAAGTTGATATGTGAAATATTAATAGCTTACAAGAGTTTGAGATATTGCTTATGCAAAAAGGTGATTTTATTTCTAGCAATCAGTACCCTTTAATCTTGTGTAATTTCTATAATGGGCTAAATGAGAGTGAATAAGCTATAAGTAAATCCAGACAAGATGGAGGTACTGTTGGTAAGTAAAAATGGATTGTGGTGAAACCTGTTTGGATAGGTTTGCACTCCCCCTGAAAGAGCAGCTCCATAGTCTGAGAGGGCTCCTTGGTCTTTCGCGGTCACTAGATGCACAACTAGAGGCTGTGGTCTGTAACATCCTTTGCACAAATTATGTAAATGCAACAATATTGATCTGTATCAGCTGGTCAGACTTTAATTATGGTTATCCAAGTGTTAATAACATCCTATCTCGACTGCTGTAACATCTTTTTCATGTGATTACTCTTGAAAACTCTCAAGAATTTGCAACTGTTGAAAAATGTGTGACCACCACAAATGCTAGAGCAAGACTTTTAACTGGTACAAAATACAGCGATCAAATAATGCCTGTACCAAATGATCCGGGCTGGTTGCAGATTTCTGCTGAGCACAGTTTAAGATGTTTATGCTGATCTTTTAAGCCCTAAATAGCTTAGGGGCTGACTTGCTAAAGGACTGCCTCTCTCTCCTTCTATGAACCTGCCCAATTATTTAGTTCAGCAGGAGAGGTCCTTTTGAAGATAAACCCATTGCCAGAGGCTCATCTGTCGGGTGCACAGGAGCACCCCTTCTCTTAATGTGTCTCTCAGGCTATGGAATGTGCTCCTTAGAGAGGTGTGGTTGGCCCTCATTCTCCCAGTATTTAAAACACATGTAAAGCACATTTCTTTCACTAAGATTGTGATCATTAATGTATATTTAATTTTATTGGTTTTATTACAAGCATTCTAGTTTTGTTCTAAATACAAGCTGTCTTCCATGTTTATATGAGTAAAAACATGAATTATACAGCAAATAAATACCCTAAGCTATCTGAACTAGATTCATGCCATCATATTTTCTGTGTTTGGAACACCGTATTGGTTCTACAGACTGACCTTTACGTTCCTCGAAGGTGTCCAGAATCTGTCTCATTTTGACTTCTAAAGAGTCGTGCCACAGGCATTTTGCTGAAAATGAGTCATCCAGTGAGCTTCAGGTGTGAACAGGGACTTGAATCTTACTCTTGCCTGTCTAAGTCCAGCTCAGCTGTCATGATTTATGCTGAGTTGAGCAAAGACAGTCTTGTAGTCCTGTTTGAATTCTGCCAAGCAAGTTTTCTGAGCAAGGTCCACATGAATTAATTTCAACCAATTTCTGTTTCCTACTATTTCCCGAGAAGTTTCAAAACTGTTTGTAGAGCCCACTTTACTGAGGTCATTTTTGTTTCTGGAAAAACTTTAATCAGTTGCAAACTCTAGTTTGTCTCTCTGATTTTTTTTCTTCTAGCTTACTACTGCTTTCTCTTCCTTTTTCTACTCATACTTGCATATTTTTATAACAAAGATCTGCGGCAGTGTATGGATTCTTGAAGAAAGTATATTATATAGCATTTTACTTTCCAGAATTCTAATTATGTTTATATCAATTTTTGCCAAAGGAAAGTTATGGTGTATGAACTTAAAGCCTGTTGGATACTGGATATTGGGATGATTCATTCTCTGAATATTTCGTGCATGAATGTACTTGGTCTAATGCAGAGGTTTTAAAGTGGTGTCCATGGATAGGTTTCAGGGGGTCCATGAACTTAGATGGAAAAAAGATTCCAACTTTGTTTTCACTAGCCTCTGACTGAAATTAGCTGTTCATTCAGTAATGTATATAGGCAACAGAGTAATTTAAGGCTTCTAGACTCCAAAACTGTGGAGTTCAATAAAACTCACTGCCTACATTATTATATCCTGAAAAGGCTATTGTCTTGTTATTGATTTAACTGATTAATAAAGAAGCACAGATTACTGTATTACGTATTTGTTGTTTTGTAATATTTTGATAACTACATGTGAGCATAATTCATTTCCTGGATAAAACTATATTTTATTGTATGCATTTAAATCCATTTTTCTCAGAAGGCGTCTATAGTCACCAGACCCTCACCCTTTTGTCTATGGCACATAAAGATTAAGAACTAGTGCACAAAAATCTCCTCTGTTGCTTTTGTTGCAGCTCTATTGCTATTTGGGGGCTGTCCTCTCAAATCTCTAAGTCTGCAAGATAATCCTGTTTGAGTACTTTGGAAAAGAGAATTTCTGTAGGTTCCCAGCATGTATCTGATGAAACATGACTATGTTTCTGGTTTATAAACTTCCAATTAACTCTGTGAAATAACCTTTATTATAAAGCTATCTTGTTCTGTTTTTCTTTTATCTGTGGTTTGTTCTTATGCATTTTGACACTAAAACCACTTTAAAGCCAAAATAGCTCAGCTACAGATTATCAACTCTCAAATTTCTATACCAATCTGCAGGCAAGTGCAGGGTATTGTCTTATAGGTTCTCTATCACCTAGGATCAAAAGGTGAAGCTCCCCCCGCCCCCCATTCTGGACTTTTCATCTGTAGAAAGTTATATACATATCTCACCCCTTATCTTTTACTTTTCCAGTAAGTAAGTACTGTAATATTATGTAGATCACAGAAAAGGAGTAAGAAATATTAAACCAAAGAAATTAAGGACCTGAGATTAAAAAAAAAGAAAAGAAATATAGCTATATCTAACTTACACCAAGACCTTTCATAATTTTTGTAATCTCTCCCTAAGCAAATCTATCTAGTGCTTATGTTTCTTTTTAGACAGGATATTAATATTGGTTTGTTTCAGTCTAATGTGAAAGAAAACAAAGTTAAGATCCTGTTCTGTTTGACTTTGAATAGTAAATTTGGTTTGGCTTGATAGAAGAGGATTTTTAAAAAAATTGTAAGTGGAAGGCAGTCTTCTGAGAAGAGTTTTTAAACAAAATGTAGTGTGAAGCAAACAGCAGAGAAGACCATAGAGAACTTTTCTCGAAGACTGTTGATTGCTGTTAGGAAGTTCATCTATTAAGAAAAACTGGTTAAGTCTATAACAGGTTGACAGCAGGAGGGCAGTGTTGAACTGAATATTGATGCCAATGGCAACTTGTCAACTGCATAGAAGGAAAAAGAATAAGGTATTGCTTATTTATATTTTAATGAGAATCAAAACACTCATAGACCTTTGTTTCTGTGGAGATAACTATAGAGATAGGCCATCTATCTCTGCTTTACAGTAGAGGATTATCTGATGTACCATATTAGTTCTAATTATAAATACTTGCAGCAATTTTACTGCTTCTAGCATGTAAAAGGAATTTGAGGATTTCATTCATAATGGAGATGCTATGTTGGGCTTTATTTCTGATTAACAATTGCAAAATCTAAGTTCTACACCAAATGTAACTTAACTATTCTAAGTAGTACATTTACTCTATAAAATTCTACTTCCTGAGTTAAGATTTTTAAGGAGGGTTTTGTGAGTTGGGATTAAAATGCGAGAAAGAAAGGATATAAAGTTCCAGTGTTATTTTATAATAGCCATGAAAGTGAAAGGTGCACAGTTACTAATTTTTCTCCACCTAGGTTTTGATATTATTCTATAAATACAAATTCTCCAACAAGCTATGAAGGGTGGATATGTATGTATATTTGTGTACATTAGATAGGTTCTAATTCATGTTGTAAACCAATAGATGCCCTACAGATATTCCTTAGTGTACTGTACTGTTGGCTGGTTGGCTCCTCAGTGACTTTACTGAATTAAACCATAACTAACTGTATTTTCTCCTAGGGAATGCAGTTTTTGAGTAATAGGTTTCTGAATTAGGCTGCTTATTGAGCAAACCTCTTCCCTTATAGTCCACATAGGCTATTATGCTCAAATATAAATCTCTGGGAGGAATACATTCAAGGAATAGCAGATATCTCTCCAAAAACAGCTACCTGACAGACACAGTAACAAAAGAAAATTACGCTATTATAATCAATCATTTTATTGATTGATTGATATTTTAATTTTTTTTAATTTTTAGGTTTGGGCATCTGTTTTAGACTTTTCAAGTCTGTTTTGCTGTTTTGTGCTCAGCGGCAAGTATAGAGAAGGATTTTGCCTACATATGTGCTGGTCTGAGTTTGTAACTACTGATTTCAAAGGCAGCTTTGGTTAAACCACAGAAAAATCTGATTTCTTTTTCTTTCTTTATGGATATCCATCTTTCTTGCTAGAATTGATGAAGATTTCTTAAAATGAGTAAAATAGAAGAATGGATATATGCTATAAAAAGAATTGAGAAATAATAACTAGTATGGGAGAGCATGTTGAATATAAATGTGTAGGGAAGAGCCGAAGGAGTTGGATCCATAAAGAAACATTCTCATGCAGCAATTTGATTTTGCTTTAAGCTATATTTTAATGAAGTTCTGTTTATATTCTGAGTGATGGAGCATGGTCCATCTGCATCTCCTGAAAGGATAATTGTGAACATGGAAGGGTAGTAGCATAAAACAGGGGAAGTACCACCTGCCATGGCTTGTTTTAGATGATGGAACAGTGTTTCCATTAGCCTTTGTTTTGGGTAGGAGGCTACTATGCTATATAGCCATATCCTCCTGCTTCTCCCCAAGGTGATAGCCCATAAATTCATCAAGAACCAGATGAAAGGTGACAAGGCCTGCCACAGAACTGTCAGTTTTTTTAAAAACAAATATTTCATTTAACATTGCATATCTGTGCACTACTGCCATGTCCACCATTAGCAAGCCGTGTGCTTTTACCTCTCATATACCTAACTATTTCTGCAAAGACAGATATTTCATGCTGCTGTTGATTGAGTAGCACATGCATCAACAGGTATAATTCATTCCCTTATTTAGGCATAGCTGTGTACAGTCAGGTGAAGAGCATAACACTCAGGACTTGTAGTGGCTCTACATATGCAAAAGAATGGTAGCAGTAATTTAACTTGTGTCATTATAAAAATGCATAGTGCTAGTCTAAGCATATTCATCAGAGTCTTAGAGGGCAGGGAAATCTTAACAACTCCCTGTTCCTTTTGACACTGACACACGTGACTAGAAATGTCATGTGCTTTACTTTGCTGGGACATTTGCAATGGAGCTAAAATACAGAGGTGTCCAATACATTTCTCACTTATAGTATTTTTCATTTTTCAGCTCATAGTATAGGAATGTCTGCAACTGCTTGACGAAATACTGCATGGAGTCTCATAAAACATGATGGCATGTTTCTTCATCCAAGTAGTGCTAGTTTCCTGGGAAACCAGTGACTTGGTTTGTGCCTAGATTTTCACACAGAAAGCAGCTAAGCATTTTTAACTATCCCTTCTGCATTCTCTCTTCCCCCACCCACCCACCCCACCTCCCCCAGTAAACACTTATTGCATAAAAATAGAGCACTGCAGTCTGGTGTTTCATTTCTGGCTTAGGGCATTTTTATGAGTTGTGAATCCTCCAGTTCAGGTGGGGAAAGATCTTTTATCTGAATGTACCTGTGGAATGGAATATAAATAAGTGTTCTTTGAAAGCCTACCACATCAGTACCATTTCTCTAAAATCATGATATAAATATACAAGTTGCTTATTTCAATGTTTTAATGTCTTAATATGTCGCAAGGATATAAAGTGACTTTTTCTTTCTGTTTATAGATTTGGAGCCCTTATCGACAACCTGGTTGTACGGGAGATCTTGATGGTAAAATTGAAGATGATTCACGTTGTCTCTATACACATGAGGAGTACATTAATCTTGTATTGAACAGTGGCAGTGGCCTGTCTCATGATTATGCCAATCAGTCAGTCCAAGAGGACCCACGAATGATGGCCTTCTTTGATTCCTTGGTCCGTCGGGAAATTGAGGGGTGGAGTTCTGACTCTGACAGTGACCTCAGTGAAAGCACTATCCTGCAGTTCCATGCTGGAGTAAGTGAACGCTCAGGCTATAGTGAATCTGAGTCCTCTACTTCTCTACGTCATTCCCCACCTCATATGACAGAAGAATCTGACGAACCTGCCTATAACTTGGGAACTTTGAGATCCACTGAATCTCCATCACCCAGAGAAGCTGTGGCTTCTCGTCAGCAACGGTTATCTGCACTTAGGAGATATCAAGACAAACGCCTCCTAGCTCTTTCCAATGAGTCTGACTCTGATGAAAACACCTGTGAGACTGAGCTGGATGCTGATCTTTTCCCAAGACCAAGGTCCCCTAGTCCTGAAGAGAATGATTCAAGCAGCTCCAGCAGTAGCAGCAGCACAGAAGATGATGAGGAATTGAATGAGCGACGTGCCTTAACCAGGCAGCGCAATGCTCTGAGACGTAGACAAAGACAGAAGCCACAAAAGGAAGAAAGGACTAATGCAAATGCAGGAAACACAAGTACCTATATAGGTGAAGACCTTTATGATTATCCCCAAATCAAAGTGGATGATCTCTCCCCTTCTCCAGCTTCATCCCCTGAAAGAAGTGCTGGAAATACAGAGGTCCGTAAAGAGAAGATTTTTCCTTGCTCAGAGAGTGAATCGGTAGATAGGAAGATCTATAAAGCTTTTCGTTGGCTTCATTATTCTTACATGTCTTATACAGCTAATAAAGATGGTGAATCTTCATGTGGAGGTGGAGAAAGTGAGGGAAGACCAGGAACTAGTAGAAAAGCTCTTAGCAGTCAAGATTCTGCTGCTGCTGAAAACCATAACAAAGACATTTTCAAGGATCGTAACCCAGCAGAAACTTCTAGAAACATTCAAGACCATGAATGCGATAATCAACGACCAGTGGAAGATCAGGAAACCCTAGCCCAAGATACTGGGAGTAGTGGGTCTGTAGATCATTCTTTTGAAGCTAAGAAGCTCAATGGAAAAGCCATTTGCAAGGAAAGAGTTAGTTGCATTGAGGAGTCATGCAATCAACCTACAGGATTTGTGGAACAGAAAAATAACCAGAATTGTCAAACAACATCCAGCCATAACCCACTGGCTGTTTCTAAGGATTCATTTTCTACTCCTGCCAATGGTAATGGATCTGGAAATTTCTCTAGAAACCAAACGGATGACAGCGAGGATAGAAACATTGATAATTCCTGTACAAACTACAATAATGGCCACTTACACTCTCGTTCTCCTTACCTTAATAATGGACAGAGTTTTGTAGAGCAGGAAGCTCAAGGAAGACAATTACACTTAAGTGTTGATAAAGGCAGCTTTGTGCAGACATGCACATCACTGCGCAAGGAATGTTGCCTATCTGCAACAGACTCTTCCAGTCACAGCATGAGCATGAAAGAGGAGGTTGCTGAATTGCATCCCGCAGACAGTGATGGCTCACAAAACCATGGACGACAGAAAAGGCACAGAGCAGAGTTTGAAGATACAGATTCTGAGAGGTCTTCCTCAGAAAAGAAGTTGAAAACACACACAGTCTGGTTCTGAAACGTTGCATTTCCAGCTCTTCATTCCATTCTTCAGTGGGTCTATTTTAAATTGACAGGGGCTATGTTGTATAAAAATCTAATCAACTTCTTTAAAATAAGACTGAGTATAGTGTACCCTTACAAGGTTTTGCTCAAGTAAACACTGATTCAGACAGTTGACTTTTTCTTGTGTGATGTGTGGTGTTTGTTCAGCTAGCTACTTAAAGTAGCTATTGTACATTTTATTCTCCTAAAAATAATTCTTAGCGTGTTGATACTGTGGGGTGTTTTTTTAGTCTGAGTTGAATGATAGGCAAATGACATCCTACAAATGATGCTTTTTGGAGTGTGGTTTCTGTTTAAGAAAACAGACAAATTTGGATGCAGCCTTTAAAACCTCTCATGCTTCTGAAATCTTAAAGAAGAATTTAGTTTGGAAGCAACCTCATGGTTTATGTATGTGAAGTAACATCAACAGCTGTTATGTGCTTGTAATCCATTGCTCATACATGAGGCAGGGAATGGTTTTATTTGAACTAGAGACTGTTAAGGTAGCATCCATAATGATCTTTCTTTTTTCTCTCAAACTAACTTTCTCCCATCATATAGTAACAATAGTAACCATGTTGAATGGGTTGGGAAGTAGATTCACTTCCAGTTGAAATTTGTTGAGATGTGATCCTAAAGGGTAATTGTACTTCTTTTCCTTCCCCCAGACTATGATCTAATTACAAAATGACTTGTACCTGTGATATTAACGGCAGAGTCTAGAGAAGATGGTTAGTCAGATCAGAGGAGGAGAAAGATGCATAATGGTGTGCCTAACAGAGTATGAACTGATTCTTGAGATCTGATTCTTTTTTTCCTTCATTTTTTTAAAAGAACTGGTCTTATTCGGAACAGTTGCCTGACTTTAGACACCCTCGTTTTACAGTCCTGCACTATATTACAAACAGTGCAGATTGATGTATGGTTTCCAATTAAACAAATATTTTTGTGTGTATGGGCTATCTTTGTGTTTTATAGCAACTTAAAGTGGATATATTTTTTATAATAGTTGTATACTGAAGGGAAGACATCTGGTAAATTCTTCTGGGACACCAATTAAATAGTTTTCTTTGCCAGTCAGTTTTTACATGTTACCTGCCTGGTTAATTATGCTGGCTGGTACAATCATATTCAGATGAGTGGAAGAAAGTTGTGTGTTTCCCAAGATACTGTTGACATGTGCAGTTCACTTTTGGATGGGGTACTTGCCTCTTCAGTCTGAAAACTGCCCCTGCCAAAATAGGTATTCACCCTGTTATGCATTGCTGTTAGTGAAAGGTAGGAATAACTTCAGTAAGAATCCTATTTCCACATGCCCTATATTTACACATCTATTGAATTTATCTTTGGTCCATATCTTTGAATATATTGAACCATTTTGGAAAAGACACCTGTGTAATTTTTAAGGCACTGAGCCCATCAACAGATTCAGAGCTATTGGTCATGTTTTTATTGCCAAAAAAACACACTGAGTTTGTCTCAATTTACTTGCACAGAAGCTTGTGTAGAATTGCAAGGCCCAGTTGATTCACAGGATATGTAGTTTTCTGAGAATTATGCTATACTAAGTTAACCACTGAAGAATTAGCACTGAAGTGAAAATAACATGTTCTTATTCACAAAGGTCAGAGGTAGCCAGATTTTGGGGCCACCAGCATATGTGGAATTTAAAAAGCATTTTGTGGAGGCTGTCACAAAATGACAAGCATGGGAGAAATATGCCTATACTGAAAATAGTTCCTGTGGTGGATATAGCAGCCATAATACATGCATTTAATAAATATAAATTTAATAAATATATCTGCTTACGAGAAGACAACAGATGAGATTGATCCCTGCCACCCCATCTAAAATGCTCTCTACTAATCCAGCTTTTTTCTTTTGGTATAGCAATCATACTGACAAATGAAATACCACATTCCAGGCACTCATCATTTTCACCTTTCAAAGCCTGCCTGTAAGGCTTATGGTGTAAGGGTGGGGAGGACAAAGAGAAGCATTCTTGGAGATAAAGCTGGTGTTCTTGGCTGGCACTTTCAACTGCAGCATGCTTTTTTCCATTTATTTTGTAATAAAAATATATTTTAAAATTAGGAGAAATGGGAACCCTGGTGACCAGAAGGGAAGATCCCATGAGTAGATTGGTGCCTATAAGCTCTATTCTACCTACTCCCCACATGGGAACTTTCTAGATTGCTGGATCATTGCTATGGACCTAAGCCAAGGAAAGTTACCAAGGTAAAATGAGATGCCAAATGTTCCATGTATGTATTGAAGTTACTGTGCTAAGAACGGGAATAAAAATGATAATTTGTTGGACCTTTGAAACTGAATTAAAAAGGAAGTGCTTCTGCAAACCTATGAACTGATGTTTAACATTTCGTGCAATGTACCTCTCTGCAAGGGTAATGAACTTGGTCAGCTTAGGTACTCCTGCAATAGACAGCTATTCAACCAAGAACTTAGAAGCCCAAAAGGCATAGAGGACATACCCTAACTCAAGTATATATTTTATTAACAAAACAAAGAATGAGTTGTATTTAAGGATGTAAGAATGGGGACCTTCTCCTTTTAGAAAGGTGAGAATGGTGAAAGTTGATATTTCAGTTGAAAAAGAAACTGTTCACCCTGTTATTTGATAGCATTAGTAAATAGTTCAGATACTAAATTTCTAATCAGTAAAATTATAAACTAGGTTATCTTCTTGGTAGCATAAATTCATATTCTGAGAATTTAGGCTTATCCATTCTTTATCTTGAAGCATAACTTCTCCCCTTCTCATTTTGACATTGATCAAGTAGTAATTCTCTAGGAGAGCAGAGACTAGCAAACCATCTTTCTTAAAGTTGTGAGCTTGCTCAGCAGTAGCTACTAAGCCTACCTACCAGGAAATTCTGTTCCTTGAATACTAGATTGTCCATGTTTTTTTTTCCTCCTGTTTTCCTCTACAGGAGACATGATACTACAAGATCAAAATGCCACTGATTCTTTATCAGGAGATACTTGAGGGAAATACACAGTTTGGAAGGAAAGAGCTTTTTCAAAATGTGAAACTGAACTTTCTGTAAGGAAACCAATTAAGAACGTTGGCTAGAGTTGGACACTTGTATGTTTCAAGATGATATGATACTCACTTTCCAGATGCTGAAAGAATAGAGACTGTATATCACCAGCATGCTCAGAGATGAGAACTTCCTATCATCTAGTTGGTGAATGTTGGGAGCCATAATACTGAGCGAGCCAAATCAGGAACAAACAGTGGTTGTATAGTTGATCTGGAGCTCATTTCACCATGTAGAAGAAAATACTTTTGATAACCAACTATGTTTATTGCAGAAATGATGTGAAAGACTTGTGTAAAAATCCAAACTGTTGATGAAATTTAATTGACTTTTACAGTGCAAGTCAAAAGGTCTTTGCATGCACCAATTTAAATTAACTTTAAATTGGTAGACAAACACAAGCTTTAATTCTATGCAACTTTAATCATGCCACATGTACTCAGTATTTGAAGTGACATGAACATAGTGACATTTGTATGTCACATTAAACCACAGTGTCATAGTTACTGGATTTAAACCAGTTTAGATCTACTACACTTAGCAGGATATCTTCAGGCCATCCTGCCTGGCAATAGTCAGCTGCTAGTTTTTATGGGATTTGGGTTGAGGATTTGAAGAATTGGGCCAGCCTCTCAACTTTCAAGAAAACTGCCAAAGTTCTAATTGCAAGGGGACTCTTGTTCTTTTTTGATCCTGGATCACTACTTTGATAAAGTGGATCCTTCCATTCCATAACTACAGCATTTTTTCCCAAGTTGTGGCCTTGAAAGTAAGAAAATTAACTCAGGTGAGATGGCGAAGATATATATGCATTTGTTCTGAAGAATATAAGGATATAAGAATATAAGATATAATATAAATATAATATAAATATAAGAATAAGAATATAAGAATATAAGAATATAAGAATATAAGAATATAAGGATTGATAACTTCATCTGAAGTCTGTTTTTTAACACTTAGATTCTAAAATAATGTGATAGCAAAATCATTTAGAATATGCCCAACTGTGTGGGCATATACAATTGTAATCATACTAAAAAGTGGAAATAATTCAGTTTTATGGCAACAGACATTTAGGTTTTGCCTTTCTAAATAAAATTTCATCACATGCCTCTGAAAGCTTGATCTTCTGACTATATAATGATCCTTTTGAAAAAAAAAATCATCCCACATGAGATCTCAGCAGCAGAAAACTGTAAAGTATATTCTGTCAAGAGAAGACAGATATGGGTACCACAAGTTCAGCAGAAGGAATGAGATTTAGGAACACAGTCGTATGAATAGTAGGCTTGGATAATGCTTCAGATTTGATTCCAAAGAGGTACTTCACAGCAAGCAAGGACATAAGCCAACGATTTGTTTGCAACTCTTTAACGCAACTACACTTTTCCCCAGGATTGCATGGCAGCTATGAACTGAATCTGAACCGCAACACAGCCCTAATTTTAAAAAAACACAGAGTCATGATATTTTTTGTGCCAGTCACAGAGGATGCAGTGGGTCCAGATGCAGTTTTAATTGGCCAATAGCTGGGGAAGAGATTTGCTTAGAAGTCCTATAACTCTCTGAACTCCTTAAAAGTCAAAAGTCAGTATCTTTTAGCATTTTTTAAAGAGCTGCAGATACATTTCCCCCTCTCTCTGCCCCCAAACAATTTGGAACGTCTGTGGCCGAGACCGACAGCTGGATGTGTGTGCACTTTGCAGAACTCAAGGGTGCCTTATCAATGATTAGCTTTTGGAACTGGCAAGATGTGAAAGGCTTCCTAGGGAACCACACAAGTTTTGAAAATGCTTCTTTACCAGATACTTTGGCTGGGATTATGTCCCAGTTTTGTCTAAGCTATGGCATGTGAAATCCTAACCTGATGCTTTTGCAAAGAATGTCAGCATAAGTAGTAAGTGTATTTGTGGGATGAACTGAAGCATGTGGAAGAGTTTATAGCTTATTTAAAACACCTTGCAGAGTTCAAGAATGCTGCATCTTTTTATATTACTGACTGTATAGCCAGATCTTCTGGCTTTGGAAAGCTGGTCTGTTAATATCACACAGGCAGGCTATCAGACTTCAGTATAATTCCCAAGGCATCTTGAATAATAACGACCGCTGGGGATGACTTGGTTTAAACCAACAGAAGGAATATGAAGTTCATAAGAATCTATGTCTCTGTCACATAATCCAGCCACCGGAACCCTTGATCTCTGAGCTGGTGGAAATTTAGACTGCTCACTAAGCAGTGCTTGGCATGAGGCACCCAAAGGTTGGAACTGATCTTCGCAAGATATACAGCATAAAGAAGCATTTCTAAAAATAAAATATGAAATGACAGGCCTCTTTTGAAACCTGCAGCTCAAACATCAAATATTAATTTCCAATTACAGTTGATCAATATTGGTTGCATTAGATATGCACAGAAAGGAAGCAAGAACTTGAAATATCTGACTTAACCAATTCATACCATGTATAATTGTTGCTCATTGAATTTAATCTAAATTAAATCCATGGTTTATTACCAACATCTATTTCTCTATTGAAGTTGGTGGACACCTTGGACTCATTCTTCATTTAGTTTTGTTTCACTTTTCCCCCTGCCCCAACTGAAGTATTTTTGGTGTATAAAAATGGCTGAAGTTGAATAGAAACCAAGCAGACGCTTTTCACTAGGACACCTTTCTCAGCTTGATACCAACAGCCATATGAATTGGGAATTCTGGGAGTTAAATCCCAACACATTTGAAAGGTACACCATTGGGAGAATCTGTACTAGGTCTTAGTTCTTAATAAAACATACATTTTGTACCTTCTGAGAGCCATTCAAGTCTTGTTTAAATTGTTCAATCGCTTTGAAACAACTCAGTAGTGCCTAAGGGGATCATGTTTGGTTCAGGGGCTCCTGTTGCTAATATTCATCTTGAGCATAGAGTAATACTGGAGATGAAAATTCCTGAGTAGTACACAGAAGGAGTCATGGAATAGGCAAGAAGGAGGATGCCTATTAAACCTATTTGGATTGCATGTGCTTCTTTTTTAAATATTTGAGAGGTAGCCATTGTTCTGGCCTATTGCAATATTACCATGGTTACTCAGAATAAGTCCCACTGAGCTTAGGTAAGTGTAAGTAGCATTGCAGTTCCTTGGGATTGTTCTGTGCCAGAATCAATTGCAGCCTTTTTTTTTTTTTTACAGTCAAACATTTCTTTAAAAGAAAGCAGACGTATCTCTTAATAGCAACTCAAGAACAGTGATGATATCCCACCATCTGGAGTCATTCAAGGTAAAGCTTTAGCAGAAGAGAAAATTATATATGGTGAACTGGATAAATACTTGCACAAATTCCATTCACACCCACTAGATACCTCAAAAACTACCTTTTAAGATGTAGCTCATTAGGTCTTTAGTGAACCAAATCAGACTCCAGGTAACTAGAAAATTCATCACTGTGTTTGTGATGGATTTTCCATCACCAAAAGAAATAGGCAGAATTGGCATCCATATGGGATTTGTAAACATTCATTGTGAAGTTCAATTACATTAACAAGTTGCAAGGTTTGTAATTTTTTTTTTTTACATCAGTCTAATTTATCCCTCTGGGCCCTTCCCTGGATAATAAATCCTTCATTTAACCAAATCATATTTTCAGAATAGGAAACTGCTGAAAAGGAATGTTTTGCTGTCTCTTACATCTGCTTATGTATTATTATAAACAACATGAAAATAATCTATGAGGAAGCAAGTGGTATATAGGACCTATGCTTAAGATAACACAAGAAGCTCTAGTTTAGTTCATTTTTCCTGATAACTAATAGCTCAGGAACCTCACTCAAGACTGCACAAGGGATACGGGACTAAATCCCCCCACTATGGGCACACTCAGCAGCTGTAGTCCTCATCTGGATCACCACCAGCATTGCTACTTGAGAACAAATCATTTTCAAAAGGATGCAAGGTCTTAAAATTATATTTGTTGGCCCTAAGTTGGAAAGTTGGCCCTAAGTTGGAACAATGGCATTTGTTAAAAAGGTAGCTAGACAAAAACCTCAGCTTAACAAAGCTTTCTTTAAAATGCATAGCGCTTTTTTTTTTTTTTAAAGGAGACTTCTGAGGAAGAAATGGTGAACTGAAGACGGCTCCACTCAAAGTGGAGCCAGCGACTGCAGTGGAATGAAGAATCAGGGAGCAGATCGGCTCTTATTACTTCCTCTCTGGACAAGGAGAGGACTTGAGATTGCCCACAAGTGCTCCAGACAGTTACTCCTTGTGAGGAGACTGCAAGACAGTAGCCTCTGGTGGGTTTAAAGCTCTGGGAGACAAGGGAATAGACATCTTTTTCCTCAAACTGCAGTCGGCACCTTCAAAAGTACACTGGGTTCGCATACTTACTTTTCTTATCACTTTCGGAAATTGCTTGTTAACTGCTTTTCAGCTATTAGGAACCTTTGGATGGACAAGTTTTACAGCACCGAGTGAGCTTCCTTTAATACTTAGCAAAAGAAGTTTTAAATGCAAGTTTAAACACTTTGAAAAAAATATTTTTTGCAGTGAGGGGGGGAATAAACAGCAATAGGGTGATTAGAACTTTGATTTTGGAAAGTTACAAATGGACTAAGAGCCCAGATGGATTTGAAATAGGAGTTTGGAATTAATTATAAGAATCTTTCCCATGAGAAAATGCTTTGGTTTTGAATTCTCTTTAAAAAATCATGATAGACTTTGAAGGTTGGACACTAGAGGGAACCAGAAGGAACTAAAGATTACAATTAAAGGAAAATAACACTTAAATTGGACTTACTAATACAGAATGAAGCAAAATATTTTAACATTGGACATATCGAAGGATATTTTTGAACAATGGACCCAGAAGTTAATTTTAAGAGTGTCTGCCTCTGTTGATAGACTGTGTTTAAAGGATGTTATGAAAGAGAAACAAGTTTTACCTGACAAGATTGAGACTGATCTGAACATGTCTTTAAAAATGACAGGCTACAAGAATGATATGGAAAAAAGATGCTACACTGGACATACAAAAGAAACTGGCTGATGTCTTAATAATTAAAAGAGATATACAAATAACAAACCAAGAGAGTGACCTGGATAATTTTCCGATACTGGATTTACAAAAGAGGCTTGTTAAACCTTTGAAGAATTTTGTGAGAAGGGATAAAGAAAAAATGAAAAGAAATCAAGTTATAGGACATTATTTGAAGGGACTAAAGATCAAGATTGTTATAAGTAAAAATTGGTTTATCTGATCAAGGTTAAAATAGATATGTTGTTATCTCTGGTAACCCCTAATGGACTTTTGCTGATCAGGACTGAAACAATGAGGCTTTAAGGATTTGTTTATAGATAAGAGCTGGAATATGGGAAGAAGAGATCATTTATTGTATTTTAAGAGAAGGTGATAAATTACTAAAGTTGTTTATACTTGTGATGAAAGGGGAAATCTATTTTTTTTTCTTTATATATTTTTCTTTTTCTTTACTAAATTCTTATTTTTTCTTTTCTATTTTTCTATTTTTTCTTTTCTGCACTTTCTATTTTTTCCTTTTATTCTTTTATTTTTTTTAGTTTGTATTAGTTTTTATTTTTGTAACTGTAATTTTTAATAAAATTGCTATTTTAAAAAAAGGATTTAAAAAACAAAAACAAAATCTGATTGCCTGGCATTGGAAAGGCAAAAAAAAAAAAAAAAAACTAGCACCAGGTGAACTTTACTGGGAAGGCCATCCTAAAGGCAAGGAATCACCAGAAAAAAGACCTTCTCCAACATCATCAGCCACCCACTTGGTCTTCAGAAGTCAGAGGCACCAGGCAAAACCCTTACAAATCATCATGAGCAAGTAACTGGGCAGACCATGTGGAATCAAACAATCTTCAGGCACCCAAGCAATAGAGATTTAAAGGGAAGCATCAGCGTCACATTTTAAATTGCATTCAGCAGCTAAAATGCAGTTGGCAGTCATGGCTAGGAGGGCCTTTGCACAGCTTTGTGTTGTGCACCAGTTGCACCCCTTCCTGGATTGGGATGCTCTGCTCACAGTCACTCATCCCCTAGTCACCTCCAGATTGGACTACTGTAAAGTGCTCTACATGGGGCTGCCCTTGAAGAGTATCTGGAAGCTTCAGCTGGTGCAGAATGCAGCAGCACGGGCAATTATGTGTGCCTCTAGAACAGCACATGTCACATCTCTGCTCCGTGAGCTGCATTGACTGCCAATCTGCTTCCAGGTCCAGTTCAAGGTGCTGGTTTTAACCTTTAAAGCCCTTCATTGCATGGGCCCAGGTTATCTGAGGGACCGCCTCTCCCCAATTACATCAACCCATCCCATTAGATCTGGCAGAGAAGGCATGTTGTGGGTACCATCTGCTAGGGACTTGCACTTGGTGGGTCCCAAGAGGCCTTCTCTGCTGTGATGTCCACCTATGGAACATTCTCCCCCCCCCGCCCCAAAGTCAGGTTAGCTCCACCCCTGTTCATGTTCCAGAAGTCCCTCAAGACCTGGTTATGTCACCAGGCCTGGAGGCCCCAGGAAACCAGAGACATTCTTAGATGGCTTCACTGTGATTGCTATACTGTATTTACTCTCTCCATGCCTTGTGATTTGTATATTTTACATCTTTAATAATACTTTAATTTTTAGTAATGATTTTTATATTTTTATAATGACTGTTTTTTTATGTATTGTTTTATTCAATTGTATGACATCCAGAGGCACTTTTTGTGAGATGGGTGGCCATAAATTTGATTAATACATAATTTTTAAAAAATGCCCCAGCAGCTATCAGGACTTCCTGAGAAAATCTATTAAAAATGGTCACATGCATTTTTTTTAACTACCTGAATATTCAGGTAGGAAAATATGGGAAGCACATGGTAGTAGTCTAACCTTTTACCAAATTTTGAAGAAGGACAATCAGATCCAGGAGAAATTACTGGGGAAAGACACTATTTGGATATCTAAATGTAAATCAAAAGGCCTTCTTGAACTACAAAACTGATTCCTTAGAATATCCTTGAAGAACTTCCAGTCTGTGGATCTAATGGGCCCATGAATTTCTCCAGTTCAGCACAGAAAGATATGCTGATCTAACATGCCCTTCTCTGAAACTCTACCTCCACACTGTTCCCTTTCTCAGTACCGAAGGAGGCTGGACAAAATGACTCCCAGCCTTCCCTTAAACAATCAAAGAAATACAGCAGAGAAATTATTTCCCCATTCTGAACCCAAATTCTTTGATGTCACCCCTTTGATTCCCCCACCCCCCTACCAGGAATGTCTGTCCAAAACAAGCTGAATAATGCATTCTGGGCAGATGAAGAATAACCAATCAAGATGTATGGTGACATAAACTGAAAGTACTGAGTAACTCATAATTATAAAAGGCTTGTAAATTGTTAGTTTATTATATGCCTGGAATAGATTATTAATAGAAACCCACCATCCTAAGAGTACTGCCTAGACCAGTGTTCCTCAACCTTGGTGGTTTGAAGATGTGTGGACTTCAACTCCCAGAATTCTGGGAGTTGAAGTTCACACATCTTCAAGTTGCCAAGGTTGAGGAACACTGGCCTAGAAACTCTCAGTGACTGCTGCAGGCAGCTCTTTCAAGACTAACCAAATCTGTGAAGGTAGAAACTCCTCTTCTGCTGGACTTTGCTTGTATGATGCTAATGCAGTAAAGACAAGTTGGTTTTTAACACTGACTCCCACTCTGTCCACTGTCTTAACACTAAATAGAAACTGTGTGTCCTGTAGCACCTTTACATGTTACTTGGGGTCTAAAGCATGTAAAGATACAAAGGTCAACCTACTTGTTTCTAAACATTTTTCCGGAGTTACTGTTGGATGTGAACCTGCTAAACCATTTATTTTTTTAAGTTTTAGCTTAACACAATGCAGTGAATAGACTAAAGTATCATTAATGCCTCTGTTTAGTTTTCCTTGTTATCCAATAGTGTATGACAGCATCCTGTACAACATTTCAAGGAACTTAGGTTATACAGATAGTCCTCACTTAACGAACATTCATTTAGTGACTGTACAACAGTGCTGAACAAAGGGACTTACAACTGGTCCTTACAACCATTGCAGCTCCCCCATGGTCATGTGATCGCAATCCAGGCACTTGGCAACCAGCTTGCATTTATGATGGTTGCAACGTCCCAGGGTCACGTGATCACCACTTGCAATCTTCCCAGCCAGCTTCCAGCAAGCAAAATTCATTCATTCATTCATTCATTCATTCATTCATTCATTCATTCATTCATTCATTCATTCATTCAATCTCCACCCATCTCCCCCTAATGGGGGACTCTGGGTGGCTCACAAGATCCGTTAAAACAATAAATATATACAAAATTACATAAAACATAAAAACTATACAAAGCATTACCAAAAGAAAAGAAAAAGTCCAAGAGGCTGATGGTTTCCAGAGCTGCAGACAACAGGCTTCTAAGGGCCTAGCCATCCCCACGCTTGGTGTCTTCCCTCCTCACGCCAGGCCAAATGGCAGAGCCAGGTCTTCAGATCTCTCCGGAAGGCCAGGAGTGAAGCGGTCAATCTCACCTCCGGGGGCAAGATATTCCAAAGGGTGGGGGCTACAGCAGAGAAGGCCTGCCTTCAGGACCCTGCTAATTGAAGCTCTTTTACTGAGGGGGTCAAAAACATGCCCTCCCTGCGTGATCAGGTGGGACAGGTTGAAGTCATGGGGAAGAGATGGTCCCTTAGGTAACCTGGTCCCATGCCATGTACAGCTTTAAAGGTGATAACCAATACCTTGAATTGGACCCAGAAGCAAACTGGAAGCAACGGTGTTACATGGGCCCTTCTTGGGGCTCCAAAAATAGCCCACGGGCTGCATTCTGGACCAGCTATAGCTTCCAGATACTCTTCAAGGGTAGCCCCATGTGGAGCGCATCACAGTAGTCTATATGGGGGATAACAAGGGCATGAATGACTGTTCGAAGGGCATCCCGATCCAGTGTGTAACTGATGCACAACCCAAAGTTGTGCAAAGGCCCTCCTGGCCACGGCTGCCACCTACTCTTCGAGCAGGAGCCGTGAGTCCAGGAGGACCCCAGATTATGCACTGGGTCTGTTTGGGGCAGTCCTACCCCATCCAGCACCAAAGATAACAAAGTCCCAGATACAAAGGAGCCATTAACCCACAACCACTCCGTCTTACCAGGGTTCAGCTGAAGCCTGTTGTTCCCCATTCAGACCCTTACAGCCTCCAGGCACCGCAAAAGGGTGGTCACGGCATCACTTACCTCACCTGGGATGGAGATGTATAATTGAGTATCATCCGCATATTGATGATACCTCATCCAATGATGGCAGATGATCTCGCCCAGTGGTTTCATGTAGATGTTAAAAAGGAGCAGGGAGAGAATAGAACCCTGTGGCACCCCACAAAGGAAGGGCCGAGGATGGGACCTCTTGCTCCCTATCACCACCAATTGGGATCGGCCCTGGAGAAAGGAGGTGAACCAGCACAGAACCGTGCCACCCACCCCCAATTCCCTGAGCCGTCCCAAAAGGATACCATGGTTGACGGTATCGAAAGCCGCTGAGAGGTCAAGGAGAGCAAGGATAGTTGCACTTCCACCATCTCACTTCCTCCAGAGATCATCCATAAGTGCAACCCGTGCCATTTCCGTTCCATATCCGGGCCTGAAACCTGACTGAAAAGGGTCCAGATAATCCATTTCCTCCAGAACCCTTTGAAGCTGTGATGCCACCACTTTCTCAACCACCTTCCCCAAAAAGGGGAGGTGGGAGACCGGGTGAAAATTGTCCAGTACAGTGGGATCCAGGTGAGAGGATTTCTTGAGGAGGGGGTTTACCAACGCCTCCTTAAAGGCAGCCAGGAACACTCCCTCCTGCAAGGAGGGTTGTGCATCAGTTACGCCCTTTCCTGGATCGGGATGCCCTTCGAACAGACATTCATGCCCTTATTATCTCCCATATAGACTACTGCGATGCACTCCACATGAGGCTACCCTTGAAGAGTATCCGGAAGCTATAGCTTCGTTGCTTTTATCGCAACAATGTAGGCCTTAATAGCGGCTCTAACCTGTGTTCAGTTGGATTCGGTCTCTGTCTTCCTCCAGCAATGCTCTAGACATCTCTTAACCCTCTTCAGAACCTTCAACTCCTCCGTAAAACACGGGGAGTACTGGGGCTGATGTGGCAAGAGAGGTTGCATAGGTGTGATCCTGTCCAAGGCCCCGGCCGCCTCCCTATTCCAGGCAGCAGCCAAGGCCTCCACCCCAGCTCCCTCTGAAACCCTGTTGGGTCCATGGGTCCTGCCTCCCTGTGGAGGGGGGTGGCATAGGAGAAACTCAGTGTCACCAGGACGTGATCTGACCATGACAATGGGGAAAGCTGTAAATCTCCCCTCAGATCACTCTGCCATTGCTCCGACAAGAAAACCAAATCTGGCAGGTGGCCACTGTCTCGGGTCAGGTCCTGCACAATTTGAGAAAGGCCCATGGCCGCCATGGTAGCCATGAACTCCCGAGCCGCCTCCGAGGTCTGTCCCAGGGATGGCAGGTTGAAGTCCCCCAGAACCGTATGTCTGGGGAACTCTACTGCCAGCCCCGAGATGGCCTCCAGCAGCTCAGGCAGGGAGGTTGCCGCGCAGCAGGGAGGCTGGGACAGTAGCAGCACTCCCAACTGTTCATGGGAACCCAACCTGAAAAACAGTGTCTCACAACCGGAAATTGTGGAGCAATGCCCCTGAAGGCCACCAGAGATTCTTGGATGACAACAGCCACCCCTCCTCCCCTGCCTTGGCATCTCGGCTGGTGCCACACCATAAACCCAACTGGACACATTTCGGAGAGGGGCAACCCCCCAGGCCCCATCCAGGTCTCGGTAATGCATGCCAGGTCCTCCCCCTCCTCAGTGATCAAGTTGCATATGAGTTGGGCCTTGTTCTCAACTGACCTGGCATTAAGCAGCAGCAGCTGAAGGCCAGGGCCCCTATGAATCTGCTGACCAGGACCTGGGAATGAGCAAGGAGGGTTTGAACATGCCACCAGTAATACACACCGGGGGTATCTTCCCCGAAGGTGGCCTGCCCTCCAGCTCCCACAATATCATCCCCTACCTGTCACCACCTTAGTAGTGTAGCCTACCACATAGTCCCTGGAGGTTTCGGGCCCAGGTGCCTCCAATCCTGGACCCCTGGAGTCCCGAATCCAGGGTAAAGGTCCCTCCTTCCAATCAGTCATCCTCATTCACAACCAGACGCTCACAGGTGGGGGAAGTTCTCGCCGGCACACCAGCTCAAGCTTTCGGCACCACTGGGACCCACCCCCCACCAAACCATACACTCCCCTCACACTCTGCCCCCCTGCATGACCTCTCTCACTAGTCAGCAGGGTGGGCATCCCACACCATCCCTCACACCTGTCTCTCACCCAGGAGGTGGATCGTCATATCCTCAAATACTCCCAGACTCTCACTCCTGGGAGGGAGTCCAAGACTCACACTGGAGGGACCCTACAGCTCTCCAGTGACACTGGGTAGGTTAAGTGGGGTGGCTAGGTTCTTAATCCCCAGTTCCCCACTCTTGAAATCAAGGGCTGTTGGCTTAATGTGCTGTCCGGCTGCTCCACTGTCCAGCTGTTCCTCTAAAGCCAAGCAATCTTCTTCCAAAACTGGACTACAAGTCCACTATGGCCTCGCCCCCCTCAACACGCCCCACATCCTCGACCCAGTCAGCTAGGTTCCCAGGGCTCCAGGTTCCCCCAGGTCCCCATATCATATAGGGGCTCACTGGGGTTTGCTGTGTTACTCCGGGGCTCACTAAGACTTGCTGTGTGGCTCCAGGGCTCATTGGAACTTTCAGCACTGCTCCAGGGCTCCCTGGGGCTCATTGTGCCACG
This sequence comes from Liasis olivaceus, assembly GCA_030867105.1. NCBI lineage: Eukaryota > Metazoa > Chordata > Lepidosauria > Squamata > Pythonidae > Liasis > Liasis olivaceus. Next base: position 66,886,138 of record CM061349.1, read on the forward strand.
TCGGGGCCTGTTGAGCCTGCCGGGCCTGGGGTTTGATATGCCACGTCAGGGCCTGCTGGGCCTACTGGGCCTGGGGTTCGATGTACCACGTCGGGGCCTGCTGTGGTTCGCCATGCCATACTGGGGCCCACTGAGGCCCGTTGAGCCTACTAGGCCTAGGGATTGCTGTACCACGTTGGGCACTGCTGGGCCTGGGGCTCAATATGCAGTGTCAGGGCCTGTTGGAGTTTGTTGTGCTGTACTGGGGCTCGCTGGGGCTTGCCATGCTGCACTGGGGCTCACCAAGACTCGCTGTGGCTCGCTGCACCACGCTGGGGCCTGTTGGAGTTCACCTGGCCAGTCCAGGGCTCGTTGCAGCTCACCACGCTTCAGAGCACGTTGCAGTTCACTGTGCCACACCAGAGCTTGCTGGGGGCTTATCGGGGCTCGCTGCCCTGCTGTCCTCCAGGGCTCAGTGGGCTCTCCATGCTAAGCCAATGCCTCTGGGGGCTTACCACGTTGTCTCAGGTCTTGCCTCAGGTCACCATCCATGCTGGGTCCCGCCAGGGCTCTCCATGCTGTTTTGGGGCTCAGTGGGCTCGCCATGCTGCACCGGTGCCCCTTGGGGCTCGCTGTGTTGTCCCAGGGTTCACTGAAAGTCGCCGCCCACACCAGGGTCCACCAGAGCTCTTCACCCTGCTCCGGGGCTCACTGGGGCTCACCGTGCCGCACAGGAACTGTACTGAAGCTCGCCCAAGCCTGCTGTTCGCCCAAGCCTGCTGCTCTCCACCATGCCCAAATCAATGGGGAACCACATGATTTGCTTAATGACTGTGTGATTCATCTAACAACCGCTGCAAAAAGGTCATAAAATCAGGCATGACTCACATAACAACCACCCTGCTTAACAACAACTTTTCTGGTCCCTGTTGTGGTCATTAAGCGAGGACTACCTGTACCATTCTGGCTGAAAGATGTTTTGTTGTGGTTGCCCCAAATAGCTTCTTGTACCATGAAAACAACCTTGCCTGGTTAAGAACTGGAGCAATGAAAACGACCTTGAAAGTTTAGCAAAATGGTTATATAACCCAATAATACAGTAAGTGAATGAATGTCATGAATGTTCTCCATTGGAGATGTTTTAAATTAGAAGGCATATAATTTCTGCAGGATTTTTAGTTACTTTTCACGTGTTAAATTCTGGCTGTTTAAGCCCAGTGGCTGCTCTATGCTGTGACAGGGCAACTGCTGGGGATTGATTGTACACAGAGAGTTTGCTTCTGTGCAGACTCGATGGAAAGTTGACAGTGTATAAAACCATGACTACAAAGAAGAAGTCTTCCTTCATTAAGGAAGGCCATAAAAGTATTCAGTATAAGATTGAAGCCAGCAATTCAGCTTTCTCTGTCGGTACAGGAGGAAGGAGCATCTTGGCTCAGGAGGGAAGACCTCTCTGGGCAGATGGTTCTTCTGGATCTTCTCCAGTTGCATGCATCTAAATCAAAGTAATAAATAACCAGGAGGTGTCAGGAGACTTCTCAGCAGGAATGAGATTCTAGCCTCCAAAAATAATGTCTAGAGCAATGTTTTTCCACCTTGGCAGCTTGAAGAAGTATAGACTTCAACTCCCAGAATTCCCCAGCCAGCTGGGGAATTTTATATACAGATATGCAGTATATTTGTATATAAAACCATTTAAGGATTATTATTCTGGCTAAAAACCAAGAGACATTTGTTTCAGTGCTCTACTGCTAGAGCTGTATAATTGCAAATTCTTACCTTAGTTCAACTATTTGAAATATATCTTATTGTGGTTGACTGATATCATTTCATAAGTGTTTTTCTCCTGAGCTAGGAGAAAGTCTAATGTATGTGAGACACTCACATTAAGGGGTGACAGTGTAATCCAGGATAAATCAAGAAGTATGGAAAATACAGATGGGCTCACACATCACAGTAACCCATAATGTGATAAGTGTTCTGTTTAATGCCAGCCATTGCAGTTTGTAACCCATGGTTTAAGGAATGATATGTGTGAACATAGTAATTAAGGTTTATTCAACAACCCATGGTTAAAACAAAGCCATAGCTTAGCATGATGTGTGAATGAAGCTTTAATTTTGAACAATATTTCTGTTTCTCTGATCCCAATCTAGGCATCCCTGCAAAGTGAATTTGCCAACATGGGTAAACTCACCACGTATTGTGTGCTCAAAGTGTAACATTTCTTAAGCAAACATTGTGTAAATGAGCTGTGGTAAGCTACTGATATGGTGTTATCCCCAGGGAATTAGAACATCACCAACAGGAAAAGAATAACCTCTCTATAGCAGCCTGGACTATAGTTGTTGCTGCTCTTTTGCACTTTAAAGAGAGAATTGTACTTTTAATTCAAATTTGTGGATGCTGTTATAGTGGGCATTTAGGAAACCCTGATCTAGAGGATGTCCACACACACACCCCTCTGTAGTGAAATAAGGGCAATGTGCAATGATCCCAGAAATAATAAGAACACTTCCATTAGAAGTGTAGGTCCTTTGAAGAAGAATGGACGTGGGCTTGTCATATAGAAGAGCCAAGTTCAGACCCTGATACCTGGCAGTAGGACTGAGACTCTGGAAAGCCACAGCCAGTCCTGGTAGCCTAGCAATGGCAACGGATGCAGTACTGAACCAAGTGATACAATCATTGGTTCACATGTGCTTACAACCACTGCATTGTCACCTCTATGAGAATGAATAAGGTTCTAGAAGTTTGCATGACAACTATTCTTGTCATGCAAACTATATACAACTATACACAACTGTATTAAGAATTGCACTATAACCGTAGATTGGTCTGCTGGTCAGTTGTTCTGTCTGCTTGCTTCTTCAGGTAGCCTTGTGCTCCCAACGAATGAGACACATGTGGTTTCTTTTTACTGCTGGTAAACAGAGCTGCCCCAATCCTGTTTCCCTACAGATCAATAAACTGCCAATTCCCTCATTGCAGGGATGGAGTCAAAGAACTCACAATGGCAATTACAACCATGCGATTGAAGACCCTCCCGTTTTTACATGCATGGGATAAAGGGGCAGGGCTCCAACAGCATGGTTGTGGCTGCCATCTTGACTTTTTTACCCCATCCCCACCATGCAGATACCCCGGGACAAGGTAAATCTTGACTTTTTTTGACCCCCCTGTGGACATCCCAGTCATTGCCCTAAAATTTCTGACCTTAAAAAGCTCCAAGAACTCCTTTAATCTCCATCGGCTTCAATGCCTTTTGATGCCTTGACTAACTTGAGTGAAGTTGCTTTAATAAGGGTGTACTTTGTTTTTTTAAGACTTGTTATCCTCTGTAATACAGCACCTTTTCAATCAGTATCAGATACACTTTAAAATTACATTTCTAATGCTATGTAAATAAAACTTGAACTAATTTTCAGCTGTGCTAGTTACTTCATGTAGCATTCTAGATTTCAGTTAGAAGACTCGGAGCTTTATTTTACATGTTTGCTACTTCATGTATCTCCTGTCAGGCACAGGAAAAATGTAAACCACAGGAGAGTTTTCATAGGTGAGAATTTCAGAGCTTTTTATTATGGGTTGAATAATTAACATTAGTTGATTACACTTACCTACCTATCTTCAAGCTGCAACTTTAAGCAGTCTTGAAATCTCATTTCTAAACAGGTTGAATCAGCTACATTGAACTGAATTACCTGGAACCTGCTTCTAAATAAAGATGCTGACATTTGGATATGCTACTGGTATCCCACTAGCTTCTGGTTAAGGCTTGAAAGACCAACTTAATGCAAGATGAAAAATATCTTTAGTGCAGAGATATTGGCTTCTTGATTATCACTTTCCTTTTTGATCAAGACTGTGCTTTGTTTCTCTTTCAAGTTGAGAGAGTTAAGGAGGGAGAGATAGAGGCTGGAACTGGCTGCCTTTTAGCTTTCTTCTGCAACAGTTGGCTCTGACTGTGTGATTCCCAACCTCTCACTCCATTCCACTCATTTGTCCTCCATTCCTTCATTTGTTGAACTTAAACAACAGTTGGAGACTTTGGCTGGGTTCATACATTATGCTAAGGCATGGTTTGTTTTAATCATGGTTAGTTGAATAAACCATCGTGACTGGTCCACAAAAAAGCCATATTATGGTCCAATACAATGTATGCACCCAGCCATGATGGCTTATTAAACCAACCAAGAGAAAAGAAATCATGGTTCAAAAGAACCTATAAATTCATTATTTTAGCTTGGGAGGATCTGACAATATAATCACATACAAACAATTGTTTTTTTCAAGTCTGTTGCATTGTAAAAATGAAATAATCTTATTTCTTAAATGCTCAGAACATTTTAAATGCATTTTACTCCAAACTTGGAGTCCTTCCTACCTGGCAATAATTCTCAAGGGACCAGAGGAGAGGTGCGCCCATACCAGGCTAAAGTAGCCAATAGTGCCAGGTAGATTCCACCTCCTGGGGTCACCTGACAGCCTCACTGACTGGTTGTTGACGCATGTCGTACCCACCTGAAAGTTACGATGGGTTGCTGTCTGCTTAAGGGAAAAACAACTGCCACGGAATAGCTGAGGATGATTTAAGATTGCCTCAAGAATGGGTTGGAGATGAGATAAAGGCAATGTCAAGGGGAATTGGCAGAAAAATAGACTGACAGGGCATGTTCATCCCATGGTTAGATGCAAGTGGGGAAAAGGCCCTGCAGCTACTTGAGCCAATAAAGCTCAGAGCAGCCACTGAACGTGATGATCACTAATCAGAAACTGAAACCAAATTCTGGCTGTTTCTCTCTCTCTCTCTCTCTCTCTTTTTGGCTGGCTCATTTTCTAGCCTGCACCTAGACCCTAGAAATACCCTGCCTTTTTTGTTCCCAAAATTGCACTGATTTGTGTACTCTTAAATATGGGGCAAATTGTCCCACAGTGCTTTTGACTATAGCTGTTTGATCTTCAGTATAAAAGGAATGGCAAAAGTAATTGTTCAGAACATAATCAAATGGAAGTTTCCTCAAACACTTGTTGGCCTACCTGTCTTTCTATCGCTTGAGCACAGTTCATTGTTGCCATAGCGATGGTGTAGTACTTTAAATAGGTCTCATTCCAAAATAATATTGTAGTCCCTCATCTACTGTGGTTTAATTAGAAATAACTTTCCTTCCTGAAGCCCTGTCATCAGCCTTTGTTATGTCAGTTGAATGAGATGGTAGAGATGACCTTCCTAATTAGCTGATTCCGCTATCCTAGGACTAGGATTACTCATTTGATGTTTTTTGAATGGCTGCTGAGATCTAAACCTGGACTAGATGTATTTTACGGCTTCAGCTAGGAAAGCAAAAGTGAATTTTACCCACTCCCAGAAACTTTAGTGAATGCTGTCGTTGTTCAGAAGCTCCACTGCATGGTTTTAATATGTTGTATCGTGCATTAAAGTGTCACTAACAGGAAAGTGCTTGCAATGGGAAAAGTAGGATCAGAAGTCAAATTCTTTTAGGGTTGAGGAGGGAGAGACAACACATTGGGAGTGTATCTGGTTTCCTTCTGCTTACTTGAGTCCCTGAAAAGCCTTACACACACGCATGCATACCATATGTGCATCATCATACTGCACCTTGTCCTGAGTTTCAAGCACCATAGCTGAGATCTGATTTATTGCAAGGAGTGTTATACTCAGTTCAGTATTTGTAAGCTGCTAGAGAAAATCTAGGAACTCCCTTTTATACATACCAAGAGCATGCTCAGTTGTCCAAGCATAAAGTCTTATGTAGCCAAACCAGCAGCATCTATTTATGAGAGGGAGGGAGCAGCAAGTTTGGAGGAATCCCAAGGTTTATAGGAATACACAATCACGGGAAAATCTCAGGGTAAACAAACCTGAAAAATAATGCAGGGAGGATTAAGCATGAAGATCCAGTTTCAAATCATCCTCAACCATGGAAGCTCAAGGGTGACTTTGGGTCAGTTGCTATTTGTCGACCCAATGGGGAAAAAAAAATCAGAGGGAATGCTATGTATACTCCCTTTAAGATCCTGAAGAAAAAAACAGGATGTAAAACTTCCTCGTGAGATGGGCAGTGCCTAAATTCGAAATATAAATAAAATATAAAGTCAATCAAACAAATAAATAAACAAATAAGCAAGCAAGTTCAGTAGTACCGACTAAGGTTGGCAGAAGGAAATGTAGTGGAATATCTTCCAAGAGTGTGACAAGTCCAAAGTCATGCAATGAGTTCCCATGGTCAATTGGATCTTGAATTTGGGTTTCCTTTGTCCCAGTTCAAAATTCTTGCCATGACACTGTACAGTAATAGTGAACTCACCTGTTGAATGATGCAGCTTTGCATTACTCTGCTTGCAGGTTCTGCCTGAAATGATTGAAGCAGTACTAACTGCACAAGAGCTTTATTCTTTCCCTTTTTTCCATCAACATTAAGATCAGAATTTACTGTAGCTCAGCAGAGAACATGTAGGCTTTATCAGTCTATAGCAAGCACACATAAAGGAAAAAGGCAATAGAGAAAATTTGGCTCTGCTCACATAACAGGCTTCTGTTTAGAGGTTATGTTAGATTCTTTATCGCTCTTTTGAAGATAGATGTGAGTGGGATGTACAAAGTTCTCTGATAAAGCACAGTAAGGATCACATGGGAAAAACATCTCTTCTATTCTTCTTTATCCTCTTCACCCTGGGAGCTGCCTATTCAGAAATGACCAGATCTATTCTAGGCTGTCTTTGGTATCCAAACTTGAAAATAGAAACTGTCTAGGAGATACTTTTTTCCCATTTTCTTTCTGGTAACATGATTTTCTGGTGTGCACAATAGATTTTATTTATTTAATATGGTTGCCCATCTTAAATATATGACTGTGGGCCCAATAACGTGGTGAGCCCAGGCAAGAAGCAGATACTGAACTGTTGGCCTATGACTTAGAGATAATTTGGTGACTATTGTCCAGGGTAATAACATAAGCCCTTTTCAGATGTTCTAAGAGATGCATTGCTTGTATGCACTGATGGCAAGTGAGACAAAGCACGCGAGCTTTACTACCCCACTTCCCCAGTCTTGTCATTTTCCAGATATGAAGTGCCCGCATTGCTGTTGCATCTCCTGTGTCTGTAGAGGCTTTCCTCCCCAATTCAGAAATGTGAATAACTAGAATGAATCTCAGAGGCAAAGCAAGGTCTTTGTGGCACACAGTATACTTCTCTGTAAGAAAAGTGATGAGGAGGCCTCGAGAGAGAGGCACGTTTGCTTGTTCCTCTTTCCTTTTATCATGTGTAGAGCTTTCACACATTCCAACTGTCAGCATGCATAGGGTGGTTTTCTTCCATTTTTCTGTAATGTTCAAACACTTCAAAAATCATGATAGCAATTAGTCATACAAGGCAAACAGGCCAAATGCTTGCAAAGCTAGTGGTATCCCCTAACGGGCCTTAAATGCATAAGACAGTTAACTATTTAATGAGATACATTTTCCACACTTCACCCCAAGACAAGACTAGAACTGCATGTCCTGAAAAAGGTAGAGTGTCTTTATTACATAAATCTCTGGTTTTACAAACCACAGTTCGGAATGCTGCTCTTATCTTCCATTCTAGGCACATTCCTAACAGAGAAAAACTACATATTGTTTTCTGCTATTTCCTTCAGCAGTGAAAACTCCTGGCAGCGAAATACAGTCGATTTCATGTAGAAGCCATTGGCTGTATAGTCGAGGGTAAGTAAGACCAATAGCGTGATAGCTTTTAGCTCTACAAGTTGTTTCTACTAGCCCTACAGGTTGGTAGCTCCGATCACAACTTCAAGAGTTCTTCTGAGTTCTAACCATACAGTGTCCTGTTCCTTCTAGCTCTCATCCTAGAGATACACTCTGAAACAAATGTCGGTAGCCTGGAGTAACTTCCATGTGATCAAACACCAGGCTATGCAAATCAAGAATAAAAACTGGAGAAAAGACCAAAATGTGGCTCCTGAGAAACAAAGGGGAGATATCAGCACGCTCAGGGGAAGCATGCAGGTATAAGGAAGAAATGCTTAGAAATGGATTTTGCTGGGAGGATGTTACCAGATTACAAGTCTCAACAACTACAATTTTAATTGATCAAAATTACTGAAAATTTCAGCTACATGCCTTGAACTCTTGCAGTGGCTCTTTAGAAAGAAAAAAAAATGGGAGTGTTTTCTGGAATAACTAGATATGGAGATTATTTTTTTCTTTATAGCTGCTGTTACATATGTTAATTTCAGATGTGGAGAAAATTTCTCTTTTCCACCCTTGGCAATGGGACTCATAACTAAAACCAGCCAGTTTGTGGGGGAGCAGTGAGAAATGAGGCCAGATCTTTTCCTATGATTTTCTCTACCCTTGTGGTGAACAGAAACAGATCAGTTTCCCTCTGACCTTATTCCAATAGTTCTGAGTATGTTTATGGCCGTAAAAAAATCAGTGGGTCTAATCATTCTCAGGTCAGCATTGGATTGTGACCAGCAACATGTTAGGCAATTATTGTCCTATTTCCAGTCTACCCTTTCTGACCAAATGGAGACATGTATGATGGTATTATAGCACCAAGAGTTTCTGGATGGAATAGATTAACTGGATCCTTCTCAATCTGCATTCATGTCTGGATTTAGGAAAAAAATGGCCTTAGTGACTTGGCTGATAATCTATGTCAGGAACTAGAAAGTAGGAAGAGGATGAGGATGATTGTTCCTGTTCCTACATGAAGCTGCCCAACCCTTCCCAAAGCCAGAAAGACAGCAAATGGAAGCAAGTCTTTACTGGCCAGACTTCACCTGGACCCAACATTTTTTTCCATGTCTATGCTAGTTTACTTTAATAAACTTCTTATGCTATAGCCACATGCATAATATCACATTCAGTAATGTGAGAAGTGGCCTCCAAGTTCCTCTTCACTCAAAGGGTCTCGATTTAGTAATATGGGAGATATAATAGGTGATACAAAGCTGTAGCAACTATGGATGGACTTAGGAAATGCCATGAAATGTGAAGTTATTGTTACATTCTTACCTAATTGCTAGAGTGGCTGTGTCCGGACAATACATTTACCCTGGTTACTAAATAACCCATTTTCTGAATTTCCACAATATATGGATTCATAAACTAAACAAATGGCCTGGATTTGTTCATCAGACTAAGCCACAGGAAACCTAACCAAAGTTAAAGGCAATTATGCTTCATGTGTTGTGCATAAGATTTTTAATTGACCTGGTTAATCACATCATGAGCCTCACAACCCCAGAGTGGGAAAAGAACCAAAGAGGCATCACAGGGCAGAATGTAGTTAGTACAAAAAGCAGCTTGGCTCCCCAATTTGGCAGATAGATGAAACTAGTTTCTCCCAGTATGATTCCTTCTGGTCTGAATGTGTTGGGCTGGAACTCCTATCACCCTCAACTAACACACTGGTTGGAGTAACAACTATGATCTCACAGATTCAGAGGTCACCAGTTTGTGAGAAGCATATGAGAACTTCGCTTTGTCTGAAGTGTAAGGTAAAACTGTGGCATTTAAGGGTGCCTAGAGCATCACAAACCCATCAGAGTGAGCATGACAAGACTCTGGTGGAGGTAACAAGAAAAGGGAAGATGCCAGTTTCCTCACTGGTCTCTCCTTCACATAGCTGATCCCTCCCAGAAATCAAAAAATCAAGGGAATGCCTGGGGAAGCCAAACTCTGTTTCCAGGTTCAAATTCACAGAAGAAAATATGGCAAAGAGATTCATCTTTTCCAGGCTCTGCTTCCGTGCTCTTTCAAGAGGGCAATGTGTGCACTAAGAAAAAGGAGGGGGCAAAGACTATCTAGATCAATGTTTCTCAACCCTGGCAACTTTAAGATACAGGGACTTCTAGTCCCAGAATTCCCCAGCCAGCATGGCTGGTTGGGGAATTCTGGGAATTGAAGTCCACATATTTTAAAGTTGCTAAGGTTGAGAAACACTGATCTAGATCCTGCCTAGGCAGGGATAAATGCTTACTGCTTCCCCAAATCCATTGTGTCTAGTGGCTTCTTGAAGTCTCTTAGGACTTCAAGAGGCCATTAGACAATTCGTATTGTTCACTGTTCTCAAAAAGGAACTATCAAACATCAGAAAGTAAGCCAGTGGTTCAAATAACACATAGCTTGCTGACGAAGGATGGGTAACATATTGTTAAATTAGTTGTTTTCTTGAAGGTAGAGTCAGTGCATTGACAGAATTGACCTTGACACAAAAGGGCCTGGTCTGTTTTCTTTTTACATTCTGAGGAAAGCAGATGGTTCTTGGCAGCAACTTCTGTTATTAACTGTGCTCAGAAATGGGCCTCTTGTTACCTGTTTATGAGTTTCATGAATATAGTACATAGCTACTGTGTCAAACAGAATGCTAGACCAGATAGCCCACTGGTCTAACCCAGACTTCTCATATTCCTTTATCTGTATTTTCATCTAGCGTCTACTTTGGTTCCAAGATCTTCATCAGTCCAATGCAGTTGGGCAAAGAACTTGATACTCATAAAGCAGGAAGCTCTAATGCTCCTCTTCTAGAAGGCAGCAATGCTGACACAGGAATCACAGGCATCTTTTTTAAATATTTGATGATCCTGAAAAATTCTCTGTTATCAACAGAAAGCATCTGAAAGGAAAGCAGAGAAATACATGAAGTGGCCAGATGTTGCTACAGGAACATATCTTAAGAATAAAAATGATTCTCCAAATTTAGTCCTACAGAGAGATGTCCTCATAGTACCATTACTGCTGTTGCAATTTCAGATGGCAGTGGTACTGTTAAAATAGCTGTATCTCACTTTAAAACATGCAGCTTTATGCAGATTATAAAATAAAGGATAATAAGCATCTCAAGGTAAAAGATCAACCCCTGTAAATATTAAAATGCAAAATTAATAAACATATTTTTGAGATACAAAAATCTCCATGACACACACAGCTCCTGCAAAAATAGTGAGGATGCTTGAAGGTTGTAATCTGAAAGCCCTTGGGACAGCATTGCCAGAGCTGTAGAACAGATTATCTCTTTCCCTTTAAGGTTGGAGGGAGAGCTCCAAATACAGAGACAGGGAAAAAATTGGAGCATCTACTCCTCACTGCCACCCTATCTGTTATCTCTAATTGTTCAATATTCCTTTTATAGAGATGGATGAGCATATTGAAATTCTTAGAGCTGTGTCTCCACATGCACATAATCATGGCACAAACAAGCCCTAGCAACATCTTTGGGGGGATTGTGTTTGTCATTGCTTTCATCTTATGAGTCAGACAGGCTTAAATTCTCTTCTGATACCATGCAAGAGAATTTCAGGGTATATAAATAGTTAGCCTTTGGCATCCATTACCTTAGAGGGAAGTCACGTGATTGCAGTCACCTGAAACAGAGGCAATATAGGCAAATGAGATCAGAAAGGGGGGCAGCAAATTTCATGTTGGTATGATTTTCTTCTGACTTTAGGATGGGTGCGGAGCAGCTCAATTCAGCAGTGGGGAAAGACCCTCAGTTATCTGCCAGGTCAGGGCTCAGTACAGCCCTGGGTCCTGACAGGTAAATTTCATTCATGAATTTTCCATCTCAGGAAGTTGTCATTTTGGCCATGGACAATATATATACGAGAAGCACGAGGAACCTTCTCGTATATATCTTCAGGAGCATCTTCTTGTCCTCCAGAGGCTCCTGAATTACAGCATTAATAGCATTCTCCTCCCCTCCATTAGCCATGCTGATCGGGGCTCCAGGGAGTTGTAGTTTGGCAATATTTGAAAGCCCACATATTCCTCATTTTGATTTAGAACAATAAAATCTTTGAGAATGAAACTAAGGTTTTAAGTATACCTACCTATCTAGCTTTCTCTTATACTCATGGGACAACTGTTGCATAGATGGAGACTAACTTTCCAGGAAAGGCTGCCTCCTTATTTTTGTAGAGGGAGATGATCCACAATCTGCTGTTGTTCCACACAAATTAGATTCCTCCATCAATGGTACAGCCAGGTTTGATTCAAGAGCTCACACCTTACTTTCAGGCATGTGAAATTGGGTGCACATCAGAATTTAACCCCTTCACCTAACTGAAATCACCTTTTGGGAAAATGTACTGGTGCAAATAGAGGGATGGAAGTCATGTTAGGAAATCAGCATGACAAAACAGGATTGCAGACTATTCCTCAGCACCAGAGTCCTGATCCAACTGAGATTCTACTCCTTCCCAGTGTTAGCTTTTCAAGTACACACTACAAATTTGTCTCATTACTTCTAGTTTAGCTTGAAGACTGGAATCCTATGCATGCTTATTTTGAAGTGTCACTGGACTCTGGGGAATGACATTCTGAAGAAACATGCATAGAATTTACAGAAGAGTCACATTCCTTAACAAAAAACAAAACAAAACTTTAGCCCTTGTGATTAAGGCAAAATGTAACTATGCACATATATTGAAGACAGTGGGATTTGGAGCTATTGAGGACAATGACACTTGGGATAGCCTATTTCTAAACATCTGAAGATAGCAAGATGGTAGAAGGAATGTGGTGGTATCTTCAGCTCTGCCTTCTAACACCACGGCCTCATTTCGCCAAATAGTAGGGTTGGCCTTATGGACTTAAGAGCTGTTCCCTATCTTATCTCTTTCATTTACGGTAAAGAAACAATCCTGTGACATGGAAAGAATGTGTATCTGTTTTGACTTATGAAACAGAAATATGCATACCAAACTGTTGCTTTGACTTGCAACTGCATTCCCCTGTGGGTTCTTACATTTTGCTTTTTATCACTGGATACAAAGCTACCAACGTTGAAAAAAGCATGCTGTTTAAAGATTAAACTGCTGTATTATGAGATTTTGAAAAATGGTTACATCAAAGGTGCTGGCTTTTCCTAAGGCTGAAGCTTTGAAAAATGTCGTTTTTTTTCAAACAGAATCATGATCTGAAGCCATGTAGCAGTTTCTATGTTCATAATTCATGGCATAGTTTTATAGTTAAAACAGTGCTAGAGGGAAATAAAATAGTTTGTTCCTTCACTGACTGTGCAAGTTTATTTTCACTTCTAAGAGGACATGCTTTTTATGATACAGATGTCTGATTCTGCTTATAACAGCTGCACTGATGCTAGATGAACATCCCCCACACTAGGATTTTGAACTGAATTAAGTGCATCAACAATGCAAGCTTTGCAGAATCCTTTTTCCTGCCCTCTGTTTGAACATGGAAACCTAGTAGATATTGTTGTGCCTAAATGAGCACTTTCGGTAAAAATATTTATCTATGGAAGAAAGATCAGATTCAGAAGACCTTACATACCCTTGTTTCTGCAGAGAGAGGAAATTTTGATGGCTAACCAAGGACTACAGCAGAAAAATCTTTTTCCAAATTTAGTACTTAGGCAGCTGCATGTTATGTATATTTACATGGACAAAAGAAAAGCCCAATCTGTTTTTTACCAGTCATTTTAGACATTTTTTTCAAAAAAAATTGTACACATATTCCACCAGAACTGAAATTATTCCCCCTTATTTCTAAACCTTTGCATTTAGATTTAAGTAAGAGTACTTATTGAAAGAAAGAAAAACAAAGCGAAAGGTACCTCTTGTCTTCTATATGATACAGGTATGGTTGGAAGAACAAAGTAAATAAAGGAAAACTCAAGTTTTCTGGCCAGTTCCTTGGAAGGAATTGTTGACAGATTAGCTAGTTGGCACTGACAAAGAAAAGTCACATTGTCCTTACAATCCAAACACAACTTTCTGGAAGAACTTAAGATCTTTGCTTTAATTAGCCAAATCCCTTTATTTGTTGCTATTATGGAAGGATCAGTATTTCCTAAAATTTAAACAATTAAATGCATTTGCTGAGAAATTACTCTGTGAAGAAGTACTACTTAATACAATTTATTGCAGAAATGAAATCTGTGCTGTTGTCTTCAGCATCTGTGGATTACAGGTTTATCTCTAAATTGTCTCTCTTCCATAAGCATCTGTGCCACAGATTCTTATGAGACAAATGTGCAGCCTGCATCCAAGAAAAAAATTTTAGGAAGCACCAAGAACTACCAAAGATAAAAATCCTACAAATTGGTCAATGAGGACTAAGCATGCTCGATCAACTCAGAATAGCATTTTGATAGCAAAATGAAAGATGCAACAAAGGGGTAATAACTAAACTTCTGAATCCAGTCCACATTACAAGTCCCATTGATGAATTACACTTATTCCTCAGTGAATTTGGTTCCTTCTAATTAGTGCTGATACACATGATTTTGCAGCATCTTTATAAGCATAAATTGGCCAGATTGTGTAAGGCCAGATGGTGGCAGCAAGACTAGCTTCTTGCCTTCCTTCATTCTTTTGGAGAAAAAGTATTTCTGTCATTGGCTCATTTGAGTGAAATGTGTCCCACTGAAAGCAGTAATTGCCTGAATCAACACCTTACATATGGAAATAGCTTTTTACTGTTATTAATTTCCTAAACAGGTGCTCATATAGCGCCTGGAGGAACTGTCTTTGAAACACATAAAAATCAAAACATATTAAAAACATTTTAACCTGCTCTTTAATAATACATTGGAGGGAGAGCTTTCCATCTTACACCCAGATGTCCTCAAACTCAGAAGACAGGCTGACTGCCCTAATCATTATAGTAGGTAATTGCCTTTTGCACAGTGTTTTTACCCTGTATCTTTTAATTATTTTATTTAATCTTCAAAGGGTGGTCACGCTATGTAATTGCTACAGTTACCCAACAACATTAAGAAACACTTCAGCTAAGTGCAGTCCTTGAGAAACGTTCTAAACACGTGAAAACAGAACAAGAAGTTTAAACGTCATCTGAGAGCGAAGCTACCAGAAGCAAAAGCTCCAGGCCTGCCCCCGCCTTCTCTAAAGCGACCGCTCGCCAGCTTGGCCAGCCTTTCCTTTTGGCTTCTTCCAGTTTTCATAAGGAATCTGGCTGAGTTGCCGCGAGCCTGCGGAAGCGCGAGGCGCGCACGGACCTGTTCTCTGGGGAAGCAGCGAGGCAGAGTTTCCGCGGTTCAGGAGCCTGGCTCCGTCCCCTTCCTCAGGTGTGTCTCCCGCCGCACAGCCGAGAAACCGCGGGCGTGTCAGCAGGAAGGCGGCTTGCATCCGAGAGGTGGGGCGTCCGGCTTGCCCCAACTGCCACTTTTATCCGGCTCCGGAACCTCCAATCCCCGTTCCCCCCCCCGCCCCCCATCTCTTTCAGCTCCATGACGCCACTTTCTCACGTCGCTCAAGTATGCAAGCATGGCCATATAAGGCAGGCAGACTTTTTCACCTTTCCTCTCGCTGCTCGGTTGCTGAGCTGCGGGGAGCTGGGCTGGAAAGAGCCAGCCTTACCTTAGAAGGCTACGACTGCCTGGGCCTCTTTGCGTAGCCCGAGGCTATGCCGCCCCGCCGCCGCCGCCGCCGCCGCCGCCAGCAGCAGCAGCAGCAGCAGCAGCAGCAGGAGGAATCGCAGTCCTTACGCTCCTCCAGCGGCGGACAAGAAGGCCGGACAAACAGCAGTTCCCGGAATGCGATGAAGACCTGTTGGCTCAAAAGGAAGCGGGCAGGCGGTTCGCTGAGTGCCAAAGAAGCGCTTTGTAGGCGCTTTCCGGTCCGGACAAGCATTTTACTGCACAATCAGCCTCTTTATTCACATGTGGGTGGAGATAACTTAGGTTAAGATGCTGTTTCCCACTGTTTCATCTCAGGAAATAAATCCGGTTTATGTCACTCCAAACCTTTTCTCTGCTTCAAGAAAGGTGAACTTTGGGGACCTAAGACTCTCTCCTGCCCTCCGCCCCCACACTTCTCCTCCAAACTCTATAATACTACAGGAAGTATAATCACTTTAACTTCTAAAGCAACAGCCCTGCAACTTTTTAATGGGGTACAGGCCATACATAACTTTTCAGTGGTATGCAGGGTGGAGGTGGATTTCCAGAGGTAGGCAGGACAATTCATAACAATTGTAATTGTAAACTTATAATACAAATAAGTTTAATGATGTCCAGTTCATATGATTGCCAACAAAATAAATGCATGGGAAACCATTTTTGGCATGGGTTTGGCTTGCCAATTTTTGGCTCCTCATCTAAGATTTTTGTGGGCTGCATGTGACCCTAAGCTTCAACTAAAAATATTTTCTAGTACTATGGTCACTAGAATCTACTTCAGCCCTCTTAGTGGTCACTAAGAGACAAAAGTGTATTTTATAACATGTTTAATTGTATATCTTTTTCTTTTAAAAACAACATATAGGTGGCTTATAAAAATCACAATATTCATATAACATGAAACAAATGGATGCTTCCTTCCCTTGGTGCAAGCTTTGAAGAAAGCTTTTTAATATGTCTCTTCCAGGCTGCCTTTCCATCATATTCCTTTCATTAGTATATTATTGGTTATGAAATTCTGAGCTGCTTCTATATTTTGAAATCTTATATTCAGACTCGTAAAGCCTAGTGCTCTTCATGACAATTTTTTTTGCAGCTTGATGTGGCTTTTGCCATCCTGGTACCCTTTAGATATTAGGGTTCCTCCAGATGTGGGTGCATTTCCAATATTGAATTGAATTTCCCCCATCTGTCTATTCTCTGTAGATGTTTAAACTTGCTCATTCCCCAGTATGTTCCCCAATATGCCAATGGAGTCCAACAATGCCTGCAGTGAGATTGGGAGATGGAGAAGCTGTTCTTCTAGAAGTGCCTGTCGATTACAACTTCTCAAACAGCATTGCCATGAAAGTATCCTGTCCAAGCAATGGGTTCCATGACCTGGATGCTGAAATAGAAGACATCCCATTTCTCTACCTCTGATGTTCAAGGTTGGAGGCAGATAAGATTCCGCAGGAGGGGAACTCCTCCCAATATCCTGTTCCTAAATCATTAGGGGCTTTACAGGTAAGATCTGGCACTTGATTTAAATTAAAGTGACAGGTTTCCAGCCCCTTTTTAAGCGATGGAACTATGTAGAGCATGGCACAATAACATAATTTGGGATGGATCACCAGGGTACGTTGGCAGAGGTACAACTCTTTTTTTTTTTTTTTTTCCTTCTGGAGCATCCTGAAGAAGCATGAAGCATCACTTGAAGAGGCAGCAGATTGCTTCCTACTGAAGATCTTAGACTTTCACTTCTCCATATGATCAAATCAATGGGAGTGGGAGATTTTTAACCACCACTTCCATAAAATGCTGGAAAGGGGGTGATGCTGGTCCATTATTTAACTTAAAGTTTGAAGTTGAGTTGCTACCAATTGAACACCTTGCTAAGAAATGTTAAATTAGAGACTGGCCAATGATTATCTAAAGGGCAAGGTCCAACAAGAATATTCTCAAAGCAGAAGTCTCACTGCTGCTTCTTTTCAAGTTGATAGTAACTTTCATTAAGTCCTGCTTTTCCTCAAGGAGGTTCTTTAGCACCTTTCATCAGCCACAATAGTTTCAAACTTTTAAACAATTTGTCCACATTCACAGGCTGAATGAATTGACACCTATCCATTAAAGTAAGAATGACGTCTACATACTTCAGGAATAGACACTATTAGCACAACCCTTTGTTTTGTTCTCAGTTAAACTGGAACAGAGGCAAGCAACTTTATCATTTTTAATTTTTTTTTGCAAATTGGTTACAGCAAGTCTGTGAGTGGTCTTATTTATGCTTAATTATGCCTATGGCTTCATTAGGGCACTCAGCTGGCTTTAAAGAGAGCTTGAATAAATTCAGGGAGAACACATATCAAGGACTTTATCCTTGAAAACTTTGTGTTACTTATAGGTAAGGGGATAGCAGCTTCCAAGTATTGATTGCAAGGGAACAATAACAGGAGAGGGGTATGTCCCCACCTGCTTGTGAGCATCTAGTTGGCCACTGTAAGAAAACAAATGCTGAACTAAGATGAACTTAAGTCTAATTTAGCAAGCAATCTTTATGTTTTATGTTTTGCACATGTCTTTATCCTTCATTTTTTTAAGGCTGAACGCTAGGTTCAACAGCCCAGCCCTAATGAGCTCTAGTTTCAACTCAGCTGAAGCCTCTTGAATGTATGAATCACACAACTGGCATATAATGTAATTACTTAGAATATGATTGTTCAACATGATTGATATCATGTTTGCCTGCCTTCCAATATGCATGCATTGGTATAGCCTGCCTGCATAGAGTCTAACTATAAACTCCAATATGTGTTGGATCACAAATTCTGTTAAACCATAAAATAATTTGTTTGCTGTTGGCTTAGCAAGCTGTGTGAACCCAGCCAATTATGGCTTATTCAAGAAACAGCAGTAGCAATAGCAATAACAAACAATAGCTTAATGTGACACATGAACTTAGTCATAGACTTTCTTTATGGAGTGATTGTGCCAATACATGGGTATCTTGGACAGGTCAGGTAATATGGGTGCTATTGTGAGGAGATTTGGTGGAACAGCTCTGTCCTCAATAATCACGATACTGTCCTTTTGAAGCAATCTTTGCTTATGCCACTGTTAACATTTCATGTGCATTATCACCCTTCCTAACTTTGTGCTCAACTATCAGTTTTCCCAAATTAACAACAGAGGCTGAAAGAGAATCCAATTCTACCTGATCTACCAATTCTACCAAATTTTGCTTGGATGTGTTGAATTTAAGTGTGAGAAAGTTTTATGTATCCATGTATAAATGTATTATTTCTGCTAGAGCCCTACATGGAAAGGGAGATGCCAGATGTTCAAGCTGGCTTCAGAAAAAGCTGAGGAACATGAGAAATTGTTGCTGATGCACACTAGATAATTGAGAAAGCCAAAGAATCCCTGAAAGAAGTCAGTCTGTGTTTCACTGATTATAGAAACTCCTTCAATTGTGTCAATCATGTCAAGCTGTGAAATGTGCTTAGAAAAATGGGAACCCTACAGCATCTCATTGTCTTTGTGCAAAATGTATAAAGGTAATCCTCACTTAACAATGGTAATTGGGACTGGAATTTCTGTTGCTAAGCAATGCGGTCATAAAGCGCGACATCACGTGACCACACTGCTTAGTGACAGCAGTTCCAGCAGTCCCTGGTTGCCATTGTTAAGTGAAGACTGTGTGGGTTGTTAAGCAAGGACCTCACGTGACTGTGACTTCTGACTTCCTGCTGGCTTCCCCATTGACTTTGCTTGTGGGAAGTCAGCAGGGAAGGACACAAATCGTGATCATGTGACCATGGGACACTGTGGCAGGTGAAAATCTGGGCTCAGCGCCCGGATCATAATCATGTGATTGCGGGGCACTGCAACAGCTGGAACTCCAAGGACTGGTCATAAGTACCACTCATTCAGCACTGTCGCAAGTTCAAATGGTCACTGAACGAGTGGTTGTTAATCAAGGACCACCTGTAAACAGGTCAGGAAGCTACAGTACAAACAGAACATGGCAAACCGGACTGCCTCTAGGTTGGCAAAGGAGTGAGACAAGGCTGTATATTCTCTCCTTACTTACTCAAACAATGTGTGGAATATATATTGAAAGAAGCTGGGTTGTAAGAAGATGAATGTTGTTTTAAAACTGGAAGAAGAAACATCAATAACCTGTACTATGCTGATGACACTAATTGCTGAAAATACAAATGATCTTTAAGTTCTAGTAATGAAAGTCAAGGTTCACAGTGAAAAAATGGGACTAAGTATAAAGTAGACCTAACTAATAACAACACGTATAGCAACCAGCTTTACAACTGACAGTGAAGATATTGAAGTGGTTAGATAGCTTCTGTCTTTTAGAATCAACTATCAACAATAAAGAAACCAGCAATCAAGAAGTATGCTGCAGTCTAGCACTTGATATGGTAGCAATGAAGATCTTGGAAAAGATATTCAGGTGCCAGGATGTGTCCATACCTACAGGATTAGAACTCTGCAGGCAATGCTTTCTCTGTGTCACTCTATGGAAATGAAAGTTGTACTTTGAAGAGAGTACTGACTCTTTTGAACTTCAGTGTTGGAGAAGACTCTTGGGAATACCATGGATAGCCAAGAAAATAAACAAATGGATCATCAAACAGATCACCCAGAGTTCTCAAGGCAGAAATAACCAGGGTCAAATTGTCATACTTTGGACACATGTGAAAACCTAGCTCTCTGGAGAAGTCTATAATGCTGGGGAAGGTGCAAGGAAAGAGAAGAGGATGACTAGCAACAAAATAGATGGACCCAATTACAGCAGAAATGGGTGACATCATTGGAAGACCTGAAGGTCCAGGTTAGGGATAGATCCTCTGAAAGGAAATGTATGTATGTAGTTACTAAGAGTTGACACTGACTTGATAGCACATAATTATTTTTGCATTCATATTTCACCTTTCCTGTAATAACTCACAACACATGGGTCTGTCCCTTTTATTTATTTATTTATTTATTTATTTATTTATTTATTTATTTATTTATTTATTTATTATCAAACTTGTATGCCGCTCATCTCCCCCAATGGGTGACTCTGGGTGTCACAATAATAAAAAAGGAAAAAACATGAGTCCCTCCAACCATGGGTAAAATCTATAAATAATTAAAAAACATATATTAAAAATGTCCTAAGAACCTCCTATACTTTTTAGCCCTAAAAGCCTGCAAGATGCTGGGGGGGGGGGGGCAAACCCATCACCCCACCAGCCATCTCCACAAGTGCGGGGCCCCCTCCGGCCCCCAGGCCTTCTGGCAGAGCCAGGATTTGATCCCTTTCCTGAAGGCCATGAGGGAGGGGGCACACCAGACCTCGGGAGGCAAGATGTTCCATAGGGCGAGAGCCACAGCAGAAAAGGCCCTCTGCCTAGATCCCACCAATCGGAATTCCTTGACCGGTGGGGTCTGCAACCTGCCCCTTCTGCTGGACCGAGTGGGGCGGGCTGAAACAACCGGGGCGAGACGGTTCCTCAGATAACCTGGTCCTGTGCCATGAAGGGCTTTAAAGGTGATGACCAACACCTTGAATTGGACCCGGAAACAAACTGGCAACCAATGCAGCTCACGCAACAGCGGTGTTATATGTGCCCTCCTAGGGGCATTAAGAACTGTCCGCGCTGCCGCATTCTGCACCAGCTGTAGCTTCCGGATACTCTTCAAGGGTAGCCTCATATTGGACTAAATCAACCAGTGACCTCCATGGTGGTATAAGTTTCAACTGGGGTATGCTTAGTCCCAGTCCAACAATATAATCACTATATTAAAACATTTTCCCCGAATGTTATTTATTTAGTGTAGTTTTCCTTTATGTTGTTTTGGTTGAAGACATAGGGTAATATGTATTTTAGACTGGCTATCTATTACAACAATACCTCCTCAAATTAAACGCTTCAAAGGGAAGACCCAAGAACACATATTATATTACCTTACCAGACTAGAGGTTTCTGTGCAACAGCTCTAATTTGCCATTTCCCCCCCAGATATGAAGAGGGGGGAAAAATATCCTATTGCATTCTATGAACCTAAAATCATCTTCCATCCAGAAGAAGAAACAGCTATTCAGGAAAGCAAAGTAGAATTTTTTTTTTAGTCCAAGGTACTTACAGACCAAATTTAATCTTGTCACAATGAATGGCTTCAGCCCCAGGATGCTTGATTTCTGATGCCTTTCTGTAACTGAAAGTGACCACAGTGGAATGTACAAGTCCTGAGGCAGTGTTTTTTATTGAAAGCTGATCAAAATTACCATTAATGCAAGATTGAGAGATACATGTTTTTGAAGTGAGAGAGTATTCCTTGCATGTAATTCAGATTCTCCAAATGAATGTTTGCTTAATTAATCAACTATATAGGGATCAGCAATTTTTTTTGTTAAGAGCCACTTTCATTTTCTCCCCCCTTTTCTGCTTCCAGAAGTGATGTTACCAGTGTCATCCTTTTTTAAAAGGAAATTTGCTGAGTGGTTACAGTAACTTGGTGCATGTACAGTATCCACTTAATAAATTATCAAATAAAATAAAAAGTAACACCACCAACACCTCCACAGATTTGCTGCTGATTTTTAGTAGTGTGATCCCAAAAGCCTCTGAAGTCTGTAAAAATGGAAGGGTGTCACACTGCCCAGAGGGAGCAAGTTCACCATCTCTGAACTGCAGGAATGGCAATGAGAAACAGGTAGAATATTTGTATTATATCCAGCTTTTTTTTTTTAAAGCTTTGTGTACATCAAGTCCTCATTAGAGTCATACAGTGATCTTCAGTAGATAGACCTTCTACCTATAGTTCCTACAGCATTAAGGGACATTTTTCCTTCCCACTTTGTTCTCACAACTCTATGAAGTACATTACTTTTATGTTCCCAATACAACAACAGCAAACAGCAGTTGTCATGCTGATTGGCTGGCTTTCTCAGCTTTGGGGGTTTAATGACAGACTTCCTTTGATTGAGTTCAATTGTCACTTATTCTTTCATCTGCTTCCAAAATTACATTCCACCCACCTTTGCAGTAAACTTTTTTTTCTTTTTTAAGGGGAAATAGTCTAGAATGCAAAACTGCTCTGGGTATGGACTATGACGTTACAAGCTAGTAACAAACCAGTCATTCAACATGGTGATTGTTGAGTTCTACCAATTGGTAGAAGTGGTTTTTCTCTATTCTCACTCTTGGAAAGGAATAGATACATTTATTTTCATTAGAAGGCGGTAATACAACTTCTACAGCAACTTCTCAGCCAATCTGTATATTTGTAGATAGTGGAGAGACAGTAATTAGTCCAGCTTCAAAGCTAAATGCAGTTTAGAACCCAATATTTTGCTCCCTATTGCTTTCCTGTTGTTCCTTCAGATAGTAGAGTCATACATATCAAAGCTATTTAAAAGCTGTTATGAGAGGAAGTTATCATATATTTTGTCTGTTGGGATATTATCTACTCTGGCCAATACATTTAGAATATATATCTTGCATTTTAGTTTGAAAACTGAGTGGACAACCAATGTGAGAAGATTGGGCAAAGATGAGGAAGACAGGAGAAGTGAGTACTATCCATTTGTATGGAGTGGGATTTTTGTTCCTTCATGACTGGTGATAACTTGGGAGCAAGACACTCACTAAATGAGGTTCTTTGAATCTTCCTGCTGGTCAACTGGAGGGAAAGAAAGTTAGCCTTGATGGCCTGATGTTTTTTTGTGTGTTCTCTGTGCTTCAGGACTGGCATTAAATGAAGATGGTTATGGTTTTTGGTTTCAAACTATTTTGTAGACAATTGGGTTGTGAAAATGCAGAGATGTGGAAGTGCCTTAATAATTACAGTCTTCCTGAGATCATGTAGACTGAATTAATTGACTTTGTACCTCACAGGGACATTCCTGCAAATTACCTATCCCTGTAAAAACATGAAAACCCTGTAATTTTCTACATGATGAGTTCTCCTGTTAATCATTTTTAGGTTTTAACAGTTTTCCAAGTCAAACACTAGGATATAGATCATGCTCCAAATCTTAACCCCTTATTTCCCTCAGTTATTTTACCCAAACAAAAGCAAAAATGGTGTATGTGCATGTTTTAATCAACTTACAGCTCTGTGTAAGAGATCTCTTATCCATAATCTGATCTTTTTTTTTAGTTATTGGAACCCAATAGTAAAGTGAGAAATGCAGAATATTGTGTGAATGCTGTCAGTTTTTCTAACTGGGATAAAGAGTCATGTTGTGAGAAACAGGGGTATGGAGAGATAGAAACAAGGACACTTTAGCAACAATACAGAACTGATTTGGAGCTGGACAAACAAACTGAAGGATGAATCCAAAGGAAGTGCTTGTGGAATTTAGTCCTTGGATGATTGTTATCAATTTGTTTAAAGTACTCGTTTCAATGGGCAACAGATCCTTTGGTCAGCATTAGTTATGGTAAATAATAAGAATGTCCAGCAATCCCATTTGCACAATATATTTTACTGAGTCATATCTGCTCCCCCTAGTCAGTCTTGCCACGCAAACAACTGTCTGGGGGACAGTTAGCTAACCCTTATCTATTCCAAGACCGGAACAACATCTTAGAGAGCCCCTATATTTTCTCTGTCCCCATTCTGCCTCCTTGCAACCACAGGTGGGGAAGGCAGGAATGGCAGAAAAAGTGGGGGTAGCAGTGGGGTGGGGTCAATCATACTACCATTTCTTTTTTAATTCATTCCAATATTCTTTGTGCTGTCTGGCAGGACTATAAAAGTAGTCTTCCCATGTTGTGTGTTGCTGATGCATGAAGATTAGTCTTGAAGTGGGAGAGGGGATGACTGGAGTGTCCATGTTGCATAAACCCAGCCAACAGATGTCCAGGATCCAGATGTTGGACATAAAGAACAAAGTAATTTTCAGGGCTTTGGTTGTGACTGACTGCTCTTGGAGCTACCCAGAGGCAAAAAATCCATGGTCTCTCAAATGTTACTGGACTAATTTATTCACCTCAATCAGCCTGGCCAGTGGCCAAGGATGAAAATGGAAGTTGAAACCTAACCTTTGGAGAGCCAGAGATTTAATCTGATTCAACGAGGTGCTTGCTTTAGCAATATTGACATGTCATCTTGATGGAAAACCATCATGGAATCATCATGAAATGTTAGGTCACACACTTTTAGAAAAATTTGACTTCCTTTAAAGGAAGGGAAACTATTCTGAAGTGTTGATATAATCCTTAACAAAATCTGTTTTGCTTTTTTTTACAGCATTGTTGTGCAATTTTCTGTGTCCTTTTACACTTTTGAAGAGTTGAACCACTCTTCAAAAGTGTATATGACCAAACAAACAGGTATGGTTCAGACTAAAACTAAAGTTAATTAAATACAGTTGAAATTATTTCCCCCTTCCACGTTTAATACTTTTCCCCTTTAGTCACACACAAAATTACAACTTGGTCCTAACTTTTGGACCTGCTGAAGGAGTGGCTGATTGTCCATTTTATAAGGTTTACGCTTTAGTGGAACACACTTAACTCAAACATTTTGCTAACTGTTGCTACTTCAGTGCAAATGTTATCAAAGGTGCTGACTGTCTCTCCTCCCTTAATTCACGGATTCCTTTATTTATTTATATTTCTAGAACTCTCTTTAGAAACGTGAGGAGGAACCAAACTCAAATCCCTGCCTGTCAACCAAATGCACACGGAAATAGGGCTGAATCAAGAAGCGTTTAAACCGAAGGAGGAGAACGTCGTTTTTCAACTTGTTTCTTGGACACTGAACTTTTGGGATTTCGGGCTAACTTGAATGTTGATCCTCTCTGCTTAGTGCAAGAGTAAGGAAGAGATAAGTAATCCCACTGATTTCCTAAAAACCCCTTGCATTGCACACCACGGATCTCGCCCAAAAGTATCTTGTCCACCCAAGAGTCCTGCAACTCCCGCAGAACACTGCTCAGAAAGAAAGCTCACCCTCCTTCCCTGCTGAACAGATGAAATAATTCAGACGTCACATGTATTATAAAGGGAAGGCGGCGGGGGGCGCGCTCTTAAATCAACCTATAGGAGCTGCCGCAAGTTGCGATTGACGCTCGAGAGATGCAATGGGGGTCCCACTGGCCCTCGAAAGCGAACTTTGGGCAACTCCGTCTAGCCAATGAGATCAATCAGGAGGCAGGACTGAATGCTGTCTCCTGCTCCCCCTCCCTGCTCGTGGTGTGCAAAGCTTAGATTGCGATCTGGCGGTGGGATCTGCCCTCTTCGCTCTCGGTCTGCCTCTGCTGTGTGGTAGCTGCGCCTCGGCAGGGAGCTTTCGAGCCTAGCAGCGCCGAAGAGGAGGAGGGGGAGGGAAGAAGCCGCGGCGGCAGCAGCACCGGCAGCAGCCTCAGAAACGAGCGCGAAGGACAGCAGCCTCGCAGGGATGGATCACTATGATTCCCAGCAAACCAATGACTATATGCAGCCGGAGGAAGACTGGGACAGAGACCTCCTCTTGGATCCAGCTTGGGAGAAGCAGCAGAGAAAGGTAGACCTGCATTTCTTTTTTCGCCTTCCCGGGGGTGGGAAGGACGCCTTGCTGGGGGCTGCAGGCGAATTCCCTCCGAAGAGCATGCTTGGGAACCGTGCGGACGAGATTCCGGAGCGGGCGGGCGCACATGCTCCCTGGCCGTCTTTTCCCCGCGCCCGCCTTTTCCCACCGAGCTTTCACGCTGTGGAGCCGCTGCTGGTCGTGCAGATTGCCTGTAGGAACCCCGACCCCACTGGCGTTGCCCTCGCGTTGGAAATCCGTGTGTAATCAGCGTAGCATTATTTTGCTTCTCTCCGCTTGCTTGTGGGGGACGGGAATGGGGGGTGGCCACTCTGGGAATTTGTATCCACGGGAGACCTGCTGTTCTCTCCCCCCGTGGTCTGCTGGGCACGAAGGTAAGGTCAGGCGTGGGAGAGTGCTAATGATAACCACCAATTCCCCTTTATTGGGAGCGGGGGTGGGGAGAAAGGTAATTGCGGAGCCTCGACTGAAGTTAGGACGTTGACTCGGTACAGTAGGCGACGATAATGATCTTTAGGAATAAAGCGTTGTTGTGCGATCAGGACTGGCTCGTGCAGAACCTGCATCGTCGTCTTTTAAAAAAAAATCGATTTTTTAACATTCCTGTTCCTAAATGCAGGCATTAGGCTGCCGGAGAAGGGAGCGGAGGTGACGTGCAAGGGAGAGGCGGGGTGCCGTGGGGGAGATGTTGCTGAAATAATACGATCTATCAGGAAATCGTAGGGGGAAGGGTCAGTGGAAGCCGTTGCCTGCTCGAACCAGCAGCCGCTCCGAAGTTGCCTTCCTTTCGCTGAAGCAACAGATGTTTCCCCTGCTAACGTCGGGAGACTGGCTGGCTCTGCTGGCCCCTCCGGCGTTTCGCAATGCAACCGACAACAGTCACCTTCCCGGAGGGGCTGTCGGAAGAGGGAAGTGGCTGCCATTCACGCGCCCTGCCGCCGCCGCCGCTTCCCGAGCTTTTGAGGCTGGGCTTCTGCCCAGGAGTGAGGAAAGGGCGCAACTAACGCGTGCCCTTGCCACAAAGTGTCATTCGAAATGTCAACACTTTTTCCTCCACTGCTGGAGGAATTTAAAACCGACCCGAGGTATAAAGAACAGGCAGAAAGAGATAAAGCGAAAGTAGAGTTGTAGCAAGTCACTCGCCCCCTTCCCAAAACCCCTGGGAATGCAGGTCACCCTTAGGAATTTGGTCTCTAGTTCTTCCGAAAACCGGCCTGGGCACATCCCTGGGAGCAAGGATGCCCAGGCTGATGGACGGCATGGTCCCGGTTTGCTGGCGCCAGGTCCGAGGAGCACCCACGCTCGCCCTCCCTCCTCTGCCGGCCCCAGAGATAGTCCTTCACCAGCGGGATCAGTTTTGAATGGTGCGGTTTAGGGCTGGGCTTGTGCAAAACTCATGTCCAAAAATGGTAACATTCGCCCATTTTTAAATTTAAGGAGGCGGAGGAGGGAGGTTAGGAGGCGTGCTGCCTTCTTCTCTTCCATCCCCCCTCCCCAATAACCAAAGACATCCTGTATTAGCTCACTCTGGAATCCTAAACACTTAAACACTTCCCTTTAGTCATTTGTCAGTGAAGTGCAATTAGAAAAGGGGGGGGGGAGATTTGGCAGAGTTGCTTCCTAGCAATGTGGCACATCAAGGTCAGCAGAGGGAAGGGCCTTTTTCTGTCAGACTTGAGTTTTATATCCATTTTGCCATATAAGAGAACTGGAGGGGGGGGGGCGAAGGTTGACTTGTGGATGAAAGGAATACCTTTCCCCACTATTTTAAAAGAAAGCTTTCATTATAAGGAGGTCTGAATGGAGGTGGAAATGTCCTGCTTGGAAAAACATAGTAATTAAAGAGTAATCTGTTATTCCCCTTGTCTAATGATAAAAGGGAGGGATAGATTCTTTAAATGATGTGTTTTCAGTGGAAGCAAAGATAAGTAAAAACTCCCCTTAGTAGGATGTGCCTCCTGGCCTGACAAAGCTCCATAGAGGCAATGAAAGCAGGAGGAATAAACCCCTAAGAACAAGAGTATTTATGGTGAAAAAGGTTTGTAATGCAGGAATTTAAAAGGACAATGAACAGAAGATTGGAAATTTAATTCCTTATCCATGTGGCAAGAATGTTAAACTGCAGATCCAAGCAGTTATATAGCAGTCTTGAAGACTTACTGTCAGATCTGATTTTAGTGTGCCAACTAGTGAACTGTGGAATAACGTGCGAAATGCTATGGACCATGCTTGCATAAGAAGAGAAAAAGAATTTGTCCCTCACTGTCACGTATATAATTTTATTTTCTTTAATAAATAACAACACCCTACCTTCCAAATGGAATTTACCAAAAAAAAAAATTATTTAGCAGTAAACAAAGAGAATTAAAAAAAAATATTTTAAAAAATTAAATATTATGAGACTTATGATTAAAATAGAGGAGTTTCTAAGGTGACAGGACTTCATTTATCACTCTTAATGGGGAGATAAGCCTATATATTGAAAAATACTGCACAAATAAGACACAAGAGGTCTGCAGCCCTAAATACATTTAAAAAGAAATGCTCAAATAGAATTATCTTATATGGCAAAGAATTTGGAATTATTTTGGAAAACCCATGATAGAAAGTTGCTTAAAATTTTGTTTCTGCCTTTTCCTAACATTTGAGGTAGGCATTTCCCTAAATTGTTCAAACAACTTAGGTGCACTTCTAATGTCTAGAACTATACTGATGTTCTCTGTAAATCTCCCTCCAACCCAAAACTTCAGCCATGCACTGGAGACCTCCTGACCTCATTTGTGGGGAGGGGAGAGGAACAGCTCCCTTATGATCTCTTATTGGTGCTTATATGGTGACTTTGAGGTAGCAGCTGAATAACGTAGAGTAGTGATAGTAGAGAGAGATGTAAGAAGACAGTAAACAGCCCAAGCTAGATTGGCAGTTGAGAAAGAAGTGAGGGGGATGGTGGGTTTGGGAAGGGGCCAAAGAAGATAAATGTTTGAAGGCAGATCTGATTTTTGTAGATTTGAGAGGCCCTGCACTAATTTTGAAGTTCTACATGTAGCAGTAAGTGACTGTATTCTGTCCTAAATGGTATTTCCTTTTCCTTAATAGAATATAGATTTATTTCATCTGCTCTCAGTTATGATTCTTGGCTCTGTTTGTACAACCCAGTCAGCCGTTAACCCAGTCAGATCTCCATATTGGTCATTCTAAGAGCACATACTTATGTTAACAGGATCAGAGGTCACTATTTGGGGAATAGAGGGCCTTTGCCCACTTTCTCCAGGACATACATGAATCCTTGCTCTAGGTCAGTATCCTGGCAAGTCTTCCTGACATGACAGGCCCCTTCCCAATTGATCAGGCAGGTAGCAATGTTGCAGAAGGAATGAGAGGGGGGAAAAAAGGCAGAGGGAAAAAATGGGCTATGATCCAAGCCTAATTCACACAAAGCCTTTCAACATCTACTCAGTCTGGCTGCTTGACCCTGCTGTCACGGTCGCTTCCAGCAACATCTGTTTTGTCAATCTCTACCCAACATCACTCCCTCCCCCAATACAGCCTCTGAAGGCAAGCTACAAGGAGTGCTGAAAAAGCAGAATATAAATACGAGGAATAAATCCTCTCAGCTACTATCTGCCTCAGTCCTCACCACCACCCGCCCATTAGCCCTTGAGAAGGAAAACAGGCTCGTGAAGGAGTCAGTCTCCAAAAGGTATTTTGGGGCCAAGCACCAATCCAGAGGGAAGACATAGTTCTGAAATGTTGCAGACAGGTGGATTCCCCGCTCAGAAACCTGTTAAAAGCTTAGATAAGAACACCTTTGATGACATAGAAAGGAAGACAGCTCTTCCCAGCCCTCAGTCCCCACTGGGGATGCCCATAAGACAACCCCAGTGAGGGAAGGAAAGCGAACCAGAGGAACACATACAAGTAGTCTGTTGTCCAGGATACCCAGTGAAACTTGGTAGGCCTTGAAAAATAGGATAGCAAATATCAGGCCAGGAACACAAGTGCTTTCATCACTTAGCATGGTTTGTAGCATGGTTTATTTACAGTTGAGAGCTCGTGGTATGTGGGCAAACAGAACCACAAGAGGCTGCACTGAGGGATTCTTCTCATTTGAAATCATTGCTACTTGAAGGAAGAGTGACTAAGCAGCTTGGCAAGAACTTGTGTGTGCGTGCATGCACATGTGTGCAAGATGTGAATTAGTTGATGCTTACAGCCAATCAGTGTTAGGGAGGCATGTTCAATCACTGCAGAATTTGAGCAGTGAGTTCTATAATGGTGCATCTGGATTTTCCAACCCCTCTGTGGCCCCACCTCTTTTTCTTCAAAGATTGAGTAGCCTCTGCAGGTGCAGCTCATAAGGGGAGGACATAACCAAAGCACAGCTCTGCATAACTTCATAGCTGAGTGATGTTAGCACAACACACTAACCACTCTCATGACCAGCTGTATAATGTGAACAGTCTTGGCATATAGAATGCCTTCAATTAGAAGTTAGGCCTATTCTAATTTATTTATTCCTTGTATTTATATTCTGCTTTTTCTCTGAAAGCTCAAGGTGGTGTACACGAAGGGCTGTCCTAATTTTATCCCAACGCCAGTCTTGTGAAATAGGTTGACTGAGAGGCAGTGATTGGCCCAAAGTCTCCTCGTGAATTCTTCTTGAGTGGAGATTTGAAACTCTGAATACAGGTAGTCCCCAGTTTAAGAACGAGTTCTGTTCCCACGGTCTGTCCTTAAGTCGAATTTGTATGTAAGCTGGAACAGGATTATTGTATAATACTGTATAAATAGTATTGTTTAATGAACTCGAACCATTGTGTATTAAACTCGAATTTTGCAGTGATAGGCTCTGTTCTTAACTATAGGTCATCCTTAAACCAGGCATTCTTAACCCGGGGACTCCCTGTACCGGTTGGTATTGCTGTCCTCATAAAATTAAGACAGAATGGAACGAGATCATCTGTAGTACATTTTCAAGTGCAATTCCCATCTCAGCCTTTATTTTTTAAATGACGTTTTATTTTACTTTTCAGTAGATGCTTCTAAAGGGAGCTAACAAAAGAGAAGAAAACCAACATTTTGCATTACCATAGAATGCTAAATAGTACAATAAAAGCAGCAAAACAAAAGTATGAATTAAAGTAAATTATTGGTTAAAGGTCAGGAAGTAAATTTTTACCCGGTGCTGAATAGCTAGAAACATAAGCACCAACGGAATATGGAAAGACTCTGCCCCCAAGTAAAAGCCTAACTGGTCACACCTGTCTTCTTTCTAAAGGCAACAATATTTACAGTGAGACCTCCTTTATGGACTGAGCAGGATGAAATAAAGATAAATATTCTTTCAGAAATGTTTATTGTTATTATGTAGTTGTAAGTTATAGCTGAAACTGTCACTCATTCATATCTGACAGAACTGATGAAGCATATTTGATAACAAGGAAACTTTCTGCCTCTCACATAACTGGGTGGAAGCAATGACATCCTTCTGCTGATGAAACTGCATATGCATCGGCAGAATTAGGAATGGAGTTCCTCTTTTCCCCTATCACGGGTCTACCCTGCTCTACCAGCTCTGCTTTGCTCCACAAGTTGGGGATTGGGAGAGCTAGATGAGAGGATTAAAAAGGTAGAAACCTAACTTCAGATATCTGCTTGGACCAGCTTTGGGACTGGTCATTATCTTTCAACCTAAGCTACCTGCATCACAAGGTTGTCACAAGGATAATTGGTAGAAGGGGAAACATGCATGCCAGCTTGTGTTCCTGGAAGAAACAGAAGATATGCATGTAATAAGTATGTCAATCAGTTTGGGTATGGTACAGAGGAGAGGGAGAGGCAAGAACCCTCCCCCTTGAATAGAATCTACCTGGTCAGCATTAGATCCAGTCCACTATTTGTTCAGCACTTTTAGCCTTATTTATATAAGAAGTAGAGATTTGATTTATCAGTATATCCTGAGAAGTCCCATAGCTTTGCATTTCAATAGGGAGGGACATAATTTTGGAATCCTGCATTTATGGCTTCCCACCTATTGAATTAATTGTTTGCTTCCTGTTCCCAGAATATGCAGACAGAAGCTAACCAAATTTCATTAATTGTCTTTTGAAGGGCCTTTGCAGGACAAATAATGAAAATAATGAACTTTAGAGATGTGATTGTTTTCTCTGAAAAGCAAGGCCTGCTTGCTTTCTTACCCCCATAGTTATATGAAAAGAGCTACATAGCTCTATGTAGGATCCTGGAAATGGAAGATCTGTAATATTTGAAAGAGTTGTTCAGTGTGAGTTCCTGGAAAAGTATGATTTTTCCACATGAGAAGTATTTGCATAAGAAACTGTGTATATATTGAATCTTTAAAAAGCTGCTTCTAGCGTCAGTATTTAAAGAAAAGAAGGGAGAATGATAAACAGCCTAATTTTGACTTTTGTACAGCCTTCTGTTTCTTACAAGAGGCTTCTGTTATGGGATTAATGTGCTTTTCTCTTTAAATTCCAAAATATTTTGCATGTTTCTGAGCTGATCTGCTTGATCTTATTAGAATAAACAGCAAAGTTTCCTTCCCAGTGTGCTGGAGTATTACAACTCCCAGATTTCCCACAGGCGGACTGTGTTGGATGAGAATTCTGAGAGCTGTAGTTCAACATACAGTATTAGAAGCAGCCACTAGGCTAAAATATCCCTTGTAGGATTTTAATAGGGTAATTGCTGTCTCTTGTGCTGTGGAGTTTGGGAGAAGATAAACTCATTTATGGTTTGGCTAAACATGGGTAATGTAATCCATACAACAAAAATAATTATCCCTTTTCATTGAAATAATATATTCAACCTCCCAAGTTGTCCTGTACACCAGCTTGCATGTTCTTGACTGTGTGGGTCCCTTGAGGAATCATTTGTTTGAAGTGGTTACAATAAATTAGTCCGAACGGAAAGAAATCCATTTGTTTAAAACAGTTAATGCTAATTCTGTGTTCCTGCAAGTCCTTTGTGAGCCAGCTTGCACACAAATACATTACCCACCAGTTACTACATTAACCTATGAGTTTAAAGAAAAATATTTTTACTCTCACAGGCTGAGAGTAAGCTATTAATGTTTTTTTTAAGGAAGGCCTAGAAGGAATGCATACATGACACACATATTGTAAAGAGGAGGCAAAGAATATGGGATGTTTATAATTCATAGTGCCCTACATTGCCTTAAAATACACAGCACTTAACCACTCTGGTCTGTGTGTGTGAATTCCTACAAGGATCCCAGTACAATGGTACCTTGGTTCACGAACTTAATTCGTTCTGCGACTCTGGTTGCGAACCGAATTGGTTGTGAACCGAATCAAATTTTCCCATAAGGTTCAATGTAAATACGGTTAATCTGTTCTGACCCCTACGAATTTGGTCGCCAACTGATTTTTGATCGCGTCCCGAATCAAATTTCCCTATAAGGTTCAGTGTAATTACGGTTAATCCGTTCTGAACCATATGTTTTTTTTTTTAAACCGCAAAAATATGACACGAAGTACAGTACAAAGAGAGAGAAAGCTAACCTTGCTCGACGCGACTTCTGGCGTGGAGGACAGGAAGGTGGGTGGGGAGGCGGTTACTGCTTGGAGGGAGAATCCCCCTCCCTACAGGAAGCCGCGACCACGTGTCACGGGAGGGAAAATGGCCGCGGATCCTGTTAGTCACCCAATACGGAGTTCGCGAACGGAGGCAAAATTTTGCAACCGGGGCTGTTCGTGAACCGAATTGTTCGTGAACAGAAGCGTTCGTGAACCGAGGTACCACTGTAAAAGGGACCAGCTATTGTTGAGCAAAAGTAGCTTCTGTTACATTTTTCAGATGGGGGAGGTTTTCCTGAGTTTGCAAACATAGCAAGTATCTCTTGCAACCCTGATTCATACATCTTGGACATGTGCCGTGGGGAGGGGGAGCTTTCTAGAGTTTTTTTGTTTCTTAAGTGCAGTGAAGTCAGACAACAAAGTTGCAGTACTAATTTACAAGAGATAGTAGATGCAATTGAAGCCACTTTTAAAATATATCATTTACTTGGTCTCTGTGTTTATGTGTGTGTGTTTGCACCACAGCTACACTGAAAATCATACTAAGATTGGCAGTGAAACATGGCTTGTCATATGCATTGTTCTGAATTATAGCCATTATGATTAAGTGAATACAAGTCACTGGATTCCAGAAGAATACTCATATGAATACTTTAGGTTTCAGAGGGTTGCTGTATTTCACTTGTTCCTGCGGGCTGGAAATACAGATGGGAGAAGGAATTTCTACATCTGTGTGAGCTCAGCTTACCCTAATAGACAGGGCTGGCATCTTGTTCCTACCTTGGCTCCTACCTACTAACTTGCCTTTTATACACTCTGTCTAGTGGAAGTCCCCTTAAAGTGTCCATATTAATAATGTCTGAATGTAGAATCTGGATAGATTTGTGACCAAGAAATACTGATTTTGTGGGAACCCTAGCCTCAAAAAAGCCCATTTTCTTTTCTGTAAAGAAATGCACATGTCTTCATGTCTTTTGTGTAAACTTGTACCAATATTTAGCTTTCCTTGCTGGATTTGGAGTCCCTAAGTTGTGTAGGAGTAGGATGATAACCTTGAAGAAGGAATCCAAGAATTGTTAAGTAAATGTCAACTTAGTCCTGGGAAAGAAGGGATAAGAAAGAAACTCAAGATAACCCTGCTTTGATTCTGTTTGGTATAAGAGTGGGTGGAGGGAAACTGTCAGGCTTTCAAGATTCTGTTACTTTAAGCTACAACAATAAAGTAGTCCTTTTAGAATCTGTTTCCTGACCTGGCCTACCTTGAAGGATTGATATAAGTAGATGGAGATAATTTACTTAGTGATATAGATCAGTTAAAGCAGATGTAGTGTTATTGTTCACAATAGTAGACCATTCATTTCACCTAGTATGACCTAGTTTGTAGCAAATCCGAGTAGGATTCTCTGTTATTTTATAAATTTCTACTTTCAGATATATCATATATTTAATTATTCATGTATTGAGAAGTGCCTTTACTGTAGGATTTACATGATGTCTACTAGGATTTGTGGGTTCTTGTACCATTATATGCCATGGCTTTTTCTAACTATGGATTATTTTATTAATCAATTTATTAATTGTTTATAGTGCAACAATTATCAGTCTCTTGGCAATATACAAAGAGACTGATATACTATATTTGTATATTATGTTTTTAATGTCCACCATAAAACATAATCATTAAAACAATAAACCAAAAATTTAAATGGCAGCAATTTACACATCAGTTACCTTAACTTAAATTACACTTAAAATCATGCTATCTCATTTGAGGTGGTTAAAACTTTCTGGAAAAACTCCATGTTAACTTGTTTCTGGAAGGCTAATTTAATTTCCAGGGAGAGGCTATTCCATGACACTGGGGTAAGATGGAGAAACATCTCCTCTTGGCCTCGGCCCCCTGATCTCACATATTCACCTTGTTCATGTATCCTGTTAAAGTGGGGAGTCCCCAGCCCTTTTGGACCGCGGGGTATCTTTAACATTTTGCAGGCATGTTGTGGTTACATCCATATCGAGCATGCCCAGCCACACAACATTTATCAGAAAACAAACAGTGGCAAAAATGCTGTCCACACTGTCTGTACCACTCTGTTAGCCAGTTCAGATGGCTTTCTACCACCAGCTTATCTTTACTTTTCTTTTTTTAGCATTTCCAAACAAAGCACTGGGCAGCCACCACCCACGATTTTTCTTTTAATTGTTAAAAATTAGTTAATTAAAAATCCTGTAGTGGCCTGTAGGCATTCCTAGAACTAGCAAATGGAAGTTGCAGCATGGCCTGTTTAATTTTATTTATGCTTAAAATAATATTTTAAAAGTTGGGTGGGGCAGACAGATGGAGGGAGGCACTATACTGGGGATCCAGAGCTAAACCATAATTCACATTAGTAAGACATAGAGATTGCATTCACATACTACACTAAGCCTGAAGTAGGTAATCCATGAGGTGCCTGCTACCCCCAACCCAGGTTTCCATTTGCAGCCTCCAGAGAACCCTTGAAGTTAATTGGATCAAACTTTTGGGTTCTTCTTAAACATTTTTTGCAATTTTGGAGGGATAGGATATTAGATGAAAAACTTCCGCCTTAACATCTCAGGTCAATAATTTTCTCTTTAAAACCCCAGTAAGTTTAGCTATCCATTTGGGGGTGTTACTGGTCACATTTCTCATGGCCCCTGAAGGCTAAAAAGAAAAAGTGCAACCCTCTGCTGCAAATGAATGTGACACCTTTGTGCTGAGCCAAAACCAAGCAGAAATGTAATTGATATATAAAAGCTAACTATGTAGAACTGGAATGCATAACTTGAGCAAATCTTGAGTCATTATAACTATGATACAATACCTCAGGTATTACACTGTGGAGAAACTCTGAGTATTACAACAGCCAGCAAATAATGGCCATTTAATTTCTGTTTGCAATCAGAACATTGTTTTGCTCAATCTGGGTAAGCTTATGCTTCTGAGAATTGAGGGGGGTGGGTGGGGAGTCCTTCAGGCAGCATCCAAATGCCTTTTATCCCTTGGAACAGCTGACACACCCTCCCAGTGTGTAATAAATAGGCCTTTTGCTGGTGCACTTTTAAAATAACCTCTCACTGTTGGTTCTCTCAAGATGTTTTCATGAGTACCCTTTCAACACATCCACATCCGTTGGTGTTCAGCATAAGTTACTCTCTGGTTCCTCCCCTTCCTTTGAGGGAAGTGGATGAATGGGTAAACAAGTCACTACAGAAACCATAAATCTTCACTAAGATACCATATGGTTCTTATTTAAAATGTAAATGCCTGAGTAGCCTCCCAGCTGCTACCTTGTAAACAAGTCCTAAAAAGCTATAGCAGTTTAGAATCTGTTACCTGGGGTGTTGTTTATAGCTGCCCCTCCAGCACCAGTGCCAATAGATTAACTGAAAGGTTCCTCCAATCATGGTAAGATACTCCTTTGGCATCCAGCCAGTTCAGGAGATGCTGATAATTTTAGCTTTAGAATTACCTGTTCAAAACTGATAAACTGACTTTTTTCTCTGGGGTGTGTGTGTAGGGATGGCGGGACTCAGGAAGGCAAGTGGTTTAAGTAAAATGTTCTCATTTTGTAATTTTATATTTCCGGAATAAGCTGCCTGTTAGGTGATTACTTGTTATATATTTTAACCAATCTCTCACTTGCTGACTCACTAGATACAGTTTTTGCATAACCAGGAAGCATATTTCCAAACCTTTCCCTGTATTTCCCATACATATTTTGCATTTCAGATGGTATTGTAATGGTATCTCTTGGGAGGCAGGATCAATTTCGGTTCAATTAACAGTCTGCACATCCTGGTTGCTAAGCAAATCATGAAATTGATTAATCGTGAAAATTAGTTTCAGAGATGGGGGGGTAGTGTTAGTTTTCATTTCTTAAGCAACTTCCCTCGCTTGTCACATGCCACCTAGCAAGCTGTTCTTGAAGTGCCCTGCTTGTGATTTTCTCAGTGGCACCTGAGACAGGTGTGGGATACACAGTAGTAGACAAGTTGGAGCCTGGAGCTTAGAGACAGGTTAGCACCTGGCTTAAGTAGCAGCTAAACCCAGTTATCACCTCTTTACCATGTGATACATTCTTTAGATTGCACCAGACATTTCCTTACAGAGCTTTCCCATCCCAGGTAGTAGTAATTTCCCAATGTCCCTTCCCAAATAATTTATCCTTCAGAAATACGTATCTCACAATCTGCAAGCTTCCTCCTCAGTTTAGCTGCAGATATTGGCCAGAAAACGCAACCCTCCAGTCAGACCCATTTTTCACATGCTGATTGTACCAGTGTTCCTTCAGTGCTAGCATCTCAGCATAAAACACAATGCTCTGCAATAAAACTTACAAGGTAACAGGAGGCATTAGGTACCTTTTAAAAGTGTCAGCACTAAGGCCTTTTGATGTACTAGCCTGCCTCCACTCTACTCTTCATAATAAGAGACAGCCATGCTGGTGTGCAAATAGCATTCAGATTTAGTTGATAATGGCACTTGGAGAGTGAAAACTATAATCCCTTTTGATGCAGGTACTACATGCTCCTAACCCTTTTAAGGAGCAACAAATACCTTGCACCAGCTTTCTTTCCCCAACCCTGTCCCTACCAAAAGATTTAGACTAAACTCCTAGAATTCCCAACCTTGGTGGCAAACAGCCTTATTGATTGGGAATTCTGAGACTCTTGTCCAGGTTACTTGGAAAATGACAGGTTGGAGAAGAAATCCATCAAATTATGGATTCCTTTTTATTTAATCCTTTGAACTTTCTCAGTATGGTGGTGCTGTGAGCTGTGTGATCTGCATATAAAGCTGCAAGGGGGTAGATTGATCAGCAATAATGATATAGGAAATTGGACATGTTGGCTGTGTTGTAATCTGTTCATGTCCGCATGATGATCAGAAGGATGATTAGAATTCTGAAATGAGGCTCTCTTCGTTGCCTCAAAAAGATTGGCTGGAGCATAGCAGCTATTGAAAAGCAACTGCACTAATTTTTGCCTTGCGAATACAGATTTTTATTAAATGTAAAGAAAGACTGAACATTGACTCCCATTGCATCTTTATTTGTAGTCCAGCACTGTATTTTATCATAGAATTATTTGGTAGAGTATAGCAAACATTTTTAATAGGGTAAAACATCTGTCTGATTCTAATCTTAATCCTCATTTTTTTTAATCCAATCTAATCATTTTTGGTATATGCATCAAGCCTTTCTGCCAATTAAATCATCCTAACATATTGTCTTAGTTGTTCCATTTCATTTGCAGCAGCCATATCACCTGGGAAATTTGAGTACTGGGTACAGTTGCTTCTGAGGTTGTAAAACTGATAACAATGTAAAATGTCAGATAAGGAATCAATATAGTACAAGGTAATCTTCTTGCCGTCTGAGAGCTTTTCAGTATACAAGATGAATTGGCTTGCGGTATCTTCTTCCTAGTTGCTGATTTGCACAAGCATTATTGTGGTGCAATTCTCAGTTGCCCCCTTGCTAGAAACATTTGTTTGATGCATTGGTCCTACCGTTGAGTCTTCCTAAGGAAAAGTCTCCAGCATTCAGATAACATGCATAAACTGGGCAGGGAATTAATCTATTTCCTGGATCTGCAGAATAGATTAAACTATAAATTTACACAACGAGCAAGTTCCACAAAACATGCTAAGCCATACCACTGAATAAATAAATAAATTTGCACCTTGTGCAAATACTGCTGCTAAGTCTTTAGCTGATCAAGATAAGTGTGTTGCGTGAATAGAGCCACTTACCAACAGAGCAGGTTGACATAGGAGTCCCTTTGGTTTTACACCATAGATTGATGGGCTTTTTATTAGTTACTCACTAATTAAGAAATTAATTCCCCTCCAAGCTAGGGAGACCGTTTTGTGATAAAATGGTGTGTAACTAGTAATGATCCACTAAAACTGCTTTCAGAGATTTGTTACCTGGTTTGATCAAACAACCTGAAAATCTGAGTCAAGCCACAGAACTTTGAATTGAAAAGAACCGGAATTCAGACTTTGATTAGAAAGGATGAGGGTTATATGAGCTGAGGAGTATTCAGCCGTATTGGCTGGGCCTTCTGGAAACTATAGTCCCAACAAATCTGAAGGGCACTAGGTTGGAAAAGTCTGGACTAAAACAGCAAGTAATGGGAAGTGGGAAGGCAAAGAGGAAGTTTGGATGTTGAAGCAACCAAAACTTGCCAGCTGAGTGATGCTGCAACTGCAAGTATGAAGACTGTTAGCAAAGAGTAGTATTCTTGTTTCTGGTTCCTTTTCTGTGTATTTTAATTGAGCGAGGGAAAAGCACCTTTTAATAGGCCTAGCCCATTAGCCAA
Source organism: Liasis olivaceus (assembly GCA_030867105.1). Classification (NCBI taxonomy): domain Eukaryota; kingdom Metazoa; phylum Chordata; class Lepidosauria; order Squamata; family Pythonidae; genus Liasis; species Liasis olivaceus. The sequence continues at coordinate 66,925,962 of CM061349.1, forward strand.
TAATCTCACATTTTCTCTTTCTATTACGTTTATTACCGTATTGTGGCTCTATTGCTGCTAACTATAATGGTTATATCTTGCCTCCTTTAGCTCTGTTCTGCAAACAACTTTAGTGAGATGTTGCTTTGAAAAAAAAGGAATTATAATTATACTTCTTTTTTTGTTCCTTCTAAACTACCCCCACTCTACTTCTTTTCTGAAGGCACTGGAGTAGATATGGACGGTATCTCACTCTTCATTTTAGCTAAGTCTTATCATGTTCTTGCAAATATGTCAGAAAGTTTAACTAACTTGCCTATTATAGTCATGTGGGAAATGTTGGCTTGGAAGAAAGCAGAGGGGGAAATGCCTATTCTCTTACACTTCAAAAACCACTGCCTGTCAGAAAAGGCTCTTGTTTAGACTGGGATGTAAAAATAAATAAATACATATGACAGGAAAGTACATGGAAAATATTCAATTCAATTTTAAGGACTTGCAGCAATTTATGTTTTGGGGATCAATTAGCTGTTTAGTTGAGTTCATGCTTTACTATAAGAAGTTCTCTGACATACACCAAGATACTGCAGTGATAGGATGTTAGAGTTTTGCATTATATTTGCACCTTGACATAGATGGCACCCATCCCATCTTTGTATGTCATTCACAGCTGACAGTACCTAGCCACTCTTGGATGATTTCAAAGCAAGCTAAACAAGGTTTGACCTTGTTAGCATTTGGATGGGAGACTCCAGGAATGCCCAGCTCTATAAGGGAGTCGGGAAAGTTTTAAAAAATGCTGGGAGAAGGCAATAACGAATTGGTTCTGTACTGCTACCAAGAAAATTACATGGATATGTAGTCATCAGGAGTCAAGCTTGAGTTTACCTTTGATGCAATACTTGGCAAAGAAAGTTCTAAATTCTAATACTTCTGTCACAGGAAGAATGTGCCCTTATTGTTTTTAGTGATTATATGGTAGTTTCTTCAGCTAAGTCTTATGCATAGTTTAGAGAAGATTCTTGCAGAATGGGTGAAGGATGATAATTTCAACTCAGTTAATGTTGACTGACTGGTATAATGTAGTTTAACATGGAAGCGAAGGTTTACAAGTCCCAAACAGTGCATCTTTTTTTCTTCTTTCTTTTCTTTTTTTCCTCTTCTTTTTCTTTCATGTTCTAGTATGGTCTCTACAGTTCGGCCTTCTTTGAATCAAGGCCTTTAAGAGACGCTAGGAAGTTCTGAATAGCCATTGATTATGCTGGTTGGGAATACTTGAAGTTGCAGCCTGAAAACATCTGGAGGGCACTTGATGCCTCTGCTCAATCTCCCTAACTCACCATCAATACCTAGCAATTTCTCTTCTGCTTGTCATTCCCAGCCATTCCCAGTTAGCATTATTGGAAAAACTGTCCTGGCTGCTCTGTGTAATGGAAGATGGAACTGTTTCCTAGGGAGTAAATCTATTAGGAGACTGCTGATTGCAGGGGGTATAGCATTATATTGCATAGTACACACAAAAATGTCAGAAAAGTACTTAATTGGCTCCAAACCAGGTTAACATAACAGGAAACTGGCTATGTTTCTTCCCTTGTGCCAACTTGGATGCAGCCTATCATGAGGATGTGGCTGGGCTGCCTGTTTCCTGTTCTCCGGCTGTGGAAGGGCGGCACAGAGCCAGTTATACTCAGCATGGTATGAAGCCAGGTGCTGACATCACACTGCTGGCAAAGTTGAGGGTGGCTCCTTCTCCTTTTCCTTTTCTTGCTGTTTTCTGGAAACAGGATTTCAGCAACTGTGCTTCAGCACAGCAGTAGAGGAAATTCTCAGTATTGCTGAAGTAAAGTAAAGCCCTCTTCAAATGTTACCAAATCAGGATTAATCTCCAATATACCCTGTTTGTTGAAGACGTTACTCAAATGATGTTAGTCTCTTACAGATATCCAAGGAAATCCTTTGCACACATGATTGTCTGCATGTTGGCTTTTATAGAAGCCAGGATTCTGAAGAGCAGGAGAGCTTTTCTCTTGCAGACATCCTGTTTGAATGCCTGCGTATCTGCACTGTGGCATCATTCAAGTGATATTGGCATGTGGTGAACCTTCCTGATATTTGTACTACTTTAACAAGGGTTATTGAAATAATACTGATTATTTTGCAATGTAGATAATTATAGCTTTTTATTATATATAATAATGTTTAAGACATTTCAATATAAAGCTAACTACTATGATGTCTATGTAGGGTGCCATAAGATCCGCATAGTCAAAGCTATGGTTTTTCCAGTAGTAATGTATGGCTGTGAGAGCTGGACCATAAAGAAGGCTGAACGCCGAAGAACTGATGCCTTTGAACTGTGGTGCTGGAGAAGACTCTTAAGAGTCCCCTGGACTGCTAGGAGGTCAAACCAGTCAATCTTAAAGGAAATCAACTCTGATTGCTCATTGGAAGGATTGATAATGAAGCTCAAGCTCAGATACTTTGGTCACCTAATGCGAAGAGAGGACTCTTTGGAAAAGACCCTGATGGTGGGAAAGATGGAAGGCAAAAGGAGAAGAGAACGGCAGAGGATGAGATGGCTAGATAGCATCACTGAAGCAATGAGCATGAAATTGAGCAAACTCAGGGAGGCAGTGAAAGATAGGAATATGCCTGGCGCAATATGGTTCATGGGGTCACGAGTCGGATACGACTTAACGATTGAACAACAACAACAACAAAAGACATTATTGGCTCCTACATTGACTGTACTTCAAACAGCTGCTCATGACCAGGGTAGACTAAGAGTGTTAAAATTAATACTGCCACTTGCGAAGAGAGGCGGGGCAAACTTCTGCCATAGCCCTATGTGGGAAACCTGACCCATGGCAGGAAATAGTGTCTAGCAGACAGGATACTGGGTATCTGTGTTTGGAAGTGTTTGCAGTCCTATCTTGAATACTGTGCCTCCGTAGTACTGCATGAATAGTTTCTATTCATCCCTCTCCCTCTAAAACACACAGATACTTTACTGCAAATTGGAATTTTTTTTTTTGGACTTGAAAGTTTTTGCATATTATAAGCAAAGTTTGTTCTAAGAATCTTATGATTTTTATCTAACCCCTCTAATATTGATTGCTGTCCAGGAAAGACTTGCATCTGCCTATGTACAATATAGTTTCCAAACTCAAGTCAAACTGGCAATTTGGGGTTCTAAGCTAGACCCAGCAACAAGGTTCACAAATGTTAAGAGGCTGCTTCCATACTGGGTATTTATTCTCAAATTGCCTCTCATAAATTTGAGAGTGTTGTTGTGGTTTTCCAATCTTCTTGAAAATATTAATTTCAAAAATACTAGATTAGTAATCAAAATAGTCTTCATAGCAGCACGATCAAAACCCTGTTCCTTTTTGTACATGTGCTTTTTTGACCCTTCCCAGCAAACACCACTGAAAAGGCAGAAGAGGAGGATTAAGTCAGTAATCCACACTTATACATACCAAAGTACCATTCTAGTATTTCTGAAAGTATCTCTTGAAAGAGAGTGGAAAACCAGAATTGCATACAAATGCAGACACTGCTGTGTCTTTTTGAAAAGTTCCAACACTGATGTTTGCATGGTTGTTTAAAGCAATCAGTCTTAGATACCAGGCTTCACATTTCAACTACACAATTTAGTGTTACCTCTTTCAGTGTGTACTTTTTGCCCACTTAAAAAACTATTATTAAAATTCATGCATACATAGGCGAAAAGTGCTTACCCCTTTCAAAATATGGGAAATTAACTTACAGCTCGATGAATAAGTTGGAAGCATACTTCTCTGTTTCTCATAGAGTTACAGGAGAGAAAACTTACTCAACACATGATGAGTAATCGTATTATCTGTATTTCATTAACTTAATTTTAATTAAATATGAAAATTAAATCAAAATTTAGTTTTGCCTTGAGCACACCCATTTCTTCTCTCTGCCCTACTTACCTTTTAAGTGCAGCTTCCAGTACACCATTCAAAGGTGTAGTACAGCCCTTGGCACAAAGTAGTTCAACACCCTGCCTTAGCTTGACACACTCTTACGAACCATGGCCAATACATAGATTGACAAGGATAGAAAGAAAGTGGTTTATTGTTAGAGTTAGCTCACAGTCATTTAATTTAGGTTAATACTCCATTGCCATTTTTGTATACAGCTGTTGATTAAACAGTCCTTTCAAACAGGTATTTTTAAAAATGACATTTCATGAGCTAATTACAAATGTTGTAGATGATGTTCAGTAGAGTACATAACAAGACATTTGGACAGCTACATTATTTTGGCTGGAAATCATTGTGGTATTACATGTTTTGTCTGAGGGTAACATTGACTTTCCTTTGGTGAAGAATGCTGTATATCTAGATCAGGAGTAAATCAGTACTCCTGCAAAGTAGGTGTATCCCCAGATACAGGTGCAACATGTAAGTAACACTGGCATGCTCACTCTGTCATAAATTAATTATGCAGAATTACACTTAGGCTCAAATTTGGTCACAGTGACTAACCAAGACCAGATATACTTTCAACCTTGATTGCCTATTAGTATAGCATAGTAGTACCAACTAATCACTCTATTCATTAATGCAAAGATAAGCAGTTATGATTATCACTTGTCCTTGCACATTAGAAATATATTCTTGATAGTCAGATTTTGGCAAAGATTTCACCTATCTTTGATAATCAAAGGATACTCTGAAGTCATACAATTAATGCTGAAACCAACTTTAGGTTGATGAAATTTTAAAAAGAAGGTATGAATGCTTATTTTCCTGGATGTTATTGTTATTGGATTATATACAAGTATGTCTTTCCATTAATTAGGTATCTAGTATAGTGAATTCTCAATCCATATTATGCACTGCCCAGTTTTGCTCTAGAGAATTTGGGCATTCTTCTACTTGTGCTCCATTGCTCTCCTGCACCCATTCCATTTTCTGAATCCATTCATGTAGCACTGCAATGAGCTGTGTATGTATTTCTAGGCAGAAAGAACACATTTATTCTTCTAAATATATAACAATGAGTCAGTCAGTCAGTCATGGCTAAACCCCAGATGTTTTCTTCTGTCTTTTCCAGCATTGGCCAAGATAATGACAAACTTAGTCTATTCCTCTTCTTTCACTCATCCTTCCATTTCTTTAGCTACTTGATAATCCTTGTATGTTCATTCATTCTTTCTGTTTTTCAGTATGTAGTCCAAGATCCATTATAATGTCAGGAAGGAGCCATCATGAAGGATATTTAATTCAAGTGTTTTCAAACAAACAATACTATGGCACAAATGAGGTGGTGGTGACAGGCAGACTAAGAGTGAAAAAAGGGCAGGGTTGAAATGCTGGTGGGTTGTGCTACCAAAACTATGTCATTTTTCAAACTACATGTGTTGTGAGGTACATTGTTTGTTTATGTGTGTGTTGACCTATGGCCTGACTGAAGAAGCAATTGGAAAACCCAGCTGGGATTTATTAAAGGCAAGGAAGAAAGCTCTCCTCCTGTAGACTCCATTTTGATTTTTGGTATCTTTTAGGAATCAAACTTATACTTCCTTGGGAAACAAACAAACAAACATTTCCCTCAGTGTAATTTGGCTACAGCAGTAAAGCATGCAAATTAGCTCATTTTGCATACTTGTAATTTGCACATTTGGTTGCTACATTTTAAAGGTGTATTTCATGCAGAAACTAGACTTGATGATATACAGAGCACCAAAGTGTTGCCTAGAGATTGGAGGACATGGCTGAGAAGAGAGAGCATTGCAGCCATCAAAGACCACCAAAACCTCAAAAGGGCTGCCCCCTTTGACTGAACCCAACCCTGGTTTTGAAATAAAACATTTCAGATTATCAGGAATTCCAGGTTTTGGTCCAGAAATTAAACTCTGTATCATATGTCCTAATTAATGGAAAGTGAACAGATCTATATCCTGTTTCCAAGGGTTAAAGCCTACATGGGAAGGGACAGGTTAATGGTGAAGCAAATCAGATTTGGTCAAGATCAGGTTGAATCAGTCAGGTCACTGTAAGTCAGTTCCAGCTTAGCGGAGGTCAAGCAGATTAAAGTCAAGTCTTGGTAAAAATGCACAGATCAAGCCAAGCTAAGTCTCTACTGGCTTTGAATGTCATATGAACAGCTAATCAGAACTGTAAGATGTTCCCAGAGTGTCCATTTAGCTGAACTGGAAAAAGATGTAAGCTTGGTTCACAGATATCATGAAGCCTTTAATGGACAGCTTTGCACATTGTGCTAAGGACAAAAGCATACGTTCCGAATTAGTGTTATGCAGAGGTTAAATTTCCTCAAAGAACTTTAGTCAACTGAAATCTTAAAAAAGTGGTGGAGATTGGTTTTCCAGTGGCTTTAGCTGTGCCAGATACCATTCTTAAAGGGTCTGAGGATCTTCAGGCATTTCAGTCTGCATGGCTAAAGGCTAGAAGAAAGCTTTGCATCTCAGCATGCCAATAATTGCATTTGAACTGAACAGTAAATGTAAGTGACCCTTTTTGTATAGTTTTCTACACTACAGTATCACAAACTGCTTGGTTTTCCACAAGGCAATTTGAGGAGAGATGTTGTATGCTTAGCATAGTTTATACAACCTTATTCCCTGGTCCCACATAATCTCTTTAAAATGTTGCATGTTTCTTCTGTCATAGTGTGATGTGCTCAGTTCCTCCATGTTCTTGTTCAGTGCTCTGTCATATTTTTTCCTCAATGCTTTGAGAAGCTGACTTTTCAAACCTTTGCATACTGATATATTCATGAATGGATGAAGACCTGGAAGGAAATACTGTACTGGATGTTATAATAGATGAACAATTAACTATAATGACAGTTTCTGCTTTTTGCATGGTATCCTAATTGGGTCATTATTGGAAAAATAAGGAAAATATGCCCACTGGTGACTAATACTTGCTATGCTATCTATACTACTAATGATTTTTCTTTTAAAGATTATGAGAAGTAATTTAAGGAATGTATTTAGGAACCATTTCTTATATGGCATACAACACTCCTTCATCTGGAACTTTGTGTACTGTACAGAACCCAAGGCATGTTGTACATAAACATACTTAAATATATAATGGAAGTATGATGTTGCAGTTAAAACAAATGGGGATTCTGAAGTCTCTGAACTTTAGTATTATTTATTTATGTAACATATTTTGCTAACCTGTCACCTTACCGACTACAATTTCATCAAGCCAGCTTGCTAACAGTAAACGTATTACAGTTCAGTGTGGCATACAGTATAAGCATCAAAACAGCAGCCCTGTCTTTAAAAAAGAGAAATGAAAACGATATAAAAAACATAATTGTAGCCTTTATAGTATATCAAGATTTGTGAGGCGTTCTGTAGTTGTATCTTCTGTTTATAGTCCATCCTATACATTTCTAGTTTCAGCTTAACTTTCAAAGTCACTGCATTTAGGATGGCAGTCTTATAGAAGAGAAAAAGAAATTCACCTTCACCCTGAATGATCTTAACTTCATGGATAATTTGTTTTATATGTACAGAGTTGAACTTTATAGAAATGGGTTTGAAGGAATACAAACATTTTTGCTTTTAATTCTACCCTAGCTTTTAGGCAAGCTGTTGAAAAACTGCTTACAGTAAGGAAGTAAAAAATACTATAGTAGGATGAACAACCGAAAAAGCATAAGCTAAAATTGGATATAGCTGCTGGCAATATATTCAACGAAAAGCTTAAAGAAAATAGCCTGTAGGCCTCTTTAAAAGCCTCATGCGAATGGATAAGCAGAGTCCTGAGAGAGAGAGAGATTGGCAGGTATGAATCAGACCCCTCTGTCTCAGCGTTGCTGACCTGATATGGAGCAACTAGCAGGGACTAAGAAACCAGGGTTCCTCAACCTTGGCAACTTTAAGATGGGTGGACTTCAACTCCCAGAATTCCCCAGCCAGCAAGCCAGCCACCCTCTTAAAGTTGCCAAGGTTGAGGAACCCTGAATTATAAGACCAGGGCAGGTTCATACGGGATTAGTGGATCTTTAGATAAACTGATCCATTATTTAGGAAATTGGAATTTATTGCAACTGTTGCCAAACCATCTTTTACCACAAGCATTCTAGTGGCTGCATAAAGACCAGACTCTCAGAATACAATAGTCTATTCTCACAGCAGAGGCAGTGTGATGTAGTGGTTTAAGGCACTAGGCTAGACCCTAGGAGACCATGAGTTCTAGTCCCGCCTTAGACACAAAGCCAGCTGGGTGACCTTGGGCAGTCACTTTTCTTAGCCCTAGAAAGAAGGCAATGGCAAACCACTTCTGAAAAAAATCTTGCCAAGAAAACTGCAAGGGACTTGTCCAGGCACTTGCCAGGAGTCAAAAACTGACTTGAAGGCACCAAAAAAATAAATAAAAAATCTCACAGCAGCCCACATTTATGTACCGTATTTTTCCGACAATAAGACGCCCCCATGTACAAGACCCCCATTTTTCCAACCCCAAATTAAGAAATCAATATTTTAAAGATAGTGCAGAACACATTTTTATTTAGTAATTAGTTAACATTTACCTGATACAGTTGGTGGGAGGAGGTCCAAACCGTCTCTCTGCAGCTTTATTTCCATGCTCTTTTGCATAACTGATTACATTCAAGCACGAGTGAAACTGCCGATAGCTCGTCTCTGCAGACTTCCTCTAATTGGTTTGTTCAGCATCAGCTGACATCAGTTACATCAGGCTCGTGATTGGAGGAAGTCTGTTTGGGAGACAAGCTATTTCACTCGTGATTGGAGGCTAGCAATAGGAGGAAGCCTGCCTGCAGAAACAAAGTATGGGCAGTTTTGCAACCGCGCGATTTTCGGCTGACTTCCTTGAATAAGACGCCCTTCAATTTTTAGGGTAAGGATTTTAGAAAAAAGTATCGTCTTATAGTCGGAAAAATACAGTAATTAAGAAAAATGAGTATTTCTTACCTTAATAATTGTCCTAATTCAACTTAGCTCATTAGTGGTTGTGTTTTATATATCTAAAATATATGTTAATACAGATCTTAAAATATGTTTGATTCCTTTTTAAGTTTCTCCTTAAACTTTTGGGGGGGGGGTTGTATTTTGGAGAATAGGCTGAAACTACATCTAAATATTAAATGCAGGATTAGGTCAACTATGCTTAATTTTTTTACTCTTAAATAGAAAGCCAGGGATCTTATTGGGACAGTTTGAAGACAGCATTAAAAAAAAAAAAAAACTTGCAGTGGTTCTAGCTAAAATTGCCTAGGGTTGCTATTTATGTTATAGGGGAAGCTTTCATTGGTGCTAACTACATGAAAAGATATGTGCCTTAATTTGCTTATGTGAGCAAACATCAAGCCCATAGGAAAGGAATAGTTATTTCATATTCCTTTTAGGAACAGTCTGCAGTGTCTAAGAGCCAGTTGGAGTTGGGTGGCATCCAGGTTGAATAAAATAATAATCAAAATAATAATAATAATAATAATAATAATAATTATTATTATTATTATTATTATTATTATTTCCAAGTGAATATGTTAAGCAAGAAATGAATGTCTGCAAAATCCTCAGATGAGGACCTTAATGCCAGTCTGGGTGGCCATGTGACATATGCTTCAATCTGCAAATAACATCAGGGCCCTGGTGCAGGTTGGCAAGAGTGTATTACAGTCCTTGCACACAGACTTAATTTTCTTCTTTAGAGTTACACTGTGAACAGGAGTTGGCCAACATATTCCAGTTCCTTCTGTTCCCTGCAAGTGCTTCTGCCAGTGTAAAGAGAGTTAACTGCAGTCTAACAAAGCTGAAATCTCTTTCCATGCACCAGTTTTTAATAGAATAGTCGTTTAAGTCTCTAAGACTACCATTCAACTCTAGTGTCTGAAACAATAGATGGTTTTCAGGTTATGGCTCTTGTTAATCCATACATCAGTCATCAGCTTCCTGCACCCATCTGTTTATGGGGTACTGCCAATGTAGATGGGGCATGAATTTCCTCATGTTTTATTTAGAATATCTCCTTGTTTGGGACTAATTTGGTTTATGAAGAGAGAAGATACCTTTTTCGAAATGTGTAACTAGAAATGAAGCTAGAAACGTATTACCGTACATATCTGTTAAGGTATTTAATTTTCAGGCTAGAGAAGGTCATTCATTCATTCATTGGTGACCTTGTACCACCTGAGCAGAATAGCTTTATAACACTGACCACCAGTGTGTATAACACAGAGAAAAAAGTACACACTGCACAATAATATATAAATTCTAGAATCTGTATCAATAATTGAAGACTGTGATCAACTCTGAGATTATATAGTTAAATACACAAAGGTTCAAGTTCATTATGCAATACTACTTATACAGTAATTTACAATAATCCTGTTCTGGCTTACACACAAATTCGACTTAAGGACGGACCTTGGGAATGGAACTCGTTCTTAAACTGGGGACTACCTGTATTCAGAGTTCTGCCAGTAGATGTCTTCTGGAATTATAAGACTTTTTTTCTCTTCCCTAGAGTTTCCCACAACCCTCCAAAATATGCCCCTGAACCAATTTTGAGGGCATATGGGGAGGGGAAAAGAAGGTGCCCTCACCTCACACTACTCATAGCAGAACTTCTGTTAGTAGAGAATGAGATTCCATCCAGCTTCACTTTTCTGCCTGGCTTGAGAAAAATATCAAATCCCAACTTCCCTCAGAAAATAATAACTAATAAGCCTGGAAGATTTAGAATTCTTTGCACAAGAGCACACAGTAATTGAAAATATGCCAGAATACATTGAAGGAATGATAAATATGATCCTATTTGGACCCATTTGTTTTCTTGCAATCTATAAACTAAAGTAGATAGAATACGAGAGGAAAATGAAGGATGGAATGTAATTGGAAACCAGAAACAAGGGCACAGTCAGGAAGAGAGAATTAAAACAACAAGAAGCGTAAGTTCTGAGCAGTTCTTACGGGTAGTAGAGGTGGAGTGGCATGGATATTATGTTTAGGCATAATTTGGAAATAAGGATCTGAATTTTACTGAATATTCACATGCCTTCCATTTGTTATCTTCCCAGATTTTTCCCATCGTGTTCGTCTTTTATTTTTTGCCCCTCCCCCCATCATTTAAGAGAAAAAGATGGAATAACCCCATTTTGACTTCTGACGTTCCACTTGGAAGCACCCCAGTAAGAAAACTGATGTACAGAGAAATGTGGTTGGAAAGCTGTCAAAAAGAATAAGTCGCATAGTGAAAATTGAGAGACCAGAGTGAGAAATGGATAAATCGGTTAAGACAGCTTTGCTGTAGTCAACCTGTAAGATAACTTAAGAACAGTAAGCAGTATCGAGCAAAGGAGACTGGATTTTAGAAGCAGGTAGGCAACATGTAGCCTTTCAGATCTGGACTGCAGTTCCCACAATCTCTTACTAGGCTGGCATTGGAATTGCTGGGAATTCAGACCCAAAAGATCCCTCAAGCATAGGGGGAAGCATCAGGATTGATCAGTGATTGAATCTGAGGCTTGCTGAAAAACTTTTTATGCCCAGGCTATTTGATTTCTTAAAAATGTATGTTGAAACTGCAACTTTTAAAGAAGAGCTTGATATTTTTAAATAAATAAAGTTTTTTTTTTAATGATTTGCTGTGCCTGTTACATTGTGTTTTTGTTTGTGTCATTGTTAATTTGATTTGTAGCCCACTTTTCTAACCTGAGTTTTAGTTCTGTTTATGAAATAACTCACCTAATAATCTGACTTGGAGCCCTGCACCAATTAAGATAACAAACCTTGTTTCAGTGTTTCTGTTGTCAAGGCCAAACTGTATGATAGAATCACAAATGGATTTCACTGCATTTTCATATTAATATTTTGTGATCGGGAGATGCTATGCTTGAAATACATTGCAGACATTAACAGAAAATGCATTGGGTGGGGATGGAAGAATATATTTTATTTAGGCGTTAATTGAAGATTAATACAATAACACTTGTTTGAGTATCTTAGCTACTTCTGTCTTCTGGACATCAAGCTCTAAGAGGGGAGCCTCTGAGTTTGCAGGAATTTGAATAAAAGCCACTCAGCAAAACAAAGTGGTAAAGGTTTTCCTAAACTGTATCACTTGAAGTAAAAAGCTGGGAGGAAGGAAGATGTTTATATGTCTAATTATTCTGGGATATAGAATACCTGCACAGTCAGGCAAACATTTATATGTATAAGATGCTTTTTTTAAAGAAAGAAAATACAGTGGTACCTCGGGTCACGAACGCTTCTGTTCACGAACAATTATGTTCATGAACAGCACCGTTCGCAAAATTTTGCTTCCGTTCGCGAACTCCGCATCGGGTGACGAACAGGATCCGCGGCCATTTTCCCTGCTGTGACACGTGGTCGTGGCTTCCTGTAGGGAGGGGGACTCTCCCTCCAAGCAGTAACCACTTCCCCACCCACCTTCCTGTCCTCCACGCCAGAAGTCGCCTTGAGCAAGATTAGCGTTCTCTCTCTTCGTACTGTACTGTACTTTGTTTCATATTTTTGTGGTTTTAAAAAAAATACATATGGTTCAGAATGGATTAACCATATTTACATTGAACCTTATGGGAAAATTTGATTCGGGTTGCGACCAAAATTGATTGGCGACCAAATTCCTAGGGGTCAGAACAGATTAACCATATTTACATTGAACCTTATGGGAAAATTTGATTCGGGTCGCGACCAATTCGGGTCGTGACCAGAGTCGCGGAACAAATTAAGTTCGTGACCCGAGGTACCACTGTAATCAGACACAAAAACCCATCTTTGCATCATCAAGTTGTTGTCATCCAGGAAACATTTAGCTCTTGGTTGTGCTACTTTAGATAGAAGAGCTCCTAGAGGGGTCAAGGAAGAGTTGCTGGGCTAACAAACGTCTTTTGGAGACCAATGCAAAAAGTGTCAGAATTAAGACTTTCTCCTGGCCAATGGATCACACACAAATTTTAAATTGTGCATGCTTGTTTATTTGATGTTAAAAGCTCGCGAGCAGCAGTTGAAATACCTGTACTATTATTCTGAAAAGCACAAGGAATTTGGGTCCAGCCATCCATGAGCAAAAGAGAATTCTGAAATCTCCCTTGAAATATTTGCTATATGCTATATACTATATATACAGGTAGTCATTGCTTAATGACCATTTGTTCAGTGACTGTTTGACGTTACAATGGCATTGAATGAATGGTAGTTATGACCAGTCCTTGAAGTTATGACCATTGCAGCACTCCCACGGTCACATGATCAAAATGTGGGTGCTTGGCAGCCCACCTGCATTTACGACTGCAGTGTATGTTTCAACTCCCCCCACCCAACTATCTCCCCCCCATCTCTGCCCTTTTGACTGCCCTGCACTCCATCTCCCCTGCCACCTCCAGTTCACCTTTGCCGTCTTCTTTCTCCTGCTGCTGACAAGATGCGCCTGGCCAAAGCAGCTGCTGGCCCTTCATGATGCCTTGCAGTGCCTCCATGAGGCCTCGGTGAGGCTGTTGCGAGGTGTTGTGAAGAGCCAGCAGCTGCCTTGGCCGGGCACGCCTTGTCAGCAGCGGGCGGAAGAAGATGTAAGAGTCAGCGAGGGGTGGCAGGGGTAGGCAGCGGTGGCAGAGTGACGGACGGCCAAAAGGGCAGAGATGGGGAGAAGATAGGTGGGTGGGGGTAGTTGAAGCAGAGGTGAGCACAGCAGGGTGGTGGAGCCTTGTCTGCTGTAGGGAGCTTGCCAGGCCCAGCTGGGGAGGAAGCAGTGGGACAGAGATGGCAGTTCTACATGAGGTCCTCGGCAACAGTGGTGCGGTCCTCACCTAGGGACCGCAACTGGGACTATCAGAACTGCTGTCACTTAGTGGTGCAGTCCCATGATGTTTTGCCTAACGATCACTTCGCTTAGCGATGGAAATTTCTGTCCCAATTAGGGTCATTAAGCGAGGACTACCTGTACTATTTCAAGGTACAAACAGACTGATGCTACTGTATATCTGTTAAAGTCTTTTTAAAGTCCATGCTGACAATGGACAATGGCTTCATGATAACTATTGCAAAAGCATAAAGTGGATTTGAGCACGCTAGTTATTTATTCATTCATTCATTCATTGGTCTGTGCCAAGAATGAAACATAGCAGAATTGAAAGTGACTGTGGCACTTCTTGTACTGTAGAGAAATTCATGTCTGCCTGAATAGGCTGAGCTTGCATGCAAGTATATTAACTGAAGTATCAGAGGAAATGGTGCAACATAGCCTTCTGTAGCCTGGTGCCCTCCAGACAGGTTTGATTAGAAGCCTTGTAGTCCTTAACTGGCATAGATAATAGTCATGCTAGCTGAGCATGATAAGATTTGTAGTCTTTGCACATCTGGAAGGTGCCAGACTCCTCTAAATATGCTATTAGTCAGTAACTTCTTCTTAGAAGTATCTCCTCTTTCGCTGTTTGTTTGCCACTACTGTTGCTGCCAGAGAAATGTCTGGAAGCACTCAGAAAAAAACTGGTTACTTTTAGCAACTTTCAAAACTAAAATTTTTAACAGGAAGTTTTAAAAAATATATTTCTTTTTCCACCAAAAAATGGAAATACAAGAATTCTTTACAAGCTGTTTTAATGCTAAAGGAATACCACAAAGAGTGTGTGTATAAAAACAATAGAAAAAGGCTTTCTTCATATGAACAAACCTGGTCTCTATTTTCAAAATGTTTCCAAATATAACTCTGTCCAAGCTATTTTTTTTTCTTTAATTGAAATATGCATTTATGAGTGATAAGTGAATTGTAATTGGATGCATATGAAAGAATTTGTAGTGGATATTTCCATTTATTTCTATTATTTCCTCCCTAGGGACTTTTGTAATTTAATTAGGAATGCATCTATCCTTACTTATACTGGAAAATAAAGAGCCTCACTAACGTTTACACACTGAGTGACACTGAAATGGATGGGCCATCTCTCTTACTCAGAGTTAGTTTCATGAACAACAACATGGACATTCCAACTGCTGAAAGAGAAGATACATCTGAGAAAAGATACTCAGCACTCGCTACTTTCTGTTGCAATGCATAAGCATACATAAGTGCCACTTCAGTGTAGACATAGAGCATCAAATGTTGCACAATTTTGGAACAGAAACTTAATCCACTTTAGAGAGGTTTTGCTCAGTGTCAGATTTTTAAGCTGTTTCCTTTCAGATGTGTAATTGGTACCGTATTTTTTTGCTGTCATTCCTCTCTACAGATCCTACACTAGCACCACCTCCTCAAGTAATCTGGTTACCCACAGAAAACAAAAGCATCAGCTCGTGTGCTTGGGCTGGCAATTTTCAGATGGAAATCAACAAAAGATTCATGTGGATAGGGAGGGAGGGAGGGTTCATTGGTTCAACATCAGGATTCCTTCCCTTGAAAAATTCTTTGGGTGAAGCTCATGGCCCTGATTGGAAGGTGGTGGATATTGTTGTTCAGTCGTTAAGTTGTGTCTGACTCTTCGTGACCCCATGAACCATATCGCGCCAGGCCGTGCCAGGCCGCGGATATTCTGCTTTAACTGACTTTCCCCAAACTGGTGCCCTTGGAGACAATCGAATCCTCATCCCCGACAGTATGTAGAGTTATGCCCTGCAACTGTGTTGTTCTACAGCCAGCAAGGAACACCAATGTGTGAATACTATTATCAGATAACATGCGTACAGTTTTAACATATAGAAATGCAAACATCATCTATTCCAGAGGCTGGCTGGGGAATTCTGGGAGTTGAAGCCCACACATCTTAAAGTTGCCAAGCCTGAAAAACACTGATCTGTGGGTGTGGCACATGTAGCCTTTTGTCTCTCTCTCTTTTTTTTTTAGTTTCATGTCTTTAGGTGCAAAGTAATTAGGACCCATTTACTTCTTATTTGGATTCACCTTACTCTGCTCCAAACTGGTACAATCTGGATGAATTACCATGTTACTTTGTTACCATAGCAGCCAATCTCAGCTTTGCTTGCTTCACTTCAAATAGCTAAGAGCTGACTATTTTTTCCAGCTTGAATTGCTATTACCTGCTTTATATACTAGGATGGGGATGTCTAATTCCTATCAATAAATGCTGTAGGAAGAGAGCCATGTTAATCCATGGTAACCAAATCAGGAAGAGTCTGGTAATAATTGTTTTTGAGTAACAAATTGTATTAAAAGGTGTAAGCTTTCATGAGCTGCAGCTCAGGAGACTTTATCAATAAGTTAACATTTTAAAAAACAACTTGTAATTGGAATAGTATGGATATCTAAGTTTAGTTTGGTAGATGAAAATATATTTGGTTTGATCTCATTGGATCAATAAATATTTGTGGTCCTTTTTTCTATATTGCTATACCTCTCCACCATAAATAGTAGGAGCCTGAGGCTGACATATACATATAAACAAACAAACAAACAAATACATTTTATTTTTGACATAAAACATGGAATAATTCTGTCCTGAATCTTTGGCCCCTGGAATAGGTACTTTCTGTTTCCAATTTTGTTTAGCTGTGGTGTTTTTTAATATGGCTTCACACATGCTTCTTAGTTGTTATTTCCACTGGGCGCTCTCTGCCCCCTGCTAATGGCAGAATCCCTAAATTATTCCTTGCACCTTTCATGCTCACTTAAGTGTTAAGTTGCTACCCCTTCTTCCTGAGGTGCAGAAGCACTTTCAGCCAAAGCAAAGCTAGGAAAGAGAGGATCATTTCCCCCATCTACAGCTACAGCAAAACTGAGCCAGTTTTGAGATGGGCATGGTGACTTTTGAGTGATGGGGTGAGTGATGATTATACCCACACCGTTAAATTCTCTTCCAAAAGCGTAAATCTTTTATGCCCTCCTCTGAGTGGTATTTCTGCTTCTCGAGCTTGAACAGTTGTGGCAGATGAAGACAAAGAAGGGTAGTTTACGTTGGACATTTGCGAAAGGGCAATTCTTCTGGCTGTTCGAGTTTCAGCATATTTCAGTTGTCCTTAAATAAAAATTGCCAGTCACTTTGCATGGTGCAAGTCAGGATGAGCTTTCTCTTTGTGACTTCTGTGGAATATCAGAATGCTGTGAATATACCTAGTGTTAAGTTTTTAATCTGAATTTAAAAAATAGGAATATGAAGAAATAGAGGCCATCTATGAAAGTCATCCCTGTGTTGATTAGGCCATCACCCAGCTGGTATGATGTCTGGTTGTCAAGGTGCTGCAAATGTTTATATGCTTCTGTCGCCTGGATACAGGACTGACTGTGTTAGCTTTGTGCCTGCGCTCATGCATTCTCCTTAATCACCTTAATAGTTTGGTTTCAAGAACCAGCAAGCCTTGGGCCTATTCATACAATAATTGCCCCATTTCTTCATATCACCATGCCATACTCCAGGATTTGAACTCATAACGAGAGTTTGAGAACTGTACTGCACTAAAATAAATAAGACTGATAAGTCTAGTAATACTTTTTGGAGGGATGATGAAGCAGTTGGGGATTTGTCAGCCAATGCTTGTCCCTAAACCTATTACCCATATCCATATGGAGTGTGAGAAAGGAAGTCATCTTGACATTAGGTCCAAAGTGTCTTCTGTTGTGAAAGTCAGCTAGTAGTCTTTCTCTGTCCACTGATTACCTCACCCATTTATTGTGTTCTATGTCTGCTAACTATTTTGTGAACCAGCTAGAGTAGATTAACTTGATACTGTCATCCCCATTCAGTACAGGTGACTGACCCTCATATTGGGGGGATAGTACATGTAGAAGACATCAAATTGGGAACTTCAGCTTAGGATAAAGTGTCAGTATAGAAATCCATATGTAATAAATCTCAAATCCTCTTTAAATACCTGCCCCCAGTAAGTTTATTCAAACCTATTGTTAACAGTGCTTTCATTCCCTCCCCTGCCCCCCTTCCACAGCCATATTTTGTGTGCCATGGAGAGGTTTCTTTCTCTGTGACGACTGATCCTCCTAACATTGCTATGAATCCAGATGCTCGTTGGTTGTCCATATGTGTCCATGTTCCATTTGCTGCAAACACAAGTATAGAATCTAATGATATGAAGATAATTATGATAAATTATTCTAAATGTCAAACTATAAAAAAGGGTCAGCCCCCAGTGTAGACCATTTTTGGCATCATGACTGGCTAATCAATAGGTGCTCAGGCCTTCTGTGTTAGCTTCCATAGTAATTGCAACTGGCTAGTAACTGACTTCTTTTTCCGTGGGCTCTGTTTTAGTAGGAGTCTCTCCCATCTTCCTCTTTGTAGAGCACGTCAGCAGGTCCACATCATAAGTCCTTCACACAATTTGATGTTCTGTTCTAAATTAGTAACATTGCCAGAATAGATCTCTAACATGCTTGTGAATTCTCTGCCTCCCACCCAGATTGGCAGCCAATTCTTCTGCCAGTCTTTGCCAATTATTTTCTTGCCAATCTTCATGTATAAAAACCAGCATGAAATACACATAGTTTTGAACATCCTTCAGAAATAAAATATATGTGTTGGCTTGATTAGCTTTTCCCATTTTCAGTATATGTAGTCAAATAAATAACCCCCAGCCACTGCTATATCTTTTTAGATTTCTATACTTACATATATGTTTTTTCTAGTGGCAGGACTGACCTATGCACTCTTTGCATGCAATTCCCAATCTTCATTATGCCTCTTCATATAGTGGTACCAAAAGCAGATAAGGTGGCCTGTCCTTCTTTCTCAGTGTGTATTAGACAAATTTGGAGAGTAATGGTAAAATAAAGCTTATTTGTGAATCAAAGCCATTTAAACCTAGAAGTTCCATTAGTACACTTAGGGCAGGTCATAAAAGTTTAAAAAAATAGACAGTTTACAATCAGCTACAACTGTAAGCTAATTCTATAATTAGAGGTTGAGAGTCCAAAGAGCCAGATTTACAATTGTTCTAGACTAAATGGTGATAACACCCATATTCCATGCCAGCAGGAGCCAAAAGATGACTTTGTGGAAGTGTTTGTGTATACTTTGTTTTCTTCTCCCAGGATGGAGACGGATAGATGCCTTCCATCACATGCCCGGGATTACACATGACTTGTCTATATTGTCATGGTCATATTGTAAATAATGGAGTTAATAGATGCTGTATTTCAACTTTCTGAAAACTCTTGGATACTATTTCTATGCTAGAAGTGCTTCTAAATGAAAAGCCTTATCTAAAGTGAATATTTGTATAACATTCTGAAACTTATTAGGACTTGAATTCTGAGAAATTTTCCTTTGGAAAATGGCAGGGAGCTGTGTTCTTCCCTTTGTTTTAAAAGACAGGGGAGGAATACAATCCACTCTATACAGCTTGGAGTATTGATCTTCATGTGATTCAAACAATATTGATTGTCAGTGCAGAGGTTTTCATTAGCAGAGAGTGGGTCAGAATAGAATAGTGATATCTTAAATATATATCAGAACCACCATCTTCCGGAAAAGTGACTGTGGGCGAAAGAAGTTTGTAATCTCTTACCTTGCTGTGCTTAAGTCATTTCAGGAAAAAACCTTTTGAAAACTATGCTATTTTTCTAGTCTTGTCCCAAGGTCAGAAGTGGCAGGAATGTATCTCTGATGAAAGAAACAGTTTTGAAAGAGAGAGAAAGAGAAATAGAACTATTCTTAGAAGCCCTGGAAGGTCCTTTAACCTGAACTGTTCCCTGGATTGACTGGGAGATGCAATTTTTCTATGTTTCAGATAGGAGTCTTCTCTGCCCTATATGGAGATGCCAGGGAACTAACATGTGTCTTCTTGCACAAAAATCATATATTCAACTGTGGAGATATTTTCCCCTGCCCCACCCCAGCCTTTTACAGGTGTGCACTTTGCTCTAAAAAAAGTAGCCCTTCCTGCTGTTTTATTTGCATAGGAAGTAGAGGAATTAAGATATGTAACTGCCTCTCTCACATCTGATTTCCTCTTCAGATGCTACTTGGCTATATTTGAATCTTTTGTAAGCCACTTGCCAAGTATTAGAGATACATCAGAAGAGAAATATATGCTACCCAGGTAATTTGGATAGTATGGAGGCCTCAGAATTATTTATTTATTGGATTACTATCCCAACTTCCTACCCCAAAAATGTTCAATAATTATAATTATGCTAGGGCTATGCTGCAATTTGAATTCAAAGAGCAAAGGGTGATTTGGTATGCCTGTGGGCATACATGTAGCATCTGCAGGAACACCATAAAGCAGCCACGTCTTTTCCTGGGCTTGCACAGCTAATACAGTCTTGGAAAAGACATGGTTGGATTAAGATGTTGCTGACAGGTGCTGCATGGATCCCTACACCTGCCCAGGATTACATTTTGCCCCTCAAATCTAATCTTTATTATTCTTCCTGTTCCAAGTCCAGCACTTAAACTGGCTTGGTTAAGGCCCAAAGTGAGTTGCAGAGGTAATTTTGCATATATTTCTGAGACATTTTACCATGACTAAAGAGCTCTCTCTAAAAAGCCAAATGGTAAAGAAAGGCTGAAGCCATTAAATATATTAAGTTCGTAATTGCTCATTTTTAAATGGGGTTATAGATGCATTAACTTAACTTATACTAATGTTAATCTTTTAAGTAATTTGTTTCAGTCTCAGGCACTGCTAGCAGATTCCATAGACTAATCAAGAATTATATGTGAAAATATTATTCTATTATAACTCCGTAGTTTTGGGGACAAGGACTGGTTTTCCTCCAATAGTAAGAGGAATATTTTCACCTTGCTTTCGTTCTTTTAATTATTGGGATTCCTACACATTGGTTTGAATATCTCCTCTTGGGAGATTTTGTACTCTGTGAGCATGGCATTCTGGCTGCTGCAGTTAAAAAAGCAGTTAAAAAAAAAACTCATGCTATAAAATCAAGATTAGTTTGCACCTTAACCCACTTACTGTTTGGGATTTACTGTAAAAAAAGAGTTGGTGAATGCTGTAACTCCCTATAGCGAGGCATCTTAGGGAGAAGTAACGTGTAGCTTAATTGAACTAAAATGAAAGTATGAAAATACACATTGTCTTCCGAATAATACCATTGTTTTTTGTGGTTTTTAAAAAAAATTCTACAGTTGTCATAACTGTTTCTAATGTGGCACAGAGTGGAGCAAACAATCTTAAATAAAGCAATTTAAAGCCCCCCCCCCCCCCCCCCCGTTATGAATAAGGAGAGAACTTTGCATTGTTGATTGCTGTTCATGTCACAAACAATATAAATAGATCTCAATACCAAAGAGTAAATGTGCTATTGATGAAAGCGTCCCATTTTGCTAGGGACATACATCCAGTACTGAGATAAGTTATAGGCAATATATATTGCAGTCAGACTCACTTGATTGCAAGCACCCTGGTGACTAAGCCTTGCTTTCATACATGATAAATAGGAAGGAGGTAAGCAGAAGTGATGAAGGAGAAGTGGATGTGAAGGAGATACTAGCAAAATTTGAGTTAAATACACAATGGTTAGAGTTCATTACACAATATTACTTATACAGTATTATACAGTCATCCTGTTCTGGCTTACATACAAATTCGATTTAAGGATAGACCTTGGGAATAGAACTTGTTCTTAAACTGGGGATTAACTGTATTCCATCTGAAATGATTTGAGCATTAAAAATATCTCTTTGTAATTATGGCCTAATATCTTTCTGAGGTGACATTGTTTGTTCTTTTTGCTGTTCCTCTGGAGACTGCTTTTTCAGACAGAGCAAGACTGTCTTATCCATTGGGACTGCAACTTTCCCCAGAATTTTGGTGGAGGCAATTTCAGTAATTCTGGAGGTCACCTGCGTGGGGAAGGCTGGATTAGCTGAACTCCATACAGTCAAAGAGCCATAGCCCAGAATACATTTGATAACCTTCTTATGCCAAGCATTCATCTCACAAAGAGTTGGTTGCTAAAACACTTTTGCTAAGCTTTCCTCCTACTTATTAATTTATTTATGGCACTTCTGCCCTGCCTTTCCTTCATAGTGCTCCAGGCAGGATTTGTCATTCTCTCCCAAAGTTCTCTTTCACTCTCTGCCCACCCTCTGCACTTTTTTTGTAAGTACAGGCAAAAGTATTTGCAAAGAAGATTCTTTGCAAAATGCATGGTTAAGCTTAGGGGCATGCATCTCTTTGGGCTTGGAGCCAAAAAGGTGCGTTGAAGAGCAGGAGTATTCATAGAGCGCCTGTCCCTAGTTGTGTCTACGTCCCTGTGCTGGCACTATTGTCTTCTGCAAATGCAGCACAATCCACATGTGGTTTAAGAAGTTGCAGACAGGCTACACGCACATCCCTGCATGCTGTTTTTGGCTTCTAGTCCAAAGCATTGCACAGCCCTGGTTTATTTATAAAATGTGTAATCCCCAACATGTCGTGATACTACTGGTTTTTAAAAGATGAAATAAATCAATTAAAAATTGATTCATTAGCTAATACCTGTTGCATTAAATCAAATGCTCCATGGTCAAGAGCAATGCTCCTCTGCTAGATGATAGAGGAAGTTTCATTGTGCCTGGCTGGCCTCCATTTGAGATGGCTTGCTGGATTATCTGAATTCTTGCTTGTCAACAAGTTGCTTCTTTTAAAAAAAACATTAATGCAGACTGTATTCTCTGCTCATTGTATGTTCTTGTAAACTCAGGCTTCTGGTTCTGCTTAAGAAAGCTAGAACAGTTGTTCCCTTGACCCAAGGACATTCATTATGAAAATCTGTAGAATTGTACCAATCTCTGATTTATAATGGATACTACATGTTCCACTTATTTATTTTCAGGATTCATAGCAAAAGTATAGAAATTCTCCTGACTTACATTTTTGGAATCTATTTTAAAAAAGTGGCAAAGTTGGTAAGGTTGACAAATTAAAAAAAGTCCTAGAAAAATTTGAAAAAGGACTGGATAAAAGTTTAGATCTGAAAAATGCTTCCACATTCAGTCTCTTTTCAGAATGTTGAAAGACAAAACGTAGTCTGGCATACAAACTTTGCAAAATCCTTGATTCCAAATCTAACTGTGGTAAAAAAAAGCCTTTGATTTTAAACAGAGTACAGAATATAGTTGAAAAACAATTTGTCAGAATCTGATTTTGATTAGAAATGCCTATTTCAGCAAGGAGTGTTTTTATTCCACAGTAAATGGAAGCCTGATGCCCTTAGCATTTGAGAACACCACAAAACTAATCTGAACTTCCATTTCAGTCTGGGCAGCATTGACTGTGTCTGTAGATTATTTTTGGCAGGACCAGGATGGGAGTGATGCAACTATCCTGGTCCTTCTCAGTCTCTTAGTGGCTTTCAGTACCATTGATCATGGAATTCTTCTGGACTGGCTCTGGGGGATGGGAGAGGGGGCACAGTGCTGTGGTGATTCTCTACCTTTCTCCAGGGTTGATCCCAGTAGTGAAAGGAAGAAATTTAGTGAAGGCCCCTGCACTCTGGGGCTCCTCGGGGCCTAGTGCTGTCACCTCTCCTGTTTAATATCTACATGAAACTGCTAGATGGGTCATCTGACAGTACGGGGTCAGTTATCATCAATATGCCAATGATACCCAGTTGTGCGTTTCAACCCGAGGCTGGCCAAGTGGTGGTGTTAGGGTTGTAGTGCCTGGAAGCTGTTGAGGTCTGGATGGGGAGCAACGGGTTTAAGTTCAACCATAGCAAGACTGAATGGCTATGGGTTCATGGACCATCCATTTTCTAGGACCTTCCAACTTTAATTTTATATGGGGTTGCACTTA
The DNA here is from genome assembly GCA_030867105.1 of Liasis olivaceus. Taxonomy (NCBI): domain Eukaryota; kingdom Metazoa; phylum Chordata; class Lepidosauria; order Squamata; family Pythonidae; genus Liasis; species Liasis olivaceus. The sequence goes on from CM061349.1 coordinate 66,949,645, forward strand.
CCCAGACAGAGCTGGTGTGCAATTTGGGGGTCCTCCTGGACTCACAGCTCCTGTTCAAAGAACAAGTGGTAGCTGTGACCAGAAGGGACTTTGCACAGATTCATCCTGTGTGCCAGTTGCACCTGTTCTGGATTGCGAGGCCCCTCTCACAGTTACTCTGTATTTTAATTACATCAATGTCTTAATCATATGACATTTAGCTTACTGCAATGCACTCTACCTGGGGCTGCCCTTAAAGACCACTCAGAAGCTACATCTGTCTAGAATGCAGTGGTGCAAGTAGTTACGTGTACATTTCTTTACTCCTCTACTTTGTGCACTGCACTGCTTATCAGTGGGCTTATAAGCAATTCAAGGTGCTGATGGTCATCTTAAAAGCCCTTCATGACATAGTCCCTGAGTATTGGTGTATCCACCCTATTTTTTCTGCCCATCCTGTAAGATCAGACTCAGTTGGCATGTTCCAGGTGCCATCATTGGGGCTCAGGAGGTGTGTCTTCTGTTTTCCCACAACCAGTAGGTTGGTGATAGCATGTGAACCCACTAATTGTGGTATAGAGGAATTTGTTTCTCCTTCCTGGAGCCCTCACTTTTTATTTTTGTTTTAATTTGTTTTTACCTGTTTTCAGTCCTCTGTAAGCTGTCCAGAGTCATTGCTGAGTAGCTGGCCTTATAAACTGACTGAATAAATAGTGTTCAGAACCATAGCTTTTACTACCAACTTACATTACGGCTTGTGCAACACTGCCTATTTTCTGCCTTGTTTTTGTTAGTTAAGTAGGTAGGCAGTTAAATTTATATCCTGCCTTTTCCCCAGGATTCAAGATAGCACACACAGCACTCCCTCCTCCAGTTTTTCCCACCTCTACAACACTGTTAAATCAGTTCAGCTAGATTGCAAAAGAGTGACTAACCCAGTAAGTTTCTATGGCTGAGATGGGCTTTATCCTAGACTAAGAGCAAAACCATCAGTTTGTCCAAAGACCAAAGAACAGTGGAACTCATCACCTAGCATTCTGCAATTTGCCTTGCATATTTCTGCTTTTCTTTCTTTTCCTTTATCTTATAAAATTTATGACACTAATTTCAGACCCTGCAGCTCAAGTACCTTCTTTTCTTCGATTTGTAAACTTCTCCTGTTGTACCTTATGTTAAATTAATCTTTTAGGTAGATGCAATACTGCAGTATTGTTAATCAAGCCAAAGGTTTACGCTTGGAAGATCTGGAGGGAACAGTGACTGGCAGTATATAAATATATATAAAAAGTATATATATAAAGGCACCGGAAAAGCAAGGGTTGGGTTGGAAAATCCAAAGTCCTTTCAGCTGAAGTGGGTGCACCATAAATTGTTATTTTTAATAATGTAACCTGGAAATATATTTTTTCTGTAAAATATTGGCTTTATTCCTAAAACATGAGGATGAGTTTGATTTTTTCCCCCCAAGACCTACATGATGCCTTGTCTTTCTGATGAACCCTGGCAAACATCTTAGTTACAAAGTGGAAAATAATAAATGCTACCGTGGTTTTGAAGTTTTTCAATGTAATATTTTTCAGTTTATATGTTTAACAACCTAGTACCAGTCTATAAAAGGAATATATTCTGCATTCCCTAGGTATGGCAAAAATCTATTAAGAAACTCCATCCAAGTTCTAAGTTATAACGAAAATAGACAGATCAAAGAAAAGCAAGTGAAGTCATACTTGCCATTAGCCGGCATTTAAGATTATGAAATCAATTAATAAGAGAAAGTTTCTAAGTCATTAATTAACCATGCAGCACATTTAAGACCCACAAATATAATGGTATGTGGGAAAGACCTTGGGAGACTGGACAAAGAGACGCTGCCAAGGGAACGGTCAGATAACAGACAGCAGAACCCACAGCTGGAAAGTGGGTGGGGCAAAAGACTCAGAAGGGACCCTCCCTAGTTTCTTAGGCTTTAAAGGAGACAGTGGGAGAATTGTACTTTCAGACTTACAAGATTCTGTTAATGTAGCTTTATAATAAAGTAGAATTAGCTTATTTGGTCATGTTTCCTGGCTGGTCTACCTGGTAAGGCTGGCACAAATGATTAGATTAGTGATTTGCAACCATGATTGTTAATCTGTGTTCTGTGAAACATCAGTGTTTCCCAAACAACTTGAAGGCATCCATGGAGCTGGGGGGTGTTTATTCATAATTTCCCATGTGCTGGGAATGTATTATTACTATTAGATGATGGTGAGTGACAAGAAGCAGGCAATGCCAGAAAGTCTGTTCAGGCCTGAGGAAAAGGAAGAGGTCCAGAGCAAGTGGCGAGCCTCTTTAATGGTTATCCTGAATTGGTGTTAATAATGGTGTTTATTTTTCCTTGCAATTAATGCATTGATCATCAGTCTTTATGGAATGATCAATGCATTAATTGCAAGGAAAAATAAACACCATTATTAACACCCACTTTATTTCAATGGTCCTTTTATTCCCTGCCTCCTTTAAAAAGTAGTAAATAGTGATATGTGATATTTGGTGTTCTGTGGGTTTGAAAACACTGACTTACAATATACAGTTTAATATCAGTCTCAGCAGGATCAATTTACCTGTGGTTTCTAGCTTGTGTTCAAATTCTAAATACACTTTCTCTTCCTCCCTGCAGTTTCTCATATATACATACTCAAATGTGTTCTGGAGGGTCATCCAAACCTCTAGATCCAATTTTGCAAAAGATTGCAAGAGGATAAGGAATTTATTCTACTAAATGATACTATTCTGTGGCAGACTGATAACCAACCTGTATGGCTGTCAGTTCTTTTCATGTCATAGCCAAGTATTAGGCTACTGGGCTCATTGGAAGGCAGCAGCCCAGCTCTTGCTATTCTTTATTATTTTGTTGTCACTGAAAGTTTCTCTGTTCGTACATCTTCACTTAAATGTAATTGAGCTGTTGGCCATGTTAATTTCTCTGTTCTTGAAGTCTTCAGCATATAAGGCCATATTGTGAACAAAATATTACTTCCATTTGACAAGTTGATGTGTGTTATTGAAGTGAAGAATACATCACTCCATTATAATATGTTGTCCTTTGAAATATTCCTTTCTTTTTGTGCTTTTTATACTCTTTCATTTCATTTGGGAAGGGGAAGGAAGCAAATGACCAAACATGCATCTTGACATCACAGTGTAAATCCCATGACTTAATGTACTTGTGTTCCGTGTCAGGACTCAAGTGCAAAAGGACAAGCTTTGTGTTGTAACTTCATGAGCTACATGACATCATTTTCTCATCAGAGCTGTTAGGTTATGAAAATAAACACATAAGAATTCCACAGAATTCTTATTTTTACAGAATGTGTCCTTTCTCCATCATGTTGATTGTTGTACAGGTGAAACTCGAAAAATTAGAATATCGTGCAAATGTTCATTTATGTCAGTATGGCAACTCAAAAGGTGAAACCAATATATGAGATAGACGCATTACATACAAAGTGAGATATGTCAAGCCTTACTTTGGTATAATTGTGATGATTATGGTGTACAGCTTATGAAAACCCCAAATTCACAATCTCAGAAAATTAGAATAGTGTGAAAAGGTTCAATATTCTAGGCTCAAAGTGTCCCACTCTAATCACCTAATGAATCCATAACACCTGCAAAGGGTTCCTGAGCCTTTAAATGGTTTCTAAGGCTGGTTCAGTAGGAATCACAAGCATGGGAAAGACTGCTGACCTGACAGTTGTGCAGAAAACCATCCTTGACACCCTCCATAAGGAGGGAAAGCCCCAAAAGGTAATTGCAAAAGAAGTTGGATGTTCCCAAAGTGCTGTATCAAAGCACATCAATAGAAGGTTATGTGGAAGGGAAAAGTGTGGTAGAAAAAGGTGCACAAGCAGCAGGGATGACCGCAGCCTGGAGAGGATTGTCAGGAAAAGGCCATTCAAAAGTGTTGGGGACTTTCACAAGGAGTGGACTGAGGCTGGAGTTAGTGCATCAAGAGCCACCACACACAGACGGATCCTGGACATGGGCTTCAAATGTCGTATTCCTCTTGTCAAACCGCTCCTGAACAACAAACAACGTCAGAAGCATCTTACCTGGGCTACAGAAAAAAAGAACTGGTCTGTTGCCCAGTGGTCCAAAGTCCTCTTTTCTGATGAGAGCAACTTTTGCATCTCATTTGGGAACCAAGGACCCAGAGTCTGGAGGAAGAATGGAGAGGCACACAATGCACGATGCTTGAAGTCCAGTGTGAAATTTCCACAGTCTGTGTTGATTTGGGGAGCCATGTCATCTGCTGGTGTTGGTCCACCGTGCTTCATTAAGTCCAGGGTCAACGCAGCCGTCTACCAGGAGATTTTGGAGCACTTCATGCTTCCTTCCGCAGACGAGCTTTATGGGGATGCTGACTTCATTTTCCAGCAGGACTTGGCACCTGCCCACACTGCCAAAAGTACCAAAACCTGGTTCAATGACCATGGGATTACTGTGCTTGATTGGCCAGCAAACTCGCCTGACCTGAACCCCATAGAGACTCTATGGGGCATTGCCAAGAGAAAGATGAGGGACATGAGACCGAACAATGCAGCGGAGCTGAAGGCCGCTATTGAAGCATCCTGGTCTTCCATAACACCTCAGCAGTGCCACAGGCTGCTAGCATCCATGTCACGCCGCATTGCGGCAGTCATTGCTGCAAAAGGGGCCCAAACCAAGTACTGAGTACATATGCATGCTTATACTTTGCAGAGGTCCGATATTGTTCTATTTCCAATCCTTGTGTTATTGATGTCATGTAATATTCTAATTTTCTGAGATTGTGAATTTGGGGTTTTCATAAGCTGTACGCCATAATCATCACAATTATACCAAAGTAAGGCTTGACACATCTCGCTTTGCATGTAATGCGTCTATCTCATATATTGGTTTCACCTTTTGAGTTGCCATACTGACATAAATGAACATTTGCACGATATTCTAATTTTTCGAGTTTCACCTGTATAGTAATGCTTTTCTGAAGTAAAAGCTGTATCTCTGTTAACTTAAAAAAAAATCTGTACAACTTGGAAAAGAAGTGGCCTTTGTGCTGCATATGATATTCATCTGAAGAACATGCTTTCAGAGTTGAAAAGGTGTCCCTCACTGCAAAAACAAGTGAACTGTCAAGGGAGCCAAGCTTTGTAGAAGAGATAATTAACAACCCCTTTCCTTACCCTATCACCTTCCAGATGGATAGGATGGGAATGCCAATCCTGATGGGTTGGAAAAGGCTATAGTAGATCTGTCTTCTGCACATGCCACCCCACTGCCCAACTTGAGTAATCTCTACAGCTGTGAAGTAGGTCACGTTTATTGACTTAAATGTCCTGTGGTTAATTGTTAAACATTAAAGTGACTGTAATATATAGTTTCCTTGCCCTTCTAATATGGGGAGAAAATACTCTTCCGGAGTTGGAATGCTAACTCAACCGGTCTTTAATTATGGCAATATATTAAGTAGCATTTAACTCAATTTTTGAAGATCGACAGGGCAGTGAGTTCCTAGCTTGTTGCTGCAATAGCTCTTGGCTGCTGCTTAGGAGGTACTGTTACATCCTAAGCAATGTTTGGATCAAAGATTGGACAAAAGGGTCTCTTAGCAACCACACAAAAGCAGTACTTTGCTGTCGAAAGCAATGAATATTATGGCTAGCCTTAAAATTAGATGGTTATGTGGAACAGTATATTGCAGGGAGCAATAGATGCCACATTTATCACGGGTTGAATTTGGACATTATGTTAAGCCTGAACTGTAAAACATTCTAGCTTACTCTGTGACTTATTAGCATGGGTGTTAAGTGGAAATGTGAAACTTTGCCTTATTTTTCTACTAACAAGTCAGAATTCTCCCCCCCCCCCCCATTGATCTCTGCTTATTGGAAGAGAACTAAGCCACAGTTAGAGCCAATTTGGTGTAGAGGTTAAGGCATCAGGCTAGAAACCGGGAGACTGTATTCTAGTCCTGCCTTAGGCACAAAGCCAGCTGGTGACCTTAGGCCAGTCACTCTCAGCCCTAGGAAGGAGGCAGTGGCAAACCACTTCTGAAACACCTTGCCAAGAAAACTGCAGGAACCTGTCCAAGTAGACTCCAAGAATCAGACACAATTGAACAGATTAAAAAAAAAAAGCCAGAGTTACTGGTTTGCACACAAAGATAAAAAAGCTGTGGAAGATGCTGTCATGATAGTTGGCTAAGGCCAAATCATAATGATTCATGAATAAATCAAGTTTTTTTTGTTTTTGTTTTTACTATCCTGGCTTACCATAATATCTGAATATAACCATTCCAATCTTTCCCAATGCAATTATTTTCTTCTCTGAGATTCAAATCACATTTGTTAATAGACTATTTTCACAGAAATCACTCAATCAGAAATCAAAATAGATTGTTTGCTTGCTGACATTTCAGGGATTCCTCACACTCACATTGATGATGTTACCAAGTTGGGTAATAAAACGTGTGCAAGCAAACAACCAAGCTCAGAGGGCACCAAGTTCAACCCTGAGCTACAGATATTCTCTTCTGTTAAAAACAATTTAAATATCATTGGGCAACTGTAGAATTAGATTAGAAGGATTATTTGGGTGGAAAAGCTCAGAGGCAGAATTTATTGAATACATACATACAAACACAATACAGAGAGCTCAAAACATATAAATTATTTTTGAAACCTAAAATATATTTTGCCAGATAAATAAGTTTCAGATATTTTGAATGCTGAAATAAATTTTTCAGAATACTCCACAAACCATCTCATACTGTACTGTACTACAACTCAAAAAAACATTGTTTCATAATAAATGTTAGTCTTCAGTGGGTCAGAGGAAATTTAGAAATGTGTAAATATTCTATAATTTAAACAGGGAGGAGGGTTATCAACTGCCATGTAGATAAAGTTATATCTACATGGCAGTTAGCAATTGGTTACAAATCTTTATAAAGGATAAACAGTGGAAGCACCCCTATATCTCTAAATATTAGATCCCAAATGCTTATACACTGTCTTTGCTGATTGTGTTGAAAATAATATAAAGTCATGGCTAGCAGATACAGACTGCAAGAATCCAAACAACCAGTAGATGGTGGCAGATTGATTGATTGATTTAGTCTCTTTGCTGCTCAAGTCTCCTGGATTTCTCACCCCAATTAATGGTAGCCCTATAAAAATTGTTTTCACAACTGTCTTCAGTGACTAGTAGGGTATCATGAGGACTTGCAAAAATAAAACAAGACCTGCTCACCCTGAATGAGAAAGTGCATTGGCATTTTGCTGACCAAAGATAGATTTTTTCCAGAGAAAAGCTTGTCTTCTGGGAGAGATTCAGAGCACTGTGGTAGTACATATGCAAATTACTTCTCACACTGATTGGAATGACAGTGATCAAAACAGTGGACAGGTGCAGACGGCCCTTCTTTTATATAAAAAAAGGCAAGCTTCTAGATTTCTACACAGAAAAAGCGGGACGAGAGTTTTGCTGCCTTAAATTGCTTTTGTATAGGTGTCTCATTTGAACATATAAGAGTTATAATTTTTACTTTTCTACTAATAAATACTATTAACCAAAGTTCTTGGATTTTTGTTTCATAGAATTGGAACTACAGTCCAGTTAGACTACAAGGAAATCTGACCTCATGCTTTCCCCTGAAATACCAGTATAATCTTTAATATTTACCAGGGCCTGGAAAATATTATGTAGGAAAAGCTTTTGTAGTAGAAGTATTTGTAACATTCCAGGCCATGATTCTCAGGAGATAAAACCTGGATGTGTGAGGAATCCAGAATTCCAGATTTGAGTGCAACATGTAACTACTGTTAAAAAACAACAGCAATTGTAGGCCAAAACAGCATCATTGCCTGCAAGCAGGGGCATTCATGGGGCAAGATCAACAAAGTCAAAATGGCAATTGTGACCAGATGATTGAAGCCCTACCCCTTTTTACATCCATCACAATGCACATAAAAAGGGGACAAGACTTCATTCTTGTGGTCATGGCCTCTTAACTTTTTTGACCACCCCAGTGGATGCCACTGCTTGCAGTAATGACTTAATTGTGAAAAAAACCCCTGTGGTTTGTTTTTAAACAGGGGTTTGAACATCACCAGCCCAAATCTGCTTCCCATCTACTAGTGTTTTTCATATTACTTGTCTTGAATCAATAGTTGTGGAATTGGCCTTTAATCGCCATTTTCCCTTGATTGTTAAGCCACTTTCCAAATATGATATTTTAGATTAAGTGATAGGAAGCTGGGTCTAATAGGAAAAAGGAGGGATTGTAATGGAGACAAGACATTAAGACCATAAAGAGGGATTGAAAGAACAGATGTAAAGGTCACTTAAAACTGGAATGTCACTTTGAAAGCGGTAAGGAAACCAAACTGCTTGTTTGGCTTTTTAAATATTCTGGTATTTGGGTGATTGCAGCTTCGACATTTAGATTGCAAACATTGCTTAAGGGCTCAAGTGAATTATAATTTCAATATGTCTCTTTCTGCTGCAGTTAGTGCTTCAATACTGTTTTCAACACTAGTACTTGTTGGCATGTTACTTAGTGAAAAATTATTGCAGCTCTTACAAAACAATGATAGAACTCCCCAAGCTTTAACTGTATATCATGCTTTTATTCATCATTCAAAATATTCATGTCATAGCAGGGTAGGCACCTCATTCTGAAAGGTGCATCAACATGTTTTGGACTTCAGGTTATGAATTCTATGGTTATGACTGGTGGGAGTCATAGGCATTCAATAGATGATATCATGTGCATCATGATATAATTGTGTAAATGACAGAAATTACATAATTTGTATGAAAAGGTCATGACACTTATGATGTCACCCACCTTCCACCCACCATGTGCACACATGGGTGGGAGTTCATTTCAACCTATTAGGCAAGTAAATAGCAGAAATCATGGTATACAGCAGGGGTCCTCAAACTTTTTAAACGGGGCCAGTTCACGGTCCCTCAGAATGTTGGGGGGCCGGACTATAGTTTGAAAAAAACATGAGGGTCCCTCCCGCGGAGTATGAGGAGAGGAGGAGAGCCACTGGACCCGGCATACCTGTCATGTAGAATAGTCCGGCTCTGCGATCTCCCTCCTCGTGCATCGCCTGCAGCTCCCGACACAGCCCCGACACTTCCGCTTCTGACAGACAGCAGCGGCAGCCAATCAGGCGGGCGGGCCGGATAAATGACCCTGGCGGGCCGTAGTTTGAGAACCCCTGGTATACAGTATGGGATTAGGAGCACAGACATGAAATCTGAAACTGCTAACCCAGAGCGAATACTTCTTGCTCTCTCTGTGATGTGGAGTAGAGTGTTCCCACTAGATATGATGGGATTCATCCCTGCTAGCAGCAGCCTATGAAGTACAGTAGGGGCACAGTCGGTTTACAAGAAATCTTAATTCAGTTTAAAGAAATCTGCTAAATACAGATATAATCTCAGCAAAGGGGGGTTATTGGGCAAAGTTGTTGGGAAATCTCTAGTTGTTTACATTCTAGCCATTAAATCAAACCTTGCTTTTTTGTAAAAAGCCTGGGGGGAGGGCAAACATGTTCTGAGGTGTGGTGTTATAAATATAACATATTAAATATAGAAATCATTGCATTGATGGCTGTGAATGTCTTGCCAGATCCAGGATTTTGGCAGGCTATCACAAGAGATAAGATCAAAGATAGTGTTTTATATTTTGGTAGAATTACCTACTGAACCTCCCTTGAGTAATGGCAGTCCATAAGATATTGGACTAATATAGAAAAAAGAAAATGGGAATTGATTAGTTGTTAACGGGGCCAAAACAGTCTTAAAAGGAGCCGAAGGACGTCTCATGCAGAATGTTAGGTAATCTGCTGATTTTAGCAATGTCAGAGAGCTATGATGATGCTGATCTTACAGAGTGTGAGGAAAGTTGATCTAAACATTTTGCTAACTAGATAAGATTTCACTGACCTCCTAAGATGACTGCTGGATGCAGTTCCACATTTCAAGTCTGTAGGTGTTTGCTCTCTTTATTAGTTTCTTCTCTGTTTCCATATCAATCATGTTAAGAAAATTGTGATAGAATACTTTTCTTCTGAGCTTGGAACAGTTAAGATTTTGTTGCTTGACTGTGGCATACACATGTCAATACTTTCTAGAATGCTTGCTATGTAAGAGGAAAGACTTACTTTTCAGAGGCAGAAATGAGCTAAGAATGATAATTGGCAATGGCTCTCATTATGACTTGTGGGGCCTCAAGGAGACACTTAGTTTGCACTTGTAGTTCTTGTTGGACTTTTTCTGCATAGATGGAGTGAAATATTAGAGGCCCTTTATTCCACTGCAAAACCTCTGCCTTGTGGTAAAACCCAACCGAGATAAGCACTGGCTTCAAAACCATAGCGTTCCAAGCCGGAATGCAGTGTAATCAGATGAAAGTGATTGCAGGGACCCATGAGAGCTGCGCTGTTGCCATAGCGAGGAGTAGCCCCTTCATATAGCTATGGGGTTCTGCCAAGTTGGATAGATGGCTTGGGTCTCATTTCAAATGGATGTGCTAGGAAATCATGGTGGAAGAAAGGAAAACAAGCTGGACACTATACAAAGCAATCTTACCAGATTCTGTTTTATTCCAGTATTTTCTCTGGGATTTTTAAGTGTGTGCTAACAGTACCTTTCCCTGCAGTATCCAGGTATGTTTCTGAATTCAGGATTAAATTTCAGGTGCATCCCCATGGATTGAGAGCAAAGGATTAAAGCTCCCACCCTTTGCTCTGTTCCCAATTCAAATCAGTAACTGTATACCTGAGTATTAAAGCTAGCAGAGAAACCTGATAATAGAGAACCTACTTTATGGGGCCAATGACTGCTCTTTTCACATATACTTCTACAGTGGCTGAGAGGTTCTAGTTATGTTAACCATTTTGAAATAGGGTTCACTGTTGACACTATAAATACTGTAATGAACATTAGCATAGGTTCAAATGGAGAAGTACTGATGAATTAATATAAATATCAGTCTTGCTAGCAGGTGCACAATCCTCATAGATCTAATTTATTGTGTAAACGTGGTTTTATTCTTGATTAGAAGCCACTCAGAGTTCGGTTTAAGACCTAATTTACCTTTTGGGAAAATTAATCTGGGGCTGAGGGAGAGTCCTTGGATGCTTTGTGGTAGCTAACAACACTGTTGCTTGGAGACATACAGGCAAGGAAGAGGAGTATACATTATATAATAAATACACCTTTTGAATCCAGGAGTCCAGCCACCCTCAATTTCCTGTGGGAATGGAAATCTCCATTTGTTTTAGGATTGCCATTTCCAGAATTCCCAACCAATATGGAAGGATTCCTTTGAGTTGCAGTCCTAGCACATCTAGCACCAGGTTCGTTAAAGCTATGGCAGATCATTCCAGAGGATGTTTAAATGCTCCAGCTTGAACAACTGGTTAGTCTCCTTTTGAGATGGAGCAAGGCTCTGTGTTAATTTCAGCCTATGCTGTGCACCCACTGGGGATACCTCTGGCATGCTAGTGGGGTCTCTGTAAAGCAGATACAGGCTGAACTTAGGAGCTTGCCCCCTGCAGATGTGCTGCTGACATATTGGTCTGAGACTGTATGGACACTGCTAGCCCCCATGGCCACACTCTACACACAGCGTTAATCAAGTGGAAAGATGAGTGTCTGAAATAGGGGTTTGGTCACTAAGGGAATGAATGGGAACATTATAAAGAGGTGGGTGGACTGTGGTGATACGTATGTACCTGCCACTGTCTCCCTAGTGGGCATTTCTCTCATCCTTAGAACTTTTGTCTGGTTCGATGGCCTTAGCAATAAACCTGCCTTTTGAACTCCATTAACTGGAAGCTTAACGTGCTAAAACCTTTTCCTGCAAAGGTGCAGAGACAGGTTTATTTAGAAATCAGTTTTTTTTTTTTTTTTTGAGCCACAGATGGCTGTTCAATAGAGGAAATGTGTATGTCTTGAAAGCAAAGTTGTGAATCAGGAAAACTGAATAAGCATTCTAGCATAACTGAACTTTTGGTTAAATTTTAGCTTAGGTCAGGGAGTAACGAATGATGACACCAAGCAAATCTGTTTTTTCTGTGTTCTCAAGTGATGAAGTTCTCCAACGTGGAAAACGGAGAAACAAAAACAACCCTTCTATTGTTATAAGATACTGCTGGGTGGGTTAGATTGGTGGACAGTGACTGTTCCAAAGTCACTCTGTTTGTTTCATGTCTCAGTCCAAGAATTGTTATTCTTCCTGGAAAACTCCTCAGTGTTTCCAAGAATCTCAGGAAATGCAGGTGATTATATACCCCTTGTCGCCTTTCTTTGTCCATGATGGTGTTTTTAAAGGATGTAAGTTTGACATCTTTCAGCAGGCTTTCCTGATTTACACACACACAGACAACCTCACTTCCATAGAAACATGGCAACAGTTAACTAGCTTCCTACTATTCCTGGCTTCAGCCAGTTATGATTTACAGCTGTTGAAACAAAAATTAAAAACCACTGATGGCCTTGTTTTAAACCATATTACAATTCGATTCTGACAGTGAAAGAAGATTCGCAGGCAGTTCTTTCAGCCAAGTAGAATTTCCTGCATGTTGAGAAATTTTCAATTTTTGTTTTGATATGTATGTATGTGTGTTTGCAGAAGACTATTTCATAATTTATATGGCAGCCTAGACCAGCCCAGACATCCTCTAGATACGTGGACTCCCAGAATTCTTAGCAATGTCTGTGCTAGCTGATAATTCTGGGTGCTGAAATCCTCCCTTGTGAAGACAGTGGACAAGTTGGGGAGTGCTTCTCTACCTCATTATTATTCAAAAGGAAGAGAAAAGAAGAGGGTGTGAATGACATTTAGTAACTTCAGCAGTCAACTTCTTTGAAAGTGATAGCTTTTCCATTTCTGCATGACCCACAAAGGGACCTAAAAAGAAACATAAGAAATGTCAGAAATGAATAGAAAACAGGTGCTATTTATTGGAGCTTTTTTAAAGCAATTGCTCTGCCTCATTCTTAACATTATATGGTGGTTCAGAGATCGTTGTCTTCAATTTGTAAGCATCCTGTGTTTTCCCATCAGTTCTGGATGACAAGATAGAATTGTTGCACAGAGTTTATGAATTGATAGCCCCAGGAACTATCATTCTGGAAGCACACTAAACATAGATGGACTGCATGTTGACTCCACAGATAGGAATAACTTTCTGGTGGGATTAAATTGGCAGAGACATGAAAAGCAGTGATTCCTGTCCTAACTGATGACAACATGCTATAAACGAGAAGCTAAACTTAATGTATTGGCTTGCTGCAATAGATCTGATAATATTGCCTGTGGCCAATTGAATGGTCATATAATGGCAATTCACCATTTCATTTTAGAAACTGTTAAGTGCTCTATCGAGTTGGTCATGCATCATTTGGCTGATACAAAAGAAGCTTTTACAACTGGCATGATTCTTGCATTTGTAGCAAGAATTTATTTGTCTGTGCATAGAACAGTTTTATGTAAAAACAAAATGAGAGTTGGAATACCCTAAAGACTTACAGATACATTTATCCTGGTGTATGTTTTTGTTGTTATAGTGTTATATCATATAAGATTAGCACCTGCCAACCCACTCAAGTATAAACATGGAAGCAAGACAGTATTATCAACTGACTTAGTAGACATGGAATACTAGGATGAAATTTGTTTTGGGATCTTTTTATGGTCTTGTTAGAAATCAAGGGAGGGAGCAAAAGTGTGGGAATAAGCTGGAGCAGGAATCAAAAGTGTTAAGTTTGTAGGTGAAATCAAACTATAGTTCAAGGTGGACAAAACTTTTCAGTCCTCCCAGTTCCAGACTGGTTGAATGGTCAGTAAATGTGACATTTATGTACCGTATCACATTTAGTATAGAGTGATTTATGCATTGTGATAACCATCTTAATTTAATTTTTTTTTTTTTTTTGGTCTGTGCTCAGTCATTACTGACCCTGCAGTGACTGCCTGGACGAGTCCTTGCATTTTTCATTCTTGGATGAGTCCTTGCAGTTTTCAAGGCAATTTTTTTTTTTTTCGGAAGTGGTTTGCCAGAGCCTCCTTCCTAGAGCATAGCCCAGCTGGCGAGCGCAGGAGGTGGGACTTCCGTTGCTTTGCACCCCCTTTGGGCGAGCGCGGTTTCGCGCTTACCGGCAACTGGTCCCGTCTCTCTGTGCAAGGCGCTGCCAGTATTTTTCCTCCCACCGGAGTGAGAGTCCCCATTTATCTACTCACATGAGTTTTCGACCTGTTGGGTTGACAGGAGCTGGGGGGGGGGGAACAGGAGCTCACCCTGTTAACGCGAAAGGCTGGACTCGAACCGCCGAAGTGTCAGCCATTTCTGGCCAGCAATTTTCAGCGTCATTAAGCCGCTGCGCCACCGCGTCCCCTAATTTAAATTATGCACTGACAAAATCTGAAATGAATATGACTTATCAGACGAAAAAGTATTTAGAAAACAGCTCAGTGAAAATGTTCACCCAAATTTTACTAACGATGAAAACGTTATTTTCCATGCTAACAGTTATTAGGAGAGAGTCTGAAAATAAAACTACCAATATTGTGATTACAAACTATTTATTCAAATATAGTATTTATACAGATACAAATCTCTACAGGATACACACTTCTAATGTCTACATCTCAAAGAATATTATAGGGAACAATATGGTAATTAAAATTATTGGGGAAGGGGGATAGAAGCATCTTTGGTCTGCCTGTCTGTCTGTCTGTCATACTGTGGGGATTGGGAATCTATGACTTTCCAGGTGCTGGTGAACAATACTGGAGAACCAGGGTATAAAGCTTTTTTCATGGTGCTTGTATTAATTTAATTTGATTTAAGTGGGGAAAAAAGGTGGGACTTAGGTAGACGATCACATTAGAGAAATTAGAAGTAATTACACAGATCTTATGGACTCTGGAGCTTGCAGTGTTTTTTGCCTTAGAAGTGGACCTAGCTGAGTCCCTACTTGTATAGGTACAGTTGATCCTCATTATTCATGGCTTCTGTATTTGTGAATTTGCCTATGTGCTAAAATTTATTGGTAACCCCAAAATCAATACTCGTGGCACTTTCATGGTCATTTGCAGACATGTGCAGAGTGGCAAAAAATTTCAGCCACCTGATGAGCACGTTCCCAGCTGAGGCTGAACAAGGCAACACTCTGCCTTGTTTCACCTCTCATACTGTAAACAAGTGTGCTTTTCGCAGTCTATTTAATGCCATGTTTTTCACATTTTGTGCTGAAATATATATTTAAAAAGGTGTCTTTAAACAGAAACACACAGAAAACAAGGTTATGTATTGATCAGTGGACAAAAATGTTGTGACCAGAGGCTCACAGGAACCTAACCCTGTATTTCCCCTAGGAGCAATGATTCAGTATTTGCTTATTCAGTGTTCACAATGACTTTATAGAACATAACTACTGCAAATAATGTGAATAGTTTTTTCACAGTAGTACTATCCATTTCTCTGTTATAACTAAAACTATTGTTACAAAGTTGATGTCAAGCCTCACACTGTTCAGGGCATAATAGCAAATGAACCTGTTCAGATTTATACCCTCCTCTGCCATCATTAATTCTAACATTGATTTCCTATTTGAGATTATACCACTGCCTCCATGATTGGACTTCAGTATAAAAATCTTGCTTTTTATAGCATGACTTTTTTTTTTGTGGTCTTCTGAGGAGAAATCCTAAAATCCTCTTAATCCAGATATCTCAGTAGGCTCTTAGAAACACCAAATTCTACTTCTAGCTTATTCATCCTCCTTATTAAGTGCCAATTCAAGAATAGTCAGTTTTAATGTTCACTTTCACTTCATGATACTTTCTGCTGTTTCAAGCAGACATCTTCATCATCTGGAGAATAATACATCTCTAACTCACTTTGGGACTATTTTCTCTGTGAAGCATTTATTTAGTGATTAGCTTCAGATTAATGGCTTTTCTCTAGTGCAGCATTTTTGTCATTTCAGGCTTACTTGTGGGCACGATTTCTCTCATTTTGTTACTTGAAAACATTGATCCTTCTTATGATACAACTATTACTCTTACTCAGGGAATGGCCAGTTCACGCCACTGAAACAAGGTGGATGGGAATTTGATTATTCACAGTCATGTATATTCTGTAAGTGTAAAGCTATCTCTTAAATATTTTAAGCATCTCATATCCTAAAACATGGAAGATACGATGTAGTTGTTGATTAATACTGTAACTGAGGTATCTAGGGCAGTATCTACAGAAGAGATGACCTCCCAACCAACTTTGATATGTTTTATGTTTCTGCAATGTGCTACATTTTTAGACAGTTGATTATAATGTTGTTATTGGAATTTTCTGAACTTTTATGTTGTTGTTTGGAGGTCAGTCTGGGAATGTTAATGGGCATGGAAGATGTGGGATAGAAATTTCACAAATATAGACATAAGCTGAAAGTGACACATAAAACAACTTTATACTGGCCCCCAATAGAAACCATGGTGTAGCAACATTTTGCCCAGATTAGTGGTTATAAGGAAAAAGAAATGGTTCCCTATGTGAGAAATATATTTTTTTCAAATGCATCTCCTCTGTTACTTTCAATGCAGCAAATCTGTAAATTCAGGAAACGATGACTGAAAACTCAAGTAAAAGCATTTGCTAGAGAACAACTACATATGGGAGCTAAACAAATTATCTAGCTGCACTCCATATATTACAGTTTGACAACCACTAATGAAGTGGTTGATAATGTGCAAAGATTGGACTGTAGACCTGCAAGCTTTATAGGTTTTTTAAAAAAGAAGCAAGGTTGCAAACAGCAGACATGTATCTTTGAGGTCAGTCAGCAAGAACGATGGAGGGGGGCAAACTACCCTCAGACTGACTTTTCCTATTCAACAATTGGCAGAAATTTGAGTTTAATCTACTGACAGATCCTTTGGTGATTTGCAATAATCAGCAAGGGCTTTTGACTCCTACCTGCTGAACAGTAGCAACAATAACATGATTCTCCTTGTCCACCCCCCTAAATTACACTGCTGAGATTTAAAAAGCTTGGAGGATAGCCAAGGGTTCTTTTAAATGTGGAAGGGGACTGAGGTCTATTCAGTTTGCATATTTACAAAGAACAGCAATCAGTATCTGGCCTTAGAGTTGCCAGCCTGCCTTAGCATATGGCTCTAGCTGGTTGGTCTTTGGATGCCAATAAAAAACAAAGTCGGTCCTGCAAGACTGAGGTTTACCAGCCTTTGGCACTGGAGGCTTTGTTGGACTTGGCAACCGCAACTTAAAATCAACCCTGATACAATTCTGGAGGTATGAGTGTATTCCATGATTGAAGTAGAATCTGTAAAGGCAGGAATCCTTATGTGAGGGTACAGCTTGCTCCAACCACTGGGGACCCATTCAGGGAAAATGGCAGATGAGCTCACAGGTCTTTCCTTGGGACTTGCACCCTCCCAGATATGCAAAATGAACTCTTTTTTTCAGCTGGCACTTTTATCTCCCGGGCTTTTGTACTCTAAGGAAGTAGAACATGAAGAACTGATCAATCTAATTAAACTCTGACATTAATTCAGTAAATCACACAGCATTAGCGTTTTGCAATATTACAGATTTCTTTCAGCAGCCCTACAAATTCTCTTAGGGGGTGAATTAATCCCTTTTCTTCTCATTGCATCTCTTTCCAGACATTTACAGCATGGTGTAACTCTCACCTCCGCAAGGCTGGCACCCAGATTGAGAACATAGAAGAAGATTTCAGAGATGGCCTTAAGCTCATGTTACTCCTGGAAGTTATATCAGGTGAGACCATCAATGTGCAATAGTTAACATGCTAGAATAGAGAAGCCTGTATTTCAAACTTACCTGTGGTAAAGAAGAGCAAAGATGGCCATTGTTTCTACCAGTATCCCATGTGCACAAAGTTAATGATGTGAAATTTATGGAGAGAAGGAACTTTAGAGAGGCAAATAAATGGGAATCTATTGGTATCCAGTATTCATTACCATAAGAAGTAAAGCACTTGCATCATTAGCATCTCTCCATTAACAGGGCATGAAGCATCCATATACAACCTGGTGCCTTCCAGACTGGTCATACCAGCTTGGGGTAATGAGAGCCATAATCCAAGGCATTTGAACAGTGTCAGCTGGGGAAGGGTATATCAGCATTGCTTATTCAGTCAGCATGTACTTTCACTTTCCTGGAAACCTAGTCAACCAAAGCAATAGCATCACCTCACCTCCTTTTTGTTGATAAGCTCTTCCCACTTAAGCTTCACTGTGTTGTCCTATGTGGCTTCTCTACAGAGCCTTGTTTGCTCTTCCACAACTTTGAAGGCCTTGGAGAAAACCACAAGTGGTCCTCCTTCCTCTGCAGAATTTGAAAGCAAGATGTCAAATGGTCCATGTCCTGTGGCTTTCTTTGAAGCCTTCCAGAAACCAGCTGAGTTTGTCCCTCGTGTTATTTATTCCTGTCTTGTTTATCTTGTTAGTGAAGTGCTCACTCATGCATGTGGAAGGAGATGAAAGCCAAGAGGAAGCAGTTTACCGACAATGATAGGCAGAGGGCAAATGACCAAGCCTTGATGTTTTTGTTTAAAGAATTCTGCCATGGCATAGACTCCTTGATTCTCCTCTCCCAGTATTATCTCTTTGCCCTTGTTGCCCTTTGCTTTTAATGTTCCCTCTCTCTGCAGTGGCTTCCAGGCTGTGTTTAGGACTGTGGCTTGAACAATTCTTAGCCTTTGGCTATCCTGGTCAGGAATTCTGGGAACTGTAGTACCAACAAATCTAGGGGGCACTGATAATGGGAAGGCTAGTATACACACTGCACACAGCCAGAATACTTTGAAACATTTTTTGCTGCACATTTGACATGGTGGTTTGCCACATTATGTAAGCAGGTCCCATGGCCCCTTAAGATCTCAATGATTCCCTTTTTCCCTGGTTGAAGCCCCTTTCCTGTCTGTTAAACATATACAGTTGGCATGTGTCGCTGATCTCTTTTGAAAGCGTAGGACAAGCCCTCGCTTTGTTGTGGCATCGTCTGGTAAAGATTACTGTGACTGCCAAAGGAGAGTCAGTTCGCTCTTGTCAGGAGGAAAGGCGGCTGTTCTCCTGTCTCTTTGAACTTCAGGTTTAGTTGCTTTTGGCAGCAGTTCAAAGTAAACACAGTTACAATGGCTGGACATGCCGTTTTTTGCAAAGAAAGGACACGTAACTGAAGAAAAGCAAGGGATTGTAGACTGAATCCTTTGCAAGAAAGGAGATCCCATTTATCCTCCTCCCCCCCCTCCAAGTTTATTTTCTTTTCTATAAGATTTGTTGTTGCTGCTGTGCATTGATGACCTTTTGACATAAGAGACACTTTGGAGTATTTTAAAATAGAATATGGGAAATATGCACATACACTTCATACAAAATAATTAGATGGGGAAGATTGTTTTGTTTCAAGCCCAGAACAAGCCATCAGGTTCCAGAGGTTCTACCAAACTGTTTCAGATAGGAACTCTTGTTCCTTTTTTGCCCACCACTAGTGTTAAAATCTCATATCCGAACAGTTTTTGCCCACCACGGACATAACTAATTGGGTTGATATCCTTGTTGCGATGATGGTGTAAGTATATAAATTTGCAGAGGTAACTATCAACCATCAATTGATAACCCTAACCCATTTGAGGGGGGGGGGGGAACAGTACAGCACAAGACAGCTGAAATAAGCAGATATAATCGATTGGTGTGTGAAACTCACTGGCAGGCAAAAAATTTTTGGTGGGCAAAAAAGGAACAAGAGCCCTGATAAGCCATGGTTTAGTAGAACAAAACCCAGAATGTTTTAGTTGTGCTGGGTTTCAGACAAAAAATCTAGAGGAGTGACTAGGATAAGGCTGGTCCATGTTGCCCTGCCCTCCTCTTCTCTCCATGGTTCCCAGTATGGCATATCCCACCAGCCTGCCCACCCCTCTGTTTTCCAGAGCCTTTCCTTCCTCCCTCTGCTGCTGCCACCATTGATGTCGCAGCGCAGCATATTCCCCCGGCCAGCCTGTCCCCTGATCTTCCCAAGCCTTTCCTTAGCCATTAATGTTCTTGGCTTTTTCCCTGCTCCTCCTACCCCCCCACCCCCGAACTCCAAGCCACTTGTGCCTGGATGAAAACAGCTTCAATTTGTTCTCTGCATGAGCCCAAACTCCTGAAGCGTGTATGTTTCCATTCAGGCATAGACCACCCATAATCAGCTGTTCCATGCACCAAGTGTTTTGCACATCTTTAAAAAGCAATCCTAATGAAAACTGCCATGACAACTTAGTTCTGCTTTTATTTACTCTGTGTAGACTTCTAATTCCCCACTATGAAGATAATTGAGCACATTTGTTCAGGCACTTTACTCTGTCTGGACTAGGCCCTTAGAAACCGTATCAGAACTGTGTGTGACATTTTACAGGGAAAAAAGCATTGTTGCTTTTGAGATATATGTGTTAAAACACGTATTAGGAAAAAATCATGAGGTGCAGCCCTGAAACAGTACCACTTTGGAATAAGAGGCAATTGTATACTTACATGTTCTCTATACAAAGTGCTCCTTCTATTAATTTTTTTAGTAATTTTTAAATTATATTGTTATAAAACTTACATAAAACATATTGTTTCGATACAGTGCTATTTATACAGTGTTGATTAAAGATTACTAACACTCTAATGTTTAGATAACTTAGACTGTTGAGGATACAAAACAAGGAAGAAATGTATCAATATTAATTACGATTTAATATGATAATGTTAGCGTGTGTAAGGTTATTTGGCCTTTTCATCCAGAATTGAATATAACATTAAAAAAAATAGTGCAGGTTGCATCGAAGTATTTGTTGTACGATAAAAGTTTTGGTCTCAAGCCTGATTATTTAGTATTGAGGTCTCCACTGTTGAAAAAGGAAAGGAGAAAATAAACAAAGCAAATTTGACAACAGTTTAATCTCATTCCTGCTTGTGACCATGGTATGATTATTTTAACGTTATTGGTCCCCGACATACTGCTTAGTATACGGATAATTTGGCACTTGAAGAAAGTAGTTGAATATGTGATTCCCCTACATGATTAAGTGCTATGATCAGGTATTTACAAATCTCAACTGTGATCAGACCCCAATAGACTACTTGTGGTTTTATAGCAAAAGAGAAGCAACTTTCTTCTTTGTGTGGTATGTGAATTCTTGGCTGAGGTGGAATGAAGGATTTTGTTTCATTTAAAAAAAACATCACATCTTCTTTTGTCAACCTGGCTAGGTGAACGTTTGGCTAAACCAGAAAGAGGCAAAATGCGAGTGCACAAAATCTCAAATGTGAACAAAGCTCTGGACTTTATTGCTAGCAAAGGAGTCAAGCTAGTCTCCATTGGAGCAGAAGGTAAGCAGCAGTCACTTCCAGCAGGAACTGGACAGTAGTAAGAATGGACCCTCTTTTATTATTGTAAAATAATGGTTGTCATTTATTTCTATGACGCTGATTTTTGCAGAATCTAGTGAAAAAATTCAATATACACGTAGGAATGCATTTAGGAAATATATCTTTAGAGTCTTGCGAGGACACTTTCACAGGTTGTGATCCTATTTGCAAGTCTTAGTTAATTTTCTAGACAGTCCAGAGAGGTGTATGAAATAAAATTGTACTGAATATTTGATACATATTTAATATTTGATGCATTGCTAGAAAATAATATATTTCATAAATGAGGGCTTCAAACTTGAAGACCAACCAATTAAGGAGTTTTAGAATGGCTGGAAACAGGTTTCTGGCATCCATCCATCCATCCATCCATCCATCCATCTCATTCATTTGTATCCTGCCCAATCACAAAGATCCAGGTGTATAATTATATGTTCTCTATGTTCCTTCTAAAGGATTATTATTCTGTCTCATTATCTTTGAGTTGGGGGAAGAAGAGAGATGAAAGAGTCTGATGCCTCTGTTCATTTTAAAAGAGAAATTGCTCACGGGTTCTCTAATCCAAGAACATGGTGAACCAAATTGTCTTCTTATGCATGAAACATAGACATCACAAACTTTCCCAAAAGATACTTGAGTGAAACAATTAATGGTATGTGTGATTGCAAGTTCATATATCTGAGTGAGGTAAGGGAGAGAAGCAATCTCTGGAAGTGCCCAATGTGGAATAGGAATAGACAGCATGTCAAGGGTAAGGAAGATGTTTAGTTTATTTATGTTGTCTATTATTCCTTAAGTTCAGCATGAGATGTAACAAGAACATAGATATAACCAGGTCAATACGTTTCATTATTATATCAAACCTATATAATTTATCCAAGCTATATGTGTAAAAACAGAATTAATCCTCAACTCCTTCCATTAATGTAAGAATAAGTGTGAACATATTATATATGATTCCTGCTGCACCCATTGCATGCATTTTATTTTGTATAAGGTGGGGTATCATTGTATTTAAGTTGGTTTCTTGGGTTGACTCTCTATACAGTGACTTGGCTATGAAAATGATTATAAACTTTTTCAGACTCTGCATTTTGAAAGCCCCAAATCAGTGTTTTAAAAACTGTCACTTCCATAAGCTAGTAAATAAAAATCAGTGAAGCAGGCTGAATGTTGTTAACATGGCTCAGGCAGAATAAGTCATATCAAGTGGGTGTGATTTAACGAGAAAATCATGATGGGCCAATAAAAGAGATTTGTGTGTGCTTTTAAACACCCTTAGCAACGGAGTTTGTCAAAGGATCTCTGGTATCACTTGGCCTGTAAAATCTTCCAGTGCCACAAGGCTTCCTAATCATCATCTTGGCTCCAGAACTTCCAAGGAACTATATCACGAGCTTGGAAAAACAATTCAAAACACAGGAATGCTAGATTGATGCTAGATTGACAATGCCAGCATTGCGTACTATGGTGCAAAAAGGAAACCGTATGAGGAAGAGTCACTGAAATTTGGAAGAAATTTTTAAAAACTGTATTTATGCAAGTGAAACCAGAAACAGTGAAACTGTTTTATTTTTTTAAATGGATAAAGCTAAAGCCACCTTATATGGCTTACAGTACTGCTTGTCCCCTGCAAATTCTATGGGTTCAAGTATAACTTGGTAATGGATTCTTTATCCAGAATGAATTTGTATAAACTGCACAAAAGCAGTCCACATTTTGTAAGGAAATGAACTGCAGCATGGAGCGTAAACATATTTTCATTATCTTTTGATGCATTTTCACCATATTTCCTATTTACATATGAAATAACTTCATAAATCCTCTTTGAACCCCTGATGTAAAAAAAATCCTGTGATCCTCCTATGTAAAGCAAGGAGGTAATGGACAAGTACATCAGAGTTAGAGTAATATGATAGGGTTATACATTTCAGTGCATTTTGGAGTCCTTTTCAAGAACCCAGTTTTATTCTGGAATATTCAGTGGTTATTTTCCTTTTGAAGAATTGAACACCAAAGAGATGGAAATTGTAACTTTATTTGCATATCCTGTTCACAGAGACTTATTGTAGTAAAACCAATGATATGGAAATATACTCACTAGAGCAGAACACTTTTGGTTTCCTCTTTCCAGCTGTTCTTCAAACAGCAGTCTCTGTATCTTTTTGCAGGCTGAATGTAGATCCTAACCTGAACATTTCTTCTTGTTGAGAGTGTTGTGAATACCAGCCTGAGATCATGAGAAAGGAAAGTGACAGCTGTTCTAGAATTCACACCTGACATATTTCTGATTGACTTTTTAAGGATCCTTTGTTATAAGTTTTCATAATTATTTCTTAGGGGATTCAGAGCATCATCCTTAGTCATCAGTCCATATTTGTCGATTCCTTTTTCTTTTAACGGAGAAGCTCCATAAAGTGTGAGAGGTACAGAGCAGAATCTCAATTCTCCACTGGTATGGGTGTCCCAAAAGGCTCCCATTGATTTTGGAGGAAAGGGGACTCCAGCAGCTGTACTAAAGATTGTCCACTACCCAGATCTCTACTGTTCACTACCCTGAACATCTCTAAGAACTGTGAGGCCCCTTTTTCTTTTTTATATTAGAATTCTGGAATTTCAAGATAAAACAAGTTTGCTCCATGCTTGACTCCTGCAACAGAATGAATATGTTGCATATGAACAGACCTTCACATTTTATACAGATATATTCCTGATACCAGTGTGACAACATTAGTTTTGAGGTGGGAAACAAGACATACAAGGCAGTTACCGACTTTAGCAAATAAAATCCAAACTGTTGCTCCCTAACAATAGTTGTTTTATACATGAATCTGCCTTAAAGGTTTCTTTGTGACTTACCATATTTTTCATTGTTGCAGAATGCTGGAATGTTGGAATTTGTGAGGTGGTAGGATCTGGCATCTTGGACTCAAATTGCTACCCCTTGCTGTTTCTTTCATTAAAATTTTTTTTTTAATTATTTCAATTTCTATGGCTGCCCAGTCATAGATGATATAAAGAACTAAACTAGAAGAGCTAATATTTGAATGAAGACCTCTCCTACTTACATAATTGTTAATACGTCCATCATGAATTTGCTGTCTTGCTTATCTTGGAATGCTTTTGGATTGTTAGTAGTCCTTTTTTTTTTTTTTTAGTATTCCTGAATTAGGAGCTTTATATATAGCTGCGTTGTACTGACATGATTAATTTGAGTGGGTTCTTCAACTGATCTAGGCAATTCTTCTGAACTGCTGAACATCTCAGAACAATAGTGTCTGTCTGCTAGGAAAGTGGATATAAACACCTAAACACTCTTTAATATAGCTTAAGGTAGTGTTATTTGGATTGGGTGGGCTTGATAGACTTTTTTTTTTCCATATAATAGGGTAATCAAGCTTGAATTAATTAAAAGAATTAACACCCTTCTGGATTAAACAGAAGAGTTTCTTTTTCTTATCACACTACATATGTTAGTGTTAGTTTGACGCAAAAATATCTGTTATGCCCCAAACTGTATAATGAATGACTACATAAATGAATTCAGTGGCATTACCACCTGCATTTCATTTCTTCACTCTGACTCTCTCTTTTCCGACCACCAGCATCAACCATGGGCTTCTATATATTCCTTTCTCAGAGCAGTACTACATGAATCTCATTGGTGATCCAGGAAATAATACATGGATGAGTCTTTAAGAAGTCACAAGATTTTGTTGTTTTGCTGCAAAGAAGGATAGGGTTCCTTCTCTCTGGAGTTCTAAGTGGAGCAGAAATGCTTATGGAGTTGCCAGCATCTTGTTATTAATTTTCAGTTCCTAGATGAACTGATTTGCTGATGTCCTGGGGGAAGCCAAGATCTGATGGGAATCTCTGAGCATCAGATTGGGCAGAAAGACAATATGATGTGCTTCTCCTGAATACCCTCAAGATGCTTCTGCC
Organism: Liasis olivaceus; assembly: GCA_030867105.1. Taxonomy (NCBI): domain Eukaryota; kingdom Metazoa; phylum Chordata; class Lepidosauria; order Squamata; family Pythonidae; genus Liasis; species Liasis olivaceus. Next base: position 66,975,056 of record CM061349.1, read on the forward strand.
AGTCAGTAGGAATTGAACTTCCTTTTATGTGCTGATGTCGACACAGGCATTGTGTAACACTAACAAACAGCCTGTTTCTAAATATTACAAATTGTGAAAGGGGGCTAATTGTACCAAACCAGATCATATCTTTTAAACAAGGACTGAGCCCAGCCGTTATTTCTGGTTTTTAAAAACAGGTGCTCACTTCAGCGCTCTGAGTGCAGGACTAAATGTGCTAAAACTTAAACTGTAAAGTGCCTCGAGCAGTTGAACAGGAAGACGTCATGTAAATCGATCAAATAAATAAATGGAGAGATACTGAGAAGAAAATCAGACAGTAACAAAGAAGACAAGCGAAACAGTATGCATTTAGAGGCCTTGGATATTTTTCTCTTCTGGACGATTGCAGATCTTCATCACACTCAGCATACTTACTGTTGTCTGTAATCTCAGTGCACAACTAAATCTCAGCTTTCCTTGACTCTTACCCTGCACTACCTATCTGGTGATGCTGGGAATTGTAGTACAATATGCCAGGCTGGGGAAGGCTACATTCTTTGTTTGCTGTTGAATTTTCCAAATGTACCTGGAACCTATTTCTTTCTAATTGTGAAGGAAATGCACCTAGTTAGTTATGTTTACCCAAACTAATGATTTAATATTGCTTTCTTAATTGTGAACCAAGATCTCCTTGTCTTTCTTTCAAAAGTCCAGAGAGTTTTCAAGTACTCTCTGCCCTCTTCTCTTCATAGGTTTCGGAAGTTGTCTAGCTCTGCTGCTGGATTAATAGTTACATTCTCTTAAAGTATATGCTTATTCTATTTTTGGTTGTTCAACTGCTACATTTCATTTTTACAGAGATTGTTGATGGGAACGCAAAAATGACCCTTGGCATGATTTGGACCATCATCCTTCGTTTTGCCATTCAGGATATCTCAGTAGAAGGTAAATCCCAACAGGTTCTCGCCTTTTCCAAGGATAGTTATGATGGGGAAAATTGTGTATTATGAATTGCCTAAATGAAAGAACGTGAAGCCTATATTCTGAATGAAAGACATTTGCACGTTAGCTAGAAGTTAGTGTTTCTGCTTGCTTAATTGTATTGATGTTTCTGAAACTTGCTGATTCTATTTACAAAATGCAGAGTTAAGGAACTCTGAGTCCGCATTCCCTGACTTGGCACTAGAGTGGTGGGCACAGGCTGACTCCTTTCATGACATTGTAGGCTAGGCTTCCCTGTATTATTCTGAACCTGCCTGAGCATTAGGGACTGCAGGAGAATTTTTGAAGGGCACCCTCTTGCAGAGGTCTCTTTCCAAGATCTTTTCTGTCTGTCCACCATTTGGAATATGCTTCCTTAGGAGTCCCTGTTGTTTTGCTTTCCGAAAGAGCTTCAAGAGACACCTCTTCAGTTTGGCTTTTTTATTCATTTAGTATTATTTTATGTTGGCTCATCTTTGTAATTATTGTGCTGTGTTAACAGTTTTGAACAGATTTGTTTTATATGTGGTAGCATATTGCCAGAGAAAATGGGGGCAGGATCTGATTTTAGGGTTGGGTCTACTTGGATGTGAGTTCACTAAAAATTACAGGGCTATAGGCTAAACTGGGAAGTTGAAAAAAAACCCAGAAGAAAACAGTGGCAAACCAATCCCATGTTATTGTCAAGAAAACGACATGAAGAAATAATAATAATAATAATAATAATAATAATAATAATAATACATTCACATAATCACTGAGAATTGCATTTGATTGAAAGGAAATTTGACTTTACCTCTGTATGTTATTTTACTCAACTGAGTGCTTGTGGAAAGAGTTGAAACAACAGCACTCCAGATTTATAACCTATTTTTTTTTTAAGTTTAAAGAAAGTTTAAAGAAAGAGCATCTCACATGAACCCTGTGCTGTGGAAATGCAGCATCAGTAGCAGCTGCCCAACTGCTTCTTTCTTTCTCACTTCCAGGTGCCAACTGCCAGAAACATCATAAAATCTCAGTGAGGGAAAGGGATATGGGAAGAAAGCCGGTGACTGTACTCTGAATTCTTTAAAATAAGGCTGATTTACTTTAAGTATTTAATATTGAAGCCTGTGTAAACATAATCTCCCCCTCAGTTTTTAAAAATTAAATGCGGCAATTCCTCAGTCACTAAAATAATACAAGGCACATCATCATGTTGACCGCAAAAAATGTCATTCACGTCACAGCAATATTTTTATTTTGAATTTAAAAAAAAAATAATAATCTAACTTTATTTACCTGATATCATATCATTCACATACTGAGATTTATTAGGTTTATTACAATCATTTGACGAAGAATAATAATTATATACATATATAAATATGTTTTTTTCTCCTTCCCATATTTTTTTTTAATTTCGAGCAATATCATTATTATTATACTTTCCACATTAACATAAATCAAGGTACATAGAAAGAAAAAAGAAAGATATAGAACATACAAACAATGTGAATAAAGAGATGGTACTACACATGTGAAAAATTACCATATATATATAGAGAGAGTACACTAAATTATAATCTATTGATATTAAGGTAATCCATAAACTCCATTCAAATTTGATAAAATTGTGGTTCCTGCTTCTGAACATTCATCACTTTAACTTTATCTGTGATTTTTTTCTAATGTGGCAGTTGAAGAGGCCTTGTTAATCCAAACTCAATTGTTATATTATCTAGAGCTTTCCAATGTTACACAATTATTAGTTTGGCTGCTAAGATTAAACAAATAATCAGTTCTTTATTTTTAAGCTTATGGTTTGGTCCTGTAAATAAATGCAATAAGCTTAACTCTGGAGAGCATTCAATTCTTTGTTTAGTGATAATACTTATCTTTCAAAAAAAATTTCGCCAAAAGGGTATAACGTTATTACAGGACCACCACAAATGAAAAAATGACCCTTTTTTTTTAACAACCTCTCCAGCATTTGGAAGAATAATTTTGATATATATGTGCCAATCTAAGAAGTCCAGTGCCAACAATCTATAATCTTCCACTGCAATTCTTGCATTGAAGCTGAAGTGAATCAACCCAGTTTCCGTAACTGCTGCCAATTTGTCTTCTTTATGAGATTACCAAAATCAGTATCCCAAGCTCCCTTTAATCCATATGATGGATCTCCTATTTCTGATTGCAGTAATAACCTATAAATTTTTGAGATTGTTCCTTTAGGTTGTTCTAAATAATGAAGTATTAAATTCTTGAAATTAGTATAAGGCCGTATTACTGAAGGTCTAATATTTCTATTGCCCAAAAGAGATTTGAGTTGATACCAAAAAAGTCATGGTAGCTTATCACCTATTTGTTGCTCTATCTGATCTTTATTGAAAGGTTCACCATTACTATAAAAATCACAGCAATATTTTTTTAAGGCAGCTCATCTTGAAGAGTTTTTGAGCATTCTAAAACTTGCACCTGATATCATATGAGTTGAGTAAATTATTATTTTTTTCATGGCTAAGTTGCTATTTTTGGTTTGGTATTTTTTTTTATTATTATTATTATTATTATTATTATTATTATTATTATTATTACTATTATTATTTAAAATTTATTATGGCCATCTACTCCAGAAGACTCTGAGCTGCTTTCTTTTACTTTACTTTTACTATTTTACTCTGGGGCTTTCAACATAAAAATGGTTCTTAGGAGATTCTGAAGTGCAAATGGAAGGGGCCATCCAGATTCTCCTCAATGGCTTCAAAGGTCAGAATGAACAAAGAAAAGAAAAAGAGATCCCCAGAAATTGGCTAATCCTTGTATCTTTTGTTCTGTAGAGACATCTGCGAAAGAAGGGCTTTTGCTGTGGTGCCAGAGGAAAACTGCCCCTTACAAAAATGTGAACATCCAAAACTTCCATATTAGGTAACATAAAGTGCAGTTCCTTGAGAGTAGAGCTTTTCTGATGGGTCACATCCCCCAGTAGCACAGCCAGTGCCTGTCCCAGTTTGGAGAAAAGGCTCATCTAAAGGATTTGGATGCTGATTAATGCTGAACTCAGCTGTTCTTAAACTTTATGCTAAGAACAGTCACAATTAACATCACCAATTAGAAGGAGGGTGATGGAGCGCTTGAACCTACCTTCCAGCTCAAGATTTAAGGACTGGGGCTGGCTCAGGGTTTCTTCCTACATTACCCCAGGATCAGAAGCATCTGCAGGATTGAGGTTTCTGTCAAGCAGTGTGGCATTGATGCAACACAAACTCTGCCCCTTTTGTACATCTGTGTGACAGTGTCCCTACAAAACTGGTGGAGCTTGTACCGCAACAACACAATGCTGCTTTCATCATTTGCTTTTCGTTGACCCACATACAGCTCTGCCCGGCATTTACATAAAAATGCTGACACTTTTTTTACTTTTGTCCAGCCAAGTTTTTGAGATAAAGGTAGGACCAGTTCAGACGCATATTCCCACTTTGCTAAACTAAAGGTTCTCAAGCCAAAAATGAATACTGGGCTCACTTTTCCTTCCTCATCCCTTCATCAGTTGTTAACTTAAACGGCAGCTCTTTGGTATACCTGGAACCTGAAGGCCATGTTGCTTCATGTTGGCTTACTCAACATTCAAATGGAGAACTGAAATGTTAAGCTGTGGTTTAGCAATCTAGGGAGAGATTATGAAAAAGGAGCCAAGTGGACAAACTTTATAGGACTTGGGCTATATACACTGACTTGTAAAATGGCTCTTATGTTGTTCAGAAATAACAGGGCTTGAGGAGCCCTTTCCGGCTCCTGCTTGATGAGCAAGGAAGGAAATGTGGCTGCTGCTACTTGTTTTTTCCCGTTCATCCCAGCCCTACAGAGGTTTCACTCACATAACATGTACATTTCAAAGAACTTGTTCCTACCGATGTTTCTGTATACATCAGTTTTGAAAGCTTGAATGTTAAAGCTAGGCCTGAGTTGATCATTAACAGTGGTTGATCCCAGCAACCCAGACAGTGGAGACAAGATGGAAGCAATGCATCATATTCTAATGACACTTTTGTGTACGTGCTTACTCTGCTGCTCCCCTCCTTTTGAGCGGTTGAAATACAGTTAGTTAACACAACCTGCCAAGACACTATAAAGGAGAAGAATAAAAAGCACCATTATACCTTGAGACCCAGAAAGAGATGTTGATGCCCTTATTCTTTCGGCTCTCATTTAAGTTCTGTTAAAGTAAGTGTATTTCACTCATTTGAAGGAAATAGCTCATGTCTTGTGTTGCACTGTATTCTTTCTTACATCTGTAGACAAACTGGAATGATTCTTTGCCAAAGTCTGGCAAAAGAATGAGCAAAGAGCAATTTTAAATTATTTTGCTGGATACATCCGTTAGTGACAGATGAAACAATATATGTTCTTTATTTTTATTCCACAGTCTACTTTGGTACCAGGTCCTCCTAAATATGAAACTTTTCAAAATGCTTATGTGTTGAGCAGAAATTTTAATTAAATTCAAATACAATTAATCTCTGGATGGCCAACTTGTTTTTTTCCACATGTTGGCCTACAGTTTGAATTACCCCTGATAGTTGGCTGTGCTGGCTCAGAATGAAGGAAGTTGTAAGTTGATAACATTTGCAATTTTGGAAGCTGCCATCTAAATCAACTACATTCTCTTTGCCCAGTTGTGTGAACAGAGAATGCTGTTGATTGAGACTTTCTGTGGTTTGCTTTCAAATTTGTCATCTTGTGTCTCTGGAGTATCTTGAAGAATATAGTTAATTGTATTCCATCTCTCTCACAGCTGGAAGGATGGTCTTGGTTTCTGTGCCTTGATCCACAGACATCGTCCAGAACTTATTGACTATGGAAAACTAAGAAAGGTATTGTATTATGTTGTGGGATGATTCAAGTTCATATATCCCAAGAGGATGAAATCTTTGTATAACTTTATTTTACATAAGATGAAATAAGTTCTCTGAAAAGCTCAGATATATTGGTTCAAGGCAATCTTCCTTGACCTAATGTTCTCCAAATGTACTGGACTGAGTCCCATTCCAGAACACATCTGGAAGGCACCAGGTTAGAAAAGGGAGTAGTTACCTCCTGATGGAGATAGGTGGTTACCTTGGCCTTCAGAATTCTAACTCAAATAATTCTAATGCTTGTTTTGCTTTGTGGAAGTAAGAAGGATAGCAGTTGGTGACATTTCAGTATGTCACTATGACAACATCATCTGTCTGTGTTTGTACAAATGTGTATTTAAACCTCCTAATACAGTGAAACCTCAATTAAATGGACCATTCAGGAGGAAGGCATGTTTGTTAAAGCTGAGTATACATTACACCTGAATTTATGTAATTTGCATCAACTGACATCATTATAAAAATTACATAATTACACAAATGATGTACATTCAGTGAATTGTTGAAATTATTTTTGATACTGTAGGCTTTGTCCATTATTTTGGGATGGTATCTGGATGGAAGATATGTCCACAGTTTCTGAAGTTCACTTAACTGAGGTCTGATAAACCACTGTGATTATAATGCATGTTATATAACAGCCGTCTCCAACTTAAATCCTATTGCCCATTCTGACTAAAAGTTTTGGCACCCATTTAATTTACCAGTAAGTTCTAAAAACATTTTTCCTCAACTGTTACTCAGTTAAAGGAAATGGAGATATTTTGGCTAACTGGTCATATATGCCAGAAAAGACAGAATAAAAGAAAATGGCAGATTGGAAGATTAAGTTAATCTGATCTTTCCTTTGTTCCTCTTTTCATAAATGTTAAACAATGTAAACAAAAATGCAGAACTGTAGGTCTGTTCTAACTGTTTTCTATAATAGAGTTCACATGGTTTACAAGGGCAAAAATGATTTCAGCATCCTTTAGGACAGATGTCTTAGCTGTCAGCTCTTGTGCTCACTGCAGGGACAAAAAACAAGCAGACAAATGGAAAAATTAGACAGAGAAGTTAAGGATGTTCTTTAAGTTCTTCATAGAAGGGTGTTTATGAGGCTACCTGAAATGTGCACAGAGTTCTCCTGCTTGCTCCTCTCCCCCCCCCCCTTTTTTTAAATGTGAAAATAATGGTGGTTATAGTAGGAGTCCATTTTCTGGTTCTGGCAGTGTACACAGCCTGAACTGAGATGCATGTATATTTATATTATTTATTTGTATGTCACAATCAAGATCAGCATAAAATAAAAAGAAGCCCACTCAAAACCCATAAACTACCCATAATACAGTCAGAATCAAACATCAAAAGAATAGTCATGAGCCCACCAGAACCTGCACTCACAATATGCCCTCCTCCTGTGCTAAATGAAACAAACAGGTCTTCATTGTTTTCCTGAAACCCACAAGAGTAGGAACAGTTTGGATCTCCATGGGGAGGGAATTCCAAACTTTGGGCTATCAATCAAAAATGCCTACTTCATTAGGTCCTGTCAGATGACAGCCTTGTAAGTGCAGGACTCGGAGAGAGTTGACTATTTGACAGGTAGATGATTATGGGAGCAGGCAGGACCACAGATGACCACCCCAAAAAGTGGGGAAAAAAATAATGAAATATAATAGTAAATTGATTTTTTTTTTAAAGTTAAAAGCATAGCTACCATCTCCACATAAAACAGTAATAAAAATCACTATTAAAATACTCAAAAAGATAAATAGAAAAAAATGTGCCTTAATGTTCTTTCTAAAATGGAGAAAGTAGAAAGTCATTCTTGAAGAAATGTGCTAGAGAAGACCATTGTCCTTTAGTTAAATGTGTTTCCTCTGTTTTCTTTTGGTTAGCTAATCTGGCTTTTCAGTGAAGTGTATGGTATACAACGGACAGTCATTCAAGTATTTTCTTTTGTTATGCATTTATTGCTAATAAGACTATTCTTTTTCTTAGGATGATCCTCTCACAAATCTGAATACAGCTTTTGATGTGGCTGAAAGATACCTAGATATCCCCAAGATGTTGGATGCAGAAGGTATAGTAAAATCCAATTTTGTTTTCCTTTTCTCCCTCCCTCTCCCCCAAAAGGTTCCTCAAAATGTCCTCATACATTTATTAGAACTTTCAGAAACTTACTAGATCCATCCCCTCCTTATCACATATTTACCCTAGACTAAGTTCTGATACACCTACAGCTACCACAGTCTTAAAACATTGGTCTGATGTTTGGATCCTGCACAATACTAATAACATTTGATTAATAGGATAAGAGAGAATACATTTCTGTATATCAGTACCCAGAGGTAGGAGCAGCACAGGTATGGGACTTTCTAACATGATCTGTCAGTCCTACATGATTCTGTTCCAGTCACGAGATCCTGTCATGGTCATTAGCTCCATGTAGTAGCAAAAGTATGTGAGTTGGGCTAATACAGATAATAGCAGAGTGGCATTCATGCTTTCTTTCATTAGTCCCTGGTGTGCTCTTTGAGCTTCAGTAGCAGCTGCACACCTGTCTTTGACTAACTCAGTGTTCCACCTTGGACAAATAAGCCGAATTCTCAGCAAACAGTGGCATGATAGCAATCTACAGTGCATAAAAGGAGAATAGAACAAAGGCCAGTCATCCTTCATTGTCTTCTGCCCTTTTAAATGGTTTATCTTGACATTTTATTTCTTAGGCCACTGTCCTTTAAATGGGATAACACAGGTTCAGCATAACCTTCTGTTCTTGGATATTTGCTTCTAGAATACTATTGTTAAATATCCCTTTTTGCTGTGTCCCTCTGTATTTTAGAAATCAACATTGGCACTGAAATCTAGTTTTGTAGTTGCCTTTGTTTCTCAGGCCCTTTACATTGCCTTTTCTTTCTTCCTTAAAGTTTGGGAGAATATTTTATTATTTGCTAGGCTCTTTCTAGCTCTGTTTCCTTCTATCTTAGTCATGAACTCTGAGAGCTGTTTCTAGAGTAGAACTTAGCGATAAGCAGAAATTTAGGACATACTCTGCAGGATGTGACTGCCAATCTGTCCATTGTTTAATTTGCTTAAACCTTCTCTAATTTGGTGTCCTCAAGGTATCTCAGGACTACATCTCCCAGAATTCTCCAGCTACCAGGTCATTGGCTGAGGAACTCAGGAAGTTGTAGATCCAAATATTAGGAAACACCACTTTGGGGGACATTGATTTAGATCAAGATTAAACAGTGATTTAATGTCCACCTTTATGCCCTGCAAGTAGTTTTAGGTGACATTCCCAAGACCCATGCTCTTTTACAGAGAGCCTCTGTATCTTGCTATCTCAAGGTAAAGAGCTTAACTGGGATCCCAACAAAACTTACAGAAGAAATGAATGGTTAGACTCACAGCAAAGTTTTTACCTTTTGTGCTCTAGATATTACCATGTACATTCCTTATCTTCCCCTTTGTAGCAGCAAGGAGATGCTCTGAAAAACATTACACAACATTTGTCTGAAAAATGATCAGCACCTACTTCTCTAGCCCCTTAACAGATGCTTGGAACACTCAGACCATATAGGCATATTGAAAACAATTGGCAAGTTTTGGGGGGGAGGACAATAGCAGTTTCATTTAGTACAGTAGCCACCTAGGGGTCATATGTTCCACCTTGTTGCTGACCTAATGGACACTTATCCTTTTGGCAGTGCTAATCTGCATATTTCTCAAAAACTTTTTTTTAATCAAGGGGAAAGGAAGCAGGAACAACTGCCCTTCAACATAGGAGAAACCATCTGCAGAGGCCTTTATAAAAAATGTGCAGGAGCTAAAAAATAATTCCACTCTTCACTTGGTGCCCCCAGTACCTCACTTTGCTCACTTCCCCTAAGTTAAGATGCTCTTTAACTTCAGGTTTTCTTTGACAGACATTGTTGGAACAGCCCGTCCTGACGAGAAGGCCATCATGACCTATGTTTCTAGCTTCTACCACGCCTTCTCAGGAGCCCAGAAGGTATCGCAGGATTCCAAGCTCCCTCCACACAGCGCACCTGGTCCTCTTGCTAATGTCCAAACCTCTCTCTCTCTCTTTCTTTTTCTCTCTCTCTCTCTTTCTCTCTCTTTCCTATCTAGCTACGGGCATCTTTGTTATTATTATTGGGGGGCAGCGTTGTCTTAGTGGTACTCCAAGTATATAGCAATTTGGGAGTGCAAATTAATCAAATACAGTTCTACAGTCAGTGATGCAATACCAAGCCATTCTCCGTACAAATCTTGTGGTCTCTTTGAAAGCACTAGGAACTCTCCCTTGACCCACTAAATGTAAGCATTTCTCCCTAGGTGAGCCTCAGGAACACTAACTTTAACCAGGGAAAATAAAACAACTGGGCTTCTGCAAAATATTTCTCATCCACAGTGCCTCAGCAATGCAACTTTGTGATTGAAGTACTGTAGAAGTTGACAAATAAACATCCATCATGTCAGTTTGTACAAAATGGTTTTGTTGATCTGTCATAAGAATTTACCTCTCAGAAGAAATTGGCATGGGTAAATCCCCTGGTTTTGTAAAACTGCACAATCTTGGAAATGCTTGGATTTCCTAGAGAAGTATGTGTGCATTCTGTTTTTAATCCTCTGAAAATGTTACTCATTTCCCTTCATTGACCCTGAAGATTGTAATTTAATGAATCAATTGTTCCTTCTTGTCTCAGAATTTGTCCTAGATCAAAGGGGCTTTGCAGTAGTGGTTCACATTTGCTCAGAAGTAAATGTGACTGAATTCAGTAGAACTAATCCTGACCTATTACAATGTACTGCAGTATAAATGAGATACTGCTATTTCATGTCAGCCGCATGTATGATTTAGTATCAAGGTTCAGGCTGACAGATGCTTCCCATCTTTCATTTAGAAGATGCAAATGCATACGTTGCATATGAACATGAAAACAGAACTTTGGAAAAATTAACTGTACAATTCCAAAGAAAGATGGAGCTTGAAAGTAGATCAGATAAGCTTATCTTTCCCAGTTTGAACTTGCAAATTGCTTTGAAAAGGTATAAAAATACATGAAATTTGACTCAAGACAGCAATAGATAGAAGAGTCTCCAAAATCCCTTAAAGGTTTTGGGAATTTGCAAAAAAAATTCTGGACTAAATGGGCTTGAGTTTACAGATAATGTAGGTTCTTAAGCAAACATGCATACTCCAGATTTCATAGGAATTCAAACAGTTTCCTCAACCTGGTGACCACCAAACATGTTGGACTGTGTTGAACTCAACTTTAAGATAGGCCTCTCACTTTTGCTTTGAGAGATAGATGTATGTTCTAAAATTAAGCAGAAGCAAATCTAAAACATTTGTTATTGTATTTCAGACCTTCCAAATGATTACATACTTTCAGTAGGAAATACATTTCCAGAATTCCTCTATTATATCACTGACCTTGTAATTGGGTTCAGTCTACCATTTATTTGATGGTAATCCAATATCCAATCCAATTATATGGCATTGTTGCCTTATGATTTTTCTATATTGGGCAAGGGATTGATCCAGTGCTTTTTTGCTGCATGTGTCTGAAATAAGAAGCATTCAATATTCCCCCCCCCCCCCCCCTTTCTGCAGTTACAAACATGACGTTACTGGGGACTGGGTGCATTTCATAATATGACACTAAGGGCTGATCTATATGTCCAGAAGAATCACACAATGCATATAATCCATTTCCATGAGTGGTTGTTTCCCCTTGGCAATAACTCTCTCTTTAAGGAAAGCTAGCATGTTGAAGAAAAAGCAAGACTTCTTTGTTCATATATATAGTAACACTCAGTAAGAAAGAAGTTCTGTTGATGAGGAATGTTCATTCACAGTAGTCATATTTACTTGGAAGTTATAAGATCCTAGAAGGGAGTGCTGGTAATATTTTCTAAGATACAGTTTGACTCTAATTTGCCAAAAGGTTTATTCAGTCAAAAGAGTGGTATAGTTATTCAGGTTCTCCATGAGCACAATGGTTAGTAATCAAGTAACTGATCCAAGGCAATTATAATCTTGTTTTGCTTTGCTAGGTCTACTTTATACCTGAAGTTTGTTTCCTAGAAAGTTAATTTTGCCCACGTCCAACTGGGTTGAATATACTGACTGTGGAGTTGTGTAAAAAAAAAAAAAAGTTCAATAGTGTCACGTAAAGCTGACAGGGGGTGGTGGTAACAGGTTCGTGGAGTCCACAAAGCCAATTCTGCCAGTCACATTCTGATCCAAATTCCCAGCACTCCGCATGGAAATCTGTTTGGCCTGTCCTGCAATGCATGATGGGAAGTTTTCCCCCTCTCTTATCACCCATGACTGTTTTATTTTATTCTGTGTGCTGCTTCTTACTTTATCCTTTCAACTCTTCTCCTTCTTTGCACAGATATTATAGGCACGCTAAGGCCGGATGAGAAGGCCATTATGACCTATGTTTCATGTTACTACCACGCCTTCTCAGGTGCGCAGAAGGTGAGCCTTTACTCCTAACAACTCCCCTCCTCCTTCTCCTATTTCCTGCCCATCAAATTTAGAGAAAAATATTCTAAATTCTTACAGATATGGAATCCAGTGCTGGCTTTCATCTTGAGCTCTAATATTATCATTCTTAATACCTTGGGGATTAAAAAAAAAAAAGACCATTAACTTTGCTGACCACTCTGTCTGTTTCTTGCAAAATAGAAGATCTCTGCTTTTTCCTGGACAAAGTTTCCTGGCTACAGCTGCCAGGCTGTATTCACACTAGTCCAAATTAAGAAAACAAGTTCTACTTGATTTGACAAAGCTCATGTCTTCCAAGTGGGAAGTGCCCTCTAAGTCCCACTTTTCTCTGCAGGGTGCAAAACCCCTTGGGGCCTCTTAAGCCTGATTGTTCTTCAAGACTGATATAGCACTAATCTACCATTTGCAGTAGTGAAACAGTTGGGGGTGTTTAAAAAGGCCAGTTTACAGGTGTTTTAGTAGTGTGGCTATAATTACCGTTGCACTCAAGTAGTGTTTCTCAACCTTGGCAACTTTCAGATAGGTGGACTTCAACTGCCAGAATTCCCCAGCCAGCATGGCTGGCTGGGGAATTCTGGGAGTTGAAGTCCACCCACCTGAAAGTCACCAAGGTTGAGAAACACTGCACTAGAGGGTTGAGACCCATGCTGTAAGTAGTGCTCAGCCACAGTTCTTCTCAAATGTTTTGCAAATGCAACCACCAAGACGACAGTGTGGAGTGAAATACCCAGTTGTGGGACCTGTGCAGGAGGGTCCTTTTTAAACTCTTCCGATGTTTCTTCTTCTAAAAATGGTTTCCTCTCCAATGGAAGCTTTATCCCAGCTCTTGTGGAGGAGGAATTAGAAATATCCCATAAATGGAAGGAACCATGCCTCATTTTTCCCCTGAGAGGGGAAGAATAGGGACCAGGCAACCTTTAGCAGAAAAAAACTCAGGCAAGAGTGAGCAGACCCTCTACTCTGAGCTTTCCCTCCAAGCTATAGTTTCTGTGTCTGTATTGAAAAAAAATGGAGAAAAAGCTGTGCGTGAATGACCATCATATATGATTCATTCCATATAATGAAAAAAAAAAAGCCAGCTATTATCCAAAAGGTTTTATTTCTGTTTTTTTCAATAAGCAAGAGGATTCCATTGCTATTGGCTACATATACCAACAGTAGAGTTACAGATTCCAGCTTTTTTTATAATTGTAGACATAAACTTGCTCTTTAGAATTTATGTAATCATAAAAAGCAAAATCCCCTCTCTCCCGTTGATAGTGTTATAATATCAGTGTGACCAGAGCATGCCTACATGGACCCCCTTAAAACAACATTTTCAGAAGAAGAGAACTGTTTCTGTTTTGCCAGATGCACCCTCCGCAAAAGACTTCTTGGGTCTCGCTCTGAAGGTGCAGTGTTTTCCTCCACATTAGATATTCTTCCTGGGTGAGGAGAAAACTCCAAGGCCACCTTACTACTTTAATGCAGATTGAGATGGCTATCCTACTTCGCTTTCCCCAACTTGGGACTCATCTTATATGTGCTGGAATCCCTATATTGCCTGGGGAAGAATTACATTTACAGTCCAATGCATTTGGAGGGTGACAAGTTGGGGTACAGCTGTATTAAGACCTTTCCAAAATATCCAGTCCTAAGGCTAGATTGAATTGCACCAATTTCTGCATACGCCTTCTTTTCTTGCTTATCCTTGCTCCCACCTCTTTGTCTTCTTCCACCACTCAGTGGTGTTCCTGGCATTACTTTTCCTTTGTATCATTTGTGATGTTTCCTTATCCTTTCAGTTTGGTTTGGTTTTTTTAAACCCTCTGTAATTATCTCTCCACTGATTTTTCCATGCCTTCCAGCTAGCTGCTCTTCCCTTGACTTTTTTGTACTTGGGCACAACCTGTATGTGCTTTCTATGGATTCTGTTTTACTGATTGTTTGCATTTTGTAGAAAAACAGCAGTTTATGTGTGTTATTCAGCATAAGCATTAATGCATTTATCCATACCTGAGTATAAGATACCAAGGGGAAAGCAGCCTTTAGTCCATGTTCTTCTAGCTTCACATCGGATCCTTCCGCTTTCTTAAGGACAGCTGATGTGAGGCTTAATCTTGCTCACTGCACAAGGCAATCCTTCCCTTTTTTTAGAACTTCACCCTAACTGTCCATTATGTAATCTTCTTATGATTACAATCAGCATGCACATTTTTATTCTTTTCCCAAATTAATTATCAAGTCTGTAGGGTTTTAAAGTACAGGTTTGCATTAAGCTAAAATATTATGAACTGAGTTGAACGTATAGGCTTAGTTCATGTGCAACTGATAGGCTGTATTAGTTTCTGATTGAGTCACTTTCCAGTAGCGCTTCTATGTCGCCTTGGAAATGATAGAATTGGGCCTAAAACTTAATAATGCACTTAAAGCAACTATTTAGAGGACATACTTTGCAGGGCGGGGGGAGGTTGGTGACACCAGACCTTAATGTGTATATATATGTGTGTGTTTTAAAAGAACACATTTCACTCATTCCCCCTTTAATATGAAAAAAAAAGTTTAGTTTGAAAAACCTTGAAGTTTTTCTTCAGGTTTTCAAAGGCCTGTGTTACCAGTTTACAAAAACCTTACCTTAAATTTTTATAAAACTACATCAGCGCTTAAGAGACGACATGGACTATAAAGTCAAACATGTTCTATTCTAGAATGGTGCAGAGAACTTTGCTTAGTTCTGCTTGAGACTGATGGAAAATCCTCCTCTGTAAATATTCTGAAGTTTACTAGAAGGCAGAGTATATATCAACATACACAGAGCTAATTTTTAAGCTTACCATATTTACAATTAAGAGGGTTTTTTTTGAATACATGAGATTCAGTTGTTTCTCTTCTTTGGAAAGTAGGCAATTTGTAGTTTTCCAGCAAGTTTCAATGTGTTAACTGAAACCCTTGTCAATAAATTGTTAGAAATATATACTTTTATTACTCATTTTAAATAACAATTCAGTATTTCATTACCTTGAGTGATAGGTGAACACAACTGTTTAACAATTGCATCCACCAACTGTTAGATCCTATGTTTTGTCAGCAATTAGCATTGTTATCCATCTTGTTAGAAGCTTTGCTCAGTTAGAAGGTATTTATCATGGAATAGATAACTGGTGTAAACTTTATTAAAATAAATTGATTGAGTGATCAGCTTTCCTCAACCTGGTAGCTGCAAGACGAATTGGATAAAGGCTATGGGTTGGATGGGGACGGTGGGAGTTGAAGTCCAACATGTTAGCCATGTTCATGTGACATGTTGGGTCTGGCCTGAATCATGAGTAACTGCTTTACCTGGGATTGGTTATCAGTCAAGACAGAACTATTGGCTGCCCTAGTTATATTGGAAACCAGTCACTTTGGATAGAATTCCATACATCTTTGTGGTAGCTGACAGGCTTTCTGTTTTTAACATCTCACAAAAATTGTGACGGCTGACAATTGCTAACCTTTCACAAAAAGCCCCAGACCAAGTAAATTGTGTCAAATTAGGGTGCTGGGGGTGAGTGGGAAGCCTTAGTTTGTTTCACATACCCACCATGTACCTGCAAGGAAGTAAAAGAATTTTTTAAAAATGCAGAAACAGCACAGCTTCTCTAGCTTCTCCCTTTTGTGTCGGGGCTGGAAGGGAGGATTAAGTTCAAGTTTGACCTTCCTTCAGGGTTTCAAATAACGCAAAGATCCCTGGCTTAGGTGAGGGCTTAGCCCACTGGTTAACCCTGAGTACACAGGAGCCCAATGAGGATGAACCTGACTCAGCAATCTCCTGGCTATAGGGTGTGCATGACGTACTGGGTCTTTCATTGGCTTGGTTGAGGGTCTCATGGAATTATGGCCATTTTAAAGGGGATCAGGACGGGGAGGCTGCCCCCGAGGATTCAGTTCCTCTGAAGCTCTGTCTGCGCCGGTTTCTGTTAGCCAGCGGGGCTAATGCACAGTGAGTGCATGGCATTTCAGTGCAGGCCTAGGAGCACAAGGTTATCTTTTCAGGCTCCACCCTTGTTCTTGACCAGGTGACTTACTGTGATGTCACTCCATTTCTCATTCAGATTTCTCATTACTGCTACCAGCTCTGAAGGGGAGGTCACATGATCAACTTTCTGCTTCTTTCATTCTGTTATACTGAGTCTTTAAAGGTACAGGGCCCTGCCTGCCATGATGTGTGTATATGTAGGGTTGTCTTTCCTTCATTTGATTTGTGTGTGTGTGTTGGGGGGGGATATATGGGTGTATCTGTGTATTTCTCTAAATATACACTTGCTTTGGTCAGTTTGCTTCCTTCCCTCCCCAGCTGCTTCTAACTTTCATAACCCTAAAGTGCATGAACATCTTTAATTGCTAGATTGGTATTTATAATGTGTTTTTAATACTTTGTGGATTTCTGGAAGTAAAACCTTTTAATTCAGCTTTAGTCTTTTTAAAGCTCCCTGAAAAGATGGATATAATAATAGTGGCTTTCACTCACTTGTGGGTTAGCTTAGGAGCAAAGTGGATTCTGCAGTAACTATGTTTATTCTGTGCTTTCTTAATGTGTTATTGAAGCAAAGAGGTGAGCAAAACTTGTAAAATCTGCTCTCAGAGCCACTGCAGTCTGGCATCTTTCAGGGAAATTCTGTGGATGTGTCTTTGTCCAAGCTATTCTCATACTTAACTCATTAATTAAAATAATGCCTCCTTTTTTACTGGACAGTGGCCCAGAAAAATGGTACATTCTGATGAGTGAAATTTTAGGACAAACAGCTTGGAAGGAAACTTCTTTACTGTAAAAATACAGTAAAAAATTACAGTAAAAAAACCCTTTAAAACAGTTGAATCCTTGATAGATGAAACATTCATCAGTTCAGATAACGACCTTATATCAGTATTTTTAACTCTGCGTTATACATACGCAGTCCAATGTATTTTATGAGCGGTTAATGTGAAGAAGTGAATTTTGTAACTCAGAAAGTGAAGTTCTCCCTTTCCAGAACCAGATGGCCTCAAGAGAGTAGCTACTTACAGCTGGAATTTTAACCTCCTCCCTAATTAAATTAGTTAAAAATATTTGCATGAGCCAAAGTACTGTGTTCTGTAAATAGCTGAGATTTCAATTATATTATGTGATGTATCTAGGAGTAAATATCAGCCAAAACAATGGGACTTAGTTTGGAATAAAAATATATCAAATTGTGCTGTCAATATCCAGGTTACTAGAAAAGTCTTGTGGAATTTGAAAGCTTGTATTTTTATTGGTCAAAGCCAGGTAAATAGAAGATTATTATTATTATTATTATTATTATTATTATTATTATTATTATTATTATTGACAGAATTTGATGCAAGCCCAAAATTATAAACATTTCAGTGTTCAGAGAACAGTACTACACTGCTGTCACTAACTCTTTAATTAGATAGAATATGCAAATCACATATGCAATATAAGCGAATAAAGCAATGACATAATTAAAGTATTTAATCTAATGAACAAAGACTGCAGAATAGAGTTTTTTAGGATAACATTTTTATTGTGGCACTTTTAAACCCAGGGCACAGCCATTCCCCAGAGAAAAAGCCAGAAAATTTTGCTGTTTGGTTGATCTCCTTTTCTGATATCAAGTACTTTGCACCAAGCCAATTGTCAGGATCAGAGGAGATTTAAAACAATTGACTGCATTTTCTACAGAGTTTAATATGGATGCTACCTCTTTAATTTGGGGTGGTTTAACTGTTTATTTTAAAACTGGTATTTGTTCATTTTGAGTATTACTTATTATTTATGAATTTTTTCTTTGCCTCTTCACTAAAAGTTTCTAAAGCAAAGGCATCAGATGCCCAAAGCTCAGCTCTCTGCCGTAGGCGGCCCCAGCATTATAATATAAAAAAGTTTCTGAACACTTTGGAACAAAGCTTGGGCTTTTCCTATAGAGATAATTTTAAAAAGTGGCAAGGCAGCTACCAGTAAAAGAAAAAAAAGTCAATTCCCTTTCCCGAAGAAGTCCTAGAATAGCAGAGATGATTCATTCATTCTGGGAACTGTGATAGGATGCAGAGGATCAAATATACTAGAGATTTGGGGTTACTGCTTACTAGCAACCAGTAAAACCTGCAAGAACATATCATGTAGAAAACAATCAGTTGCTCTTGCTTTTAAAATAAAATGATTGTCAAGTAAGATTTTGGAAATAATTCAGTTAAAATATATTGCAGCATAGATAACTCATGACCATCGGCATTTTGCTGAGTGTACAAAGGGACAAGTAATGTCACCTGTGTTACGAGGTCATCATGCAAATTACATGAATTATGCAGTTTGCACCAGTCACATGATTGACACAAATTTACATAATTTGCACGATGACATCATGACTCATCACGTGGCTTGTGCCAGATGCCTGTCCTCATCATGCATTGTTTCTGTTCAGGGTCTGAATTTGGGGCTTGTTGCTCTTCTTCCTCTCATTTCCACTGGTTACTTCAGGTCCTTTTATCTTTGATAATTCGGATTTAGAGGATGAAAGAAACCATTTCAGGTTGGACAAGTTCACATTCAAATTGAAATTCCCAGAATGTGCCTCTCGTCCTAATCTCCCAAAGAGAGAGTGATACTAACAAGTCTTTGAAGTATAGAGAAAAATGTGACAAGTAATATTCTTTTAGAAATGGAGTGGACTCTCTCTTTTCTAGTAGGTATATAATATGAAGGAATGTGAAACATCTTTGTTAATGATACTGTTTTTTTTCTCTTGTTCTCCCTTGTAACAGGCTGAAACAGCAGCCAATCGTATCTGCAAGGTGCTGGCTGTGAATCAAGAGAATGAACAGCTAATGGAAGACTATGAGAAGTTGGCCAGTGATGTAGGTAGTCTTGTTTTCAATTGGTTGGGTATAGCAAGGAGGATTCTTTAGAACAGTTTAATTTACTGGAGAGCAGCAGCAAATGCGAGAGAAGGGAAGAAACAGAGCAGCATTGTTGCTTACAACATGCTATTTTATTTATTTAGTAGATTTATATGGCCGCCCATCTCAACTCTGGGCAGCTAACAGTATTAAAAAAGCTAAAAACATATACAATAAACATAAAACATACAGCAACTGGGAAAAATTATCAGTCCAACATTCAACATACCCAGGAGAGGGGCTCTGAACCCCCAGGCTCCAGCACAGAGCCAAGTCTTCAAGGCCTTACAGAAGGCCAATAGGGATGGGGCCAATCTAATCCCCAGAGGGATGATATTCCAGAGGGCAGGCGCCACAACAGAAAAAGCTGTCCTCTGGAGTGCCACCAGCCAACATTGCTTAGCAGTTGGGACCTGGAGTATGGTCCTGACAGACCAGATGGGACAGGTAGAGACAGCCGGAGAGACAGGCCCAGGAGAGTCAGTGTGGAACATAGCAACTGATATCTTTATGAGCAGTTGCAGTGGGAGCCGTATGCTACCATCATGGCTCTTGGGATGATTCCCAGAACCATGGCTTCATAGAATATGTACATTTCTCAGTATTTTATCCAAGCGGATTTTAAACCTATAATGAGAACTAATACCAGCAGTTCGTAGCACTAAAATATCTGAGTTCTGTAGTAATTTGCTTTAAAAACAACATACATAGAACCAAGGTTAAATAGCCAGACATTAATAAATAAGAAGAATAGGTCATTCAGATTACCTACCCCTGAGGTAAAATGTACAGGTGCACATTATGACCCAGTGTCAGCCTTGTGAGATAGACCAGACAGGAAATACGGCCAGATAAGCTAGTTCTACTTCGTTGTAAGGTTACATTAACAGAAACTTGCAAGTCTGAAAGTATATCTCTCCCTCCCCCCATCCCCTTTACAGCCCAAGAAACTGGGGAGGGTCTCTTCTGAGCCTCTTGCCACGCCCACATTCCTGCTGCAGGCTAAGTTGCCCTTTTATCTGACTGTTCCCTTGGCTGTGTCTCTTTGCCCTGTCTCCCAAGGTCATTCCCACATACCATTACACCCAGGGAGAGAGAATCTTTGGCCTTCTAAATGTTGTTGGAGCAGTATCTTCAGTCAACATAGTTCTGCAACACCGGAAGGACGGCTGGCTCTCCTCTCATGCTGTAAACACACAAGTCCTCTCTTCAAATAAGTCCCTGCCTAATACTAAGCCTGCCTAGCAAAACCAATCTCAAAGATGAATGGGCAAATTGGTTATGAGGCTGGAAAACACAAAAGGGAAAAAGGCTCTTTCAAGCTGAATTTAATGTCTGTCCATGTGATTTGCCTGGCAGTAGTAAAGAAGAGCTTTGTCATGGCTTTCCTCCAGGATATTTTTTAGACTCCCTAGTCTAGCCAGAGTCTTGAGATTTCCAAATAACCTTCCATCCAAATACTAATCAGGTTCAACCTACTTAATTTGGGGGAACCAGCCAAGCTTGACTAGGTGCTGCTGCCTGCTATGGGAGAAAATGCAAAACTCCCCAATAAGAATCCAGGTCTTAGCCAAATTTAATACTAGCTATGATTCAGTATTTAGCTTCCAGCAATTCCCATCTCTTTCCTTCTTTGTGTTTTCAGCTGTTGGAATGGATCCGGCGCACCATACCATGGTTGGAGAATCGGGCACCTGAGAACACCATGCAGGCCATGCAGCAGAAACTGGAAGATTTCCGAGATTACCGCCGCCTTCACAAGCCTCCCAAGGTCCAAGAGAAGTGCCAGCTGGAAATCAACTTCAACACATTGCAAACAAAGCTGAGGCTTAGCAACAGGCCAGCCTTCATGCCTTCTGAAGGGAAAATGGTCTCGGTGAGTGTGTCAGATTGATGAGTTCGTAACTTGGCAAAGTGGATGTCCCACTGTTACTGCTGCTTTCATGGGCTAGGGGAACTCAGCTTCCTAGAACTGAATATTTATTGGTTGCAATGGGCCTTACTACAACTTGTTGCATCCATGGATTATAAATTTCTAAATGGTACTATTCTAGCAGGTTGTCCCTTCTAGCTATCTAGAAAATATACAGCACACATAAGTTACTTTTTTTCTTTTAACCCAAGGTAACTGAATAATAGGCTGAATTCATACACTTTTTAAAGGTTTTTGTTAGATTTAAATCCATCTTTGTTTCATGAGCTTAAGATGGTGTATGCAATGCTCCTTCCTCCAATTTCCCCCACAATGATAACCCTGTGGGGTAGCTTGAGCAGTAGAGTGAGCTTCCATAGTCCGTGGGGGACTTGAACCTGGATCTTCCTAATAAAGTCTTAGTCCAATACCTTAACTGCTATTCCATGCTGGCTGTTTCAGAACAGAAATCTTGTAACACCAAGGACCTACATATTAGAGAAGGCAAACAACATCCCCCTAGATGATGACCGGAAGTGGCCTCTTCTTACACAAACTTGCTTAGATAAAGAGGAAAATCTAAGAAGCCCTGGAGGGGATTATATTTCTTATATTATTAGATATCAAATTCTCTGAGCTCATCCTATACCATCATGTCAGCACCAGGAGGGAAATTAAAATATCCTCTGCAGAAGAATTTTAGCACTTAGCAACTTAAAATGTTTCCAAGTGAACCTCTCCAAATAATTTGTTATCTGGACCAGTCCTTTCTGATTACTGTAGTTAACTGCCTTTAGCTCCCACGTTGTATTGTCCCAGATCCTCATGCTGGAACTTCATCACCTGCCTGCCCATCTATCTGCCAGGCTTTGCCACCCATTCATAGTGGGACTGTAGATTCTCCCCAAACTTAACTCTCACAGTGTTGCAGAATGTTTCATTTATTCTGAATCCATCTGCCCTTTCTTGATAGTCTTGTGCTTCTGTTCTGGTCACTATAGGATATAAATAATGCCTGGGGTTGCCTGGAGCAGGCTGAGAAAGGCTACGAGGAGTGGATGTTGAATGACATTCGACGATTAGAACGACTGGATCATCTGGCACAAAAGTTCCGGCAAAAAGCTTCCATTCATGAATCCTGGACAGATGGTAATACAACATCTAAATGTGTCCCATTATTCGGGATTTGTGTAGTCTGGGCAAGATGGAATCAGAGAATGATAAAAACCATCAAGTTAGTAGGAACAAAACTCTGTGACTGCTTTTTGTTGTAGGAGTGATGCATATGCATTAGAAGGTTGGGATACAACTGTTTATATACATAAATGTTAGTATATTAACGTATTATACATAATTCACTAGAAGAAGAGGCAAAATGTGCCTACTGGTAGAACTTTCAGGATTTTTCCAGATCCCACTTCTTAAGCAAAAGTCCCAACACAGCCTATAATTTGAGATGTGTACATGTGCTTCTCAGGACCTGTGTCAGTTCATTATCCTGTAATCACAGGTGTTCATTTAGTCAAGAGCAGTTTTGGGAAGAGAAAATATCCCGTGTGCTTAATAAACATTCAACAGTGGACAAAGTTGTCAAATATTTGTCTTCCCACAGCAAATCAGGACATTCTATAGTGGGTATCCTTCTCCCATTTGCTGCCAGAGGCTGGAGCTAGAAATATTTTAATCTTGCTTTGTTGTGGGAAGGGACAGCCCCTTCCCTAATTCCAGCCCAGCTTTGCTCTGCTGAGCTCTACCAATTTTTCATGGGATCAGGACTCCTTTAATTGAGTCACCATCCTTGAGCCAAGTGTCAGCCTTCCAAGTGTCAGCCTTCACAGGCACATCATTACTCCAGAGAGCCTGCACACCACACATCCAATCCCCCCATTAAGGGCAGGGAAGTGCTTGAATTAATCAATTAACTCCATCAAGAAATATGCCTCCTGAAGATGCCACAATTTTTGAACATCAGATACTTCTCCCAGGGAAGGCCATGGGACAATTAATTGGGCCATGGCCCCAGTGAATTCAGGCCGCCCCAGTGAAGTTGAAGAGCTCCCTCAAGTGGTGGAACTTATGGCCTTCTCACCAGATCCAACTCTCCCTAGATGTCAGGCTGTTGCCCACATTCAGTAGCCTGGGTAGTCTAACAGAAGCAGCAGCAAAGACCAAGATAATCTTCCTGGAGCTGCTCAAAACACCTTCAACAAATTCCATGTCAGGAAATAGGGAGTCAGCAGTTTAATTCAGCTAATGAAGGAAGCAACTGAGCTCTGTTCTTGTTGAAGAAAATGTACCATGGCTAATGGCAGAACAAGGCCAGGGAACCCGTGACATATCTGCAGACTGGCTCAGTTGCACAGTCTGGACCCTGGTGAATGGGGTCTTGATCTCAGGGTGTTCAAGCAAATTTCTTCGATGTTTGGGAAACCCCCAAGTGCATCTTTGGCCAACATCAGCCAATTACAAGCTGAAAAGTTTCATTTCATGTTTTCCAACCTAGGGAGCAGAGGCCACAAAAGTTTTTAATACTGATTGGCCCCAAAGACCTACCATAGACTTTCTGCCATTCCCACTAATCTCTGAGGCTCTCATGGATGCAGTTATATGGGTGGAGATTGAGCAGGACCAACTGCTAATTCAAATAGCAGGGATTCAGAGCCTGAACTTGTGAGAGTGCTAAGCCCCCAACTAAAAAGGGCCAAGTAGCAAGATCAGCACAATTGCTCAAGAAGAGGGGCATTAATTAATCTATTCTCCTGGCTCTTTGCCCCATAAGTGGATCTTTGGCCTGGAGTAGATATTTTGTCTTCAACTCTAGATCATCAGACTACAATAGACCTGCTCTTCTTGTCTGTATTTAAACCCTGAGTAACAGGGAAACAAGTCACAGGGCATAGATTCTCGGTGGATCTTTCTCTGCCTATTGTATAGCTCTATCAGTTTCATTGTCATATGCCAACTGATTTACAACTAAGCATATTGAAAATGTGCTAATTGTCTCTTGCTTGTTTGCTGCTGCAGGACACCTGGTCTGCAAAGCTTTACTAATCATGGTCTCCACCATGAAGGCTTGCATTAAATTAACCTATGAGACACAGAATAAGCCTGCCCCATGGGAATTGTGGGCCACTCCACTAGAAACACACCCACCTTGGCCATCTTTGAGACTAGTGCCTTACTGGGTTATACCTGTAAGGCTTCCACATGATCCTCCACTTCTTTCTTTATTAAAGTCAGTTCTTACATTTCAGCCAAAGTTTCCTTTGGTGGAAATTGCAACAGTAAATGGCACCTAGCAAGGACTAGGGGCCCTCTGGATATAAGATCCTACCCCTAGGTATGTCCCATTATAAGACATCTTGACTTTGCTGTAGGAAAATAGTATATTGGTCTTAACATGAAGGTCCAACATGCAGCTCACCCAGACATGGGCAAAGTAGAGGGAAGATGTGCAGGAGCACCAGTATCTACAACCAATTGTACGAGTGTCATATATCACTCCTTATGCTTACCTTTCTCAAGCATATTTCCTTTTATGTCTCTTTTTGGGCTGTCATGGTGAAACTGGGAAAGGAGTATCCCCTCCCACAGGAAGCAATGTTAGAAGATACCTAACATTCCAGCCCTGTCTCTGGAGTGAATAGAAGGGAGATACACCCAATATCTCCTTATGTCAGTTGTAGAAAATGGGAGGGCTGAAAAGTGATTGAACTTAGGGGGCTCATACATTACAAGATCAATATAGTGGCTTTGAGTCTGTATTTCACAGAACAAACGTCGTTAGTAATATGATCGGGTGCTCTAAAGGAACTTCTGTTAGGGGATACTTCTTATACAAACTGGTCACTTCAAGGCCTTTTATTCATGCATCTTTGTTGTCCACCTTTTGATAGGTAAAGAAGCAATGTTACAGCAGAAGGATTATGAAACTGCCACACTCTCAGAGATCAAGGCTCTGCTAAAGAAACACGAGGCATTTGAAAGTGATCTTGCTGCTCACCAGGACCGTGTAGAACAGATTGCTGCTATTGCACAAGAACTTAAGTATGGCTTCCATATGCATGCTGTTTACTTTTTGCTGGGTGATGCTGATCATCTCAAAGTCAATTCTGCTCCTTTTTAAACCCAGGAGTTTAGAGAAGCACACACTTGAGCACCAAAAAAGGAATGGGCTGTCAGGAAGAGAAAGGGAACTATGCATTGTGGCATCTAACAAACCATGAGAGAGATACACAGCTGGTGTGCATAGATTACATATCTCATCACTCATTTTTTAGTCTTAATTTTGTCTGCAAGCTGAAATAAGGATACCTGAGACCATAAATCAGCCCTAGTACTTCCACTCCCAGCATTCCCAACCAGCATGAAAATAATAGTAATTATCTGGAGGGCTTCAGTTAACAAAAACAGCTATCAAGAGGTGATTAAAAGTTTGCTTTGAGTTGAGCTCCATTTTTTATGATGTTGCAAACATTTATGTTGTTTCCAGTCTAGCTTACATCCTTGGGATTTCTTCCTTTCCATAAGTTAGCCAGGTCTGACTCATCTTAGCTTTTTGAGCTCAGCTAAGGCAGTTTGCTGTCCTCTAGTTGGGCAAGAGATAATTTAAGTTCCGATATAATAAAAGTAAAAATTGGGTGTAGACGAGGCAGGTAATTACATAGCTCTCACCTCTCATAGTACTTAAATTTGCAGACATCTGATGACTAAGAAATTCAAGGCAGATAGAAAAAAACAATTTCATTCAGCACACCGTTAACGTACGGAATTTGCTGCTACAAAACTACAGAGGATGAACACTTTTTAAAGTATGTCAGATGAAATCTTTATGTGTAGAAGTGTTATGGACCAAGCTGGTCAGAATGGGAAGCAGGATCTTGGGTTAGGTGGTCCTTATTTTGTCCTGCAAGACTATTTTTATGACCTTTGCATGTCCTCAAGTATTTATATTGTTCCATGAAAGATTTTGTATTAATCTTTTACCAGTGGGTTGGATAAAAGCTCTTTGTTTTTTGTTTTTAATTTTATTTTTGTTAGTGAGCTAGATTATTACGATTCGCCAAGTGTCAATGCCAGATGTCAGAAAATATGTGACCAGTGGGATAACCTTGGAGCTCTGACCCAGAAGCGACGAGAAGCACTGGAGGTAAAAGATGCTTGCGCATTCTAAGTCTGGAATGTATTTTTCCCAGTTTCCTGATTGTTCTGCTCTTAAATGTTGGGAGTTGGGGGGTAAAAATTGACTTAGTGATCCAGCATCTATGGTAATCACTAATCATGTATTGCAGTAACATTGGAGAGCCTCAGGCCACGATTCTTCAGAGGTGGAAGGTATTTTAAGAGTGGCTCTTTTAAAAGACTTCAGAAATCATAGTTCTATCCATGGATGGTGGATAGATGGTTAATCAGATTCATAATAAGATTCTGTTGCGCTGTCTTGTGGTCCATTTCTGGATCCAGTTAATGCTTGTTTTGGCTTTAATAAAGGACTAGCTATATTCATGTATATTTGTTATATTGCCTACTGATGACTTTCTGTAAAGTTCCCTGCTATCTAAAGCTGGATAAATAGTTACCAGCAAAAGGGCTTGCTCAATTTTTGTCCCCGTATTTATTTATCTAATTAACTTCATTTCATTTTCTCAGATGTACAGAGTGCTCCAGTCAGGAGACTCTGTGTCCTTTTAGTGTCAGGCAAATACCTTTTCTATTTTCCATGATCTTTTAAAATTAGGAAGCTCTCCAGATCACTTTATTTGGCACTTAACTATTTCATTATTTATTGATTGTGTTCGTTTCACAACGTTTTTTATAATAATTTTATTAAACATTACAGTTAGAAACATAAACTGATTCAAACTAAAAAAAAGTAAAAAGAAAAGATAGTGCAGAAAAGAAAATAGAAAAATAGAAAAAAAAGAAAAAATAAGTAAAAAGGAAAAAATATAAAAGAAATATATATATATATATATTATAAATATATATAAAAGAAAATATATATAAAAGAAAAAATATAAATAAAAGAAATAAATATATATATAAAGAAATGACTTCCCCCTTCTCCACAACAAGCACAAACAATTTCAGTAACTTATTGCCTTTTCTGAAAATACAACAGAAGACCTCTTCTTCCCATATCTCATCTCTTATCTATAACAAATCCTTAAAGTCTCTTCATTCAGTCCTGGTCAGCAGAAGTCCATTAAGGGTTACCAGAGATAACAACATATCTATTTTAACTTTGATCAAATAAACCAATTTTATATTCCTTCCCTTTATTTTTATCAATCTTAATCTTTAATCCCTTCAAATAACTTGATTTCATTTTTTTCTTTATCTCTTCTCACAAGATCCTTCAAAACTTTAACAGGTCTCTTTTATACATTCAATATAGAAAAGTTATCCAAGTCACTCTTCTGGTTTGTTATTTGTATATCCCTTTTAATTATCAAGACATCAGCCAGTTTCATTTGTATATTCAGTGTAGCATCTTTTTCCATAGCATTCTTGAAGCCTGACGTTTTTAAATCCATTTTCAAATCAGTCTCAGTCTTGCCCAGTAAAACTTGTTCCTCCTCTTCTAAACTTCTTTTAAAACAGTCTATCTATGATGGTAGACATTCTTAAAATTAATTTCTGAGTCCATTGTTCACAAATATCCTTCAGTCCATCCAATGTTAAAGTATTTTGCTCCGTTCTGTATTAGTGAGTCAAATTTAAGTGTTCTCCTTTAATTGTAATCTTTAGTTCTTTCTGGTTCCCTCTAGTATCCAACCTTCAAAGTCCCATCTTATCATGTTTGTTTTTTTAGAATTCAAAACAACTGCACTTTCCCATGTGATGGGTTCATATAATTAATTTCAAAATCTTATTTCAAACTTATCTGGACCCTTACTCCCTTTGTTACTTTCTGAAATCCACATTCTAATCACCCTTTTGCTGTTTATTCCAAAAAAAGTGAATGTTTTTAAAGTCCTTAAACTTGTAGTTAAAACTTTTTTCTCTAAAAATTGAAGGAAACTCACTAGGTGAGTGATATAAAACTTGTCAATCCAAAGGTTCCTAATAATTGAAAAGCAATTAAGAAATAATTCAAAAAGATTAAGAAATGAGGCTCAGCAAACTTTATGTCCATAAAGGCTACATTATGGTTGTGAGCTTGATGGAATCCTTCGACTCCAAGCTGCTTGACTTACAAGTTGACCACAAATACCATGATTCCTGCAACCTACTCACAAGGAGCAGCTGTCCAGATTACATGTGGGGGATCTCATGATCTCTCCTTTTTCCAGAGAGACTTGCTGGCCAGAACTCACTGGGCTTCCGGTGAGGTTTTATGGCGAACTAGATGCCCCTGAAGGAGCAGGAACGCATTATGATGGAGATCAGCTCTTTCATCAACACTTTTAATTGTTTCGTATGTCCTCTTTTTGTTTCCTTTAATGGTAATTTCTGTTAAATGGTGGTAGAGAAATTTTGAATGAATGAATGAATGAAGACTATTTTTGAATACAGAATGTATACATTGCCGAGACCAGATTTTGAAGCTTATCAGACATATGACAGTATTTACACAACTGATTTATTTATTACATACACACACACACACATGTGGAACTTAAGAATCTATGTAGTATTTTGTTGCGTATTCCCCCATGCTTTGTAACATTTTTATCCTCAAAACCACCACCCTAGATCATTGCTTATTCTTCATATAGATTAAAACACTTTCAGATTATCTGTATGTTTAGCTGGTTTGTGGACTGTCTGGAGTAAGAGAGGGGAACATGACTTTGAAAGTATCGTTCT
This sequence comes from Liasis olivaceus, assembly GCA_030867105.1. Lineage (NCBI taxonomy): Eukaryota > Metazoa > Chordata > Lepidosauria > Squamata > Pythonidae > Liasis > Liasis olivaceus. The sequence goes on from CM061349.1 coordinate 67,004,052, forward strand.
TAGGATACAAGAAAAAAGGATAAGCAAGAAAAAAAATACCCCAATGATATAGTTAATAGGGGTGTGTAAAATGTTCCATCATTATCAGAAGTGTTCAAAACTGGAACACTTCTGAGATGGTCAGAGCAGTGTTGAAACACTTCTGGTAAGGTCAGAACATTTTGCACCTTATTATATAGGTCGTTCAATGTTCAAAAGAATATGACACCTACATTTTTGTCTAACTTGCATTATTTTTCTCTGGGCTCATTACAGAGAACAGAAAAACTACTGGAGACAATTGATCAGCTGTATCTAGAATATGCGAAACGAGCTGCCCCTTTCAATAATTGGATGGAGGGGGCCATGGAGGACCTTCAGGACACCTTTATTGTCCATACAATTGAGGAGATTCAGGTATGTATGTCTGAGATGCACCCTTTTCTGTCTTTGATTATAGTTCGTTGACATTAGCTAATTCTAACACTGTCTGCCAAACAAGAAATAGCCTGGAGCAAATGCAGAACATGAAGGAAAAAGAGAAAAAGTTTCCCAGTCTCTTGCTCACACCCCAGATCTATTTTCTGACATTTGTAGGGATGGACAATCAATCTAAACCAGTTTTTTTGATGCCACACCATCTGCCACTAAAGTCAGATGTCATGATTCGGTAAAGCTAGGGAGACAGCTACATAAGCATTCTTCTTTTCCATGGGTCATTGGTAAGAGAATCATGGCAGAGGAGCGGATAGTAAGACCAAGTCATAATATGTACTTGCCAAATATATTTGCCTTTTAATGCACACAAGTAAAATTCTAAACCCAGATCTAATGCTCAAAGGAGAAATGAGCTATTCCATTTAAAAACGTTAGTCTGGATTTCTAAAACTGCCAACAATTGGTAAGCCATGGGACATAATTGTTCTGAATGTCCCTGGATTTGATAGACTTGATATGCAAGTTTAGCTGTAGTGTGTTATGGATTTTCCTTGAATGAATATGTGAAAAGGTGGCCTTAGTTACAGATGCCTAGGTATGCTTTTATGTTTAAAAAGAAGAAAAAAATCCTATTCCTGCATCGGAAAGAATTAGCTGTAATCTTAACTTCTACCCCCTAAATGATATAAAAACCCACCCTCCAAGGTTATTAAGGAATAGGTATGCACTTGGCAAACTTGTCTTAAAATATTTCTGGCATATCTTTCAACAGCCACACTATAGAAAACTAGATTTGCATCAAGTTTAAATTTTCTCTTTTCCAGCCTAAAATTTTTCTTTAAAATTCTAATCTCTGGAAAAAAGAATATTTTCTTGCCATGCAGTTATCTGCTTCACTTCCTCTGCCAATCTGTTACAGACAGAGATTTTTCTGTGCTGTGTTAGGGTTTATAATGTGATATTTTAGAGAGCATGTCATTTCTAATCATTATGATGTTATTTTTTTTTGTCAGGGACTGACCACAGCCCATGAGCAGTTTAAAGCTACTTTGCCAGATGCTGACAAAGAGCGACAAGCCATCCTAGGAATCCACAATGAAGTGTCAAAAATTGTCCAGACCTACCATGTCAACATGGCAGGAACCAATCCCTACACCACTATCAGCCCACAGGAAATCAATGGCAAATGGGACCATGTGAGTTGCTTTCAGGACTAAGCTGTTTTTGCTATAGATGGGAAGATTTGTCCCCCTGAGCATTCTGGTACCCATGCATCTTCTCTGTGGAGTAAATCTCCCTGAGTTCAGTGGGACTTCATTCTGCATAAGTATATATAGGCCTGCAGCTTCAGTGTAAATTCTCTCAGGTGCACAGTATTTTGTGCAACCATTTATGATCTCTTGTTTTGTAGGCAAGGAATCTTCAGTGTAGATTTCAAAAGCTAATTCTGAATTAAGTCCTATTCTTGACCTGTGCAAAAATAATGTCAAAGGATAGGTATTTGCTGAAAGGCATGATGATTTAAACCAGCCTTCCTCTGTCTGATGCCCTGCAGATACTAGTAATGCACTTTCCGAAATTCTTAGCTAGCATGGCCAACAGCTGGGAGATTTCAGTAGAAGTGGTCTGGACACTTCTGGTAGGCACCAGATTGTGGAAGGGCAGCTATAGCTATTAGCGCTCTTGCAGATTAAAAATGATTTATTTGGAATATATACAGAAATTTTGGTATTCTGTGTACTGGCTGATCTGTTGATGTGTTTAGTGTTGTGCCTTATCTGTGGAGACTGTATTATTTGTGGGTATGACTTCAGTTAAACTGAAGATCCAATTGTAATAACTATTGGAAATGTTGGGTTTTATTTTCTGTCAATGTACAAAATGTTGCTTCACCAATTTTGGAATCCTTTTTGTTTGTTCATGTTTAACAACACTGAGTGAAAGATTCTGAGCTTTTATGTTTTTGCTAAAGGTGAGACAACTTGTTCCCAGGAGGGATCAGGCCCTGATGGAAGAACATGCACGCCAGCAGCATAATGAGAGACTCCGCAAACAATTTGGGGCTCAGGCCAATGTCATTGGGCCCTGGATCCAAACCAAGATGGAGGTAAAAACTTGATGTTTAATTGGAGGCTTTTCTGCTGAACAGCTTACTGTTATGAAACATATTCAAGCCAAAAACAGAAAGAAAGATTTCCTAGGCTGCTTCCCCACTTTCTTTGAGCACACTTTGGTCCCTGCACATCAGCTGCACTATTTGGGGATTAGTGCCATTCTTCTGTCTTCACATGACACCACTGATCTAGGGGAGGTTTTCAGCTGCTGAACTGATTAACTTAAGCTGCTGCTCCACAGAAAATGCTGGAAGATGGTAATGTAGGGGGGCCTTCCAGTTAAGATGGTGACATGAGAAGCTGAGCCTTGTGATAACTCCTCTAGAAAAAAAGCTTCAGTGTTCTACTTCTAGCCAAATTTATGTCAAAGAAAGTGATTAAAGGCTATTTTAGTAAGAAGAAGGTTAAGGGACTTGACCTAACTTTGACTTCAGAAGATAACACCGTCACTGCAATAAATTTTAAGGTATTTTTGGAGGAATTGTAGCATTTCCTCTGCAGCTGTGGAAGTGGTGGTTTCTCATGGATGACAATTGTTGCCTATCCTCATCCTCATTTCTCAGGTCTTCTTCCTTCTGAAGTCAAGGGTCAGCCTAGCACCTTGCTGTCATTCCATCTCGTCTTGTGAGTCAAGGTCTTTGATCCATGGTGGTCTTTGTCTACAAATCACAACAAAATGTGATGAGGCAATAAAATGGAGCATTGGGGACGGCACTTCCAGGCTTTATAAATATTGACTCTCCAGACACTTAACTTCATATTCAGGAATTTGCTTACAGTAAAAGCTCACAGAGATGACACAGCTGGTTCAACTGCTTTATTGCAGACAAGAAAGAAGTCATTTACACACAAAAGAGTTCCTGAATATATTAATATATACCTTAACCTTAACCCTAACCTTAACCCTACCAGTGGCTGGAAAGGGTTGGACTAAAAGACAGCACTGAGGCACTGATCATAGCAGCACAAAACAGGCACTAAGCAACAAATCCATAGAAGCAGGGGTCTACCACACTGGGCAGGACCCAAGGTGCAGATTGTGCAGAGGCCTCAGAGACAGTCCAACACATAGTGGCAGGGTGTAAGACGCAGACAAGAACAGCATACACTGAACGGTACAACCAAGTAGTGTATGGGCTAGACCATCCAAAGTCCAGAAAGGAGATTTCACAGAAGGTTGTGGAGGATAACAGGGCTAAGATCCTGTGAGACTTCCAGATCCAGATGGACAGGCAGGTACTGGCCAATCAACCAGACATTGTGGTAGTAGACGAGGACTAGAAGACAGTGGTGGTGATAGATGTAGCAGTACCAAGTGACAGCAATATCAGGAAGAAGGGGTATGAGAAGCTGAAGAAGTACCAGGGCCTGAAGGAGTAACTAGAGAGGATATGGAAAATAAAGGCCAAAGTGGTCCCAGTGGTGGTAGGAGCACTCAGGGCTGTGACTCCTAAGCTGGGACAGTGGCTCCAACAGATCCCAGGAACAACATCGGAGCTCTCTGTCCAGAAAAGGGCAGTGATAGGAACAGCTAAGATACTGCTCAGAACCCTCAAACTCCCAGGCCCCTATAGAGGACCCGAGATTGAGGAAGACACATACCACCCATAGGGGTGAGAGGGGATTTTTTTTAATGGTTACATTCTAGGTCTTTTCCTCACACCCTTTTGAATCAACAGAAATTTGGCTGTTCTCTTCCCAGCCTTGAGATTTTTGCCAGCCTTGTTGTTGACATAATTGTTGCATCTCATCTGGGAATTATGGTTTCTGCTTCACCAGCTTCTATCCTTATAAACTATTCTTGGAGGGTTCAAAGGTCTGAAATGCTGGCTGGGCCATTTACGTATTTTTAACCCAGGGTCTCTATTGTCATGAAATTATTACTTAAGGATGTACTGGTTGGAGGGAGATTTAATAACTATGAAATTCTGAAACAGACATCTTGTTTTGCATTTTTGATGGAGATGGAGCATACTGACTCTGTACTTGATTAGATGTAGTGTGGAATCTATTTCTCCTTTTAGCTTATCACAGAAGAGCACTACCCCAGCACTGTAAGGAATTTTAGTATGAAAATTCCCCTGATGAGTAGCTATCTTTCACTTTTCTTTCCTCTGAAGTCAAAAAGCCCATTGTTATGTGGGGGTATTTAATGGCCAGTGCCAAAAATGCTCAGATTGCTTATGAATTAAAATTATTATATGTATATATATATATCAATCATTAAAATCAGTGGATTTCAAAAGAGCTCAGCTTTGTCATGGGGTCATGGAACAATCCAACAAACAATATATGGGAGCTTATATGAAGAAAAGTGAAGGCTATATAAGAGAGGCTTTGGAGAAAGGTGACATTTGGGACAGGCCTTAGTCTTCTAACATAAAAAATGTGGCAATGGCTGAAATGGGTTTAGTACCCCTGTGAACAACACCAGGGATATGCAACTATCTTGTGACCAAGAGCCCCACTTTTAAAAATAAATTTTTAGGGGTTGGGGTTCCAGTGTGGTTCCAGTATGGGTCATGATGTCACTGGAGTGGATGGGGCCAAAATTTTGAGGCTGCTTTTATAGTGTGCGTGCGTGCGTGCACATGCGTAGTTCATAAAAGGGCAAACAGGATGACTTCTAGTGGTCTAAGGCAACATTTTGCTGTTTAATCTCTCTCAAATGAGAAAAAGTGGCTTGATTATTTTGGGTTGGGGAACTTAGTGGATGAAGTGGGTGTCAAGATTGAAGGCACACACCTTGCACTTTTCATATCTCCCCACCAAAAAAAAAGGCAAATAAACAAAATCCGAAAAATTTGACCATGCTCACTCTGGCAGAGCTATGAGATATGCACACACCATGGTCCTTGGCCTTGTACAATTCCTCCATGTTTCACTTGCTTGGATAGAAGAAACAGGCTTTGTTCAGATAAATATGGGAAACTCCCAATTTATTCCTGACCTTTACTTGGGATTAAGGGAGGGGAGGAAAGCATCTGTAAACCTGAATTCCACTCTCAGTCTTACTCTTCTCATGGAATTGGAATAGCATCTAAATTGGCCTTTATGATCAATTGGTTTCTTAGTCAGCAAGAAACTCCTTATGCCACCACCATTATGAACTAGGCATGCAAAAGAAACTCCTTATGCCACCACCATTATGGTCAGCAAGAAACTCCTTATGCCACCACCATGATGAACTAGGCAAGCAAAAGAACTACAGCACAATGTTGAGACCACATTTGTTTGTCCACAGAGCATTGGTTTGTCCACAGAGCATTGGTGTTCAGAATGATTTCTTCAGAGCCCTGTTTTGAGGAATTTGACTGAGGACTATGGAGAAATGAACACGGGAGGCATGTTGGGCAACATTGTGCTTTTGTATTTTAAGTGTGTATTTTTCTGAGATTTGTTCCTTCTGAATTAGCTTTTGATTGACTTTAAAACACGGCTCACAACTGGATACATCTCTACATTGACTGCATCCATTATTATGTGAGCAAACATGCACTCTTTGTCTTTAACTGTATTGTATAATGCCTGAAAAGAAGCTGCTGCCAGTCATGATTTAAAGATTTAAAACAACTTTCCTCCATGCAGTGCCCTTCAGATGCATTGAACTACATTTTCTCATCTTCCGTAGCCAAAGATCTACTGTCTGGGGAAGATGGGAAATACAGTTCAATACACTTGGAGAGCATCAGGTTAGAGAGCAGCTTCGGTGATTGATGTCTGAGATAAGAATTGTACTATGTTTTCCTGTAGTGAAAGAGGCATGCTTCACTAGGTTGAGTCCTTTGTGGTAGGAGCAAGCCCCATGATAGATATTCTCCATCCATTCTAGAAAAGGCATCCTTACATAAGATCCAGTGCTCTGTTCTGTTTACCTTTCCTCTGAAAAAGCTTGCAAGTTCAAGCTGTATCCTTTTGAGACTGCAAGGCCTGTGGTTAAAGCATTTTAGTCCATTTAGGGAACAGTTGCAGCAAATGCCATACATGTTGGAACTTGTTACTTACCTCTCCATTTCCTTTGGGCTCATATAGGAGATTGGCCGCATCTCCATAGAGATGCATGGGACTCTGGAGGACCAGCTCAATCACCTGCGGCAGTATGAGAAGAGCATTGTGAACTATAAGCCAAAGATTGATCAGCTGGAGGGAGATCACCAGCTGATTCAGGAGGCTCTAATCTTTGATAATAAGCATACCAACTACACTATGGAGGTAAAACCATGTGAAGACTCTTGGAGTATTGCATAAGCTTGCAAGGAAAGGATCTTTGAACAGAATGAATGTCTGTATATCACACAGTTCTGCTATGTGTAAAATAATTCTATTTGTCAAAGGATGGCAGACCAGTAGCATTGGCTGACACTGTCACTGTATATAAATATATATGTATAAATATGTATAAATAACTGCAGTGCAATATTTGCTGTACTGTGGGCAAAAGCGAGCTAGGGAGACCTCAAAAGTCCAGGATCTCTACCTGGACCTCCTTAGTTTAAGATAAACATATGAATGTGGTGTGGTTAACAGCTGCTCTACTCACATATGAAGGTCACCCAGCATTTCAGAGATTATATATTTTAGGCAGAGGAATCCAACAGTTTGGAGCAAAGGTGCACATTTGAAACTTTGAGAGCACAATGTGGCTATTGAAACAAAATGGCTGCCACGGAAGTCTTATCCATTCACAAAATGGCTATCATAGTAAGTGTGGCCAATTACAAAGCACCCATTTGTCACCTCATCTTTTACCAAACTGATGAGTTTGTTCCCACCTACACTCTCTAACCCTGCAGGATACTCACTCAATCTCCAATTTACCATGGGATTCTTTCGGGGTGTGTGTGAACTGGGCACATTTTCAAACAAAGCACTGGACTGCCTTTGCTTACCCTTTTTATTTTCTGAGAACGCTTAAGTGCCCTATATGGAATATAAGGACGTTCCAGTGCTTTGCTTTGGAGCATGCCAGCTTCCTTTCTAATTTTGTCTATAAGTAAAGGAATATTTTGAATATTTCAAAATGAGTGTAGAACAGAAAGCTTGGCAGGCACCAAGAGAGGGGTCTGTAGGCTTGGTGTTCTCTGTGAGCACCATGTTGGAGATCCCAGGGGTAAGGCAAAAGCCCTCAGGGAATGAAACAAGGCTTTGCCATCACAGTGACTGGCAGTAATTAGAGTATGTCAGCTGTTCTTTCCAAGACAGTCTCAGGCACCAAAATCTTCTGCTTTAGAGAAACAGGATTTTTTTATTATTTTCACTGCCAGAATTTTAAAATACACTACTGTTGCATCAGCTTCTCTAAACACGAACATAGGAAGCAAAGATTTAATTCTCTTCACCCATATACACAGAAATAGAAAACAGAAACTGAGTATAGCCCATTGAGTCAGTGGGAAGATTTTTTACTGTGTAACTAATGAACAAGCTGATTTGTGTATGGCCCAAATCCAAATCAGGCATGTAAAGCAAAGAGCTGCATGCTCAAATTTAATAGAATGTATAGTATGGCCATAAATTAAAATTTAGAAATACTTTTATTCCTAGCTTGTTTTAGATTATGTGACAGTGTTTATGTGACAGTCATTAGTGTTGATTCTTAAATAGATTTTCTCCAGGAAGTCTATCCCCAACCTGGCCCCTCAGGTCTTCCAGTGGTGCATCATTGCCACTGTAACTGAGTCCATCCACCTTGCTGCTGGTCGTCCTCTTCTTCTCTTTCCTTCTACCTTTCCCAGCATTATGGACTTCTGAAGGGAGCTGGGTCTTCACGTAAAATCAGAAGGAGTCCAGTAGCACCTTTTCCGACCAACAAATTTTAACACATTTTGTTAAAATAAATATTTTATTTATTTACAAATTTTAACACATTTTATTAAAAGGCATAAACCCTTGTGAGCTGCAGCTCACGAAAGCTTATGCCTTTTAATAAAATTTGTTAATAGGAAAAGGTGCTACCTGACTCCTGATTTTTTGCCACCATAGACCAACAAAGCTTTCTTCCTACAGGGTTTTCACATAATTTCACGACCTAAGTAGCATTTATTTCAAGGCTTCCTTGACTTCATTTGAACTAGGCATCAAATGCTGCTTCTCAGCTTGAGGTGTCTGGAAATGAGATGCCTTTGTTTCTTTTCCTCCAGCACATCAGAGTGGGTTGGGAGCAACTCCTCACAACAATTGCTAGAACTATCAATGAAGTGGAGAACCAGATTCTGACTCGGGATGCCAAAGGAATTAGCCAGGAACAGATGAATGAATTCCGTGCCTCCTTCAATCACTTTGACAGGGTAAGAAGGAAAGAAATAGCAATACTTATAGTAATTCAGAGGGGGTCTCCCTGGGCTGAATGAAAATTGTAGTCTCAAATTCTCCTAGTGTCACTTCAAATATTATTTTGAAATTCTTTGTGAAACCTGTAATGCCAACATCTTTCAGAGGAAATATTAATAGAAGCAACTGAACAACATAGTTCATTCATTCTCAGTTTTTGTTTCAGTGTCTCTTCTCAGATTAAATTTAAAGGCCTAGGTTCACCCAATGTGTCTACTTCTTAGTAACTAATTATCATGGGGTTGTTTCATTATATATCAACTATTTATTTATATGTAATTCCATAGCTAGGTTTGTATGTGTTAGCTGTAAAACTCTCCTTAGGGAATGCACCTTGATCATATATTACACTTTAAATATTTTATACTTACCGGGTCATTCCCCATTTATAAGCCTTTTTGCTAGATTTAACCCAAACCTCAGAAAGGGAAGTTCTTCATTGAAAGCATATGTATCACTAAAATCAGAGCAAACTGGTTTTGCAGTGGGCGAGCAGTTATCTCCTCCTTTCAGAACAGCCTCGGTTCCTGGCCGTATCTCCTCTGTTTCACATATTTTCCTCAGAAGGGTTTTTAGGACTTTTTCTCGAAAAGACCATGGCCAATTTTCATACTATAACCTGCCCCCCAACTTAAGCCACTGGATCTAGGTAGCATATTGTATTCACCATGACACAAGGGCCACACAGTCTGGCTTCTCATGTAGTTATATGAGCAGAATTCAGCTCATGACCTAATAGTATGTACTAAAACTCTGCTCTATTTAATTCTTTGCCTGAGCTGCAATTCAGTAGAGTTTATATTTACTGTGGGACTTCTTTTTTCCATTTTAATATTGTGCTGGTTCACATGATGCAACAAGTCAGCACTCTATTCTTACCATAGCTGTTGATTTCTCCTGTGATTGTGTGTGGCTAAAATACTACGGATCGCTCAATCTGTGGTTTGTTTAGTATTTACTATGAACCATAAATTCTGGATTGTTTCTCTAGGATTTATTTTTGGCTTCTTGCTTTGATCTGATTTGTTTCAAGACAAATGAGTAGGAGTCCTTGGTTCAGACAACAGGCTGAAGAAATTATCAGTGGAGCTGCATCCACTCACAGGAAGGTCACATGTGAACCAGCTTAATGTGCTATATATATATCTATAGGTGTTCCTAAATTGAAGATGGACATAGAAAGTACGAAACAGCAGAGTTTTATTGCAGATTTAGGCTGTTTGACTAAAAATTATTGCACTTGGTTAAAATGTAGTTACTTGTAAAAGAATATCTTCTAACAAGTCCTGGTATAACTATAGCTTCTTAAGAGCCTATAATTTATTTCAGAAGGTTTCATTCTTATTTTGAGAGCACGATTTTGAGCCCATCGTCTTTGTGTGCTTGCTGCTGCGTAAACATGGCACTTCTGAAGTTATATAACCAATGATGAGGGGTGCTGTGAGGGGCAGAGCCACCTTTAAAGCTTGCTATTAGCAATGGTTGTTATGCCCACACCTGGCTAGTCAGGGTCACGTTTTATGAATAATAAATATATTTTAAAAAAAGCATTGGCACAGTTTGAAATGATAACACAGTATCTGACTTGTGCACTTTTTATTGTCCCTCCCTCTGTCTTTTTCTGCATGCCATTTTCCTCCCATGTATCTTCCTTCATCCACTGCATGGTACACCTCTGGTTCTTCCCACACCTTCTTTCTGTTTCTTGGTTTTACATCACCACCAATGCATGTTCTGCTACCTGCTGCACTGCATAACCAGGACCACTCCGGCACTCTTGGCCCTGAAGAATTTAAAGCCTGCCTCATCAGCTTGGGTTACGATATTGGAAACGATGCGCAGGTACTGAATGCTAGTGGGGAACGTTTCCGGATACTGAACGATCAGGAAATAACAAATTTTTCCCCTCTTTTCTTTTTTGTTTTAATCCATCTCTTGTCAATGCTCTTATATTTTGTTGCACATATTTCCATGTATTACTTTCTATTTTTTTCCACAATTCCACTGTGTTTTTTCTCTTTATGCATTTTCAAATGCATTTTTAACTTTCTGTTAAACTTTCAATTTGCCTAATTCTCTAAAATCTTACTGTCTTGCCTTTACTTCTCCATTTTTCATTTCTTTTTATATCCCCATAATTATTTTTCTTCTGGTGTACATTGAAACTTCCATCTGATCTTTATTTTCCATGGAACTATCCAAATCTCATTTTCTCAAATTATTTTTAATGTTCATTACATTCAATGTTTTATCTTCCATTCCTTCTTCATGCATATCCATTACTTACAACATCTTCTATGAGGTTCTTTCTTCTTGGACTTTCCCCTCATTTCTGTCTCTTCTACCCTCCCCCTCCCCCATCTCTTTATTTTTCTGCTTTTAAATTACTCTTTGTAGAAGAAGACTGGCATGATGGATGCTGAAGATTTCCGCACCTTCCTTATCTCCATTGGTTACAATATGGTAATGTAGCAGCAGCATCACTTCTTTTCATAGTGGTATAGTTGGCCCAAAAAATTTAAGGTAAAAAATATATCAGTTTATGAGTTTCAAACAGAAAATTATTTAAAATCTTAAATTTTAAAATTGGGTTGGAAGAGAATCAATGCACATTAATTACAGAAAGGATTGACTAAATACGAACTATATTTTTCAAAAGAAACAATGTTATCTGAATAATTCCTTTGGGAATCTTCTGAATAAAAGAAATAATATAGTTAAGACTGAAACAAAACTGTATGAGGTCTATTCTCACAGGCTTAAGGTCTATTCTCACAGGCTGTTTTTCTGCAATAATTAGTGTTCGTTACTAGCCTATCATGCAAGTGCCTAACATTTCCCTTCAAGACTGCACTTCTCCTGAAGGAATATTTTTATTTTTCCAGATTTAAACTTCCAGTAGATTTGATTCCTTCAAAAATTGGGAACGTAGACATATTCTTTCACTACTCCAGGAGATCACTAGTTCTACATTTAAAGTATACTCAGTCCAGGAGGGGAGGCAAGAAGCACATTGGTAGAAAGATTAAAATGACAACAGTATTTCCAGAATCTCTGAACTCCACTAATGCCCACTGACCAGAGGTGTCAGCAGTGACACCCACATGCTATTTGCATTCAGAAGGAGCCAGTGCACATTCCTGCATCAACATATGTATGGTGTGTACTATAGCACCCGTGACTCCAGTGACACCTCCAGCAATGACAGCCATACTTGAGATCCATTCCTTGATGGGCTCAGGAAAGAGGATTCGCCTTGGGTAATGGCTTCATGCCAACTGCACCTGCCCATCAAGTATGATCTATTTTCAGTGATAAGGTGCTGAATGTGGAAAGTAAGGATAAGAACAGATCCTTGCCTTCAGCCCCAAGGAAAGAGGAAAGCAAATACAAAGAGAATCCTGCACTGTTTTCATGCCAAAGACCAAATCTCTTACTACTTTTGGACGAGAAGCAGACAAGGAAGCACATTCTAGGGTTCCCAACCTTGACAACCAAGGCATCCCTCCAACAGCCAGGCAGAGGAGGCAAGGACCACGTTAAGGACATTTCAAAGGATGACATCAATACCTTATGAATGTGCAGTGCAGCTGCAGAAATTCTGCTACACCTGGAAACACAGCTGCCAAAATAGAGGGGTGCTGGAAAAACAGGCTACCAGGATACGCATTAGAGTTCAGAAGAATGAGCTGGAATTTGCAAGAAAAGAATATCAGGGCCAATGAAACAGTTACTGGACTTGGGTGCAATGGAATGCAGACTCCCTCCCCTCCCTGCCAAAGAGGTCTCCTCCACTGTGTTTCTCTGTTTTCTTTATGGTGCTGAATAAAAATAGTAATTGGAAAGGCATTCTGATCTCCCCACTTCACAATAAATTCATCAAGTATCAGAACTTTAGGATGGGGACATGAAAGTCAGTGGCAAAAGCCATCCTACTGGATGACTTTCTAGATTCAGCAGAAACCTATTTTAACATCCCAATCAGAACCCACCCGACCCCCATCAAATGCTGACCAAAATGTGCTGCAGAGGCTAGTATAATTGACCTTGAAAACACTATCAGACAAGGTGAATGGGTACCACTAATTGGTGTAAACAGGACATTAAACAAAATCTGTTGGAATTACTAGGGTGGATACATGTCAAAAGAACTTCAGAGGGAGATGATGGGGCAAAGGAACATCTCTGGTACATATCAGTGGAACACATAAAGGGGTATCTGAGTTCCATAGCAAATGGACTTCATTGCCAGCAATGGGGCGTACATTCAGAGAGTTTTTGTAAGATCTCAGATAAATGGGGTTGCCCCTTTATTAATCTATTCACAATAGTGGACAACAAATAAAGTACTTTTCTCCCAACTCCAACAAAACAATGCCTAGTAGCAAGGTAACCAAAGTGCTCTCTACATATTCCTGCTTTTTCCAATACTGTACAAGATAATATGCAAGACATGGGCAATTTTATTCAGTGTTCTGCCCTTGGGATGGAGCGGGGGGCATGGATCAGCATACTAGTGGTTGTGAGAGAGGAATACTTATGGCATTTCCCACAGTGCCTAGACACCCAGTCCAAAAGTCCAACAATGCACCCAGACCTAGAGTTGCTTCACCTGTATGCCAGGAAAGTGAACAAAGCAATTCCTGAAATGGATCTTCCATATTCAGTGCAAAACTATGTAGGCCCCAAGGCAACAAGGCTCCACCAAGATGTATCAGTTGACTTGTCATGTCTTTGAGAAGAAAATGCATGGCATCGGCAACAAGAGGCCCTTAACTTTTGAGCTACCTATAAGCAGGTCTGCAGAAAAAGGTAGCAGTGAACTCCTAAGCTCCTAAGTCCTGGAAGAGCAATGGCACTGTTTTCAGGCTGCACCACTTCCTTGAAAATGCATTTCCTTCTCTCACCTCCAGTATCTCACGAGTTCCTTACATAATATCAGAACCTTAATGACTGCCCCCTTTTGAACCCTGTAGACAGATTCCTGTTAACATTCCCATCTGGAAAATAGTCCTTTTGGCAGCTTGACTTGGGTTGGGGAACTAGGAGCAATTAACAGAGAAACTAAGTGGTCCAAGAATAAAGATGCAGATTACGTTACTTTATGTGTTTATGTACTTTTTATGTTGATGTTCCATTTCCCATGTGTCTTATCAGTGTTGTTGTTACAATGGAATATTGAACCATGGTCAGCTAAAGTCAGTACATGTGACTGAATGGAGAGGGGTTTCTCCATAAGACAGAAAGAAAGCTGAAGTCCTACCTTCTAGCTGTTAAGATGGAATTAGCCCTTTCCTATCAGGTCTATCTTCTGATGACCAGAAATGTACTTCATGGTTAAGTCCAACTATTGATCACATGCAGCTGTCCTCTGGGATTCGGTTGCTTTGTTTTCAATGCTAAGCATTCTAGCATCAGACATTTTGGATTTGGGTTCCCTGTGCCTTCAAATTCATTCAGACGCATTCTACTTAATATTATTATACCAGTTGGGCTGAGCTTGGTTCCCTCTGCATTTGTTGTTCTACAATCTGGTTAACCCCATGCTCACTGTGGATGATGGAAGTTTTAGGCCCATGCATTTAAAGGGTGAGGAAACTATCCTAGGAAATAGTGTACATGTGCAACAAATTTCTATTCAATTATTTCCTGCTGCCTTTAAATAAAATTGTTGCTGAATTTTATTTCCGGGCCCAGGGTGAAGCAGAGTTTGCTCGAATCATGAGCATTGTGGATCCCAATCGCATTGGAGTGGTGACATTCCAGGCCTTCATTGACTTCATGTCCCGGGAAACAGCAGATACTGATACAGCTGACCAAGTTATGGCCTCTTTCAAGATCTTGGCTGGAGATAAAGTGAGTTCAGGTTGAGTGAAAAGGATGCTGTCTTGTAGCAAAATTTAATCTTGATTTCAGGCTACCTGAGATATAAATGTAAAAGAAAGATAGTAGTAGCCACTATCCTAATGTAAGCAAATCCTGTGGTTTTATTGAAATACTTGAGCACCCGGAACTTTCCTTCAATTCACCAATATTTTACTTCTGTTTGAAGCTGTGAAAGAAATAGGGGAATTGAAAGTCTAATAAAGGGTTGGACATCTTACGCATTCTTTTACATGTTTGTTGAATTAATGTCAATACAATAAGTCAAAACAACTCTGTATACATATACACACCCAGGCATTCAAGCCTATATTTGCCCGGTCTCTCTCTACATGCACCCTCTGTCCATTTTGCTGTTAACGGTGGGATGGGGAGAAGCAATCCATGTCTTTGGCATTTGTGAAAAAAATTCACAGGCCAAGTGGGGACAGATGTCTCAGGATAGTAGTAAGTCAGTTATACTATTTGTGCTATAGACTTTAGAAGAAGGCCTGCAAGAACCCGCTTCAGGTTCTGGCAAGTTCACCCGTCTCTCCCAATGCCTTTCCCAAATTCTGTGTTGGGAAGAATTCAGTAACAAACCTTTGGAGATCAACTGAAATATTCTTCAGCTATTCCAGTAGGAGAATGAATTATTTAAATGGGATTTAATCTAGTAAGGGTCTGAATTTCAAATCAGGAAATCTCTGCCTTGAATTTCACATCTATCAAATTCCCTAGGTGGTTTTTGGCAGATCATTTTCGTTCCACTTCAGTTGCCCTGTTTAGAAGACCTAACTGGTATCTGCTGGGTTTCATAGACCTTCGGCCTAATGTCTCTCTCTCTCTCCCTCTCTCTCTCACACACACATACACACACACACACACACACAATGTTTGGACAATTTATCCCTTCCCTCTCAACCTAAAGATATTGAAAGGGGGAAAAGACTGTCAGAGGGAGAGAGGATGGATGGTGGCCCCACCCACTTTTGGTTTAGCCCCATTCACAATGGTCAAGGAACATAGCCCTTAACTGATCTCCTCTGGATTCTTGTAGAGGGCAGAGGGAATGGCCTTGAGGGACAGGAGGAAGAGTTGCTGCCAAGGCAACAGTCAGATAAAAGGGAGCTGAGTCTGGGACAAGAATGTAACGAGTAAGCATCTCAGACAAGCCCCTCCCTAGCTCATATGAAGATGGAGGAAGGGAGGACATTTAGACTTGCAAGATTCTGTTACTATAACTATAATAAAATTAGTACTGGTCTACATGACATTGGTTTCCTAGTCTGATCTACCATGAAGGGCTGACAACTCCAAACAAACAAAAAAAGATTTCTCAATTCTACATTACAGAGTTTTTGTAAGGATGACAAGAAGTTACTGCATAGGAAGCACTTTAAACACTAGAAAATACCACTAATGTTATGAATTATTGTTGTGTGAAGTATTTCTGGTTTTCTGTTTAATATAATTGAGAGCCCTTCCATCTCCTGACAACTCTGGACCGCTTACTTTTAAAAAAATAAGAACAATAAGAACAATTTTTAAAAAGAAACATCATAAGCATCCCTAAGGCAAAATCTGTATAACAATAAACCAGATGCCTTTCATTTAAGTTTCACCCAGCATTATTGTTTGCATTTAAAAACAAAACACGAGTATTTAACTTGCACCCCCAGCTGCAGTTTTCTATAATACATCCAGTTAAAGAGAAAAATACTTGAGTTAAAATGTTTAGCAAATAATGACTGCTTGATATCAATAAGGTAAAGCTTTTAATAAACTAAAATGGAAAACGGGCATCCCTGTGTTCTCTTCCAGAACTATATCACTGTGGACGAATTGCGGCGGGAACTGCCTCCAGATCAAGCTGAGTATTGCATTGCTAGAATGGCACCTTACACTGGGCTGGATTCTGTACCTGGTGCCCTGGACTACATGTCTTTCTCGACAGCTCTCTATGGCGAAAGTGACCTTTAACTATCACCTCTCTATCCACCACACAACCTGACCCTCTTCCATCCAGGTGCACTTTTCGTTCTGTCTGCAAACAGGCTCTGATCTACCTTCTTGTCCCCCTTCTTGCTTACACATCAAAGAACAGCTTCCCTCTGGGGTGGGCAGGGAAGGTCTTGGAATGACATAGCCAATCACAGCCTTGAAAAGGGGCAGTTCACAAAATTATTGGGGGGAGGGGGTGTGAGGTTACATTTAAGCCAACTTATTTTATTATAGAAAAAGTATTTTTCTCCAAGGTCGAAGCATAAATAGAGAAACGTTTAAAGTATTACACCAAATATGGCTGGTGAGGGGGTTCCCCCCCCTTTTTTTCGTTCCAACATAGGAAATGGAGGTCAGTGTTGTATTCCATTCTTATACCTGAAGCCTGGCACGCTTCTTCTATCTTGAGTCAACTTTCTCACCTGTCTCTTATTTCCTTATCGTATTGTTTTACAGAGAGGGAGACGCGCAAGTGCATGTATTGCTGGTTCACTCATTTCATGAAAATATTTTACAATAAACTTTTTGAGATTGCTGTGTTTTTTTAGGGAAAAATAATGTACACAGCTCATGTTTTCATATTTAATTAAAATTACAATCTGCCTACCTATGTATTGTTGCTGAAACTTGTCTGGTCTCCAAATATGGCGCTTGAGAGTTGGCATCTTTGATATTGCTTGTCACAGACCATATTAAAAAATCTTGTAATAACAAATCTAGGCTTCATTATTTTGTCTATTTCACTTACTTAACTCTATTTAACTACACTTTTTAAATACATGTTGATAACGTGGGAAGGGCTGTACAATATTCAAAATATTATTTTTTCTTAAAAGCAAGACACCAAAATGTATGCCTCTTCCTCCTTTGAATGTATTGATGTTTATATCACTAGTGTTACCACGTCTGGGCTGAGAAGCTAAACAGCTTGAATAGTATGTGGATGAAAAACTGCTGGGGAATATCAGGGCAGTAGGCTAGACGGGAATATCTTGGAAAATAGCAGATACGCTTCCATATTGTTGCCCAGAAAACTATATGGAGGTGTCAGTGAAGTCACCATGAGGAAGGAGAAAAAGAGATGAAGAAATATGAGAGCCAGGTGATACAGGGGTTAAGATGCTGGACTGGATGTAGGATGACCCAG
Source organism: Liasis olivaceus (assembly GCA_030867105.1). Classification (NCBI taxonomy): domain Eukaryota; kingdom Metazoa; phylum Chordata; class Lepidosauria; order Squamata; family Pythonidae; genus Liasis; species Liasis olivaceus. Next base: position 67,021,926 of record CM061349.1, read on the forward strand.
GTTCTAGTTCTCCTTCAGACCCACAAGCTGGCTGAGTGATTTTGGATCAGTGACTTTCAGCTCTAGATTGGGAAGTCAAAGAACTTCTCTCTACCAATTCACGCTAGACCAGTGTGATGAATTATGGTCCATAATCTTCATGGAAGAGGCCTTTATCCTGCAGTGGATTAATTTAGGATAATAATAGTAATAATATGCCTTGAACTTTTCAGTTTTTACATCAGCATAAAGAAATAGCAAATTGTACTATTGAAAAGATTTTTTAACTTACTGAGGGTGTGCTTATGTGTATATTTATTCAAGAGTAGACCAATATTACTGTATTCGGTAATACCAATTCCTTGGTAAGAATGCATAGGAGTATAGTGTTAACTGTTTCTCCTATCTTCCTTGATAAGTTAACCCAGTATATTCTCATTCTTGTCATTGGAAGACAAAGACCTTAATCCCCCATGTTCCTGTTTGGCTTTGAAACCTATTCTATGTCTTAATCCTAATAAAAAATACAATGCGCAGAAGTTAGATTTTAGAAAAGGAGATATTATCAACATGTATCTCCTTCCTAAATAAATATATCTAGTATTTGTGAGGAAGAAGTGTTTTTCTCCTTTGCCAGATTTTTCCCCAAGAGTATTTGGGTCTGAGGGATTCTTTTTACAGTACTATAATTTAATTGTTGTTCCAAAAATAAGATTCCTGCTTAAGCAGTAATCTACAAATCCACATGGGGCACCTGTTTTTTTCCTTGGCTTTATCCAAATAACATTATGGCTGATTACAAGAATTCTGTTTCTGAGTACCCTCAATTCCTTTATCGTTACTCTGATAGTATCCATTTATGATGTATTACAGTATGTCATTGTAACATATTATGCTTATTCTTAAAGCAGCAATAGAATTAACGCCCTGGTAGAAACTCAGGGAAATATTTTTGAGCATACAGTGGTACCTCAGTTCACGAACTTAATTCATTCCGCGACTCTGGTCGCAAACCGAATTGGTCATGAACTGAATCAAATTTTCCCATAAGGTTCAATGTAAATACGGTTAATCCGTTCTGACCCCTACAAATTTGGTCGCCAACCGATTTTTGATTGCGTCCCAAATCAAATTTCCCCATAAGGTTCAATGTAATTACGGTTAATCCGTTCTGAACCATATGTTTTTTTTTTTTAAACCGCAAAAATATGACACAAAGTACAGTACGAAGAGAGAGAGAGCTAACCTTGCTCGACGCGACTTCTAGCGTGGAGGACAGGAAGGCGGGTGGGGAGGCGGTTACTGCTTGGAGGGAGAGTCCCCCTCCCTACAGGAAGCTGTGACCACGTGTCACAGGAGGGAAAATGGCCGCGGATCCTGTTCGTAACCCGATGTGGAGTTCACAAACGGAGGCAAAATTTTGCGACCGGAGCTGTTCGTGAACCGAATTGTTTGTGAACAGAAGCGTTCGTGAACCAAGGTACCACTGTACCTAGGAGAGGGGAACTCCTTGACAATTCATAGCACTTGCTTCTATGCATATACACTTCAGATACTTTATTTCTTCCATCAGTTTAGCAATGCTCTTAGTTAACTGTCTATTATGTCTTGGGTGATCTAAAGGTGATTTAAAACTCTGAAGTTGAATGCAGCCTAGAAGTTCAATTACAAACTTCCACAAAAGCTTATTGTACTGTATATCGATCATAGCATTAGCTGTCTTTCATAATTTCATGAGGTTTGCTTCCAAGTAAACACAATTGGGTTGCAGGTTTAATTAATTAACTACTGTAATGTTGCGGGAAGATGATAGATTAAGATAAGATAGTCGGGAAGTAAATCACTTAGCAGTATTCTACTGGAGTTCCTGCCAAACCCCATACAGGTAGTCCTCAACTTACAACCATTCATTTAGTGACCATTCAAAGTTACAATGGTGCTAGAAAAAGCAACTTACAACCAGTCCTTGCACTTATGGCCGTTGCACGTCCCGCAGTGATGTGATCAAAATTTGTGCACTTGGCAACTGGCATGTATTTATGACAGTTGCAGTGTCCTGGGATCACATGATTGCCATTTGTGACCTTCCCAGCTAGCTTCTGACAAGTGAAATCAATGGGGAACTGTGAGATTCATTTAACGACCATGGTGATTTGCTTAACGACCGCTGCAATAAAGTCTTAAAATCGGGTGCAATCACGTAATTCCTCGCTTAATGACTGAACTGCTTAACAACAAATTTTCTGGTCCCTATTGTGGTCATAAGTCAAGGACTACCTGTATTTCATATAGTAGGGAAGGGTAGCATGATTTTCCAGATACTGCTAAACTGCAGCAATAAGCAACCCCAACCAGCATGGCCAATAACTAAATATACTGAAATAATGTATGTAGTTGAGCAATATCTGGAGGGCCACATGTTGCTTATTCCTGCCATACAGTCTAATCTGTTGAGGGGAGGGGTACTTGAAGCGTAATAAGTGGGCATATTCACTTATTTAAATTTATCCTGTCACTTTCAAGCACTCAGGGTGGCTTCCAATAATAACGTCACAACATGGCATTAAAATTTCAAACACTGAAATAAAATAGGGATGAAAGTGACCTTGGAGGTTTTCAAGTCTAACCCCTTCCCAGAGGAGAAATCCTCAGATTGTCCCAAATGGCTGTCCAACCTTTGAAAACCTCCTGAGATGGAGCACCTGTGACTCCAGGAGGCAGGCTGGAGGAAATTGCAGGAAAGGGAGTTTGGATCTCCCTTTGCAAAGCTTCCACCCATTGATTCTGGTCCTATCCTTAGGTGCTATGGAGAATTAATCCATGCCTTCTCTGTGACAGCCCTTTAACTATTGGGAGATGGCTGTCATGTCTCCCCTTAGCCTTCTTTAGACTAAACATGCCCAGTTCCTTTAACCATTCTTCAAAGTATTTAACCTCCAAGTACTTCATCATCTCTGTCCCTCCTAGCATTCTTTCCTCAGGCTTGGTGTTGCTACTGAAAAAGCCTTATCATCCCGCCCACAACCCCCACCAGCAGATGGGGAGCTGTCAGCAGATCTCAGTTTGTAGGATAGCTAGTACTGGGCAATACTCTCTCTTATTTCCCTGTTTGAGCCATTTAGAGCTTTGTGGATAAATAGCAGGACCTCACAATGCTATTAGCATCCAGTGTAGCTCTGGAAGAGCAGTGGTACCAGGCCCTCCCTTCCCAAACTCACATGCTACTGTTACACACACTGCTCCCAGGTTCGGCTTATGGTCACTCACACACTCACACCCTGTTGAGGCACGCGGATCTTGTCAGCCCCCCTTGCTTTCTACCTGGGTTTTCCAGATAGGTGTGGGTGGAGCAGACAGACACACAGCCCTGGTCAACAGTGGGGAAATAATTGGGGATACACACAAATCACTTCCAACCGAACACTGAGGCACAAGAGGTTCTTTGTAATACACGGAGACCCAGTGAATTTAAAGTAACAGCAAAACTTTACTGGTTGCAAGGTACATTTGCTCTTTCTCATACACACACACACAGGCTCATCCACACTTACCCACATCCTTCCTAACTAGGCTGCCAGGCACTAGCTAGAGGGACGGAAGCCGCCAAGTCTGGATCCAAAGGTGACTCAGCTGACTCAGCTCAGACAACTCAGAGAACTCAGACTCAGAGTGGGTGGGCTTCGGGACCCCTTTTATCCCCAAAAGTCCTTGTTGGGTTGATTTACAAGTTGATGGGATTGGGGTGAGGGCTTCCATGTGCTCAGGCCCAACTTCCTCTTTCTGGTTCAGGTCCTTTGTTTTTTCCTTAACGACTTGCTTCCTTCTTATCTACCTCCCCGAAGGGATCCCATAGATAAGTTTCCTGGCTTTTGTCCTCTCTGCTTACATGCCTGCTTCATCTTTAGGTTATGGCAGCTTCAGCCTAGTCTCACACTACCCTGGTTGCAGCATTCTGCTCCAGCTGTAAACTCCAGACTATCTTCAGGGGCAGCCCCACGTAGAGTGCCTTACGAGACTATTATGACATTACACTACAACAATTTTAATTATGAATTATACAAAATACAGCATTTTGCGATTCTACAATAAAAGGGGGCAATCAAGAAATAATTGGACTAAAAAGAACTCACTACTTGATTCAGTTTGATCCATTGCCCCCAGACATGCTGGGGACAATTTGAATTGAGCTCAGTTTCCCTGGTGTAGATAAATTACACTGTGATCAAGGAATTGCAAAAGGGCACATTTATACACATTGCAGTAGGCTAAAAACCTTATTAACTTCTTACCTTCTAAATAACTGTCCTCTGACATTTTCATAGCAGGAGTAAAGAACTGATGGCCCTCTGTCCCCACTGTGCCTGTGTCCACTTTTTGCAGCCCTCAGAATCCCCTTGGACTATGATCACTGACAAGTGAAGTCATTGTTTTTTTGGTCTTTTTTTTCATTTTGAGATGGGAGACAAATGAAAATGAAAAAGCCCTTAAATAAGCATATCTTTTTTTTTAAAAGTCTCCCCATAAACCTCGCTCTGTCATAATGTGGCCCTTCTCTGCTCCCTTCCCCAAGTGTTAAGTGTGGTTCTTGGTCATGAAAAGATTGTCTGCCCCTTTTTCACAGCAATAACTAAGGGAGGTGCCTATTATGATTTAGGAAGAGGCTTAGTTTTTATACTGGTCTCCTGTAAGCCATAATTATTTTTGTAATCTACATGAAGGTAAAAGATGATTGAGCAAACAGTCACACAGACTGCAAAAGTAATTTGTCTCACAACACCTAATTTTATTGAGTTAATCTTTCTTTCAGTTTTTTAAGACTTTCCATAGCTCTCTGCCTTTAGTTCTACCAGTTTCAGATTGGAAAAAGAGCATTCCTTAAATTGTCCCATATAATAGTTATCATTACCTGTTTGAATAGAATGAGATCTAAGAGAAATTACTTTTGATAATGTGATCTGTAAATTATCAAAACTCTTATAATAAAGAATAAGAGTCTCCCACAGGTCAAGCTAAACCCCTAGTATTGTATAATTTCCATGTTATTTCTTGGCAACAATCCGGAAGCGGTTTGCCACTGCCTTCTCCCAGGATAATAAACTCTTAGAACAAAGTTTATTAATGCCAATGTTAATTGGTAAATAAAAAGGATAAAGCAGCCCATAAAAGGAAGTTCTTAAAATATCCTAAAATGCCCAAGTGTCAAACAATTACATATTTTGTTTAGCAGAACAATTTCTGCTGCCATTCATCATCTTCCTTTTAAATACATGTGCTTGAAAATGCTGACAATCTGTCACCACTTTCCAGGGTGAATTTGGTGAGTTAACTACAGGCCTCTGAGTAGAACTAAATTCTTGGATGGTGACAATATACTCACCATCTTCACTTATTTTTAGTAACAGCTTGTAGTTTTTCCAAGGACATTCCAGTAATCTCTTTGGTCTCATCCATCCATATTATCCATTGATTTCCCATCCTACTTCCCTCAACTTTGCCTAATTTTTTATTTTTTCTAATCCATAATCTGTTCACACCATTCCCAAAATAGTGAGTTTCAGCTTGCTGATGTTCACCCCAATGGAACAATCAGACTTTATTTGGTCAGGACTGAGTGATTGGTTCTTCTTCTTAACAATACTTAACATCTTAACAACACTCCTGTGAGGAAGGCTGTATCTCATCCTGATGAGCAGATACCTACCCTTGGTACCCTTGTTATAGTTGATAGATACCTACCCTTGATATCAAGGCACCTACCCTTGATATAGTTGATGTGTGGAGGACTCTGAGAAAAATTAATATTCAGAAAGCAGGCCCAGATAATATTCCAGGGTGGGTACTGAGGGACTCCCCTTCATGGATCACTGCCTTGTTGTGGCGAAGGGGCTTGTGTAACTCAGTGAAGCCATGAGCTATACCGTGCAGGGCCACCCAAGACGGACAGGTCATGACAGAGAGTTCTGACAAAATGTGGTCCACTGGAGAAGGAAATGGCAACCCACTCCAGTATCCTTGCCAAGAAAACCCCATGGACAATGTTAAAAGGCTAAAAGATATGACGCCGGAAGATGAGCCCCTCAGGTCGGAAGGTGTCCAATATGCTACTGGGGAAGAGCGGAGGGCAATTCCAAGTAGCTCCAGAAACAGTGAAGCGGCTGGGCCAAAGCCGAAAGGACGTTCAGCTGTGGATGTATCTGGAAGCGAAAAGAAGGTCCGATGCTGTAAAGAACAATATTGTATAGGTACGTGGAATGTAAGATCCATGAACCAAGGCAAGCTGGATGTGGTCAAACATGAGATGACAAGATTGAACGTCGACATCTTGGGAATCAGCGAATTGAAATGGACGGGAATGGGTGAATTTAATTCAGGTGACCACTATATCTACTACTGTGGGCAAGAAACCCTTAGAAGAAATGGAGTTGCACTCATAGTCAATAAGAGAGTGGGAAAGGCAGTAATGGGGTACAGCCTCAAAAACGACAGAATGATCTCAGTGCATATCCAAGGAAAACCATTCAACATCACGGTAATCCAAGTCTATGCCCCAACCACTGATGCCGAAGAAGCTGAAGTTGACCGGTTCTATGAAGACCTACAAGACCTTCTAGAACTAGCACCAAAAAAAGATGTCCTTTTCATCATAGGGGATTGGAATGCTAAAGTAGGAAGTCAAGGAGTAATCGGAATAACAGGCAAGTTTGGCCTTGGAGTACAAAATGAAGCAGGGCAAAGGCTAATAGAGTTCTGTCAAGAGAACAAGCTAGTCATAGCAAACACTCTTTTCCAACAACACAAGAGACGACTCTACACATGGACATCACCAGATGGTCAATACCGAAACCAGATAGATTACATACTTTGCAGCCAAAGATGGAGAAGCTCTATACAGATGGCAAAAACAAGACCAGGAGCTGACTGTGGCTCAGATCATGAGCTTCTTACTGCAAAATTTAGGCTTAAATTGAAGAATGTAGGGAAAACCACTAGACCACTCAGGTATGACTTAGATCATATTCCATGTGAGTACACAGTGAAGGTGATGAATAGATTTAGAGGATTAGATTTGGTAGACAGAGTGCCTGAAGAACTATGGACGGAGGTCTGTAACATTGTACAAGAGGCAGCATCTAAAACCATCCCAAAGAAAAAGAAATGCAAGAAAGCAAAATGGCTGTCTGATGAGGCTTTACAAATAGCTGTGGAAAGAAGGAATGCGAAAAGCAAGGGTGAAAGGGAAAGATATAAGCAACTGAATGCAGATTTCCAGAGAATAGCAAGGAGAGATAAGAAGGCCTTCTTAAATGAACAATGCAAAGAAATTGAAGAAAACAATAGAATGGGGAAGACTAGAGATCTCTTCAAGAAAATTGGAGATATCAAAGGAACGTTTAGTGCAAAGATGGGCATGATAAAGGACAAAAAAGGCAGGGACCTAACAGAAGCAGAAGAGATTAAGAAGAGGTGGCAAGAATACACAGAAGAACTATACAAGAAAGATCTTAATGTCCCTGATGTCCATGCTGGTGTGGTCACTGACCCTGAGCCAGACATCCTAGAGAGTGAAGTCAAGTGGGCCTTAGGAAGCATTGCTAACAACAAAGCTAGTGGAGATGACAGTATTCCAGCTGAGTTATTTAAAATACTAAAAGACGATGCTGTTAAAGTGCTGCACTCAATATGCCAGCAAGTTTGGAAAACGCAACAGTGGCCACGGGATTGGAAAAGGTCAGTTTACGTTCCAATTCCAAAGAAGGGCAATGCCAAAGAATGCTCAAACTATCGCACAATTGCACTCATTTCACATGCTAGCAAGGTTATGCTCAAAATCCTACAAGCTAGGCTTCAGCAGTACGTGAACCGAGAACTACCGGATGTACAAGCTGGGTTTCGAAGAGGCAGAGGAACTAGAGATCAAATTGCCAACATTCGCTGGATCATGGAGAAAGCACGAGAGTTCCAGAAAAGCATCTACTTCTGCTTCATTGACTATGCAAAAGCCTTTGATTGTGTGGATCACAACAAACTGTGGCAAATTCTTAAAGAGATGGGGATACCAGACCACCTTACCTGTCTCCTGAGAAATCTGTATGCGGGCCAAGAAGCAAGAGTTAGAACCGGTCATGGAACAACCGATTGGTTCAAAATAGGGAAAGGAGTACGACAAGGCTGTATACTGTCACCCTGCCTATTTAACCTATATGCAGAGTACATCATGAGAAATGCCAGGCTGGAAGAATCACAAGCCGGAATTAAGATTGCAGGGAGAAACATCAATAACCTCAGATATGCAGACGATACCACCCTAATGGCAGAAAGTGAAGAAGAACTAAAGAGCCTCTTGATGAGGGTGAAAGAGGAGAGTGCGAAAGCTGGCTTGAAACTCAACATTAAAAAAACTAAGATCATGGCATCTGGACCCATCAATCCCTGGCAAATAGAAGGGGTAGAAATGGAAGCAGTAACAGACTTCATTTATTTGGGCTCCAAGATCACCGCAGACGGAGACTGCAGCCATGAAATTAAAAGACGCTTGCTCCTTGGGAGGAAAGCTATGGCAAACCTAGATAGCATATTAAAAAGCAGAGACGTCACCTTGCCGACAAAGATCCGCATAGTCAAAGCTATGGTTTTTCCAGTAGTAATGTATGGCTGTGAGAGCTGGACCATAAAGAAGGCTGAACGCCGAAGAATTGATGCCTTTGAACTGTGGTGCTGGAGAAGACTCTTAAGAGTCCCCTGGACTGCTAGGAGGTCAAACCAGTCAATCTTAAAGGAAATCAACTCTGATTGCTCATTGGAAGGATTGATAATGAAGCTCAAGCTCAGATACTTTGGTCACCTAATGCGAAGAGAGGACTCTTTGGAAAAGACCCTGATGCTGGGAAAGATGGAAGGCAAAAGGAGAAGAGGACGGCAGAGGATGAGATGGCTAGATAGCATCACTGAAGCAATGAGCATGAAATTGAGCAAACTGAGGGAGGCAGTGAAAGATAGGAAGGCCTGGCGCAATATGGTTCATGGGGTCACGAAGAGTCGGACACGACTTAACGACTAAACAACAACAACAACTGAGGGACTGTGCTGAACAGCTGGCCAGTGTCCTCACAGATATATTCAATACTTCTTTGCACCAGGCTGTGGTCCCGGTAGGCTTTAAGACTGTGACTATACCTGTGCCTAAAAAATCTACGATCACATGCCTCAATTATTACCACCCGATAGCACTCACTCCCATTGTGATGAAATGTTTTGAGACGCTGATGAAGGATTACATTGTTTCCAGACTTCCTCCTTTGATCCACTTCAGTTTGCTTATCAGCAGAATCGTTCCGTAGAGGATGCAATCTCTTCTGTTCTTCATTTGAGTCTGGTACATCTTGAGGAGAAGAACAGTTATGTGCGATTGCTGTTTGTAGATTTCAGCTCAGCATTTAATACGGTTGTTCCCCAGCATTTGGTGGACAAACTGGGTTCTCTGGGTTTCAGTACTCCCTTGTGTAATTGGTTACTTGACTTCCTTACTGAGAGGTCTCAGTCAGTGCAAGTTGGAAATATCTCTATCTCTCTGAGCATCGGCTTCCCACAGGGCTGTGTCCTGAGCCCATTGTTTTTCACCCTGATGACCCATGACTGTTGTGCTAGGTTCACCACCAATTCCATTGTGAAATATGCGGATGATACAACGGTGGTGGGTCTTATCAGGGATGACAATGAGTGGGCTCATAGGGAGGAGGTGAAGGGCTTGGTGGAGTGGTATAATAAAAACAGTTTGGTCTTAAATGTGGAAAAAACTAAGGAGATTATTATAGATTTCAGGAAGAACCGGTGTAGTCACACTCCACTTTTTATTAATAATATAGCTGTGGAGTCAGTCAGTAGCATTAGATTCGTAGGGGTGCAGCTAACGAAGACCTGGTCCCTTAACACTGTATTTTTGGTAAAACGAGCACAGCAACATTTACATTCTTTGCACCGGAAGAGGAAAGCACACCTCCCATCTTCCATTCTCCTTGCTTTTTATAGAGGCACTATAGAGAGTGTCTTTACTAATTGTATTTCCATCTGGTTTGGAGGCTGTAGTGCCTCAGACAGAAAGTCTGTGCAGAGGGGTAGTAAGGGCAGCAGAGAAGATAATTGGGATCTCTCTACCTCTCATCCAAGACCTAGCGTATGTGCGATGTCTGTCTAGAGCTCAAAAGATGGTCAGTGATGCCTCCCATCCTCATCATGACCTGTTTTCTTTGTTACCCTCTGGGAAGAGGTTCTGCTGTATCTGATGTAGAACAGCCAGACTGGGAAATAGTTTTGTTCCCCGGGCTATTAGATTCTTGAATGTTTAATAAGTTAATGTCAAATGTGTATAGAACGTATATTTTATAGCAATTATGGTATCTTGATTGTACTTTTAGTGTCTGATTTTAATTGTGAGCCAACTGCAATGGAATTTCATTTTATTATGCACTTGGTGTATAGTGTATAGTGGAATGGCAATAAAGTTATTATTCTATTCTTCTATTCTGTTCTGTTCTATTCTATTCTTGAAGCTCATTGGACTCTCAATAAACATTTCCAAAACTATAATTAAAAAGAAGGTATCTTCTTAATTCTCTCACTCTTTCTTGGCCTTCAGCATTCATAACCATGCATTACCACTGGGAAGACCACCGCTTTAACTATTTTATCTTTGTTGTCAGTGAAATGTCCTTATCCTTCATAGTCTTGTCTTTTCAGTGAGACTGGGCTGATAAACCCACATTCCAGGCTGAATCCTACATTCTTCTCAGACCTTGTTAGCTTCTGTTTTAATCAGTATGGTGGTTTCTATGCTTGTAAGCTGAATATGAGACTGTGAGTACAAGAATCCACATTATGTGCTGACGTTTTCTATAGAACAAAGTTCTGAGTGCATTTGTGGTTTTGGCAAGTATTTGCCGGTCTGAAGAATAAAAATGTCGAGATTGAAATCCTTATGTTTCAGTTTCTCTAAAGAAAATGTTGCTTTATGGTAACTAATCACATCAACATAACTTACAGTTATCAGCGTCACATCAGTACAGCAAGCCTATTGTAGGAATACAAGAAGACCCCGGCTGGATCAGCTATTAGCCTATCTAGACCAACATTCAGTGACAGGCCAAATGGATTTATTTGGGAAGCTCCACAGCTTCCGCTATAGCTTCCCAATAACCAGTATCTAAGGATGCTGATGCTGCCTCAGTACAGGAGTGGGACATGAGCAGAACTCCTCCAAGTATCAGTGAAATGACATTCAGCCTGACTTAGCTATTTCATCATTTGTCAGACTCTAGTAAATTCCGATGGTACGAATTCTCACAAATATTCCTTTCACAGAGTAGCTGACATTTGTGGAACCACTTATATTTTAGAAAGCCAAGTTTCCCAAGCTATAGGAATATTTGAAATGCTTCCTTGAACCAGCAGAGCAAAGCCTTCAAACCAGTGCCATATTGTGTAAGTGTTATTATTGTAGGGCTATTTGTTTTGGACTGCAAAAAGCACTCAAAAGGCAACAAAAAGAAATAGAAAAATACCTCCAGCCATTCTCTCTTCGCAGTGCAGGGTTGCTAGCCCCTAGATATGAAAATATATGTATCGATACATTTGTAAATGTTAACTGTGTTTATTAATACATAAGTACTCATTTTTTGTTTCCAGGCTTAACATATGGTTTTGAATACAAAATATCAACTATTGATTATCCTTGTACATTCAACTTTTCCCCCAAATTGCCATAACTACTGACAGCAACCATGCAAATCTGAAATGAATAAATCCAACTGGATGGTGACAATAATTTTTATTTTTGGCCAAAAGACTCAAGTAGTTAATCCAATTTACTATCACCTCTGTTCCTAAAATCAATTAGCTCACCTAGCCCAGTTTTCTCAGAACTGAAGCAGTTTTCTAAGCTCATAGGCAGGGGGCTTTCCCGCCCAATCTTTAGTACTGTATTTTCTGAATTAGACATGCCAGGGATTCAGCCTTACACGTGTAAATACTTATTTTAGGATGCTGCTGCTCCCAGCCACAGCACGTTGTACATCTGAACTAGGGACAGGTCAGTAATCTCTGATAACTAGAGGAAAACGTATCTCTCTTCAAACTTTGGCGAGTCTCCAAGAAAATAGTATTGCAGAGATGACTCCTTCTACAGGACAGGGATGAAAACAGATTTTTTATTGTTTGAAAGTGCTTAATTGTAGGAGCCCTTAGACTGCTCACCTAATAAGAAAAAAAGAAGTGAATAATTAATCTGGAATAAAAGCAGAGTTTGTATAATGTCCTTATCAAGGTTCCAAAACTGCTTGCTCGCATCATTCAGAAGAGTGTTTCTCAATTTCAGCAACTTTAAGATGTAAGGACTTCAACTTCCAGAATTCCTCACTGACTTAGAAGAAATAGGCGACTGCCCGCTCTTCTAATGACAACATTTCCCATCCTGCCTTTCTTCCGCACAAAGACACACCCCGTTCTCCACGCGGCCTTGCTAGATAACTTCCGCCTACAACTCCCACAAAAGAAAGCCTCCCCTGCCCTGGGATTTACTAAAGTACCCGAGCCCTGAATGTTCACGCGCTGAAGTCTGGGAATCGCAGTCCGCAAGCGGGTTGGAGCTAAAGGGTCTGCGCAGGCGCAGCTGCCTTGTTGCCGCTCCTCCTAAGGGAAGTAGCGCCGCCATTTTCTCTGGCGGACCGAAGTGAGCGTTGCGGTTCCACACTGGGGAAAGGAGTTTCCTTAAACGCTGCCATTGATTGCCGTGAGCGTCCGTCTTCTTTCAGGCGGTAGAGCGGAAGCGAAGGCAGAGGTGGAAGCGGAGGTGAGTCTTCTGAAACTTCTGCAGTAACGACGGCTAGTCTTGGTGGGTCCGTGGCGGCAGGTGGCTGAAGCTCAGCCTGGCTTGGGCCGTTTCCCCATTAGCTGCTCAGCCTGGTCTTAGCTTCCTTTCTTCCCAACAGCCCTCTCCTTTTCATCTCAGTTATTGTTGCCGTTAAGTTTCTCTTTTTTCTCCCCCCCTTCCTTTCTTGAGCTTTCTCCTTTCCTCCTCCGGCCGCTGCTGCTTTCCTCCAAAGTCCTGCACCCCAGGTTTCCTGACTCTAACTAAACAAACTTCGTCCAGTTCTGTTGAAGAGGGAACTCTGAGAAGGGGGCGAAAACAGAGGCGATTTTTAATGGTCTCTATTATTATTCTCCTTCCTGAACGCTTATATTTTCTCTGTACAGTATAAGGAATACCTTCTTTAAAAAACTTTTTATGACCATTTTTCTAGTCTTGAGAGCTACCTCTGAAGGATACATGTTTTTTCAGTGATTTCTGGTCTGTCGGAATAGGGCATCTGGGTGTGCTTGCCTAATGGAGTAGAATCGTCTTGGAACTGCCCCCTTTATTTTGGAGGCACTTACCAAGCTTAGAGTTAGTGACCCAAGAGCTGTGTGAATCTGGAAAGATGTCCATGCTCCATGCTAGTGGAAATTGAGGCAGAAAAGAAAGATCTGCAGAAATATCTACTTCGTTACAGTTGGTGGTTAACTTGTCAGTTCATCAAGTATGTTCTTGACCACATCGGGCAAATTGTTTGCATCCATGTTGTCATATAAATTCTTACAGGAATGAATAAGAAGGAAAATAGAAGTCTTAGAAACTGCTTTAAAATATATCCCCCTCTTTTTAGACCTCTGAACTTGGATTTATTTAAGCAGCGATTCTTAAAAAGAACTACTGAACTTTACTTTTTGCAGATTGAAATAGAATGAGTGGCTGTCGTGTCTTTGTTGGACGTTTAAGTCCCCATGCTCGGGAGCGAGACGTAGAGAAATTTTTCAAAGGATATGGCCGTATACGTGAGATTAATCTCAAAAATGGCTTTGGTTTTGTGGTAAGTACATCTGTTTAAATATATGTTCTGTTTTAAGCAGCTATTGGAGCAATATCATTAGATTAAACTTCAGAAATATTGCATTAGAAAAAGATTAGATCACTTTTTTTAATCTTAACATTAGAATGCAAGATCTGTGTTGTTGTAGATTAAAGACCTGTTAATCCAATATATGTTCCCAAAGCTGTCTCTTACATCCGTACAGAAGCCGCAAGTGGTAGCAGACATATGCTCCTATTTGTAGACTTCTCATATTCTCTAGCAGCTGGTATTGAGAAGAATACTAGATCTTTTTGTAGAAAATTTCTGATCAGTACTAACTTGCTACTAGTAAAGGCATTTCAAAGAAAAAATTCTCTGAAATTGCTCATAAAAAGAAAAATCAGCATTATATAGGTTCCAGCCTTTTCCTTTCAGATTAGTAATCATCAAAACCTTTTGAGGGGACTACCCTATAAGACTGGACTTCAGTTGATCCTCAGAATTAAATAAAAAAATCTTTTTCAAACATTTAAGTTGACTGGAAGCTCATAAAATGTTCAGATTTCTCAAAGTTGGTGATATATATGTATTCATTTGCTTTGGTATCTGCTTCATTTATTTATATTTGGTATCTGCAGCATCCTCTTACAGCATAGTTTGGGAAATGTTGGTCTGTACTGTAATTTGCTCATATAAGCCTCTCACTCTACCCTCAGATTTTTACTTCAAGAATACAGGAACTGTTTTTTCAGTCCAGGGCCTCCACCCCCTCAGTAGCCCCTTTTAAGAAATGAGAAGGGTAGACCTTAGTGTTGCACTATTTTTCTAGGAAAATATGAACTAGAAAAGTAGGAGAGTCTCCATACTTGTATTTCCTGCTCACCTTTGCTCCATGATATGGTTTCCTGAGCTGCATCTTATACAGGTAGCCCTTGCTTAGCGACCACAATTGGGACTGGCAATTTGGTTGCTAAGCACTGCAGTCCCTAAAATCACGTGATAGTGACAGGTTTACAACCTTAGTTCCCCTTTGGTCGCTAAGCAAAACATCATGTGGCCGCAACTTACGATTTTATTTCCACCTTTTGCTTGTCGCAAGCCGGTTGCGAAGCCCATGAATGGCGATCACATGACCATGGGATGCTGCGACAGTCATAAATGTGAGGATAGGTTGCAAACCTTTTTTTTAAACACTGTTGTAACTTTGAACAGTCACTAAATGAGGCAGTCGGTAAACAAGGACTACCTGTAACAGACCCATCCATTTATGGCTAATAGGGAGGAATGCTGAGAAGTATTGTTTAGCACCATATGGTTTAGTTTATAGCTCCCAGAATGACCAGAGTGATAGGTGATAGAAATTTTAATACAAAAATATTTTACTCTTGGCTTGTTTCATTCTTTTGCTTTCCTAGGAATTTGAGGATCACAGAGATGCAGATGATGCAGTTTATGAATTGAACGGTAAAGAGCTGTGTAATGAAAGGTAATGTTTAATTTCAAGTAAGTGGTATGACAGCCCAATTTGCAAATCTCATCCTAATGTACTTTGTGGGGTTATTGTGAGGATTGAATGAAGAGGGACAAAACCATGTATGCCAATTCATAAGAAAAAAAAATCCAAAATGCAGAGTCATGCGGTATGTTTATTAGGGCCAGTTAAATTTGCACAGAAATTATGGAGTAACATTTGAGAATTAAAAGATACTTTAAAAATCATGTTTTGGGAGGAAGGAGTGGGGGAAAAGCAATCCAAAATAATATTGAAGCACAAAGTCTTAAATCAGAGGGTTAATGAAGGAGTGTGAATGAAGTATCATAGGCAGAATTTCAGATTATATTTGAGACAAACACACACAGCATATTTGTAACAAAATTAACAAATATGCAATTTTCTGAAGCAGCCCCAAATCATCATTAGTCTCTCTAATATAGAGACTTCTCTGATATAGAGAACTGCTTCAAGTCTTAGAGGTATCCCCTAGAACTCATTAAGCACAAATGGGACTCACTTGTGCAGAAGCTTGGGTAAATTAAGAAACATCAGGAATATCTTCCTACTGAATCATCTTTATCCTTTAACACAAACAATAGAGAATCCTACTTCTCCCCCAAGTCCTCTGTGTATAACTTGATGGAGGGGGTTGATGAGGAGCAAAATGCTGTTTACGAAATTGGCTTTCCAGCTAGTTTCTTGGTGAACTGCTAACTAAACAAATGCTGTAGGAGTGAATATATGTCACTTAGTCAACTTGCAGATCTTTCTGCTTTTCTGTAACAAATATGTAGAACTTAAAATATGTAGGTAGTGAGAGATTTTCTTGATTATAACAGCCTGAGTTACCATGTATTTGCTTTTGTTCTTAAATATTAAAAATTATTTCTTTTATTTGGCTGTTTTAGAAAGAGGTGTTTGCCTTCAGGATGTTCTTTTCCACTAGAAAAAGATTGAAATACTAAAGTTATTTATTTTTATAGGGTTACAATTGAACATGCCAGAGCCCGAAGAGGGGGTAGGGGCAGATATCCACAACGGTTCAATTATTACCAGTCTTATGGGGGTGGATCTAGGTAAGAAGGCTGTTTTGTTTACTGCACTGTTACATGTGGTTTTGAAATTTCTCAGTCCTTAGGTTCAGGATTGTAATATAGTTGATATTTCTAGATACATTTTAAGATGTTTCTCCAGTGGGGCAACAGAATTATCTTATCTTTTTCACTTTGGGTAATGTAACTCCATGCTAATGTAATCGCAAACAGTTTTGGTGCTGGCACTTTATTCATTGAAGATGCTGGGTTTCAAATAATTTAAACACCGAGAAGCGAGTTATCTTGGTGAAGTAATTACTGCTTGCAACTGCCTCAGGTGTTTATGGATAGCACATAATTGCTTCTACAAATTATTAACAGCTTCTTCTCAGTCTCAAAAGGAGACATTTGTCATATTTTGGTTTCATAAAGTTTAAATTTCATTCTGTAAAGCTCTGTTCTTGTATGAGCATCATTGAATAGAATGGTCACTGTAAGCTGGACTGTAGGCTATAATTTTGGGTGGGAAATAGCTGGACTATAGTTGAGAAATATAGGTGTAAAAGTTAGTAGTATCCTAAGGCTAGCGGATCTTACAATAAAACTGAAATTTGAAATCTTGAGTAACACTTGTTTTGAAATGTACAGGAGCTATTGAAGAATATGTACTTGTGATGCATATTTGATACTATCTATAAAAATAATTCATGTTTCTCAGATTCTGTGGTATGAATTGTTATTTGAAGTAACTAGTACATGTTCAGACACTTGTATTGATGGTTATATAAAATATAACATTTGTATTTTTGCATTTCATTGTGAGGCAGATTTCTTGCCACCCACAAGTACAAAACATTGAGAACTTGTACTTTTGCATATTGAAGTATCCTGTTCAGCTTCTCTTTTCTTTAATGCAGTGATATTGCTGCAGTAGGAATGATCCAAGGTCCAGGCTAAAAATGAACTTTTAAAGTAGGATATGTGACTGACATTCATGGGTATCTGGCATGGTAGTAACGTTCATGACACATAGTGCCAGACAAGAAGAGACTACTATTTCCAATGACTCAGCCTGCCAGTTGGGGGATTCTGGAACTTCTGTTTAAATGCTCTGAAGATCTGGATATTCTGAAAATGGGGGCATTTTAGAGGTATGCAAATTAAATGTATGCAACTAAATTGCCTCTGCTTCGATTTCCAAAAGAATGTTGATTGTCGCATTTGATGTGATATGACAAAGCCATCATTTTGAAGTTAGACTGAATAAACAAATGTGGAGGCCTTAATTATTCATACACTTCTCTTATAACACCTTGGGGTTTGATGGCAACAAGCCAGCTTGTAGTAGCACATCTGTTGTAATGTCAATGAACTCAATAGTTCCTGAGCTTGCTGCAGCTTATTGAAAACCCTGGTACTGTATTAAGCACACATAATCCATGACCTTACCCTTCCAGAGCTGATCTGTGCATCTATATTCATTATTTGTGCCAAAGGTATAAATTCTTTGAAAAATGTCACATTAGGTGATACCTTTCAACATAGCAGCTTTCAGCACTGAAATGTTGTATAAGGAACTTATTAACTGATGGAAGTTCTTATGTAGACTGGCTCATAATGTCTTTAGCACATGTCTTGCCTTTTGTGTGATTCAGTATTTTGCTTGCTTTCATAGTGTAAACTACTGTAGTAACAACCCTCTGGTACCCATTTCACTATTTAAATAAAGAGTAGCCACTTTTCTTAGAAAAGAAATTTTGTGAAGAGATAAAATCAGAGCAGAAAGTGTTTAAATTTTCTGCTGGAGGTATAATAAACTGTCATGGGAAATGTTTTCTTTTTGTAGCCAGTATGGTCCACCTCTTCGTACTGAACACAGACTTATAGTTGAGAATCTTTCTTCACGTGTCAGCTGGCAGGTGAGTTGGACCGTAACATTAAATAACATTTATTTTTTAAAACAAGGGTGGGTTTTGGTTTCCTAAAAGAGGTAACGTAAAGCATTAGCACATTTTTTTTTAATTAAGAGGCTTAAAGTTCTTTTATTTGCATTACCAACAAGCAAACAATGCTTATATTTTTTAAAACTGCTGATTAGTGTTTCTTGGACAAATGAAATCTTCACCTAATAAGATTGTCAGGAAAAAAAGCTCTCAGTGCTTAGACATCTAATATATTAAGTAAAAGTCTATATCATTGAGTGGTAACAACTGCAGGTTGCTTCCAGTTTATAGAATGAACAGAATTATCACATGGTTAAAAGTATTTGTGTGTTCTAATGCAGGATGCTTCGTGCATTATGTTATCTGTATTCTGAAAGGGACTTGTGGCTTACAGTGAGTAGCTAACATGATTTTAAATATCCAATTTGTGCATGTATTTGGGCATAAGTATTGTCAGTGAAACAAATTGGGCTTTTTTTGTTTTTTTTGCACAGTCATTTGGGACTGAAAGTTCAGACCACAAGTTAGTTTTTCTCTAACATGCCTATAAGTCAGTGTATTCTCCTCTCTTCTACTAATGGGATTGTTCTGGCCCCTAGCAACTGTTTGGAATTACTTTAAACTTTTTTAACAAACCCTATGTACCTCTCAACAAGTTTTGAAACAATTCTATGATGTTACATTTCATTCTCCCTTTCAATTTTAAAAAGATAGCATTCAAGTTACTAAGCCATTCTTCTCCAGCCTTGTGTCCCTATATGTGTTTTCTTATAGCAAAAATTCTGTTAAGAATACCAGAGCGGTTTTTTTTTTAAATATACATTTCTGGATTTTTAAAAAAAAAAATCAAAGGATTGCTGATTGAAAAAGTAGATGTTATTTTAGGGCAGAAGTAGGCAAACTCAGTGGATGCTAAATCTGTATTTTAACCAATTCTGTTTATATTTTATCCATAATTTTTCTATAATTCTAGCCTATATGAACAACTAAATTCTATTATGCATAAAGTACCGTATTTTCCGTCAATAAGACGCCCCCATGTACAAGACGCCCCCCACTTTTCCAACCCAAAATTAAGAAATCAATATTTTAAAGATAGTGCAGAACACATTTTTATTTAGTAATTAGTTAACATTTACCTGATACACTGGGTGGGAGGAGGTCCAAACCGTCTCTCTGCAGCTCTATCTCCAGGCTCTTTTGCATAACTGATTACATTCAAGCACGAGTGAAACTGCCGATAGCTTGTCTCTGCAAACAGCCTTCCTCTAATTGGTTTGTTCAGCATCAGCTGACGTCAGTTACATAAGGCTCGTGATTGGAGGAAGTCTGTTTGGGAGACAAGCTATTTCACTCGTGATTGGAGGCTAGCAATAGGAGGAAGCCTGTCTGCAGAAACAAAGTATGGGCAGTTTTGCAACCGGGCAGTTCTCCCTTCGGCTGACTTCCTTGAATAAGACGCCTTTCAATTTTTAGGGTAAGGATTTTGGAAAAAAGTATCGTCTTATAGTCAGAAAAATACGGTAATACAAATTCTAATGTATTTTGACACCATGATATACAGTAATTGCATGGCTGTCATTTTTATTTAACTTCATTTTTATCTCCTTTTTGCATAAATGTGCGAAATGTTTGAAATTAGAGACAGTTGTTTCAGATTCAAAGCAAGCTGATCAACCTTACTGAAAATGTTCAGGCACTGTTCTGATCATTCCAGAAGAGTTTCAACCCTGAAAGAGGACATTCAGCCTTGAAATATGTTGAGCGCTGTTTTTTCACTGCTGTAAATTTCAAGATATATTCTTTAAATAGGGTTTCCCACCACCACAAGAAAGGAAGAACAAGAAAAGATTGGAAGTAAAATAAACCCTCAGTTTAACAGACTAGTGGGGGAAAAGAGATATCTATTAGAGTGGAGCATCTATTACTGTAAATCCATTGGGATTTTACACATGCATAAAATGGCAAATGGGATTTAATACTTGCATAGAAACAGGATTTTATGCCTGGATTATACAATAGATAAGCAGAGTTTCTCTGATTCATCTGGTCTGCTAAACCAAGATCTGTTAAGTCAAGGTTTATTGTAATTACACGAGTATGAACTGGAGACCTGTCAAGAAAATAATTGTAACAGTTTAATATATTGCACAATAATTTTAAGTGAGTATAGAAGTAGGTTTGGAGAGGAACGGCTCTCACTGACTGGCATAACATACTAGATTTGCTCTAATATGAGAAATTCACATGGGACAAGCCAGGAAGTTTGATTATTTTAGGGAGTCAAACATATGCCTTTAATATAGGAATACTAGTGTAACTGTCCAAGATTAAAAACATCTTGTTTAATTAGTGCATCTCTGACTCTCCAGGTCTGCAGTGTTATCTCTAAATTCTTATGACGTGAATGTGATAATTCTTTTATAGAGATTACATTCAGCAATATAGCCCTGTTCTTACATTTCAGGGAAAAAGGAGTAAAATAGTTTGAAAAAAGTTATCTTGGTAATTGTATTGTTTTTTTATGAGTGTTCTAGAAAGAACATAATTTGCATCCCTTGCCAAAATGATTCACAGCCTACTAGACATGATGTAGAAGGAAGTAAAATCTCTGAAGTAAAAAATGTCTCAGAGTTTCAGTATGTATTGTTCTTTTTATAAATACCCAGGTGGAAAGGACTCTGATAAGGAGGCCTCCAGTGGCAATAATGTTTTAAAATAGAAGACTGCTGCTGAATCACACCTACTTAGCCCAGCATCTGATTTCCAGTATAGACCGGCCATGTTTTCTAGCATGTGTCTAAGTAGGGAATGAAGTTAACAGCCCTTAATGTATGTTATTGCAGCATCTGAGATTCAGTATTCTATTACTTCTAACATTTAACTACAAGAGATATCCTTCCATTATTTTAGTCCAGGTTTGTTGATGAAGAAAGCCTCTTTGTTCATCCAGCCCAGTCACCTATCAACTGCCAGATTTAATTACCTGTTGATACTACTTAGCATGTTATCTTTTTGACATTTTAGCCAGAGAAAAATGGTTTCACAATTTTCTTAATACATTTTCTGAGATGTATGCATGTTTTGTTTGCTATTCCTGGCATGATGGTTTCTAGATTCTTTTCTCTGTTATTTTTATAGTGAATGCAGGGAAACGTAAGAGAAATAGACCTTGGGCAAACTCACTAGGTCATTTGTGACTAAAACCATGTTCTGGCAGTGTTATTTAGTCACATCTAGTATGATTACACTGGGGCCTCATATATATATATATACACACACACACACACGTACGTACATACGTACATAGAGTTACGGTATGGTTCTCCTTAATTTGCTTTATTATGAGCCTTCTTCATAACTTTAAAAATCCCATCAGTTCTTGGTTAGCTGCAGGGAGAAAAATTGTATGAAATAGTTGATGTGACAGTTTTCACCGGACAACATCAAACACTGTATACTTCTGCTGAAATGCATGCAAAAACCACGCGAATCATTTTGTCAGGTATAATGGCAGCTTAAAACATGGAATAATTTCTGCATGGTTACATTTTAGGTGTATGCCTTTCTCCCCATTCATGAATGAACCTTGCCTTATAGCAAATTATAGACGGGGGTCCACATGGTTCATTCTTGTAAGCGGCTTAAAATATTTTTTCTTACTTTTAAATCATAAAGTGATTTTCTGTTCAAATCTATTTTGCTTCCATGATACAAACAGCTAACTGTTTTGAGGGAAGGTATGTAATGTTTTGATTTAGGTGAGATTATCAATTGTATAAGAAACACTAAGTTACTGCAGGTATTTGTTTATTATAGATGTCACTTAGTGCTTACAGAGTTCATACTGTGCTTGAAAGAAAGTAGTTTAACTTGATAAATGTTAATGTCTGCCTTCTACTGGCAGGAAGAAAATATATTTATCATAATGCATCTTCCCCATTTATTGATTAGGTTGTTTGCCTAGCTTAATTTCCTTTGAAACAGGAGACGTTGAATAGCAACCACTGACTGCTAATATTTTCCTAATTTAGCATAACATATAGTACAAGTTTGTCATAACTGAAAGCCTTGCAAAGATTCAACCCATTCACTTTGTAAGATCTCAGGAATTATAATTGAAGAGAAAAATCCTAGGGTAAATCTGACATAAGCTAAATTTCACAGTCCTTTGAAATCACTTTTCTTCCTGTTTAATTTGGGTGAGAGGGGTACTTAGCTGCTTATTTGATGTGACTAGCAAGGGACATAGAGCCAGTACTTGAGTCTTGCTAACAGTCATGTAGAGCATACATGACTGAGGCAAGGTGTTACTTAAGCTTACAAATTCAGTAATGTGTCTTGAATTAGCTAGCATTTAACAGATTCTAACCTTTAAGGTGACAGCATATTATTGTGTTTAAAGATGTCAGTCTCACTGATATATGCCTTTAAAATCCAGATCCTAGTAATTCCTGAGGGTGTGTATGCTCTGATTCAGCTGATTTTCCTCCCCTTTAAACATTCCACCAATCTAGGTTGAGAAAACTAAAAATACTTTATATAAAAACATGTTAATATAGAGCGTTATTTCAGTTTTCCTTCTGATTTCTAGAGAAAAATAACTCATTGTGAATTTCAGTTACGTTTCCATTGATATATGTAGAGCTAATTTAACGTTAAGCTTAATTAAATTTCACAGCAGGTAATCAAATTTGAAATATGATATAATCAGATGTATAGATAGATGGGTGTCTATGCACAATCTTACTTCAGAATTAAAGAATTAAAAATTGTGCAAGGGTTGATTAAATACACCTTTTTACTGTGATATAATAGTTTGAATTACTGTTACCATCATATTGCATTATGTGTTATAATCTTTATATTGAGAGGATTCAATCCAGTATATACTAATTACTCCTGTCTTGATTTCAAAGTTCTGCTTATTTAAATATTATAAATTTCACTATCAGTAATGCAGAATTTTGACTGGAGTATTCAGTATATTGTAAAATTGAATCTTGCTATGAAGGAATGTCTGCTCTTAAAGTTTGTTTTGTGTTAGGATAAAGGCTCAGGTGTTTGAACTGTTTGATTCACATGCTAGTTTGTAAAATCTAAACAGAACTTTGAGGCATCCTGTAATCTAGTTCAGCTTTAGGCTTTTTGTTTGTATATTTTTTTTCACAAATATACTCTAACCAAGTTCATTTTGAACCTCTTTTAACAGCCTTGCTTTGGGTTAGCCCTCGTTTCTCTTGTGTGGAGGAGAAAGAACCCAAGAGGTTGGGGTTCCTAGTGGCTGAATTTCTAGGGCTTGGCCTGTTCTGAGTTTTCCCTTTGGTACCCATGACACAGCTATCATGGCGATGTAGACCCTGGTTGGCTCACAGCTCGATTGGCTAGCACAGGTCAACCTCAGGTTCTAGAGCCACTTCCGGAGACTTTCCAATGCTTTCAGGGCCTTTGGTACATCCCCCTGAAGCACATTGCTATGCTCCATTCCTCTACCCCTCCCATGTAAGGGAGTTCCTCTTGATCTGCTAGGCAATTATTGGACAAGCGACTCTTTGCTTAAGGTACCTGCTTATATCATCTGACCACTTGTGGTATGTTGTGGTAAGTAGCCTCTGGCTATAAAATGTCAGCTATTATTGGGACATTTTGTAAAAGTTAAGAAATAATTCATAAACAACTTGTTTTAAAACATCTTTAACACTTAGTTACATAGCATTGCAAAATAGACTCAGTCTCAATTACATTAAATGCAAGTCTCTGTTAAAATAACACTAAGGTTGTGGCACGGACTGACAAAAGCCATAAAAAATTTAGTACTATCTTTTGACAGGTTGTGGCAGAATCTTAGCATTAACTTAATAAAGACATTTGTGTTTAATTTTTATAGAAAGAGAGGTAGAATGTTTCCAGGCAAACCTTGAATATACAAGTGAACTGAGATTTCAGGCTTGATCAAATGCTTGCATTTAATAACACCATTCATATATTACATAGTTAAAGTACATATTGTAATACTTTAAATGGTATATAATGCCATATTGTAGCTGCACAATTAGTTTAATTTTCTCATTATAGTTGTAGTATATGACATTTTGCTGTAGTTTGTTAACTATGAAGTCCTGTTTAACAATGCATCTTGAATCTTATGTTTATTTTCTAAGCTGCACTATAACTCTTACTGCAGGATTTGAAAGACTTCATGAGGAAGGCTGGGGAAGTTACTTTTGTAGATGCCCATAGAAACAATCCAAATGAAGGGTAAGTTTAAATTTTGCATCTACTCGGGGCGGGGCTTTAGATAGCAGACTTTCCACCATGTAACAGACAGCTTTTGATAGTCCATTTTGTTCGAGAATACAATAGAAAATGCTGCTGTTAAAATCAGATTCTAGAATTGGCACAGAATTATTTATATCACATTTGCATCCTAGCTATTGGGATCATGGTGTTTTTCTAAATGTAATTAGCTACAAAATTGATAATAAGTCTGTTATCTTTTTTATTATATGCAGAATCAGTAGAAGTAAAGACAACAATCAACTCCTGTTCATCTCTGTTTAGAAATTGTTTCCTACACAACCATATCATACTCTTTGCTAGAAATAGCAAAATCTCCATGGAGAAGTTCTAAAGAATAGACACAGAAAATATTTCAGATCTGTTATTTTCTGGAATTCTAATATCTTTAGAATTTGGTATCAGTAGTTTACTGTAATATTGATACTTGATTATAGGTGTTGGAAGATAACTAGTAATGTATTTATAATTTTGTGAAAGAAGAAATTCAATTTTTTTTTTTTTGTCACCACTAACAATTTCTGTTGTCATTTTGCTAATGAATCAACAGAGTGGTAGAGTTTGCATCATCCAGTGACATGAAGAGTGCATTGGATAAATTGGATGGCAGTGAATTGAATGGGCGCAGAATTAAACTAATTGAAGATCGCAAAAGACGCAGGTATGTTGCTAGATAAAAACACAATAAGGATGGCAGTGAAATTGTAATTTGGAATATTTATTGTGATAGTTCAGAGAATATTGCAGATGCAATATTATTGTAGCCCCAGATTTTTCTATCAAAGCATAAATTATCTGTCATTTCTCTTTGATATTAGTGGCAGATTTTGTATGTTTCCTTTAGGGGCTCCATTTCACAGTTCAGGCAGCATAATTTGTACATTGATGACTAAGACAAGTATGGCAGCACCTACAGGAAAGAGAGAGTGATGTCAGACATAAATAGTTAATGTAGTCTGGCCCCAAAATTGTTCAAAAAATTCTGAAATAGACAACCCATAAAACAGAATGAAAGCAACTGAATTTGCTGCTGCTTCAACTATTTGTGAGCCACCCAGAGTTGTTTAAGATGGGCAGCCATACAAATCTTTTAAATAAACAAACAAGCAGACAAATAATGCCCAGGTTTAAGGGAAGGAGACCTTTCCTCTTAAATTGTGGAAGAAATGAAAAGTGTGTTCTTTCATCCTGGAGGCATCAGTAAAAACAAATTGCATTTTTCTACTTGATTTTTCTACTGGGAAGATGCATGTGGACTTACTAGAGAGGACAGCTATTACTCTTAATGGATAAATGAATGGATTTATGGAATTCTGCTAAAGTTACAGAACAAACC
The DNA here is from genome assembly GCA_030867105.1 of Liasis olivaceus. NCBI lineage: Eukaryota > Metazoa > Chordata > Lepidosauria > Squamata > Pythonidae > Liasis > Liasis olivaceus. Next base: position 67,047,890 of record CM061349.1, read on the forward strand.
TTTCCAAAACAATTTTTCTGCTAGATGCTAATGGACATATTATACTATATACTGATGCTTGGATTTGCCATCAGCTAAAATAATAGCTAAAGGACATTGAATCTATATTGGGTATAGAAATAGCAGATTAGTTCTGGATATGGGTTAGTGTTTATCTGAAGTAATGCATTAACAGGTGTCAGGTCTAGAAAACTAAGCACCTGTTGACATGTGATTTCAAATACCATTTCTGTCCTGGGTCATCCAAAACACACTTCATTTTGAGTGCAGCTTTTGAGCTAAACAAAAAGAGCATTTGAAACCCAAATGTAACTCTTGGGAAATAAACCAGGAGAGAGAATTGGATGATTTTGAGCTGAGGAGTATATCCTTGGCGCTCCAAGAAGCAGTAAGCCCAGTGAAGCTGAACTAGAAATCAAAAGAGAAAGCTGCATTTTCAGGATTTTCTGTAAATGCATTACTAGAAAGAGACAAACTGAAAAGAAAGTTCTTCACTGTCTAGGATTTTCAGTTTTCTATAATTGATAGAAACATGCAAAATTGCATACAAACAAAATATTTGCTGAATATGAAGACTGATTATAGAGTATCGTGCACAATTAAAGTTAACTGCTCAATATTTATTAGGAGCCGATCTCGTTCTCGAAGTTATTCAAGATCTCGCAGCAAGTCAAGATCTGCAAGATCCTCCAAGTCAACCAGCAAGTCTCGTTCTAGAAGCCGCACCCCTGAAAAAAGGGGCTCTCGAAGCCGTACACCTGAAAGAAAAGGCTCTGAAAAAAACCACTCTGGCACACAGAATTCCTCCCCATCTCCTCCCCCGAAGAAGAGGTCTCGCTCTAGGTCAAGTTCTGCTGAAAGCTGCACTTAAGATATTTTGAGAAATGTGTAAATGTTTAATTTCCAAATCAAATTTTCTACAAGCTTAAATAAGTTGTGAATGGGGGCATTCTCAAATGAGCAGAGACGTCTGAAGAGTGCATGTAGTTAGGTAAATTGTAACCAGTAAAAAAAACCAATAAATTGGCAAATTATAATTACTCAGATGTACTATGCACTGTGCTGAGGTCTTGCTGACTAAAGTAGGACACATTGGAGTGTTGTCTTCATTGATGTACTTGATGAATTTAAGACCTAGACTGTGGTGCTGCTTTTCAGAGTCCTTTGTGCTTTGCACATAGATTGTCTTGTACTTAGCAACCAGTAAACCATCAAGTTCACTACTAATGTGAAGTTTTAAGCTTGACATAGCAGTTCTGTTTAATAGTGCACAGAAGGGTATCTGGATCCTGGATGATTAGTTGCTTATTCTACACTAGTATTTATATATCAAAGTAGCAAACCTCAGAAATGTTTAATGTTACCAGGTTAAGTTGCAATGAATTTTGGAATGATAGTTTAGATCTTGGTTGAGAAGTGTTTCCTCTTTGAGTTTGCTCTGGACTGGTACTGAATTTTTCATAATGTTCCAAGTAGACGGGAATCTTCAATGCAGCAGTTTAGGAAAATCTTTAATCCATTTTCTGAGAAGGCTGTCATTTTATAGAGGATGCCCTTAAAAATTTAAAGATATGCCACTCTTACTGAAGCTCCAAGTTTTTATTTTAATAGCATACAAAGAGTATTGTTCTGTATGGCTTCCAGTACACGACAGTAATTGTTAGAGGTACATGAGATATTGGAAGCAATAAATTGTCAAATATAATGGAAGATAATATTCAGTCTGTCAAGGTAAGTAAAAGCTTAATGTGTTGTGAATTTATGAATGCTAAATTGTGAAGTGGCATTTTCCTTAGTTCTACAAAACATGATTTAACTTTTGTTAATAGGTAGTACTTTGCTAATCCTTAACTTTGTGATCAACTAAATTATCTGGCTTCCATGTAGTTAAAATGAGGGAATCCATTTGAAATATTTGTAAGCAACCTTAAAAATGTTTAAATGTACTGATGTGCTATAGTATATAAAATAAATCTCCCCTGTATCTCCCCTGCTTTCTGCAGCTTTGGCAGTCTTTGTGTTGCTCATTTAAGCTACATTGGTAAACTTTTCTTTGTTAACAGTTTTTGTTTCCAATAAAATTGATACACAATGAAATCCTAGTTTGTCAGTCAGTTAAACATGGATACAAGATTGGGGGATAGGGACATTTATTTATTATGCAAATTTATTTAAATTTAATGTAAATAAAGGACTTGGACCATTGTGGTCATTCTGCATCTTCAGCTCTACAATATTTTTTTGACAGTATCCTTCAGATACTTTCTGAAGCCATCATCAAATCACAGATCATATACTTATCCCCAGTTGTGTTCATGGTAGTTTACAAAAGAATAGTTCTTCTTGTAGGTAAGACATTATTATTCCGGTTACTTTCTTCTATGCTGCTCCAGCTCTATTATATTCACTTTCAAAGGTGACCAGAATTATACATGGTATTCCAGATAACACAGATATTGTCCGTTTGTATAAAGACATTACAGTGTTAGCAGTTTAATTTTAAACCCCTTTCCTAAGGATTCCTAGCACAGAATTAGGGTTTTTATTGTTTCCACCCTAATGAAATTTTGGAAATAAATTTTGCAAGGATAGCTCCAAAAACAGAAAACGACCAATTTAGGTGTGGGGAAAAGCCAGCAAAAGAAAATAGGTCAGATCCAGACATGAAAAAATCCCCAATGCATCCCTAGGGGATGGGCAGTGGCTTGGAACGCTGCCGATTCTTTCATTCTTAGCCCCTCCCACCTCCTCTTTGGTCATGTGACTGAGCAGGGATTGTGCACATGCACAACAGAAGAGAAATGCACATAAACAGATGCAAGCATTTCTTTACACATACACAAATACAGATGCCTCCTATGGCTGCTGATGGGAAATGTGTTAGAAAGAATTCTAGAAGCCACACAAGCTGTATACTGAGCTGACATCTTCATCTCTTTCTTGGTTAGACAGCTCAGACCCCATGTATGTATGAAGTTAAGCTGGCCCCAATGTGCATCACTTGATGCTTCCACTGAGTAGCATACACCATTCCCCCAGTTTAAAAACAGCCTTCTGGAACTCTTCAGTTATGCTTGGTTTCTACCATTCTCAGTAGTTTCTGCACTTGGCAAGCTCATTGCTTACCATTCAATTATGAAAAATTAAAATGCACCAATCCCAGCACAGGCCCCTGAGGGATTCTACTTCTAAATTCCCTCTATGGAGTAAACTGTCCATTTATTCCTATGCTTTTTTTTTCCTGTTTAAGCGTGTTAGAATCTATAAAAGGATAAGTGTTCATCCACCTACCTGTAAACATTCTGAACTCCAGAAATTTCATGAGGATGGATTTACTTTTGCCTTTGAGAGTCATGCTGGCTTTCCTTCAGCAAGATTTGTCCCTCTATAGGCTTACATACTTTTTTCTTTGATTAGACCATTTTCACCAACATGCCTGATGCAGAAGGTGACTGGTTTGGAAGTCCCTAGATCTCCCCACATTCCTTTGGAAAATGGGTTTCACATGGAGGTGAAAGAAAATCCTTGAACAAGCTTGAGGATCTGTGTCTGGGATACATGTTTGCGGATGACTGCAGAGGGAAGTTTCTTGCGCTTCGCTGTCATTGCTGCGGCTTTGTGTTCAGGCCATGGAAACAAATAGAGAAGCTGATGAAGGTACAGAAGAGAGTCTGTGTCAGTTGCCTGGTCAAAAACGGAGGTTCTTAAAAGACAAACATGGTCCTGCCTCCTTTCTTGGGCCTAAGTTATTTCTTCTAGTCTCTGTTAGTCATTCTTTGGTTCTTTTCGGTTCTTTGAAAAAGTAGCAAAGATTCTGTATGGTGGTATTACCTACAACATATGACTGTCTCCTTTAACCCACTTACTTTGCTTTTTCTTTTTGCTTTGCGTTGTTCCCCTTGCTGGCCAATAGCCAGTCCTGTGCCTTACAGAATCTCCCACTACCTTCTGCCTGCCTTAAGAAGCTGTGTGTGGAAAAGGCATTTCCATCTATTCCCAGCTTCTTTTGCCTCACAAAACTAAGCTCAGATCTGTCACAAATTCCTTTTCTGTCAGAGACTTCATCTATAAACCTATTTGACCACTAGGAATGTCCCTGCATCTGTTTCTCACCTGACCTATTAGTAGTGAAATGAGTTTGTTTTTAAGAGACAAAGGGGACCTCCCCTCTCCCTTGCATATATGGGTGGTCCTCACTTAACGACTACTTGTTCAGTGACAAGTAGTTTACACTTACAATGGCACTGAACAAGTGATATTTATGATCAGTCTTTGTACTTATGTTGGTCGCAGTGTCCTCGCAGTCACAACTGCAATCCAAGCACTCAATGCCCAACTCACAATTACGTTGCAGCGTCCCACAGTCATGTGATCACCATTTGCAACCTTCTTTGCCAGCTTCCTATAAGCAAAATGAATGGGGAAGCTGGCAGGAGGTTGCAAATGACAACCACATGACCTCCTCGCTTAACAACCCATGGTGATTTGCTTAACAATGGCAACCAGAACTTCTGAGATCTCCATCGGTAAGTGGCGCAGTCACGTGACATCATGCTTTATGACTGTGTCACTTAGTGATAGAAATTCTGGTCCCAATCACTGTTGTTAAGTGAGGACTACCTGTATAGTTTAGGCAGGAGTGAGGCCTTTTTGTCCTTATGCATTTCTTAATAAACATAGTATTTGCTTCAAATACAGTGAATTTCTCTTAGCATTCATTACCATTTCGAAGAAAACTATATTACGATTTTTTTTAAGCAAATGGGATGCTCTGCTATTGAATTATTTACTATTCTTTCAGCATTCTACCTGTATTCAGGAGCATATCCTCTAACAGGGTCTGCTGATGAATTAAACTGTGTAGCATCTTCTACACATGTTAAAAGCACCCTTCCTCCACTGAGGGCTTCAGATGTATTAGACTACAGATTCCATCATTTTCAGCCAGGGTTGATGGGCACTGTAGATAAATGCCTCTGGAGTATACTAGGGGAGAAAGAACAATGAAAGGTATGTAATTCTTGTTCATGGCAACTTGTCTATCCTGGCTTTTCCAAAACCATAACCTGTTTAAGTCTTTGGCCCCAAACCCTACTGGCCTGCTTACATACCCAAATGCACTGTCTGGAGGTTGAGTCATGGCAACTGGACTTTTCTTTTTGGTTAGAGACGTTTCGCTACTTGTCCAAGCAGCTTCTTCAGTCTGGAAAAGTTGGTTAGGGGGACCCCATAAAAGTCTTCCAGGGTGGTTGTGTTTCTTACTAGCATGATAGGCTCGTTGAGGGACAATAGGAGATGTGATTAGTAGAGTCTTTGAGATGGACAAGTAGCGAAATGTCTCTAACCAAAAAGAAAAGAAGTCCAGTTGTCATGACTCAACCTCCAGACAATTCCACCTGGATGACTGAGAATCTTCATAAACATTTACCCAAATGCAACTCAAAAGAAAACACCTAGATGTGGTGCTATATTTTTATGGAAGCACATTTGTAAACAATTGCTCTTGCAGACAATTGTTTGACTTCCTGGAGAAAAATTTGGAAACAAATGGTAAAGGGTTATCTGACCTGGTGTAAAGACTAAATGGTTGATGAAAGTAAAACCAGGAAGGGGCGTAAGGACATTCTTACTGCAGTGAGTCAAATCTTCCAGAGGAGAAGAAACAGGGAGAAAACTCTTATAATTACCTTGGGAAAGTGACAGCCATGAAGTTTTTAGTATCTCTGGATATTTTTCAGTAAAATAAGAACATCTCAGAATTTTTCCTTTCCCTAATAAAATGTCCAAGAAATACTTGTTAGCATAATTTTTCTTAAACCAAAATTAGAGTAGGTATGTATTAAATTTCTCTGTAAAAACCATGAATAACATGGTTTCTTCCTTGCAAATATTATATGGGTTGATAACAGCCTCTGCCTCTCCCTGTTTGTTCATGTTGGAATGATTTTTGAGCAATTGTGATGCATCACAACATCCCCTACACTTGCAAGATTGAATCTAGGCTATCTTGGGACATCCCAGGACACCTTCAGCTGCTGCAATCACATATTGCCGAAAGCCATAATATGATTCTCTAGGTTTTGGTTTAGCATGTTGTGTAAACCAATTTAATTGTAGTTTATTCACTAAATCATGGCTTAGTGCATTGTGGGACTCAGATCTTCATTTCTTTCAGTGGGATGCTACTACTAGTGGAGATGGTATCCAAGTTTCATAATGTCTCTCTGCACAGAACGTAAAGTTTTGAATACAGTACATCCAATTAGTGACTAACCCTTTTGAATCACATGGGATCCAAATGTACCTCCCCCAATGAATTGAAGAACAAGGTACCCCTTTCTGCATAAAAATAAGAACTATTTATTATAGGTCATGATTCTTTGTTCTCTTGAGTTAAGGACTAGTCCTAGCATATGCTTGACAAAAACTTACAACCGGTTTTATGAAACTGCGGTCTTTTAGTTCTCATACTATTTCACCCGTCTATGTACGGCTCACAACTCCTTTCAAAGAGCTTCAGAATTTAGTATTCAAGCTTCAATTAGACAGACATTTTTTTAACCTGAAGGGGACAGCTAGCTTATCTAAATTGCTGTTCTCCCTGTTATGTTAAACATGGTGATGAGAACTGCTAGTTTCTCACTTTTTTTCCCCACCGTAGGGTTCTTGTGTTGCTTTCTGTCTGCCACCAGAGGACACCCTTGCTCTTTCATCCACAGTGTGTATCTAAACACCACAGGCATAAGCATACCCAATGGAAGAGTGTTGCCTCTTTTTTTTTAAAAAAAAAATGTTTTTAAGTTAATGCGAACACACCCATTACTGTCTAGAGCAGTGTTTCTCAACTTGGCCACTTGAAGATGTGTGGACTTCAATTCTCAGAATTCCCCATCCAGCAAGGTTGAGAAACACTGGTCTAGAGTAACAGAGAAGCTAAGCCAACACAATTTTGCCTGTCACTTGCAGACTCACGTGCTACTCTGTAAGGTTTCCCTTCTCTCTCTCTCTCTCTCTGCCTCCGCCCCATCCCACAGTGCACCATTCCAGGAACTGCAGGGAAAAAGAGGAGTTGTGGCAAAAATGGTTCTTTCTTTCAGACGGTTCTCAGGTGAGATTTCATTCACAGACATGTTGCTTTAAAGTCACTCAATCTGGTTACAGCAAGGTACGCATGTTATGTTTTCAAAAATATGTACCCTGAAAGGGAGCAGGATACAAATACTCTCCCCTTGCAGGCACATGGGCGCTGCTTCATATACTCAGCAGCTATGCCCATGGGCACGTCATAAGCATGTATGATCTTCATGACGACCTCAGAATACATTCACAGAATCTTCTCCTTTCCAATCACCAGGCTCCCTATCCTTCTAACCACCTATCCAGCCATCCCCAGGGAACAAGTTGTAATGTGTTCTTCCCCCATCTATACTCCCACCTGCACACACATACACATAAACACACACACCACACAACCACTGGCAATCTAATCACATTCAATCTTATCCTCTCGCTTGTCTTACACGCACGCGTTGCCCCGTCCCCCCCACCCCCCACTCGTCTCCTGCAATATTACTGGAGCAGAAGCTCATTTTGAAATATGAGCAGCGAGGGCACCACGAAATTGAGTTTAAAATTCTCTCATTTCCACCACTGACTCAATGGAACTAAATTCTGTGCAGGGAAATTAAAAAAGGTAGTTCAACCACTAGATGGGACTCGCATTGCAACTAAAGACTGATACTGTTGCAACTGCACATACTTTTTTTAAAGCTTTTAAAAATAGAACACAGGTTGTAAAGTTCAGTAGTTCATCTACAAGCAGCCATAATTAATGAGAAACAGATTGAGGTAGCTTTTTCAGCTTTATGCTTTGGGGAAGATACTTTTTCAAAAAAATGGCTGCAGATACATCTCTGAATTATGGTTCTGATGCAAAACTGAAGTTGGACGTATGTAGAAGAAGAAAAGGTATGCTGGGATTCTATGCAATGGTTTCTCTAGATTAAACTTGACTGTACTAAGATTTCCACTAAGTAGAGCTAAGTACCCAAACCGGGGGCGGGGGGGGCAGCTTAAAAGCTAATGTGGTGTACAGTATTTTGCTGGATTATGACCAAGGAAAATGAAGGTGGACAAAAAATGCCCTAAACTGGCATTTTTAGTTCTTGGAATTAGGTGGGAAGCAAAGCAAGGACTTAGAAGATGGTCTTGTGAAGACTTACAGTGAAGAAAAGGCTATGATGGTCAATATTCGCCACTATTCCTAAGTTCACTGTCATCATATCTAAAATATGTACCACTGGAAATAACATTGATGAATTATTGTCTCATTTCTTTGACATCAGCTTTGATCATTTACTGACATCTAAATAGGGGATGTCAGTCTAGAGATTTTTTTTTGCAATCACGTAACTGACTGCATGACTAGTGTCAGTTTTCAGCCATATCAAAACTGCGAAGCTAAATAACTATGCAATCCACTCAGATGCTAACCCGTTAAGCACAAAGGGAATTCAGATATCAAACACAGAGCTGGAGTTTTAAACTGGCCAAAATCTATACATAGTATGATATCAACAGCTTTTCAATTTCAATCATTGAGTGTGCGTGTGTGTGTATATGTTCGTGTGTGTGTGTGTGTGTGTGTGTGTATATATGTATGTATGTATGTATGTATATTTTTTTTAAGCTAAGTACATTTGATTTCAAAAGTTCGAACTCCTTGCAAACTCTACTGGACTACAATCCCTATCCTGCTCAGACACAAAATTCACTGAGTGTCTTCAGCTTAATGAACATCTCTCATTCTAACCTACCTGTCAGGGTTGTTGGAAAAATAAAATGAATGGGGGGAATGAAAATACTAACTCCTTGATGGAAGGTTATTATGCAAACATCACAATTAACACACACACACACGATTGCATATAACCGCATTACTTTTTACAACCAGCAAATTGGAGGAAGTTACTGAAACTAAGACTGAACACTCATTTAGATGCCAAGTTTTAGACAAGCTGCAGCTTCTGAATGTCTTTGGGGACAGCCCCACACACGAAGCGTAATAGTGTAGAGAGCAGACAAATAATTGTGCAGACTTCACATTTGCAAGATTATGACTTAAAATATTTAGCTACCAGGCACATGCGCAACTGGCAGAACAGCTGAAATGAATACAAAACACGCTGCTGGCAACCACATCTGGGTATTAGAGATGCAGCCACTGCCATCAGAACGTCTTCACTGAACTTCAACTTCCATATTCTTCTTCTGTTTCTGCTCAGAAAGTTCTCAGCCGTTTTCCATCTCATGCATCCAAAGTAAACTTTTCAGAGGAGGAGGAGGAGGAAGAGGAGGCGGCAGTGACAGCGGCAGCATCCTTGGACAGAAATGAAGGCCTACCCAGTGGATCATTTTTCAGTTAATATAGTGATGATGGCAACAGTAGTTGAAGAGGGCAGGATAAATCTGTCGTTGGTAAAATGACATATTTATCATTATTCATGTTTGTTCATGAATTTAAAGAAATGGAAAGGCCAAAGAAAGAACCAGAGCAATGCATCAGAACTGCAACTGACCATCTACTTATTGGCTATATTCGTACAGCATACTAACCATCATGTGGCTTGACTGCTTTTGGCCTATAATGTTGGGTGAACACAGTCATTTGAAGTCTGTTGAATTAACTATAGTTAAACTATGACTCAACCTCTGCATTCAGATATTTGAATGCTAACCATAAAGTGGTTTGTTTGTTTTGGCTTTCTATAGCGTGTGAACCTGTCCCAAGATAGAAACTATGGTTTACAACTATACCGGATGGGTTCACAGACTTCCTAAGCTAAACACATACTATAATATAGCATTATGTATAAACTGGGCCAATTTCTTTCAATCTTAATTGAAGGGGAGAAAGACAAATATAAGGAGCCAGCTACTGTCCAACCATCAGATGATAAGGGAGCACCATTTTTTTTTTTTTAATATTTGACAGAAGATTCTTATTTCTACAGAAATCTGCTGGGGCACAAGATGTCAGGCAACATTTTACTTTGAAGCATTTTTGGCCATTCCCAAAAATATTAAATTAAAAAGTAAACCAGAAGCAATCATAAGCAAATACATGTATCAGCAGGCACAGTATTACCTACTTGTGGAGGAGAGAAGAAACATTGAAGAACTGGCACTATTTTAGTGTTTGAGAAGGATCCATCTCATTTTTAATTTAATGTTTTAAAAATAAACTAGTTGTGGAGGCAACTTTTTTCCAGAATGTTGGTAAAAGTAAATATTTGTAGGGGACAAACTAATAAATCCTATGCTACATGATGTAATAGCAAAGGAAGGTGAATGAACTGATACTCCTGTTGATGAAATGCCTTTTGTTTGTACATATTAAGCCAATAAATCTTCCTGTCCCAGCAGTCAAAGTTAAGGGGAGGGAATGCGGTTAGTAATTAACCATACTTGAATCCTCTTACCCCCAAACTACCAATTTATTTCAACAGAGTTTAGAATAGGTGAGTCCCCAAAAACTCTACAAATGCCTTAGTTCTCTATTTGTAAATAAAGGCAATGTGCTAAACAGCTCATCATGGAAAAATAGGATAGTTGTACATAAGAACTCAGGTCATAAATGGACATTGATTCAATAATGTAGGCAGAGGAAAACTCCAGTAGGTAACCTAGTGAACATACTTCATATGTTCAGGACAAACTCTTGTAAAACTGAAAGAAGGGCAGATTCCCACCCATCCCCAACTTCCCAGATAGACACCCAAAAAATCCCTTATATTGGCCCCACAGAGAGTTCACTAAGAATGTACTGTTATCTTTTATCTTTGCCTGACTGGCCATTCCTGTTCACTCTGAGAACTGTCCTTCTGTGACAGCCCCCCTAAAACAGTGTAACAGTGCCCCCAAAAGCATCTGATAAATTGACCCTATGCTGAATGGCCTAAATAGATGGAATTCAGCTGTAGTCATTCTTCTGCCCCCATAGCCTCTCCCCTGCAATCCTATTTATACAATAGACTGACCCTTTATCATTCCACTAAGGGTTTTTAGGAAGAGATGTTTAGCCACTAGACGGTTTATGAATTGCTGGCTACACTCAGGGCATTAGAGATGTAGCATTTTTCTTGACTAGGCAAAAGGCTGGTTTTCAATTATCCCTTCCATTCTGTGAAACTGTGGAGGGAGGGAGGGAGGGAGGAAGGAAGGGGCTGTCTATCCAAATCCCAGAGGTGGCCCAGATTATTTCTTTCCAGCTATGCTATCTGCAATAAAGTGCGAACATGTGCTGAAACGCCAAGACTAACCAGAAATTTCTCATCTTCACTTTTCCTCGGTATTCCAAAAAACTGAGGACTGTACTCAGAATGGAAGAGTAAGAGTAAGGAGAGGCCTGCTTGTAACATCCAGGCAGAAGTCCAAAGGACCTCTTTTCAACAGTCTTCTCTGCAAAAATCCCTAAATCTGTAACTCATTCTGCAGGGCTGACAGTATTTGATCTGAAATTCTGAGCCTGTGAATGGTGTTTCCTTTCATTTTTCCTATGTTTCCATTTCCCCAAAAGACTCCTTTTTGTACAGTGGTGCTTAAAAGTTTGTGAACACTTTTGAATTTTCAATATTTCTGCATAAATAAGACCTAAAATATGATCTGTTCTTCATTATATAAGTATAATGTTTTGACTCATTTCTTTAATTGAGTTCTCTTTATCTGGTTTTAGGACTTGTGTGGTCATATTTTAGGTCTTATTTATGAAGAAATATTGATAATTCAGTAGGATTCACAAACTTTTAAGCACCGCTGTGTCTAGAGAGTGGCTTCATTATTTTAATGAGGTAATTTTCAATCAAATTTCTCCTTGTACACAAAACTGGCTCCACAGATATCTCACCTGTTTTTGGACGGGAGAAGTCCTTGCTACAAAATGCCAGCTGGACAGACTAATGTGCATCAGGAGATTCCTCTGACTGGCGAAATGATCCTTTACTGGGGACCCATTTGATGAAGAGGTCTGCCCATAAGGGTTTCAATGACCACCCCTCCCAGTTTCTAACAATTGGTTGGCTGATGGTGGGAGATGTTTTGAAGAGTTTGATGAAAAATTCCAAATGGGAAAAAGTGTTTAAACCAATTTCCCCAAGTGATCTTGAAACTGAAACTGAAAGAGATTCACACACAGGATGTGAGTGTGTGTGTGTGTGGTACTGCTGTTGGTTTTAGTGAGGGCTACCTATGAAGGAGGTGGGGAAAGGAACTCTTGTGGTCCACTTTCCAGTGGGGTCAGGCAGAAATGAGAAGAGATCCAGGAACTGCCAGAAGATTGGCACACTTTCCCTTTATATCTGGTACTGCAGAATGTCATCAATTGGTTGTCCCAGGGCTGTGTTCAAAAACAACCCATTTTTGACAACAGTCACTTCTTTCCTCTCCTTTCCCACTGCCAGAACTATGAAACGGTGTTCACATGGTTCAATGCTGCTTCACATTTGGAAGATAAAACTCCAACCACATTTTAGGCAGTTCATGCTGGGAAGCTTATCTTCCTAATTTTTGCTCTGCCTACTTTAACCTATCAACCCTTCTGCCCCACCCCATTTGCAAAACAGGCAAGCATGTATATTCCAGCAGAGGCAATTCTTTTTTCTTGTTTATATAACTCCAGAACTCAAGAGAAGCACATTAGCAGTTTGCATGCTTTTTTCCCCTGACTTAGGTTCAGTTAGTGTATGAAATGCTTTAGCAAAGTTTATACAGAAGGTTTGTGCTAATCACTTTTGTCAGAGCTTGAGAACTCTAAAGGGCTACTTCAGCCTTCTTGTGAGTTTGCCTTGTCATTTTCAGTTCAAACATTTTCTTTTGCAACCAAGATGTCCAGGAAATTCCCCAGCATCCTGCGATTCCAGAACAAGAAAGACACACACACACACAAACGTATATTCAAATGTGCATATCATTGCAACACAAGCACATGCCACGTGGGAGGGACTGAACAAAGGGGAAGAATTCAGTCGCTTCTGTCACTGCACCAAACCCCAACAGAGCAAGATGGAATTTTGCACAGGAATCTTCTCAGCCACAAAAGACTGGTGCTTCTCCTCCCCCCCCCCTTTTTTTTTATCTAAATGGATCATCTTCATGTACATAAAAGAGGAATTGAAAAGCATGGAGCATTCTCTAAATAAAGACTCAAGACTCTGTAAAATTTGAACAATTAACTGTTTGTACTGCCCATTAAAAATCAGTCTAGACATAGCCTAAGTCACAAGGAAGTAAAGATTTGTTAGTTTACCCAGAACAGGTTTCTTATCAAGTTAGGCATACAAGACAAGGGAAGGGCTAAAATCTGGTCGCCAGTTGTTTTTAATTTTGCATTCCCTTAATTGTACTGCTTCCTATCCATTGTGCAGAACTTTTCTAGTTGCAAAGCACTATATGCCTTTGATTCTTTAAATTTTAAAACTCCAGAGAATGTCTTGAAGAGAAACTCTTATCCTCTTCTTGCCAAGGCTGACTAGTTGTAACACAATTCTTGCCACACCTTAATCAAATCCTATGAGCCATATCTTGAACCTGAATCTGCCTGGCTGTCACCATACATACATATCCCAAATTTTCCAAAGGGTTTTTACTGTGTCTTGTTCTGGCATTCAGCTCAACTTTTTTTCTTGCTTTTTGAAAAGTTCTTTTTGCATCCAACTCCACCGTTGAAAGCTTCAGTAAAGCCTGGTATCATTTGAAGTAACATCTGTGTTTTTCTCCCAAAACATTGCTGAGGGAGCAATACTGTAGTACCCTGTAGCCTATATAGACTAACAAATTTAAGATCACGCAAACCAAAGAGAGATGCTAACAAAGGGGCAAAATGGATCTGATCTCATTAGCGTTCCTGCCCAGATTAAACAAAGTACTAAGTCGGAATGAACAGCATCAATGAAGGGAAAGTGAAAAAGAAAAAAGTGTGCTATCTAGAGTGTTAGAATATTTCATTAGAGCCTTACATGTGATGAGCGACAACAAAAACTCTGCAATGTTTGAGGAGCCAGTTGGACTCTGTCAACAGTTGGACTCTGTCAACACACTTGCGTCACTTATGTCCAATCAAGAGATGTCATATGTATAAATGCAGACTTTCAAAGGAGTGGGAGAGGTTTAATGAAAAAAGGCTACACCTATCCTAATCATTGCTACTCTGTTTTGCTTCTTATCCTAGAGCAGTGTTTCTCAACCTTAGCAACTTTAAGGTGTGTGGACTTCAACTCCCAGAATTCCCCAGCCAGCATGCTGGCTGGGGAATTCTGGGAGTTGAAGTCCACACACTTTAAAGTTGCTAAGGTTGAGAAACACTGTCCTAGAGAGAAATATTGGCAAAGTATCCATGAACATGTTTATAAAAAAATTCAGCACATATAATAACGGCCTTGAATAGCAACAGGCAAACCTAAGTAGAGGTCGATTACATAGCCAAGCATATTTGACCTTATGAGGTGGATCTTTTTAGAAAGGCTTAGGATTGGCTAAAATTGGAGGGGGGGGAGGAATCAAGAGTTGATACTCTTGGATTAATAAGGCTAGCTATATAAAGAAGAAATAAAAAGCTGGGCCTCTTTATCAATGCCCTTTTCTAGACCCAGCAGTTTAGGTAAACTTCCTCTGATTTAATTCAATTTAAATTGTTGTTGTTGTTCCGTCGTTAAGTCGTGTCCGACTCTTCGTGACCCCATGAACCATATCACACCAGGCCTTTCTGTCCTTCACTGCCTCCCTGAGTTTGCTCAGTTTCATGCTCATTGCTTCAGTGATGCTATCTAACCATCTCATCCTTTGCCATCCTCTTCCCCTTTTGCCTTCAATCTTTCCCAGCATCAGGGTCTTTTCCAAATTTAAATTAATTTAATTATAAGAGGGGTTTTTTTTAAGTTAATGCAAAGAAAATTCAGACTAACAGAGTTTTACCATAGGACAAATGTGAATACGATACTTTCCATTGATTATTTTTTCTTTTGCTTCTGTACTGCATGTTTTAACTTAGCAGTCAGTTAGGACTAGGGTGGGATGTACACGCTACAAAATAGATGAATAAACATTTCAGAAATGTGATGGCAACCCAATTCAAAGTCAGTCAGGAAGGCACAGTATCCTTTACTGCATGGACACTCACCATTCAGAGTCCATCATCTATTTATTTTGTCATACTTGTATCCAGCTTGCAAAGAATTTGCAACTTCTGTAACTTGCTGGATTAGCAAGCACTCTCTTTGGTTTTGCGGTTATAATAGATATAGCACAACTGTACAAACTAGCCTTCAAGTAAAGGTTTTAAGGTACTCAGAAAGTGCAAAGGAGAACATAATACAGTGGATGGAACCAGTGATTTTGAAATGAACACTGATTCACACACTGGCCACACGTGTAGTAAGATGCTTTTGCATCCTTCACTTGATGTGGCAAATATTTATTTATGACATTTTGTGTACTTACACACAAACATTTGTACATGCATACATATCACATATGCCCATATGCTACTCTCTTCTGGGGTAATCAGTGTTATACAAGAAATAATAAACTTATGTTAAATAAGAAATAATAAGCAAAGAAACTGAAGGTATAAGATGAAGAAAAAGGAAATATAGCTAAATTTAGTTTATATCAAGACCATTCACTATACATCTCCATTCCTTTCTACCCTTGTAAACCCTCCTTGCTTCTATAATGTCCATACACCACTTTGTACATTACATACATACGTACATTTAAAGTTCTCAGCATTCTCTTTTTGAGGATATCATCAATTCCATCCAACCATGATGTTTCTGTCTTTAACTTCCTCTCAATCCATTCATTCTTCTTTCATATGTATGATTTATGATTGGATCCTCATTCATTCTCCCTATATGACTAAACCAGTTCAATATACTTCTTTTGTACTGGACACTCACATTTCTGTTCAGTTCAACTTAATTCAGCACCCAATCACTGCTGACCTTATCTCTTCTTGTTTTACTACACACACTTCTTAAGTATTTTCTTACTTTTATTTTTCTCCCAATATATCTTTCTATTCCATATAAGATAAGTGGGCAGAAGCACAGTCTTGTACACAGCCATTTTCATTTCTTCTGACAAATATCAATTCCTTACCACTCACCACCTACTACCTATTACCTTTTAGCAGCATTTGCACGTTTAAAAAAATTTCCATCCATTTTCCCAGGTAAACATTCTGTCAAATTACAGAAATTTATCTGCTTGCTCTAACTTTTTACCATATGTACAGTTTTCAATCATTCACTCTATCTTCCCTGTCAAACACAACTACCTTGGCCTTTGATCCATTAATTTTCAGATCCATACTTCCTGTTGCATCATATAACTATTTAATATTTACTGAAAATTATTCACATTCTTAGCCAATAACATGGCATTTTCTGCTTACAAAAGTACACAAACATTCACATCCTAATCAATAAACCTCTAACATCACTACAAGCATTGTTATACATTTATCCATAAACAACCATCACATAACCTTGTCTTTTTTTTTTTAATCCGTTCAATCATGTCTAGTTCTCAGAGACTGCCTGGACAAGTCCTTGCAGTTTTCTTGGCAAGGTTTTTCAGAAGTGGTTTGCCATTGCCTCCTTCCTAGGGCTAAGGGAAAGTGACAGGCCTAAGGACACCCAGCTGGTTTTGTACCTAAGGAAGGACTGAACTCACCATCTCCCATTTCTAGCCTGGTGCCTTAACCATTGGACCAAACTGTCTCTCTAAATATTCCATTTACTTTTCACACATTTACTTCTATCATATATTACTATAATTACATTCAGCAAAGACCTTTCACTCCATATTTGTGCAAAGCGCTCTATTATTCTAGCCTATTAACTTTATCATACACTTTCTCTAAACCAACAAAAGGACAATAAACTTTCTCACATTCATATCTTCCTCAATGTCATGCTGAAGAGCAAAAATCTATTTTGCCACCACCTGCTCTTTACATAAAGCCATGTTGCACTTCTCAAACTTTGTCACCATCTCTCATAACTTTTTTATCAAAATTCTGCCAAACACTTTCCCAGGCATGCTTAATAAAATAATCCTCCTGTAGTTTTTGACTTTACTCTTGATATATCTCCTTTTCTATAGAACAATAGCAGTCTTCTTCCATTCATCAGACATAGATGCACTCTTCACACACACGTTAAGCAAGTCATACAGCCACTTCAGAAGCAAATTTTATCCATAATTTAACATTTCTTCAGATAAACCATCTATCCCTACAGGCTTACATTTTTCAATGTTCTTGTAGCATTTATGAGCTCATTATTTTTTCTTGGTCCCTAACATTTATAGCAGTTGTTTCAATTCCACTTTTTGACATATAACTATCATTCCTATACAACCATATACTCCTTTCAACATTCCCTCGTTTCAGTTTCATCCCAAATTATTTCATCATTTTTATTTTTAATTCCATTCATTCCACTGGAGGCTCCTTCATTTGTCCTCCTTCCCCCCGCTTCTAAAACACGTACTATTACACAATATATACCATATCATGAACGCATTTAGTTTTTAATCTTATTCCCAGAATTTCAATGTTACAGAAAAAGTTACAATACAAGTCCAGTATTTTTATTTCAGAACATCATTTCAGCACCCTTTACAATGCCATTCAAAAGGCCAAGGGTGATTTGAACAAAATGGTTTAAGAAATGGAACAATAGCAATGGCAGACCAATACATAATTTAAATATTCTCCATTAATGTTTTGACTCACTGCTGAGGCTCAGTAAAATACCTGAATTTTTAAGAACATTGTATTTAGGTTCTAAACTAATCTGCTGTTTCAATTATAGTGCTTTCTCAAGATTTTAATAGTAGTTGAGACTTTAAAAGACTGAGGCCCAATTAGGAGGTGGATCTAACATTTATGAAATGAAGATAACTGGGATAAGTAGGCTATCACTGGGATCTTGGCACATTATTTGTCTGTCCCATTCCACCCAGGAAGAATCATAACACAGCAATTATATATGAGACAGAACATTAGTTGGCAGGTGAATTCTTTATCCCATAATGATCCACCTGAGAATTAACAGAACTGCTGGTCTGGCTTTGCCTATTATTATACATATGGAAGTAATGTTTAGATACAATAAGAATTAATTATATTAAGAGAATAATGGCTTTTAAATGCTTTAAAAGTTCAGTAGATTATCTATGTAAGTTGAAAATATTTTCAGAGGATATGGAAGAGTTATTACATCATTACAGTCACTGGAAGCAAATGACCGTAATACTGAATATTACTAAAGAAACTTTAAATTATTCCAACCAGTTAGCAGATTTGATTGTTTTCTTGTAGTATTGTTGCAGTCTTCTGTTTAACTAGTAACTACATTTTTTTCTCATTTGTATTCCAATAGGGTCACTCTGCTAGTGGACACAGTTGCTGATCTTGGAGGATACATTTTCCACTACCTCTTGACCTTCTCAAGCTTTCAACTGTATGTAAGTATGTATAGATATTCTTTTGTAGGTTTTCTTGCTTACTTTCCCTCCACAGGGAAAAGCAAAAAAATACTGGATACAAATACAAAGAATTTTAAAAATTAATATTCAGTTGAAAGCAGCTAGGTTTCCACATCTACTGGGGATACAGAACTTCTCCAGTTGTTCATCCTTCTGTGCCCACCCGTTCAACACCTGCTGGTTTAAACTGGCTGTTGCAGCTTCAAAAAATTTCTTCCAAGCAACCATCTGGAGGAAAAATATTTTAAAAGGTAATGCTATAGCCCTCTTTTATTTGGAGAATAAAATTTGGAGACTGGTAACAGGGACAGCCAATATCAGGCTGGTATAGATTTCTGCTGACCTGAGAAAGGTGGAGTGTATCAACACAGTAATGGCGAAAAGCCCCTGTAACTGTTTGAATTTGGAATACACACTTTTCCCCATTCTCTATAATGCTATTCAGTCCTCTTCTCTTTATACATAATTTCATTAAGAATTTTGATTATAATAGTAAAATCTAATGCAAACTAAACTTAAAGAAAGAAAATAGAAAGGAGGAGTAAAAAGTGCAAGGAAAAAGAAAAAAGAGAGAAGAAAAAATAAAAATAAAGAGAAAAAATATATAAAGAAGTGCCTTCCAACCTTCAGCACAAGTATAAACAAATGTAGTGATTGTTCACCCCCTCTAAAGTTACATCCATTTATCTCTTCATCCCATATCCCATCTCTTATCTATCAACAAGTCCATAAAACATCATCTTTTTAGTTCTGGTGTCAGCAGAAAGTCCGTTAAGGGTTGCCAGAGGTAACAACATATCTTGTTTTAACCTTGATCAAATAAACCAACTTTATATTCCTTCCTTTTACTTCTAACAGTCTAAATCTTTAGTTCATTCAAATATTGTTGTAGGATTTAATTTCTCTTCATTTCTTCTTTGTCCTATTGCACAGAGTTCTTCAAGGCTTTAACAAGGCTCTTTTGTAAATCCAATAGGAAAAAATTATCCAGGTCACTCCCTTGGTTTGCATTTGTATTTCCCTTTTAAATTTTAAATCCTCAGACAGTTTCTTTTGTAGATCCAGTGAAACATCCTTTTCTAAGTAATTCTCTTGGCCTGTCAGTTGTAAATCCACTTTTGATACTATTTCTATCTTGTCAGTTAAAAGTTGTTCTACATCTGTCATTTCTTCAATAATGTCTTTTGGACTAGTTTATCCATAGAAACAGACATCATTACTGACATTGTTGATATTGTAGCTACTATTTTCTGATTCTTCAAAAGTCTCCTTATTTTTATTGTTATAATGGTTTGCATCATTTTATAGGCCTGTATATCTTTCTTCTACCTAAAATTTTTAGTTCCCTCTAATGTTGTTTTTGAAATCATGAAATTGCTTATCTTCATTATGTCCTGTAAAAACTAAAACAGGATCTATTTCCCACGAGAAGCTGTTTGTTCTTTATAATTAATTCCAAAATCTTATTGTAAAAGTTTAATATTCCAATTTTATCTGGGCCCTTAGTCTGCTTATAACTTTCTAAAATCAAGATCTTACTTAGCTTTTTGCTGTTTATTTCAGATTCTTCAAATTCTGAAGCTTATGATTAAAACTTCCTTTCATTCAGGATTGAAGGCAGACTCACCTGGTGTTTTCAAACTTGTGGTTCCGAAGGTCTCTAACAGCTTAAAAGTAGTTAATGAGCAATTTCCAAAAGTGATTAGAAAGTGAGGTGTGAACTTAGTGTCCTTTAAAAGGCTCCACCACAGTTGTGAGCAAGATGGCTAATCCTGACATCTTCTAGTGCTCAAACCTGCGGAAAACCACTGTCCTGCGGTCTCTTGTGAGAAGCAGCCATCCGGAGCACATGTGGGCGATCTCCTGTCCTCTCCTTATCGGAAGAGGTTCCAAGGAACTGGTTTACTCACTAGTTCCTTGGTCTTTGCCGTGGTCATCAGCTCCACTTTCGCAGAGCCAACTTCAGTTTGCTATACCTCCCCCAGAAGTCACTCTATTCAGTCCTCTTCTCTAAAACTTAGTTTCAGCAAACTGTTTTCCAGTATAGATTCACTTCCATTATGCTATCATTACTAGGTTCTCCTTATCCTTTTTCATACCTACAATGCCATTATAAAATACTGCCCTATCCTTTTAGATTTCAAGGCCACTTGTCAGGAAGCATGTTCCATCCATTTCTCAGGACTTGGGATTAGAGCTAAATAAATAGGAATAATAGCACAAAGAGCATTTACTACTATTTGTTCAGAGCTGGCACTGTTTTCTAAATCAAAATTCAGCTCAAACAGTAACGAGAAACCCCAGTGGCATATCCGTTATACAAGAGACCTAGCAAATGTTATAGTTGAAAGTAATTATTTCCCACATATGGGTACGATCCCCACTAGGGACTTGTGACATAATCCATCCATCTTTGTGCCAAAATAACACTAATGAGGACAAGCTTTATGTTGCCTCAGCAATGCCTGGGTAATGCTAGAAGATGTTGTGTTACTAGAGAGATTTTGCCTCTCTCTCTTGCCTCAGATAGAGATAGAGATAGAGATAGAGAGAGGGATAGACATAGAGACATATATATATACACACACACACACAGGTTTAGCATCTAACATAGCATTAGTTAACATGGAAAGCATCTCCTCTACAATTTTACTATGAATTATCAAATCCCACTGTTGTGCTAGGGGAAGTTGTATGGCCCCAATAAACCCTTTCCTGTCAAGCAAGTTACTGTTAATTATGTGTTTGAAATATCAACATCTCTTTCTGAAATGTTCAAAATCACATTCAGGTAATACCTTCACTCAAAAGCAAAGCCTTTTTTTACTTGAGCTTAACTATGGAACCAACCATGCAGTTTTCTTGACCAACAATATGGAAGTGATTTGCCATTATTACTACTGGTCTACAGCTCTGGAATTTTCTGATGTCTCCCATCTAAGCATTATTCAGATTTCACTCTGCTTAGCTTCTAAGTCCAGATGAGACCAGTAAAGTACTGCTTCTTGTAGAGACTATTAGAATCATCCAAAATGACACAAAACACTATGCAAGCATTTGAATTCTTCGGAACTTTTAACTAGGCAAGTTATTACAAAGAAAAAAGAAAAAAAGAAGAAGAAAATAATAGAGAAGAGACCAAAACAGCTCAAAAATTAGCTCAGAAGTTGTAATCATGGACAATGAAATTAAAATTAATTATGCCAAAAATATCTGTGCTTGCAACTTGTTTATAATGCAACAAGATTGTAACCTGTTTATAGTATGACCACTAGTGGTTTCTTAAAGTTTATGCCCCTAGATATTTGTCTGCTTTCACTTCTAGCCTTTACCATGAGATGGCCTCTTGCTGGTCGCACCAGCGGTCATTATCAAAGATGTAGTTTGGATTTCAGTATACAGTGCATGCCTGAGGTCATTACACGCCTCCTTAAGCAAACAGGGATCCACGCCAATTGATAAATCATTTACAAGCATAAGTCAAAAGTGAAGAGCGAGAGATTAACCAGGTCACCGCGTGTCCTGACAGAATGACGTGTTGGAAGAGCTGAACCAGCAGATCCTAGAAGTGTAGCCAATAAGATCCCCATGAGCAGAGTGAAATGCATGAGAAAAGCAAGACACCTTTTCACCAGTCTGGATTAGCAGCTAAAATATTTAGCACTGAACTCAGCAACCGAAGATCAGTACTTTGCTCAAACATAAAAATCGCTGATGATTTTAGGAAAGTCACTCATTCCTACATGAGATTTGAAAGACTGAATTTGAAAGACAAATGTGGGAAGAAAACAACAAGGGGAAAATATCAATTAGAATGCATCTCTGTTGTCTCTGTTGTAATTTTAAACTCTTCCTCTCTCCCCTCATCAAAGCCACACTGCTGTCCTCCACCCCGACTGGAAAAACCTCTTCCAATGGTAAACTGGAAAATATGGAAAAGAAAAGAAAAGAAAAGAAAAGAAAAGAAAAGAAAAGAAAAGAAAAGAGAAAAGAAAAGAAAAGAAAAGAAAAGAAAAGCTTTTAAAGAAATTGGTAGGGATAGAATGTTAGGGAAGAACTATTAAATATAGATCAAAATTGTAAATGTTTCCATCTGCAGTAATAATGCTATCTTGCTTACAGAGAAATCTTTCAAAAACTCTGGAGTTGGAAATGTCCTCAGGGTCAATATTTATCTATCTAAAATATTTATATCCTCCTTTATTTATACACAAGAATCATGAAACAGGATGGCTGGATCGCTTGGATTGTGGTCCTATGATTTAATTTCTGCTTTACACTCAATAATATCCACTAGGCCCAAGTTTCAAAGCCAGGAGCAGTTGCTGGCATTATTACTTCAGACAGGAATAAAGTTAACTTATTTGCTATATTATTTATATGCTGACAACAGTAAGCAAACTCAAGTTATGTCCTACTCCCTTGAGATGGTTTATTTAAATTGATAGTGAAATAAATATTACATTCAGAAGAGGAGCTTGGCTTCAGCATTAAAAATGTTTACCAGCAACTGGCTATTTTTCCATGTAGATGATAGCATGAGGCCACCTATTTGACATCCTAAAGGAAAGACAATAACCATTCAAGGCCAATAGATAATTACTAAGAAAGGGGGGGGGGGAATTCTTATGTGGGATATAAGGATTCACAAAAACCACCAACATTCAACCTGAAGTTCCTACCACTGAAAGAAGAAATATAAGATCTACTTTAAACTCCAGATCCAGAAATAGCCAAGTAATCTATCCTAGTCTTGAACAGAATGTGGGAAACCCAATCTCTTTTGTTACTCTGGCTTCCTCAATATGAGCTTTTTAATTTAAAATTTGAAATAAACTGGTCAGATACAACATTCAGAATCTAGTAACCACTGGGAGCACTTCCATTAAATGGTGGCCATGGTGGCTAAGGCCTTTCCAAAATGGTTGTCCATTTTGTGCAGCCAACCATAAAATAGCCATTCCCCCGAAGGCAGAATGATGAGGCTAAAGGAAAGGGACTTGTCTAAATGGAAAACAAGACAAATGTGACGTTTGGGTTCCAAACCTTTGAATCAAGTATTCTTGATCTCAGTTTTGTTTTCATTTTCTGCTTTGCAAAGGGATGAGACTAAAAGGAAAGGAATTTGGCTGAGAAACCAAATGCAACAGTGGGGGGGGGGGGGGGGGAGATGGCAGGAGAGTATCTAAGCGAAATTGTATATTTGCCCTTATAAAGTGCATCATAAGAGCTGCTTCACAGCAGGGAAATTTATAAAGTTCAGAGTACACCCACACACACAACCGTACCAATTTAAAAAAGAAAAAACCTCCACGGAAAACATACATGCTAAGCAAAATGAACACATTTTTTGAAAAACGACCACACTTCTCCTAAAGCAACACATACCACACACCTCGCTCCCTATGACCCCCTCTAGCTGCCCTCCAAAGGCTCCCTATGGCCCCCTTTTATCCCTGCCTCCAACACTATTATCCCACAGCTCACCTGAATGGATGAGCTCCTGTCAGAATTAAGCACCACCTTTAGCCAGCCTGGATCTCCCTTCTATTGTCAAGGAATGTCTCAGAGGCTGTAGAGGGGTGTTTCTCAACCTTGACAGCTTCAAGATGTGTGGACTTCAGCTCCCAGAATTCCATACATCTTGAAATTGCCACGGTTGAGAAACACTGCTGTAGAGGGTCCAGTGGTATTCTTGGGAATAAAGAAGGTGCCCTTAAGGTCTCCAGAAGCAGACTGATGCTTTCATGATTACAAGTCCCTACATTAGGGAAACCAACAGGCTGCTCAGCTTTGCCCTGAGGAGGTCTATTTTACTTGAGAATCCTTTGGAATTCTAATTAAAAAACTGCATTTTCAATGGATAGTATGTGAAAATTACACTCTCTTCCTCTCTCTCTCTGTCTCACACACGCACAAATATAGATACACAAACCTTTTGTTTAAATGTCTTATGCTTTCTTGTCATCATGATTTATCTTGCAAAAAAAGTTTTAAACCATGAAACTTGGCTAAATTTCTTCTTCCTCCTCCTTGTGTTTTTGATCATGTTTTGCCTGATCACTTCACTCTATCTCAGCAGTAATCTCTGAGGGCCTGCTGTAAATGGCTTTTTACAACCAGAGCAGCCCAGGAGTGACATACCAGCTATTAGTTATTTCAGAATAATTTACATGTGCAGTGCTAATTCAATGCATTTGATAAAAGTGGGTTGTGAAGGATTTATGGGCTGTTTTCTATTTTAATTAAAGAATTCTTTCAGTGTTATGAGACTTTGGATGGGAGATCTAAAAGAAAAGGGAGGGCATTTGTGTTTCTTCACTGTGCCTCTTTAATTGTAATCAGATCCAACAGGTAACTTATTAAGCCCTTTGCCTTTTGCACTGCAAAAGGATAAGAGCAGGTAAAGTCCAGTAATTCTTTAACTAGGAGACGGAGCATTACTTTAGTTCAACAACAAATACTCTTTTGTTTCTTTGGCTCAAAGTTGCTGACCAGACGATCTGCTACACAGCTGACAATACCTCAAAATAAAGATAGTTAATGTTGCCAAAAAAGCAACAAATGCCCTTTTGTTTCCTTGGCCCAAAGTTGCTGACCCAAGTATCTGCTTCACAGCCAAGTACTACAATGGAAAGAGCATCTGCTCTGCCAAAGATAGACTTGTGATAATCTGTTTCTTCACTTTGTGATGGCTTTGGGAAGATTCTTTCCTCCAGCTTTTATCTTGTGTTTGTGGGAGGAAGCATTGCCATGTTTCCTATCTCCTGATTTTGAAGTAGCTTCTTTTTAGCTGCTGTTTAAGACTGTTTGCAGAATGCAACCTTATGCAAACGTCCTCATGGGATATCTGCAATATCATCCCTTTTGGCCTTCAGGAGCTGTGAGGACAAAAAGATTTGGTTTGGAAAACTAGCTGCAGTCCCATCCAAATTTTAGATTAAGCCTAAATTGGAGACTCCCAGTTGACATGTCTAAGAAAATGCACTGCATCTATTCTTAATCCCTGGAAGATTCTCTTCCTGGTGAAAGACAAGATTTGATTCTGGCCAGTACATATCAACTGGACCAGATAAGATGCAGTTAAAACAAAATTCATCAACCCGGTGACCTCCAGATACAGGTGAAACTCGAAAAATTAGAATATCGTGCAAATGTTCATTTATGTCAGTATGGCAACTCAAAAGGTGAAACCAATATATGAGATAGACGCATTACATGCAAAGCGAGATATGTCAAGCCTTACTTTGGTATAATTGTGATGATTATGGCGTACAGCTTATGAAAACCCCAAATTCACAATCTCAGAAAATTAGAATATTACATGACATCAATAACACAAGGATTGGAAATAGAACAATATCGGACCTCTGCAAAGTATAAGCATGCATATGTACTCAGTACTTGGTTTGGGCCCCTTTTGCAGCAATGACTGCCGCAATGCGGCGTGGCATGGATGCTATCAGCCTGTGGCACTGCTGAGGTGTTATGGAAGACCAGGATGCTTCAATAGTGGCCTTCAGCTCCGCTGCATTGTTCAGTCTCATGTCCTTCATCTTTCTCTTGGCAATGCCCCATAGATTCTCTATGGGGTTCAGGTCAGGCGAGTTTGCTGGCCAATCAAGCACAGTAATCCCATGGTCATTGAACCAGGTTTTGATACTTTTGGCAGTGTGGGCAGGTGCCAAGTCCTGCTGGAAAATGAAGTCAGCATACCCATAAAGCTCGTCTGTGGAAGGAAGCATGAAGTGCTCCAAAATCTCCTGACAGACGGCTGTGTTGACCCTGGACTTAATGAAGCACAGTGGACCAACACCAGCAGATGACATGGCTCCCCAAATCAACACAGACTGTGGAAACTTCACACTGGACTTCAAGCATCATGCATTCTGTGCCTCTCCATTCTTCCTCCAGACTCTGGGTCCTTGGTTCCCAAATGAGATGCAAAAGTTGCTCTCATCAGAAAAGAGGACTTTGGACCACTGGGCAACTGACCAGTTTTTTTTTTTTCTGTAGCCCAGGTAAGACGCTTCTGACGTTGTTTGTTGTTCAGGAGCGGCTTGACAAGAGGAATACGACATTTGAAGCCCATGTCCAGGATCCGTCTGTGTGTGGTGGCTCTTGATGCACTAACTCCAGCCTCAGTCCACTCCTTGTGAAAGTCCCCAACACTTTTGAATGGCCTTTTCCTGACAATCCTCTCCAGGCTGCGGTCATCCCTGCTGCTTGTGCATCTTTTTCTACCACTTTTCCCTTCCACATAACCTTCTATTGATGTGCTTTGATACAGCACTTTGGGAACATCCAACTTCTTTTGCAATTCCCTTTTGGGGCTTTGCCTCCTTATGGAGGGTGTCAATGATGGTTTTCTGCACAACTGTCAGGTCAGCAGTCTTTCCCATGCTTGTGATTCCTACTGAACCAGCCTGAGAAACCATTTAAAGGCTCAGGAACCCTTTGCAGGTGTTATGGATTCATTAGCTGATTAGAGTGGGACACTTTGAGCCTAGAATATTGAACCTTTTCACACTATTCTAATTTTCTGAGATTGTGAATTTGGGGTTTTCATAAGCTGTACGCCATAATCATCACAATTATACCAAAGTAAGGCTTGACATATCTCGCTTTGCATGTAATGCGTCTATCTCATATATTGGTTTCACCTTTTGAGTTGCCATACTGACATAAATGAACATTTGCACGATATTCTAATTTTTCGAGTTTCACCTGTATGTTAGATTTCAACTACCATAATTCTTCAGTTACCATAACCACAGATCACACCAAATCCATTGCATTCAAAGGGCATCTAGGAAGTTGTTTTCAGAAGAATATAAGATACATCCAACTTCCATCAAAAGTTTTTAAAACATAGGGTGAACAAAATGTTTTCAGAAGATGTAACAGTTCCTCAGTATTTTGGAAATCTGATATTACAGTATCAAGTTAAGGCCTGAAAATCTAACAATGAAAGTAAACAGTTTCTTAAAATGGAACTGTATCATTTCTGCAAAATATGGATCTAAATTAGTAAAAACACACAAATGCAGAAAGAAAGATGTTCAGAAGAGTTCTTGGACTGATTATAAATTTTTTAAATGCTTAAAATAACAAAAAGGAAAACCAAAACAAAGCAAGAAATGAGATGGCTTCTGTGGTATTCTTGTCTAGCATAGCTTGGTTCATTAAAACTCAGTATATAATCTTGTTTCATTATGAGGTCTGAGTTCAGGTAGGAAAACAGAAGAGTCTACTGAGTTCATTAAGAAACATCTTTGTTGAGACAGAACCAGGACATTCTAACATGAGAGAACAGAACTAATTTTCACTAGATCACAATATAGCCAAGTGCTTATTCAAACCACTAAGGATAAAATGCAAAATGTTAAGGCAAGATCATTTGTAGATCTCATTTCAGTTCATTAAAGAATACATAAGCTTTCAAGTTATTGCATTTTTATATTCATATAGAATGTAATCCATAATACCAAGCTATTACATATCAAACTGATTGAAGGTACAGCATAAAGCATGAAGCATGCATGCACTTCATAAAGCATATTTGCTGAATATTCGAAAAACAGTATTTTATTGATATAATGAAAGATGGCAAACAGAGCCACTGAGGGTGGTGGAATTGTAAGGACTAATTTTGTACACTTTTGAAAGCACAAAAAGGTATTTCATGTGACAAATTTAAACCAAAGAATTTAGACATGGTGTCTTAAGCCGAGGTTTCACTTCCTAAATGGAAAAGCAAACAGGGAAGTGAATAGTTTTGAAATAAAACTCAAATATCTAATGGGAGGAGCAGAGCTGTAAGCCACATCCTGACTGGGTCATGCTGTTTATAGCTGGTGAAAGTCCCTCTAAAGTTAACCATCTACTGATTTAAACCAACACGATTAGTTCTGCATATTAATAACCAAAATTTCTTTTCCATTCTTCTATGCTGCTTTTCTTATTCAAAGACTTAATGGTTTAGATCCAGACTTGCAACTCTAAAAATAGACCTCCTTCTGTCTGTAGAGGAAACTGGAAATTGGAATTTTCCCAGTAAGGAATAGGGCAGGTTGGCGATTTCCCATCCCCCTTAAGTCCCCAGTGCCAGATCCCGGGCTGTTGCAAAGGTTCCTCTCAGAGGTGGAATCAGTGATAGTCACCACCTCGCTTTTTTTCTCCAACACTAGTAAATCTCGTCTGAGCTCAGCAGTAGATCCATATCCATAAAATTAAACATAAATGCTCCACCTTACAAGATCAACTATTGTTTTCACAGAAATCATAAGCCATATCCTCACAAGTATAGCATCAGAACATGCAAGACTTATATCATTATTAATCCAATCAATAGTAAGAATTTCCCAAGTATATAAGGCATATATACTGGAAATATGCCTATGGCTGATTTCCCATACCTTAAAAAAGCCTGCTATTTTACAAAAGCTCACTCAGGCCATAATGAGTGTAAATTTCTATGAGTTCCCAATTCTACCATTTAACTTAATTCATTTTCAAGATGGACTGCTAGTTTACATTTCTAAATTGTTTGTTGAAACCAGTACTAGGTTAAACATGCAATGACATGAACTACAAATTACTTCACTCTAGAGGCTAACATTCACTTTAGCATGAACCCAAATTCCGTCAGCACTAATTTTTTAGACTTTCCAGTAAGAAGGGTTAGTTTTAAAGTTAACTCCTTCAGTATATTCAGACTGCATATAGCACATTTAATCAATTTTAAAAAATTCTGCAAACCTCCACATTTTGTTTTTAGATATCTCTGACAGATTTCTAACAGTGTCATTCTGCCAGATCTGTGAAGACAACAGCCTCCCATACCTGGACCTACCATTTTAGCAAAAGCTGCTGGAATAAGGTGTGTTGAGTCAGTACAGGAAGAGATCACAAGGGATCTCCACTGATGCTAAGAGTATCTTTAATTTTAGTATACAGCAGGGCAAAAAAAAAAAAGTCTAGAAGCTTAGAAGCTTTTCCTATCTGGAAACTTTTGATAAATGTTCACCTGTCATGTAGCTATTAAAGACACAGCAGAAAAATGGATAACTAGTTATAGGTTAATTCAGAATTAAAAGGATGATTCTGATTTTGAAAGTGATAGCCTAAGATTTCAGACTGTGCTCTGCCGCTAAGCTTCAAGAGAACAGAGGTTGGATTTAGACCAAAGAGACCCTACTTCCTAAATAATTTTAGCCTACTTGCTGTCTTTCACCTAAATCTAATCTATGGAGTAGTTGGAAGCCTGAAAGAAAGGGAAATTTTATAGCAGGTTTTATAATTGTAACAGGAAGGGGATTTATTTACAGGACCTAGATTACGGGACAAGCAAAACCTAGCACTTAGTTAACATCCTACGAGGAAGAGGGTCCAAAAGCGCACGCTCCATGCATGTGTCTCTGGAAAGACAGAAGGAAGCAACCTCAGATAAGCAATTTCTTAAGCCAAAGTGATATTCAAAGAGGGGATACAGAGTACATACCTAAAATTCTATTTACACCTTACTACCCTCTTGCCAAAGAGTACTAGAGTGCCACTGGGTGCTCGTCAGTACTCCCTTCTCTAATTGGTACGAATTCGGAAATTTGAAAGGGTCTCCAGCTCAATTTCTGCCCTTCTCAAAGGCATTCAAATAATAGGATTTCTCCTAACATAAGAAAACAGTAACCCGGGATGCCAAACTGTATCTCTGACATGGCTGCAATACAACCCGTTTTCTCCATCATACAATTTAGGAACAGGATATTTTTAGGAATACTGAAGGATGAATGAACTTGTGCCATTTTGGTCAGGACTTTCCTACTTGTTCAAATCACTGTAAAACCCATGGGCTTCTGCCTCCCCAGAAGTTTGGCTGCTCCCTCACTAATGGCATACATAGGGTTCAAAAAGAGAAAATCTCTACTTTACATGGAAACTCAGTTGGCAGGAAATATGTAGTGAACTGTGTCTGCTGGTGGAGGTTCCAGGCAAAACTCTGCTGCAAACTATTGGCCACTGAGCAGACAGAATATTAAAAGGAAGACTGTGAATCTCAAGTTAATCAATGGGTTCCCAGGCTTTGATAGTACTCGTGTCACTTTAAAAAGAGAGACTAAACAAGTTCAACCTACTTATCTGGAGTGATCTATGAGTCATCCTTGAAAATCTTATTATGCTGCTTCAAAAGAGTTTTAATATCTAATAATCAGCTGCAAGGGAGGGAAGGGCAATCTGTACAAAACTCTCTTCTCTGCTCTCATTTATTATGGTTTTAATGGTCTTAGTTTATCAATTATACCAAAAGGAATTAATCAGGCACTACTTAATTGACTTGATTCAGCTTTTCTAATGTTGGGCTTATCAGTCAGTCTTACCTGGTGATATTTTTTCCAGCAATGAAAATATCCTAACACACTTCAGCAGCTAAAAGCACACTTGGCTATTTTTAATTGGCTTGTTTAGAAATAGTGAACTCCAGTTAGAACACATATGCCAATCCAGATTTCTGGCATTATTTTTTCTGGCTGATAGAAAATTGGCCCCACCAATCTTGCATCAGCTGGAAACTGCAAATACCAGGCTACTGATTGCCCCAAACATGGTATTCTTAGCATCTTCAACTTCTCCCTCAGTAAAGAGGTGTGCATAGCCTCATGTTCCTGTTCTAACTATCATGCATATTGTGCAGTAGTCTTTGTCATATGTTTAACTGAACATGTTGCATTTTGGAAAATTATCACCATCACAGATAAAGCAAGTGCAAAGCTTGCTACAATCAACTGACAATAATACCATCAATGGACAAGTGTTTTCTGAGGGTGTGTTCAAACCACTTTTGCATTGTAGTCAAGAAAATCATATGAACATTTTCATGAAGTCAGCATGAGTCAAAGTTACTCAGCAGACACTTTGTACTTTTTGCCTAGTTAGAAATCGCAACAGAGGTGCCTGACACAATATTTCCAAAGTACACGGACCAATTCAGTGTGTCCTTCATTTTCACAGAACACAAACAATTCAGTGAAGCTGTGCTGCATTTTAGCTAGTTTTTCTAAACCTAACTTTTAACATTCATGCAGAACATTACGTATTACTGTTGCGTACTTACAAAAAAAAGGGGGGAAGGAAGGACAACAGCTGATAGGTCACAATATTTAAAGACAGACTGAATTTGGGTTACAGGTAGTCCTCACTTAACAACCACAATAGGGACTGGAAAATTGATTGTTAAGCAGGGCAGTCGTTAAGTAAATCACCATGTGACCAGACCCAATTTTACTACCATTTTTACAAAGTGAATCCTGGCAAAAAATGTCCACTGGGGAAGCTGAATTTGCTTAACAACACGTGATTCGCTTAACAACCATGGTGATTCTCTTAATGACTGTCGTAAAAAAATCACAAATCACAATCATGTGACCACGGGGGGTGTGACGGTTTGCAATGGTTTTAAGTGCAAGTATGAGTCGTAAAAGTTGCAAAACTATGAATTCAACACATTCTCAATAATTTTGCAGAGTCATAAAAACATGGATCAATATACCTCCAGAAAAGTTTGGTATCTGCCATGCATGCCATCAGGCTGACACCACTGTAAAACACAAGCATATGTTTTAAACATGTAACAGATGATGCTTAATGTGGACCAATGCAGAGGAGACTCCCTTTTCTACATGCTACAGGGCTTTTGGAGTGCTGGCTGGAAATACTGGAAACACATTCCAGAAGGCACTTGTTTGGTAAAGGCTGCCGTCAATCTCTCATTTGCTGATCTGCCATGGCAATAAATAAGTAGGGCTGTGCTTAAAAGTGCACAATAGTGCAAACATAGCACCTATCTACAGTTATTTAGAGCAGTTGTGCTTTTTCCGTAGGATCATGTGATAGCTGCAGAGAGTGTCCTGGGAAAAGATGTAGCTGCTTTAAAGAGTTACAGACACCTCTGCATACTCCAAAGCACCTTTTTGGAATCTACTCCACAGTATTGCATAGCCCAATAAATAATGATTGAGGATTGTACAACTAGATAAAATGGAAAGAAATCTTGCAGTGAAATAGAAACCTTAATCATTTTTAACTTGGCAGGCGGAGAATCATACATGTCAAACAAGTATTCCAGCTCATTATCCCTAGGCTACATATCTAAAGCCACATAGCTTAAAATGTGAGGCAGACCAAGTCCCTACAGAAGCAAATAAAATAGCCTAGGGAGTATAAGCTCCAAGGTGACCTTCCCCTACTTAGTTTATACAGCTAAGCCCTCATCACAAAGGGAAGTAACAACTCCCCTTTCATGGTGCAGTGCAAGCAACTGTTGGCATGTCACACCCATCGAATTTAGAATGGAGTCTGTCCTAGGGGGCTGTTCTAACAACTCTTTTGTACAGGACAGAAAGGCCTTTCTCAACCTTCTTCCCTTCCCATTTTAATTAGGTCTATCATTAAATCCTGTTGCAGCTTTTAGTTAGTCCAGCAGTGGTACAGGAGCGGGTGCTACTCTGGGGCAGGGTTAGAGCTGATTCTAGCTCTGGAAAAAGGAGATAAATCTGAGGGTAAGCTCTTGTAGCAGTTGAAGTTCAGAGCTGGTTTCTATCCTGTGCTGCAGACTTTCTGCACAGCACAGGGTCAGGGTATATGGGAGCTTCAATTAATCATTTGGTCTGGCCTACATACACTTGAACAGAATAATGCATAGTTGATCAAGAGCCAGGGTTCTGTTTTGGCCATGGGTACTAATGCCAGATGTACATAACTACTATTTTACTCACAGATGAAAACAAACCAAGCCAAGGTTACTGTCAGACACCTTTTACTCAGAAAGGCACCCAGCCCTTGTTACAATAACAGTAATTATTATTACATAGTCCCTTATTATGGTCCAAGTACAGGTAACTTTTTTCCCACACATCACTAACTCTGCTTCTCTCTCGTGATTCACCCACAATGATTTCCCAACAATCCAGGATTGCTTCTCTATGTTCTCCTGAATGCTATAGTTACTTTAATGAGTAAGAGATGCAGAGATAAAATGCCACTTCCATGTCTCAATCATTTTAATGGGGTTGGTGTCTGGGTTAGTCAAACTGGCCATGTGAGCTGGGAGTTCTGGGAATTCCAGTCCCAATCGTTGGGCACTGGACTGGACCAACCCAATTACTAGCTAAATATACATATATATGTAAATCAGAACCATTTTTGTGCTCATTATTCTGGCGTGTAAAAATGGTTGGTCTCAGGATGATGGTGTACCTGGGCTATGCAAAGCACGGCTTCATAATGCTTGATAAAAATACAGGAGCTATATTGTGTCTTTGAACATAAACCAAAGCATTCTGACTATCTTGAGGATCCTTAGCAGCTGTGAAAACAAGTTTGAAAACACGTAGGCAACACCAGCTGACATCTCAGAGATTAAGATGGGTAAATTGTGTTCATGGAAAACTAACAAACTAATCTCTATCCATTCAAACTATGCAGAGGAGAAAAGAACTACATATCACCCATTAAGACAAATGTGTTCCCTAATTTCCTTTAAACTACTGCTCCAAATTATAGTATTAACAATGGGACATGCATATAATAAAGTTTATTAAAAAAAATAAAAACCCAACCCTAGATCTCATCTCCAAACAGTTTTGCAAACGGCTCCATGTAAATTCAGTTTCATTTAGACAGGATTTCAAAGGAGTAGCAAGAGGCACACTAGTGATCCAGCAATACACACAAACACACACACACACATACACAGAGTTTGGAAACATTTCAACACTGGCTTAAAAATTGTCTTAAATTCTTTCACTTGCCTTCTTGGAAATTGTTGCAGCATTCTGACTGAAGTTATAAAAGAACTATTGTTACTGGCAAACAGCTCTACTATGGAAAATTTTAGCACAAAGAAAATACCATTTTGTCCAGAGAAAAGGTCCTATGCAACCACTCTAAGTTTATAAATATAAGGTAACTTTATATCCTATCACTCTTCAAAAGAACTCAGGGCCTTATATCTATAATAACCCCACTGTTATCCTCAAAACTCTTGAAAGTGTCTTGCTTAAGCAAGCATTAGATTTGAATTCAAATCTCCCTGCTCTACGGCCAATGCAGTATCACTACTGCCAGTAGGTAGAGGGTTTTTACAAAGCCTCTATAGTTGAGAGAGATGTGGGATCCTTCAATTTTACAAATTCTGCTTCTGAAAACTCAAATTTAACTCAATGGAGAGGAAATTCCTTTTAACTTTCAGTACATTAATTAATGAAAGAAAAAAATTGCAGGGATTTAAAGACAAGTAATCCTGTAGAATATTTATTTAATTTAAAAGACTTATATAGCCTCCCATATTATGAACTATAAACCTGGGTGGCTCACAAAACAATAAAAACGTCAAGGAACCAAACAATTAAACCTCCTGGTACCCCATTATAATGAGAAAGCAGTGTTGGATTTGGACAGCCTAGCTTAAGCAATCATTCAGGCACTAGGTGACCTTGGGCACATTGCAGTCCCCCAGTCTGTCTTTCTTTCAGCAGGGCTGGCATGGGGAAGCTTCAGTTCTCCAGATGTTGCTGGACATCAACTAGCATGGTCCAGGTCTCGGGAAGATGAAATCATAATATTTGGAGTGCAACATATTCATTCCTCTTACCTATTTAATCTGTTGCTGATGTCGACCCACTGTTTGCCAAGCAATTTGCTGGTTAATAGACTAATAAAGCTAGCTGTTTTAAAACTGACTAGAATAGTGTCCTATCCATATACTACTAAAACTCTCATGTCTGTAACCTTCAACTAGGCAAGACAGTGTGTCATAGAGCAACAATTTTTGAACCAAGATACCTCAAATAGGCTAACTTACAGAATGTATCAAAATCCGGGACCCATTACTCTCATGGGACTGAAATTTGGGAAATTTGTGGCTGCTTCAGCACTGCTGTGCTGCCATGGTCAGCCCAGGTCATGTGATCATCATGGGCATATCCCCGACCTCTTTCCCACCTCCCTCTGGCCCGTGACCAATCGGCTGGTGGCAAGGCCGAAATCTGAAATCTCTTAACGGCTGTAGGTGTTGAGGGAAGGATAAGGGAGCAACTTGGGTGCCTGCTGGTGAGGTAGGGCTGGTTGGGGGACACTGGTGGTTGATGTGTGACCCCTCTTCCTCCTTCAAGGGAGGAAGCCCTTGGGGACATGGCGGAATGGGGAGCGGGGGGTGCAGTATTCCTCACAGTCCGTGGATCCCTTTGCTTCACCTCCCCCCAGCAAAGTGGCAGGCAGTTCTGTGGGTCAGTGGAGGAGGCGGCGGCTTCATGGGGGCTCTGTTGAGGTCATGCAAATGGCACAAGCCTATATGGGAGGGAGGGAGGGAGGGAAGGAGGGAAGGAAGGAAGGATGGATTTCTGACACTCCCTGACAGCTTCCCACAAGCAAAGTCAATGGGGAAGCTGGCAATAAGTTGCAAGTTGCTCACACTCCCACTGCTTTTTTTGCCCTTGGTCGTTCTGATTCTCTGTTTAGGTAAGGAAATACCTCTAAAATGGTGACCCAACAGGTCACAGATTGTCTAGTAGGAGGCTATTTGGTCTGGGAACAACAATATATTTGCTTTCAAATGTTCTGCTTGAGTATCTGTAAATATTATACAGATATTTAAGTTCTCAAGAGAGTCATAAATTCTACAGTACTGTCCCTGGACCTTCTTTCTATCCAGA
The DNA here is from genome assembly GCA_030867105.1 of Liasis olivaceus. Taxonomy (NCBI): domain Eukaryota; kingdom Metazoa; phylum Chordata; class Lepidosauria; order Squamata; family Pythonidae; genus Liasis; species Liasis olivaceus. The sequence goes on from CM061349.1 coordinate 67,084,150, forward strand.
GAATCATGTGCATATAATAATAGCACAATCATCAGAAGACTTTAATAAAGATAGATAAATCCCAATCAGCATATGTATGTTTATTCAGAAGTACCCCAAGTTAAATGGACCTTATTTCCAATTAATTATGTATAACAGCCTTCCTGAAGCTGGTGGCTGGAGATGATGGGAGGTGATTTTCAACCCACCTAGCAGCCACCAGTTGGGAAAGGTTGATGTACAAGATTCCGTAGGGTAAAACAAATGCAGTTTAGGAAACAGGTTAAGGGTAATTTGGTAAGATTTACTTTGACAGAAGAGGCATAAGTCACACACACGATGTGCTTTCCTGGAACGCCCATTTTTTTCATTGAAATGAATAACTCTTTGTGAATGTGTGTACTACGTCCATATGACAAGATAATTCTGAACATGCTTTGTTTCATTCTTACATAGGCCTACTATATTTGGGTTGCAAAAATCTTGACAACCAGTAGATAGCAGCAAAATAATTTGTTGCTGCCATCTAGTTGTCATCTGGATTTTTGCAACCTAGATTTGGTAGCCCTATTCTTGCATAAACAGACACTCAAATCACTGAATGATAGGACTCTAAAGCCATGCTCCCTAACCTACTGCCTTCCACATGCCTTAGCTAGAATTCCCAGAATCCCATCTAGTATAGCTAATGATTATGTAGTTTAGGAACTCTGGAAATTATACAACATATCTGGTGGGGTGGAAGGGAACCAGGTGCGGGTAGACTGTTTTAAGTTATGAGTGAATAGAACAGCTCTAGTTCTTGCTCTTTATTATAAGATTGGCTTTTCCACTCCTAACATGATTCTGTAACTAGATACAATCATCACCTCAGATACTTTTTTCCTTTAGGCTTGATACAGCCCTCTGAGACACCATTTAGAGTAGACTGCAAACTGACTTTTATTATTCTGCAAGAAATCAAATGCAATGGAACAATAACATGGCAGAGATTTAGTAAGCGGCTTGGCAGCAACTGAAACCTGTTCTTTGCCACAAGACATCACCTCAAACCCAGCAATAACCCTTTTTCTTATACCTATTTCTTGTAGGATTAAAAAAAACACACACACACCAAGATGATAGTGATACTGGAGTTGACCCTAACCTCTCATCTCCCCATAGCTTCTTTTTCTAAAATGACCTATTTTACTGTTGTTGTGGATTATTGAAAACACTTATATTGGCCCATGAACTTGCAGAGGGCTTGACAAACAGAGATAAAGCTAGCTCCCTGCCCTGAAGCACTTACAGTTTAAATAAGAGCAAACAAACACAAGATAACACTCTGGGACAACAATACCAGCAGAGCAGGGTGTGGTGATTATTAGCTATGAGGAAAAGGGTGTGTTTGTGTTCTCCACATAGCAAACCAAAGAGAAGGCGACTAAGACACAAAAAAGATAGCAGAACTGTTCAGAAATACAGAACACACTGAAGGACAGAATGACTGGGTTCACAAAGTCACATTAAGCCATAACAGTTTGATAAACCACAAAAAGCAAAGAAACCATATTATAGCTTAGCACAATGTGTGAATCTGGCCAATTGGCATGATCAGGTTAGGAAAATGGGCATTCCCTTGGGCATACTGATAGGGTAGGAACTTAGCAGAATTAATTGGTTATAAAAGGAACTCCGTCTCTTCTCCCAAACAACTTACATTCTAAACGTTGGCAGTGGGAAGGCAAGTGAGGAAGGGGAATAGCACAAGGCTATTAGTAAGAGATGAGCACAAGTGAATTTTACTTATCCTTAGTTACACTAAGCATTAGCGTTGTGAGTGAGCAGACTCACTCACAGAATCATAGAACTGGATGAAGACTTTTAGATTTCTGCATAAAACCATCCAATAAAGAGAAGCCCACCCCCTCTCTGGGTAATTGATCAAATTATTCTGTAGGATTTTTTTTCCTAACAATCAGAATCTGAATGCATGTTGCTTATTAACCTTCTGGTCATAGTTTCACTTACTCAACTTTCCTATTGATTAGTACACTGTAGCCAATCATCTTGCGCTTTTCCCCACCCTTGAAAGGAGAAAGGTATCAGGAACTTCCTGGAAGGACTGTGCTTGGCAGGTAGTTAAATTCCCCATTGCTACTAACTTTATGCCTCTTCGACAGATCTTTGCTATTGAAAAAATTGTCAAAATCTTATCCTTGATTGTCCAGGCAACAGGAGTCACCGACAGTAATACTGCTTTTATTTATAACTCTCTATCATGTGCTTTCTATAACACTGCTGAGTTTATTCATTTGGGTTTCTGAACAAGCATACATATAGAACAGCCTATTGCTATCTCAGCAAGGGACAAAGTGAGGGCCAAGTTACTTTAAGAGCCCTACAGGAGAAAGTCTAGGGCCTTGAAATACCTTCTGCAGAAGTTTCAAAACAGTTTTCCAAGACACCTAACTTTTAATAAATCTATCCAGTTCCTAAATTCAAATCTTGCATTTTTTTTTTTTTTTTTGGAAAGGGCATGTAGTCTATGGTTTGGATTTTATTTTAATACTATGATATAATTTCATAGGGATTTATATCTTTATCTGTTTTTTAAACTTCATTTCGTACTTCTTACAGAAAAGTGGCACATCAGTTCAGTACTATTATTCTAGAAATCACAAAATGTGCCTTAGCAGCAACCACCACTGTTAAAGGTACAATCATAAACTTCCCCCTCGCCATGCAGCAGCTCAAGCTATGAAGTCAGCCACCAAAAGAGACTGAGATGATTTCATTTTAAAATACCGAACAGGAAGAAGTCACAAAATGACAGCGGATTGAGTGGAGAAAAAGGGAGGAAGCAGAAATAAAGCCAACCAAGTGGACAATGATGTTTTGTTGAGAGCACATACAGATTCTGACACTGGAAAAGAAAGCTTGGACAGTGTGTAAGACAAACATCAATCTGGCCTATAGAGAGCAGTATAGGAAAAGGCAGCAGTCAAGAAAATGAAAAAGAAACAATGAAAACAAGATTTGTGAATAAAACTCAGAAATAGTTGTTATACTCCTAAAATAGGAGCATAAAGGCCCTGCCACCAATAGTCTAGTTGAATTTTACATACATGCCAAGCAGGAAGTAGTATGTTGGAGGACATTAATTACCATGACATCTGTTGAAAAGTCAACGCTGCCAAGTATGGTCCTTCCAGGAAATGCCTGAACTTTCTCCTTTAGAGGGTAAAGAAAGCATACAAGCATCAGCTGTACTCTACTCACTTGATATTAATTCAGCTGAGGAAGTATCAGGAACACGGGAGAAAATTGATCTCGTTTTTAAGGAAAATCAAGTTCTTTTGATTGTAACGGAAATTAAAGATGAGTCTAATGAAACGTTTTGAACTCTAAAAAAAGTGGCTTTTAATAAACTCAGAGCAATGTTGAGTAGGACACTATGGCAGAAGAAGTAATGGGAAATGGAGCTTAAGATGAGTGGTAGTTCCTAGAAAAAAGAGGGAGAATAATAAAAGCACAATTCCAAATGAATTGGAACTCAGTGAAGAGAAGAATGATGGACAGAGAAGAATCCAGTATGCAACATAAGAAGTTTAGTGAAGATGTGAAAACAAAAAGGGACAGAGGAAAGGGGAAGGGGATAGATTATCAAGAAAATATATACCCCAGTAGCTCAGAACTTCTCCTGTGTCAGGAAAGCTAAAGCTCAAAATAAGCTGAGGTTGGCAAAGGATACTAAGACCACCCAAAAAGTTTGCTTTGGATATATTTAATGTAAAAGGAAATGAACCAGCATATCAACAAAACACCAAAATGCAGAAAAGGAAAGGCAGAGCCTTATTTGTCTTAGTCTTCTCCAAAAAGAGAAAGTATGTTCCACCAGACAATTGTGAAGAGCAGAAAGAAGGGGCAGTATTGAAATCTGAGGATCATTCTCCATCGCTGAGTTTAAGTACCATCCATTCACCTTTGATCTGAAATAAAACTATATTGGCATGGCATTTGCTGTTCCCATTGCTGAACCACATCCTACCTCTACTGCCTGTTTCAGTTGCTCCCAGCTATCTGATTGCAAGGTAATGGATTTTATGGTCAGATTGTAGATAGTATCAGAACAAGAGGACAAGTGTTATTTGAACCCCAGTACAGCTGAGGATTGCTAAGTCTATCTCACACATGGATTTGGGATGAGAAGGCAACATTATGAGGACAAGATTGGAAAAAAAAAAAGATGTTGCTAGGGCAAGTTTGCTTTATAGTTGGGTGCAAGTAGACAAACCCTCTGAGATTGACAGAAACATGATCAGGGAATACCCATTTACTTTGATTTTTTTTAAATCTCCAAACCAGAGGAATTGCATTGTAGACTACTGAAGAAACTTGATGATGGTCAGGTGAAACCTTCATGTGTTTATTTATTTGAGAAATCCTGAAGAAGTAGTGAAGTGTCAGATGATTGGAGAAGAGCAAATGTTGTCTCTATTTCAGAAAGGTAGAAAAAAGAGGATTTAGGGAAGTACAGAGCAGTCAGTCTGACATCAGAAGATTCTGGAAATCATTAAGTGATCAATCTATAAGCCTCTTGAAAAAAATGTGGGAATTACCAGAAGTCAGCAACAATGGCAGAAGTAAGAATGTTTACCCGTGAGAAGACTAAGTAGGAGTTATGATAGCACTCTTGAAATATCTGAAAGGAAGTTAGACAAAATAAGGTCAAGATCTGTTCACACTGATTCTGACTGAATGTTATAAAAACAATTTGACAGTGGAACCTGTTACTCGAGAAGTAGTTGGTTCCCCCTCACTGGAGGTTTTCAAGGGGGGACTAGACAGCCAACTGTCAGGGATGCTTTAATTTGGATTCCTGCATTAAGCAGTGAGTTGGATTTGATGGTTTTAAGTAGTCCTTCCTAGCTGTCTGGTCCTATGATATTTTCTATTTACTCCAGAGGTATATTATTTATCCAGATTAACTCACATATAGTAAACAATTAAATTATTGACTTTCAACAACAAAATTGTGGGGAGAAGCAGAAAGAGCATTGTAATTGTTCCTCTCCCCAGTGAAACACCAGACAAAGTCACTGGCCAGCAGCTATTTTGGACTCTTTTTCCCCTGAGGAAGTGGAGAAATGGGCTGACATTTCCATCAGACATCTTGCAGTGAAAAAGTGAAACAAAATAAACCCTGAGCTGCTGGAGGAGAGCACCAGAAAGGCTTGCACCTCTTCTGGCAACAGTTCAAGATTGAAAATTCTGCTGAAGCTTTACAGCAGCACTGCCCAACATTTTCTATCAAGGGCTACATTTGTGTTTTGACTGGTATGCAAAGGATTTTAAAAGGGTCCATAAAATAAATAGGGCCAAGACTACAACTAAATCTGAATTTACATTTAATGAAATCACATTAGCATCATTACTATCATTAAGGTTGTACAACACTTCAGATCTGATCCCCAGGAGGTGCTTTGGAGCATGCAGAAGCTGCCTGTGACATCCTAAAACAGCCATGTTTTTTATCAGGAGTCTGAGAAAGCACAAAACAGCAATCATGCAATCCCGGGAACAGCAGCTTTAAGGTGTTGTGGATAAGTGTTGTATCTGCATTCATGCAGGCCCTGAAACATCTTTGGGGACTTAATCCAGAGTGCCCACAGAGCACTCTGATTATTGATCTGATTATTTTATGATTATTCCCCCATTGTTTAGTAGCTTGTTCCTTTATTACATTGAAAAATATAATTTAATTCCATAAGAAGAGAGTTCTGGGGGCTGTGTCTAAATCTTTCATGGATCACGTGAAAGATGGGCCTAAATTATGGATCTTTACTTGACTGAGGTGAACACCATATTTGTTTCTTTCCCCCGTCCTTTTTCTTCCTTCATAATGAAAGCTTTTATAATATATAGGAAACTAATTAAATACACAGTGGTTTAATGTAATATTTTGAGTAACTATTAGAAATGTAATATAATTAATGTCAGAGAAAGGTAAATGATACCTTGTTTTCCTTTTTCTGAATGGAAAAGTTATTTGATGATTGTATTAACTGCTTGGTGAATACAGGGATTAATTCTTATAAAAATTAGGTAAAGAAAAAAATATAGTTATTAATTTCCATGGCTATACAAAGCAAAGCAGGAAATACAGCTTCATTAGCTAATCAATGCTACTAAAATGATGAAGAAAATAAATGGAATCAATTTTGATGGGTGTTAAATCCATCTTTTCAACAGAATTAAACATCTGTTGAGGATCTAACTAAAACTAAAAGATTTAAAAATATATGATGAATCAAGTATAAGGTGAAAAACTAAAGGCTTTGAAAGAAAGATGGGAAAAATGAATTTGAAAATAGAAGGCAAGCTAAATTTATAGGATAGAAAATTTAATGAAGTACTGAAGTTAACCAAGAAAAGCACAATAAAGCATAAATATTTTAAAAACTGATAGAGGAAGGAAATGGAAGAACTGGGGGGAGGCATGGAAAATGAAATTAAGTAAACATGAACAGGGAACAAGAAATTGGTTTTGAAACAAGAAAACAAAGCAAATTGAAAGGTTTGCCAGAATAGTATCATCAACTATTAACATTAGAGGAAAAAAGTTACTGCTTTTAAGAAAGTGGAGTTTGTTCTGTTGATATTTAACATACTGTATAATGAAATCTCTTTCCACATGTACATCTAAAATGAGATCATCACACATATTGTTTCTGAGAGAAGTAAAACGTGTTACTTAGAAGTCAACATTCTAGCAGATAAGTATCTGGATATAAGAATAAGGAATTCTATCTATTATGTTTAAGAAAACTGAAAATTCAAACTTGCTGGGTATTTCAACTTGAAGGCTGTTTTTTGAAACAGAGTGGCTAAGTGTCGAAATTTTAAATGAGGCACCTCATTTATATGAATTAATTATTCAGTCTTGCATCACAGACAATTTCAATTTCAGAACAAAAGCAGCATACTAAAGTTAAGATTAGTTAAATAAAGTTGACATAATTGATTCAAGAGAAACGTAGATTCAACTAAGTTATAAAATCCCCATTTCAGTAAGCAATAATTAAAAGTGATGAAATGGCTTAAAAAACCAAAAATCAAAAAAAAAAAGGAAAGATGACAAAAAGGATTCAATTATCTTATATAGACTACAAGGTATTACATCATTTTAAATGTCTGCCAAGTTACACTCTGCAAAGTCAAGAAATGCAATGCTAAGGTTGACACCCTAATAGTCAGTGATAGTACACAATCCCCAAATTGTATTAGAGAGCCAGCGTGGTATTATGGTTAAAGGCACCAGGCTAGGAACCAGGAGACCAGGAGTTCTAGTCCTACCTTAGGCGTGAAACCAGCTGGGTAACTTTGGGCCATTCACTGTCTCTCAGCCCTAGGAAGAAGGCAGCAGCTAACCACATGGTGCCAAGAAAACTGCTTTAGCCTACATTTTTGCTCTGCATATGACAACACACTTCTCCTTGCTCAAAATCTAGCAGGGGAGAATGAATTGGCTGGAATCAACAATGATGCCCAAATTGTCCTCATCCTGTCCTTTCTTATGAAGCATCTAAGACTTCTTAGATGGTTGTGATGAATGGTAGTTACTAATGGAGACATGAGAACCTGCAGAATGCATAAACCCATTTTTCCACAACCTGGTGTCTTCCAGTTTCCACAATCACTATACTGTCTTTTGCATTAGCTAGTAATTATGAAGACTGAAGGATATCAGGTTGGGGAAAAATGAGTTAAACCCCCAGAGCAAACCAACCTGCAACCCTTAAAAGTTGGAAATTGCAGGCACCAGAACACTTCTAAAAGTCGTCACTTTTAATGTAACGTAAAGAGCAAATTACTGAACAAGTGGGAAGTAATCATATTATCTACATTTAACTAATTTAATTTGAATTAAAAGTTAATCACATATTACATTCCTGTAAAACTAGAGAAACTAGAGTTAATATAAGGAACTTTTCATTCAAGTGCAAATGTTTGACTTTTTGGACTAAACAAATGGAAAGAGAACATTTGCAATAATATTTTATATATTTAATAATTTCCCTTTCAATCTCATTTCAAACTTATCATTTAAAGACAACTTTTGGAGATTGTGGAATTTGGGGGGCCTCCAGATTGCATCTGCTGGTATACATTGACTACATTAGAGTTGTGTTGCTATAATGCAAACACAAAAAGCCCTGCTGTAGCTAAAACACGAGTCTTCCTCACAAGGCACCATTCAGTTGTATCATAACTATACCTCCTAGAGTTCCTTGGCAGGTGCTCCCTTCCATTATTTGTGTGTGTGAGTGCTTCTGCATGTAACCCCACTTGAGGAACTGTGTTTGAAGACCCAAGGTGGGGTATCTGGTGGAACTGAGAAGTGTTAACAATTTCCAGAAGTTCTTCTACTGTTAAGCTAGACTATTAAGAGTGTCTTTTCTTCCTTTTGTCCTTCACCAACATCCCCCTTATAAATGTATGTAATCTCAAGGGATAAAGCTCTCTAGTCTATCATTTGAGTTATGGTTTCTCTGTATATTGGTAGTAGTCCAGTGCTTTGATTCTACTATATGCTGTGGGAAGAGCACTTAAAGAAAAAAAAACAGGGTTTTCCCAAGTCCATGGTTGGTATAACCCTCTGTCATTGGCTGAGACATGACCACGGCATCTAGGTGCTCCTCTCTGCTGACCTTGTACCCCATTTCATCCATGCCACCAATGTATCTTTGCTACTTGGCTACTTCTGTCCACTCATTTCTCCTGCTAGCAGAGCATTTTGAATTTTGCAGGGCAAGACATCTTCTACTAAATCCTGAATTCTTCAGCTAGCACAATTCATGTTTAAAAATAAGGAAACTATGTTTTAAACTTCTTACTGTATAGAAAGTCATTAACTGTTGTGTTACTATTTCCACTGGAACATAGGATGCCCTTTTCTTTAGCTTTCTTTCAAAACAACATGTAAAGACACCTCTGTATTTTCCATCACTATCTTCTTGTAACCACTGTAACCTGTTTCATGATTTGGTTATACAGTTTCTTGCCAGAAAATCAACTTCTTTTTCTTCCAATACTGTCCTCCACAGTATTTATATATTGCATTTAAGATATTTAAAGTATTCTGTAAAATAAATAAATAAACCTCAAGTGTTACACCTGCACTTTCCATGATCATGCAACAGAAGCCATTTGAACTGTGAAGATGAAGCTCTGTGAACTCTGAGTTTTTTGCTTAGAGCATAAGAACTGAAAAGATTCAGTCTTAGTTTTCCTAAATGATTGCTACTGATATCAATTAGATAGAAATTGCATATGAACAGTCTTAAATCTTTACACTGGGGCTTTCTTGCTGCTGTAATAAATATACATTTAAGACTATGCAACTCTAAAAGTGGTGCTTCAGAATGTGCAAGAACACATATGTACAAAGAATCTGTTTTTAAACTGTTAAAGAAGGCCATGTCTTCCAGTCTCATGTGGGTGCTTCGGAAGCTGCTTCCAGCTGCGTAATACATGTGTATTCATGCACAGCCACCGTGCTTTGCTTTTTTCTCAGCATGCAGAAAACACCCAGCGGCAGCTTCTGAAACAGCCACATGGTCCTGAAAAAAGAGGTCCCTGAGTTTTCTCAGCATGCTGGGAAAAGTGAAGCTGTACATGCACATACATGTAGAGAAAGCTGGAAAGAGCTTCCAAAGCAACCATATAGGCCTTGGAAAAAAATGTGGCTACTTTATTAATCTGAAGAGGTGCTTCATATGCACTCTTGCATGTTCCAAGCCTGTCTCCTGAAGGAGTTGCATTTATAATTTGTATACCTATGTATTTTTTTCAAAGGATATGTAATTTTAATTTCTAGGCATTTTGCCTCCTAGAAATTGAGACACATATTTCAAGCAAGCAATCATGAAAGAATTATCACATTTTATTGTTGAGTGTGTGTGGGGGGGGGGGGGAAGCTGAGTCTTATGGCTTGCCTAGAGGCATTTTCTAACGATCATGGCATAAAGGAGATTTTTAAAAACAGTTTCCGGTTGCTAGGATTCGTTGCTACCTTAGTACATGTTATTGAAAGTCTTACCAAAAGTTGTGCCTTTTACATTTGTTTGATAAAAGCTCCCATAATTCCCAGCCAGGGCCTTCCAGCTTCTAAGAAATTGGTGAGTCCTCTTACAAACAGCTGGCTTAAGAACATCATTTGTTATTAAGTCATCTAATCTGTTCTTGTCTGAGATACTTTTGTATTATTCACAGGTGTTAAATCAAAAGAATTACAGCACATGCTGTTTCTATAAAGATTCTTGCAAAAATAATGTCCAGGTTGACTCAGTACCTCCTGACATATTTGTAATGCTTGACTCACAGAAATGCAGCAACATAAGAGAAATGGGGCACTTTCCAAAGATGTAGCATGCCTGAAACATGTACATTTAAAGAAGTTTAGTGAAAATCTGATCAGGCTGTATGCATCAGGTAACGTTCTGTCTCCTTTTCATCATGTTGAATGAACAGATATTGGCTGGCCAAACAGAAGTGAAATTCAGGGAAAGGAAGTGTTCTTTCTTCCCAAATTGTAATCCACCCCCAAATGACATATATTTCTTGGGGCCTTTCTTCCAGCTGAACTAGTTCTGAACTTTTTCACTTAAGCTTCAATTCTACAATGTCCCTCTCTACCATTGCTGTACTCAAGCCTTCAAAACCCCAACCAAAACCTTAGTTTTTCATGAGCAACTATCTTTCCCCTTGTGGTTTAGCTAGGGGGTTCCAAATGGCCCAGCACATTCCTTTGTACAAACTGCAAGTCAAAGTCCTGCCACAAACATTATCTTGGAAAAATTCCTCAGGACCATCTCTGTTATTTTACTCAAGTGAGCAGCAGGAAATATCTGCTGGATAAATTATAAAATAATCAGAGGCAGGACACTTACACAAAGTGCCTCTTGCCCCCAAATTCAAAGGAACCTGGGGCTTTATTTTAGGGCACGGAAACACAAAAGAATGAATCCCCTCCATCCTGGGGTACTCAAGAGGCAAAATTAACCAACAATTTTAGATCACCCTGTTCTCTAATGGTTGCTCTACCCCTACATACACCTCCTACTTTTGCTTCTCCCTCTTACTTCCCTTCCCTCCCAATGGACACACATGGAAGTTTCCCATATTAGGGTAATTATTAGCCTCAGCCCCAGGACGTGTGACTATGTAGATCTTCCTGGCTGTACAACATCTTTCTTCTGCCAATCCTTTTATTATTGAGAATTCTATCTTTTCTCCTCAATGGTCAAGGCACATTCAGGTTGCACACTGCCATCTTTACACTTTCACCCCTGCAGTCAAATTCCTGGCCTGGAAAAGCCTCCTGTCTTCTCCTGTACTGACTGAAGCTCTTCCAGCTCTAAACTCTTCAGCTGCGCATACTTTCTTGGGAACTCTTCAGCTACTCCACCCCAGCTGCTTTTGTAGTTGGGCTTCGGGGACAGACATAACTTCTTGAACCAGCCGATCATCATCTATTAGTAGTACTTCCACTATGAGACTGCTGTAGAAATATTTTCATCTGGTTTTGGAATGTTCCTGTTTTTTCCTCCAGCTTATTCTGACATATCGTAGCTCCTAAAACCTCTTCTAGGAAGCTCATCCCATTGTTAACATTAGTGTTTTGCACATGCAATTAAAATTTAAAAAAAAAAATTTTTTTTTTGAAGTTAAGAAGGTAACTGGAAATGCTTATCATTTTTGTGACATGAAGTTCATAGTGTGGAAATGCTAATAGATTCTGGTTCCTCATCAAATATTTAGGGGATCCACACCCTAAGGAGAGCCAGTTCGGTGTAGTGGTTAAGGCATTAGGCTAGAAATCAGAAGACCATGAGTTCTAGTCCCACCTTAGGCACAAAGCCAACTGGGTGACCTTGGGCCAGTCACTCTCTCTCAGCCTTAGGAAGGAGGCAATGGCAAACCACTTCTGAAATCTTCCCAAGAAAACTGCAGGGCATAGTCCAGGCAGTCACCAGGAGTCAAAAACTGACTCAAAGGCACACATACACCACACCCCAAAGGAATCATAGGATTTTACAGAGGATAAATTACTACAAAAGGATGAGACATCTTCTATTTAGACAAGACTTGGGATAAATAACCAAATCAGTTTTTAAACAGATATAATCAGAGCTATCAGCAGACAAGTTTCAAAAGACATAGCCTCCACTACTATATGATGTTCACTGAAATATTTTATTCTCAAGAGATTTCTTGGAAATCATTCAAACTAATCCCAAGTCTGTAATAGAAATCAGAAGTCTTGTTTCTGAGCTGGTACAGATATCTCTGGAGCCAACTTAGCCTTGCAAGTAACTATTCTCACAAGCTAACTACTGATGAAAGAAATCAAACCTACTAATGTAGTCAAGCCTAGTTCCTATTTGTTGCAAACTGCCAGCTTCACAAGTGCACAGGTCTACTGCCCATGTGCCAAAGCCATACTTATTCTACCCAAGCCACAATTCTTTCCACAATTGGGATAGCTATACAGCTGCTGTTGTTGTACAACCACAGTACCAGCATTTTTGTGACAGCATTTGCACTACTGGCTATTATCATGCAGATACCAATGGTGCTTACTTCTGCATGAATGCTACCAAGCTATGAACACTACTTAAGTGCTCCTGTGGGGGGCCACCAAGTAGTATTCAGCAGCTGAGGAAGGGGCTTGCAGAAGTGTCCATTTGTTGCCAGACTGGAACAAACAGGGAGGAAGCTGGAACAAGGTGTATTTGATGAGATTCCTGACTTTAACTCTATGGAACTGACATTCAGCAGAATTCAGGTCTTCTTGAAAGTTTATCACTTTTTAGAAATCAGTACTGAAGAAAATGCTTACTGAGAAGAGCCACTGTATCCTGTAGAGGTATTTCTGAATAAGCTTCTACTTTTCTGTTAAGGTCTGGGCTTCAAACAGAGATATTGTATCTGGACTGCAAAACTCTGGATGGTTGTGAAATGGCAGCAGAGTTTGAGTTTTCTGTATTTTTTCACAGCCAGTTTAGTTGTCATCCGGATTTCTGCAGCTCAGGCATGATATATATTTCAAAGCTGCAAACGAACCTTAACAGAAGGGTCAAGGTTTTAACTATTCAATCAAGTTTTTGTTCTAGAAAATGTACTTTTTTCCCCCTTTACAGATGCTGTAAAGCATAACAATTATTTCAGCATAGCTGGTTCTGCTCATTTTCCACTGCCACCAGAATGAGGAGTCTGGCATCAGCTCTCGATTGGGCAGTACATTCCAAAAGGGAGGGATCATTTCCGAGTTTCTTTCTCATTTGCTGCAAATCCCCTTTATTTGAAGGGTTTCCTCAGCACAGAATTAAATTCAGCGTCCGGGTCCCTCTGCGTCTGTTGAGTACTGTAAATATTCGCCGCCATAAAAAAAAAAAAAAAAACCAAAAACCCTAAACTAAATGAAAAACTAAATGTCATGTTCTTGCCAAATTAAGGTCTGCCACAGATTATCTGAAATTCGCAAAGGCAAATTTACAGTACTTCTTAACCGGTAAGCAGCAAGCCATGTTTTGAGACACTGAAATGGGGAGGGTTGTTTTTTTTTCCACAACAGTCTTATACGCTTGCAATGAGACCGAAAAGGGGAACGCTGGGAGGGAAGGGAAAAAGGCAACGACTGTATATATCGAGGCAGTCGATTTAAATCAAAGTGGACAGATGCAATCCTGCCTAAGGCGGGAGGCCTTTCGGTGATGGAAAACGGAGATACATCCAGTATAATCTACACTTGTTTCAGACGTACCCAAGAGAGGGGGCGGAGAGGAAACCAAAATGGTGCGCTCTACAGCGAGCGCGAAAATGCGGCTAGCAAGTGGCCTCATTACGCAGCGATGGAAACTGCACTCAAGGCGCCGCGTTTCCTAACAGGCCGAGCGCTCTGAAGTGTTGTGCCGCAACCATCTGTGTAGGTGAGACTTCTGTTGCGAGGTCACATGGAAAGAGGAAGGAAATATTAGCAGCTCCACTTCAGTCTAGCCCTTTCTTCCACAACTTAAAGGCAGCGGGGGAACGGATTCAGTCGACAATGCCTTTCCCCTCCCAGATGCAAATCGCGGCGTAAGTCACGTTCCGATGAGTGTGTCCCTTCCCCAACTCGAATCGCGCCAAAAGCAAGGGGACAAAACCCGACTCGGTCGGGAAACCATCCGATACTCAATTAAAGAAACGGAGGCAAGGCCAGAGATAAAAGTGCAACCCTGGAAGCCTGTCATGCAAATAAACATAAAAGCACTTTAAAAAAATCGGTGCCCTTTTTAGAAACGCACGTTAGCAATGTGGGAATCGAAGAAAGTCCCTGTAAAAACTGCAGAGCGGGTGGGGAAACGCAAAAACTCAGCAAGGCATTTTCCAACGGGAACTTAGGCAAATGGTTCGTGGAATTTTCTCGAAATCTTTTATCTTTCCTCCCCCCCCCCCAAACTTGATTACAGTCGCTTTTAAACTGGAATACCACAATCGTTTCTGGGGCCGGACTTTTTAAGAATCAACTCAGAAAACCAGTATTACATAAAAAATAGGTGGAGGGGGACAAAACTCGATATAGCTTAAACTCGATGTAGCTTCATACCACGGTCGGCGCGAAGAAGCTCATTTGAGTTCTTTATTTTATGTCCTGAACCTACCGAGATTTATGAAGACCTCAACCTTTGCTTTGACCAGAACCTACTTCCGAGTAAACGTGTCTAGAATCAAAATCGCGCAGCCAGCTCCCGTTCCTGCTTTGCTTACTCAGAAGTAAGTCCTGTGGGATTCAGCTAGCCTGGCTCCCTGAGAGGTGGGCGTCAACTGCCCACGCCTTCAAGATGACTGTGCTGCATCGATCCGACAGTCAGGAAAAAAAACAACAACAACAAATCCCTCAGCAGCAGAGGGGCGAGGAAAGTGAAAGAGCCCAAACTCTGCAAGAGCCCTCGCGCCCGCCCGAAAGTTCGAAGGAGCCCCCGAACATTTCTCGAGGAAACAATTGATCCCGCCTTTAAGTAGGGGGGGCTCCGCATCGGGGGCAGAGAATAGCGTCACGTTACACTCAAGTCCCGACAAAAGAGGCTTAACTAGCCCTTCCTTCGTCGCCTAATTAGAGGTAACTTGTACAAACACTACCCTCTCCAAACCATTTCCCCCAAATTAAAAACAAGAGCTTCAAGGCCCTCCCCCTCTTCTTTCCCGTCCTCCTGAAGGGCTTTCGGTCGGTCTGACCCCACTAGGTGATCCCCTCTTCCTTCTCATCGTCGGCTCCCTCCGCCTCTCTCATTTAAATAAAGTTAGAACTCCTCCCACGGCGTAAGGGCTGAAACTATAAATCGAGCTTTTTGGTAAGTTCTTCTGGAAGGAACGAGAAAGGGGAATTGTTGGAGCTGGAGGGGGCAAAAGGGAGTCCGTCCCAGGGAAACTGGAGGCTGTGCCTTACAACACTGATTCATTTTGTTTTTCTGTTAGAGTTACTCCAATTTTTCATTCCTCTTTTTGCTAGTTGAAGATGTCTACAGCCCTCGTGTCTCCAACAATCTTCGACTTGAGTGAAGTTTTATGCAAAGTAAGTTGCCTCCCGCATTATCTTCTAAAACTTTTAAATAAAGCTTTTGTTCCGATTGCTTCGGGAGAGTAAACAGGATTTCTCTCATTCTACATTTAATGCCCCCTTCCTTTTTTCCTCCGTATTCAACAGTTAAGAAATTAAAGTTTGAGCGGACGTGCGTGTTTTAAAACAGCATAAGCTGTATTTGGCCTTAATAACCGCTCGGAGATCCGAGAAGTTTCTTGGGAGAGTTGTCTAGGAAAGTCCTTGTTGAGCCCCAAGCCTTAGTTGAATTGCTGGAGCGTTAAGTCTTTTGGGGGTGAGTGGGTGGGGAAGTGTTTTACATTGGGCTTTCGGTAGTTCTGCTTATTGTTTTGCTCGGCTCTCCTTTGAATTATTTCGAGGTTTAAAAATCGGACGTCTCCTCGAACTTTCCCGTTTTCAGTAGTTCGCTGGATCGCCCTATAACTTTGCCCGTGTTTTTGGAAGCAAGTTTAGAATGGTTGCGCTATTCACCCGACGAATTCGGAAAAGTTTTCCATTTTAAAAGGCTCGCATTGTTAAACTGCGCAAAGCAGCCTGTGGAAGCGTCGCTTCCTCCTAAATTCGGTACTTGGGACTAAGGCGTGTTTCCTCTTGGCCGCCCCCTCCCCCCATGTGTTGGAATGCAAAATCTTTTGCAACCTTTTGCAGCCCTGCGCTCGGGTTCTAGGATTTATGGGGTCGCTTTATGGCCTGGGTTGGAAAGTTTCTGCGATTACTTACTCGGCCGCACACCACGTTTGTTCGGGGTGGAGAAAGATGGCTGTTGCCACGAATTTCCCGCAAGCTTGGTGCGCCGTTGTTGCACGTTTACGGTCTCAGCTTGCTCGAAAGGGGAATCGAGCCTGTGCGACGGGAAGGTAGGGGGAGGAGGAGGTTCAGGTTTTTGCAAAATACCGTTTACAGGCTAGTCACCCCGCCCCCTCCCGCCTCCTCGTTTTCTAGCCTGCTTACTTAGTTCGCTTTTTCTGCAGTTTGCTTTTCTTATCTCTCAGCCCACTCATGTGGCTACGTTTTTCTCTTTCTCGCCAGCTTATCTTTGTTTAGCCGCAGTCGCTGGGTGGATGCATTTCTTAAGTTTGTGAGGAGTTGTTGATTGCTTAGAGTGTAAGGCAGTGGGAAGAGCCAGTAACTTCCTTAACTTGAGAAACAGAATCCCCAACTTGTGCTGTTGTTTCTGCGTTCTTGGGTATTGCTAACCACTTGCAAAAGTGAGTTGGTGTGGGTGTGTTCTGCATCTGGTTTCCCTCTTTGTTAAATGCGTATAATACAGACACACAATCGATTTTGAAATAAAGTATTTTAGATTGAGCATCACATGTACCCAAGATAAAAGTTGCTTGAACTTTTTCTCAGATTGATTCCTCTGCAGGGTCAGAAAACTAATTGGAAAGGAATCTGTATAGATATGAAGTCTTGTATGAGCCACATGAAATGCAATTCCTTTGCAGAAAGTGAAGTGGCACAATGATACTAATTGAGAAAGTCTAGGATCTTTCCCGAGGCTCATACCTCTTTATAAAAATCTTACATAGACTCCCCCCAGCCAAGAAATACATTTTGGATTGCTGGAAAGACAGACTTGACAGTGTTTGTGAAAAAGATCTGGCCATTCCTCTCTCCAGATGCCTCCTTCCTTCACATTAGAGCAATATTGGTATGGGTTTGGGGGACAATTATGTTAAAATTATGCTTGGCTTTTGGACATAAATCATTAAGGAAGTCTATAGCCAATATTCAGAAAAGTAGTATGCTGTGATGATCAGATTACGGCTGATGTTCTTTCCTGTTATAGGGTGATAGACCTTTGCCTAGAACAAGACTAATCAAACTGTGTTTCATTGATACAGTAAAGATGAACCTGAGGGAAAGCCGTTGCAAAGCTGAGTTGCTTGTGACTAGTAGCGTGTGCTTCCTACAGTCTGACGTGTCTGGTGCGGAGGAGAGCTTTAGTCGTTTTACTGTTGGCAAATCAGTTGTGCAGCTGTGGAAAGAGGGTGGTACAGTGACCAGGTCTAAGGGCATCAACAAATCAAGGGGAAAGCTGGATTGCTGACTGCTTTTTTACTTCCTCCTTCCAGAGTAACAAGATGCTGAATTACAGCCCCTCAGCTGCTGGAGGGTGTCTTTTGGACAGGAAGGCGGTAGGAACTCCGGCTGGTGGGGGTTTCCCCCGGCGGCATTCTGTCACCCTGCCCAATTCAAAGTTCCATCAGACCCCTCTCCTTAGCAGCCTTAAGGGAGAGCCAGCCCCAGCCTTGGGGCCCAGGGAGAGCCGCTTCCGGGACCGCTCCTTCTCTGAAGGTGGTGAGCGCCTGCTTCAGCAAAAGCAGCCTGGTGGGCAAGTCAACTCAAGTCGCTACAAGACGGAGCTGTGCCGCCCGTTTGAGGAGAATGGGACCTGCAAATATGGAGACAAGTGCCAGTTTGCTCACGGCATCCATGAGCTGCGAAGTCTGACCCGCCATCCCAAGTACAAGACGGAGCTGTGTCGCACTTTCCATACCATCGGCTTCTGCCCTTACGGGCCTCGCTGTCATTTCATCCACAATGCTGAGGAGCGCCGGGCTGTAGCTGGTGGCGGTCGAGAGCCTGTGATTGCCGAACGACCCCGCCTCCAACACAGTTTCAGCTTCGCTGGTTTCCCAAGTGCTGTTGCTGCCAATGGGCTGCTGGACAGCCCCACCTCAATAACCCCTCCGCCCATCATAAGTGCTGATGACCTCCTGGGTTCTCCTACTCTGCCTGACTGTGCCAGCAATCCATTCACCTTCTCCAGCCAGGAGCTGACCAATCTCTTTGCTCCTAGTATGGGGGTGCAGGTGCCTGGGGGGGGCTCACCCACTGCTTTCCTCCTCAGACCCATGTCTGAGTCCCCAAATATGTTTGACTCTCCTCCGAGTCCACAGGACTCCCTCTCTGACCAGGAAGGTTATCTGAGCAGCTCTAGCAGCAGCCACAGCGGCTCGGATTCGCCTATCCTGGACACCTCAAGACGTCTTCCCATCTTCAGCAGACTGTCCATCTCTGATGAATAATCTGGTATTGCCTTTTGGCCTCTTCCCACATGTATTAGAATGTTAAGCTTATAGCCCCCTCCCTCTCCTAAATCTCCCTTTGCATCTTTGGGTTTGATGTTAACTCCAAGACTGTCCACCTGCCTAGAGTCCAGACACTGGCTGAAACCGAAAGTGCCAAATTACAAAAAAAAGTGATAATCGTTTACAAGTGTAGTGCCTTTTAATATGTTCACTGTGACTATATTACCTCTCCAGCTGCAGAGGGCACCAGCAGCCTCTATAGAGCTCTGCATTTCCAGATGTGCAGGAATATCCAGAACTAGCAACTCCTGTCACGAGCAGCAATTCAGATGCAGAAAACTCTTCCCCTTTGTCTTCCCCTCCTTTGCCTGTGTTCAGTAGACAAATGGCAGGTGGACATCTGTTAACATCCAACCCTTTCCACCTTTTATAAAGGCTAGTTGCCTGACTCAACTCAGGTCAGCCAGAAGAACAGTTTAGAATGGACAGTTCACTCTAACATGCGTGGGACTTGGTAAATGGAGAGTAAAGCCAGATGGACAGTGAACGACTTGCTTTTGGTGCTACAGGCTCTCCACATGTACATGTGACATCTTCACAAAAAGTGGGGAGGGGAGGGGTGTCTAACGGTGTTCATTCCACACATGCAAGTTCTGTGTAAACAAAGTTCCAGTAGTCATAGCTTTAATGGTTTTTGCTCTAGAGTACAATAGACCTATCCATAGAGCACTCACGCCAAGCTTTTTATTTTTTTTCCTGGGTTTTTAATTTTGTATAACTTCAGAAATTGGAGAGCAAATTTTGCTTGTCACTGCACAACAATATAAAGCTTATTTAACTTATCAAAACGTATTTATTGCTGAAACCTATGCTTTTTTGTTAATTTTGTTCATATTTATCTGGATGATGAATTCATAGAATATATTCTTTTATGTTTAAATTATGATCTTCCATATTAATCTTAAGATTGTGAAGTCTTTTTCTTTTCCCCCTCCCCCACAGTTTAATATATTATACTACAATGACATTTTTTGTAACTTTACACTTTTTTTGGTTATTTTATTTTTAAAAAATGAAAATTTAATTTAAAAAATGCAACAACTGTGTTTGGATTATTTATTTTAGATCGTTCCCCTTTTTCTGTCAGACTGCAAATTGAGTTTCATGTGCTTCTTTGCCTTTCTTTGCCCAACAAGGCCTCTCCCAGGTGGGGTGAAATTCTAGCCATACTGATGTCATTGGAGGATTTTGTCAGTGACTTCAGTAGAATGAGGATTTCACTGCTGGCCTCTAGAATGTATATGCATAAGCTGTGCTGTGAGACGATGAAAAGGAAGATCTTTTGCTTCCTTTTTTTTGTAAGTATTTAAAAGGAAAAAAATTACCCTTTGGTTTCAAGTGCCTGTCTAAAGACATTCCAAATGTAGTTTGTCTTTGCATTTCTGTATTCCAAGAATGGAGTGTTTCCTCTTTTTAAGGTAAACATTACTGGCACAAAGAACACATTGAATGTAATTTTTCCCATTACTGTTCACTACATTGCTTTTTTTTCCTTTTTCCTTTGTGTGAGTTTATTTAAGAGAATCTTTTGTAACGACTGTTTGCAGTTTAAATCAATAAATCCCAAGTGTTTTTTCAAGAATTGACAGTGAAACTGGTTTTACTTGCAAAAAAAAAAAGTTAAAAGGAAGCTGCTGATAATGAGATACTACCTTGCCAAATTCTCTTACACCAGATTTGCACAAGTTTTTAAGAAAGCTGACATTCCAAACATCTATATGAAAATAAGCTGAGCTAGTATTATCTTTGGTTTTTACTTAAGTTTGTAGAAAAGGACTATTTTAATATAGCAAATTCTTTAATATCTAAAATAGTACTTCAGCAGATGTGATTCCTGCTTTCAAAGCAAATTATACTAGGTGAGAAAATACAGAAGGTATAATTTAAGGGCTAGTTCACCTCTAATGGAGGGAAAACATTGAGTGGTTTGCTTCCTAATCCAAACCTTATCTCAAGCTTCCAGGAATTGTTGATAGTATGTCACTACTTTAGTTTACTTTCTTCTCTACCAAATGTCCAAGAGCCTCAGAGTCATCCCCAGCTTGTATTCCTCCATTTTGCCAAGTTGAATGACTACATATATACTGTGGATGAAAAATTATCCTAAATATTTAAGGAAATTCCCCCCCCCCCCCCATTACTCTCCTTACATGGGCACACACATTTCTGAGTAATGGTGTTCCTGTATGTGTCTGGGATTTATCGTTCCCAGTGCCACTGTGCAGAGAGCGCTCTCATCGAGAAAAAAATAGGGTAAAGACAAACTTCAAAACTATTAAAGAGAACATTAGGCAGATGTGGTAAGATTGTGAACTCAACTCTTCTAGAAATGTGGAAGATATTGTTGTATTTGTTTGATCTGTATTCTGCCTTTCCTCCAGGAACTCAAGGTAGCCTATCTAGCACTCCTTCCTCCAGTTTTTCCCCCTAACAGCAACTCCGTAAGGTAGGTTGGGCTAAGAGAGTGAGTTTCTATAACTCAGGGTGGTTTTGAACTTAGGGTCCCCAGTCCTCACCCAACACTTTACGTATTAAACTGACAGTACAGCCTCCTTCAGCCTTCTACTTTCTAATACAGTATGTTGGTGTGGTGTGGGGGCTAGGAGTTCTGACAGTCATCTGCATCTGGATGGCAGGCCTATGGTACTGTGACTGTCAGAATCATGTTACCTTCAATATGCAGACAAGCAGAAAAAGGGAAGAAATCAAGAGACACATAATGTTTATGTCTCATAAATCTAATTGATGCCTTTTTTAAGCTATTTTGTGTGCATCTAAAAATAAAACAATATAGTTCTGATCTGGGAAAGCATCAGCTATAATAAGACAGATATTTTCCAGGCACTTTAAAAATCTGGGCTCTATAGTTCCTTCTAATAAGCCTCCAACAATAGGACTGAATGTATTTGGTCATGTACTCTGCCCGCTGGTCGTATATTTCCCGTGTGTAAAAGCATGATGTAAGGAGGACAATATAGGGTTGATCAAGATTTCCTATTGGATATAGGTTAGTTTGTGCTTTGCCCCAATCCACATGCTCAAATGTGGGCTGATGCCTGGTGGGAGAGCATCAGTGCAATACTTTGTTCCTATATCTATATATGAACACTAATAATGGGATAAAGTATCTGATACAGAATCTTGAGAACATTGACCAGGAAGTCCATCTATTAGCAGAAGAACCTTTGCAGTCCAGATTCCATAAGGAAAGGAAAAATCTGGCAAGGACTGTGCCATAAATCTTAAAAGTTAGAGCAGCTCAGAAGAACTATGTGGTCCTAGGGTGTTAAGGTAACGGTGCAGGGATGAACAGGAGGAGATGTGCAATGTGAATAATCCAGGACAGCTGAAGGAAGCGGAAGACAAACATGCATATAACAAAAATAGGTAAGGATGATCTGTAGGTCATGAATCTAGGATCATTGAATTGTTATGAGGTATGCACAGGGAAGCAATGTGTGAGCTGTGACTTCCACAGTGGTTGCAGTATTGTGGCCTAACAGAAGCAGCCTTCCCTCATCTGGTACCCTCCATGTGTGTTGAAATTTCAATTTCTAGAATTCCCAGTTAGTATATAAGGTGAAGGCCAAGGTATTTGGTGCCCCCATTTTGCAAAGGGATCACTTAAGATGGCAGGTGGTACCTAAACAGCCAACTGAATCCCCTTTGGCTTTAAAAAAGAATGCAAAGACTCGAGTGGGTAGCAAACAAGCCTTTTGTGAAGAAATTCTGTAACGGCCTTTTTCAGAAGGAGAGAAATGTTTTGTAGTAAACTTACAATAATCACATTTCTGTGGCAAGGAGATAAAATCAATTCTGAGTAAGCTTTTTACCATGGCAAGATACAAGTAACCAATAAGACCATACCTTTTAGAATCACTACATGACAGATGAGAAAAGGTGACACAAAAGCTACAGTGCAAATTGTAACAGACAATAGTATAATTTCCCAAAAGGAAGTGAGTAGTACACAACACAAGTATGTTTAGCTCGTGACAGAACGGCGGCCTTAGGAAATCTGTTACTATAGTTTCAGCACTCAAGTAACTGAGAAAAAAGTTGGGAGTATAAGATAGGTGGAAAATATATTTATTTAATTTCTACACTGCCTGACTCCTAATGATAGAACTTAAAGCTGCTCGTGTTTCAATCCCTTATTAGAAGCTTCAGTCCTCAAGATGAAAAAGTAAGTCAATGCCTACGCTTAAAACTTCTCCTTCGGATCATTTATAAGGGAAATGATGAGATAACAAAAGCATGTGAACTGTTTGCAACACATTGACCTACCACGTAAGTTTCATCTGCTCCTGCATCTGACTCGCTTTCCTGTTCTACAATGTTGTGCTAGAGTGATAATTCACAAAGAGCGTATTTTTCTTACTGAATGCTGTGTTTTAATAGTCATTGGACCAAACTGAGTAGCAAGCAAACTCCTTGTTTAACTTCTCTAGAGAAAAGCATTTTTCTCTTTCTCCCATCTTGTAAGGATAATTTGATTGCAGTATGTTAACATGCAAGGAGAGTCTGTTAAGCTAGAACAGAAACAAGCTCAGCCTCATTCACCATTGCAGAGTTTTGGCGCAACAGGAAGAAGACAAACTGCCACATAATTGGGGATCAATGGCATGACTTTGGCCCACTTTGGTGTTTTGTAATTTGCTGCTGCAAATCTTTGCCTGTTTTTTTTTTTTTTTAAACAATGGATATGGCTATGACACGCAAGTTGGAGCTGGGATTTTCTGTTCTGTTTTTTGTTTTTTGTGGAAAGAGGAGAGTTGACTGCTTTCTATTATTCTTGATATATTTTTTGGCCAGAAAACAATTGCTAAACCTAATTTTGGCCTTTTGTACAGGCTTTTGTATGCTTCTTGTCTCACAATGGTAGGAGATCTTGCTTCCAATTGGCAGTGGCACCAGTGAGAAGTTCTGAGAGGCCCAGAAACCAAGTTTAGGAGTTACAGAGTGCCCAGCCCTCTCCTAAATGAATACTGATGAAGGAAAGTATGGCTCTTGATTTACAGTTTTTCCATCTAAGCCAAAGAGGCTAGGAAGGAAACCACTCCAGTGTTTAAATACCACTAAGGTGATTGTGGAACACAATTCTGCAATAACAGAGGAAACAGGACTGTGGGCCAGTTGCTGTCAGGCAAAATGTGGTTTATTACATTTCCTCATACTTATAACAGAATTCCTATTTGCTATCACTGTTTTATAAGCTAGCCTGGGCTGCACGAATTGATTGCATTGCAAATGTTTTGAATACCACTGTTCCATCTGCATTTTTTTCCCCACATTTTGACACTTAAATTTTTAGGACCTGTCAGTGTCTTGGAAAAAGTTTCCCTCAGGACTAAGGCTTTATAAGAATGCCGAGGCACACAAAAGCTTTTGCCCCTTTAATAGCTGCCAGAAATCTTTTTAAAAAATAGTTTCATTTTGTTTCCACTACCCTCACCCTCTTGCTCAACACGCAGAAGTGAAACCTCTACTTAACTGCCTCCAGATTTTTCAACCGTCTTCAACATCTGGCTACTATCTTCAGAAGAGTCTTGATGACCAGAGGGTACCATGTGGCATTTCCTCACTTTGCTTAAATGCTGAGAAAATAATTGGAACCACTCAAGTCAATAAAAACAAACAAGGAAACCTATCAAAATCTCTAGGTATCAAGAGGATTGTAGATGCTTTATGATAAACATTCTCTGGTTTGTTTTTCCTATGCTAGGTTTAATTGTATGCATAGTACATTGGCAGCCTCATTCAACATTCTTCAGCAACGATGCAAGAGAAGTCATGATTACTTCTTACTGGGAACTAAATGCCGGTCAAAGCTCAAGTTTTTTGCTGCTGGGCTGCCTGCTTTCTCCCCACAGCATGTTTTGCCCTTTAGCTACATTACAACCATAAGAACAAGGTACAAACCAAAGCTTTGCTAGCATTTTTTTCACAACCATCCAGAAAGCTGGACCATTTGTTCTACTTCCAGGAGGACATGGAATGGGTCTGTGCATACTGTTTCTATTAACATTGCTCCACCTTTCTATGTGTTTCCTGGCATTTTGCAAACGTTTAATACTGCTGAAGTCTTTGGAGAAAGACAGATGGAAACAAGCCCCCCTCAACTTTGGTTAAGGTGCCAAAAGGTATGCAGTGACTCAGCAGCAGGTCTAGGAATAGCAACTCTGTCCATTGCTCTGCTCCATCCCTCCCCCTTAACATCCGGTTTCATCTCATCAACAGGAAATATTTCTTCTGAATGTTCTGGATGATTAGAATGAATAAATGCTGAAGCTGATTCATAGAACGATGCTATATAACCGAGGCCCTCCAAACAGTGGCCTACAGAGACATGATTTCTGGAGAAGGAAGGGGAATAAAAGAGACACCAGCTATCAAAGCCTTACTTGCTGTAAGGAGTCCTTGTAGTAGACATAGTTGGAACTTAGTCATTTTCAGCCATGGGGGTAGAAGCTTAGTTTATTAGTGTTAAGCAACAGTGCTGTTGTTATGCCAAAGTTTGCCTGTCAAAAACAGTTGAACTCTGCACATGGAGTTGGCAGTGCCAAGCATCTGAAAGGGCATTGCATTTACTTTCTATTAATGCAGTAGGCTACAGCTATGTCTAGTAGTTAAGCAAACCATGAATTAAGAGCATGAGCAATGAGGTGGAATTATGCACTCATTGTAGGTTGCCTTAGATAACTAGCTCTGTCTCAAGCCCTCATCTCTCTGGGATGTGGGATAATATACTATTAACAAACATTAAAGGGTGGTTCCAAGAGTTGCTGAAATAATGTATGTGTAGCGCTATATTCTAACACTATAGTTTGTTATTGGATTTTTGTGAATCCCATCCTGCCTTAACATTTCCAGGACATTTGATAAGAAAGACGCAACCATTATAAGATAAACACAGTAAAATGTAAGAAACCTCAAAACTGTCTGAAAAGTTTAGGCAAATAAAATAGTATTGCCTTAGTGCTGAAAACAGTAAGTCATCAGTCAACCTTTCTGGGAAGAGAATTCAACAGCTCTGATGCCCTGCCACAGTGAAAGCTCTCTGGCAGCCCCTGCTGAAGCTCTTAATGTATGGGTAGGTAATATGGAGACATTATTTAAGTATTAAATATTTAATTACTTTATACTGATTTCATTTATTTTGCTGACTGACAATCTATAGAGGTGGATGGTATAGTGCCCGTTGGCATCATTGTGCTGGTGATACCTCCTTGGGTACCTACCAACTTTCCTGTTTTACCCAATACTTTTAAAACATTCTTTTCATTTTACAAAATCAAATAGGAAGCTAGCATACTTCCAAGTCCCAGCCTCCAGCACCTTTCTTTGCTCTGTAGGCACTGTTATAAAAAGCATGCAGAATGTGCTATAAACTATAGTTTGGCAATGTCATCCAGAAGCTTCTCCTTTAGAAGATTGCTGCTGTTGTTGTTCTTGGTCATTTGTAGGCAAGAACAATCCAAGCCTGGTTTGTATTTAGTTCTGGGAAACATGGAAGACCCAAGTCAAACTATTAGGATGAAACTTTCCAAATTCTGAATTTCTTCTTCCAAGTGCTTAAAGCCAAGGACTTGTCAAAGAAGTACAGTGGCACCTCGGTTCACGAATGCTTCTGTTCATGAACAATTCAGTTCACGAACAGCTCCGGTCACAAAATTTTGCCTCCATTCACGAACTCCGCATCGGGTTACGAACAGGATCCGCAGCCATTTTCCCTCCCGTGAAGTGGTCGCAGCTTCCTGTAGGGATGGGGACTCTCCCTCCAAGCAGTAACCGCCTCCCCACCCGCCTTCTTGTCCTCCACGCCAGAAGTCGCGTCGAGCAAGGTTAGCTTTCTCTCTCTTTGTACTGTACTTTGTGTCGTATTTTTGCGGTTTAAAAAAACAGCATATGGTTCAGAACGGATTAACCGTAATTACATTGAACCTTATAGGGAAATTTG
This sequence comes from Liasis olivaceus, assembly GCA_030867105.1. Taxonomy (NCBI): domain Eukaryota; kingdom Metazoa; phylum Chordata; class Lepidosauria; order Squamata; family Pythonidae; genus Liasis; species Liasis olivaceus. The sequence goes on from CM061349.1 coordinate 67,110,818, forward strand.
ATTCGGGACGCGATCAAAAATCGGTTGGCGACCAAATTCGTAGGGGTCAGAATGGATTAACCGTATTTACATTGAACCTTATGGGAAAATTTGATTCTGTTCACCACCAATTCGGTTCGCGACCAGAGTCGCGGAACGAATTAAGTTCGTGAACCGAGGTACCAGTGTACTTGGGAGAGAGAGCTCTACTCCTACCACTTTCCCACCAATAACAAAGCAATTACTGACAGTACCGCCACCCAAATATATCCCCCTATATTTCACTTTCTTAGTGTTCTATCATTGCACAAAGTATTGGCTATGATGGACTCCTGGAAATCTGTTAATAAAAGGTTTCCAGCAATTCCATGTTTTACATCTATGAAGCAGCTGCCACTTGACCAAGAACTTCCAGACCACATTAGACCAAGTAGACATACACAAACATAATTTTCAGCTGAAGGAATTTGCATGTATAAGGAACCCATGTTTGAATGTTGTAGGAATGGACTGAAACCAGTTGTCCCTAGTAGTCTGCTGACTTCACTCAACAGATCTCAATAACAGGAGAAGCAAATTTCTAATGGCTACATTCAGCATGAGACCGTGGATCTCATAGCATATTCAAGTCTGTTATGGCTTAATTAGAACCATGAGTTTTCTCTCCCCCTCCAAGTACAGGCGTTGAATAGAACAACATAGTGGGAGATTGTAATCTCTCCAGTCTGCTGTTGCTTGCCTCATCCTTTCTTTACATATATTTGGGTTCTGCAGAAGTATACCATATGCTTATTGCCAAGCCTTGCACTTTGTAGCCTTTGCAACTCCCCTTGTTCATCATTTGTCTTCTGTGTACTGTGTGTCATGCACATGTATCTGCCAACTGCTTCACAATCTGACAGTGCATGAAAGGGTAATTTGTTTGGCTGTTTTTTTATTGACTGATGGCATATTCCCACTGCCAGCAACTTGTGATAAGCCTGAAAGCAGATATCATTCCCTCACCCCAAATTCATATTGCTGCTCCCTATCCTGAGCTTGGATGATAACCAAACAATAGCAGGAGCCTTCCTGAGACATTGTAATCCGAAGAAGGTGGATGAGAAAAGGAATAAGAAAAGTAAGAGATGAGACAAATGCAGCTACGCCTGGGAAGGATGTCCTACATTCAGTCAGTAATAACCTACATAGGTTGGGTCTACATGTTGCATCTATCTCTGCTTCAGCATCAAGGTGAGGCATGCCACCACATGCTGCAAACCTTGGCCTGCTGTAGCATGCTCTGTTCCCACAGATTAACCTCACCCTCCTTTCTATACAGCACAGAATCACAAGGCCCCCACCCATCCCCAAATGCCACACAGAACTGTATGTTCTCCTGGGTGTTTTTAACCACATACTTCCTCTAACTGTTTTATTTTGTTTCTGCACTGGAGCTGAGGCTCGACTGGTGGTAGAGGGCGTGGGGTTTGTGGCATTGACTAAACCTACCACTTCTTCCTGCAGAGTGCTGTTTCAGCAGTCAGCCAGCTACCGTTGTTGTTTTTTTTCTTTAACCCAGCTGTCCCAGAACAAATCTTTCCTGTAGCTGATAAGAGGCATACCAGACAAAACCAAGGGCCCCGTGGTCCGTTGTCTTATCCTTCGCCATGGCTAATGAGAGAAAGACTGCTGACATCCAGAAAAATGTCTTAGTTGGGCAATGCTGTTTTATGGAAAGGGGAAAGAAAACAATTATTTAGCTTGAGGAAGAAAATAATATGTTATGCAAAGTTTATTATAGTTAATTACACCTTTACAGTTTACCTATAACCAACTGGGTTGAGATCGTCAGATGACCTAAAACATAAGGACCACACTCTCTGTATAATAAGATGTTAAAGTACGTGCCTCTGCCATTAACAATTAAATGAACTAGGGGCACTAATACTAATATTAGGTTGACTAATGCAAATGTCCATAAACACCTTATTTCCATAAACAGAACTCCCAAATAGTAAACCCACTTAGCCTTTTAAGACAGTTAGTTTAATGTATTGTCGAAGGCTTTCATGGCCGGCATACGAAGGCTGGTGTGGATCTTCCGGGCTGTGTGGCCGTGTTCTGGAAATTCTGTTTCCTAACGTTTCACCAGCATCTGTGACCGGCATCTTCAGAGTGCAGGAGCACAGACAGGAGCAGTTCTCTCTGTGCCCAGGATGGTGTGACCCTTTTGTGGGTATTTATAGAGATCTGGAGGGGGTGGGGGGATTGGGGGGGTTGGGGGGGCTGGGGGGGGTTAATGAGTGGCTGCTTGTTTTGGTATCAGAATATCTGTTTATCTTCCTGTGGGTTAGGCAGGGTTTTTTCTTCTACCAGGACATGTGAACAGCTCACACAATGAACATGCTAATCACCCTCAGCAGCCACTCGTTAACAACTCAATAGAAGAAAAAACCCTGCCTAACCCACAGGAAGATACGCAGATATTCTGATACCAAAACAAGCAGCCACTCATTAACCCACCCCCCCAGCCCCCCCAGCCCCCCCCCTTCAGATCTCTATAAATACCCACAAAAGGGTCACACCATCCTGGGCACGCCCCTTCATGGATCACTGCCTTGTCGTGGCGAAGGGGCTTGTGTAACTCAGTGAAGCCATGAGCTATACTGTGCAGGGCCACCCAAGACGGACAGGTCATGACAGAGAGTTCTCACAAAATGTGGTCCACTGGAGAAGGAAATGGCAACCCACTCCAGTATCCTTGCCAAGAAAACCCCATGGACAATGTTAAAAGGCTAAAAGATATGACGCCGGAAGATGAGCCCCTCAGGTCGGAAGGTGTCCAATATGCTACTGGGGAAGAGTGGAGGGCAATTCCAAGTAGCTCCAGAAACAGTGAAGCGGCTGGGCCAAAGCCGAAAGGACGTTCAGCTGTGGATGTATCTGGAAGCGAAAAGAAGGTCTGATGCTGTAAAGAACAATATTGTATAGGTACGTGGAATGTAAGATCCACGAACCAAGGCAAGCTGGATGTGGTCAAACATGAGATGACAAGATTGAACGTCGACATCTTGGGAATCAGCGAATTGAAAGGGACGGGAATGGGTGAATTTAATTCAGGTGACCATTATATCTACTACTGTGGGCAAGAAACCCTTAGAAGAAATGGAGTTGCACTCATAGTCAATAAGAGAGTGGGAAAGGCAGTAATGGGGTACAACCTCAAAAACGACAGAATGATCTCAGTGCGTATCCAAGGAAAACCATTCAACATCACGGTAATCCAAGTCTATGCCCCAACCACTGATGCCGAAGAAGCTGAAGTTGACCGGTTCTATGAAGACCTACAACACCTTCTAGAACTAGCACCAAAAAAAGATGTCCTTTTCATCATAGGGGATTGGAATGCTAAAGTAGGAAGTCAAGGAGTAATCGGAATAACAGGCAAGTTTGGCCTTGGAGTACAAAATGAAGCAGGGCAAAGGCTAATAGAGTTCTGTCAAGAGAACAAGCTAGTCATAGCAAACACTCTTTTCCAACAACACAAGAGACGACTCTACACATGGACATCATCAGATGGTCAATACCGAAACCAGATTGATTACATACTTTGCAGCCAAAGATGGAGAAGCTCTATACAGACGGCAAAAACAAGACCAGGAGCTGACTGTGGCTCAGATCATGAGCTTCTTATTGCAAAATTTAGGCTTAAATTGAAGAATGTAGGGAAAACCACTAGACCACTCAGGTATGACTTAGATCATATTCCATGTGAGTACACAGTGAAGGTGATGAATAGATTTAGAGGATTAGATTTGGTAGACAGAGTGCCTGAAGAACTATGGACGGAGATCTGTAACATTGTACAAGAGGCAACAACTAAAACCATCCCAAAGAAAAAGAAATGCAAGAAAGCAAAATGGCTGTCTGATGAGGCTTTACAAATAGCTGTGGAAAGAAGGAATGCGAAAAGCAAGGGTGAAAAGGAAAGATATAAGCAACTGAATGCAGATTTCCAGAGAATAGCAAGGAGAGATAAGAAGGCCTTCTTAAATGAACAATGCAAAGAAATTGAAGAAAACAATAGAATGGGGAAGACTAGAGATCTCTTCAAGAAAATTGGAGATATCAAGGAACGTTTAGTGCAAAGATGGGCATGATAAAGGACAAAAAAGGCAGGGACCTAACAGAAGCAGAAGAGATTAAGAAGAGGTGGCAAGAATACACAGAAGAACTATACAAGAAAGATCTTAATGTCCCTGATGTCCATGCTGGTGTGGTCACTGACCCTGAGCCAGACATCCTAGAGAGTGAAGTCAAGTGGGCCTTAGGAAGCATTGCTAACAACAAAGCTAGTGGAGATGACAGTATTCCAGCTGAGTTATTTAAAATACTAAAAGACGATGCTGTTAAAGTGCTGCACTCAATATGCCAGCAAGTTGGAAAACGCAACAGTGGCCACGGGATTGGAAAAGGTCAGTTTACGTTCCAATTCCAAAGAAGGGCAATGCCAAAGAATGCTCAAACCATCGCACAATTGCACTCATTTCACATGCTAGCAAGGTTATGCTCAAAATCCTACAAGCTAGGCTTCGGCAGTACATGAACCGAGAACTACCAGATGTACAAGCTGGGTTTCGAAGAGGCAGAGGAACTAGAGATCAAATTGCCAACATTTGCTGGATCATGGAGAAAGCATGAGAGTTCCAGAAAAGCATCTACTTCTGCTTCATTGACTATGCAAAAGCCTTTGATTGTGTGGATCACAACAAACTGTGGCAAATTCTTAAAGAGATGGGGATACCAGACCACCTTACCTGTCTCCTGAGAAATCTGTATGCGGGCCAAGAAGCAACAGTTAGAACCGGTCATGGAACAACCGATTGGTTCAAAATAGGGAAAGGAGTACGACAAGGCTGTATACTGTCACCCTGCTTATTTAACCTATATGCAGAGTACATCATGAGAAATGCCAGGCTGGAAGAATCACAAGCCGGAATTAAGATTGCAGGGAGAAACATCAATAACCTCAGATATGCAGACGATACCACCCTAATGGCAGAAAGTGAAGAAGAACTAAAGAGCCTCTTGATGAGGGTGAAAGAGGAGAGTGCGAAAGCTGGCTTGAAACTCAACATTAAAAAAACGAAGATCATGGCATCTGGACCCATCAATCCCTGGCAAATAGAAGGGGTAGAAATGGAAGCAGTAACAGACTTCATTTATTTGGGCTCCAAGATCACTGCAGACGGAGACTGCAGCCATGAAATTAAAAGATGCTTGCTCCTTGGGAGGAAAGCTATGGCAAACCTAGATAGCATATTAAAAAGCAGAGACGTCACCTTGCTGACAAAGATCCGCATAGTCAAAGCTATGGTTTTTCCAGTAGTAATGTATGGCTGTGAGAGCTGGACCATAAAGAAGGCTGAACGCCGAAGAATTGATGCCTTTGAACTGTGGTGCTGGAGAAGACTCTTAAGAGTCCCCTGGACTGCTAGGAGGTCAAACCAGTCAATCTTAAAGGAAATCAACTCTGATTGCTCATTGGAAGGATTGATAATGAAGCTCAAGCTCAGATACTTTGGTCACCTAATGCGAAGAGAGGACTCTTTGGAAAAGACCCTGATGCTGGGAAAGATGGAAGGCAAAAGGAGAAGAGGACGGCAGAGGATGAGATGGCTAGATAGCATCACTGAAGCAATGAGCATGAAATTGAGCAAACTCAGGGAGGCAGTGAAAGATAGGAAGGCCTGGCGCAATATGGTTCATGGGGTCACGAAGAGTCGGACACGACTTAACGACTGAACAACAACAACAAATCCTGGGCACAGAGAAGATGCTGAAGATGCCGGTCACAGATGCTGGCGAAACATTAGGAAACAGAACTTCCAGAACACGGCCACACAGCCCAGAAGATCCACACCAGCCCACAGTTAGTTTAGTTCCTCAGGAACTCACTGTCTTTGATATCCTTATCACTCCAGCTATTTAAGCTTTTTTTCAGCATGGTTATCATTCAGCCCCATGAAATGTGTATACTTTGTCTTTCCCATAAAAAGAGTCATATCTCTTGGAAGTCCATTTAACTGAAGTTACTAAAACTCAGGCCCATAAAGGTTTGAGAATGAATAATTTTACATATCAGAACCAGGTGGTTTGGTTCTCATTTCTAAAGTGGTATTCCGATACCACACTTAAATCACTCACTGGAAATTTCCACTTCATCAGGACCACTAGGATCAAATTCATCCCGGAGGCCAGCTCCATGAGAACTGCCACAAGGCCAGAGTCCAGCCAGGAATGAATCCAAGCAACTTTATTCAATAGGTGCTCAGCATATTCCTCACAGCGGCCCTGAAGAAAACCCCCTGGCTTGATCCCAGGAAGAGCAGGGCCACTCTAAACAGGGCCACCAGATGGCTGTCTGCAGATGCAGTAAGGGCAAAGAAATATGGAAGTTGCACTGCCCCAACCACCATTGGGCAGGCCTTTACAGCATCTCTAAATTAAACTAGCTAGTTTATGCCCTGTTTGAAATAATGGAAAAATGTGGAGGTTTCAAGTTAAGCATGTTTAAACCCATTTTTTTCACTTAGTTGCACAATCCCAAATTGCTCTCTCCTTCCTTCCTTCCTTCCTTCCTTCCTTCCTTCCTTCCTTCCTTCCTTCCCCTCCAGATATAAGAAAGCTATTGCTCTCTATATTATGATGAGTATACAAACTCGCTCCCTGCCCCCATACTATTTCTGTCCAGGAATTCATTGCTTATTAAATGAAGTACATCAGAGATCATCAGGGATGCACAATCTTCTCCCTCACCAAAGTCTTGGATGTGGCCTCCAGGGTTGTGCACCTCAATATAAAGGATAACCCACAGATCAGAAATTAAAAACAGCTTCGAGAGCTGCAGAAACTGGCAGAGCATGACATCCCTCAGCAGTGAGGGAGAAGCAATCAGAAACATTGAACTACTATATGTCCTCCTCCCATTATGAAGCAGTTGATATAATCACAGCTTTAAAATAGCAGGTCTCTATTCTGCTGCTGATTGTAGGCTTTTGAAGAGTGCAATGCCTAGATGCCCAGGCAAACCACCACTGTCCCTCAAGAAAACCTCCCAGATAATACTTTTAACTAATTCAAAGAGCTTCCTTTCATAAGTGCATGGTGAAGAAAGCCCAAGCACTAAATTAAATCTTGTCTCAGTAAATAATGGTCTTCTGAACCTAGGTTGCTTAATTAAGTGTACACGCTCATAACTGATCATACTAGCTGGGATTACTGGAAGCAATGTGAGCAGTGGAAAAAGAGAATCATTATGTACTAAGAGTTAGAAGGAAAGACGGCATAAGGCATTACCATATTTTTTTTTCTAATGCGTAGTTTGGCTCTAAATGTAAGCATTCTTTATGCTGAATCCCCTTAATTAACCACAGTTTACCATTTCATCCTCACTGTGAAAATACTGTCTCCAGTTTTGGAACGGGTGAGGTTAAACCATGTTTTGAAGCTGGTTTGTAGATTTCGATTATTCTAAAACTGGTAACCAGGGTTTCTTGCTGGGATGAAGTGGCAACTATGATTAATAAGAAATGTTAATGGGATTGCTTGTACCACAAAGAGAGGAATGAAGAGGCTGTATGTGCAGATGAAAGATTCATTCGTATCTTGACTTAGGCTGAGGGATGCAGACATTATTAATCTGTCCTGACTATATTTATTGGTTTTATTATTTTAAACTAGACCTGAACTTGGAACTTTCTACAGATGGCTGAGAATATCGTTGCCAGCCAGCCTGCTGCATCCCAGACCCAACAATCCAGACACCCACCCTCAAAAGCCACAACTTCTCAGTTCTGATTCATCACCACATAACGAAAAGCAACTTTTCAGAAAAATGACACAAAAGTGAAAGAATTTGTCAGCTGGGAAAAGAGACTGAAATATAAAATAACTCCGCTAAATTACAAGGAACAATGCTATCAATCCCCGTGTCATTTTACCATCCAGTACATAACTTGTTTTGCAGAGAATAATTGTTGTATGACACATTTCTGAAGCACAGCAGAGCTGCATGCCTTCTTTCCAGCAAGTGGAGGTTCTCCTCCCCTGCTCTTGATCCGTCCTCCCCTCTTTCACATATTCTGTTATGTGCAGCTGAAAGGAGTTAGGAGTGCTGACTTCCCACTGCAGAGGGCTAGAAAAATAGGTCCAGTATTAAGAGAGCAATAGTAAAGGGCGTGACATGTGCTCTTGCAGTCTCTTAAAAACCTAAGCACATAGAGTCTGACCACGAAGCAAATCACATTTATTTCTATATAAAAATATTGAAAAGGTCTCTATTCCATATTTCCTCTTCTGAGTGTGAGTTAGAATTGCTTTCCATAGTGCAACAGCTCATAATGTACTTTGGCTTGTACTCCAAGTCACTGCTAGTGTAAGTGGGAGGAACATCCAGGATCCAAACAATGGCTTCACTTTGGTGATAGATGCTAAGACTTTTTAAAGTTAATGTTAATATTTATATTGCGTTTTCTCACAACCTTTGACTGAATAAAGTGGAGCAAGGCAAATGTGGTAACTTCTGGCAAACTTTCACTGGCTTTATAATCTTATGTGATATTAATTACATTCCTTCACACATCCAGCAAGTTGCAAATGATTTGTGTTGTATCAGTACGCACAAATCAACACTTGGGTGGTTTGATACTATCCAAAATTATTTTGGGTGCTAGGACTTCCAGATTTATTATGGGCCAGTACATAAGCACATCTGAATAACAAAAATGGGAATCTAATATTTTCTAGCTCCACAGAGAAAGAAGAAGTTACCTGTTCAAGAAGGAGCAACTTGTAGTCAAACTATGAAGATTGGCTCTCAAAAGCTGCTCAGATCCAGATCATACTCAGGTCTACCTATGCTTATACTAATTTCTTGCTTTGTCTCTCTTCTATCAGGAGATAAGCTGTAGAAGCAAGAGAAGCTGTAGAATGGAAACTCACCATAGCTATATGCAGGTGCCTCATGCAGGAAGAGCATGTAATTGATTGGTCCTCATGGATCCAGCATGCCTACCTTTGGATGTCAAGGATTTGTGGTTGGATACAGTAATGAATGTATTTTCTGGACTACTGTATCCATGATAATGCTAGAGTTCAGAGAAATAGCTACAATTGCTTAGAGAAACCTTGTAAGCCTTTTAGCTCTACCACTGAAGCCCACTCTATACCATTCACACATTTAAACTCTGTACTGGGCTCTAAATCATAGGGTTATATCAAAACAAAAAGGGATTTTAAAGAATTTCAAAAGACGAATACAAGAACTACCCAAAGGCCTATTTAAGGAATAGGTAACTCTTTGGGCCAGCAGTGTATCTGAAACTTTGAAAGCATGCAGTGGGTCTTCTCAAAATGATGGCCATGGCATCTGGAGGTAGAGTCATGGCAACTGGACTTCTTTTCTTTTTTGGTAGAGACATTTCGCTACTTGTCCAAGCAGCTTCTTCAGTCTAAAAAAGTTGGTTAGGGGGACCCCATAAAAGTCTTCCAGGGTGGCTTTTTACCTTAAATTTTCCAGCATTTCTGAGCATTCCTCACTGCACTGAATTGCACATTGGGGAAACCAAACAGCCTTTACACAAGAGGATGGCCCAGCACAGGAGGAGCAACAACACAGGACCAGAATCAGCAGTTTACCTTCATCTAAAAGAAAAAGGACACTCATTTGAGGACAATAAATGTTTACATTTTGGACAGAGAAGATAGGTGGTTTAAGAGAGGAATGAAGGAATCCATTTATGCCAAAGTGGAAAATCCTTCCCTCAATAGAGGTGGAGGCCTCAGACACAACTTGTCCCCCATTTTCCAGGCTATCCTTTCAACAGTCCCCAAGAAAAGTAAGAGCAGTTCAAAAGCTCACCAGGAAGGCAACAATTAACATCCCCCTGGGGATGAGTGAGGGATTAGGCATAGACATCTACATCGCAAAGACTCTACTAATCACATCTCCTATTGTCCCTCAATGAGCCTATCATGCTAGTAAGAAACACAACCACCCTGGAAGACTTTTATGGGGTCCCCCTAACCAACTCTTTTAAACTGAAGAAGCTGCTTGGACAAGTAGCGAAACATCTCTACCAAAAAAGTAAAGAAGACCATTTGCCATGACTCAACCTCCAGACAGTTCCAGCTGGATGATTGAGAATCTTCATAAACATATTGCCATGGCAAGTAGTTTATCTGTTTACAAAATGGCTTCCATAGTGGGCAGGAATAGCCACTAAACACCCCTTTATCCATCTGATGTCCCAAGATACTTTTTCTTGACTTATCTTTGGCTTTTTAAAAAATTTCTGGGCAAATGAATAAACTTTTTAAACAGAATGAGGCTGCAACCATCTACAATACATATTTTCTAGGAATATAAAAGTTCCCATGTTTTAAATTAAAAGAATAACTTTAGAAGTTACATGGGGCAGGGCCTGTAATTAGGTTAAAGGAAGTGTCTTTTCAGAGAACCTGACTTACAACTAGTTACAGGTTAAGTCTTTTTCAGGTTGAGCTCACTTACAAGTGGGTCTCTAAATCCTCCATCCACAATCCTTCTATTGCACACTGCCACCATCTGTTCTTTTCCAGAAGAAGTGTCTCTCTGCACAGGTGTTGGCTCTCTGTGCTGGCTGGGGAATTCTGGGAGTTGAGGTCCCCATATCTTAAAGTTGCTGAGGTTGAGAAACAGTGGCTTAGCTTGAGAGGAAATATGATGAAGTTTAAAGTTATTTCAGAATAAGTGGGGTGATTCAGTAAAGAAATTAAAGTTTTTTATTATGTATGTAAAAGCTAAGAAATTAACAGAAGTTAAAGACAAAGGGAGAAAGGAAAATAAAAAGGAGAATAAGAAGACTAATTTGAAGAGGTTTCTCTCAGCCCATCAGAAATGCACAGGCACAGACCAAGGGCAGAAGGAAACAGGATGGGATAATGAGATAAAACAAGGACATGAAAAAACCAAATTACCAACAGCCCATTTCATTCCATAAAGTAAACGCCCCAAAACTAATCTAGCTCCACTGTTCCTTAGACTGATATTTTTTTCCTAGTTATCCACTTCCAGATTTCTTTGGAAGTGGGGTTGTGTTCACTAGGCTTCATGACAGCTGAGAAACAGTGAGTCCATTCCTCCATGTGAGAGAGAAGGTACAATGAAAACAAAATGGAGTTTTCCTGCCCTTTCTTAAAAGTGCACCTGAGAGGGAGAATTTGGGTTCTTCAGCGGCTTTTCTCCCCAGTCTGAGATGGTCTTTGCCCAGTATCTATAGAGAGAGATCAGATTTAAAGTTTCCCTTAACTCTTTTGTGTCTGGACCTCTTGAGATGACATTTCTCCCCATCCACTACATCATGTCCATATCATTTTCACGGTAATAATATGTAGTTTGCCATTGCTTTCTTCAACTTCCCAGTTTGGCTTACAGCTCTGGGATTTCCTGGTGCTCCCTGCTCCCACCGCTATCCAGTCTGACTATGCTTAGCTTTTGGGAATCAGCCAGGGTCAACTATCTAGACACAAGGGGATGAACAAATGTAAACCTTTGAGTATATTCTGTTGCTCCATTGTCTATAGCCAGTGAAAAGTTTGATGAGTGAGAATGAGGAAGAGAAGCATTAGCAAAGGTCTGCAAAGGTCCCTTAGAGGGAAATGGAAAGAATGATATAAACAGCACTAATAGCCACAAAGTAAAGGGAAAATAGGAATGATCTTCAACTAACCAGTGGCAGTAAGGAAATATCTTATCCAACAGCAAGGATTTTTTAAATCTTTCACCAGTATGACAGTTAGTAGTATAAGGATTTATAAAGATAGCTTTGCTCCTTCTAAATATTAAAAATGAATTCTAGTTATTCAGGAAGGATTCATAATGCATAAGGACATTATTCTTACTTTCAATTGACAGTTGGAAAAGCTGCTAACGTTACATAGGAGGTTATGTTAGCTTATTGGTTGTGGCACTCATGCAATCACATTCTCCAGTATGACTCAATAGCAGTACACATACTGATGGAAAAGCTGGTTTTTCTGTGGAAGAAAGCAACGAACAGCCTCCACTAGGGAAATAGGGCCGCTCACAATAAGCAGTGCTAAGTCTTCTAGTACTGTCAATCAAAAGGCAATCAGAATGATGGGAAACTAAGCCACTGATTTTTGGCAATTATGGTCAGGGTTTTGAGGCTTGCTTGGTGCTGAGGCTCTTGGGTCTCAGATTTCCCACTCCTGTATTTAGTTCAATGAAACAACAACTTCATGACACAAATATGGAGGGCAGGGAACAATTATGGTTCCATAGAGGTTCTTTGAAGGTTCCTGGCCAATGACCATTCTCTTCTTTTGGTGTTTCATACAGCCTATCCTGCACTTTCTAAAACCAGGATGGAAATTCTCTGCATTGGGATTTGCAACTCACTCTCTATAACTGGCCCATGGGCTGCAGAAGACCTTCCAGTGATGTGGTGATATCACCAGAAAAGGTGGGGCTGAATTTTTTGGTTTTTGGTTTTCTTGTTATTTTAGGGAAAAGTTTACTGGAAATGGAAGATGGCTGTGGACCAGTGTAGTTATGCTGCTGTATTTCTCTGCTGTTAGCATTTGTTCTGTAGTAAGATAATAAATTATTTACTTTTACTATTATGATATACGGAATGAACTGTTCTCCGCTGGAATGAAGAGGAATAAGAACAACAATGGCAGAAGCAAGAATGAAAACAAAGCTAAGAATAAGTCAAAGGAAGAGTTTAGAACCACAAACAAATACCAGACATTTTAAACAACTTAAAATAGAGGACGTGCATAAAGGACTTTTGGAAGCTTTGGGGGTTCAGGTGAGAATGGGGGTTATTTCTCTGCTATCACCATTCCCACCCTTACTTGGGGGAGAGGGAAGGAAAAATCACATAGCTGAAATTTGCTCACATGGTCTCAGGGTGCTGGTGGACTGCATGCAGCATAGTGGCTGTGCGTTGCCTACCCCTGTTCTAAGTTGAGCCTCCTGTCCTCAGCTGTGATTGCCAGGGTTGAAGTTGGATTTGGCAAGCACACCTTCCATACATGGACCACAGGGGAAGGTCATCTTGTCCTTTGCCTCAGGTGACGAAATGTCTTTGCCCTGCACTAAACTCTTTGTTGCCATCTCATGATCATTTGGACTTTTGCTGCACAGATATTGTGGCCTTGGTTATGATAGTAATCCATTTTTTAAAAATTTTCCTATCTCTGTTTGTAGTGCTTATTTTGTCAACTGCATTTTCTTTATCTCCATTTATGGTAGATTTCCTCCAACGTCTTCCAATTTTATCTGAGATGGAAGCTTTAACATTATCAGCTTTTGTAACCACAATGCTAATCTTTAAAAGCCAATTGTTATTCTATAATTGTTCTTAAAGAAACCATTCCATGCATTTTAGTTGACTCTGTGTATATGTGAATGTCTACTCCATTGGTTGAAGTACTGGTAGCCTAAACAGGCCTAAAGTTGCACACTGCCATTGTAACAGTGCTGCAAGGTTCAGAAATGCATACATGAATGCAGATATAATTTTACACATCCCATTGGATGTTGGGAAATTTCTTAAGAAGAATATGGGTCTAGAGACTGTATGTATCCATAAGACACAACACGTGCTCTAATTCTAATCATATGGTCTTCTACCTTGAAAGGTGAACATACTACTAACAGTTGAAACACACGAAGAATTGTTGCCTCCAAGAGAAGGATCTCTTGTTACTGCTGCTTGCTTTGCCCAAAATATTGCCCTCATATTTGCTTCCCTTTCATTATTTAAAGTGTTTGTGTATTTTCTGAATATAAGGACATCAGAAGAACCCTGCTGGATCACATCAAAACTTCTCTAATTACAGTGGAAAAAACTGGAGGAAATGGCACATAAATGGAGATAAAGAAAATGTAGCTGATCAAGTGAGCACTACAAACAGTAGAATAGAAAATGAATCACTAGCATAAATAGAGCAGCCATATTTGGGCTGCCAAAATCTGGATTAGTAGATAACAGCACAAAGTTAGTTTTCTGACTCTCTTTGCTGCCACTGATTCAGATTTTTGCAGCCCAGATCTGATAATACTAGAATAACTGATTAAGTCAGTGTTTCTCAACCTTGGCAACTTTAAGATGTGTGGAATTCAGCTCCCATGCTGGCTGGGAAATTCTGGGAGTTGAAGTCCACACATCTTAAAATTGCCAAGGTTGAGAAACACTGGATTAAATTATATAAGACCCTTTGACACCTTCCAATGCAATGCTTCCCCATAGTTTTCTCTTGCTCTTTGCTTGCATTTCCAAAGCTAAAGTAAAACATACTAAATTTTCTACTTGCCATTTGATTTTCTCTTGCATATTATTTAAGGTAAAAAGTTTAGCAAATTTTCTTAGATGTACAGTACATGAGCTTAAAAAAATTAAAATGTAAATCTACAGGGAAGAGAAGAAGTAAAGTCTAAAAATATTCAGAAATTGTTTTGTTTTGTTCATTCAATTTCAAGGCTGTCTGACTTCATTGTGACTCTGGGTGGCTTACAGATAAAAATTAAAAGAAAACAAAATACATCAAGAGGAAAAAAGAAGACAACTAACTGGAAACAAAACTCAAACAGTCAATAACCAACTAACCAACCTCATTCTAGCCCAGGACCTGGGAGAACAACCAGGTCTTAATCAGTTTATGAAAGGTCAGAAGGAGTGGAGTAGTTTGAATTTCCAGAGGGACATCATTCCGTAGGGCAGAGCCATCACTGAGAAGACATGCTTCCTAGGTCCCAAAGATCACACTGCTTAATAGATGGAGCATGCCCACTCTAGCTGCCCTAACTGGACAGGTGGAAACATATGGATATAGGCAGATAGGATTTAGGGATCTGGACTTACCTGTGGTCCATGGAGTAATTTCAGAAGCTTTTTGAAAAATTCAGACCACTTGTAAGAGCTGTTTCTTCTGTTATTGTGTTGTTCTATTATTCTGTTATGTCACAGCTTATTGCTTGGGAGAAAGAGAATAAGCTGTGAGGAACAGAATGAAAGAGAAGAAAAGATGGTTATCAAAAAGAGAAAGAGAGAGCAGCAGAGAAATAATGGGTGTCCCCCACCTACTTTTGGCTGTTTTCTATTTGTTTATTCATTAGATTTATATCCACCTTTTCCCCCAGAAGCCCAAAATGGTAGAGCATCCTCCTCCAGTTTTCCCCATAATCACAAATCCATTTGAGCTGAGACATATTGAATGACCCAAAGTCACTCAGTGGGCTTCCTTGGATGAGAATAGACTTAAACCTTGGCCATTCTGTCCCAATCCAACATCTTAACCTTTGTTCTGTCAGAGATGCAGTGACAGCGTAATACATCCTGATACACCTTTTCATCACTATGTGTCACATGTGGAGCCCCACCAATCCCCATATTTTATCTTCCCATGAAGATGAGAGCATATAAATTAGTCTCTCCGGTGATACTCTTTGCATGGTCTCATATGGAGATTTTTATCACCTTCTCTGATAGGCACACTTATGCACATTGCTACATCTCCTAGGTAGAGTTATGAGCAGAGAACTATTTTTGTAAGCGCAATTGTTCTATTTTTGTTTTGCAGGTGCCAAGAGTCTCCCACAGTTACGCTGTCCAGCAAATGCTCCAGAAGTGCCATTCTTCACTTGGTTTCTTAGCAACTGCAAGGCATTTGTTTAAACATCTTTATGGATTCCTTCAACCCTTACACAAGTTGAAATCCAAACTCTATCAGTACTTTCAGTACTTTCCAGCACAGGCTCTTGCACAGTTCTCATAGGTTTACTTCAGATATGTTATAATGCCATAATTTTAAGGAGTAGGTTGCATATCTGGGTTCAAAATCCATGAAACCACTAGATGGCAGGAAAGAATTCAAGTGTTCTACATCACTTTGCTGACATCTTGTGGTCACCCAGATTTGTGCAGCTCAGCTATTGCAATCCTACACTGAAATCTTGACCAGAAATCCCTTTTTATGGGCTTCCAGTAGATTCTTAGTTGGTCTGTCTGACCATTACAGGAAAGAACACCAGCTATTCCAGGACTAATGCTAATAATATTATTTATCCCTTGAATCAGCAACATATTGTCTATGAATACCAGGTCATTTGTGGTCCCCATGCTCATAATTCCCCAAGAATTAAATTAAAATTTAAAAAATTAAAATAGTCCAAAACTTTTGAATCAGCCAAAACTTTAGTGATGTCAGCAGTCTTGTATGAGATCTTGCACAATTTAGATCTCATGAGATTTCAGATAATTTGGGAGGGGCACCTGGTCCATAGTATGAGAAAGCATGATGGCTGCCAAATACTGAAGAAGCTATTAGTCCTTCATGCCAGATTAATACAGGTCCCTTATTTTCAGTTGCATCCATCTTCCATCAATACCTCCAAGGATAAAGCTTATTTGTTTTCAGTTCAAAGGCTATGTTTAAGATACTCTGCAAAGTTCTAATAGTTTTTAGAACAAAGTTCTAACAGGGTAAGCACTACTGACTTGGCTAGATAAACCATCTGCTAATAACATACACACGTACACACACTACTGGCTCTAATTAAAAGGACAGAGTTGTGTGCCGTCATCATACTCATGATGCTTCACTCTAAATTTCCAAATAATCTCACTCAGATGTTTCATATTAGACAGTACAGGGAATCAAGTGGAACCTAATGGCAATATAAATGCCATGAGGTTGAACAGAAATCTTCCCACATCACCACCTGGAGATTGCTATGCAGGTATGAGTGGAATTACTGCAAAACAATTTTATCCACCTCTAACTCAGACCACCTATGCAGAACTATACCATGGTTGATGGTACTGAAAGCCTCTAAGAAATCCAAGATAATCAATGTGGTGCCCTGGCAAAACTCATCCCACAGGCAAACAAGGCAGTTTCAGTGACCAAGCCAGACTAAATCTCTATTAAAATGGAACTAGAAAATCTGTTTTCTTCAAGGGATTCAGGATCTCATTATTCAATACCCACATGTATTTGCTTAGGAAAGGGATGTTGACTGCAGACTTATAATTACTTAAATCTTCTGGGTTCATGATTTTTTTCTAAGGGTAATCTCAAAATGGCCTTTAATGAGGCTGAGGCTATTCCTTCTTGTAAGATGGGATTTATAATCTCTTGGACCCAGCAGGGCATCTCTTCCTACTGGCTATAATAAACTGCAAGGGGCAGGGAAACTGTAAGGGGCAGGGAAACAGATGGTTGTCCATATTCCTTCAAATACTTTCTCTGTGATCTTCAAGACTTAAAAACTGAATGTCATCCAAAAGAAACTGTCCAGAGAGTGCTCTGGACTACCTTTAGGGACTGAACTGCCAACACTGGTTAAGTCATGACAAAATGATTGATGTTGTCCTCAGCCTTCTCCAGTCTGGTACCTTCCAAATGTATCAAAACTACAACTCTCTGAATTCCCAGTCAAAAAGAGAATCGGGGGGAATTGTAGTCTCCCAAAATATCTGAAGGACATCAGATTGGGGAAGGCAGCTCTTCAAATTTAATATCAAAGTCTGAGGGAGGAATAGGAAAAACAATGTTATCTGCCTAACTCTGAAAGTGGGGGATTTTCATGTGGGAGTGCTCTGTAAGATTAGCAACTGTGTCATCTTCTGCAAGTGTCTGTCTGTTCTCAAGACCAGACCAGCCTTATATTTTCTACAGAGTAAAGTAGAAGCTACCTGGGCACAGAAAGTTGGAAGCTGACACTACACACCTCACGCACAATCTGCCCTAATGCCTCTGAACTAATCTACTGCCCTCTAGTATGCATCATTGCTAGAACTGGAAGAAGATTCAACATCCAGTCCAGTCAGTTTCTGTACATAGAATCTGGGGGGTCGCCTTCTTATCCTTTGTCTCAAAAATCAAAATGCCAGTGTGTTCTACTTACATATTGGTTGCAGACAGGTATTATAAAGGCAACGTAACTTTCCAATCCTTGAGCACTTGTACTAGACTGCTCAAGGAGATTAATAACACTGAAATAATAGCCAATACAAACAACACCAACACATGGATATGTATAATTTCATGCATACATTGCACAAATAGGATTAGAAAAGGAATGAGGCTATTGTGCAGCAAGTTGGCTTCTAGTATATTTAGAGTTGCTGCCTCTTAGTCAGGAAACAAAGTACAGCTATTTTATATTTTCTCATAGGAGTTAATAGTTAGTACAATCTCCCTTAACCTGGTGCCCTCCTGGTGGGTTGGACTTCAATTTGTATAATCTCCAGACACCATGGCTAAGAAGTCAAAGTTTAGTATATCTAGAAGCTGCTGGGTTCTCAAAGGAAGCTATTCAGAGTTCCACCTAGTCCAGTGTTGTCCAAACTTGGCCACTTTAAGATGAGTGGACTTCAACTCCCAGAATTCTCCAGCCAGCCAACCCTAACCCTAACCCTAACCCTGAACAAACCTTTCCATATTTCCTCCTCCCCACCCCAGTGACCCATTTTTCTTTTTCAAAAGTCACCCAACATCTGGTGGATCCTGAGCACGCTTAGTCTTTACTAGGCTTTGGGGAGCATTTGCTCCATGAAATTTCATTTCTTTTTAATGCCAATAATGTACACTTTGTTTCTTAGTAGTACCATTTTGCCTCTCGTTCTGATGGCACTTGCTGAATTCACTATGAGAATAAAGCAAATAATAAATATTTATTTATTTTGTGCATCTTTACTAAGGATTGGGAGAAATCACAAAAGCACAGTTATTACAAAATTCCATCCAGTAAAGTTAGTTCACAGTTTAACAGCCAAACAAGTAAAGAAACTTTAGCAAAACAGACCAAACCAAATATTACAAAATGTCATCAGTCTCCCATGTTCTCTTTTCCAAATGAAATCAATATTGGCTGGCTTGCTCTGAAGAGAGGGATATAGATCTCTAAAATATGCCAGAAGTTTTGGTTCCCTTTGGAGATTACAAAGGAATTTGTACAGTGGTACCTTGGTTCACGAACTTAATTCGTTCTGCGACTCTGGTCGCGAACCAAATTGGTCGTGAACCGAATCAAATTTTCCCTTAAGGTTCAATGTAAATACGGTTAATCCGTTCTGACCCCTACGAATTTGGTCACCAACCGATTTTTGATCGCGTCCCGAATCAAATTTCCCTATAAGGTTCAATGTAATTACAGTTAATCCGTTCTGAACCATATGTTGTTTTTTTTAAAACCGCAAAAATATGACACAAAGTACAGTATGAAGAGAGAGAAAGCTAACCTTGCTCGACGCAACTTCTGGCGTGGAGGACAGGAAGGCGGGTGGGGAGGCGGTTACTGCTTGGAGGGAGAGTCCCCCTCCCTACAGGAAGCCACAACCACGTGTCACGGGAGGGAAAATGGCTGTGGATCCTGTTCGTCACCTGATGCGGAGTTTGCGAACGGAGGCAAAATTTTGCGACTGGAGCCGTTCGTGAACCGAATTGTTCGTGAACAGAAGCGTTCATGAACCGAGGTACCACTGTATCTGTAACTGTATCTGTAGGTTAGTTTAGGATTTGTCTCTTAGAGCATGAGGCAATTCTAGGACTCAGTGCTGGAGTGCTAATGTCAATGATGCCCCCCACTTTTGAGAGTCCTGGGGAGATGTGCCTCGAAATAGGCCGCCTTCCCCAAGCTGGAATCTTCAGTTATTTCAGATTGCAACTCCTATGGGTTGGCTAGATGGCAGTTATGGGATTTGAAATCCAACAATTGGAAGACTATTGAAATAGAATATCTCCTCCAAAACACCAGAGTTAACACATGGGATTTACTGCCAAGATTTATGATACTTCCCGTCTCAATGAGAAACATCACTGAATAGCTTTTGACATTTCAGCATTTTCACTTCCCGTCAAAGGCAGAATGAAGAACTTTGATGCAATAAGTATAAAAAGTGTGAAGCACAGCAATATGTATCTTGAGTTTAGGAGAGGCCTGGAAATTGCTGTGAAGAGGGAGCTGAAGGGGACTGGCTGCCAAAGGCCCTGAAGAATGTTAGTGGGAAACTTAACAACATAAGTGCAATTTTATATTTGCAACAATGCCATACCAACATGACATACCTGTGAAGATGAAAGAAATATAATTAATCTATTGATCTGTGTCTCCCAAAGTACACCGGGTGCCTACAGACACTGTCCCTGGGCTCCCTTGTAAATATATAAAATAAAAGAATAGCACCTTCTTAAAAGCAGTTCCTGCTTCATTAAGTCTTTGGCTAGCCTGCTCTGAGGTATTAATTTTCCAGCCTTTTTGCTTACTGGCCACCTATCATAGAATCCATGTTTCCAGAATTCTGCCACTTTCAATCTAGCTGCTGCGGACAATCCACATTTGGCAAGATCTTTGTAGAAAGAATGTTTTTCATCATTCTCAGATGCAGAGAGAAGCATCAACAATACAGAAGTTTGCAGAAATGGCTCAGTAATATGTGGACTGAACATAAAGACAAGGTTCCAAAATTCTTTATACATGAGGATGTATTAAACCATCTTTGAATAGTGCCTCTTGCTGTTCTTCCCTTCCTGTATAGCAGGGAGAAATGTTTATTAACTTGGTTCATTTTGACAAATCGAAGATGCCACTTACAAACCTAAGGCAGCCTCACTCTTGAATTTGAAATATTGCTTGGCCCATAGCAAATTCCACTGTATTTCTATAATAGTAGATCATACACCCATTTATCATGTTAGTGTTAAACTATCTGATATTACTTTCCACAAAAATGCTCAATTAGCCATCAATAAGAGAGACAAGTTTTTCATTTCTGTCTAAGGATCTGGTACCAATCTCCTGATTTGAATCGGCTTCCGGTGCTCTTTAACGTTTAAGTTGTCCCCGGTGTGAGTTACAGCAGCTTTGCAGGGAAGATTTGGATTCAGAAGTATAGCTCTAAGGGAAATATGCAAATAATTAAATCCTGCTTCCTTGCACGGTAGCTCCACTCTTACTGTGTATCCCTCAACAGTATTCAGTTTGACTCTGTAACATATTATATTTAGATTATTCAGTATACTTCTCAGGAAATAGTTACACCTCTATAATGACCAGATAAAAAAGACTTATATTATGGAGCCTACCAAAAGCAGATTTTGGATATTAATGTTCATCCTTCCTTGGGAAAAAATCCATGATGAGACAGATTTTATTTAATGAAGCATAAAGAAGCCAATTGATAATGAAGCTCAAGCTCAGATACTTTGGTCACCTAATGCGAAGAGAGGACTCTTTGGAAAAGACCCTGATGCTGGGAAAGATGGAAGGCAAAAGGAGAAGAGGACGGCAGAGGATGAGATGGCTAGATAGCATCACTGAAGCAATGAGCATGAAATTGAGTAAACTCAGGGAGGCAGTGAAAGATAGGAAGGCCTGGCGCAATATGGTTCATGGGGTCACGAAGAGTCGGACACAACTTAATGACTGAACAACAACAAAAAGAAGCCAAGGGACCTTTTCATCTTTCTTTAACTTTACAAAAGTGTCAGTTTTTTGGAGAACAGGGGCCTCATTCCAAATACTTTCTGGACTGGCCTTGTGACCACATAACATTATTGGATCACATGGCCAATTCTGAGAGTGCTGAAGAAACTTCTATTCTTCAAAGAACCTGATGCTCCTGTGTACATGACACACTTCTAGAAAAGATTCTTCAGACACACCATATGTTTTAGAAAATAAACTCCACTCTTTCTGTGGATTTGATCTGGGGATTGTTTGAAACTGAATTAAAAATGGTTACAAAATTGGCTCCCTCAGAAATTTGCCCCGAATGCGAACAGTTAATGCAGTGACCCGACCTTGCTCCATCCATACAATAACATTTGGTTAGAGAAATACCAAAAATTGAATAGGATCAGATCAGAGAAGGCTAGTTTTCTGTTGAAACAACAGCTAAGAAGCTGAATTCAGCTCTATTTAGAGCTGATTCTTCCCAAAGTTCAGCTGAAGGATTTGGTCTCAGAAGCATTAGTGCTGAAGTTCCTGTTCCTGTGCACGGATACCATTTTAGGAACAGAAAAATCATTGCATTAGTCTTGATGCTTGTTTGCTTTTTTTACTGATACCAGCATAATTTCCATCTAAATCTGCATTTCTTAAATGAAAGTGTGATTGGAGCTGAACTCCTGCTTTTGTTACTGCTCTTTTGCACACTGTTCTATCTGCAGCTAATTAGTAAACTCTTGCCCATCGGCTGGTTCCCTTCCTATTGCAAGGACACACCAACATGTACCAGCAGTATGAGTTACAGGATAATGTGGGGAATTATGGAGAAAGAAGGCTGATCAAACTGTTTGTGTGGCTGTGTATATGTTTTTTTTTAAAAAAAACAGCCAGCTTGGCAGGGCTGAAAAGTTTACAAAGGGGGAGGGGGAGTGATACGGTCTTAAAAAGCTGATTAATGTGAGGCAAGCTGCCTAAGATATCTTACCCTACTTTGAAATAGAAGACTTTCTTCTTCAGAATAGAAGAAGAATAGAAGAATCTCTTCATGCTGGAAGACCTTGCTCCATAAACAATATAATTAGTCCTTATGTAATGTGTGTGTGTGTGTGTGTGTGTGTAAAAGCTTTCTAGATTTTTATTTCTTTTCAAGATGGAGGTGGAAGCCTAGTGAAATGCTGTATCAACAGCTTTGAGATTTTAATTATACAGGAACGATTAAAGTCACATTTGACTTTCTTGCCTACACCTACATTTCTCTGTTGAAACTCTGTGATGGCCATCTGAGATCCTGCACTCTTGTCTACTGCAGAAAGCTGTTTGTGGGCAGGGTCTTGTCTGGGGTAGGGAAGAAATGGTCCCTTCATACTATCTGTTAGCCTTTAGGAAAACCTCTTAAAACGGTATTTGAGTCAGTATTTAGATGATTTTAAACTTGCTATTTCTGCTATTATTGTCATTCTGTTAGATGTTCACTACTGTTTCTTTAACTTTTAATAACTTAATACCATATTTAAGGATTTCTTATTAGGGAATTTATATACCCTGAAAAGCTGACAAGATTATAGTGATGATAACAGCAGCAGCAGCAGCCTTTAAACATGGTAGCTGAGGAGATTATGGGTTTTGGTCCATCACATCTGGTAGGCACCAGATTGTAGAAGGCAGTTCCATCACATTGTTGCAGTAAATATTGACTGCCAAGTAATGAAGTCTATCCTTCTTTAGAGATGGAAATCCATGGATACTTATGACACTGAACAGCTTCTAATCCTGCTATTCTCCAGGACTGCAACACTTATTCCTCTCCAGCCTGGCTACAATTATGTAGCTGTTGATACCTGTCTTCTTTCTTCACAGCAGGTCATAGCAGATTTATGGGCATGATTATGATTATGACTCCTCCAATTGCAACAGACTTGTGCCCAGGCACTGTTCCTTTTAATCAAAACGAATGGTGCCAAGAAATCTCTCTGTTTCATCTTCTTTATCTTCAACAAGAGAACAGAGACCAAGAAGAATTGGAAGGAGAAGAAGTCAGCAAGAAGTGAGTGAACAATCAAGATGTGAAGAAGGTCTACACATACCACCATATGTATGTGGATAGTTTTCATTTAATGGCATTGAATCTCTCTGGCGAAAAGGGATGAATCAAATGACTGCCATGGAGACCCAGTGGTACCAGCAGCACGAAGTTGCTCCTAGGCACGATACCCTGGGGTATCCATTTGAATTCCTGGCCACATTACATACCCACCAGTTTCTTTATCTCCTTGTTTCTACTTCATGGCACTCTTTCTCTCCTTCCTGGAACTCTCTTCTCTCTTATATTTTTCCTTTCCTTTTTAAATAAGCGATAGCACCAATACATTTTTTTTCCCTTTTCTTAATGCTTAAATTAAGATTTAATTTTTGGAATGCATAAAAGTACAGATGCACTGCAGCATTTTTTCAATGCTCAATCCGATGAATGCAAATTCATATATCCCATTAAGGTTTATAATCAATATATTAAATGTAAGGTAAAATAAGGAGTATAATTAAAACATTTTTTCATCCCCTCCCCCCATTTTTAAAAGAAACAGTTGTTTATCATGCATAGATTACATGGTCTTGAAAAGTTTAAAAAACATTAGCATGGGGGCCACTGGGGGATCAAGATGCTAGATGCTACTGCAACTTTGTTCTCTAATGTTCTCCAACTTTTTAAAATATTAGAGGAAAGGGAAAGGTGCTGACACAGCCACCTGGTGATCAAAAGTAGAGAGTAAGCACAATGGGGAGCAACAAAGGGAGGGAGAGAGAATGCTGAGAGGGGAATGGGAGGAAAGTAAAGGAGGGACTCATTTGGGGGGCATGTAATGTCGGAACATGAAAGCCTTCCAGGCTATGAGATGCTAACCTGCACCTAATGGTCCAGTCCTAGCAATGCTGCCTCAGAGCCTGGCAGTAAACAATTCTGTAGCATTCATTTCTTGACCCCAGCTGCCACATTCTCCCCATGCAGTTACACACAGGTCAGTTCCACACCTGCATTTCTATTGTTAGCCATGGAGTTGTTAGCTGCTTGGCAGCTCACCCCATGAACCACATTCTCGATTTGAACAGGGCAACAGTTTGACTGGTGGCTTGCGAAGGCACCTGCATTCTCTTGGAATGCAAGATGCTGATTACTTTCAAGAGACCTCCCGCCCACCCCCGCCCTTTCTGCTAATCCCTTCTCCCTTCTCTTCTGTTGTAGGAACAAGCAGCCTCCCTTGTTGCAGGAGGAGGTCAGGATTTTCTGCATGGCAGCTCAGCCTGAGAACAGTGCTGGAGCTGAGCATTTGATCTTGTTCAGTTATCACTGGCCATCCCCTTCCAGGCTGCTGTAAAGCAATCTGTTCCAGTTGAAAGAGTTTATCTAAAGGAGGATCAGTTGTCAAAAGAGACAAGCTGCAACAAGGAGTTGGAAATGCCAGGAAGGAAAGACTCCACCTACAGGATCTTCTCTCGGGATTACTTACCCATCATTAACTAACCCATGGTTCATTCAATTAACTCATTCTTTTGGGTTTGCATGATTGCAGAACCCTAAATTAACCACATGGGCTGGGTTTCTATAATAGATTAGACTAAAATGTAGCTGGCCAGCTTGTGGTGATCAGAGCCTGTAGTATATATTTGTTCATAGGCCTTTTCTAAAGTGCTTGGGCATTGTTACCAGGAATTGAATGTGACTTGAGAGAACCTTTATCTCGATCATTCTCTAGATCAACTTTCTCTAACCTACTGCCAGATATCTTGGTATGACAGTCCAAATTCCTAGGCCAGAAGAAATTGATCTAAACAAACACTCTTGGTATTTAAATAGGCTGCTTGTACATGATCCCCATGATTGCTGGAAATTGTTTATAGGAAGTATTTCTCTTAGCTTCCAACTCAGAGCCAAACTAGATCTTATAAGGGCTAAAATACTAGTGAAGATCTGGGGTCACTCAGCACACTGAGCTGTACACTAGCCATATTGTCTGAATCCATATAACATACTAAATCACAAACTAGGTAACCACATTTTAGCCTAGTGTATGGTGTAGAGTCAGCCACTGGGTTGCGTAGAAGCTCTGTTCTTCCCCATGCTTTGTTGTGTGTGTTTGTTAGTTTATTTATTACACAGTGAAATCAATATACTTCATAACGTCCTTGGCTGCTTCTCCACCACCAGCCCCACAGGGGGAAAGTTATGGCTTCCTGCCCTGTTCCATGTCTCTTTCCTTTGTAAACTCCAACCCCAACCAAGCATGACACGATGTTATGCCACAGCCAATGTGCAGGGGGGGAATGGGTCTGAAGAAGCAGCGCCACCTGACTTCCATGGTATCATTATGGAACAGGAAAGGCTACAAGATTCCAAACTGCTTGGTGGTAGTTACATGCCTTTGCTAACTTTCTGGTTTTCAGCACACATATTTTCTTCTGTGAAACAAAATTGTTCAGAATGTGGACTTAAATCCTGAGATTTATAATAGCATACGTCCTTGCGTCTTGTCCCAGATGCAGTGCTGACTGAGTAGCCTCCTTCTACAGTTTGCAAAAAGGAAGCTTAAAAAAAGCTTACTCAAATGCTGAAAGAGCAAACCATGCCTGCCCTATTTGTTTTCTGTTCCCTTTCTCTTAGTAGCCTTCTTGAATTGGAAGCTTTCCAGATGTTGTGGGATCACAATATCCATACTCTCCAGCCAGGAGTATTGTCCTGCAACTCCTGCCATTCCCAGCCAGTGATCCCTGTGCCAGACTGGAAGTAACGTTGTCAAAGGCAGTGAAGCTTTTTGTAGCCCTGACAACATGATGTCATCCCTTCCTCTGAAAGCTTGGGGGCAGGCTCCAGTTGTAGACCCCTTATTTGACACTTCTTTTAAGCCGAGAGTGGATCTTGCTCATGGCTGAGGGATAAAGGACAGTGAAAGTGAATCAGTCACAATGGTATGCTCACCTGTGTGATCTGTCTCCAGTCATGGTGAAGCTCTTAAGGCTGTCTGTCTGCTGCAATTCACCCTTCTCCAACCTGGTGTGTGATGGAGCATGTCTCTTGCTATTGCTACCCAACATGGCCTTTGTTATTTGGGATGGTGGGAGCTGTGGACCAACACATCTGGAGACCATCAGTTGGGATACAAATCAGCAGAGGGGGGTGGCAAATTATTGTGCTTCAGGCCAGAGTAATGTCCCTTTCTTGTATTCTGACTTTTTAGTGTGTGACTCAGACTTCTGTTTTTCAACTCCACTTTTTCTTTGCACAGGCACTACTAGATGGAAATATTTTTAAAAATGCCACAGCCAGTCCTCAGATACTAAAACATCCAGTTTCTTGCTCCAAGAATGATCTCTGGCATTTCCACCTTAAAACCTGGAAGGATTGGGGTGATCAGCTGCTAGGCACATTAGATGAATCAATTTTGGGCTAGATGGAAGAGCCATCTGGTTTAAAGTGAAGCAGTTTGGAAAAGCCCCCAGTTCAGAACAAGAGAGAAATTGGGTCCAAAATGTCATGATTGACTAAGGCACAAGGCTAGAATCCAGGAGACTGCAAATTCTAGTCCCGCCTTAGGCATGAAAGCCGGCTGGGTGACTTTGGGCCCGGAACTCTCTCTCAACCCAACTCACCTCACAGGGTTGTTGTGTGGGGAAAATAGGAGGAGGAAGGAGTATTAGGTATGCTTGACACCTTGAGTTATTTATAAAAATAATAAAGGTGGGATAAAAAAATCTAAAAAAAAATTGGGAACAAGTAAAGCTGCAAAGCTGTGCTTTAGGAGTGAGGAAGAAGCATGCAATAAAGACCTAACATGTGGAGCGAGCTATTGAGTGATAAAGAACTTTAGAAGAAAATAATATGCCAAGGGAGCAAAGAAGTATGAGCAAAACTTTACAGAGTTACAAGAGACTTGGGATCCTATAGTACGGGATAATAATTTAAAAAATAAATAAAGGTGCCAACGTGGCCCATTTTACTGTTTAGTCAAAAAAGTAAAATGTTCCATTTGCTCAAAAGCATGTGGGATAGCTTCCACTCCTTCTCTTGCTTCTCTTATTTTTGTTAGCACATTTCTCAAAGATTCGAAACTGCTCTATTTTGTCTGTTGATGAATCATCAGCTATCCTCGGGGGCGGGGGGGGGGGGGAACCCAAAGGGTAGAGAGGAGCTGAACAAAGAAAATAAATCCATTGTGGCTCATCCAGAGTTTTCCTCTTTGGATGTGTTGCCTCTGAGCTCCCTTTCTCTGTTGTCATGTTGTAGTGAAGGAATATTGGGTTGTATAACATGCCTGCTCTCCAGCAGCTCCTTTTCAGATTAGCAACCAAGATCCTTTCATCTGGGGATACTAGGCAGAATTCTCAGTGCAAGAATGTGATGCAAGAAACTAGCTTTCATAAAATATAAGAGCTAAGATACAGATCGAGCTGAGGCTGAAAAGAGCCCAGAAAGATCAACAAGCTAGGACTTGCCTAGAATACTGTCACCCCAAGCAACCACAACAATTGGCCTTTCCATTCCCAGGGTCCTCCAGATACTTATTTCAAGGATTCCTGAGATGCATCTCTTGAATCAAGGTTGACACTTCTACAAATATTGCTGCATCTAGCAGCTAGTGAGTAGATTGTGCTGTCCAGCCAGCCCCATGGATATCAAAGGGAGGATTATCCAATGGAAGTCACTGGGACAAGGCTTAAGATGGGCCAGGCTGCTGGAAAGGTAAATAAAAAGGGCTGTTGCATTCAGCAGTTTAAAATGTGGTGAAATCATCCTATTAATTGACTCTTTTTGCATGCTGAGCAGACTTGGTCAGGAATTAGGAGAAATTCAAGAGGAACCATTGTTTTATTTAGTTGATTCCAAACATAGAAGCTCATGTTTACATAACGACAAGATGCTTTGTAAGGTTCCAAAAATAGGCTCAACTTTTAACTGGAGGGAATGCATCGAGACTATTCCCTAGAAAGGGGGTGTAGTCAGAGCTGTTTTTCCAGGGCTTGTTGATATGGCTGGGAAGTAGAGGAGAGGTTTGGCTATAGAGAGGCTTTTATTTTTTGCTTATTTTAACAAACTTATTTCAGTCAGTAATTTTATGCTTTTTTTTTTCTTTTTGAAAGGGGGATGTTGCTGAAAAATCCATTCAGAAATGGATACCATGTGACAGATGCTACTTGGGGGCTGGGGAAAGCTCCATAACATTTGGAACAGCAGACCGACATAAAAAGTGACAAGATGAAAATGCAAACTTGCCAGTATTATGTTGGTCTGTGATTCCAGTGTTTTGGTTTAGGGCTGTGCAGAGATCTGGATCTGAAAAGAAGATATGATTCAATATGTGGGTGTGCACATTGCACCTATTGGCAACCCTCTAAAGAAGATAAATCTTGTCCTGAATTCAAATGTCTGTGCTCCAAAGTGGCAGCATAATCTCAGGAAAAATGAATTTAAAGAGTTGCCAATAGGCGCTATATTTGCACTCATACATGCTTGGAAGAACCTTTTCCCCTTCAAATCTGGATCATTGCACAATTGAATTCTGTCCACAGTTCCCAATCCCATTAGCATTATCACCACAGGAGTCCAGACAACCTTCTCATTATAAGATGGTATGATCAGCTATTCCTAAAACAGTCTTCCCTTGTCTGCTGTCCTCCAGAGATGTTAGATCTGCATGCTGGCTAGTAATTCTGGGAGCAGCACTTACAGCACATCTGGATGAAGCTAGTATAGGGAAGACTGCCCTAGACTATGATTAGTTTTGACAGCTGGTCAACTGAGATCAACTCTTATGAGATATATCTTTCTCCAGTTTTCCAAGTTTGAGACACAGGGTTTCAGATCAGCAATTAAGAAAAAAAAAACACCTCATGACATATGATGTTTTTGTTATACTTGTTTATTAACTGATATAAAGGTTGGAAAGGGGGCACAGGCAAGCATAAAGACAGATAAAGGATCTCAAAAATGGCAGTCAGTGAGCCAGCGTGTTAGAGTGGTTCAGAAGTTGGCTAGAACCAAGTCTGTGTTCATCCACTGAAGCTCACTAGGTGACATTGCATTCTCTCTCAGCCCAACTCATAGGGTTGTTGTAAGGATAAATTAGAGGAGAGTGCGAGGTATGCCACCTTGAGTTTTTACAGGAAAGACAGGATATCAGTCTAACAACTAAACACATAAAATGAATAAACTCCCCTGAGCAATATTATACCTTTGGAACCCTTGTATGTTCCTTCGTCCCAGTCAGGCGGGTAGACCAAATAGCTATGGTCCTCCAGCCATCCAAGCATGTCAAGCCCATCTCTTCAGTTGCTGATATCTATGAGTAATGAGATCCTTTCCCATAGTCAAAGAACATAAATGTTATAAACATGCTCCTGTTCAGGTTGTCAGCCTCAACTATATCTTTTTTCCTTTTTGGGTATTTCATTACATCCTCGTTACATCCAATTTTCTTCTTATCTAAACTTTGGCTTGTACTTGTGGCAGTCCTGAAATAAAACTAAAAACATGATTGACTTGTGAAGTATTATTATTTGTTTTCAGTTACATAAATATCCATCCAGTAAATCCCAGAAGATGAAATACGTCGCAGATTTATCACTTTACCTAGGAACGAAATTATGCATGTTGTAACATTACAGAGCAAGGCCCAAAGAAGTTGAATAGAAGGACAAGTTTCCAGGACCAGCAGAAGAATAGATTTTTGTACTTCAGAGATTGCTCTTGGAAATAGATGATTTATGCCCTCCGGTATGGTCCTAGCAGCTGATGGGTGGTGAATCATCTTTCTCACTACTGTACTGCAGTCTCAGCTAAAATTCACTTCCTCCTGGCTAAGGCCATGGTTCTCATCTTTCACCACAGAAGTGAATAGAAGCTAGATCAGATGGTAATTTGCAATAGATCACCAAGGCTTTTCACTTTCAACCAATTTAAATTGGTCTGTGAAAGTGAAGAAAGCTTGATGGAAATAGGAGAAGGTTTGTATATGAAAAGGTTTGCACATGTCCCAATGACATATCATAAACGATTATTTGAAGCCTCCCTCAATTTCAGAAGAGGCCTGGCCATGCAGCTACTATTGGGAAAATACAAATTCAGGGCTCTGAGAAACATGCAAAACTAGTTGTGCAGTGCCTTGGGTCCTGGCCAATAGTTATAACATCCCAGCTTAAAAATTTAGCATGATTACTGAGTGAGCATAAGTTAAAAATATCCATATTACTCAACTCTGGTAAGAAAGCCATAAGTATTAAAGCAGAACTTCAGAATATAAGTATAGAGTGTCCAACAACTGCCCCCATGTCTCACTTGATTTTTTTCTGAAGTTCTGAGAAGTCTAAAGCAAAGAGAGCTACTGAATGTCGTTGCTTGTCTGAAGCCAGGTGGCCGAACAGAACTTGACTGGTTCAGACACACCAGTTCCTGAAGCCTGACTTGCACATGGTAGGTGTGACATCAGGACCATATACCTCATGACCTGACTTTCCCAAATCCAGCAAATCACTTCACCTTCTGTCCATTCTCGGTTGTATTTTGTGTGTAATTAGTGATGTTGAAATATCCAGTTCCTTCATAGGTAATCACTCCTGGCCGTTTGCATATTCCAGAACATCCAGATACCCTCTAGTACAAAGTGCTTGCATGACTGTGCTCTCACTAATATCGTTCTCTCGCTTCCCCCCACCGGCACCACCACCACTGCCCCAGTAGTACTCTGAGCTAAGGAGGCTTTAACTCAGAGGCAGAACACATGCTTTGCATGCCAGAGATCGTAGGCTTAATCCTTGGCTTCTCCAGTTAAGAAGTTCTCATCCTAAAAAGTTGCTGCCAGTCAGAGTAGACATATAGGCATCAGTATAGACGTATCAGTACTTTGATCAGAATAAGGCATTTTCATCAATTCTTTGAAACGCATGAATGCCATTTGACTCATGTGAGGGCATGGTTTGCTGTGCAGTCTTCTCGCTTTCCCCTACCATCCTCTGGTGGTTACTTTTACCATTGTCATTCTCTGATGGAACTGCCAGGATGGGATGAGGACCCGCTTGAGTCAGTTTTTTCTGAAATATAAAGTACTTTTCTCAATTTGCATTACTGTATTGGAATTCATTTTACAAGGGGCTGCCCTTGAAGACAACCTGGAAACTGACGCAAAAACATCCTAATGGGTCAGTCTTATCACAAATCAGGAGCAACTCAAGGCATGGTTACCACCTATAGGGCCCTATAGGACTCAGAGCCCGACCATTCCCACATAACCTTGACCATCCAGGCTAGGCAAATGCCTCTTGAAGGCCCCCTGTCTTTTGTGAGCCAAAACAGGAGGGGCCACTAAAGCGAGCATGTAGTGTTTGGGACCCTGCAGGTGTGCCTGCTCTCTGGGAGCGCCTGCCTCTTCTGCAACTATCCCTCCCCGAACATACGGTTGGTCCCAAGCTTGCAGGCAACTCCCAAGGCAGTTAAGAGTTGGCTCTTTCCTTGGGCATTCGGGCCAGGATGATCAGAGTTTGCATTAGGAGGAATAAAACAAATTTTAGCCTCTGAACCACAAATAAATTGTTTTATTTTAGTTGCATACCCTTGATTTTCTTTCTTCTCTCTCTCTCTCTCTCTCTCTCTCTCCCTCCCTCCCTCCCTCCTTCCCTTCCTCCCTCCCTCCCTCCCTCCCTCCCTCTCTCTCTCTCTCTCTCATGTTTACTTGCTTTTGTACACTACCCAAAGTCATGTTGTTTGTACTGGGCAGCCGTATGAATGATACAAATGCATAAGCAAGCAATCAAGCTCTTAAGTGACATTATACAGTTTGGCTTACCTGATTTTTCTGCATGAAACTGCTGATATAGGCATTTCTTTAATTCTGTTCTGCAAGGAGGCTCTGGGCTTCATCCACAGGGGCAGACAGATTGATGACTTTGAGTTTTCAGAAATGGAAGGGTATTGCCATGATTTCTCTATCCTTGAATGCTAAGACACTGCAACTGCATACAACATACGAGCTTCATCTCAAGATCATCTTTAAACTGGAGATTTTATGATTGAAATGCCTCTCCAGATTTTGGGGTTTTCATGCTTCTTCTGCATCTCTCTCTCTCTCTCTCTTTCTAGCAATAGAGAAAAGATATGATGAAAAGATCTGAAGAACTTGAAAATTTGCTCATGCTTTTGTTCCTTTTTAGTTGGTCCTAAAAGGGTTTTTTTCCCTCCTTCTTCTAATTGACCAATATAGCCATCTTGTTCCTTATTCTTGATAGTTAGTGTCATTCCAGGAGATGACGTCACCCAAACCATTGGCTGAAGTGTCCTTAGGTGTCTAATGCTAAGGGGCTGCAAATCTATCAGGGCAAAGGTTTTCAAGTTCATGCATTGCATATGACAGGTGAGCTGCTTTGGTTAAAACACTAAACCAGCCCATTCTACCATCAATGGTCCTCCTTTTTCAATAGCCGAACAGTGGGATTCTGTTGGCTTGGATGTTACAGGCTTAGCTGCCTACCTGCAGACCAAAGGCTAGCTGCTGCTGGGGAGGACAAGGCACACAGGGTGATTTGGCTTTGCAGGGCTGTCTGTATTTGGTTAGCACATGGGGACTAGATAATATGCAATTGCCTCACTACTGATTCACTGAACTTTAGTTTACCGAGGTCAAAGAGTAAAGTTTCCAAGCAGGCTTGAAATTCCACACATCTTTTTCTGCAAATGAAGTACGGGCTTCTGGGCCTCAACTGGCATTTGAAAACTAAACAGTGTGGCCATGTCAAACATGCACAGCTCCAAACTAATTTGTATCAGAATGATTACTAAACTGATCAGATATATAAATATAGAAAGCAGCTTTAGCCCACTGATAGGGCTACATGTAGTAAGTTCCTAGGTGGGAGATGTGAATATATAATTGTAGGTTTTTGTGTGACTAAAAGGATATGAATATTTGACCTAAACTATTGCATATGTAAGTTTCTAGACTACATGCTGAGTAGCAGGAGCGATGCCTTAGTTTTCCACAGTTCAATATTCAATGTTTGAATCCCAGAGAGCCAGAGGAGTTTTTTTGTCCCTGTCTAGCTACACAATTACTAGGACACAATTTGTGGGAACTTAGAAAGGGGATTTCATGAGCAGTTCTGCTACTGTTTCACTCCCAATAATTCAATATGTATATCTATCTCCTTCTAGGCATTTCTATAGATTTAGCCTTGTTATTTTTTATTTTGAAATAAAAACTGACAAGAACTTCCTAGAACTAAATGTTTGCCAACAATTATGCAAAAGGCCTCATTGCATACACAGCTTCACGGTTCTATCCTTTGACGCCTATTCTCATGGGACCTCAAATGTCTCAATACTTGGTTGTAGGAATGGACAGATGCTGAGGCCAACTGCTGCCTTTCCCCAGAAGGAAATGAAATTATTTGTTGCTAGAAAGACCACTTCAGAGGTCTGGATTTGCTGAAAGAAACATTGCTACCAATTCTGAAATGTACATTTTATATGCCTTAGAATATCAGTTAAGATCTGTTGGAAGTATCTATAGTGGATCCAAAAGGTGCCACAGGTAGAAATAGACCATATGTAGAAGAGACAACAAAGAGTCTTGAGGCAGATTCTGACACAGGCCTATATAAACAGTTGAACAAGGACAGCATGAACACAGTACAGAACAAGCAAAGTGTCCAATGTCTTTTGCATGGAAGCCCCCAAAGGAGGAGAAGGAGCAGCAGCAGCAACCAGTAAATGTCTTGGTATTTGCTACAGTTTCCAAATTATTAATTCAATCTGTGATGTGGGACAGATGTTGTGGCAAAGAAACTAAAAACAAACATCAGGCTGGGAAAGGCAATAGAGACCAACATGATACCACTCTATATAATTCCCTATGGGCCAGTTCCATACAGTTTCCAAATGACTGGACCAATGAGCAATGGGAGATTGAGCAAGTCATATAAACAGAGCAAATCCCAGGGTCTGCAATCAGTTCAGTGAAGTGTCTACAGTGAGCAGCAGTTCCCAACTGGAGAGGGCGGGGGGAGGAAGATCTTTGCTCCAGTGTCTTCCAAATGTTCCTCACAAAATTCTATCCAGATCTGTTTGCATGACACAATGTTCTCTTTAAAAAAAAAAAATTAACCATGCTCACACTGGTTCCTAGGGTGCTAGATCAACAAAAGGATATTCAATTAATTCAGAGGAAAGAATCCCTTCTCGCAAAGGAATTAATCCTGCAATGGAAGCAAATTTAGTTGCCAGAGACCAATAATTAGAGATATAGTCTTTTTCCCTCAAAATGAAGAAGAATGAAGACATGAAGAAGAATAAATCACAGTGGGAGCTAGAGAGAATGAAATGAGCCAGTTATATGAATGGATAAGTAGCCCAAACTAGCCAAAGGTATTTCACTACTCTTTAGTCACATTGGCTTGGAAAATATGCTCCCAAAATAGTGTAAAGCACTTATTGCAGTTAGTACTATTCAGTGTGTCATACAATAACTCCTACCACCCCCAGGTAGCAGGCCAATGGATATACTGGAAAGGGGTTATGAGAACCTTATTTCAACTTCTCTGGAGGCTGATGGTTTGGGGAAGACTGCTCTAACAGGACACAGTCCTAAGCAGTTTGAAGCTTGGAGCTTTTCCTTCTCATCCAGAACTGAGCCACAAAAATACTAGAGATAAGATGTTCTGCCAGAAGATAGCAAACTAATTTGATATTCTTGTCAAGAAATCTGCATGCTGTATTCATGAAGTCACAAGGAGTTAAGATCAAAGTGAAAAGAGACTTTACTATCATTTCTCCTCCTTGCCCTCTGCACTGGTTAGATCATACTTGAAGTACTGAGTCCAGTGGTGGGTAACACAAAACTGAAGAAACACCACACTTTAAAAGGGACATGGAAAAGCAGTATCTGCAGTGCAAGGCAAAGGGGTCAGACCGATGAAAATAGCATTGTTCTGTTGTGACACACAATCTCACAACTATTTATATGAATTGTGATGTCACACATTGATGACACAATGTTGCTTTTGTCTCTCTGACCTCCCCCCACACCCTGCTAGGAATGGTTGAAAGAGATGGGCATGTTTAGCTTGCAAAAGGGAACATTGATTGATGATAGGAGTTTACAAATATCTAAAAGGCTATCACATGCACAAGAGGATGGGCGTGTTCTTTGTGGAAACCGAGAGCATGACAAGGGCTAAAGGGTTGACATTCAAAGAAAGGTATTAGGATGAATTTCATGGTAAGCTGTTGAGCAGTGGAACAGTTTGCCCAGAACAGTGGTGGACTCTCTCTCTTGCTGGAGACTTTCCAATGGGAGCTGGATGGGGATGGTTTAGTGTAGGAAACTCAAAATCAAATCATCAACATGCTGGGTGAGGGCTGCAATACAGAAGCCTTTTCCTACATTGATGCAAGAGTTTCTACGGAGTAAAAAAACAAAGAAAATGAAACTATCATTAATAAACATTTATTAAATAATAGCTTTTAAAACATTACACACATAGAGCTAGTTGTGAATCAGAGCTATGAAACAGCTCTTTCACTTTGATCACTTAGCTGGTTGTGTTTTTTCATTAACCAGAACACCAATATTTGTTTTAAAACTAGGTTGATTTCTTTCAGGGTCGTATCTAGGATGATATAAGTTCAAAAATCCATTCCAGAGCTGTCCGTATTCTGCTTTTCTTTTTTTACTCTCTCCTTGCTGAGCGGAGAGACCTTTCTTTCATTTGTCTTTTCTTGCTTACTTTCCGTTTTCTGGTCTTCTGCATGCGCTGTCCTGAGCTGAGTTGAGAAGCACCAGCATGCATTGTGTTAGTGTTTATGCAGAAATCCCTTAAAGCAGAACGGGACAACTTTCATTTAAAGATAGGTATCCTTGTTATTTCTTTATGGAATGCAATATTTAATTTGGGTTTTTGAGGAGAAGTTCACACCCATAGTACACTTCTCTGAGCCAGTTCAGATCAGTCCTGGACTACGTGGCCCGACAAAATTGACTAGTTTGGCAGCTGAACCGGTTTATTTCTGGTTCAAATACCAAACACTATGGTAATCAGAACCATACTAAAACTAGCATTTTTTTTTTTTAAATACTGAATTTTGTGAGTAGTCTGTTCCATCATTTACAGGACGTCTCACTCCAGCTTCTAACTCTAGCAGATTTTTCCAAATCTTTGCACCTCTTTATAGGAACTGCTCTTTTCTTTTTCACACACCAGGCAAACGTATACAACATGGAGTAAGGGCTTGGTGGTGGCAGTGGACTATAGGCAAGAGATTTCTTTTAATTTCATTTTCCATGGAATGCGGGGGGTGAGATTTTGGGGAGCTCCAGTTGCTGCAGGAAGTGAATCAACGAAGAGGCATTTGTACCCTTGTTCTCAACATACTGAGGTTGGTAGCAGTGAAGAGAATCTACTTTTAATAGACCAGGGAGTGGAAATGGTGCTCATGGTGAAAAAAGAGACAAAGCATCACAAGAAGCCAAGCAGAAGATGTTTGTTATGTAACAACCCACCCAAATATAACTGAATGACTGAATGGATTTCGAACGTCAGAATTCTGATCAGTTACATTTGTGGACGATGTTGCCATGAGTCAAAAACAAACAAACAAAAATCCAAGTGTGTGTGTGTGTGTGTGTGTGTGTGTGTGTGTGTTTTGGGGGTGGTGGTGGTGGGGAGAATCTTCTTTTAATTTCCAAATGCTAAGACATTTTTACAAAGACATCTCCCTTCGTCTGCTTGATTCAAGCTCCACAGTTCTTGGAATTAACATCTTGCTACCGTGGCAAAAAGTTCATTTTATTGCATATTTTAAACTTCAGAAACGTGTGAGTTCCCCCTTGGAAGTTCCTATAGCATAAAAACAGGGCCAGGCTTTTCAGCTCTTCAGGTTTCTAGCCACACTGCTGGTCACTGCTGAGAGTTCTCCTCTGTTGGCTTTGCAGCTCTGAAATGAGCTAAACTTCCATCTTCTTTGTGATGGAAAGACACTTGAAAACCTTTGACTAAAAACCATTGTCACAATGTCTGAAGGCTGTTTCAGGTAGACCGTTCCTAATGCTACTCCTTAAAAAGCCTTGTCCAGATGCCTTCCCATCCTTTGAAGTTCTTTTTCATGGTAATGTAAAGGATATAAGAAATAGTGACAGTCCCACCTGGAAGAGCTCTCAATGCTATGGAGCATGTCCAAGCGTGCTTCTGCAGCTCCTCCACTAGCAACCAGAATATTGTAGGAGTTGCATTTGAATGACCAATGAATGACTGGAAAAAGCCCAATAATTTATTATTTTTATTAGAGTACAGATTATGTCTTGCATCCATATGCGATGCCGAGACTGCATGGTTTGAAAACACTCTGGAGTATCTTGTGAATGCAGTTGGTATTTGTGGGCAATGAAATTGCATTGACAATAAACAACTGATATCCTAAACAGGAAATCTTTTGCATTTTTTCCTGCTCAGTCATTTCACCCTAGTTAAATATGAAAGTCTGATGTTTCAAAAATGCTTCTTAAGGTTAACATTTGATCAGAATGCTGGTTTAGAAAAAGGATGTGTCTTATCAAGATATCTTGGAAGTGGCCTTCTACGATTTCAGAATGGTAAAGCTGGGGTAACTGTAATTCTCAATTACTGTAATGTTCAATTACTTAAATGCTCAATTTAAGGGTAATTTTAAAATGTACGTTAAAGTAGCATACCATGCCAAGGAAAACACTTTTAATCTAATCTTTTTCTAATTGCAGGGACTTTTTAAAAAAAAACATTGGGGAAGCATTCTGACATGGGATTTCGTATCTGTATTTTGAAATAAAGATAATATCTTGGGCTTGTTCTGAACATGTAGATCAATGATCAAAATCACAGCATCAGAGGACTTGAAAAGATAATTTACGCTTAGCTCAAGGTCCTGTGATGAGGCAACATTTGCAATATCTCAGCTAGCTTGTTCTGAAGTTCATAATCTCACTCATGGCTGTCTGCAATTTGAGAACTTCCCCTAAGTGGCTATTTCACCTGCATCTCCATTTCCAAAGACAAATAATTTCAAATCCTTGAATCTCCATCATTCATCGTGATTTATACCTTCCAATATACCTTCTTTAGTTTGTCTTTCTTCAAAAACTGAGCTTCCAATGAAATGCTGTGCTCTGTTTCTAGTCTCAAGAATAAAATCAAAATAAAAAAATGTTTTTCTCATGTGTCAGATCTTTTATATTTTTACTCATGGAACACAAAATCATACTTGGTGATCTGAAACAAGCTCACATTGCTGACACATTTGTGTTCACATGACTAATCCAGAGATTTCTTATCAGTACATATTTATTGCCCCTCCCCGCCCATGTTTGTATAAACACAGTTCATCTTACCTTTCCTGCAATGGCACTATCAGGATTGAGTGGAGCTAGGCAAGGTGCCATCTGGGGAAAGCTGACATCACAATTCTCTCTGTCTGATTGCACAGCCATGGTTGTTCTCCTATTTTAAAAGAAATAAAAGGAGTCTCCCTTCATGGCACTTCATAAGGAAATGAATGGATCTCCCCTTCTCCACCCCCATTTTCCCTTTTTTAATTCTCATTGGATGGATAGTGATAGCAGCAGTGCCAGCTGCCTCCCTGTATCTTACAGGACTCTAGTATCTGGGAACAGAATATGTTAATGAAAACCTCCTGGAACTTCACTCTGCAACAATCCCATTTCCTCCGCCTCCACCCCCTTCACAAAGTACAATTTGATGAGATTTGTTTGAAACTGTTGCGGCAACTCCCGCTGTCCTTTGGGAGACCATGGGCTATCGGAGCCATGAACCTGTGCCAACCAGTCAAGCTCTCAGTGTCCCACTACATTTCTGGGAGATGATACCTGTTGTTCATTGTCCAGAATGATGGCTCCGTTTTGCTTGCAGAAAGCCCATGTTTTAATCTAAAGGCTCTCAAGCCTTGCAAAACTGTTAACACCCAGAATCCGAAAGCCGGGAGAACAGATGCTTTAGTGGCCAGACTTGTTATAGGACAGTTTCGTGAAATGCTCCAGCTTATCAAGAAGCAATGGCTTTGTATTGGTAGCCTCCTAAGTCTTTTCAAGGTTACCCTGTTTTGCTGTTCTCTTTGCCATAACTCTGAATACTGGCTTTTTCAGTTCCTCACCATGTTTCTAATATCAGTATTAAGTACTCAACATGAGAAAAGTTGGATGGACTTTAGAACTAACACGAGTACTTGTTTACAAAGGCCAAATTAAAAACATGATGTTAGCAATTGTACAATTTTTAAAAATGTCATTGCCTCATCTTGTTCTGCCAAAAGACTTGTTTTCTAGATCGTTAAGAACAATCATACTATAGGGGTACAGCACAATTTTCAGGGTCAGTTTTCATAGTCAGCTCACATATATCTTTCCTGTGTACACATTCAAGAGAAGTGCCTGTAGTTTAGCTGAGCCCTCAACTCCCTCAATCGATCTCTACATCAGTGTTTCTCAACCTTGGCAGCTTGAAGATGTGTGGACTTCAACTCCCAGAATTCCCCAGCCAGCATGCTGGCTGGGGAATTCTGGGAGTTGAAGTCCACACATCTTCAAGCTGCCAAGATTGAGAAACACTGCTCTACATACAGACTCCAGGGCAGAGACAGACACATGCATGAGATACGGGCTGTAAAACAGAGACATACCAATGTGCTGGTTTCATTTGTATGAGCTTCCCCCAAAAGAGGAAGAGAATCTATACTTTTTAAAGAAGATATACTGCCTTAATGTCATACAGTTGTGGAAAGAGGAACTTGGGCGTGACTTGAGTAAGAACGAACAACTTTGGGATGAAAAATCTGGTTCCTCTTCAGTAGTATGGTCTACTTCTCTATTAAAATGCCAGTCGCCACATACATATTGGTGGCCTGAACCATATGCATGTTGCCTCTAGTGGAAGGTTATGGGATTCTTTGATTCCATGGAAATATACATTTTATATAGAATGCAGATCATTATTGCACAAGGATAGCAAATTAAATGGACCTCATAAATAATATTCTTCAAAACTGAGTATGTTCTAGCACACTTCAGGTTACCCAGTCATAAGTCCAGTATTAAGGCCCTTTTACTGCCTAGTGCTAGCAAATCTGGGCTGCAAAAACCAGCATAGTCACTTGATGACAGCAAAGAGGGTTTTCTTTATCTCATCAGGACTTTTGCATAAAATTTGGATTTTCTGGTAGTCCCCCACTACACAAACAACCTAGCCATCTCCCAGGCACTAGACAAGCTTTTGTGCACAGGCAACACACAAGTGAGGATGCCCAATCATTTTAACACTCCTCCCGGTCATCACAAAGGATCTGGAAGGCTGTCTGCCCAACTTCCTATTTATCCTCTAAGCTAGAGTGATTAAAAACATTCATTCATTCATTCATTCATTCATTCATTCATTCATTCATTCAATTTTGATGCTGCCCGACTCCAACCGACTCTGGATGGCTCAGTCAAGGACAGCATCATCCTAGACAGGTTTAGGGGGGCAGTTTTACTTCCCATATGTTTTTGCTTACTTTTCACTCCCTCTTGCATGTGATTGTATGGGAGAGATGCTGAAACAATCAGTGGGTGGCTAGCAAAGCTCTATTTTGATGGAACCTCTAGGACATCAGCTTGATCTTGGAGGATGTCAGGGTTAATTAATCCTATGTTCAGCAGTTCTCATGAAATGGCTAATCGGTGGAGTTTGTTTAGTTCTATGCAAGATTGGATCTGTTTAGGCTAAACATAACCCATTTTGTTACGTTTAGTTGGTTAGGTCAATCTACTCCCATGACACAATAACGCCCACCATAGCCAAACTATATTGTGTGTTTGTGCATCTGATCTCTATAATTCCTCCAACTCAAAAAAAAAAAAAAAAAAAGGGTAGAAATTGTGCATATTGATCCTTCAACATTTCATCTGCCATTCTGCATCAAAGATCTGCAGAAATGAACTCCACAACATATACAACTACTAAATATAAGATTTTCATTAGACATAACTTCTCCAAAGCCAGATTAACATAAATATTTGAAGGTCAAGAAAATTGTTATAGAAATAGCTTCAAAATTGTATAAAATTATGTCTCTATTAATTGGTAATTGACTCTAGATTTTATCTCTCCTCCTCCTTTTTCATGCTGGCTGATCTCAAAAAGCTGATTAGAGTCAGGCCTGATTAGTACTTGGATAGGAGACCAAGTCCAGAGCTATAGACTAAATTTGGTAGTCAAAAAATATTATGGAAGAAGAAGCATCCACAGACTTCCATATTGTTGCCAAGACTAGGAATCAACCTTGATTTGGAGGTTTAGCTTTTCACCCTATATTGTCCCAATGTCCTTTGGCTACTTTAGTGAAAGTTGCTAGAGGTCATTAGCCAGAGTTTAACCCTAACATAGAAGCTCTATCTCTGAATACAGAAAGATATGGCACCTCTAGGGCCAATATATACACACATACATATATACATACATATACATACATACATAAACACTAAGAAACAATGTTACAATAAAGTTGGAATCAGACTTCTTCAACTTGGTGGTCTTCAGATGTGCTGGATTACAACTTCCATCAACACCAGTGGGGTTTTTTTCCCCCCTCTCTAGGCAATGACAGAAGACATGGATATAGCAAAGAAATTTCCAGAAGATGAAACAAATCATTCAACAATGTGTACTAATGTATACCATCTTCAGGTGAAAAGATCTGATAGCAGAAAGTTATTGCTCATCATCTATTATTCCATTTACTAGTAGGACTTCCCCATCTGGACTGCAAAAATCCAGATGACTTCTAGATTGCAACAAGGAGATGTGGAAACCAAACTCTTTGTTACTATCTACTGGTTGACTGGATTATTGCTGCCCAAAATTGGAAGCCCTATTTATTAGCAATCTTTGTTGATCTCAAAAGTTCAGCAGAATTATCCCTAGTTAGTACTGGGTGTGTGTATGTGTGTGTGTGCTCTCTAACCACTGAAGGGATATCGGCTAGATTGGGAAATTAAACAGTCATCCTGGAAGAATGTAATGGCAAATCACTTCTGTAATGCTCTCAAGAAAACTGCATTGATGCACTCTTCAGAAGTCAAGGGAGTACATTGACATTTTAGCTCAAAACTGAACTATCCCTAGTGACTTTCAAGACAAATGAAAATAATTTTAAAAGGCTAACATTCTAGTGGGGCAAATTGTCTGAAATGAGGCAACAATTGGCCATTGGTCATACTAGTTGGAGGATTATGGAATTTGAAGTCTGGAGAGTCACGTTTAGGGAAGGCTGATTTAGCAGTTTCCCTTGTTCCTAATTTGGGGATATGATATTCCTTACTTGCTCTTTAGTAAAACACAAAGCCTCTGGTGTTAAGCAGAGAGGAGTGATAAATTCTTTTCATGTTGAAGTAGCTTCTGAAAAACATTTTTGAGAAGTGGTAGGAGGGAACATGAACCCTCTTTTCTAAGTCCATGGCAGTTAAGGCCTTGGGCTGGCGCTGGGGCACCAAGTTCTAGTCCAATCACTTCCAAAATATGCCCACATTCTGGCCTTGATCGCAGCTCTTCCCCTGTGATTTGCAATGCCCTGGAACACAACCCCCAGATCATACCTCACTATGTCTGTTTGCTTCTGACATTTTATTTTTTATTTGGCCCCTAACTGGTCCTACTCTACTTTCCGTATGCTTACTTCTTTACTTGAATCACAGCCTGCCTTTCTGTTCAAACTGAACCCTCAAGGCAGCTCACCTCTAAAAACAAAGGAATGATATAGAAAACTACAAAAGGTGAAATAAAATAAAATGAAAGCATAATAGTGTACATGTGAGCAATGATCGGTGCGGCAGGGCAACAAGGAGGGATAAGTGTTGAAAGGGAAATGAAAGGGTTACAGATGTAAAAAGACAACGGTGTCATTTAAGAATTACATCAAAGGAAGCATCTCTCTAATCCAGTGTTTTTCAACCTTGGCAACTCTAAGAGGGGTGGGCTGGGGAATTCTGGGAGTTGAAGTCCATACATCTTCAAACTGCCATGGTTGAGAAACACTGCTCTAATCAACGTTAATATCCAAATGACTTCCTTTCCAGAAGTGTGTGTAGAGTAACAGCAGTCCACTTTTGTGAGGCTGGGGGCAAATCAGAACAAAATAGTAATCTGTCTAAAAGAGCAAACCTGAATTGCATGGGGATTAAAAAAAAAAAAGTTTTGGTGGAGTTTGGATTTTTAGAAAAAAGTAAAATAGATTTAATTAAGCCTATTTGCTCATTTTAACAAAAGATACACATACACACACACATCCAGTTTGCTGCTAAATATAAGCCAGGTAATCAGGATGAAGTTGACTGGGGGAATAAATAAGACTCTCATGTACTGGATGGCAACTCAAAATCCAAGCAACATTTTGCAGCATGCAGAATATACCACTCCATAATCATTCCTGCAAAATCAAGTGAATTCTACTCAGA
Organism: Liasis olivaceus; assembly: GCA_030867105.1. Classification (NCBI taxonomy): domain Eukaryota; kingdom Metazoa; phylum Chordata; class Lepidosauria; order Squamata; family Pythonidae; genus Liasis; species Liasis olivaceus. The sequence goes on from CM061349.1 coordinate 67,154,810, forward strand.
GTTTAGCTATTTTAAACCATGACATTCATCATTTATTTTAATGGTTTATAAAAGTTGTATCCCATTTTCCAATGAAATGTGGTGGTAATAAGCTGCACTGAGATACTACAAAGCCCTTGCAGGATTATGTATTCATAACCTCCTACACAGAAGAAAGGCAAGACCCTTTCTTGCACCTTGATTACGCAACCATTAGCACTTCGAGAATTAGCTACTTAAGAACAGAAAGCTTGAACTCAGAAATGTGCCTCTTAGCTATGCGGCCCAGCTTCTCATTTACGCATCCTTTGGCAGCAAATAAAGAACCAACTCAGGAAAATATTTTCCAAAAGCATCCCAGAGAAGCTTGTATGGGGATGAGGATGAGTCTCTCATCCAGCATCGGATGTGCTCTTCACAGTCCCGTTATATTTCATTGGAGTGACTTTCAGACTAATATAAGGTATTCTGGCAAAACCACTCTCAAGAAAAAATAAAACTGGGATCTCAGCCCTAGGCTCTATGAGCCTATATCTTTTTTAGCCATTCTTGGTATGGCACCAACCAACATGAAATAACAATTGCTGTGTCAATGATCAGGCTTTTCTTTTTCTTTTTTTAAGCTGAGTGTTGTCTTACATTATGAACTTCCAAGAAGCAAATTACAAGCATGTGCGATATATGCATGCTTACTGTTCACTAATGGTGATGTGTTGTGCTGAAAAAGAGTGAAGAAATTGATTAATGGATAATACAGAGATCGCTCCGGGGATACTTGCAGTATGCATTTGGGCTACCTAATCAGCACTGTGTTACAGATCAGCGGTAAATGATCAGACCCAGCCCTACCATGACAAAGAGGGAAGCAACCGTCTTCAGTAGCAGATGTCTGAAGATAGAGCGGTCCAAAGAGATTAGAGACTAAAGCTGTGGGCGTCTCACATGGTCTGCCCTGTAGCCTGTAAAGTACTGAATTAAGATTCGTCTACCTAAATGTGAAATCAGAGACTGCCATCTTGACTTTCATCTCAGGCAATAAAATGAACCATTTGCTCTAGAGATTAGCCTTTTAGCACAAATGTGTTGTTGTGTTAGAAAAATTATTCCTTTTTGCCTCATGACATGTTTGTTGTTCATTAAGCAGTTCTATTTTGTCCCCTGTGATAGCACCATAAGCTCAGACAAGGCCCAACCAAATAGAAGTCTCGTATTTCTGCTGTTCTATCTGAGGCGAGGGTGTCAGGCTATACTCGTGACTATGAGCAGCAACCTCAAAGTCAGTATCTAGGGGTACATACAAGTCTGTGTGATCGTGGGCTCATTTTGTGACAGGAGCCCTACCCAGAAATCAAGCAATGACTTCAGAGGGTTAAGACAGGATGTATGTGGAACTTGGCACGCACTAGCTATAAACAGGATTGGCTGCATTTCAAGAGCATATATTCTTTATTGAAAGATATTTGTCTCCAAAAGCTCATGAGGCAGTATGAGTCATGCTGTGTTCCCTTCCAGGCAAAAATTCCCCTTCATTTCACGGCTAGTTCAGCTGCACTGATCAGTGAAAAAGGTATTCCTAGAGAAGCAGGAGACACAACTCTGTATTGTGTGTGTGTGTGTGTGTGTGGGGGGGGGTGATATAGTACCCTCAATACACAGAAAAGCCCCATCTTAGCTCACAATTATGCTAACATGACAGTAGCTTTGGGCCTGGGGCTCACATTACTGCTATCACAAGTACAGTAGCTCTAAAGCAGAAGAAATTGCTTTATGTTCAAAGTTAGGCTACATCAGCAGAAGTAATTGTTGCACTTTCCTCTGCTTTGGTCAGATTCCATCTTCAAATACTGTGTTTAATTCTGGGCATCCTATTGTAAGAAGGACTTAGAGAAGTCAGAATAGGTGCAGCGAAAGGCTGTGAGGACAACCAGGAGGCTGGCAATGAAGAGAAACTGAAAAGCTGGGTGTGCTTAGCCCAAGGAAAGGTGACTCACTGAGGGGATATAATAGCACTTTTCAAGACAAGAAGTCACATAAAAGAAGGTCAAGACCTGTTCTCTTGTTGCAGAGGACAGGACATGCAATAATAGATTTAAGTTACAGGAAGGCAGATTCTACTTAAGTATTTGGAAGCAAAAACACTAACAGTAATAATAGGTTGATAGTAGAGGTGGTGGGCTTCCTGGCTGTTCGTTTGATTATATTCAAGCAGAGGCCAGGCAGCCATCTGTCTGGAGTGCTTTAATTTGGATTTCACACTCAGCAGCAGATTGGATTCAATGGTCAAAATGGCTTCTTCCAACAACTGCAGTAATTGTTCTATGAGTGTGATTGTGGGGGGAAAAAAAAGCCAATATGTAGGAGAACAGTTGTGAAAATGTAAGGGTCTCTAATGCAGCCTTCCTCATTCAGGCATCCTCCAAATATATTCAGACCACCGCTCCCAGAATTCCTAGCCACCGTGGCATGCTGGTTGAAAATACTGGGAGTTGCGATTCCAGGAGAGCTGGAAGAGGTCAAGGCAAGGAAAGCTGTTCTCATGAATGCTTAACCAGCCAGTTTTTCAGAAGTCCCCCTTATATTCAATCTACTTGCTGACCTGTTCACACATTAAATCGATACAGAAGTTTAAAGCAGAAAGGAAACTGGAAACTTTATTATATTTATCTAGGTAGCAATACAGCCATCTATGTGGGGAAAAAAGCAAGAGAAAGCCAATTCAGTCTTATGATCAGAGGGAGTGGCTGAGATTAGGTGAACACATGCACAGTATCAATGCTCCTGGTCACATTAAGGTCACTAGATTCATTCCAATTTTGCAGCTGATGCAGTGTGATTCTTGGATAATTCTAAGGCATATTAGCATCTCAGAACAGATGGTCAGAATCTCCCTCACCACATATAGAAGTGGACAGTCAAGCTATTTTGTGGCTGAAGTGATGTGCTTTAGGTAATTCACTGTATTTGAAGAACAGGGCAATCTGAGTTTCCAACTGCAGATCACATTTAGCTAGGAAGGTATGTCAGGAGGAAGAAAAATATTATACAATGAATAATTACCTAAAGCCTCATTCTTCATAGGCACGTTATCCTAATGTTTCTTTTCTTTAATGGCTATTTATAGTCTACCTACTCCCTACCTCCAAGGCAGTCAGTGTGTCACCTGATTTTGATTTTTGGACTGGCCTTGCAGAAATCTCCCCAGATAGATTAGTCTTAATCCACCCATCATCATCATCATCATCATCATCATCATCATCATCATCATCATCTTATATCATGTTTCCACATCCGGAGTATGTGTCAGGATACTGCATATACCTCCAAATTGATGGGATGCAGACAAAGTATGTTGGCTTGCAAGGGAGTCTCTAGATTAGTGGTCCTAGCTTGCATAGACTAGCAAAGCATGCTTCAGGAAAATTTGACTTTTTTAAATAGTAATTTTATTACAAATTACCATTAAAAAAGATAAAAACAAATGCAAACTTAAAAAAAATTAAAAGAAAAAAATAGAAAGTGAAGAAAAGAAAAAAAAAGAATAAAGAAAGAGAAAAGAAATATAGAAGGAAATGACTTCCCCCTTCATCACAAGTATAAATAATTTTAGTAACTTATCAACCTTCTCTTGAAATACAACAAATGATCTCTTCTTCATATATCCCATCTCTTATCTATAAACAAATCCTTAAAAACCTTGTCATTTCAGTCCTGATCAGCAAAAGTCCATTAAGGGCTACCAAAGATAACAACGTATCTATTTTAACCTTAATCAGATAAGGTTATTTGGAGAAAAAAAAAAGATTGCCATGATAAAAGGTGGAGAGAATTTGCCAGCAAGGGTCATGAAAGTGATACAGACCATCTTTTGGTAGTGTCAAGGGTGGATCTTGGATATAAATGTACATGGAAGAAAGAGTGAGAATTTAATCCTTTATGACACAGTGTTAGAAGAAAGATTAATCTCTCAATAGAACAAATTGAAAGCAAATATAAGGAAACAGGAAGTAGAAGCTTCATAGAAAAGGATGAAAAGAATCGTGTTACAGAGTGCCACAGATGTATATGGAGTCCCACTGATGGGAAATAAGAAAAAGGGTGTTTGGTGGAATAAGGAAGTTTAGAAGCTGTGGCTGTGAAAAAACCCTTCTTCGAGTATGGTATGATTACTCCCAAAATGAGGATGAGCGAAATATATTCTGTCATCTATATAGGGAGAAAAAGATAGTTGCAAAGAATGTAGTCCAGGAGAGTGAGGATTGCCTAAGACAGTGTTTCTCAATCTCAGCAACTTGAAGAGGTGTGGATTTTAGCTCCCCGAATTCCCCAGCCAGCATGCAGAGCAGTTTTGATGGAAATAAACAGTGGTTTTGGAAGTGAGTGAAGAGAGTAGCGTGAGTGATGGTAATTAAGAATAAAAGGGATGAAACAATTTGAGATGAAGTAAGGGAATGCATGCTGCAGGAGTATTTTAGAGATTTGTATGGGAATGATAGCGACATATTGAAGAGTGGCACTGAAGCCAGTGCTATAAATGTTAGTATTCAAGAAAAAAGTATATGAAAAGGAAGTCATAAGTGCTGTGAGAGTGTTGTAAAACATAAGGTTGCAGGTGTAGATAGAGTGACTGCAGTAAAACATGGATGTGGTTTGCTTATGAAGTGGCTGTACCACTTGTTTAATGTGTGTGTGAACTCTACATCTGTGCCTGGTGGCTGGAAGAATGCTGTTATAACACACACACACACACCCGCCTTATCCAAAGGGGAAGGTAGCAAGAATGAAGGCAAAAATGATTGGGGGAATTAGTTTGTTCTGTGTGCCTAAACATGTTTCACAGAACTCTGATCAAAAGGGGTTGTGAGGTGACAATACGCAAAATTTGGGAAGTGCAATGAAGCTTTATGTCAGCAGGGGATGTACAGACCAGGTTTTGTTCTGCAGCAGGTCACTGGGAAACATATGGCCGTGGGAAAGAAAGTTTATAGTCTTTGTTGATTTAGAGGAAATATATGATACAGGGAATAAGCTTGAATTATGGAATGTTTTGCAGGGATATGGAATTGAAATTTTGCTGCTGAATACAGTAAGAGTAGTTTATATAGTAAAAATAAAGCATGTAAAAAAAACACTCACAATGGGATGCTTAACAAAGGGGTTCAACATTTAGCAGGGACTAGGACAAGGAAGTGTAATGATTGTTTGAAGTATTTATGGATGAATGTATAAAGAATGCTTGTAATGTTAGAGGCCTGTTCACTGGGGATATGAATATATGTGTATTTTTATATGCAGATGATGCCATGTTGCTGGCTAAGAACCCAATAATTTGCAACAAATGGAAAACAGACAGTATGATGCAATGGCAGTATGGATTTGAAAACTATGTATCAAAGACCAAATTAGTTGTGTTTAACAAGAAAAATGGATTGTATGACTGCAAGTTATAAATAAATGGCAAAAAACTAGTGCAAGTAAATGAAGTTGAGTAGCTTGCTAGAATGTTTACTAAAGATGGGAAAATCGGTGGAGACATTTTAAAATGTGCAAATGCTGGAGGAAATTTTTGCACGTGGTTTATTGTGAGGAATTCGTGTTTGTCCAAAGAAACAAAACATGGCTGTATGTAAGAGTGTGCTTCTGTGCTCTTTGGAAATGAGTTGGGACTATCAGAGAAGTACAAAAGTAAGTGAAATGCAATGGGAATTGTGGTACTTAAGAAGAGAAAGAGTCAACAATGAATGGGTGCTTAATGGATATGGGTTGAATGCACAAGTGAGTGACCATTACTAAAGAAATATCTTGAGGTGGTTTGGTCATATAGGGAAAAGAAACGTGGATTGAATCACAAAACAAATCTATGAATGGCATGAGAAGAGGGGACAACCAAGACAGCCGCTGAGTTGCAGTGGCCCTGGTGGTAATAAGAGCTATAATTGTGTCAGACTCTATAGTAGTAGCTTAATTTTTAATCACACTGGGGTTTTTTTCTGGACCAAAAGCTGACATGGAGGATTTCATTTTTAAAATATATAACAAAGAATAACCGATCTATGTAAGTGTGGCACCTATTTCTACAAAGAACAATATTGAAATCAAATCAAATTTATTATTACAGGTCAGTGACCCAGACTAAATAAGACTTACTAAAATAAAATCTACAAAATACAACCCATCAAATAGAATGTACAAAATAAGGCATACAAGGTGAAAAATGTAGTCATGCTTGCACTATTTTGCTAAAGAACGATATTGACAACATTATTTATAGGAAATTCTTTACTGTATAATCAATCAATTGCTGCCTGTTTCTTTTATCCTTTCCTGCTTAGAGAGACCCTTCCATTTTAGAAATATTCCCTGAGGGCATCTACAAGATCATCTTAGATATCATCCCATTTAGAGACCTCAGGAGTCTGTTGTGTAGTGTGAGCATGGCTGTGCCATCCCTGTGCTAGCCTACCTATGATGTGTGATATTCTTCATCTCTGCCTTTGGTATATGAATGTTTCTTGGGCAAAATAACCCTTGTTTTCTGCTGCTACAAAGCACAGGCTGAAAAAGAAACTAGATCCAATTTGGAAGCTCAAGCTTTTGTAGTCTCCTCTATGTAGCTTCCATATTGCCCCCAACAAAGTTTCACCCCAATGTCTTTCTAAAGATGGATCAATCTGTTGTGTTGCTCAGAGCTCCAATTCTCCACATGAAATTTCCTCTGATTCTCCAATTATTGACCAATTCCAGCTGAAACAGAGAACTGATTTCATTACTTGTTCTGGATGCCTCTGTTAATCCATCCATCTTGCTCTCCCACCACCTTCTCCTCAGCCAGTCTCTTCCAACTTGTGATAGCAGACTGGCCTCCAAGTGACCCCAGATTAATGTAAATATTTGGCTTTCGTTGGAAGGAAATGTGACATGCGTTTGGGATGGAAGCTATCCAGAGACCGCAAGCTTGAGAGCCAAGCTTTTGGGAAAAGCAGATGTTGTGGTGGTCTCTGCAAGGTATTTTTATTGCTAAGGGCTTCAAAATGCTCATCCCCTCACTCTTTCTTTTGCGTCTGTAAAGAGCAGCCTTTCCAGAGCTGCCAAATAACCTTCCATATGTTGGCCAGACACAAGAGACGGGAGGGACCTTTGCTGAGTATAATTTCTCTTTGAGTGGTTTCCATTGTCTGGGAAAACATGCTTACCTGAACAAAGGAGAATGTCGGCTGGTATTACTGGAGGATTCAAGAAGAAATATATTGCTTTGGGATTGCTTAAACATGGTTTCCAAGCAGTGCCTTGCTAGCATCAGCATTTCTGAATCAAGAAATAGACTTCCACCAGCCACAGCCACAAGCAATAGTCAGAGGTGACTGGTACTCTAATACACTCAGGAGGGCCTCAGATTCTTCATTCTTGGCAAAGAAGTTTGGCCTTAGGCTTGCTATGCCACCTATGCTGTTTGGATCTCTGCAACCAACACAGAGACAAAACATAGGTTCTCTGTGAATTGAGGATGCTATGCATCTTAAAGTACTTTTTATGCATATACACACTTAATCTATATTAATCCATGACCAACATTCTATGAGTCCACAAGTGACTTTCTAGATTTTCATTCTGCTTTATTTCGAGACAGTGTTTCTAGAAGTCCATGGCACCCATTAGAGCTTTTGATCATGTTTCCAAGGAAGAAGAGTATGCTAAATCTGCACATTGGTGCTGGCTATTTATAGTGTTTGAAAATCTATGATTTCTGCTCTGTTTTTTCACAAAGAAATTGAGAAAGACAATTCATTTGCATAGTCAAAATTTACTTGGTCCATTGGTAATATACAGAACTGAAGAATAATGACATGGGCCATCTGTGACAATACACAAAGCTATAAACCAAGAACTCAGTAAACTATGCAATGGTGTACAGCTATACCATGAAATCTTTGTGTTGTGCACACTGACATTTTGATAGAATAGTCACGACTAATCTTAAAACATTTCTTTGGATTTCCTTGTACTGCTGACCAGAATCAATGCATCGTTTTATATTGCAAGCAAAGATAGTTTAAACAGTACGTGTGAGCTGTATAATAGTGTTGTTGTTGTTTATAAAGAAGAAGGCTCTTGAAAACGAAAGAGCCAGGAAAGAGATTTGATCCTTTCTTTATTAAAAGTCTCATATTTTAACAATAGTTTAAATTCTTCAGGAGCTGAATAATTCCCGCCCACCCACCACCTGCAATTCCAGTACAGGTATATTCAAAATGTCATCAAAAATGCACCTGTAATTTTATTGAAAGTCATGAAGTCACTTTTATTAGTTTTGATATACGAATCCAGCCAGGTTTGAAACATTTGAGTCATCGTAAATTGAAGTTCAGCGAAACAGAGTTAAATGTATCTCAAACTGGTTGCCAGGAACAAGGTTGTAGTGAAAAGTGACTGATGTGAAAAATGGATCTTGACGGGCACTGGGTGACAGATGGCTTTCTCTGAACCTGAAAAGGTTCTGGGTATGGCTGAGCTGTTCACGTCTGCATTCAGCTGCCACAGACCTCTTGGGTCCTGCTCTGTCTTAAGATGTATGTGCTTGCACAATGTAACAGGAGGGGGAATGGCTGGTTGCAACACTTAGTCCCGATGATCTATGCAAGCCCTCACACAGGGATAGATCAGGGTCATGTTCTTTCTCAGTGATGCAAGTCATGTTGACAACAAGCTTTGCGTGGGTGAGTGAGAATATCCAAGTTGTGTAAGATAGGGGCATAACTTTATGGCTAACTATATAAGGAGTTTAGGAATGTTCAAAATGCATGAGACCATTTGCGAGGACAGGCCTGTGCTCAACACAGCACTCTTGAAAGGATCCCTTTCTATGCCAGAAACGACGTGCAGCCCCCCAAATGCAGGACAGGACGCACTGCAGTTGCTCAAGCCCTGAGCTAGGCCTGACTGGGGCGAGAGGCTAGCCAGAATGGAGAGGACCAGCTTTCCCTTCCCTCTTGTTCTGTTTATCAACAGGATATAAACGCTTGAAGACTGTGCTCCTTCTGAAGCCTCCTCTTTCTTGACAGAGTGATAAGCAAACAAGCCTCTGCCTGCTGCCTGCAGGGAAATGGGTTTTGTTATGGAAGGCAAGCCCAGCACTAAAACAACAAACACAAGAAGGGCTGTGTTTGTTTTTCCATGTGCTGAAGGTGAGGGTGCAGCCACCCCAGGCCTCCCTCCATATCCTCTCCAATGGGCAGAGAGGGGTGAGGCAGAGGTGTATGTAAACAGACAGCCTAACCAGGAGTAATTGAAGCAAGGAGGAGAGCCCTTCACCCCTTTGTCTAGATGGCCTGCCAACATTAGTGAATACAGCAGGATCTGAGAGGCAGGTCTGCCTTTGCACATATTATATAGTTCACAGATTGGTTTCCTTACCAAGCCAATAGTTATGGAACGAAGTCCTAGCTTATGGTACACCTGGTTCAAACTCCAAAGAAGCCGCTCATATCCAGGGTTTTTGAGGTCAACATACGTTCATTCCCATAATTGTATGCTAGTCCATTCCTCGCACTATGCTTTGCAAAATCTTTGAAGGATATTATATTTGATTAAATAACTTTATTACATTTTCATTATATTTTATTAAAGTTTGATTGAATGAGTAGAATCTCTGTAAAAGATATGCAATAATAACATAACACAATTACTTCAATCACAATACAAACATTCAGAGAAGATCGCATCATTTCATAAAGAAGGCATTAAGTTAATTAATTAAATCATGGCTTGTACAGAATGCCTTATGCCCTGGCTTTGTGTAAATATAGGCAGAGATTCGTTCAGCAAGCCATAGTGTGTTGTTTAAGCCAAGGCCTTTCTGCCTTTCTCTTACCCTGCGTTGTCATTCATTTTTGTGTTGGCTCAATATGCCATGCTAGTAGATTTCAGATCCTAACTGTAAACACATCTGCTTCACATCTGCTCAACCTACAAGCACGGGTGTCTGTGATAGAGGAGCAAAGGACAGCGTACCTATGAAAGCATCATACAAATGCGATTTATTCCCGACACAGTCTCTAATTGTGGGGTGTGCGTGATTACATCATCACAGACATCATCGTTTGGCATTGTTGCAGTTGCTGCAGATGCCTCCGCATACAAGATCCCTCTATCACTGCCTGAAGCAACAGACAAAGTTCTGTGTGTCATCCAGGACCACAGAAGTATTCTTTGTGATGGAAGCCTAGGGGACGAGGACGTACAGTTGTATGTCTCCTTGTCATCTGCAACTGTCAAACTGTTCTACTGCCATCATGAACATCAGGTCCCAAGGTAATTGATCTTTACACTATTAGACAAATTCTTTGCGACACTTCCCTTCTCTCGTGCAAACTTCCTTCCCAAGCTTCTTTGAGAAAAGCTCCATTGCAGACCTGGAAACGCAAAGCTATAGACAAGAATGGGATGTAGCCAGTCATCTACAGAGTGGCCCTTTTTCTGACCACAACCGATAGTCCCCACTCTTTTGAGAGTGATCAGGGAAAAGGCATTCAGGCCAGAGGCTGATACTCACCAAAAGCTTTGAGGCTCTGCACATGTCACTGAAGAAAAGAGGGGTTCGGGCTTTCCGCCTCCCATGTCTCCAGCTCTCTGGGTTGTAATTTCCACCATCCAGGTGACCTGTTATGTGGAAAAAAGGGAGCACTTTCACATTTGAGAGTTGTGCAAAATGATTCTCCCTGCTCCCCCATCAGTATGAGGATCAGTGGTTTTTTCACTTGTTTACACACATTGGATGGATGGGTATGAGAATGGCAAATGCAGTTTTACGTAAGCAAATGGAAAGTAATGTGTACTGGTGCAAATACATACATAAATATTTTTCCAATTTTCCACATACATTAGAGAGATCTGAGATGGTAGTGATTGATTTTCAAGGGGATTTTGAAATAGTAGTGACAGTTCAATAAAAAAGTCAACCTAGTGCATACTGCTGTCAAAAAGGCAAATTTTGGGCTAGGAATTATTAAGAAGGGAATTGCCGATAAAGTTGCCTATAGAGCAAAGTGCTTATATACATTTATTTTGCATTTGGGATGCTTGTATAGTTCTGGTAATCACACCTCAAACAAGATATTGTGGATCTAGAAAAAATGCTTAATTTATTAGAGAGAGAGAATGGTTTTCTTCTGATGAAAGAATACAGCACTGGAGTATTTAGACTAGGGTGAATGGAAGTAAAGGAGACCATGTTAGAACTCATATGTGACGCTGCAAATGTGGATAGAAAGAAATTATTCCCTCTCTTCACTGGAACTCAGAGTCAACCACTAAAACGAAATGCAGGGAGATTCAAATCTGATAAAAGGAAGCCATTCTTTACTTAACATATAGATGGCATTCACTGCCACCAGCTGCAGTGATGGCCACCCTTTTAAAATGGGTTTAAAAACTGAGGAGACAAATCAATAGAGTATCAGACAACCAGGTAGTCTATCTTAAGTGTCAGTGGTTAGTGAAAGAGTGAGGGTGTCAGCGAGAGTGAAAGAGAGCTGAAGTGCTCCTATATATATTTGTGAGCTCTTGGTTGGCCAACATGTAACAAAGAATGATGGGAAGAAATGGGCTGTGCAGTTGGCTGGCTATTGTGAGAACAGACTGCTGGACTAGATGGATCAGGGGCCCAATCCAGTGGGGCACTGCTTAGTTTCTTATGTGGGGTGCATCAGAGCTGTTCTTACATTCTTAGGTTCTCATTTTCTTCATTTTTATCCTACTTCTTACAAAGCATTTAAGCAGGGTATGTAGATTGCCCTATCACACACATCACAATAAACTTGTGGGTTAAATTAAATTGAAAGAAATACCATATAGCTCAAAAGCTTTCCAGATGAATGGGGAACTGAACATGGGTCTCTCAACTAAGCTGATACTCTTGATAGCCTTTTCTACTGCATCCTGGTTCTCAAACATCTCTAGAAGCCCAACCTAAATATTTCGTGCCTTCCATCCTGGAAGAAAGTTGCAATAATTCCTGCAGCAACTGATATCAGAGACTGATATCCCTGGGTTTTTCCTGACCTCGGTGCTGCTGCACTACCTGTCCTCTGAGCAAAGCTGTACGTTTTCAGGCCCCTGCGATTAAAAACAACGAAGTGTTTATCACCATCTTGGCATGAGACTATCCCAGTTGGAAACAAGGTTATGGGGGAGGAAGGAATCAACAGACGTTGCGCTAGAGATTCTTTCACACTTCTGTGTTATGGCTAGTTCAGTTATAACATGAGCAGTGATTTATACTGAGTTGGTAGCAATGAGAGAAGGGCCAACAAAACGGCCCAGGGGGGTTGTGAGTGACAGAAGCCATCCCCCTCCCCCCCGAGCCTCTGCATGAATAATGCAGTCTGGATTGAAAGAAAGAATTGAGTTACAAAAAGGAGGCATTTTAAAAATAACTTGTTTTGTCTCACAAGTGTTGTTCAAAATTAGAAATGGAAAGTCACTATGATTTGAAGAGTACGAACAACTGTAGGACTCATGGGTTCGATATGTGTAACTGGGAAGTGAATATTTTCCTTCATTTGAAAAGGAATTCTTTTTATCACACTTCCTTTTTGAGCAACCTTGAATTTTCGAGAAATTCCTTGACTTAACCAAAAATATTGAAACCAACACACCACCGCATAGATTCAAATCTTCTACTTTTGGAGGTAAATTATATGTTCCTGGATCACAAGTAAATATATCCATAGTTTTGTGTTTAATCAATAGATCATTTAATTATTATGCTGAATTGTGAATTGGCTCTACACTTGCAAATGGAAGCTGGGGGTAAAGTTTCTGCAGCTTAGAGCTGTGTTTTTTATGAGGGGAGATAATGAGTTTGGATTTTTTAAAAAGACATAATACTGTACATATGCTAAACTTTAATATAGTGTACCTATTTAAATTGTTAGCTATGCAGCTGAGAATCAATGAAGTGCCACTGAGTTTCAGTCTTGTGATCTTGGAGGGTTTTGGTGGTCATCAAATGAGACCACATGCCACTGGTTGTCTTCAGTGCAAATTAAATCAAATTTTCTTCTTTGGCTTCACTAACATTATTTTTGGTGTGCATTTCTTAATCAGTACTTAGTTCTATTGGTTGGTGCATGCTAATGAATAGAGACAAGCAGTTCTGATCTTGCAGCTCTATCAACCTTGCATTAGGGCACATGATGTATGCAAATTACTCTGCACACATACGGTCATCCACAATAACACAAAAGGCCTGTCAAGTCATCAACTATATGAGGAGAATATGTTCAAAATGAAGTTCCCACGATAGACAGATTTCCTCTCTGAAGCTTGGCCAATGTCTGACAGTTTCAGGAACAGTCAGGATGACATATTTATTTTGGGAGGTGTTTCGTGACTAATTTTAGTCATGAAAAATATCTATTTATTTTATCACAAATAAGAATGTATCGTGATCAAGTTATAGGCCATCTAGCCCAGTAGGGGTGACTGCAGGCTTTGGTAAAAAAAGTCAAGATGGCAGTCACAAGAATGTGATCAAAGTTCCTCCCATCTTTTATGGTGTGACACACCTGTAGTTCCATTCTTCTTGCATCTTGACCATTTTGCTCCCAATGCCGATAGAAGTCCAAAGAGATACAAAGAGTATGACCCAAGGACCACATGTGAGCCACCAGCTCCCCTCTATCTTGACCAGCATTCAGCTTGGATTGGGCCTTTTTTTTTTTTACATTTTTTGAGGTCCTGAGGCAAGTTAAGGGACAAAATGGTTGTCTTAAGCCAGGCAGACGTTTAAGGCATTGAACCTATCCTTGAAACGCCTGAAATCCCACCCCACCATGGGTCCTGCCCCACTGCCTTTTGCAGTGCTGTCCTTGGCATGTCACATACAAAACCTGGTGTAGCCTTTGGGCATAACAGACCCTTGCAAAGCTCTCTTGTTGGCTTATCCTCCTGGAGTGCAACTGGCTCCGATCACTCTTAGCAATCGCTTGTGTATTCTTACTGGGAAACAGCTGCTCCTCTGCTTTGGATTTCTTAAGCAGATTTTTCTATATTTTCTAGGCTGCCTGTGGGGGGTGGAACCGGAGAGAGAGGACCATTAACTTAAAGCCCCGTTCTCAGCATACACCTAGTGCCACACATGGAGCTAAAAAGCAACATGACACGGAGGAGCAATTCTTCTTCTCTGCCATTTTTTTCCTCCCCTCTATTCTCTCTCTCTCTTTTTAATTAAGTAAAACAAGCAACAAAAGAAAGCAAAAACAAAGAGAAAGGAAAAGAATACATGTACACACATAAAATGAACATTATACTGGAGCGAAGGTTGAAATGAAAATATCATGGTTGTAAAAAGATTTTTAAAAAGGCAAAACACACAAACAAAAATAAAACTTTTTTTAAGGCATTCTGGTAGCCTTCTTCTCTTTCTCTCCCCCGCCCCGCCCTTCCCCCCCCCCCAGATGCTAATTGCCACTTGAATATTTTTATACTGTACTATACTTTGGACTTCTATGATAATTGCTCATTTCTATTTGGATCATTTAGATTACAATTATTTTTTTAAACAGTTTCTCTTTTTTCTTCAAAAACCCCATTCTAAGTGTCTTAGCTTGCCTTGTTGCATGATATGTTGAATATAAGGGAACCACTCTTGCTTGAATTTGGTTAGATTAATGCTGTGAATGTCTACAATTTTTCCATTGCTGCATATTCTTCCATTTTAGTCTTTAGTCTTTAGTCTGTAAGGATGGCAAGATCTCACTATTCGCTTCTGGTCTGTTTCTGACTAAAGCAATAGGGATGGAAATCACTAATAGCATGTTTAGTTGGAAATGGAGGAGTTTGATGGACAATGGACATGCCAAAGATTAAGTGTGTGTGTGTGTTCGGGAGAAGAGGGACACGTGTGACGGAGTAATTGAAATTGGCGTACTTGAGATTGCCCCCAAATCTGTTGCTATACTTTGTTACACCTCATGCACAATAAGAAGAAATGTGCTTGGGTTACAGCCTGTATCCCTGACATCTCACACGAAAGTGGCAAGAACAGGGGGGAATCTCATATTAACAATCAGAAAGATTTTTGATCTCAGTGGGGAGCTTCTGTAGCATCAGAAACATTCTGCAAATGGTCTGTAAGTACCACATGTAATTCTGTCATTGCAACCAGATCAGTAATACCTCCAGGCTAAAATGTGAGGTTACTGGGAACTGTATGCAAACAGTTTTAAAGAATCAGTAAGTAAGCGTGAACAGTTTTTAAAAACACTTCAACATTGTTTTCTCATATTTTCATTCTCACAGGCTTTTAAGCTACAGCTAAAATGTAATGTTGGGAATAAACAAAGTATAGCATTCATGCTTCCTTTTCATTTAAAGAAGTATTGTTTTTTACTGTATTAACTGCTGTTGTTGTTCAGTCGTTAAGTCGTGTCCGACTCTTCGTGACCCCATGAACCATATTGCGCCAGGCCTTCCTGTCCTTCACTGCCTCCCTGAGTTTGCTCAGTTTCATGCTCATTGCTTCAGTGATGCTATCTAACCATCTCATCCTCTGCCGTCCTCTTCTCCTTTTGCCTTCCATCTTTCCCAGCATCAGGGTCTTTTCCAAAGAGTCCTCTCTTCGCATTAGGTGACCAAAGTATCTGAGCTTGAGCTTCATTATCAATCCTTCCAATGAGCAATCAGGGTTGATTTCCTTTAAGATTGACTGGTTTGACCTCCTAGCAGTCCAGGGGACTCTTAAGAGTCTTCTCCAGCACAATATCATTCTTTCCTCCATTCCCACCTTCTCATAAAAATACCCCTTCCAGCTTAATTGGAAACTGTACGAAAGGAATATATATTTTCTGTAGAAATGAGCTGCATATTCCAAGCCACACACCCCTTTTATGGCCTGGGAATACATAAAAGCCACAGATCAAACAGTTAGTTCCAGGTTTATTTTCCAGGCAAGCAAAAGGAAACATATTTCTTTTAAAAATGCATTTTCTCACAGAAAGCAATGTGTTTTTTTCCTTTTTTTTCCTTTTTTGTACTTATTACATATTTTCAATATAGCCACTAGAGATGCTTAAAAATTATTAAGTTATGCATGTAGTCATGAATAGCGGCTGTACGATCATAACTAAGGGAGATAGTTCTAGTTTTCTGGCCACAGTTGCAACCATTTTGAATGTACCCCTCCTATCTGCACAACAAGGCTTGTCCAGAAAATTTACTTTATAGAGGTTGAGATTTTATAACCGTTATTTTTGGTGGATCATTCACTTTCACTCATGGATGAATATCCTATCCTCCACCTCCACAAACTGCATTTTACCCCCAAGCTCCATTTTTGCAGGCCTTCAAACCCCTCAGAATCATGCCATTGAAATTCAAGGACAAAACAACATTTTTGGGGGGGTGGCATGATTCTTTATTATCATACAGTTTAGATTGTTCCAGTAAATTTTTCTCCAACGGGGGAAAAATGTGCTGAAATGTTCATCTATTGCAGAGACAGTCATTGCATCATCAACCATGTCCCCTGCATTCCTTGAAAGCCTTTTAAAGGAAAGTGTGTCCCAGCTGAAAAAAAAGGATTGCCTCTAAAACTGCCTTCTGGAAATGTTCCTATAACTGCATAGTTCCAACATCACCAGTGCTGGTTGAACTAATTTTTTATTTCTGCTGGAGGAACCAGCCCTATTGCTAAGATTCAGGAGGAAAGAACACTGCAAACAGATCCAGAATTTAAATTTAAAGTGACATTTTTGGCAGCATCCTTTTTTGTGAAATTAGCAAGTACTATATATCTTCCTACAATTAATTCCTCAACTGGAAGTGCAAGGTCTGCCAGCTCATTGGGGGGAAAAAAAGATTTTCTGGGGAATTCTACCATGCAAAAAATTGAAATGTTACTGCAAAAGAGAACTCCAGTATGAAATGCAATGGACAGCTCAGCTTAATAAACATGCTAAAGAGCAACGCATAGCCTTCTAAAGATTCTGCTCACATTCTGCAAGAATCAGATCTGATGCAATAAATCTTACAAAAGCTCAAATAAAAAACCAGGCAGGTATAAACTCCAATATATATTCTCCAATGTGGATGTTCTGGAATTAAATCAGACAGTGGGGTCTCTGCATTTCCTGCTCACCCCCCCCCCCCGGGCAAGGACAAACCACGAATGGTTTCTCCAGGATAGGAACCCACCCCTCGCCTGACACAAAGGCAATCCCTGCCTCTCTTTCCTTGTTCCATGTCAAATGTTTTGTTGCCTAACTCTGCCAAAACAAGCTATGCTGAGAGTCAGGTGTGTTTCATTTCATTGAATGCAAGGCCTCCTCTCCAGTTGGTTCATGTGCTGCGGTGAGAACCTTCCTCCCCTCCAGCCTATGGGAGCTGCCTTCTACTGTCATTTTATCTTGGGCTGCCAAACTACCTGCTTCTTTTCAAAAGAAACTTCTCATGGAAAACTGCTTTCTTTCCCCACTAGTATAGATCCTCCCTCCCTTCCCTCCCTCCCTGATGCAGTGAGGGCAGTGGTCCCATCTCTAGTGAAATTTTGTGTACTCCATGAGATACATCAGGACCCTGCAGCTACTTGCTGCCAACATTTCCTTCAGCACTTGCATTCCCTTGCAAAATTCCTGGGGTTGAAATTGGAGATCTGCCAGTTTCCCCTTCTCCTTCAGGTGAAATGATGTTACTCTTTTTTGTCCCCCCACCCCAGCTCTTGCTCTACTGGCAGACCAGCAAAATACTCATTGTGAACAAGCAACTCCTGCACTAAGCTGGGCTAGAGGATCTCTAAAGTGCCTTCTAATTCCTTCCATTTCTATGACCACTGGATGTTGTTTGCTCATGCAGATGTAAACCACATGTTCTCCAAGAACTGCCCACAGATAGGAAAGGAACTGGTGCTTGCTTGCCCAGCATGGTGAAGAAGCAGGGGAATCCACCCGGCGAGCAGCACTGCCAAAGCTTGAAATTCTCACAAGACAATAGCAGCGCAAATGTTTTGGTCTAGTTTGCTCACTTCAGGGGTAGGCAACCTGCAGCCTTAGGGCTGCATGCACCCTTCACCTATACTCATGTGGACTTCAGCCTAATTTTAAAAGCCCTTGGCAATCAATCAGTTCAGGCCTTTGATAAGCAATCCAGGCTGTTCCTGTCCTGACAGCCTGGCTAGGTTTGAAAATGAATGGATCAGGAAAAAGACCATAAAAGTGTCAGTAAGACAGAGAAAGGGCTGCCCCCGACACATTTGGTTTGGGCCTATCTGCACTTTCAGGCCAGCTGTCATTGGCATCCTGCCTCCAGTAGTATTTGCTGAGAAAATGCAACCCTCAAAAGAAAAAAAAAAAGCCTACCTTTTCTTAATCTATTACTATTTCATGGGTGGGCAACATTTTTTTTCAAGAGTTGACCCCCTTTTTATGAAAAAAAACCCACAAAACCTGCATGTGAG
The DNA here is from genome assembly GCA_030867105.1 of Liasis olivaceus. NCBI lineage: Eukaryota > Metazoa > Chordata > Lepidosauria > Squamata > Pythonidae > Liasis > Liasis olivaceus. The sequence continues at coordinate 67,173,237 of CM061349.1, forward strand.
AGTCACAGGGAGATCCAGCAATGATGCAGAGATATCTTTGGATATCTCTGGCCTGGATTGGATTTTTATTTTGGAGGAAGTCACAGAAAAGAGAGGCATTTGGCATTTGAGGGGATTAATGCATCTTACAGCCTAATTTGCCAGGGTGTGGGGAACACCCAACAATCACACTCAGAAATTCCATTTTGGGTCTGAACTGGTCTTGGATTTTACAGTTGGCTGAAGGGGGATAAGAAACATGAACCATAAACACAAGGGGATGGGTGCTTGAAGCCAAGTTTTTTGCCTACTTTTATCTCTAGGCAATGCTGAGCAGTATATGCTAGCAACAAACAGCTGACTGTTAATATAACTGGCAGTCGACTATAGCAGACATAATAATTTTGATGCATAGCTGGGCTGGGAATCCCCATTGCTAGCTCTCGGAAGATAAAGTAAACATCACTTAGAAAGTTGAGATTGCTGACGCAAGCCCCCGTCTTGGCATTTCTTCGTTGACCCAAGGTGTTCCTCTGCTTCTAATCAGTGTTTTGACATTGAGTGTTGGTGATTAAGAGGCCACCTTCAAAAGAGCCTCCCGTGGAGCTGTACACAGTGGAAAGCTTGGCCTTTGAGGGTAAACACAGAGCATGGAAGTTCTGGAGCAAGCATTGGTTTAAAAGTAAGTTGAGACCTTAAACCTGGATGGAGCAAGGAAAGAGTATCCCATCCAAAACATTTTGGGAAAAGGTCCTTTGAAGTGATGCACTCAGGACAAGCACTATTGGTTGATTGGTTTTTCTGAAATTAGCTATGATTTGTGACTTTGATGATTAGAAAAAAACTAGGTAATAGTAAAAAGAGAGCTTTTCTTTTTGTAACTGTAGAATAGGAGATAATTTTGTAACCAAACTTGTATTTGCTGCAATGAAAATCAGAAGCATCTTCTGTTTCTTTTTATCCTTTCTTTTTGCACTGTTGTCTTTCCTTTGTTTCTCTTCCTTTTCCTTTCCTCTCTTTCTTTACTTTATATTATTCGTTTTTGTTAGTTTTTATCTACTTTTTAAAGCTTTTAATAAAATTTATATTTAAAAAATGAAATTAGCAATGTGCGTAACTCATGAGTTCACTGCTATATATAAGAAAGAAAAATGAAAATATATAATAATTGAGTAATCATACAACATTATTTGGCTGTATGTACAAGTGTATGTATGTATATATGTAAAAGCACTGACTGAACAAAATACAGGTAGTCCTCGTTTAGCAACTGCCTTACAGCGACTAGTCACAATTTATTTATTTATTTACTTATTTATTCAATTTATATAGCCCCCCATCTCAGACCAGTGACTCTGGGTGGCTAACAATAATAAAAACAAACACTTAAAACAATACAGAAGATTAAATTCTGTATTGTTTCTGATAAATACAGCCAAGAGATCTTAAAAAACCATCAGCACAACCATGAAATGTGGCCCTTTGCACACTTGGGGCCCCAGAGCTGGGCATAAAGCCAGGTCTTCAAGGCCTTCCGAAAAGCCAAAAGGGCCAGGGCCATCCTAATCTCAGGAGGGAGGATGTTCCAGAGGGCAGGCACCACAGCAGAAAAGGCACGTCTCCTGGTCCCCGCCAGCCGACATTCCTTGGCTGATGGGACCCGGAGCGTGCCCATCCTGCCAGACCAGATTGGATGGGTAGAAGCAACTGGAAAAGATGGTTGCTAAGGTAACCCAGTCCCAAGCCATGCAGGGCTTTAAAAGTGACAACCAGCACCTTGAATTGCACCTGGAAACACACTGGCAACCAATGCAGCTCCCAAAGCAGTGGTGTTACGTGTGCCGAGTAGCCGACACTATTTACAACCCGGGCAGCTGCGTTCTGTACCAGCTGAAGCTTCCAAATGCTCTTCAAGGGCAGCCCCGTGTAGAGTGCATTGCAGTAGTCCAAACGCAAGGTCACAAGGGCATGTGTGACAGTGAGTAGAGCCTCCCGGTCCAGGAACAGGCACAACTGGTGCACAACCTGAAGGTGTGCAAAGGCCCTTTTAGCCACGGCTGCCGTCTGCTCTTCCAGCAGGAGCCCTGAGTCCAAGAGGACTCCCAGATTGCGCATCGGGTCTGTCTGGGGCAGTGCCACTCCATCCAGAACCAAAGATGGGAAAACCTTGGTACTGGGAGGCCCAAACACCCAAAGCCACTCAGTCTTGCTTGGGTTGAGTGGAGCCCATTGAGCCTCATCCAGGCCCCTACAGCCTCCAGGCACTGAGGTAGGACATCCATGGCATCACTCAGACAGCCCAGGAGGAGATATAAAGCTGGGTATCATCAGCATACTGGTGATACCTCACCCCAAACTGTCAGATCACCTCACCCAATGGCAAAATTGTGACAGTGATGAAAAAGTAACTTTGCAACCAGTCCTCACATTTATGACCTTTGTAGGTCTGTAAAGCAAAGGAAAGCTGAAGTAAGATCATAAGCCTGGTCGTGGTTCCACTTAGTGACTACTTCACTTAACAACTGAGATGCCAGTCCCAGTTGTGGTTGCTAAATGAGAACTACCTGTATTCTGTTTTAATTCTACTGTACACGCTTAAACACGGCATCCCATCAAATATTGCATATTCACCTTATTTATGAAATTAGACCTTCAACTCGCAGCCTGTGCAGCACTGATGACCCTTGGTCTCCTAAGAAAGACTACTCAAGTTTACATACTCACTTTGCAATGATGACACCAAATGGAACTGTAATGTCCCTCCCCTCCCCTCCCCTCTCCTCCCCTCCCCTCCCCTGTCCATTTCTCTTCATTGCTGTTCATTTTTTCATAGTGAAAGATTTTTTAAAAATTTATTTATGCTGGAATTCCCATTGTTTGTATCTCCAATCAAATCATTTTGCAGCAGAACCTCTTGACAACAGTTGCTTAAAAGTATGTATAGTATATTGTGGTGTCCTGACTTTTTCCTGTCAGAGTTCAGGTCAGGCACAACTATGAATTTATATTGTTCCAGAAACTTAATCCTGCATTTAGGAACTATATAACAGCAGAAACGTCAATGACCTTATTGCTAGCTTAATTGCTTTATGGCAGACAAAAATAAGTAATCTCTACACAGAAAACCTGCCTGCAGCAGAACACAGAAATCAAGCCTTATATAGCCCCAAGACTTAAATCTTAAACCTTTTCCTCTTTCCATTTCTGGTCATCTGAGTCTTGGCCATTAGAATTTCAGTGTGTATGTATGTATATATGTATGTGTGTACGTGTACATGTATGTATGTACATGTACGTGTGTGTGTGTATATATATCTTAAAAGGATTGTTTATATTGGGGAAATAGGGGGATATTACCACCCATGATAACACTTTTGTCTGCTCCTGTACCAAGGAGAATGATATTAGAGCCTACTCTTTGGGCTCCAAGACAGATAAAGATTCAGCTCGAAAAACAAGTTGAGAAGCAAGTGCCTTTATTTTTTGTAATCTTTTTAGACTTACATTATTATCAGGAAACTGTCTTCTTGAGTCATGGCTTCACTTTGAAGTACTTTAGGGAATCCAGAAATTCTTGTGTTGTGAGTCAGTGACATCTATTTCTTTAAAGGATGTATCGGAACATAGTTGATAAAACACCCAGGAGAAAAGCAATGGCAAACCACTTCTTTGCTGCTGCCAAGAAAACAGGAGTTGAGCTTGGCTGGAAGGATCAAGTAGGGGCTGATCCATGGGGCCGCTTGCTTCTGTATGTCCAGCAGATAATGGGGAAGGAGATATCTATCTATCTATCTATCTATCTATCTATCTATCTATCTATCTATCTATCTATCAAATTTTATGCCACCCATCTCACTGTATATGTGACTCTAGGTGGCTTACAAGTAAAAAGTGATTAAAAAAAAAGATAAAAATCTCTACAAAAGTTGTTGTTGTTTAGTCGTTAAGTCGTGTCCGACTCTTCGTGACCCCATGAACCATATTGCGCCAGGCCTTCCTATCTTTCACTGCCTCCCTGAGTTTGCTCAATTTCATGCTCATTGCTTCAGTGATGCTATCTAGCCATCTCATCCTCTGCCGTCCTCTTCTCCTTTTGCCTTCCATCTTTCCCAGCATCAGGGTCTTTTCCAAAGAGTCCTCTCTTCGCACTCTACAAAAGTATACAAAGCTAAAAGACTGAGACGGCATCCTCAAGACAGCAACCACCCCCAGTACTGTGAACCCCCTTTGGGTCCTCACACTAGTTGACAGAGCCAGGTCTTAATGCTCTTCCGGAAGGCCAGAAGAGTGGGGGCCAATTTCACCTCAGGGGGCAAGATGTTCCACAAGAAGGGGCAATGGCAGAAAAGGCTCTCTTCCTAGAACCCCGCCCTGTGGATAAGGAGAGCGCGTTCCAAGAGATAGAATAATATCATGACAAAATAAAGATCAGAAAGTGCCCTTTTAAACCACCAGTCTTAGAAACAGAGGGTTGAATGGCACAGGTGAGCGGACATCAAATCATGCGACAAGCTTTCCCCTTGCTTCACCACCCTGCAGTGGGGGCATATCCTAAAAACCTGCCTGAGAAATGTTAGTACTTTTCCTGCCTAAAAATATGCCCCCAGCTCTTTGGCCCTGTTTGCATGACATCCTTATCTGGGAAGGGAGTAAGCGTGCTGTGTGAACTCCCAAACCCTGGAGGTTTGTTGCCAATTATCCCAGACGGGGTTAGATTTGGCGCCAACAGATCTGGTCTTTTTTGGGCTTAACCAGCGTTTTTCAAACTCGGCAACTTCATGCTGGCTGGGGAATTCTGGGAGTTGAAGTCCACACATCTTGAAGTTGCCAAGTTTGAAAAAAACTGGGCTAAACAAACATTCTCCTGGGCCAACCGCTCGCATCCGCTGTCCCTACTATTCTTCCAGGCAGGCAGTGCCTCCCAGCCTCCTTCACAACAGAGCAGGACCAAAACGTAGCCGGTGGCAGATCATCCTGGTCATCCTGGTTCACAAGATGCCGGCGGAAGAACATGAGCCAAGTGACTGGGAAGGGGAATCCCTGGGCTGGCCCTGTTGTGCGAAGAGGGCCTTGGTGGTTTTAAGAGCTTTAGTTACTCCACCACTAAATAGCAAGATGTCATTTAAGTGAGAGAAGGGGCAGTGCTTTGAATTTTGTGTTTACAGACTATTGCCTAGGGTGAAATATCTTGGAAGAAAAAGAAAACCATTGGGGAAAATTCTTTGGAGCTTTGGCCTTGCAAAATCACCATGTTCTGAAGGGACAGGAGAATCTGGTTAAACAACTTCTGTGTTTTAAGAAAGCAGCTACATTTCCCCTCTCCCCTCTGCACACACTTTCCACCCCCTGGAGACTTTTGCCTTAAATAGGTCACAGCAGTTCCCTGGAGACCTTGCGTTCCTCAGTGGAATTTTCCTTGCCATTCAACTGCTCCTGAAAGGGATGAGAATTAGGTCTGGGATTCCCCCTGTGCCTCTGACTATTTCCACAAAATCTCAAATGTTTATCCAGAAGAAATGCTGCCTCTTCTCTCTCCACTTAAAAGGATAGGCTGTGCCATCAAAGGAGGCCCTATGCTTTATTTAAGCCCCCCTGACAGGTAAACCCAAGGATGGCAAGAAGTTTCCCCCACCCACCAAGATGTCATTTGTAATGTTAATAATGCTTTTGGTAGCTGTAGCAACAGGTTGTGACTGGGAAAGAGAACAAGAACCAGGAAAATGTTGTTAAAAGATTCTCTCTGGATCCCACTTACACGGGCACTTGAAAATACCACCTGTTGCCTTGAACACACATTTATTGTCAGTGAACAGAGGCGGTTTCTTCACTGCATTGGGTTAATGCTGAGTCATTGTCCCAGTGCAATCGGCAATTTAGTGTATGGTGTACCGGTACCTATACAGAGATTTTGCACTCTCCCCTTGAGCAAAATAATGTTCTGTGCCTTTAAATGGGAGAGACAGATCTGCACCATTTTTATAACCTTTTTTAATTGCTCTTACTGTTGAAAGAAAGGGGAAAAACCTTCATCTTAATACTGCAATTTGCAGTGATGCAGTATATAACGTTAGGCTCTGGACTTAATACTCTTACAGAAGCCTAAGGCCTATTTGACAGCCATAGGTTTTGGTTCCATTCTGAGGCACCATAATTAACCTATTATTAATCAGGAAAAGAGAAAATGATGAATGACTTGTGTAGAACCTATTTTTATTGGGTTTATTCATTTTTTTCCTAAAGTGAAAAAGACTTGATAGAATATACTCTAGGTGTTTATAATAGGAATTGCAAAGAACCTTGTATGTGGTAATGCTATACAGTATTAAAACATTGTGATATAATTCTCTCTGGTTTGTTTAACAAAAGACAATGCATTTTTTACGAGAGCCTTCCCCCAACATGATGTCCTCCAAATGTCTTGGAACTGTGACTTCCATAATTAATTGGTGATGGAGTCTGGGAATTCTGAGACTGGGGACAGTTGCTTGACCTACTTCCCAGTATGTTTCATTTGGTTGGACTGCACAGCGCTTCATTTCCAAACTCCAGATGATGGTTCCAAGCATATGATTCCTGGGAAAGGGTGTGGCTGCTTTAAAGTGCTACAGAGAGGTGTCATGTTCATGCTCCCACATGCTCTGAGGCACCTTTTAGAGACTGAGTCCAAAGCCTACATAGTCCTATCATTTAGCACCTAGGTGCTGAACCAAAAATAAAAGAAACAAACCAACAATATTTCTTGCAACAGAAGCTATATTTTCACATGAACATTACTGGTAAGGTAGCCCCTAGTTGGATGAACCCGTGCCTCTGCTATAAATCCACATTAAATAAGCAATTCTGTTTTAACTACAGAGCCCCTAATCTTAAAGACATGAATAAGAGTACTACTCTAGTGAGCAGAGTTGCTGTAAAGGCTATATTACTGTATTTATGAAATGCTTTGAACATTCCAAGTCACTAGGCCCAGGTATTTGTTATTGTTAAATTATAAGGCAAATTATGCTGGAATAGTTGCACCACCCATGCTAGTTTTATCCTAGCTGTTCTAGTTGGTGTTGACAGGTAGGACAACTGTTCACGATATCACAGATGAGAGTGGTATCAGATACATGAGAAAGTGGATCTTTTGGGTGAAGTGTTGCCATATTATATCATTTTCTCTCATTAAGCTCGTCCATTTTGATATAGCAAGATTACAAGATATTAGGTAATATCTCTAAGAATATTCTGGGGATGCCAGCTAAATGGTAGAAATGCATGTGACTTGTCAGGTGCTTTGAATATCATGCTAAGCACAGACTCTTCAAACTTGGATGGATCCACCAGACAATACACAAGCATCAAGCTAACATTCAGAGAGAGAAAGGGGGGGGGGGGGACAACGAACCCAACACCAACCCTCTGAACAAGTCTTATTCTATTTAACCAACAAAGGACATCAGACATCAGCCTACAGGGTTCCAGAAAGTTACTGACCACTTTGTTTATGCAAATATTGTTTAAAGAAAGAATGTAAGATCACAAATGCTGGAGTCAAGCTTGGAAAAACCTGGTAGTCGCTGTAATCAAAACCAAAAGCAGGACCCTATGCAGGAGTCGTGACAGGTCAAGAAAATCATGGTATCCGTTCAAGACAAGGGCCTTTTCTTTCTTCTCTGGATTTCAGTATTCTGTTTTCTGGTTGCTGCTTGTCACTGCTGATGTGAACTACAGGGTGAAACTGGATGAAGCCATTTCAGTTTCATTGTTAAAGGTATCTTTCCTCACTTTTATTGCCTGCAGTGCTGGACTCGTTCCTTCCCAATTACTACATGGCTGGTCATTTGGATCCATTTCTGAAATTCAGAACAAATAAAACCAGTTCAGTGACAATGTGATGTACTTGCCTGTGATACCGCTTTAAGAACTAATGAACAAAGACCCCATTCAAACATTTAGGTAATGGTATTTCTACAAGCAAATACTAGATTCTTTGCATGATAAAAAAGGCAGAATTTGAGACAGCAGCACAGAGTCTGTTTTCCAATGCCAGCTAATTTTTGGCTGCCTGAAGAGTTCCTCCTTATCTATCTTCTGCTTATTATTGATGAATCATTATCAGTCTTTCAACAGTCTGATCAATTATTCCAGTGGCTTCTAGGCACCAAATTACCTGGCAGGGAATTTCTTGGAAGAGTATTCAAATCAACTAGACTTACACTGACTCACAATTTCCCTATTTTGTTTGACTGTCTTCTCCAAAGCAATGAGAATCTCACCTTCAGTGGTTAAAGGAGGCATTTTATCCTAGGGGTGTGTGGGCTTTCAACTCCCTTTGAATGCATTAAAAAAAGTCATTCTGGGGTACAGGCCTTCCCAGTGTAGCAAGAAAAAATTCTGCCCTCATCAGCAATCCTCTCAGTATGTTCTATGGACAGTGGGGCCAGAATAAGGAAATTGCAGATTTCTCCTCCTCTGATGATCTGAGCCATTCCTCTGTCCATGAGCCAACCTTCAGTGGGCGTGGATTGGTATGTCTCTGTTGAAATTAATGCAACGCTGCTGATTTGTATCTGCCGAGGATGTGAATCTAGGCATATTCTGCACGTATCCCAGCCCTTAGAGAATACAGGAGGACAGGCAAACAGCCCTCTCTGCTAATCTATCCAATCTCTGCATTAGAGGTTTTTTAAAGGCGAAAGTATTTACTGAGTTTGGACAGAGCCAGGAGAGCTTAAAACAAACTGATATTGCAGCCTTTTGTCAAACTCTTCTGGAATAACATTCAATATTGTGTTGTATAAATAGTGGCCAATCTCTTCCCAATCATCTCTTCAAGTGGGCAATCACATCATACTTCCTTGATCATTTGTGTAAGTTCTACCAGTCATTCATACGTGGGCATAATAGTATGTGTATCTGTGATAAAATTCAGTTTATATAGGCCTGAACAGCAAATTCCCTTTCCTTGTTTAGAAGAAAGCTTAAAGTAAAGAGAATAGTTTGCTGTTAATAATTGCACTGCAAGGTGACATAGACCTTAGCAAAGGGACTCATTTTGGATTTCTCCAGCTGATCATTCAAACAAGTCCTATTGTCATGCTGAAAAGCAAAGTTCTTCCTTGGACCCCTACAGGGCAACATGTACCTAGGTGAACCAACTGCCATTGTTTAGGAACAAAGCCCTGAAGTCTGTCAATAAAACAAGTAAAGATGCAGTTGAAAGGTAAGGGGAAGGGTGTAAAGAGACTACCAGTCAGCTAGCCAACGTGTGGAAGATCAGCTGGAAAGTTGGGAGAGGAAAATGGGGAAAATGTGGAAGAAGGCAGGGAACCAATATGTGATCCTTTTTTAAAAACCATAAAAAATATATGTATTTTTCTTTGCTTGCCTTCACAGCACTATCAACCTGATCTCACAGTCAGTGAAACAATATTTTCCATACTAGATGAAATAGTTACAGTATTTGCAAAACATCAAGAGTCTAGCCTGAAGTCCTTGTCTTTTTCGAGAATTAGGAATGATGTTTAGAGACACTTCCAACCCTAGGTAATAAGATGGTGCAAATCTTAGTATATTAGGAATATACTAAGGAGCTGTCCTGAGAATACAGTTTCTCATACAGAGTCAGCTTGCACTTCTAATAATGAGGGTGGGGAGGGGAAAGTACAATTTCCTTCAGATCTCAGCTTGAATAGAGACAGACAAAATTAACTCCATTTCTGCAGTGGGGCTTCCCTTGTTCCAACCTCTCATCACTAAATCCTTGGGAGCTTGATTCATGGGTGATGGAGGAGGGAAGAGACAATCTCTGATCTCTTCTCCATCAACCTGGCTGTTTTCCCAAGCACAGGGGGCCAGGAGAATAATTGAGCTGCTGGTGGATGGGGTTTTCAGGAGCCATTTTGGGTTTATTTGGTTGGGAAATGTATTTTTTATCAATTGTATTTATATTGTATGTTTTAATCTTTATTCGCTGACCAGAGTCGCATTTGTGAGGTAGGCAACCATATAAATTGATTTAAATAAATAAATACTGAATTGGATTGCCTTCTACACATACAAATGTTTTTCTGCTTTTCCAAGACAATATATTTATACTACTCTGTGTGACTTTGGGCCATTCCCAACCTCTCAGCCAGCCTACTTCATAGAATTGTTAGGGTAAAATGAAGGGAGAATCCTTTGTCTACCAACTTGAGCTCCAAGAACCAAGATGGGTTAGAAGTATAGTAATCAATAAAAAAAGTCTGGATTGCAACCATTATGGAGAATTAACTATGCATAAACTGAATGTTAACATGGCCATAGTTGCATAACTGCTTTAGGTGATTTTCCTGAATTTTCTATCCCAAATGTTGTCTCAGTTCTATTTCACCTTTATCGTGCCTTTAAAAAAAAGTTTAAACTTTAAGGAGAAACATTAAACTTTTAAACATTACTTAATATTTCACATTCCTGACCATTCTACCAAGATCTCTGAAGGTTCATCTCCCATCTTTAACACATTTGTTTGTGCTAGTAAGCATGGGTTGATAAGGAATGAATAGCTGTTCTATCACTTACAGTTTGTACGTAAAACAACACCAATCGGCCATCCATGTTCAAAAAATGAAAAAACAGATCATTGTGATTAGATGAAAATTGTATAGTGTTTTTTTTTTTTTTTTTTTACAATTTATAATGTTGAAACAAAAAGGAATAACCAGACATCATGGACTTCAGATGAGATATACTATTCTGGACTGGATGTAGCGATATAGAACAGAAGCAACAATATGGGAGGCTTCACTTACTGCTCTAATGTTATCTGTTAATGATCCCTTTAAGGAGAACTGCTTTTCCAGAAGCAATTACCTTGTCTTACAATTAACACATTTAAGTCCAGCCGAGAGTACATCAGAGATAGGAAACACTTCTTAACAATCTCTTTCTGTGAAGACTTTTGGTTATGAACAAAGCTACATAGTTTAGTTCATGAGGACTGAGCTTAACACTTTTACATGGAGAAAAGAGCTGCAATCAGAGAACAAAATGGGTGTCTCTAAGCTCTGCAAATTCTTGTAACCCTCCTTGGTTACAAGAATTTGCCTCCTCCTCAGATCCTACAAACTCAGAACAAGAACTTTCAACATTCCATGAACTTCTTGATGCAATTTCCAACTGTGTTGGCCTTTTAACAAAGGTATTCTAGTGTAAGCTTTTGTGCGCTACTATCTACTTCATTATTAATCAACAAAGGTTTATCTCATAGTACCTTTATTAGCATTTAAAGTTTCATAAGACTCTTCAGCATTCAAGCAGACTGTTTGATCAAACTAAGTAACTTAGATGGAATTTAGGCAATATAACTATGCATCAGCCTTGCCCAGCCTAGAGTTTTCCAGCTGTAGCAGGACTGCAACTCCCAGAATGCTGGTTTGGGAGTGCCAATTTGGGGAAAGTTTCTACAAATCAAGAGGCATAATGACATTTTTCACAGTTTCACTATTGAGATTCACAGGATTCTCTTGTACAGTTGCAAGAAAAAGTATGTGAACCTTTTGGAATTTCATGGTGTTCTGCATTAATTTGTCATAAAATGTGATCTGACCGTCATCTAAGTCAAGAGTATTGACAAATATAATGTGCCTAAAATAATAACACAAAAACAATTCTGATCCTTCATGTCTTTATTGAACGCACTCATTCAACATTCAAATTGCTAGTGGAAAAAGTAAGTGAACCCTTGGAATCAGTAACTGGTTGACCCCTGCTTGGCAGCAATAACCTCAACCAGGCGCTTCCTGTAGCTGTGGATCAGACCTGTACATCGTTCAGGAGGGATTTTAGCCCATTCTTCCTGGCAGAACTGCTTTAACTCTGTCATATTCTTTGGACGTCTCATGTGTATGGCTCTCTTTAAGTCATTCCATAGCATCTCTATTGGGTTGAGATCTCGGCTCTGACTTGGCCAATCCAAAAGGCAGATTTTGTTTTTCTGAAGCCATTCTGTTGTGGACTTGCTCCGGTGTTTTGGGTCATTGTCCTGTTGCATCCCCCAACTTCTACAGAGTTTCAGCTGACGTACAGACATTCTCACATTATCCTGAAGAATTTTTTGATACACTTGGGAATTCATCTTCCCCTCAATGACTGCAAGCTGGCCAGGCCTTGATGCAGCAAAGCAGGCCCAAATCATGATGTTTCCTCCACCATACTTTATGGTTGGGATGATGTTTTCATGATGATATGCAGTGCCCTTTTTACGCCAGATGTAGTGCTGCGTGTTTTTTCCAAATAGTTCAATCTTTGTTTCATCAGTCCACAAAACATTTTGCCAATACCGCTGTGGAGTGTCAATGTGCTCTTTCGCAAACTTCAGGCATGCAGCAATGTTCTTTGTAGTAGGCAGCGGCTTCCTTCGTGGTGTCCTGCCATAGACACCCTGCTTGTTCAATGTTTTACATACTGTAGACTCATGAACACAGATGTTAGCCAGTTCCAATGATGCCTTCAAATCTTTGGCTGTCACTCGGGGTTGTTTCTTTACCTCATTGATGAGTCTTCATTGTGCTCTTGGGGTCATTTTGACTGGGAGCCCACTTCTTGGTAGAGTAGCCACAGTCCCAAAGTGTCTCCATTTGTAGATTGTTTGCCTAACGGTAGACTGGTGAATTTCTAAGGTCTTTGAAATCACTTTGTAACCCTTTCCAGCTTTATGTAAATCAACAATTCTTGATCATAGATGCTCTGAAAGCTCTTTTTGGCGAGGCATGGCTCACACAAGCGTATTCTTCTTGTGCGGAGCAAACTCAAAAAGTTTGAGTGGTTTTTATCAGTCAACGTAGCTCTAGTCCACACCTCCAAGGCTTAACAAGACTCCAGGTATGCTAACACCTGACTCCAATTAGTTTTTTTGAGATCAACTCAAGGGTTCACATACTTTTTCCACTAGCACTATGAGGTTTTTATGGTTGTTCTCAATAAAGACATGACGGATCAGAATTGTTTTTGTGTTATTATTTTAGGCACATTATATTTGTCAATACTCTTGACTTAGATGGTGGTCAGATCACATTTTATGACAAATTAATGCAGAACACCATGAAATTCCAAAAGGTTCACATACTTTTTCTTGCAAATGTATATAGCAGTAACTTATTTTGAACATTTATGGGGTTATTGGAATTTGGGGTGGGATGAGGGAATTTCCTTGCCTGTGTAACTGCTGTTGGATTTGGTATAACTGTGAAGCAGAAGTTCAGGTTTTCAGTCAAATAACAAAGAAAGCAACCAAAGGTGATAATGTGCTCAATACTCAGTCATCCTGCATGCACCAGATTCCAGCTAGCCAAACATAGCTGGAGAGAAAACAAGAGATGGTTTGACTACTAAAATTACACTGAAAACTGATCTTCCTTGACTTTTACTATCTGATACCTTCATACAGTTACTTCACTGAGAAAATACACTGAAGATACACTGAAATATCCGAGGGAAGTACTGAAATATCAGATAGAAAAAGGATGAAAAGAAATGTATAATTAGCACTGATCTATCCTAGTCATTTCTTTACTCATTTAACTATTGCCTCCTTCTTGCATGATGATTTGTTAGACTAAAACATGACCTGCGTTTCTCCTCATTGCTAAACAGTGAGCTATTTTATACTTGAATCTTGATTCTAAGAGCACAAGACATGTGATTAAAGGCATCTGCACGATGAGCCAAGAGGGGTCAAATGGTAGAAGCAGCATCATGCCACAAGCTCTGCCCCTTTTGTACAGGCTTTGTGACATCTCACACACCTATGAAAGGAACGGACCTGGTGGCACGACTCTGCTTTCATCATTTTAATGAAAGTGTTGGATCCTGCAGACGCCTCTGAGTGTGACTCCGTTGACCATTTGATCTTTCACTGGCTTTTGATACTGTTGACTATAGTATCCTCCTAGACAACATTTTTGAGTTGGGATTGGACAACATTACAGTGGTTGAGGGGAGTCCTTTCCCCCCGCGTTGCTATTAAGCATTTAAACAAAGCCACTGAAAGTAGCCTTCAGGAGTTTAGGAGCTAGGTGTCATCAATACGCTGATGATATTCAGCTCAGGTTTTCCTTGCAACTGAATCAGGAGAGGCTATGCATGTTCTGAATCACCATCTGGATGCCACGATGGAATAGATAGGGGCTGATTAACAGAAACTGAATCCTGACAAGATGGGAGGGTGGTTCCCAGGAATGGAAACTGGGAAATTTGCCTGTTTTGAATGAGGTTGTATTGTCTCCATGAGGACAGGAATGCAATTTGGGAATGCTCATAGAGTCATTGTCACTGGGGGCCCAAGTAACTCTGTGGCTAAGACTACCAATCATCAGCTTTTTGGATAGGGACAGCTTAGCTCCCACGATTCATGTACTGGGAACCTCATCTTTAGATAACTGTCATGTGCTCAGTATGAGACTGTCCTTGCACTTGTTCCAAAAGGCAAAGCTGCTATTCTTTTCCTCACTTTTTAAATGTGAACTTGTTATTTTATACCTGAATTTATTTTCATTTATTTTAAAATACTGTTTGTATTTTTTATTTGATTGTAATCTCTTTTGCAATTTGTAATAACAGGAAATTGCTTACAAATGCAGCAATAAATAATGAAATCATTCAAAAACAAAAGTTTAAAATTATGACTTGTCAAGAAAAACTGAGCCTAAAGGAAAGAAATGTGCAGCACATCTGGCTCTGAAGGGGATAGAGCATTTGGTATTACGGTTTCTTCTTCTAACTAAGTGATAGGCTCTTTAGGACATATTATTTCTAAAATACCAATGTACAAATTATTATAAAGTGACATCTGTGCTGAATGGGCCAGAAAGAGACAGAACTGCCTGACCTATCAGTTATCATGATTTACTACGGTAAGCAAGATCTTTATCAAAACGTTGCTATTTGCGGTGGGATCTGTGCCTATCAGTCCATTATCTAAGGGAAGAAGGGACTATGCATAGACTTAGTGATCCTTTTATATGCATCATTTTATGTAGAACAACATATTTATGTTGTTTAAACAATTTAAAGCCAGTAGTAGTCTCCTTCTCATTCATTAGTGTCCTTTAAATTACTTTTTTTTCTCTTGTAAAACTTTATGGTTTCCAGATTGATTTATTTTGCCTCTCACTATCCCTCCCAGATTATAATAGAAACTGGCATGCCCCCAACCATGGACTTGTTAATAAAAGAATCAGGCATTTTATTTTGCTGAGCTGCATGACTTCTAGTGGCCACAGAGCCACCATGCTGGACTGCACGTGAGCACACTAGTGGCTGCCTGCATTAAATGATCTCCCTTGCCTGTGTTGCCCAAGGAAAGAGCTAGATAACTAACCTTTGAATTTCCACTATGGACAGCAGTGGAAGCTTTGGTAGAGCATTTTGGCTACTTAACATTGATCATCACACACTTCAAGGCAAAGAGTTGTTTTAACTCTTCTCCCTTCCCCACACTCATCTGCCACCAGTATGAAGACCATGTAAATATCTGTCAGCTTTCTTCTTTTATCTGAAAATTGTTACCCTTGGGTACATGCCAATATTTTATTTGATAGAAATGCCTTTATGTTCATGCTAGAGAGTGTGTTTAAACAGTTTTTTGCCTATGTCTTGGTTCACTTGGGAGACTGTAATATGGAAAGTGAGTGCCTTGTTAAATGTAAAAACACCCCAAAGCAGAAAAAATACGTTGAATTGTACAAATAACAGTATAGATAGTAGTGCTGTGAGTAACACTACTCTAAAGGATATTCAATCACTTGAATGCTAAACCTTGCAATTTGGACAAACTATTACTTAGAGATGACTACAGTGTGAGGTTATTATGGAAAACACAGATCAAATTACGAAAAGATCAACAGTCTCTAGTTGGATTATTTATGTGAAACTGAAGGGATACAGAACTCATGAGATGCTAGTCCACGCTAGATAGTTTAACATGTTTTCCTTCTTGTTGTGGGAAGCCAGTTGCCCTGGGATTTGCTTCAAAAATTAAAAAAAGTATCCCTTTTGGTGCTTGTTTTGACAATAGTTTTAGATCACAGCAGCACAGGGAACACAAAGGAGAGGAGCCCCTTTTGATCCACCAGGCTTTCTGCACCATGTTGCAAACTGTTTTGAAATATTTTCTCTGCTCATGGTGAATTCTGTGTGCTCGTGGTTTAGCTTATCTTGAACATACTTGCAGAAAACACAAGGGTTTGGCAAGGTTTAAGCTCTATGGGATACAGTTAGAACATGTTTTATCTGATACCTGTTAGAATGAGGATTATCATTATCTATGTACTAAACCTGGCTCTGTATAGAGATGTATGAACAAAAGATCAGAAAAGGAATTGCGCTGCTATCAGAATTGCTTCGTGGTAAGATGGAAAAAGGTTTAATAATTCTGTGTAGTTCCGCCTTCTTTGCAACACATTCCTAACGATGTTTACTTAGAAGGAAATCCGAACAAGTTCAATGGCACTTATTCCCTGCAAAATGTGTTGAAGATTGTCGTCTTAATAAGTGCTTAGTCCAAGGCAAGTCAAAACATATCCTCCCCCCCATTCCTTATATAGGAACTGCCTTGACAGTGATCAGCATGTCCTAGCTTATTTGTCTGTGTAGCGCATATAATTCTCTCTTCCAACACCACCCCATTGGGGCTATCACATCTGGGCTGCAATACATCAGACAATCATATATTGGGAGTTAAGGTTTTCTGTCTCCTTGCTGCCATCTAGTGGTCTTCTGGAGTTTTGTAACCCAGATATGATAGCCCTACACTCATTTTAATTCATCCCATTCCTAGCAGTGTCTAACTTGCTGAATTTTAGAGCTGTTCCTAGTCAAGCACAATATCTTATCCTACAGTTAAAATATATTTATTCAATTATGTAAGTTACCTTGCTCCAACCTGGTGCCCTCGAGATATGTTTGGTTACAACTTCTTTATCCATCAGGTTGACTGGGGTTGATGAGAACTGAAATCTACGCATATGGAGGGCGCCAGTTGAAGAGGGCTGGCATAAGTATTCTAGAGTCTTGCAGATTTTGTTTCCTGATGAATGATTCCCCCCACCCTCCTAGGCTGGCTGTGTTTCAACGGATTGGTTGTGGTCCTTGTTATCTCCCTCCAGCTTTTCCTGTCAAATTTTCAATTCATTATTCCACTGATTATCTGCAAAATGTGAAATAACCACCGGAAAGAAATAAAGAAAATGCATGACATGCATTTATAAGAACAGCAAGCTGGTAACTGTGCAGTTCCTGAAGGGGGAACTGAGGAGGGGAAAGTGCGAGAGTATTTCTATGACCATGACATAACCCAAAAGTAATTAAATATTTCTGGAGTAAACCAAGAGATACCATGATAGCCTGACATTCCTCAGCAGATCCTTGGACATTTCCTTGTTTGACTGATGCTTGCTAAGACCATGCACTTTAATGACTTTTTAAAAACAATTTGTCTTGAAAACGGATGAAGGGGTAGCAAATAATTTCCACTTTAGAAGTCTGAGAGGGCAAATACTTCAACCACAGATTTCTAGGGGCTGAAATGGGAAAATAGTTAAATAAAGGCAGGTGAAGGACTGAGAGCAAAGCAGGAAATAGCAGAAGGTCTGAATGCTCCAAAAAGAATGTTTGGTCTTTCTTCCCGCAGCCCTCGGGCAGCTGCAGTGAGATGCTCTCCGCCCACTCCTCCTCCCCCCTTATCTCTGTCAGCCCCTGAAGAAACACAGTTCTGAAGGCCACAAACTCCATTGGCCTGAGTAATCCTCCGCAGTGCGGAGCAGGCCAAGGGAGTTTTAGGATCAGCAGCCTGCAAGGGACAAGAAGCAGTAAGACCCACCCACTTCATTAAGGATGAATGAGTAAGAAACAGCCTCTAAGTGCCAGAAAGGTACCTGGAAGCAACTGTGTAATGCCACGGTTATTAGCATTATAGGAACACTAAAAGCCAGGAAAATGTACTCTTTGCATACAATGCTTTTAAACTCCACGTTTTTCAAAAAATCAAGTCATTTTCTTTAAAGAAGAAACCAGAAAGCCATCTCTACGTGAAACGTGGCTTTTAAACTGGAGCTACGGTGAGAAATCAGAGCAGTCGGCAACTCTGGCATCCACTGAGGCACGGAGCTGCAGCAAAGGATCCATTGCTTGACACATCTTATCTAGACACCTTTGGAGGGAGCGAGGCCTAGAAAACCACCCCAGTTGGGGTTTTCCCTCCTCCCCACGGAACTCTTATTACTAATGGGGGAAAGCCCCCAGTTATTTTTAGGTTTTAACTTTTTTTAATGATTGTTGTTGTTACTTTTAAGCTGTTTTGGCAGGGCTTCCATCTCGAAAGACAGGATATTAATAAAAGCAATCATCCTCGTCCTTATAAAATCAAGATTTGCCCAAGTAGCTTGAAACTGAACATGGAAAATCTTCCTTGTGAGAGTAGACTTTCTCTGGCCAATTTTCAGAAAAACTCAGGGCAAACTGGTAGAATTAGAGTTATATAACATGTGTGTTCTGAAAGGCTTTCTTATGGTGAACTGCTTGTGCATTTGTCTCTGTACTGATCAAGTGATCACTGTCCCTATTCCTGATCTGAAAACTGAACCAATGCTTTTTACATGTTAGCCCATTAATTGCATTAGTATGACTTCAGTTACCATCGGTGGCTCTGCTCACTTCCTTGAGTTCTCTGTTCAGCAGGTCTCTTGAGACTTCTAGCATATTCATGTGATCTGCAGTTTGTGAGAAGAGCCATGGATTCCGTTCATAGTGATCATATGTCCCTTGGTCCTCCGTTGGAGCAAGATGGGAATAAAAACCACAAATAAAAGGATATAGCTAGAATAAAAAAACGCCCATGCCCTTATAGTCATTCTGGATCTGTCCCTAATTAGGGCATTATTCCTTGTCTCAATGAGAAAGTTGGTTTGTTTATATATAATATTTATAAGCCACTCTCCTCCAGAGGCTCTAGGCCAGTGTTGTCCAAACTTGGCCACTTTAAGATGAGTGGAGTTCAACTCCCAGAATTCCCCAGCCAGCCATGCTGGCTGGGGAATTCTGGGAGTTGAAGTCCACTCATCTTAAAGTGGCCAAGTTTGGACAACACTGCTCTAGGCAGTGTACACAGTGCAAAACACTATATAAAACTGTATAGGGTAATATACATGAAAGGCTTGAAACCCAAATGTTATTTGCTTCATGGAGGGGGGAGAGCTAACTTTTATTTATATATTTTTAGAATGTGTGATATATTTGCATATTTTACAGACTAATGAACAGCCAAATTAGATATCAGTATAATAAGAGAGCCAGTCTGGTATAGTGGCTAAGGCACCAGGCTAGAAACCAGGAGACCGTGAGTTCTATTCCTGCTTTAGGCACAAAGCCAGTCACTCAGTCTCAGCCCTAGGAAGAAGGCAATGGCAAACCACTTCCAAAATCTTTCCAAGAAAACTTGCCCTTGCTTGGGAAGACCATCAGAGAAAGCCTTTCCCTATTAAATAACATTGTCTTTTAAAAAGGAGGCAGCAAGAATAAGGCCATAGAAGAAGGTTCTAAAGCATAGGCTGGTTGATATGAGAAGAAGAGCTTCTTCAAAATTAAACCCCCCAAGTTCAAAAGAAAGTGTTAGTGCTCTCTAGACAACCAAGTTCAAATGGATATGAAGTGCCAAACCATGGTGAAATAGTCAGACTTCAAGCAGCTGCATTTTGTACCAATGGAAGTGTTAAAACTGTATCCCAACAGCACAGCCGTACTGCTGCTCCATCACTTGAACTGAAGCATGAGTCGGGTGAGTGTATGAAATGTTAATCAGTCACAACAAAAGGCCCATCAGACTGGCAGACTGTGCTGCAAATTTCTTTCCTCTCGTAATCTTGCGATCTCCCAATTCCTGTTATCTTGCCCTTGATTTTTGTCTTCTCTGTCATCAATGTTGTTGGCTGACTTGTACTAATAACTGATTTTAGTTGGTCATTTGCTGATTTTCTGTAATGAAACTTTACAGGCAAATCAGTTATCATTCTGATGGTGCTGATCAGCTGTACTGTTCAGATTGTTGAATGATAGTCTGATTTTGCAACTGGCAGTAAGCTGGGTTTCAGTAGGCATGCCCATTTTTTGCAAATTCTCTTCTTTTGACAACTATATGGCTTAGCTGCTGTGATGTCAGAGAGCTCCTGAAGTTGGAAAAAATATAACTATTTCATACATTGGGTTACAAATGGTAGCTTGAGTGGGCAGAGTAGCTACAGATCCTGGGAATACAAATGAGCGAGATGACACTTGCTGTTTCGATTAATCTATCTATTCAAACATACCTCAAATGGGTTTAACCTTAGGAAGAAGTGGATACACTTTTAACTTTCAAAATATCCTCTAAATGCGAGGCACCTCTTTTACAAGCTTTTGTAAGTACGCAACTACCTTTTAAACGTTTTATCCTGAAAATTCATGAATCCTGCGAGGAGTGGTTAGATCCGCATCTTCTAGCTACAGGGATATTTGCTTGTTGATTATTTCAATTTGGAGGCTGCCCAATTCCATAGCAACTTTGGGTGGCTTACAGATAAAAATTAAAAGAAAAGAAAATACATAAAGAGAAAAAAAAAAGACAGCTAACTGGAACCAAAACCTCAAACATCCAATACCAACCAAAGGAGCTCAAGCCCCTTCTAGCCCAGAAATAGCCAGTTTACCCATTCCAGTTTTACTCCAGGTTTTTCCTACTCTGGCCTAGTAACTGTACCATTCAGAAGAAAGGAAGGTGTGTCAGTCTGTTTTACCTGACTCATCATCTACTTTTTCTGGCTGTTCTTTCTACACATTGTCCTGTATTCTCAGAAATTGACATTTTCCCACTTCTGCATATTGTCTTCCTCCAGTGGTGGTTTGGAAAGAAAAGTTATGTTTGTGTTTGGTACAATCACCTTGCTGGAACCCCTGAATTCTCAGTGGTCTTCTCCATGGCATAGTGCCTGATTTCGATCCTACATTCTGCAGCAGTGGCTGAGATTAGTCCTTTTTCCTTACTCTGATCTTAAAATAAGTATTTTATTACTTGAAATCTGACAACAAGTGCTTGCTTGCAACTGCTCTAGATATGAGTTAACCACGAAGCTTTTGAACACAAAAACAATAACCAAAAAAATAAGTTTGCTGCAAATCCCACATTGTGTTTGCCCACTGGGTTCATTTGTTTATATCCATTCTTGTTTAAAGGAAGCTTTCAATAGGTTTCTGAATGCAAGGGCTAAGGCTAAGAAAGGGTGAGAAAATTAAAACAACTCTTTAAATCACTGCCTGCTTCAGAGCAAGCATAGCCATGAAGAGAATGGAAGATATGCACGAGTAGGCCAGTACCTCTGACCTTGTGACCTCTTAGCCCTGTATTCTAGGAAATGTGTTCCTCCTTTGCTATGCTTTTCTTTTTCTTTAAATAAAAAAATGTGTTTGTATTAACCAGGTTCCTTCTGGGATCCTGTTGTCTTCTTTTTGAGTGACGTTGCCTTCTGGTGTTATGGAAATACCATTATTCATGGATCAGTATTCAGACAACATGGGTTAGCATTGCACCCAATCTTTAATTAAATGTTTATGAAGTCTCCTACAATTCTTCCAAAGGAAAGACAAGCAATCTTGTGTAATTTCAAACCATTCATCCATTTCCCTGCAGCTTTGTGGCTGAAAGATTATCTTGTACTAATCCGTAGCTGTTCTCAGCCCGCCACAAGTCAAAGGACTTTGTCAGAATACCGTTTGTTCAAATTGTGCAATATATTGCGCACACACACACACAGATAGACGTAACTACTGAAATGTATATTGCTATAAATGTAAATGTTGTGCCATACAATAGCATAAAAGATATACACAGTGTCAGAGCCAGTAAATAAAAGTAACATTTTGAAGCATATGCAGTGGCCTCTACTTGTGTTTGCTCTATTATTTATTTTAAAAAACTGACTGTAAAGATTTGTATTTTATGATTAATTTAAACAGATATACAGAAGAAAAAAACCTCTCCCTTTCATCCCTAAGCCCATAGTAAGCATATTCTACTTTATGTGCTGTACAGGGCACAAGCATATAGTAGACGCTTGATTTAACACATTTGGGGAGCATGAGAGTGTCTGTTAAATCCAGATTTAAGTTAATGATAATTTACACCATTTGCATAATTACATCATTGAGTTTTAATGTAATTTGCATAATTTATGTCATGCAAGTGACATAATACAAACAATATAAAAACAATTGTGTGAATATGCAAATAATGGAAACTGATGCAAAAAATGTAATTTTTTAAAATCTGTACTACTTTGCTATTATCTGGACTGCTTTGTTTTGGAAACAATGGACTTTGCTGTTTTGGGATGAAGTTTGAAGTAATAGTTTTGTTTATTGTGTCCAATTTCTGCTGAATGGAGGTAATGGAGGTCCCAAGACTCAAGGTTTTACCATATTAACTTTTTTTACAACTGAAACAAATATGGCTTCTTTTTTCATCATTAAAGAAACAGAAATATTCTAAACCATCCTTCCTCAACTTGATATGCTGGGCATAAAATCCTATAATGCTTAAGCCTTGGGGCTAGTTTTCTACCAGTGTCACATTAAGTTTGGCCTAGAGCAGTGTTCCTCAGCCTTCTCAACTTTAAGATATGCGGACTTCAACTCTCAGAATTCCCCAGCCAGACATGCCACATACCTTAAAGTTGAGAAGGTTGAGGAACACTGGCCTAGAGAAGGTTGAAGAACACTGGCCTAGAGTATATGCCCCAGTGGTCCCTGTTTTCTGACGCTTGTCTCTGCTGTCCATTTTTTGCCTTTTAGAGAGGCTATTTGGGAGTGGATAAAGAGGACGTCTCTGCTGTAGGCTCATTTATTGCTACTTTATAGACCCACATACCTGCAGAGGGTCGCAGATTTGAGGGATTCCATGCTCAAGCTCTCTCAGTGATGGGCCCCTGCCTTGGAAACAGCCTCCTCCACATATTCAGACCACCCCTCCCTATTTTAGTTCTGAAGAGCCTTGAAAGCATGGTTCTTTAGAGCAGGTTCCTCAACCTCATGCTGGCTGGGGAATTCTGGGAGTTGAAGTCCACCCATCTTAAAGTTGCTGAGGTTGAGGAACCCTGCTTTAGAGAGTCATTTGGAGATGCCGGAAGATGCTGCTGCCCAAACGTATGAAATAACTGGGCCTTGACATTGTTTCTGTTCCTGATTTTTTAAAATTTGAACTTTGTTATTGTTTGTAAGTTGTTCAGAGTCTTCAGAAATGAAATGGCCTATTCTTGAAGTATTAAATAAATAAATGAGTAGTCAAAAGCATTGATTTGTTTTCCATTCCCCTCCTTGTTGTTTCTACGGATACCAAATGTTACTCAATGCATTTCAATTGTAGCTTTTATTTAATAAGTACAACAATCCATTGTGAAATTAAGGTCTTTTTTTTAAAAAGGAAGTTGTTATATAAACTACCACAGCTGTTTCAGCAGCTAGTACAAAACAAGCTATTGCAGTCTGAATGATTAAGCAGAATGCAGGCAGAGCCATTAGCAATATCAGGGGCACAGAGACACTTCAGAGATGCAGCTAAGCCATAACCTGAAGAAGGATTTAGAACAGCCTAAAAAGAAAAGATAAGAAGCTGAATCCTGGGAAGAAAAAAAGTCAGTTTTTGTCATGCCTCTGTGTGTGGTTCAATCCTGGATTCTTCTTGCTAGCTAGAAAGGCTAAAAATGATTATTCCTTAGCTCCCCATGATCTCTGGCGGGCTACAAAAAAGTCTTAACCTCTAGCAATAATATGGAATCTGTGGTCCACTTTCCAACTTCCCTGGTGCAGGAGCAAGCCTTCAGTCTTACAGAGCATATCCTCAAAGGTTCTCTTAAATTTGGCTTGGGGAGGGTGGAAAAAGCATGTCATATCTTCCTGTTCAGTATATTCATGTTAAACTTGTTACCAGCATGATCAACACCATCTTCTCTGAAACAAAGGAAGCAGAACATGTGGGCAACTTTACTTTTGGGAACTGAGTGCTAGAAGTCATGTGCTTAAATATGCATGCATGCTTCTGCTATGTTTTTACCGCATGAAAGGACAGAGCAATTATCTATGGGCTGAGTCCTAAATAGACCCATGCAGGTCAGTGGAAATGAGTAGCTTAAGCCCCACTGATTTCAGTGGGTCTGCTCTAAGTATGACTAAGCCTTAATGTACCCCCCCTCCAAATTAAACTAAAGCAAACCCAGATAAAAGCAAGGGAGAAGGAGAAACACAGTGAGAGGAATGTCAAGACTTAATCCTTGTTATATTACACTGGAGGTTAATTTCATGTTGTCAGAGGAACAGTTTGTGTAAGATCTATGTGCTCCCCCCACCTGTGAACTTTAAGGTAAACCTCAGCCAGAAACTGCTACATTCCTCATAAACCCTTAGTACAGCCCACTCTGCTTTTCCAAACTGCTTTCTCATTATTCAAGAGCACATTTTTCCATAGCACTCTGTTCTTGTTTATACATGCTTGCTGCAGTCCCAAATTGGATTTTTTGTCCTACAGTAAAAACACCTGTATTTTATTAAGACACAGAAATTGTGTTCCTCCTCGTTTTTTTACTGAAGTTGATTTAACTCTTTACAGACTTTGCTTTTGTGTAGCTGCTCTTGCATCTGAGCCTAAGAAAGTCAGAGGCAAAATGAACAGTCAGAGGTGCACTTGATGGCCAGGAAAGCATGGGATTTGGGGAGAGAAGAATGTATTGGAGTGGAAGGAAAGAAATCTGTTTCATCTTGGCTTGCTTTATTTGTTAGAATATGATAGGAGTAGAAAAATAGTGATGGTGGAAAATGGGTATTTCTGGTTCACAGTTTATCTGTTGCAGGAAAAAGAGTTGGTAGCACATTATAGCCTTTTCCAGTCTAGTGCTCTCCAGGACTATGGTTCCCAGAATTTTTAGCCAGCACACCCAGGGCTGGCTGGGAATCCTAGGACTTGTAGTCCCAAGCATCTGGAGGGCATCAGGTTTGGGAAATCTGTTTTTTTAGGTGCATGCAGGAACTGCTAGCTGCTAAACCACATTAAGTAAGCAAGAATGGATGAATAGTTCACTGGAACCCAAAGATAGGATCTAGTAGAACACACACACACACACACACACACACACACACACACAAAGAATGGATATGAAGAGTTGGTCAACAGCTGTACACGAAAATAACTTTTCAGAGCTAAGAAATATTGGAAATGTATGTACTTTGACTCAAAAGATTTTGAAATAAGATTTGCAATTGAAACCAGAGACTTTTCTTTTAGGTACGATGGATAAACAAATGGAAAGACAACATGGAAATTTATTTCTTTATATGATAACTGCGGCAAGACTCCTATATGCGCAAAAATGGAAGGCTATACAATTACCTACTGCTGAAGAATGGATATTGAAACTAATGGAATTGGCTGAGATGGCAAAACTCACTGCTTTGCTCAAAGACACGGCACTGTCTAACTAATTGGAAACCACTCTTAGATTTTTTTGCTTAATACTCAAAAAAATGCAACTTTGATTTTGGGATTTGCTGGCTGATGTTATACTCATAGAAATATCTTGTACAAATCATATGCATTATCCAAACAGATTAATTTTTAGGAATCTTTCTGAATATTAGATTAAAAACTATTTTTTACTACGTAATTTTTTAGATATTAGAGTAAGAGGCGAACATATTCTCTATCTATACCTGTACCAAGGAAAGTCGGAAGCTACTCTTTTTTTCTTATGCTCCCTCTTCTTCCCTCCCCTTTTTTTCTTTCCCCCCTTTTTTTCCCTTCCTTTTTTTCTTGATTTTTCTGTATTTTAACTTTTTTTGGAAAGCATAATAAAATTTATATATATATATAAAAAACTTTTCAGTCACCTAGAATGTATCAGATAGATTTCCATGGTCTCAGAATTAAACATGATGACATTTTAGTATTTCATCTGTGGAACCAATTTCAAAACTGGGTGTCCTAGAAAAAAGAAGGCTGAAATGCTTAAAACTGATGACAGAGTCTAAAACTTTTTCATAATTTCTTAAAAGAGGCAAATGGGGAGCAGGATAAAATGGCACGATCCTTATACAAATGTGCTTAAAACATTCACACCTAGAATCTAAGCCATGGTGGTGCTTAGCCTATTTGGGCCATACTAGAAGTGCTCTGAATTTGGAGAATTGTGGCTACAATGTATTTGGAAGACACCAGGTTGTGGAAAGGTTAGGGTACACCATCTGTATAACTTTGTTATACAAGGTTTCCTTATGTGATTATGTACCTCCTATGTTTCCTGGATCTTCTCTACTTGAAGCAGTAAATAGAAGTAGGGAAACTTTCTGCGTACAGTAAGTGTGTCTTAAGTGCCAGATGCATGAATAATAGAAAAAGTATTACCTTAAGGTACCAAGTACTGAAGACTCAAAAGATGAAGCCAATACCAATGAACTGATGGAAAACCTTTCGCAACCATTTTCTTGAAAACATAATGGATGCTAATGGCTAAAGAATATAGGAAGTGTGGAAACCACTGTGATTTGAATGTTTCACTAGTTTTACTCTGAGTTGGAGCAGAATAAGGTACTGTTGGCTTCAAGAGTTTTGGCAGTTGTTCCTCTCTCTACCTCCCGCTGTAACTATTGTCTTCAGGCTAACAAGTGCAATTACAGTGTTTATGCCAAGGAATAAATGGCCACCTCTTTTGAGTTTCTAGGCAACATTCTTCCAGTGTCTTTCATCTTCAGGCATTCTACAAAAAACAAATTTTACTGGGGAGGGGGGTTATAAACTGGATCATTGATGTCAACTGTTAAGGCACGCTTTCAAAATCTTCATGCACAATTGCAGCAAGTATCAAGAAAAAAAAACCTATTTTCTATTTTATTATATTAAAAATGTGCTTTATGAAACAAGCATTTTGACTGCAGCTAAAAACCCAACATGGAAAATCTTAAAAACAAGCAGGATCCTAAAGCAAGAAAAGGCAGAATTGAAATTTGAAACCTGAGAGAAATATGTTTAAAAATACATACTTACTTTGAACAAGTTTAAATCTCCGGGGCCAAATGAATTGCATCCTACAGTACTGAAGGAACTTGCTAATGGCCTGGTGAACTGTTTAAGAGGACTGGAGGAGGTCAAATGCTGTTCCTCTTTTTAAAAGATGGAGATGGAAGGATCCATGAAACTACAGAACAATAGTCTAACATCAATATGTGGAAAAATTCTATCTATCTGTAAGCCCCCTGAAAACAAATGCACACGGAATTGCTAGGAACAAGTCTTGCCAGATTAAATTTAACACATTTTTGGTCTGCATAACTTCTTTCCTTGTGGGGATATTGTAGATATATTGTATCTTGATTTCACAAAGCATTTGACAAAGTACCACATGATATTCTGATGACCAAGCGACTAAGGTATGGATGGATAGCAATGCTGTTAAGTGAATATATAGGTGGCTCTTGTACTCTAAGAATGTTCATCAGTGTTTCCACATCAAACTGGTATCAAGTAGGATGCTACAAGATTCAGCCCTGGTTCCTATATTCATCAACATGTTTCTTAATGATCTGAATGAAGAAGTGGAGGAACACTTACCAAATCTGCAGAACACACAGCCTTGGACAAGATAGATAAATCTTGGAAAAACAGGAATAAAGCTATTAACAAGTAGAAAAATAAGCAGAAAAAAATAGAGATCCTTGGTGGTAACTACCTATCCTGTTAGATCTGGCAGTAGAGGCATGCTCCAGGTCTTGTCCACAAGGGAGTGCCATCTGGCAGGAAGAGAAGAGAGCCTTTTCTATCATGGTGCCCGCTCTCTGGAACATCATCTCCCTGGAGATCAGACTTGCTCCAATTCTGCTGGCTTTTTGCAATGCTTTGAAGACCTCATTTTGCCATCAAGCCTGGGGCTCTGATAATGTGGGTGAGCCAGTTTCTTGGCTGTATTGCTTGTGGATGTCTGCTGTGTATCACTCCTTGGCTGCTATTTTATGTTGTACTGTATATGCTTTTGTTTACTTTTTACTGTTTTTAATTGTTATCCACCCAGAGTTATGTATTTGAGATGGGCGGCCATATACATTGAATGAATGAATGAATGAATGAACACATAAATAAACAGTTATTCACTGATAGTGTTCTGGAGAGCCTTAAGGACCTGGCTCTTCTCCAGGCTCTGGGGTAGGGTGGTTGGAGCCCCTTGCTGGGTGTATGATATGTTTTGTTATTGCTGACCAGATTTGCCACCTTGTTTAATGTTTAACGTTTTCTAAGTGGATTGTATATCTGTTATTCTGTTTTTATGCTGTGAGCTACCCAGAATCAGTTTGGAGTCAGGTGGCATCTAAGTTGAATAAAATACATACTTACATACATACTTAGCAAGCAAATCAAATGAGCAGGTATAGGATGGGGGATACCTGGCTGTGTAATAACATTTGTAAAAAGTTAGAATACTTGTTGACTGAAATCTGAATATGAGGTAGCAGTATTGTATGGCTGCAAAAATGGCAAATGCAATCTTAGTTGGCATCAGCAAAAGTAATTTCCAAATCATGGGAAATAATCATTTCCATTTTTCCTGCACTAGTCAGACCCCACCTCAGATATTGCATCTAGTTCTGGGCGTCATACTTTAAAAGAAAAGTTCAGACAAACTGTGACATATTCTGAGACAGGAAATGAAGATTATCAGGGGACTAGGACAGACTTATGAAGAGAGACTGAAGAAATAGGGAATATTTAGCACTTTTCAAATACTGAGAAGTTGCATACAAATACCTTCTATAATTGTCATTGGATACCAGTACCTGTTTTTTGTTATTACGAAGTACAGAACACATAAAAATGGATTTAAATTACAAAAAAAAGTTACAAAAATTTGCTAAGAATAACAGCCATTTGACAGTGGAACCAGTTACTAATGGTCTGATCAACTCTCCTTCAGCTGATACAGACAAGAGGCTGGACAGGCATCTATTGGAGATGCTTTAATTTGGATTCCTACACTGAGCAGGAAGCTGTGACTTGATCATCAAAACAGTCACTTTCAATTCTGTGATTCTATTATTTTAAGCTTCTAAATGCTGTCACAAATGGACAACTTGCTATTATACAATTAAGGACAAGCACAAACTTGTCGCTCCAGAAAGATCCAAGATATATGCAGACAAATAATGTATCTGGGAAATGTCACATAAATTTGGAACTGTAAACTGCTAAACTACAAACAACTAAGATGAAGCACATGAGCTGAGGTTGCTATTGCAAATAGGTCCTAGAGTAGTTGGTCATTAAGAGAAATGGAGTACTAGCTGAGGGAACCTTAGTCTGACCCAGTAGATCACTTCTAATCTTTTATTCTTGTTTTGTCACTTATTGCAAAACCAACCAACCAAAAAGCCAAACGGTAGGCCAAGCTTGTTCTTTACTCCAATAGTAATGAAAAGGGAAAGGCAAAATATACTTCCAAGGGTAGGATCCCAGGGAAGCCAACAAGCAAAACAGTGGAGTAAAAACAGTGAGATGAGAAGAGAATCAGAGAACCGTCTAGCATAAGGAGCTGATCTTTATTTTGCTTCATGGAACCAGCAGAGGGATCCAGGGAAGAACCCATCCTGTCTGACCCATCCGGATCATCACTAGACTGCCTGCTTCACATCTTCAGAATCCAGAAATAAAATTGTTCTGGCCAGGATCCAAACAATGCATGAATGGTCTCACGTGGCCAATGATATCTGGGATACTGATTTCTTAAACACAGCCCACCACTCCATATGTTGGACCATTTTTTAATCTGAAGGGTCTCCCAATGTGGCATTGGGGAATGGTCTGCTATGTAATGGAACAAGAATAACTGGGATGCCTAAACCTAAACCTTATCTGTACGCCTAGATTAAATTTTAAGATCCTGGCCTCCATTTAGTTAATGCCTTTTAAGCACTGTACAAAATACCTAAGTGAAGCACAGGAATAAAAGAAAAACTTGGCAAAAGGCTCACAGTCTTAAACAATAAAATGAAAAAGGGGAGTTTTCATCAAATATGACCAAAACCTGGGATCTACAAGATAGGAAATTATCCTCCAGTTGATGACAGCAGATCCTGGAAACAGCTTTCCTTAACCTAGTGCTTTCTAGATGTATTGGACTACAACATCCATAATCCCCACCTGGAGGGTAACCAGGAGGGCACCTATTTGGAGAAGCCCGGCTTACTAGGCACAAGAATTTTAGTGCCACTTATACATGTGCACATTTTAAAAACAAATCACATTGCCCGGCACACATAAACAATCTTTCATAGTATTTCAGTGTAATTGTATATAACATTGACTTGCAGTTACAGAACCTCATTGGTTGTAAAAGCTATAATTTGCATTTGCTTGTAAACTGTGGCTCAGCATCACTTCGTATCAGAACTACAAAATGTGTGCAAATTAAGAAAAGCACATGGCGTCACCACTAATTTACATACAAATGTAAACCTCTCTACTTATGAAGTATGCAGAGCCTTGTTATTACAAAAAGTAAACTGCAGTGATTCGTCTGTTATTTATGCAGCCACCCAAACAGGACATTTCCTTTCACTAATACCCCGTTGGGCAGAATAGTGAAGGTTATAAAAGCCAGTGGCTGACATCTGTTCCAGAATGGGCTTGTAAGCATTCTTCATAGGTGGCCTGGCCACCTGGACTAAGATCCAACAGTAATGTAGACTTTGTCATTTCTGATGTGGGATTTTACACCATGTGGCAATCTATTCTCTAGTCCCCCAACGTGCATGTGTGTAGAGAAACCCTAGAGAAAATAAAGCAGTTTAGGGATTGCTTTTATTTAGAGCTCTGAATGTGTCTTGTTCCAATATTGGAGCTACTTCTGCTTTGTATGATTCCACCCAGCTCCCAACACACAAAAAAGAATGCTGGTGGAAGCAACCTATTGTATTCACATTTTACCCTATTGTACAGGATTCCTTTCTTTAGCAAATTTGCAAGAGATGGCTACAGATTTTCAAGTACAGGGTGTTGTACTGATGTTAAGAAAAATGTCAGCAAGCTGCCAGCTATAGAAGGTAATCCAAAGTATAAAAAATAAATGACCTGTCTTGTTTCATATTATTTTTGACCCTTATTGTCCCCATTCTAAATTCTAGTACACTTATTTTAAGTAGATATCTATGTCCTAGCTCTAAAATTGTACACGGCTTTTCTTTCTTTTTAAAAAATCTTCTGTAATAAACTTTTGTAACTGCTTCCATCAGGACCAACCTAGTTTTATTCAGTTTGCTAAAAAATGGGGGACAGAATATCTTGAAACAAGATATTGAAATAGCCAAATAGCTTCCTCTAAAAGATATTAACACAAAATATTTAATGTAATTTTTTGGCTGAAAGGAAATAATGGCATCATTTTGTCTGTTAACTTGAAAAAGAAAAGAACAAAGGATAACGATCAGGAAGAGGGGCAATATAATCCTTCTACCCAAATCAAACTAATATCTTAAAAACTTGATCCTCTTTAATAAGATTAAGGTTTTGTGCAAACCTCATGGATTGTGTTCTTTAGTTTCAGTAGGAAATTACCTAGGAATTGCCTAGATGCATTCTAAGATATAGCATTCATGCCTGCAAAATATAAAATTGTCAGTCTGCTGATATAAGACATTTGATCAGTTCATTAATATCCATTGTAATTAGATAAGGCTAAAAGGAGACACTATACAAAGCTTTAGAGCGTGAGAAGAATTGACTTTCCTCTTTACTTGCTGCACTTTGAAGAGAAGACAGGGGCGTTGGCTGGAATGCCTTCCTTCCTGTACGAAAGGACCCTTGATGAGCCAAAGTGGACTTAGGTAGAAAAAACAATTTCACTCAGTGCATAAAAATACCCATGCAAGCACAATTCTAAACTGATTTTCTAAAGCCAGGCCATGGTGTTCAGTGGGACTTATTTCCTAGAAAGAATGTTTGTTTGCACTGCTGCTCCACGGTCTGCCCTTCCCATTATATATGTTCAGTTATCTCTTTCGGAGATCTCTGACTCAGAGGAGAATACCTTGGTGTCTTTGATACTGTTTGAGAGGGAGACTTCTAGAGGCCAGCTGAGTATGGTGGAAGCTCTGGTCATCCCACCTTCCTTGGTATTCCATCAAAATATAAGTTTTGACTGGATATGAAAGTCAACATGTGTTGACTTTTGTGTGCTAACTATGCTCACCTTCTCTACCATAAAGTTTCCCTCCCCTTTCTAGGCAGGCAGACAAAATTTGAGATAGTATGAATACTGAACCTTCAGAATTCCTCTCAAAAGTCCAGCTGCCTTACTGTCTGTCTGAAGCTGAAAGGCCATTAAGCAGACACATTTGGGAGCTTTACGCAGGCAGCAGCATCAGGACCCTGATGGCAACCTCAGCTAAAAATGGCATCTCACTTGGTGGCTCTTAAGAGTGCGTTGTAAGCAGTTTTGTAAAAATAATAGGTATACTTTCATATTAGACCTTTGTGACACAAGTATATTTTCTAAATTAACCTGTGTCCAAAATTATTCTAAAATATAGTATCAGAAGGCTTGAGACAGTATCTGCCTATGAGAAAAAATGGAGACTATTCAGACACTACTAGAATTTTAGTGATCTCATCTTCCCCATCTTACATTTTGGAAAGTCAGATTCGGGCACATTCCTGAGCTGTATAGAAGTCCCTTTGGAAATAAATCTTGGACATTGATTTAGCTAACATCTAATCAGCACTTATCCGTGTTCTTCAGACAATTAAGGAAAAAGACAAGAAAAGAATGGAATGGAAAAGAATGGAAAAAATATTCTTTGGAGTCCTTGGTGCACTCTGAGCTTGGTTGTTTGCTTGCAGACATTTCATTACCCGACTAGGTAACATCATCAGTGCTCATCAACATCATCAGTAACATCAGCACTGATGATGTTGCCTAGTCAGGTAATGGAACGTCTGCAAGCAAACAACCAAGCTCAGAGAGCATCAAGGACACCACAGTTCAACTCTGAGCTACCTATATTCTCTTCTATTGAAAAACATTCTTCTTTGATTTCCTTCTCCAAAACTAAAATATTGGCAGATTCAAACAGAATAAAAATAAAGCAGAAAATAGGCATATTTGGACAGATTACTCCATAGAGGTTATTTCTGACAGGAAGTGCAGCTGTGTGACTAATAGGGCTGACTTTCTCTTGGCTTTCTTCCTCCTTCAAAGCTCTTGTTTATTGCTCAAGATTGAAAAAAAAAATGATAAAAGCTAGCAATTTTCCTGGAAACAAATGGTCACTGCCATAAGCAACGGCAGTAAATCTGACAAAGAATCAGTACTACAGAGCCCTCTTCTAAATATTTTTTCCAGGCTCCTTACTTACATCATATCTCCCTTTGCATGCTCAGAGCATATGTCTGGCAAATCACTCTTTTCTTCCTGAGGAGAAGCAAAGCATATGAATTGTATTTTGAAGATTTAATTCAAGAATTCCTGACAAAAAAAACCAACCCCACAAGGGAAACAAAGAGATTCCTTACATTATGTACTTTATTCAATGCCATTGCTGATTTCTAAAAATTATACAAATTGGAAAGCAATTTTGCTCACAATAAAGAGTCTGATCTTGATATGTTGGGGTGATCCAGAGAGCCTGAAATAAAGGCAAAGCTTAATCCAAACTTGCTGTTGAGAATGTTCGCCAGATGAAAACTGAAAGTATTTCTACATAGCACAGTTTTCATTTTATTTCCAGCCCCCAGTCCCTCACAAACTGGTTTGAAACTGCCTTTCAATTGTGTTTATTTCTGCCAGTCTCAAAAGAGAACAGACAGGAAACAGCATGAGTCAATCAGGTTTCCTTCCAACTGACAAACAGGAGTGGTTAAAGCAAAAAAAAAAAAAAAAGGATTCAAACAATGGCATATGCCTTGAACTACCACAGTTCCTGAACTAAAAATCCCCTGTATCTCCACTCTATACAAAAGGCAAATATATACCAAGGTAAATCATGTAGTACAGCAGAAATTAAAATAAACCTAAAGAAACCATCAGTGATTCTTCTGGACGGAGGATGCAGATAGGGACTTCTGTGGCATGAGGTATGCTTCAGTAAGATTGACCATGCCCTACCTGGAGGACAATGTGGGGCTGGATTTGTGAGATGAATAATGCTTCATTAAGGGAGGGTTGCCCCCTTCTGAAGAAACCATCTCTTGTTTTGGCCACCCTTAGCAACTATCAGCTAATTTCCCACCTTCCATTTCTAGGATGAAATGGATATTCTGAGTCTCTTGCAGTCTGGATGTGACAATGGTTGCCCTGGCGGATTGCTTTTGTTAGGACAGATGGAGGGAACACACCCCTCCTAGTCCTTTTAGACCTCTCAGTGGCCTTCAATACCATGAACCATGGCATCCTTCTGGATTGCCTACAAAAGTTGTATGCTGCCCAGAGTCACTTTGTGTGAGATGGGAGGCTATATAAATATGATAAATAAAATAAAATAAAAGTTGGAGCATGGAAGGACTGTTTCATAGTGGTTCTACTAATTCCGAATCAGGCAGTTTCAGCTGATATCAGCCTTGCAATGTAGTCCAGACAGGAATCATACCCAGATGAACTAATTCTACTTTATTGTAAGGTTACATTAACAGCATCTTGCAAGTCTGAAAGTATATTTCTCCCCTGTTGCTTTTACAGCCAAAGAAACTAGGGAGGGTCCCTTCTGAGATGCTTGCCACACCCACATTCCTTCTGCGGGTTAAGATGCCTCTTATTCCACTGTTCCCCTGGCTATGGCTCTTCCCCCTGTCTCCCAAGGTCATTCCCACATACCATTACAGTTGATGAGCAGGGGGGAAGTGTGGCTGTGCTCATGGTTGCTCCAATGTGGAATTCCACAGGGCTTGGTCCTCTCCTCTATGTAATTACACATCTACAGGAAGCTGCTGAGAGAGGTCATCTGCTGGTAGGGTAACATCAGCCGATAATATGTAGCTGTACAATGTCACCCAGTTTGGGAATTTGGATGTTGTCAAATGCATGGCCTGGTGCCCAACAGCTATGAGGCTCAGATTAATTCCCTGCAAGTTGGTGTCACTGGTTGTTAGTAATCAATCTGGCTTGGTCCTGACTCTGATCTTGACTCTAGATGGGTGTGTACTCCCTGCAAAAGAGCAAGTCTTCTGGGCTTGCAGCTCTTGCTGCAGCAACAGCTGGAAGCTGTGGCTAGGAAGGCTGTTGCTCAATTCCAGCTGGTGAGCCAATTTCAGGCCTTTTTTGGATTGGGATGCCCTGTCCACAGTGAATCATGCCCAAGCTGACTACTGTAATGTGCTGTACATGGGGCTACCTTTGAAGAGTCAGAAGCTTCAGCTGATTCAAAATGCAATTGATTTTCTGCCAACTGGGGGTAGCAGATTTAGCAATGCTATACCTATGCTGAAGGCGCTGCAAGGTTACCAGTCTGCTTTGGAGTCCAGTTCAACATGCTGGTTATCACCTTCAGTGCCTGCGTGGCTTGTCATCTGTGTAGCTACAGGGCCATCTTTCCCACCCAGATTCAACCCATCCTGTGCAATCTCTAACAGAAGGAATGGTGAGGATCAGTGGCTACCCCCACACCCTGTGCAATACCCTGCTTGCTAAAATAAGGAATGCCTCCAAACTTCAGCCCTTTAAAAAGTTCATGAAAACGTTATTCTTCTGCTAAGCATATGGACACTAATAATACTTGGATTACCTTGTTAAGTTACACTGTTGATTATTGTTTTTATTGGTTGTTATTATTTCCATTGTATACTACCACAATTTCCTTTGGCACTGGATCATTTCTCTTGATTGGATGAAGCAAAGTCAATCTCCCCAAAGAATGAGGCTTTCAGTTATCTTCTGGATTCTATAAAACTGAGTTTAGTGCTCAGGAGGGAGAGGAAAGAGGGAGGAGAGCATATCTAAAAACACATTTGTGGAGGAAGCTCAGATTATTTCTCTTCAACATCCCCTCTGCAATGAATTTTGAACATGTGCTAAAACCCAAGATCTTAGGTAAGCAGCTAGTACTGTAAATAACTAGTTGAGACAGACTGTACTGATTTTTAAAAGTCTGTGTGATACTTGCTTTTCTTGTTTTTCCTATATTCCCCCTTCCCTAATAAACTCCTTTACACAGCTACAGATTTGGGTTCATTGGCTTAAAAAGGGACTTTCTCATTAAAACCTTCACATACAAAACTCCATGCTTACACAGCTACCCCCAGAGTATTAGGATTTGTCACAAGGTGTATTATGTTCTGGGACTTGAGCACAAAGATTCTAAATAACTTTCTGATTTCTTAGAACTGGTCTGAAAAGACAAGTCCTTGGTAGAAGGATGAAGAACTCTCTAACTGGACAGATTAGGGTGTGTAAGGAACTGGTGGCAGCCTATTGTAATTATCCTTTACTGAGGAATTCTTGGTAGGAAGGGGCTGCCAGTGAGGTTTTAAATTACCACTCCTCCCAGCTCATAACAACCAGCTTGTACTAAATAAAACTGTAATTCTAGATTTCTTCACAACCATCCTGGAGTTCAGATCTAGGCAAAGCAATAACTGAGAAATGGGTTGATCCTGAATAGTCAAATCACATAGTGTGCAATCCAGAAGAGAGCATTGCGTATGCCATGGGACTTACTGCTTCTGCATTTTTCTCTTTAGTAAATGTATCCAAAATTGGATTCTGAATGTAGTATGAGAGCCTGCTGTTTAGGAACAAAATACAACCAAACCCTTGAGTCATTTCCTCATAATATCTGCTGTAAAATGTGAATGGAAATCACACAGCTTGAAAAATTATGGCAATTTTTCTCCATAAAACAGCCACCTCAATCTGAGTGACCTCCAGATGGGTAGATTTCAACTCCCAGGATTCCCAAGCTTATGTAGCAGTCGCTATGTCTCCTGGGCTTTAAAGTTCACAGATCCGGATGACACCCAGGTTAAAAAAGGCTGCTCTAAAAGAAACACAAGGATGAAATGAAAATCAATGTGTGGGTGTGATGAAGGAATAACGTATTTCCCCCATAGCTTCCAAGAAGCTTGTTTGATTTCCACGGTGTCCTACTTGCTTGGCATTGATTACTACCCAGAGCGTGCTGGCTGTACAGAAAGCATGGGACTCATCCCAGGCCTTTCACCAAGTATGGATTTTTGATGAACAAACAGAAATAATACAAAAATATGGCTTTAAAAGATTACCAATCCAGGAAGTCAGTTACAGCTTCTGGTCTGTACATTTTTAAAATGCAAACACAATGAATAAATCAGGAGTGTCTCTATTTTTAAATTAGCTCAGAATGTATGTATGCTTTCTGTACCATTTAATGGCAACTGCTATGAGATGAAATTCATGGATCTCTACAGAGCTCTTGGGCAGAAGCCATGACAGAAACCCTTGAATGCTCAACTCTCTGACGAAATGATGTGCAGCAGTAGTCTAAAGTATATAAGGAGGATCTCAGCCCAAGAAGCCAACATCACAATGCTCAGCATTTGCCAACAGCACTTGTTTCAGCTTGAGAAGTTATTTTTTAATATATTCTTTTTTCCAAGCAGTATTAAAATATTACAGTGAGCTAGGACCAGTTATACTCTGGAGTAAAGGCAGTCACGTTTTCACCACAGTGATCCACCAGCCTCTCTCTGGTAGAGGACTTAGGGATTCTGGAGATGAACTATGGTTTATGAAAAGCAGAATAGTATGTTCTACCTGAAATACACAGGTGCTCACGTTGTCTTTAATCTCTTGGTTTTGTTGCCACAATCAGCAATTTCAGACATTTTTCTTCAGGCTGGTTTGGAGCATGACTATGTTGTAGCTTTCAAGAATACCTACAGTTTCAGTCTGCATGCGCATCAGTATGCCCATTCTTGGAGACTGCTAACAGCTCAGTTCTCACTGGGTGGTTAATATATGGGCTGCCAATGTTTGTGATATGGTAGAAGGGGTTGAGTGCAGCAGTTTCCATGCATTGTGTGCATTCCAACATACCCTAGAAATAGCATTTCATGGGATTAAGCCCCCATGAACTTTTAGCTGTCCCTTTTTACATATGTGCCCTTTCCTAAAGTCTTTTCTTGGATTTAGTTCAGATGGTTTTCAAGATAAATTATTTGTCATTTTAAGACTTCCAATTTTGAGATGCTTTTGAAAAGATAATTCAGAACTGTTTCCTTAGTTTTAAAACCTTGTCTGGTCAGTTTGACAAGAATAACTGAATCTCCTCCTACTGACTCATCAGGGATGTGGACATCACCGAAGGGTCTGATCTGCTAGATCCAGTTAAACCTTGGAAAAATGAATAAGAATCAAATGCAGTGTTGCCGTGACAGAATGCAAGGTGGCTCTCAGCTGCCACGGGAGCTTATTATGGTAGAGCAGGGCTCAGAGATAATCCAATGGCAAGCTACAAGATCTGGCTCTTTAAGCCAAGATCTGTTTATTCTTACTGATTGGATTGCATTGTGATTCCCCCCCCCACCGCCCAAAAAATACATTTTTCAAAATTGCATACAGGGATTCACAAGGGAGGTAAAAAAGTCAAGATGGTGGCTGTAACTGTGTGATCAAAGTCTTGCCTCTTTTTACATACATTGCATGTGTGATACATGTAAAAAAAGATGCAGGACCTCAAGTGCACTGCCACCTTGACTTTTTTGACACCTGCCCCCAGTTTTTCCAGGGATTATATTCTTTCTTTTCTCCACTTGCTTGCTTGCTTGCTTGCTTGCTTGCTTGCTTGCTTGCTTGCTTCTTTCTTTCTTTCTTTCTTTCTTTCTTTCTTTCTTCTCTCTCTCTCTCTCTCTCTCTCTCTCTCTCTCTCTCTCTCTCTCTCTCTCTCTCTCTCTCTCTCTCTCTCTTTCTTTCTTTCTTTCTTTCTTTCTTTCTTTCGCTATCATGAAAGTGATGGTCTTGCCATTTTAAGTCACAGGGCAATGAAGTTCTTCTGCACAGATTCATCCATGATCAAGACTAAAAGTGAAAGTTCCTCAAAAAGGTCACTTTTATATAGAAAAGCAAATAGCTGGGCTAAACTCTTTTCTCCTTCTAAGGATCTTGGCATTTCATTCTGTTATGTGCAATGTATAGTTTGACTGAGGCTACCACCTCTGCAAATAGGAAAAAAAAAAAAAAAAGGTTGTTTAGCCATCTCTAACTGGCATAGAATAAATAGCTCTGTGTATAGAATAAGAAGATACAGAAGCTTTAGAACAAAACAAAGGACTTGTAGCAGATAAAGGGGAGCACAGGTGGTCCCCAGTTAAAGTATGAGCTCCATTCCCAAGGCTGTCCTTAAGTCGAATTTGTATATAAGCCGGAACAGGATTATTATATAATACTGTATAAGTAGTATTGTGTAATGAACTCGAACCATTGTGTTTTTAACTCGAATCATTGTGTATTTAATTTTGCTACAAAAGTCTCCGTTCTTAATTATGGGTCATCTGTAAACCAGACGTTCTTAACCCAGGGACTACCTGTATATTTTATAAGAATTAAAAATATATGGGCAATGGCAAGCTACAGTGAGTCGCTGCTGGTTTCTCCATCTATGGTTATCTTCCCCCTTTAAAAAAACACACACTTTTTGCATGCATGGAGTAGATTAAAGGACCTCTAACGTACTGCATACACATTTCAGTTATTCAGGACTGAGAAAGTAACAGAAAAAAATCAGAAGGTAGTAGCAGCCAAGGAAATTCTGCTGAGACCATGGGTCTCAGAAGCAAGATAAAAATTTAGATACTTCTAATATGCATCTAATTTAGATTCTTTCTGCTTGAACACTCTTTTCTGAAGCATCTTAGAGCCTACAGTACCATGATGGTGCTGAGTGCTCAAGTGCTGCTGCTGCAATTGCTCTGGAGATGACACTGACAGCTGGAATTACTCCACTCTACAAATTTAGTATAGTGTTCAAGAAAGTGTAAATAGTCTTTCGAGGAGAATCTCACCATAGATCCTGCAACTGAAGGTACAGCCAGACATAATTTAATATTAAGTCTGCGGTTCTCCATCCATTTGCTTCAGAGATCCTTTAGTTTTAAAGAAATGAGTTAAAAGCTGCTTGCAGCCACCTATCTAATAAAATGCATTTGGGATACAGTACAACAATCGAGGAGGGGGATTTTAATTTTTTTTAAAGAACAAGTAACAGTGCTTTAGATTCCTAGTTATCCTGAAATATCAAGCTAGTGGAATCAAACTGCATGGATGTCACCAGAATTGGACTGAAAAAGATGGCACCTTAACATGACAAATTCCCAACTCACTGGTACATTCAAGCAATTTTATGCATCTCTGAGCAGCGGGAGAGCATGCTGTTGATGGAAAAAGTGGCCAAAAGAGGGTATGGAGGAGCATGAAATCCTTATGAGGCACAGAAATATTAAAAAAAAAAAAAATGAAACAAGCTGGAAGAGCGGGAGGCAAAGAGGCAGTCGCACAGCCAAAGAAAGAGGAAATGTTTGGCAATCAGCAAAAAAGGGGAGATTGAAAGGGCCACAAATTAAGGAAAGGGAGGGGGCCCAGGGGAAAAGCCTCACACAGGACCAGCTGCCAAAAGGCTTGGCTAGAAATAAGTCAAAGCAGAGAAACGTAGGAACTGGTTAAGGTACAAGGTCAGTGTGCTGGAAGGCTAACTTTCACATGCCAGATTCAGATAACCAACTGAATGTTGGGCTCTAAATAAGATGGAATGTTTATTCTTCAGATTGCAATTTCTTCTTGGACTTTAAAAATATAGATACTCTAAAGGTCCTAGAAAAGGCTTTGTTTTAAATGCTTAACATATGGTGACTATCCTAAACCTAACAGGGCCAGTATTACAGTCAGCAGAAAAATCCCTGAGGACACAGTGCACAACAAACACCATTATTCAAGGCATACAAACTTGAGGGGGAGCGGAGTATGGTTTTAATTTCAGGCCTTCACTTTCTAGGTGCCCCTAAGGGGCATACATGTTTCCTACATAAAGTTCAGCCTGTTTGTGATTAAGTCCTCCTGCTCTGCTTATTCTGAGCTAAATTAAAAATAGTAAAATCAGGATAACCTTGGACTTTTTGACATAAACAAGGCCACTGTTTCCAGAGGTATAAACATACCGATCAGGTTTATGGGTCTTAGAAAACCGAAACAGTCTTCTGACCTTTCTTATGTTGAAGACATGATACTTTTCAAAGAGCTAATATGCATCTGAGTCTCCTTTTGAAACCTTTCTGTTTGAACTTCAAGTGTATTTAGTGTTGCGTAGAACATGAATCCTGGATCTTGCTGTTTTCAAGATTTGTCTCCAAAGCTCTGAAGGGCTCTTATCAAGGCAAGGTTCAGAGCCATACTTTTGATGGGCTGGCTGAAGTTCACTCTAAGTGTGGGCCAACGAAAGTTAAGCATATAGTATATGACATATTCCAGTCAAACATATTACATCTTCAATCCATTTTAGGGAAAGGGAGAGGGTACATCAAACCCTTTTCGCTATTCCTGTTATGCTTTATATTTCTAGCAGTGAGCAAGGTTACTTGGGTAACCAAAATGGTACCATCTATGGACAAGAGAGCAGCATGTGCAAACTTGGGGGAGTGATCCTAAACAGGAGTAAGTGGGGAGTGGACCAGAAGGAAGGCCTTGTCTCTGGTTTTCCCCTTATTTTAGAGCTGGTCCCCCCACAAGTATGCTTGACCTCTTTGTTCCTGGCATACAGGAAGGTACTGAAAAACCTTCTTGAAAAATAGGCTTTTCATATCTAAAGAGTGTTGAGCAGCTCATGTTTTATTTATGATTTTAGTGACTGCTTTATGTATAGAATATGGATATATTTTATGTCAGTGTTTCTGCCTCTGTGTCATTCTTTCTGCTTTCAGATTCTAGCATTTTTATTGCTTTTTATTTCAGAACCCATATGGGCAGAAAAATGCTTAAAAAACAGAATGCATTAAAAAAAAAAAAAAGCCCTAAACCCCCAAAAATGAAGATTTCCATACCCCTCTTTCCTATCTCTGATCTTCAGGAAACAGAAATCAAATTTAAATGGGAAAGAGTAAATATAAAACTGTTGTCTATGCCCCCATAATGCGAGAATGGAATTGTTTTCCTAGCAAACTGCACTAGTTCATGGAAACAGGGCACAGAATAATATTTGAATAATGTTTTAGCTGAATACTAAGAATAAAAATCTGCCAATGGGGTATCTTAGATACTTTGAACAAAACTCATTGGTTTATTTTCATAAATGAATCCACTTTCAGAAAATAATATCTTTACGAGAAACTACTGTATTTATATATTGGTGAAAGAGACTGGAGGTACAGATATATTGTTTTTGTGCATACACTTCACAAAATTGGGGCTATCAAAAAGAAGTATTGCTTTATATTTCTTAAGTTCAATGATTAAGTGTTCTTCTATACTCGGCATTTGCAGTGATTCAGTATCAGTACCACTGTGTTTCCACATGTCCTTTTTGGGAAACCAGGCTAATTATCTAGTTTGACCTCAACAACAGGAGTTGCAATCTACAAGGTGTTGAGAATGGAGCTGCAACCTAAGCCCCACACCTTTTGTACATGCATCAGATTTGCAGGCCATACAAAAAGTCTGGGGCTTGGATCATGACACTGTACCCCCAATTTGTAGATTTGGACTCCCCCACTGCGGATGTCTCTCTACAACCCTCTGTTCTGGGCAGGATCCACTAGAGCAGTGTTTTTCACACTTGACAACTTTAAGATGTGTGGACTTTAAGACAGCATGGCTGGCTGGGGAATTCTGGGAGTTGAAGTCTACCCATCTTAAAGTTGCTGAGGTTGAGGAACCCTGCTCTAGACTCAAGCAAATCATTACTGTCTTCTCCCTCCACTGCCCAGATACACTGATTCTACATTGCAACCTACAATCATGGTTGCAGCAGTTCCTGACGTCTATGATAGCCAGGCAATTTTCTCCTTGCACCAATACCTCAATTGCTTTTGCAGAATGGCCAAACACATAGCATGTATTAAAAATGGAGGCAAGTTGTAGTAATTTATTTTGTTCTCTTTCAGTTTGAAGCAGGATGAGGAGAGTGATAAGTACCTCATGCTTATCAATCCTTGCCCTTCCTGGCTGATTAAATCTGCCAGCATTGGACTCGTTCCATAATTAACAAAGGTGAGCGATGCCTCCCTGCAGGAGTGATTTGTTCCCCACAGCCTAAAGGACACAGTAAACAGGACTTTATAAAGAAAGCTTTCCTTAAGTTCTGTACAATTACACACCAGTCTCAAATGTTCCGTTTCTCAGAAAGATGACTGAGAAAGCCTCACAGATCTAGATACATCTGAATGATAACTAATTTTCTGAACCCATTTCAATAGGGTTTTCAGCTGTGATATGATGCTCAAATTGCTTTAGTTGCCTTGGAGAATTACGTATGCTGGAAACTGGATGAGGAGGGGGTACAGCCCTGCTATTTCTCCTGGACCTCTTGGTGGTTTTCAGTATCTCTGGCCATTATATCCTTGGTTGCCATAGGGAAGAACTAGGCCTTGGAGGCACTGTAACAGCAGTGGTTCTGGTCCTTTCTGGACAATATCCAGAAGGTGGTGTCGGGAGATTACTGACCTATGCATCATCTGCAATGACAGCACTTGGGGAGCTCACTGTTAGGCTTCTCTTCAGGGGGATAACAAATGAAGATGGCAGGCACCCAATGGAACTGAAGCCCCACTCTCTTTTTAACATGTGTGCAGTTACACAGTTGTCCATTATCCAGACTGTTTTGGCCCTCCCTTGACCACACTAGAAGTGAAATGAGCAGACATCTGAGGAGGCAAAATATGCCTTATTGTAAAACAAAATGCTAATGAAGCCATTGCAAAGCAATTCGAGTCACT
The DNA here is from genome assembly GCA_030867105.1 of Liasis olivaceus. Classification (NCBI taxonomy): domain Eukaryota; kingdom Metazoa; phylum Chordata; class Lepidosauria; order Squamata; family Pythonidae; genus Liasis; species Liasis olivaceus. The sequence continues at coordinate 67,217,179 of CM061349.1, forward strand.
GATATGCATCAAATGCAAACTCTATTTATAGCGAAATCAAAGTTTAAATTCTAAGTTTGATAATAGTCTGAATGAAGGAGAACAAGTTATCTCAGACAAGTTTAGTGCTATGGTTATAAGGAACTAGTCTTAAAAACTGAAGTTCAGATTATTTCATATGAGTTTGTATACCCCCAAAAAGCAGCACATTCTGGAAGTGTTCCTTGATCCCCAGATATCACTGAATTTGGCAGCTGTGATAAAAATGGCCTTTGCATGGTGCCAACTATGATTCTTCCTGCGCCAATCAGATTTGGTAACAGGTTGTCCATGCTTGGCATCCCATCTTGATTATTGTAATGCATTTTATGTGAGGCTAACCTTGAAAAGTGCTCAAAAATTGCACATGGTATAAGGTGTAGCAGCTAAATGTTATAAGGTATCAAGTCATATGATGACTGAGCTGAAAATTCTGCAGTGGTTGTCAGTTGCTTGCCAGGCACAATTTAAGGTGTTGGAATTGATCTTTAAAGGCCGAAACAGCTTAGGGCCTGAGTAACTGAGGAACCACCTTTCCCGTACCCAAGCTGTCTGACTGTTGAGATCCTCAGAGAAGGTTTTTTGAAGATACCTCTGTTGTCTTCCTAGTACTGGAAAGGGTCCTTGTCCTGCATCGCTCCCAGGCTATGGTATGTACTCTCTTGGGTCCCTACTCTGTTAGCATTTGGGAAATCTATAAAGATGCAGAATATAACATCTCTAAATGGAGAATACTCCTGCTTCTGCATGCTGACAAATACAAAGATTAACTGAGCTCAAGGTTCACTGTCAACACCCATGAAAAATCAGAGGGCAGAATGCAACATAATGCAAGTAACATACTGAGAACCCCCTAAGCAGAAATGAGTATTTCATTCATTCCTCCTGTGTATCCTTCTTTATAAGGTAGGATTTCTCATTCCATCTGCAGTCACCAAGTATTGAATTAGGATATGTAATCATGAAAGTCAATTTCCACCTAAGGAAAAGCAGAAATTAACTTTCCCCTTCGTTTTATAGATATAGCTCTCCCTCGCCCTTTTTTCCTTGCCATGTGTTCTCGAAACCTGGGACTCTTCCAAATTTTAAGTATACTGGAAAGTATATCCTTAGGCCAGCTGTGATCTGGTCATGCTGTAACGAATGAGAGAAAACCAAAAATCAACTCAAAGAAAGGCAAACAATGGATTTCCTTGTTCTAGCGTGGAAGTGATCTTCATCCTCCCCATCAAAGCATCCCACACAAAGCCGAGCTCTATGAGGGTGATGCAATATGCCCTCAGTGCCCTGTGCTTTAGAGGAGACACCTCTTGCATTTCGAAACATATGGGATGGGAACTGTTAGAAGAGTTGAAAGAGGTGAGCAGCAATGCCATCATCACTGCTGCTATTTATAAGCCGTTCTAGGGGGGCTGGGGTTGGGGAGAGAAGGGTATCAGCAACGTATGGGAGGTTTTTATAAACCTCTAAAGCAAGAACGAGATGTCTCATGAGAATGCTGGTTTTTATCTTGCTCAGAGCAGTTTCAGAAAAACCACAAATCTTGGAAACCAGACTTCAGTTGGGTCTGGAATTCCACTGAGGCTTTATATACTAAGAAACACATTTATCACTCCAAACAGATACATAGTCTTGCTATTATCTAATTGACCTTGATTTTTTTTTTTTTTTGAAAAACCTTCATTATAGATAGCGGTCCACAAATGATGCAAATTAAAATGAAGTCTTATGTATGTTACTTTGAAGTAATTTCTAACAAGTTCAGGGAGGCCTACTATCCGGTATGTCTTAAGTAATTGTTCCTTGAATGCTTTTAATGTGGCCCATATGTAAACTGACCTCACATAATCAGCCCAACTTCCCTGCTGTCCCTCTCAAAAAATGCAGCAGTTAACCTAAACAAGTCAATGCTTTACTGTATTAGTAACGTAGGTTCATATACTGTATGTATGATATACAGGGGAGAAAGAAACTCTCTTGAAATGGTAACAGGATACTTTTAGCCAGGTAGGGAAAAACCCCTTCAATTTGCCCTAGAATACATTTGCCCCACAGTTTGAAAAGTACAGGCTTAAATCTACGGGAGATGGAATTAACAGCTTCCTACCTTGATTCTATATTGAAATAATGCTGACAGATGCTGATCCATTTGATTGCTTTATTTAACACTGGTGTTGGTCATCTTGATGGAAGTCGTTTGTTGGAGGCTAGATGGAGCGTACCCAGTGGTGTGCCAATAAATGTGTAACAACTGGCTCCACCAGCTCCTTTGCTGCTGCTACACCATGCTGCTAGCTGCCAAACTGATGATTGTTGCACTGGGTGTTGTGACTCAGCCTCTGTTCTCAGCTGGCTCACAAAATTCCTGAAAATGTAACAATTGGTACCCACAAGCTGGTACAATCTGACTCTAGCACACCACTGAGTATACCCTTCTTGGTCCTTTTAGACCTCCCAGCAGCCTTTGATGCCATTGACCATGTTAGCCTTCTGTATCATCTGCAAAGATTGGAGCTTGGAGGCACTGTTTTATAGCAGTTTCAATTTCCTAAGTAGACAGATCTAGTCAGCGTGCATGGGGGAAGAGTCACACCTGTAGCTATTTCAATATAGAGTCCTACTGGGCTTGGTCCTCTCCTCCCCATCTTTATTATCTAAGTTAAGCCACAGAAGGAGGTGGTATCACCAGTATGCTGATGATACCCAGTTGTACGTTGCTATTGTATGTCACTGGGGATGCCACCACTGGGGTCTTCCTGGACCTACTGAGGCAGCAGGAATGGAAGCCTTTCACCCAGTTGGGCTGGTGCTCCAACTACAGTCCTGTCACAGTGACTCATGACTTGTTATATTTCATATAGTTTATTGTTACGTGGTCTACATGGGGAGGGGGGAAGCTTGAAGATGTGCTTTCTCACTAGCTGCCCCTGTCTTTTGCAACACCTTATCACTGTGATTAAGGAATACCCTAACCTCTAGACCTTCAGAAAGGCCTTAAACCCCTTTTTCTTCTGCAGAACATATGGGTGTTGTTATTAGTACTTGGACTGCTTTAGTTAGTTACATCAGATCTGTTGATGGCTGTTAACTGTTGTTATAATTTATACTGTAAACTACTCAAGTCCTTTTGGAATTGGGCAGTCTGTAAATAATTGTACATAGAACTCAGCCAGTCAATCAATCAATCAATTTAGCTTGAAGAAGATTTGCTGGTTTTTTGTAATGTTTTAACTATTTTTAAAAATAAGTATTATCCTGATGAGGTTTTGAATACTATAAAATCATCATCATCATCATCATCTTCTTCTTCTTCTTCTCCTTCTCCTTCTCCTTCTCCTTCTCCTTCTCCTTCTCCTTCATCATCATCATCATCATCCAAGTAAATAATAAATAATTTACTTGGAACAGCTAATGTCCTGCAACGATACTTTTAACGCCATCAAACAACATCTGCCTATCCCAGGTCCTTGAGAAGGACTTGACAGGTAGATAAAAATGCCAAATCCAGTCTAAACATCTGGCTGACTGTGCATCCAACCATAATAAGAATAATTCTGCCAGACTCCCAACGACTCTGGGTGACATATAAATTTAATAAATAATACATGTAATGTTTACAATTCTAAAAACTGTCATGGACCAACATGACTGCAAATATTTTAGAAATAAAATACTTTACAGCTCTTTTTGTTTCCTGCCTGTGAAATAGTGCTCTGTTACTTCCTGAGATCTTGACACATAGTGCAATACAAATCTGTTTTAACCTACAAATCCTAGTTTAAGTGCTTCAACACGCTGCTCCCAATATCCCTGGATGCCTGGTTATGTTTAGAAATCTTTAGGTTTAATACAAAACCCTGAGAGGGATTTGTAAGCATGTTCAATGCACTGACAACCCCATTACAGATCTTCATACTGTGTGCATGAAAACTTCTAAAAGCAACCTGGCACACGGGCACTTGGAGAAGAACTTAGGTGGTTTCTTGTTAATTCATTATATGCTGCAGGTGGCTTCCTGCATAGGGATCTCCTAACCTAGAGAATGGCTTGAACCTACAAGCCATGGAAACATTTCTTCTTGTTGGTTATGTAAATCTCACAAGACTTAGATAGCAGATGAATAGCGACAATGAAGGACATTTCTATCAGTACCCTCAAACCTAATAAAATGCAATGTTTGGAGACTCCCAGTCTTTGCAGACTCAAGTAGGCATATTTGCCATCATAAATACATACTGTGAGTATTCTTGCAAAATGGCTGCTGAGGAACACTGGGCCTGCTCAACATTTCATGAAAGGAATATGGCATTAAAACAAAACTGCAATAAACCTGTATAACAGTTCTCTCTATCAGTTGCTTTTATTTCATTCAATAGAGTACAACAGTTTTTGTATGCAGAGGAGACAGGAAAAGAATAAGAAAGCGAAGCCTGAATTAGGCTGGAATGTAGTAAGGAAGCTTGCCAAGTTCTCAGCATATGGAAAACAGACTAAAGTGCTATATATAGTACACAGTGACTTGCAATAATTTATCTAAAGTAAAAAAAAAAAGAAAAGAAAAGAAAAAGAAAAATGAGAATTCAGAATCACTAGGAAAATGAATGAGATGATCTTTTTCCATTACATCAGCCTAAGGAGTTGGAAGCATTTATATGACTTGCTGCAATAAGGCTGCTGGGAAAAAATGCCACATGGAGTTAGCAGATGTATTAGTAAACAGGCCATAGAGATGATGTGTAATTATACAAATGCTTCTGGTCATTTAGTAATAACTTAGAATAGAGTCACTTAGAATATTCACAATATTACATGTACAACAGCTGTACAATGAATATATGCATAACTGTTCAATGTTCTGTGAAAAATGCAGCATTTTGAGAATCTAAGAAAGAAGGTGACAGTCTAGATAATTTATCAGTGAGGTCTGGGGAATCTCAGAGGCCGTGTGCATAATAAAATAGGGATTCCAATGTTTAAGGACATAAGATATCACTGTGGAGTCCTTGGTGTTCTCTGAGCTTGGTTGTTTGCTTGCAGACGTTTCATTACCCGACTAGGTAACACCATCAGTGCAAGTGAGTGTGGGGTTTTCTTCCTGTTTATAAACAGTAGCTTACCCTGCCAATGTTGGTAGGGGTGTGGTTTTCTCCTTCATAGCTCCTTGATTAGGGTATTGCTTTCTGCCTGATTGTTTGGTGTGAATCCCTGCTCATCTGAGTGTTGGCTGTTGGAGAGGATGTGTTCTGGTCTTTTAAGATATCAGGACCTTGTACAACTCTTTTCACCTTTTTTGTAATTATTAGGCACACATTAATAATTAAAAATAAACAAATTACTGAATTGAAGAAAATACAGAGTTTGCTTTTCCCCACCTTTTCATGGTACTTTTCTTTCCATAAAGCATTTTTGTATTCACATTTTATTTCAATTAATCATGAACATTTTTTCCTCTGAAAAGTATGCAAGGATATTGCACTAATGGAATTGGAAATGGTGGTATCTGATTGTCTAACTTTGCAGAAATAGAAATATTAAGATATAAAGCATTTCTTAGTGCACTTCTAGGCCACTGTTCTTTCCTTGCTCAGGTCTTCTGACTGTACCATTTAAATGAAGGCAGTGTTGTCCAAACGTGGCCACTTTAAGATGAGTGGACTTCAACTCCCATAATTCCCCAGCCAGCCTGGCTGGGGAATTCTAGGAGTTGAAGTCCACTCATCTTAAAGTGGCTAAGTTTGGACAACACTGATTTAAGGTGACCAGAACATCATGAAAACAAGCTTGTTTACTTATTTACACTTGCAGAGGACCAACTGCTCTTCCTGGCCAAAAGATGAGCACAGAAATGTCTCAGCCATTCAGAGCTCACCTGCTGTCTAATTACGACTATGTTATCTATGCTCCTCACTGTTGTACCTCCAAAAAGTAAAAATAAAAGCAAACAAAACACAAAGAACCCGACCCTCCTCCTACTCTCTCTTCTGTTTCCATGAGATTTACATATTTAGATCATCTTACTCAGTCATGCTATCTCTCTTCCATGATAAGATACCAGGAGCTAAGTGGTGGATAAACAGGCATCCCTTTTGACCACTCTCCAGACTTCTCCATGCAAGAGAATTTTATGAACCACTCCCGCTTCTGGAGTGAGATTTGCTGTTTGAAAACAGGAATTCCCAAAAACTTGGGGAGGAAGGTTTTGCAGGAAAACACCAGGGCATAGTGCAATGGCAGCTACCTTATATTGGCATCAACTTATCAGCAGAGAGGGTCAGTTTGATTTAATGTTGCAACCCCACAGCCATCTGAAAGAGAATTTTGTTTACACAGTGAACTTAAAACAACCTATTAGTTAAACCAGCACCATGCTATCCAAACCCCACCAGGTAGGAATAGCAATTGTCTAAACTTCATTTGGGCAAAATGTTTGTGGATCAAATTCAGTGCAAGATCAGTGATGAGTAATCCCTCCCTTCTATAATGTTGTGCTGTGTTGTTGGTTCTCCATAAGTTGTCTGGAGCTGAGAAACTGTCACAGACAGTCGTGCAGTACTTCAGTACTGAGGACATGGGGAAGATGTTGTTCAACTCTCCTTGAGTACTACATGCAAACGTATAGCCTGAATATGGTCCATGTTTAACTAAAGTTTGCCTGTGGCTTTGCCTGTTAGCCTAGAGGTTCTTATTCCACGGGCCATATGGAATGTTCAACATTTCTGAATGCAGATTCCTCCCTCCCTCCTTTGACACCTTCTGTTGCTACTGTAAAGAAAACAGATTGGCAAGAAGGCATCGGACACATGCCAGGCTTACCTTTGAAAGTCCTCTTTGTGTCGAGTGCAAGGGCCAAGGCCAAACAACAGAGCAAGATGGCTAGGGCTACCTATTGTCCTTAAACAGGATGCTCTGGGCACCGTGCTCTGTGATTTAGCCTTCAAGCCTGTGCCTGATCCAGAGCCTCCTTTCAAAGATTATCCCATGTTTGAACAGGAGGAGAAGAGCCCTTTGAAAATGTAGATCAGTGTTTCTCAGCTTTGGCAACTTTAAGATGTATGGACTTTAACATGCTAGCTGGGGAATTCTGGGAGTTGAAGTCCACACATCTTAAACTTGCCAAGATCAGATCTGCATTTTTAAAGGGTACTCCTGTATGAGTCGAGAGGGGATACTTTTTGTCCAGTGAAGCAGAGAGAAAGTCCTTTGAAAGTCCAGATATGGGATTGTGCTTTCAAAGATCCTTCAAGTATCCTCTCTTTCTCTTCTCTAACCCCACAATGTACCAAAGGAGGCAAGCTATGTGATTTAAGGGAATTTCTTAACTTTAGCTCAGCTCTAGAGAAGAATAGATGTAGGGTACAATAAATGAATACCCCTAGATTTTTTTTCTGGTATTTCATTCTGAAAGAAAGAATGAACATGAAGACTGCCATTGCTGCAATTTAAGCCAGAGATTGTCAAAGTGTGAATAAGGAGCAACTCATAGGGGCCAGATCAGACTCATGCAGGCAAAGTGGGAACACTCTTAAAGCACACTCAGAGCTTCCCATTTTGCCTGTAGAAGCCTACCATGAGCAACTGCTGTATTGCCATTTTGAGAAAACTTGTGATACAAAGTTTTAATTATTAAAAGTGGTAGACTTATTTCTAGCCCATCCATTGATTGGTTGATTATGTGCTATCAGATTAGTGTTATCTCTTAGCCATCACATAGAAAGACCTTCTTCAAGATGATCTGTCCTCAACCTGGCCCTTCAGGTCTTCCAAGGGTGCCACTTAGCACTGCTGTAATTGAGTCCATCCACCTTGCTGCCAGTCATCCTCTTCTCTTTCCTTTCACCTTTCTGTGTTACAGACTTCTCAAGAGAACTGGGTCTTCACATAATGTGTCCAAAATACAATAATTTGAGCCTGGTCATTTTTGCCTTAAGTGAGAACTCTGAACTGATTTGTTCTATTATCTGTTTGTTGTTTTTGGCTGTACATGGTATTCTCAAATGTCTTCTCGAATAGCGAAGCTCAAAAGCATCAATACTCCTTCTAACCTGCTTTTTGAAACTCAACTTTGTATGTGCATGAATGTCATATGCACATACAAAAGGGCAGGGTTTTTTGTGCTTGCCATCTTGAGGATTTTGGTCCACCTCAATGGATGCCCATATAGCTAGAGTGCCAGATGGATTTGACTCATTTAATTGCAGTGAGAACAAGGTAAACGGGACCGTTAGGATGATTCCGTGTATTGTATCAACTTCAGCTTGCTCATCTTTCAGCAGAACTGGTATCATTCCTTTACTAACTTAATTGCTAAAATTCCTCCATTAGCTTTTCCAAACAACCTGTTGCTCAATGAAACTTGCAAAAGAAACTAACACAATAGAAGTCACACTAAGAACATTCTCAAAAATACATTTTGCTCCCAGCCAAGAACAGGTTATGCAGAATTACCAGAAGGCAAATGCAAAAATGAAGTACGGTAATGGAGAAGAAAATAAACCAGGTATAATATAATTTATTATTAACTGATAGAACAGCATGTCAGACCAGTGAATTAACACTATGAGTTCAAGTTTCTGGAAGGAAGCCAAGATACTTTTATGCATTTACCTACAATGTCTTCCTATTTGCTCTTTTTCAGGGAGAAGAAGGAAACCTCAGAGCCTCTGCTCTGCTGGAAAGGGTGGGACATCAGTGTTGCCAAAGCCCCTGCCTTTCTTTGAGATCCTTTTGCTAATATGGTGGCTGCCAAGATTTGGGGGTCTGGCTTCAGCAGGAATAGAAGGCAGAATGTGTACTCCCTGTCCTCTGCAGCCTAACCTAGATCTAGCTCAGCTGGTGAGAGTTAGAAGATTGGTTGGATCAGGACTTCTTCTGGGCAAAAATGAGAACACAAAGGGTGTTGTGTGTGTACCATTATAGGTTAGCTAACTCCATCAAGTGAGATTGGACAGAGTGATACCCCTATTCTGGCCACAGGAGAGGGAGAATTGGCTTCAGTGTTATGCATGACTGCCCTGAGCTATGGGAATGGTGGAAACCCCCTCAGACCTCCCCAAAGTGCAAGTGATAAAGTGCTGCCACAAGGAAATGAGGCTTGACTTAACATCCCAAAGATATGCATGGAAAGCTGAACTTCCCTTGCTAAAACTCTAGGAAGACGTTGGCTGTGGCCTGGAGGAGAGCTAATCTGATGGAGTAGACTGTACTAGAGCAATCTGTGAAAGAGCTAACATAAGGAGAAGTTATTTTTTCTTTTATAGCCAGAAATGTTCCAGCTGGGGCCTGATTCCTTCTTTAGCATGTCACCACTTGCAATCAGGGATCATTAGATATTTACTCCTGGCCAGGAAGAGAGCCAGTGTACTGCAGTAGTTAGTGTTAAATCTGGTTCAGGAATACCCAAGGTTTAAGTCCCTACCTGACCATGGAGTTCCCTGAATGATTTGGGTGGCAGTCAGTCTCTCTTAGCCCAACCTATCTTTCAAAGTTGTTCTGGGGATAAAGTAAGGGGATGTATGTTGTCTAGAGTTCTTTAAAAATGGCAGGATATAAGTGCACTACATAAATACAGTAATGAAACCAAGCTCGGTTACTCAATTCATCAGGTACACTGCCAATACCTTATCTAGGAAAGAAAACAAAATCTGGTAGAGTCTGTAAGTTGCTCAGTGTTTGCTCACAAACCACACTGAATAAAATACCTTACTTTGTGGTTTTCCACTTTAGTTTGCCACCCTGCCCCTAAAGAAAATGATTCATTTCCTTTTTTTTATTCATTACAATATAATTCCACTAACTTCAGTGGAATTATCCAAACAGAAATGCAAGTCTATAAGAATAGATCAAGTCTTTTCATGCCTCTTAAACAGTTTGCTAAATAGACTTTCTATATTAAGATGAGTCAGTTAGCAAGAATTGTGCAAGATTTTGTTTGCAAGGACATCTGTAGCAGTTGTTTCATTTCTATTTTAAATTTGTGAAATGGCAAACAAATGGAACACAGGCTGTAACCGCCCTTGTATGAAGGTCTGTAGGCCAAAAGGAATTATTAGAAAGTTGTGCTGGTTTCCCGAGCATATTTTTTAAAAGCAACAACAACTGGACTTAAAAATGTATATTAATTAACCAACAGATTGCATCTCTCTCACAAGTCAACTCCCAAATAGGTATAAATAGGAAGTTTATTGTTGCCATTGTTCTTGGAAGACCTTGTGATTATCATGGAAGTCTGGAAAACCTTATAGATAGAAGTAATGATGGCAATATTTAACTTCCTGGTTATTATGTTAAGATCAAGTTTTTTTGATTGTAAAGATAGGTTAACAGTATGTGGGCGATGCCTGTTGCCATCATACAAGCCAAGGGGGCCACTGAAGAAGATTTTAAATGCTTAGGAGTATGGTCCAGTGCTTTATATAGATTCTTCTCTAGCCCCAAGGATAAGAAAACAGAATAAATTATATAAAATGTTAAAAATGGCCAGAAAGGAAAAGAAAATGTATTTATTACTTTATAGCAACTAATACAACTGAGCTTCTATCTGCACTAAATTTTGGATATATTATTGATGATCTTTTAATGCAGAGAGGTACAACTTCAGAAAGAAGCACATTTGAAGGGACAATTTTCCATTATTCCACTACAGAAAGTCATTAAAAACTATTTTTAATACAAATAAGATATATGAAAACATATACTAGCTTAAAAAACTGTGTCTTGAGAAGCCAAATTATGTTTAATATCTTTGACAAGAACACTGCAGCTTGAAATGTGTGGGGAACTGGGGATACAACACTTTTTATTAAAATCATTTTGATATTCATATATTAACATATAGTTAACTTTCAACAATTATGTTATGGATCAGTGCTGATCTGAGGCATATGTAATATTAGCCTTGTAAGTGTCATCTGGTTAGAAAGCCTAACAGACAAGGCAAATCCAAATAATGCTTTGTAAAGAAACACACAGAATTCAGCCACCTTGTACCAAATGATCCCTTTTTTTTGTAATAATAGTACCTCATTCATGGAATTCTATAGAGAATACAGATTATGTTATTATTTGTAATCCTCCCATATATTTCCATTACTTTTCTTGTCGTTTTCTCTTTATTAAAAATATGTTAAGCAGAACTGGAAGTCTGGCACAATTTTTTCATCTTTGGGGAGGGTATTTAGCTTTACTTGTAAGTTTAGCTGCAACTTTCTAGCCCTGTATTTTATTTTATTTAAAATAAATTTAAAGTATGTTTTATTTAATTTAAATAATATTATTATTTAAAATAGTGGGATGAAAAATTAATATCAGTATCATTTTAGGGTGCTTTTGCCCATATTTACTGCATGAAGGAAAAGACGAACCTCGTCTCATGCCCAGGCTTTGAACAAGAAGGCAGCCATTTCAAAATGCCATAATAAGACAGGAGTGGAGAAAGGGAAGAAAGAGCAGCCCAGAGTGCCTAAAAATTGAGGTGTAGACAAGAGGATGGGATGATCAAAGTATAGTATCTTTTTCAAAAGATAGTATCTTTTTCAGCTATACAATTCAGCCATGTCCTACTCACGCTTTATAATGTGATTAGTTACTTAGGTGCTATTGGATAAATATCTGCCATCTACCTTGTCTTTAGAAAAACATTTCTAGTTCTTCTAAGGATATTCCAGTAATCTTTTCAGCCCTACAGTGCCAACATATTCGGGAGCACCAGTGGGGAAAGGCTGCCCTAGGATCTAAGAATTAAAATATATTGTTTAGATCCAGAGATGGCCTTCATATCAACAGAAAGATTTTTTACATTTGTGGAAGGAATGGGAGAGGTTCATTTTCTCTCCATTTCCCGCTTCCCCTTACAACCCTAACCTCTTTCAGAGAGTCTCCAGAATAGATTTTTCAAGAGTATTTATTTTTATTTATTAAATTTGTGTGCCGCCCATCTCCCCTGGAGTATAATGGACTGGATAGGGAAGAAGTAATCAGTAAAAATAACATCCTGCCCTTATGTCAATGGGACCATCCTGCAACCAGAATGCTGCGCACACACCCTCTGGATTCAACTCACATGACTTATTTTCTATACAAATATACTGTTATTATTTTCTAGGTTGACTCATCTAGCACTTCATCAGTTAGTTTACAGTTTCTTGCTCAGATTCTATCTTATCAAATGTGTGAATGATATATGTCTTCCTATAGATGTGGAAAGATATTGATAATAACTTTGCCCGAGATCACAACTTCCAGGCTCTTAAACATTCTCTTATAGTAGAAAGAAGGCAGGGAGGAGAGGAGATTGTCTTCACAATAGGACAGGGGTGCATCAAGGAGCAGACATGAAAAGTTCTTAGAGGAAGACACCTGTAACTGTCTTCTTTTTTATAACTTGAATACTGCTGTACATTTGGGTTAGTGGGAGGGAACTTACGATAAACGTTGCCAGTGGATGACTCCTTTGTTTGGAGAAGTAATTGTGTTTACGCAAGAAAATACAGTCTTTTGAATGACACACTCTCCTTCTACGTATTTCCACCACAGTGAAGCTACATTCAGATTTTCTTTTAATGGGAACTGCTGGAGGCTTGGCTTCATAAAATACTGCTCTGTTAACTATTGACAGGTTTACAGGTGTGAGCAAGATGCTAGCCATGTAAGAGTATCAGTTGCTATCATTTGTCACATCAGGTCACATCCCTAAATCACGGGTACAAAAGTTAACATTGCATTTTTCAGTTAGAAGTTTGGGAGTTTTAGCTTGTTTTCAGTAAACATAGGGTCAGTTAACACAATCACTATGGGGTTTCCTTTTGATTCAGTGATAATGTAATGAAATAGATTTCTAAAACAGTTTGGTTGACATTTTTTAAAATTCCTGACCCTTTTCTCCCCATTTTTGTAGAATCTGCTGCCAAATAGTTCCATCCATTTATATGTAGCTTCTCTTCCCTCCCAAGAACATTTCATGGGGGCAGGAGGGATGGCGGTGGTAGAGAGAGAATTTTCTAGCTGCCCTCTACGAGCTGTTGCTCAGTACTTTTGTCTTAAAATAAATGAATATGGTACTCATGCTGACTGGTTCCATGACAAGGTGCCAGATATCAAGCAATAAATCTGCTTAGAACAAAGAAAATGGCATAATTTCCTGCTCCAGAAGCCTCCAGTTTTAATAATTCTGATATTGCCTTGCTGAGAAAACTCATTAAGAGGAAGGAGCTGTGCCAATAAGAGTCTGCTAGCAAAAAATCCCCCAAAAAACAAAAACCAAAAAAAAAAAAAAAAAATTCCAGAGGTCATTGCTCATCTGGAGGAACATAGGATGAAAAAGGCATATAATCCTGGGTCATGCAAGAAAGTTGGGAAGCTCCATTTCTTTTAAAGGTTACAATCACAAGAATGGGGGGAAAGAATGCCACTGGAGCCCATAAGACAGGACATGGGTGAGTATTATCGTACCCTGTAATGGGTGAGCAACTTTTTGCAGAGTTTTAAGGTACCCATTTCCCCCTTTAAAACAATGGGGAAAATTCACTTGATTTTTTGAGGGGAGGGTCTTAGGGTTTTTAGGAGGTCCTGAATAGCTTAAAACATCCATTTTGCCTCTTAAAGGCCACTCAATCACAAAAAAACCTAAAAAGGGGTTCAAAACTTTTAGCCGTATCCTCTGGGGAACACAAATGGGGTATAAATATATAAATATTTAAATAAAATATTTAAATTTAAGTATAAATGGGCATGTAATACAAAATACAATACAAAGACTCAGTACAAGGACTGCCACCTAAAGTCTGCAGACTGTGTTCTTACCAAGGGGGAATACATGGCAGGCTAGATAGCAAAAGGAAGGAATTATCAAAACTAAATGCTATCAAGCTTAATGCAAATGAATCACTGTTTCTCCCCATTCTTGATAGGAATTATCACCTTTCAAAGACAAGAAACTCAAAGATCCAAGTACATCTTATTAAACTAGGTTTTAACGCGGTGGCGCAGCGGCTTAATGACGCTGAAAGTGCCGGCCAGAAATGGCTGGAAACTTCAGCGGTTCGAGTCCAGCCTCTCGCGTTAAACAAGGTGAGCTCTTGTTTCTCTACCCGCAGCTTCTGCCAACTCAGCAGATCGAAAATGTACGTGAGTAGATAAATGAGGACTCTCACTCCGGTGGGAGGAAAAATGCTGGCAGCGACTCTACAGAGAGACGGGACCACAGTTGCCGGTAAAAGCGCGAAATTGCGCTCGCCCCGAAAAAGGGGCGCGAAGCAACGGAAAAATCCCGCCTCCTGCGCTTGCCAGCTGGGCTGGACGCTCTAGGAAGTAGGCTCTGGCAAAGGCTACTTCCGAAAAACAGAAAGATGCAATTGCCTTGAAAACCGCTAGGGGGCGGTCACTGCAGGGTCAGTAATGACTGTGAAGCAGGAAAAAAATAATAATAATAATAATTCACAGCAGTCTTCCTAGCCAATTTTTCAAATAGCCAGCCTTCCCAGAAGCTCTACAAAGATCTGCTAGAAATCTACAGAAGGAACTACTAGGAGGAGAGAGCTGTATGAAAAAATAGTAAACATAAATTGCAATCCAAGGCACACTTGAACATACAATAGTGGAATTTATTTCTGAGTAAACATACCCTGTTCATCTATATTAGCCATCAAGTGATGGTATTTTTGTGCCACTGTAGCTTTGACTGAGTGGATCTTCTTGCTCAGTGCTAAACATGAAGAGAGAATCCTCATTGTTTCTCCCCCTCCCCCCCAGCAATTCCAGTAAAGTGTTTGGGAATGTTTCTGTGCACATAGAGGTGCATAGTTATGACCCCAACTCACCACCTCGCAACTGAAGTGGTCCTTGCAGTCAGAAATATTGACTGCTCTACTCTGCTCTACAACTGCAATAGTTTCTCCATTTAAGGTCTGGCAAAAAAGAGCTGATCTGAACATCAGGGCCGTTTAGCACCATGATAACATTTAACAAGCTTGCTTGCTTGCTTGCTTGATTTATTGGGTGCCTCTGAGTCAGTGTTGACTCCTGGCAATGGCTTGGACAAGCCCTTGCAGTTTTCTTGGCAAGATTTCAGAAGTGGTTTGCCATTGCCTCCTTCTTAGGGCTAAAAGAGAATGACTGGCCTAAGGTCACCCAGCTGGCTTCATGTCTAAGGTGGGACTAGAATGCACAGTCTCCCGGTTTCTTGCCTGGTGCCTTAACCACTACACCAAACTGGTTCTCTTTCACTTAACAAGCTAGCTGGCTATTTAACAGGCGCCGAGCATGTAGGAAGCTGTAAAAATCAGCTGAACAAAGATGTTATACAGAGTTATAATTCCTAGTTTAGGCAGCACAACGCAGAGACAGCAGCACACCGGATGTGGCACAAGGGTTCGTTAATAGCACTGGGGCATGAATCAAAGGAGGAGGAGGAGGCTTTGCTCTTAATTCCTACTATTGGGTGCTACATTTCCTTCAGCAACCCGTACTTCTAATTGTGCAACAGCTGAAATGTGATCATAGAGTCAAGAGGTAAAGAAAGGACACAGTAAGGCCCATTTGTCTTGTAACCCATTACATTACCATGTGTAACACTCTATCTTCACCTCCTTCAAGATGGATCTGAGCAATGTACGAGACACCATCCTTATCTCTGAGGCTACTTTAGTGGCTACTTGCTGACAACAAAGAAACCACTCCAGATTTTTTTTTTTAAAGAAAACCCTCCCCATGGAATCAGAATGTTTGATCCGCCTGACACAGGTCACGCTTCAAACCATCTCAGTATGTTGCTGACATAACCCAGGCCATGTTGATCTAACAAAATGTGGTGCCTATGCCAAAGCTCTTTTTTTCGTTCCTGTCATCATTTAATTCCAGGCAGTTTAGAAAGGTATAGCAATACATCCCATCACATAAACATTCAGTATAAATAATATGTACTGCTATACCTTGTTGCTATTGCTATTGTGGTGCCAAGCAGCTGAAGACCAAATCTGGAAATGTAAGCCTGGAAGAATGAATATAGATTTTCCCCTGGTGGCAAAAGGAATGAAGCAATATGAAGTTACCCTATGGCTGTGCACACCTATCCTGGAAGAATGAGGAAAGAAATGGAGAAAGTGCACCACCAAAGAGGAGGTTTTTTTTTTTAATGACTTTGAGACAGTCTTGACTTCTGGTGACTGCCTGGACAAATCCCTGCAGTTTCCTTGGAGAGATTTTCAGAAGTGGTTTGCCCTGGCCTTCTTCCTGGGGCTGAGAGAGAGTGGGTGGCCCAAAGCCACCTTTGGCTGGCTTCGTGCCTAAGGCTGGACTAGAACTCCCAGTCTTGCAGTTTCTAGCCTGATGCCTTAACCTCTGCCCCAAGCTGGCTCTCAAAAAAAAGTGAGGGAGCAAAATAAGAGAAGGATGCAGCATTTGGAAGGAACTTCTGGAAGGTGGGAAAAAGTGTGATGTGACTGCTAATATAATTTGTTGGAGCTGGTTGCAGTACTAAAAAATGGTGGTGGTGCTAAAAAGAATCACGCTGTCCTGCAATCTCCTTGGTTTCCTCCAAGTTAAACCAAGTCATTTGGAGAGACAGCAGAAAGGAAGCACACAAGGTAGTCCTGGTGTTCAACTTGATCAACAATGTATGCATTTTTGTGCGCGCTTCTTGTAATATACATGCTTTCATACAAACTTTTATCTAGTATCTATATTTACTGTATATATTATATGTTCAGCATTTTTGTAAGTAGTATGATGTATTTCATTTTCACTAATAAAACATTTCCTTCACGTATGCATTTTTTAAACTGGAAGACTATATTATACCATCTGGAGAAGTGCAGATTTCAAAAAAGAATTGAATTTAATTTTTGTAGTGCTTTGAAACTGAGAAATTAAAATAAAAGAATTGAACAGATTTGTCTTCCCACTTCCCTGCAAAAGCTTAGCATAAAGTTGGGCATGCATTTAATAATTCTAAGCTATTTGTTTCCCTATTTTTATAAGTGTAGCTCTAAAAGCTTTTTTTTTTTAAGTGTATCTCTAACACATTTTTTAAAAAGTCTATCTCTAGAAGTTTCTTTTGTTTGAAATGCACATAAAAACACATGAAGCTTTGATCATACTGTTCTGGCCGCCATTTTGACTTTTTAACCCACACCCTGAAAACTCCCCTGCAAAGGTACAGGCTATAATGTACCCACCTGCATGCAATGAATATAACATCACTGTGCAGATGGAATTACTATACAACTTTATATTAAATGTTAATCAATTACTACCCAGTCAAAGAAGTTGCAGTAAAAAAATCCTGGATGATGAGAAATAATGTGCTTTTTAAAAAAAAAACAATGTTGCTTCATCTGCCTTGCTACAAGCAGCCCAGACAGCCACACATTAAAGCCAGATGCCTCCAGTTCTGCTTGAGAATAGCATGCAGAGACTGTTTGCTTACAGTGGAACTGAACAAGTTTCTCCAGGTTTGTGAATGCTGCAGTGCCGAAAGGGTTACGTGTGTTCCTGCATGCACCCACAGCACGCACATACCACATGCCAATATGGAGCGTAAAACTTTCACACAGAAATGAGAAGGAAATATGTATTCCACTGTGTAATACATGCTCCAAGCAAGCCAGCTGGAGGGAAGGTGGAGTCAGGGCTTCCAGTGTGCCTTCCCACCACAAAGGCCTCCTTTGTTATTCCAGCTCTTTTTAAAATATCTGATGACTCTTAGCCTGCCAGTGCCAAGTTATCCTGCTCTGCTGCATATTCTGTACAACAGCATACTGCGGGCAGGCAGGACCAGGAAAGGCTGCTGCTGTAGGTATCTCCCATTCCTTTGCTTCTCAGGCAGGTTAGCTCATTGACTCAGCCATCACTGACCTTTTCTGTAATTTCCACAAAACTACCTGGCATCTTTATGAACGGAGGAAGGGAGCCAAATTCAGACACAGCTGCTGACTCTTGCTCAGCATGCCAGGATGGATGCAGTCATAAACTAAGGAACCAAAACAGCTCAAGTATATCCATAGCAGTATTTAAAACAAACAAACGGGCAGCTCATTACCTAAAAAGCCTTATATGGCTTGGCACCTTGGTATCTTAGAGGCTGCCTATCCCAAGGAAATCCTCCCAGCCTGACCTAGGTGAACAGTGAACATCTGCCAAAGGCCACCTCCTTTCAGTGGGCACACAGATGGGTGCTCTTCATGGCTGTTCCCCTCCTTTGGAACAACTAACTTCCCTGAGGCAAGAATGGCTCCCACACTTAGGCTCCCACCCACCGGAGGATAGTTAAAATTTGGCTTTTCCAGAAGGCCTTTGGCGGTTAAGCAGTTAGAGGAAGATCCATGCAATTATTAGTTTGGCTTACAGTTTTATTGCTTTTTATTATATTGTTCTTTGTACTGTGTTTGACTCTGTACACCGTCTAAGGACTCCAGAGTCAGGCAATGTACAAATCAAATTAGTCATCCTGGATCTTCTCCAACCTGGCCCTTCAGGTCTTCCAACTGTGCACCCATCACTATTGTAATTGAGTCCATCCACTTTGCTGCTGATCATCCTCTTCCACCTTTCCCAGCACTATGACTTTTCAAGGGAGCTGGATCTTCATAAAGTAAGTCCAAAATATAGTAATTTGAGCCTGGTCATTTGTGAGTAAGAATTGTGGAATGATTTGTTCTATGATCCTTTTTTTGTTTTGTTTTCTTGGCCATCCATAGTGTTCTCAAGAGTCTTCTGCAACACCAACATTCAAAAGCATCAATACTCTTTCTATCTTGCTCTTTCAAACTCCAACTTTTACTTTCACTGAGTTCACAAGGAAAATCATTGCCTGCATGATTTTCATCTTTGTAAATGCAGACACATCACTACATCTGAATATCTTTTCCAAGGCCTTCATTGCTACCATACCACTTGCTAATCTATGATGTACTTATTGAATGCTGATTCTTTTACTATTGATAATTGATCCTAAAGTCAGAAGCCTTCAGTATTTTCATTGTGAATTCTAAGGCTTGTTGTTGTGCGTTGTCATTACTTTCACTAACCTTATTTCCATTTTTTTCACTGTATTCCTTGACTTCCATCACTAGAGCTTCCAGATCATTTGCTTTTTCAGCTACAGAGTAGTGTCATCAGCACAGTTCAGGTTATTTAAATTTCTTCCTCCAGTTTTAAAAATGCACTCATCTATTTCCAATCCAGCCTCCCTCAATATGTATTCAGTATACCGGTTGAAGAAATAAGGAGAGAATATACAGCCTTGTCTCACTCCTTTGCCAAACTGGAGCCAGGCTGTTTTGCCATGTTCTGTCTGAACTCCGGCTTCCAGTCTTGTGTATTGGTTTTGCATGGGGACAATGAGAAGTTTTGGGGCCCGCATTTTCCTAAGGAGATTCCACAGCTTGGCCTGAGTAATACAACTGAAGGCCATTAGATGTCTTTAGATAAGGCAGGTGTATGGCTGTACCAGATGTAAATCTGCTTTAGGTATTCAGAACTATACTTGCATCTATCTGCATTTAAAAGAACAAAGCCCTGTTGTGGCCCATTTGATAGGTAGATTTATCTTTAGAGATCTATCTTGAGATGTGGGATGTGTCCTTTTGGTACTTCCAACCCTATAACTTTACATCATTATATATGTGACAATAATAAAAAGAGTATCTCTGTTAGGGACTTAAGAACTATTTTTTAAGTATTAGAGTATCAGGTTGTGCCTAATTTCAGATCCCATGCATTATACACTGTTCAATGGAGAACCTGTCTTGAAAATTACACTATCACCAATAACTCAGACTGCTTCATGACCCCCAAAGAAAACTAAATTTCTTAATGACAGTTCATGCCCCTTAACTACAGTTAAAAATGCGAATTGATGGCATCTGCAATGAGAAAAGTCATGTTGGGTGCGAGCAATGGAAATCTCAGACCTATAGCTCCAAGCACCAACTGGGCAATAATTTGCTGATTGTTTTCTCCTCTATACTCAGTGGAAAACAATGGTTTGAATGTTTGACACGTACAAATGAAAATTCAGGTTCTAATGCTAGTTAACCAAGGTCACTGAGAATTATTTATTTATTTATTATATAATTTATAAATCAAATTGATACGCCACTCATCTTGCTATATAAGATCCCAAGCTAGTCGGCAGAGCCAGGTCTTAATGCTCTTTCAGAAGGTCAGAAGAGTGGGGGCCAATCTCATCTCAGGGGGCAAGATATTCCACAGGGTGGCGATGATGGCAGAAAAGGCTCTCCTCCTAGACTCCGCCAGTTGAAATTCTTTAGTCGATGGGGTCTGTAACATGCCCTTCCTGCTGGACTGGGTGGGGCAGGCTGATGTAACTGGGATGAGACAGTTCCTCATGTAACCTGGGCCCATGTCATGAATGGCTTTAAAGGTCATAACCAACACCTTGAATTGGGCCCGGAAGCAAACCAGCACCCAGTGCAGCTCATGCAGCAGAAGTGTTACATGAGCAACCCTAGGGGCGCCCATAACTGCCAGTGCTGCTGTATTCTGCACCAGCTGTAGCTTCTGGATACTTTCCAAAGGTAGCCCCATGTACAGCGCATTGCAGTAGTCCATATGGGAGATGACTAGGGCATGAGTGACCGAGAGAAGGACTTCCCGATCCAGGAAAGGCCACAACTGGTAAAATTATATAGGAGCAGCCATTGGATGCTAGTGAGCCAAAAGCTTAACCTTCTCCTTACCCCCAGTTTTTTCTTTATATCCATCCATGTATCTATGCATCCAACCATGCATCTAACCATTCCTCCATCCATCTTTACAATCAGTTATATGCTATCTACTCACTGAATTCCCTTCCCTGCAGAGCTCCTATTTCCCATATGAAAAAAAATGTGTATCTCTCTGTTTTTGCCACATAGAGGAAAAGTCCTATAGAAATGGACTTAATGAACACAACCTCATTCCCCCATGTGAGAGTCTACTCTGAATCCCATCCCCATGGCTGTTATTAATACTCGTTTTAAGTAAAGGAAATCTTGCCCGTGGGGGTCTTCCATTGTTTGCTTGCCACAAAGTTCTAACAACTCATTCTTCCTTGCAACATGGCCACAGGATGAAGTTCTTTGAAGTGGCAAAGGAGTTGAAGGAAAGGGACTGTTTCACTCTTCCTCTAGTAGTTTCTCTCTTCAGTTATTTTAACTACAGCAAGCTTTGAGGTAAACCTAGGAGAGGGGTAAGTGCAACTGGAAGGAGAAATGTAAGGAACTGTTCTTTTTTTCTGCAACACAACCACCTTCTGCTACTGGTACTCTGGAAAGGAAAAACTGGATAATATAAGCTACTATACTGGGGATTGTCAGGATGGCCCCCTTCATCCTTGAAGAAAGGACAAAAGCAAAACGAATAAACAGACTGGCCTTCAACAGGGGAATTCCTGCCTGCATTGCAAGGCTGTGAATGATCTCTGCATTGCAAATGAAAACCAAAACAGATTGTACTTTTAAAGTAAATGCACTGTTATTTCTGGCCTGCTCTTAAGTTTTGCTTTCATATCCTTTAAAAGTAAGCACTGCAGACTATTGTGTGATCAAAGCTACAATAATAAGGCACAGCTAAATCTTAAGTGTTCCTCCCTTATTGGAACTGGGAATCCTGAAACTGTTCAGCCTGCCTTGAAATGCCATTGTTTGGTATGGATTGCTCTCCTAGCTGCCATTCCATAGACGGACTGAATTGGTGTCCTTGATAAGGTGTTGGACTGAGACCAAGGGAGACTCAAGTTTGAGACTCCACTTAACTACATGATGGACGCAGAGAGATTTTGGACCACTCAATATCTTTTAGCCCAGTCTATCTCTCAAGGTGGTTGTGAAAATTAAAAAAAAAATTAGAACGAGGGGAATTGTTTACAAATTTCATTATGATTTTTCAAAAGAAAGGCAACATAAAACGCAATAAAGAAATAAATAAACTGATCAAAGGTAAAATATGTTAGCTTTCTTGCTGCATAAGACGTGCCTGTAAGATAGGAAGTTAGCCTATAGCAGGCCCAGCTTGCTTGCTTGCTTATTTATTTAATTTGCATGGCCGTCCATCTCGCCAAGTGACTCTGGGTGGTGAACAGAGTTTTAAAAATAAAAACAATTAAAATAATACGCAAATTAAAATACATGGCAGCCAAGAATAAATCACCCATGACTAAATTAACCACAAAGCTTATAAGATATGAAAAGAGGTGGGAAAGTCATCATGTGTTTTAAATGGGTTTTTCCATCCTACTTTATTATGTTCCAACCTGAATCCCTGCAAACTTTCTGCCCAGGCTCTTCCTTGTCATACAAACTTAAAACAATGGAAATTAATGAGAGATGGTGAAAAATAGGTCAGGGAGGTGGTGGTGTTTACTGAGAGCCATACAAGTGAGGATGTGGAGTGGTCAGGTATTAATTTCTCATACAAGAAAAGAATCTATGGGAAAACAGCCAAATGCAAACAAATGCAGAGAGCTTGAGAAGTATGAAAAACTTGAGAGAACAATCTTGTCCATTAGGTCATTCACAAGAAGTACATTCTGGGATACAACAAATATGGTAAAGAATGAGGATATCAATTTAGGGTTGGGTTGAAACCTCTTACAGTTTTGTTTTCATGTACATTTCTTTTTTCATGGATTTCAGATAACCTTGATTTTTTTTTTCGACATAGAAACCTATACCAGTATAAAATTTGTTGCCCCAGTTTCTGATCTCTCTCAAGCCTCTATCACCTCTGTCCCAAATTACCTGACTTCCCTCCAATGGGTGACAGATTTTGTCTATTTAGTTTGAGTTTGCCCTTGGTTGATGTCACAACAAGGGGGGAAATATTATTCTAACAGAGGTGCAGCTATGGACAACAGCCTATCTGATCCATGGGCTGGGGATAAGAGAAAGGCAATGTTAAGAGGACATGGCAGAAAAAAAAAATGTTACCACAGCATGATTGTGCTGAGGTTAGGTCCAAGTGGGGAAAGGCCCTTAGGATCTGACATTACACTTATCTACTTTTCATTTTCAGCTTTCTTTGTGGCTTCCAAGGTGCTCAAATTATTGCAGGCAAAAGCTTTTGATCAGTTGCAAAAGGTGAGAGGGGAAAGTTTGTGATTACCAGGTATGTCACTTGCATGTCTACTCCAGGGCCTCTTCTCACATTGCTTTTGTAAAACAAACTCCTTTCTCAGAAAGATCACTTCTGCAAGTATTTATCTCGCTCATTAAATTAATAGCTGATACATAAATAGAACACAGGTGACTAGACTTATAAAACAACTGCACCTGACTCAGCAAAAGTACTTGTGATCCCCAAAGATGCTTCCAGATTGTGGAACTCAGTATTTTGTATCAATATTGCTTTGATTCACAGAGACAAAGCTGGAAAAGAAGCAGGAAAGTAGTTCTGCTTCTGTTAAGACGGTCTTGATTTCTGATCAGCTAACAACACAATTATTTTTGTTTTGTCCCAATAGCAGTGTTTTGATGTCACAAAAAGATTGTGACAGAAAAGCTCTTGTGCTAATAGATTATGGATGCAATCATTACTCATTTTTATCAGAGTGCAGACTTTATTCATGTAGACCAAGGAGGAAAAACATGGGATGTTGATTCAGAGGACAGTTATGATGGATTTCTAGCCAGCTTTGTGCCCCAGGATTCCAAATATTGTGGTCCAACAGCTGATGAATAATTTGGCCTGTACTGGTAAGACATTCTATACCTATGAGGCATGATTCCTTGTGGAACCTTTTACTCTGGGGCCTCTTTTTGTGCATCAGTTAAGATTGCCTAAGTTGAGCCAACAACCACAATGTTCCTGCTGGCGTGTGAATAATTCATGAATAGCCCTAATTTAACCATCTTCATAAAATCATAATAGTAATGTGAGTAAACCACCGAGAGGCCATTTGGGCCATCAAGCTGTGCCCCCTGCTCAGGGCCTTGAAATGTTTTTGATCTCTCCCGTTTGGAAATCAGGAGTTTCCAAAGGAGTTTGTGAACTGGGGCTGTTTTTCAAGGAATAAAAAAGTCTTATTGTGCAGGCAGAAGCCCTTGGATACATGCAAGTGAACTATCCGGATTGTAGCCACAATCACATGAAGGCAACCAAAACCAGCAAGTGAACATTACTTTTGAAAAGTAATGCTTGAAGCACTGCAGAAAAAAGCATCAGGATATATGTAAGGGAAGCACTGTTGCTGAAAAGAATGCTTTTTGATATTTCTATATGACATTGTCTGTTTATAAAACTGTATTAATTGTGATACCACAAAGGAACATTTGATTTTTAAGCAACAAGCATCTATTTCTATGGGGGAGTGGGGAACTCTTAAAGCATCCATATGGAAAAATTGTATATCACAAAACCTTACATGTACAAACACACACCTCCTCCTTTTGCCCTTGTTTGTACTTCTTAATTTTTTCCCCATCTGCTCTGCAACAGAATTCAGCTTTGATTGGAAATAAGAAGACATAGGAAGAGGCTCTGGCTGGACTTTCTCTATTTAACAGAACTTATCATTGTGAGTGGGCCAAAAGAACTTCACCCAAACACAAAGGCAAATTCAAACACCAGGATGACCCACACCTTTTTCAGAAGAATGAGTTAATACTGTGTTCAGAGATCATTCTCTCAGTAGCCCACATTTTCCAAAATAGCAACTGCACCCAAGTCATGCCTCAGCAATGTCAACAAGGAGGGTAAGGTCTACAAAGAAGTCTCCAGTAGAAGGTTATTTTTGCATGCCTCAACTAGCTGGCCTGCTTAATCTTAAAAAACTGCATTATTTGGTACTCTCTAGTTCTACTCTCCCCGCCTCCCAAAAAAACCCTGCAGGATATTGCTCCAAGAAACTTTGAGGCATCTATGTTTCTTACTTCCATCAACTGAGCTCCAACTTACCCTTGATATATTGTAGCAAGACCAGGAGACAGATAAAATCATAGCTATTACTACCTTTTTGGGAGGTCAAGTTAATTACATTAATCTACTATTGAATTCATAAATATATAGTGAATTCATAAATATATAGTGTTGACACTAGTTATAAATGCACACAGAAACTGCAATAGCTTTCTTTAATGTGGTACTTTTAGAAACACTGAACTAAAATTTCCAGGGACCACGTGCAGTAGTACAACTACTTAATTTTAGACTTTGGGCTTAATGCTCCAATGGGGTCCCTGTTAGATAATATTACTTGGAAACAAGTGCCATTTTGTGTGGATTAGAATAATATATTTTTAACATTAAAAATAATAAATTCATGCTTGTATCTATGTATATGCTCAGCCACCTGCCTCCATGAATATAAAATAATTTGAAAAAGAAAAAAAAGAGGAAAGAATACTCCAATCAGGATGCCAACCCAGATGCTGATACTGTGTTTCTGCTGTTTGCATCACTAACATTCTCAGGGTAGTTATTTGGGGTTCCCTAGGCTACTGGATCCTGGCCTGGGTCCAGAAATTCAGCCCTAGATGTAGGAAGATTATGGTGATTGTGGATTAAGATATTCTTCTACCTAGTTTAAATGATATAACAGTATGATGAGGATACTGTAGAACAAAGAATCATCCTATGGGTCTGGTGATACAACATACTAAACAGGGTCAAATGGAATGGTTAGAATATCATGCAAACATAGTAACCCAACCATCTAATTCAGAGGCGGCTAGTTTTGGTCTAAAAGTTTGGGTATATACTGCACTAACTCCCAAAATCAATTGTGTCACCTAAACAGAGTCGAGAGGTTTAACAGATAATGTACCATCTCTTTTTCTCTTTCTGAAACAGAGCCCTAGAGAGGTCACCAAAAGAAGGGTTTCTCTAGATACTCACTTTTTAAATTTTATTTCCTTTACCCATACAAGGGGGTTGGGAATGAGGCACAAGGA
The DNA here is from genome assembly GCA_030867105.1 of Liasis olivaceus. NCBI lineage: Eukaryota > Metazoa > Chordata > Lepidosauria > Squamata > Pythonidae > Liasis > Liasis olivaceus. Next base: position 67,243,080 of record CM061349.1, read on the forward strand.
ATGAGGGATAGATAAGCACCCGGCTGACTCTAATCAAGCTTATATACATATAGACATACATACATTCCAGGATGTGAGAGTCTACTACTGGCATTATGGAAGTTGAGAGAACTTCAAACATAGCTGCCCTTTGTAAGTCATTACAGAGTTTCATTTAATTGCCCTGTGGAGCAACTGACTGAGTCAGTTGGGTCACCTGAAGAGAGATGATTTGTCCACATTTCATCCAAACACAACAGCCACCAAAAGGACATTCCTCCCCATTCCATATGTAGGAAAAGCACAAAAGCACATTTTCAAATTGTGCATCATTTGTACAATATATAGATCAATTTGTTTGACTCAGCTATGATGGGGAAATGTACAAACAAAAAGTGTGAGGAATCTGTATTTCCTCCACATCTCTGTTGTGGTTGATACTCTGGAGAACTGACATTAGTTTAATGAAAGAGATGCCTGAAGAACAATAATCATTAGGATTAAGATTAGCACATGCAAATTAAGAAGATGAACAAACAAGGACAGTTGGAGGGAAGGAGAATCTGAAGGGCATAAAGTAACTGCTAAAGACTTAACATTGAACTTTAGATGCAAGATCTAACACCACCACAGAAACATAGAAACTTGCTTTAATGTTTTCCAATTTCATTACATCTGTTGCTGCTATAACACTGGCCTACTATTATTCTAAATCTGGCAAACGTTGATTCATCCATGCCATGTTTCAAATTTATGCTGCAATTAACATACATAGCATCATCAACAACTTATGCAACAGTTCATTTTACCAGAACATCTTTGCCTTGCTCATGAGCAATGAAATGCATAACTGGAAATATAGTTTGTTACTAAACAAGTTCTAGCAGGACCAGCAGAGGGAGCACAAAATATTGTCACTGCATGTATTGGAAAAAATAGCAGCTGATTACATCACCCCACCCTTCATTTTCTGATGAGTCCTGTAATTTACTAGGACATGAATTATACCCAATCACATCTCTTCTTCGGAATCAAAGAGGGGAAAGAACCCTTTGAACTGAACCTTTCAGAGAAAGGAAGGAAAAGAAAGATTGTTGCTGATAATTCTGTTTTCAAAAACTTAAAGAGATAATTGAAGTTTGACGGCGATAAGGGTTTACGAAGTATCACATGGGCAGAATGGAATTTTCCTGTCTTACAGCTTAAAAGCAAAACCACATAAATTACATGAAGCAGAATGGGGAACAGAAGGGCTACTATACCTGGGCTGCAAAAATATGGACATCCACTAGATGGCAGAAAAGAGATACAGAAAGAGTTAACTTTCACTGCCAGCTAGTGGTCATCTGGATTTTTGCAGTCTGTCCTGGAAGCCCAAGATAACAGTCAATAAATGGAGATATATTAATGTCTCTACTTTTGAAATGTACTTTGTAATCCCACCACATTTAGATGTTAACACAACAGAAGATAACATTTGTTGTAATTTTTTATTATTTTGAATGCAGCCCTCAGTCAATCCCAGGGAATATTGAACCATCACTCCCTTAATTCTCAGACAGCATGGAGAGCTATACCCTAAGTCAGTGTTGTCCAAACTTGGCCACTTTAAGATGAGTGGACTTCAACTCCCAGAATTCAACTCCCATGCTGGCTGGAGAATTCTGGGAGTTGAAGTCCACTCATCTTAAAGTGGCCAAGTTTGGACAACACTGCCCTAAGTAATGGTCCATAAAAGAAGATCCTACTCTGGGGCCTCATGCTTCCCCCTATTGCATAAGATGCTGAAGTCCTAGTTTACAGAAGATGAAGTGTATGCACACAGACAAGTCCTATCCCAATGTATACTGTGCTTGGAGTCATTCTGACTCCCAGTGTGATTTCCAGAGTGGCATCAAACAGGGAGCCACTGGGTGGTTGGAGAAAAAGCGAAATGGGTCACAGTTTTGTAAGAGCACAGAAGAGGATTCTCTCTGAGGAGCCCAGCTGGATGTCTGAATCAACCTCCTCTTCCCTGTTGTGTGTGTGTGTGCGAGCATTTCTTGGAGCTGGATTCATCCTTTAAGCTGCTACTTGAAAAATAACATACTGAGCTGTGCAAAAGATAAAACCACATTAAAGGGATCTACTACTATTGCAGAGGATTTATGCTTTTTGTAGCAAGCCAGATTTATGTATCTCATCTCTTAAAATAGAACCCCCACCTGAAAGTATCTGTCTTTAAATATGACTTGATTACTGATTAAGGCTTTTGCTTAAAAGCAAGAATGATTCAGTCAATAAATAAAATAAACATTTTAAAAAGAATAACATGTCCTCCAAGTCCAACTGTATTTCAAGAGGCAGATTTCATGGGTGTCCTCAGAAAGCTGAGATTAAATCAAAATGATTGTACTTGTGTCTTGACGTCTGGCACAAGTATGTAAGTAATGGTTTTAGTGTCATGATGCGTGTTTGAACACTCCCCCACCCCTACCACCATGGATACCTGTGATAGAATTTGAACCCGCAAGCTGCAAATATCCTTAGTTGTATCCACTAAAGAAGACTAGAAAGAAACAATTGACTGGATTTGGAGTTAAAGTTAAAATGGCTTTTGGAACTCCATGGATACTGATTTCCTCAGAGCCTAACGTTTTTTTTCAACCCTGGAATGCATTTGATGAAGAAATGTAACAACCCAAGTGGCAGATATAAACAACCACTACCACCAGCAATAGGAGCCTCGAGAAAAGAATGGTGTATACAAGCTAGTTACTTGTCTTCAGAATGTATGTATATGTGATATATGCTTGGCTGCATGTGAGAGAGACTGTCAGTATATTTGCATGCATATTTCTGAACAAATAATTAGACACGAGGGGGACGATGGAACAAAGATCTCAAAAAGGTAAGTGGACGGTACTAGAATCTGAAACGGTGGCTTAGTTTACTAAGGAATAATTTCAATCAGACAAGGTTGATTTGGAATGATGTGCATCAAGGCTGAAGTTCCCTACATTATTTTTTCTAAATATAAGCTGATTATTTGCCACGAAAGGTTTCACAAATTATTTAATGAAGTGCTGCAGCTTCTTGACATTAAATCAACAGTAAGTATACTCCGGAAACATGAACAAGACAAGATCTGACCTGTCTGTGTCAAGAAATCCATACACATCCACAGATCCATGTGACTGGTGCAACTTCAATGTCTGCTGCCAATTCAGATTAAATTCCAATAACAAAACTGCACAAGAACACTGCCTTCTGGCCTCAAGCTCCTCTTAGCAATTCAACAGAATTGAACACACTCCCTAAAAGAAATGGTTTTTTCCCCTCCTCTTCCAAAGGCTTCACCCTATTAGTTTGGAGAGAAGGCAGAGAGTCTGGTGATATGAATCAAAATCACTGCAAACTTAGTCTTTACCCAAGCTGCTAACACTAGAATAGCTGCCATCCTCCAATCCTGGTTTTGCTTTTCCTAGATATAAAAAAGTAAGAATTCCAAGGCAGTAAATATAAAATCTCAGATTAATGCCATCGTAAGAGATGGACTTGTTCAATCTTAACTCTAGCCACCAGCTACATCTTCCTGATAACATCTTGCTGAACAAAGGAACTGACATCTGAAATACTCCTTGACTTTCAAAAGCTAAAGAAAAAGGTTAAACTGAGGCCTCTCTGAGGAGGTCAAGCAACTTTTGCATTCAGAGACTGAACCTCAAATGCACTTATTAAATTTAGGCCTGCTTGAAAGTGGTTGAAATAATCATGCATAGACCACTTCAAAGTAATTATGAGTAAATTATGCTATTGCCCTGCTTTTATGTCAGTGCTATGCTTCAACTGGAGCTATTGCTAGTCCAAGAAAGTAATCAACTCTGTCTTCTGAACATGTTCTGGGAGCTCTGAAAAGAAAGTCCGCTACAAGGCAATATCATTATGAGAGATTTCAACATTTAAGTGGCTTTATCTTAGCTGACTAGGATAGAAACTGAATTGCAAACACCTCCCTTTGGTCTCCAGCAGGTGGGATAGTCATACTTGTTGCCCAAGGGTTGCGCATTGCGATGGAAGATGGCTGGAGGTTCAACTCATCCATACACAAACACATATGCAGGTGTACATCTGTGTACCCACAGACCTCACATACTCACTTCCATCTCCATTTCAGCATGCAGAGACTGGGATGTTTAAACTAGCCCACCTTTGCATTCCTGGTGTGCTGAGATTCTGGAGAGAAGAGCAAAATGGAAAAACTCATCTTGTCTTTTCCATTTTAACTGTGCTCTCAACAAGCTACTGTGGTGGTATCTGGGGGATTGTCAGAACATAATAATACTGGAGAAGTCAGCATGTGGAATCAGTACTGACACTAGAAGGCAGTTGCGAGTTGCAGTGGCCTTGTACCTGCTGTGGGCCACAAAGAAATCTTCTGGGTGGTTTGGAAGCTGATGTGCAAAAGGGAAAACAGATTTTTTTTTAATTGCAAGGAAAAATTTTTTTTACATAAAAGTAAGTTTAAAAAGTAGATGTTAATCAATTTGCACTGAAGTTACATATGGAAAAACTCTCATAATTCTATTCATCATTGTAAGGATAATAAACATTTTTAGTTGAACCTTTTCAATGTTAATATCACTGAAATACAAATAGGAGTGGTTTTTGTTTTTTAGATGTCAGACTGTTACTCTTTTCTTCTTTGGTCATTCTTACAAGAACATATCACAACCAGAATAGCCTCAACTAAGAAACAATTGTTATTGTAAATTTCAGCCTCATCATTTAACTCCCCTCTCACCCACCAATTGATTTAAGCTTTAGTAGATTCATTTATTGATTAAACCGATTTAAACCCTACCAGCTACAGGTAGTCCCCAATTTAAGAAAGAGTTCCGTTCCCAAGGTCTGTCCTTAGGTCAAATTTGTATGTTAGCCAGAACAGTAGTATTGTGTAATGAACTCAAACCATTGTGTATTTAACTCAAATTTTGCTACAGTAGGCTCCATTTGTAACTATGGGAAGTCCTTACATCAGGTGTTCTTAACCCAGGGACTACCTGTAGTTCTTTATTAAAAAGATACATGCACATGTTTTTAAGCACACTTCTAAATGGCTTCCTTGCTTACTTACTAAAATTGTATGCCACTTCAATCAAAAGATTTGGAGAACTCTTGCAAAACCGAAATTAAAGTAATACAAATAATAGATAACAAACAAGAAAATCATGCATTAAAAACTGGCAGAAGAACAGTACCCCCTCCCCCTGGTAGCTCCCAACTCCCTGAAAGTTGAACAAAGACAAGGTCTTAACCAGCTTAACTAACCTAATCTTGGGGAACAAGATGTTCTATAGAGGAGAAGCAAACACTGAAAATACATGTTTATGAACTTGTTTCCACTGTTGCGTGTGTGTGTGTGTAGGTGGATTTTCAGCATGGTCTCCTGGCTGGTATGAGCAGAATATGCAGTTTCCACATGGAAGAAATGGCCCTATAAGTAACCACCAAGGTCTTCTTAGATAATACATCTTGGACCTGGAAGCAAAGTGGCAGCCAATAAAGTTCCTACAGTATTTATTTATTTATTATTTTATTTATTTATCATATTTATATAGCCGCCCATCGCACACAAGGTGACTCTGGGTGGCGTACAACACAGCGCATTGCTGTAATAGTTTTCACCCATCAGCATGTTGGCAACAACATGTTGCACCAGTTGCAGCTTCCAAGTACTGCAATCATGGGCAGTCTCATGTAAAGGGAATTGCAGTAATCAAGATGCAAGATAATAAGGGCATGAATCACTGTTGCCAGGTGTTCTGCTACAGAAAAAATTGCAAGTGGTGTATCTGCCAAAGCTGAACAAAGACTATTCTATCCATGGCCTTCACTTGTGGATGGAGCGGGAGCCCCAAGTGCAGGGAAATCCCCAGTTTGAAAACTTGCTCTGTCAAGGGGAATGCAACCCCATTCAGAATGACAGATGGAACTAACTGGAAGCCAGGGGCTTCTGAACAAATAGCAGTTCCACCTTGTCGGGGTTCAATCTGAACCTATTTCTTTACAGCCTCCAAATACTGGGTCAGGACCTTCGCCATCTCCTACTCAGCTCATAATGGAGATATACAGGTTCATATCGTCAGTATACTGATTGTACTTCATCCTGAACTGATGGATGACTTATCTCAGTGGCTTCATGTAGATGTTAAGAAGGATACAAGAGAGTTGAGCTCTGGGTACCTCACAACGGTGGGGCTAAAGACTTGACATCTCTGCCCCATCACCACTACTTGGAACTGCCCAACCCAAAGGAGTGGAACCACTGCAAAATTGTGCTCCTAACCCCTGTAATTGGTCTAGAAGGACACCATGGTTAGTGATACTGAATGCCACTGATAAATCTAGCAGGGTCAGAAAAGACTGCCCTCTATCCAAGCAACCAAAGCAGTTTCTGTTGCATGCCTGGCCTTCAACCCAGACAGGGAGGAATACAAAAAAATAATCCACTTCATCCAGGATGCTCTGTAGTTATTATCCGACCACCTTCCCCAGAAAGGAAAGTTTAGAGACAAAAGTTGTTCAAAATGGTTGGGTTGACAGAAAGTTCTCCTGAAGGGCACATACCAACCGCCTCCTTAAGTGCAGTGCCAACAACACCATCCCTTCACTCAAAGAGGTACTCACCGTTTCTTGAATCCAACCCCTCATCACCTCCCAGGTAGCTCAAATAAGCTAATTTCTTATCTTATTTGGCGTAACTAATCCCACAGATAAACCTGCCTATCAGAATCCACAGGTTCAAAAGAATCCCCTTAATGGGAAATTTCTCCAGATGTCCTGAATCACTGTCCTGTCCACAGTACTACCAACTTGATACCCTCCAGATGTTCTGGGCTATAACTCCTATCATCCCCAGCCAGCCTTCACTAGACTATTGGGAAATTATGCAGCCAGAGTACAATGAATGTGACAATGTCACAACTCACATAGAAAGTCTCTCTCCTTAAAGTATTTCTTTCTTTCAAATAAAGGATTTAATTACTCAGCCTTGCACTATTTGTATGATGAAATCATAATTAGGTAAGGGATCATAGTTTTATAGCAACATTAAAAAGAGGATACAAGAATCCCGGCTTGTTGTGCCCAGCCCTAACAAGATGACTCATATCATTACCGTAAAAGTTTGCCCAACACAACAGTACAAAAAAGTACTTTTTATTATCTGAAATACAAAGCATGTGTCTGCGTAATTGAATTAAATAGGGTGAGACTAGTTTTCAGCATGAACACATACTGTATATAATTGAGTACATATATCAGTCCTTGGGAGCTAATCTCTTACTCTTACAATTGGAAGGCTCTGGAAATGTTGCACTGGAAACTAGTTGGGAGTTGGGGGAAGGTGAAGTAATAGAATTTGCCATTCCAGATGGAAACCATTGCTTGCTTCAGAGGTTCTTGCTTCCCAATTTTCCAGATGTTTCCTTCCTGAAATCCAATGGGAAACAACTCAGATGCCAACTACTTATGAACATTCTGTCTATGTTCTCTACAGAACCACCTGGAAGAACAGGTGACATTCTTGAAAAAGAATGTTAATTCAGTAGGAATTGCAACACGGAATTGCACCAAAAGCACCCAGAAATGGAGGGAGATCAGGGAAATGTGATCTTATAACAATTTATCATAATTCATATGCCACTTACCAGTGCTTCATGAGCGTTATATATTTATCATGGCAAATCTGTGACGTTGTAAGACAGCTTGAGAGATTTACCCAAAGCCACACAGGAATCTTTGTGGCTTTAGTGGGGATCTGAAAATGATTGGTCTATAATCCTTGTGGCAGCACCACTGAACTATAAACAACAGCATGATCTAGACTGAGTATTCACAAGGCTGAGGGCCTGTATTGCCAAGGAAGCTGATAAGAAGTGTGCCAGGTCAAAATATCACAGAGGAAGGATAGTCTGAACCAGGGCTTCACCATCCAAAATCAAAGCCGCCATATTTAAAAAAGGAGGGTGGAAATAACACACAGAAGACACATGGAAGAAGAGAGAGGCAATGAAGGAAGAAGACAGGCTGGGCAGGTCATCAAAGCAAGAAGGGGAGACTGATTGAAAGACTTGCATTTTGGGGATGGGATGGGGGTTGGAATGGGAGAAGAAGAATACTGCCTTCTTCCCAATCATTCTTTCTGTAACTTCTCAGGGACTACAATGTGCAGATAGGAAAACAGCTGAGAAGGTGATCATCTAGATCAAGTCTGCAGGCAGGGCCTCACATAATTACACTTTCACTGAAAAGAAGAAAAAATGTTGCATGCAGGAAAGACATAGAGAAGATTAGGCTTGCTTCTTGATTTTTTTTAAAAGATGTATTTATCTGAGCCCCCTCATGTAGTCTAAATTTATAATAAATTTAACTTCATACCTGCTGTTTGTAAGAAGCAAGTCTTAACCAGAAGTGAGGATCAACCAAATTTTATTTTCAGAAGAGGGAATACTGTTCCTGTGATTTTCCCAAGAAGTGACGTACATAGGTGACTTCTTGGGAAAATCACACATGTAAACCACACACGCTTTGTGTCATGTATACACACATGTACACATGACACAAAGCAAGATGGGCAGACTCATGAAGCTTATTTGCAACAATACTCAGATTGGAGGAATTGCTCTTCAGAATTATTCAGATCCCAGCGTTGCCCTTCAATGTTAATTGGTCCTCGGTGTTATCTAAGACAATTCTTTGGGGTTTTTTCCACAAGCAGACTTCAGCACACCCAGGGTTAAAGTTCCTCTTCTCTGGCACTTTGGCTTAGCTCAGAGTATTGATTACATCCCCCAACAATAGCAAGTCATTAGGAGAGATTTTCTTATTCCATCTCACAATTGCTCCTGACACTAAAGCCACAGCCGAGGGGCCAAAGGCACAGCAGGAATAATCCAGCAGGGTCAGAAGGAGGGGTCAGAGGTTAGAGGCCAAGACAGGTCAATGCTAGGCACCCAGAGCTCCAAGCCAGTGGAGCAGGTGAAAAGTCCATTTCGGTTTCATACTAGCCCTCCTGCTGGAAACTTAAGATGCACTTTGGGAGACTCAGCGAGCTGGTTCACAATAACCTGGAATCACAGATAGGAGACAGCATATGTCCCATAGTTTTTCACTCTGAAGGAGAGAGGACAGTCAGAAATAGAAAGAAGGGGATAGCTTCATGCTTTTAACTTCTTGGACTTAATCTTGCCAAAAACAGAGTAAAAGGAGACCTAGTTAGCTTATCCCTGTAACCACAACCAGTTTGCGTGAGTCTTGGGGCTATGTTGGCTTCAGGCAACCAAGGTAGCTTTTCATCCCTGGGAGAGGTTTGATTTCTAGAAAACAGCAGCAGCAACTGGATCTATACATTCATAGTACATATGTAATACATATATTTAAGTACTGTTGACCAGAAATATCTTTCTCCTCCTCTTCTTCCTCTTAATCCAAGCAACCAAAAACAACACTCCTTTCCAACAGCTTTTAATATAGTGTGCCACAGGGGTGTCAGGGGTGGTGGTGGTGGTGTCAAAAAAGTCAAGATGGCAGCCACAATCATTTGGATGTGGCCACTATCTTGACTTTTCTGATCCCTCTGCAAACACTCCTGGTGAGCCCATGCGAAAGGATCTACTGCATTTAGCCAAGTCCTATTTCCTTCATGTCAGGTTTCTGACTCTAACTGAACAACATTTGAACAACATTTCCAAAAGTTACAGTATCATTGCTGCTTTATTTCAATAAGACCTTTTCCATTAGGGTTGCCGTGGTTTATTTTATAGGAATGATGTTAAGAAGTAACAATTAAGCTCCATTTTGTCAAGCTGACTCCTAACCAAAAGACACATGATTTTTATTCTTTAACACAATAAATGCTAAAAACTCATGATTATTATTCAGTTATTAATTTAACGTAAAAAACCTCAGTATCCATCCAGATCTTCCATATGACAGACTTCTTATCAATTTTAAAGTCTTAAATTACCACATAATGTCAATATAGCATGAGAAAATGGATCAAAATGGAATTTTCTAAAACGAGTATACCACAATCTGCAAATAGATTAAATAATAATACCAGCAATTATGTCTACTATATTATATTTTGAAACTTAACCATCCAATTAACTAAAGGTGCTTCTTGTAAATATTCCAAGAAGGCTTAGGAAGGAAAATTTATATTAAGTGAAACAGTCCAAAATTTGCTGTTAGTCAAAAGATACAGGTAGTTGTATAGTTCAAGAATCAAAAACCCAACTCCTATTCTTTAAGTAACAACTGCATTTTTTTCAAGAATATCTTTAGAACTGAAGAACCTATAGAAATTTAGAAAACAAAGTACCACATTTTTAAAAATGTTTTCCATAAATATGGGAATTCCACATAAAAATAAAGTAACTGGGGAATTATATTCATTTTAAGAGTCTTCACTGTACCCCAAAAGATAAGGTTAGAGACCCCATCTATCTTATTTGCATTTAATGTAATTCTGTTAGAAATATAACATGAAATAAGAATGCTGTATAATTATAAATTCAGTACATATACAAAAATGATATGTATTTATAAAGAAACACCTATTGGCACCTGTTCTGACTTAAATCAAATAATAGAGTATTGCAACTCATCCAAACACATTAATCAAATACATCTAGGTTGGAATGAAAGTATGAGGTTCAGAAACAAACAAAAAAATATTAGCACAAAATGCTAATTTATATTCCTATGAATTATGTAGAAAGTCATAAATATTATATCTTGTCTAATAGTGTAGGTTAGGGGTTCTAAACATATATCAAAAATCAAAGGAGAAATCCTTATCTAGTACCTCTACAGAGTGAAAAGTAGATTAAAAATAAGATTAACCTTTGCTTTGGATTTAGAGACCACAAAGACAAACTAGATCCATTTAAAATCTTTCGGGGAATTTAAATTTAGTGAAAGTGACATATACATACTGCCTGCTGAGTTTATTAAAACTTTTTCTGCATCAAGGAATAGAATTATAACTTGGTCTTTTCTGCTTTCATTCAAATCAAATTCATTACCAGTTGAATATCATCTGATCCATGTCTAGTTTTGATAACTTGATCATTCTTGACTATGAAAGACATAACTTGCTGAAGTCTGATGGCTAAAATCAGCAAGCAAGATTTTAATATCTACATTAATCAATAATATAGGAGGACAGTTAGTTTTTAAAAGTATGATCTTTACTGAGTTTTAATATAACAGTAAAACATGCTTCATTAAGTGATGAGGGTAAGACATCATTTTCAAAACTTACTGTATCACTCTTAAAGTTTAAGAACAATTTTACTGTCAAATGCTTTATACCATTTCATGTCTTAGAACTTTACCATTACTCATACTTAAAATAATGTTTGATCTCATCCATAGTCAAAAGAGTGACTATAATTAATTGTAAGAAATCTAATTATAGAAAATATATTTTAGCTAAAAAAATTATGCCTTTATCAGATATTCTCAGATTTATTATATAGGTAAAAATACTATTTTAAAAATTAAAAATTTATGTTCAGGAGAACTCTGCATTATTTCCATCTTTGATTACTGAACCACATTGCATTTGTATAACAAGAGGAACACGTAAATCATCCTGTTGAACATGCAATAAAATGCTTCATTCCAACATTGGGGGGTGGGAAGATATCTTGACATTGTTATATTGTGAAAAGAACTCATTAAATATATTAATTTGACTCTTAGACAAGTGTTAATATTTTTGGATGTCCATACAGACATTCTTTATGCAGATATCCAGGAAAGGGTGACTTGTAGCTTTCACTGTTTGAGGATGGGAAATGTGAAAAAATATCCTACTTAACAACAATAACTCAGGCTATAAACCCATGGCTTTCTAGTATATAAAGATCTCTTAAAAAAACACTTTTACACAATGATTGAAAAAAGAGATGTGATTTAACTCATTCCTTGCCAACAGTGAAAATATTTTCATTATCAATCAGTTACTTTCTTAACTATAAATACAAATAACATATACATGATTGCCAAGTACTTCCCCACAAATTCTTGTGATTTGTAACTATAGGCCTGTAATTATATGCCTAAGAACAAATGAATTATCAGTAAGAAAGAGATAACTAGGCATTCACATCAAAATAACTAAGAAAGAAAGCTTATATGTAAGATCACTAGATCTGTTGTGTCATATTAAAGAAACAGCCTATTGATTTTAGGATCTCTCATAACAATTCCCCCCATTCTATAATCTCCAAGGTGCTGTTGAAAGGAAAGTGGAGTTGCCATGTTGAAAATACTGACTATTGAGTGATTGGAAAGCAGCCAGTGCTTTGTATGGTATGGAATTCAGCTTTATGAAAACCCTCAGCTTCACTTGTTAGAGACAAAGGAACAAGCGGGATCATCTGTCCTATAAACTTCTTCATCAACAGGCTTCTACTCTGCTGAAGGTAAGTTAACCCTCTCAGCCTGTCATTTTCTGGCTAGATCTCCTAGGGTCCACCAGCCTGCAGACTCTGAATGTTAATAAGGGAAATTGAGTTAGTGAGTTATGACTAGATTTCAGTTAGTGAACCAGTCCTTTTGGGTCCTAACTACCTGATGGTTCTTAACTAACCATCTGCTGGCCTTAGCAAAGGGAGCTGATCTGATGATGTTAGCAATGGCTAGCCTGTTGTCCCAGAGATATCAGCACTGATACTAGAACCAACATTCAGATCAGTATTTAAAGGCTACCATGACAAATTGAAACTTGTCATGCTTTAGTCTACATTGGGTCCAATATATGCAGCAATTTAATTTGATTTTCTGTTCTGTGTGGGCAGAGAATGATCTATCAATTCTTTTGTCATTAAGTCATTATGTTTATGCCTGAGAAAACCTCATTTCCACAGGACAAGAGAGAGGTCCTTTTTATTCTGATTTGAAGAAATGAATCCACCCTCAACCTTTGAATTAGCTATCAACAAAATGGAAAGACTGATTAATATGATTCCATGTAGGCCAGATTTAATTTGTTGCTTAAAGACAGAGTCTTTTTACATATTAATTGTGGTATTTGTTCTTGGCTTATTTTTGCTGCTGTTGTTTAGATTTTCCCCCCATCTTTTTTGTTTTATATTTAGTTATAGTTTTGAGGTTTGTCTTTTTCCTTTTTTCATTATAGCAATTACATTTAAAAAAAAATTAAATTCTGAATGTTCAGATTTTCATACTTACTTCCTTATTGCCCTGTCTGTTGAGGAACCCCTAAAAATCTGCTACCAAACCTCTGAATGTTACCAGGTTCTCCCCATTTCAAATATCAAATTGTTTCAGTGTAGAATTGATGCTTGTATTTTAATTTCCTTAGTGTGAATGAGAGATACATCTGTTGATTTCAGTCCATACTTTTAAAATCCTGGAATACTTAGATTTAGAAAATAGATGAATTGCAGCAGGCAAATTAATAGGGTGAGGAAAGGGAGACAGAAAATAAAGAAACTGACCATTTCATTTTTATCCTCTGGTCTTATCTCTGGTTTCAAATAATCTTCCTTGTTTACAAATTATGTAAGTTCCAGATATGGAAGAGACAAGCTTGACTGGGGCTACAAAAATAAGAATCTTTATTCTTGGTACAAAGGCAACAAAAACTATCATCTCCTTGTCAGATCCAGGTTTTCTCAAGGCAAATTGTCTTTGCTTTTAACTTTTAGAGATAAAACCAATATGTTGAAGAGGTGCATGCTGGGTGCAGCCATGGGGTCCCCATGGAGGGGAGGAGAGGGAAGCTTCATTCAAGCAAACCGACTCCTGCAGATGAAGATCAAAGCCTTTATTTTTAGAAAACAATGTTAACCTCTGTATTTTTAATTACCATGCTGTGTGATGGATGTGATTTTTTTTGTTGAAACTGGGTCATAGCATTTTACTTTCTCCTCTCAGTTTTAGGAGTATTTGTTGTGTCAATTTGTGGTGTATTAAAAATGTGTGTACATCCTCTAAGCTGGGGGCTGAAGTACTGACTTTGGCTCATTCCACTCTAGCAGTGTTTTTTCATGAACAGAGAAAGCATTCTGTGCTAACATGAGAACACTCAGCAGTTTTCTCCTGCGCTGGTGAATGTTGCCAAGAAGACCTATTCTGTATGACTACAGAGGCAGGGCTGCTGGTAACCTTCCTAACACTATGAGGGTTAAGACAGTGGTTCTTCACAGTAGGAATCTATGGTTTCTACCATGTAATGCTGCTCAATCCAGTGACCTTTGGCTCCACAGAATTGTTTCTTATTATTAGAAACATGCTTTAGAAATCATTCTGAAATGCAGATTTCAAGCCATACCTTTCACAAACCCCTGCACATAACAGATTTCAAGGAGAGACAGAGATGCATAGGACAGCCACAACATTTTGGAGCTCAAATGCCAATAGGATTAAAAAGGTGCTGTATTGCTTTAGGATATAGGCTGGATAGAAAGAGAAAATGACAGAGGCTCTTAGCATATCTGTGCAAGCTCTCCATCTATTACTTCACAAGCAAGCCAAGATTCAAAATGTTTATTTTATAGATTGATCTGTTTATGGTTTGGTGCTCCATTTAAATGGGAATGACTGAATAACACATAGTCAACAATTAAAGAAAAATAAGAAAATTGGCTCCTGTTTCCAATATACTGCTCTTTTCAACTAGGAAGGAAACACATGTTGGAACTCATCAGCTGGTTAATGGCCCAGCTGAAGACAAACTGTTCCAGCATCTCGACCTTGGCTGTAAACGCCAGTTTCCTGTCACCTCCATTAGAGCATTCTGTATGTGCCCTCCTGCCCTCTTAGCCTTGAACAAGCTGCCTATGCTTCTAACCACTGTGAATGAGGGGCTCAGGTTACAAGCTGGAGAACCAGCAGCCGATCAAAGCCCTTCTTTGACTTGAGTATTGCCACTCCTCCATCTCTCTATTACTTGACCCATAGTTTGTAATGTGCTATAATCACAATTTATTTTCTGTAAGACTGTTAGGTTGCAACTTCTACAGAACAACAGATTCCACTATGGAAATAAAATCTCCAGACAAAAGTTTTGACCATCAGTTTCTCTCTCTGTATTTGTGAATGGGATGATTGGATATTCAACAAAGATCTACTGCTTAAATATACTGTACACCCACTGTTTATTCATCATTCACTTCAGTTATGATCTCCAAAGGCTTTCTCTAGAATCACACAGTGGCTGAGTTCATATGTTGCTAGCAATAAGTTGCCTAGGAAAGCACAGTTTCACTGTGGGCATGATGCTGATGCTCAGGGAACGAGATGAAGGTCAAAACATCCATACAGTCCCTTCTCCAATAGCAAAACAAGCAGACTCTGCCCGTATTTCATACCACGTCCTCTAAATCCCCAGATGCTCTCTACCACCCACTGCTTGTAAACCACATTTTTAACAAAGCACTGGATTGCTGCCACTATTTTTATTTTGTAAAAAAAAGTTGCCTCTGGGACTCAGATAGGGCTTACAAGTATTCTTGGAAATAAACACAGCAATGGGGCTGGCATGTGCCTTTGCAGCAGGCAAGTTCCCCATTAAAAAACATAATAAGAATAAAATCTGAGAAAATCTCAGTAAGGCAAAACAGCCAGGTATTATACCATCTCAAGTCCAGTACACCTACTTGCACATCCTCAAAGCAGCCATGCTGTTTCTTGGGTTTGCATGACTGTTCTCTGTGGCTGCTGCATCATCCCAGAAAATATGCATTTAGTTTAGGGACTTGTACTCAGTGCAATGTTTGTATCCCCACACATACCAAAGGACCTTTTTGCCTTTGCACTGCAGAGCACCCAGAGTAACGGTTTCACTATGTTCTGAACTGGTCAGATCTCACCTTTAGCACTGTGTCCAATTCTAGGCACCCAATTTTAAGAGAGATTCAGAAAAAGTGAAAGAGATGCTGAGATAGACAATAGGGAACTGGAAACTAGGCATAACAAAGAGGCAACTGAGGGATATTTATTTATTTATTCCATTTCTGTGACTGCCCACTCACAGAAGACCCTGAGCAGCTTACAAAAGTTAAAACCAACAATATAAATAATTTAAAACAACAATAAATATGGCCATATTATGTGGTGAAAGACACGCCAATTCACAACAGACTATTTAGAATCAATAGCAGTCTCATTGAACATCCTGGCCCAGAACTAGGGGGAAAAGCCAGGTCTTCAAGGGTCTCTTGAGTGACAGCAGGGTTGAACCTGTATGGATTCTCAGGGAGAAGGCTTTTCCAAACAGTGGGGACAGGGAAAGCATGGTTCTTGGGTACCATAAGAGGACACTGTTTATGATAGCTCTACGCAAGTATTTTCTTTTTCATCGGTTTAGAGTGCCAAACACGGAATAATGGATTTATGTTCCAGGAAGGACAATTCCAGGTAAATGTTAGGGAACACTTCCTAACAGTAAAAACAGTCCAACAATGGAATCAATTACTAAGGAAGGAAATGAATTCTCCTTCAATGCATGCAAGCTGAGGTGAGACAACCACTAGTAAAAAATACTTTACATTGAATTTCTGACTGAGCAGGGATTAGACTCAGCATAAAAGGCCCCTTCCAGCTCCAAGACCCCACATGCCTTCTTTTCTTGAGGAAGCAATAGTCTATCTTAGGAAAAACCAGGCAGCAAAGGCAAGAAGAAGCAGAGTGGTGGAGCAGGATAGACAAAGCATGAGGCTTCTCCTTCTCAGACTTTCCACAAGAGGCAGAGACTTATAAAGGGCACTATATGCCTACAAGGGTTGCAGTTTCCTGAAGAACCCATAGGAAAAACAATGAAAAATGATAGGACAGGAGGCAGTGTTATGACTAGCCAGTACGCCACAGGCAGTCTTGTACTGATGACCTTGAGACATGCACAACTTCAGTGGCCACATTGTGTAAGGAAGGAGTTGGGCTTCTCATGTTCCATTCTCATGATTGTCTTTGAATATTCATGTAGGAGAATCATGTGCAAAGATTTCTTGGTTTCACCCAATAATAGTAAGGTTAGCAATTCTATAGAAACATTTTCATTATCCCGACTCACTTTTATGTTGGATAGAATTTTAAAAGAAGTTTGCTAATATACTTACAAACAAGTTTTGAACAGGTACCTATGAGGAATTTGCATTTAGATTCTCTGATCCAAGTTTCTCTTTTCTCCTTCCTTTCTTCCCCTAGTTCTGCAAAACTTGGGGGAAGGGAGACTATTAATAAAAAAGTAGAGATTTTTCAGTGACTCAAGAAGCAAACAGAGAACATATCCTTCTTAACAGTTATCCCCTAGCCACACACTGATTTATGAACAAAAGAAAAACAAGCTAACCAGGATGTTACACGTTAATTTTTTTTTGTTATTTCGGTTCAGACAGATTTAAAATACACAGTAATTTTCATCTTGCAAGTAAACAGTTTAGGAATATGACGACAATTTCCTTTTTATTGCTCCATATTCCCTTGTTTTGGATTTTTTAATACAATAATGCACTGAGATAGAAGACATTTCAGATGTCACATGTGCTGCACCCACCCTTCATTAATCATAGAGGAACTGTACCTTCATGCCAATCTTTGTGTAAATTGTAGATGGATGTGCACTAGGATCAGTGTAGACAGCTGAATCTGGAACTGCAATTCTTTACAAAAGCCTGGCGCTACTTTTTTGATGCCTCAGATTCTCATTGCTGGTGCAAAGGAGAATCTATAGTGCATACCAATTGATCAAACTCTATATTTTTACACTGCAGATTCTACTTCAAATGAAAACAAACCTGATTAAAGGCTATCCTTCTATAATTTATTTACTGAATTTACATTCCACTTTTCCACCAAAGCATGGCACTCAAAGTGACCAACAATCATTTACAGAAATGTATGCTTTATTATCTGCCAACATTTTGATTCTTTCTCAACTGCAGATATTGTTCCGAATACCAACAGTTGTGGAGTTCCTGGGGTTCTCTGAGCTTGGTTGTTTTCTTGCAAACATTTTGTTACCTGGCTAGGTAACATCTTCAGTGCTAGAATGGAATGGGGTTTGCTCTCTGTTTATATACTGTGGCATGCCCTGCCAGTGTTTGTGGGGATGTGAGTTTTGTTTTGTGTTATTTTCTTCTCTCTGGTAGTTCCTTGATTAGGGTATTGTTTACTGCTTGATTGTATGTCTGGTAGTAATAGCTAATCAGCTAATCAGCTAATCATGCTAATCAGCCAGAATTCTGTGCAGCCTTAGAAGCAGCATTTAAAACTATAGGACTTAACACAGAGACCCAAGAAAACATAAGGCAGACAATCATACCACAGATCAGAAGAACACAATATCAGCACCAACTCAAAGCAGAGGACAGAGCAGCCCTCAATAGCCTAAGGAAGGACCAAACCATCATCATCCTCCCAGCAGACAAAGGCCGAACCACAGTTATTATGGATAAATCACAATATTTGCAAAAAGCCAAAAAGTTATTAGAGGACAAAGAAACCTACATCCCAGTTAACACCAACCCAATACAGAAACTAGACAACCTAGTCAAGAGAACCCTTAACGGCCTAACCAAGAAAGGCCAGATCACAAAAGAAAAACAGTGGCGGAAGAAAAGCAGTGGACCCATCCTCCCACGTTTCTATGGACAACCAAAAATACACAAGCCTGACATACCTCTCTGACCAACTGTATCTTTACCAGGGACTCCAACATACAACATAGTGAAAGAACTGACAAAAAAGCTTGGACATCTCACAAAGAAGAGTGAATATTCTATCAACTCCTCACTACAGTGCCTCCAGAAAATCAAAGATGTACACATAGATGAAGATGAAATTATAGTCTCATTTGATGTCACAGCACTCTTTACATCCATAAACCCAGAACTAGCAAAAGAATCCATATCAGCAGTACTACACAACACACCCGACCTAACCAAAGATAGAAACACCCAGAATCATGGACCTCATCAACCTCTGCCTCACCATCTATTTTCAGTTTGATGGACAAATATACCAACAGATCAGAGGCACACCCATGGGATGCAACACCTAGAAACTATAGCACTTCCACACATACAACCTAAAGTATGGATCCGGTATGTAGATGACACCTTTGTTATAATAAAAAAGGAATAACTAGAGAAGACACATGAAACCATCAACAACATCTTCAAAGGAATAAAATTCACCAGAGAGGAAGAAAACAACAACACGCTACCCTTCCTGGATATCCTCATCAGCAGAGGAAACAGCAGCAAATTAGAAACCCAAGTTTATCGGAAGACAACCCACACTAATCAAGTACTCCATTACCAAAGTAACAACCCAACCTCCCCCAAGAGGAGCTGTGTAAGAACATTATTCAAACAAGCACAAATGCATTGCAGCAACCCAGAACAGCAGAAAAAGGAAACAGACCACCTATACAACATCTTCCAACAAAATGGATATCCACACACCTTTATCAAAAAGTGTCTGACCACTCAACACAACCAACACAAGCTATGAAAAGGATAACACTGCCATACATCAGAAATGTCTCAGAAACTACCAACAGACTATGTTGGTACATGGCAACATACAGACATGGTACAACAGACATGGCATCTCCATAGCACACAAACCAACTAAAGCCCTCCAAAACATCTTAAGCAAACCAAAAGACCCAGTAGCCCAAGAAGAAAAAACAGGAGTCATCTACAACATACAATGTAAGGACTGCAACAACCACTATGTAGGACAGACAGGCAGAAGGGTTGCAGAGTGCATCCATGAACACCAACTAGCAGTCAGAAGACATGATGAAAACTCCTTAATCTCATAATACATGGACAGACTTAACCATAGTTTCAACTGGGGAACTGTCAGCATCTTAGACCAAGCTAAATCCAAAAATGCAAGGAAATTCTTGGAAGCTTGGTATTCAGACAAGGCAGCCATCAACAGACACATAGAGATAAACAGCATCTCACACTATTCAAAAGAGACAACAGAAAGGAAAACAAAAGACCAGAACATCTCCTCACCAGCAATCATCACCCAGATAAGCAGAGATTAACACCAAGATTACCACCAGACATACAATCAACCAGTAGACAATACCCTAATCAAGGAACTACCAGAGGGAAAAAATAAAACAAAACAACCCCCTCCACCCCCACCAACACTGGCAGGGCACGCCACAGTATGTAAACAGAGAGCAAACCCCATTCCATTCTAGCACTGGAGATGTTACCTAGCCGGGTAACAAAACGTTTGCAAGCTCAGAGAACCCCAAGGACTCCACAGTTCAACCCTGAGCTGCACATATTCGCTTCTATAGATACCAACAGTTAGTAATTCTACATTGCCATTTTTTTTACAACTCTTCTCTTTGGTTGGCAGTGATGTGGAGGTTCTTTCTTGTCCAAATCGCTGCATTCACCCCCAATACTCTGTGCAAGTCAGCACTATTCTGGGTAGGCCAAAGGCTTTTTTGTGCCCAGTCGAAAGATTTGGCTCAGTTATGACATGGATTGTCAGCTGCTACGGAATACCAAGGCAGTGGGCGCGACTAGGACATCAGAACATTTCTGAAAGAAGGCAAGAGCAAACCACTTTCATAATGCTGCCAACAAAACTGCGTGGGTGTTTCTATGAAGTCATTCAGAGGGATGCTCAACTGGAGGGAGACCCTATTTCTGAAAATAAGCAAACAACGATTAAGAAATGTACCCCTAATGATACAAACTGCTTCCCAGAATCTCTTTATCTGTAGTAAGTATGATGAATGTAGTTGGAGAGACACTGGAGACATACACTTCTGACTAGCAGCTTTGTAAGCGGCTTTTGCTCCATCTGTCTCCAGAGGAACTTGAAGTACAGCGGTTCAGCAGGGAAATAAAAGCTAATGCACATGCAGTTTGCTTGCACTACACTTCTGCCATAGTTTCAAACAAACCCCGAAAAGTCTTGAGGATGCTCCTCAAATTTTATTTAGGAAACTCAAAGACCTATCTGAAATGAAATACAGCATAGTCTGTCTGTTTCCTTCCTTCCTTCCTTCCTTCCTTCCTGCCTCCCTTGCCTTCCCTTGCCCTGACATTTTATCTGATTGCTACTCTCTCTATTCAGTGAATGTTCATTTGCCTTCCCTTCTCTATATAGGCCTTGGCTTGTTATTGTGGGATTACTAATAAGTGTACATATGTGCTTCCTACCCCCAAAGGGTAGCATATGATTGATGGCTTGGTTGCTCTGGTCTGTTTAGTAAAGAAAGGTACCAACTTCCTTCTAGCAAAGAGGTAGTTATTTTAGGATGACAAAGGAATTATACAAATACTCAGTTTTGGGTGTGTCTGTGTGTGTGTGCATGCACATGTGCTTTTTTGTTTGTTTTTAATAATGGAAAATTATTAGTAGTTTGAAAGCCAGGTCAATGCACCACTCACTCTGTGCTAAAATGTGTTTCACGTGCTCTCCATTTTCAGCAGGGTTAATGAAGAACAGAGGTCACAATGCTACCAAAGTGGTGGGCCGGTTTGCTTTCTTTCTCAAAAGTAATCTGGGTGCCACAAGCTGATTTGGGAAACTGTAAACTGGGCTCATGGAAAACCACTGTCCTGGATAGACGTCGGCAGTTAGTATAACAAGCCAAAGTTGGCTCCTTTCAGTACTGAACATAAGTAAAGATATATCCCTCCCCCCACCCCCCAAATTCTCAAAATAGTTTTGCTGCATTTACAAATATCACTTCCCCAAACCTTCAGATTTGTGTAGGATGCTCTCCAAAAAGAGAATGATTTCAAAAGCAAACCCAAACCGAATCTTCCAGGCAGACAGAATTTCCGGTCTGTTTTGCATAGCATCTTAATCTCACCCCCTCCCCTCTAAAGAAAAATAAAAGTGAAATACAAGTTTTTGGCCAGCCTTTAAAAAACACAAGCCTTCCTCTGTATGTGTGTTCCCTAGCTGTATGGCAGAAATTTGGAGATACTTGAAACTCCATGTTTGGTGGTTCCAGCAGCCAAAGGAAAAACATAAAACTTGGAGTGAAAGAGGGGGAGGTATGGATCAATCTATATTTTTTCCAAAACACTTGCTATATGAGGGAAATCTTCCTCTTCTTGAGATTTAAAAAATGCAGAAGCTCAGGTGGGAAAACACAGTTTACTAATCATTCTGCAACACTTAGAGTGGGTTATAACTGGTAATTTAAGTATCTGGTCAATTTTAATCTGTTTGAATAAGAATACCTCTATTTCCAGAGCTATTTCCATTTATTTAGAACATCCAGTTAAATGATATTTACGGTACTATCAATTGGTATCTGATATTTTCCCCCCAGGATCAGGCACTCTTTTCTTTTGGTCAGAAGCTTGGGGGAAGATCAGAGAGGACTGCCCTATAACTACAGTTTTCCATGCAGGAAAGCCTATGAGCCCAAGCAAGCGTTTCCCTTCAGTCTCAAGACTTGCAGCAACAGAGGCACCCAGTCTCTGCTTTTTCCTTTCTCTTCAGAAGCTTAGGATAGGTAGCGCTTTGGAGCTCTGCTATTTTCAGTTCCAGTGGGCGGTGAAAACAAAACAAAACAAAACAAAACAAAAACTTCAGGAGAATGGAAGGGAGAAAGCTGCAGATGAAAGTCCGAGGTTCTGTTTTTCTTTCTAAAGTGCTGCTATGTCCCCATAAGCTTGTGGCTTCCTGCATCCTGCTGCAGTATTTAAAAAGATCCTTTCTATGATATCTTGAGGCAAATATCCAGTACTAACAGGAGGCCTTTTGTTCTCTTCATTTTTAAGTGGACTTTAACCCAGTTACTACAGAGTGAGTCACTGTATAAACAACTAAAACAAAAACTCTCCTGTTTGGTCCTCTCTCTGCTCCCACCAGATAGGTCAGAGACATGTTAGACTGTGCTCTGCTCTGACCCTCTTTGTCTCTTGGGAGCAGTAACTAGGGATAGAATAGCATCGCTGCACAAGAAACACACTTAAGTTGGGCCTGTTGTAGAAATGAAACAAACACGCACACAAATTATCCTTTTAAACTCACTGTTGTTAATATTAAGTTTCATTAAATGAAGTCAAGAGGGGTGAAATGAATCAAAGAAAATGCACAGTATTAGGAAACTGTGGAAAAAGGTTCTATATTGACTATGAGTATGGAAAAACTTGCCTAGCAGATGTAGCAATAGATCTATTGCAGAAATGTCAGCTAAAATTAAATCCAGCATTAGAAAACTGAGCTTTATTGCTGGGGAAAAGTGCTGGTTTAGCCTGGATATTGGTTGGAAAAACTAGAAATGGAAGGGAATTACTCTAGCTCTGCAAATAAGAAAGAAAAGACAATAGGGATAAGGATCTATCTTTAGGAACTCTGCAGGGGCCTTTCTCCAGTCTATTTGATTTAAAAAACAACTATCTTTATATACATCATACATATCCAACAAATGATTCCCTTTTGGGTGTGCAATATAATGTAAAGTGCAGAAGAGGAGTACAAAGTAGTAAACCAAATAAGTTACAGCCTGAATTAAGAAAAAGAAAAGGAAATATCGTGAAATTTACTGTAGCCCCATTCATTAAACCTTTCCTTACCTTTCTTTCCTTGCTTCTAGCACATCTACACACTACTTTATACACCGTGTTTTATTCTTTACACTTCTCAGCTCTCTCTTTCTGAGGATCTCATCAACTCCACCTGTGACTTTCTCAGTCTTCCCCTTCCTCTTGACCCACTCACTCTTCCTCCATATATTTGCTTTGCAATCTGATCTTCATTCATTCTCTCTAAATGACCAAACCACCACAATGTATGTGTACTGGTCACTCACATTTGTATTCAATCCATACACATTCAGCATCCATCCATTTTTACCCTGGCTCTTCTTGTTTTATCATATACACATGTCACAAATTCTTTCCCATTGCATTTCCACTGCATTCAACTTATGTTTTTGTTCCTCTTAACATATTGTTGTTCAGTCATTAAGTCATGTCCGACTCTTTGTGACCCCATGAACCATATCGCGCCAGGCCTTCCTGTCCTTCACTGCCTCCCTGAGTTGGCTCAGTTTCATGCTCATTGCTTCAGTGATGCTATCTAACCATCTCATCCTCTGCCTTCAATCTTTCCCAGCATCAGGGTCTTTTCCAAAGAGTCCTCTCTTCACATTAGGTGACCAAAGTATCTGAGCTTGAGCTTCATTATCAATCTTTCCAATGAACAGTCAGGGTTAATTTCCTTTAAGATTGACTGGTTTGACCTCCTAGCAGTCCAGGGGACTCTTAAGAGTCTTCTCCAGCACCACAGTTCAAAGGCATCAATTCTTCGGCACTCAGCCTTCTTTATGGTCCAGCTCTCACAGCCATACATTACTACTGGAAAAACCATAGCTTTGACTATGCTCTTTCTCTGCTTTTTAATATGCTATCTAGGTTTTCCATAGCTTTCCTCCCAAGGAGCAAGCGTCTTTTAATTTCATGGCTGCAGTCTCCATCTGCGGTGATCTTGGAGCCCAAATAAATGAAGTCTGTTACTGCTTCCATTTCTACCCCTTCTGTTTGCCAGGAATTGATGGGTTCAGATGCCACGATCTTAGTTTTTTTAATGTTGAGTTTCAAGC
Organism: Liasis olivaceus; assembly: GCA_030867105.1. Lineage (NCBI taxonomy): Eukaryota > Metazoa > Chordata > Lepidosauria > Squamata > Pythonidae > Liasis > Liasis olivaceus. The sequence continues at coordinate 67,267,693 of CM061349.1, forward strand.
CAGCTTTTGCACTCTCCTCTTTCACCCTCATCAAGAGGCTCTTTAGTTCTTCTTCACTTTCTGCCATTAGGGTGGTATTGTCTGCATATCTGAGGTTGTTGATGTTTCTCCCTGCAATCTTAATTCCAGCTTGTGATTCTTCCAGCCTGGCATTTCTCATGATGTACTCTGCATATGTGATGGAATGGAATTATGAAGGCCAAACTCAGGGAGGAAAACATGCTCTTTCGTCTCCTGAGGGGCGAGGGAGAGATAAGAGGATGAGGCTGGCACCTCCCTGAGGAATTCACACTTGTGACTGGCTGACTTTGGGAACTGAGGTTTCAGTCTGGGAAGATTCTTGCTAGAGGTTGTAGCTAATAAACATTGCTGAACTGAATCTACATGGTTTCCTGGAGTTTCTTGGGCTAGGCCTGACAGCATATAAGTTAAATAAGCAGGGTGACAGTATACAGCCTTGTCATACTCCTTTCCCTATTTTGAACCAATCGGTTGTTCCATGACTGGTTCTGTTGCTTTTTGACCCGCATAGAGATTTCTCAGGAGACAGGTAAGGTGGTGTGGTACCCCCATCTCTTTAAGAATTTGCCACAGTTTGTTGTGATCCACACAATCAAAGGCTTTTGCATAGTCAATGAAGCAGAAGTAGATGTTTTTCTGGAACCCTCGTGCTTTCTCCATGATCCAGCGAATGTTGGCAATTTGATCTCTAGTTCCTCTGCCTCTTCGAAACCCAGCTTGTACATCTGGTAGTTCTCGATTCACGTACTGCTGAAGCCTAGCTTGTAGGATTTTGAGTATAACCTTGCTAGCATGTGAAATGAGTGCAATTGTGTGATAGTTTGAGCATTCTTTGGCATTGCCCTTCTTTGGAATTGGAACGTAAACTGACCTTTCCAATCCTGTGGCCACTGTTGTGTTTTCCAAACTTGCTGGCATATTGAGTGCAGCATTTTAACAGCATCATCTTTTAGTATTTTAAATAACTCAGCTGGAATACTGTCATCTCCACTAGCTTTGTTGTTAGTAATGCTTCCTAAGGCCCACTTGACTTCACTCTCTAGGATGTCTGGCTCAAGGTCAGTGATCACACCAGCATGCACATCAGGGACATTAAGATCTTTCTTGTAGAGTTCTTCTGTGTATTCTTGCCACCTCTTCTTAATCTCTTCTGCTTCTGTTAGGTCCCTGCCTTTTCTGTCCTTTATCATGCCCACTTTGCACTAAACATTCCTTTGATATCTCCAACTTTCTTGAAGAGATCTCGTCTTCCCCATTTTATTGTTTTCCTCGATTTCTTTGCATTGTTCATTTAAGAAGGCCTTCTTATCTCTCCTTGCTATTCTCTGGAAATCTGCATTCAGTTGGTTATATCTTTCCCTTTCACCCTTGCTTTTTGCATTCCTTCTTTCCACAGCTATTTGTAAAGCCTCATCAGACAGCCATTTTGCTCTTAACATACCCAGTTCCTATTTCCACATAAGAAAATGGGCAGAAACTAATTCTCATATACAGCCATTTTTGCTTCTTTCAACATTCTTCACACTAGACAACATACTATCCATTACATTTCCACCTGTATTTTCATGTCTTATTTTTTTTCCCATTTGTTTTCCCATATTTAGTAGATTTTAAGATACACAAATTCATCTATTTGCTGTAGTTTTTTTTTTTTTTTTGCCATTTAGGCATAACTTGGAGCAGTCCATTTTCCCTGTCAAGCATAACTACCTTGGTTTTGATACATTAATGTTCAGTTCCACATTCCTTGTTGCATCACGAAATCTATCTGTTATTCACTGCAAATCATTTGGGTCCTCATCCAACAGCTTGGTATTATCTACATACAAAAGCACATGCATACTCCCTTTGCCAACCAATTCCTTTAACGCTATCACAAGCTATCCTTAGAGATTTATCCCTAATAGATTAAGCAACCCAGGGGACATCACACATGCATGCTTGGTGTTGAATATTTGCTAAGCATTCCATTTATTTTCGTGCATGGTTTATTTCCTCCATATATTGCTCTTGGCACATTCAGCAGCCAATCTTCAACTATTCACACAAAATATTCCTTATGTAAAGCTTATTAGCTTTATCATAACTTTTTCTAATTTAATAAATATACAATGCACATTATTTCTTCCATTCATACATTTCTCAGTGACCTACTGAAGAGCAAAAATCTGGTTTGCACATTTGTTCATTGTGTTCTTTCATGCTCATTTAAACAGAATGCTGCCAAATAACTTCCCAGGCACACTTAACAGACTAACCACACTGCAGTTGAAGGAGAAAAATAGTGTTGGTTAGGGCAAGTAAAGCCAAGCCAGGCCATTCCCCTCCCTAATCATCTTCCCAGGGACTTGAGAAACAATAATACCCTACCAGCTTAGCTATAAAACATTTAGAAGGCCAAGGAATACTGATAAAGCTGGAAGATTCACAGGCCCTGGAAATTAAGGCCAGGAAAAGTTAAACCCCATAACAGTAAAAATTTAGGAAGCAACTATTTTCAGAGAGAGAATGAATGAATACACACACAGAAAGAGAATGGTAATAATAAATACCAAAACTATGTACACAAATTTCTTTCAAAATTTCCCCTAATACATTTAAATCAGATTGCTAATTATAGTACCAGAAACAGCAGAAGCAAACCTAAAAGTAGGCAGGATACAACCTCTTTATGTAAGGTATATAATTTAGAACATATATCAGATTGGATATAGGAAGATAATAAATTGGATATCATTGGTTATTATTTAGAAAATAAAGAGACAGTATTCTATGAATATGAGAGCCAGTTTGGTGTAGTGGTTTAAGGCACTTGGGTACAAAGCAGGAGGCTGTGAGTTCTAGTCCCATCTTAGGCACAAAGCCAGCTATGTGACTTTGGGCCAGTCACTCTCTCTCAGTCCTAGGAAGAGGCAATGGCAAGCCACTTTTTCAAATCTTGCCAAGAAAACTGAAGGGACTTGTCCAGACAGTTGCCAGGAGTCAACACGACTTATCTAGACAAGCACACATCTCAAATTGTATTAAATTAATGCAATAATGTGGAGGTGGCCTAGGAAAATCTACTGTCAAATTGAGGATGCTGGTGCCCTTTTACTGATCAGTCAAATTATATGTATTTATTTATTTAATTCAGTTTGGTGCCAGCCAACTCCAAAATGATTCTGGGCAGCTCACAATACAATTAACAGAATAACATAAAACCGAACAAGTAACAAAGTAGAAAAGCAAAGAGAAGAACAAGGTGGTGAATCCAGCTATCAACACCAGAACATATGCAACCAACATCCAGTGAGGGGCTCCAGCCCCTTAGCTCAAGGCTTAACCCTAGCACAAGGTCCAGGAGTCTTTAAGGCTCTCTGGGACACCATCAGGATGGGAGTCACCTGGATCTCAGGGTGAACCACATTCCAGAGGGCAGGTGATGTGACAGAAAAGACATGCTTCCTGGACCCTGCAGATGACGTTGTTTGATCAAAGAAACTTAGACTGCACCAACCTGTCAGCTTGTATTGGCCACGCAAACAATATGGGAGATAGGTGGTCCCTCAAATAACTGGGTCCTATGCCATGTAAGGCTTTATAGGTCATAACCAGCACACTGAATTGCACTGAGAAGCAAACTGGCAACCAGCGCAGCTTGAGGAGCAAGGGTGTCACATGGGCATATTGAGGCACACATGGCCTGTGCTACTATATTTTGAACCAGTTGAAGCTTCCAAGTGGACTTCAAGTGCAGTCCCATGTAGGGCACATTGCAATAGTCATAATTATAAACATGTTTAACTGAGGACACTCAATGTGTGGTAGTAGCTCATTGGTGAGCTTATTTTTATAGATACTCTTCTTTTGGTTGGTTTCCCTACATGGGTAGCCCCATGTAGAGTGCATTCCTATTACTGATCAGGATGGGAAGGCAAACTTTTCATTAGCTAAGGTTCTATGTGAAGGTATACAGACTTAATGTACAGACCATGTTCTATAACTCTGTATTTAGTATTCCATTTGTTTGGTAGGAAAGAAGTTTTCCGCTGCTCTTTACTTGAGATCTTTTTTAAAGAGGACCTGCAGAACTGAATTGGTCATTTTAATATGAAAAGTATTAATACTTAGCTATCTCTGAGAAGTTTCTTGTATAAGTTAATTATTTAATCCAGGATGTAGAAGAAAACAGAGAGAAAGTTGGTGAAGGTAAGCAAGAACCATAGCAGATAAAAGAGACAGTAAACAACATCCCAGCCCTGGGAAAGGAGAGAGTGTGAGAAACAGACTCAAAATAACCCTGCCTTGATTCTGTATGGTAAAAGAGGAGGGAGAGGAAAACTCTGGCAGACTTTCAAGATTCTGTTATTACAAGATTCTGTTATTATATCCTACAACAATAAAACTCCAGGAGTCCTTGGGGTGTCTCTTTCCTGACCTGGTCTTCCCTGAAGGACTGACAGATGGTCAAGTCAGCAATAATTAATGTTTCTCTACTTATATCAGGAACTCCCTTCCTTCCTTCCTTCCTTCCTTCCTTCCTTCCTTCCTTCCTTCCTTCCTTCCTTCCTTCAATAGCTGAATCCATTTATTTATTTACTGATTAGATTTATATCCCATCTTTTGTGACAGGAGCTCAAAGTGGGCTATATAGTGCTCCTTCCTCCTATTTTTCCCCACAGAAAACTTCTATAAGGTAGGTTGGGCTGAGAGAGAGTGACTGGCCCAAAGTCACCCAGTAAGTTTCTGTGGCTGAGAATGGACTAGAATCTGAGTCTCCTCACTCCTAGTCCAACACTTTAACCATTAGGTTCATGAGTACCGTATTTATCGGCGTATAAGACGCACTTTCCCCCCTAAAACTTGGGGCTGAAATCCTAGCTGCATGTTATACGCTGATACTCAAGTGGCAGGGCTGGGAGAGTGGAGCCTTCACTTGAGCCAGGGCTGTAACTGGGGCTGCAACTGTGTGCTTCCCACCTCCTCCTCTGATCGATAGCACTTAAACCATGCCTTCTCTGTTTGCAGTCTTTAGTAACATCACCCGCGCGATCTGGCACTCAGTGTGTCAGAGCAAAGTGCTGGCGCTTTGCTCTGACTCACTACTACTTTGCTCTGGCTCATTACTATGGACTGCATGGGTGATGTCACTAACATACTGCAAGCTTCCCTCTTCTCTTTGCAGCATTCCGGCGTGTAGTAATGAGTCAGAGGAAAGTGCCGGCGCTTTGCTCTGGCACACCGAGTGCCGGACCACACGGGTGATGTGAAACACTACTTATTTCAGTTTCTTAAAACTCCCGGTATCCCTAATGGAATCAAGACAAAAGCGTTTAGCACAGGGGTCCCCAACCCCTGGGCCGCAGACCGGTACTGGTCCATGGCCTGTTAGGAACTGGGCCGCAGAGCAGGAGCGAAAACCACCACTCCCCATCACTCATGCTGCCACCCGAGCTCCGCAGAGCAGGAGGTGAGCGGCGGGTGGGCGAGTGAGCAAAAACCGCTGCTTCCCATTGCTTGTGTTGCCACCTAAGCTCTCTTCATTCAAAGAGGTGCCTTTTCTTTCATATTACATATTTACCTTATAAGTGGTATCAATATTAATAAACAAAAAGTTCAGAGCTCCCTTTATTTTGCTTCCAAGTCATTTATTTTAAATTTAAGTTTTTTTACTCAAACTTCCTTCTTAAAATTAAGGTGCATGTTATACCCCTGTGCGTGTTATATGCCGATAAATACGGTGTTTATTACTTGAGTATTTAGGGAATTTATAACCCCAAGAGTCATAATCTATGTTTTGTAGTCATGTTTACTTGTTCATATATGTATTATTGGTGCAACATGGCAGGTAAACCCAGTAAATTCAAGTTGTTGGTTATGACCTTTAAAGCCCTTCATGGCATGGGCCCAGGTTACCTGAGGAACCGCCTCGTCCCAGTTACATCAGCCTGTCCCACCCAGTCCAGCAGGAAGGGCGTGTTGCCGACTAGCTTGGGGATCCAATGGGGGCTCCCAACATTGGGGGTGGCCATCTTTTAACTTTGTCTGTAGCCCTTTAATGTGTTTTGTAGTTTTTAAATGTTTTTATGTTTTTTACTTGTGAGCCGCCTAGAGTCACTGATAGTGAGATGGGCGGCGTATACATTTGATTTATAAATAAATAAATAGTACCATTTCTAGCTTTTTAGATGCAAGTAATATGACAAAAATATACCAAACACTGTCTCCTGAAGAAGGAAAACTGCTGTCTTTTTGGCTTCATGAGACTGCATTAAGCTAAGGTAATAAGTGCTCTTTGTGAAATCTTCATGGACAAAGGCCGTTCCTTTCAAGCCCTGTTTAGAAGCTTCAGATTGTCAACTAAGGTCAAATGGACTTTAGATTTGATCCAGCAGGACTCTTCTTATGCTCTAATACTCCATTAATTTCAGTAGAAATCCATTTATGACAATGTGCGTTGTCTTATTTTCTTCACCTTTACAGGACTTCATAATGATATCACAACAAGCTTTCATCAGTAGGCCATTGGTTATTCGTTTCCTGTAAGCGAATCCTTGAGCCTTGCATTTTAAGAACAAGGTACTAGTTCAGCTGATGTTCACATTGCAAGTTGCTTGCTCAGTCCTATTCATTTCAGAAACTGGCTGAATTACCAGCTCCACTCAAATGCATGTAAGCTGAATGCTTTAGATTCATTACATACTCAGATGTGGTTGCTTTTCTGTTAATAAATATCTTAGGAAGCATCTTGGAAACTTTTTGGTAATGGGTGCTGAAAAGTCTGGCAATAAATTCTACTGACTTGGAGCTGAAGCTCAAAAGACAACCTTGTAGCTCCGTTTAAAGCTATATTTTATTTTTGTCAGATGTCTGGCCAAGACTGGGTAGCAGCACTTATGGCAATGGATTATTATCTTCTCTGGGTGCACACCGAGGGCTAGAGAAAGGGACAGCCTCTTTTACAACTATTAATTGGACAATGAATGGTGGTGTAACTGTAAAGCCCCATAAAAAGAATAATAGTATTGTATCTCTGGCTTGTTTCCCACATTTCAAAGGCTACTAAGCAGCAGCATCTTTGCCCTTGGGTTACTGAGAAGGCAGAGTCTTGTGCTTATTATGATGGCTTTCCCTAATGATCTGAAACAAAAAATGCACACAGTGATGTGCATGTTTAGAGCTTCTGCGGCCACAAGGTCAAACACATTAAAAAAACAACCGAAAGTTTGGCTCTACAGTATTAAAAGAGAACCATTTGTCCAGCCCCCCACCCCGTTTTTTTCTGCCGGCTGAGGCCCTGCTTTCCAATACAATTAACTGGAAGGCCAATAGGATTTGTGCCACCCCTTCTTCCACTTGGCTTCACTGCTGAGAAACAGCCTTGGTTGGCAGGGAGGTGGGAGCGAGCTTGACTGAATAGCCTTTAAGCATTCATTATCTAGCTCCTAATTATACGGCCGACATAGTGTTGTCTCTGCCTACGTGGGAACACTGCATCCCATTAATCAGCAGGGGGATATGCTGAGATGAAAGGACCTCCTTGTGTATGTCCTTTGCTGTGGAAGACAGGGATGAGGGTCGGATAAAAAGGAGATTTATCAAGCCCCAGAGAAGAAAAAACGCAGCAGGTGAACTGCAACTCCATCCCCAGACCAATTCAACACCTCAGCTTGACTTTACCATGTTCCCATGCAGGCCTGCAAAAATAATTCACAAACCTAGTCTTAGGGAATTTGTGCTGCCAAGGTTATGAGGCCAATGGCCAAGCAGCTTCCATTCACAGAAACACAGAAGGACAGGCAGATATAAGCCAAGCTCAAAACTTTATCCGTCCTGAGTCAGCAGAAAAGGAAATCCTTATTCTTTATGGTGCAAATATCGTGAGAAGAGCACAGTTAGTATTCTCTGGGAATGCATCTGTACAGCTCACTCCTAAGTCTACATAGATTTGCAGTCTTGCACCTGAGAAGTTTGATTATAAGACCCAGTTTTGTCAGGTTACTAGAAATTATGTCCAAAAGTGTGTATTAAATCCTTAAGACTGTATATAAGGTAAGCAGTCTTAAGAGATGATAATGGACAATGGAGATGCAAAAGAAGTGATGGAAATTAACTGTTATTCTTTTTCCTACCACCCATAGGCCTTCCATGGTTTCCAGATATGATACAGAGAAGCATGTTCAGAAGTGGAGGAGTATGAGTAGAACAGGAAAATCACATACAGGAAGAGACTGAGTGCATTCCTTCTATCCCCTCTTTATTCTTGACAATTCTTTCTTGAAGCTGCTTTTCTGAATACAAGGAGGCAATCAGTTCACTAATATACATATAATGATTGGAACCCTACTAAATATATTGACCTGGACACATGGCTGATTTTTGTATTTACCACATTTTGGTAGACAAAATCTTGATGGTGGTGTACCCAGTTGCTGTAATACTGATCTGAAAAACTGAGTCCAAAGATTTAGAAAGAAACATGATAAATGTTATAATCTGTGTACAGGTTGTCACTTGACCTTCTGTCAGTAGATGCACAAAGAATTTCTGCTGGATTCACAACCTACTCAGGAGTGTGTGGAGGCACCAGATAATGAAATAATATCCCTACATTGAAGGTGGTCATGTGATGACTGAGGTTGACTCAATTGTGAAGGGCCTTTTTCAAGATGCTCCACTCAATCTACAACACTTGCTGCAGTTCTGACAGCCCTATGGCTCTCTGTGCACAAGCTAACTAAATCTAGGATGCATTTGAACCAAGCCATGCTATTCATGTTTGCAACTGTTGGTGAACCTAGAGGATGCAACCACTTTAATTTAAACTTAGTGCTGTAGAAGATGCAAATAAAACATTTAGCTGAAAGGTGCGTGACAAAAATGTTATTAAACTAGTTTATTTATTTATTAAATTTATATGCTGTCCAACTCCCAGCAATGCTGGGTGGTTTACAAATTGTTAAAAAAAACCCATTAAAACAAGAAAACAATGCAAAACAGAAAAGAACAAAGATGGCAGATATAACAAACCCAGATGAGAACTAAGAAAAAGAAGAAAAGGGAGCTTCAGTCATGCTCTCCAAAGGCCTGGGTGAAGAGCCAAGTCTTCAGGCCCTTTGAATCACCAGTAAGGTGGGGGCCGTTTGAATCTTGGGGGAACCTCATTCCAGAGAGCAGGTGCTGTTACAGAGAAGGTGCTCTTCTGGGGTTCCAATAGTTGGCATTGTTCAATCAAAGGAACCTGGAGCCAGCCAACCCTGCTAGATCAGATTGGCTGGGCAGATACATAGTTAGTTAAATAGTTAGTTCCAGTTAAAATGTAGATGATTTAGGCTGATGGAAACAGTTGTTTTTTTATGGATGAAATGTGAAATATATTCTGTATTACCAAATCAAAAGACTAAGAATGCAATTCCTTAAAATTGCACCTTTTATTGGACCAATTTATTTTGATAAAAAAGCATGTAAGTTTTTAGATCATTCAGTACTGCAAAATGATATACTGCTACTCAGTTGGAAACTTGACTATGGCATTCTATCTTCTTCAAAATTACAGACTCCCTCCAGTTAAGTTCAACTCCTAGTGACCACATGTACACATCCAGTTTTCTTAGCAACAGAATGGAAATGCTTTGCCTTTTCCCAGGATGTTGTTTTGACTTCCCGGTCTGCCCTACAGCCCTGGGATTTCTTGATAACCTCTCAGTGAAGTACTGCTTAGCTTTTTCAAGTTTGCCAGTGGATGGCTCCTTGAGTCACATTACCTCTAACACTATTAATTCTTAAGAAGATAAGCAGTACGTGCCTATGTGCTATTTAGAAAACCCTGTATCCCAGAGAATCTCTCCTTGATTCTCTGGTTATGGCAAGAAGTGTGAAGTGCCAACGCAGAGAAAGCAGTTCAGGTGATTATGGTTAAGCGGCCAAGACAGTGCCATGAAACTGCAAGCTCCATTTCTCAAATAATGGTCTCTTGCATTGAGAAATGCTCCCAGGCTTAACACACATTAAGTATCAACAATACTTAATGCTAACCAAAGTTTTGTATTAGCATTAAGTATTTTAATCAGGTCCCTCAATCTCTGCCAGTCTTATATTCTGGTTAAAAATAAGCACTATAAATGTAACTATATTTGGTTGACAAAAAATTTAACTATGGCTAATATTGACAGGCAAGAACACTGGAGAAAGGATGTCACAAGCCGGTGGCCTTTGTCTTTTGTAACAGCTGAAGAAATGAAAGCATTACATCTGTAGGAGTCCAGCAGCTATACTAATGCTAGTTAGGAATAAGATCCTTCATGCTTGCTTTTAGAAAAATCAGATCAGTTTAAATGTGGACTATCTGTGAGAAAATATTCTGAGTGTAATTTTATTAACATATATATGTCAAGGGGATATTTCTGATTTCTATATGTCCAAAGAGACTATGTGGATGCATTTCATAGTGATATGTCTGCCAGAATATTAATAAAAGGGCAGGAATGTAATCTTACATAATTCATTGCTGCTGAGAAAGGAGAGAGGTTGAATGGAAAAAACAGTTCATAAAGATGCCAGAAGTCTCTAAGCAGAAACAGCTGTTGAAGTCATAAAAAAAGAGGTCAAGTCTTCAACAAACCAACAACAGGAAAGTCTGCAATAAATCATCTCTACCTTCATCTCTCCTCTGAGCTGTAACCCCCCCCCCCCGGGATTGATATAGATGCTTATGCAATAATTTACAAGATGTCCTGAACTCTTTTTTTGGGTGGGTGGGTTGCAGGAACAAAATCCAGGGCCTCCTAATTAGGAGAGAATACTGGTATGCTCAAAGGGAGCTGAAAGCAGATCAGAAAGCAGAGAGACCATACAGGAAAACAAAACAACAAATAAATCAGACTATTCAGTCCACCCTAGAGATGTGCTTCTTAGATAAATGACAGGGCTTTCTCTACTTACCCCAAGGTACTGCGCTCTCTCAATGATTCCCCCTTGCTCTCTTTATAATGGGTCCTCCCTTTACGTTTATTCACTCTACATAGCACTTGTTGCTACCGCTACACAGCAGTGTACTGTTCAATTCTCCTTTTTTCTCTCAAGTATCTTCTTCCAGAATGGAATTATACTTCAAGCACATGTCCCTTTTTCAAAAACTCTCTACTGAAAGCATTTCATAATAATTATTACAGCCCTATCCCACCTCTTTTCCATGGCATTCAGAGTATTATTTTAATGTTACGCTAACCACACAAATTAGGCTGAGAGAGAGCAGGCAACTGACATGGTGGAATTATACTTGGTCTTCCACTCCCAAATACAGCCCAACTGTGTAAGTGCTTGTTCTGTACTGGTTAGTTATGCTTTTCTGAGGCAGCTCCAGAAGCATTCCTTGGCACAGTGCCATTTTTGCCAACCATGTTGCAACTCACTGGGCGTGGTTTGCTCTTGTAGAAGCAGTGCCCCCCCCCCAACTGCAGCTCCAATAGTCTTGTGATTTGCTCTTCATGACAAACTCCCAGATTATCATGAATATTTAGGAAAGATTTTTTTATAGATCATTCCCATCCAACCTCCCCAAAATGGTTTAGTTTTTACACATTTTCCTAATTTTTCTCTAACTCTCTTAGAGAAAACTCTCTAAATGTCTAAAGTGATCATTGCCAGGTTTAATTCAATAAATCTAATTGACTTTTTTGTTCTACTACCATGTCCAATATCTAAATATATGATAATGTTTGATTCAAGCCTTAGTTGATTAGGATGACATGATCAACAAATCATGATTAGAACGGCTTATGAGAGTAAATGGTAGGACTAGTCTGAGCAACATGTTTGTTTGTTAAACCGGATTATTAAAGAGATGGCACAAACCTATTAAAAGTAGTTGGTAAGACTTGCTTCAAATTAACAGATACTCTTAAAATGCATCTCAGTTTAATAAACACAGTTCCAATGACCAAAATACTTTACTGTATCAGCTCTTGAGAGCAAATTTACAGAGTGAACATCTGAATTTGGTTCTGGAGCCACAACAGAAAAGATTGAGCCCTTTCATAGAAAGAGAAGAACATATGATACTATCAACAACTTACAGTTCCTTGATGACACTTCATTTCTTCCATGGCCACACAATTTGGCTTTTAGGTATATCATAACTTCAAAGCACAAGAACAAACAAAACCCTGTATGCATCATGTCATTCCCAACAAATAGGCTATGAGTTTTAATCAATTTGGAATCATGAAGTTCTGGTTTCTACTGTTGGTCTTGTTTTGTTAACACAAGAAGTAAAATCTCTGAAGTCAAGGTTTAAGAGATTTTTTAAACATTTAGTCAGAGCTTCTAGAAAATAAATGGAGGCTCTTCTGACATTTTATCTCTCAGCTGACAGATTAAAAATAGTCCCTTTAGATCAAAGGCACAATACATTCTTTCTTAATTCTTGTCAAACTTTGCATTTGGCCTAGTCTCCAAAGGAAGGAAGGTTGAAATGTCTTGTTAGGTCAGTCATTAAGCGCAAGGAGCCCAGAAGTCACCAGAGACCATAAACCAGAAAAAGATTCTGCCATCCATCAGACAGCATGACTTCTGACCCCTTTAATTCCCTCTCCTTTCCCTCCTCCCTCCTATTACTATAAAAGGAGAGCCACTCTGGTTTATGTATAAGATCCTGCCATAACAACTAGTAAAAAGGACAGCCTTGTGTTGGCACTGATCCTGTCTTTGTCTCACGGCATTCATTGTCCGTGGGAAAATAAGGCAGATTAAAGGGTTTTATTATTTTTTTTTTTAGAGTGCAGCAAACCTCCAAGATTAATAACTGCTCTGATTCATGATCAATGGGATACACACAAGAGATGAATCTTTGTTATAAAATCTGCAATGGGAAGGGTGAGGATGCTTACAAAATAGAAAGTGTAACATCAGAATTCAGTTGCTGTGATTTTCAGTTACTCCAGTTTATCAGTTGCCTTGATGTGTACAGTGAACCAATTTCTTCTAATTTCAGCATGGATGCATACATTTAACTAAAGAAAAAAGCATGGAAGGGAACTTTTCCATGACAGATGAAGATGGTGGGTGCCATCTTGTTTGAACTTTTTTACTTGGAGCTATTGAAGAAAAAAGCCCATATTCATAATATCAATATGATTTCCTATAAAATGCAACTGAGGTGAGACCAACACTTTCTTCTAATCCTGGGTACCTTAAACTTGGGCTATTAAATAGGGATTCTATAAAATAATTGAGTGCAGTGTTGGTGCTGAGATGCTACTTCCCAGCACTAGGACTGTACAAACATTTGCATTTTCTTCCAAGAAATGCTGACTCATACTCAAACCCTGATGAGCTTTTGAAAGAAATTCAGTGAATTGTAGAATATATGTTAACTATTTAATTTAGCCAACTCTGTGTGTGAGGTCTAACGTCACTTTGGAATTATATGGTACCTGACAGAGGAAGATAAATCCACCTTCTCTCTATTCTACCTCATAGCATTTTATTTACTTTATCATCTAGCTAATAAAATTTGAAGTGTTTCAGAGGAATCTATCTTTGGTAAATGCAGCATGAATTCAGTAGTCCTGTCCATGTGTGAACTCAGGTATTAGCAGAGCCTTCTGTAATATAGTGGCCTCCAGATATTTCAGGTCACAGCAACCATATTTTACAGTCACCACAGTGAACAGTAATGCATGTGTGAACAATATAGTCCAATGCATTTGGAAAGCACCAGGTTGGTGAAAGCTATGTTCACATGAAGAGACATAATTTTTTATTACGTGGTCTTCTATACTTGAGAAGTTAATTTTCTCCTCTCCTCACAGTCCTTTACATCAATAAATAGTTGAGGCTAATACTATTATTTGTAAACAGCTTGCTGCACTATAAACTGTTCTCCTTTGAGAACTCAAGGTAAGAGTGTGAACACATACTCATGTGAGTTAATGGCTTATCAGCCCTCTACCTCGTTTTAGGGAGGTATGTATTTGCATCAAACTTTAAGAAGGGTTAGAGATAACATATCCATTTTCCTGCTAACATTGGACTTGGGAATTTACCTAGACAGAACTGTCATAAATGGTTCATGTTTTTAAACTTTTCTTCTTCTTTCAATTGCCAGTATATACTCTAAATCTATATACAGTGGTACCTTGGTTCACGAACGCATCTGTTCACAAACAATTCGGTTCATGAACAGCTCAGGCCGCAAAAATTTGCCTCCGTTCGTGAACGCCGGATTGGGTGACGAACAGGATCTGCGGCCATTTTCCCTCCCGTGACACGTGGTTGCGGCTTCCTGTAGGGAGGGGGACTCTCCCTCCAAGCAGTAACTGCGGCCATTTTCCCTCCCGTGACACGTGGTCGCGGCTTCCTGTAGGGAGGGGGACTCTCCCTCCAAGCAGTAACCGCCTCCCCACCCGCCTTCCTGTCCTCCACGCCGGGAGTCGCGTCGAGCAAGGTTAGCTTTCTCTCTCTTCGTACTGTACTTTGTGTCATATTTTTGCGTTTTTAAAAAAAAAACACATATGGTTCAGAAGGGATTAACCGTATTTACATTGAACCTTATGGGGAAATTTGACTCGGGTCGTGACCAGAAATCGGTTGGCGACCAAATTTGGGGTCAGAACGGATTAACCGTATTTACATTGAACCTTATGGGAAAATTTGATTCGGTTCACGACCATTTTGGGTCGCGACCAGAGTCGCGGAACGAATTAAGTTCGTGAACCGAGGTACCACTGTAGATGGCTTATTTAATCCCCTAAGGCCCACACTTGTCAGACAATACTGTAAGATTTGAAAGCTTTTATATAGATACTTTTATACAAATGTGAAACACCCCATACTTTGGGGGGAGAAATTCTATTGGTCCTTTTCAACTACATCTGAGATTAAGATAGTATCCACACCACAGCCTCCTTGGTATGTGAAGCAACACAGGGGAAGTATTTCCTCAAAATATAATTGCTTCTTGGTAATCATGTATGATGAGTAAAATAGGGTATTTTATTTTAAAATGTAAACATGAAGCACACACAATTTTTTTCTCTGTAGGAAAAGTAGGAAAACTTTGAAAAATAACACTTCTCCTACAACCTTTTAAGTTCTAATTGCTATGGATCATGTGTCCCATAAGAGACTCAGTTCTCACAGTGATGGAATAGAAAGTGTGCATAGAGCCATAATTTTGGATATGGTGGCAGTTCTTGAAAAGCTTATAACATTATGAATTACACTCTATGAATATGAAATTTAAGAAAAGACTTACTAAGTAGAAACATCTCATTTAGGACTCAGAAACATTTAATATGGCAACACCATGGAGACTGCTTAGCTTACAGATAATGTACCAAAACAAAAGTCCACAATCTAGTTCAAACTTTATTTCAACCAAGTATAATGGTGTAAGAATTCAAGGGAGTAGTTCCAACTGTCTTTAGTGACTTATACAACAAATGTCAGGGCTGGGCTAAGACTGTACAGTTAGTTGAGAGAATCAAATATAGTACTACCAGTGGCAACTCCCAAAACTTAGGGTTTCAGAAGTCTCACACTTCCCAAGAAGCTAGTGTCCTGGTGTATATGGTCTCTTACCCTCTTGGGATCTATTTATGGTAGGTGAGGGTCAGGAGCCCAGCACTGATATGTCAAAAGTAGAGTTTAACAAGCCAGCAAATGGAACTCACTCTCTTACTACAAAATGCCTCGTCATTGCAGGTGCTTATTGGTTCCTCTCATGATGCATTAAACTAGAGGTACCACGCCTGGACTTTCTAAAGAGAATCCTTCTAGAGAAGGGAGTTGTTTTATCTATGGTATTTACATCTGCTTACTGCATTTTTATCTCACCTTTTTTTTTAGAGCTCAAAACAGCTTACATGAATGTCCATGCACATTTGATGCCTAGCACAACCTGTGAGGTAGACTGAACTGAGATTTAAGGCCATGGTCAAATGGAGATTTAAACATGGATCTCCCCAGCAACCAACACATTTATTCACACACATACACACACTCGCACGCATTACACAAACACAGGTACAGATGCAGAAACAGACTCATACTCCCCACTGCATTCTTCCAGAACCTCATTTTGTTGTAGTAATAGCAGCAGCAGTAACAGTAACAACAATAACAATGGAAACTGGGACTGGGGTCAGAAAAGGAGGAAGATGGGCTCCTATGTTGATGCCTGGAAGAGAAGGAGAGGGTTCAATCCTGGGATGTGGAAGTCTAAATATGAAGTTGGGAGGGCAGGAAGGAAAGAGGATTGGATTCTGGCCCAGGGAGCAGGGAAGAGAGATGGATTCTTGGAAGTGGAAGTCTGGATATTAAGTTGGTGGGCAGAAATGGAAGAAGAAGGTTGAATCCTGAACTGAGAAGAATGATGTAAAAGTGAACATGTGGGCAGCAATGGGGACAGGATTAAGAAGCAACATGATGAGCAATCTTGGAAATTTTCACTTGTTTTAGATTCCTGGCCAGGCAGGACATTCAAAATCTAAAAACTGGGTCTTTTATGGAAATGACAGACATATGATAACCCTAACTGAACATCTATACATTGTACCAAATTTCCTGCTATCCAGACAACAAATGAATGCACCAAGGCAGGCAAGGTAAATGTGATACGTTCAAGGAAGTAGGCAGGTAGATGTTCAAGAAAACACTTTGGGAACCAAAATTGGACAGATCGCTACACATAAGATAGCCCTTATTATCTACTGTTCTATTACCCACAGTTTGGATATATGTGGTTGCTACAAAAAGACTTGTATTCTGCATTTGTATAAAGGTTTCCATGCATCTGTGTTTTTTGGCTTTTTGTTCCTTTACACATGTGCAAAATGATAGATGGACTTTTGCCCATGTGTAAAGTACATTTTTCAAGGTCTTGTTATTTATGATTTCATTTTTCCGCAGTTGCTAGCCTGTAAACTATTAAGGCTCCCTGTGCCATATCTACCGAAGGCCCAACCCCTTATCTATGACTTTTTAGGGAGTGCTTTTACCTCCACTGAGCTGTTGGAAACGAAAGAGTGGGTAATAAATGCAAAGGACTGTAGACCTGCTGTTGAAAAGTGCAGATACCTTTGAAGATTATCTGTTGCTTGGCTGCTGAATTTAACTTTTTTGTAAGCCTGATGTGGGGCTTCTCTTTCTTTCTCTATCCAGTGACCTTGTCCCCTTGCCTCATCTCCACCCTCTTGTTCTTCTTTGCTGGAAAAAGAGGGAAGGGAATGTGTGGGTATACTTGAATATTCTTGGGTGAGAAAGTTGTTTGTGTAAAAGGGAATGCTTGGCATATGCAGATGGGGGATTAATTTTGTAAAGTTATTTTTCAGGCAATTACATTAGTGGTTATTAATTTAATTAACATTTTTGTCCAGGCGGTGCCCCTTTGTGGATTGTGGCTTCAATGCTCATACATGTGACATGTACACACATCTATTGTGAAGGGAGATATCTTCAAAGCAAGTTTCAGCTGCAGTTTGTAAAATTAGTGAGAAGGTAGAAAAGCTGGGCAGTGTATATTGATTGACTGATGGATGGATGGATTGATATCTGTCTTCCTTTCCTTTTGGAGGGTCATCTTAAATTCCAGGTCACCTTCCTTTTGGATAAAGATGGTGCATGGCTTCCCCCACCTCATGTTTTTTATATGTGCACAACTAGGTCTTACAAATCCAAATACAAGAGCTACCTTTTCTAGCATGAATATAAGTAGGGGCACCAAGACAAGAACAAGAAAGTCAGGAGAATATTATTTCTGCCCTTATAAATTACTGGGCTAAAATAAGTTTTTCCCTCCAAAGTCAATAGAAAGCAGAGGTGGGATGTTGAGTTCCATGAAGCCAAAATGCTTTTCTACCCTGATTTCTTAAAAGGCAGTAAGAGAGATTGAGCAACAAGTAACTTAACCAAGACATTATGTGTAAAGCAGGGGAGAGGATGGAACCTCCTGAAACATCAAGCTTCACTTGCCACTGCAACACAGCATAATTTCAAATCCATCTTCAGTTAATTTATACTCTAATTCATTACCCACCCTCATCATTCCCAAATCAATTTTTCTTCAAAACTACACTCCAAAATATTGACCTTCCCTTCCACACTTGTTCCCATTTTATTCTGTTTTCCTGCCAGATAGTACAAATCTTTTCAAAGGGAGCACGAGCATCTGCAGAGGGGGTGGGAAAGGGATGTCACAATCATCATTGTCCAAATGGTGCAAATTACATAATTCACATGGTACACGACATCATTGTGGTTTGTATTAGACACCCATGAAAAGGCAACATTCAGATGGCTCAGAACAGAAGAGTGATACAGTGGAAGTCTGCTGCTATTAAGCCAAGGCCCAGACTGACCTTGTCTGCACATTGTACTAAGCCATAATTTATGGTTTGTTTGAGTTTGGCTTACCATATTATTTGAACCCGGCCATTCTATTTTGTAAACTATGCTTTGGGGTATAATTAGTTGTAAATGCAGACTCCCTTGAGTTGACCATGACTACTGATGACCTCATGGACATGGAGTTTTTGAGCAATAATATGTAAGTGGGTTGTTACTGGCTTCTTCCAGAATGTTTTTCCTGCTTTCCATTCTAATCTAAAGCCCTGGGTTTCCTGGTGATTTCCCATCCGAGTGCTAAACTTAGTTGTTGTGTTGTTATTGTTGTTGCTTTGATTGGCTAAGATCAGCTAGGTGCTGGCACCTGATCTGGGCAGATAATCTAAGCTGCTCCAAATGGCCTCCATAAATACACACCTCCATCTTGTTACAGCCTGCTGGACATCTTACATTCCTCAAGAATGCTAAGAGGAGAAATCTCTATAGCCAACTATGGTATATTTTGTTTTTAGTATTGTCTTCTGAGAATATAATTTTCAGTCCAGCAGGGGGAAAAAAACAATTTAAGTCCCAGACTTTGAAACAAAATTAATATTTATAGTGGGGAGAAGATAATCACAAAGTTGGAATCAAATTCAAAACACACATTCCCTACCTATTTAATGTATGTATAATATTCACCCTGGCTCCCAGGATGAATACTCAGAGCTAATTCAGAGCTACTGGCATTAAATAAGGTACCATGAAATCTAAAACCAGACTGTGCTAGTACTTCTCTTTCACATGAGGAGGAAACAAAAGCTGCAAAGTCAAAGAATGGATCACTTCCAAGCACTTCAGGAAGGCAGAATTGTCAAAAGATTCCATCCCAGCCCTGTTTTGTTTCTGGTGGGATCACAGTAAATACAGATGGCAGGCTGCATAGGGGAGAGAAGAGAGATAATTTGGGGGCCCACAGACCACATGGTTTCAGGCCTGCTTTTCATTAGTCCTGCTTCATAGCCACCCATCTTCTGCAAATGTCATCACACCCTGGCAAAGCATCTGTGGCATGTTAATCTTTTCATTTAATAGGAGAGCTGTTGTGATCTTTCTTCCGTTTTTCTTCTTAAAGGGCAGGCAACAATAATAGTAACTGCAGCTCCATTCCGCTTACTGCTCTCCCCTCCCTAGCAATTTTTCAAATCTAATTCTAGATGCATTCCCATGGATGGTGTGTGTGCACGCGTGCTCATGCACACACAATCTGGTTAATAACTACCAACTGCAAAAGGAAATCTGTGATATTTACTACGTAAAATGAAAGTGACTGGTTATTGGGGTGAGAGATGAGGCAATCTGAAGTCAGTTTCCAACTAAATGTCTCAGCTCAGATACTGCAACCAAGACTTTCTAACAGGCAGGCAAGAAGAAGCTTTATTCAGTGTACCTTATAAATAGCATATTGTTTCTGACAGCTATTGTACTTCATGCAAACCAGTAGAGCTTGTCTCTTTTTGTACTATTATGTATGATAGCGTAACACATACAGAATGCAAAGATGGTTTAACTTGTGAGTTAGGATGACTGTTAAGGGGAAATGCATGTTTGTCTGATGTGTAAAGAGGCAAAATGGATTCACCCCCTTTCTCAATAGTTCTTGAAAGTGTCTTCATTGCAGTGATTCATAACCCTTTTATTATGAATGTTGTATTTGTTGTTTTCTGCTATTGACTCAGCTTCAACATACTGCAGAACGGTAATCTGAACTCTGAAGAACTTATTTCCCAGCTGTGGTTCATACACAGATCATTATATTCCTTTTAAAGAGATCCCATCTACCACAAGATGGTTGCTTTGACCTCAAGAGTTGCAATTATAGCAGCCATCAGGGGAGGCTCCTCTGTCCCATGTCTACAGGCTACAGAACCTGTTAGTTTGTGTGTGTGTATATATGTGCATATATATGCGTGTGTATATAAGTTTTAGTGTGTGTGTGTGTGTATGTTTTATACTATAGATCTGGTGAACATCAAAGCCACTGTCCTGGACGAAACCCAGAGCATCCAGGAGTACATTAGTAAGATGGCACCCAAAGATGAGTTGCTAAGAGAATGCCTGAGGCAGCAACAGACATGGGAGGATGTTCAAGCAGAGGAAGTGCCATGGCAAGACAAGACCCTGCACAGGATGTACCATCAACAGATAGCTGAGGTGGTTGACATTGGGAAATCCTACCAGTGGCTGCAAAGGGCTGGACTAAAAGACAGCACTGAGGCATTGATCATAGCAGCACAAGAACAGTCACTAAGCACCAGATCCATGGAAACAGGGGTCTACCACACTAGACAGGACCCAAGGTGCAGATTGTGCAAAGAGGCCTCAGAGACAGTCCAACACATAGTGGCAGGGTGTAAGATGTAGGCAGGAACAGCATACACTGAACGGCACAATCAAGTAGCTGGCATTGTGTACAGGAACATCTGCATAATGTATGGGCTAGACCATCAAAGTCCAGAAGGGAGATTTCACAGAAGGTTGTGGAGGATAACAGGGCTAGGATCCTGTGGGACTTCCAGATCCAGATGGACAGGCAGGTACTGGCCAATCAACCAGACATTGTGGTAGACAAGGACCAGAAGACAGCGGTGGTGATAGATGTAGCAGTGCCAAGTGACAGCAACATTAAGAAAAAGGAGTATGAGAAACTGGAGAAGTACCAGGGCCTAAAGGAGGAACTAGAGAGGATGTGGAAAGTAAAGGCCAATGTGGTCCTCGTGGTGGTAGGAGCACTCGGGGCTGTGACTCCTAAGCTGGGAGAGTGGCTCCAGCAGATCCCAGGAACAACATCAGAGCTCTCTGTCCAGAAGGGTGCAGTGCTAGGAACAGCTGTGCAGAACCCTCAAACTCCCAGGCCTCTGGTAGAGGACCTGAGACTGAGGAAGACACATACGACCCATAGGGGTGAGAGGGGATTTTTTAAAATAACATCCATCCATCCATCCATCCATCCATCCATCCATCCATCCATCCATCCATCCAGGAACTCTTGATCAAGAAGTACAGCTTTAGTGATAAAATGAACTTTTTTTTTTTTTTGCTTTTAGTCTTTTATGGAACTCCATCTACTTGGAAAACCCTGTTTTAACCACCACATATATCCCTGGAATGAAAAGCCTCCCTCCTCTCGTAGTAGCCCTATTGCTTTTGTCAATTGTAAGACTAAATTAAAGGAAGAGGAAAATGCATTTGATGGCTTTTGTGGGTGACTTGGGACAGGCTGATGGGAGACCAGTAGAGATATTTCCTCAGGTTTTTCTGATCCCTTCGCTGCAAGAATGGCTGTGTTAATACAAGGAGTGCCTGGAGAGCATTCCCAACTCCATGTACAAATTGAAGCAGACAAACAGAGCAGGAAGGGCCATTTGCAAGTGCTTTCTTTGTTCTCAGTACAAATATAAAATTAAATTCCTGCAGGTTTATAGCAAAAGCCTGTTGTGTGTGGGCCGTTTTGGCT
The DNA here is from genome assembly GCA_030867105.1 of Liasis olivaceus. Classification (NCBI taxonomy): domain Eukaryota; kingdom Metazoa; phylum Chordata; class Lepidosauria; order Squamata; family Pythonidae; genus Liasis; species Liasis olivaceus. The sequence continues at coordinate 67,289,537 of CM061349.1, forward strand.
GGTACCTATCTCACATTGGTTTAATTTTTAAAAATGAAGAAATACATGTACATGTTATGATTTAAAAAATAAAGAGACTGGTATAAGGAAAGAAGCAGCCACGGTTCTAAGAACAGTGGGCAGAGAGAGGCGTAGGGCACTTCCCCAGGAGGGCTTTGCACCTGTTCAGAACAAACTCTGGACTATGTAATCATATAACAGGGGTTGTTCATGAGAGGTGGATCTTTTTTTCCTTGATTTATTTGAAATTGGAACAAAGCCGCTGTTTTCTTTGCAGTGCTCTAACTCTGTAGTCCTTGTGAGTCCTTCCAGCCAGAATTTTTACTCCCCCACCCCCATCTCCTGGCTCCTAGGCTCAAAACAACCTTCAGATCTTCAATGTCCTGTTTGTTTAGAATGTTATCTTTCCCAGTCCAGCTGCCATAGCAACATTTAACCATGGTTACAGCTATTGGGAAAGGTGCCTGGTTGCAAAACAGTCGAGAAGGAAAGGTGATTTGCCAGCTTTGCAGCTCTTCCTCTTCAACTGATATTTTTTTATATATGGCCAGACAAATGCACAAAACATGACTTAAAAATGTTGATGTGAGAGAAAACCATTTATTTCCTTTCCAGTTTCCACAGAGTTATTACAACTTCACAACTTTTTTTATTCCAGGGTTATAAAATACAAGACACTGATTGAGCAACATTCTTCTTGTGCTCTAAATGTGTTCTCCATGTTTAGAGATCAACAGACTAAGGTCAAGATCAGCTTTGAAATGATTCAGGAACAGAAACAGAGGTGGTGAGGAAGTGCCCTTAATGTTGTATCAGTAGAGAAGAAGAGCAATGGGGTGTTGGTTGCTTCCAATTGCCTTCCAATTTAGAGAGTCTGAGTGGTCCTGATTAAGTGCTCCTGGGATGAAGATTCTACTGCTGAATGATAGGTTGGTGAAAAGGAACGCATGGTCTGGCTTGTATTATAAAGATTTGGTTGAATGATACTAGGAAGTACATCTCACCCTGCATTGTCTTCCTGTTCTCTCTAGTTAGCACGCAAGACCTCCAGGTTAGAGGGTATGGCTGTGGGGGAAGTGATTCTATTCACTTGTCAGTTTCCACGTCCCAGTGTTGAACGTGCTCCTCATAGCCACATTAATGTACTTTCCTCCCATCCTTTAATTGGGAGGAAAGTATGCAGCCATAAATTGTATTGCCCTCATGGCCTACTCATACCGTGCCTCAGCAACCAGGCTGAGCAGTATTACTCCATCACACAGTTTAACGCTGGGTATTTTCAAGGCAGTGTCTGGTGGATTCCCTGCCAACCTTTCCCTCCCACCCAGTGTCACCTGTCGGTGGGAAAGACAACCACCAATCACTTTTCAGGCCTTAATTCTGATTACTTACAGTGAACTTCTTCTGACGGGACAGTCGATCTTCCAGGAAACCGATTATCCTTTGAAGCAATTTTAGTACTTTTCTACTTTTTATTATTTATAATAACTAAATAAATAAAATGTTGGTAAATAAACGTGTCTGTATAATTTCCCTCTGATGCATATGCATGCTCAGGGAGATTCACAGCAGGAAAATAAGTACAAAATTAAAAGCAAGACAAAAATTACAAAGGGTATATAATAAAAGCAGTCAGAGAACATGTTCAAGAATATTTTACAATGTATAAGGAACAAAAAATAGGAAGGTCTTAGCTGGTCAGCAAAAGACCACCAGAGAGGATGCCAGCCTAACCTCTTACAATGGGGAGAATCATTACTGGATAGAAGAAAGAGAGCTTTCTTGCTGGCTGCTTCCATGCTTTAGAACTCTTTTCCAAAGCTAGGACTTTCTCTGTTGTATTTCTCCTGGCAGGCAAAAATGTTCTTATTCAGGCAGGCTGAACTGTTTCCCAAGGTAGATTTTTTTAACAATGTGTTTTCTTTTTATTGATAGGTTTAAACTACATGTTTCCTTGTGTTTTCACCTTTGCTTTTATTGACTTACCTATATTTTATCATCATTTTTACTGTCATTTTTATATCATTTATTTATTAGACTTATCCATACTACAGTCAAGATAGATGCTTTGCTGTTTACATACATTCATAAAAATAGAAGTACAGATAGGGTATAAATATAAAGGAAGCAAACAATTACACATAAACCACATACAGTGGTACCTCGAGTTACAAACTTAATCCGTTCCGTGACTCTGATCGCAACTCGAGTTGGTCGCAACGCGAGGTAAATTTTCCCATAAGGTTCAATGTAAATACGGTTAATCCGTTCTGCCCTCCGAATTTGGTCGCACCATGAGGCAAATTTCCCCATAAGGTTCAATGTAAATATGGCTAATCTGCCCTCCGAATTTGGTCTCACCACGAGGCAAATTTCCCCATAAGGTTCAATGTAAATACGGCTAATCCGCCCTCCGAATTTGGTCGCACCATGAGGCAAATTTCCCCATAAGGTTCAATGTAAAGCCTTATTCTTGCCAAGCCTGCTCTGCATTTTCTTTGGAGCCATGCTGACAAGCACACCAAAAACCTTCCAAACGCCACAAAACACACCACAAGCCTCACCGAACGACTCCTTGCTGCCGCGATCTCGCCCACAGGAAGCCGCGACCGCGTGGCAGCAGGGCAAATGGCCGCGGATCCGGTTCGTAGCTCGAGGCGGAGTTCGCATGTCGAGGTAAATTTTTGGGGCTGGAGCTGGTCGTATCTCGAAAAATTCGTAAGGAGGGGCGTTCGTAACCCGAGGTACCACTGTAATTAATCAACCACCAATGGCATCAATTCATACACTGAAAGACCTCCAACATAATTCTGTTTCTAATAACTTATGGAAAGATAATAGTGTGGGGGGCTGATTAAATTTCTGGAGGGAAGTTATTCCAAAGTGTAGGTGCCTCAACAGAAAAAGTGTGCCTGTAAGTCTCCATCCATTTCTCCTTACAATAGTGGGGAACCACAAGCAAGTTCCCCTAGGACATTTGGATTGAGCAGGTCAAAACCAGTTCGAGAGGAAGTCCTGCAAATACTCTAGCAGGTAACCAAGCCAAGTAGGGATTTAAATGTCAAACAGAGCACTTTTATTATTAATATTGCTGCCTTAAGCACCATTTTTAGTGCTTGAATACAAGCCACCTCTCCTTAGCCCTTTTTGTGCTGCTTACCATCAAAATGAGGCAGAAACTTAATATCATGGTCAATAAATGAATATTACACACCCATACGTCTTATCAAAGTGACATGAATGTGTGGGAAGGAGAGATTTCTAGAGAGAATTAACAGGAAGTAGACTTAAAATTACTCTCATGTCTGCTAATTTCACCCTCCCTTTTCCCCAGTTTTCACTCCAGTCAGGCTTATATCTAGACTTGGATTTGACTTGAGAAAATGCACATTGTAAACAGAAAAAGGAAGTATTCACTGATGAAAATGTGTGGATAGTAAAATGATTAACTGTCCTCTCCCATTAGCTGATTCCTCTGTATAAAATGCTCATGGTGGGTTGCTATGGCAGTCAGGATGCTAAAAAGTTAGTAGGCCATTGAGAATTAACTTTTCTCAAAACAATTCTGCTTTTAAGCTAAGGGTACTATGGAATGAAAAGAGGCAATTTTGCTTCTGTCTTTATTTTATTTATTTATTCATTCATTCATTCATTCATTTATTTATTTAAATAAATTTTTCAACCGCCCATCTCCCCCCAATGGGGGAACTCTGGGCGATTCATAACAAACATTAGAACATAAAATAAACAAACACATAAAACCTTAAATTAGAACATTACTAAAAAGAAGAAGGAGACACCAAGAGGATGAAAAACCTGATGTTGAAGGCAGAGGCCTCTATGGGGCTAGCCATCCCCATGCTTGTATTCTCACCCCACCCCAGGCCAGGTGGCAGAACCAGGTCTTCAAAGCCTTACGGAAGGCCAGGAGTGTGGGGGCTAATCGCACCTCCGGGGGCAGGATGTTCCAAAGAGCAGGGGCTACCGCAGAGAAGGCCCGCCTTCTGGACCCCGCCAGTCGAAGTTCTTTCACTGAGGGGGTCCAAAGCATGCCCTCTGTGTGTGATTGGGTGGGATGGGTTGAAGTCATAGGGGAGAGGCGGTCCCTTAGATAACCTGGACCCATGCCATGTAGGGCTTTAAAGGTGATAACCAACACCTTGAATTGGACCCGGAAGCAAACTGGCACCCAATGCAGCTCGCGGAGCAGAGGTGTTACATGGGCCCTCCTTGGGGCACCAACAATAGCCCGTGCGTCTGCATTCTGGACCAGCTGAAGCTTCCAGATACTCTTCAAGGGTAGCCCCATGTAGAGCGCATTGCACTAGTCTATCTGGGAGATAACAAGGGCATCAGTGACTGTTCGAAGGGCATCCCGATCCAGGAAAAGGTGTAACTGATGCACAACCCGAAGTTGTGCAAAGGCCCTCCTTGCCATGGCTGCCACCTACTCTTCAAGCAGGAACCGTGAGTCTAGGAGGACCCCCAGATTACACACTGGGTCTGTCTGAGGCAGTGCCACCCCATCCAGCACCAAAGATGACAAAATCCCGGAAACAGAGGAGCCATTAACCCACAGCCACTCCGTCTTACCAGGGTTCAGCTGAAGCCTGTTGTTCCCCATCCAGACCCTTACAGCCTCCAGGCACTGCAAAAGGGTGGCCACAGCATCACTTATTTTATCTAAGGTATAACAAAATAAGTCTATCATTTTTCATTACATTAAAACATTTGTCCTATTTAATTTTGTAAGGAAACAATTAGAGGCAATATGGCTTCCCTAACCAAGATTAATAGCCCTCAGGCTGGTTATGGGTTTGGCCTGATTTGTGATGCAGCTTTTGAGACTAGATGGCAATGATGGCTGGCATTTTCTGGTTGCTGAGAATGTAAGAGCACTGCATCTTGTGACAAAATTGAACTACTCTATGTAATAAAATTGTTGGACCTTGCAACGGTGACTGTTGTGAAGACTCCCGTAGACGTGTGTGGAAGAACTGATCATATTTCAGATAAGAGACCATTGCATCCAAGAAGGATATCAGGCAGCAAATCAATTTTGGGGAAGTCCTCATAGGGATTGAGTATGAGATCTTAAGCATACCCAGATGGCTTTAGTCATGAAACTCACCCACTGGAATAGAGTCAATGTGTTGAATATTAACAGAGATGCTCTACACAAACAGTATTTCTATGTGCAGCATCAATATGGAGGAAGTTAATTGAGGAAGTACAGTGGGTTAGTTGGATCTAGCTGTTCTATCAGTTCCAACACTGTAAAGCCAGCCTTGATACTGGCTCTTCTAAGTAATTAACCTTACTGAGAGCCTGCTCCCTAGGGGATACCTGAAATGAGAGAAACTGTTATGACAACTTTGATTAATAAAATTGGACAATGAAGACATTGTCTTTTACATAAGACTTGATTAGGCAAATCAGGCACAAAGGATGATTATTGGGTGGTTGAAGTTTGCTACAACCATTCTGGCATTTCCTTAAAGGACTGTATAGGCCATGCAACACTGAGAGATTGTATTGGATCATGCCCAAATTTTTGGACTTTGGGTTATTTTAAATAGGCTTCTGTGCAGTCATAAAAGCCTATGTGTGAATCAGATGGACCATGATAAAGGATTCAGTAGTTTTCCTATACTGTTTACTGATTACATTTTTCCAGTGGTTTACCCAGTTGGCTGTGGTTTTTGCAAATCATCTTCCTATAGTATGGATTATAAAGGAAGCTAGGATATGCCCACAGTTTTTCATTTTGTTATGTTTGACGGCTTGACCACAGTCAGGAACACTCATATCATTGTATTTGAATGTGGGGGTCATCCAGCACAATATGTAGGTGCATTTATCATTTTTTGTAATTGTTGTGTCTTCTGCCTCCCTACTAGATGTCTCATGAATAGTTGAGGACAGGAGTGAAAATGGAAATGGGGGAGAAATGTGAAGGAAACAAAGAACAAGAAGAGAAATATGGACTCATGAAGCAAACGAAGAAACATTTGGGCTTTTAGGAGCCCCTCTATAAGTTCAGCATACCAGACAGAACAATTATGAGAGAGAATCACCATCCTGAGTGATGGACTGTCCTTTGGGATCCTCAAGAAAATGTGGATGGTCAACTTTGAAAGTGCTGTACTATCTCAACCACACTAGCACAGTGTGGCACACTGACTATAGGTTCACTTACTTGCTGTTAAAAAAATCTGTTGAACATAGTGCATTTCATGGGAAAGATGTCAGGTACAGAATCATACCTATAGCTCAGTATCACTGATCTATATTGAGCGTGGCTGTTAATGGCAAATGAAGAGGAAGATCCTATTCTTTACTATACATGCTCCTTTCAAAGGCAGAAAACAAATTTCAAGCAGGTTTCTAGTGACAACCAAATGCCTTGTGGTTGTATGAAGAAATAGAGAACATAAGTGGTAGTTATAGGCATGTAAATGTAGAAAAAAAGTTAAACATCAGCATAGTTTATTGTGCATATAAAATCGTTCTCTTATGCATACACACACACGATAGAGCTAACCAGTCATTATTTTCTTGTATTTAGCTGTAACAGTATACTTTTCAAATGGTTTTTGCGTTCAAGAAGAAAAATGTTTGTCAAGTTGGCAGGACATTTGCTAAGTGCAGGAAAGGGCATGGAGTTGCCCTCATAACCAATGTTACACAGGTGCTGCTGCTTCAAGCTGCAAAGAAAAATAAATTTTCATGTGTTTGAAGAGGATGGAAAAAATCTAACATGATGCTTGGATCCTCTCAATGTAGAGACATCCAACCACAAACTTGCTTCAGCAACACTGATTTCCTTTAGCCAGCCAAACATCACATTGAAATTCTTTAGTGAGTTGTGGTTTCTAGATTCTGCTATATGCAAAGCTGAGGTCTGCTCAGTTCTTAGAATCAGTAACTATTTGTGTACATTTTGGTACACTTTTAGACTCAACATGCCAAAGTAAATCTCCCATGTAAAAGTCTGGACTTTTGGGTTTATTATAGACTTGTAAAATTTCAGTTTTATTATTTAGAAAACTGTCCCAGTGACCCTTTCAATACATACAATGGAAAAATTAAAACTGATGTGACTTTAGAAGCAGCCATCAAATGAATCTCATTAGGACATCAGGAGATAGTCTGAATCTATTACTAGTGGAATGGGCCCTAAAACAAATCACAGCATGAACAAACTCAAACTAGGAGACGGAATTAGGATGAGGAGGTAAGGAACAATTTGAGGGGCTGCGTTTCCACTTCCATAATGCTACAAGAATCAGACCAAGAGACAAATGGGATTATGGACTATGGGAAATAAAACCTCTTTTATACCTCCAAGCGGCACTCCTATTTGCTGGCACTATTGTTTAGCATGTTTGCATTCAAGGTTAAGTGAAAAACGTTTTTTAAAAAGTCTGAAGTCCAACGCATTTCACTTCAGATACCTGTTGAGCTCAAAGTATAAAACCCACAGAGTCATGTCTGTAAAGTAGTGGTCCTTCTGAAGGAGCCTCTCCTTTCTCGTTGCAGGACTTATTTTTTTATGGCTTAGGAACCAGAGGTACAACAAAATTTGCCACAATCTTGTTTACTTAGCACTTCAAAGACCTAGAGGCTCGTAAATCTCAATATCCTACTTGCTTGAAAGAATAGAGAAAAGCTGGGAGTAGAGGGAGGAAAGGGAGCCTCTTGTGATTCAAAGGGCAGGATTTAACTCTTGCTTTATCAGCCTGGATGCAGCGTCTCCCTTTCCTTCACTGAGATAAACCGGAAAGAAAACATCTCAGGGCACCTGTTCACCATGCAAAGAAAGCTATTAAATTAGAAATAAAAGTATTTCATTTAATGTTACAAAGTTTGTGTTAAGCAATAGAAGAAAAGAAAAAAGAAAAATAGCTCTAGATGACACACTAGTCACCATGGAGAGATAAACATAAGCACAGGCCCATCTTTCTTTTTCATAACCTATGAGTGCATTTTTTGCTCTTCCAGTGACCCCAAACATGGCCTCCTCTAGAAGTGGGAATTCTGAGACTTGAAATCCAACCTATCTGGGGGGGTACCACATGAGGAAAACCTGTGCTTGGCTAAGTCATTTTTAATCAGACATATTGAAACTATTAAACCTATTAGGTTTCAGTTTCAGTTTCTGTGAAGGTGTCTTCACATTATAGACATGCTAAGTTGGCATTACATGTCCCCTTTGGACTCTTTCTTTCTGCCAGAACTGTCTGAATCATGCTAGTAAGGCACACTAGCTGACATGTCACAGAAACTAAGACTTCTCACCTTAATAACCCAATCAAGCTTGGAAAATAAAACTGCAAAACATCGTTGCTCCCATTTTTGTGGCATGATCCTTCTAAGGTTTTACAGAATTGGAGTTTCAGTGCTCTAATAATACTTGTTCTTGAATATTTATCCCCATACTGAACAGCACTCTTGTTCTCCCTTCTGCTTGCTAATTATGACATTAACATCCTCCTTTGTTCTAATGTCCTAATCCTTAATGAGATCCTGTGCTGAATACCTATGGAAATTTTTTGTGAGTACAAACTGATTTCTCTCTTGAAGTGAATGTCAGGACAGCCTTCTCCTGAAATTAGAATATGTTAGAGGTGAAAGATATTTATACTTTCTGTCACAAGAGAGTAACTATTCTTACAGAAAATTCACTTAACAGGCATGCATGGTTGGCCTGTCCAGTTTAGCAAATGAATTTTGCAACTAGTGGTTGATCACCCTGATTGTTAGTGAGGCAGATTCTATATGCTAAATTCTGGCAGAATATTACAGAATTGTTTCTGTGTTAAAAAGTTTTCTCTTGCAGACTGCAGAGAGACTTGCTTTTCCACATTGACAAGAAGACATTTGTTTTCATGCTACGCTGAGTAAGCAATGAGCTAATTCGGTAACTGAACTTTAATAGTCCATATGTGACTAAAAAAATAAAATTATGTGTTCAGGGCTCTGGTACCAGTTTAGAAAAGCAAAAAGAAAAACTGTGACATTTTAATAAATCTTAAAGGAATTTAGCTCTTGTTTTTGTGCAAACATTTTGACCTGTGACCCATTTTCTTCAAAGCTGATCCTGGACGTTTCCAGCCAGCTGTCTAGCAACCACAGTAATTCATGAGAAACCCTTGTTTGTAATCTTGAGGGAAGGGAACCAGAGGAACAAGGTGGCTACTAATGACAAAATGTTATTATTTTTCCAGTGTCTGCCTGCATATTTGCCTAAGGTATGGACTTTGCTATTTTTCTTGATTAATATCTTTGATTTGAAAGAAAAGGGCCCAGGGGTCTCACTTTTAAGCTGTAGTTATGTTGATACATTGCTTTTGAACTGCATCCATACACCCAAGCCACAGAAAAGGAATATAACTATTTTAGATCCCAGTAGTACAAACATTAGGCCTGATGCTACCTGTAGGCATGACTCTGGCCCAGTCCTCACCAGATGGTTAGGGACTTCTGGAAATGACTCATATCACCTTGTTTGAAAATGCTCAAATGTCTGACTGTTTTCAACAGACAAAGAAATGGATGGCAGAGGGCCTTTCAACATACTTTAGATATAGTTTGGAATGAAAGGTTAATTAATATTAAAAGCTCTTTTATTTGGTTAGAAAGAAGCAACACTTCCAGTCTATGGGAATGAGCGAGGCTTCTGATGTTTTGCCAGGGGAATTTATTCAGAGAGATGATAAAGAGAGATTACTTGATTGCATGTTGCACTGTTTGGCCTTAACCTACAAATAAGAAAGTGAGAATAGACAGAAAGCAAAATAGGACTTTAAAGGTATTTTTCGTTAAGTAGAGGAGGCCTATGATATAACAAATTGGTTTGTTCTAAACATATGCTTTATGAATATAGCTTCAAAAAACTAGGAAACTGCCAGTGTCAATATATAAATAAATAATATTATTATGTTGGTTTGAAATTCTGGCATATATGCACTTTTACTGGGACTATGTTCTCAGCATTCCTTCCCCCCAACCCAGGGGGAAAAATGCTGTTCAGTGAATAACAAATACACAAGAAAGTAGTTATTACGGCTTCTTGTGCATCAAAAACAGTAACTTGGAAGAGCTTTGGTAAAGAAAACTTTCCAAAGGTCTAGTGACAAACACACTATCATTTAAAGAATATTTATTAATTCCTCAAATATACCTGTAAGATATATATTAATGCATTTACATTCAGTTACTTCTTCAGCAAGTGGTAGCCCCTAGTTGTCCTTGGCTAATCAAAGAAGCTAAGGCTGGTCTTGGTTAGTACAGGGATGAGGCAGTTCCTGAGAATTCCAGAACCAGTGCCTAGGCTGGAAAGTAAAACACACACACACACACACACACACACACACCTGGGGGAAGACAACGGCAAACCATCACCATGTTTTGGTAACGCTTCCAAGAACACTGCATACCTGCAGCCCCCAGGAGTCAAGCTCAACTCAAGGGGGTCTTTGCCTTTGTATCTCCAACTGAAGATCAATTTCCTAATTCAGTTCACAACACCATACTCGTGGGTGCCAGAATATCCAGTATACTCCCAAAGAGCACTTGTTAAATGGCTGCAATCAGGACTGATGGATTTAGCACTCATTCACATGTTTTAGGTCGAGGGAGAGACATCTGGACATAAAAGTTTGTCATCTTTCACCTAGTTCCTGTAAAGAACCTAATTAGCAGATCATAACACATCCTTCAATTAACTATGTGTAATCCCATCAGTTTTATAATGTGCAAGCACAGCTAACAACATAAAAGTTAATTTTTTTTCCTCTCCAGGCAACGTAGCCAATTCCTCTGAGGTGAAATATTTGTTTCTAGTATTTTCATGTGTGCATATGAAGAGAGTTGGATTCAGCCACCTATTTCTTAAAAAGAATATCCAAGCAGAACTGTTTCAGTCCTAGCACTGCTCCCCTCTCAACTGCATGGAGGTAATACAAACCAGCTTAAATCAAAGAGTGTTCTTGCCATCAGATCCACCCTAAAGCCGTTTTCAAATTGGGAATCTAAAATTACCATATATACAGCATCTGCAGTTGAGCCAAGTACAATCAAGATGAATAGCTGTGACGCACAAGGTAGAGTGCAAAAGTATGCAGCTGGGACTGTGAACAATGTAAGTTCTTGGTGCTAAAGCTCCTCTAATGCTTTTCACAGAGCACAGAAACAACAACAAAGGGGTTTGAGAGAAAGAGAGAGAAATTCCAGTAAGATGAGTGAAAACATAGCTCAAATCCCAAGCTGTTCTGCTAATGAGCAATAGAAATAATTTACAAAGGGGCAAGAAGGGAATTCAATTAATTAGCAATGTGGCTGCACTACAGGGAAGAGAAGAAGAAAAGGACACTGGCATTATCAGAAATGGCCTCTATTCTGCCTTTATAAGAAAAAGCTTGCTGGAAACCGTAAAGGGAAAAAAGAAAGGATTTCTATAAGAAAGAAGCAAGCAATATTTGGTGGTCAGGTCTCAATACCATAAGAGAAAGCTGGGGGTGATGTGCTGCTATGACTACAGTGATGGGATTGAGATTTCTGGATTTATTTATTTTTTAGTTGTTTTGGCCTCTTCCCTAGAAAGACAGGATAGAGAGCTGCTGTTTCCCTCTGATTTGCCACTGAAATTCAGCAAAGGGATTTCTGAGGAGTGTAAACAAGGGTTTGATAGCTCCAGGCCGCCTGGAGGCTAAGGGTGCTTACTTCCACAGTAAGGCCTTTAAGACCCCATTCTCAGGATTCCATGAAAATGGCAAATGGAGACAGTCCAGCTCTCTCTAAGGTCCCTTCCACACCAGGACTCTGCCCTAATTCAAAAGCAGCTCCAGACCTCGGTGATCCCACAATGCCAGCTGAATTCAGCAGCTGTGCCAGTTTACTTCCAGGTCAGCTGCAACATAATCCAAATGGCAAAAACAACAACAACAACAACCATACTTTTTTTTTTTTAATTTCTCAAGCTCTGCTGGTTTGTAGGTGGCCTTTTCTTATTGGTGGGAATGCCTGCCTCATCCTTTTTTCCAGTTTCTCAGCAGATCCTTTAAGAAGAATATGGGTTTCATTGAGCAAGACAGAAATTGAGAGGAGTCTGTTCCCCCTTCTCTGACGGGGAGAAGCAGCATACAAACCCAGGCTGCTTGACTCCCCGCTCCCCCTTTTCCTTTTGTGTAGATCAGTGTTTCTCAACCAGTGTTTCTCAGCCTTAGCAACTTTAAGATGTCTGGACTTCAACTCCCAAAATTCCCCAGCCAGCATGCTGGATGGGGAATTCTGGGCACTGAAATCTAGACATCTTAAAGTTGCCACAGTTGAGAAACACTGGTGTAGATCAAGGAAGTTTGGTTACACCATTCAGGTGGACAAGGTGGTGGTGAGGAATGGTCATTACAATACTGTAAGTACATATTGCTTCTGTTCCCCATATTAAACACCACTGCAGTCCACCACCATCTTCAGAGGCACTGGGGAAAGTACCTGGTTGCAAAATTTATGAATTATATCATGCCATCTTTTCAGTGGGATTTTTAATAGAGGAGGGGAGGTGGCAATATAGTTCATGTCCTTTTTGTGTGGAATGGAAGCAAGAAGATTTTTTGTTGTTCTAAGACCTGGGGCTGGGCATTGGTTGAATGATTACCCGCAGTCTCCTATTGGTCAGGTAGCAGAGAGAGAGCCGTGCTTGGCTCATTGTGTTCTCAGTGTTCGAGGATGGTCAAGAGTGAAGACGATCAGCAGCTCTGTTTCAAACTACTTTGGAAGGATTTGGGAGTAGAGAAGGTGCTACGTGGAAGTGCCCTAAGACAAGAGAGAACCTCTATGCCATGGAGGTTATGGCTGCTCTGAATGTCCTTGGGTGAAAATTGGAATAGTTGGAGGGAGGGGAATTGCTTTAAAATATCCTTCCATCTCTAGGAGGCAAGATGGCAGCTACCATAATAAATGTAAGATTTTTTTTTTTGGAAACCATAATATTCTTTTATTATTTATTTATTTATTTATTTATTTATTATATTTTGGAAACTATGATATTCTTGTAGAGAAGGTTGATCTAAGCACTGCCCTCATGTCATCTTCTGAACAGAACAGCCAATTGTTCTGGTAAGACAGAAGTTCCAAAGAGGAAAGGGGGTAATGACTTCAATACCTGCACACCACAAGGAAGGTTTCTGCTCCTGCCACTCCAAATCAATCCAGAATGTTCACCTGATTCTGGATGATTTCAGTCAAACTTACAGTATCTTTATACTCTATGCTTAGAACTGATAAGGGGGTTGGTTGAAAAGGATCTCCTAAAGAACTCAATGTGCCAAAGTACCACTTGGACACTTTTCTAAAGCACTTCAAAAATAGGTGAATTAAGAAAGAACTCTATTCAGAAGGCCATAATATAAATAGGCACAATATGAATAGAAACATAGGAATGAGCCACATAAGTTGTACCTTCTTTCTGTCTCTCATGCATGGATCCATTTTAATCTTTACCATATCAAGGTCAAAACTTGACTGGACTAGAATGACCAGTTGCAATAGAGGGCAGCTCTCTTTTTCTCTTTGTTATTCTGTGTAGAATAGATGATTTTAGCAGGTCCAGCTTAGCCAAAGGAGACGTCCCGGCTGAGATTCCCTCTTTTGCCCAGCTATTAAAGATGCTGGTGCCTCATCATCAGAAGCTCACTGGGTGACTTTGGGCCAGTCAGTAACTCCCTCTCAGGCCAACCTACCTCATAGGGTTGTTGGTTTTGTGGGTAAAAATAGGAGGAGGGAGCACTATGTATGTCACCTTGAGTTTCTAAATGGATATAAATCTAATGAATAAATAAAACTTCAGTACACTGAAAGTATAATATGGTGGAAGGGACATTGAGTCATGTTTTCTGACTCAATGACCATAAATAAAAATACAAGTACTACTAAATATGTTTTGGGCTTGCTCTACAGTTGTCTTTGGTTTATTATTTTTAAGTATGTCAATATAAAGCTTGGAAGAGAAGTAAGCTTTAGAGATGTCAATATGACTCTGAATATATAGCAAAGATTTGGAATATGTATTCATTTGCGAAAAACTCTGGATTTACTCTGCATGGACCTAAAAGGATGCTTTTACCAATAGAAGAGAATATATATAGCTCAGGGTTGAACTGTGAAGTCCTTGGGGTTCTCTGAGCTTTGTTGTTTTCTTGCAGACGTTTCATTACCCAGCTAGGTAACATTTTCACTGCTAGAAGGGAGTGGGGTTTGCTCTCTGTTTATATACAGTAGCTTGCCCTGTCAGTGTTGGTGGGAGTGTTGAAAACAACACTCCCACCAACACTGACAAGGCAAGCTACTGTATATAAATACAGAGGGGTGTTGACAGGGAAAGTTAATGTATATAAACAGAGAGCAAACCCCACTCCCTTCTAGCACTGAAAATGTTACCTAGCTGGGTAATGAAACGTCTGCAAGAAAACGATCAAGCTCAGAGAACCCCAAGGACTCCACAGGATGCTTTTACTTTGATGGAGAGACTCTGCCATGTCTGATTTTAAAACTTTGGATTGATATGTTCACACCTGACCTTTGACATTTTTTAATCAGCATAAAAGAAAAAAACACCAATACTAGTCCATGTGACCAAGGTTTAATTTGTTTTTGTTTTTTTTTAAGATGTGCGTTCTACCTCGTGTATTTTGTGTGCGTGTTTCTTTTTATGTTATGTTTTAGTTCCCTTTTCTTTTTCTGTATTTTAAAGCAACTAAAAAGACTATGGAGCTGAAACACAGATTTGTGCAGGAAAGGATGGTATCAGGGGGAAGGGGATCACAATCCTGGAGGCATGCTTACCATTTCTTAAGTATGAATAAAAAATAAGTAGAATTATTTTTGCACTAGCTTAGGGGATCAGCTTTATGCTGTTAATGTCACGTGTAGGATTCCTTTGTTATTTCAACTTACATGACTGAGCACAGGCTTGGCAAGTCAAGGGAAACTTGCTGGAGCAGGAAACAGGGAGCCCATTCCTTCTTAACCAAAGATACACCACAGAGAAGTCTGACTCTCACCTCGGATGCCCTGCTGCCTGCACTGGCCCAAGAAATGTTCTGCTGCCTCAAATGGAGAACACATGGCATCCTACCTAGTTCTACCCCTGCTAGAAGCAACACTTTGACTTTAAAAAATCTTGCTCACAGTTCAAACGCCAATTCTTGACTTCATTTATTAGCCCCTCCCTGCCCCCTGCCCCCAAATCTCATAGCTCTGCCTCAAGCAAATAATTTCCTTTGGCTGTATGATACAGCTGGCACTGCATGTATAACTCATAAACCAAAAGATGAAGCTGCCTTATATTTTATATCGCCCAAATCCCTTCTGGCCCTTTTGAAATAAGATCAAAACCAGCAGCTGAATTTATTCATTTACTTAGCTAATATTTCCTTAGTGTTTCCCCACCACTACAGTAAAACCCATAGGCATGTAGAATTAGTGTGGTGACTCACAATTAAAATTGGGTACTCAATGCCATTTGTGGGTGCCATGGGTTCATGATTATAGTGACATCTAGAAAATGGTGCTTTGTGGGAAGATGGATTCTTCAGCCAGGAAGCTTGCAATGTAACATCAGCCAAACAACAAATGAAGGAGAAGGAAAGGTGGACACATGTAAATGGGGGATGGATTGAAAAGGAGATTCAGGCGCTATTCTAGGATTACAAATGAAAAGAAGAAAATTGCTACTCAAGTACTCAGAAACCCGTGGGACTCTAGATGAGTTGTGGGATCAGTGGCCATCCTTTACTTTGATAATCACTGGTCAATGGGTTTTCAAAGTAACCATTTTCAGTACGGTGTTTTATATGCTAATCTGCACAAATGTATAGAAATTGGGAAGCCACAAATGAACCACTTAGTTTCTGGATCATCTTCAAAGGAATCCCCATGAAATAAGGAGTATAATCTAAATTGAAATTTAACATTAGCATCTAAAGTAAGAAGTTCTTATTCAATACAAGAAAAGCTATCTGAATTTCAAATTTGAAACTACTAAAACTGTCCCTGTAATAACAACCTAGTTTTTGGACCCTTCCAAAAGGCTGTTAGTTTTGCCCCCCTCAACTGCAGGCAGCATTGTCCTCTTCTTCCCCTTCCTGAGCTTCCGAGAGGTCCCTCCCACTGGTCAATGAGGGAATGCTAAAAATGTTAGAGAAGACTCCTAAGAATACAATGGACAGCCAGAAAAAAAAACAAAAAACAAAACCAATGGATCATCAAACAAATCAACCCAGAGTTCTCTCTCAAGGCACAAATGACCAGGCTCAAATTATCCTACTTCAAACACATTATGGGAAGACCCAGCTCTCTGGAAAAGGCTCTAGTGCTGGGAAAGGTAGAAGAAAGTTGAAGAGGATGAACAGCAGCAAGATGGATGGACCCAGTTACAATGGCAATGAGTACAATGTTGGAAGACTTGAAAGACCAGGTTAAGAACAGATCATCTTGGATAAAATCTATCTATGTGGTCACTAGGAGTCAAAAACAACTTGATCGCACATAATCAATTAATCAATCAAAAATGGTAGCCAGCTAGTGCCCTAATGCTTTCCTGAACACCCCCTCCCCTATCGTGGGCCTCTGGGTAGCCCCTTCAGCAGAAAAGGGGACCTGGGTAAGATGGAAATTTCCACCAACAGGAAACCCACTCTGCAATTCTGGAAGAAAAACTGTTCTCCTGGCATTTCCTCTAAAGCAGAAGCTCAGTTAATTATCTTCTGAAGTTAATCAGTTCAGCATGTGGAGCCTGCTGAAAACCAAAGTACCATGGAAAGGTGCAATGGCAACTCTGATCTCAGATTGAAGCACTCACTGCATGTAGAAGAACCTTATGTTAATACATAGAAAACTGAGAGTCGGAAAGAATAACTTGTTGATATTCTATTGCAGGGTTCCTCAACCGTGGCAACTTTAAGATGGGTGGACTTCAACTTCCAGAATTCCCCAGCCAGCAAGTCCACCCGTCTTAAAGTTGCCAAGGTTGAGGAACCCTGTCCTATTCTCTTTTCCTGATCCTACTTTATATATTTAAATATAGCACCCAGTGAAAAGCAGGGCTTTGCCCTATACAGACCCCATCACTATTTCAGTTTTGGTTCAGCAAATTATTAGAAGGACAATCTCCATTACCAGGACTACTGATTAAGTGGCTTTTCCTCTGCTTTTTTGTCTGTTAGCAGAACAGGTTACTTAGGAAAATACCCTAGCTAGAAAAAGCAGCCATTTAGAAAGTCATTCCAGTGGGTTTGCAATGACTCTTCAACAAGTCTAAGTTACAACTGTCTCCCATGTCTCTCTTTTCGCTTTGCTAAAACAGAAATTTCTAATTTTTACACAGAAATCTGGTAGAAAAGGAAAGATGAATGAGGCTCTAGAAACTTCCCCTTAAACATGGAAAGGAAGGAAGAAAGGAAGGAAGCAAGCAAGCAAGCAAGCTATCATTTAGAATAGGCTTTTAGGAGGATTTAGAGACAAGATAATAAATTTAGGGAAATAACAAAGCATGTTTTCCCAGACTACTATCTCCCTGGATAAAGAACTGCAGCATCCCAGGGTCACATGATGGACATTTGCAACCACCCCAGGGGGCTTCTGAAGCAAAGTCAATGGGGGAAACCAGATTCACTTAACAACCGCATGATTCACTTAATGACTGTGGCAAAAAAGATTGTAAAATCAGGCGCAACTCACTTAACGACTGCATCGCTTAGCGATGGAAGTTCCAGTCCCAGTTGTGGTCATAAGTCAAGGATACCTGTATGCACAAAGTGGCTTTCATGAGAGATTGCCCATTTGCAAAATGACTACAATGATGGACATGGCCAGTCCCAAAACATTCAATCACCAAAGATCTAGTCTTTCAGGAAGCTCTCTACAGTTCAGGTAGGACTTTGGTGGGGCTCAGAAGTAGAGCATGGACTAAATTATGAGGATCTGCTGATGTTTATAAGTGGCAAACCTATACTTAAGACTAGAATGCAATTAAGTACAGAAGGTACAAATCTGATTTGGTTTGCCTATGCACAGATAAAGGCACAATTTGAAAAAGATGTGAAATGGTAAACTGAAGATGGCTCCACAGTGGAATGAAGACAAGGAGAGGACTTGGGATCGCCCACAAGTGCTCCAGACAGTTGCTCCTTGCGAGGCATTGACAAAATTTGATTTTCTTTCATCATTTGCCACTTCCCTAACCTCCCTCTCTCTCTCTCTCTCTCATTTCAAATCTCAAATTCATCTGCTTTTTTCCTTTGTTCTACCTATTTTGAGTTTTTCCCACCAGTTTTAATACAGCTAATTCTCCATCCCCATTCAGCTGAATACCATGTATTTTTCGCCTTCAAGAGAGGAATAGTTTTGCTGTTGAATCTAATTAGTAAAATGGCTCTCAGATGATTTTTAAAAAGATCCCCAGTAAGCTGAAAATGCATTTAACTCCATTGATTACAAGGGAGAGCTAGAAATTAAACAGTATATACAATATGTTTAACAAAAAGCATCTATATAAGAGACAGAAACAAGATCTACTATGGTATTTAGGAACCTTCGCCAACCAGGCTGTCTCCAGATATGTTAGTACTGCAGCTTCCATGATTCCTAACCAACATGGCCTGTTGTTGTGCTTGCTGGGGATTTTAGGAGCTGCAGTTCCAAAACATTTGAAAAGCACCATGTCAAGGAAGCCTGATGTATAATATGAGTACACTGGAGAACTTAAGAAACAGTAATGTAATTCGATCAAAAATATACCTCACAATTAATCTTCAAAACAAGCAATAGGTATAATTTCAAGGGTGTAAACTGTATTCTATACAAGATCTATTAATTTGTATTGTTAATTTAGCATATTGGATTTGAAGAGGAAGCTTTATGATTGGATTAGTATTTCAATCCCTACAGTATATGGAAAGACTGCTGATACTATGAATTGAGAGTTGGAAAATCTATCTTTCCAAATGAACTGCTGAATCAAAGACAAGCTTTTTTCAGGTGTGGGAGAGAACTTTATAGAATCGCTAGACAACCCATGACCCATTGGGTCATGGTTTCAGAGATATTTCCTTACCTAAACAGAGAAGCAGAATGACCAAGGGCAAAAAAGCAGTGGGAGTGTGAGCAACTTGCAACTTGCTGCCAGCTTCCCCATTGACTTTCCCCTCCCTCCCTTCCCCTTCCCCTTCCCCTTCCCCTTCCCCCTCCCTCCTTCCCTCCCTCCTTCCTTCCTCCCTCCTCCTCCTCCTCCTCCTCCTCAGCTGACCCATGGAACTGTTGCCATTTGCTGGGGGGAGGTGGAACAAAGGAACCTTTAGACCATGAGGAAAACTGCACCCCTGCTCCCCATTCTGGTGTGTCCCCAAGGCAAGGGAGGAAGGGGGCTCGCCCATCGACCACCGGTGCCTCCCCAGCCAGCCCTACCTCGCCAGCAGGCATCCAAGTTGCTCCCTCATCCTTCCTTCAATGCCCACAGCCGTTAAGAGATTTCAAATTTCTGCCTCCTTTTCAAAGCAGCCAATCGCCACTTGCCCCTCAGTTGGCCTTGCTGCCAGCTGATTGGGCACAGGGGACAGAGTGAAGTGGGAAAGAGGTGAGAGGTACGCCAATGATGATCATGTGATCTGGGCTGACCACGGTGGTGCAGCAACACAGCAGTGCTGAAGCAGCCACAAATTTCCCAAATTTCAATCCCGCAGGAATAATGGGTCCCGGATTTTGGATGCATTCTGTTAGTTAGCCCATTTGAGATACTTTAGTTCAAAAATGGTTGCCTATGGCATACTGTTTTGCCCAGTTGAAGGTTACAGACAAGAGAGTTTTAGTAGTATGTACATAAAGTCAGAAGGTACTTCAAAGCTAAACTAGCTCAATTCTCTGGTAATGCAGTAAGTTCTTTTTTTTTTTTTTTTAACTATGAACCCACTGGATGGGTGTTCTCTTCTGGAATAACTGAAAATAAATCTGCTCCATCATCTATGTAAATAGCGCTTCAAACTATAAAATGAGCTTGACTCCTGATGAACACATGCACAGTATATGTGGTTAACTTGGCAAAGTGCAAAAATGCTTTGCATTGCCTTCCTCCAATATGAGTTTTTTAATTCACCAGTGTAGTGTTCAGCCTGATATTCCCTGTTGGTCTTCCATCCACATACTAACTGGGCCCAGCTGTGCTTGCTTTCCAAGCCCAGGCAAGGTCAGTCAGTTGCTGGGTATACTATGTCCAGAGACTGAGATTCACATCCTGGCCATCTGGACATTCCTTTCTCATCACTTAAAAGAGCAGCCTCCTTGCAGGTTCACAGAGAGGATCTTAGTCAAAAATGGAAAAAGTCTCCACCTTAATTATCTATGGGATGTGTTGGGTCTTAGCAATGAAAGATAACCTGTTGCTGATACTTCTGTAACTTTATCCTATTCTCTTCAATAAATCTGGTTAAAAGAAACCCAGGCAGAATCTTGCCTTTTGTTGAAGTGGGCTGCCAAGAGCTTGACACTGCCATTCACTGTTTCTGAAACAATTAGATCACCTCATTATCATTTCTTCTTAGGCTAAACATATATTTGCATGTGTCCAGAGAAGTGTTATGAGGAAACATGGAAATACATAACTCATTCAATTTTTCCTAAGACTTTGTTTCCTACCCATCTATCATCTTTTTCTGGCTATATTTCTGTTTGTTGGTATCTTTCTTAAACTACCCAAGATGAGCATAGTATTCCACAGTGAGTCTGATGAAGCACTGATTATCTGAATGCTACACATCCATTGAGGCAACCTAGAATTAAATTAGCTTTTCACTTCTACTTCACACTTCGTTCAGGAAATTGTACTCTTAAGATAGTATTCCAGCATGATCAAACTCGAATCTAGACTACAGTTCCTTGATTGCTTGCTCTACCAATAATAGCAGTAATTTTGCAAGTAGTTTAAAGAGTAAGAGTAATTTTGGCAATATGCATAAGGTTTGAATGACTGCAGTTCATTACCCTATCCACAGCTGTGAAGAAACTTACTCCAAGTTAATTTATAGTGAGCAGGGGCAACTGCACAATGTGTGAAGGATAGGAAGCACGTCTTTTGCAATGTCTAGCTTTTGGAGGGAGTCTGAAATTGTGTAATCTGGTACTGGACAGACTTTCCCACGACAGAGCCCAGAAGAAGAGCCTTAATCATGGGTACCACCTGGAATGAAATGAAGACTTTACCAGCTGTTCACTGTACATTCCAGGACATGTTCTGCAAAACCAGCTGTTCAGAAATAATAGGAAAGCAATTGTTCTCTTAATATAGGTATCCTAAACAAGTTGGTTATTTTACAGAATAATAGGGGCAACATACTAGAGTTACGAAGAAAGAATTTGTGTAATTATGCGCAGCATGTGACCCTTTTATCCAATATGAAGCAAGTAACAGACATTATAACATTTTAATGAACATGCATATATTAGATATTCTAACATTGTAAAGATAAATATTGCATTTGAATGCTACTATTGTGACTATCTTGAGTTTTTCTTTTTCCTTTTTATGCAACTTGCATTATCAACTTTAGAGTTGGAAAACGTAAAGAGAAGAGCAGCCAGACTGACTAAGAAGCCTGAATGTCTCTGCTGTGAAGAAAGGGTACAAAGTTTATTGGGTTGTTTTTAGCTTAGAAAAGTGGTCCTGTCATAACATTAGAACTTGACATTATACAATGAAGCTGACTGTCGGAAGTAAGAGTACATATGGAACACTTTTACCACTGGCACTTTTAAAACCAAAGAATTCACTTCTACAGAATGAACTGACAACCACCAATCTGAGTAGTTTTAAAAGATGACTAGACAAATTAACGGAGGATAAGAATATCAACAATGTCTAATCACAAAGGCTACTGGTTTCCTGAAGTGGCATACAATATTCCTCTCAGTGGCAGCTGCC
Organism: Liasis olivaceus; assembly: GCA_030867105.1. NCBI lineage: Eukaryota > Metazoa > Chordata > Lepidosauria > Squamata > Pythonidae > Liasis > Liasis olivaceus. Next base: position 67,311,510 of record CM061349.1, read on the forward strand.
AAGGCCTCAAGCAGAAGGAAGCTATAGTTCTCATGTCCCACCTATACGTTTCCCAGACCACTGTAGAGAAGAGGATGCTGGACTAGTAGATAGGCCTGTAGTCTAAGTGCCTAGCAGAGCTATATCTGCATTCTTAACATCTCACTCTCACATTTCTAATATTTCTAATATAATGCTTTAATTCAATGCTCACCACCACCACCAGAATGCGTTCAGGTCTCTTTCAGATACAACCCCGGAAACTCCACTGTTAAGGGAGTTCACAGACAGGTATATGAGAATTCTGGAATGAGAGCATCATGACAGCTGTTAAATGGTCAGTCTGGTTAGCTGATTCCCCAAAGAGAATAAAAAGTGTGGAAAGATATGTAGTGAACTAGGCAGAAAACAGGCTTCCTTTGGCATGTGAATTATCCTCAAGAAAGATAAATAAAAGCAACAAAGGCATGAACAAGAAACAGCACAAGGATGCCATCACAGGTATACGTTTATATAATGTCTTTCCAAAACGCTCAAAGTAGTTCACAATAATAAAGAACTAGGAATCCGTTTTCCCCTTACTGCCTTTAGCACAGCCGCCATGATTTCCTTGTGTTCATGTTCAGCTATCAACTACAGACAAGACCAAGGTCTCAGATCAACAGAATTAGGCACTTGCTGAGACCCACACCACCCCTGTAGTCTCAGAGCTTCCTGGGTCTGCTGTGCTCTTCTCTCACATCATACAAACAACGATAAGGGGAAACAAAGCAGCCTTCTCTTCTGGGTTTGCCCTCTGCCTCGGAGCAGCTGTCCCCAGAGGGAGAAGAAAAGGCCATTCCACTGAGGAGCATGGGGAGCGTCTTTCTAGTAGAGATCATAATGAGCAATGGAGTCCAAGGGTCCCCTCCAAACGAGAATGCCAAGTTACACATCTTAGTAATAATATATAGGAAATACAGTAGCTACATATCTTTCACAAGATGCAATATGTTAATTAAAATGGTTGCACTGTATCAATGAATGCTTCAAAAATGATACTATGCAGTCATTAACTGATAATCACATTGTGCCAAGTTATATAATTTGAATTTCTTAACTTTTGCATCCACGGCCTCTCCACCCTACTCTCTCCCCCTGCCTCACTGCCTCTTTTCCTCCTGGCACTTATTCGCGCCTTAAGTAAACAACTGCCTTCCCACATGTTGGCCTGAGCCAAAATAAGCTGCCCCTCCAGATGTGAACACCCAGACACAAATATGCTTCCCACCCCTCTCTTCTCATAATCCTTTTCTTCTGTAATATGAGACATGTTCAAGAGAAATTGGGTACTGTTCTGGATACCGTAGTGGAAATGCTTGTCTTTACACTCTGGCACAGAGAAAACTACTGTTCTTGTTCTTTTTCTCTTTTCCTTTCTTCCTTTTTAAAAATCCTGCTCTTGGCAATGTTAGTTTTTCTAACTTGTTCCCGGAAATCTCTCGGGGGCATCATACCCAGAAAGGAGTAATTACTGCATTACCTTGGCATTAGCCACAATGTCAACTTTGTTAAGGCTAGTCTACAGAGACAGCCAGGTTCAAACACCTGCTCCAGCTGCATTTATTTGATAAGCTTCATGGTTTGTTAACATAAACCTGATCCTACTGACCTGAAAGAGGGTGAAAAAGGAGGAGAGATGAAAGAGTTGGAAAACTCAAAAGGCCTGATGACCGTCCATAACAACTGCATACTTTTTCCACATATACTGCAAGTCCCCTACTGCTAGGTTTCTGTATTTCATGTGAAATGCTTGGAAGGGTTAGTTTTCTCCCTGCAGTTATAAAAGCAGATGTGGAAGAGTCTTGGATGAACCAAGAACATCAGATCAATCAGGGAACTGTTGTAGCTCAGCAGCATAAGAGCTCTCCAAAAGGGCTACACATGTTTGTTGGGATGGTGGCATGTACTGAAAAGCTGACTTCATAATGTATCTCATTTGTACTAGCAAGAGGGAAATGAAAGTGGGGGCTGAGAATGACTTGAAGCAAAAAGCAGAAAAACTGGGGGAGAGAGATGGAAATCTCCATTTGGTTCTTATGCCATAAAGGGTGCTTGTTTTGTACAGTAGAGAGGAAATGAAATAATGCTTCCACCCACTCTGAAACACAGATAACACACACAAAGGCCTGTCTTGCTCCTATAATTGGTGGCAATTAAACAGCAATATCCTCATTTCCATAAGGCTTAGAGCCTAAAAGGCCATTTGTGGGAAAAAGGTTAAAAGACAGTATTTTCTAATATTCTCTTGGACAATTTATTTAATTCTCTTGCTATATTTAGCAACACTGTAAGTGATTTCAAATATTTGTTAGACAGATAGAAGCAGTTATTCATCTCCCCAACCTGTGCCTCTTTGATAAGGAAAGAAAAGAGACAGAAACACACTTGTTTTCAACTTGTACATTTTATATACAAAATGTCCCCATCTTTTAAATCATATAGGAGTATTTAACTCTGAAATGGAAAAGGCTACTACAAAGTTGTGTCTCTGTGGGTATGTGTTTGGAATAAAAGAACATAACTGTATGATTCATAAGCTCCATATCCTCCACATTTTTTATACAACTTAAATATCTGCATGTTATGAATATGCAGCAAATTCAGTACTGTGGGTGAAAGATCTAAATTCTAGCTTTCCAGCACTCACTTTACTTCACATAAAGAGATAGTAGTTTAAATGCATGTAAGCAGTGCCGTCTCAAGGAGACATGGCACACCTAGGCTACATTGACTGATGGTGCCACCTTCCACCTATGTGAAGATCTGCATTTTTAGAATGATCTGGAAGGAAGGGCAGTGTAGGCACCCCCTAAGCTTTGGTGCCTTAGACCAGTGCATACTTGGTCTTGGCCTAAAGCCAGCCCTGCATGTAAATACATAAGATGAATACTCAGGACAAAAATTGAATCCACAATCATAGGCCATATTTACTTTCTGGAGAATCCTGGTTTGCCATTCATGCTGCTTATTGACTCCAACTTTGCTTCTCCTACTCTTGGGAGTCAGTAAAACAGAAATTTACCAGATGATTTAAAACCCACAGACACACAAAAGCATACCTAGCATTACATTTGAATCTGATTCTTGGCTTTTTCTTCCCAAATAAACCAATTCCACAACTGCAAACTTTGGCTTCAGGTTTTTGGCTTGTTAGAACTAAGTTTCTTTTGGGCGGGGGCGTGTTTTTTGTTTTCCTCCTCCTATTGAGCTCCTGGTTACTGAAATTTCTCCCACTGATCAGAGAAGCCATAAAGGCACACTCAGATAGCATTCACCACTACACTTCCTTGCAAATGAAAAACTAGGGTTCTTCAGAATTCAGGCTATTTTGTTTTGTACAAGCACAGCCAGAGTATGCTAAGTCTGTGGGAACTGTGTAGGGGGAATTCAAATCCAAACTGTCTGAGCCTGCCTGCGCTTTATTATTCATTGCTAAACATTATCACTTTGATGCAGAGTCTTTTTTCACCAGCATTAATGTGTCAGAATCTGCAGCAAGCACACTTAGACTTCGTACAGGATGTTTGCAAAAATGGATGGATAGCAGTAAATCCTTTTATCCATATTTCATTTACCACTATAGGTAAATGAGCCCTATTGTATTTTTGCTAGCTCCTATTCTTTTCTACCTTTCCTTTTACCAGAACTGTGCTGTGTATTTGTATGTGTATGTGATTATATTTTGATAATTACACAACTTGAGACCCATTAACATACATATAATGATACATGAGTGTATGCATGTAATCTACCATGTTTTAATCTCCTGCGTTTCATAACTTGCTTTTCAAATGTTCAAAACAAGCCTTGAGGGAAGAGAACCGCTTCTCATTTCTTGCTTGTTCTTTCTAAAGATTTGCTTGTTGTGGGAAGATTGTAATGGAGTAGAACACATTGTACTGAATATGCAAAGAGTCCTAGGTTCAATCCTTGCCATCTCCAGGAAGAGTTTAAAAAGATCTCTGCCTCAAATCCTGGAAAGCCGTTACCAAGTGGTCTTCATGGTACTGAACTGGGTGGACTAAAGATCATGTGTACTATAAGGCAGCTGTGATGATTTATTTCTAATCAAATATCCATTAAATGGTGGCAGTGCATAGGATCCTCAAGACTTTCTCATCTTTTAACTTGGAAGGAAATCAGTTGACTGCAATAACTTGAAGCAAGAAAACTAGAGGTAGGGATCAGCAATGGGGTCACTAAAGATCATGCCCAAGTAGTTTTCTGCTAACTTGGCATGTCAACTCAGTCCTTTGAGCAGAGAGTAGAAAGCAAGGTGTCAAGTGTCAATCCTCTCGTTAGCAATGGCAACTGGTAGAGAAAAATTTTGGGGGGTGGGGGGGGCAGATTTGGTCCTGAGGATTGGAGGTCAAGTGTAACTGAGTGGCTAGGTTCATATTTCTTTAACTGAGTGGCTAGATTCATGATACTATTTATGCATTTTTAACTTTATTTGCTAGATTTATATCACACATTTCCTCCAGGAATTTGAAGTGGCCTACATAACGCTCCTTTCCCAATTTTTCTTTACAACAAAACCCCTGTGAAGTAAATTGGTTGAGAGACAAATGCTCTAAGCAATTAGTGATGGTTTCCTTTGGTTCTGTCAGTCTTATAAGGTTGTAATGGTATGTGGGAATGACCCTGGAAGACAGGAGGAAGAGCTGCAGACTAGTCATGCAAAAAGTATCTCAGCCCACAGAAACAGAAGGGGCATGGGAAACATTTCAGAAGGGACTCTCCCTAGTTTTCTGGAAAGTAAAAGTAAAGGAGGGAAGAAATACTTTCACACTTGCTAGATTCTATTACTGCAACCTTTCAATAAAGATAGTGTTAGTACTCATGGTTTGTGCTTCTTGTCTGGACTATCTCAAAGGGCTAACAAAGATAGACCAGACCAAGAAACCAATGCTATATAGGTCTAAAAGCACCTTTATTGGAACAGGTATAGAAACAGAATCTTGCAAGTCTGAATGTGCTTCCCACCTCCCTCACTTTATCTTTGTGTGGATTAGGGAGGGGCCTGTCTGAGACGTTTCTGAAATTAGTTTCTTGGAATGGACTTAAGACCTGCTGGTCTGATTGTTGCCTTGGTAGTGGCTCTCTCTTCTGTCCTTCAAGGCCATTCCCTATTCCCTCTACAGGTTCATAAAACAAGCTAAGGCAAAAGCAAAATGACACAAAAAATCCAAAAATTATGATCCAGTGTAAAACATTGTTCCGAGAATCTTTCTTATTTCTCACCCACACCCTTCTTTTTAAGCAAGGGATACACGACCTCTGGATCCCATGTGGTCATCAATCTTGTGTTTGGCTTCATTTCTTTGTCTCAACCACACATTTTTCCCTCTGTGTCTTCTTGTACTTCTGTAAAAGGCGGAGTGTGACCCCACAGAAGTTGTGGTCCCCTCCTTTAAACCACTGTTGACTAGGTTTTTTCTTCCTTTCTAGTTCCCCTTCCATGCCCCCAGCTACTTTCCCCCCTTTCTCCTTATCTCCTTTACTAGGCCTCCTGCTTTTCCCAATAGTTACGCTCAAGGTAGATTTCTTTATCCAAGGTTGTTTTTAATTATATGCTTTAAAAATGTTACATTCTTTTCCAGGCAAAACATTTTCTGCATAACTGATTTTAAAAGTGCATTGCATTGTAATTTTCCAGACTAGCCAGGAGTAGAAAAATTATTCTTATGATTTGAGGTAGAATGAAAAGGTTTAGGTAATGGATGATTGGTGTCTATTCACCATCTTCTAGATTTCTAGTATTCTCCTTCCATTGTTTAAAACCAAAATGCTAGATAAGAAGGCATTCAGAAATCTGTCTCTAGCATGCTTCTCAGATAATGGCAGTTAAATAATTTTAGACTTCATGGCCCATATCTTTGAACAGTGCATGGAGATTGTTCTTGTAATACCCACTGCTGTTAGGCATTAACTGTACCCGCACCCCCCCTTCTAATTCCATCCAGCAATCTGTATTGTTGGATTATTGTACAGCTGTGTTTTGGGAAGTGCTACAAGACACAAAACAGAAAGACTAATTTATTTCAAGACAGAAATAACATAGTTGTTTGGCAAATCAGATCCTCAAATATGGGAAAAAACAGATGCAGTCTCTTAACAGCCCATTGGATAAGCACTGACCTGAACACAAATCTGAATGATGGTGCCTGGTACATTCAACCAGTTGAAAATAATTCTTGATCTTACACTGGCTTCCTTGCAGATTTAAAAAAAAAACAGAAAGTAAGATTCGTCTCACTGCTGGGTTGGAGCATGATTTAAGTTTTTAGCATAAGCTATTGGGAGAAAATTCAAAGACTATACCCCGCTTACAGTATAAGCAGTCAAGCATACCAGGGAAACTACAGTTCTTTGGGTGTTAAATTGCCCTGGATCATATAGAGAAATGACAAGAAGGTCCCCTAGATATGGAGGCGTCTTTTAGTGTTTTCTCTGCATTATCTTTGCCCTGTTTTTTTTTTTCTTCTACCCTACTTTCTTTCAGTTGTACTTTCTCAACTGTGACCTGAAAATTAAGACACAGAAGATGGTGGAAAAGCTGAAGTAAGTAAGCTATATGCTACATATGGTACATTACAACATTACTTAATTATATAAATAACTGTATTAGAAATGTTATCCTTATAAAATAATAATAAAGAGTTTGGATTATTTTCTCTGGAATAACTCTGCAAGTGTGGCAGAGTTTTTTCTGCAAGGACAAAGCCTACCATGACAACAGAAATGCCTTCAAGTTAGACATTTCATCTCATCTGGATAATATGATTTTCTGTTACAAAGGAAAGTATTCAGGGTTGCTTACTTTTCCCAGAAAAAAGTGAACAGAGAATTTCAAAATAGTTTATTAGAAAGACGTTTTGCATGAATGTCAATGAAAGGTTTAACATATAATAGAAAGCCTCTTCTTAAACAAGTACTTAACAGAACCTATTTAATTAGACTTGTCAACCATTCAGAAAGACTCAGAACAGAAATCCAGTGGTTTATCAGTAACAGCCAGTCCTCTCTAAAGCTGTCTTTCAGAGCACTGTCTGTGCTTTGTGCTGGGTAAATTAGCTTCAAGAAAAGACTCAAAATTAATTAAAACCACACAGATGATCTCCCCTGTAGCCCATGCTAGGTGATAGAGTCCAGTGCAGTACAATTCTGCCCAGTGTTTTGTATTTCCTAAGGTCATAATCCTGGGCTCAGGCATTCATATATTGCAGTTAATGTTCATCTAATAAACATAGTTCATGTACAGGATGCCTTTCCTCTTCAGTTTTAGAAAGACAGACACATAATGCATTCCATAAACAAAACAAAGCATAAACAAAAGGAAAGGCAACTATTGGATCAGCACAACAGCTTATTGTTCCTACAGTCTAAAAGGGACTTTTTAGGTGGAAGAATATGGTACAGATGGGTCTTGCTTTGGGACCCGAGCGTTGTTATTTTCTTCTTCCAGTTTTAAAACTTCCATGTTTAAAAAGGAAACACAGAAATGCTTTAGAAAATGTCTTGGATTTTACCCAACTGTGTTTGTTTACTAAAGGAATGGCATTCATCAAACAAAATGGATTCCCTGTATCCCCCCCCCCCCCAAACCTGGTACAGCTGCGCATAACATCGAATAAAGTTTCGTTTTCTTGTGTCATTCATTTATTTTTTCCTGTTTCTTTATAATAAAGTTCTCCCCAATCTTTCTCTGTTTGGAAGTCATTTTTGTAAAACTCAGAAGCATTGTGAAACAAGCAAATGTTTAAAAATGTCCTAAATATATCATTTGTCTACAGGATACTACAGAAAGAAATCAAAGCTGTCTTACTGTCTTTACTGGAGAGGAGGGGAAGGACAGAATACATTTCTTGAATTGTCCTGGCAATTGGGTCAACAACCCTGTCTCTTACCATATACACAGCTCGTTGCATACCAGTACTCCATAGCAAGATTTTTTTCTTGATTCAGTTTTAATAATCAGTAGTTTAAATAAAACTTGTAGAGTCTTATAATCAGATGGGCATCTGGATCTCCTATAGTTTCATCAAATAAGACTGTCACTCCCTCTTTCTCATGACCCCCAATGCTAGCCCCTTTTAAACAAAGGATATAAAAATCTCAAAGTTGGGGAATCATGAAAGTGTTCATGTAACATTTTTTAACATATTAGATCAGCATTATTTCATAGTAATAACCTCATAATATTTGATGCTTCTATGACAATTTACGCAAACAATAATGTGAACAATATATGGGTACAGTATATAAAAAGAAAAGAACAGTCCTGTAACACGATTGCTTAAATTGCCTTATGAAATGTTTATTCCTGCAGCAAAACTAGGGGTCTTTGTTTTGAAAGCAGAGGTCAAGCTTTCTTGGGCCAGTTCCTTCAAGATGACCCTCATTAAATCATAGGATTGAAAGGTTTAACCCAGTCTAACACCATGCATGATGATAAGAGTGAACAGGCCAAAGAGTGCCATGAAAAATGTTTATTCAGGCTCAAAGGACTGGCTGCAGATTCTTTGGAACCCCTTTACTCAGGCAGGGTGCAGTCAAGGAAACAATAAGCCACAGGGATGGGAGAGGGAACAAGATAAAACAATGGGGTGCATGATGGGCCAAACCTGAAGGAGATGCTACATGGTGAAAGAGAGACAGCAAAGGAAGCACAGTGGGGGTTGTCAGCAAAAAACAAAGAGGTCAGGAGGGCCAATAAAACAGGCCCTGTGCCTAGAATTAAGCTTAACTAACTTAGATTAAACCATCACTTCGTTTCCTGAACACAAATATTTTCACTGGAAAATTGCTTTTGGTAATTTAAAAACGCACCAACAAGCATCGCCAATAGGAAACTCAGAGGATATTGAAATTGGTTCTTCTTTGTACAGCGTTCAGTAGATGTTTTGGAGTGACCATTATTATTCTTGTTCTGAACAATATAAAAAATACCTGTTAAAAAACCCAAGCTGACTAATCTTTGTAATTGTAATATATCCATTTATTATTGGATATGGATACGTAAGAGGTCTGAAGTGCTTTCTCTGTTCTATACATCACTCACTATCAGCTGTCTGCCCCTCTAAAGCAGTCTGCTGGCTGGGGGATTCTGGGAGTCGAAGTCCACACATCTTAAAGTTGCCAAGGTTGAGAAACACTGCTCTAAAGACTTGTTCTGGGCACTAATGTTTTTTTTTTTAAATGCCATTACTAGAGCCTTAACTGTTTTTTTTATTTTTCTAAACAAGAACTATCATTCCAAAATTCAGATCTATGCTTGCTGTGATTCAGATATTATTTATCAGAAGTGTGAATAGAAAGTGTAGGGTATCTCTACAATATATTCAAAGACAACAGAAGTGACAAATTATTCAGATATATCCTACCTGAGTACAGAAGGTATTGTTGTGCAGATAGAGGGCTTCCTGATATTTTCCCCCATGGCAGCATTTGCTGCAAAATCCCAAGCCACTTTTAGAAAACTTAAAAAAAAAAAAACCCTATATAGAAGTTCAACAGCCTGACCAATTACACCCATACACATAACAGCATTATAGCTAGAATAGAAAACCATCACCAGGAAGCTATCCTAGAATCTCCTTGCTAAGATCAGTTTTTTCCCCCTCTCAGAGACTAAGGAAATGCTACACTGATGGATTTGCACCATTCAAGAGCCAAAACCTGAATCTTCAAAAATACTTCAACATGCATACTTCATATGAAAATGTCAACCTTATTAAGTATATTAATACTGTACTATGGAAAGTGCTGAGCCAAAAAATATTTATTTTATTAAATGGATTTTATTTTATTAAATTTAGAGGCCTCCTATATCCTAACGATTCTAGGTGGCATATGTACATCAAAAAGTAAGAAATAATAAAATAAAGAAAAAGATTGTGTACATCCAGAAAAAAAGCATACATGACACACAAAAGAATATTATTGCCAGAATTAAAATAAAACAAAACAAAACAAAATAAACAGATCCTAGGACAATTACAATTTATATACTACTAAAACTATGATTGTATTTATCTGTTTGTACCCTCAGGTTAGCCCAAACGGTGCATTATACCGCAACAATTTTTGAATCAAGGTATCTAAAATCTGCTAACTTAAAGAATGAGTAAAAAATCTGGGACCCATTACTCCTGTGGAACTGAAATTTCCACAATGTTCAGACCAGTTGTATTGGCAAAGTTGTAGCCGCTGCAGCACCACCAGAATCACGACTGTGATTTCCAACACTGCCTGCCAGCTTCCCACAAGCAAAGTCAATGGGGAAACCAGCAGGAAGTCAGTAGTCACTCCCACTCCCACTGCTTTTTTGCCCTTGGTCCTTCTGTTTCTCTGTTTAGGTAAAGAAATATTGAATTATTATTGAAGTTTGCTTGCCACTACAATTATTTTTCTATTTATGATATATACTCTTCTTAGATGATCACAGGGCCGTCCAGGATTGGGGTAAAAAAAATATGGTCAGCCTAAAATTTAATGTTTATTCTCGTCACATCAGACTGCACTACCTTTCTCTCAAAGGATGACCCAAAGGGTCACAGGTTGTCTAGTAGATTATGAAAGTCTAGAAAATTACATACAAGAGTAACATACAGGGCCAGATCTTTTTATTTGGCCCGTGTGAAACAACTGAAATTTGCCTTGAGGAAGAGATGCGCATCATAGAGGCAATATGGTTCTCTTAACTGAAGCAAGGAGGAGACACAGTCTCCTTCACCTTTGCATTGCCTTGAAACTTCTCCCTGGCTTCTCCCAGGAGACAATTCGGAAGAGGTTTCTGCACAGTCTGAGCAGAAGTATCTTCCAACTTTGGCAAGGGGATGTCAGAAAAACTGAGTGGTGCATCAGCACTGTTCACCAAAGCATGAGAAAAAGAGTGTCCCTTCTGCACTGTTTGCTGAAGTTTTTGTCAGAGCAGAGCAGAGCAGAGCAAAGCAATGTGCTCTTAGGAGCAAAGGGGCTACATTGCTTCATGAAGCAGTGTCAGGAAAGCGCTTGAGTTTTCACTGAAACAAAGCATCCCTTTGAAGATTTGCCCAACCACATTGTTCCTCAGTTGAATTTCATTTTTATTGTGACAGTAATCTCCGAGGCCCAAAACATATATGATAGTGGTCCTGTACTCTAATGGAGGTGGGGTACAATTGACAATGCTCTAGTGATACTCCCTACCTTTTCTCAACACAATACCTTTCTCAGTAATTTTTTCCACCCACATTCTCTCTCTCTCACTCTTGTTCTCTGCCGCACGCATATATTCCTGATTTGAACAGCCAGCGAAATGACTTGTCCTAATATATAATTCAGGTCCCAGTGACAACTTGCACATACTACAGTACTATGTAGACCCAATGCACTCTTCCTTTTCTTATATATCCTGAAGATATTTATCATCTAGAAACTCAGTTAACAAAGAGTGCTTCTAGAAAAGAAATACTAGGGTGATAATAGGGGTGTGACAGATACACTAAAGTGGATTGTGGAATATGTTCATGAGCAATATGTGGGATCATAAAAAATACCCCTCTCCTGGCAATATTTTGAGGACATTTGGAAACAATGCACTCATTGTTAGATTATTTATTTATTTAACTGAACTATATACTTAGCTAAAGAAACAAATCCTAGATTACCAAAACAGCAATATATGGAGTTAAAATCAGAGCAGTTTTTCTTTTCTGCTTGAATGGATGCTACATAATTAGAGAGGGGATTGTAAGCAGTTGATGGAAGGTTTATTTGTATCTCTAATTGTGTATGTATGGAGAGGGGGGAGTACACTGTGAGGAGACAGCTGGAAAAAAAAACTATGACAAAAGGAAACTTGTATTTCCTGCCTGCATTTTATTTAATAATGAGAGCTTGACTGGATCTTTCTCAAGCTTTTCTCTTCATCCGTTTTTGCCTTGTGTGTAGCAAGAAATGTCTCAACAACTAAATTAATTGCCAAGTGTCCAGAAGTTCACTACATGTCCCTACAGGCATTGCTGCACTCAACAGTCTGACTGTAAATAATAATATTTTTTCCTCATATGTCTTCTTGGATTATAAGAACAGCCTTATAAAGCTTAATGCATTACCTAGAAAAATCTACTTTAATATAATAAACACAACCACATTATTAATAGTTAACATCATCAGTCAAGCATGATTGTAATCGGCTAACTTCCTAAATCTGACATCTAAAAATATTTATTTAGTGCTATGAACATTTTACAGTGGTGCAGACTTATGCAAATTCCCATTATTCAATGAAAGGTATAGCTCTTGCAGTTGACAGTTTCACCATACCAGGACAGTATCCAATTCCCATAAATTGTACAACATATCCAGATTATTCCAGCATTGTTCAATATTCACGCCAATATTTGTGTCTGCTGTGCAGGTTTCTTTTTTTGAGACATAAAATCAGATCCCTCTACCATTCCTGCAGTCATTCAGATGTAAGGACATTTCATGATTTATGTCTTTATACAAAATGTATACTGTACACAATGCAGTTCCTAGAGCTCAAGGCAATTTACAATAATATGAACAAGTAAATTAAAATAAATAATACAAAATACAGTAGCTTAATTTTAAATTAACTAAAAGTAGCTGTCACCATTAGCACCCTGATCCCCTCTGAAATGAAAAGTTAAGTGACTTCCTGAAGGCCAGGAAGTTAGAAGTTCCCCTCACCTGAGAAAGCAAGGAAGCACTTCTGGAATGTGGGGACAGGCCCAAAGGAACATCATCCAGTTGCAACCCCTTCATGTGGGGTGTTCCTCAGTATTCCCCCTCCCACAACCAAAAGAATGTGAACAGTAGATAGCAGCTTGCTCAGAGACTCTCCCGAAATTATTGAGCAGTTCAGCCAAGTAGGGCATTATAGATGATAACCAGGAATTTGAACTGGACCCCAAAGTAAATTGATAATCAGTGCAGCGATAGTAGCATCAGAGTCACACTGATCTGCTATCACATGTTAGCAGTTGGACCACTGTATTTTAGACCAACTAAAGCTTCCAAGTGTCTACAAAGGTAGCCCCATACAGAATATGTTTCAGTAGTCTAACTGCAAGCAGAAAAACAGATTGCGAAGTCAGAAGGAAGCAAACCACTAGCTAGGTGTTTGACCTTTGTGGAACAAGGTGAAGAGGTTTGTGGTTGGGTTTGTTTGTTCAGCTCCAGAATTGGGCAATGTCCAGGACCTGTCAAGTATAGAGGAGAGGGGACCTGCGGATGGCTAGCAAGAAAAACAATCAATTGGCCAGTTTAGAGGACAGTAAAAACAAGCATTGGTCATTTTAGTCAGCCAATATTTCCGGCTGGGCAGATAAACAGTGATATGCTCGCTAGGCTACCACAAAGGTACAAAACCCCAATTTCAATCTGACTGTGTTTAATCTTGTATTATCTTTTTATTTTCCAACATAATCCTGTAAGAATCCAGAAAGCAGAATTACCAGTTCTCTCAATAACTATATTTTTATTAACCAATAGGTCTATAGATATTGAAGAATAAGATACTAACTTCCAAAGCAAATCTTTTTAAACTTTCTTCCAGAATTATCGGTTTGTGGGAAATTGGCTCTTCATAATTGCTACTTCTACTTTCCCAAGTTGGTTTTGGCTCCAATGTTTTCCTTATGCAATAGGTTATATTCTTTTTTAGGGATAGATTTCAAAAAGGGCTCGGTCTGTGGAAGCGTATTTCTGCTTATTTCAAACATGACAGTATTTAAGTGTATAATAGGGAACTTAAAATCTCTATGCCTGAACTGCTGAGCCAGCTTGTGTTAACTTTTATTTAAAATGGTTTTCTTGCTCTGGAAACTAAGTTATCTGGAATGAAGCTTCTCCTATGTATCTTCCATTTGAGCCTCAAAAGATACCATTTTGAAACAAGTTCTCATCTGTTTGCAGAACACCATAGCTATAGATGGGTGGTCTTGCACTTTTCATTTTATTTTCCAGTCCATAGGAGTTTTCCTCCCACAATTTGTGTTGAGCTTTGTGGTTTAATTTTGCAACCACAATGCCCATACTATAATATCGTGCATTTGTATTTGTTTTTCCAAAATCTCAAATGTGGTGCAAAGTCAGGTCAATTAAATTTCAAAGGAGGTTTGTAATAAAAGTGATCTCCATATTCACCATCTCTGCACACTGGGTAGACTATTCTGACCCTCTTCCAAGCACCCTTTATCTTCTCCCAGATGCAGCCAATATATTTTCCACTTTTTTGCTTTACGAATCTCAAAATATATGATCATATTTTGAGATTCTTATTATAGGACTATTTTTAAAGGGCCATCCACATTTAGTGTAAAATGCTGATCTGCTCTTTACCACAGGATATCTCTTGCCTGCTTAAGCATACATCTGCTGCTCACTGATTACTGAAAAAAACAAGACTTAATACACAATTTACTAAATCAATCTGACTAGAAATCAGTTAGATGGGAGAGACAGAGGATGACATGAAGTTCAAAGTGAAAGAATCTCTAAACTGTTTTTGACTCAGTAATAATTACAATGAGCCATCTGAGAGGCAGGTTTCCTATGAACTTACTCTGCTTTATTTCAGTCTTAAAAATATTGAGTTTAACCAGTTACTGCTGATGAAATGTTATAGTGCAAAGCCTTGCTCTTCCTCACATTTAGCATAAGAGCAGCTAAAGACAACAAGGCTTCCTATCCTTTCTAGTAGCAAAACTCTCTCTCTCTCTCTCTCTCTCTTTGCATTAACATCTAAATTAGAAGCTGTTCTAATATAATGTTTTCCTGGACTCATAACCCTGATATTAACTTGCATCAAGAATTATTTTCAAGGAAACTGAACGGAATGTACAGCTTTTAAACCGCAACATCACCTCAGTTTATTGCTTTTAATACTACATTCCAAGGCAAGGAAAGCCAACTCAGAAGTCTAGCCGAATTAAACAGTATTCTCATGTGTGCAGAAGGCTGCACACATATGGTCAGGCCTGGAGTGTGTGTTCTCCCTCGTATTGTGAGATTGGAACACTACTGGAACTGCTTAAATTGCTGTTGAGATCTGTCTCTCTTTCTCCCCTTTCCTTTAAATGACAAATCGCTAGATATATTTTCTTACATTTTACATAAAATTGTTTCTTCATGTGACAAGACTAAATCTTCCATATTATATTGTCTTTCTATATTGAATTTATCATGTTCCTTAATGTTTCATTTTCTTTTTTTTTCCCTTTGATCTCCTCACAAATTCTAGCACTGTTATAGAGTAGTGATTCCTTCATAAGAAGCAAGTGTAGGGATAAACACATACACGGTCCATCTCCCCATCCTGACCGCCAATCTTCTTTGCCATTTGCGGTGAGCTCCAGGACTTCTAAGGAGACCCACTGGGATTTCTTAGAGGCACGTTCTCAGCATATTACTGTATATTCCATTGTCACATTTATTTATTGTAACAGTGGATTAATTAAAAGAGTAGGACAGAGTTTAATAACTTCTAAAATAAGGTACTGGGGTTCAAGGCCATCTAGAACCTCTCCTTTCTATCACAGAAGCTCAACCTCCAGAGGTAAATGTGATTTAAAAGTGATTAAAATTACTCTATAGTGGGATCTTCTTCCTTAGTACTGTCCTAGCTTCAGCATCTTCAGGTTTTTTCCCCATCCCACATCCATCTGATGCTATCAGTGGGAAATGGCATGTGGAAAGCAGCCACAGGTGAGGAAAGTTAGCAAAGGAGGGGGTTTTGCTTATAACTCTCCCCCCATCTGCAAATGCTGCTTCCTTCAGTTGTAGAAGTTGGGGTTTGGCTTTCCCCTCTCTATAGAAGTTGCAAAGCAAAGATGAGACCCTTTTGCCAAGTCTCTCATCTCATGATGTTTTTTAAAAAAAGTGGAAAAATTCAGAAAATCTTTGAAACAATATTGCAATGCTTGAATGTGTGTGTGCAAGTAAATATGTAGAACTTTCATGTGTGCCTATGGGATTGTGAGAGAGAAGGCTGAAAGTCCTCCTTCTGTGGCCTTTTTCTGCAAATCTTCAGTCAGTTTCTTTTCTGAATGACTTTTTAAGCAGTTTCATGCAAACGGTATTTCTGCACATATTTACAGATTATTGGCCCTCAAGCCCATCTGAAAACAAGCAGAAAATAACAGGTCTTTCCTCAGAGGAAAGCCACCGGAGAGAAATCTGATTCATTAATCCGATTATTCTTCAGGGAAGTTTACCTTGCATCTTGAGAACAACGGTTTTTTAAAAAATATCAGTTCCTGTAAATCAGCGTTTATGAACCTTGGAAACTTGAAGATGTGTGGACTTCAACTCCCAGAATTCATGGCTGGCTGGGGAGTTCTGGGAGTTGAAGTCCACACATCTTTAAATTGCCAAGGTTGAGAAACACTGCTGTAAATTATAATTGGGAGACATCTTTCTGTACAGGTATGCAGTAGACATTAATTGAAGTGGGGTGGAGGGGTAGAGAACGTTTCTATTCCTTTTGTAGATAAAGAACTGGTTCTCAGGTTGGCATGCTACTCTTGAGTACTAATTATTCATAATTTTACAGAAAGACAGTAAAGATATCCCATTAGTCACAGCCATGCAATCATTGGTTTCTTGGCCAGTTTCAAAAACAACAGACAAGAAAAAGTGATAGATAAAAGGACTGAGTCGGGAGGGATACTAATGAGCTTCTCCTGAATCCTCTCTCTTTCTCTCTCCCAAAGGATGTGCCAGAACACCACAGAAACTGAAGCAGTAATGAAAGAGAAGCTGAAATCTGCTAGGAATGAATGGGGTGCTGAAATTGTTCATTGTATTCCCAGGCTTCAGTAAGCAAGTTTAACCCTTCTTCAATGGATGGGTTTGATTTGTGTACATACAGTGGTGTGCTGACGTTTCCTGTGCCTTTGGGGAATAGATCAATTGGTACAGCCTCTGCCAAATCACGCAGCTGTGACTGCTTCTCTTTTTTCTCCTGTTCAGACTTGGTGATGGAATTTAACTCGTTTTACACTTAACCTTCCAGGAGGAGAAATTTTGAGGTTCTCTCACTCCCTGCTATTGCCTGTAAGTCTTTACCCTCAAGGGAGGAAAAACATCTTTTGAAATGAAAATGAAGGAGGCTTTATGTTACACAGTTCAATCTTTGTAGTGTTAAGGTATGTAGGAAGCTGACTGTCAGCTCTTGATTCCTCAGAGCCTGAATTTAAAAGATTTCCAAGTAAAACCCAGGAAACAAAGAACTGGGATCAATGTTTTTCTCTCCTGCTGAGATATCACTCTAGGATAATGAAGGATCAGTTTGACGTTTCCGAAGAGTGAATCAGTGCAGGAATATAGTAGTCATGGGATTTTTTAAAATGAGGTTGTTGGAAAATAGGGACTGCCCTGGGTGACTCTGTACTTGACTCTCTCTCAAATATTCAGACTTTTTTAAAAAACCAAACAGAAAGACAATATGGCACATTTCTCTACAGTAAGCTTGTTGTGAATCTCTTCATCATTGATTCTGCATTTTATTTACACAGTTTTCCAACCTACCCCCCTGTATGTGTTTATCTAGCAGTCTAAGTTGCTGGTTCAATACTGACATACAGTATGTGGTAAATGCGAGGTACATTCTTGGCAGTTAGAAGTCATGATGCTACTGTTAAGAGAGGAATTCTTTGCTCCATTCTTGAGTAATATGATCTGCTATATACGTGGCTCAAATATCAAGCAAATGACATTCTATTTACCCATTCCCCCCCCCCCCCCCGCTCGGGATATTCAACTATCTTGCCAAGTAAAAAGTTCTAAGAAACTTAAAAACATCTTCAGTTGGTCTAATAAACTTGTTGCCTCTTCATAAATTTTGGATTTGTATTATTACCAACACAGTTGCTTCCTCTCTATATTTTTAATGCTCTTGGAGAAGTTGTTAGAGGCAGGGCATGAGTGACGAAGCCGAAAATAACCTTAAATCCTTTCCTTAGCTATTAGAACTTCTTGGGGCATGAAACGTTTCAAGAAAAGCAGTTGGTGATATAAATCTAACATATTTGCTTCTAGAAAACAAGGTTGACATTAGAAACCTCACCAAATATTTTTAATTCAAATTTCACAATTTTTAAAGGAAGCAGTATTTTACAATTAAGAACCATTTTTTCCTTTTCTTTTTTCTTTTAGAATTGTTCCAACTGATAGTTTTAGAAAAGAGAAAGGAAAAAAGAAAAAATAGGAAGGGAAATATGCGAGGTTGAATAAAATTTAAGGCAGGAGTATTCTATTAGTTTTTGTGCCAAAGATTATACTTGGTCTCTTGGAAGGTGTCATCAAGGCCACACTCCAAGACACAGTGATCGCAAGGAAGCAGAGGTGCATGGGGCCAGGAGAAAAATGTAACTTCATTTAATTTTTAAATTAAAATTAGATTACATTTAATTAATTGTAAAATTGATACATTTACTCTTTGTGCATTTAATTATTTCCCCACTTTTTGTCTCTTTAAAAATTATAGTTTGGTGGCAGTTGGTGCTCTGGGGGCTGCAATCAAGGGTTTTGAATGCTGGATGTGGCCCTAGATGTGACCTAGGTCTTCCAGACTCTTTGCAACACTGACCTTTGGGACGTGGAACTATTTTAAATTGAACTTATTGGGCAAATAGGATATGGTATAATTATAAGCTATTTCTTTCCTAGCAACATCTAATATTTCTCGTAACCTCTGCTCACTCTTTGGGGGTGCTCATTTCTTTCCTGTATTGGAAGGTTATTCTCTTAACCACTAAAGCTATCCAGTCATTGTATTTCTTTGGGAGTGCTCAGATGGCTGATACATATCCAAATATTAAATGATTAAAGGTAAGAGTTAGATCCTGTGGATAAAGTAATGTTTATGCAATCTCCCACTTCTTTCCTGGGCAGTGCCAGAACATATGGGTTAAATTAGCCTGTGGCTTGTCACACTTCCAACAGAGACAATTTGTAGTCAACCTCAAGCATAAAAACTTACTCAGAGAGCAATAGAATCTCAGGAAATCTCTCTGCAGAAAAAACTAAACTGCATATCAGAAGCAGACCACTTAACTGATATTGGAAAAAGATTCAACTGCCCTTTTTAGAGGTTTTCACTTTATTTTGCCAACTGTGTTTCACTACAAATAGTCCATACTGAACCTGGTAAGTATATGACCTAATCAGATCTCACAAGTGAGAGCTGATTTTTTTTAAGGTGTCAAAGAACAGATATTTGAAATGAAATTGATTTATATGAGAACCAGTGTGGCATAGCAGTTAAAATGTTGGACTGGTGATATGCAGGTTCTAATTCACCCTCAGCCACAGAAGCTCACCGAGTGAATTTTGGCCACTCTCCCTCAGCTCAACTATTCACAGGGTGGGTGTATGCAAAAATAGGAGGAGGGAACATTATATACACTGCCTTGGGCTCCTGTATGAAAGGTGGGGAATGAATGATGAATGAATGCATGCATTTATTTAAGCATACTGTGTTTCTAAACTACCACTATGTTTGCTATGTACAATTACCCAGTAAACTTAGCAAGAACCCAGAGATGCAGCATAAAAGCAGTCATGCAGGAAGTTTGGGAAATTAAAGGAAAATGAAAATGGTTGTAGAGGCATAGGGAATGGCCTTAAAGGACAGGAAGAAGAGCTGCTGCCAAGACAATGGTCAGATAAGTGGGGCTTTAGCTCAGGCCAAGAAACTAATTTGAGAAAAACATTTCAGACAAGTCATCCTGAGTTCACATAAAAATAATGTGAGGGAGGAGGGAAGCACATTCAGACTTGCAAGATTTGTTACTGTAGCTGTTACAATAAAAGTAGTCTTGACCTATATGGCATTCGTTTCTTAGTCTGGTCTATCTTACAGGGCTGACAATGGCTTTGCCTTACACTTAAAAGAAGTTAGTGTAAACGCTAGGCAAGTCTCCTCGGGAGAAGAGTCCAGGATTGAAGGCCTCTCTGAAGGCTGAAAAAAGTATTACAGGTAGTCCTCATTTAGCAACCACAACTTAGCAAGTCTGTCACTAAGCAAAGCGGCTGCTAAGGGGGAAATCACATGACAGCAACTGTGCTTTCCTTTTCCCCACTCACCCACCCTTTGGAATGCTCACGCTGGCAGTGCTGGGACAGCCTGCTCAAAACTGACAAGACTAATCAGTTTCACACCTTTGGCCTTTGTTTGCCTCCTAACCACCTCCCCTGCCCTTTGGAATGCTCACTCGGCCCTGGGATAATTAACAAGAAGGGAATTAATGTTTGTATTTACATTCATTGGAGACGAAGGGATTACACGTGAGTAAGCAGGGATACAATGGGGAATACACTGGGCTGTTTGCATAGTGTGCTTGCGGCTGCCGGTGCCAGAGCATTGCTTTCGATGTGTACTCCCCACTGTGTGCCCGCTTACTCGTAATCCCTTCCTCTCCAATCTCTCTGCTCTGCAAGGGGGGGAAAAAGGGGAAAACAACAGGTCAGGAGCAAGGCAATAGGTACTGACTATAATAGTGGTCACGTGACTGAGGGATGTTGTGAAGGTTGTAAATGCAGGCATTGGTTGTAAACTTATTTTTTCAGCACTGTCGTAACTTCCAACAGCCACTGAACAAGGCAGTCAGTAAGTAAGGACTATCTGTATTTTGTTTAACTGTCTCTCTCAATTCAGATTATAACACTGAAGAAAGGAACTCTGATGATGATCTTAGAACATGGAAAGGATGATGTGGGAAAAAACATTCCCTCTAATAAGGTTAAGCATCAAAAGCCAGAGTTTTTAAACAATGACAAGGGATTATATTAAATATGGTAGGGTTGATAAAATATGATAAGTCAAAAGCAAATAAACTGTATTATGGGTTAGTATGCTGAATGAACTTACATTTATGTTCCTGGTCTCAGTTAGTAGCACAGTGAATGTATTTTGAATCAACTGCATTTTCCAGTCATTCTTCAAAGGCAGACCCACGAGCAATGAATTGCAATAATAGAACTTGGAGAAATGAAATAATTATAGCCAAGTTATTTTTAATACAAGAGTGGCTGAAACTGAGCGCATCAATCATCATGGCACTGGAGCCTCTTGGATCTCTAGCAACACCATTCAAGCAAGGAGCAACTCCCAACTCTGAATCTCAGCTTTAAATAGGAACACAGTCCTTTCCAGAACAAGTAACCCATTGCCTCTCCAGGTAGATGAACCCACCAACAGCTCTTGTAATTTATTGAAAGCAAGTTTAAGTTTCATAATTGTCACTGAATCCTCTTCCAACACACCACTGCCTCAGTTAAATCTAACATAAAGGAGATATGGTGTCATCTCTACATTGGTGACATTATGTTTATTTATTTTATCAAAATTTAGAGGCTTCAAATGATTCTGGGTGGCTTGAACTTTAAAAGAATAGAACATTAAAAGAAAAGAAAAGATTATGCACTTCTGGAAGAAATAAACACAGCACACCAGACAAAAACTGATACAGGCTCAATGACTATTCTACCCCCAGGTCTGGGAGGAAAGCCATGTTTTCAAAGATTTTCAGAACATCATTAGAGTGGGAGCCATATGGACCTCTGGGAAGATGCTGTTCCAGAAGGCAAACATCACAACAGAGAAGGTGCGCTTCCTAGGTCCCCATAGATGGCATTGTTTAATTGAAGGGACTTGAGCTGTAAAAAGTTATTGAACTTATGAACTATGACCTATGACCTACAAAGTAAACAGGTTTGTTAGTACAGTGAAGGTTAATTTTAACAGACTAACTGGGTGGAGGGGGTATCCATTATTCCTGAAAATCAACTGTGTCATTTGTATGATGTCATTAAGCAAATCAGAATGGCATTTCATCTGTTGCATGAGAAGTCCATTCAACTGTGATCTGGAAAATCAAGGTTTCACTGTATAGTATATACATGATTTTGCTAAGCTTTTAAAAACTAGATCTTTTATGATTAGACTAGAAACAGTATTTTTCAGGATCAGGGAAAGATAAAGAATAAAATACAAAGAGTGGTGACTTCCACTAGCACCAGCCTGATTTCACAAACATTCTTCTTTCTTTTTGAAGTCTTCTCCTTAGCTTAGGTACTTACATTTCTGAATTCTTGCCACTCTTAACAGCAGGCTGCTAACTCAACTATGGGTTTTCTACCCAGACTTAGGATTCACTGCTACAGACTATGTATAATGCAACTACAAGCATGTTCTACACAGTCAGGAACATTTCAAAGAACATGCTGCTTTTCAGTATATGACCCTATGCTTTAGAACACTCTTCCTCCTGAGACTTGACAACTTCCTTCCTGAAGGGCCCTGAAAACTAGGCAAAAAGGGTGGGGTTGATTTTATCTGATATTTTATGCTTGCATTATTTATTTTATGAACCATTGGGCATATATAAATATTGTTAAATATATTTTAAAGAGGGTGAAGGACCCAGCAAATAGCAAGGATTTTGAGATAAACATGAATCTTACAGTCTCCAAACACTTTTATAAATGGTTAGTTGCATCAGTGTATGCTGGCCATGAAGCCAGGGGAAACCTGCACGTGGATTCTGGGTTAATGACAATTATATGAAATGGCACAAGAAAACTAAGGCTGAGAGTTAGTATTTGTTAAACAATATGAAGCTGCTGCAGGTATTCTTCTGTATTCCTTTGCCCTGTAATGAACCAGCTGTTGTCCCTGTTCTTCCTCTCTCTGCATTCTACTGTGACAATCGCTGCCCCTGCTTCTCCACATTTCTCCATCCTTTCAGAAACACAATTCTTGTCAGCAGGCAATAATATCCCTTCATACTTCTGACGAGGATGCATACAAGAGAGTCTCTTCCTCAAACAGAGAGGCCCTAATCCTCAAAGCAGCTTCCCCAAAGCTACTTGAGAGTCTCCCTTTTGAAGCACTATTGGCAGTTACAAGGTAGTATCCTATAATTCTAGTGCTGCAAGGTCAGTTTGAATAATCTGACCAGAAGTTCCTGCTTGAAGGAACCAAATTAGACCTGACTTGGTGTAAGAGACAGATCTTTCTGGAACTGCCATAGGCACAAAAATGGTGCTGCATTCCTAGTCTGCCAGTTCTTTTTCTAAAGGGGAATTTTTGGAATTTGGGGAAATCTTTAAACCTTCCTCATGCCCATTTCATTAACCAAAAGCATAACCATGGATTTAGTTTGGATATAGTATATAGGACCAATTGTTCTAATCAAGGTAAAATATATCTCTTTGTTAAAATGCTATTTTTGGTACCAGTAGAGGAATTAATACAAAATGCAGGAGAATCATCAAACAACTGGGATTTTTAGCTCTCTTGGCAGAAAAATACAAGAAGACAACATTTTCAGAATTCATGCCTTGGACCATAGACAGAGTGATACTGACTTAAGAATGTCAAAGTCACTGTAATTAAAATTAATTTCTAAATAAAATATAGACAATCTTTTGGTGTATACTTATTTGGCTTTTATACAATGACCAGAATGTTTTTGGACAATCAAATATCTAAAACCATCCTCTGTTTTATATTTCCACTCCCAGGAGGTCTCACTGGCACAAATTACTAGATCACATCAATATAAGATCTTCAACCATTGAATGTAAAGGCTTTTGGAGACAACTCATGGCAGTCCTTGCTCCAATGCTTGACTAAAAACAGATGAGCACAGCGTATTAGGATCAGGAATTCATTCTTGAGAGCACAACAAAGGGATAGCTCCCCTCTAATAAGGGCTGTGGAGACATTTTCTTTCTAGAGAATTTTCCAGCCATGTGAGTCATATTTTGGGGGAGATCAGGGAGAAAACTGAAAATAAATTCCTCCTTCTACTTCTTAATATAAAAATCAAAACAGCATCAAGACCCATTATTTATTATTTAAATAGACAAGAAGGAAAGCATATCAATACATACATTTTGTAGACCATACAAATCTACCATCCCATCTCAGAAAGGAAAAGGAAGTTTTATTCTGTTCTGAAACACTGTTTTATTTTATAGTTCAACAGTACTATCAAATAATTAAAGTGAGAAAGAACAAAACAATTCTGGAGGAGTAGTAACTGATAAGTAAAAGGAAAGATATTACTAACACTGAGGATAGGAAAGGAATGCAATTTACTGCTTTACTCATTTGATTCAGGAACTGAATGGATGTTTTGTTTGATATCCCTAACAGAACTCCAGTGTCTCTTTTTCTGGTTAGGCACCTTAATATTTCAGATCTTATTACATCCTTCTCACTTTTATACGTCTGATGAACCATATCCATATTGTTGGTCAATCACACAGTATGGAGCCATCTACCGTATTAGTCAAGTTTTTGCAATAGCCTTCCCCAACTCCCATAATTCTCAGCCAGTGTAGTAATTGGAAATAATGGAAATTGTATTCCAAAGCCTCAGGCTGGCAAACCGTGTTCTGTCTCATAGAAATGAAACTTGAAGATAAATGTCAAACAAAGGACAAAAAAGTTAAGAGGCTTTCCAGACATTTAGAATGCTTTCCTTTAAATGATATATTTTTGTTGTTTATTTACTTTCCATTCTTGTTAAAACTGCTAAAGACAAGGGAGGAAATTCAAAGTTTTTCTTTGCCACTTTTACTTTCCGGATCTAGACAAAGCTGGTTTTCCCACATAGTAGTTTAAGATATAAACTGACAAACTTCTTTTCAGATCATAAGAAGTTGAAGCCAAGCCAAAACAGCTTTTTAGTTTTGTTTTCACTTTGGTTATTGTTTACAGCACAAGTGCATTTTTTTAGTACTTTTTGCATCTTTTAAAACTGAAATCTATTTTTGTCTGCATCCTGGACATTTGGAAGGAAATCTGCAAAACCCCAAAGGAATATTTAAGTGTGAATAGACCCTCAGCTGGCTTGCGCAGCAAAGCTCAAGGAAATCCTGCCCTAGCAAGCAAGGAAAAGATTCCGTTCCTAACCTTGTGTGACCAAACTCCACAGTGCCAATCCATATAGAATGCCTGGGTAGCCTTCACTTCCTGAGCCTATCAAGAGACCCCCCAAATAAATAGAGCCTCCTCTTTTAACCCTCCGCCTGCCACTGTGCTTAAAAGGAGCCCAAGGAATGAGCGATTAGCAATGGAGGGGGAAGAACACTGTCAGAGGGCAGAGAGTTCTCTCGGCTGCTTCACATACATAATGCACATCAGGAAGTGGGGTCATTTCTCTTCTCTCTCTCTCTCTCTCTCTCTTCTTGTTCTTTTTCTTTGTAGGTCTTTTAGCTTTGTATTAAACTTTAATAAAACATTATAAAACAATAGAGAAGGTGACTAAATTATACCAAAGTAAGGCTTGACATATCTCGCTTTGCATGTAATGCCTCTATCTCATATATTGGTTTCACCTTTTGGGTTGCCATACTGACATAAATGAACATTTGCACGATATTCTAATTTTTCGAGTTTCACCTGTATTAATGCATATACTTGCTTGGAGGGAAGGGGAAGTCATCTTTTATATTTCTTCCTTCCTCTTTTCTCTTTCTTTCTTTATTTTTGTAGTTAGTTTTGTATTAGTTTTTATATATATAAACTTTAATAAAATATTACAAAAAAAAAAAGGAAGTGGGGTCACAAACCCCCTGCCACAAGGCCTGCTGAAAAAGCCCAATCTTACGGAAACACGACAGGGTTGGGGACCTGTGGACATTACAGAGAAGAGTGTTCCAGAAGACGGGAGTGGCCACAGAAAAGGCTTGTGCAAAGCCTGGATAGAGTTTTGGCAGAGGGCCATGCCTGCCAATCTAGCCATCTGTTATAACTCATCTCTTCTACAGCCCCATTCCAGGACAAGGAGAGTAACTGGTAGATGTTTTCCACTAGCTAGCGAAGGCTGATGGGAGTGGAGGGAAACCATGCTGCAGGAATGCCATAATCCCTTTCCTTAATATGCCCCATTCACAGCAAGTAAGCACACCAGCACAGTATTGGGCCAATGGGAATGTACACTTTTGGCTGTACAAGCTTCTGCCAGCTCAGGGACAGGTGGATAGTACTAATAATAATCCTAGAAAATGCTACATAATTTGCATGTAATCAGAAACCAAAGTCCATAGCTTTAGATTCTGAGCTTTAAATCTAAGCTTCACATACTTCAGAATTTGGAAGATTGATTGATTGATTGATTGATTATTTATTTATTTATTTAAAAGATTTGTATGGCCACCCATATTAAACACAACTCTGGGTGGCTCACCACAATAAAACCCAATAACTATAAAATTATAAAACATCAAACAAACAAACAAACAAACAAAAAAACCGGGCACCTCAATCATCCCCTTGGGATGCCCCACAACCAGCTCCAGATATCCTTATTCTATCCCAGTGCCTGAGTGAAAAGCCAGGTCTTGATGGCCTTCTGAAAGGCTAAAAGGGTGGGGGCCTGCTGAATCTCTGGGGGGAGGGTGTTCCATAAGGTAGGAGCAACTGCAGGAAAGGCACGCGTCCAAGGTCCCAGCAGGTGGCAAGATTTCAGGGAAGGGACCTGGAGTGTACCTACCCTATCTGATCTGGTAGGACAGGCAGATACTCTCAGGGAGAGGCGGTCCTGCAAATAACCTGGTCCCATGTCATGTAGGGCTTTAAAGGTGATAACCAGCACCTTGAATTGCACCCAGAAGCAAACTGGGAGCCAATGCAGCTCGCGCAACAGAGGTGTAGCATGGGCGAACCTAGGGACACCCAATACTATGCACGCTGCTGCATTCTGGACCAATTGTAGCTTCCAAGTGGTCTTCAAGGCCAGCCCCATGGTGCATTGCAGTAATCCAAACAAGAAGTGACCAAGGCATGAATGAACATGAGCAAGGCCTCCTGGTCCAGGAAAGGGTGCAATTGGTGCACAAGATGAATCTGTGCAAAAGCCTCCCTAGCCACAGCTGCCACCAGTTCCTTGAGCAGGAGCTGCGAGTCCAGGAGGACCTCCAAATTGCACACCAGCTCAGTCCCGGGAACTGCAACCCCATCCAGAGTCAAAAATGATGAATCATCAGACCCTGGGAGACCAAAAACCGAAAGCCACTCCATCTTGCCAGGGATGAGTTGAAGTTGGTTTCTCCCCATCCAATCATTTTTCCATAGCTGAAATAAGTTTCTTAACTTTTTCAAGTAGAGTTTGTTTCTTAACCATGTTCATGTATATTTTCAAGAATTCATTAAAGTGTTTTCTTTATATGGACAATGGAATATGAACCAAGCAATAAGGCAAGAAGAGCTGTCATTCTCTTCTTGGATTGTTGGTGTGTTTATCCTGCTCATCAGACCAAAAAAACGTCCAGAAAGGAATAATTAAAAAAAACCTGTCCTCAAACTATTCTCCAAAATGAGACATAAATTTAAAATTAGTAATTTTAACAGGAGGGCCAAAGCACTTTACTTTTTTTTCATCATTGGGACAACTTGCAAACAGCATTAAAAGCTGCCCCAGAAGCTAAGATACTTCAGTATCAACTGTGCACCAGGGTCCTCAGCTCAGTAGGCCAACCTGAAAAACCACAGGTTCTTTCCTGATTTTATATAATTGCTAATTATAAACACTCATTCATTCATTCATTCATTCATTTGGCCACCCAACTCAAACACTGCAATTCTGGATGGCTTACAATACCCAACAAACCTACCCCACAAACAAACCATCAATTTGATTAAAATAAAAGCAACCCCTTAATACATGATCAGGAACTTGCCATTATTACTCTCCTCCAGACAGTGACTCCCATCCGTCTGAGAACTTTTGTTCTCAGGCTAAGCACACGGTTACTTAGATAGCCTGAATTCTGTGTAAACTGCCAGGAGTACTGTCTGAACTCTACTTTGGGATTAGCTTGTCTGCTTAGTAACCTTCTGGAACACAGACTCATATAGTCTAGCCCTGGAACTCAGTTGGCATCCTGGGCACCTGATCTGAAGGTATTTCATCCTAAATGGATATCAGCAATGCTGATCCTATTTAAATTTAGTTAAGAAATTTTGGTGAGCAATGAAGTGAGAGGGAAATAGATCACATGAATACGATACGAGAACAAAGAGAAGAAAGAATATGGATAGCCATTAGGAGAGTTCATGCTGCAGTCACCATAAACCTCTGCAGGAGTTTGGCACAGAACAGATTCACTTAGTGAGAAAGGTTACAAACTACTACATCAAAACATCAAATGGAGCACACCTGATTTGTCACAGCTGGGATCACTGGTAAGTAAAATAATACTTTCAATTCCTGAAAGTTACATTTTCCATCTCTACAAGTTAATATAATAAATCAAATGTGCTATACAATCTCTCTCAATAGAATAATCTCTAAATTAAAATCAGATTACATTTACATTTGAGCTGGTCAGGACTAACTCCAGTATAAGATTTCACAAAGACTGCCATAATAATTGGAATTTTTTAAAAAAATCAGCTCAAATGTTGGTTCTACAATTAAAGGAAGATAGAACATCTTAACATTAGAACAACTTTCGCTCTACATTCCAGATATGAAACATTGAGCCATATCTTTTTCCTTCCCTGATATAAACATATTTCTTTCTTTTTTCAGTACAATGTAGATTCATGAACTAAACTACTCTTATGTGTATCCCATCAATGGAATCAAATCTGACTAATGAATGAAAAAGAGCTTTGGTTGAAAAAGTATAAAAAAACAGAACTAGCCTGCAAAGCGATTTCCTAGACTTGAAGGGGAAACAGATTTGTATCCATACATTTAGTCTCATTAAATCAGACTCACTGAGAAGAAACAATGACATGAACATGGAGCTTCGTTATTTATTTTTATTTTACACACACACACACACTATATATATATATATATATATAGAGAGAGAGAGAGAGAGAGAGAGAGGTTTAAAAAAAGTACAATTTTATTCAGTACTGGATACACTTGCAGAGTTCAAGTGACACTGTTTAATTTCACATAAGAGGATATGGTCAGCAATGTAAAAATCCAGGCTTTTAATTTGTCCCTTCATATAAATGACAATACTTATAAAATTAGAATTTTAAAAGCCGGGATTCTGAAGCATTAGTGAATTTCTGTAAGACTCACTGCTGCTTACTTATCTTTTCTCTTGTTCACATAATACATCTGAAACATGGTTCCAAATCTAGCTCAAGCCTTTGACCAGCCATCCTTGTCTCCAAATTGTTGAGCAGCATTTCTCAAGAGTGAAAGGTCCAATAAAAGAGTGACTGAATAATTGGATTCTTTTCACCACTGAGTACTTCAGGTTTACAAAGGCATAGAAGTCTCTCACTGCAGTGCTCTTGGGCCTTTTGGCAATCTGCTAAAATGATATAAGAGGTGGAGTTTTCCCTTCTCGCTAAGCAATTTTTTGTGCTTGTACCTAGACCATGAGATCCAAAGAGACCAGGCAATAGAGCAGCAATTTACATCAACAAAGGGGATTTTGATGCACTCCCTGAATGGGCTGCATTACCATGTTAATAGCTTTTTCACTCTCAGCCTGGGACTTTGGAAACTTTTTGCAAATGAAGAACAGTTCCGCTTTCTATTTTAACTGTAACAATAGCAGAGGAGCTCCTCAAACTGCATCAAATAGCAGTCAGTGAAATCCCTAACTACTCATCTTGTCTTGGTGGTTTATTAACCACCAAGCCCAGAGAACAAAAGGAGGAGAACAACCTGCAGCCTGACTTCACCCCCACCTCTTAATCCTCTAGAGATTGCAGAACTGTTAAATCAATCTTTTTACCTCCCTCCTTTTTTTTGGGGGGGGGGGGAGCTTCCTTCCAGATTTCCACCATAAAAGAAATTTCAGGAAAGTGTTGTAACATCAAATTGTTTATGGCCTCCTGATTAGCAGAATCATGATGGGATTCCCTCCCCCCATCTCCACTTCATTTTTCAGACAGTTGTTCTTCACCAGTTCCCACACTCATCTACTTGTTCCTTTGTCATATGCTTTGAATGTACTCTTCTCCTGACACTGACTGCCTCTCACCATAGAGAATCAATGAAAATGTTGCTCCTGCAGTCAGCCGGTGGAACAGAGCCCATTCATTACCACTAAAATGTTCCACTGCCACCAGCATAGACAGCAGTTTTTATCTAACTCCTCTCAACACATTTTCCCATTTGAAAATGGCTCTCTTTTCATAAAGCTTCCTATGTTTTTAAGATGGCTGAAGAAATATATAGATTCATTATTTGGATGTTTCCTCTTTCTTACTCACCTCTATATGTAGTGAGCTCAACAGCAGATTTGTGGCTTGCAAACTTACTCTATAGAGCTGATAGTTGCCAATGTTTATTAGTTAACATAATATTGTGTTGTGATTTTTCCTGTTGTCTGCTTGTAGTACACTTAGGTATAAGCACATAAAAAAAAAAAGACAGAGACCCAGTTTGGTGTAGTGGTTAAAGGGTCAGGGTGGAAACCAGGAGATTGTGGGTTCTAGTCCCACCTTAGCCATGAAGCTAGCTGGGTGACCTTGGGCCAGTCACTCTCACTCAGCCCTAGGAAGCAGGCAATGGCAAACCACTTCCAAAATCTTGCCAAGAAAACTGCAGGGACTAGTCCAGACAGTTGCCAGGAGTTGACACTGACTCGAAGGCAGTGTGTGTGTGTGTGTGTGTGTGTACATGTGTTCATTCATCCTCATCTTCCTTCTCCAAAATAATAGTTATCACAAAATAAAACAACCATAAAGAACATACAGCAAAAGATAATGAACTTGATACTGATAAATACATTGGTTGTATTCCCACGTGCACTAATCAGAGCACAAATACGGCCTGGCAACTTCTTTGTTTTGCTATGCCCTTATGATGCTACCTTCATCTCATCCTCAGCCCATGAGTGAGACAGGTTTGTCATCTTTAGATGCACTGGTGTTAAAGTAGTATTTTCCCCTTTAGTCAGTGTCAGGTAGGCAAAACGAGTTAAGCTTTGTCACCCATTATTTTGGAGGATATTCAGGTGACTGGCAGAGGGGGGACAGAGGTGAGAGAGACAGGATAGAGATTGGCAATGGGAATAGTCAATTTCATGTAGGTGTACTTTTCTGCCAACTAAAGGATGGGTGAGTAGCTGTGTAACTTGATAGTGGTTAAGGCCCAAAGTGTTTTTGTTTGGTCTCTAGCAGCAAGCATTAACTCCAGCCCCTTTAAAATACTCTGCTTTTCTCAGCACCTGTATGTGCTAGTATCTTAATAGAGGAATCTCACATTTGTTTAAATATATGTTCTATTTAAGCAGCACTTCTCATAAATAGCTGAAGGTTTCAGTTGAATAATCAGGGAAATTCTGAGTTCAAACAGATAGTTTGGGTATCACATCCCACTTGTGAAAGTTGGAGGAACAAGATGTGCATCCCAAAGTTCATTTGACAGAAAACTAAAGGGGAAATAATATCTGAACAACCCACTCTCAGTTCAACAGAATTGTGATTTTGCTAAATTTCTGAAAGCAAATAGCAAATACATTTTTGACATTTAGAGTAACTCATAGCATTTATATAGAAAACATAAGCAACAGGAAAACATTTCAGAGATAAAGCAAAAGTTCAGAAACATATGCACGCACGCAAGGTTTTTTATATTATCATGGTTTGTTCCTTGTACACACCCAAATGTATAATCCCACATGTAGATGGTATACTTAGATTAATACACAGTGCACTTTTTTTCTGAACACTGAATGGTCTCAAAACACTAAGGCACCTCTCCAGGGCAAACTTACAATAATAGAGGAACATGTGTCTTGGCTGTAAGATCAACAGCTTGTTCATCATATCTGATGCAGCCATACACTGATACATCACAATGGCTACTGCCCCAGTTAGATTTATTTTTATTAACACCAAAGTTTCAGAGTATCCATATGTACAAGAATTCAGAAAACATGAATAGAAAATGCTCAAGTACATGACTATACAACTAATATTATGAAGAATTTACTGAATTCAGCTCAATAAAACCTAGATTCAACTAAGGTTTTAGTTAGCCTTCCTCAGTCTGGCACCTTCCAGAGTTGAACCAACCCCCATAATCTCTGGAAAATAGCTTTGTTGGATTCAAAGAGCTCAAATTAAGCATGTGGAAGGCACCAGGCTGGGAAAAGCAGCTTTAGGCATTTGCTTCCCTCAGCACATTAACTACAGTAAAACAAAGCTCATTTTATTTCATAGTCTTACCTTGGAGAACAAAGCCAGAATTTTCAATAATGTATAGAAAAGATGTCAGTGGAGCAATGGGGGTCTTAGCAACCAGAAGCTGCAAAAACAAAGACAAAACAAAACAGAGCTGCTTATGGTATAGTGATCATTAATATTTGTAGAGGAACTTAGCTGCATAAACAGCACTTGTAATATATTTTCTCACACTGGCTCTACAAATAATTTCTTCCATCATTCATGAAAACATACTTTAGTTCTTTAGGTTCTACTTATCAATTCAAATTATCCAAAGTTCCACATTGTCTTAATGTATCCTTTCCCTTGGTTTATTTTGTTGAAATACACAACAGGGTATGTGCTCGACCTATCCTGCATGCGGATGAAAACCAAGAAAGAATATGACACACTGGGATCCTACATAGGAGTCTTCATGGTAAGAATGAAGAATCACCTCTAGTCATTCATAGCCAAGCACCCAGGGTTTACCCTAAAACCAACACAAACACAGGAAAGCAGCCCCTACCTTATAAACTCCAAGAGAAATTCTGGAGAGAGGTTGATAATTTATGGGACTCTAAACGCTCATTGCTGCCATTCCTGCTAAACGTGTATACATTCCAAATTTGAAGCAGATTTCCTCATACATTTATGCCTCAGGGAAAAAGGGAAAGACACTGGAAAGCAATTTCCTAGTCTGTGGTTTTCACAGTGGCACTTCCAACTTTGTAACCCTAAGGGCACCACTTAACAAGACTGCTGATCCAAAGCACATTCTGGTTCTTTCAGAGCTCTGTTTCAATTACAGTGATGTCATGCCCTTTATTTTGTAAAGATAAAGAAAATACAAGCCATAGTATTGTCTTCATTTTAACATATGTTCAAATGGTCATGTGTGTAGCCACCAAACAGGTGATTCTTCTGTCCCAAGTCTAAAATTCTATAGTTATGCATCTTATAATTCTTCCCAATATAAAAATTATATCCTTTCTCATTTATTACATTGTTTTGAGACACAACCATGAATTTATTATTACCACCAATGAAGAGTGGAATCATTTTTAAAGGTCCAGTCCACAAACCAAATAATGTGTTGATCCTGATCTACAGGTGAAACTCGAAAAATTAGAATATCGTGCAAATGTTCATTTATGTCAGTATGGCAACTCAAAAGGTGAAACCAATATATGAGATAGAGGCATTACATGCAAAACGAGATATGTCAAGCCTTACTTTGGCATAATTGTGATGATTATGGCGTACAGCTTATGAAAACCCCAAATTCACAATCTCAGAAAATTAGAATATTACATGACATCAATAACACAAGGATTGGAAATAGAACAATATTGGACCTCTGCAAAGTATAAGCATGCATATGTACTCAGTACTTGGTTTGGGCCCCTTTTGCAGCAATGACTGCCGCAATGCAGCGTGGCATGGATGCTATCAGCCTGTGGCACTGCTGAGGTGTTATGGAAGACCAGGATGCTTCAATAGCGGCTTTCAGCTCTGCTGCATTGTTCAGTCTCATGTCCCTCATCTTTCTCTTGGCAATGCCCCATAGATTCTCTGTGGGGTTCAGGTCAGGCGAGTTTGCTGCCCAATCAAGCACAGTAATCCCATGGTCACTGAACCAGGTTTTGGTACTTTTGGCAGTGTGGGCAGGTGCCAAGTCCTGCTGGAAAATGAAGTCAGCATCCCCATAAAGCTCGTCTGCGGAAGGAAGCATGAAGTGCTCCAAAATCTCCTGGTAGATGGCTGCGTTGACCCTGGACTTAATGAAGCACAGTGGACCAACACCAGCAGATGACATGGCTCCCCAAATCAACACAGACTGTGGAAACTTCACCCTGGACTTCAAGCATCGTGCATTGTGTGCCTCTCCATTCTTCCTCCAGACCCTGGGTCCTTGGTTCCCAAATGAGATGCAAAAGTTGCTCTCATCAGAAAAGAGGACTTTGGACCACTGGGCAACAGACCAGTTCTTTTTTTCTGTAGCCCAGGTAAGACGCTTCTGACGTTGTTTGTTGTTCAGGAGCGGCTTGACAAGAGGAATACGACATTTGAAGCCCATGTCCAGGATCCGTCTGTGTGTGGTGGCTCTTGATCTACTAACTCCAGCCTCAGTCCACTCCTTGTGAAAGTCCCCAACACTTTTGAATGGCCTTTTCCTGACAATCCTCTCCAGGCTGCGGTCATCCCTGCTGCTTGTGCACCTTTTTCTACCACACTTTTCCCTTCCACATAACCTTCTATTGATGTGCTTTGATACAGCACTTTGGGAACATCCAACTTCTTTTGCAATTACCTTTTGGGGCTTTCCCTCCTTATGGAGGGTGTCAATGATGGTTTTCTGCACAACTGTCAGGTCAGCAGTCTTTCCCATGCTTGTGATTCCTACTGAACCAGCCTGAGAGACCATTGAAAGGCTCAGGAACCCTTTGCAGGTGTTATGGATTCATTAGCTGCTTAGAGTGGGACACTTTGAGCCTAGAATATTGAACCTTTTCACACTATTCTAATTTTCTGAGATTGTGAATTTGGGGTTTTCATAAGCTGTACGCCATAATCATCACAATTATACCAAAGTAAGGCTTGACATATCTCGCTTTGCATGTAATGCCTCTATCTCATATATTGGTTTCACCTTTTGAGTTGCCATACTGACATAAATGAACATTTGCACGATATTCTAATTTTTCGAGTTTCACCTGTATAACTGAATATTTTCTGTTCTTTTGACAACTCCAGGACCAACTGTGATTTAAGAAAGTTCCACAAACTACCACAAAAGTAAATATTAAGATAAGTGAAGTGAAGTGAAGTGGTTGGAAAAAAAAACATGATTAGAAATAGCCACTAAACTAGGAGAAAAGGACAGCATTTTGAGGTGCATATTAAAGATACATTATAATGCTTGAACCACTGTGGAGAAACACTTTATGCATTGTGAGGTATGACATTTAATTCCTCTCTAGGTTTCAACCCATAGAAAACAATTCAGCCAGTCTGCAGAAATCAGCTGTGCACAGAGATAATTGGCTGCAATATATAATGATACTGGGAGCAGGTTTGATATATTTTCCTTTTGTTTTAAGTGATGAATGTATGTTTACTTTAATAAATGTTCATGGTGTATTTAAAAAATAAAACAAGGCAGACAGTCCACCTGAAGACTAATGTGGAGAGGAAAGATAAATGACTGACATTAGCATTGGAGGTATGAAGAATTATGACTGTTGAATATGGTGTGAAGACAGGAGAGCCTGGGCTCCTTCCAGGATTGAAAAAGTATGCCAGATTTACTTGAAGCTACATCTGTAGAGTTGTCCTGACAAACAACCTCTTTCAATTTATATCTAACATCTGCTAGCCCACACATCTCTTTTGTAACTGGGAGGGTATGAAAATGCAAGACAAATATACAACACAGCAAGGACTGGTTTAAGAACCAATGTTAGTGGTTTGCTTTGAGTAATGTAATGCCAGCAAAGGCAACTCAGGGTGGAAGGCAAATGCAATGACATGCTTCATGGTGCAAACCTGCAATGTAAGCACTTTCCCTTCCTCAGGGCAAGTTATTGTACTTCCTTCAAAGAAAGAGGCAGCTGGGTTCTTCACCCTTGAAGGAATAGGAATATATGTATCAGAAATCTTTACTCAAAAGTGAGGATCTTACTGAGGCTGCCATGCTCCTGAAGTTTCAGTTGTTAGTTAAGTATCATCAAGTTGGGTCCAACTCTTGCTGACTCTATAAACTAATGGCCTCCATCTCAATCCATCCCAGAGACAATCTGCAGCACTTCCAGGGGCATTCCAGTGATATCTGTGATCTTGTCTGTCTACTGTATCAGTGTCTTCCCCATTTACTTCCTGCAACTTTGTCAAGTATGTTCCAGTTTGTTTGTTCTAGTCCATCATTTGCTTGCATTATGAGCCCAACATATGTGAGTTTCTGCTTGATGATCATCATCTCAAAGGAGTAGTCAGTCTTTATTTCATGTAGGAACAATTGACTAATTCTTCTTGGGATCCATAGTTTTAGAAACTGTTTTCAAATCCATAATTCAAAGGTATCTATCTGCTTTCTCTTGCTCTTTCTCAGTGTCCAGCGCATATACCCAGATATTACCACTGAAAAAAACCATCACTTTAAGTTTTGTGATCTCCATTGTAACTGACATAGCTTTATCCTTTACAATCTTCTCTGGCATTGCCTTCCTCCCTAGAATTAATTTCCTCCTTACGTCTCTAGCACACCATCTATCATTTTATGTTGAGTCCAAGAAAATAAAACTATCTACTACCTTCATGTCTTTGCTATCACTTTGCCATCCTGCTTGATATTACCTTTGTATTAATATTTGACATTCCCCCAGATTTTTCCCTTTCCATTTTTGCTTTCCTAGTAAGCACCTCTAAGTCTAAAGAAGACTCAGTTCAGTTAACGAAGTGGTATTATTTATTTATCTCACACTGTTAGTGCTTCACTCTCCAATTTTGATTCCAGCTCTCATCTCTTCCAACCCTGCTATTCTTATATTAACTACAGGGATTAAACAGATATGGTGACAATACGCATCCTTGTCTTACTCTTTTCCCTATTCTGAACCACTGTCTCTCCAAACTCAGTTCTTACAGTGGCTTCTTGTTCACAGTAAAGATTCCTCAGAAGAATAATCAGATGGCATGCTCATTAGTCTTAATATGTTCCATATTCCTGCATGATCTACTCAATCAAAAGTCTTGCTTTAGTTAACAAAGCAAAGCTAAACCTCAATTTTAAATTAAGTTGCTCTCTTCATTGCCCATCTTATGTTATCTATCTACTCTTACATCCTGCTTTATCTGAAACCTTCCACAGTGTCTCCTCTTTCCATAATTCCTCAGGATCTCTTTTGCATAATGTGTACTGAATCTGTTTCTTACATTTATCTTATCTTTTGATTGTATGTCTTCCAGATCAAATCTTGCTGACACACCCAGTGTCTTTAATTTGCTAAGTTTAACCTGTATATTTGAAATCAATAGTTCATGGTGTGTTCCACAGTCTGTACCTGGAAATGCCCTGGCTGAATGAATTATATTTTTCTACCTTCTATTTCCTATTATGTAGTCAATTTGATTCTAATGTTATCCATCTGGTGATATCCAGGAGTAGAGCCTGTACTTAGCCTGTAATGCTGTTTGAAGCAGGTGCTAGC
Source organism: Liasis olivaceus (assembly GCA_030867105.1). Lineage (NCBI taxonomy): Eukaryota > Metazoa > Chordata > Lepidosauria > Squamata > Pythonidae > Liasis > Liasis olivaceus. The sequence continues at coordinate 67,348,902 of CM061349.1, forward strand.
CATAAACAAAGAATTATCTCTGCAAAACTCTTGCTTTACAGGTAGTCCTTGATTAATGACAATAATTGGGTCCAGGAACTGCGTCACTTAGCAATGTCACATGACCGTACAAACTTATGACAGCAGTTCCAGTTGTGGTGTTAGGTGAATCCCCCGCAGTTATTAAGTGCAATGTCATATGATCGCCATTTGTGATCTCCTGCCAGCTTCCCCAGTGCCTTTGCGGGTCAGAAGCTGGCAGTGAAGTTCGCAAATGGTGATCGTGGGATGCTGTGACTGTCATGATTGTGAGCCGGTTGCCAAGCACCCAAATTGCGATCACATGACTGCAGGGATGCTGTGACAGCCACAACTATGAGGACCAGTTGTAAGTGTCCTCATTCAGCACTGTTGTAATGGTTGCTGAATGAATGGTAGTTCAGCGAGGACTACCTTTATTGAGTTTACTCAGTACAAATCTTCCAATAATTCTAGATTCCTCTATTTCCCCAACTTTGTCATTCCAATCATCCATTAGTAGTATTATGTACTTTCTTGAAATTTTATCACTTCTTGCCATTTGCAATAGAATACTTTAATATGGTCCATGATTACATTTTTATTAAGGGCAGCAATTTGTATACTAATTCATTACATAATATTCATTAAATAGCCACTGTTTCTAAAAGATATGATCCTGCCCATTATGGGGATATAGCCAAATATATATTTAGTGATGTATTTTTTTAAAGTATCACTGCCACTTTACTCCTTTATATTTATACCCTGAATAGCGTATCACATAATCATCTGAAAGTGGCCCATTACACCTAAGTTTGAACACTCTTAAAATATCTAATTTACTGCACTTTATTTCTGTATCAACAATTACAGTTTCCCTTCTCACATTCCATGGTCCAATTATATCTGTGTTTGTAAAACAAAGACCTTCCTTTTCAATACTGGCATCACTGGTGACTAGACTTCCTTACACCTTTGGTCTAGCCCTGCCAACTCCAGATCTACTTACAAAAGTTTGAGATTCTTCCACTAGGTAAATAAGTGCCTGATTTGGGGGTGTCATCATCCAGCATCTAAACGTTTTTATTTGAGCCATGTCCATAAAGGAATGCTTTATTCTTTACTATATGTTAAAAATTGAAATAAAAGAAATAGCAATAAACTACTTGTAAGTAATATATACAGTAAATAAATCATCAGCATGCTATATTGGAGAGAACTGTGGACCTCTAACTCTTAGCAAACCTCACCACTGGTTAGGCTGCTACAGTTGCGTGATATTGTATTCAGCAACATCTGGAAGGCAACACGTTCTGCCTTTCTGTTTTAGGATAACAGCAATAGGTAGAAGTGTAAATGAGGCTTCCAAACAGGAGGTGAAATCGCCTTATAAATGTTATTATTGCCTGCCTGCCTGCCTGCCTGGAAGTGGGAGGATAGAGGGATTCTTTCACGCACCTGGCAAGCCACAACCCACAGCTGGCAGGGAGCATTCTGCTTGGTCAGTCACATGTTCTACAAGGCCCGGGGGAATACTTTTTGTAGGAGACAAAGTGCAGGTTCTCAGAGTACAAAGAGTACTTTCCTATAGAGCAAAGTGAAAATGTCTTCATACAGTACACTCATTGCTGTGTTCAATGTAGCTGCATTACAAAAACCTATAGGTTATTGCTTGTGGCACAGGTCATCTTCTACTCCATTGTCAAACCTTTCTTTAAACAGATGATGGCAGGGTTCTCCAATCTTCTGGATTGGTGAGCATATCTTGGAATTTTGTGATCCTGTTATGAAAACATTTCACAAAAAAGACACTGAAGGGACACTTCAAATTATATCGCATGACACGGTCTGTAGTTCACTTTCATGCAGAATGCTCTGTATGAGCACTTATTCCTATTTACCTTTGCCCTTTTCCTGAACAGATGGACATACTTTCAAATATAACACTGGGCTGTAGCCATTCACCATTTTTATTTTCTTTGAAAGCTTTTTGGACCCAACTGAGGCTCAAAGGCATTCTTGGCAAAAAAAATTATGCTGGAAGCTAGCACTTTTCTGTGCAGCATGTCCCCCCTCCTTTAATTAAAAGGCTTTTTAATGTAAAAATTCAGATGGGACAGGGTACTTGGCAAGCACCCAAGGAGGTGTATGTGGTCTAATTGGTGCATTATCCTCCTTTATCATCTCTAGCAGAAGACAATGGGTGCAAATATATCATTTTGCTGCAACACTTTCACTGACTAATTTTATGGGGATTGTATTGTATTACTGTCTATAGTAATAAAATTACTATTGTATTTACTGTATTGTAATACTGTTTTTAGTTTGGGGAAGCTTTTTGCAATGACACACACATGCCAGTGACATGCTTTCGGGGATGTAAAATAAGTGCAATTCTATCTACAGAAAAGGAAGACTTGAACAGAAAGCTCTATTTTCTGTATGAGTTGTTATTCACCTATCTCTAACTTTGGCAATTACACTCTTGAATTCCTTCAAGCGCTGTTTAATAGCAATGGTATAATACTGGAATTGGTGAGAGAAAACACGGTTTGTACAATACAGGCAGTCCTTGTTTAACAACCATTCATTGGCACTGAACCAATGGTAATTATATATGGTCCTCAAAGTTACAGTCATTGCAGCATCCCTGCAATCGCATGATCAAATATCAGGTGCTTGGCAGCCCACCTACATTTACAACCACAGTGTGGGCTTCAGTTCCTCCCACCAGCTTATTTCCTCCCTTATCTCTGCTCTTTTGGCCACTCTGCACTCTGCCTCCTACCCCTGCCACCCCCGCCATCCCAGCTGACCTTCGCTGTCTTCTTCCTCCTGCTGCTGCTGAGACATACCCAGCCAAAGCAGCTGTTGGCCCTTTGCAAGACCGGCAGGGGGCGGCAGGGGTAGGTGGCAATGGCGGACTGCAGGATGGCCAAAAGGGCAGAGATGGGTGGGGGATAGGTGGGTGGGGGTAGTTGAAGCTGAGGAGAGTGTGGCGGGGCAGAAAAAGTGTGAGATCCTTGCTTAACGACCGCAACCAGAACTGCCATCATTAAATGGAGTGGTCATATGATGTTTTGCCTAACAACCACTTTGCTTAGTGACAGAAATTCTGGTCCCAATTAAGGTCGTTAAGTGAAGACTACCTGTGCCCTGTTTAGGATAGGTCACACTAACTGACATAATTTTGCTGCCATCCCCATACAATTAAGGTTGCAAGAATACTGTAGCTATTGCAACTCCTGAAAATTCAAGTAGTCTTGGAAAAGACGTACCTACAATTATTGACATTATTAATTGGACTACTACCAAAGGAAAAAGCATCCAACTACATTTTCAGAAATATAATAGAGAACAATTCTACCAAACCACTTATGTGGAAGGTCACATTACAAAGAGCTCCAGCCTATAAAAATGTCTCTCTGAATGGACAGCCAAGATGTCAAGCAGGAAGATATAAGACAGAATTCTCCTCTCCCTTCTACCCTCCACCAGTCTAACTTTCCAGTTTTTGGTGTTGGAGGAACATTCAAATATGCACTTAACTTCAGGCGTAAGTAGACGGTACCAAAAAGATGGTTATCACTGGATAATTTGTATATGTATAAACTAGACTGAAAAGGCAGTAATGGCAAATCATTACTTTATTGTTGCCAAGACGTGGAGCTCAACTCAAAGAAGCCTTTACTTTTTATTTCAGCTCAGATGAACAAAACCCACAAAGGACATGTATTATTAAAGCTATCTTATAGTACAGTTCTTTACTCAGACATAAAACCTTCAGATGTAAGAACAGGATTAAGAATTAATAGTATAACTGAAACAAAACGAACAATGCTATCCACAAAGTTCAAGTTTCCGTTCCAGTCAGCTCAACCTAACAACATATATGTTTCAAATGGAACAAAACCATTATAAAAGTAGATCAAAGACAGGTGAGGGGTAGCCAGAGAATTGTAATAAATAAATGACTGGAACAAGACCAGAAAGCCATGCCTGCTCCAGAGGTTGTTTATAAACTCAGCACTGAAATGGCTGATTTCCATCTTAAAAGGACATTTAAGTTAAATGTGTGTCAAAGTCCTGACTTGCAAACATTAGAGACAATTCTTTCATTCTTTTAACTATATTCTAGCTTCATATGTTGAGTTGATTCCAATGACAAATTTGTGACAAAAAGTCAATAGGTTGGTTTGTTTGTTTATTGCTTTATGGTCTGAAACCAAACCAACATACATTAAAATGTATACAACAACTAAAATGCATGCATAAAATGGCATAAAACCAAGTCACTCCAAACTGTGAGAAACCAGATGGTTTCTGTAGGCTAATGCAGTGTTGTCCAAACTTGGCCACTTTAAGATGAGTGGACTTCAACTCCCAGAATTCCCCAGCCAGCATGGCTGGCTGGGGAATTCTGGGAGTTGAAGTCCACTCATCTTAAAGTGGCCAAGTTTGGACAACACTGGGATAATGCTACAGATCATTGCCCTTGATAGATCTGAGCATTGGCCACTTAAAAGAACCACCGTGATTTCATCATGAGAGCAATTAAAATTTCTAATAAGTGGGGTTATGAATGCTTACCTCCAATGGGAATATAGTTGGGATTTGAATAAGATATGAGATACAGATTCAACCTCTATGCTTGAATACATACAGGTACAATTTTCATATGGGAGACTGTAGTATCTTCTGGTTGTCACCCTGTTAGGTAATGCATTGACTCAGGCCAGAGAAGAAAGCCTCCTATGTAGAATATGCCTGATCTTGAATAAATAGGAAGAATCCAAGGAGAAGGGGTGATTCTACTTTAATAAAGATGGGAAATTTACCTATCTGCCTGAATATCCAACTCTCAGGCCCTCGGCTTAAATTCTGCTAGTGTTTTATCAGGACCTAGGATAAGCACAATCATATAGGCAGTTCCCAGTTTAAGAATGAGTTCCATTCCCAAGGTCTGTCCTTAACTCTAATTTGTATGTAAGTTGGAACAGTATTATTGTATAATACTATATAAGTAGGGTTGTGTAATTAACTCAAACCATTGTGTATTTAGCTCGAATCATTGTGTATTTAACTCAAATTTTGCTACAATAGGCTCTGTTTGTAACTATGGGTCATCTGTAACCCAGGTGTTCTTAACCTGGGGACTACCTGCATATAAAATTTTGATCAATTTGTCTTTGCAGAGTAGATTCAAATCTATCATTCAGGATAAGATGAACCAAATAGGTCCCCCAAAGTATTTGTTTTGCCCAAGACCTTAAGCAGCATACTCTTGTGCAAGCCTCAAAAGAGGCGCACCCCAATTTTAATCACATTTGGGCATTAGAGGTCAAATGAAGGATGCATGCTATTGTTTTTTAAAATTTAGATTGTATGGAATCCAAGGTTGAGATCTTCTTATATATACACAACTGTGTTCCATAAAGCAACATACCCAGAACTTTGGCCCTGAATAACTCAATGGCAGCTGAGACAAAGTTATTCCCATGCCAATTTGCAAATTTAGTAATAGCTAGAAACTTTTTTTTTTAAAATCCTTGTAGATAGTTCCTGTACTTGATTTCCCCAGTAAGTAGAAGATTTAAAATAAATGTGTAAATATTTAAAAGGTTTCACCTACTCAATAGTTCTTGGGGTGCTTTCTGAACTATATCAGAACTTTTCTTTTTGAGTAGTTTATTTCAAGGTGTTGTCTATCACAATAGGCTGATAATGCTGTAAGGCATCTACATAGCCCAACTTTAGATGTAGAGATAATAGTTGCGCCATCCGCATATAAAAGAATAGGTAAGGGGCGATAAGCAAGAGATGGTGGATGAAAATCTGGAGCAGCAAAAGCCTCAACAATATCCTTAATATAGAGGTGAAACAATCAGTGTGCATGCATGCACCCTTGCTGTTGTAGGCATCTGCAGTTTGGGCCTGGGGGGGATGTGAGAGTGAGGAGAGGAGTTTGTTCCTTTAAGCCCTGGAATTTCTTAAGTAATACCAACTGTATACAAATGTAAATGCACACAACATACAGAGACATGAACACACACAGAGAATGCACAAATCAGGAATCTGAAGAGAACGAAAACAAGACAGAAGCAAATGGTAAATAAAGGAAAAAGAGAAACACCAGTTGAGTTCTTGTGACTTTAGTAAGGAGAAAATTCAAATTATATCGCTACTATGATAAATAATACTCAAAAAAAACAAAAAAAAAAACTGAATGGAAAAATGATAGCTCCACTTCCTTTGGCTGCACATTTTCTCCTAGGATGGATTTTCGTGCCAAGTTGTTTTTGTTTTTTTGTTTTCAAAAGGTTTAAAGTGCTGAGGAACAATTTTTCCCTGTCTGGAGTAACATTCCTTTCTGGGTAATCTGCTGGAGCCAGCGGTGAAGGAAGCAGTTCTTCTCTGTCTTTATTCCTTTCTCTGCTTTCCACATCTTCCTTGATTGATTTCTTCCCTGAATCATATCCCAAATTAATTTCCTTCTTTTCCACAATCCTTTTTATTTCACCTACAGAGTCTGAGAGACACAAGAGAGTTTCACAGGAAGGCCAACACAGACATGGAAATGTACATTTGCCCTTTGATGTCTTTCTCCTCTTCCTTTCTAATTATCACTGGGCAGAAATGGTGCTAATTAGCAGTATTGTACCCAAGGCTAAAGCTGTGTTTTCCATGCCAAGATGAAAAACAAGGGGAGGAAGATCAGATGGAAAGGAATGAAATAAAAAATGCCAGGTGCTGCACAATAAAACTGAAAGAGGAGTGCTGGGTCACATGTATAACCAACTTCTAAGAAAAACAGTTCCAAAGAAGGTGGCAGTCTATGGCATGTCTGCTCATCAACATCTCCCAACAATTAGAATCACACCACTTTCTAGCTTGTAATAAATATCTTGGAGTTCTTTGCCCAGTCTCTGATTTTTTTTCCTTCTTTTTAGAAAAGTTCCCCATAAAAAATAGGTAACTGTGGAATGATTGCCAGATTCAGACAGCTTACTCTGCTGCTGGGAGGCAAGAGAGAAAGAGCAAGACTTTAAGAGTCTGGGACGATGAAGAGACACCCCTCGATTGGCTCTGACCTGCAGATCAGCAATTCTCCAACCCTGATTTAGAGTGGAAGAAGTTCAGAATGTGCTCTGTGCAGATTCAGTCTCCCATAGGAGTACACATAGGCAAGGAATGAGAAACAGGTCTTCTTAAAGCCCCAAAATAAATCACACAAGAGACTTGAAATGATTAATTTGGTACAGTATAGCAATGATTTACTAAAATTAATAATATTAAAATACACGTATAAGCCACCTATCCAAAGTAAATTGCTCAGAGATGCATAGAACTGTTCATGTTATTTATTTATTTAAGAAGTTGCCTGGTTCCAAATGACTCTGGGCGGCTTACATTTTGAAAGACAGAGCATGCCTACTTTGCCTGATCTTACTGAATGGCAGAAACTATAGAAGGTAGGTGATCCCTCAAATAACCAGGCCTTTTGCCATGAAGGGCTTTATAGATAATAATTAGGACCTTGAATTTCACCCAGAAACTCAGCAGAAACCATTGAAACTTGTGCAGCCCATCACTGTCCATATCACTGCATTTTGGACCAGTTGTAGCCTCCAGGTGATCTTCAAGATGGACTTATGTAGAATACATTGCAACAGCCCAACTGTGGGGTAACCAGGGTGTGAATTACTTTCTGAAGGGCCCCCCAATCAAGGAACAGGCTCAAACTGGCACACCAGGTGGATCTATGCAAAGGTCTTCTTGGCCACAGCTGCCACCTGCTCTTTAAGCAGGATCTGTGAGTCCACGACTACTCCCAAGCTGCACATTAGTCTCACATGGGGAAGCGCTGCCCCATACAAGACGAAAGATGGAGAATCCCCAGTATCAGGGAGCCCAAAAATCCATAGCTGCTAGGTCTTGTCAGGATTGTACTTGAGCGTGTTCTTATCCAGCCTCCAGACATTGACATAATACATTGAAAACAACACTTCGACGGCCTGGGGTTGAGACATATAGTTGGATATCATCAGCATACTGATGATACCAGACTCCGAACCAATAGATAACCTCACCCAGTGTTTCATGTAGATGTTAATCAAAATAGATGAGAACATCAGGCCTTGAGGCAATCCACAAATGAAGCACTGCAACACAATTTCTCTCCCCGCTCCCCTCAGTCAACACAGACTGGAACTGGCCATGGAGAAAGGAGCAGAACCACCATAATACAGTGACCCCATTCCCAAGCCCACAGCTGGTCCAGAAGGATATCAAAGCAGCCCCATTACAGCTCTGCCAAAGGTCATCAACAAGTGCGACCAATACTGCTTCTATACTGTATCCTGGCCTGAAACATGACTGAAATGGGTCCAGATAAACTGCTTCTTCCAGGATCTTCTACAACTGCTGTCAGACCACCTATAAAGAGAAGGTTGGAGGCTGAACAAGAGATGTGCAGAATTGTTGAGTCCAGTGATGGCTTCTTGGCTAATTTTTAACTTCAGACCAAGCTCTCTAAGTTGTGGTCACATTTGTATAAAAGAATATAGCTGAAAATGGAGAAGAAATGCATTGAAATAAGGGATGTTGTTCAGAAGGGATATTAATCATCTTAAAATATTAAATTAGATTCATTGACTAATAAAACAATTGCTAAGCAAACAAATCTTTCCTCTGTGCCAAATCTGTAGGATACACAATCCTTATGCCAGAATCTCTTTGCTTATTGTAGAGCAAGAAACCAAGAAGAAAAAAAACCCGGCCACTGGGGAAACCAACTTCTTGGGTTTTGCCTCAATTCAAGAAACCTTTCACTGTTTATTTGCATCTTTTCATTCACAGAAGGGTTTAATCTACTATATCAGTATGAGGCATGGAGCAAATTATTTGCAAAAGGTAAAAATGCTGAATCTATACTCTACTATTCAAATGCTAGGTATTAAGGTAAAAATAGGCAGCTATCTTAAGCCAAGTCAACATACTCACGCATTTAGCTCAGTACACCTGACACAGAGCAGCAGCAGATCTCCAAGAAGACAGACATGCATTTTTCTTGCCCTCTCTAGAAATGTGCTTTTCTGATGAAGTATGCCCTTCCCCCATATCCCCTGAGAACTCAGGTTTAGCAATATGAATTCCAATGCTATATTTATGTTCCTGAGAATTTAAAAGGTCTCTTTATATTGCAAATCCAAACCATAAACAGCAGATATGGAACCATATCCAATGATCTCACTGTATAGACAGTTCTGTCCATCAAAGGTACATACATGCTAGAGAACTGTTACTTTTAGTTCACCTATACTGTGGTGCTCTATGTCTGTTGATTGCTCCTCACTTAGAGTGACTGTCACTTGACTCAGAGATTGAACAGTGTTTAAGATTCAGCTATAAAATAACTGAATCTGTTAGGCTGATTGGATGCCAGGAAAAGATCCTGAAGTGTTCCCCAAAGAGCACTGCAACACTTCACTACTGCAGTAGAAATCACCAATTGGGTTTCTATCTCAAGCAAATAATGAACATTGAAAGAAAAGACTACCTAATTAGCACTGATTTCATCTAACCCATCTAAGCTTACACTGTACGAAAGAAGGTGAATGATGTGGACATTTTTCCTCTAGCTGCTGTATCAAGACAGATAAATTCACTGTAACCATATGGCTGAAAGAATAGTTTTCTAGTCTGTATTTGTCTGATTTTTGTTCTGTGGAAAATAGATATGGTGATTTTCAGAGGGGCTTATAGGTACTATGTATAAGATACATTATGGCAAGACTATCACAATATACAGTATATTCTGGATAATATAATCAAAAAGCTATTTGTGGTCTAGGACTGTTAACCCGGGAAGACCATGTCAGAATTTGTCCCCAAATAAGAAAACCACACTTATTTTTACATGCTGCAATGGAAAAATGTAGCCCTCTGAAGAGAAGTACATTTAATGAAAGCTTTTAATTAAAACCAGGTTAATGGGTCGCAATTCAATAAAACCATTTATAGAGCAATCTAAATGTATCATACTTCTCCCCACCCTATGAGAAAACCCTGACCAACTGAAGCTGCTAGGGAAGGGCATTTCTCTCTCCCTGGTTTTATAGAACAGCAGGCAATGGCTATTTGGGGGCACTTTATGAGAAGCAGGCCAACCTAATTATAAAAATAGATCATAGGTTGCATTTGTGTTTTAGTATGCATCCTACCCAGATATACTTCAGGTAGGGATCAGAATAAAGAATAGCAACATGAACAAACATAAGTTACTGAAATGCTTCTCCTTGCCAGAAAAACAATGACTTTTTTTTGCCTTGTTTGTCTGTCTTCCTTCAATTTAACACTCAGTATAGACTGCAAGAAAGATTACAATTAGTTTTGACTAAGAATGGTCTTTCCTAATACTAATTTCTTAACTCTCCAAGCATTTTATAATGGTGATATTTTATATAATGCAATTGCCTTGGTGCTCAGAACGCAGCCAAATTTTCTAACAGCATAATTCAGCCAGCTTGGATGCATTACTTTGCTCATGCTGACAGGGAATTCTGGGAAATAAAGACCAAACACACCTGGAGAATGACAGGCAGGGAAAGACTGATACAGTGCCAGCAACGTGTATGATACTTTATGAAGACTTAAAGGACATGTGCCATCCTATTCTCCAACTTTATCAGTCCAACTTCAGCATCTGCTTTTGATTGGCTACCATGTCTTTTTCATGTGCAAAAGGGCTTACAGCCACAGTACCAAATAAGAATCTTGCATTATCTGTAGTCCAGAAGTATTATTCTTATGTCATTATGGATTTGGCTGGTGGCCAGAAGAACTGTATATTCTTCAGTTGCTCATTATTAAATACCATTATAATTTTTGTTTGTATTGTGTATGATTACATATAAAGATATGGATACCTGGTCTCTAAGGGATTTTTGGTCCTTCTGTCTTCATAAGTGTTACACACCATTTGTTGTGTTTCTTTGTTTTTGACTTCCAGCTCATATATTTTAGTATGCAATGCTTCATTTTTTCCCCCCTTCAACCTGTAAGTTCCTGGCAGTCTTCATGTGATGATAGGTTAACATTTACAGGAATAGGCAGAAAAACACAACGCATTAGCATTTCTCAATTTCACTTCTTCATGAGGGATAATGGAAACTCTGTCAGACACATACATGCATCTCTAACCTATATTAATAACACTCTGAAGTAGAAGTTAGTGAGTTCTAGATTCCAGCCAAGAAAATTATCCAAGCACTAGACCGCAGTACAAATATTTTTACCCACAGGACTGCCTGCAAAATGATTTTAGCATAGAACAAGATGTTTTCCAAAATTCAGTCATAACCCTCGTTCTGTATGATTACAAAAAAATTAACTCCGCGATGTAAAAAACACATATTACTAAGTCTGAATGGAATACATTAAAAGGCAAAGATAAGTAAATGAATTCAGGGCAAGTATTCCCAACAGCACAGAACAAAACAGGGTTTCTCATTTGTCAATTTATATTTATGTCAGACAGTGACTGTAAATATTGATGAAGGAGCAAAACACTTTACCAAGCCAAATTCTAAATAAATAACCTGTTTTTCTTTTTAACAGTATAGTCCTTTTAACAAGAAATTATAATTATATACTTTAACTCAGTCTAGATCAAAGAGAGCAGGATATACTATCTAGTATTTTCTTGAGGCAAGGAATAGTCCCTACTGCCTTTTAACAGGGAGATCATTAATGGAAAACAATTTTGGACTCAGTCACTATAGATAATGATTAGGTGATCCCTTTCTATACAAGGCAATAGACAGAAAGGATGACAGCATTTCAATACCAAGCATTCTCAGGTTAAATTGATTATCCATCTCCATTCCAGTCTAGACTCAGGCCTAGTTATAAAATGAAAATAACCTTAGAACTTATGCTGGATAATTACCAGGAATGTGTGTGATGCTACTGGCTCTCTTACACCTTTCTGCAGTTTTTAACAAACTATAGTCCTTTTTTTTTTGCTATCTTGCCAGGATGGGCTGAGGAGATAAAAATGTGTTCTGGCTTTGATATTTTCTAAGATGTATGGTTTTTCCAGTAGTAATGTATGGCTGTGAAAGCTGGACCATAAAGAAGGCTGAGCGCCAAAGAATTGATGCCTTTGAACTGTGGTGCTGGAGAAGACTGAACAACAACAACAGGATGTACTCAGCCAATGAGGCTGAGGACTTGTTCTTTCTCTTAGCCTTTGACCTACAGGATGACACATGACTCCTTTCTGTTCTCCATGTTCTTTTATAACTACATAAGCTGCTGGATAAACCATTCAAACATCTAAATTACACTACCATCAATACTGGATGCCACATAATATTAATTCTCATTTCTGGAGACAGGAAGAACTCGTGAATACATTGTCTATCCCTAAATTATAAGACCTGACAAAACTCTTGTGGGCACAGTTTTACTGGGTGGGATCCACCACGGATATAGCTCTACACCAAAGATGGGTAAACTTTTACAGCCTCAGTCCCTCCTTCTGCCCTGTCTGGAGGCTATAGAGAACAGGGCCAGAAGTATTTTGACATGGCTCTGCCCACTGATGAGTGTGCAGTACCTAAATATGTTGGACCTGAGTATGTTGGACCTGAGGGCGTTTAATGGGTAAAATTAGTGCTTCAAGTTTTATAGAGGATGGATGCTCCCACTTTGTACCTTACAGCCCCCTTTCCCCACAGAAATAATCAGCCTAATTCTGTGTAAATTGTCAATGTTTTTAAGGGGCACTATGGAAATCTCTAGACTTGCATGGGTTTAAGGAATTCCTAGTACCCCATAAACGCCTCCAAAATCCCAAAAACCAAGGAAGGGTGAAAACTGTTTGGCCCTACCCTCTCTATGGATTTTGGGGGGACACAATGGGGAAAAGGGGACAATATTCATTCCACAGGTTGCAACTGCCCTCTAGATGCTTTGCATTTTAACTCTCATAATCCTCAGCCAGCATTGCCTCTGGCAAGGAACTGTGGAAATTACAGTCTAAAAAAGCTAATCCCTGATCTATAATTTGCAGCTACACATCTACTTTCATGAACCTGGGAGATTTGAAATTAATGGGCCATCAGAGTATGTGAGAAGTAACATTTTGAAGGTGCCAAATGCTAAACTATTTAGGATTAAGGGTACCTTGTACTGAACCTCAAAACAAACTGGCAGCTAAGTACATCTTTTTAAAAAGGCTATTTCCAAAACATTGGAACAACAATCTATTATTATTATTAGTAGTAGTAGTAGTAGTAGTAGTAGCAGCAGCAGCAGCAGCAGCAGCAGCAGCAGCAGCAGCAGCAGAAGATATGGTAACATTTTAATTTTGAGACCACCTGACTCCACAGCAACTCTGGGCAGCTTACAATTTAAAAAATTAAAAAGAAAACACATACATCAAAGAAAAAGAATACAGCTAACTGGAAGACAGAAGCAAATCTAGCTGCCACATTTGGCACCAAATGAAGTTCCCCAGTGTTTTTCAAGGGTAGCAATCCTATCTGGAGATAAGTGAGTCAGGAACAATAATGACAAGTGCATTTTATTTCAGTAAAGATTATAACTGATGAACTATCAAAAGCTGTAAAGAGGTGTTCCTTGCAGCTAATTCCACCAGCACCTACAAGAAAAACAGAAAAAAGAGGACTCCCAGACTATAGACATGTTTTTAAAGGAAACACAATCCCAGTGAAAACACTGTTTTCAGACAATAATGCTTATATCTTGATTTTTTCCAATCCCTCATGTATGTTAGTACTTTTAATACCTTCCTAGCAAATATCTGGATGACCTCACTATGGTTTCGTGTAGACTTTGAATAGCTGAATCCCTATAAAAACATAAATTACTGGCAAGGACAAAATCAATGGTCCCTCAGCACTATGGGTTTTGTTATTACTGATCGGCACTAGTTCAACTGAGTACCAGTTCAGAAGGAGTTCATAGTGAATGAAATCACCACTAAGGTCCAGAAGAATCAAGAAACTTAGCACAATCTAACACTTCACAACAAAGGTGGAAGTCTTCATCCTAAACTAGGCTGAAAAATAGACAGGAAAGGGTCTATATAATTAGTTTTATTTAAAATTCTGAACTGTTAATTAATTTTAATACTTATGTATTAAATTTTATGGTTTATATGCTTATGTTTTAATTGTTGTTTTATATGTACTCTTGAGAATACATTGCGTTTTGAAATCAAGCTTAAATGTTCTGAATAAAATAAAACATATTGTTCTTCTTTTGGGGATAAAATACTGTAATGCCTACCAAAACTAGTGTCTCAGTGCCTTCAGTGATATAAACTGCAAACAACATTAATAAAAATAATTGGAAAAATGAGAGTGAATCTATGATGTATAATGTCATTACTTTATTTTATTTTATGAGGTTTCTAGTTCATTTCTTACAAGGCACTCATCAGAGATATCTGAGTGCCTGATATCAAGCATTCATCAGAGATATCTGAGATATCAGAGATATCTGAGTAGTATCAAAGACACTAAAACAATGTAAATATTCTTCCCCTCTAAAAGCTCCTAGAAAGGAGTAGGACATAAATCCAAGCATTCTTTAATGATCTGACAGTGTCTGATTTCCACATGCATCCCACACATATCTGTAAAGTGGACTGCCTTTTGAAAAAACAGTTGCTACATGAATTGTGATGAGGGTCTCTAGCAATGGTTTAGAGTAGTCTTTTCCAACTCACGTAGCCCATCAGATGTATGAACCCCAACTCTCAGAATTCCCCAGCTGAGAATTTTGGAAGTTGTTCCACATTTATGGAGGGCCCCCATGTTGGAGAATGCTAATTTAGTGGTAAAGCCCATCTTTCTAGCTACTCTCGTTCTTCAGTGCAAAACTACTTGAAGCAATATTTCTCTTATACTGAGGTAGTAAATCTTTCTAAGGCGAAGGGGAGGAAAAAATTTGGGTTTCTATACAGATTTCTGACTTAATTAACCATTAATATCCAGTGTTGGGTAAATCAGAGAAGGAAAAACTGTTTGGAAGTATTTAAGCCTCAGCTATGACAACAAGAAAGAAGCTCATCAGAAGCCACCATTTTGTCCTTTACAACATACAGCTATCTCAAATTAGTAAGTAATCAAGCAGGCACGTCTATATTTATTGAGAAGAGACAGGCTAGCACATCTTCCTGCCATTGTTCAAAAACCCTGTCCAAATAGTCTGTCCAATTTTGGACTGAGGCAGGGTTAAAGGATTAGAAACGAATAGACTTAAGCTACAGGGCAGATAATCCTTTCATCCAATGTCAAAAGGGTTCATTATTATATTGCTTCTTTTTATGTACCGAATAATATTCATAAAGGAAAAACTGGAGATCACACTTAGGGATGGGCTGACCCTCAAGATTCCTCTTTGTTTTATTGCCCTGGAGTAGATAAGGCTTGCAAGTCCTTTTTAAAATATATGAATTTACCATTTTTTTAAAAAGTCCTGTATACTCACAAGAGCGCCAGGCTGACTACAAAGAAGCTTCTTTTCTTTTTCAGAGCTACTTGGGCAATTTTACTGCACATACCTTGAACTAAATACAGCCCCTTGACCATTTCTTGTTGTCTTATTTTTGAAGGAAAAATGATAGAAACATCATTCCTACTGATATTCATTCCGTCCTGGATTTCTCTGGGAGAAAAACTCTTTCGTTCACTTTCAGAGGAACCCAAAGTGAAAATCATTTACAATTTTATTTTTTTTTTCTTTTAGTGCCTTCTATTGCAGGTAGGCACTCAGTACTTCTAGCTGTTCTTTTTATGTGCCTGTTTGAATCAAAGGCTTTGCATTTTTGCCAAGCCATATGAATAGATTTTTCAGCTAGAATATGTGTTAT
Organism: Liasis olivaceus; assembly: GCA_030867105.1. NCBI lineage: Eukaryota > Metazoa > Chordata > Lepidosauria > Squamata > Pythonidae > Liasis > Liasis olivaceus. Next base: position 67,364,809 of record CM061349.1, read on the forward strand.
CTTCCAGCACTGCAATTCCCACGAATCTTTCCTTGTATAATTACCTGAAATGGTGAGGGTGGGGGTGGGGGTTGGTTTCATATAATGTATCCTCATTATTCTTATTTCTTTTTCTTGATGATATTCACAATTTCTGTACCTCTATCCACTCTTTGGAGGACTGTCTCATTTTATATACATTCAATCAATTATATTTTAAGTAACCATCAATAAATCCACATCTCAAAGGCTCCTATTCTCCTGCTTGTCATTTGGGTCATTGTCTATGCTTCTATTTGCAAGACATCACACCATAAAGTCTGCCAATTAAGTTCAAGTTTTAACTCCCAACAGAAAACAAGTTTATTTATCCAAAAGCTACTCTTGTCTGTTCAATCCTGCTTCTTTTTTTCCACTGCATGATCCAATCTATCATTCAAAATATAATCCAGATATTTATATTGTTGTATCCTCTGCTTTTACTTTCCTGCTAGCATAATATTTGGTTCAGGTTTACTGACGCCATTATTTTTGTTTTCCTCTGATTTATATTTAGCCCATAAGATTTACTCAGTTGGTATACTTGATTCAGTAAAATCTGTAAACTTTACTTGTTATTTGTTGATAGAACTACATCATCTGTATTACATAAGTTGTTTATTATTATGCCATCAGTGTTCTGCTTATGGATGCATATAGCAAGAAAAAACAAAGGAAAATGTTGACTAGTGTGCATATAACCAGCAAATGAGAAACAAGTATGAGTTTGTGTACCTAGCTGGCAAGAAAAATCATGGCCCCTGAAATGTTCTTTGCTCAGAAAAATAGAAGTACAAAACAATATACTCTTAAATAAAAATGCACTTTATTATTTATTGCATCATCCTGAGCTCCATCCTCACCTTGGTGATATTCAACACCTTTATAAATGACCAGAAGTTGGATGGAATGGAAGTTTATCACGTTTGCAGAAGACCCCAAACTAGGGGGACTGGAGAATACTTCAGAGGGCAACAGGCTTTAACATTGGGCCAAATCTAACTGAATTACATTCAGCTCAATCTGAGTAGGATAAATCAAAACATAAACACAGGATTGGGAAGACTGGTTTGGCAATAGGTGTGTGTGAGAATGATCTAGAAGTACTAGACCCCTATATGAACATGAGCAAACAGTATGATGAAGCTGCTAAAAAATTCAGTGCGATCTTAGACTGCATTAACAGAAGCACTGCATTCAGATCACAGGAAGTAATAGCTCTAATGTCCTTTGCATTGGTTAGACTGCACTTGGACTACTGGGTCCAATTGATCACATCATATTTTAAAAGAAGCTAAAGGGACTTAAAAAGAGAGCAACAAAGATGCTAAGGGCTCTAGAAATCAAGCCTATGAAGCTTGGGCTAAGGGAACTGGGTACATTTAGTTTGCAAAAGAGAAGACTAAAGGAAGATTACAAATACGTAAAAGGCTGTGCTACGCAAGAAGGGCCAGATCCGTTCTCTGTAGAAACCAAGAGCAGGACAAGGACCAGATAACTAAAGATTTTTTTAAAGGAGATTCAAAATATTTAGGAGAAATTTCCTGACAATAACAGCTTATAAGTAGTGGAACACTTAACCTAGAATAGTGAGGGACTTCTTACCAGACATCTGAAAATGAGTCTAATTGGGAATGGTTTACTGAGCAGGAATTTACATAGAGATCCCTTCAATTCATACATTCTATGATTCTATGACTTTATTCCTCTTATTTAAAAAGACTGTAATGTCTTTTCAGATTGTTTTAGAATGTCTAGGGCACTTTGAAATCTCACCTCTTTCAGTTAAAGAATCCTAGATATGTCTATAGAAAAGAAGATCATGGGCTGATAGATTGAACAGGGCAAGCAATTACTGAATTGGTAAATGGAATTCCTGAATCAGGAAAATCAAAACATTAAGCAGATATACCTGGTATGGTTTTGACTCATAATGAAAGAAAAGGAATTCAAATTAAAACAGTATAAACAGTATAGAGTTACCTGATAAACAAGGAAGTATTTATCTTTCTAATGAAGATTTTGCTTGCAAGAGTTAATGATCCACACATAACAGAGATATAACTTTTCCCAATAAATCAAATCCATGAGGAAAAACAATGAATTACAAACAGACATCAAGGGAAGCACCTATCTGTATTATTTATTGATCAAAATTTACTTGACCACATTAAAACAAATATGTATTGTGAATAACTTAGAATACTGTATGAATTCATGAGTATTACCTTCTCAGTTTTTAGTCAAATACTAATATTCAGGAAACCCTAATTTTCACGTAAAGGAGTTGACTTGAACTAGACCTAAACATCTGTTAAATGGTGAATTGGATTTTTGTGCTTTTTGTCTGTTGCACCCGGCCCACTAAACTGAAATAAATTCAGAATTTAGTGCAAAAATGTATGCCATCTTGAGTTGATCAAAAATAAAAGCAGGATAAAAATTAATTAAACAAATCTAAGGTCACAAATGAAGCTGCTGTAATTTTATGCATGTGCAATCCAGGAAAACTGATCAAACTCAGTAGGATTTACTTCTCTGTAGGCCTACAACTACCATCACCCCCATTTGGCAAAAGTTACAGTCACTAGCTGGGAATTATGAGATTTACAATACAATTCATATGGAGAGCTGATACATAGGATTGTATCTCAACTATTTAAGTACATCATGGCATTTACATGCTGGAAATTTGGACAGTAGAAATGCTGAAAATAGAAACCATATAGCTGCTTTTTCCCTATTCTGGTAAATGCTCACAAATCTGTCACCACCACTATCCAGACTGTACTCAGCATAAGAGGATCTTCATGCAGGATTCTTTTTCTTTCCATAGGATTCCTTTCCTTTTCTGGATACCCCATATTAATGTTTATAAAGTAATTTCTTCTTACCTATAAGTTTCAAAGACTTTTATTACATTAATACAGTCTTATTCAAAACAGCTTCTAGCACAGGGTTCTTCAACCTTGGCACTTTAAGACGGGTGGACTTCAACTTCCAGAAAGTTGGGGAATTCTGGGAGTTGAAGTCCACCCATCTTAAAGTTGCCAAGGTTGAGGAACCCTGTTCTAGCAGTATTCAAAGTGTTTTCAGAATCCCAAGCAACTCTTTAAAATATTCTCTATATTGTTATTTACATCATTATTATACAGTTTCAAATGCCCATTACAGCTAGCTTTTGCTCTATGGTATGGTGCAAGAATACATGCTCATTAAAAATCACTAGTAAATTCTACCCCTCCATTCTATACACTCATTTATATGGGGCAAACAGAGGCATATACATACTTGTGTAAATTGATTTTTAAATACCTATCACCAGGTGAGCCATGATTCTTTAGTCTTCCTGTTTTTGAATTTATACTAATATAAATGTTTCTATATTAATTAGTATACTAATAAGTATATGTTTATATTAAAAAAATCAAGTTACAAAAATTGGAAGACAGAAACATTATGCCTGTTTGCAAACATTAGACTGAATGCTTCTATCTTTTCTCCCATTCTTATCAGCTTGGATCAGTAAGCCCACTACAACCACTGGTTTGTTCATTCAAAAATTACTGATTGCATGTCTTTCTCCCCAGATTTTGGCTTCAGTGGAATAATATAAATGGAGTAAACAGTTGAAAACCCAGTAAGTGTAGCATTTTTCTCCTAATTAATAATATTAGGTTTTTCAGAATTTAAAAGACTCAGATGAACAATTATACATTCTTCCTTTTAATGCTTGATATAAGCCATTCTCCTGCTACCACCATTCAGAATTATAGTTTTGTGACAGAATGCTGGAATGCTATTTATACAGCACTGATCAGACAAGAGCAAAACCAGCTGGTCTGTAACCAAGGGCACCGGAAAGTTATGTCTGGCATTGGTACACCAGGGAATTGTTGCTTGCTTTAACAGGGCTCAATATTTACCTGGAGTGGAAAATTGCTGGGGTATAATTCCTGGGACAATAAGGGACAATCGTCTGATTTTTATATTACTTGGATGAAAAGGCAACATGGATGGAGCCTGTTTAAATTGTGCGACTTCTCCCAACCCCTTTTGTGTCTGTGTCAGCCTCCTGCCCAGCTTAGAACCCTGGAAATCAGGGTTTGAATCACATCAGTGGCCTCCCCAGATAGAAAAAGCTCTCTACTCAGAAGTTATACTTTAACCTGTAAAGAATGAGAAACTGCACAACCTCAGGGATGGGGCCTGAATACAGGGCCCCCTAGTTTTTCTCTACCTCTTTTGCCTCTTCAGTACAGTAGGACTTACATGTTTTGCTTTAACTCAAAATATTTTGCCTACTATTAAGTTACACTGGTAAGAAAAGAAAACGTTCAGTAATTAAACTTTTAAGATGATTAAGTCTCTATATCAATATAAAGAGAGGGATATTTTGACAATTTTTGCTTGTAAATTGCAGACAAACAGAAATAGACATTGCATTTAATGTCAGTCCTCTCCTTTGCTTAATTCATGTTATCTTTTATCTTTCCCTTGCCATCCGTAAAGCGGATTCTGGGTACACCCAGGAAGTATCCAGCAGATCTAAAACATGGACCAGCTTTTTTTTTTTTTTTTTTTGGAGGAGGAGGAGGAGGAGAAACATTTGAGTTCAAAACATTTTAACTGTCTTTCAACAGTGGTCTAAAATGAGCAAATATCATAACAACATTTTTTTACTGCAGAATTAAATTTGTGCTCTTTACAAAGGGATATGATAGTATGTGTCACCAAATTTACTATACAGAATAATCCATAATGTACCTAGACAGTTTGAAGAAAAATTAGGACTAAAGACTGAACATGTGATGGAATGGAATTATGAAGGCTAAACTCAGGGAGGAAAACATGCTCTTTCGTCTCCTGAGGGGCGAGGAAGAGATAAGAGGATGAGGCTGGCACCTCCCTGAGGAATTCACACTGTTATGACTGGCTGACTGGGAACTGAGGTTTCAGTCTGGGAAGATTCTTGCTAGGGGTTGTAGCTAATAAACATTGCTGAACTGAATCTACATGGTCTCCTGGAGTTCCTTGGGCTAGGCCTGACAGAACACTTAAAAAAAATACTAATTTTCCATGAGGTTTAATCCACATATGCCAAAAGAAGTTAAATAATGCCCTTGCTGGAAAAATATGCTCATAATTATCTTTAAAAATAGATTATAATTACACATATTTATGCACACACAAGTACAAGCATTTAAAAAATTAAAATATCTTCAAAAAAATTCACATGAAAATCACAAGATCTTTAAATTAAAATGTTGGATGTACTTTAATTCCTGGGACTTGTTTACTATGGGAGGAAAGGGAAAGCTGTTTGCAGATGGAGATGATAAAACCTAAGTCACTAATATGTAGAGAAACAAACATTGGCTCTTTAAAATGTAAAACAGATGTTTGACATAATACAAAAATAAGATAACGTCCTACAAATCAGTTCCTACAATTACTGTATCCTAATAAAACAAAGGATGAAATCCAATGGTGCCTGTCAGCTGATAGAATAGCATATCCCAAGAAACTGATTCCCTCTCTGTCATGAAGCCTCTAGTGCACTCTGAAATATGCTCTGAACACATGTGAGTATTCCAGGGATGGGGAACAGGAAAGGAAATCCACTTGCAAAAAAAGGCTATTGCAATCCAGTGGTACACAGATAATCCAGCAAAGACAGTTAAAAAAACCAAACAAATCAAAATTTGGGAGGAGGAAGGAAGGAAGGAAGGAAGGAATCTTCCAGACTACTAAACTAAGTTCTAAAGTGCTAAAATAAACACCAGATTTTTTTTAAGCATGAGAAAAAAATGACCTATTCCAGAATCCAGGCAATTAAATTGTTTACCTCTGAGATATCTAGAATGGAATGAAATCCACATTTTCCCCATATTCAAATGCTGGTGGGCAAAGGATGGATGTACTTGTCAAGATACCTCAAATTCTATGCAGCAGGTATCAACTGAAATGCACTAGCTCTCATTCAACCCTAGGAAGAAGTGCCACCAAAGTTATCACCCAAAAGAGTTGTATTTAGAGTTCATACACTTAGCTTTGGTTCCAATTGCTTCTCTCCCACAGAAAAGTAGAGAACTGGGCTCTGAAATTAATGTTCCGGCTACTGATTTCACTCTGAGAGGGAAGAAAGTCGAGGTAACAGACAAGATTTTTTTGATTCAGCTAACCACCCTGCTTCCAACTTCCAAATGTGAACTGCAGACTAGAGTACCTTCTCTGAGCAAAACAGGCCAATCTGACTGTATAGTTTATGAGATTTGACCGTAGGAATAATATGCCTCCTTTGGTTCCTCACCTGTCTTGTCTTTGAATTGAAATACTGTAAAATGAGTCTCATATTGACACAATGACTCCATGTGTTCCCCAACGCTGCAGTCACATAGCCAGATTCCCTATCTCCATTTCTAGAAGATCCTAGAATTAAAAAAAATGATAGAAACATTAATGTTATGTTCTTGAAACCGAAGTTAAGTTAAATTCATAGTTTGAATCTAACATATCTTTTAAAATAAGCCTACAATGATGAACTAAAAAAGGAGATACAGATACAAGCCAAATAAATAAATAAATAAGTAAGTAAGTAAGTAAGTAAGTAAGTAAGTTTGTTACAGCTTTTAAAGGACTGGTACCCGTGTACTAATTCTTATATTTATCATAATTTTCATATCATATCAGAAAGAACCAAGCTTGCACCAGTGTGTTCCATTAAATTGCAGAGAACACTAATATGTATTAGAACAAATTTCAAACTCTTTGCCAACACAGCAAGGAACAGAGAGTCTGAAAAAGACCTGGTTCAAATATAAAAAGATCTATGATTATTATACTGTACACAGAAAGAATAATCTTTTTTCCCTTGCATTTTATCATAGCTAATCCATTCCCCTGCACTGAAGAAATTTTATGTAGACATTCTGTCCTATGTGGAATTATTTATATTTATTTAGTTAGATTTATATCATGACTTCTTCCAAGAACTCAAGACAGCTCTCATGAGGATCACTCTTCATTTTATCCCCACAGCAGCAGCCCTCTGAGATAGCTTGGTCTGAGAGACAGTAACCTGCACAAAGTCACCAAGTGAATTTCTATGGCTAAGAATGGATTTCAAATGATCCTAAGAAGAAAGCATGACGTTTCTGCTTTTTAGTACTTACATTCATGATAAAGTAATTGTCTAAAGCTATGAGAAAAGTTTCAGACAATTACTTTGTCATTAATTTAGAAAATTCCTTTAATAATAAAGAAAATACTTTAGGTATGTCTTCCTTCCTTCCTTCCTTCCTTCCTTCCTTCCTTCCTTCCTTCCTTCCTTCCTCCCTCCCTCCCTCCCTCCCTCTCCCCCTCCCCACCCCTCCAAGTCAGTCTAGACTCCTGGTGACTTGTCCAGGTAGGATTAGAACTCAAATCTCCCAGTTTCTAGCCTGGTGCCTTTGATCACTACAGTTCGATCTCTATTCCACTTTAGCATTTTTTACATAATCTACCAAATTATGAACTAGTAGCTCAGCAACAGTTGCTTACAATTAGCATGATTCTGCCCAATACACATGGTTCCACTCACTAAACAAATGGTGTAATAAATAAGCAATTTCACTAAATAACTACAAAAGCTAATGCACAGTAGGTTTGTTGGGTTGCACTTTGAGTGATTCTTGTGCATGCTTAAATCTCTAGCTACCTGCTACTTCAAAAGGGCTCTTCACTTTTCACCAAGCCTGTTCCTCCATTCCAATTGTTCAAAAAGAAAAAACTCACGATCACAAACACTTCCCCACTCAACAGGTACGAGAGACTTTCCATTACATCATTAAATGAATAGGCATAACAAACGGGACAGATGTACGGCATAGTCTGTCTCATCAGAATATCAGGGGTTATTATTCAAGTCATGACAAACTTTCTGAAGTTCTTATTGCTGCACTGTTTATCATCTCTCACATAGAAGTTGTAACATGAACATGAAATCATTAGAAAATCGTCAATCTACAGCATAGAGATAGAGGAAATAGATCATTACTCTTAACTCGATGGCACATTCCACTACACACCCAATGATGTCAGCAGGTACCCTTAGTAAACAGAACTAGGTTCAAGGGCACAATGATTACAAAGAAAGTAATAAATTACTCTGCCCTTATGTCTGAGTGGGAAAACCTTGTGGTGCCAGGCTATAATAGCACCAGCATGGACAACTGCTTGATGGATTATTTTTATGACCTGCTTTTAGATAAGCCCTCACATGTAGAATTCCTCATTCATATGCTTTAGTGCAAAGCCATTATTTTAGAGCAGAACAACTTCCATTTTATAGGGTAGTAGGAAAATTAATCCTTATGTTCTATTTATAGAAGAAATGCTAGAAGCCTTCTTCAGTCCTACACGTTGAGTGAAACAGAACGAAACCCAGTGTGAACCATGGAGGAAACAGAGCAATTCCTCAGTGGCAGTCGACAGATGGGTATTTTGCCCCATCTTCCAGTGCTGAATGCCAGAAGACAACAGATGGCAGGATATTGGAAAAGGCAAGGAAAGAGGCAGCTGAAACATGCTGTTTATGCTACTATGTTAAATGTAACATGAATTGTAATCAGACTATCAATCTTCTTTCATGGTCTTAATAACATTAATTACACAATCAGAATAACAGAACAGAAGGTTAGGGTGTTCAAACACACACATCCATTTCCCTGCCATATATTCAACTTCACTAACAATATTTTATTATTAATAGATAAATGTCATAGTGCCCTAGGAAAGGGCAAACAAACAAAAAACAATCTGGTTTATTGTTTGTTTTAAATTACCAAGGCTATAATTCAATGCTAATTGTCCTATGACAGCGGTTCTAAACTGTAGTGTTACAATCCCATAAAATGATAAATGAATTTGTGCAAATCCCCCCTCCCCCCCCGAATTAAACTGATTACATTGCATTAGGGTTACACAAGAAATAAATACACCGCTTATTAAAATATATGTGATTTTTAACTGTCCTCACACTTTTTTGACTTAAGCTTACTTTATCAGCTCTCTGGGTATGCTAGTCATCTTTAAATGTTTACCTGCCACCCAACAAAAACTTCCACTTTGAAAGGCTAGAAATGTTTAAAAAAAATGCACAAAGATACTGAACTTCACTAACATGTACACTTCTATAGACACTCCAGTTACTGTGGATGTAATGCTACATGTCACACTGGAGGCCACCGCTGTTATGATGGATGGTTTTGACACTGGTGAGGTTCTCTAAAAACTCAATCCAGGCTCTGCTTCCCAGGTCCTATCAGATGTGCCCAGGAACAAATTTTGAAAGTGTTCCCACTTTCCTTGCACAAGCTTCATCAACATTAGAAAAGGTTTTGTGACCCTCCCCCCTCCACATTACCAAGGGGTCACAACCCATAATTTGAGAGCCCTTGCTGTACAAGTTTGCCCTTGACGTGGGTGCTAGAATAAAAACAACAGTCATACTTGGTTTCTGTTTCATCTGTATGGTTTATGATAATTTGATGGGGGCACAGTACTACCGTGGTTCTATTCCATTCACGGTTGGTGAGAGGGAAGAGGCCAATGCCTAAGCTCTTCCTTTGCGGGGTGCTGCAGAGCTCCATGCTTTCTCCCCTTCTGTTTAACATCTACCTGAAACCACTGGGTGAGGTCATCCACCCATTTGTGGACAGTATCATCAATGATACTGCTTTCTTTTGCCACAGTCATTCTATTTCTATTTGCAGGTCTTTGTATTTTGTGATTTTCTCCAGTTCTTTCTCTTCTCTTCTGCTCTCTCCAGGTATTGCAATGTCCACCATCCAGACTTTTTTGTCTTTCTTATCAACAATTGTTAAGTCTGGGGTGTTATGTGGCAGGTGCTTGTCTGTTTGAATTCTAAAGTCCCAGAGCACTTTAGCTTCTTCATTCTGTATTACTTTGTTTTGTGGTTCCACCAGTTCTTGCTTGCAGGCAAATGGTATTTCTTGCAGATATTCCAATGAACCATTGTTGCTACTTTGTCATGCTGTTGTTTGTAGTCAGTTTGTGTGATTTTCTTGCAGCAGCTTACTGGGTGGTCCACTGTTTCTTCAGCTTCTTTGCAGAGTCATCATTTGCTGTCTGTTGCTGTCTTTTCAATTCTGGCTTTGTATGCATTTGTTCTTAAGGCTTGGTCTTGTGCAGCCAGAATTAGCCTCTCTGTCTCTTTCTTCAACTTTCCTGCCCTTAGCCATTGCCAGGTCTTGTTGCTGTCTGCTTTGCCTGCTAGGTTTTTTTGTTTTTGTTTTTTTTGTATACTAGCCATGTAATACTTTGCCTTGCCATGTCTCTTTTCTATTCTTCATTTGGTCTTCCTTTTAGGCCAGTTTGGTCTCTTCAGTATTCAGTAAGCCTTCATATTTTCATGTGCATCTTCTCCACTGTCCTTCAGATATTCTTCTAATGCCCATTTTTCTTCAACTATCTGGTGAACTTACAACATTCCACGCCCATCTATGCTCCTTGGTAAGTAGTGTCTGTCAACATCGCTGGGTGGATGAAGGGCATGAGTCATTGTCATTATTTTTCTGGTCTTCCTAACCAGGGCTTCTACTTCTGCTTGAGTCCAGTCCACTATTCCAGCTGTGTATCTAATAACTGGAATTGCCCAGGTGTTCATTGTCTTGATGGTATTTCCTCCACTGAGTTTGGACTTTAAGATCTTCTTCACTTCTAATCTTCTTCTTGACTTCAATGTGCTTGATGTTGTCAGCCTGAAGGATGCCCAGGTATTTGCAGTGATCTTCTTCATCCAGACTGTTGATGTTATTTCCATAGGGCATTTTGATTCCTTCAATTTTCGCTATTTTTCCCCTGTTGATGATATGGGTGGCACATTTGTCCAGTCCAAACTCCATTGCAATATCTTGGCTGTATATTTGGACAGTGTTGAGCAGCAATTCCATTTCAGATGGTGTTTTCAATATGGCTTCAGATCATCCATGTAAAGGAGGTGGGATAACCTGGCAGATGTTTTTGATGTTTGATGGCCATGACATGTTCAATATTGTTGACAGAGGAATCAATGCAATGAATGACAAACAGTAGTGGTGATAGTGAGTCTCCTTGAAAGATTACTCTCTTGATGTTAATCTCTCCTAGTCTATCACCATTGACCAGCAATTGTGTTTTCCATTGTGCCATTGATCTTTGCACAAAGCATCTAATGTTTCTACCGACTCCTGTTATGTCTAGGTACTTGAGTATCCAGTCATGTGGCAGGGAGTCGAATGCCTTCTTGTAATCAATCCAAGCTACATTCAAGTTGGTCTTCATTCTCTTACAGTTTTCCAAAATCATCTTGTCAATTAGGAGCTGATCTTTTGTTCCTCTGCTGTCTGGGCAGTTTCCTTTACTGCTCAGATGGAAAGAGCTTGTTTTCAACTAGATGCTGTTGGACTGCATCAGCTACCACACCAGTTAGCAATTTGAAAGTTGTTGTTAAGCAGGTAATTGGCTTGTAGTTGCCTGGTGCTGCCCCTTTTGTTGGATCTTTCATTATCAGATGGTAACCAATCTTCAATTTCACCTCCTTGCAGTATGTTGTTAAACTACTTGGCAATGAGTGGGTGCAGAGCAGTCAGATGTTTCAACCAAAAACAATGCAGTTCATCTTCACCTGATGCTGACCAATTCTTGATCTTCCTTGCCCTTTTCTCCACCATTACTGCTGTTATTACAAGTTCTTTCATTTCAGCTTCTTTTTTATTCTTATCCACCTCCTTTATTCAAGCTGCATTCTTGTTGTATTTCTTTGGGTTGTCCAATAGCTGCGCCCAGAACTGCATTGTTTCTTCTTTGTCAGGTGCTGACTGGTTCATTGCAGTCTCTCCATTGATGGATTAGTAGAAATGTTTCTGATTCGATTGAAGTTGGAGATCCTGCCTATAGTGTGCAATTTGAGCTTCGTATCTGCTGATCTTTTCGGCTATGGCTGTTATTTTGCTGCATTATTCCAGTGCTTCTTTGATCTTCCTTGTTTCTAGGTGATATTTCCTGATCAGGTATTCTTTGGTGGTCTTGTTCTTCAGCTTCTTTTCTTTCATCTGTTCTAGCTTGCCTGCATCTGATCTTAGCACACTGATCTTATTTTCCAACCTGATCTTCCATTTTGGTGGTGCACTATTTGGCTTTTTTTCTTGTTTGTTGACTTTCTATCCAAGGTATTCAGTTGTAATTACAGCCGTGCAGTCTTTGTATGTGAGGGGTAAACAACTTTTCTTCCAGTAGTTCTGCAGCTGCTGGCCCTGGTTGCTCAGCCAACAGTCCTGAGTCTTGTAGCCCACTTGTCCACTAGCGCAGTCCTTGCTGATCTGGGCACTAACTGATCCGGTATAGGTTTCTGTAAATTACATCTCACTATATTGTTTATGGGAGAGACACTCTTTGTCTGGCTCCTCTGATGAGACCTGTCCTCAGAGTATGCAGAGAGAGTCAACTCAAGATGACAAACATACCTAATATTCCTGCCTCCTATTTTCCCCACAAGAACAACCCTGTGAGGTGGGTTGGGCTGAGAAAGAGTGTGACCAGCCCAAAGTCACCTAGCCAACTTTCATGCCTAAGGGAGGCCTAGAATCCACAGTCTCCTGGTTTCTGGGCCAGCACCTTAACTACTACACCAAACTGGCTGTGTAAGCTTTAATCTTATATATCTCATCTGATATTCTCAGTTTCATAGAATGTTTTTATTTCCTGATCTTCAGTAGAATTCTTCTCGACTCAGGGTTGGGTCCCTTATTTCTTTATATATTCTTCTAGGGTCCCTGATTTCACCTTCCCAGTTCAATTATCATATCTATGCTGATGACTTTCAGGTATATCCATCTCTCCCTGCTCTGGATAATATGACATCACTTTTCAAGTGGCTAGACAGGATTTCTGGTTGGACATACTCCCACCATCTTAAACTGAACATGGATAAGATAGAGATTATTGTATCCCATCCTGATATGTCAACCTTCCATTTCCTGTTTCTCCCTTTTCTTATCTGACTCTGGTTCTTTGTAAATATTAGGACATAGAGCTTCCTTTTCTTGAACCCCTGTGATATGATTTTAACTTTTTCTTAACCTATTAGATGGTATATTATTGTATGTTATGGACCTTTTAGGCTAGTGGCTTCTTATTTTATATTGTGATTACAGTATCATCGTAATACTAGATGACTTTCAAGCTACTTTCCACTCTTTCATCGTTTTTCTGATTATTCAACAGTAGATTCCACTCTCATGATCAAACTTGGCAGAGTTCTAATACTCTCTGCCATCCTAACTAAACATATAGGTTGATGTATTAAAACTACTGATTGATTAAATTAACATAATAAATGGAGGGAAAGTGTAGTTCTTTCTAATATGAGCATCTTACAAGGGTTGACAGGCACCATCTTGGTTTGTTTTGTTTTGTAATTTTATTGAAGTTTTTAATACACATAGTAAAAACTAATACAAACTAAACTAGAAGAAAAAAGAAAAATAAAAGTTCAGAAGGTACAGAAAAAAGAATAAGAAGAGAAGAGAAAAGTAGAAGAGAAAAGAAAAAGTCAACAAAGACAATAATAAAGAAGTGGCTTCCAACCTTCATCACACCAAGCATAAGCTAATATACTAATTTTTCACCCTCTTTTAAAGTTACAAATAAAAAAAAAACCTCTTTTCCACATAACCTAACTTTTATCTGCACACAATCCAGAAATCGTCAACTTTTCAATCCTAGTTGAGCAAAAAGTCGATTAGGAGTTACCAGACATATCAAACAAATAATTTATCCCTGATCAAATAGTCCAACTTTATATTCCTTCTTTTTGCTCTTCATAATCTTAACCTTTAAATCATTCCAATGACATTGCAGGATGTGATCTTTCATCAATCTTTGGCATTCAAGAGGAGTCATCAAAGCTTTCACCAGCCTATTTTGTAAATCCCATAAAGAGGCATCATCCAGGATTTCTTGTTGCAGCTGTTCCATGTCCAGATCCTTTTCTTCCCATAAAGAGGCATCGTCCAGAATTTCTTGTTGCAGCTGTATCATGCCAAGATCCTTTTCTTGATTTGTCTGTTGTATTCCCATTTTGGTGATCTCAATTTTGTTGTCTTCCATGTCTTCAAACTCTAGAATGTCTATGTCAGATAAAAGTTTTTAAAAATGTTTCTCATCATCTTCTAAAAATTTATCCATTGAAATCTGTATCCTTCCTGAAATTTTAGTTATTAATATCTCAGTCCAGTTATTAAAAACTCTTTAAGATAAGAAAAGATTATAGCCAGCTTAGCCATTTTAACTCTTTTCTGTCTGATCCTTTAGTTCCCTCTAGTGTCCATTTGTGACCTTCATTAAGCCTCAGTTCCTAATATGGGTTTAGTTCCATTTCAGTCAATTCTCACGAATATATTATTTAATTATATACTTGTTTTTCAAATCTTACAGCAAAAATAACCAATATTCCAAATTTTTATGGTCTTCCAATCTGTTTAGATTTAGATTTTTTTAGATTTTTTTTAATCCCACCTTTATTATTTTTATAAATAACTCAAGGCAGCAGACACACTTAATACTCCTTCCTCCTCCTATTTTTCCCACAACAACCACCCCGTGAGGTGAGTTGGGCTGAGAGAGAGTGATTGGCCCAAAGTCACCCAGCTGGCTTTCATGCCTAAGGCAAGACTAGAATTCACTGTCTCCTGCTTTCTAGCCTGGTGCCTTAACCACTAGACCAAACTGGCTTTCAAAAAAGCCAGACAGCGCCCAAGGGGTGCTAGTAACTAGCAATTAAAGAACAATCAGATCCGAATTGCAAAGGAACTGCTCTGCTAAGCTGGCTAAAAAAGCCGTTTAAAACTTTCTTAAATCAAGATCCTTTTTTTTATTTGCTTTTTGCCAATTGTATATTATTTTAAATTCTTAAGTCTCGGTTTAAAATTTCTTAAATCCAAAGAAGAAAGTATAACTCACCAGGTATCAAATTAAGCTTGCCATTTTGAAGGTCTCTAATATCCATAAAGTAGTTAAATCGAACATTTCTGAAGGTGATTAGAAAGTGAATTTGGCTGGCTTAATGTCCTTATTAAAGGCTCTGCTGCTGCTGAGAGCAAAAATGTCTCCCTCAACTCCTGGCGCTCAAATTCATGGGAGACCACTGTTTTATGGTCTCCTCGTGAGGAGCTGCCATTCAGAGAATTCATGGGTGATCTCCCGTTCTCTCCTTCTCCAGAGAGCTTCAAAGGATTGTTCTACTCATTGGTCTTTCATTCTACACAGCAGTCATCATCTCCATTCTTTCACAGAGACGTTTTTAGTCAGCCATGACTCACAGCAGAAGCCGACAGGCACCATCTTGAAAAAGGCACCTTTCCTTCTCTCACATGGGAGAGAATGTGTCTTCTCATTTGGTGACTGGTGCCAGAAATGAACAGAAATCTAAAAACCTAGGTTATGAATTACCAAACTACTGATTTTATTCATATAAAACTCACACAGATTCCATTATTATTGTATTATATAAAATTACTTTGTCATATAAGGAAAAAAGGAAACTTCATTATTGTGAATCTCTGTTCTCAGAAATTGTTCAGCCTGCACCCCCTTAGAACTAGCAGACATGTTTTGCATTTTGGACTGGAATGGAAGAATATATTGTTTCTCAGTTCAAATTTATGAAATGATTATGCAGCTGAGAGAACTATGTTCAAAAGGTAAATTTAATTAACTATAAAAATCTCATTGGTAGAACATAAGGCAGAAGGAAAACCACAAGGAAATGTGAAATAATGGAGTGATTCTAAACACTGTTCCTTTATTTATGGCACAGGCAGAAGGCCTAAATATCAGTGTGTCTCTTCTGGAAAACAGTGGCAAGTCAAATGCATTCCCGGTTACTCAAAGAATAGAATTCACATTAAGAAAAAAAGCTACTTTCTCCTCAGCCTTCCAGAGATCATTCACCATCACAGACTATATCAAAGCAGTAGCAGATAAGGTCACTCGAACTATTTTCTTGAGGATGCACCTGCCCAAAGCTGCTTACACTGAAGCATATTTGTCTTTCTTATAAACTTGAAAGAACATTTGTGCTGATGCTTACAAAAGCCTTATAAATCTTTTCTGTTGGACAGTATCTATGGGAGGTCACCCTACTGCCACTTTAAGTGAATGTACCAATTATGTCCTCTGGAGACTGTTTCTCACATAAGTTTTGATTATACATTCCTTCAACAAAGCCTTAGATCAAGGTATAACATTAACATCCACTAACACTTACTTTTAAAGGAATAATTAAATCTTTGGATTTCCTAAACTCCAAGGACCTACCCAAATAAAAATGAGGTATCTAGTACAAATCCAACTGTCCACCCCCAATATTTATATCTGCTCCAATCTTAATGGACTGTGGCAGGCAAAAGCAATATAAAACAGGCAATAGAAAACCCCTAAAAGTAAAACAGATTATAAGGTGATATGAAACAAGTAAGGGCCAAAAGCATGCTCAGACAAGTAAGGTCAGAGCCATCTGTACTTGTGGAGGTAAGGCATAACCCAGATTCTAGGCTGGCAAGGTAATTCTTCTCTACTGAGAAAAATTAGGACAAAATGAAAATTGAGGGACTGAATAAGCATGTCAACTCCTGGATCATAGTCTTTGTACAATCAGCTACCATATTCTGATCTTCCTTTATTAAGCACAAGTCTCCTCTGCCCTTTTGCTTACTTGTTCACTTACCTATTGAACAAGATAAGCGAACAGTGAATTTGCATATATGACAAGGATTGGGAGCATGTATTTTCTTTGTTGTTGTTGTTCAGTCGTTAAGTCGTGTCCGACTCTTCGTGACCCCATGAACCATATCGCGCCAGGCCTTCCTGTCCTTCACTGCCTCCCTGAGTTTGCTCAGTTTCATGCTCATTGCTTCAGTGATGCTATCTAACCATCTCATCCTCTGCCGTCCTCTTCTCCTTTTGCCTTCAATCTTTCCCAGCATCAGGGTCTTTTCCAAAGAGTCCTCTCTTCGCATTAGGTGACCAAAGTATTTGAGCTTGAGCTTCATTATCAGTCCTTCCAATGAGCAATCAGAGTATTTTCTTATCTGTTTAATTAAGTATTTGCAGACATGCTGTGTTTTTATCAGGATATGCTTTCCTTCTAACGTAGTCTGGAAACTTCTTTGTGTAAGGAAAAAATGTAGAGTTCCAGAGAACTGGTGCTCTGTTGATTCTCAGTTCAGCTTCATTCCTAGGTCACCTTCTTGTTGAAGTGACCGCCTCCTCATACACAAATAGGGTGTCATATATCATTATAGTGATCTTGTCTGGAACTTCTAATCTGATTCTGATAGCCTGACTGGCATTAGCCACTAATCTAACTTTTCAAGTACTGGCCCCTGCGTTATAATTTATCTCTATGCTTTGAAAGAAATGAGAGCTTGAAATGGCAGAAGATTACAGAGCTTCAACAATGGAATCAGGAGCAAGGAATCAGATCCTAGCATGACACGGGAAGACTAGCTTCATCAGATTAAACTGGAAGATTCCCATTATGCAATCCTCAAGTTTCTTCTCTGAGTCAGAAAAACATTGAATTGACGTTCAAAACTTCTCCCAAATGTTCTAAGTACTGAGTTGGTCTCAAAACACTCTTTTCCAAGTTCATCACGAAGTCATAATTCTTTAAGCAGTCTAGAGTCTAATCCTACTCAAATCAAAATGTTGTCTAAGTACCAAACAAACTAACAAACCACCCCTTCCTAACATGCAAGTGACCAATGCTATTTGTGATCAGCCATGGGGCTAACAATAATCCAAAAAAAAAAAAAAAAAAATAGGGCTCGGTACCAATACTAATATTTCACAGCAAAATCTTAGGGATTGTCTGTCTGCAACATCTATGTTTATCATTCAACCTTGTCACAAGGAGAGCCTCCCTTGGGCTCTTGTTTCAGCTATGACAGCATCAATGAATTCCTCAAAAAATATGGGCTCCTCAAAATTAATTCAAATTATGCTTTGGATTCTGTGTTTACAGCACAGCTGTGCAGCCAGAGATTTTTCCTTGCTATAGAGTTTGCTGCCATAGATTGTGCCCAAAATAGAGACCATCTACAGTAGAGTCAGGTAGAACAACAGTTGTCCAATTTTTCTTGAGTATATCCCTTGCCTACTTTTGATGATTATCAATGCCTAGAATTTTATGTATCCATATATAAGTTGCTCTAGGAAAGAAAGAGATAGCATCTGATGTGTGAAAGCTGGCTGCTGAAACGCCACACCCAGTCACCTCCTAGTCAACATTGTCTCTGCCTTCTTATTGCAAAGATCTTGGGCTTCTGCTTTCCATATGCTGGGATGGCGGCAGAGGAAATGAGGATAGTTACAGGTGCATTAACACCCCCCCCCCCCAAAAGTTCTATCTTTGTAGAAATATATTTTCTAAAAGGTTGTTTGATTCTGTTATTAGTTTTTTTCATATTTTCCCAAATACACACATGAAAGGCACAAGCAAGGACTGGTAAAGCAGCCTTAACATTAGTGGAGGCAGACAGGGTGGGATTCAACATCTCAGCTGCCTATAGTTCCAGATCTGACAACTGAAGTATGCTACATGGCTTGGCTTGGAGAGGAAAAAATATTATCAGACATACCCCACATCTTCCTAGAGTTTCCCTTCCTTTGAAATCTTAACATTGGAAGAGATTTCTGAACCATTATGGGCATAAAGTCTAGTGTTTTGTAGTTTTAGCATAGTTTTGTTGCTTTAGAGAAGTGTTGTCCAAACTTGGTCACTTTAAGATGAGTGGACTTCAACTCCCAGAATTCCCCAGCCAGCATGGCTGGCTAGGGAATTCTGGGAGTTGAAGTCCACTCATCTTAAAGTGGCCAAGTTTGGACAACACTGCTTTAGAGGCTTTGTGGGCTTTTTTTCTTTCTTTCTTCTAAGAGAAGAGTTGGAGGATCTTTGAGGATTGGGAAGAAACAGAAGACACAGCATCAGAGAGGAATTCCTAGACATTTTATGCCCCTATTCTGTTGTGGGAAATCCATTCCTTAGAATAACTGCTCCTTTTTCATTTTCCCTTTTGCTTTATGCAGGAAGAGAGAGGTTCAATTCTGCCTACTGAAAACCAATCCGGATTTAGAAATCTCTCGAGTGGTGATTTTATTTATTTATTTATTTGTTTGTTTGCTTATTGTTTGTTTGTTTTCTATAGCTGCCCATCTCAACAAGGGACTTTTAACCACCCCCAAAACTGAGCCTCCTGCACAGGAAAATTGGGACTTGGCCAAATTAAAATTAGGACTTTCCTCTTTGCTTCCTCCACTTGGCCAATTTGGGGTGTTGGTGCCTTCTCAGCCTGCTGCTCTGCAGCAGATATGGGTTCTTGCCCCCATCTTACTGTTCATTGCCTCTGCTGACTCCATGAAGCATAACATTATGGCTCCCTACTTGCCCTCCAGGAGGGTGAGTAGGTGTGGGACCAAAACGTATCCATCCTCTTTGCTGGGATTCACTTGGCCAGCTCTACACCATTGCTATAGACTCTGCTGTCACACTGAAAGGCTCTTCTGGCCCTCTTCTGTTAATAGGAAAATTGGACATTTTCTTGTTGCTCTGCTGGTGCAGTGTTCCCCAGAACTCCCTCCAGTGACCTTTTCCTAAATGCAAAGAGTAAAGTGAGGAGGAAGATGAGACTGGAGATTATTTAAAACAACAACATAATCAAGGATGCACTCTTAAGAACACCAATTGGACCCAACCATTCTGCTTACTAGGCAGGGATGGTCTGGAAGGCAAGGCAGTGTTTCTACCCAAGAGGTTATTTAAAGCTGGACTCTGCCTGCTAGGTTCAGGAAGAGGCACCATCCTGAGGTGGAACATGCCCTTCAGGGATTTAGAAGACTCAAATGAACTGAAAGGGATACAATATATTGTGGAGCAGAGACAAAGAGGAAAAAAAAAAGTAGGCATATCAAAATAGTTCCTTATGTTTTGCCTGCTTCTCCCTAGCCTTTTTACTCATCACAATATTTTGTTTGATCAGGAACAATGCTTCATATTCTACATGTCCAAAGCAACAAGCTCATTCCCTGGGCTGCCTGGCCAAGGTACATGCTACAAAGCAGATCAATTTCTAATTAATAAATGAAGAGTCGGTAGGCTATGCAGAAATTTATTCAAACGTGTGCAGGCATATTTCATTACAAATTGCAAATAATAAATAACTAGCCATAGTGTAGTGCATTGTCTTGTGAAAAATAAAACACAGTGGTTCAGGGGAAGGGATAATGATACAAAGATGTGTGTAATGTTTATATAAACTGACTTTGGAGATATACTTAGTCTTCATATTATAGGTTCACCAAATAATCTATTATGCGTTTTGGGTTCCCAACCAGTATGGTCAATATTCCAGACTATAGAAGGCTGAAGGGCAGCAACCTTAAATAATTTTATGTAAAATAAATAATGCTACTTTGCTTGATTACAAAAAATTCAGAACAATTTAAAAATGGGCCTCAATAAGCAGCTAAAATAAGTGCAATGTTAATGCAGCAAGCAAGCATTTCTTTAAAATACTTGATGATGTTAACTGATGCTACATCTGGCTGATCTTTGATCGTAATAAACTGAAACTGAAAGATGCCACACACCTTTTCTTATCCTAGGACATTAAGATTAAGCTACCCAACCTTATTCTTTCTGGTTTCTAGGATTATGTAGAGGATGGGTTAATTGACTGATACTGTTTTTGTCTTTTTCCTTGTTCTATGCTGCCCAGAGTCTATGGATTGGGATGAGTTAAAAAATTGTAAGTAAATTCAAAGAACAATCCATAAGAAGCATTAGTTGTTGATAACAGACTGGTGCAGGCTGTAACCCAGTATAGTGAAGTTACAATTTATATAGTTATTTGGAAGAACTGCTTGGAAGAGGGATATCCACTAAAATAATAAAATCATCATGAGTTATTCCAACCTATGACATAATATATTTTCTACTGATGCTTTGGACAGTTACTAGAAAAACATTGAATAAGGCCAGATTTTTTATTGTTTTTTAATTAATGAATAGACCTTAGATGAACAGATGATATCTGCACAAGATTTCCCCAGATTCTAGTAGCAACCATTGAGACCTATTCTGGGTTTTGCTATTGCCCAAAAAGATTTGGTTCCCGAGCCCAATTCAAGATTAATACACACTTAAATCAAGCAAAGATTACTTTAATGAACGAGCGTGATATTTTTAGAAAGATTCAAAGGCCTACCCTTGATTACAGACAAAGGTTAGATCCCATCATTCCACAGTGATATTGTCATATGTCTTGGTAAATGGATAAAGAGTGCTTTAATTATTTTCTTAAATGATAACAGGGCAGAGGCTATCCTGACCTTTGGGGCGTAGGTAAGCTGTTCTAGAGCAAAAGGCTGTAGCCAAGGAAGTCATCCTCTGGGCCCCATCCCTTTACCTCCGCAGATGGGAATGTGTAGTATGCCCTCTTGGCCTGCACATACTGCATGATCAGATTCTAACTACAGCAGACATTCTTTGTATCAGGGGATTTCCATTGCTGGTATCAGTTGGTCAGACACTGATTTTGTTTTGTTTTGAAGTTATTCAGTGAGAGGGATACTAAGATCACATGTAGGCTCTTGACTACTATTACCCCTACTACTACAACTATTACTTATATACTACAACTACAACTAAAGAGAGCCAGTTTGGTCTAGTGCTTAAGGCACCAGGCTAGAAAGCAGGAGAACATGAGTTCTAGTCCTGTCTTAGGCCTGAAAGCCAGCTGGGTGACTTTGGGCCAGTCATTCTCGCTCAGCTCAACTCATCTCACAGGGTTGTTGCTGTGGGGAAAATAGGAGGAAGAAGGAGTATTAGGTATGTTTGCCACCTTGAGTTATTTATAAAAATAACTAGATAACCTGTGACCCATTCGGTCATCGTTTCAGAGATATTTCCTTACCTAAACAGGGAACGAGAATGATCAAGGGGAAAAAAGCAGTGGGAGTACGAGCAACTTATGACTTGCTGACGGCTTCCCCATTGACCCTGCTTGTGGGAAGCTGGCAGGGAGCATCAGAAATCTTCCTTCCTTCCTTCATTTCCACATATAATATAGGCTTGTGCCATTTGCCCTCCCCTCACAACCCTCAGGAAAGCCCCAGTGAAGCCTCCTCCCCCTCCTCCTCAGCTGGCCTGCAGAACTGCCTGACGCTTCACTGGGCAGAGCTGGAACAAAGGGAACTGCGGACTGTTAGGAAAACTAATAGTGAATTCTGCATCCCAGAGTAGCTGAACTTAGTGTACTGACAGCAGTAGGGCCTTTCAGCACATTCTGTTTAAAAGAGGAAAAGCTATGCAGAGGATCAACTTAGGACACAAGGACATTGATCAGTTATTGGGTAGGATTCAAAGAGTTACTAACATCACTAGAAACCTATGATATTCAGTAATGATGTAGTAGTTCAAAGAGTAAACTCCAGGTAAGATTCTGGGATGTTTGTTAATTAAGTTCAGTAATGGTGATTAACGATAGGTGACTGCAACTTCTGTTCAGTTAGATTTGAAAAAATTGAGTTTTTATAAAACATTCACCGTATCAGAATTGTTTCGCTATGAGTACATTTCTTTTAAAATTATTATCATGGTTTAATAGCCAATTAAAACATTTAGTCTCAAACATTATTGATATATTGTACTGAATACTTATTGAGTACTGTCCATTTATCTTTCAAGCCAGTTTTGATTTTCAGTTCAGCTGAAACATCTTTTAATAATCTTATAAGATAAGAATTTTCAATAAGATGGGTTTATCAGCCCCAAAATAAAATTTTGCGCACCTTCATATATATATCCTAACAGTCTTTTTGTTCACTACAGTCAGATCTTGAAAGTAATAATTTCAACTCAGCTTCTAAGCTAAACATTACTTAAAATTGTTATTTACACACGTATTACTGCTCAGAGTTGCAATTCTTCCTGAGTTACGGAAATCTAAAGGCCCAAAATTTAAGGCCTGGAGCTTCAGCTAATAAAGACCTAATTCTTTAAAAAATTACATAGCCCTAGATATAAAGCCTAGCATAACGAGAAGAGAGAGAATTCATCTCTGGAGTGTCTGTTTCATTAGACATTACAAAAACGGAAGAGAATGGTAACTGCTGGATTCAAGTAACCACATGTCACACTGCATCTCCTTTTCTCCCACAGAAGCAGGCACTGTTCCCATTCTATAAGCCCAGAGCAGAATACTGCCATAAAAAAAATGGTCATATGTTTTCCATGAATAGACTATGAATTGTGAGACATTGTTCTCACAATGTAGAAAATGACCCATACTTCTCTGCCTCTTATGAGAGCAACCATGTTGGTCAACTGGTCAAATTTTGAAGGATCCAACCAAAGGAGCAGGGTACAACTACTCTCTGGATAACTTCCAATGTTGTTTTCTTGGGATGATCACTGCATGACTATTATGGTGCAAAGATAAAAGAATTATGTGAGAAGAGTGGAAGCACATAGGAATGACTATGAGAGGCCAGATTAGTGAGGAAGCAAGAACTCTGCTGTTTCTATGACATTAAATATAGAATCTTGGGTCCAGTTCTTTAATATAAGAAAAGTGACGTCAGATACTGCTCCCTCACTTTTTAAATGAAAGGAAATTATGGCAACTTCATGAAAAAAACATGGAGATATACAATGCTATGGTCTGAAATAGCGAAGAGTCATTGTAGTATGTGAATTCAATGACCCTGAATGAGCTCTAGCTGTACAAAATCTTTATTGAAACCGGTCAGAGGGTGATGATTACCTTATTGCTTTCTCATGTGGGCAGCTAACACTGAACGTATATGGAAA
The DNA here is from genome assembly GCA_030867105.1 of Liasis olivaceus. Lineage (NCBI taxonomy): Eukaryota > Metazoa > Chordata > Lepidosauria > Squamata > Pythonidae > Liasis > Liasis olivaceus. Next base: position 67,388,741 of record CM061349.1, read on the forward strand.
AGGTTTTGTGATTTCAGGCTGATAACCATAGCTGGTCATGCACTTTAGATGTAATACAGACTGACTTCTCCACACAACCAAATGTAATTTGTCTGTGTCAGGTTACACTCTTGTTAAGGCTGAATGTTTTATAGTTTGAAAATCAGCAATCAAAATGTAAATGCTACTATAATGCATGTATATAAGAAACCTATAGCTGTTAGTGTCCTAACACACATAACAAGCACCCTCCGTAAGTAGCAAAATAGGAACCATTACTGCACACAGTACAGCCACATTAAAAAAAAAACCCATAAGGCCTGATCTCATCTCTTCTGTAATATATTCATTTTTTCAGTCATTCATCTTAAAAAAGGAAGACAGAAAATGTCATGTTTGTAACATTTGGAAAAGGAGATAGATAAGGCATTGGAGAGCAAAGCATTTCACAGAAAGTTTTTTGTTGTTGGTTTTGCAATAGAAATGGGGTGGGGGGCTGGGAGATGGGAGGAAGAGAAGTTTCAAATAGCAACATTGTCCAAAAGGGTGAAAGGGAACAGATGGCCGTGGAGAATGCAGACTCAAAGCTCTGAAGAAAAGGCCTATATTGACAGATCTTGCTGTTTCCTATTCAAGCATGAACGTTCTGGCATGGAGAGTTAAGACGACACAAGGAACAACCTCAGTTCCCAGCAACCCGCTACGGGCAACTGGCCTCTGAAGCTTTCTGAGAAAAACAAGGAGTCTCAGACAGACAAACAGATATGGCAACAAGCCGAGCTCTCAGCTATCGGGGGGGAAAAAACAGAAAGGCCAGAAACAGCTGCCTTTTCCTGGCTCCAGAGGCGAGCATTAGAAGGAGCATTTCCAGCCTTTCACATCTTCCTTTTCAGAGCAAGCTTCTTTCAGAGGTCAACTTCAAGCTGCTGGTCTTTGCCCTGAGCCGAGGTGAAAAAAAGGACAGATCAGAACTTGCCGTGCTCATTGAAATCTGCTCCCTTTAATCATAAGCTCCCTTCAGCAAACCGAAATATTTCAGACACAGCCCTCTGGTGATAATGCTGGAGCATTTGTGTGTGTGTGTGTGTGTAACAAGCCAGGGGGATTTAAAGTTTTAAAAGTTAGAGCTGCAGTTCCCACACTCAGGTTGAACTGAGACCACATCCTACTGGGTAAGCTGTCCTCCCTTCCCCCAAGCACAAGGATGGGTGATGGTGGGGGGTTAATTACGCTCCGGGAATCACTGCACTAACAAGAGCTCTGTGGATGTGCTTGTGCTACTATATTATAGTCACTGGTGTTTTCCTCTAATGATGGGAGGTACTTTTAAATAAGGTTTTCCTTTGCAGAATGTTCATAATCAAGCGAGTCAAAACTAAAGAAAGTGCCTTAAGTATTTATCAGCAACAGATATATTTAAAGAAAGCTGGAGCAGGAAATTGGGCCACTACAATTAGGTGCTGGCCTAGGAACCAAATAAGGCCTTGCTCTACTTGATGCAGACTCTCCCCCGCCCCCACCTCAAACCCGGCCTTCAACCAGCACCTCCCTGCCTGCCTCTGTCAGCCTGTCTGGAAAGAATCCTGCATTCTGAGTAGAAAGGGAAATAAACACGACATTTGTTTTATTTTACTATGGATTTCATGGATGCAAACATAGCAATAGCACTTTGAGGATCAAATTCTCAGGGGGGCAGGGAAGAAAGGAAAATCTGTCTGCTTGGGGAAAGCTTTCTGTTTTGTTTCCATGAGAGAGACTTTGTTCTTATTTTTATGCAGTGCACTTGAAAGGAAATTTGGCAGTAGTGTTTAATTGCTCTAAAATTGTGCAAAGAATGAGGGAAGCAGAAGGTAACATTGCCATCTACCCTGCAAGCATCTAGTCTTTCATCCTGGTGTGTGCATGTTTGTGTGGGTGAGGGAGAGAGAGGGGTGTACAAGTAAGTTAATTTGATCAATAAATACCCAGGAAAAGATCTCTGAGAACATTCCTGTCATTGAGGCTCAAAGCGTAGCTCTCAGGCCTTGTTCCCGGTTCTAGAGATGGCCTGGACTAACAGAACAGAATGTTTATGTTCCACGTGCTCTAACGCTATTTTATTTGTCTTTAGATCAATACAGATATACAGAAGCTTGCATAACTATTCTTATGCATCATCATGATTCTTATGCAATTTCAGTTTCCTCAAAAGTCTGGCAGACATCTTTTAAAAGTTTTACAGGAAGATCTAGTGCTGTAATTTACTTTCTCTATGTGCAAAGCTAAAATGATGATCAGCACAATAAATACCGTTCAGTATCTACTACAGAATACAGCACAACAACAATCATCAATTATACAGTGTTTCTCAACCTTGGCAACTTTAAGTTGTGTAGGCTTCATGTGTGGAACTCTCCATGCTGGCTGGGGAATTCTGGGAGCCAAAGTCCATACATTGTAAGGTTGCCAAGTTTGAAAAACACTGAAATATGCTCTCAGAACTGGGAAGAAAATTCTCCATTAAGTTGCCCCATGCTGGCTGGGGAATTCTGGGAGCTGAAGTCCACACATCTTAGAAGTTGCCAAGGTTGAGAAGCACTGCTCTAGAAGATAGTCAAATTAAAGAGAAAATGCTGAAGTTTAATTCTCAGCAAATTAGAATTTGACTGCCTTGAGTATGCAATGGGTAGAAAGACAGGATTTAAATAATAAAAATAAACTAAACTCATTTGTACAATTGGCTGTTAAATGTTTAGAAACTGTACTACATGTTGAATGAGTCAGCTTTATTCATTTTTGACCCTATATCTGATGCCGACAGTACAGCACATCTTCAGTTGCTAAAACTGATCGTAAACTGCTACATTAGGTGCAGCATACATAGAAAATACTTTTGGAGAACCAATAAATAAAATAGTAAAAGAAAAATATGTAAGTAAAGAATAAGTCATGTTGCCATCACAAGGTTCTGTGTAACACAAAGTAGCGTAGTGTTTAAAATACATGCTCTCTCTTATTTTAGCGCAGAGAAAGAAGACAAATATTCTGGCTTCTGCAAGAAGCAGTGCTGGGAAATTGGGCTTGTCTTTCAAATTTCAAGACAGGTGCCCCCCAAAGTATATTCCCACACATTCCAAATTCCACATCTGTTGTCTACACCATTTTAGGCCTCTGCAAGAACAGTGGGAGTTTTTAAAATGTGGGATATAAAAATGTTAACTAATCTCATACTACATCTATCTGCGTACGAGCACTCTTGCCATTTCTAAAAAAGATTTATGTCATAAAAACGTTTAGGCACGATTAAATTTCACCAAGCAACAATGTTAGCACTGATATTTTTTTTCAAACAAATTATCATGCACAAATGTGGTTATTTTATATTATTTTACATAGTAGGTTACATCTGAATAAGTTTTATATATAAAAGTGCATTTTACATATATTTTACTTATATTTATAAAATGTGTATTTCTTGTAATGCTATTTATATATACTACAGAATGTTAAAAATCTTTAATGCTTCTCTCAATATGTAGTATTCCAGTGAAATATAGATCCTGTATACTTCATCTCTATTTGTAGAATCTGCTTAACATTTAAAAGTCTTATTTTCAAAATTCTTGTGTTTGTGTGAATTTAATATTTTAAATATTTATATTTTAGATAAATATAAATATCTATATTTTAAATATCTATATTTTAGATTTGCATAAAATGCAGATATTTTCTTGATAATTCTGACTTTATTGCCATCCTTTTTTGTCCCAGGAAAAGTTTCAAAGGAAAAAAAAAACTTAGAGAAAGTCAGCATCAAAATAAACTAAGCAAATAAAATCTCCCTCATGTGTTGCTGGAACTGAAGTATATGCTATTCCTTCTGTTAAATCAGATGAAAATATGCTATTTTCCTGTAATATAAACATGATGTTTAGGCTACAGAAATTGCAGTGAATTCTATGGGAATTATAAATCAGATTAAAAATTGATTCCTTTATGCTTATTAGAACTTCAAAATTCTGTTCTTGTATTCGTATTATAAAGTCACGTGGTATTATATAAAGTCCATTCTATATTTTGAAAATTAAAATTAAGAGTGATTAAGTTCAGTTTTCATTTCAGAGTTAAGTATCTAAGATGGTCATGAAGTTATCTTACCATACCATAACTATAATGACCTATGGATGGCTTGGGACAGAGGTGGTACAACTGTTCTGGCCCTCTTGTATCTCTTAGCGGTTATTGATACCATTGACCATGGTATCCTTGTGGACTGGCTTCAGGGATTGGGAAGCACTGTCTTGCAGTGGTTCTCCTCCTTTCGCTGTGGCCAGTTCCAGTCGGTGTTGTCGGGGAGGTCTAGCCCTAGACCCCTACAATGTGGGGTGCCTCAGGGTTTGGATCTCTCACCACTCTTTTTTAACATCAACAGGAAACCACTGAGTGAGGTCCTCCAATGGTACAGGGTGCAATATTCATTCATTCATTCATTCATTCATTCATTCATTCATTCATTCATTCAGCCACCCATCTCACACTTGTGACTCTGGATGGCGCACACAATTAAAACACAAAGCTAAACAATCAACACAATTAAAACAAAACCATTAAAATACTGTTAAAACAATTTAAAAACTATAATAACAAAAAGACCAGGGACAATGCATTCTAAACTTATCCACAATGCAACCATTTAATAGGCTCCACACTTCCATGGGATCTCCACGCCTGATGGCAGTGCCAAGTTTTAAGGGCTTTCCAGAAGGCCAATAGGATTGAGGCCAATCTCACCTCAGAGGGAAGGATGGTCCAGAGGGCAGGTGCCATGGCAGAAAAGCCTCTTCTCCTGGGTCGTGCCAAAAGCTCCCTGGCCAACGGGACCCACAACATACCCCTCTTGCTAGACCTGAAGGGACAGGTAGATGTAATCAGGGAGAGGTGTTCCCTCAAATAACCATCAGTATGCTGATGATACCAGGTTATACATCTCCAGGCAGGTGATGCCATTTCAGTGCTGACCCAGTGCCTGAAGGCTGTGAGGTTCTGGATGGGGAAGAACCAGTTCTGGTTCCACCCTAGTAAACCATTTGGGGTTCTGGTCCCCCTGAGTCCAGTGATGAGTTATCTTTGACACTTGATGGGGTAGCACTTCCTTAGACAGAGATAGTATACAATTGGGGATCCTCCTGGACTTGTGGCTCCTGCTCAAGGAGCTGGTGGCAGTTGTGACTAGGGAGTCCTTTGCAAAGATACATCTTATGCCCCAATTGCACCCATTGCTGGATCAGGAGGTCTTGCTCATGGACACTCATATCTTAATTATTTCCCAGTTGGACTACTGCAATGCATTCTACATGGGGCTGCCCTTGAAGACTGCCCAGAAATTATAACTGGGCCAGAATGCCGCAGCTTGCACAATACTGGGCACCCCTCAGTTTGCTCATGTTACACCACTGCTGCGTAAGCTACACTGGCTCCCAGCTTCTTTTCAGGTGCAATTCAAGGTGTTAGTTATCACCTTTAAAGCCCTACATGGCATAGGGCCAGGTTATTTGTGGGCCCACCTCCTCATTCTACCAGATCAGATAGACTGGGCACACTTCAGGTCCCTTCTCTTAATCATTGCCAACTAGTGGGACCTAGGAAGTGTATTTTTTCCGTAGCAGCCTGTGCCCTGTGGAACACTCTTCCCCTTGAGAACTGGCAGGTCCCCACCCTCTTAACCTTCCAGAAAGCTGTTAAGAGCTGGCTTTTCCCCCAGGTGTTGTGACAGTAAGGTTGGAGCCTGGGGATTATATAGACGAACAGATGTGGATGATAGACTGGGTGTCTAAACGTATATTATTTACATGAGCACCTTCTGGGCAGAAGACAGAAAATATCAACCATATTGATCCAATATACTGTATTAACTTTAAAAACCTCTTTAGAACAGTTTACATTTTAAAAATTGGCTGTGAACTTCCATTTCTTCACTACAAAATTTACATGCTGGAATTGTTGTTGTTCAGTCGTTAAGTCGTGTCCGACTCTTCATGACCCCATGAGCCATATTGCGCCAGGCCTTCCTGTCCTTCACTGCCTCCCTGAGTTTGTTCAGTTTCATGCTCATTGCTTCAGTGATGCTATCTAACCATCTCATCCTCTGCCGTCCTCTTCTCCTTTTGCCTTCAATCTTTCCCAGCATCAGGGTCTTTTCCAAAGAGTCCTCTCTTCACATTAGGTGACCAAAGTATCTGAGCTTGAACTTCAGTATCAATCCTTCCAATGAGCAATCAGGGTTGATTTCCTTTAAGATTGACTGGTTTGACCTCCTAGCAGTCCAAAAAGTTAGCCAAAGACTGCACATTTTACAAGAATTTTTGTTCTGTGCTCTTTAAAACATCAAATTGCAACAGACTACATTTAATTTTCCCCATAACACTGCAACTTTATTGCATCACTAACTAAACCTAGTTTTGGTGCAATAAATTCTGAAATGTACTTGGATCTCCTTTGCTCATCTTCCAGAATCAATGCACTTTTGAAGTGAAGGATATATTTTTTAAGTCAGAACAACATGTGGATGCTGCTTTAGGAAACAATCAACATTTGTTTAGAGAAAAAAGTATGCCTCAAGCTGAGAACACAATGCTCCCAGGGTGTTTGAATTACAGGACAGATGTTGCTGGATTTAAAGGAATGGGTGTGCAGCCAATCAGCTACAAACACATATGTTATAATATTTTAAAAGTCTCTTTGGTCTCTTTTTTTCATCAATTGGTCATGGGAGCCAAGTGAACATGGTAACTTGTTCTCTTATTGTTGACTTTTAAAGCACTCTCAAAAATACTTGAGACACAGGGGGGCAACAGTGGGGTGTGTGAATATTTGCAGTCCTATATGTCAGATATTTAGCTTGACTGAGAAATAAATGTCCTATTTATTCACAAAGCAGATGTGGTGAAGGCAGCTCTGATGCAAACTTCCTCTGTGTGCTTTGCCAAGGATTTCAACCCTGACCCACAGAGACATTCACTACAGGAGGTGAGAAGCAATTTACTTTCCAGGCTTAAATCAGATGCTGGCTCTGCCAAATGTGAGAAATGGGATGCTTTGAAGATTCAGACTCTGCGTTGCTGACAGTGGAAAAGAGGAAATTTTGACATAATAAATTCCCATTCCCAAGAGTGGGCAGAAGGCAATCTTTGCCTTTTAGAAAGTACCACTTCCTTGTTCATAAAATGCAAAACCATAGGTTAGTGTTGCGTCCTGACAAGGCCTCTGAATGTAGCCTAAATTTTTCAAGGCAAGCAGATTACCCTCCATATACTCTCAAAATGGGCATCTACTGGAAGTCAGAATTTCTCAGATGATATACAGTACCTATCTTCAGAAGGTATAAATGCCATATTGACCTCCATGGTGGCCTTTATAGCTTAAGGCCATACCTCAAAAAGTCAACCTGCTATAAAATATAATTCTCCCTCTCTAACCTAGAGAAATCGAGATGCACTGGTCTCTCCCATAACCTTAAGAAGATTTGCCAATGAAAAGTGGAGGCAAAAACATCTGGAGGACATAGAGTAGGGGAAGGTTTTGTTTCATTATATATTAACCTGTTTTTGCTCTTTCAAGAGAGGTCATGATTCTTCCCTTGCCTTTCCAAAGTGAATTTCATGCCTGAGCAGGAATTTCTAGCCCTTCTCAAACAACTATATCACATTGTCCTTTGAATGTGAGTCACATGGATTGTGAAAAACTGTAGAATGCAAGAATAACCTTGATGGAACTAGAAATGACTGCCATAATTCACAGACATAGGTGAGATATTCTTCATTCCAGAATGGATTTACAGTTTACATTTGACTCATACCACAATAAATTACTGTGCTTTCCTGTATAGTTGTATTTACTTTATAGAATGCATTCAACAGTGTGAACAAAATCAGGATAAATTAAAGCATTCTTAAGCCTGATCATCAGTTTGTCAGGATCTTAAGCCTCCAATGTGTCCTGATCCTTAAAACATTATAATTGGCAGACAGCACTCCTGTCTGGGCACTACTACTAATCTCTGACCAAAAGAGAGAACAAGATAGTTTCAATCCTGACCCAGCAAAGCATCTTAAAAGCAATCTATTCACTTTTATCAAGTGAAGGTGGGGTAGAGTGAAGCTGGAGGGAAAAGAGAAGGCAAATAGTACCATCAAGGCCATGATAGAAATCTGAGGGTGGGCGACACATGGGGATGGTGGGCCAATGATTACAAGCAATCTCACTTTCCAGTCCTTGGCATTTAACTCCAGTGACAGGTCACTGGACTCTTGTAGCCTTGGGCTCCAGTTGCTGCTGTTGAATACTAAGTCAGTATGTAATAAGTCTGTCCTCATCCATTATTTAATCGTGGATAGTCAACCTGGTGTGTAGAAGTAAGACTTGTGTTGGCTCAGAGAGGTGAGTTCCTCTTTCAGAGATGTGCCCACCTGAGTTTTGATTTTGGCATCAACCACAAGCCCATTGTATGCATGGGGGATGTCATCCAGGAGGATCTGATAGTTTTCAGAGGCTCTGCTCCATACTTTAGGTGGTGATAAGAGTTGCAGAACATTGTTATTTTTCTGCTCTTATCATGTCTGCAGATAGCCACCAAGTGGTTTAAAGTGGCTCATTCCCTGGTGGGGAGGGACGAGTCACATGATAAGCTGCAGGGCCACTGTGAAGAATATTCTAAGCATCTGACAGATAAAGTTGGTAGGATTTGCTTGGAGTTGGACTCTAACTGGGCAAGTCCTATCAAAGTGACTGAGGCATAATGCTGCAGGGTTAGCTGGGATGAATTTGTACCTGTAACTCCTGATGAAATGGACTGGGTCCTTGGGACTAGGAACCCAACCACCTGTTTATTAGATCTGTGTCCCTCTTGGTTGGTGGAAACTACCTGGAACGTGAGATGTGGTTGGGTCCATGCAGTGGTGTCAGTCACCTTAAGGCTGGTTCTTAAGATAGGCTGGTTCCACCTGCCTTGAAGGAAGGTCTGGGTTGTCTCCCTTCAGGAAGTCACTGCTGGACCCAAGATGTCCCTGACAATTTTTTGTCTAGTCTCCAACCTTTCTTTTTTAGGGAAGGTGGTTAAAAAGGTGGTCAGGTTACGGCTTCAGCGGGCCCTGTCCTGTATGACCAGAAAGAGTTGGCACGCTCTGGGTTCCATCAACCAAAGAGTGTCATCTGATAGGACTCAGGAAGTGGGCCTTCTCTGCCATAGTGCCACCTCTCTGAAACACCATCCCCCCCACAGAGATTTGTATAGCCCCTACCCTGCCTTTGTTCAAACAGTCCTTAAAACATGGCTTTTCCCCCAGGCCTTGGCTAGGGTGGTTTCAGGCCTCTTATGGAAATATGGATTTTTGGTTGTATCTTTTATTGCTCTGTCTGGTGTCTTTATTTTTTTCTTCTTTATTATACAGTATTATTTGTGTACTAATTTTTAGTGTTGTATGCTGCTCAGAGTTGGGTGGTCCTATATGATTGATAGATAGATAGATAGATAGATAGATAGATAGATAGATAGATAGATAGATAGATCGTACCCCAGCTAAGAGATCTAGGTGTCAGATTGAATGGTGACAAATCCAGGACAGTAATCCTGGGGAATCTCAATATTCATACTGAGACCATCCAGTTTTATGCTGCTTAGAATTTAACAGGTTACATGACAGAGGAGATAATATTCTGGAACTTTTTTTCTCAGTTGGTCTGGAAGGCAGCGCTTTGGAAGTGGGCTACTTTAACATCTTACCTGTTATTGTGCATAGATAACTATCTATACTAGAGTACCCTTTCCAGCCACATGACTATTGCTACATATTCTGAGGTAGGCTGCTGTAGAGGTTTAAACACTCTGCAGTGTTTCCCCTCTACAAGATGGATTTGAAATGGACTTGAAATTAATCTCTAAAATTAGATCCCAAATACAACCAAGTTATATTAGGGTTTCTAGGAAATATTAAATACCATATATATTCAAGCTCAAGGAGCATTAACAAATTGAACCTATCTGCTTACCAGTAAAAATGCCAAAATACTAACCCTAATAAATAATGTTGTATTTTCTACATTATCTATATTTGAGAATATGTGTTCAAGAATGGAAGATAAGGATAATCATATCTATTGATTAATCTATCTATCTGAGTCTCTTTTCAGTAGTACTTTGCTGCTCTTTTTCCTTTTTAAAATGGTTTTTGACAGTTGTAAAAAGAATTATGAAATAAATTAAATGCAATATCAAAACAATAAATCCATGAAACAAAAATATATCGAAAGACATAAAAAGGAAGTGAGTAGCATATTTTTAATAACTACATAAGCATTAAATAAATTAGACAACCAATAAAATTCCATTACTCTTAAAATGCAACCCTCAAATATAAATCATGGTCTACAAAGGACATATTTAAACACATAACATATCCAGAGATAGCTCCATAACTTTATTTCTTGCAAATAATCGTATTCCTCATCTTTGAGTAGTTATATAGGTAAAACAAAAATATCTTCTTGATATAGAGTGGCTGAGAGTTGGGCAGCATATAAATTTAATAAATTAAATTAAATTAATTAATATATATCTTAACATAGATCAGAATCAAATAGCTTGTATCATAACAGGATATAATTTAATTCATGGAAATTCTTTTTGTGTTCACAACTCACCCTTTCCTCTTCCCAAAAATGATAAAGACTGTAAGAAAGTATGGAGCAGAGAAACCAACCACCTCTACATACACATCATAGAGCAAACAGCAGAAAATCTAATGTTAAAAAACACCAGCTTTTACATTTTGTTTCTCAGTTCAGGACAATTATATTTAGAAATGCGAGCTTAGATATTACATTCAAACAGAATACCACACATACCAAATATGACTTTTATATGTAATACTCCATCCACAAAATCACAGCCTGCAGATTATACTATAAAATCATGGTAGGATAAAGACTATAGCATAAAAAATAAAGGTGAAATGGTGAAAATAAAGTTATAGGTATATCAGAAAAATCACTTATCAGAGTTATCATTTATATGCACAAATTTTCCCATTACAGTTGCAAATCTAATATCAGTAGTAGCACCATTCTTTTGGTAAAAACATGAATCAGAGAAACAGTTTCTCATGATTATGAATCATAACACTTCTAATCCAGCCTTTGAAGAACTTTTGCTTTCTTATTTTTGTTCCAATTAAAAACATTATTTCTCAGTCCCTTTTGTTCTATAAATGTACACAGTAGCCATTAATGCAAAACCACTTTAACAGAAATTTGCAATGCTTTCATTGTCATTATATCTGCCAAGGCAATCCTTTTGCAGAGATCTTAAATGGGATTGGGAAAGTTCTAAAAACTTTGGATGACATCATCCAAAGGTATTCAAGCAAAATAGATTTAAATTACATTATGTGGTTTGACCGCTAATTCTAAGTTAATGGAATAGTTGCTTTATTTATTGATAAAGATTAAGAAGAGCCTCTCGAATCAGACAAAGCATCTATTTAGTCTAGCACCCTGTTTCCCACAGAAGCAACCTGATGCCAATGGGAATATCCCCAAAGATCACTCCCATTGTCATAACCCAACATCTTCTGTGGGGGCCAGCCTAAAAAGCCTTGTGCCTGAAGCAGGTGAGCAAATAAAGCCTCACTCCTTGCTTTCCTGAGGGACAAACCAGCACGGAAGGGAAAGTGTGACCAGGTAGACAGATGGGGAAAGCAAGACAGCCTAGTTTTTTGTACTCCCTTGGATAACATGTCAGCAGCCATCTCCTCAACCTCTCGTTGAACCTTTCTCAAACACTCCTAACCACACTCTCCTCTTTTGAAACACCTCAGATTTTTCAGACCACCTCAATCACCATGCTTTTCAGCTTATTTCAACTACAGAATAAGCAAATGAAAAATAATCATGTGATGAACATCTATGGTTGAAATAGCTCCAAAAACAATTTCAATATTGTTAAAAGTTTATTCTTCCATTCCCAGTACCAAACAATAAAATATTTAATATGAATGCTATACTTGTGGGGAGGTGGGTGCAGGTGTAGTGAGAAAACTCATTTGGTAAAAATCATTTTACCAGAGAACCTCTTCTCAAGCTTTTTATTTTAGCATTGCAATAGTTGTGCTCAGGAAGAGGTGCACATTCTGAGAAATATTATCCACAAAAGTGAGATATATTTAACCTGTAATGCTAAAGTGCAAATTGGGCAATAGATTAATCTTTTAATTGGGCAAAAAGTTAATTTACTACACATCCCATCTACCTAGAGGAGTTGCAACTATGAATATATACAGACAAAATCCAGTGGTCCCAGCCAATGCAAATCAAACTTAAATCCTAATGATTTCAGCACTCATATTTTTTTTCTAATAAAGGAAACTATTACTTTTTAAAGGTTTTTTTCATCTCCACTAACTAATGGCCATTAGAACAATCCAATGCAAGTTAACAAATTTGCTAGATCAATGTATTAGGTGGCCAACCAGAGGAATTTTACTAATATTCAGGGATAATGTAACACATAGACAAAGAAATGAGATCTTTCAACAGCAATCAAGTAAAAAATCCAGGTTCTTACAGTAGCTACCCTAAGTAAAAAATAGCAACAAGGACAGAAAAAGCCCTGGGTCTCCTCTTTGAAATCTAGCTAATTTATTTTAATTTAGCTCTTAATCTTTTAGAAGTACAGTACAATGTGCTCTGAATATCTTTATGCTGCTGTGCCCTGGACTTGAACTGGAAAGAGTTCAAATAGGAAAAAAAAAATGAACACAACATTTGGACTTTTGTTCAATCTGCTGGTGAGGTGAGGATGGAACAGGTGAGGATTTGCAGCTATATAAATACGACAGATAGATAGATAGATAGATAGATAGATAGATAGATAGATAGATAGATAGAAATTAATACAAAGGAACTCATGAAGACTTCAAACTGGAAAGAGAATGGGGCCTATCTTGCCTATTTCCAAACTCCACGTATGCTATGCCAATTTTTTTCTAATTTTGAGGGAATTACAGACGGGGACGGGGGGAGGGACCCAAACAACCAAGCAGACATAGAAACAGCTTGACTTGAGCCAGTTCCTCCTTTCAGAGATTGGCTGCTGAAAATAAGGGGGAAAGAGTTTGATAAGCTCCAGGCCTGAGCACAGACCTTGACTGGTCCAAGAAACTAAGCAGGGTTGTGTCTAGAGGAAGATAGTAGCAAATCACTTCAGTACTGTATTGTTGCTAAGAAAACTACATGGATATGGCCATGGAGTCACCAGGATTTCCGCCTGAAGGAGAGATGCATGTGAATGAAGCACTCTGAACACAATCAAACAGAACTACAAAAATGCTACTTAAAATTCACCCTCCCTTCTGTTAAGCAATAATCACTGACTAGAATAAGAACAGTAGAATTATCTTAGCCTTAGAACATACTGATCTAAAACTGAAAACCTATGCTACTTAAGTTTCTAGTTTACTGAATATCACATAGTAAGCAAAATAAACCTTTTACCAGAGTATGTATTTTTTTAAAAACAAGCTGTTACAGACCCAACACAGTCTCCCCCACAGGTAATGACCTTTCAGGAGTTGGTAAAAACTTTAGGCAAGGATTGTTCATCCCTGGCTGTTGTTGTTGTTTTTTAACACTATTATGACTATATTATTATTTGTTGATATTATTGATATTTTGATTTGTTCCTCAGTTTGTATATTATGTTGTTGCTTTTTTTGTATTATGGATATTTTATTAAATTATTGTAAGTTTCTGTGAGTCTGTCAGGAGTCATCAGCTTACAAATATTATTAATGACCTAGTTACATGCACGGTGCTCTCTAGATCGAGGATTTTTTTCCAACCTAAAGTCTTTGTTTATTAATTGTACACATTTGTGTTTTACTTACCATGGACAGTATTTCTGATATTAGTACTTAACTCAGGGTATAAAACTATAAAGCCCTGTCATATTTTCAGAATTAATAATTTATGTTTTCAGAATGACAAGCCTGAAAAAAATAATACCCTTAAAAACAGATCTAGATACAATATTATCTTTAAAAAACCCATTAACTAATTATAGAAGTGTTTCAGATCATGAAGTTAGATTTAATACTGTAGTTTTTAGCAAGAACATGTTTTATAATCACCTTGTTATGTTGGTTATTGGATTTAGTTCACACTTTTTAGTTGGTCTTCCAAGAAAGGACAAGTTCTTTACTTCTAATACACATAATTATTAGATGTCCTCCTAAAGATCCAGGGAAAGTTAAATTACCTTTCCAACAATTTCTTTTATGGCTGACCAACAGTTGCAGAAAAATTTTTTATTGCTTGGACTGGACACAGAAACCCACTATAAGTTAAGTTTGTTTCTTATTTTAAGATATATGTCCCATCTTTCTGCCCATAGAGAACATGACTAACAATAGAAATACAATGTAAACATTTAAAAACTCAGAAAAAAAAGATAAAATTGCTAAAAACATTAACACAGACTGAAATGTCCCAACTGAAAAGAAATGCCTTGATTCCTTTCCTGAAAAGCAGAAAGTGTAGGGGCTGAACACAGCCCCCGACAGAGTATGTTTCATCCCCTGGGAACAGCATAGGAAAAAGGTCCTTTTCCATAGGTCTAACAAATGATTCTCAGAATTTGAAGGTATGTTCAGTGCCCTCCTAAGCTTAGACACTCATGTCCTAAGCTCTTTAGAGCTTTAAAAACTAAAACCAATCATTTAAATTATGCAAGTCCTTCAACATGAACATAGTATGTACCAATATTGTGCTGGTTAGCAGCAACCAGGATTACTGGGCATTCCTCAAGTGCAGCTCTACATAGAATGTATTTCAGTAGTAAATTTTTGGATGTAACCAATTATAGCCATACTGTTCAGTCTCCAGACACAGCAGAAATATGTTGCGGAAGACATAGGAGACATAACCAGAAATGAAATTACCTTAATGACTTTTGAAAAAAAATCCTATTCTGACATTTCATCTGGAACTGCTTTATGAACTTGGCAAATAATAGCAACTCAAACTTTAGTCCTAAGTAATGCACTATGTCAAGCTTGCAGATGTATACATACTACCACCTCCCACACACAGTTAAGATTTAAGGTGATTAATAATTCATGTTTCAAAAAAGAAAAAAGAAAAACATGTTGTTGATGCTTATTGCATATTAGAGCTAAATGAAATTTTATTATAAGTAATTAAGGAACAAATAAGAAGGCAATACTGCCTTAAATAAGCACTGTTACAAGCTGTTGTTTTTGATTGTGCATGAAGCGGGTCCTGTTGGAAAATAAGCATGAACATAGACATTCATAAGCGCTTAACTTTGGAACATGAACTTCATATTGTAAATGTGATGTGTTAAAGTGTCACTGCTTATTCATGTATATTTTTTCTATATATTGTAGATATTTCTGTCATATCATTTTAAATATATATTCTGTTTTAACAGAATAACAACAAAAACCATTGGCCTGCCCTGGATATTAAAAATAGTCTGAAACAGTATTTCAGATTTGCCTAAAAGAAAGTTGGAGCTTAACTTGAGGAATATTGATATATGAAATGGAGCTAAGCTCTCTATCTCCCAGCAGACATATGAAGAAGCTAGTTTTATGTTTATATGTACTGTATATGCAAACAGTGCTATGTTGTGGGCTGAGAACCCAAATGATTTTCCTGCAAAAGTTAGACAGATTGTATATGATGCAATTGGGAGTAGAGATCTGAAATCTAACATACCAAAGACCAAAATAGTGAATATAAGTTAGGTACAAAAGGAAAAAAAAAATACAACAGGTAGATGAATTTGTGTACTTTAGTAGTATCTTTACTAAAGATGGGAAATGGATGGTGCACACATCTAATCTGTGCAAGGAATAAATTTTTATTTAAACGTGGCTCTGTAAGAATGTGCTTCTGTCCATACCGATATGGAAGTGAGTTGAATATGTCATGAGGAACATAAAACCTAAATGCAGTGGCAACAGGGTATTTAAGAAGTACATGTGATAAAACAAGAAGAGATAGGGTGAAGAATGAATGAATGAATGAATGAATGAATGAATGAATGAGGACTGAAATCAAAAGTAAGCAATCAGCAAGAAAGAAATATGTTGGGGTGGTTTGGTTTGGTTATATAGGGCAAGCACATAAGAATCAAATATGAAGGAAGAATAAATGGGTCAAGAGGAAGGGGAAAACTGAGAAAGCTGTAGTCAAATAACTTGATGAGATCCTCAAATAGACAGATGTGAGAACTTTAAAGAACAAATGGCAATGTATGAATCGGTATATGGATGTGATGAAAGCAAGGATCGTTTGCAAGGATAAAAATATTTGAAGGTATTAGTATAAACTAGATTTAATAAAATTTGTTTTCATTTATTGCATGCCTTTACTTTCTTTTGCCTGCTACATCTTACTCTTTTTCTGCACTTTCCATAATGTTGCTTACCTCAAAGAAGAACACTGTGATATTTCCGACCATTTTTAAGGAACTACTTATGTGCTGTTATGGGGTGACCCTCTCTGAAGGACACCAATAAATTACTGTATTTACTTGCGGATAAGCAGAGAATTTTAGATACCAAAATACACCCAAAAAATCGGGCTTGGCCTATCCGCAGATGGGCTTACTTGTGAGTATACATGGTTATTCTTTTTTAAAGTACCCATATTTCCCACATATACTTGTGTATAAGCCCACCCACAGCTAAGCAGACCCTCAAATTTTTAACCAAAATACTATGAAAAATGCAGGTCAGCTTATCCCCGGGTGGTACATTTTTCATGGTGTTCTGGTTAAAAATGCAAGGGTTGGCTTATCCACAGATGGGCTTATATTTGGGTGTACGTATGGTATTAGCTAGATTAAACTTAAAATAATGTAGTGTAATAAGTTAAAATTATTACCTCTCATGTATTTAATATTTTCCCTTTTATCACATTAAAATTATAATTCAGGTCAACTTTTGATGGAGCCTTGGAGGCCACATCCAAATTTTGTAGGGGGAAATATAGACCAGAGGCTTAGGTTGTACACACCTACTACATCATTTAAGAAATGGACAAGGAAGGGTATGTGATGGATGGTATAAATGGCAAGAGAAACAATGGGGCCTTTGTCGAACTGTATAGAATTTCCAAATAAATGGGAAGAAGTGAAGTGTTAGACTTCAGAACACCTAGGCAGATCAAAATCTTCAGGAGGCAAGTAGCTATATAAAAAATCATGGAAAAGTTTAAACAATTAAAATTAAATTCTCTAAAATTTACACCGTGGAGCATGCCGGGGGGTAGATTTCTGTAGCTTGTATACATGGATCTTTTGTTTTATATGGCATCATTATAATTTGTAATAACATAAGTAGTTTAGGCAACTCTTGTCCATGAGCTTTTGCTGAGAAGCTAGTTCCTGACTAAGGATCAGTGTCTGGAAAGTCAATATTTTCAGCCGTGTTTAGGAGTGTAGAGGAAGCCTGACAGTTTAGTGGAGTGGTAAAATATATATTATATTAACTATGGATGTATTGTACGATGTTTGATTTTAAACTCATACAGCAGTAAAATGAAATTTATATTTGTCATTGAGAACTGATTACTGATGGACTGAAAAAGGTTAAAAAATTGTCTTTTTTTAAAATGAGAGCAGGGGAAAAGGAAAAGTATATTATCTATTATACAGAATTTGTACAGAGGCTGCAAAGCCAGTAAGAAATTAAATCCCAGAGCAGTCCCATCTTCTATATATCCTACCCAAGTCATAAATTGGCATGAGATAATCCGTGGGTTTCAAGCTACAGTATATTTTTAGAAAATAAAGCAGTGTTGCTGAAGCAATTCCCTAGTGATTCAAGTGAGAGGAGAGAGAAAATAACCCATGAAACAGGATAAACAATAATTATACACAAGCTAAAAAAGAAATGGACAGTCCACAAACTAAACAGGAAAGCAAAAAAAAAAAAAAAAAGCTTGAAATTCAGACACTAAAACAATACTGTAGCTCAGTTTTTGCTGCTTCGTATGTGTGTGTCACAAGATCCAAAGGCAATGGTGCTCAACCTGTGGAATGGTTACGTGTCTGGGGCATACAGATGTAGATGAGTTGGGTTATAGAGTTTTATGAAATGATAAATGTAATAACAATATCTCTAAAGATATAAATATCCTTCTCATAAAAGGCAGGCTTTTTCTGTCATAATAGGACTCAGGTTCTTTGACAGATTGCTCAATGGGTCATCAGATATGAGAATCATTTTTCTGGAGCATGCAAGTATGTTTTAACATTTATGTATTACGTATCCCAGTGATATACATGATATATGCGCAAAACAGCTCAAACAAAAAACTGCTTTAAGCACTGGACACCTTTTTAGAAGCAAAACAGAGGTCTTTAGTTTCAAATATGGCTCAAGACACAATTATTTCAGGTGGATGATTCACTACAAAGTAGTCAGTGTGAAGAAGAGTCAAAGTGTCTAAAGGAAGAAGAGAAAAAGGAAGAAGGGAGGTCATGAGCTTCCAGCACTGAACCATACTTTGATATGACATCTGAACTGAGCACTCTACCTGTGAATTGTTCTCTACAACAAATGTTATCCGGAAGACTGTAAGAAAGGGGCATATAAAATTAAGCTCTCTGCATATCTTGGCTACAATCCTCTACAAGTCATAGAAGCATAGAATTCGGCTCATGGGAATTAATTGTTCCATTCTGCTTTGATCAGATTCCATTTGGAGTACTGTGTCCAGTTCTAGATACCTCAGATAAAAAAGGATAGTGATAAACAAGTTCAGAAGAAAATTCATAGTACAAAATGGAGTATTATGTCCCACTCTGGAGGAAAGCTACCAAAATGGTGGTGAGTCTGGAAACCAAGCCCTACAAGGAACAATTAAAGGATCTGGGTATGTTTCAACTACAGAAAAGTTGACTGAGGTAGATATGATAGCAGTTTCCAAATATCTGAAGGGCTATCACAAAGAAGATGGAGTGGCCTTCTTTATTGACCCAGCAGGCAGAACCAGCACTAATGGGTTAAAACATCATGAGGAAATTCCTGTTTATACGAGCTGTCAGTGAATATGAAATGGTGAATTCTTCATTAGAGATCCTCAAACAGATACTAGATGGTCAACTGTAACAGATGCCCTGGTAGATCTTGAACTAAACAGAGAGCTGGACTAGATCCCTACCAGCTCTATAATTCTGCAATTCTATCATTCTGTCCTGTGTCTTTTAGCAGAGGTAAGCCAATAGTTAATTTGACTTAGTTTTAGTTCTAACTTGAAGTGAAACATAATATTAATATCATATTAAAATTTTCCAATGTACACTCTGTTTATTTTCTAGACATATTCTAATATTAATTTGAAAATCTACTCTGAAAAGTAATATGTTATTTATGGGTATTTAGAACAAAACCAATAAAATGACAACATAATTAACCTTCAAAGGATATAAAAGAAATTATAAGACATTTTATTTAAAATTAGTAATCCTTCTGTGAATTATCTAATGTCAATAGAGTGACATAATGTAAAGAGACTATTGGATGAATGTTGTTGTAATAGTAACATCTGACATACTGTATACCATGAGCTCTATTACCAACTGATTTCAAAAGAGGCAGCATAAACTTGATTGATCCTCCTTTTATCAAATCTTTCTGCAAATGTGAAATATGGTAGGATCATAGATTGTGCCTCACTTAGTCATCCTCTAATCTAAATTGATACTGAAGGACACCCAGTGTTTGGGAAAACAGTGAAAGACATATTTGGAGTAGAGAAGAAAACATTTGTCATTCTATCAATGAACTATTATATATATAAAGTAAATGTATCCCAAATAGGACTATAAGATGTGTGTGTGTAGTTTACAAACAAACTCTGGAAAATGTAGCAAAATATTCAGGTAACTCAATAATCTCAGAGAGAATGTCAGAGAAGTTGCTTTAAAAGTGACCAAAATGTGATTAGGATGTACTTATACTTCATTAGAACAGCTTTGTGTTCAGTTTAATTTAATATAATTTAATTTAGAATCTCTGTTCTAAAACAGACTTTAAAACGGTGCTTAAGGGTTTCTGCCCTGAAGATACATAAACTAAAAGAATCAATCTGCACATTTCAAATGGTAAACAAAAGATTAAGAGGTCACTTCTCTATACTTGCTACAAGACTTTACTTCACCATAAAAATGTGAGTAGACTTAAGTATGATGAAATCTATTCATATTTTTTACTCTTCCCTAGTACATGCATGACAATATACAGAAACCTAAAAGGGAAAGATAGCGTGTGATATAGCACTTAATTCCCAAGACAATGGAAAATTTGGACTTGGAAAGAAGCCATATTTCAATTGTGCAACAGCAGATTGCTCAGGTCAGAATCCAGTTTGCAACAGATTGTACAATCCATATTGGAAAGCTGTTCTAGGGTTTGAGTTTATGCAGCATTAACAAGCCCTAATAGTCTAGTTTAGCTCAGACATAACAAACGGAAATGTCTTTAAATTATCCTCCCCATGAGACATGATTTCATAAGAGAACAAACTCTATATGCGTATGAAGAAATTTCCAGCATAAACATGTGGTGGATTCTAAAAACTGCAGTCAGGGTTAGGAAATATATATGCCAAATGCTGAGTGTAAGATAAAATTTCAAAGTGACTGATTTCTTTCTAATCCACATCATGTATTTAGAAGTCCAAAGAACAGATACAACATGCTCTCTTGCCAGGGCATATTCTGGTCTATTTCATTTTCTTCTACATGAAATAGGAGAAATACAGAAACTGCCATCTCACAGGCTGATCACCAGCTCACATTCAGTCACTTGGCTGTATCTACACAATAAAACTGTGGGGAAATTTGATTATGGCAATTTAGTTGCAAATGATCCAGACACTTTTCATGGTGAAAATTCCTTGACTGACTGTATTTTTTCTACTGAAGATGTACTATTTGAAACAAGACAACTTAAAAAGAGGGTTATATTATGTATGACACAGCCCATGTTCAAGAAGAAGAAGAAAAAAGGCAAGCTAAGATTAATTTTATCTTTGTTTCTAGTTCCCAAATGATTACTTTACAGAACTTTTTAAATTGGCTTTAAGTTTGACATATCCTCATATGGTATCTATGCTAACACAGCTACATGTGTGACTGTAAAGAGCTTTGCACACGTGCTGGGAGCCCCAGCACAATAGGAGTCTCCAGACATATTTACACAGGTGCTTAAAGGCACTGATCTATCACTCACAATTGCTCCAGGAAAGCTTAGTGTACACACAGCACTCGAACATGGCCCCTAAAAACAGGGAGGTAATCTAAGTTAGGGAAAAACAGTTCTGCCCCCTTTCCCCCTATTTGCAATGGAAGCACAATGCCTCATCAAAGTTAGTCTGCTCCCATCCTCTTTCTTTCTCCCATCCTGAAAATCAGCTACACTGCTTATTCCCTGCTCCCCACCCCTTGTCCCCCAGTAAACTGTTAGGGCATTGAAAGCTCCTTTGCAACCTAATAAAAATGTGATTACTCTGGGATTCACAACATGCTGACCTCTCATCACAAGGCATCTGCCTCCAAGAAGTAGAAGAGGCTCACTTGGGCTGCCTGGAGCAGGTATACAAGCTCAAGGTTGGGAGCCAGGATGACACGCTCAGGAAAAAGTCTGAGAAGAGCAGGGAAATAATTAACCACTGGTTCTCACAAACCACTGAACTGGCTAGATAACACCCCTGTAAGCTATACTTGGGCTTACATTTAAATGGGCACTAATATTTGGAATAAATCTATAGAGACAGAGACTGGCACTCCTTCCCACACACACACACACACACACACACACACACACATCTAAGGACACAATCCAAAGCAATCTGATTAAAAAGGAAGATATGATGAATGAGAAGATTGCTACTGTTTAATTTCTTCCATGCCTTTCTTCTGAAATCCTGTTATGATAGCACATCGAGCATGGTGCAGTTATATGCTATACTAAAAGACGATGCTGTTAAAGTGCTGCACTCAATATGCCAGCAAGTTTGGAAAACGCATCAGTGGCCACGGGATTGGAAAAGGTCAGTTTACGTTCCAATTCCAAAGAAGGGCAATGCCAAAGAATGCTCAAACTATCGCACAATTGCACTCATTTCACATGCTAGCAAGGTTATGCTCAAAATCCTACAAGCTAGGCTTCAGCAGTACGTGAACCGAGAACTACCGGATGTACAAGCTGGGTTTCGAAGAGGCAGAGGAACTAGAGATCAAATTGCCAACATTCGCTGGATCATGGAGAAAGCACGAGAGTTCCAGAAAAGCATCTACTTCTGCTTCATTGACTATGCAAAAGCCTTTGATTGTGTGGATCACAACAAACTCTGGCAAATTCTTAAAGAGATGGGGATACCAGACCACCTTACCTGTCTCCTGAGAAATCTGTATGCGGGCCAAGAAGCAACAGTTAGAACCGGTCATGGAACAACCGATTGGTTCAAAATAGGGAAAGGAGTACGACAAGGCTGTATACTGTCACCCTGCTTATTTAACCTATATGCAGAGTACATCATGAGAAATGCCAGGCTGGAAGAATCACAAGCCGGAATTAAGATTGCAGGGAGAAACATCAATAACCTCAGATATGCAGACGATACCACCCTAATGGCAGAAAGTGAAGAAGAACTAAAGAGCCTCTTGATGAGGGTGAAAGAGGAGAGTGCGAAAGCTGGCTTGAAACTCAACATTAAAAAAACTAAGATCATGGCATCTGGACCCATCAATCCCTGGCAAATAGAAGGGGTAGAAATGGAAGTAGTAACAGACTTCATTTATTTGGGCTCCAAGATCACCGCAGACGGAGACTGCAGCCATGAAATTAAAAGACGCTTGCTCCTTGGGAGGAAAGCTATGGCAAACCTAGATAGCATATTAAAAAGCAGAGACGTCACCTTGCCGACAAAGATCCGCATAGTCAAAGCTATGGTTTTTCCAGTAGTAATGTATGGCTGTGAGAGCTGGACCATAAAGAAGGCTGAACGCCGAAGAATTGATGCCTTTGAACTGTGGTGCTGGAGAAGACTCTTAAGAGTCCCCTGGACTGCTAGGAGGTCAAACCAGTCAATCTTAAAGGAAATCAACTCTGATTGCTCATTGGAAGGATTGATAATGAAGCTCAAGCTCAGATACTTTGGTCACCTAATGCGAAGAGAGGACTCTTTGGAAAAGACCCTGATGCTGGGAAAGATGGAAGGCAAAAGGAGAAGAGGACGGCAGAGGATGAGATGGCTAGATAGCATCACTGAAGCAATGAGCATGAAATTGAGCAAACTCAGGGAGGCAGTGAAAGATAGGAAGGCCTGGCGCAATATGGTTCATGGGGTCACGAAGAGTCGGACACGACTTAACGACTAAACAACAACAACAACAACAACATATTACAATGTAGGTATTTTATTTCCCAAATTAGATGAGGAGGATCTAACAGTTAAATATCTACAGAGAAGCAAAGCTAATATCTTCACTTTTTACATTCTAATGTTTTAAGACAAAAATTCAGCAAACTCCTACATACGTTTTTTTTAAAAGTACCTGGTCCAAAACCCCGGTAAATGGGGAAGGTTGAGGAAAGACCTGGTGACTGCAACACTCAGAATGATGGAAGTTAATCTTTTCTTCTTTCTTCTCACCAAAGTCCCTGTTAGGTCCAGAATGTATTCCAGAGCTGCATAATCACTAGATGATTATTTTTGTTAGAACCAAGCTAATGCCCCTCTCTTCATGATTCCATTTAAAATTGCCACCCTTTACAAATGTTTGGCATCATCTCTAATTAAACCATGAATTAACACTGATTTTTAGAGAGCCATCATACTGCAATATGATGCAGTAACAAATAGGCAGCATGACCTTCCATCTAACCCAAAGTAAAATTCACCCTCACTGATTAGATTGCCCCAGCAATCAAAACTTTAGCTGTGTCTGCTGATTAAAGCTTGCAGCTGTAATCTCAATTACATTACAAGTATATAAAAGCATGCTGAAAAATCCCTCATTTTGCAAACAAACTCACTGCTTTGTTGTTTGTTTTTTCAAAGACCTTAACAGATCATTATGTAAGAACTAGAAACCATACTTTGGACTGCCACACAGATGAGAATGGTGGACGTTCCATAGCTATAATGGCTTCTGGAACCTGGGAAATCACCTCCTGGACTTGAATCATCACAGATGCTCTTTGACACCATGAAAAATATCCCCATTTTCCCTTATCTACATAAGGAAAATCATGAAGATGAGCAAAGAGAGCAGCAACTCAAGAGGAAGAAAGATCCATTATTCTAGAAACTGGCGTCTAGCCCAAAGGAAGCTGAAATGACTACTCCACTGTGAACTATTCCTTTCAGAGGCAGCTACTTCTGAAAGAACTTAAGTTGCCCTAGATAGTTTTGACAGATGACAGGAAACTAAATCTAAATGAGATGCCAGTTACAAAAAGATAAACACGAGAACCACTGTTGGGCGATTTACGGAGTCCCCATTCAGCTACAGCAAGATCCCAAGAGATGCAATTGGCAAGAGGAATTTCAAGCCAGCAGGATATGCTGGGAAGTTCTCCCAGAGATCTGCAACCTGATTTGAAAGACTTTGGACTCTTGCCTACAAAAGCTCCTGCCATACTGAGCTACTTAGGCTTTCAGCTGCCAAAATGTGTTTCATAAGAAGGTCATTTATAGTCCTGCCTCTTATCATAAAACTACTCTTCTTGTCCAGCACCATAAAAGAGAGTAATCAGGAACAGAATACATTGATAGTGTAAATCATTATTTTCTTCATCACATGCATCCTGATACTATGATTGAAATTTTATTTTAGAAATTAAGTCAAACTGTGAAGAATTTTGGCACAGGCACCATCCATTGGGCAAGTACACACTCACAATATGTAAACTGTCAAAGGTATTACAAAGACTCTACTCTGCCAATCATCATCATAATAAGAAACAAAAAATAGATATCTGTTGCTGGCCTCTGTGCTTTCTCTCTTTGCAAAATCAAAGTAAATATGAAGGCTAAAATATAAAGCATGTGGAGTACTGTGCTTCTTAGAAATAGTATTCCATACCACAGAGGTGCCTTACAAAAGCAATTTGTAATATGGCAAGGGTGGGTGAATGGAACATCTCCAATTCAACAAAAAACAAAATTGCAATGAGCATGCTAAAGCTCTTGTAGATGGGTAAAGTTGTCTGTCTGTCTGTCTTTCTTTCCTGTCTCTCATCTACCGACTGACTTAATTTGATTTATATATGGCTGCTCATTTCTTACAAATGACTCTGGGTAACTAACAACACTTAAAATCAGAAAAAAACTCAAAATAAATACACAATTACTGGTCGAGATTAAAAACAACCACAACCACCATCAATACAACCACTTAACAGGCTCCAACTGACACCCCACACCCACGTCTTCAGGGCCTTGTGCAAGCTCAACAGGGTTCAGGCCAATCTGATCTCCAGGGGAATGATGTTCCACAGGGCAGGGGTCATGGCGGAAAAGGTTCTCTTCCTGAGTCCTAACAGATGGTACTATTTAATGGGCAGGATCTGTAACATGCTTCCCCTGCCAGATCTGATAGGATGGGTAGACACAACTGGGGAGAGTGGTCCCTCAGATAACGTGGCCCCATGCCATGAAAGACTTTATAGGTGACCACCAGCTTCTTGAATTGAACCTGGAGGCATACTGGCAAGCAATGCAGCTTATAGAGCAAAGGTCTAACAGGTGCAGAACAAGAAGCGCCCATAACTGTCCATACCACTGCATTTTGTACCAATTGCAGCTTCTGGATGCTCTTCAAGGGAAGCTCTATGTAGAACACATTGCAGTAGTCACTCAGGAGATGACTAACGTGAGTGACCATGAGCAGAGCCTCTTGGTCCAGGAAAGGATGCAACTGACATACAACCTAAAGCTGTGCAAAAGCCCTCCTGGCCACAGCTACCATCTGTTCCTTGAATGGGAGTTGTGAATCCAGGAGGACCCCCAAATTGTGTACCAGTTCTGTTTAGGGCAGTGCAACCCATCCAGAAAAAGTCATGGAAAATCCCCAGAACTGGGGGCCCTAAAACCCAAAGCTATTCAGTCTTGTTAAGGTTGAGTGGAAGCCTGTTCTGCCCCATCCAAACCCCAACAGCCCCCAGACATGGAGACAGAACCTCCACAGCATCACTTGGTCAGCCCAGGGTGAAAATATAAAGCTGGGTATCATCAGCATGTTGATGATATTTCATCCTGTGCCGTCAGATGACCTTACCCAGGGGCTTCACGTTGAAGTTAAACAGGAATGGGGAGAGTGTTGAATGCTGTGGCACCTTACAAAACAGCAGCCATGGGCAAGACCACTCCCCCCCCCCCAATCAACACCAACTGGAACCAAATCCAGTGGAAAGAAAAGAATCAGTGCAACACTGTGCTGCCTTCTCCCAGCCCATGAAGTCAATCCAGCAGGATACCATGATTGATGGTACCAAAGGCCACTGAGAGGTTAAGAAAAGCAAGGATGGACACAGCAACCCCATCCCACTCCCTTCAGCAGTCATCTACAAGTGTAATCAATGCCCTTTCAGTCCCATGTCCAGGTCGGTAACCTGACTAGAAGGGGTCCAGATAATCTGCTTCATCCAGAGTTCTTGGAGTTGCTGTGTCACCAGTTTCTCAACCTTTTTTTTTTTTTTTGGTGCCTTTGAGTCAGTCTTGACTCCTGGCAATTGCCTGGACATTTTTCTGCAGTTTTCTTGGCAAGATTTCAGAAGTGGTTTCCCATTGCCCACTTCCTAGGGCTGAGAGAGAAGGACTGCCCCAAGGTCACCCAGCTGGCTTCGTGCCTAAGGGGAGACTAGAACTCACCAACTCCCAGTTTCTAGCCTGGTGACTTAACCAACTGGCTCTTCTTGGGCAAGTCCCTGCAGTTTTCTTGGCAAGGTTTGTTGGAAGTGGTTTGCCATTGCCTGTTTCCTAGGGCTGAGAGAAAGTGACTAGGTTACCCAACTGGCTTCATACCTAAGGTGGGAATAGAACTCATGGTCTCCTGGTTTCTAGCCTTGTCCCTTAACCACTACAGCAAATTGGCTTCTCAACTACCTTCCCTAAAAATGGAAAACAAAATAATACTTTTTTCTCTTACTTTATCCTTTGAGTAGAAACATGTTCTATGTATTCCTTCATTATTCCTTTTCAGTTTTGAACATCAGCAATATTTTACTCAACACATGTCTCCAATTTACAAAACAATTCCCACAATGTGCAATGGAAACATAAAGCAATGACAGCAACATATCTTGGCTTGTGCCCAGCATATGGGACTGTGATTGTTTTGGGCATCCTAACTGAACATCTACATTGGAAAATGAATAGGGGAAGGTGGCACTACTAGTTCTGCTGAATCATGAAGTATATTTCCACCAATATGCCTAGTGAAGCAGCTAAAACTGCACCAGAGCTGACTCAGTTTGACCCCAACTATTCATACTTTGGCTACACCTCTTCTTTACTACTGGAATGTACTCTATGCCAGAAACTTCAATTAGTTCAAAACGCGATAGTAAAGCTGCTAGCTGATGCACATTAGTAGAATTTTATAATGCCCACGTTAAAAGATATGTGCTAGCTGCCAACAATTGCAAGGACACAATTTAAGGGGGGGGGGGTGGAGGTTAACTTAATGACTGGGAGCCCAACCTCCTAAGAGACTACCTCTTCTATTCTGAACCTGTCCAGAAGTTCAGATCTGCTGTGAAAGCTCTTTTGAAGATCTCCCCATTTTCAGAAGCCTGTTTATTAGATCATTACCCTTCCTAACAAGCATAGAATGAGAGAATGTTAGCCAGCAGATATTAATCTAAAACAACCCCCCCCCACAAAAAAACCTGTATCTTTCTATATAACACCAAGAAAAAAATAGCTGATCTTAAGAAAAGCTCCGATAAACTTTTGTAGCCTTGAATACCTTTTGCTAGAAAATGGTATATACAATACAATTCTTGCTCTCCATAAGGAAGGTGTTTTCTTCTTCTATATTTTATTTACAGTGCATTCGGAAAGTATTCGGACCCCCTACACTTTTTTCAATTTTGTTAAGTTGCAGCCTGATACTACAATCGTTCAAATTCATTTTTTTCTCATTAATCTACACTCAGTACCCCATAATGACAAAGTGAAAACAGAATTTTAGAAATGTCTGTAAATTTATTAAAAAGAAAAAACTGAAATATCACATGTACTTAAGTATTCAGACCCTTTACTCAATACTTTGTTGAAGCACCTTTGGCAGCAATTACAGCCTCAAGTCTTTTTCAGTATGACACAACACGTTTTGCACACCTGGATTGGGGGATTTTCTGCCATTCTTCTTTGCAAATCCTCTCAAGATCAATCAGGTTCGATAGGGACCGTCGGTGGACAGCCATTTTCAGGTCTCTCCAGAGATGTTCAATAGGGTTCAAGTCAGGGCTCTGGCTGGACCACTCTAGGACATTCAGAGGGTTGTCCCTAAGCCATTCCTCTGTTGTCTTGGCGGTGTGCTTAGGATCGTTGTCATGCTGGAAGGTGAACCTTTGGCCCAGTCTGAGGTCCTGAGCGCTGTGGAACAGGTTTTCATTGAGGAGATCTCTGTCTTTTGCTCCATTCAGCTTTCCCTCAACCCTGACCAGTCTCCCAGTCCCTGCTGAACACCCCCGCAGCATGATGCTGCCACCACCATGCTTCACTGTTGGGATGGTATTGGGCAGGTGATAAGTGGTGCCTGGTTTCCTCCAGACATAACGTTTAGAATTGAGGCCAAACAGTTCAATCTTGGTTTCATCAGACCAGACAATCTTCTTCCTCACAGTCTGAGAGTCCTTCAGGTGCTTTTTTGCAAACTCCAAAAATGGGCTTTCATGTGTTCTGCACTGAGGAGAGGCTTCCGTCTAGCCACTCTGCCATAAAGCCCAGATCGGTGGAGGGCTTCAGTGATGGTTGTCCTTCTGGAACTTTGTCCCATCTCCACACAAGATCTCTGGAGCTCAGTCAGAGTGACCATCAGGTTCTTGGTCACCTCTCTTACTAAGGCTCTTCTCCCCGATTGCTCTGTTTGGCCGGGCAACCAGCTCTTGGAAGAGTCCTGGTTGTGCCAAACTTCTTTCATTTGAGAATTATGGAGGCTACTGTGCTCTTGGGAGCCTTCAGTGCAGCAGAAATTTTTTTGTAGCCTTCCCCAGATCTGTGCCTTGCAATAATCCTGTCTCTGAGCTCTGGAGGCAGTTCTTGACCTCCTGGCTTTTGCTGTGGTACAGTATGCATTGTCAGCTGTGAGGCCTTCTATAGAGAGGGGTGTACCTTTCCAAATCATGTCCAATCAATTTAATTTACCACAGGTGGACTCCAATCAAGGTGTAAAAACAGGTCAGCAACTATCAAGAGGCACCTGAGCTTAATTTCAAGTGTTGTTGTTGCAAAGGGTCTGAATACTTATGTCAATGTGATATTTCAGTTTTTCCTTTTTCATACAATTGCAAACATTTCTAAAATTCTGTTTTCACTTTGTCATTATGGGGTACTGAATGTAGATTAATGAGAGAAAAAAATGAATTTGAACGATTGTAGTATCAGGCTGCAACATAACATAATTGAAAAAAGTGAAGGGGGTCTGAATACTTTCCGAATGCACTGTATATCATTGGAGATGTATTATCATCATTTTACCTTTTTCATTTCTCTCCTTTGACAGTAACACTAATACGAATACTTTGTGCCACATAGAGATTCGGTAATATGCTAGGAACTGAAAGAAAAGGATTTTTCCTTGTCCATCTTAAAATGCATATATAAGCATATACCAGTAATGGTTGAGTTCATTTCTCTAAGCTCTGAAAGATATAGTTTTATTCATATTTGAGTTTAGCAACAGTTGTATCATACAGAATGACAAGTGAAAGTTCAAAAGGAAGGCTTACAGATCTAACTGATTTAAATCTATTAGAAGGGAGAAGTCTTGTTTTCACTTAATTAAATGCCTGCAAACACAGCTTAGTAGTGCAGTGTAAGAAGATTCTAAAGGAGAAATATGTGTGCAAAATATTTACAATTACAAAAGTATGTGTTTTTAAAATCCATTTAAATAAACTTTTCCTAAGTATTTATTTGCAGAATGAAATGTAAAAACTTCAGGCATCACCATTAACTTCCACTGTTCTGGCCAATCTTTTTGCTTAATTTTATGACACAAAGCACAATCAGAGCTCAGGAAGAAGAAACCAAAGAATATAATGTTACTGTGTTTGGGAGGAGCCTGACTGGAAAGGAAAATTTATTCAGTGTGTAACTAAAGATCCTGGTAATAATAACTAACAATGGGAGGAACATGCAGAAAAAGACATGACCATTACTTTGCGGTTTAGATAAATTGCAGTTGTTCATAAAACTTGCCTGAATTTGGCAAAGCTCCTGTAGTCTGCATTTCAACATTAAGACAAAGCTCTTTGTTTATTGAAGTTTCTGGACTTTTTTTTAATGCAGGTGCACAAAGAATATTCAGACTGAAGTAAAAATATACCAGTTTCTGTTCACCATGATTTCTAGACTGTCAGCAGTGTCTCTTGCTGGTCATATATAAAGTTCTCTGAAATTAAAAGTTTTGTTCATAATTTGTATCAGTAATTTGATAATTAAAAAAGGGCATTCATTTCTGAGTATGTGTCAAAAGTAGATGAACTCTTCCATCTGTCCAGGATAAGTATTCAATATAGCATTGCATGCGTTGAAAGGAATTGAGACTTTGGCTATACAGCTCAAATCATTTGGCCAGATATTCCCTGATACGAGGCTGCCCTCTTTTTAAACATGTATCATCTATCTGTCTGTCTGTCTGTCTATCTGTCTGTCTATTTGTCTATCTATCTAATATTACAATATTATATACCCACAATTCTATAAGATTCCTGGCTGCTTATAATATCTTCATACAATGTCAGTAAAATCAATCACATTAAACAGTTTAAAAATTATCAACTACCCTTCTCCCAACATCTTCTATCCCAGCAACACTCTTATAAAAACTCTGAAAGAGTTCCACTTTAACTGCTTTTTAAATGCATTCCAAAAGGTTGGACTCCCAGTTCCTTCTATCCAAACCTCATATAAATAGGAGCTCTCAGCAACCCAAATTGGGACAAGCAGATCTTGAATTCTGAAAGTTACCTGGTGTCATGCTAATCCAAGAAAAAAATGAGGTTAAGTACTGAATGCTATATGCCTGTAAAATTGCTTTGATTATGTTCCCTCTGTAGTCACCTGGCTACTAAAAGGATACTAAAAACATCTCTCTCCCTGCCTGAATCCCTACTGTTTTACCTTCTCTTCATCATTTTTAGCTACCAGTTCCACCTTCATTCTCTTTTTATCAGAAGTATCCATAATCAGAGGAAAAAGAAATAGAATCCAAGCATCTTA
This sequence comes from Liasis olivaceus, assembly GCA_030867105.1. Classification (NCBI taxonomy): domain Eukaryota; kingdom Metazoa; phylum Chordata; class Lepidosauria; order Squamata; family Pythonidae; genus Liasis; species Liasis olivaceus. The sequence goes on from CM061349.1 coordinate 67,420,247, forward strand.
GTTTCTCTCCACCCAGCAAAATAGATTACTTGAATACAGGATTAATTAGGGATTATGTGAATAAGAAAAGTGTACCTCAAGTACGCACAACCACCCCATCCTTCACACATGCACCCAGAAAGGTTTCTTGGTTCCTACCAAGCTGGTTCTTGAATAGCCCCTAGATAACCTACTACTTGCAAGCGACATGCAGGCTGTTTATGGCTATCTGAGGTAAACCAAAGAGGAGGGACTACAACAAGAGGGATCATGAACCTTGAGAAATTGCCCCTCACAATTAGTTTGTTTTGTCATCTGTTTGGATGATGTACATTCTCTTTCTTAGTATAAATGCAAGCCAAAATGCTGATGAAATTCCACAGTGTTAGAATTAATGTAAAGTAAAAGCATCAACATACCAAAAATTCCTCATCCAAAATACAAATAACTTTCAATGATTGCAAGGCCACAACAGATGAATGGTCAATTGTGAAAAAGACGTGCTTATGTGTTTCTTTCTCCCTATAACTGCCCCGCACCCCCATTTGTAAAATGTTGCAATAGGACATTTCCTTTTTATAGAGCCCTTGTTTTATATGGGAAGTTACCTGTACGCAGCAAAAGCTTATGCTCATCTTTAACTAAACTTTTCAGCCCTGGCCTCTGGTAAATGTATGAACTGTGGCTTTTTCATTTCCCAGAAATCTGTATGTGGGAAATAACACCCTTTAAAGAGGATTTCAAAGATTGTATCAATTAAGCACATTTCTGGCACTTCCTTAATGGCATACTTCCCCTGGAGTCAAAAGCTGTTTTAAAATCTGAGATCATTTGTTTAATATAAAAGCAAAGATTATAGAACAACAATTTCAAGTTTCATCAGCCAATCCCCTGTAGCTCTGAAGTTAACAAAGTATAAATTTGATGTCCTATGAACAAGATAAGTTAATTATTCTGTTCCTGTTAAAATGATATCACATTTCACCCATAATTTTCCCTTATTGCTGTTATATTTTTTTTACCAGCAATTCATTCTTTGCTCATTAAACTTCAACTTTATTTTTTGTCTTTGCTGCTTGCTATACTTGCCCACAAACATCTGGAATAGATTTTGTCAGCTGGGTTTAAAGGAAGAACTGTAAACAATGCAGTAATTAAAAAAAAATTAAATTTATTTATAGCAAAAGCCAAATCATGTTTTAAATGGTTGAAGTTTCAGGATGGTAGGTCTCCAAGAATTTGTAATGGTCTATGTTGCTGCTTTCTCAAGAATTCCCTGGGTGGGATTATGTAATTCTCCATCTTTACAGGACCCCTTAGTTGAGCACGTCCTGTGCGTGAAGTAATTTTATTGTATCAGTATACAACATATTTTCTGGGTCCATTTACACACATACTCACATACACTTATAAGATGAGTGAGGCAATATATTTTGGAAAATTAAGTGTATGTTTGTCTAATAATTAGAGCAAAAGGCTTAACATCAGAATTCAGGGACAAGATTCCCAACTTTGTTTTCAAATAAGCATGAGCTCAGGGAGATGTGATATATTCTTTATAATTTAACATTACTAATCATCTACTAATTAGATGATACTAAACTACTGAATGAATTCCTAACTTTGTTTATTCTATTTAATGTGAAACCAGTTCTAATGAGTTAGATACAATAATAGTGCAATATGGCCAAAGTTACCGAATCTGAATTCAGACAAAATGGCAGGAAAAATAGTTGCACTGCGATTAGGAGAAAATGGAGGGACACATCTATCATCAGAAAAGCTCAGAACACTTTCACATGGCACTTTTTCTACTCCTCAACTCCCACAAAGCATGTTGAAGTTGGCTGTGCAATAGTCTTCATTCCTGTTGACTTTGGAATGCTGAGAACAGATAGGGAACACTATAAGCCTTCCAGCCAAGCAACTGGAGAAGGAAAAAACTGGCATTCAGTTAGTCTCAACCCTTGAGTTATGGCAGCTCTTGATTAACAAAATTACCCTGACCTTGCTGTATACAGAACGGGGAAGAAATACATTTATATCACACACATGCCCTTATTTTCACTGTGTGCATTTGATTGTTTGCAAAAAATCTGAGCTAGTGATATGAAGGAAAGCTTTGTGGACCTTAATGTAATTGTTCCTGCATATAAATTCCCACTGAAACCTGTGATGATGATACAACATCTATGTTTTGCAGCTAGATGTTCTCAAGTGTCAGGAAAGGACACAGCACACACATTAGGCATAATTGTTCATATTAGGTATAATTGTTGATTAGGCCAAGCTATCACCTGATTCCAGTGTCAGTTAAAGATCAAGGAACGTTCCCAGATTACAAACCTGCTCTTTTAAGAAGAGAACAGCTGCACCCAAGCAGTTTGAATTTCAGTTTCTAAGTCCATTTCTTATTTGCCAATAGCTCTTCCACTTTGTCTAGAGTTAATTTCAGTTTGTTCTTCCTCATCCAGCCAATTATTATTGAACAGACAACAACTGCTTCCTTGGAATTGGACAGTAAAGATTAACAGAGATCAGTGCCATCATGATACCCATTAAATAGCCACAAAAGGCAAAGATTGAGTAAACATGTGATGACTTTAATCTCTCCACACATCCTATCCATATCTTTTAAGATCTATAATCCACTAAAAATCCACTAAAAAGGCAAGCAGTTGCCCTAAATCATCCATATAAACTGCCCCAATTCTGTAGTTCAAATCAACATGTATCCAGTCAACTTTGTCAACAAAGAAGATAGTGAATTGCCCACAGCGCACCTCTTTCTATACTGGCTCTTCCCTTCAAAATCTTGGTTGAAAAGCAACACAGTGGAATCAAAGAAGTTGCTCCTTCTATTCCAATAGAGTAATTCAAGTGGATCTTCATTTAGCTTCATTCTTCATTTAATATGATCCATCCTAAGAGTCTCTCCATTTGGAATCCCTGACATACTATTCACTTCATTGCTCTCAGCTTCCTAATAAACCAATGGACTGGAAAAGCTTTGCAAGCTTCTCTTCTATTGGTTTGCAAGCTTTGCAAGATTTCATGCTCAGCCATGAAATCAACAGCATTACTGCCAAATGATGTGAGATATTCCCCAAGTATACTCAAGAAACCAACCAAATCCATTGGAGCCTGTGAAGGATGATTTTAATGGTTCTTCAACACCTGCAAAAATGTATTATCAGTTGTCACTCTAAAACTAAGGTACAGTCTGTCCAGGACAGCAAAGGTACATGGACTTCTTCAAACTTTAGATCACTTGCTCCCCAGAACAAGAAGCCAAATCCAACTTACATTTGTTCTCCATGCATCGGACCATATACTACTTAAGACAAGCCCATTATCATCATGGAGGACATGAAATTCTGAACTGCTCCTCCCTGGCTAACATAAGTACGGATGCTGAAATTTCACAAGGCAAGTTGTGGTAATCCAACACTATGTCTGAGATCACCCAGGCTACCTTAGGAAGAGAAACTGTTAGGCAGCAGACTGGACAGGATGCTGACTATTCACATACTGTCCCAGCTACCCAAAAGCAACAACAAATACTCAAAACTGACATTTTAGAGCATCTGACGGTGAGATGGACTTCCCACAGACCACTCTACAATCTGATCTTAGCCTACTGTACCATTTCCATTTACTGTTCCAGTTCTGGGAAAAAGAACTGGAATAAATTAATATAAATTCACCTCTACCACCACACTTCTGTCAGCCAGGTCTTTGTGACACAGGCTAGGGCAGTACTTTCATTCTGGATTGAATACTGGATAACAGTGTTGTATCAGCAATTGATCTAGCACTGAAGAGCAGAAGTTATAGAATCATAGAAGAATAGTGTTGGAAGGGATCTTGGAGGTCTTCTAGCCCAACCCCCTCCAAGGTCCTTTCCAACCCTATGATTCTATGATTCTATGGACCTCATACTATCTCAGACAAATGGTTGTCCAATCTTTTCTTGAAAACCTCCAGCAACGGAGGACCCACAACTCCAGGAGACAAATTGTTCCACTGCTTAATAGTTCTCACGTCAGGAAATCTGTCTTTATTTCCAGCCCATTGCTTCTTGTCCTACCCTCAGGTGCTATGGAGAAAAAATCACTGCCCTCTTCCCTGTGGCAGCCCTTAAAGTATTGGAAGACTGCTATCATGTTTCCCCTCAGTCTTCTCTTCGTTAAGCTAAACATACCTAGTTCCTTTAGCTGTTCTTCATAGGATTTAGCCTCCAGACTCCTTATCATCTCTGTTGCTCTTCTCTGCACCCTTTCTAGGGCCTGAGCATCTTTTAGCTGGAGAGGCTACCATCACAATCATCTTGATTTCCCTGGTTGGTCTTAAGTCCAAAAGGAAAAGAGGCTAGCCACTGTCTGCCAGGATGCATTTTCCCACCTTATCTGCCAAGCTATTCTCCATTCTTGATTCTCCCCAATTTTCCTGATGCATCTCTTAAGATCGGGCCCCATCCATCAGCCTACATTCCTTCACACTCCAATCCCCGCCTATACTCATATAAACAGAAAAATAAGTGAGATGACCTCACATCCAAGGGCTTCTTAATAGCCAATTTTACAGCAGCATCCTCCCCATCTCACTATATGCTCCTTTTAAGGCCCAGGATCCACACAATCCAAAACCTGAAACTGCAAGGAAACTGTTTCTCACAGGTAGCAGGCAGGCAAGACTGCCAGGTAATAAAGCACACTTTCTCTCTTTCTCAACTCAGGCCAAATGGTGGTCATGTTCTCATCCTCCACTCATTGGCAGGGCACATTAATGGTTATTATTTAATCTATGGTAATCAATAGCACAAGAAACGGGTTATATTTGGGAAAGGGCCAGATTAACCCCCCCCAAATGAGGGAAATAGTTGACATTTTAATGTATTTGAACAACAATAGTAACTAACCATGAGCCATAATATAAAACAGATTTTTTTAAGGAGGTGGAAAAATAAAGTGACAATTAAACAAGCATCTGGCAAACACATATAGCAGTCAGACACAGTAAATCCTGCCCCACAATTTAATTGAATACTTGAGTTTCCTTGCAACTCTGTAATTGTTTACAATTAAAGAAAAATAAAAACCAAACCATTTCCTCTATTTTTAATAAAGATTTCCAGTGCATAGAAATAGCACATTAGTCTCTATAACATATGTTAAGAATGGCTATTATGTATTCTATTTCTAACGTGCCTTAACTTGTACATAGTATAAAAACAAATGTATAAATAAGAGGATTGTTTCCAGAACTGTGCTTGTGCTCTGTGCTTTGGTAGGTAACAGTAATCATAAGTGATAAAATTAGGCCAAGCACAACTGATATGGTTCAAAAACTTTTATTTTAACCACTGAAATACTGCAGGAAAGGGAACCAGTTAGTTAGTATTCCTACTAACTATACTAGCATGTGGCCAGTATACTACTTCTAATACACTAAACCTAAATACCGAGAACAATGAGAGCAAGGAAATTAAAACTGCTTGTCAGATTAGGAATATGAAAACAGGGTTGTAGAAATAGCAAAGCCATGTTTGAAAGCTGGACACTAGGAGAACTAAATGCTGGTGAAATAGCATGGGCTACATGAGGATTAGAAATAGTAGATTCAGAAGACTGAAAGGAGCAGGAAAAGGAAATGGAGTCAAAATAGTTATATATCATTGTTTCAAAACAAAAAGGGAAATCATGGAAAATGGAGATTAGAATAGGCACAACTTATCCTCTGGTAGCCAGGTAAGCATTTATGTACAGAGCTACATGGGAGCAAGTATGCAATCAGCTGAGGCCACTCAGATACACTTCTAGCCATCTTTCACCAGCCCGTCCTTCCCCACATCTTTTTTTCTCATTCCTGGCAGCTTTATTTGGAACAAAATGGATCCTTTAGCCTAGATGTCGGTGTAATGCCAATAAATAAACAAAGCATAGATTACACATGTGCAAAGAGCCAGCATGTCTGAACTTCTCTGTAACAAGAGAAATACAATGTTTATACATAATCTCTCGCCCTTTAACAGGTTCCTATGGTGACTTAGAAAAAGTTAGAATTTACAGCCTTCACTTTACAGATATGAATACCGAATTTAAAGTTTATTTCTGTTTTTTCAAAATGCTGTCATCTGACCCTATTTTAAACAGCTGTGAGCTGGACAACATACTGTATGTTCAATATATAGGCAATTGTGTTCAAGGATAAAATTACACTTTGTTAAGTTCCAGTATATAGGCTATGGCATGCTGTGGAAGTTACAAACAAGTTTAGTCTTTTTCAGTGCTAGAGAATACCAAGGTGTATACCTGAAACACCACTTTCACAGAGACCCAAGTTATCTAGACAATAATTCCACTAACAGTTTAAACATAATACCCCCCCTTCTTTTTTTTTGCAGCTGTTTAGTTTTTAAGGGAATGGCTTTAGATATGCACATGTAAAACATTTTGAAATTTGGCCTTTTGCTATTTACCAATTACCAGGCAGCACTGTCCTGAGGCCAGCACCACTCTTGCATGTCCCATGATGCCATGGAACTTGGAGAGCCCAACACAGGTTAGTCAATCAACCCTGGACGTTAATAGACTCAGCTTTCCGTAGTACCTCTGGAACATGAGGGCACGGTGGCTTCTTATTGGCGGCAACTCTCATCTAGCCCCGCCCCCTGCTTCTGGGATTCTCCTACAGAAGCCAAAGTGCTGTGATGCCTCGGTCTCTCTCCCCAACTCAGCCCACTTACTTTTTCTCCTTCCCTCATCACAAAAAACTAACACGGTGAGGGGAATACCAAGACAGATATTGGAAGGCAAGGTGAAATCCAATACTCTTAGTGATTAATAGAAATTGGGTTCTGTCAGTTGAGATTAACTAAATAACTAAACCCAGATATTTTATTACCACTTCAACATATTTAATTACAGGAAGCTAATTCCTATGAATGTACAACTGCTAAGTTACTTAATCATTTATGATTTGTTTAACACTTTCTAGTAAAGCTAAATATTTGACAAATCATGAATAGCTTTATTTCAGAACATAGAGACAACTCATGAGGAGCTTGTACAAACAAGTTTATAATAGATTTTAAAAGTCTGCAGCTGTAACAATGAAGGGAACAACCCAGCATGTATAAAAATGTTATTCCCTCAAGTGTTTTTCAGTTTCTAATGTGTGCTGGAACACCTTATACTTGAGATGTTTTCCTTAAACAACTCTGCAGAACCAAACACTTCTGAGAGTTCTTTGTGCATGTGATTTTCACAAGAATTAATAAATGTTACTGTAGCTCAGGGGTGCACAATTCAAGTCACCCCAAGGCCACTTTCACATTTTTTCACTCAAGAGAGTTGTATCACTTCTTTAACCAAACACTTTTTCTTTCTAGTGTAATAATTTGTTCTCTATTAAAACCATTCCTTGTTGACTCCTTTGCCCCCCTTGCATTCTGTAGTACAGTATGTAGCTACTTACTCTCTTTTTTTCCAACTTCCACTTTCTGTGTGAATGTTACCCACACCTTTTGCTGTCTGCCTCCCAAACAGATGTCTCTGTGTTCCCATCAAATATCTATCTATCTATCTATCTATCTATCTATCTATCTATCTATCTATCATTCTATCTATCTATCCATCCATCCATCCATCCATCCATCCATACACACACACACACACACACACACACACACATACACACACACACACAGCGTATATAAGTATTTATAGGTAGCTTGTTTTTATCAATGTTTTCTAATGAGGAATACAGATAAGTAATTGATCAATAATTTAATCACTAACAGAAGAGAATATATGTAGCTCATGGTTGCATTGTGGAGTCCTTGGGGTTCTCCGAGCTTGGTTGTTTTCTTGCAGACGTTTCGTTACCCAGCTAGGTAACATCTTCAGTGCTAGACGGGAGTGGGGTTTGCTCTCTGTTTATATACAGTAGCTTGCCCTGTCAGTGTTGGTGGGAGTGTTGTTTTCTGCTTGGTAGTTCCTTGATTAGGCTGTTGTTTACTGCTTGATAGTCTGAGTTGGTAGTTCTTTGATTAGGCTGTTGTTTACTGCTTGTCTGGTGTTGATCCTGGTGTTAATCCCTGCTTATCTGGGTGTTGATTGCTGGCGAGGAGGTGTTCTGGTCTTTTTGTTTCCTTTTTTATTGTCTCTTTTGAATAGTGTGTAAATGTTGTTTATATCTATGTCAGGAAATTCTTGGAAGCTTGGTATTCAGACAAGTCAGCCATCAACAGGCACATAGAAATAAACAACATTTACACACTATTCAAAAGAGACAATAAAAAAGGAAACAAAAAGACCAGAACACCTCCTCGCCAGCAATCAACACCCAGATAAGCAGGGATTAACACCAGGATCAACACCAGACAAGCAGTCAAGCAGTAAACAATAGCCTAATCAAGGAACTACCAAGCAGAAAACAACACTCCCACCAACACTGACAGGGCAAGCTACTGTATATAAACAGAGAGCAAACCCCACTCCCGTCTAGCACTGAAGATGTTACCTAGCTGGGTAACGAAACGTCTGCAAGAAAACAACCAAGCTCGGAGAACCCCAAAGACTCCACAATTTAATCACTTTATTTTGTTACTTTTTGATCTAGGGTATGTTAGGCTTCTATTACATCAGAATGAGAAAACTAAGGTTTTCAGCTATTTTTCTGTGAAACAATTGCTCATCCATGTTGCACAGAGAATTGCTTGCATCCATTAAGGTAACAGACCTAGAAAAAAGCTTAATTCTTAAATCATATAAACTTACTTCACCCCATTTCTAAGAAAGCTATGCTATAAAGTAAAAACTGTATAGTATTTGGATAGTAAAATGGATACTAAAGGGAAGGCACATATGGTTAAATGAAAGATATTGCCCAAAGCACATAATTTTGGTATCCTTATCAGATGCAAGGTTATGGTTTTTTAAACCTCAGTCTGCATTACATCTCCACTTTGCCACATTGTAAGAGAATACAGGAGATTCACAAGCGAATACTTGTTCTTTTTATAACAAAGCCCAGCTGTTTTTTCTTCAATAACTGATAATTACAATCAATACATGGTTTCACCAGCTCATATTAAATCAGCAAAAAGATCTAATAACTTGCTTTTAATTGTAGTTACCAGTTGAATGAGTGCTTTGTATTATTTATCCTGAAATGAACTATCAAAGCAATCATGAATTAACTTTCCTCACCCTATCCAACCTGTAGATTTAAGATCAATATTATTTATTGGTCTTAATTCAACTTTAGAAAGGTATTTTTTAAACTCTAACTACATTTTATATTGTGCCAGATAACTATATTTGGGTTGTTCCTTAAACATGAACAAGGGACTTACAAATGGCTGAGGAGATGTGTATCAGAGTCAAGTTTCAACTGTAATAAAAAGGATTGCTTACCTTCAGACAGGGACAAGTCATCAACTGGAGACAGGAGGTCTGCCTGTATAGCAAGGCCATCACTTAGCCATGTGGTAATCTGATTCGTTAAGATTACCTGCAAACAGACATGGAGGAGGAAAAGGTATTAGAATTACAGGATAGGCACAATAGCTACCTCAGATATATACAGAATATATAGACAACCCTCAACACCCACCATAATATTCACCATTTCAACTCCTTTCTCAAACATTTGGATCAAGTATAGTAGCATCTTAATAAAATGTTAAAGAGAGCAAATCCTATCAAAAAATCAGTTCAAGATTACTAAATAGCTTCACATTATACCTCATTTCTTTGGCTGGAAAGAGGCAGGAATGCCTTTGTTGAAAGGGAAAAATGGTAACAGCAGTAGAATGCATGGAGGAGCCAGAATGAAATGTGATAAATGCTACAGGGTCTCAAGGCGGTGTGCCCGTATAAAGATCACCAGCATAGTGATAGTGATAGTCAACTTCAAGAGCCAGGTGGATATACCAAGCTGGTACGCCATGAATAAATGATGTAATAAAAGATGAAAAAGGACAAAGCTGAGAAATACATCGGATCATCTCATCATTACAACTGTATGCTAAGATGGGATGATATTGTACATCCAGTTATCCAAGCCGATCCATATAACTAGAGCTTTGTCACAACATAGCGACAGAGCGCATATTCTGAATGCAGGAGGCACAAGGCCTAATCCAAGTATTCTTAGACCTCTATCTGAAAGCTTGGAAAGCTGTTGCCAGTCAACGTAGACATCAGAACATAAGATTCCAGCTTTCTCTTCTCCCAGAGGTCAACCTGATAGCCATGGAAAGGCTAGATGAGGGATATCAGCACAACAGTCCCTTCCTCCTTGTATAACCCAGCAACTGGCAATAGCTCTCCAAAGCTGCATTGTCATAACTTTTCTTTTGGCTACATCCTTCTAGCCAAGGATTACATCCTTATAGCTTTAACCATCCTTGTGCAATAAAAAGTTACACATAAAGTAAAATAATAATCTCAGTTTAAGATTATCCTCTTCCTCCTCCTCCTCTTCATCGTCATCATCATCATCATCAAGTACTGGGACAGAAATCTGAAATTCAATCTGAAATAAAAGCCCTGTTTTCCCAGGGTTCTTGAGAGTCTTGTAAGGAGCAGTGAAGAAGCTTCAAGATGTGAATGACTCAGGTTTAGACTCTGCACCTGCTTTATACAGATACTCTTGTTCCCTTCATCTTTTACTGACCCAAATGAAAAAGCACTAAATGAGGCCTTGATTTATGCCAGGGAGAGTACATGTTTTACAGATATGTGAGGGTCATGCAGTATTAGCCAAGGGTGTATGGGATGTCCAGGGAGGGGTAGCACTGGTGGAGGAGCCTGCCATGTCCTTTCTAGGGCTGCTCGTTCACCTTTGGCCCCTACCTGGCACTCAGCTCTCACCTGTGGCTCCAAGTAGCTGTAACACATGCAGTGGCCACACCCCAGTAAACCATCTTGGCAGATGGGTCACACCAGGTGAGGATAGCTGATGGTTCTTTGATTCTCAGTGAGATAGGGGATTTGTCTATCCCAGCGTGTGAAGTCTGGCCCTGGCAGATTGAGCAGAGGAGACTGATCAACAGTCCAACAGTCAGGAAGGCAGGCCAGCAGGCATTGTGGATCACTAAAAGCATGACAAGACACTTAGACATCCTGGTCATCCACTGCAGCAGGAGCGGTCTCCAGCCATGATGGTTCTCTATGCCACTGGATCAAGGTCTCTTATGCCAAGAGAATGGGACTGCCCCTGTGCAATGGCTGTTCCACTTAAAACTCCATCACACACAGGTTTCTGTTGTGTAATTCACCTTCATGTACAACTCAGCTGCAAATCATCTCAATCCAAAACTAATTTGCTGAGCCCTGCAATGATGGAGGAGCAGTGAAGCAACAGGTGGAGATGACCATTGGCAGTTGTAGTCACAAACCTGCACGTGGGCAGCCCCTGGCTAGTGATCATTTCTCTCAGTACCCGGGCAGCAGAGATGTCTGGTAGCATCCAGAGTGACTGGGCAGCATTTCTAGGATAGCACTGCCCACCCTTGCATGAGGGAGGGGGTTAGAAAAGGTACCCTACACATTGCCTGTCCACAACATCTGGCTAGCTAACCATGGCTGGCAGATCATCTCCTTAGTGGTTGAGCATCAAGAAAAACAAATCAAATAAAACTCATTTTCGGAACATCCACACCTTGCTGGATAGAGACAAAGTGCCAAGGCCTGAAAGATGAACAGCACTCATAGCAGCCAAACTTTGCTGTTATAGCATTGACATTGCTGCACTCAGTGGGACCAGGCTGGCAGATGAGGGTTCATTACAGGAAGCAGTGAGTGGATATATGTTCTTTTGGAAAGGGAAACCACAGACTGACAACAGGACTCACGGAGTAGGTTTTGCAATCAAAACTGCTCTGCTAAAGAACATCTCTACTCTACCCCCTGGAATAAATGAACACATTATGAAGCTCTGCTTCCTCTCAGCAAGTCCCAGTATATCACCATTGTGAGTACCTATGCACCAACTCTCATGATTCCAGATGAAGACAAGGAGGGTTTCTACAAGGACCTGGACCAGATTATTCGAACAACCCCTGCCAGTAAAAAACTCGTCATTCTCGGCGACTTCAACTCTAGGGTTGGGATAGACAGCGACAACTGGGATGGAGTCCTCGGAAGACACAGGGTGGGAAAACTAAATAGCAATGGCCTGATGCTTCTGAGCAAATGTGCTGAGCACAACCTGTGCATCACTAACATGATGTTCAGACTTGTAAATGAGTACAAAGTACCTGGATGCACCCCAGGTCCAAACACTGGCACCTACTTGACTATGTCATAGTACATCAGCACGACCCAAGATGTCACCATCACCCATGCCATGCAAGATGTTGAATGCTGGACAGATCACAGGCTGGTCCAGTCGGTCCTCATCCTGCACATAGCCCCTTTACATTAAGCAATCAAGGACTGTCAGAAAGTCATTCAGCACTGGCAGGCTTCAAGTCCAATGTTTCCAATATGTACTTGATGAAAAACTCTCTGACAATTTACTGCTTGTAGAAACCTGTTCTGAACAGTGGACACAGTTTAAAGATGTCATCACGTAGACTGCAACAACTGTACTTGGACTGAAAACCCGGGCACATCAAGACTGGTTTGATGAAAACTATGAGAACATTTCAGCAGCCCTCCAGGCCAAGAACAAGGCCTATGCAGACTAGCAGAATGATCCATCATCTGTCTCAAAGAAAGACAAGTTTAAGCACCTGTAGTCCAATGTACAGATGGAACTGCAAGAAATCCAGGATGAGTGATGGCAGAGAAAGGTTGAGCAGGTGGAATGTTATGCAGACATGCATGCCATCAGAGAGTTCTTCAGCACTATAAAGTCAGTTTATGGTCCTTCTAAATCAGGATGCCCCCACCTGCTGTCATCTGATGGGTCGAGCCTGATCAAAGACCAGGAAGGACTGAAAAACTCCTGGGCTGAACACTTTTCCAACCTACTCAATAGGCTGTCCACAGTTGATCATAATGTCTTATAGCAGATTCCTCAGCAGCCACTCTTGGATGCCCTAGACCTGCCTCCCTCTACTGATGAGATCAAGAAAGTGATCTTGCAGATGAACTCAAATAAAGCAACAGGACAGGATGGCATTGCTACTGAGAACTATGAAGTGCTAGACCCAGATGCCTTACAAGCATTCCAAGACATCTTGGAAGACATTTGGTCCACACGGGAGATGCCTGACAACTTCCACAAAGCCCTCATTGTGGCTCTCTACAAAAATAAGGGAAGCAAATTAGACTGTGGAAACTACAGGGTATCTCACTGCTGTCCATTGCAGGCAAGATATTTGCACACGTTCTCCTGAACAGACTTGTTATTGTCTTGGAAAGGAACCTCCCAGAAGCGCAGTGTGGCCTTTGTCCAGAACAGAGTACAGCAGACATGATATTTGCCATGAGGCAAGTCCAGGAGAAGTGCATCAAGCAGAACAAACCTCTTTACTCTGTCTTCATTGACCTGATAAAGGCATTTGACACTGTAAACAGGGATCATCCTGAGATGTTATGGATGCCCGAAGAAATTTGTGAAGTTGATTCAGCTACTCCACAACGGAATGGTAGGATAGGTTCTTTACAACAGTGATACATCAGCTGCATTTGCCATTTCCAATGGGGTAAAACAGGGTTGTGTGCTAGCCCCAGTCCGGTTCAATCTGTTTTTTGCTTGCATGTTGTCACATGTTGTCCAAGGTCTGAAGGAGGGAGTGTACCTCAGGTACCAAATGGACAGCTCTCTCTTTGACCTTCACCACTTGAATGCACAGACAAAGTGCCTCCATACAGTCATCTAAGAAACCCTCTTTGCTGATGACTGTCTTCTCCTGGCACACAGAGACAGTGATCTACAGTTGATGCTGAACAAATTCTCAGACACTGCTATGCTCTTCAACCTATCAGCCTGAAGAAGTACTTTACCAGCCCATGCCAAATACCAACCCCATAGAACCAAAAATCCCTGTTGACAACACCCATCTGACAAATGTAAACAGCTTCAAATACTTGGGAAGCATCATCTCCAGCCACTGGTCTTTGGACACAGAAATTGACTCCAGGATCAACAAGGCCACCCAGGCACTGGGGCAGCTATGTACTAGAGTGCTCAATCAACACAACTTCCGTATCTCCACAAAGGTGAAAGTCTACAGAGCTGTGGTTATCCCTTTCCTCCTATATGGATGTGAGTTCTGGACTCTGTACCAAAAACACAGCAAACAACTGGAGAAATATCACGTGCGCTCTCCACTCCATCCTCGGCATTCATTGGCAAGACCGTGTCTCCAACCTGGACGCCTTGGAACATGTGGAGTCCACCAGCACTGAATCCCTGATTATCAGAGCCCAGATGTGGTAGATGGGACACATAATCAGAATGGATGACCACTGTATGCCTCACCAGTTGCTCTATAGTATACTGGAGTTTAGGAAGAGACCTCGAGGTTGACCACGCAAGTGCTACAAAGACACTGTGAAAGAAACCCTACGCCACTGTGACATCCAGCCAAGGGAACTAGAAGCTGCAGCTCCTGACAGAACCCGCTGATGAGCCCTGTGCTATGAAGCCTCCACTGGCTTTGAAGACAGGCACCAACAAAAACTGTTAGAAAACCATGAGTGGTGTCACAGAATAACACCCACAGTTACTACAACAATGGACTTCCAGTGCCTCATTGTGCTAGACCCTGGGCTCCCAGACTGGGACTGCAGAGCCACCTCCATGTCCACAGATGAACTGCAGAACAGCATGTCTTCTTCGAACCCAAAGGATTACCATATATGCTTTGGTCACACATGAAGAATTCATTGTCATTGTCAGTCCAATGAGTGACAATTAAGAGTCTGTATGCCTCCCAGCATCACTTTGTTTAAGTTTGGCTGGCTGGCTGGCTGGCTTGCTTGCTTGCTTGCTTCCTTCTTCCCTCCCTCCTTCTCAGGAAGAAGTTGGGCAAATGATAGATATCCAAAAGGTAACAAAGACAATATTGGGTCCTTTGTCATATAAACAAATTCCATCCTGCTGCCATCATTACTGGAAGAGATTTGAAAGACTACAAGAGGCAAAGACACAACAAGTCCAGTATATAGCATTCCAAGCACTACTGTAGTAAATTCAACATGATATATAGAATATTGACAATTTCACACAATAAGATTTGCTAAATTGGTTCAATATTAATATGGATTCATATTAAAGCAAGCTCTAATAATACCACAGTCCAATACCAGTTCAAAGTGAGCAGAAATATAAAGACCAAACAGTAAGAGTTCTGAAGAAAAGGAATGGGAAACATTTTAGATTAATGTACAGAATATGCAGCCACATTATGACATGGTATAAAGTTTTTATTGGCAGATGTTTGCACTAACTACATTATTCATAAATGTCAAGAGAATCCATGTGTGATGTGGTCATTTCAGATTTGTTCCAATGTAAACTAGGTTCTGTACCATTGTGTGCTTGTTCATGTCACATTACTTTTATATATTTCTTTTTCAAACTAATTTTTTGTAATTCATAGTCCATTTCATTAAATAAGTCCTATTCAGTTTCCAGTTACAAAAAAAAAAACATATCTAATTACAACTGGAGACATGAAAGAGGTTCAATATGTATGTTTGCATGTATGTGTATATGTATGGATATATCTCTGTGTTGTACCTATTCTCCCTCCCATTTCCTTTTTCATTTCTCTTGTCTTTCTCTCTAGTTGGGCTAGTCACATTCTCTCAGTCCAAACACAACCTCACAGAGTTGTTATGAGAACAAAATAGATAATTCCATCTACATTGCCTTGATCCTTGGAGGAGAGTACTATATATGGATTGGCGCAGCAATAAATTGCATAAAAGATAAATAGGGGGAAAAAAACCAAATACACACATAGAACTACAATAATTATAATTTAATATAGGAATCACTGCACCCACTAAATAACCACTTTGCATCTATGCCATGAGTGTTATAGTCAAAGAAGCTCCTTTGCATTAGAAACATAGTTCTCTACAGCTTTTGCTCTTTTAAAATTATTAACCAAAGCTGGGAAACCAGACAGTAGCCTGTGCTTACTCACTGTATTTTCCCAAGTATCTGTGATCAATCAAATTGTGAAATTCTTTGTGTTCCTATATTCTGGGAAAAAAGTAATTGTAATTGTTTATGCTCTGTTTCATCTCTACACGCAATTCAGAATCACAATGTACAGTTTTTTTTCTGTCACACTATTATAGAATTACTGTATTAAATAACAACATTTAGGTGCAAGCTCTTAAGCATTTTCCTTTCTGCCAGAAAAAGAAGAAACATCATTTCTCGGTGACTTTATCCTTTCATTCCCTCTGATTTTCATTCTGCTTCCTTGAATTCCCTCCATAAACTGAAACAACAGAAAGAACAAACCCAAACATTATACTCCAGCCCCACATCTTCATGCAGCAGCTTTTACACCCAAATGAGAATTGTCAAATCATATAAAGGAGCAGGTATCTATCTTGACAGTATTTTTTGAAACAGCTTTGCCACCTTGTCACTGAACAGCACTGGACAGCAAGTGGCAAGGAGTGCCTACATCTACCTGCATCTGGTTCATGGGATAGTCTGGCTACGATAATCCCTGATTTAGTAGCCCTGCATCTGTATTGCTATAATAAGCTCCATGTGGGGCTTCTCTGGAGGATGGTTCAGAAGGCCCAGATATATATATACTACTGCTTAGTTACTGAACAGCATGCAAGGCAGAATATTACCTATTTTAAACTTCAGTTAGCATCCAACCACTTTACCTACTTCAACAGTGTGATTTTGACTTATAAAGCCCTACATATAAACGTTAATATTTTGTGAAGCACAGCCTATACAAACTTCTGGAGGGGGGTTGAATAACATATTATGATACATATAGTATTCTGTGAATAATACTTGAAATGTGATTATTTGAGCTAGTATGTATCTCCCTTAGTATGGAAGGCCCTGTATTAAAAGATGCATGCAACAGTCTCAGAATTGCAATTTTATCAACTGCTTAAGATGTGTCTCTTCTTATAGTTTTATTTTCTCATGGAGAATGTTCTGTTGGTGATCTATGGCTATATCGTTTTTGCTTTCATTTGGATATTTTCAATTTCATAAACTGTCCTGATATTTCTTGATGAATAGCCAGCCAGCTCAAGAAATAAAGCACCAAAAAGATGCGGTATAACGTAGGAAGTCTTATGTACCACTTTTTATCAATAATCTTTCCCCCAAGGGCTTCCCCATTCAAGTTACCTTCTTATATCAAAAAGGACTCAGCTCAGAGACAATTTTCTCTATGGAAGATCTGCAAAGGAAACTGGCATACCAGGCACATTTCATTTTGAATGTGATTAGGGGAGGCTCACATTGAAGACACAGATCTTTCACCATATGTGGTTTACTCTGGGGGGTTTCTCAGATTTCTTGTTCTAGCCTGTGCATAAACAGAAAAATCATATGGTAACTGAAATATTGCAATTTTTTGAAGTTTATGGGAAATTGGTAATGTAATAATGGCCCTGACTTTAATGTCCATCTTTGGTGTAATCCTGTATCCTTTCAGTTTCTCAGAGATAACTGTCCCAGAAACAAAATTAAAACTGCTTCTATATGGATGAATAAGAAAGCAATTTCTATGGTGCATTTTTTTTTTCAAATACATCTTCTGCCCTCCCCAGGACCACACTGAAACTACTAAATCTGACTCTGTCATCCCTGCAAATCTGGTTGAATAAATAAACCATTCTCTGTAAACTTGTGGTCTCAGCCTCCTTGTTGGTTTATTGCAAAATTAAAGGAAACATAGTACAGAACCATCAATCAGTAACCAGGAAAGGTACAAAGACTTTGGAATCCACCAAAAGGGAGGGGAGAACCTCACATGAAATGACTGTTTATTATGAGAACAGAGTAAAATTCCCAATTTCACATACAACATCATTTAGAAAAACATTTATTAAAGGCTTCCTATTGGGGTAGGAGATGGAAGAGCTAGAAGAGAACACTACAGAGCAATCAAAAAGCTTTCTCCATTGGTAGCATGTTTTTTTTACTATTTTTAGTGCATGTAACAACAGAATCAGAAAAAGTAGCAGTCACTTTCATAGGGCTGGGACAGTAACTCAGCATGTTGCAGAGGAAGAAGCAATATGTATTTTAAATCTTTAGGGCTGTAATTTCATCTCCAAAATCTGAGACACATGCTTCTTGTGCCCAGAAATGTGATTGTGATTTGTGAACTACTGAAAAGTTATTCAAATATCAATACTTCAAGTTTAAACTTCAACAAAAGAGAATGACAAGTATTATGAAACTAGAATTACAATTATGAAGACAGTTATCAAGCCATCATAACCAATAAAGAGAATGGAAACATAAAGCACGACAAGGACGACACTCTTACATCTTGTGATGAGTTGAGCCAATAGTCACTGTTCATTCCCTAGCATTGGAAAAGCAGTGGTATTCAGACTTGCACCTGCTGCTGAAGCAGGCAGTATTACTGACAACACATAACTCTGGCTAGACATTGGATTAGAGGCTTTCTTCAACGCTGTGCTGTGCCCAGGTAAAAACTGTTCAATAGGCATTAGCAGCTTGCTACACATGTTTGAACAGTTGCCCATTACCTTACCCAGGCTCAGAGTAAATCACTATGATATTACTAAATTTCAAAAGAATTAATGGTCTTCATAAACTCTGGAAAGCAAGAAAATGAAGTTTGAGACGTTAGTATGGTAAACCCATAGACTTCAGGAGGAAAGAAACCTGCTTTAAGCATCTAATGACACTGTTAAAGCTCTTCCACACTTGAGCTGATAGTGTTAGGATTCTGTGCAGAAAGTAAACTTCTAGGTGAATTAATCTAAAGCATGAGGATGAGTTTGGTATATCAAGTTTTCATTATAACTTTTTTTTTTTTTTACTACTAAAGCAATGGCACCACAAAATGTCTTATTTAATCCAGAGCAGCTCATTCAATGAGCCATCTATATCTTTCTGACAATCCATCTACATTTATGCCCAATAAACTCCAAATAGTTGACTGAGTGAGCTTTGATAGTATTTGCAGAACGTAGTAAACCATTAATCTCAACATTTACCAGCTGTAACGTCTTGTTTCTATATGATGACAACATTCTTAGACTGAAATCTCATGTGAGTTGACTTTCAGACATGTTAGAGAAACCCTTTTTAATACAGATAAAGGCAAAAATTACCTGAATCACCAAAATGTGGCCTCATACATGTAATTTACCAAACAAGCACTCAGCTGAGATTCTGGCAAAATCTACTTCATCAACATCACTCAACTTCAAGTATTTAGTAATCTAGAGCAGTGGTTCTCAAAGTGTGGTCTGAGAACCCCTGGGATCCCCCAAGATCCTCTCAGGAGTCCACAAAATCAAAATTATTTGCCAGCCTATGTTGAAAAATAATACAATAAAATCCCATCAAACAATTGTGAAAAGCGGCAGTGGCAACAGATGCATCAGTTCTAATTTTTAATAGGATAAATATTGATAAATATAACACATACAAACAAAAACTCTTTTGGGATCCTCCATAATTTTTAAAAGTAGGAAGGGGTCCTGAGAGGAAAAACAAGCTTAAGAAACAGTGAACTAGAGGAACTTACAACAAACTCTTTACATCTCCAGGATGGGGTTGTATAGGTGAAACTCGAAAAATTAGAATATCGTGCAAATGTTCATTTATGTCAGTATGGCAACTCAAAAGGTGAAACCAATATATGAGATAGACGCATTACATGCAAAGCGAGATATGTCAAGCCTTACTTTGGTATAATTGTGATGATTATGGCGTACAGCTTATGAAAACCCCAAATTCACAATCTCAGAAAATTAGAATACTGTGAAAAGATTCAATATTCTAGGCTCAAAGTGTGCCACTCTAAGCAGCTAATGAATCCATAACACCTGCAAAGGGTTCCTGAGCCTTTAAATGCTCTCTCAGGCTGGTTCAGTAGGAATCACAAGCATGGGAAAGACTGCTGACCTGACAGTTGTGCAGAAAACCATCATTGACACCCTCCATAAGGAGGGAAAGCCCCAAAAGGGAATTGCAAAAGAAGTTGGATGTTCCCAAAGTGCTGTATCAAAGCACATCAATAGAAGGTTATGTGGAAGGGAAAAGTGTGGGAGAAAAAGGTGCACAAGCAGCAGGGATGACCGCAGCCTGGAGAGGATTGTCAGGAAAAGGCCATTCAAAAGTGTTGGGGACTTTCACAAGGAGTGGACTGAGGCTGGAGTTAGTGCATCAAGAGCCACCACACACAGACGGATCCTGGACATGGGCTTCAAATATCGTATTCCTCTTGTCAAGCCGCTCCTGAACAACAAACAACATCAGAAGCGTCTTACCTGGGCTACAGAAAAAAAAAAAAGAACTGGTCTGTTGCCCAGTGGTCCAAAGTCCTCTTTTCTGATGAGAGCAACTTTTGCATCTCATTTGGGAACCAAGGACCCAGAGTCTGGAGGAAGAATGGAGAGGCACACAATGCACGATGCTTGAAGTCCAGGGTGAAGTTTCCACAGTCTGTGTTGATTTGGGGAGCCATGTCATCTGCTGGTGTTGGTCTACTGTGCTTCATTAAGTCCAGGGTCAATGCAGCCATCTACCAGGAGATTTTGGAGCACTTCATGCTTCCTTCTGCAGATGAGCTTTATGGGGATGCTGACTTCATTTTCCAGCAGGACTTGGCACCTGCCCACACTGCCAAAAGTACCAAAACCTGGTTCAGTGACCATGGGATTACTGTGCTTGATTGGCCAGCAAACTCGCCTGACCTGAACCCCATAGAGACTCTATGGGGCATTGCCAAGAGAAAGATGAGGGACATGAGACCGAACAATGCAGCGGAGCTGAAGGCCGCTATTGAAGCACCCTGGTCTTCCATAACACCTCAGCAGTGCCACAGGCTGATAGCATCCATGCCACGCCGCATTGCGGCAGTCATTGCTGCAAAAGGGGTCCAAACCAAGTACTGAGTATATATGCATGCTTATACTTTGCAGAGGTCCGATACTGTTCTATTTCCAATCCTTGTGTTATTGATGTCATGTAATATTCTAATTTTCTGAGATTGTGAATTTGGAGTTTTCATAAGCTGTACGCCATAATCATCACAATTATACCAAAGTAAGGCTTGACATATCTCGCTTTGCATGTAATGCGTCTATCTCATATATTGGTTTCACCTTTTGAGTTGCCATACTGACATAAATGAACATTTCCACGATACTCTAATTTTTCGAGTTTCACCTGTACAAGGCTGCTCAAAGCTAGTTCTCTTTAAAATGGCCATTGGGGTGATGGGCATTACTACAATACCTACTCATATTAGATTACACTTTAAAAAAAAAACATTTTTTTTTTACAAAAGCATTTCCATACTCACTGCCTTTTCAATAGAAAAGGATATCTATAGTTCAGGGTTAAACTGTGGAGTTCTTGGTGCTCTGAGCTTGTTCGCTTGCAGATCTTTCCTCACCAAACTAGGTAACATCATCAGTGCCTTTTTGTAGAAATTTCCTACTGCTGAGAGGAGGGAAAGATTTCCATGGTCAAGTACACAAACTTCTGGCCAAAAATTTCTCACTGATTCTCCATGATTCCCATTGACAGGAGATAATCTTTCTTACTCTAATATTACATTTTTGTCACTGAATTTCAGTTTGTAAATTAAGCCTTTAATTACAAATTACTATAAGTTTGTTATTCACTTTCCTGCCCATAAACTACCAAATTCCTTATTTCAGCACATCTTCCAAATATACTCTGGGCTCAGGATTTTTGTCTATAATAAGACTGTGCTTGACATTTCATAGGTTTGATCCCCTCTTTGCTGTAATTTGCAATCCTGTGCCTGGATCCTTATGTCAGCTGACAAAAAGATGTTCCTAACAAGGGCAATCCAAAGTAGTACAGACAATATTTAAATCAGAAGAAAAAGCCAAGGGATTTAGTTAAAAAGAATGAAGCATCAATGCAAGCTGGCCCTTGTATTTAATTCCGCTTTCGAAAGAAAAAACATCCAAGTTATGCAATTCATTTTTAAAAGCTTTCTGGGAAGAGGAGAGATTGGATGTAAATCTATGCCAGAGGTTTAAAAATAATCACAAAAAAATTAATAAGAGTTCCAGAACAAGGGGGGGAAACCACACAGAACATCATGCAAAAATGTGCTTGTCTCAAGCAGTTACATGTCTTCAAGCTGAAACTATCACCACCCAGAAATAGCCTTAGGGTATTGCCTTTCCTCTTCTCTAAGCCAGGAGTGCAGCCAACACAAACGTAACCTTCAAAAGCTGCCCTCCTGCCCCCCGTGTTGTTCTGCTCCACAAAAAGTCTACGTGCCTGGAGGGACTGCTTCATAGCCAAACAGCCCATACATTTGCAGCCTGTACAAACCCGTTTGTAAAGACATGCGCAAGATATTCCCAAAGGCCAGGGTGGATCAGATTGCTTTCCCTCTTCCACATCCTGCCAGACTCTAGGGCTTAGAGGTTAGTTTCAACATGCTTTTCTTATCCTCTAGAAAAGTTTGAATAAAAGCACAGATTTCTGAATGAAGATTCTGAAAAAAATGTGGATATTGTAAATGGACTAGACAGTCTGTTTTGATTGGCTAATCAATAGGGTAATCCTAAATTAAAGCTAATTGTTTGCATCTTCTACATGACGATTATATCAACCAACTCTTATGGTACATTCCATAGGAAGCATTTGGTGTGGGGCAATACTATTTTTAAGATTCTCAGTCTTAATAAGTTCCACTATGTTACAACAAGGAATTGGTCATAATGCTAATAGGCTTCAGCATTCTGTAATACATTATTCTAATTCCATACTGACTGCTGGAAAACTTAAAATGGTAAACAACAGAATTCCAAGGATTCCAGCAGTCCAACTAAACTGTGTGAAAACAATGGATAATTTGATTAATGATGTTTCAGATAGGACTGATAGATACATAAAGTCTATTCTACATTCACAATAGTCAGCCAGATGCTTCTGGGAAGCTGCTAAGGTAGGCTTTCATGTTCTCCAGCATCGTGCTTTGACTACAACCATCCTGACTAGACAACAATAATCAATAATCATCTTAATTCTTACATTTTATTACACATTTAAATATGAAATAGAACTTTTACATAAAATGTTGATGCAAGAAGAAATCAATTTTATATGCATCATTTATATAGTGAACTGCTTGAACTAAATGCAGAAGCTTGAAAAGCTCAGAATTCTGTATGACTTTGAATATCTGGGGCGTACCAGACCTTATTCTCCAATAATATATTTCATTAATATCTGCATTAATTAAGATCATCTCCTAGCTCTTACACAGTATATAATCAGTACTATGACAGCAGAAATGGCATCAGTTCCACTTGTTCCATGCTCTTTGTATGTGCACATATATATGATATACACAATATATGTGTCACTTATGCTTCATTGCCAAAGCTACTTCATTTCTCTACAGTCTTATATACATATGAGGAAATTAGAATTAATAATTATCAGTGGTCTGCATCCAACATTGTATTTTTAACAATGATAGAACTTTCCTTTCTTCTATCATCCATAACCCTCTTCCTGCAAACACATATACCCATGAAATTTGCTCACCATTCCTTTAGAATAAATTGTGGATGTTCAGAGGAGAATGAAAGGAGGGAAAATCTGCTTCATCTGTCCAGAAGTACATATAATCAACCCAAGAGGCAATATGATACACACAAATCTCTTGGATCCAACCTCCAGAATACTTTGAAAGGTTGCCTCACATTAGAACTTTTAATGTGATAAAAAAGAGAAAATTATCAAATACTCAGGAAATAACAATACTGATGTACAATTTGAATTTAACCAATATAATCCATTAATTAATAATTATGTCTAATTAGTTTTGCCCTGGCCTACTTCCCTTCTTCGTCTTGTCTCTCATCACTTGTAGGAATGTAGCCTATATCCCCCCAAATCTGTGCACTCTTATACTAGTGGATATTCTACTGCAGATGGATACTGCTGGAAACAGCCCATAACTGATGCATATTTGGTTAGAATATTCTTGTCCCACAGTCATCATTTGAGCTACATACAATAATGTTCCACTTCTTTCATTGGAAAAGCAATATAACTGAATATCAGATTTCAGTCTTAATACTGTTGTTTTCATGGGTCTGGATGCATTTATGTAACATCTCTGACAGCTTAAATACTGGCCACTAAATACTGGCTGCAATCAAGAGATCTCAAGTCATATATTCCTTTCCACTACTACAGAGATGGGTAAGAAAGCAAGAGATTTGCACTAAAAGACCTTCCAAAAAGAGGAGGCTCCATAAACACACCAGCAAATATGCATCTGGATAATCAACGTGTTTTTTTTAATGTTCCCCATACACAGACAGCTCAAGGATTTGGGGTTGCATGGAGAGGAGACAGAGAAGATGCCAAAAATGTAGTTCATGGATGTCAATTATTTTTATATTTTAATAGACATTAATAACAGAAATATCCCAGTTTAAAATAATCAAATAGATATATCTTCCAGAAAGCAGGGCCTAGGTTCTCCAAGTAAAACAATTCATACTGAATTGAATATAGAACTCTCAGTCCTCTTTCTTGTTTTAGAGAGATCTTTATGAAATAAGAAGTGATGCCAACAACTCCAGCCTTCAGAATCACAAAGCTCTGTCTAATAACATATTTCACATTAAAAAAGTGTTATGCAAAAAATTAAGAATAGAGGGGAAAGAAATAATTGATTGCTACAATTAGTACACCATTTGAATTTTTCACTCTTTAGAAGATAAATGTTACCTTATTTATCTAATATTCATCTTTAAAATGTGACTTGCAGTAAGATGCCATAAGAAACCTAGGCAGATTTACACATACTTGATTTTAGGTATGATGCAACATCATGTGTTCATTCATTGAGCCTCCTGAAGAATACATTTAAAGATAAACAAATTAATATTTTACATAAGCAAACGTTAGCAGTTCTGCCATAATGCAAAACACCACTATATGTGATGTTCTCCAAAGATCATCAAAACAAGTATCAACTAAAAATCAGTTAGCATTTTAGAAATTAACAATACATCCCTTTAGCTATTGGCTTTTGCCCAGAATTGTGAAGGAGATCTGATAAACCAAAATTTGATATTGCCCACAAGGTTGCTATGATTTAACATCTACATCAATTTATCCCATTCAAAGTATACTGCCAATTTAAATACCTATGCAAATAGGATATCAGTCACTATATTACTTATATCTGTATTTTCACATGAAAAGATACTTGTTTTTTTCATCCATATAATAGATTATTTACAGAACAACCCTTTACTTTGTCATAAACACAGGAATTGTAAACCTTTTAAGGTAAGATTACACTGGTCCCATAAGTACCCATAGAAGGATACTTTCCTCCCTTCTTTCTCTCTCATACACAAAATACTGCTGATCTCAACCTTACCAGGTTCAAAAGATAGTGGGTAGAGAGGTTAAAGCCTAACTAAATGCCCAGTGATCCCAATCAAGATTACTGTGGCAGGACTTCTTATAGGCTCAATATGTCATTTTTTCCCCATCACCTGAAGACTAATTAGCTGGGCAGCAGGACGTCTTTTTACTGTTTTTCTTACTTGATACATTCCGAATGGATGCAAAAGATGAATGCAAAGGTTAAGAGTTTCCTCATAGTTTAAAGCTTTATTAAAGACAAAGTTCATATCTTTTCTTTCCATTATTGATCCCCATAAACTGAAAAACCTGTTTATATGCAAACTTCCATATGACACAGTATAATATTCCTTTCAAAGCCATTTCTAGATATTTATATGGCTTAATTCTTATATAAAAGGATAGTGACAGCTTCTTCAAGCAGAGCACCCTTCTTGATAAAATGGAACAATGTGGCATGGATAGTCCCACTCCAGATGGATTCGCAGCTGGCTGAACAACCATATCCACTGCATGGTCCTTAGTAGATCATGTCTACATAGAAGGAGGTATGCAATGGGGTACCCCATGGTTCTATCCTGAGCCCAGTGCTTATCCCCTTATCTAAACCATTTTTAGATAAGGGGATAGATGGGATGCTCAGCAAATTTACAAATGTCACAAAGCTGGGGAGAATTGGTAACACCTCAGAAAACAGGCTTGAGGTTCAAAAGAAACTTGATAGACTTGGATGTTGGAATCTGTCCAACAATATGTAGTTCAATGGCAAGAAATGCAAGGTTCTGTATTTAGGCAGGAAAAAATCAGATGCACAAGTAACAGATAGGCAGTGCCTGGCTTGATAGTAGTAGTTGTGAAAAGGATTAGGGTGTCTTGGTAGATCACAGATTAAGCAGAAGCCAGAGAGCCAGCAGTGTTCTGTAGTTGTCAAAAGAGCCAATG
Source organism: Liasis olivaceus (assembly GCA_030867105.1). NCBI lineage: Eukaryota > Metazoa > Chordata > Lepidosauria > Squamata > Pythonidae > Liasis > Liasis olivaceus. The sequence continues at coordinate 67,446,731 of CM061349.1, forward strand.
CGATCTTGATCTGCATCCACCAACATATAGTGTTGAGATCATAGGAAATGATAGGTCCACTATATGCTGCACTGGTCAGACTGCATGTGGAATATTGTGTCCAGTTCTGGTTGCTACAATACAAGAAGGATAATAGGAACTGGAAAGAGTGCAGAGAAGAGTGACAATGTTGGTGAGGGCTTGGAGATTAAAGCCTATGAAGAATGGTTAAAGGAACTGGGCATGTTTAGCCTAAAGAACAGAAGGCTAAGGGGAGATATGAGAACAGTGTCCCAATATTTGAAGGGCTGTCAGAGAGAAGGGTATGGATTCATTCTCTATAGCACCCAAGGATAGGACCAGAAGCAATGGGTGGAAGCTTTACATGGAGAGATCCAAGCTCAAAATAAGAAGGAACTTTTCAATCATGAGAGTTACTAAGCAGTACAACAGCCTGCCTCCTGGAGTTGTTTGGAATAACCTGGAATACAGAATTCACATGTTTTGAAGTGCATAATAATCAAGCCCTCATTAGGAAAGTTTTGCTCTTTGTGATAGCTGATTTCATAATTGTGAACTATAGAATTGTTTACTGGAACTCTGCCTAAGTTTTTATTAATCTGGAAGAGTTACTCCTGCCTGCATGAACCATTGCTCTTAATGTTCAAGATGTTGTTCAGGTAGTAAAGGTTTGTCAAGATTTACAAATCCATTTCAGGCTTTTGTACTTTTCAGAATGGTTCAAATATAACCCCAAAACACAGGGAGGTTTTTCACTGTAAGAAAAATAGCTAAACTTTTGCTTTTGAACTAAGTACAATTTCTCTTGATGTCCAAGCTGAGGATGTCTTACTTGTTCTAACTGTGGTTAGCTAAAACAAACAATAAGAGCCATTTTGAAGCTAGTGTTCAGCATTAGAGGACCTGCTGAATGGCCCCTCCTTATAACTAGTAACCGTAAAGACCTCAGATACAACACTGCAAAATTCATCTTGCCCTTCAGCTGACTGGAGGGGCTCCCAATCCAGAAAAGGGCATAACTGGTGCACAACACATAGTTAAGCAAAGGCCCTCCTGGCCATGACTGCCACCTGCACTTCAAGCAGGAGTCGTGAATCCAGGAGGACCCCCAGATTACGCACCGGATCTGTCTGGGGTAGTGCGACCCCATCCAGAACCAAAGATGGTAAGCTTCTGGATACAGAGGAGCCCCCAACCCACAGCCACTCAACCCACAGGGTTCAGTTGAAGCCTGTTGTTTCCCATCCAGACCCCCACAGCCTCCAGGCACTGCGAAAGGGTAGTCACAGCATCACTCAGATCACCTGGGATGGAGATGTATAACTGGGTATCATCTGTATATTGATGATACCTCATCCCATGGTGGCAGATGATCTTGCCCAGTGGTTTCATGTAGGTGTTAAAAAGGAGCAGAGAAAGTACCGAACCTGCAGCACCCCACGAAGGAGGGGCCTTGGGCTGCACCTCTCACTTCCTATCAACACCGATTGGAACTGGCCTTTGAGGAAAGAGGTGAACCAGCACAAGACTGTGCCACCCACCCCCAACTCCTCAAGCTGACCCAAAAGGATACCATGGTCGATGGTATTGAAAGCCGCTGAGAGGTCAAGAAGAGCAAGGATGGATGCACTACCCCCATCCCACTCCTGCCAGAAGGTGTAATTGCCTCCTGATCTCTATTTCTCTGCAGCTTCTGTGCCAACTTGCTCTTCATCTAGACTCAGTTTCCTGAGGCTATTGGGGGCCAGTCATTCTCTCTCAGCCCAAACTACCTCACAGGGTTCTTGCTGTGGAGAAAAACAGGAGGAGGAAGCACTATATATAATGCCTTGAGCTCCTGAATGAAAGGTGGGATATAAATCTAATTAATAAATATATTCTGAGGGATCTCTCATGTGATTCTTGAAGATTTAAGCCATAAGACTGCTATTTACACCTAAACCAGATATAAATTGGGAAATGTGTGTTTATATTTTCTTCATGATAACAAATACAACTAACCAACACTTTTAAGTGGTCATTTTTGAAGGTTAGGAAAAGTTCTGAGAAGAAATGGTTAAAATCTCTCCCCAATCTGTCTTCCAATAACTATCAGTTGAGTGAAGAGATCAGTAAAGATGCTGTATCTATCTTGTTCCCTCTGCTCCAGAGCTAATAGCAGCTTTGGTGGCATGTGACTTAGACTAAGGAAAGGAAACAGGAGGTATTAACTTCTTCATGAATCTCCAAACTAAAGAAGTAGCAAGGGACTGATAATTATTTTTTTATAAAACACTTGGCTCTTAATTTCTAGTAGTAAATAGTTGATTAGATTATTTACAATCCAAGGTTAACAAAGAATTGAGACTCTTTATCCACCAAACATGTCATGTGCTAAAACGAAGGTGAGCCAGTGTAAATGTTATTCTGCCCGTGTTATGGCTGTAGATAATAATCACTCATTATCCATTGAGTACCCATCTAGTACTCATTACAGTACTAGAAGGAAATATGACTGTAACCCAGAGATGAAGGTCCAAGCTAAGTAAGAGAAAAAAACCATCACTGAAAGCTAAAAAGTGCAAAATTTGTTAGAGAAGGAAAAGCTCAAATGTTAAAAGTTGGTAAGAGATCAAATAGAAAAACAACAGAAAATACAACCTTCAATTTAGCAGCCAGAAGGCCACTGGTGATTTTGCAAGAACTGGTTTGGTAGAATTAAAAGACCAAAAGGGGTCAAGGGAGCAATCAGAGGAGAGAAATGTATTACAGACGGTGTAAGTAGACCACACGTTCAAGTGACTTGGAACAAAAGGAAGGAGAGACTAAGTGTTACTTTCTGAAGATAAAAGAAACAGTGGCATATTTGAAAGCTGTGGGAAAGTGAGAAGTTGATGATGTGCAAAAGAAAAAAAGGGCAAGATGGTAGTCTTCAGTAGATAAAAGAGCATACAGCAAGAGGCAAAAATGGAAGAGAAAGTGTGGAAGATTTCACTAAGGTGAAAATAACTGAAAATCATTTTTTTAATGGAGATAGGATAGGAAGATGGAGGAAGAAACTTTCAAATGACTTGGATCATTTTTTATCTATAAAAAGAAACAGATGGAGCAGTAATACATAAAGCTTGAAGAACACAATAATGAGGCAGAGAAGGATAAAAGAAGGATAGTTTTGTTTTGCAAGAGTTCTCTTAATTAATCTTGTTTAAAAGCAGCTGTTGTGCATACTGTCTAACCCAGAAAGATACAATGGATATATGTGTTAACACTGTACATTTATAGGACTAGATGTGACACTGGATGTGTGCAGTACTTAAATTAGTAAACTAATCTATCCAAGGCCATTGTGACATTTCAATAATCTCCAAGATAAATTAAAAGAAAAAAAAATACAATCTTTTTTATTCTGGTTCGAACCTACCAATTACTTATCCACTAGAACCCACCTGAGTTTGAACCTGCAGGTAACTGGAATAGTTGTTGAAACTTATTTTGAGGGCCATTTCACACATTATGTTTTACTGAATGAAATCCAAAACCCCAGTGAATATATCTATATATATGTTTGATATATGTTCAGGTACACATATAAAAAATACACCGAGGGATATGTCAACATAGTTGATAAAGTGGCTTAGTCAATGAACAATTACTACAATTGTACCTATAATACTTTTCAAAAATCTGTTTTTGTACTTTGCAGATTAGTATTAATGACATATAGAATTTTAATACATGTATTTTATAGTGTAAGTGTATTAAATACATTAATTAGCAGAAAAGTGAGCTATAAATATATAAAAAATAATATTCTAGTTGAATGTAACCAAAAACCTAGAGAGGATATGAGGTTCATCACAGCTTTTTAAAAAACATCCTGGTTTGTGGAATTCTCAAATGAATTATTTGACAAATCCAATTCTGAATATAGCATATTTCTCTCTCATCATTATATTCATTCAGTGCAAACAGAAACATGATCTTTAAATGTAGCTATTCTGCCACCTACTGTTGTTTCCTTGGTTAAATCAGAAAATGAAAAAAAAACCCTATGAACAGTAGTGCTTATTACTTTTTCTAACTGCTGACACGTTATTTAGTAGTATTTGACATTTTTGATTGATGAAAAATTGAAGAATTGCAAACCCTCACAGCTTTAAATCTGTTAAATTTATAACACCCTTCTTTTAGCCCTTCTCCAAAGAGTCATTTTATTATGTGCACAAATTACATAGCTGGCATCTCTGACTGAATCCTCTCCAAACTCTGACTATAAAAAAGGATAGCTAAGCAAAAGAGAAGTATGTAATACTTTAACTAGTGGTTCCTAATTGTCAAAATGTTGTCTTTGTTCACCCCAGCATCTAAATCAAACCCCACACCTGTGTGATACTAATCTACCCACTTCACAGCCAGCACAAATTGCTCGTTCATTGTTCCAGTGGATTCCAATATACTTGGAAATTATGGGTCCCTCCAGCATGGAGCTGCACATTTCCATTGGGTTTTGCTCATATTTATCTCTATTAACTCTTCCTCTATTATTTTTTTAAAACAAACCAAGAATCTTTTAGGACTTTAACAAATGTATAAGCTTTTCTGCCAAGACAACATGCAATAACAAATTTGTCAGTTTTTAAAATGACACAAGATTTTTTGGAGTATGGTTATGTAGTTTTGTTATCTTGATTTTTTTCCTCTCTCTCAATCTTTGTTATAATTTGGAATGGGACGTGTCCTTTATACTAGCTTCACTCTATGATGTATCATACATAGTGAAGGAATACAAACTTTAAAAGAGAGAAAAAGAGAGAGACCCTTTGCATTAGAGAACTGTTTGGCCTCTACTATCTTACTCTGGTAAACTACCAATAAAGCTAGTAAAGGATTAAAATAGTTTATCCCTCATTAACAGCTCCATTAAAGGCTTGTTGTAAGGTGTTAGTCTTGGCAGCTAAGGACTGCTGTCTAGAGTAAACAGAGACCCATTTTCAAGGGGTTTTGATTTCCAGCTCCTCATAAGACAACATTCTCACTTCTCTGGTAACACTACAATAAAAGAGTCAAATTCCAGCACAGAACTTGGGTAGGAATATCCTTTCATCAAGAATATAGATTAGCCATCAAGGCAACATCTCACTGATGGGATTTCTCCAGGATGTATTCTAGAAAATCCTAGGACAAAAACACTACAGGAAAACAAGGCCAGCTGCTTCTCTAGCCAATACAGGTAGTCCCCAGTTTAAAAACAAGTTCTGTTCCCAAGGTCTGACCTTAAGCCAAATTTGTATGTAAGCTGGAATAGTATTATTGTATAATATTGTATAAGTAGTATTGTGCAATGAACTTGAACTATTGTATATTTAACTCAAATCATTGTGTATAACTTGAATTTTGCTACAGTAGGCTCCATTCTTGACTATGGGTCATCCTTAAACCAGCGTTCTTAACCCAGGAACTACCTGTATAGTGTGACAGACAGAAAGGCTCTTCAGCAATTCATCACAACTGCAGGAATGCAGGGGAGGATTTTCCAGTTGGACTGCCAATGTCAAATAGAGTTTATGCATTTTCTGTACTTTCCAAGTACAGCCAATTATTTTATTAAGAAGGTTTTTCCTCCTTGGTAAATTCACAGTCATCTATAAGGCTTATATTTACATTTTCTGATAAAAATGTACAATAATGTAAATTATAATGACCTTGCCACTAACTAGGAGAGTTCACTTCTTATGAGAGTGATAAATGTAACTAGCAGCTGAAAAAAATTACTTCATAAAGAAAGTCAGCTTTACTGGGAATGAACAGCCTGACTCAGAAAATAAATTTTAATTCATATTCCTCACACAAACAAAATCTAAATCTATTCAGTTTATTGGCAACTATAGCTGTTCTACATTAAGTGTACTTCTATGGATTTTCTTCACATGTAGCTCATCTTTTTCTACTAAGATGAAAAGGACTGTTGTTCCCCTGTACTTAAATCTAGCATCCAATTCAAACACCCATTTCTCAACCCTGTAAGTTATATAAATCAACAGTACATTATCTATTCTGCCTCATACAAATCTGGTCTTTCTTCATCCCTAGTTCAGTCCCGTTCTTCACTCTATACTGTATTGCACTCTAGGGTTCGTTATTATTACTGGCCATGGTTATGGTGTTGTATTGTATTTATTGCTATTTATATGACTGCCCATCTCATTTTTGGGGCTCTGGGCAGCTAACCACAATTTAAAAATACAACCTAATAACAGCATAACAATAAATACATAATCAGCAGCTGAGATAAAACTATAAACAAACTTTCCAATCCAATATCAACATAACAAGAATAAGCCTTCTTTTGGGATCCACCAGATGGAACTCTCTAATGCAGTGTTTCTCAATCTCAGCAACTTTAAGATGTGAAGACTTCAACTCCCAGGAGATGGCTGGGGAATTCTGGGAGTTGAAGTCCACACATCTTATAGTCACTGAGGTTGAGAAACACTGCTCTAATGGATGGGACCCGTAGCATGGCTCACCTGCCAGACATGACAGGATGGGTAGCCACAATCATGGAAAAGCAGTCCCTTAAATAACCTGGCCCAGTGCTATGAAGGGCTTTAGAGGTAACTACCAGCACCATAAACTGAATCCGGAAACATAGTGGCATCCAATGCAGCTCACAGAGTAGAGGTGTAACATGCGCTGATTGAGAAGCACACCTAACTGCCCACGCCATTGCATTTTGAACCAGCTGCAACTTTCAGTTGCTCTTCAAGGGCAGACCCATGTAAAGTACATTGCAGTAGTCCACTCAAGAGGTGACTGAGGCATGAATGACTTTGAACAAATCCTCCCAGTCCAGGAATGGGTGCAACTGTCACATAATATAAACCCATGCAAAAGTCCTCCTGACTACCCATTCCTTAAACAGGAGTCCAAGAAGACCCCCCAAATCGTGTACTGGTTCTCTTTGGGGTAGTCAGCTCCATCCAGAAACAAAAATGGAAAGTCCCCAGAACCTGGAGACCCTACAACCCACAACCACTCATTCTTGCCAGCATTGAGCTGAAACCTGTCCTGCCCCATCCAAACCCTCCACAGCATCCAAACACCAAGATAGAACCTCTACAGCATCACTTGGTCAACCATGGGCAGATATGTAAAGCTGGGCATCGCTAGCATACTGATGATACTTCACCCCATGCCGTCAGATGACCTTACCCAGCGGCTTCATGTAGATGTTAAATTGGAGTGGAGAGAAGGTCAAGCTCTGTGGAATCCCACAAAGCAGGGGACATGGGCTGGACCTCTCCCCGTTTATCAACAGTGACTAGAACTGACCCTGAAGAAAGGAAGAGAACTAGTGCAACACCATGCTGCCTACTCCCAACTCCCAAAACCAATCCAGCAGGATATTTATTTATTCATTTATTTATTTTACTGTATATTTCAAATTTGGTCACCACCCATCTCACTAGGAAGTGACTCTGGGTGGTTTACAGTAAAAACAAAAAATATTAATTAAAATACAATAAAAATACAATAAAACCATATTCATACACAAATAATAATATTTTCCAAGGTGCCGCTGGTAGAAAGGATATTAACATACAGGAGCATTTCCAAGATGCTAGCCACCCCCAGGGCTGGTTGTCCCTTTTCTTGCCCCATGCAAGTTAGCAGAGCCAGGTCTTAACTGCTCTCCAGAAGGTCGAGAGAGTAGGGGCCTGCCTCACCTCTGGGGGGAGGGTATTCCATAGGGTGGGGGCCATGGCAGAGAAGGCTCTCCTTCTGGGCCCCGCCAGTCAACATTCTTTCATCGAGGGGGTCCGCAGGTTACCCTCTCTGCTTGACCGGGTCCATATAATGGGGGTGAGATGGTCCCTCAGGTAACCTGGCCCCTGATCATGATCAATGGTAATGAAGGCCATTAAGAGTTCCAAAAGTGCAAGGATTGATGCACCACCCCAATCCCACTCCAACCTGTGGTGATCAATGCTGTTTTGGTCCCATACCCCAGTCTGAATTCACACTGAAAGGGGTCCAGATGACACACTTGTTCCAGGGTTCTCTGGAGCTGTCACAAGAAAACTTTCTTAAGCGGAAAGTTGGAGACTGGGTGAAAATTGTCCAGCATGGTTGGGTCTAGTGATGACTTCTTGAGAAGTGGACAAGCTACCACTCTTTTAGAGACAGCAGTACCACTTCCTCTGTCAAAGAAGAATTCACCATTGCTGTAACCTGGCTACGTTCCAGGAAGTCTTAGTCAACCAGGAGGGACATGGATCTAATATACAGGTGGCCAACCTAGTAAGTAGTCCTGAGACCCCTGTTTACTTCATCAGGACCAACAGGATCGAACTCCTCCAACATAATCAAATGAGACTGAACCCAGTCACCTCTGCTTCAAGGCTAGGGTCCAATTTTGAGCGAAACTGTGATGGAAAATGACGGTGACCTTGGGGAGGGGGAGAGATGCCGCCTAGAGAAAGATCAGATAAAAGAGAAAGGAGTCCACAACAGAGTAATGGGCAGAGAAAGAAACTTAGGAAGGACCCGTCCTAACTACTCAGGTAGGGAGGGCAGGAGATTTGTACTTTCAGTAGTTAGGACCCGTCCTAACTACTCAGGTAGGGAGGGCAGGAGATTTGTACTTTCAGACCTGCAAGTTTCTGTTAATGTAGCCTTACAATAAAGTAGGATTACCTACTTAGGATTAGCTAGTCATGTTTCCTATCTGATTTACCTGGAGGACTGACAGAATCTGAGTGACTTTATGCAACAGATGCCTAATACATTTCTCGCAACCTTGCAAGTAAACCTTCAAGCTAGCCCTTCCCAGGAGAGCATGAGTTACCTTAAGCGAAGCTGTTGGGCAGCTATCCATGGACCCAATAATTGTGGAGAAATACTGATGTTTCACCACCTCTACTGCTACAAGGTTGGCCCTAATAGCAGCTGTAATGTGCTCAGTCAAATTTACTCCTTCTCTCCCTTCAGTGGCACTCAAGGTATCATTTTACCTGTTTCATCTCCCTTAGCTCCTCCGTAAACCAAGGGGAATTGGGGGGTCCATGGGAGGAAAGAGGCCACATCAGTGTGATCCAATCCCAGGCCCCTACTACCCTCTCATTCCAGGCAACAACCAGAGCTTCAGTTGGGCCATACAGCAGACCATCAGGAACAACCACAAGTTTCCTCTGGAACGAGATAAGGTCATTAGTTGCCTGGGGTGGATTGATCCCCCAGCGTCCCTGAGGTGAGTGGGCAGCACCAGAAAACTCCAGGGCTACCAGAGAATGATCTCACCATGACAGGAGAGCAACAGAGGTGTTTCCCAACTCCAGATCACATCACTGCTTCAACAAAAAAACCAGATCAGGTGGATGTTCACTGTCATGCTTGGACCATCAGTGACCTGGGTCAGGCCCTTGGCTGTATCCATTTTGTACCATATTTTAAAAATACTCTTCACTATCAATTTTAAATTGCTCAAAGCCTTGAAATAAAATACAGTATTTCATCTGAACTATTTATGGCAGCTAATAACTAGAGAGTACATTACTAAAAAAAATTGTACCTATTTTGTTTATTTTTTGTTTTTTCCCTTCAACAAATTTGATAGGTATTAATCAAACTAAACTTCTGTCTCTTTAAATGAAGCCTTTGTCAGTCAGATACTCTCTAGATGTGCTTGATGTCATCTCCCATAACCCCAGTCTGCATAGTCATTTTTTGAGAATAACGAAAGTTGAAGTTCAAAACATTAAGAGAGCATTAGATCGGGGAAGACTGGACTAAGTAGATACTAATTTGATAGATTTCCTGTTTCTAACCTGTTGCTCACCTAAATTGAAAAACTAAATACTGCTGATGAGTTCTACTCTGTTCAAACTCAAATACTAAATCAAATTGTTGTTGTTGTTGTTCAGTCGTTAAGTCGTGTCCGACACTTCGTGACCCCATGAACCATATTGCACCAGGCCTTCCTATCTTTCACTGCCTCCCTGAGTTTGCTCAATTTCATGCTAAATCAAATAGCATTAGTTTAATAATGTACAGGTAGTCCTCAAGTTACAAGAGCAATTGGGACAGGAATTTCCATCGCTAAGCGATGTGGTTGTAAAGCACAACATCATGTGACCACATTCCTTAGTGACGGCAATCCCTGCAGTTCCTGCTGCCGTCGTTAAGTGAGGATCATGGGTTGTTAAGCAAGCACTTCCTTGCAACTTCCTGCCAGCTTCCAACAACCAAAGTCAGTGGGGAAGCCAGCAGGAAGTTGCAAATCCCAGGAAGTTCGCAAGCAGGTCGAGAGGCAGGTAAGTGGCTGGTGCCAGGTGGAAGAGGGAATGAGGGGGTGGGCGGGTGGCAGGGAAGGCATGGCATGAGTGCAGCGGGGCTTGGGATGGCTGCTGCTGGGTGGGGGAGGGTGCGTGAGGGTGCGCAAGTGGCTAGGGAGGGTGCACAAATGGCTGGGGAGGCGTGGTGTGAGCACAGCGAGGCTCACACATACATAGTTTTCAAGGAAGTATAATATGAAATACCGAATTTTCCCTGACATTCCCAATCCAATTGATCAAGTATATATTTACATCTACTACATATAATAATATAACATAGAGGAAATATATATTACATTTGAAGTCAAACAACTTGCATCAATATAATCAACCTAACTACCAGGCAAGCAGCATGCCTCAATTCTTAAAACAGAGCAAAATTAGTGTAATTACTGTGGCTTCTGGCAAGACAAAAAAAATCCTCACTCTTCTGAAACATGGAATATCACCCTTTACAAAATCTTAAACAGATTCTTACACTGTATGACTTGACTTCATGAATTTATTCTCTACTCTGAGATCTATCCAAGCATCCTATCTGTATTGCAGGTGGAAATCCATGCAGCACCTAATTCAGTCACAGTTTTATGTAACCTTTTCAGCCCTCTTAATTTGCCACTGGGAGTCAAGCACAAAAAAATCTGCAGGAGAAACATTTATTTCTGATTTAACTAAGAACTACATTTGTAGAAAAATCAGATGAATTCTAAGAGTGAGTCAAGCTGCCATTACCCCAAAGCCATTACAGAGCCCAGACAGCAATCCTGCCTCACCAAAGAAATTCAAGTCATGTCTTGCTTGATACACAAATAAGGAGGCAGTCCTGCAGGAAAGCAAGTGACACAAAATACACGCAAGTGTGAAGGCAAAGGATTTGAAAAATGAACCCCAAACTTTTCCAGGAATATACCAGGCAAACTCAGGTATGGTCTCAATTTGTTAAAAAATCCAAAACATAACCAAATAAAGTTCAGACATAATTATTTCAGTTCAATTTACCACACAAAGTACGCCATTTTATGACATTTCCACTAAAACAAAGCCAAGCATGATTGAAGGATATGCAAGTTACATATCTCAGTTTTATTTTCCTTGATTTTGTTTTCCTTAAGCTTTTATTTATTTACTCGCTACATACATACTCTATGTGAACCGCCAAGAGTCGTTTTGGTTGTGGCAACATAGAAATACGTTTAATAAATAAATAATGCAGTTTTATATGCTGAATCTAGCAAAACTTCTGCAGCATAATGCAGGCAGATCCTTTCTAGATACTATGTATGTTATGATGTTTCCCTGTGACAAAAGTCTTCTTAAAAAAGACCAAATAAATTACAGTACATGCAAAATGGCCGCAACTTCTTCAGTGAAATGGTGTTTTGATAAACAAAGCATGTTCTAACATACATGTTAAGACTGCTGTCACCATCATAAAAGCCCTTGAAAAGAAACCATTGAGAAAACATCTCATATGCTTATACAGATGAAACTCGAAAAATTAGAATATCGTGCAAATGTTCACTTATGTCAGTATGGCAACTCAAAAGGTAAAACCAATATATGAGATAGACGCATTACATGCAAAGCGAGATATGTCAAGCCTTACTTTGGTATAATTGTGATGATTATGGCGTACAGCTTATGAAAACCCCAAATTCACAATCTCAGAAAATTAGAATATTACATGACATCAATAACACAAGGATTGGAAATAGAACAGTATCGGACCTCTGCAAAGTAGAAGCATGCATATGTACTCAGTACTAGGTTTGGGCCCTTTTTGCAGCAATGACTACCGCAATGTGGCGTGGCATGGACGCTATCAGCCTGTGGCACTGCTGAGGTGTTATGGAAGACCAGGATGCTTCAATAGCGGCCTTCAGCTCCGCTGCATTGTTCGGTCTCATGTCCCTCATCTTTCTCTCGGCAATGCCCCATAGAGTCTCTTCTTCCTCCAGACTCTGGGTCCTTGGTTCCCAAATGAGATGCAAAAGTTGCTCTCATCAGAAAAGAGGACTTTGGACCACTGGGCAACAGACCAGTTCTTTTTTTCTGTAGCCCAGGTAAGACGCTTCTGATGTTGTTTGTTGTTCAGGAGCGGCTTGACAAGAGGAATACGACATTTGAAGCCCATGTCCAGGATCCGTCTGTGTGTGGTGGCTCTTGATGCACTAACTCCAGCCTCAGTCCACTCCTTGTGAAAGTCCCCAACACTTTTGAATGGCCTTTTTCTGACAATCCTCTCCAGGCTGCGGTCATCCCTGCTGCTTGTGCACCTTTTTCTACCACACTTTTCCTTTCCACATAACCTTCTATTGATGTACTTTGATACAGCACTTTGGGAACATCCAACTTCTTTTGCAATTACCTTTTGGGGCTTTCCCTCCTTATGGAGGGTGTCAAGGATGGTTTTCTGCACAACTGTCAGGTCAGCAGTCTTTCCCATGCTTCTGATTCCTACTGAACCAGCCTGAGAGACCATTTAAAGGCTCAGGAACCCTTTGCAGGTGTTATGGATTCATTAGCTGCTTAGAGTGGGACACTTTGAGCCTAGAATATTGAACCTTTTCACACTATTCTAATTTTCTGAGATTGTGAATTTGGGGTTTTCATAAGCTGTACTCCATAATCATCACAATTATACCAAAGTAAGGCTTGACATATCTCGCTTTGCATGTAATGCCTCTATCTCATATATTGGTTTCACCTTTTGAGTTGCCATACTGACATAAATGAACATTTGCACGATATTCTAATTTTTCGAGTTTCACCTGTAGATCTGCATAATTTTATAATCTGTCCTTCCCTACATTGAGCTCAGTCAGCAAAAATCAGGGCTGTTTCCTTTGAGATTCAAAAAAATGGTTTAAGCATATCCAATAAACTTCAGTAACTCATATAAAGTGCGATTTTCCCAGAAACCTTGTTAAAGAAGAATGGTAACTTCTGAAGGAGTTTTACATACGTCAAAGTCATAAGTCAAAGACTAGATTTTTTTCTGAGTGAACTTCAGTTTCCCAAGTCAAACTTTTTATTCCTACATAAAACAGTAACAGAACCTGATATAATAACTTCAGAATTTTGACCTTCCTAAATTCAGGTTTGTCTATTGAATTACCACTGATAATATATTTAGGTATTTTTATCAATCAATGTTTAGAACTCAGTAAATATAAATGTAGATATATCAATTTTCAATGAATTACAGGTAGTCCTCGCTTAATGACTGCCCTGTTTAGTGACTATTTGAAGTTATGATGGTGCTGAAAAAGTAACTTTATGACCAGTCCTCACACTTATGACCATCACGGTGTCCCCACGGTCACATGATCAAGATTTGGGCGATTCACAACTAGCGGGCATTGACTACTGTCGCAGTGTCCCACGGTCACGGGTTCACCACTTGTGTGCTTTATAGCCGGCTTTGGACAAGCAGAGACAATAGAGAAGCTGGCAGTAAAATCGCAAGTTGCAATCACGTGATGTCTTGCTTAACAACCACTCTTGAATGCCACCCTCAGCATACCACTCAGGACAGACTGTAGGCTTTAACCTTCAAAGTTTGCCCACACATCTCTTCAAATAGGGGCACAATCTCTCTTGGGGTGAAGGCTGATTTTGGTCCTTGAAAGATGTGTTAACAGCCACATTCCAAATAGCAATGGGTGAAGGCAAGACAAAAACTTCATTTCATTTCATTTCATTTCATTTGCATTTAGACTTAATTATAAGTATACTTAATATAATTCCTCCACAGTCATGAATTAAATCATTTTCCCTTTCTGTTATACTGAAAATTACAATTTTATAATACGTATTGATAGCCAAGTCTTTCAGGAACTGCATGGGACCCTAGGACCTCAGGTTCTTCCTTTCTATCTTAAATTATGGGAACAAGAACCTTATAAGAGCCAGTGTGGTGTAGTGGTTAAGGCACCAGACTAGAAACAGAGAGACCATGAGTTCTAGACCCATTTTAGGCACAAAGCCAGCTGGGTGACCATGGGCCAGTCACTCTCTCTCAGCCCTAAGAAGGAGGCAGTGGCAAACTGCTCGTGAACCTTGCCAAGAAAACTGCAGGAACTTGTCCAGGCAGTCACCAGGAGTCAACACTGGCTGAAGGCACCCCCCCAAAGAAAACCCTCATAATAAAATTAATATTTTAATGTAACAAATCATATGGTATGTGTTGATAGGACAGAGAACACCTTCATTCAGTGAAATTAAGAGATTAATCAAAATTAAGTAATCGTTTTTACATTTTTATGGGTAAACATTTGCGTAGGAAGCCTTTCATAGGTCACGTAAGGGTTCCAGAGGAAATAGATTATCTGGACCCTTTTCAGTCAGGTTTCAGGCCCAGTTATGGAATGGAAGTGACATTGGTCGCACTTATGGATGATCTCTGGCGGGAGCGGGATGGTGGAAGTGCGACCATCCTTGATCTCTCAGTGGCTTTTGATACTGTCGACCACGGTATCCTTTTGGGACAGCTCAGGGAATTGGGGGTGGGCGGCACGGTTCTGTGCTGGTTCACCTCCTTTTTCCAGGGCCAATCCCAATCGGTGGTGATAGGGAGCGAGAGGTCCAGACCGTGGCCCCTCCTTTGTGGAGTGCTTCAGGGTTTGGTTCTCTCCCTGTTCCTTTTTAACATGTACATGAAACCACTGGGCGAGATCATCCATCATCATGGGATGAGGTATCATCAAGATGCTAATTATACTCAATTATACATCTCCATCCCAGATGAAGTAAGTGATGCCATGACCACCCTTTCACGGTTCCTGGAGACGGTAAGGGTCTGGATGGGGAACAACAGGCTTCAGCTGAACCCTGGTAAGATGGAGTGGCTATGGGTTAATGGCTCCTCTGTATCCGGAACATTGTCATCTTTGGTGCTGGATGGGGTAGCACTGCCCCAAACAGACCCAATGCGTAATCTGGGGGTCCTCCTGGACTCATGGCTCCTGCTCAAAGAGCAGGTGGCAGCCGTGGCCAGGAGGGCCTTTGCACAACTTTGGGTTGTGCATCAGTTACACCCTTTCCTGGATCGGGATGCCCTTCAAACAGTCACTCATGCCCTTGTTATCTCCCATATAGACTACTGCAATGCGCTCTACATGGGGCTACCCTTGAAGAGTATCCGGAAGCTACAGCTGGTTCAGAATGCAGCCACGCAGTCTATTTTGGGAGCCCCAAGAAGGGCCCACATAACGTCGTTGCTCCGCGAGCTGCACTGGGTCCCAGTTTGCTTCTGGGTCCAATTCAAGGTGTTGGTTGTCACCTTTAAAGCCCTACATGGCATGGGACCAGGTTACCTAAGGGGCTGCCTCTTTCCCATTACTTCAACCCATCCCACCTGATCACATAGAGAGGGCATGCTTCGGACCCCCTCGGTAAAAGAACTCCAATTAGTGGAGTCCAGAAGGCAGGCCTTCTCTTTGGAATATTCTGCCCCGGGAGGCGAGATTGGTCCCCTCACTCCTAGCCTTCCGGAGGGCTTTGAAGACCTGACTCTGCCACTTGGCCAGGGCTGGGGAGGGAAGACATCAAGCATGCGGATGGCTAGCCCCTTAAGGCCTGTTGTCTTCAGCTCCAGAACCATCATCCTCTTGGACTCTCTCTCTTTTTGGTAATGCTTTGTATAAATTTTTATGTTTTATCTATTTATATATATTTATTGTTTTAATGGTTTGTGTAAGCCGCCCAGAGTCCCCCATTGGGGGGAGATGGGGGGGAGATAAATTTAATAAATAAATAAAATAAATAAGTGTAACCAACAGTGTGTTATGACAAGTACAAGCCATCACTGAGTTTAGTCTTCTCTCCAAGGATAGCAAAAGCCCAGCCAGTTTCCCAAAGCTGATGTAATATATTCCGTAATCAGCCAGCTCTCTAGGGACACAGACAATAACTACACTGAGAACATGGAGGCATATAAAGAACAAGATAATAAAAACCAGAGCATCCTCAGAGTACTCCTTCTGCATGAAGTATATTACTTAGAAGACTGTTGTAGAGCCAAATGTGGAATGGGTAGAGGGATGTCCCTGAAAGATCTCTGTGTCTATAGGATCTTTACACCACAAACTGCCGTACAACTGGAACTCTATCATACAGTTTAAGCTGAAGGATTTGAAAGAAATGTGCATTTGTTAAATGAAAATTCATTCTACACACCACACTTCAAAGAAAAGTGTTACAAACTTGCAACTGTTCCAGAGTTTTTCCAACTGTAAGACCAAGAAGATAACTACTAGGAAAATAGGGACAAACTCCAGGTGGCTGCCTCTTCTAGTCTGAGCCACCCAGTTCAGGTTTTCTCGCTCCTGAGAGAAAAGCAATTTCCAAGAAAGGTCTAGCACCAACTCTCTGTTGGCCAATAACTCTGTTGATTACTAGTTTGAGAACTGCACTCATTTTCCCACTTGTGTTTGAATGCCAACCCTATAAGGTAGAATAAATTAAGAAACCAATGCCATATACGTCTAGAACTTTTATTATAGCTATAGTAACAGAAGCTTACAAATCTGAATGTGCTTCCCTTCCTTCCTCATGTGAATTAAGGGGGGTGGGGAGCTTTCGGAGGTGTTTTGGTAAGTCACTTTCTTTCCTGGGCTCAAGCCTTGTTTATCTGATTGCCTCCCTCTGTCCTTCAGGATCATCATCTATATTCACTACATTGAGTTGCCCCAGAAGGGAAGAGAATTCTAAACTCTATTCTGCAAGTTAGTTAATGCAGCCAGTTAAATCTGATAACATCTGCCCAAGCATTTGGAAGGGAGGTGGGGAGAGGAAGGAGGAAAATAATTGGGTTAGTGAGACTTGATCAACTGTTTTTTGAGGAAAAAAACCCTCATTTACTTATTTTATTATAGCATTTATATACCATCAGATTCCAGAAGGATTCCATATATAAACAAGTTCACTGAATAATAATAGTGGTAAAAACATCCACAGAACAATACAAAATAAGATAGAAATCACAGATAAAATACAACTAACTAGCACTCTCTACCAATGGACCATATTACCAGTCACAGTCCAAAGGCCCTGCAGAATAGAACAATGTTAATTGCTTTTTCTAAATACCAGCAGGTTTGGAGTCATTTGGATCCCTGATGGGGACTATTGCAAATGGTGGGTCCAAAATTGAGAAGCTCTGCTCTCAAGTTCCCCTCCACAGCACCCTGTCATAGAGAGGGAACCCAAAACATCCCTTCCTTTATCAAGTGAATAATGTGGGCAGATTCCACTTAAGGATATGGTCCTGGGGATATCTGAAAGTCAAACCAGGCAGGGCTTTATAGGTCAAAAACAGCAGTCTGAATTGTACATAGAGACCTGTTGTTGTTGTTCAGTCGTTAAGTCGTGTCTGACTCTTCGTGACCCCCCATGAACCATATCGCACCAGGCCTTCCTGACCTTCACTGCCTCCCTGAGTTTGCTCAGTTTCATGCTCACCTATTAGAGACCTATTAGTAACTGATTAGTAACCAGGCATCAGGTACAAAACTGGTATCATATGGTTGTAATGGCTCTCACCCATGACAATTAGACCATGGCACTCTGCAGCAATTGCAGTTTCCAAATAGTTTCAAGGACAGCCCCATTAAAACTCATTGCAGTATTCCAACCTCCAGGCATAAGAACATGAGCCACCATCATCAAGGCTTCTCATTCCAAGAAAGAAGAATTTTACGAGAATGCATGGCATGTGGGACTGGATCTAGCACCTAGCAGTTCCCAGGAAGAATCCTATTACATCCTTGTCACTTATATTTATGCTATGTCTCCTTTATACCCTACAAGCTTTAATTTAATAGTTTTCAATGAGAAAACTACTAAAGACACCAAGACACCACAGCCATACTTTTCTTAAATACACAATGTGTTCCTGAACTTTTGTTTAAGAAAAGTAGAGGTCAAACTGAGGCCAGAGGGACAAATGTAGCTTCCAAGAGCTCTGAGTGTGACTCTCTTCAAAGGCTATTACCAATTGTAATTTTTAATGTTACAGAATGGGAAACTTACTCAATATATGACTACAAAGCAACTGTTTTTGTTATACTTAATTTTAAGTAAGTGTAACAGTAAATGAAATCCAATTTAATTTTTGTCTTGGCTTCACCCCATTACCTTTTTGAAGTGTGGCCCTTGGTACGCTGATCAAAGGCCAAGCTTGGTTGTCAGCCCAGAAAAAGTTTTGTATCCCTGGCCAAAATCCACTGGCTGGGAAAATACATGCGAATACATAATTATTTGTGTATACTGTTTGTACCTTGTCCTTCATTAGTTAAGTTTCATGTAGAATATCATTACATATTATAAAGCTATTACAGTTACAATAAAATAAGGCAGCAACTCAAAACATTAACAAAGCTAAAGCATTTCTCAAATTCTACCCAATTTTAAAGTTCACATGTTGATCATATCAATAAATCTTTAGAAGAGAAATGAATCAGAACATATAGCACAAGGTATAAATCTGCAGTTGGGACCATTCAAACATGCTTTGGAGAACAAAGTATTATAAACAGTAAGATTCTAATAGTAGTCCATTATAAATAGGTTTTAACATTACTGAATTGTTTCAAAGGTTTCCTTCTGAAGATTAGGAAATACTTCAGCAGCTTTAATTTCAGTTCAAAATGCAATGCAATGCAGTTAGAAAATTCAAATGCCTCTAAAGAAAGCCATATGGAGAAAGCCCAGACCTTAAAGCTTTCCATAAAGGTCTGGAACACTTTTCCCTTTGACTTTAAATATACAAGGAGTTCAAAATTAGATTTCATGCTCATGTCACCATCTTTTGTATATACTAACCACCACCCCATTTAGATCATACTTGAAGTCCGACAGATGAACTTGTGTAAACCACTTTTCTTTCATTTTAACTATACAAGTGTCCTGAAAATAAACGAATAAATATGCCCAAAATACAGCACACATTTTTCTGTCTTATGATGAGGGTAAATATAATTATGGCAGACAATGTAGTTTCCAACGTTTATGTTTATCATTCCTCTTTAACATGCAGAAAGAACATGAGATCTTTTTCCCTAGGGGGAATATATAGAAATTTATACCTCAAGAAGTTCTCGCTATATAGAATAGATTAAGATGGTCTCACCAATTACATCAGTATATTATTTGCAATTGAAATAATGCACAAAGCATAACAGAATGCATCTAAAAGCATCAAGGGAAGGGGAAGCACAATTTGAGAGATAACACTTTTCTCAAGTCTCCTTCATTTAATGAGGCCACAGCTTAGGTGGCCAAAGCCAATTTGAGAAAGTTTTATGAAGTGAGACCACACAAGAAATACGTTCTGCCAGATAAAGCAAAATAAAGATAGCAACAGTAGGAAGTTAAAAACAAACGTAATAAGCTGACAACTTAATATATTTATGCACAAAAGTTTAAAGATCCAAATACTAGTAATTCAAGGAAAATTGCACATATGATTTATCCATTTAAGAAACATAAGCTAATTCCATTTTATGTTATGTCCAAATGTAAAGTTGGAGACCCTAAAATGAAAGCACCTGGGGAAAAAAACTAGAAAATAGCAATAATTGCGACTTCATAGATAGATGTTAATAACATCTTACTTGGAAAAAAACTGATGTCATCTATACACTTTTAGGATAAATAATTCATTAAAATTAAGTTAAATAATAAAGCAAAACATCACAATACTTATGACATACGTGTTAGTTATGAAAATCATTATTTTATTACAACAGGGATAAAAACTGATTGTATAAATAAAGATGAAAGGAAGCTAGATTATTCTTTCCACTTGTATCAAATTGTGCTTATTTCATTATTGTAATGTATGCATTCTGCCACTTTATTATTAATGTTCTGTGTATTGTTAGAAGTAAGTAATACAATTAAGTACAGTTGACCTTGCTATTGCCAAGTTAATCAGTACTTCAATAATTAAGCATTATTTTGAACCTAAGCTTGAAACTGAAGTGAAAGTTTAACTAATTTCAAATGGCTGGTTCATACTATATTTTGCTTAGGAAACTTGGTCCTGCACTCAGTTTATTCAAGGGTATTATACAACAAGGATTAAAGACTGTCTAGGATTTACTGGTAGATCTCTGATAGATCTGCAGTAGATCAGCCAAAGTTTTAATTCCAAATGGCTTAACAATTAGCATGGTTAAGCCTAAATTAGACTCTGAGAATTGCTCATCAATATAAATTTAGATATAAATATGTATGTAGCTTTGATCCAAGATGGTATCTTTCATATATTTTCAACTACAGGCATTTCTGCAGGAGGATGCTACACCAATTCAAAAGCAGGATTAAATCCCTGGGATCCTATAACTTCAGCTGGGTTCAGCAACACAGCTAATTTATTTTCAACTCAGTGGTGATGTAACCCAAGCCTACAAAAGAACTTCCCTTTTTGCAACAGGGAAGCTTTGCAAAGCATTGAAATGTCTTACATGACTCTACCCCCCACCCCCCAAGTTGAGGTTCTGACTAGTTCTTCTTTCTCTTTGGCAGAGGAGGCAAGCATGCAGACCTCAGGCTACTTGGGGGGGTTATTTCTTTTCTTTCCCTTTTATGGAGAGCTGGGGTGAGAGGATTTTGTTTACTCTAGCTGAGGAGAAATGTGGGTAGTATGGAAATTACTTTACACTGTGCTCCAGTTCCTACAGTATTAAAATATGGATTTTGTTTAGGTATGAGGCACTGTTTTGGAGAGATTGGGAATGGTGCAGCGCTCTACAATTCTTGTAAGTCCAATAAAAGAGAATATACAGTATGTAGCTCAGGGTTGAACTGGTGTGTGTGTGGCTTCCTCCTTGTTTTTTCCCTGGTACCACCTAGACTGGCAGGTTAAGCTAATATACATAAACAGCCATTAAATCCCAGTCTCCCTCGCACTGAAGTTGTTACCTAGCCTGGTAATTGAATGTCTGGAAGAAAATAACCAAGCTCAGAGAACACCAAGAACCCAACAACTCTTGTAATCCCTGACCTCTGATACTGATTCTCACTAATGTGAATTATAGTCCACAAATATGAAAGACAGCAGGTTGGGGAATGTTCTCTTTTAACATACAATAGGCAATTGGCTTGACTCCCTGACCTACCATCGTATTCCTCACCTCGCTCAGTAGGATTGGGTGTTCCCATAAAATAAACTAGTGTTCCATAAATCTCATTAAAGAAGGTTGGGAGAATCTTGCCTTTTTGGTAATAAGTGTTTACTAAGGACATATCACTCTGAATTCAAAACATAAAATGAAAACAAATCCTGAACAATTATCTGCCATAGGAATATGGCAAGTATTTGCTCATGTGGCAGAGTTCAAAGGATTCTATTTTGTATAACTACGTCAGAGGAAAATGTTCAGTGTGACTCCCAGGTTATAGGTTGCTCAAGAAAAAAGTAGCAGAAGCAGAACCTTTAACCCAGAGCATCAGGCAATTTGAAAAAGAATTTGGTCTGAATCTCCCCATAATTAAAATTTCAGCCTGTAACGAGGAAAACACACTGTTGCAATTGGATGTGTTTTACCAAACTCCAAGGGAGAGAACTTCTAAAAAGAATATTAGAGCTAGGCAAGACGTAAATTAGGAATGCATAACCTATACCTTCCATATTTACTATAATTGTTAATATATGACAGAAGAGGAAAATTATTAAATGCCTATATTAACTATGGTTAATTAATTTTATTAAACTTTAAATCAAATTTAAATTTTGATTTTGTCTGCCTACTCTTGGTGTTGATCTGACCTGCTTTTTGAAGTTTGATCTCTTATAACACCACTCAAAATCTGATTGCAGCCCTCAGCCCCAAACAACTGCTCACACTTTGCATAAATTACAACATCCAAATTAACTTAACTAATGCTAGCATTTCAACCAGGGACTCCAAAAAATACAGATGTGCATGAAACACATCATGGAGCATCTTACCAACTCCCTCCAGTTAATGTACAGATAACAGACACAAAAAACATAATGCTGTGTGAAACCAACTATTGTTTCATAATAGTTATTAGTCTCAGAATCAGAAATAATTGATTTTCATTATGGAAATGCATGACTTACTCAAAACCTAGTCATGCACTACTACTCCTTAAGTGCTTTACAGTTTTTTTTAGTAGTACCTCATGTTTAGCTGCCATTGTTTGAAGTTCCCTCCAACCCCTACCTTAAGGAGCACTAAAAACAGATGCCTTTTATATTCATCCAAACTAGACACATATGGTCGCTGATATTTCACTTTCACTGCTATGATAAAAATAATTCTACACAATGTCCACAGCAATGTCCTTCCCACTGGTATGAGAGATCTATTCCTAAAACATCTGGAGAGCATTATACTGGGAAAGGCTGCTCCACCAGAATGATTTACAAATATTGCACCCTTATTTCTAATGATACAAGTAATCTCCACCATATTTAAATGAGGAATTATTTCAGACATGCACAACACTTTAATTCTCCATGAAAAAAACAGAAGTGTACAGCTGAAATCATAAAGCTGCACAACAGGATGTAGCCACTTTGTATGTGGTGGGGGGGAGGGAGAGGACAGGGATACTTCCAGGAAAATCGTTCCACATACAGTTACAGAAACATACTGAGATCACAAATGACTACTCTGAGAACTTCTAACCTCAGTTCCAAAGATTCATTCAAATAATCCCGCAGAATAGGCTGCATGGATTTCAGTATCTCCTAGGAAAAGAGGTTTCAGTAGGCTTTGTTTTGGAGGCTTAACTTATGGATCTAGGAAGACTGAACCCTTCCTTAAAAATTTACTCTACTGTTGCCATGTATTTTACGCATGTACAAATTAAACTGGATTTATAATGTTGATTTATGAGGTTTGGATGTACAAATTAAAGGTATTTATAATAAAGCAATATTCCAAAGATTACTCAAGATTAAGCAATTTATCTAGCTGCATCATTACCTTTGCAAGAACAGATGGATATTAAGTCAATGAAATTAGGTAACGCCTCTGGTTTTCCTATAGGCTAGTGTAAAGTATTTACTGATTTTTCTTACTGTGTTGCTGGAGGTCTAAAAGGATACAAAGTTCTTCCCTTTTCCTTTAATGACATTTTTATATCCGTTAAGTGTAAGGTAAACATCCTTACAAATGTATAAATTATTACCCGGTTTGTTTCTTAAATCTGGATGCTAAAATATTGACAGTGACTTTGTTCAAAGACTTCAGGCTATTGTTATCTTTGACACTTCAGCCTATGCAACCTATTATAAAAATGCATCAAACATCAGACAGTACCAGATTATTAGTGAAAATATTTGAAGCACAATCAGATAAACAGGATTTGACAGTAGTTGGCGTTGTTTTGTTGGATGTGAATAAAGCTTTTGACATGAAGCAAATTAAAATTTGGGGGCATGTTCCATATAAATTTGGCTTTCTTTCAATTTTCTTCATTGGATTAAAATGTCAGCTCAGGTTATCTGAAAGTGAATCATTTTTCATCTATTAATATGCTATGCAGAACTTGTCAGGCATACTCTCTCCTCTTTTATCAATTTGACTTTGGAACCATTATTCTGTTTTATTAAATAATATAAAGACATCTGGATATCAAGATGGCTGATAAACATTGCTCTGTTTAATCAAGGTTTAATCTGCTGTTTAAGGCTTGAGCCTTTATGTTGTATGTGTATAAATGTATATATATTTCAATTCATTTTTTTCTTTTTACTCTTTCCAATACAAGAGAATTTTTGAAAGAAATTACATAAAGGAAGTCAGGACACTGTCCATCTGTCTGTCAACACAAGAACTTTCCAAGAACTGAACAAATTTGGTGTAACAAAAAAGCTGGCAAAAAAAGATTGAGTTTGAAAATGGAACAGATCAAGTGGGGGCTCTGAAGAAAAACAACCCCTCCAACTTCCCCAGTGGCAGTCAGGCTATGCTTTGAAATCTTGGCAACTACTCCATTCGAAGTACCTCATCCCACCCTGGAACATATGCAGCCCAAGCCATGCTTCCCAATGCACATGTTCAAACATACGACCATTGCTGGTAAAATGGCTGGAAAGAATTCCAGAATCCATTCCATGTATGCTTTCCCTATCTTATTTGTCAATTTCTCTTCTTTTTCACCTTTTGTTTTCTTTGCCCTTTAGTTTAATTTTGATTTTTTTCCCCCTTGTATTTTTTGCTTCAGCTTTAGTCCTTGATTACCTTACGATTACTCTGATACTGACTTCTGGGGGAGGTATGGCAAACTGAAGATATCTTCGCAAAAGCAGAGCCATCCACTGCAGCAAAGACCAAGGAACCAGTTCCTTGGAAGCTCTCTGAGTAAGGAGAGGACAGGAGATCATCCACATGTGCTCTGGATGGCTGCTCCTTGCAAGGAGACTTCAGGACAGCAGTTTTCCATGGGTTTGAGTGCTAGGAGATGAAGACCCATCTTGCTCCCAACCACGGCAGAGCCTTTTAAAGGACACTAAGTTCGCAAATTTCACTTTCTAATCACTTTCACTATTAACCATAAACTGTTAGAGACCTTCGGAATGACAAGTTTGAAAAGTCATCGGGTGAGTTTTACCTTCAACTCTGAACAAAGGAAAAATTAATTATAATCTTAAAAATTTAAAGAATTTGAAATAAACAGCAAAAAGCTAAATAAGATTTTGATCTAAGGAAGTGATAAATGGATTAAGGGTCCAGGTAAATTTAGAATACAGACAATTCTCTACTTATAAACAGGTATCTTCTGGGACCTTCTAGATTGGAGTTGCAAACAGATTTGTTTGTATTGGCGAAAGTTTGTAAGTAGAGGACTGTCTGCATTGAGTTTTTGTCAGTTTTACTATAAGATTTTGGAATTAACTATAAAAAAATAAATAGCTTCTTGTGGGAAACAGATTTATTTTGGCTATATTGGCTATTGCAAGTCATAACAAAGATAAGTTATTTTATGATCTTAGAAACTAGCCACTAGAAGGGACTAAAGAATCTAAGCAGAAGTGGAAAAAAATACAAGCCCCGTCTTGATGTCAGTTAATACTGGGACTTACAAAATGACACAAAGCATTATAACATCAGAAACATTAAAGAAGATCTTTGAAGAATGGAGCCAGAAATTAGTAACTACAATATCAACACTGTTGGTAATGATGTCTGCTGCTATGGATAGACTATATCCAAAAGATGTTAATGAAGGAATGACAGATGTGGAACAAATTTTATCTGAAGACAGAGAAAGTACCGAAAGTGGAACAGGCCAAGAGAATGATTTGGAAAAGAACACTTTGCTGGATATACAAAAGAAACTGGCTGAAGTTTTTAAAATTAAAAGGGAAATACAAATGATAAATGCCTTTGAACTATGGTGCTGGAGAAGACTCTTAAGAGTCCCCTGGACTGCTAGGAGGCCAAACCAGTCAATCTTAAAGGAAATCAACCCTGATTGCTCATTGGAAGGATTGATACTGAAGCTCAAGCTCAGATACTTTGGTCACCTAATGTGAAGAGAGGACTCTTTGGAAAAGACCCTGATGCTGGGAAAGATTGAAGGCAAAAGGAGAAGAGGACGGCAGAGGATGAGATGATTAGATAGCATCACTGAAGCAATGAGCATGAAACTGAGCAAACTCAGAGAGGCAGTGAAGGACAGGAAGGCCTGGCGTGATATGGTTCATGGGGTCATGAAGAGTCGGACACGACTTAATGACTGAACAACAACAACAAATGATAAACCAAGATAATAACCTGGAAAATGTTTTCTTATTGGATCTACAAGAGAGGCTTGTTAAAGCCTTGAAGAAATCTGTGAAACAGGATAAAGAAGAATTGAAATCAAATCCTATGACAATATTTGATTGAATTAAAAATTAAGACTCTTAAAGGAAGGAATATAAAGTTGGTTTATTTGATCAAGGTTAAAATAAGACTTTTTTTGTCAAGTTCTGGGAACCATTTATGGACTTTTTGCTGACACCAGGATTGAAAAGTTTGTTTTATGGATTTGCTTATAGATAAGGAATGGGATATGGGATGAAGAGATATCTGTTTGTAACCTTATAGGGGTGAAGAGTTACTAAATTTGTTTACACTTGTTTGAAATGAAGGTTGGAAGCCACTCTTCATACATTTCTCTTTCTTTATTATATTCTTTCTTTTCTTTTTCTTCTTTTTCTTACACTTTTTCTTCTTTTTTTCTTATTCCCTTTCTCTAAGTTTAGTTTGTATTAGTTTTTACTATTGTAATCAAAATTCTTAATAAAATTATATTAAAAAAAGATTACTCCGATACTGTCCAATTATTGAATGGATGGTATAATTTCGGTTACTGTCGTGTGAGCACAGGAAAATTATCCAAATGTTCATCTTCCAGATGTTCAGCAGTTCAGGGCACCTCCTTTTTTTGAACTGTTTCTATTCTAGCCAGACCAGAATGGACCAATTATTTCCACCTGCACCAGAGCCATTAACAGATGATATCTGCATTGCAACTGATCATTAAAAATTAAGAATTGATACATGACTCTTCTTGCTGTTGTTGTTTTTCCTAATTCACACTTCCTGAAGTAGTACACAAACCAGAACTTGTTACCATTTGTTTTCCACAGTACTCTGAATTTTCTAATGCAGTTTCCCAATGAACACATGTATTATGGAAACTTATCTACCAAAATATTATAGAAAATTTTCTTGCAAAATAATGTATGTTATGGAACATTGCATATAAAATATGTACATTAGCTAAAAGTGAATACTAAAATATATATGAATTTTAATTCAGATTTCTTATTTAAAAACATAAGCTTCTGTAGAAATTAGATGAAACCAATTTTTGCAACTAAAAATTCAGAATCTGTAGGAAAAAAAATTGACAGGTTCATCTGTCTCACTGGAAAACCAAGTGAAACTAAACATGTGGTATATATGGATTATGCGAAGACTCTCCCTGCTAAACTTGGACTCCTTTTGAACAATATAGTTTCCTTACCTATTTCTTTGGAGTTCAGCATTTTAGTTAACAATTATGAATTGCCATAATCTGCTCCTCAAAATGAAAGTAAATCAGTGCTTCTACTGTACCTTTTAAAAAGTAAGTTTTCTTTCATTCAAGCAAGGGAAGGGAAGGGAAGGGAAGGGAAGGGGAGGGGAGGGGAGGGGAGGGGAGGGGAGGGGAGAGGAGAGGAGAGGAGAAGAGGAGAAGAGGAGAAGAGGAGAAGAGGAGAAGAGGAGAAGAGGAGGAGAGAAGAGAAGAGAAGAGAAGAGAAGAGAAGAGAAGAGAAGAGAAGAGAAGAGAAGAGAAGAGAAGAGGAATATTAGTTCCCCCAAAGAGAGGGAGGGAGGGAGGAAGATTCATATTCTGATCGAATGTAGGCTGAGGGTTTTAGGGTCCCCCATATCTAGTGATTTGCCATCTTTAACTCTGGCTGGAGTGACATTCCCCCAGGCAGAGTTGGTGTACAACATGGGTTTCTCCTGGATTCTTGGCTCCTACTTGAAGAGCAGGTGGCAGCCATGGCCAGGAGGGCTTTTGAACAAATACATCTTGTGCACCAGTTGCAAGCGGTACTGCTCAAGGTCACTCATGCCTTAGTCACCTTTCAATTGAACCATCATAATGTGCTCTAGAAAGGGCTGCTTTTGAAGAGCATTCAGAAGCTGCAGCTAGTCCAGAATGCAGCAGCACAGGCAGTAGTGGCGCACCCTAGTACACTCACGTAAGACCACTGCTGTGTGAGCTGCACTGGCCCCCAGTAGGCTTTTGGGTGAAATTCAAGATGCTAGTTGCCAGCTTTAAAGTCCTACATAGCAAGGAGCCAGGTTACTTACAGGACTGCCTATTCCCAATGGTTTGCGCCCATCCTACTAGATCTGGCAGGGTAGGCATGCTCTGGTCCCCTCAGTGAAGCAGTGTCACTTGGTGGGGCCTTGGAAGCATGCTTTCTCTGTCATGGTGTTTGCTTTGTGGAACAGCCTCCCCCCCAGATATATGAATGGCTCTGATCCTGATGGCCTTCTGAAAAGCAGTGAAGACTTGGCTTTTCTCCCAGTCACTGGGGCCAGGATGGTAGCTGGATGTGAGTTTTATCAGGGCCTCAGCATTGTTTTAAATGGTCATTTTATTGTATTTTGTTCACTTCCCAGAATTCCTTCTGGTAGACGGGAAGCTATATAAGTTTGTTTAAGAAATAAGTAAGTAAATAATTAAATAAAATTAATTTCTATGCAGTTTTGCACTGCTTTTTATATAAAAGAATGCTCTAAATCAATCCCTACCCTCAGGCTGACAAGATTCAAGAAAAAGAAGATAAGAAGAATAGAGGAAGCTTCATTTCAAAATGTTGACAAGCTATGTTTCTGAAAATTCGGGGCCCAAATTCCTTTTTCAAGAAATGGTTTGGCTCATGGAAAGGCTGTGGTAACTAGATACAGTGGTACCTCGAGTTACGAACTTAATCCGTTCCGTGACTCTGATCACAACTCGAGTTGGTCGCAACTTGAGGTAAATTTCCCCATAAGGTTCAATGTAAATACAGTTAAACCGTTCCGCCCTCCAAATTTGGTCGCACCACGAGGCAAATTTCCCCAAAGCCTTATTCTTGCCAAGCCTGCTCTGCATTTTCTTTGGAGCCATGCTGACAAGCACACCAAAAACCTTCCAAACGCCACAAAACACACCACAAGCCTCACCGAACGTCTCCTTGCTACCGCGATCTCGCCCACAGGAAGCCGCGACCGCGTGGCAGCAGGGTAAATGGCTGCGGATCCGGTTCATAGCTCGAGGTGGAGTTTGCATGTCGAGGTAAATTTCTGGGGCCGGAGCTGGTCGTATCTCGAAAAATTCGTAAGGAGGAGTGTTCGTAACCCGAGGTACCACTGTATATGGGGTGGTGGAAGCCAAACATCTCTTTCTCCAGCTAGCAAAAAAACCCAGGGTGACAACACCTAATCTGTCTAAAGTATTAAGGTAAGGAATAAGAAACTATTCCTCATTTAGGTAGACAGATCATGTAATAATAAGGCATTTTGTTCTTTGAATTTTTCCAGGAAGGGAGATTGGAAAACAGCAAAATCTAGATAGCTCACTTACCTCTTTGGTCCTATCTACTGAAATACCTTGTCTTAACCTATGATTAGCAACACTCTCATCTACTATCTTTCCTGGACACCACTACTGCTAAATATACTTACATAAAAACTGATTTCAAAATCTCTGTACAATAAATAAACTAAACCTGAAAACATTAAGATTTGTTTATAGATAAGACAGTGTTGTCCAAACTTGGCCACTTTAAGATGAGTGGACTTCAAGTCCCAGAATTCCCCAGCCAGCATGGGGCTGGGGAATTCTGGGAGTTGAGGTCCACTCATCTTAAAGTGGCCAAGTTTGGACAACACTGAGATAAGAGATGGGACATGGGAAGAAGAGATCATTTGTTGTATTTTGAAAGAAGGTGATAAGTTACTAAAATTGTTTATACTTGTGATGAAGGGGGAAGTCATTTCTTTATATATTTCTTTTCTTTTTCTTTACTATATTCTTTTTTCTTTCTTTTGTTTTCCTTTTTTCTTCTCTGTACTTTCTATTCTATTTTTTCTTTCTATTCTTATTCTTTTATTCTTTTCTTTTTTTTAGTTTGTATTAGTTTTTATCTTTTTAATTGTAATTTTTGTGAGATTTCCTAGTGGTCAACCATGCAAGTACTAGTCAGGCCCAAACCTGCTTAGCTTTGGGGAATCGCCAAGTTCATCCACGTGCTGGGCAGTTACTGGCATCAGTTACTCAGTGCATGTGATGTCACTGCTCCATGAGCTGCATTGGCTTCGGGTATGCTTCCAGGTGAAATTCAAGGTTGTCACCTTTAAAGGTGCTGGTTGTCACTTTTAAAGCCCTTCATGGCTTGGGACCAGGTTACTTACAGAACCATCTCTCCCCAATTGTCTCTACCTACCCTACTTGATCCGGCAGGAGGTGCATGCTCCAGGTACCGTTGGCTAAGGAGTGTCAACTGGCAGGGCCCAGGAGAGCCTTTTCTGCTGTGGCACCTGCCCTTTGGAATATCATCCCCCTGAGATTAGATTGGCCCCATTCCTGTTGGCCTTTCATAAGGCCTTGAAAACTTGGTTTTATGCCTGAGGCCCTGGGCATGGGATAGACCCCGTCTCCTGGCTGCTATGTGTTTTATTTTTATTTTTTATACTGTGTATTTTATTTATTTTATTGTAAGCCACCTAGAGTCACATGAAAGTGAGATGGGCAGCCACATAAATAAATAAATGACACCAGCTGTCACTGTTATTCGGATGAAATCTGGAACCAATATTTATAAGAAAGCTTTGAAAAAGTGTCTAAAGACAGAAATGTCCAGGACACAGAAACCTTTCTGTTAGTGCCACCAACTAAAAAAAAAAAAATGCCCAAATCCAATCTACACTGTCTAATATCTGTAAACAGGAAAATCTAAAGCTAGAACAAACATTCTGATGTTCCCTGACTAAAATTAGCTCAATTTATTCTAAATTTCTAGCCCTTATATCAGTTAGAAATACAATTTGTTAAATGAAAGGTCTTTTTTAGGTACATTAAGACCACAAGTGAACAGGTACATTTATTTATTTGATTGATTGATTGATTGATTGATTGATTGATTGATATGGCTGCCCACTGCAAGCAACTCTGGGCAGCTCACAACAACATTAAGACCACTATAGTAATTATCCACGAACTCAGAGGGCCTTACTTTTAAGTGGAGATGCGTATGATTCTACTGTGAGTTTCTAAAGATTTTCCCCACTTTCTCCTCTGTTTCTATCTGACAATTCTTGTTTCTGTGTGAATCAAGCAGTATTTGGGCTGAGTCCTGCATATGAGGATATATTAAATTCAATATGGATTGTTGGGCAAAGCAGTTCTACTCATGTCAAAGCTTTAATGCATCTAGCAACAACCTGCCAGCAAGAAACTGCTGGGGGGTGGGGGGTGGGGGCAAGATAGCACAAGAACTGTTTACATCTCTCCCCCCCACCACCCTTGGGCAGTTTTCCAAACAATGGGGGAGGAAAGGTCTGGTCTAATCTTTTCCCCTAATCTGGGAATATGATAGGGTTTAAATTGAATTAATCCCCAGTCCCCTGCTTGTCATCTACCAGTCCTGGAAAGGATGGTTGTAAAAGGGAATAGCAGATGACAGATTTCCTTCTCTAAAACCCAGCTCACTATTCGTGACTACAGAAAGTCATTCAAAATAATCTTTCTTTCCATAATTTATGTGATTTTAAAATTCATTCTGCGTGCTGTGACTGTGCACAATTTGGCTTTCTACCTTACAAAATGTTGAGTCTGTTGTTAAATAAGGGACTTTAATCCCAATATACCCGAAAGGAGAAAAAAAATCTTTTGAGCAGATTTCCTTGGTAAAAACAATATAACAACTATAGCTCTTCAAATCCCTATTAAGGTTGCCCTCTTATACACATGAACCATCCCAAAGAAAAAGAAATGCAAGAAAGCAAAATGGCTGTCTGATGAGACTTTACAAATAGCTGTGGAAAGAAGGAATGCGAAAAGCAAGGGTGAAAGGGAAAGATATAAGCAACTGAATGCAGATTTCCAGAGAATAGCAAGGAGAGATAAGAAGGCCTTCTTAAATGAACAATGCAAAGAAATTGAAGAAAACAATAGAATGGGGAAGACTAGAGATCTCTTCAAGAAAATAGGAGATATCAAAGGAACGTTTAGTGCAAAGATAGGCATGATAAAGGACAAAAAAGGCAGAGACCTAACAGAAGCAGAAGAGATTAAGAAGAGGTGGCAAGAATACACAGAAGAACTATACAAGAAAGATCTTAATGTCCCTGATGTCCATGCTGGTGTGGTCACTGACCCTGAGCCAGACATCCTAGAGAGTGAAGTCAAGTGGGCCTTAGGAAGCATTGCTAACAATAAAGCTAGTGGAGATGACAGTATTCCAGCAAGACGATGCTGTTAAAGTGCTGCACTCAATATGCCAGCAAGTTTGGAAAACGCAACAGTGGCCACGGGATTGGAAAAGGTCAGTTTACGTTCCAATTCCAAAGAAGGGCAATGCCAAAGAATGCTCAAACTATCGCACAATTGCACTCATTTCACATGCTAGCAAGGTAATGCTCAAAATCCTACAAGCTAGGCTTCAGCAGTAGGTGAACCGAGAACTACCGGATGTACAAGCTGGGTTTCGAAGAGGCAGAGGAACTAGAGATCAAATTGCCAACATTCGCTGGATCATGGAGAAAGCACGAGAGTTCCAGAAAAGCATCTACTTCTGCTTCATTGACTATGCAAAAGCCTTTGATTGTGTGGATCACAACAAACTCTGGCAAATTCTTAAAGAGATGGGGATAACCAGACCACCTTACCTGTCTCCTGAGAAATCTGTATGCGGGCCAAGAAGCAACAGTTAGAACCAGTCATGGAACAACCAATTGGTTCAAAATAGGGAAAGGAGTACGACAAGGCTGTATACTGTCACCCTGCTTATTCAACCTATATGCAGAGTACATCATGAGAAATGCCAGGCTGGAAGAATCACAAGCCGGAATTAAGATTGCAGGGAGAAACATCAATAACCTCAGATATGCAGACGATACCACCCTAATGGCAGAAAGTGAAGAAGAACTAAAGAGCCTCTTGATGAGGGTGAAAGAGGACAGTGCGAAAGCTGGCTTGAAGCTCAACATTAAAAAAACTAAGATCATGGCATCTGGACCCATCAATCCCTGGCAAATAGAAGGGGTAGAAATGGAAGCAGTAACAGACTTCATTTATTTGGGCTCCAAGATCACTGCAGACGGAGACTGCAGCCATGAAATTAAAAGACGCTTGCTCCTTGGGAGGAAAGCTATGGCAAACCTAGATAGCATATTAAAAAGCAGAGACGTCACCTTGCCGACAAAGATCCACATAATCAAAGCTATGGTTTTTCCAGTAGTAATGTATGGCTGTGAGAGCTGGACCATAAAGAAGGCTGAACGCCGAAGAATTGATGCCTTTGAACTGTGGTGCTGGAGAAGACTCTTAAGAGTCCCCTGGACTGCTAGGAGGTCAAACCAGTCAATCTTAAAGGAAATCAACTCTGATTGCTCATTGAAAGGATTGATAATGAAGCTCAAGCTCAGATACTTTGGTCACCTAATGCGAAGAGAGGACTCTTTGGAAAAGACCCTGATGGTGGGAAAGATGGAAGGCAAAAGGAGAAGAGGACGGCAGAGGATGAGATGGTTAGATAGCATCACTGAAGCAATGAGCATGAAATTGAGCAAACTCAGGGAGGCAGTGAAAGATAGGAAGGCCTGGCGCAATATGGTTCATGGGGTCACGAAGAGTCGGACACGACTTAACGACTGAACAACAACAACTTATACACATGTGTATGTATGACAAAGACTCCCAGAACTCAGTGTGGCTTACTTCTGAATATAGTATACCTATATATATATATTTACTATGCACTTGTGCTGTGTGTACTCTGCACAACTTAAGCTTCTATGCTTTTTTCAGTAATGAAGCAGGCTTTGTCCAGATGATGACTGACCTTGGTTAATGAGCAGCACCTTGTTAAAGTTTAACTGTACTGAATGCTAACCATTTGATAAAAGTGGAAACCTAGAACTGTTGCAACTGTAGGAAATCCTCATGCTATTTAGCTTGGGTAAAATTTTGAGCTACAATATGAAAAACAATGCTATCTGACAGCAAAAATCACACAAATACTGCATAACAAACTGCTATTACACAATCAAAATCATTTCAGTGTTTCACCCCAGTGGACAAATCCTTACTAGTTTTTAAGTGGCAAAAAATAATATTTTTAATTACATCCTTGTAAAATGTTACTCTGCTTTATGCAAAAGACTCTACAAGGAACTACTGGGCTTCCTGCATTGTTATCTAAGTGGAGTTCTGCTCCACCATCAACATTTTCCATTTCTCATCCTTGCCTCCCTCTAAATCTGTTCCAGAGAGTCCTCTGCAGCTGAGGGTCACAAGATGCAAGACCAAAAGAAATCTGGTTCAGTTGTGCTCTCTGTTCTGCTACTGAGGGGCCAGTATTGACTGCAATCCATTAGCTGTTGCTCTGTTTTCATTTCCTTAATGGTTCAAATGTCTGTTCCAAGTATATTTCAAATTTTAATGACCCCTACTCATGCACATATAATTTGGAAGTAAGTCTCACTAAACTCTGTAGGCTTCATATATTTGTAGACAGAAGCAGACTTGCATTATCACTATTGTACATTTATTTTTTTCATTTTAATATGAAAATAAAAAGATGTACAAAATAATCTTAAGTTTAAATGTATAAGAGAATGAAGCAACATACAGGAAGGGGTCAACCAAATACATCTTCTACCTAAAATCTGGACAAAAGATAGGAACAATAGGAAATAAAATTTCATGATATTTTTTTCAAGCTCAGTATTCTATGATTCTGTTTTGTAAATTCTAAAGAGTGGCATTCAGTATTATCAAGTGGTGCTAAGTGAAGCCAAGAGGTACCAAGTGGGGTTCCATTGCAGAGCAGTGTTCACATTTTACTGTTTTGATTTCAAACTTTTTTCCCAAATTGCCTTTATGTCACAGATAACATTTTGTGGGAATTTAGAGCTTTTTTAAAAAAAAAAAAAAAAAGACACCATTTAATTGCTATGCAGGCAAGTAGCTTCTGAAATGGACCCTGTGAAATTCAGGATATAGTCTGAAATACCAAAATTAACACTTCTACAAGGATAGAATATGTTTCCAAAGTTTGGAATCCAATTTTATTTTCTTAGTTTTAGACACCATGAAAAATGTGAAATGGAACGTTATGGTCATACATTGAACAAAATGGATATTAAAAAAAAAGGTACCAGTCAATGGGAACTTTATGGCTTTAAAAGAAGGAAGCAGTGTCTATTCTATTAAGGACAGTGTCATGGAAAGCTGCAATCTTTCCCAATTTTCAAGTAGCCAGATTTTAAATGAATTAAAGGTCATTTTCTTTTTCTGTCCCTTTCATGAAAATGAAATAGGGTGGCTGCTTAGAATTTAATACCTTCTTCTGGAAAATATGGTTAAAAATTTTACACAGGGTTGCATATGTCATAAAATGCTAGCCAGAATATTTATTGTTGTATGTGATGCAGAGAAATCTACTTTAATATCCTAACTATTGTCATATTTATCTTCTTCTCTAGTGTTTTTATATCAAATATGTAGCACCATATCCATTTGCCTTATTAATTCATTTATTATTAAAAATTCTTCCCACAGTGAAACAAACTAAAGTTAAGATGGTATGGGAATGTAACATAAACACAATTGCTAAAATAATGATGCATTATTTAAAAAGTTTAATAATGTATAAGCAAAACCAAAAATTAATGGCTATCTTCCTAGATCTTGCTTACTAGAATAACAGTAATGTCAATTTAAAATAGACAAACTCAGTAAATAAATGTAAAGTAGTATTTATCCACATCTGTCCAGCCTCAATCTTCATTGTCATTTTGTACAGATTGTGAAACTGAATGCATAAAAGAGCATATAAAATTTACTACTGATGAAGTTGATTTGACACAGTGGATCACAGTTTCATGTGACTCTTGAGAGAACAAATAATAATTGTAGGAATCTATATCATTGAAAATGCTACAGAGAACATAAAGTACATGTGCATTTAATTCCAAATGGCAGAAAATACTCAATTACTTGAGTAAATGGTTCTTACTAAACAGAAACTACTCCATGCTAGGGTAAGTTCTGAAAGCATATAAAACAATTTTGTTTTACTTAGTCATTATATGAGATAATAAAAAGGTATTCTTCTGAAAAGTAAAAGACAACCTCAATGGTTTAATAGTTGTAGGTTAGGTGGGTATGATTTTATGTTCTTTATACCTATGAAATTTCTTATAGCAGAAGCATTAAGAGTGCTTCTTCAAGCATACAGCTGAATGCTTTAAGAAGCAGAAAAAATAAATTAACCAGCTTAAACAGCACCGGAAGAACCTCTTCCTATATCTTCCAAAACATGAACTAGCACAATAAACTAGCCAATAGCATAGGACTGAATTTCAAAGACCAATAATTGGACAAAAATTCACAAAGTCTTGTTTGTGCATTGTTTTAATGCAAGATATCAAATTAACATGTGTTGAAGTGACACAACTAAATTCCAAGAAGTATGCATTTGCTGTGCTGGAGACACTTGGCAGTATAAAAGTAGAGCTCTCAGGCAGTAGGACTGTCACATTTTAATATATACCCACCTCTGTAAAAATGGCCTCAGGGGCAATTCCCATGCTTAGACTGCCAGTGTACAAAAGAACAAAAACCCTGAGGCCACCAACTTTTCAGATCAAACAGATTGCACACACTAAAGTATATGTAGAAGTTAATTTGCTACTACTATGTTGCACCAGTGCAACTATTTTTTACCAATGTCAAGGTTGTGTGCACGTTTATCTAATAAAAATAAACTATTTCTAATGCTGCAATTTATCTTTCCAAATGTGTGACATACAGAAACCAAAGGAAAGTGTCACAAGTCAAACAAGAAAAAGCTGAAGTCATCCCATTAGCAGACTACACAACACCTTCTTTCATAAGGAAGCTGAGCAGGAAATTATGTCAAACTTACTCCTTTAATAAACTACTAAAATTCTTCATGTAAGACAAATATAACCTCTGAGTTGACTTTTTACGATGTTATTACCCTAGCAAAATTTGTAATGGGAAAGAAAATTGTTCCATCCTGCAGGTAAAAGACTCTGAACACCAGCAGTTCCTTTCAATACCTGAGACACAAGATTAAATTAAATCCAAATTTGGCAAAACCTCAGCTACCTTTTAGGATGTTTTACAAAACAAATGGAAAGTGAAGTGAATACAGTTGTATTATACATTTCACATTCCTTGTAAAACTGCCCTGTTTTATTACTGACAATTAACAACAGAGATGGGAACAACAATCTGCTGGCCAAAACTGCGAAGAGGAACAGTAGATATAGTATATGGATAGTGTCACATACTATTTATTTTTAATGTTAGTTCTACTGAAGATAACAAGGATTTGAATATACCAGCCCTTGCTATCTGTTGTCCTCCAGATATGCTTGGACTAGTTTCCAGAATTCACAGGGAGCTGTAATCCCAGCACATCTAAAGAGTATTATGTTTGGGAGGTGAAGATTACATGATACCAATATTGATTTAAATACAAATTCTTAAGTTAACTCTTTTAGAGTTACTAAAGAATTCTCTATCTCCATAGCCCATCTTCTCAAAGACATAGCCATGATAGTGGCATGACATTAGTTACAGCATTTTGTATAGTCTAGTCTGGAACGCTGGGAGGGTACAGTTGCCTTCCTCCCCCATCCCTGAACATTCTCTCTACCCTATAGAAAGGGCACAGCTACCCCCACTGTCTTACAAAACAAGATTGAGAGTGGGATCAAAGTTGTACTTTTTCAGCCAACTTCTTATCTTTAATGTACAGACAAGGAACAGCCTAAAATATTCAGATTAAAATACAGATAGTCCTCTGTTAATGACTGCCCTGTTTAGCAACAGTTCAAATTTATGAAGGCACTGAAAAAGTAGGTTTCCTCAAAGTTGCGGCCATCACATTGCCCCTGAGGTCACATGATTGTGATTTGGGAGTTTGGCTACTGGCGTGCATTTACAACAGTCGTGGCATCCCGCAGTCAGGTGACTGCCATTTGCAACTTTCACAACTGGCTTCCGACAAGTAAAGTCAATGGGGAAACTGGCAGGAAGTTGCAAGTCATGATCAAATGACATCGCACTTAATGACCGTCGGTGATTCACTTAACCACCGCAATGGATTGACATCATAGGTTGAGCATGGTCATGTGACCATGTCACTTAGCAACAGAATTGCCGGTCCCAATTGTGGTTGTTAATTGAAGATTACCTGTAAGTGATGAAAATGTGTTGGATCTCTGGATGGGTAACGTGAGCAATTACCTAAACCAGTGTTTCTCAATCTGATAACTTTCAGATGCATGGACTTCAAGTTGGCTGGGGAATTCTGGGATTTGAAGACCACACATCTTAAAGTTGCTCCGGTTGAGAAACACTGACCTAGACTCAAAAATGTGGTTGGTTCCACTATGGCTCTGAATTAGTCACAGTTTTTAAAGGGAACATAACAGAATATTAATTTGCAGCTCTGCTCCAGTTCTAAGAATAATGCTGAGAAGATAGTTTTACAGCATTAATGGGGCAAAAGTTTTCCAGTTAGCAAAAACTTCCCACTTCCCAGCTTCTTAACTTTCCTCCTTCCCTCCACCAGGCTTCTTAAGCTTAGAAGAGGGGAGGAGCCGAGTTTTGTTCTCCCCTAGCCATGAAAACAAATATAGAAAAGCGAGGAGGGCAGGAGCAGAGATGCTACCAGATGTGTTTTGTGCTCCCTTGTTGTCAGCTGGATTGAATGCTGGTTAGCTCAGGGGAAGAACTGAGAATTGGGAGGATGGCAAATGTGAGGATCCTGATTGGGTACAGTGAAAGTGCTTCTGAGAATTTGAAGGGTAAAGTTATATATTGCTTAGAAGTGTTGTTTTGAAAAAGTTAATTCTATTAATAACAAGGAAAAGTAAGCAGCAATCTGTAACCATGAGTTCAGTCCCCAAGATCTTTTTTTAAAAAAATGTCACTTAATGTGGATTCTTTGTTATGGTGTTGTTTGCTCTATAGTATTCCATCTGTAAAATGAAACTGTATTTGCCAATTTCAATTGCGAAATACATTTGCTTGAATGTGTTGAGCAAAAGGAA
The DNA here is from genome assembly GCA_030867105.1 of Liasis olivaceus. Classification (NCBI taxonomy): domain Eukaryota; kingdom Metazoa; phylum Chordata; class Lepidosauria; order Squamata; family Pythonidae; genus Liasis; species Liasis olivaceus. Next base: position 67,485,876 of record CM061349.1, read on the forward strand.
GTGTTTTAAAAGTAGAAAGTGCTGCCAGGGAATTGTAGTCAGCTCTGAGTTATTTATCGTGTAAGAGCAGGCACTGCAAATAACAAAAAATAGGGAACTGCCTTAGTAAATTTAAACCCTGGGTTTGCTTTGGCAGAATACTGTCAGAAACAAAAAGCTTTCAAAATAATCTATATTTTAACAGCAATACAGTGTTTTCTTAAATTATGCCTTACCAAAAAAAAAAGAGAGGGAGAGAGAGAGAGATTAAGTGCATTACAGGCCAAGCAATGGAAAATATTAAAGGATTCTCTTTCCTTTTCTTCCCTATCTCTTTTCTCTTTTGTATTGTGGATGTCTGATGGCAAGTTGTGGACAAAGACTAACTTTTTACTGAGAGCTTGCAATCTGCTTTAATAAATCTGAGAACAACAAAATGGGAGAAACTGCTCCTTCTAATGATTCTGCCTCATAATAAATTATAACAAAGTCTTAAATCTGCTGATGTGAAAGATTTTGAGATAAAATAGAGATTTTTTTTATTTTGGCATCATCTTAAAGGCAGTAATATTTGATCTAACGTGATTGACTGAAAACTATTATTTGCCATTACACAATAAATATACCACACAGATATAGTTTTATTACACAATTTAGGGAAATAACACCATCTGTTCTTCATCTGAAATAATCACTCTAAGTTAGTATATGGATCTCAACATCTTAGACAGCTTACCAAACTGACAGTCTGAGACCTATGATCCTAGGAATTTTCTTTTTGGTTTAGAATTCTTAAGTCTACGCCAGGCAAAAGAATCATTACCACATTAACACACTGATCGAAAGGGTAGGTTTTTTTCAGACAAGTACTACAGTCCTCAGGTAAGTTGGGTACAAATAATGAAACTGTATGAGGCCTAATCTGAATTTACTGGTAAATCTTAACTAAAAACAAAAGTATTTTCTTTACAGAATCATAAATTACTGGGAGCATAACTCTGAATAAAGTTGGAATACCTATGCTCCAACCTATCTTTTTAATACACACCTCTAAATGATCTAAAATGTGAGAATAGTTACTTACTGATAACTATGCTTTATGTGATTAGTTAAACCTGCTTACCTAAGGTACCTAACCCTAAGATTATAAGTATTATTTGGATAATCCTGTTAATTCCTTTGGTAATTTTAAGATAGTATTGCATAGAAAATAGAATACATTTATTCTCTATTGTCTCTATTGTTCCAGCTGTCATCCAGTGGAATAGGCTGCCACATGAAATGGTGAGTTGTCCTCCATTGGGCATTTTTTAAACAGAGGATGTCAGAAATGCTCTAGTAAATCCTACACTGATTGGGGGCTTGATCAGGAGTTTTCAAAGTTTTTCAGGCCACAGAACCTGAGTTAACTTTAGTTAAAAAAATGTGGAACCCCTGATCAAGAGGCAAAGCTTTAGTGACAGAAAACTGGCTATGTCTGACTAAATGTTTTGTAATGCCATTAGTCCCTCACAGAACCTCATTAAGTTCTTGCGGAACTCTAGGGTTCTGCAGAACATGCTTTAAAATCTCTTGGTCTAAAGAACTTCTAAGATATCTTCCAAGGAAATTAGAAGAAGCCATCAGAAACAACCCCTGTTCCTAATGCTGGAATTAAGGACACAGATAACCAAGTGGGGCCATCTCTCTCTCTCCCTTCCTCCCTGAAAACAACATAAAAAGCAGCATATTAATGAGTAGTAATTTATCAGTTCTTGCAGCAAGCTCAAGTTAGAATGAGCCTTAAGAGACTATTATTTCAGAGTAACTGAAATTCTCTCCATAACCAAGGACACTGGCAGAAAAGGAAGAAGGCCATTTGTTCTTCTCTCCTGTGAGTTAGAGGCTGTTTCCTTTCCAGATGTCAACTGAGTCACTTTCGACATCCAAGAGCATTCTTAGATTGATTCACTCTCAATGGAAAATTGAGCAACAGCTTACAAGTACAGCCCTTGTTTTCCAATAATGTGAAGGAACTCAGCAACAATATGCTAGAATCACTAGAAAGTGTGTTTTCCTTAGGCATGCAAGGCTACCAGGCCACACTGGCATTGCCTAGTTTACCAGGTTACTGTGTATCTGCAAACACTTCCTCTTGCTTCCTCTTAAACTGGAGACAAAGATGGTGAGGTAGATATGCTCATTGGACAAATCCATAGAAAAGTAAGTCCATTTAAAGCATTTTTGTAGTTTTCTTCATTATACTGACAACACAAAGATATAAGATGAGTATTAAGAGCTAGAATGCATAAAATGTACTGAGTGTACTGAGGAATAAAGAGATCGCTCTATATAAAATATTGTAAACATTATGCAATTCTTCCCATATTTATAATGAGCTAATCTTGGTAGGTAACATTTCACCATTTTTTGTTTACAAAGTTAATCTGCCTGATTTGCTTACTTTGTCCCATTTACTTAAGACAAATAGGTTGAGAGACTAAATGTCTTACTCAGCTCTGGGAAAAGAAAACTAAATGGAGTCCTGTGCTGTTCTAACAGATAAAGTGCAAACAGTCATAAGCTTACCAAATGGGCAGTGAAGACCTTTGCCCACCATTTACTAAAAACAAAATTAACCTTGAGTGACAAATGCTAATCAGACTAGAGAACATTAATCACAACTTATATCTGTGGTTTTATAGGACTTTTTTTTCCCTTCAGTACAGATGATATACCTCCTGTTTTGGATTAAATACAACATTGTGTATATAATATTCACCTCAACTTACAAACTTAAAAACCAGCAGGCTCATACCAAGAGTTCTGTGACATACTCATTTTAAAACATTCCAAAACAATTTCATTATTTATTGTTCATTTAACTTATCCTGTCCCATAAGTTTTTAAAAGTTTTTAAAGTTTTTCAAGCTTTTATAGGTATGAGTATAGGTGTATCTGAATTCATTTAAGTATTTAGGAAATGTATCTCATCTCTAATTTCTATCTTTATTAATTTATATGCAATGCAAGCACATTATTTATCCCAATCATAAACTACAGTATAATAATTAGAAAAAAATGGGGTGGAAGAGTTGATCTACATAGACACTGTAATAAAAAAACCCACATCTTTTCTATCATGGTGACTCAGAGTTCAAATCACTTTCCATAACAGAGGTTGTAGGCTGGAAATATCTGAGGAGCGTCACTGCTCCCATTCTCCTTAATGGATTAACTGTAAGGGGAATAGGGAATGTATTAAAGAAAAAGGAATGCTAAGGAAACTAGTAGAAAAACACAATGAAGATCTATGACTTACCTGGCAGAACTCCATATAATAAAATCCTGGATCACCGGAAAGCTTCAACCAATGTAAGATAAATATTTCTGTATTTTATACAGAAAAAATACATAATGGCTTAACATACAACCACTCCTTCAGACTGATCAATGAAATTTGCCACAGACATTTTGATGCCCTCCCCTCAGCAGTACTAGGGAGCTGATACCATAACATCCATTCAAATACCATGTGATCTAGAAGAGGTACAATTGATCAAACATTATCTTAAGATGTAGAAATATATAAAGAATTGGACAAGTTTATTACAGCCTTTACATACTAAAACACCAGATTGCCCAGACAAATTATATTCTTTATCTGTGTGATAAAACCCCAAAGTCGACGTGTACAGTTGCAAAATGTATTTATTTATTTATCCATAATTCATTCATTCTACTTATACATTGCCAAATTAGTAAAGACTCACAACAGTTTAAACAATCAACAAAAATATCCTCAGTAAATATCAATACATTAAAGCAACCAATTACTAATCAAAGTTACAACAACCTGAGGAAAATTTATAATAATGGTAATGAAAAATAAAAAATCAAATGAAATTATATTTACAAATACATTAATATAAGTAATTTGAAGTGAAGTAATTTAAAGATGAGGAGAACTAACTATTCAACCAAATGCTCTTCACCAAAGTTCTGTCTTCAGTAGCTTTGTAGTGGATAAAGAAGATGGCCTTGAAGGATGGAGGGAAGATCCACTATCAAGGCAACGATCATATAAATTAAACTTGAACCCAGGCCAAGAAACTGATTTGAGAAAATGCTTCAGACAGCCCCACCCTCTCATTCTCATGAAGATTAAAGAGAGAGGAAAGGTAACACATTCAGACTTGCAAGATTCTGCTATTGTAACTGTTCTAATAAAAGCAGTTTAGATCTGCACAGTGTCTGTTTCTTAGTCTCATCTACCTGATAGGTCTGACAAGCATCCAGAATCTTATAAGGGATGGAGTAAGTTGGGTGGAGTCCTCAGGGTTCTCTGAGCTTGGTTGTTTTCTTGCAAACGTTTCATTACCCGGCTAGGTAACATCTTCAATGCTAGAATGGAATCAGGTTTGCTCTCTGTTAATATATTGTGGCATGCCCTGCCAGCATTGGTGGGGGTTTTGTTTTGTTTTGTTCTATTTTTTCCTCTGGTAGTTCCTTGATTAAGGTATTGTTTACTGTTTGTATGTCTGGTGGTAATCTTGGTGTTAATCTCTGCTTACCTGGGTGATGATTGTTGGTGAGGAGATGTTCTGGTCTTTTGTTTTCCTTTCTATTGTCTCTTGTGTGTAGATGCTGTTTATCTCTGTGTGCCTCTATGTGCAGACAAGGCAGCCATCAACAGAACACAGAAATAAACAACATCTACACACTATTGAAAAGAGACAAGTTGTCTGCAAGTAGTTAGACAGCAAACCATAGATGGCTTTATAGGTCTAACCAGCATTTTGAACTGCACCTGGAATTCTACTGGTATTTAGTGTAGGTTCTGAAGCATTTGCATAATGTGCCCTTGGTGGGTAACACCTGCCAGTAATTGGGCCACTGCATTTTGCACCAACTGGTTGCAATTCAAAGCCAGAGAGTAAGGTGAATATGAGTCACTATTGCATACTCCTCATGATCTAGGTAGGTCCACAACTGATATACCAGCTGAGCCAGTTTAGTCTAGTGGTTAAGACACCAGGCTAGAATCCGGGAGATGGAGAGTTCTAGTTCTGCCTTAGGCATGAAAGCCAGCTGGGTCACTCTCTCTCAACCCAACTCACCTTGCAGGGTTGTTGTTGTGGGGAAAATAGGAGGAGGAAGGAGTATTAGGTATGTTTGCCACTTTGAGTTATTTATAAAAATAAAGGCAGAATAAAAATATATATATTTTAAAAAATTGTATGTAAGCAGCTTGACTTAAACCTAGTTAGCCACTGCCTCCACCTGCCCATTCAGCTGTAGCTAGTTTATGGATACTTTATATGCATGTATTCTGAAGTTAAAGTAAAAGTAAAAATGAGTTACTTGTAAACTTACATCAATGCACACTTTATATGACAGTATTTAATTTCTATTTAAATGAATAGACATTTCATTTAACTCTGAAAATGCTAGCATGTTTATACACTCTCTTTCCCTCATTCACCACCATTTATAAGAATGGCTTTGTTCAGAAAATTGTTTTTGAACAGCTGAACAAATGGTCTGTGCTCTGGTTATTCTACTTTGTGTACTTGGAGCTATTGTATGTTTTTTGGGCTTAAGCTTGCACCCCTGAGGACAGAACTTGTAAATAAGGAATGGTTAATGTGATCCTCTGCATCTACAACTGGATTCTTTTTTTTAAGGGATAATCATAAACTTGCTTGGAAGTAGGACTGTACCACTGTAGATAGTATAGGATAAAGAGTAATCTAGAAAAAGCCCAAAGAGTAGTTTTTACAATTTGAAGAAAATAAATAAACAAGCAATAAACTATATTACAAACAGCACATTTATGTTTCTTAACAGAAAGGCACCACCTTGTTCTATGTCTTCAAAGTCCAAAAACTTGGTGGTGGTAACATTTATTGTTTACTGTACACTTTGTTGTTAGGGTTACCAGAAAGATTTGTTATTCCATGACATCAGCTGCATTCTGTGAGGGATGCATGCCAGCAAATTTCAGGACAACTTGTCTCACCACACCAAAAAACCAGCCAAGCCTTGTACTTGTGAGCTGAACTTTCCTCAGCTGAGCAGAGGAAAAACTGAAATACACAGATCAAGTGGGATTTCTGGTCTGGATCCCAATAAATCTAAATTCCTCCAGTGGAATTCAGAAGGGTTTTTTTCCCCCTTTCTCTTTTCAGGGCTCAAAGCATGGTTGAAAATTTTGGGATGGTACATATTTATCTGAATGACATATTTACAGGATTCTATGAAGCGGGGATAAGTAGACCTGAAATCGTTTTACATACACACACACACGTTTTCTTCATTCTATTGTTACATATTTGTTGTTGCTCTTGCTGTTAAATAACAGGGACTCTTAATCTCTGTTCATCTACCATAAATTATCTGATCTGTCTGTACTTTCCAATCTGTCTTCTGTCCACACATGTTATCAGAGTATAAAGTCGAGCCCCATTTTCTTTTCCCCATGCAGTATTCCTTAGAAAAACATTTTGCATCACGTTTTAAAATTAATACCATATCCATTGTTTAACAAGTTTGGGAAAAAAAAGGCTTCTATATCATGGCTGGTACTTTATAGTAACAACAAAAAAAATGTAGTAACTAATTAGCATGCCAATAAATGGTAGCTACCACTTTCAATGAATTGAACCACGTCATGTTTCCCTGCATTATAATGTTACACTCTACCAGTCTTTGTTAATATCAGTACAAATATATACAAGGATTTGTTACAAAGAGCTTAGGGTAAAAGAATTGTATGTAGGGGGGGAAATACCTAGTGTGCACTAAGGGCCTTCCCAAATTTCTCTCTCCTCCATTTGCACCAGATCAGGTTTAAAAAGAAAAAATAATACATACATACATACATACATACATACATACATACATAGTATGGTAATGTGGCCAGCTTGCCACATTCAAAACCAATATCTCTTCTGCAATACAGTTGCATAATTAACTGATGAGCCAATCAGTCAATCAGCTGATCAGCGAATCAGTACACCTACTTACAAATGATTCTTCTATTTGGACTATGTGTAAGTAACTACCTTTACAGCATTTCCTAAGAATAAAATAAAAGGAGCATGTTAAAATCTTTTTAATGTATATATAAACCTAGGGATTTTTACAATATAAAACTATTTATTTACTGAATTACTACAAGATTTTCTATAGCACTTATTATTCAGGACATGAAAACCAAGGACAGAATGGTGTTGCTTTTATAGTTAGGAAGGGTATAGCAAGAGCAGTACTTGGCTACAATGCTATCAATGACCAAATAATATCAATTAGACTTCATGGACAACCCTTTAATATGATGATCATTTAAGTTAATGCTTGAAACATTGATGCAGAAGAAGAGGAGGTTGATGAGTTTTATGATCAGTTCAATTTGAAATTGACAGACAATGCAAGTAAGATGCATAGCTTGTAACCGGAGACTTGGAATGCCCAAACTGGAAACATTAAAGAGAAAAATGTAGCTGGACTGTATGGCTTAGGAAATCAGAATGAAGCAGGAGACTGACTTATTAATTTCTGCAACCCCAATGATTTCTTCATATAAATAACACCGTCTTCAAACAACCAAAGCAACATCTCTATACATGGGCATCGCAAGACGGGGTATGCAGAACTCAGATTGACTTTATCATTGCTCATGTGCAAGTTCCAATCTAAGCTAAAGAAGAGAGCCAGATTAGGTGCAGATCATTATGAAGAAAACCTATCTATGTTGTCACTAAGACTCGAAACCAACTTGATAGTACATAATCAATCAACCAATGTATATATCACCCATTTTTAATAGGGCATGAGGTTGTTTACAAAAGGAAGAAAAATATATGCAATAAAATCACTAGCACACTGTATTGAAATAATTGATCTAACACTTATCCTGCACACCATTTGGCCCAAACACTCAGCAGAATAATCAAGTTTTAAGTGATTTACAAAACGTGAGGAGATTTGGAGCATTCTGTACCTCAGGAGACAAGCATGGGGTACAGCTTGGACCACCCTCTCTTTATTTCAAGTGGGGTAGGTCTCTCAGTAATTCCTCCCTGCAGGAACACATTGGGTGGGTCACGTCTTGTAAGGAAAAATAGTCCTGTAGATACCCAGGTCCCAAGTCATGTACAGCTTTAAAGGTAACCTTCATTTTGAATTGGACTTGGAAGCAAATTGGTTGCCAGTACAGTGTCTATAGCATAATCTTCTAACTCCAGATAGCAAACAGGCCCCTGCACTATGAATCAACTGAAGCTTCAGAGTTTTCTTCAAAGGCAGTCCCATATAGAGTGCATTGCAGAAAACTAACTATAGGATGACAAGGTATGAGTTACAATAGTCAGATGTTTATGGATTATACTTGTGCTGAATCCAGCTTTATTTATTTATTTTTGCAACAAGCAGCCCTTACCTTCATGTAAGGAACTAGCTGCTTGCCTAAACAATGGTCTGATGAAAAGAGCAGCTGCAGATTTCATGAAAACTAAATACCCCACTTGTTATTTTACACAAATACACAAGCCAAATTCTGAATTCCAACAGTGAGTAACAAACAAATTCCACGGGAAGAACTATGAATAAAAGAACAGATTCAATGTTTTCAGTACAAAGTTAGTGTCACAATGATTTTGATGGAATTAAATCAGATTACAAAAATTGAATGAGTCTCTGTCATTTCATCTACCCATTCCCTTTTCCTTTCCTATGCCAACCAATGAAGCCTTGCTCACATAACTATACTACACTCCAAACCCATGATAAAATGTTCACACTTTCTAATAAGGATATGTCATTACAGGTTTTAAGTAGCACTGAAACATTTCCAAATGGGATTACAAAATAGCCAATGACATGGCTGTAGTTTAAAAGATAGCACAGAAAGTCCACCAAGCTGAACAAAGGCAACAAATCATATTTGTTGAACCAATTTCCATAAGGTTTAGGAACTGTTGAGTAATTAAAATTAAAGTACAGTAATATAACAACATGTAAGAAATGTATAACAATCACATAAGGAATAAGTGTTTTTTAAAAAAAATAGTAAAATGTTGGTTAGTATATACTTAGCTCAGTTAAATCAATTAATATGCTCAAAATCAATTGCATCTCTACAATTTACACATGCCAGGGCAGCTTATCCTCAATCAGTCTGTTCTACTGTGCAACAATATACTTATATATCCCATTTTCACATGTACAATATTATTAAATCAGAAGTAGACAATACTTTTGCCCAAGACTGTATCTGGTGTTGGTATAGTCTGTTGGGAAATGTACCTGTCAGCAAACTTAAGAGCACGAGCATGACCATGAGAACATGCAAACAACTGGCCTTCCCCACATGTATTCATAAATACATACACACACACATATATCAATCTCTTCCTCCTAGACTGAAGACTTTCCTTTTCCTTCCAATGAAGATGTTGAAAATCAGTGTATTCCCACTTGCCCAAGGCAATGCAAACACAGCAATTTTCAGCCTTGTGCTGGGAAGGAACAGGAAGCCCCATTCTTCTCAGCCAACAGCATCTCCTTGAAGCCTCCTGATCAATATGCAATCCCTGTGTTGCCTATGCCTGCATTAAGTAATAAAGACAGAAATTGGGCTCATATATCCTAGCAGCTCATGGTACAATCAGGTCTAATGCAGCTGCTGTAAAACAAAAACAAAAAACAAATGAGGGAGGAAGGAAGAAAGGAAGGCCAATAAAAAGAATGAGCCAAAACTATAAAGCAATTTAAACCAAACTACCATAATTTTTAACCAAGGCACAGTATACTGAATTAGTTCTAGACAAAAGATATTTCTCTAGTTTCATGAAATAACTTTCCTTGTGAGAAGAAATAATCATTTAGTGGTGCTTCCAATATTAGTGACTTAGTGGACCTTGACACAATGGACTTCATGCAAGACACCAAATTGCCACAGGGATACATCAGAAAAACTATGTAAATTTTATGTACACTGCATCATTTGAATCACCACACAATAACATAAATTGCCATGATGACATACTTTCCCATTTAGCAGACATTCATGAACAACAGACAACATTCTGCCATTCAATAGAAAGCTAATGTATGGAGATTAGTGAAGGTGCCACAGCACCCCATTCACACCAGAACTAGTTCTGGGCTATTGCTTCTGCTGGGTCATGGATCCTATCAGTACCCACAGGTACAGGCCCCATCTCCACCTGAGATGCCTTTGTAGAGTGAGGGAGCGAGACCATCACAACTAGGGCCAAGGGATGGGACCTGCATCCCACGCTACCATCACTTCAGTTTTAAGCTGCAAAACATGGCTCAGCTCAGGTCCTCTTTGCAGCACTAGGATTGCAGCTATCTCTCAGGCTGCCCAGCCCAAGTGTGGAACTGTGCTTTCACTTTAATGCATAGCAAGGAAGGACAGTGGCAGTGAGCTGTAGCCCTCTGTAGGTCTGCTCTATCTAGAACCAAGAGTTTGAGACTCCTGCCATTTACCAGTCTAAGGAAGGATAGGCAAGCTGCTGTTCTACTTCTGTCCTACTGTGTTTGAGATGTAGGCCACCTAAAATGAACAGGAGGCTGCATGTGGCCCATGGGCCACACGTTTAAGGTCCCTGCACTAGATCATGGTCAAGATTACTTGCCCTCGGTTTGGCTCCAAGATTAATTGTTCTCTGTCATTTAGGGCATTTGTCTCAGCCTAAGCATCAATGTACCCAGTGTGTATGAAGATAATTGATGTCCCCATAATTTCAACTCCTTTGCATGCCTCCCTAATTTCTTCCAGCATTACAATATCAGCTTCAACATTCTGATCAGGCAAACAACAGTATGTATTTAAATGTAATATATAGAATAGCAGCAAAGAGTACATTAGATACAAAGTGATCCATCACATGTAGAGTTCAATATAACTAAGGTAAGCACATGATTATCACACAATAATTTAACTTTTTTAATATACAGAAACCAAACTTCATATTTATTCTCTCTGGGCATGACCTGTCAGTAAGCTGCCTGACAATAATGTTCATAGTGAGTACATATAGTACATATAGTATCTTTTTTCCCAGTGTATCCAATGTGGAAAGTGGCCTATCTGGATTCAGTAACTAGATCACCCATCTTAATCAAATTTAAAATTATTTCCACTGATATTTATGAAAGAACCTGGATCAATACTGTCAAAACAAATCTAGGCTCTTCCCTTTCTAAGAACATGGCTTATCCATGCCTCACTTAAAACATAGACAACCCACTTATTTTTCATGGAACACATTGTAAGAACAGGCAGAACAGGGAAATGATTTGAACAACTAATATGATGACAGGTTTCTATAAAAGCCCATTCCACATGTAAAAGATAAATTCTTTTGAGAGGATGGCAGTCTCTTCTGATTAAAGATGCTGTGTGTTCAGTGCAAATATACATATATTAGCAATAACAAACAAACAAACAAAAAGGTAGTGAAAAAACCTTGCTGTGAAGGTTTTTTTAGTTGAAGGTTGTATTCTGATATACTTACCCTCAAATCTTCATGCACCCTTGTGCTACACTTCCTACTGTAATAGAATTTAGCAAGGTAGCTTTCAGACTTAACATAGCTGCTCAAATAATTTAGGAAAAGTTAATTTTTTAAAAAAATGAAGCTTTGAAATTTCCTCAATTTACTTATTCTGAGTGCATTTTTCTTTTGCCATTTTAAGGAGCACTAACATTTATTATAGTTTTCCTTTAACAAACAGCCTGAAGAGCCACTGTTTCCTGGTGAACAGGACCCTCAATAAACACACAAACCTACTATAAAAACATGTGCTATGTGCAAAGTAGAGTTTACTTGAATAAGTGCACCCTACACGGAAGTCATCAAGTTGTTCTTAAAATGTGATCAACCTGGGTGCATTTCATCCACCTTTAAATCATTCACTACCTCCCAAAACATGTTTCGCATACATTTCAGTTGCTAGTCTACAACCCCCTTTTAAAAGCAATGAAAATGTCAAATCCTTCCCAGAAGCCTCTGGCCATGCCTTGAAGAAGAGAAAGTAGAAAAAACAGTTTCTAAATCAAATATATTCTCTTAAGAATAAATACTTTTCCAAACTGTGTAATTAGAACAGTATGTCATATGCTGTAACAAAATTAATATAACACTCAAAATAAAGAATGTATGGCTAAGGAATATAAACATATGTTAGCTTGATGCCAGTTGCTATCTGACTTTAATCAGACCAGCTGCTGAAAAGGTATTTTACAGGGAGAAAAAGTTTCACTACATCAGGGAGAATTTTGTTTACATCAGGCCCCAAGGAGCCAAGGTCATACTTAACCTTGTAATATAAGTATAGCCTTCGAAAATGCATGCATGCAATGCCTGCATATATATTCCCAAAGAACAAAGCAAGTCCAATCTTATATTACATTAAATTACTGTGGTATAAAATGTATCAACTGTTTGTTTGATAGGACACAGCTTGGGCTAGGGAAACCAGATAGTCATGTGGGAACAAACCACACTGAAAACACAAACAAAACCCAGACTTTGTCCTTTTATCTGAATGTAGTGTGATAAACATGAACAGTTTCTTGATTATCTAGTATTTTATTTATCTAATAAATATAATAAACAATGTATTGTGTATTGCACATAATCCCACATCATTCTAACAAGATCCTTAAAGAAGACCTCAAGAAGACAAATTAAAAATATTAAAGAACAAAAAGGAATAGTAAAATCATCCACAGTGTGGTTTACATAAACGCTGTGCCAACCTAACGAAGAATAGGTAGACATCAGTATCAGTATCCTTCAGAAGTTTTAATTAAAACTATTATAAGCACTAGTCACCATAATACTGGTCATGGTTGATGGGGACTCCATTCTAAGATAACTAGAAAGTACCATGTTGTCTATCTCTACAATAAAGATTGTAGTAAGACTGTAGTAAAATATAAGTGTGTCTTAGCTGGATCTCTCTGCACCTACCAACAAGGAGGAGAATCACTGCAAAACAATACCCTGTATTCCCAAGCCCAAAGACGGCCCATAAAGCAGGACCAAGAGAGTTGCACCATCCTTATTCTGGTTCTGCCAGAGGTCATCCACAATCACAATTAATGATGTCTCAGTACTGTACCCAAACCTAAAGCCCAACTGAAAATCAGCTTCTTCCAGAATCCTCTAGAGTTGTCATACCATCTTCTCCACAAGCTTTCACAAAAAGGGAAGGTTAGAAAGAGACTAAAGGTCATTCAACACTCTTGGGTCTAGCGATGGCTTCTTGAGAAGGGGGGTGCACCACCACCACCACCTCAAGCCAGGATCAGTTAACCACTGCCTGAACTCAATGGTTGATCACCTCCTGGGAGGCCTTGATCAGTCAGGAGGTGCATACACAGATGTCAGTGCTGACATCTCTGAAGCTCCTGTCACTTCAACAAGATTCACAGGCTCAAACTCCTCCCAGATAATAAGGCAACAACCCTAACCAGTTAATTCCCTAGGGTAGAGTCCAACTCTGAACAAATCTAAGCAATTTTATCCATCAGATGTTTAGAATATTCCTTCTAAAAGCCCTTAAAGTGTTCTTCCTGTCCCTTGACCTCCATCAGGGTCTGGGTTATCTTAAAAAGAATGTCAGACAGCATTCTCTGTGGAGAAATCATAAAATACTTCTAAGATTCAATTGCACAAATTTTTAAGAGAGGAAAAACTGAAAAGTAGATAGGACAGAGCTTTCTAGTTTAACGCAATTACAGGAACACCATGCTGGCTGTCTCTTCAGCTGAGAAATTTTGGTCTTCCTTAAATTATATAGAGTAGTTCTTTTGATTCATGTGCTGAATAAGTGCAAAAGAAAACAGTGCCTTTATAGATGCAGTGACAGTGCAATAGTGGTTCAATTCACTATATGTATAGTACAGGTAGTCCTCAGTTAGTGACCGTAATTGGAAATAGCAACTCTGTCACTAAGCAACGTGGTCATAAAGTGAAAAATCACGTGACTGCGCCAACTTACAATGGCAGTTCCGATTGCGGTCATTAAGCTAAACACATGCTGTCCTTAAGCATGACATCTTGCAACTTCCTGCTGGCTTCCCCACTGACTTCACTTGTCGGAAGCCAGCAGTGAAGGTTGCAATGGCGATCATGTGACCGTGAGACACTGTGACCATCATAATTGTGCACTGGTTGCCAAGTGCCCAAATTGCAACTACATGACTGTGGGGACACTGCAACAGCCACAATTTTGAGGACTGGTCATAAGTCTCCTCGTTCAGCACTGCCATAACTTCTAAAGGTCATTGAACAAGTGGTCACTAAGCAAGGACTACTTGTATCTTTGCTGGTGCACATACTTCAATGTGCAGATGATTATTATGATTAAGATGATAACTATTCTTTGTGTCTATGTGTTCCAGTTCTTTCTGTTGTTAAAAAATTCACTTCATCATGTTCCCAATGGTCAGGAACTAGACAAAGAATAAGCAATGTAGGCTTATGTAGCTGGCAGCACCTTGTAGACCTCATCTGGGATCCAAAGTTAGACAGGCTGCTTAGTATTTGAACGGGACTCCAAAATACTAGGGATGGAAGTTTGAGTGCAAAACTGAAAAGTATCATGGAAGAAACAATATAAATCACTTGCAAATCACTGTCAAGAAAACACACACTGCTGTATTCATGAAACCACCAGGAGTTGAGCTGAACTCAAAGGAGACTTTATCATTAGTAAAAGCTCCCTATCAACCTAAAAAATTATGTGACAGAGCTGTTGTCATTAAACCTGAATTAGAACCTTAGGCTTAATTCTGCAGTAGGGAAAGCAAACTGAGAATGTTGTATCAACTACCAAGAGGTACAATTCCTTCCTGTCAGAGCTTCACCAGAGCTCAGCAATAAATCTCTCTCCAGGAACTCAGACTTGCACTCAGAATAAGCAGAGTTCAAGGACAAAGCTCAGACAAATAAATTGTCTTTAGAGCAGATACAGGAAGCCCTAATAATTAAACAAAGATTGCTAACTGTAGAATTAAATCCTCTATTTATAGCAGCCCTAGGCTTTAAAGCTTGTTGTCTTTTTCTTCCATCCATACACGGTAATGGACTGCTCAGCTTTGGACGGTAATGGACTTCTCAACTTTGGATGTGGAGGGTATGCGCACAATTTTTTTTATTCCAAGATCCATGAATCTCAATATACAAGCCCTATTTACATTTTCATAATCAGGCACGTTTTAAAGTAAGTGTGTTTTTAAGTACAATGATTTCATTATGGTGAAGGGTTACATCAAGTACACTTTGCCTAACACTCCAAAACTATAGGCTCTTTAAATTTGTTATGTTTGATTGCAAGAAGAAACATGAGATAAACTTAATTTATCATGAAATAGAGCCTCTGGAGTAATTCAATAAATCAAATAAATACATGCTTTCTAAAGTGAGTTTGGCTTTCCCTAACATCATATAGATCAGGAAGAGAAAGACTAACAGCAAAGTCAAGTTTATATGCAATATGGTAAAATATAAGAATTAATATGGGGGGTGTAGTTTATAATGAAATAAGATTATTATAACTTGTCTAAGATTTCATGTTGGACATTCTTATTTTCTTTACTTCCTCCCACTAATATGTGGTTTGATTCTATAGAATGTATTAATTTCACCATACTTAAAAAGATTTACACACTTTTAAGTACACAGATAACCAAAGAAAAATACTTTTTCCACCTGCAATGTACATGCTACTAAATTCACCTGGACAAATTGTTTTACTCTTTCAAACACTTATCAAATCACCTTTCATATAAATCCGTTTTCTCTCCCATCCCTTCAGCACGTATAGTGTAAGAAACGGAAAACTCTTTCATTTAATTGAATACCAGATTCTTTCCTCACCCAAACCCACCAATAGTTTCAGTGCTATAGAATACTACTGTTAATCCACATGTTAAATAGTAGACAAATCTGAGAATTTACTAAGATTCCCTAGTAGGAATGCTTTCTCCTTGTTATAGTGTGTACTTGGAAAGTTAACACTCTTTTGAGCAGACTCAATACTCAACAATTATATATTTTGTGTCACAGAAACAGCATATAGATAACAGATTGGAAAGGAAGAAAATGTTGTTATCCTACACAATATTTAAGATCCATTATGAGCAGACGTGAAAAATTAATCTCTAACTTCTGGCTTCGTCAGCCTGTTACTTTAATTGTTGAGTCTGACACTTTGCTTAGATTGTCTCAGTTTTACGGTACAAGCACCCTACAGCTAAAAAAGGCAATTTGGACTGATCACATACTTTTATTTAAAATATAGCAGTCAAAATGCCAGTTTCTATGCTCCTACCCTAGCTCCCTTTACATCAGTGCCTTCTTTGCTTGTGTCTTCTTTTGTTCACTTCTGTAGAAGTCATTGGATATCTTCAAGTTCCTTTGAAGCCTAATCAAGGTAGCATGAGGTATAAGAAGTGTAACAGGGTGGGTAGCAGTTATTTATTCTCCTTGAGATTAGTTTCGAAAAACTAGACTGATTGTTTTATGCATTCAGAAAGAACAAAGTCAGTCTAAAGATTCTGGAGTTTGAAGAAACTTCTGGCTTTGTGCGTCTGACTAGAGATGCACAAAGAAAAGAGAAATAGGAAAGAGATGATAAAAAGTATTGCAGAAAGTATTGCAATACAAAAAGTATTGAATCTTTAAAAAGGTAAGAGTTCTGGATTGAGTATATTAACATCTATTTTAGCTACACAATCTATGCAAAACCTTTATTTTTTACTTACCTGATTTTTGGGAAAAATCATCCACCCAGCTAAAATGTATGAATCAGACGCACTTTTACATTTTATATACCAGATTTGATTTTATTAGCAAACTAAGTTATACATAATGCAAAATAACAAGGTAAGACAGGGAAAGAGAAACAGTGTTTGAAAAATTCTGGAAATTTAACATCCCACTGCGAATGTGTTTAAGTTTTCCCCTTCCAGAAATAGATAAATATTTACACACATGCACACGCGCGCACACACACAGAGATAATCTAACTGCTAGAAAACAAAATATCGGTACTTAATTACCAATGGCAATAACCATGTCATGCAACAGCATCCTTGTTCTTAAGAGAATTGTTTCATTGTCACAAATCTGAAGCAAGACAAAGTAAACTGTCAGACTTAATATAATGCTTTATATTGCTTTCTATTAAAAGAAACATAACATTAAGAATAAAAAAATTACAAAACAAAAGAAAAATTGAAAATTTATATTAGTTCTGCACAAGACAATTAACTTGAAAATACACTCCCTATTTACATGTTGCAATCTTGAGACATATAAAACTTAAAAATCCATGCGTGGAGATGATATTAATCCATTAGGAAATATTATTAATGAGACTGCCCAACTCCCAGAAAAGTCTGTGCAGCTTATAGTACGCACAAAAAGACCAAACAATTAAAAAGCAAACAACCAAACCATATTTGTCTCGAAGAATAAACAACCAAATATATCTCAAACCAACAAAACACCTAACAAAAGCTTGACATCCACCCAAACCCCATATTTTGTTAATGTAACTAAAAGAAGAGTCCATATTTGAACAAAACAATTTTTAATTATAGTTGTTCTCAATTTTGAGCCAATATCCTTTCCCACACATTTAAAAACCACTGAATCATAAAAAGATGAACTTCAGTTTTGCAATAGTTGTAGCAATATATGGACAATATAAGTACAACAGAGTGAATTACCAAGACTATTTCAGTATTTTTTTCAGAAATATTTAATCAAAATGAATAACTTAATAGGCACAGCTACCAGCAATAGTAATATGTACCAATTTAAAAGCCCTACATCACAATTCAGAAACATTTAGATTAATATAACTTAATTAAATGATATCATTTATGAATTATTTTATAGTCAATTCTTCGACTCACTACCATACGCTGAAGGAAATTTGTTTTATAAAGAAAATCAGTCTGATTTACCAGGTTCAAATCCCAAATTTTTTTCCTCATACGTGGGGGACCTAACATATGTTCTGTATAGTGTTATTTTAAATGATGTGTATCCTTTTTATTGTTACAGTCTTAACTGGGTGACATCTGATAATTCTGTATGATTTGAAATCAGACTTCGAATAATTCATGAGTAAAATATATTCACAGAGGTCATTTTTCCATCAGTAATAAAACTTCTTGTCTATAAATTCACTATTCCATTTCTTGTACTAGGCTTTGTTTAACCATATTCTAAAAATTAAGTGATCAAGAAGGTGATTAAGACCACCCATTAGAACTCTTATCTAAAACAACCCTCAAAAGCCCCTCACTCCAAATCAGGCCATTTTCCCCCTGGGGAGGACACGTATTTTTAGGGGTTGTTGGGATCATTCTCCACCAGACCTACCCCACCCCAGAGAGGTCAGGATAATATAGCAGATACTGCATCGACAGGTATTTGCTGTCACCATCTTCTTTTCTTCCCCTCAAGCAGAGATGTAGAAGCAAGGCCAAAGGTAGGAAAATGACTTGCCCTCTCTGAAAAGACACAAGGGCACTTAAGCCCTGCAACTGGTAGTCAGCCTGCATAGGTCCAGGCCTTCCAAAGCACATTACCAGGTCACAATATCCTAAGGCACAAACTGGCATAAAAATGTCTGTTTAAAACAGCATTCAGTTTATTAGAAAGACACAGAGCAAATAGAAGCATTAGATAGGTATTAAGTTTAGAGGAAAAGGCTTAAGATTCAAGAGCAAGTGTAAATAAGGGAACGGTGCTTAGGCCCATCCAAAATGGAGATTAAGCCTCAGGGATAATAATTATGTAAGGGTAACAGGCAAGGCTTTGAACACATCCAAAATAAAATGTCTAACACAATTCTGAAGTCTGCGTACACTTGATTTTCCTTCCCGCATCCTGAAAGAATCCATAATCTGGAGCAGGCTCAAATTTTTCCCTTTTCTTGCAACCAGCTCTGCTGGGAAAAGTCTAAGAACAAAAGCATCAAGCATCTGGCCATTTAACTTCAAATGTGGAGGGAAGTTGTGTTTGCTGAAGGATATGGTCACATATGCTGTACTGCACGTAACAACTGATGCTACTGACTCAGAGAAATAAATGGAAAAGCACCGTCTCAAAAGCAAGTAAGAAGGAAAAAAAATCTGCTGTAGTTCTCCATCTGGGTCAAATTTGTCTTTCAAAATGTTAGACTTACAAATGTGATTTACAGAGTAGATCAGAAGTAGTCTGCAATCTAAAAATACACTTTGGTACATTGATAAGATTCTTATATTTTGTATACAAGCCAATTTGTGCAAACTAATTCATTATTTTGTAGTCCAACCGTGTTAAAAACCTGGATTTCTCCTTTGTTTTCATCAGGAGAAAGAAAAGAACAAAAACACTGCACTAAAAGAAACCATCAGTTCTGTATGCAGGCATTTTTATTATCATTCTAGTTCTTTCCCAAGAGGTCACTTCCAGTAAACCTTTCATGTGTATCTACTATAATTAAGAAATAGTACGGTTCAGTCCTTGCTGACTGTACAGTCTTCTTATTAATATTATGGAAGTGGTTTCCCATTATCTTCTTCTGAGATGTTTTTCAACTTTCCAGGCTACTCTACTACCAGGGACTCTATGCCAGTCTACCACCCAAGGACTAACTAAACCCAACCCTGCTTAGCTTCTGAACTCAGATAAAGTCATCCAGATTCTGTCACTTGCTAAGACTTACTGTCATTAGATAATGGTCCATCAAATAGTTGGACCGAGATTCTGTAATTATTCTGTAAGTACATTTGTTGATTCTTCTAATTCTAATATACTCAGGAACATCTACATAGAATATAAGAAGATTTGGATTATTATTTTTTCTGAAGAATTTGGAAAACAAATTGATTATGTGCAAGTGTGCCAACAATTTAAAATATCATTTACATGTTGCAACAAGTGCTCAGTATTCAAAACCTGGGAGTATAAGCATCAATTATGATTTACATAAAGTTATTTTACATATTGATAGAAGGCAATTATAATTAAAGATTAAAGGAAACCAACCCTGAAACCAACCACAAGTGCCAGCATGTCTGGAAAAATTCATATACATGTGATGTTGAAAAAAAAACTATAAGCAATGTCCTCACCACTTAGAAAGACTTCAATACTACACTTTACAATTTTTCTGTAGACAAAAATTTGGTTTTGGATACATGATTTTGTAGCCAAAAATATGTCTGTTCTATAAATCCACAATTTATATTACACACTTTTCAATTTTTTTGCTTCTGCTTAAGGATTCTCTTAAAATATCCCTATAACTATTACAATCTTCAGTCCATTTTCTGCTGAAGCAAATCATATCCATTCAATATTCACAATGGAACAGATCACAATGGAAAATGAAATACTGGAATATACTGGGAGGGATTGGTATGTTTTTTGTAACACTTTTATTTATTTTATACAAAATATTATATACTATCTACTTCTTAAGACTCAAAACAATTCATAATCAAGCAGCTACAGGTAGTCCTCGACTTACAACTACAACTGGGACTGAAACTTCTATTGCTAAGTGATACAGTCATTAATGAGTCACGCCCAATTTTACGACCTTTTTTGCTGCAGTCGATAATAAATCCAGCCTCCCCCATTGACTTTGCTTGTCGGAAGCCCCCTAGAAAGGTCGCAAATGGTGGTCAAATGACTCCAGGACGCTGCAACCATCATAAATACATGCTGGCTGCCAAGCACCCAAATTTTGATTAAGTGACCACAGGGACACTGCAACAGTTGTAAATGTGAGGACTGATCATAAGTCACTTCTTTCTGCACTGTTGTAACTTCGGCCGCTAAACGAATGGTCATTAATTGAGGACTACCTGTACATCAAACTCAAAGAAAACAGCAACAACAAAAACACTGCAAAGCAGACTGACCAACTCAGAAAGCCCTGCCATCATTAGTGCCATGAAGAACAATCACGTCTTAAGAGCCTTTCTAAAGGTCAGGAGGTGAGAGGCAGTATGTATATCAGAAGGCAAGATGTTCCAAGGAGTAGAGGCAGCTACCAAAAAGGCAAGTACAGATTATTGCCCCCTTCATTTCATATGGGGTGGTACCATCATATTCTTCAAGTATAAAATCCATTATTCTTCAAGTATAATTTCCAATCTAAACCCTATTACAAACACACATGTAAGGCTTAAATAAGCCTAATTATCAGAAAAGACTAAACTGTTAAAAATGCTGAGTT
The DNA here is from genome assembly GCA_030867105.1 of Liasis olivaceus. Classification (NCBI taxonomy): domain Eukaryota; kingdom Metazoa; phylum Chordata; class Lepidosauria; order Squamata; family Pythonidae; genus Liasis; species Liasis olivaceus. The sequence goes on from CM061349.1 coordinate 67,507,125, forward strand.
AACTACTCAGATTTCTTTCCTCAATGGAGCAAGGCAGTAGAAGTTAATAGTGATCACAGGAAGCTTCCAGAATTTTATACATACAAAACAAACACTATATAAATACTTTTGATTAATCATTTCACATACAAATTGTGATGGAATGTATCTATGAGGAGGAGAGTGATGTGGGAGATCAAGGCTATCAGGAAGGAGGGGGTGCATTCCAGGAGGGGAAAGAAGGCAAAAGACAACACAGTCCGCAGGGGGAGCGTGAGAAGAGTAAGAGATTCAGGATAGCCACTCCCTAGAATCTCCCAGGTATATCCACTAGTTGCTGTAGTGTAACTAGTTGCTAGATTTAGTTTGGCAAGATTCTGTCTATAAGGTGTAAGCAAATAAAGGAACTGTACTCAACTGGGCTGTTTCATCATTGTTCTTGGGCTGGGCCTGACCCAAATGAATCAGATTACTAAGTGATAAAGGGAATATAAAATCTGACATTTGGACATTCAAAGTGTAATGGAGAAATTATTTCTATATTGAGAAACAACTATATGGGAATCAGAAAAAATTAACCTTCCTTAGTGTTGGAATAGTTATAAGTAATTATAGTACATGATATCTCATTGATTATTTATTTATTTATTTATTTATTTATTTATTCAACTTGTATGCCGCCCATCTCCCCCAACAGGTGACTCTGGGCGGCTCACAATAAAATAATTCCTTTGATTTCACTTGTACATACTATCCTAAATACTTGGTTGTAGTTTGTATGTACATTTATAATCAAAGTATCTTTGCGACAGATACAACTACATGACATATACCTGAATTCTAGTTTCCTATTAAGACAATCCTCAAACCCAGATAGACAAATCTACTAGCTGATGAAATCGCCTTCATTAAGCCATTAATTTATGAACAGTTAATTTGCCCTACCTGACAATTTTGCTCCTAAGATGTTTAATCTGAAGGAACTTAATCTATTTATAGTGTACTACTGTAATCTATAGCTATATGCTAATTTTAATGAAGGATCTATTGTCATGAAAACAGATTCCAGGAAAAATAACTGGACTATGTAAAAAATAACTTGCACCTGATAAACAGATGCAGGATAATCTAAGGGAACATTATACTTCAGAGAAGTTTTCTAAAAATATCATAATAGTCCTGTTTTATGGTGGGATTTTTCCCACACACCAGAAAGTAATGATTTATTTCACCATATACCTTCAGTGTCTTTTCCCATGAGAAATGTGGTTATGTGTCCAAAGAACATGGAGAATACCGAGTAAAGGATAGATGAGCATTTGCCAAAGTATAATTATCCTCCTATATGCAATAGGTATTAATACCCATTAATTAACAATATAATTAAAAGTGATGACATGCACTTTGCAAAACAACTTTTCCCATGTTGCTACAGGTAGTCCTCGAGTTACAACTGCAATTGGGACTGGGATTGCCATCACTAAGCAATGCAGTCATAAAGCACAACGTCACGTGACCGCATTGCTTAGCCATGGCAATCCAGGCAGCCCAGGTTGTTGTTGGAACCCAAGATGTGCGGGTCGTTAAGTGGGAAGCGGAGGGAGTCCCAGGTAAGGAGGGCAGGGGTACCGCAGGGGATTGTGGAAGGCCTTGGGAGGACCAGCACAGCCCATGCACAAGTTGAGGGAGGGAGTGCTTGGTGCAGCATGAGTCAGAAAGGCCACGAAATGAGGGCACGGGGTAAATGAGATTGCAGGGAGGCTGTAGAAAGAGGGTGTGGGGCGCATGTATAGGGTGGCCAGGGAAAGAGGGCATGGGGTATGAGAAAGAGGCTGAGAAAGATGGCACAAGGTGCATGAGATTGCAGAGAGGCCATGGAAAGAGAGTGCAGAGCACGCTCATGTGTACAAGTGCAGGGAGGCTGAGGAAAGAGGGCACAGGGTGTTTGCGACTGCAAGTAGGCTACGGAAACAGGGTGCGGGGTTTGTGCACATGTGTGTGTGAGCATGGGGGCCCAGAGTGCATGTAATCGCAGGGAGGCCATGGAAAGAGGGTGTGGGGTACATGCGTGCATGAGTGCAACTGCAGGGAAGCTGAGGAAAAAGGACACAGGGTGTGTGCAATCATAGGGAGGCCATGGAAAGAGGGCATGGAGTGCATGTGTGCATGCACAGGGAAGCCGTAGAAAGAGAGTGCAGGATGTATGCAAGTGAAGAGGGGAAGTAGGGCATGGTGCATTCAAGTGTAGAAAGGCCAGGGGCAGGGGAGAGACTTACAACCTTCCCTGCCAGTGTCCCATTGACTTTGCTTCAGAGAAGCCAGCAGGGAAGGTTGCAAATGGTGATCATGCAGGGTACTTGGCAACTGGTCGTAAGTGCGAATAGGTTGCCAAGCACCCAGATCATGATCACATGACTGCAGGGATGCTGAGATGGCCACAACTTTGAGGACTGGTCATAAGTCTCCTTTTTCAGCACCGCTGTGACTTTGGTCACTGAATGAATGGTCATAACTCGAGGACTACCTATCTTCTGAGAAGTGGGACATTCATCACATAGAAAACAATGCAAAGGATTCAACTGCATAGGAAACCTTGACTGCCTAACAATGCCTCTCTCATGTGAAATGAAGAATATAACAGTAGTCAAAGTGCAGTGCTAATTTTTGAATTGCAGATTTTTAAAGACTTGGTATGAAGTTTATATCAGAGGGTGGGTCAGGATAGGAGCTGATACAGACACCCACACACAGCCAGTACGTAATCAAATGAGGAGTTTTATTCTGGACACCATGATACCTATGCTAATAAAGTAGTGTGATCTAATAATATATACAAGGGAAAATGTTATTTACACACCAGTGTAAGAAATACAAGAAATCAAATCTTAACCTACTTATTTTTCCTTCCTCTCAACTCTCTCTCCCTCACTTTCTACTTATACTTTATTATGGCTTCTTCTTCCCCTTCTTATCTCAATTACTGATACTGGAATGACTGTGAGTTTTCTCCAGGCTGTCTTGCTGCCAAACAAAGCCTTTAACTCACAGAGTTCCACTGTCCAGCATTTGAATCTCTGTACATGAAACATGGTCTGCCCTCCTGGCCTTTCCACACTCTTACAAGTCACTCCAGGATTTTCCTCCTGATCTTCCTTCTCTTCCCAGGGCTGGAATCTCAGGGTTTGGCTGGCTGGGTCTTTCCTCCACTCCACTATACTCCACTCCACGTTAACCAGGTGACATCCTTTCCAGCAATATCACCCCCTCCCCTTCTCTGCTTTTCCTTGCTCTTTTTATATTCTATAACTGTGTAAGGTGTATATGTGCCATTTTGCAGGTGCCTTCTAGCATTTTTTTTTTCCTTTTTTGCCTATGTGTTCTTGGTCTTGTGCTGATTTGCCTTCCCTAAAAAAACCCAGACCTTGGCACAGACCAAACCACTTTCCATCAGCCAGGCACTTCAACCAGGACACTGTTTATTCACTCTACAATGTACAAATTTAGATCGGGACCGTGCAATTTTGAACAGACTATGAGAGCCACATTCTAAGCAATAATGGGCAGGCTAAAACCTAAATTTGATCTCCTTTCAATGCATGTAATTAATTCACTAAATAAAGCTAAGATTGTTGTCAGTATTAATATTTCGATTATTATCTGGATTATACTTAAAAACAATTTCCTTCCAATGTAATTCCTGCTGCCAATGTGCTTAACTGGTTAAAATGTTGGGTAGGAATGAGGAGATGCAAGGTCAACTGCATCATCAGCCCAACCTAACCCAGAGGATTATTACTTAGAAAATAGTTCAAATGAATGAATACTATTAGAAGTCAGGGGCCAATTTAAACACTGGGTGAAAATGCTTCATATCTCTCAGATATGGCAAATGCCATTTAAAAATGGTATTTTCAGTGTTACTTGCTTGTAACTTGTGGCCCCTGGCTGAACATGTTAGATCAGAACTTAAGCAGGGTTGGGCCTGGTTAGTACTAAGATGAGACAGCTCCAAAGAATACCAGACCTAGTACACATAGTCCCTGGGTTAAGAACACCCAGGTTACGGACAATCTTACGGAGCCTATTGTAGCAAAATTCGATTTAAATATGAAATGGTTCAAGTTCATTACACAATACTACTTATACAGTATTATACAATAATACTGTTCTGGTTGACATACAAATTTGACTTAAGAACAAATATTGGGACTATAACTGTTAAACTGGGGACTACCTTTAATAGAAAGATTAAAAAAAAAAAAACAGTCTGTAAGATTTACTGTTCCATGCTGTTGTCAAGAAACCTGTACAGGCAGTACTCAAGCTCAACTTAAAGAAGACTTTACCTCTACTTTTTTTATAATACTCCTAGTAACGGCTATTTTATTTTGTATAACAGTTTTTGTGATCAGTGCTCGTACAATAAAGGAGAAAATCTGGACCAATAAAACTTTCCTAGTAGAGATGAAAAGTATAAATATTTGCAGACACACAAGTAAACAAAGGAGCAAGAAGAATTAGGAAAAAAGAAATAAAAATGAAGATTTTTAATTTTTGTATTTACAGAGTGCAAGAAGTTGTGGTTTATTACTTTATATTGTGATGGCTAGTTTTCACAATAAAACATAGTCACGGCAAACAGTCTGATACCATATCTGGCTGTTACCAAACCATGGGGAAAAATGTAAACTTCCTCCTGCCTAACAGAGGGTTGCTTTTAGCCATTTACACAGAGTGCGTGGGAGGAAAGAGGTACCAGAATTTGAACACTGATTACAATATACTGTAAACAGAACTTGCATATGATACACAGCAGTAACTGGAATTCCTTCGTAATGGCTTCTTAGCTTTTCTACATTAAATCAGAAATTCTTATATTTGTGTGCCTTTTTATCTGTTTCAGTCCAGCTTGCTAGGGCGGAATCTGACATTTATGTAAACATAACTTCTTGCTGTGAACAGTAGCACTGTAAAAAATCATGTCTACATAAAAGACTATCATTTGCTAAGTTAGCAGAGACTGCATTGGGAAAATAGTTTTTTTTATCATTCTTACCATAGATAACACACCTAAAAAATAGAGATAGAGTCTGGTAGCACCTTTAAGACTAATCAACTTTTTTGGAGCATAAGCTTTTGTTAGTAGCAGCTCACTTTATTGGATATATAGAGTGGGTTTCTATTACAGGATTATAAATATAGATAGTTAAAGTGAGGAGGGAGAAAAACAAAAGGGAAGGCAATGGGTTTACACAATAGATACCGAGAGGAAGATCTTAATGAGCATTACCTTAACAATTAGAAAATGTAATGGGCTAAGTATCCATTGCCATCAAGAAAGGAAGTGGGCTTTACTTTTAAAAGAATATTTTCAGTATTTGCAAGGATGTCTCCATTGGTAATACATATTTCTCACACTTGTTATTCATCAGACAACTTACTGGAGCACTTACTCTGTGGAAGACATGATAGCATTTCTTGGCAAAACTGGTAACATATGAAAATACTGAATCTTTTTAAGTTACTTAGCACAATGCTGCTAATTTGAGACACTTATAGCATGACATTCCACAAATAGTAAGATAAAACTTTCCATAATAATTTAGCTGAGGACAATGTTCACAATAATAATTCAAGTGTTTCACTTCATTACATTCATTGCCTGCCTCCATTTAATACATAAAAATGAACTTGTTCTTTTGAGTCAATAGCTGGACCTGCACATTCACCCTAAGTACATGATTTAAGATTTCTATAACATGGGTTGCAAAGCAATTTGTAGATAAACTGTCCCCTCAAGCACAGAGTAACTGAGAGCCCAACAAAGTAGCTACCAGTAGGATTGCTAGGTACGTACATCACATTCAAGTCAAATAAAGCTGGGAAAAAATCCTCAATTTGCAGAAAAGAACTGCTATGTTTCAATTAAAAGACTGGGCCTTTTTTTTTCTCATGAGCAGTAAAAACTGAAAAATCAATATATAAAAGGAAAGGCATGTAAAGGGGCTAAACTTTAAAAAACAACGTATTGATCAACAGATATATAAAACTGATTGAATTAGAGTAGACTGGGAATTATGTCTGTACGTAATGGCAAGCAACAGTGCAATGGAAAGCACACAGTATCTTTATTTATTAATTCTAAATAATGAATTATTCTTTATTCTATTTGCCAAGGGTCTACCATATCTCCAGTCAATTAGTCCTAAAGATAGTGCATGTCAAATCATCATTCTAGGCTATATTTCAGTTCCTAGATTTGTAAAACTTATCTCTTGTGCTTTGTCTTTGTCCTTGTTCTTTCATTTCAGAAAAAAGGAAGAATTGGTCAAGTGGAAAACCCTAACTTGTGAAACAACATCCAATGTGCCAATAGTAATGATATAAATAACTAATTAGGAAAGCTAAACATACTTGCAATGTAACCCTGTGTATGATTATCCAGAAATAAGTCTGAGTTAAATCGGCCTGTTTTCCTTATATGTCTTTAAAAATATGCTCTAAAGCTTTTTGTTTTGTTTCATTTTGCAGCAGCAAATGTACATACATTCTTTCTCATCCATGCTGTTCATTTATTTGCTCAACCATTGGAAACTGCAGAGATCTTTCCACATTAGTAGACTATTTAATTTACAGTATTGAGCAACAGTAGTTTCTATTAATAACAAAATAATTTGTAACAGGAACACAAGGGCCTGTCTTACATTACGTCTGTCCATATGAGCTTCTATTTAATGATTGACTATTCCCAGAAGCACCTAATCCAGTTGGAGGTCCAAGTGACTCAGTGTAGGGTTTCTGCCTTCAAAACATACATCTTCTACTGATTCTCAGCAAAAGTGAGACATCAAGGGAACTTCTACAACCTAGCTATATTGTCACAAAAGGAATACATACATGCACCCATATTTAGTAAGACTGAGCATTTAAACAAGTAATGTACACTTGGAAAACGTTCACTTAAATATATTGCCAGTCTGAAATCTCACTGAACTTTTAAAATCTTCTCTAGCAAGAAGAGAAGGCAAGAAACTGTAAGCCTGGAGAAAGATATGAAAATCTGCTGGAGCTCATGCTGATTTTATAAAGATTTAGAAAGATTCATAAATAACAAATGTTTCCTTCTGACAGGCAATACTCAGTGTCATAAAAAAAATCCCCTCTCACCCCTATGGGTGATATGTGTCTTCCTCAGTCTTGGGTCCTACACTACAGGCCTGGGAGTTTGAGGGTTTTGCACAGAACTGTTCCTAGCACTGCACTCTTCTAGACAGAGAGCTCCGATGTTGTTCCTGGGATCTGTTGGAGCCACTCTCTCAGCTTAGCAGTCAAGTGCTCCTATCACCACTGGCCTTTACTTTCCACATCCTCTCTAGTTCCTCCTTCAGGCCCTGGTACTTCTCCAGCTTCTCATACACACACACACACACACAGAGTCATAGAAGTTTACTGGATTAATGAAATTTTTATTACATGCATTCCATTTATTTTTGCTTGAACTATCAATTATGGGTCCGCCAGACATGACTTCAAAGTTAAAAGTGAATCCAGAAGAACTTCTTTAAAAAATGGATTTACATAATAAAGATTCTGAACTCTTTTTTTAATAAACATATACCAGCTGAAGCCACCTATAATATCCTGCAGATGCCTTGTAAATCATTTAAACTTCAGTTTTTAAAAATGAGTTTCAAAGAAACACTCCTTCCCTAAATTTCCACTTCCTGAAATCTGTGTGTTGCATAGAAAGGTAAGACTGAAGAATTAGTACATTATATGTTGAAGGTTTTCATCCAAGAAATCCCACTGAACCCAGCAAGGGAGTCCTCTGGGTAATATATCAAGGAGAACAGTTGTACTAATAACCTGAGAATTGCAAAGGGCTCATCACTGCTGGACATGGAGCTCTTGGTGTCAGGATTGTCAGGAGAGTCTGCTTTCTCTCTGAAGAATTATCTATTTTTAAAACTGGTATTTTTTGTTTTTAAAAAATCAAAAATATATCTTCAGGTAAATAAAATGTGCTCTGGTAGTTTTATATATAGTGAAAGGGATCTTCATACATAAAAACATTGGTAGAGAAGGATAATATGCCCTATAATGATTCTATAATATAATAATTATGCACTTTCAATCTATTATTTGACTTTTTTCAATCCTCTCACATTTTTTAAAGAAAACACAGGATTTTCTTTTGCTCAAGTCAATCTAGACTGAACTTCAGGGTATGCAGGCATCACTTTACTTATTTGCCACACTACATTTTTAGACAATGTTTTTATAAAAGTATGATTGAAATATTAAGATCTAATGCCACATCAGTAGAAACCAAAGTAATTCATGTCCTTTTCAAAATGTCTAATTTACTTTATGAAAAACACTCAGAAGCAAAAGACAAGAGAAGAACTGACATAGGACTCCAGCTTCATGTGAGGCCGCTAAGCCTCAAAATGATGGGAAAGAGAAACAACATGTCTTCGCAAGTCAAGGAGGAAGGCCAAAGCCTGCAGGACATATTTGATTGGATTGTAAACCTGTGGGCTTTATTTCACTGTGCTTTGATCTAAATGAGCTTCAGAAATAAACATTATTGCATCTCAAGCCTGCACTGCCTGCTTCAGAAACCGGAGCAACTCTGGCAAAAGCAACCTTCACCCAACATGGCCTAGAACTCATTAGGTTATTTCAGTGATGTGGAAAAGATCACTGCTGTAGCAACACTTACACTAGTACTAAAGAAAGATTAGAGGGAGCTTCTTGAGACTCAGGAAAATTGCCAGTGTCTAAAGCAATTTTTTTTTCAAACTTGGCAACTTTAAGATGTGTGGACTTCAACGTGCTGGCTGGGGAATTCTGGGAGTTGAAGTCCACACACCTTAAAGTTGCCAAGTTTGAAAAACACTGGTCAAAAGCAATAGCCTTGAAGAGGTCTTTAAAATCTAAGTTTTGCAAGGGGAAGCAAAATAACTTAAAATGCAATATCTCTCCTAAAAATCATTAATTACACTTATAATATAACCTAGTACTTTAGATTACAAGGTCTGGCTTGAATTTAAATATTTGCATATTAGTTAAAGGCAACCAGAAACTCCGTGCAGGCAAATGTACATAATTTTATAAGGGAGAGTAAGTGGACTAGCTTTTTACTCATAGTCTGTGTTTTTTTAATTAAGATACTTTGGGTTAATTTGTCATTCCACATGGTATGGGGATAACCACAAAAACTAAGTTTTCTTTCTTCTGTTGTATAAATTAGTTTATCTCCAGGACATCATACGTTATATTAGTGAACCTCTTGAATCCTAATGCTTGTTTGAACTAACCATTCCCCAGTGCCTGTGAATTCAAGTGCCTGCAACCCTAACAATTTCCCATTGTTTAGCATTGGCAGGAAGGTAGGATAATCATTGATTTAATTTCACTGCAGGCCTACTTGTCTTCATCAGTACTTAAGGGAAGGGAGCAAAGTATATTATGTTTCCCTGTATCTATTTTAACATGTGAGATTTGGAAGTACTTTACAAGTGCTAAAAACAAATATTTGATCAAGATTAATGATAAAGAGGGGGGACGTGGTGGCGCAGCGGCTTAATGACGCTGAAAGTGCCGGCCAGAAATGGCTGAAAGCTTCAGCGGTTCGAGTCCAGCCTCGCGTTAACAAGGTGAGCTCTTGTTTCTATACCCGCAGCTTCTGCCAACTCAGCAGATCGAAAACATACGTGAGTAGATAAATGAGGACTCTCACTCCGGTGGGAGGAAAAATGCTGGCAGCGGCTCAACAGAGAGAGACGGGACAAGTTGCCGGTAAAAGCGCGAAAACCGCGCTCGTCCGAAAAAGGTGCGCGAAGCAACGGAAATCCCGCCTCCTGTGCTGCCAGCTGGGCTGACGCTCTAGGAATTAGGCTCTGGCAAAGTCTAATTCCGAAACTAGAAAGATGCAATTGCCTTGAAAACCGCTAGGGGGCGGTCACTGCAGGGTCAGTAATGACTGTTAAGCAGATAAAAAAAAAAAAAATGATAAAGAACATATTGGTTCTACTAAATCACCCTCTTTGCACAAAACAGACATTGAGAGGAAGCTTAAGATTTGACAGCTTAATACCATAATTTTGAAAAGAACTGTAAAAGTTTTAGAAATACCAATCTCTAAAACTTTTACACTTCTTTTCAAAATTATGCTGACCTTATTCTTAATCTAAATACGGACATACTAACCTCTGAGCAAATTATAACCACAATACGCCCTTTATTGTACATAAAAGTAGTATACCGCTTGTATACAGTTGCATGCAAAGGTTTAGGCACCCCTAGTCAAATTGTGCGTTTTGATGAATCCCTGAATGAACAGAGACTAACACAACTTCTACACAATATAAAGAAAAACTGTTTTCTTATTCTGATTCTGTAAACATCTGCACATAAATAGTAACAATGCATTTCAGTTTGCAGAAAGGTATCATGTTAACTCTGAAACGTAGAAGTTGTGTCAGCTTCTGTTCATGATAACATGAAACATGATAAGCCTCTTCAAAGGGATTCAGAAGGCTATCACATAGAAGATGGGGCAGAACTATTCAAAGTTTTTCCAGATTATAGGACAAGAAACAGTTTAAATAACATGAAAGCAGATTTTGGTTGGACTTCAGGAAAAAAATTCCTATTAATAAGAACTATTCAACTCAATAAAACAAGTTGCCTCAAAAGATGGTGGACTCCCCTTTGCTGAAACGGTTTAAATGGAAATGAAGTTATCCACCCATCCAGCAGTTGATTCCTACACTGGGCAGGGAGTTGGACTAGGGGATCTCCAAGGTTCATTCCAACTCCCACAATCTATTATTCTATTAAATTAAATAGCTTTTTTGAAATACAATAACTTTAAATGCCAGTGACAGCACATTAGGTTTTGACAGTTGAAGAACTGTCTCCAAAATCACAATGGTTTTTCACGGGGCCAACCTGCAAACCATGTTAAAAGGCAGGGCTTAGATACATGTCAAGATATTCTAGTTCTAATACTCAGAATAATCAGCATGATGGAATTGCAAACTACCAGTCTGACACCAAAGAGAAACACGCTGCTAGAAATGGAAATGGGCAGAAACTAATCATACTGCCATTTTATATTTATAGCTTATATATATGTATACACAAACTATGTAAAATACTATATACATGTCTTTTTTTCAAATGTGTGAAAAAATACATATATCTGCTTCTAAGATAAATAGCTGAAGGCAAGAAAAAAGTCCATGAATTATAATTTTTGTCAAAACAGTATTCCTAGATTTTACTTTACTGAAATTTATCACTTTCTAAGTTGCATTTATTTATTTAATAATTTGCTTGCTTTTTAAAATTTATGTTAAATTTGAGATAGAGATAATTAAAGCAGGAATTGGAATGATTGTTCAAAGAACATAGCCAATCACTGGCTCTTGTGTTTAGATTTAAAGTGACACCTTGTATATTTTTTTAAAAAAATTAAAGGTTCCCAAGAATCATCCAGTCCAAGCTGCAATATGGAAAAGGCAATATTGAAATGTAGTCTAAACCATGATTTTCAAAATATTAAAAACCAAAACAGTAAAGTGGATCAAACAGCTGGGAGAAGATTTGTCACACTCCAAATATTCTTTGGCCCAATATGAAATACAAAGTTACTCTTTTGCATGATAAACACATTCATTATAAAAATAATTAACAAGAGGGTGTTTGGGAACAACACTATTTTGATTTAATGTTTTCCACATTTAGTGGTTAAGGGCCAAAGTAGGTGAAACAATGATACAATGTAAATCAGGGGGCTGGGATTCCCAAACTTATATATTTGCATTTCTTGATTTGGTTTGTTTTTTTAGTTAAGCTTAGCTTAGCCCATGGGCTATACATGCTTTATTTTGTTTATTGACAACAATTATGTGTGATGGAGATGTAGCCTGCAGCCCCAACACAAATATTTTCACTGAGTTACACTGAACATCCTATCTTCTACCCTCTGATTTACTGTGATCTATACTCCGATTTATACAGGTTTTTAGTCATCTCAAAACTGCAAAAATAACACCCTGATAGATAGTTCTGGGTCAAATTTGATTTAATGCCATGAATATGAGCAAGTGGAAAACCTTGAACAAACACCCCCCTCCCCCTTTGCATATTAGGAAGAAGCTTTAAAACTTTTAATTCTCCTCAACTCTACTTTTCTCTTTAAAAATGCTACTTCTCTATCAGTGTCCTGGCAAAAAGCTCCATTCCTAAACAAACACGCGGTGCTATGCATCCATCCTCTTTCAAATCCCTCCACATAAGCTAATGGCACCATGAAAAACTGTGTCATCTGCTTAATCTTTTTTCTAACTGTACTCAAGTGCATATATTGCTCATACCTGCCTCTTAGCATCTTTAAAACCCATTCCCCACTGTCTGTGTTAAACTCCTGGGAATAAGGAGATAGGTAGGTAGACAGACAGATGACTGAATATATTATTACAACAAATAAATAAACTGGCAGTGGTACTCTATGGCTTTGAAGTTCTCTCAAGTATTCAAACATCCCATGCGGTGTAAATTCTCAGGAATGATGAAATCATATTGCAAAATACCTTGTTTTCATAATTACAGAACTGTCACCTCAGGTGGAAAAAACCCTCATTCTTTATCTTCCTAATACCGCAGGATTATGAATGTTATTTCTGGCCCTGTTCTTGTGCCTTCAGCACCTAGTTTTGCATATTCAGTATGCAAAACATCTCCCAGAATGGAGATTAAATGAGAGAAGGTATTTAAATAGTCAAGCTAATTAATAAACTGGGAGCAAAAATCAGTCAAATAAACCAACACTAGAAAACTGAGCCAAAGTCTGAAAATTGCAGAATTAAAAAGGAAAGCCAGACAAGGAGCTGAAAGGCAGTCCTCCAACTGCTAAATGTGTAAGAAAAGAAAGTCTTTATCATGATATATTGTGAGTTTGAAAAAGAAACAGAAAGGGAAGGGATGAATTTCCTTTTTATCTAGTCTTATAAACAAATAGTTGAACAACCTACAAAGACAGCATGTTGATTCAAAGCTCATTTTGTTAATTAAGCAAAATCACATCCAAGGCAGAAAATCAGGAACAGAGTGTGCCAGTTCCTTTCTTTTAATTATTTCATCTGGAACAGAATGATACTTCACAAGTCTCCTAGAAACTTTTACTTTCCACTTACCAAAGGCTGCAGAAGCCTCTATGGAAATGTTATTTAGGAAGCGTAACTCAGAATATTGATCATCATTCAAGATTTCAAGCTGCCTTGCAGACAATTCTATCTAACACAGAACCACCGTCATTAAGTACAGTATATATACAACTACTAAATTATTACTTTTACAAAGAAGTTCCCCCCAAAAGGTTTATTTCTTAAGACTTGAAGGAACTACAAATTATGCAGTTCATTCAACTGGATTACCTGAGGTTTTTTTAAAGCACAAAATGCAGCTGTAAAGAACTGCCTATTTATCTGATCTGTTGCAGAATGGGGTCCTTTTAAATCTCTCTCTTCATAATTACTTTCAAGCTGAAAATTCCTCTTAGTTCTTGTTTGCTCCACAAGATAATTGTATCCTTATTTCCCAGGAGTAGTATTGAGGGAAGAGAAATTTCAAGCAAGAAAACATTTCAGGAAGGATTCAATACTCCATTCCCCCTCCCCCTGATCTAATCAAATTGGCAGTTTTGGATGTGGGATGGATATACTTCATTCAAAAACAACAATCAATATTTTCTTCCCCTTCCCTTAAGTGAAAGGAGTAACATGAAGAAGGACTGCTGCTCCTACCCTCCATAGTAACAATTTTGCAATTGACTCTGGACTACTATCGGTCTCCATGGTCTGGGGTGGTGAATAAGTGAGTCAGGTAGACTGAGGAAGATTTTCGGTGAGACACAGGCCAGGGTCCTTTGTGGAAGGAAGATGAATGAACAATTAAATGCAGAGAAGATGAAGGCAGTGAAGAAGCCCGAAAGACTATATGGAGAAAGGAGAAGTTTAGCAAGTTCCATCATTTTCACCAACCATTCCTCCGTTGTGGGTAATGCTGAATCTTTCCATCTTTGTGCATACAATAATCTCGCTACAGTTATAATGTACAAAGTTCCATGACATTTTTCCAACTGTTTGTCCATCAATCCCAAAAGAAAAACCTCCAGTTTCAATTGTACATTAATCTTTAAAATCCTCTGAAATCAGTGTGTGTATTTGAATCCAGAATTTTCTAGGTTTTTACACACCCACCAAACATGATAAAATGTCCCTTCTTGTTGTTCACATTTCCAACATCAATTAGAAGTGTTTTTATACATTCCAGACATATGTCTGGTGACATATACCAATGGTATATCATTTTATAAAAATTCTCTTTAAGATTATAACATAATGTAAATTTCAATCCTTTCAACCACATATTTTCCCATTGTTCCACCTGTAAAGTATAACCAAAAATTTTAGCCCACTTCGTCATACATTCTTTCATTTGTTATTTATACATTTTAACAATTACATGTTCATCGTTTGTACACAATTCTATTTCAAACTCAGTCTTACAATGTTCAAAACCATACATTCTTTTGTCTACTTTAAATCTTTCTAATTGTTGTAAATAAGAGAACCATTGACAATTATATCCCTCTGCCACCAGTTCTTCTCTTGATTTTATTTTACAGTCCCCTTGACAAAATTATGTTATCTAACAATAAGTTAACTATTTGTGCTTCCTTATTATTTGTAAAATGCTTCTTGTGCTGAGAGCCACAGAGGTATTTTCAGGCACAGCCTGGGTTTGTATCTATTCCTACATCTAACATAATGATTTTTAAAATCCATGCTGACCTTGACTTTGTCGTACCATAAATATCCATGCCACCCAAATCTCAGGTCATGTTCTTCTAATTCCAAAAGCCTTCTATTTCTCAGCAGCACCCACTCCTTCATCCAAATCAAACAGCAAGCTGCAAAATACAATTTCAAACCAGTCCTCCTCTTTCCTTTGCATCTTGTAACACCTTATATTTAACTCGAGATTTTTTTCCCCACCACACAAATTTAGATATATCCTTCTGCCACTGTTTAAACTGTCTTCTTTGATCAGAGAAAAGACAATATCTACGTTTATTGTCGACTGGAAACCTCTTATAGACTTTTTGCGTGAAACAGAAAAAAATGAACTTATGATTTATGGTTTTGATGATTAGACAGAATAGATTATAGAAAGAAGAAAGGTATGTGGTGACCACAGATTATAATTGTACTTATAACTGCTGTAAAGAAAATTGGAAGCTACTTCTTTGTATCTTTTTTCTTCCTTTTCTATATTTTTTTTACTTTATTCTTTTCCTTTCTTGCACTTTTAGCTTTCTCTTTGATTCCTTTCTTTCTTTTCTTTTTTTACTTTACATTAGTTTGTATTAGTTTTTATTTTCTTTTTAAAAATCTTTAATAAAATTGCCATAAAAAAAGAGAAAGGAGGAGGAGGAGGAAGAAATAAGGAAAGGAAATCAATTGAAGGATCACATTAGAAACAAGAATTGTAGAGCTGGGGCATGCAACATAGAAAGAGTTTCTGAGGAGCTACACGGATGAAGATTCAGAAGCAAAAAACATTGTATGAGACTGAAGGAGGTCAAGGGAGGTGGTGGAAGACGCATAGACTGGATGAGTGGGATAAGAAATCAGTTAAAGCAGCGACCTCCTGCATCACTGCCAGTGCAAAGCAAAGAAGGAATGGTATTAAAGAAGGAAAGGTAGCTGCTGACATCACTAGTGGAGAAGCAACGTGGACTCTTTAGCTAGGTTGAAAACTATTACTGCCACCACTGTCAGCAATTTACAGAAATTGCTAAACATTAAAGCTGTTCAAAGAAATTTTAGTGGGAGATTACAGAACCTGGCATATGCGATTATTGCTGGCAGACCCTTGCTCCCTCCAGGAACACATCCAGCAAAGGGAATAAATGGGGGAATTAGGTAGAACTGGAGGCAAGAACTGAGAAGTGAATTAGAACTGGCTTTAGAGTCTACTCAAAATCTGAGAAAACTGATTGGTTTATTAGGAGGAGAAAGTACAGAAGTAAATATGGTGAGTGGCTGAACTGAAAGAGCAGGTGGTAGATTGGACTGAAGGAAGTTATGGGAGGGCTGGTGTTGGTATTATGAGCCTCATAAAAAGGGGACGCTTGGAGACTAGACGAAAATGAAAATTCAGAATAGTAACAAACCTCAAACCTCCTCTCAGAAAACTTTTTACTTGCTTTTTTACTTATTTACATTTATTTCTTTGCCTTCTAAGACTGTCCACTTGCCAAGCAACTCTGGTCAGGTTCTAAGAGGATTAAAAAAAAAAAAAAGCAATCACTGCAACAAAAACACACCAGGGAAGACCAACTCCAAATATACCTTACCTGACAGGTTCATACAACAATATATTAGAAAACAGTATACTAGATGAATGCTCCTTGGCTTCTCAAGCTAAGGCTATAATTAAAATAAGACTGCTGCAATCATGTTACCTAAACAAATACATAGGGGAAGAGTTAAAAAATCTATTGCTGGCACGGGTGTTGGACTAGGAGAAGGGAGACCCAGGTTCTGGTCCACCCTTAACCATAGAGGTTCACAGGTGACCAGTTACTCTCTCTGAGCCCAACCTATCCGCAGGATTGTGTGGAAAAACAGGAAGAGGGAATGCTATACATGCCACCCTGAGCTCCTGAATGAGAAGCGGGATATAAATCTAATAAAAACAATAAATATTAGAACATAAGTAGAACACATCTCCTACTATTCATCAAAAATTCAGAGAAAGTATGTCACATTACTAAAGAAGCATGACTAAAAATCACTTTGAAAAGAACTAAGAAATAAATAAACAATAACAGCTAAGAGAGGAGCCAGCATTGCAGGCAGAGCAGAGCAGAAGAATGCAGAGATACATAATATATCAGCAGCCATAATTCTTTGAAACCATTAACGCATGAAAGTTATGGATGAGTATGTACGGAATAGCGCTTCATGAAAAAGCATTAGAAATGGCTTTACTTTTTTATTCTTGTGCATACTCAGTTAACAGATATATCCCCATAGGCCACAGAATGTCATAGAAGAAAAATCTGTCTTGTATTATAGTAGATTACTTATTTTACAATTCTCTGAAAGGAGTACTAGAGAAAGTGGGATCTCTGTTGAGCAAGATCTCCAAAAAGACCAGGACATAAAGTACACATATCAGCAGGTGATTGGAATAACAGGTTACAACAACTTGGGCAGCCTTTAAGAGGGAAATAAATAGATACACTACAACACTGCATTAATGACTCCAACTGATCAGCCTTTATATTTTTAAAGAGCAATGGATACAAAAACATGGCCTCTCAGAACAGTAGTTTGTTCTGAGAAAAAAAATGACTTCACTTATCTTGTCAAAAGATAACATTTCCAATCCTTTACTGATGAAATGCTGCATATTCAAAAAGAGTTAAACGAGGCATAAAGCCCCATTGACTGGGCCTGCAATTCAGTGAACCATGAACAGCCAGAAAGTGCAGCTGTATCAGGAAACAGGAGGAAAAACAAATGCAGTTTTAGGACAGAAACTTCTAACTCACAAAAAACTGGTTTCCAAATGCAGTGGATTAATTGAATAAATAGACAAAACACAGAAACAAAAAACATATGAAGTTTTTGGATGTGCTTTACTTGTTGGCATCTCAGTTGTCTTGTTATAGTAATGCATTCATAAGAGCAACACACAATGTGAGAAAGGAGCATACAGACTTCAGCTAAAGCAATTTCTATAATCTCTAAAGCAGTGTTTCTCAACCTCAGCAACTTTAAGATGTGTGAATTTCAACTCCCAGAATTCACCAGCCAGCTTCTTAAAATCTTAAAGTTGCTGAGGTTGAGAAACACTGATCTCAGGGAATACCTGTAAGGACATGAGAGTGTAACAAAACTTAGAAAGGCATATGCAGATGGGTGTATGATGTCTCAACTAACTTCTTTGGCCCTGAAATATATACAATTATCAGGCTGGTATAGAATTCCAATCCGGTCCTGGCTAAACAAATCTCAATATTTTGGCAAGTTCCCAAATACACTGAAAGGCTGATTTTTCCCACAAGGTTGATTTTTTTTTAAAGCAACCCTGCAGTGTACAAGTCAAATTGCAATCCTTCATAGACTTCTCCATGAAGCAAATACGTCATGATATTTTGTGGTGAGAATTTACCATTCACAGTGGTCAGAAGAATGCATAGTCTTCTCATTGTGACATAGTGGCAGTCACTCTCAGTGACAGACCAAGGCAGGAAGCTATCCCAATAGCTGATAGAATACTGTTCCCGGAATAATTCACCCTTCTGATAGCCATGGATGAGAAGGAAAGTGTTACCTCATGAAGATTACCTCATACACAATCTTAGCAACAATTCTTGGTCATTTTCAGCAGAGACTTTGCAATTAAGAAAATCTCTTGAACTAAAATTTAAATTCCAAATAAATTCACACAACTCTAGAAAAAATCAGACAAATCATTGGTATGTGGGTATCCCATGTTATTGTTTTCTTCTATTCTAGGGGGAATCCAGATTCTAACATCTTCCATTTCTAATCCTCCTACGTTTCTCACTTCCAACTTTATTTCTTTTTTATTAAAAGGGAAAAAAAGCTGCTAAAGAGCAAAAGAGGGAATTGCTGCACAGCACGATTTCATTTATTATAATATGGGCTGTCTGTCTAGAAGCACTCTTAATTTTGATTAATAAACATTCAATTTGCTCTGTTCATTAATCAGGTAACTTTTTCTCAAAAGAAGCACATCTATTTACTTTAGAAAATCAGATGTTGAATAATTTACATCTGTATCACAGAAAGCTTCTTCCTTCCTATCTAGGGCTAACATTATAGAAATTTGAAAACAGTTTAACACCCTCTCAATGACTCTAGACAAATTATTGTTGAAGCATGGTCTATCTGTGGTCCACCAGTTGGTCTGCCATAGCTCCTCACATTTACGGCCAAGAGCCCCTTGCCCTCTCAGCCCCGCCAAGTCAAGCCAAGTGCTGAAGAACATGTTAAGCAACTGGAGAGCCCTGGTGTGAAACCTTACAGTTAATATTAAAATGCATAAGACTGACAGAATGGGTCTGAAGTGCAGTTATCAACTATAAATACTGATGCTTGAATAAATCCAGCAAAGAGAAGCCTATTATATCTCTAGGGAACTGGTTCATTCAACTGCAATCTGCCTTCCTTAATTTACATCTATTATTTCATGTCTTCCAATTTGGAATGATAGACAAGTCATGAATTTGTTGAGTGAGATTTCTTTCCAAATATTTAAAGCATGCTATAATATCCTTCCCTCAGTCTTTTGTTATTGAGGCTAAACATGCCCAGCTCCTTCAATCTCTCAGTTTCAAGCATCCTGATCATTCTCACTGCCCTTCTCTGACCTTGTTCTAATTTCTCTGAGTGCTTCCTAACATGTGGTTCCTAGAATTGGACACAAAACGTGAAATGGGATCTGACCAATGCAGAATAAAATGGAACTATTACTGCTGAAAGTGGTGTAGTAGTTAAGGCACCAAGCTGGAAACCAGGAGACTGTGAGTTCTAGTCCTGCCTTGGGTACAAAACCAGCTGGGTGATCTTTTGCCAGCCACTCTCTCTCAGCCCTAGGAAACAGCCAATGGCAAACCACTTCCAAAAAACCTTGCCAAGAAAGCTGCAGGGAGTTGTCCAGGTAGTCACCAGGAGTCAACACTGACTCAAAGGCACACACAAAAAAAGTCCTTTATGTGCAAACACAGGAGAAACAAAGGAAACAAAGGCAAATAAGCAAAAGCCTTCTCTCACATACACAATTTTAGCCATTTCTTTCAAAATGAAATTTTAAAAAAGATTCTTCAGTACTGCATAGTTATCATTCTTTGGTTTGATTAGCCAATGTTTAATCCCTACGTAATACAATGTTTTATTGTATAGGGAATAATCAATTCCCTATACAATAAACAGAATTTTAATAATACTGTTACAGAAGATCTGAAAATGTAAATTGGGCAAAGCAGCCTGATGGGACATCAAAGACCACAAAAAGAAATGGGCTTTAATTTCCCTCTGACAGTACCATTGCCAAAAGAGATCATCTACAGATTTCAAAATTGAATTATTTCAGCAATCTACATATGGCCATATTAAGCACTCTGTTTATTACAAATCAAAGACCAAACTTCAGCCACCCGGCAAGCTAGCTTCTCTTTGGAAAAAAAGCAGCAGGATGACACAAGTATAGATCAACAATATTTGATTACAAGGGACATAATATAACTGTTTCAAAACCATGCCACGTATATACTTCTTCATTATATTCTGTCCATATCACAGAATAGATAATGGGTTCAGAGAAATTAAAATTACAGGGAAGGAGTTCTTCATACTGATTAATATAAACATTCTCCCAAACTCAAAACATTAGTGGAGGGTTGTTTATGTAGATGGTAAAACAGAAATGCCCCTAAAAATTTTGAAAATAGGAATTTGCTCTTAAAGCTGGCTTCCTTAGGAATTAAAATGGATGTCTAGATACTACTTTCTTTAACCAACAAATGCTTGATGTCTCTTTGGCATTAGACTAAGCCCAGCAAATATTTTAATTATTTAAAAGGTTTCAGTCCCTTTTTAACTAAAGTTACAAAACACAATAAAATCTTGCTGGGCAAAGGAAATAAGAAAAAATAATAATAAAATTCCTCTTTCTTTCCTAGAAAGTATTTCTGAAATAATCTTGTCTGAAAAAGGAATTCTACTAACAGGATGCTATAGCTGAACAGTCCCATCACTTTGCTTGCTTTAGTGGAAGGATACAAAGCAGGGCCTCTGAGGTCAATCTTAATAGTCATTTGAATTCATGTGGCAGAAGATGGTCCTTCTGGATTTACAGGTTAAAAAAACAGCATTTTGACAGCACTCACAAATGAACTGTTAGCCAGTGCAGCTTCTTCAAGATAAGCATAAAATGATACACATGAATGTACCCAGTTAAACAAGAAATATTTGGAAAAATCTTAAAATACATTCTTTGTGTGCAAAACAGCAGTAGACAGCTTGAGGCCTCCTAGGACACTAGGCTTATTACCCTGACCAGCAGCAGTGCTTTAGCCAAAAATATCTGGAAGATACTTCATTGGTTATCCCTAGTGTTTGGGTGCAGTAGTTACACTGATGCCACCTATGAATTTACATGGTAATATTTCTTCCTTGCATTTCTATCTCACAATAGATTTGTGTCTTTTAATATTAAGTTATTATTTTTCATAACATTCTGGGTAGCCCAACTGAAAGAAGAGTTTCTTAAAACATAGCCCTCTTCATGCACGCAGCAATTGACATTACCTTCTACATTCTCCCTGCAAAAAATCTCACAAATATCTTACAATATTAAGCAGCATGATCTGAAGGTTCTACTTGTAATTCATTTAAATATAAATAGGATTCTCATAATTGTAGACCCCACTAAAGCAAAATATGATTGTGAGGCAAATTCTATTTGCATCCTAATGAATTCATGAAGAACTAATCAAACCTTGCTACGTGCTCAACCTGATTGGATGTACAGGATGTACAGGATGTACAGCTCAGATGAAGAGGGCTACCAACATTGTGGGAAATCAGATAATCCCTGTGTTAGCTTCATTTTAGGAAAAAGAACCACAGGTTTTAATTCCAATTATATTGCCTGCCAAACAGAGGAAAGACTTGAGCATCCTCTTATAATGATCGGGATTTAGTTGCATAATAAATATGCACCATCTAGTGGCTGTTTCACCATATATAGCATATGTACTTCAAAAAAAAAATCATGTAGCTTGTGGGACAATGAATTTGTTTTTATGAAACCCAAATGATTCATTAACTGATGTCTGGATTATATTATAACTAATATAACATGCACAGATTAAAAATAAGTATAGCTGACAATCTTTCAGAACAGCATAAGGGTTTGGTCTATGTTGATGTAATGTGGGAGAAGGTCACAAAATTCATATAAATTCTTTTGTAGAAGCTGTTTAGCTTATTATACTCACAACTCCAAAATTATTCATGTTGATCAAGAAAACAACAAAACTAAGTGCTATGTGCTTCCCCACAACAAATCATCACAAGAAACATTGCTCTTCCTGGCTTATCCACAGATAGTGGATACTTACAGTTATGTGACTTGCATCCTTGCATTGTGAACAGTTATAATAGTAGTTTTTCCAGGCATCCAGTATGCAACTGATCTATACTAGAAAAAGAATTTCTATCCAAAGGTTCATCTCCAGTATCATTGGCGGGGAACGTATTGTAACAGTGATCATTGCTCATAACCTGTTTTAAAGTAACTCTTTTTGGTTGATCAATCAAATCCAGTTCTGGTCACCATAATACAAAACAGATGCTGAGGAACTGGAAAAAATGCAGAGAAGAGGGATAAGGATGGGAAGGGGCTTGGAGGCTAACTCCTATGAAGAGCACTTAAAGAAACTTGGTATGATTAGCCTAAAAGGAAAAGGCTAAGGGGAAACATAACAGTCTCCCAATACATGAATGGCAGAAGGTACAGATTTATTCTCCACAGCATCCAATATATATATTCAGCATATAGATTGAATACATTTGCTGGATCATGGAAAAAGCATGAGAGTTCCAGAAAAACATCTACTTCTGTTTCATTGACTATGCAAAAGCCTTTGATTGTGTGGATCACAACAAACTCTGGCAAATTTTTAAAGAGATGGGGGTACCAGACCACCTTACCTGTCTCCTGAGAAATCTTTATGCGGGCCAAGAAGCAACAGTTAGAACTGGTCATGGAACAACTGATTGGTTCAAAATAGGGAAAGGAGTACGACAAGGCTATATACTGTCACCCTGCTTATTTAACTTATATGCAGAGTACATCATGAGAAATGCCAGGCTGGAAAAATCACAAGCTGGAATTAAGATTGCAAGAAGAAATATCAACCTCAGATATGCAGACGATACCACCCTAATGGCAGAAAGTGAAGAAGAACTAAAGAGCCTCTTGATGAGGGTGAAAGAGGAGAATGCAAAAGCTGGCTTGAAACTCAACATTAAAAAAACTAAGATCATGGCATCTGGACCCATCAATTCCTGGCAAATAGAAGGGGTAGAAATGGAAGCAGTAACAGACTTCATTTATTTGGGCTCCAAGATCACCGCAGACGGAGACTGCAGCCATGAAATTAAAAGACGCTTCCTCCTTTGGAGGAAAGCTATGGCAAACCTAGACAGCATATTAAAAAGCAGAGACATCACCTTGCCAACAAAGATCTGCATAATCAAAGCTATGGTTTTTCCAGTAGCAATGTATGGCTGTGAGAGCTGGACCATATGGAAGGCTGAGCGCTGAAGAATTGATGCCTTTGAATTGTGGTGCTGGAGAAGACTCTTAGGAGTCCCTTGGACTGCTAGAAGGTCAAACCAGTCAGTCCTAAAGGAAATCAACCCTGACTGCTCATTGGAAGGATTGATACTGAAGCTCAAGCTCAGATACTTTGGCTACCTAATGCAAAGAGAGGACTCTTTGGAAAAGACCCTGATGCTGGAAAAGATGGAAGGCAAAAGGAGAAGGGGACAGCAGAGGATGAGATGGTTAAATAGCATCACCGAAGCAATGAACATGAAATTGAGCAAACTCCGGGAGGCAGTGAAGGTCAGGAAGGCCTGGTGTGATATGGTTCATGGGGTCATGAAGAGTCAGACATGACTTAACGACTGAACAACAACAACATACAGCCTTGTCTCACTTCTTTGCCAACCTGGAGCCCATTTGTTTTGCCATTTTCCATTCCAATATCAAACATTTTACTATTAAAAACTGGACAATTGGTGGCAACAGTGGGCACTATCAAGATGCTAACCCAAAGTAGCAGGAGGGGCCAGGGTTTGAAGATCCAGAGGCTTGTGAGAGATGGGGTTTGAGGCTTCCATCCTTTCATCATCTGGGTTTAGCAATTCTGCTGCAGATACAATCATCTCATCATCTAGAAAGTCCCCCCCCCTCCAATTCACACTGAAAACAGCAGTAGAGACAGAAGTGAAAGTTCTTGATAAACATAAAGGAAGAAATCTTGGGTGGGTTTTTTTTGTACCATATAAATTTGTTCATCCTAAAAAAAAAACAAAAATCAAACAGATGGTCTTCAAGGGCAGCCCCACATAGAGCGCATTACAGTAGTCAAGCCATGAGGTGACAAGGGCATTGGTGACTGTCTGAAGGGCCCCTGAACTAGGAAAGAGTGCAACTGGTACACCACATGAAGCTGGGCAAAAGCCTTCCTTGCCACAGCTGCCACCTGCTGATCGAGCAGGAACTGTGAATCCAGGAAGACCCCCAAATTGTCCACCATACTTGAATTGGGAGGTGCAACTCAGTTACTAAATTCTCATAGCAAAAATGGATAATGGACATACTAACTTTAACTCTCTGAAAAATAGTAATTTTCATCACATAGGAAATCATCAAGACCTCACAACAGTGATGCACTTCTCAGTTTTCCAAAATGCTGGCAATTCCCTCTTCTCATTAATAGCATTTAGAAATAAGTCATCTAGATTATTCTTACATGAGTCTTATATTGAACTGTTTAGAAGTTCTATATTGTTTTTAAATAAAATTGATATACATATTTCTCATGGATCCAACCTTGATACTATGTTCTTGTCTTACTGGTTTTTATTATGTTATTTCCCCATTATATTTCTATGGCTCTCAAAGACCCTGTTATTGGTACTATTTCTATTTGTTTTATCTCTGCCTTGTGCTTTGTTTGTTTAATCTTTTAAAAAAAACTATACTGTATTATTCTTGTGTTTACCACAAACAACCATAGAAGGATTAATGACATATCAATATTTTAAAACAACAATAAATAACCAGTAGCAGAAAGACCTGAATTACTGAACACATGAGATGCATGTTACGAGATGAGTTATGAAAAATTGCAACATGGAATATGTAAATTAATCTTATTTTTGTTCAAAGTTAAATTAAAATTTAACAGGATAATCCTGACTGTAAAGATTTTTTTTAACACTATGGTACCATCCTATCAGAGTCCACTTTCAAAAAATGCAAAGGATCTCAGACTTCTAGTAATTTCAGGCCTTGAGAAAAATACTAGGGACTCTCCACTCAAATACCTGGTGTAGTATCTTAATGATGCACATTCATAAAGAGGTGGCAAACCTGCCACATCAGCAATGAGAATCTCCTGTCGTACTGCCTGTAGTCTTGCCATCCATACATCAGCATACGGGTTCATCCTAAGGCTGGTTATAAACATTCCCACAGTGGAATAATCTAATCTCAAATATGCTCCAAAATATAATTCATCAACCTTTTTCTACAAGAAAGTTGAATTCATCAGCACATACCATTAAAATAACACTTAAAAGGGGGGAAATGGCTAATTTTAAGGAATGGGAACACAACTAATATCCTTAGGCAGCCATATATCCCCAGATCTGCGAAGGGTAGCATTAACTGTTTGTGTTGTGATCAGAGAACCAGAACAGAGATTATACTTCTTTCCATGTGAGAAAAACAATCCTATCAGTCTTCTTGCCAAGCAAAAAAAATCTGTCGTAAGTTTTCAGTCGTTCTAGTATCCCTAATTGTCACTGGAAATACAAAGGGCTTTAAAATTCTTCACATATGAAAAATAGAGAAAAGAAACTTACTGGTATTGAAAATTCTTCAGCCAAGTATTTTAATATTGAGGCCTCTTTAGTCAATAAATTGCTTCGTTCCTTCAGGTTACCTTGACGCTTTGTGTCAAATTCTTTTCGGACTACAGAAGCAACGGAGTCAACTATTATTAGTTTAACATTCTCAGAAATTATTTCTTCTTCCAAAGATTGGATTCTGGGGAAAAAAAGAATAAGCTGAATAGCAATTGTAGGATTTAGTATAAGTATCCATATACCATTCTAGACTGCAGTTGCAAATGGATCTTGGTTGATTTTGAAAAGGTGAAGCAGGTTTGAACCTGGTTAGTATCTGAATGGGAGATTCTCAGAAAATCCTAGGTCTAGATTAGGCTAGGAAATTGAAAAGGCATTCCTGAAGTTAAAGTTAAGTTGTTGCCAGAAAACAAAGTGGACATGTTGATATAATATTTTCTAAAATCAAGTGAGACTTTACTTTATAGCATGATTACGTTAAATACCTTATACATAAACTTTGCTAAGTAAGCATAGATACTTTGTTGCCTTGAAACAATCTCAATTTCTTCACATCAGTAAATTAAGCACCATACCTATGTATGCCCGAAGGCCTCCAGTTTCACAGGATGATTTTACATTAGTTAAACACCCCCCCCCCCCCATTTCTGCATGTCCAAGCAGCCAATATCAGAAAGTGTACCTCCATGGCATATGCATTTGCAAATGTTTCTTGCGTTTACATTTTAATATGTACATTTTGAAAGCTTAATGCAGTTGTTCGTGTATGTATGGCATATTATCTGTGTTACTACAGAACAGTCCAGCTGATGGATCCGTATACATATACTGTTAAGTTTTATTGGTATCATTCTGACATCTTATTAAAGAATCAATTTTATTATGGAAGAAGGAACAAGAGCATAAACTTGAAGGCTGCAAAAAAGAAGATCTCTTATGTTAGCAGGGGATTTAATTACCAAACTACTAATGTGTGTCTTCCATTGACCAATTTAAAAAGGAATCCCTACTATGGAACTGTGGTTATACATTAATGGAAGCCAAATTTCCAAGTCACTACCAACAAGAGATATTTAAGTTGAACAGTCCAGTTTCTTAGCAAGTACTAAGGCCCAATCATGCAACATTCCCATTTCAGAAATGATCAGTAGATTAGTACCACCAATATATTCTCCTCTTTTTGTCATTTTTCTCCAACAGTATCTGAAATGTTTGGCTTTTGAAAAGCTCAGTCAGCTAATTTTACACAAATAGCTAAGAATCTCTTTGAGGTTTCCTGTTATTCCCAAGAACCAGATGACTGACAACTTGATTCTAGTGATCTTGAATCTTAGAGTAACTGATGCCTGTGCAATCCTTTTGAAGCTTATATTTGTCCTTGAGCTCAGACTTCTTTCGTTGCTTGTATTTTTGTATTGTGTCATTCCAGACTGAGTTCCGTGTCTGCAATCACCTAAGACTCATTGGATTCTGTGGCCAATTCCTCATAATTCAATCTTTTCCTAGAAATGTTTCCACTTTACTATGAAAAGTAATCCATGATTGTTCCTGTTTCAATTAGATTCATCTTGCTCTTATTGCCTTTTGTCCAGAGAAAGGTCCATCCTGCCTTCCATACTCAGATACTTTTATCCAGTGATGACGCTCCCAGGGACTACAAACCATAGTTTTAAGCTGGACATAATCACCCTGTAAATTCTCTGCATTCCTCCTTTCTGTTAATCATTACAATAATGATTGATACTGTGTCACCCAAATCCAGTTGTAATAACTAAAATTATTACCTTGAGAATGTATACCTAAAACTGATGTTTTTAATTCTGTTTTATGTCCGTAAAATTCTCAGAACTCCAGATCTAGGTTCATTATCTAAAAATTGAAGCACAACTTGGAAAAAAATTAAAGGAAGTAATATTATCTTAGTAGTTGGATAAATAAATACATAGGGGGGAAAAAAGGGTTTTATATGCACATATGTAGAAAAAGCCATAAGGTAGATATCTAGATTTTTACGTTATCTTGATTTTGTAGTTTAATGCAGGATTTTTTCATCTCGTGGGTTTTTTTCTGTTGTTTTGTTTTGTTTTTAGGTAATTTAATATTCCCCTTCTTTTGTTTCTTCACCTTATTTTTTATATTTATAATGGATTAGTTATTTATACATTGGGGCAGCCTACAAATCTCATAAATAAGTAAAAATAGTTTTATTCTAAATATAATATAAATATATTGCTATTATTATACATTACGGCTTAGGTTTTATACTATACTATAGTTTCCTTTTTTAAAAAGAATCGTTAATTGTAATTTTTTTGAAGTTTAAACGAAAATAAAAGTAAAAAGAAATCCTGCAAAGAAAAGGCACTGCACATCAAGAGAGATGTCAAGTAACAAACTGTTAGAACTCTCACAAACAAAACCAAAAAAAGCTGCCTACAGAATGCGCTTCCCCAACATAAAAAATCCTCAATATTGCGGCTTTCTATAGATCAAGAAAGTAAGAGAGAAAAACTTTTTTTTATAAAATGTTTCAGCAGACCGTCATTCATTAAGGATATGGAGATATAGTGTACTGTATACATACGTGTATGGTTGTATGCATGCATGCATGTATGTGTATGTATTTATGTGTATGTACTGTATGTATGTGTGTGTGTGCGTGTCAGTATATAACACTGGGGTCCAAGTGGTCTGCTTCCACATTCTGTACTGAACGTTTTACAGAATGTGCTGCCCCCAAGAGAGAAATTGCTCACCTTTTCAGTACACCTTCACAGGTTAGCTCCCGATAGACATGAACATTGCTCGGCATGGCAATCAGCTTTTCTTCTGTAGCAAAATAATGTGGGAACCGATGCTGTGCTATCTCAATAAGCCTGTTTGGAGCCCAAAGCATGTTACTGAGAGAGGATAAGCATTGATTTCCAGAATTACTGAACATGAAAAAAAGTTATCTAAACAGAAGAGTTCGATTAAAAGTAAATGTGCGTTGATAATAATATATAAGTTTGATTTTTCTCATTTTTTCAACATATGCCTTTAAATGCACCCCACCCCAAATTTTGTAGAACTCACAGTAAGCAGCATATACTGATTCCCAAGGGTAGCAATAAAATACAGGTGAACAACCCAGAGCGCACAGCCACAAATATCACCCCACTTTTCCAATTAGCCACCTGATCAACTAGCCTGCAGGAGCTGGATCACTGATCACTCAGGAAGACCAGACCTGCTAGATCACTGAAAGAGGAAGGGAACCCTGACACTGAAAGCAGAGGCAACTACCAAGAGGTTCCCTTGTGTTTGGAAAACCTGATGTACTGATGACTTGGGCTGCCAGTTCTTCATTTTTCGTTAACTAGAGACAGACAGAGGAGACAGAAACAGAAAAGTAGGAATCATACATTGAAAGGGGGAAGAGAAAATAAGGGATTTCACAGTTATTCAAGGAGGGGCAATCTACCACTTCTTCAAATTCTTCCAAGAAAGATTGAGAAAGGGAGAATTCAAAAGATTCCCTCCTTGAGGAGCATGGTCCTCATTTTCTTCAGAGATTGAAGCCCTTGCTCCCTCTACAGCAGATGGCAGCCCTTAGCTGATGTTGGATGGTCTCAAAAACCGAAGCTAGGCTGGGCTTGGTTAGTGCAGTAATTCAGTGGGAGACTACCAGGAAGTCCTAGCACTGTAAGCTACAGTACACTCTGGAATGAACTTTCTGCCCCAAACTAAATTACATAAATAGTTAAAAACATAAATACTTCCTCTCTTTAAAAAAATATACTCACATGCATTCACAAATCGTCAATAATCCAGTGACATTATCCTTAGAGGATTGGAAATGAGAATGCTGTAGATGCTTCTAATGGATTCACTATTAAATTCAACTGGACCAGGACTGCACTCTTTAGTGGGACTTTCACTGAATTATTGGATTAGAAAAGCATGGAACCAATGTTTTTCTTTAATGCCAATGGCACGGGCAGTAAGTTCTAAAAAACATAGCTGGCCCTTTTTGCAAAGGAGTGTTGCACTATAAAGGACTATACAAAATCTGGACTCTGGGTATGCTTGGAGCTTGCAAAATCTATAACTGGGCAGAGGGAAAAGAAGACAATACTGAAATTTGAATTAGATCTTTAATCGCCTTCAGAAAGAACACTGTGGCACTTGAACCACTATTTTCAGGCTGTATGTATATTATATATGCAATGAAATACGTCTTGTAAAGCTGTAAATATTTTTTTGGTATCAGTCTTACCTTTCAGCAGTAAAGGCAGATTCTGTATCAATGTAAATAACTGCCCCATCCAATCCTCCCATGTTGGTGGGCAGGGTGGCCAGCAAGGTCATCATAATACAGAACTGAGTTTTGCCACAACCTGATGGGCCCGTTATCTAATAACAGAAGTAGGCACAAAGAGCATCGCAGTCATTCTGCAAAAACTGCAGCTAATGTTCTTAATTTTAGTCTACATACCACTATGCTTCAGCAGCATCACGTAATTTTACAATACCACATCTCAGGTAGATTTAAAAATAGCAAAAAGAATAGGTTTCGAGAGCATAATGCAAGATCCAAATATGTTATTTTTTAAACATATATACATACATACATACCCATCATTTCTTTCAAGTAAAATATAGAAAAAAAGCAATACTATACCAAAGAATTTAAAGGTGTGATATAAGAAAAGGAAACATAGCCAAATCTGGTTTATACCAACACCATTAATTATATCTTTCTGCCTTTACAAACCAGTGTGCTTTTACAACACACACACGCTGATTCTGCATTGCCTTCAATTCTTTAAACTTTGCACCTCTCTCTTTTTGAGAATCAAATCAACTCCACTGAAATGTAACTTTCTTTTCCTCCTGACCCATTCACTCTTCTCTTTCATATATTGCTTTTGCAATCCAATCCTCATTACTTCATTCTCTTTACATTGTAAACTATCTCCTATCTTCATACTGATTACTCACTTTTATATTTAATCCACATTCATTCAACAACCATTCATTCATGAACCCATTGTATTTTGTTTTACCACACACTTCAGAAGTACCCAGGCCCCACTACATTCAACTTAACATTAGGTTTCTCCTGACATACCCAACTCTTACTTCCATATAATAAAGTATGCAAAAGCACACTCATAGATGCAGCTAGTTTTACTTCTGTTGGCACACATATATTCCTTGCAACAGCCCACATTCTACCCATTACATTTCTACCAGATTTTGCATAACTCTGGTTTTTATAATCTTCTAATTATGTATTTCCAATTTTAGTTTGTTGTAAGCTGCCCAGAGTCCCCCATTGTGGGGAGATGGGTGGGGACAAGTCAAACAAACAAACAAACAAACAAATAAATAAATAAATCTATCTAGACTATAGTAACAACATTAATATGTAACATTCATACAGAACAATAGAACCATTCTGGTGCCTATAATTTCAGAGTCAATCCCCAAAATCCTTTCAAAAAAGACAAGTTTTTACTAGCCTTTGAGAATGGGAGGAGGGCAGGCTATTCCAAAGGAGGGGAGACCAAAAAGAGAATGCTTCCTCTCATACCCTCTCCCACCACACCTTGTGATAGGAAGGGACCTTCAATAGGTGATTCCTGGTCTGGATTGGGCAGGGAAAATCTGAGACCAGCTGTCTCTTTCATACTTAAGCCCTGAGCTGTATAATTTATATCATATGGCAAGGGAGAAATTTCAGAAAGCTGCACTGTGGTTAGTACTATACCCAGGGAGTAACTTTTTGCAGCTTTCTGAATGTTTTAATTCAATTTCAAACATGTAAATGGGTGAATGCAATTACCAGGATAATTTCACCTGTCAGATTCTATCTGCTCTCTTTGTTGTTCTTATTTTCAGACACTTTTTCCTCTATATTTCACAGCACAATAATTAGCGCTTACAACACAGGTTAAGAGCCTGTATGTTTAGTTGATATTCAGGTCTCAGCTCCCATCAGCCTGATCCATACAATGAATGACTGGAGCTCCAGTATCATGTGGAATGTAATAACATCTCCAACTGAGATGGGAAGTTTTGGGGGCGGGGTGGTTATGGTGGAAAATTCAATAAAAGTTTCCTCATTTTTTCCCCTCTGAGGGGTCTTGTTTCTTTTTTTCCCAAAAGTATTGAAAGAGGGATTATAAAATATTTTCTTTTAAAATCAGAACAACATGATTATGAAATACATTCATATGTTGCTTGGAATAGCTGCCAGAATTTAACAAGCTCTCAGCTTGTTAGGATGTTTTCTTCAACTCTCTGAGTTAAGAATGAAGTCTTGCCAGAAACAAGAGGGTTGTTATCAGAAATGTTCCTCTTAATATGGTATACAACCAAATATACAGAACAAAACCAAACTTCACCACAGGTAGTTCCAGACCACTGTGTTATGGATCTGCCTGTCAGACTGTCCTTCCTCTGTCACAACCATCAAATCAATCCAGTGATTGATTGCTTGACTTGGGGCTCCCAGATTATTAACAGGAACATAAAGATAAGACTTCTCCTAAGCATATTTTCTCCTCTTTCAGGAGTAAATAAATCCTGTTTGGTTTGTTTGCAACACAGCAAGCAATCTTTCTTGCTAAAGTTCTTTCCAATCTGAACTTTAAGGCTCTTTACCAAGTCAGTCCTTATGTTCACAAATTTTGCAAACAGTACATATCTTGAGTTTTATCATCAGTGAAAATAAAAACTTATTTCTGTATTATGTTCAAAACCAGTGTATTGGTTTATATTTTTTATTAATTGGTTTATAATTTTTATTAATATTAGTGTATTTGCATCATCTCACATTTTGGCATAAACTACAAAGAGTTAACAGTTTTAAAGTCTAATTGATTTCAATGGGTGAGCATGACTTAACTCTCTCCCACAAAATCTGACTGACCATATTCTTTATTTCAGAAACTGATAGTGTGAATGCAAAAGACAAAATGCTGAAAATGTCATCCCATCGCTGTTGAGAATTCATAGAATATATCTTATTCCACTTTTAATCTGAAATCAGGCACATAATGCCTCCCTACAGTAACAACATTCAAGTTGTTGGCACTTTTCATGTAATGGTTCATTATTTTCCAGACAAACACTAATTAACCACAAAAAGGTATGATTCAATTTCTTATTTAAACTTCACCAGTGGTTTAAAAAAAAAGGCAGGGGGAAATCAGTGCAAGAACATTTTTCTGGCCCTCAGAGTACAAGCATAAGAACTGGTAGTAGGGAAAAACTTTTTTTTTTATTGTTTGTGTATCTGAGTTCCAACTTCCCAACCACATCATCATTAATAAGAATGAATAGTCAATTTTTTCAGCATCAGTTTATTAAATGTAGCCACAAAAGTATGGAATAAAAAACTCTTCCCTTGTGATAAAACTGCAGTCTGGCTATTATGTTTTAGAACATGTAACTAAAGCAAAGAATAAATACAACTGCACTTATGAGGTTATGAGGATCTGGATGAGACAAAACACACTCAGATCAGAGCACTCCCGTAACATAATCCTAATATTCTGCATGTGTTTGTCTTTCCCCACACAGGAGACGGTTCGTGATTTGGGTGTGTTCCTAGACCCACAGGTCCTGCTCAAACAGCAGGTAGAAGTTGTAACTGGGCAGATTATGTCTACCTTCAGTTGGTTCACCAGTTTTAAACCTACCAGGAACAGGAGGCCCCAACTTTGGTAACTCATGTTTTGATAACCACTTGACTGAACTACTGCAATGCACTCTATCTGCAGCTGCCTTTGGAGACAACTCAGAAGCCACAGCTGGTAAAAAAATGCAGTGACATGATTACTGGCAGATCAACCCAGTCAATATAGAATTACACCTATATAAAAGTTATTGCAATGGTTGTCAGAAGATTTCCAGGTCCAGTTCAAAGTGCTGATTATCATCTCTAAAGCTCTAAATGGTGCAGCAGCAGGATACATCAGTAACACTAAATCTGCTGGTCTGCTGTGGTCAAAGAGAGAAGGCCAGCTAAAAGATCCCTCCCCTCATGAGGTCCGTGGGGCATCAGGGGAACAGTAGGCCCTTTAACAAACCCCACCTTATGGAATACTATCCCTGAGAAGTACATACAACTCTCTCACCTTGCTGCAGTTCCAGAAACAGATTAAAACTGTTTTATTTCAACCTGCTTTCATCCAAGTTGACTGACTGTGGTACCTATCTCACATTTTATTTGGGGCTTATCTTTTTGTTTTGGTTTTGATACTTTTTCTCAATTTAGCTGTTGATTATTACGTGCAGTTTTTTAGGCTGATGTTGTACTCCACCTAGAGTCCTTTGGGATAGTGTAATGGTATGTGAGAACGACCTTTGGAGACAGGAGGAAGAGCCACAGACTAGACAACTATCATGCAAAGGTATCTCAGCCCACAGAAGGAAAAGGGAGATGGGAAGCATCTCAGAAGGGACCCTCCCTAGTACTCTGGAAAATAAAAGATGGGAGAAATGCTTTCAGACTTGCAACATACTATTGCTGTAACCTTACAATAAAGGTAGTGTTAGTACTTATGTTTTGTATGTCATTTCTGGACTACCTAGACTTGCTGACAGTAGGGTTGGATTATAAATGCTGTAAGGTAAATAATTAAATAACTAAAATAAACTGGAGTTAGGTTTGATCAAATATAGTATTGATGATTACTTATCGACAAGTGTCAATATTCAACTGAAGTTAGTAAATTGCAGTAATCTGCAAAAATAGTACGTCTTTGTAGCAAACACCATGCCAGATGTAATACACTTTTCTCTTTTAGGATTTTCATTCAAAGTACCTCACAGTGAAAAAGCTTTTTGAGTTTGACATAAGGGGAGAAACAAAAATTCAGGGTTCTACTCAGATAAAGTGCCTTTGAACACTGCCTGCAGTTTCTCAATGTATTTCCTCACATAAATATTCTGAAATAGCATTATTCTGAAGCTACTAATGCCTTAAGCAACTAGTTCTCTAAAAAAAATTGAAGTGAAAAGAACTGGTAGCACAAGAACTACTACAGGTGGTCCTCAGTTAACAACCACTCATTCAGTGACTGTTTGAATTTGTGAGGGTGCTGAACAAGGGGTACTTATAACTGGTCCTTGAAATTCCAGCCGTCACAGCACCAAGCATCACGTGATCACAATCTGGGCACTCAGCAATCAGCCTGGATTTCCAACCATGGCAATGCCCTGCAGTCACATGATTGCGATTTGCAACCTTTCCACAAGCAAGGTCAACAGGGAAGCCAGCAGGAAGTCAGAAGTCGCAGACATGTAAGGTCCTCACTTAACAACTCACAGTGATTCACTTAACGACAGTAACAGGGGATTGCCGGAACTGCCGTTGCTAAGCAGTGCAGTTACGTGACATGCTTCAGAATCGCATCATTTAGCGACAGAAATTTCAATCCCAAATACTACTGTCAAGTGAGGACTACCTGTATACATTATTTTATAAATTATTTCACACAAATGGCCATTTCAATTTTCAATTGACTTTACCATGGATACAATTTCACAAAAACAACCCTCATGATTTGTATGTGAAAGAATGTTTTTTGTTATTGTTGTTGCTGAATAAGTTTACAATATGAATTATTTTAATTATTAATTTGATTTTAAAATGAGCTAAGACTTTGCAAAGAAGTTCATGCCTGATATTTTAACACCATAAATGAATATTCAGTGGCAATATGTTAAATAAACGGATTCAAATAAGTTTAGTTCCATGTCCATCTTTTACCTCTGTAAGACTGCCACAGGCAATTCCACCATGCAATATTTTATCCAGATCTTCTAGAGTTGTTGGCAAGAATGCTGTTGAAGGATTGATGGTTCTTTTCATTTTCATTTCATAAGCCTAAAATAAGGAATCATTTAAAAAG
The DNA here is from genome assembly GCA_030867105.1 of Liasis olivaceus. Lineage (NCBI taxonomy): Eukaryota > Metazoa > Chordata > Lepidosauria > Squamata > Pythonidae > Liasis > Liasis olivaceus. The sequence continues at coordinate 67,542,796 of CM061349.1, forward strand.
ATGCTACACATAATTGTTAAGAAAAATGCTTAGTATTTCTTTCTTCCAAAAGTACAATTGCGCAGTGTTTTGCTTGCCAAAATACAGAAGAAAATTCCTGGTAGGTCTTTAATTTATTTTCTTGTCTTCATTAAGATTTTCCCAAGCTTTCTGACCAAAGATAATATAAAAGACCGAAGTAGTTATAAATATTTGTATACCACAAACTTCAACTTTGATATTAGGATGGCACTTAAACATATGTATTTTCCTTTTTTGGATAGTATACAAACTTAATTTGCAAGATACAACCTCAAAAGAAGTAACTATCCTTGTGGTTAAAAACAGCTGGAAAACATACTCAATGATATCCCTTTCCAGGAAAATTCTGACTGGTCCTAAAAGTCTGGGTTCATTAAAAGGTTTGGTAAAGTCCCTATGAAGAACTATGAATTTTTTTATAAAGGAAATTATCCCAGAATAAATAAATGAAAGATAGGGGGAAGTTCAGGGTTCTTTTTAATGGTTTGCTTTTCCTCAAGAGATTGGAGTTATTTGAAATGGTTCCACCTAAAAGTGAGTGTACCAGATTACAGCAACCACATATTTAATGGATCTTTTAATTTAGCTGACTACCTAAAATTGTTTCCTTGCCTGTCACTGCTATTTCAGACTCATCAGTGTGTATGTATAGTAGGTGTTCTGTTGGCCCCCCATAACCCTCACTTTACACTGGTTTAAGCTAAACTGTATTTGCCATTTTAATTCCTGTTCCACTAATTTGCAGTGATCCTTTTGGCTCTCTTCATTACATTACATTACATCACATACACATACATTATTCCTTTTTGAGATAAGCTCTTTTATGCAAAATGTGGAGAAACAGAAAAAATACTATGCCTAAGAAATCAAAGAGATAAGAAACAGAAACAAAAATGTAGCTAAATCTGTTTTACAGTGCCACTCACTGTATTTCTATACTTGCAAAGCATCCTTAGTTCTGCCATACCCTTCCACCACTTTATGCATTGTCTTCTGTATGTTAAACTTACTACCCTTCCCTTTTTGAGAATTTCATCAACTCCTTTCAACCACAACTTTTTCAGTCTTCCTCTTCCTGCCAACCCATTCACTCTTCTTTTGTGCCATTTATTTAGCAATTCTAACTTCATTCACTCTCTCTACATACACAAGCAAACCACTGAAACATACTTATTTTGACCTAGACACTCACTTTTAACCACCCTAAATAATTTGGTCTTTGTCAGTGGACTTGAATAGCTTCCTGGAGATACTCACTTCTATCGCAAGATAGCTTTTAAATTAAAAAGCAACAGTTCCCATGTAGAACCCTAAAAGGCCACATCACTCATATCCCTCCACAGCAAAAGCTGATCGTTTTATTCAAACAGCTTTCCATTCTTTAAGCAGCTACCAAACATAAAAGCATCTCTAAACGATCTTAACATTATAGTATGGGATTAAAGTCTATAATGATGGACTTAGTTCAAATCCAAGTAAATAATGGCTGGTGTGGATCTTCCGGGTTGAGTGGCCGTGGTCTGGAAGTTTTGTTTCCTAACGTTTTGCCAGCATCTGTGACCGGCATCTTCAGAGTACAGGAGCACAGACAGGAGCAGTTCTCTCTGTGCCCAGGATGGTGTGACCCTTTTGTGGGTATTTATAGAGATGTGGAGGGGGGGGGGGTATGGGGTGTTAATGAGTGGCTGCTGCCCAGGTGTCAGGAGATCTGTGTATCTTCCTGTGGGCCAGGCAGGGTCCCTTCTTCTATTGAGTTGTTAACGAGTGGCTGTTGAGGGTGATTAGCATGTTCATTGTGTGAGTTGTTCGCATGTCCTGGTGGCTGAGCTGAGTTCGTTGACCTTTTGCAGGCTGTATTTCTCAGGATTGGTAGCCAGGTTTTGTTGATTTTTAGACTCTCCTCTTTTTTATTGAAACTGTGCTGGTGTTTGTGAATCTCAATGGCTTCCCGGTATAGCCTGGTGTAGTGGCTGTTTGTGTTGTCCAGTATCTCTGTGTTTTCAAATAGGATTTTGTGTCCAGTGTGCCTGAGAGCATGTTCAGCTACTGCAGATTTTTCTCCTGTCTGTGCTCCTGCACTCTGAAGATGCCGGTCACAGATGCTGGCGAAACGTTAGGAAACAAAACTTCCAGACCACGGCCATTCAACCTGGAAGATCCACACCAGCCTTCGTATGCCGGCCGTGAAAGCCTTCGACAATACCAAGTAAATAATGTTTAGCAGGTCACCCCATCCAGGTACTTGATAACGCTCAAAGAGCTCTAAGACTGGTGAGAAGGATTTATCTTTGTAGAATCCAAGTTTCTTCCTTTTGAAGAAGATATGTTCTTTTATATGGTAGATAATTTTGTTCTGAATAAGAAATTTCAGCTTATTTACCCAGAACTAACCTGCTTTTAATATCTTATATCTCCATCCTTACCACCACAATTCCTGGATCCCAAAATTGACATTATATTTGTTACTTTCCAATATTTTGGTAGAATAGGCAATATTTTTTTTAAAAACCAAGTTTATATGTATTTTTGTTTTATTATATTGTTTTATTGTTATTATTATAACACATTACATTATTTTGAAACAGTGGTATTTATACAGGGTTGACTAGAGATTATTAATATTCTAATGTTTAGATAACTTAGACCATTAAAGATTAAAAAAAGAAAAGGTATTATATCAATATTAACTATGTTTTAAAATGTTGATACTAATAAGCATAAGATTTAGGTTTTACATCCAAAGCTGAGTATAACATTAAGAAGCAACAACAAATTACATCAAAATATTTGTTATATAGTAAAGCTTTCTTTCTTAAGATGTTAGTTAATACTAAGATTTCACTGTACTGTAACTTATTTTTTATGAATGTTGAGAAAAAAAAGAAAATAGACAAAGCAAAATAAGCAACAACTAAAAAGGAAAAAAGGAAAGGAAAAAGAAAAAAATTAATTACCCATTTTCCTTAGATTAGAAATGTGGTATCTAGGAATTTTTTTGAACTCCCAGATGGATAGCTATCTAGATGCAATTATTTGTTTTCAGATTTTCAATATGATCTAGAACATCTCTTAACATTGATATTTGCCTCAGTTCTTCAAACACTGTTCTTGGAAATATCAATCCAGGCATGGCTATCTGCCTTTTTTATCTAGTGAAGATTGATTTAAAAAAATCTTATTAAAAGTATTGATGCCTTTAAAAAAGTGTCTTTCCAGACCAGTTTTCCTCAACCTTGGCTGCTTTAAGCTGTGTGGACTTCAACTTCCAGAATTCCCCCAGCCAGCCCAGCTGCTAGGGAGTTCTGGGAGTTGAAGTCCACACAGTTTAAAGCAGCCAAGGTTGAGAAACACTGTTTCAGACTAAACAGTTATTGCTACAGTTACATTTTACACTGCAAAAAAGGAGACTTCACACATTCCAGCTTTCCTATAAGGAAATAACATTTTTCTTCCTCGATCCCTCCAATGGAACACATCCAATGTAACACACATGCAATCAGAAAGACACTACATATGCTGAGAACACTTTGCTTTTTTTCCTATCCTAATTTGCAAAAGAATACTTACAGTTTGCATTCTAGGAGCACAGGACTGACTGACAGTCCGAAGAAGTTTCTGCACATTCCAGTAGCTCTGTCCAGTCAGTTTCATTAATTCCAGGAAGGAAAGAGATAAGAAATCCTGCAAACAAGCATCAAGCACATATTTTACACATGATTAAAGCTACACACTTCAGGAACTGTCTCATCTATTACATATTTTCCTTCATACAACAAGAACTTTCCTTACCTGGCAAGTAACAATCTGATGTCGACTTAGTCTCTCACAAAGCTCTTGAGGTAAACCTGCTCTTCTTAGTTTTTTATTTGCCATGTTCACATTATTATTGGCCAGAAAGTTAATCCTATAACCAGTTCACAAAGAAATAGTATTATTTCAGATAATACATTTAAGAATAAAATCATTTTTCATCTTATTGTTATTAATTTATTATTCTAATGCAATGTGTACTGAACAAACATACATTCAACTCAGTGTATTTAACTTGCCATCCAGTAACAGCTCTTGCTCTTTCCACCATGATTTCCTGGTGTAAAATCTCTTCTTTAAGATCCATTATTCTTTCTAATTCTGCATTACTCAGACTGCATTCAAACCAAGACAATTGTCTTTTTCTTTTCTTTTTTTTTAGTCTAGCAAGTTCTACTAAGTTGCCTTTACTTCAGGGTTCTTCAGATTATGCTGTTTCAAACTCTAAATCACTATAATTTGGGGTGCACCAGAAGTTTGGAATTAAGAGCTGTATAGGACTGACCACTGGCCACGCTGATGAGAATTACAGTTTAAATCATTTGGAAGGCAACCTATTCCCCACTCCTGCACCAAAATTAACAGTTGAAACCAGTTAGGTCCTGTTGCAAGCAAGTAAAGCAAGTGTATTGGTGCTAGACATACATTCATTCTGAACCTAGGTTGTATGGTCTGAACCCTCTTTAACCCACATAAACCTTTTATTTGGTAGCTCGCTGATGTTAAGAAAACATATTTTATTTGTAAACAAATAACCCATGCTCCACTAAATGAGCATTTGTTTATGCCTCTATTACCCGGGTGACTCGAGAAAAGCCATATTGGATAATGCCTTTTTCCATCATCCCTCCACCCATGAGATTTAGCCTCAGGGTGCATGACACTTTTGCTTAATTTCCGTGTGTTCACTAAAACCAGCTTTTCACAACTATTTTTGTTTTAAGCTGAGCCAGGAACAACAGTGTTTAGCTGTAAATACCCAAGTGTTATTACATGCTTAGACTGCAGATAGGATCAACTTAGCTACCTGGGACTCTACTTTAGACTTCAGGAAAATTTCAATCCTGCCTTTGGCATACTACTTGTTCTTCCCGCTGCCTGGCTTTTTACTATTATTTATGTGACTTATGGCTTTACCGTTAAAGTCCATTGTACTGTATTTCGATTATTATGCTCTGCAACATTGAGGATGCTTTTCCTTAGCAGAAAAGCAGTTACACGTACTAGAAGTAAGAAAATGCATGAAATCCATTAGAGGGCATTTGTTTCACCCATTGAACTGAACTACATTTCAATTCCTTATTTATACTTTTGGGGAGTAGCTGAAGTCAGTCTCTTTCAAATGACTATATTTGCTTCCTTCAGAACCTTTATATATATATATATATATATATATATATATATATATATATATATATATTTTAAGCTTTCCTCCCAGAAGCAAAATTATTACTTTGCAAAAATTACTCTGAGGGAGAAAAGGTCAAAGGGAGCGAGCTGTTTTGGAATGCTGCCTCTGTTACAAAATGAGATTTTTGCTGGGCCTACAAATAATAAAACAAAATTCCCAGATCATGCATTTTTTTCATGTAGGAACTAACTTGAGAGAAAGTACATATTCTACTCAGCAGCTGGTGATGAAAAAATATCCAGCTTAGCACTTTTCATCCCTTTATTTGAAAAAGCACATTTAGAACATGTAAGATATCAGAGGGGCCTTTATTTACAATACAAAGAATTATCTCCATCATCAACCAACACATATATATAATTGAAAGAATCACAGAAGAAAAGCAGGGGATCCGACCCTTCTAGTCCAGTTTGATACTCAACAGTATCAACAGGCAATATTATTATCCTGCATATATTCTCAAGCAACCAATACTCAGGGGTACTCTGCCCCAATATGGAAAGCAATACAGCTCCCTTACCATTATGGATCTTCATGCTCCATCTAACCCTTTTATAACCATTCAAGTTCATGGCCACCAAAATATTATAGGAGAACATCCCACAGTTTAACTACATCCCACTGGAAGAAGTACATCCTTTATCCTACCTGAATCTCTTGTTAATCACCATCATTGAATGACCTCAGTTTTCCTTGACCCCCTAACTGTATTCAGCTCCATCATGTCTCCTGCCAGTCACACTTTCCCTTTTTTGTTTTTTCCCACAGCATAAAGTTCATGTTGTCATTAGGTTGACTTTTTTGCCTAGGAAAAGTACCCTTAGGCTGGGACACACAATGGCCTGTGATCTGCGGCTGCACAAGGTTTTAAACAGGAGCCTTTCACTGGGAGACCATTCCTGGGGCTATGCAATTACCTCCATGTTTTGGAAGCGCGTAACTTTCACCAGAGTAGAGCTGGTCACCCTGGCCTGAGCGAAGGCAGGGAAGCGAGAAGGACCTATCGCCCAAGTGCTAAACAGCAACAGCGTCAGGATCGGTCCAGCAACGCTCCCGGGGCACGGAGAGGCGTTCATGGGCAGGGCGTACACCCCGAAGAGGCAGCCACCCCAAGCCCGCCCGCAGACTGCGAGACCACGATGCATCCCTGCTTCCACAAACGCCCCGAGATAAAAGCCCAGCAATAAAGAGCAGCCTAGACCTTAAAGTGCGCGCGGGTTCTTCCGTCTCCACCAGGGAGGGGAAAAGATACGAAGCAAAGGACTCTTTACGACTCCCTCCACAGCAGAAAAACAATTATGCCCCCGTCGGTGGAACGCCTCCCCCCGGCCAGCTCCAAACCAAACCAAACCACCCATCTAACCTGGACTCTTTTCAAAGTCTCCCACTTCTCAACAGGAAACATTCACGAACGCGCATCTCGAGCTGTGATTGGCCTTCCGACTTGGGCTCTTCATCGTAATAAGTCTTCCGCGATGAAAGGGATTCTGGGAGTTATAGTCCTGCTTCACTGAGGACCCGGCTTAAAAATTTGACGCTCCCTGGCCCCTTTAGCAAGGGAGGAGGGGCAACATTTGATGCCGTTTCTTTTTGCGTGTGTTCTTTTTCTGTATAAATCTGTGTGTGGATGGATAGATAATATTTTCTTTTGCTGTGGTTGTGTTTCAAATCACACTTCACATGAAAAACAAATGCAGAAGTTATTTTTATGCATTATGGGTGAAAGCTAAAGCAGAAACACCGTGTTCACACATTTTACTTAACTACTAAGTCAACTGTTCGTTTAAACTATGGTTTGTTTTTTATGAGTTAACATAGTTGGATGAAGCCAGCTTCTTTAGTTAGTGTATAGTTGAACGTATTATTCAACTCCAGTAAGCAAATGAAGCATGTTAATGTGCATGTAGCCGAGGACAAACATTTGGAAGTAAAGCAAACAAATAATCTGGTAAATTTACATGGAATACCCAATTATGCTGCCAGTTTCCATTTTGATTTGAAAGTATGAACACTACTGAAAATTACTCCTTGATATATTTTTGTTATAACCTTAAACATAGACTGGAAGATAGTGACCAGGATGGTATGCTGAGGGAGAAACCTTAAGCAGTGAGAGCATTCATTAATGCCATGTTTAATCCTCCACCTAAAGATTTTACCCAAGAAAACCTATGTGATTTGAACTCAAAATGACTCAATGTGTTGTTCAACCTTGAAACAAATGCTGTTTGGATCCATTTAACCCAGGTATCATAACCAGCGCACGGTATGCAGGTTAAAATGATCCACAGTGGTGGCTGTTTATATTTGAACAATATGACAAGTCTGAAGAATGTGAGGGGGCTTTCAAAAATGATACCGCATACTTCATAGATCACCAAGATGTCAGAAAGCCCTGTATATGGAATTTAGAAGCATTCTTTTAAGCAATATCTAAAGGACACTGGATGTTGCATTAAAGCTCCTTGTGGATGCTTATTCAGTACAAAAAAAAAAAAATCTTTAATAGATGTGTGTTTATGTGGGGAGCAGGAAGTAAAAATATGTTTTAAAAGTATGGTGCATGATTTATTCTAGAGTTTAAATTGTCCTAATCCAGCACAAGAATTGATCATGGTTTAATTTTGATTTCTGAAATCAGGCATTCTCAGGCTGTTCTGAAAGATCTGAGAAAGATACTGCAAAATTGTGATCAGTGCTTTGTAAGACAAGCAACAACTGTTATTGTAGGTACAGCCTATAAATGTTTTCGTAAATTATTTAAAATATTATTTTGAATAAAAGGTTTCTGTTTCATTATTTTGGGATTTGCTTTTCTAACAAAGATGTTAAAAACATATCAAAATTTCTGCTTATCAGCAGTCTTAAGCCTAACACTTTACCTAGGGTAGCACATTTATCTTTCATCCAGGAATGTAATCTTGCTTTTGGAGTCCTTGGTGCTCTCTGAGCTTGGTTGTTTGCTTGCAGACATTTCATTACCCAACTAGGTAACATCATCAGTGCTAGTGAGTGTGGGGTTTGCTCCCTATTTATATACTGTAGCTTGCCCTGGGAGCAAACCCCATACTCACTAGCACTGATGATGTTACTTAGTTGGGTAATGAAACATCTGGAAGCAAACAACCAAACTCAGAGAGCACTAAGGACTCCACAGTTCAAACCTGAGCTACATATATTCTCTTCTATTGGAATCTTGCTTTTGGATGGTAGACAGACAATACATTTTAAAAAATACAAGGATAGAAATTATAAATAGCTTGTTGTTGTTGTTCAGTCATTAAGTCGTGTCCAATTCTTCGTGACCCCATGAACCATATTGCGCCAGGCCTTCCTATCTTTCACTGCCTCCCTGAGTTTGCTCAATTTCATGCTCATTGCTTCAGTGATGCTATCTAGCCATCTCATCCTCTGCCGTCCTCTTCTCCTTTTGCCTTCCATCTTTCCCACCATCAGGGTCTTTTCCAAAGAGTCCTCTCTTCGCATGAGGTGACCAAAGTATCTGAGCTTGAGCTTCATTATCAATCCTTCCAATGAGCAATCAGAGTTGATTTCCTTTAAGATTGACTGGTTTTACCTCCTAGCAGTCCAGGGGACTCTTAAGAGTCTTCTCCAGCACCACAGTTCAAAGGCATCAATTCTTCGGCGTTCAGCTTTCTTTATGGTCCAGCTCTCACAGCCATACATTACTACTGGATATAAATAGCTAATTGTGTACAAATATAAACATATATTTAGGAATTACTTTGTACAGTAGAGCATAAAATATACAATATATTTTGTACAGTAGAGCATTAAAGTTAATGGATCTGTGTAAGAAAATAATTATCCAAATAATAACTGGGATGCAAGCTCATATTTGTCAGAAATGGGGAATGGTTACCTATAGCTCTACAAGCTGTTCCTCCAGAATTTTTAGGACCAGCTGTATATTCTGTAAAAAATTAATCTGCAGGAATTTCACTTGTAAGGTCTCCTAAGTAATCCCATAGAGCAGGATTTCATTGCCCCTGCTGACTCACTAACAGTACAGAGTCTGTGTCATAATACAGGCACCGCTCTTGAAGCTATTCAAGTAAACAGTAGAGCTGTAAGCTCCAGTCCTGCATAAGCAGTTGTAAAGCGTGCAATAATCTCATTTTTCCTACCTAGATGGTCTTCAGAGTGTTTCCATGTCACACACAGTTTCATCATCAATAAATTTGTACATGGACACTTCATAAGCATCTGAAAATAGAAGTCTAATGAGTTTGCTGAGCCCTTTCAATAACTGTGTGTCGCCCAGATTAGATCTGTGACCAGATGTTCCACACACAGAGTTTTAAAACACCTTTAAAACAACCACTTTGCAGGGCTGACAGCAATCTGGTCTTAGCTAAAAGCAGGTCCCATTCTTCTTTTTTAAAAATAATTATAATATTTCATTTAATAATCTAGGCTAACACATCTTCAGGGATATTCTGAAGCTTCCTGCTTCCAACAAAGGTGAACGTTCACATTCTCTGAAAGCAAGTCTGCTTTCAGAGTGTAGGCCTTCATAGATTTTACCACTGTGTACCCCTTTTCTGTGGTTGCATTCAACTCAGGGGCGCATCATGTTCCCACCAGCGCATGTTCCTCATCAGCATGATTGCACAGTTCCATCTGGCAAGGTTTTGCATAAACTGTACTAAACAGAAACATGAATTTTCCAATACCAGTAATGTTTATTCAGTCAATCACCAGCAAAATGTTAAAATATACAACACAAAAGTAAAATCAAATCTGTGAGATAGAATACTAACATAACAAGGAGTCTCTATAATAAACATGTAACAAATGCTACTATAATGATACAGTATGTTAATTAACCGTGCAACTGTCCAAATTAACATAACGGTATGTTAATTAACTGTGCAAGTATAAAATACAGGTAGTCCTTACTTACCACTGGAATTGGGACCAGCAGCTCCATTGCTAAGTGGTGCAGTTGTTAAACACGACATCACATGACCACACCAACTTACAATGTCAGTTCTGGCTGAGGTCATTAAGTGAATCCCATGCAATCATTAAGTGTGACATCATGGGACCATGACTTGCAATTTCTTGCTGGCTTCCCCATTGACTTTGCTTGTCAGAAGCTGGCTGTGAAAGTTGCAAATGACGATCACGTGACCATGGGACATTGTAACCATCATAAATGTGCACTGATTGCCAAGCACCCAAATTGCGATCACATATCTGCAGGGACACTGTGATGGCTGCAACTTCAAGGACCGATCACAAATGTCCCTTTTCAGACCGTTGTAACTTTGAACAGTCACTGAACAAGTGGTCGGTAAGCAAGGATTACCTGTATTACAATCTGTGCCGTAAAAATACATATCACCTAAAACAAGATAACTAACACATAATAAACCTGAAGAGATGAATACAACAGAAGTGATTATTCCTATGACCAGTTATGCCTTATTTTCATTCCCCCACACAGAATTTGGCTGCTGCACAAGTGATGAAAGATTTCAAATCTTCTAAAAGATGATTCACAAAGAAATTGTCTGGCCTTCCTGGGAATTTACATATTAGGGGCAGAATGTAAGCAGATCTGTTATCCCTGTAGAATTTACAGTGTAATAATACATGAGAAATGGATTCATTCTCCTTGTGACCACATGGACAGGTACACTCGGTTAATGGGATTTTGGAATATCTGCCTTGCAGCAATGCGGATGATAAGATGTTATTCCTGGCTTTGAAACATGGTCTCCTCAGCCTGGGGAAAGTTAGATTTTGTAAGTATTTTGCTGGTTCCCAAGTACTTTATTGATCCAATTTCTGCCATGTGGGAGCAACCTATTAACTTTGGCCTGGAACTCCATGTCCCTTATTCTTTGGGCAAGCAGTTGTTTGGCTTGGTGATACCCTAAGGAAATTGGGAATGGTACAGAAAGCCCATATAATGCCAACTGCTGCTCTATGGCCTGTTTCCAGGGAGAAGGAAAATTGTCCATTAAAACTAGAGGGTCAGGCCAGCTGGAAAGAATTGAATTTTCAGTCAGTAGTTTATCATCCTCCTCCAGGCCCTTACCTGGATTGCAGGCATTCCTGTCTGAAGCTTAACCAGACATCTTTTGCATAAATTCCCATTTGATTCATTTTCCACCACCCTGGCAATCAGTTGAAAGACCCCTAGGATGGTTACTTTAACCTAGCAATCTCAAAATAATCTGAAATCCATGTAAAATATTTTGGAAAGCCGAGGTGAGTACTCCTTAGTTTTGTCAACATATGGATGCACACTGGCAAAATCACAGTAACGTATATGTTCTCCAGATTTTGGTTTATAATCCAAGCAGATAACACTAGTTCTCCCCACAAGGAGAGTATTTCTTTGTTCTAGAGGCTGTAAAAACGATGTTGCAGAAAGTTCTTAAGATTCTTACCTGTTTTAAGGAAATGCCACCACTCATTCTTTGTGGTTTGGCAAAAGATCGTTTGCATGCTTTAGGGATATTATAATAAATGAACACCTTCTTTTTCAGTATTTCATAGCTCTGAAACAATAACTCAAGACTGAAGGGTTTTGAGAAAGGCACTTGCATAAAATTCTGATTCTTCATGGTTTCTGCAGGGGCCACACCATCTTGATTTGCTCATTGACCAAGCTTTCTAACAGTATCCTCTGTTACAGATTATTGTCTAAAAAGCTGTACAGAACCTATCCATTGTGGTTAATCTCTCTTTATTCATATACTATTGAGTTAGCAGGATGCTTGATTACTGCAACATGAGGGTTAGGGTAAGGGTTGTAGAATCAGTGATATCCACTATAAAAAAAATAGCTAATTTCTAAGATATATTTACCCCACCCCCACCCACACATACTCACTTTCACACATCCATACACAGTGTTGAGTTACCAATGTCATCAGCAGCATTGTGAGTTTCCTAGTCATCTCATGGCTTGACTACTACCACATGCTCTACATGAGGCTGAACACAATAGTGATCCCCAAACCCTACCTAAAGGCTCAGGCTGGAAAAGTGAGTTGATAGATATGTCACAAGACCCCTAAATTTAAAAAGGAGATAAGTGGGGTCTCTTTTGTGGGCAGGGCCTCCACTGATCCATAAATTTTGACAGGAAGCATATACTCACCACACTAAGATAGAATTACTTTTAAATCTGTTTTGTAAGACAACTGGAAAATATCACTTTCCTTTCTGGATCTTCTCCATAAAACTTTTTATCATGCTACCTTTCTCCACATTAAGTGGTAGAGCAATTGGAAAATGCTTAGAATGGGCTACAGTTTTGCTTAGAAATAATTAAAGATGACTGCAGGTTTCTATGTGGCATTGATTATTGCCTAGGGAACTCATGTTCTGTGTAAATTCCTTAAAGATAATCCTAGTGTTCAGATCATTAATAAAAATAATTTATGACATTTGAAACAGGAGTCATAACATTTAAATCAGGAGTCTAAGGTGCCTAGAAATCCAGTAAGTCACTGTATTTGCAGTCTCAGCAAGTCTTCACCTACTGGATTTTTAACAGTAATGTAGGTGGTAGGCTCAAGAGTACCCATAAATTAAAAATATGTACCCTTGTTTAACTATACACAATGTGCAAAAATCTCTACCTAAATTAGAAATACATTTACTAGAAACACCTAGCCTGAACCCACTAGTGCTTTGAAATATTGCCAGCAGATGGCAGTAGCACATAGATAAACTATGATATCTTAATAAAATATTAAAATGCGTGAAACAATTGATTCCACTCATAGTGTTGGACATAGAGAGATCAGTAAGAGATACAGTCACATATTCTGTAAGGAAAAAAACTATTTCCCACCTCGCTGCTCTGGTGTATATACATATAGGAAAATTATTTCCCAAATTACTAACTATATTGTTTTAATAATGAATTGTCTTTTCTTTCTGGTATGTATTACTGGCCATTTTGGAATACATGTAGCATGGCTTTCTCTCAAACACCACCCAGAGTGAAAGGTCATTCAAACAAACATAACTGTCGGATCTTTTCCGTTTTCTATTAATTCTAAATCTCTCTTTCTCAATCAAATGTAGATATGTGAACTAGTTATATAAATAGATCATATGCAGAAAATTGTTAGGAGCGTTATCTGATTTATTTATAAGGCCTACTTCTACTAGGCCAAGTTTGTTGGCCCATCTAAGCTAGTTTTGTCCTCTTTGACTGGCAGCAGTTTTTCAGGTTCAAGGAAAAATTTTCCCTGTCATCTGTTACTGAGTCCTTTAACTTGAGACACCAATGAAGCTGGGCAATTGCTCTGACAAAGGGATTGAGAAAGACTTCAGTTCTTACATAGTCATAACCAACATCTTCCTGGAGACAATCCATTGGGCCAAAAGACCCCAGTGCTAATGAAAATTAGGAGTACCTTTCATAACACGGGAAGCAGAATATGCAGTTCAAGCAACTGACCAGATAATAAAGCAAGAATTATCTGCAATACATATGTCACTAAAATAATTTCCTCATCTACTGTGCTTTTGGTTGCACATAAGTGCATGATCCAAATTACAAGTCTGGTAGGCTTTTCTACCATGGGTAGAACAGGGTGAGCCTGACAGTTGCTCAAGCCTATTCTATTGAGGTGAAGGTGGCAGAGTAATTTTACATTTTTCCATCATAATTGTGTCTTTATAATACTAGTAAGGGTTTTTTTCAAGTGGTTTGGGACCTCTTGAAGTCTGGCTTAGTAAGACACCTAGGAAATTTGAATATGGTTTCAATGTCATCAGTATGAGAATTACATTCAGCTGTACTTGTTTTGTCTATTGCAATGGGATGGGGGGATGGTGAGATCACTAAATCAGTACTTGAAATTTGTAGTAGTTTGGATGAGGGCTAATAAGGTGAATATCAGTTTGGACCAGATGAGGAATGAGTCATCTCTATAAGTGACACTCATCTTCTACTTGAGGAGATGCAGTCCCCATGAACAGATTTAGCTATGTTCAATTATTCATCGTTGTCACTGAAGAAGCAAGTAAGTTCTGTGTGGTAAGGTGTCTTTTATAATCTCAGGTCAGTATCCAAACTATGACACCACACACAAAGATAGCCTGGATTCAACAATTCATGTCATAACAGTTTGGATATGGTCCACCTTTAAAGACTGTCTGGGATCCCCAATTTATGGCTGTAGGACTGGTATTGGGTAATACAAGATCTATTCCTCAGCTTTCCACTTGGCCCCAGGTTTGTTTAACATCTACATGAAGCCACAGGAAACCATTTTCCCCAACTGTTTTCATCCTAAATTAATCCAGGATTACCTATTCTGTCCTCTACATTTGCTGTCTATTGGTTTTTCCAACTGCTTGGTTTTTTGAAATTATTTCTGTACTATTTTATGGATTTCTTTTCAGGGTACATTATACTGTATAATGTTCTGCATCGTTCTGGATGCTTTTCCTTGGCAGAAAAATAGTTACATATATTGGAAATAGGAAAACGAAAATAAATGAAAGCCATTAGACTGCATTTGTTTCATAATGACCCAATGAATCAAGCTACATTTCAATCTATTATTTATTTATACATACTTATTTATTTATTTGAAATCCGGCCACTTTTAAAACATAAGTTGATTACATCTGCTTCCTTCAGTGTATCTTTTTTTAACTGTAAGTACTTTTGTAGAAATTGCATGAGAGGAAGCAAGCAGTTTTAGGAATGCTACCTCTGTAACAAAATAGGATTTTTGCTAGCCTTGCAATAATACAATAAATTCCCAACTATGCATTTATCTCAACGTAGGAATTAACTACTGAAGGTGTCCTTGACAGAAAGTACATGCTCTACTCAGCAGATGGCAACTGAAAGAAGAACCCAGGCCAGCACCCCTTTTATCCCCTTATCCCCTTATCTAAGAAGCACATTTAGTGTATACAAGACATCAGAGGGCCTTGTTCATGATATAAAGAATGATCTCCTCATCAACCAAACTATCAGTAATTTAAGCCATTCAAATAATCACATAAGAGTTATGTTGGATAAGATCACTGGCCCATCTTATCCAGCATTCTGTTTCCAAAGCAGCCAATATCACTTCCTGCTGGGGTTCCCCAATAAGTGGTATTGAGAAGCATGCTGACTCTGACAATGGAGGGAATATGACTAATAGTCATTGATTAGGGTAGTCGGATCAGGGCTAAAACACTAGATGGCAGCAAAGAGATACATATGTTGGCTCTCATCCTTTTATGCTGGAAATGTAATAACTTTGAAGGGGGGTTGATGCACATGACAGGGGCAGGTCCTTACTGTTTAGATATTATTATTGTTGGTCGCACAGTCAGCCAATGTTTAGACTGGATTTGGCATTTTTATCCGCCCATTGAGTCCTTTTCAAGGACCTGGGGTAGACAGATGTTGTAGTAGTAGTAGTAGTTGTTATTATTGTTGTTGTTGTTGTTGTGAACTAAGTTCTTGAAATGCAGCTAAGGGTTTAAAAAAGGGTTAAATGCTTTATTAAATTGTATTTAAAAAATTGGAATATCTCAATCTATAAAGAACTGTGGATATATTAAAATTAGACTCTTGTGGAAAAAGTTGATTATGTACTCCTGGAAGAATCCTTGTGTCTCTAGTCTCTAGATTCTCCTAGTCTCTAAAAGTTGCTTTAATGAAATTAAGTTCTCAGACTTTGAATTAGCTTTGAAGGAGAGGTAAAACCAGA
The DNA here is from genome assembly GCA_030867105.1 of Liasis olivaceus. NCBI lineage: Eukaryota > Metazoa > Chordata > Lepidosauria > Squamata > Pythonidae > Liasis > Liasis olivaceus. Next base: position 67,558,756 of record CM061349.1, read on the forward strand.
GAACATATTTGATATGATATATGCTAACCTTTTTCTTTTCTTTCTTTCCTTTTATATTTAGAACTAGATTAGATAAGATTTTGTTTTTTCTTACTTTTTAAAGTGATTTTTGTCTTTTTCCTTTTTTTTTTCTTCTCTAGAATTTCTTTTTCCAACTTAGTTTACTATAGGGCTTTTTCTCCCCTCCCCCCTCAGCACTTTATTATATAAAAGGATATATTTTTTCTTTAAAGTATATAGTCTTTCATATAATAGTAATTAGTTATAAAGCTATTTAGTTTAGATATAATAGCATATATTAGTAACTATTTTTTCAATAATTGTTAATTCTAGGGTGTTTTTTTTAAGCTTAGTAACATTTTAGAAAAGAGGTAGAGAAATTCTAATTCTTTGTCACTGTCTGGTGGTCATCCTGAGTTTTGTGGCCCTACTAGTAGCCCTGCTATTGAAATCCTTGAATTTTCCATCAATATACTGTATCTACTCATCTTTTTAAAGTCCTCAGTATGAATTCAGCGCTATCACCCCATCTGTCCTTTGGAAAATTCCATAATTTATCTCTGCACTATCTAAAGACCTTTTGCATCGATCTAGCTTGACTTCTCCATTCTTCAGTGGATGATCTCTGTTCTACTGATAGGAAGGAGGGAGAAAAATGCCTCCCTATTGATTTTCTGCATAGCTTGCATAACTTTATATACCTCCACCATAGCAATTCTTTATTCATCATTGTTTATATAACAATTTGGAGTTGTTCCAGCCTCTTGATCATTTTTATCACCTTTCCTGCACTTTTTCCAGACTTTTCCAGTTTTTGAAAGGTGTGATGAGCAGAAAAACAATGAGCAGAAAGGCTTCCATTTCCTTTCCCCTGTGTTTACTTTTAGGTTGCTATCCACTTTATGACAGAGCATGTCAAGCCTTCTTTTTAAAAAGACCCATCTATATCTGCCTTTTAAATAAATACAAACATACATGCTATGGTATAGTACTGCAAGTACTAAGTATTCAGATAGCAGTTATTTCAAATAAGTTCATCATTTAAGAGCTAAAGTTTTGTTTGCCTTTGCACACAGCATTAATTTGATTTTAACCTTATTCTTCTGGATGTCCATTGGCTTGTCAGATGTCTTAATCCCAAGACTGAGTTTTCTCCCATGGCTTTCCCAGGAAGCTTCTACAAACTTGTGTATGTCATTGCTGTGTCTGGGACTCTGTGTTGCTCTGCCCTTCATGGCATAGATTTGGGTGGACTAAATTCTGGCCACAACATCACAACTTTCATGGACTCATATTCTGGAGAACGTCTTCATGCGCATACAATTGTTACTGTATTTGTTTCAGTTCCAACAAATATCCTAAATGTCAAGATCTCAATTTTTATAAAACTAGACAAGATTCTACTTAATTTTGATGTAACTCCTTGGAAAAACTGCCAACCTCTTTTTACTTACCAAGTCTTTAGGGTGAGTACTGGTAATGAGTTTGGTCAAGCAGAATGAGCTTGCTTTGTTCTTCTATCTTCCACTGTGTCCCATAGCCAAAGTCAAAGTGCTACAATAGATATTGTTATTGAATATGATGTAGAACAGATTTTTCATATTTAGACTTCATTCTATATCCTGCCATCATAAATATCATTTAATCTCTGTCTATAAGTAATATAATGTTCTATTTTGGGCTGTCTTTCTAATTATTACTCTTCTGATGATTAATAGTTACTCCCCATGCTCAGTAAATCCATAATTCTTCATAAAGTGTTAGGCTCCAGGTGTGTGTGTGTGTGTGTGTGTTTAATTTAAAGGTACACTTACATCTTTAAACTATATTGATTTTTTATTGGAATATTAACAAACTTATGGATATTAAACCCAAATGTGACAACAAGCCCATATCATGAGTCGGTGTCCCCTCATCCATTTTAAAATTCCCTCACAATGAGATTGACAGACAGCCATTTTAAAATATGGGAACATGACAAAGAATATTGTTGAATTAGATTCATCTTAATATTATGAGAAACATTTTTTTATTCTTTAAAGCCCTTAGGCTTTTATTGATATGGAGTATTCTAACTTTTGATTCCAGAGTTCTTGCAACTAAAACATAACGCTCATAGCAAAGGTCTTTATTAAAAATGCAACAGACTTAGAACAGATTCTAATACTGATAATAATTTGAGAATTTTAGAAACTGCAGTGCATCTGTATTAAATTGCGAAATCAAGAGATATTTTAATTGAGTCTGCTATTTTGAAAATATGTTTTACAATATAATAAAAGAAAAAAATGAAAAATGAAAATGTAGGCAATCCATATTTTTCATGGCAATAAGTTGAACAATAGTATTAATATCCCTACTTGCCCACAACTTTAAACAAACAAACAAACATTTACCTGAAATTGTCAAACTGGGATTATCTTACTACTTATTACTGCCATACTGATTTCAATATAGATTCCTTAGGAACAATAACAAGCAGAAACAATGCTGTGAAATATATGGGGCTGACAGGCAGAGAGGCATGCTGGGTTAATCCTTGCCCCCATTCCTTGCTCCACACCTACAAAAAACCTTGTCATTTAGTTTGAGTATCTGGGCTGCAAAACTCCAGAAGGCCATTAGAAGGCAGCCAAGATATACAGCACAAGAAAAATATTCCTGCTGCCCTCTAGTGGCCATTCTAAGGCTTGCAGCCAGATCTATGATAAACCTGAGAGAAAGATAGTTGCAATACACACAAAAAAGGTGGAGCTTTGATTGCACCATTGTGGTTGCCATCTTGACTTTTTTTAACCATTTCTACAGTCACCCTTGAGAGGGCTGAGAGTGCAGGAGGTTGAGGATGAGGGGGAAAGACCTATTTTGGGTCATTGAGGTGAGGAGTCTCGTAGGCCCAACTTGCCATTGCTGTGGCTGCAGTGGGGAAGAAGTAGCCATGTGACCCCCGTCTTTCCTTTCTCCTGTATAGCTTCTACTGCCACAGCCTGGGTGTGCCAGATGCTTGAACTTGCTCACCTGCAGAGGACTCACCGGAAAGGTCTATCTTGGGCCCACAGAGCTCTTTCCAGCCTAGAACTTTCAATTCTATCCAGAACAATGATGTTTTTGGCAATTCTTGACAAGTGCAGGAAATTCAAATGTTGATAAGACATTCATACGTGGCAGTAAAACTCGCCAATATTTTAACTGGATTTTAAACTGTACACTTATATTTAAAATGTACCAACAAGTCTGAGATACCCACAGGCCCTGATACGACCTGTCATTAAAATGATCAACCTTACATTCTGAGGGACAATGGTAGCACAAAATAGGACTGCAGCCTTAAAAGCTAATGCATGATAAAATTGTCAGACAGTCAGTCTATCTATAGGTGGAGAGTGTACTCCTACCTCACCTGTATGGGCAGTAGGCTTCTTGAAATTGTGTTACATGCTTTGAGCTGCTTTTGGGAAAGACTGTAGATATGTCTCTTCTTCCTCCAAATTTCATTGTATTGTTTTATGTTCAAAGGCATCAGCCCGTGGTGCATTTCAGAAGCCTTCTGAATCCCCATTCCAACACCCAGACCTTCTCTGAGTATTGTGAATGGATTTTTAAAAGTGTTTTTCATTAATCTTTTGAAATATTTAAATACTTGTAATTATTCTATGTAATTCTGTTTTAATTAATGTTTTATCAAAAAATGTCTGTATACCACTTTGAAATGTTTTTGACATGGGCAGCTCCATATAAGTGGATTAAATCAGTAAGTACTGACCAACGATCTTTTAGATCAAACATTCTTTTCAATACCATCATGGTTGGCTGGAATTTTCTCTTATTTTTTTAAGATATGGAGGAAGTTTGATTATTCTGCAATGTCCCAGTGGTCAGAAGAGTGAAAGCAAATTTTAAAATGTTTTAATCCACTGAAATCCACTGTTATTATAAAATGTTTCAGCTTAGACATTTTGGCAAACCAGAGAGCAAAAGGCTTGTTGTTTCTTTTCACTTGATTCACATTAGTTAATCTCTTTTCTGCTGACTTCTGTTCACTTCTCTGCATATTAGGAAGCACCCTGTAAAACAAAACTCCTGGAGAAGGTCTGAATTAGACTTCATGCTGACATACTCACAATCTTCCCCTATGTACAGTAGTATAAAATTCAACTAAAAATTAAGCTCTCTGGAATAACACAACTTCTCCAAAATGGGCTAGCTCTAATTCGGAGCTGTAGGAAGCCCCCAAAACCTTAAGTGGATCAAAAATTGTACTCTTTAATGTGTCCAATGGGAAAATTATTAAATTCTATGGGAGTAGTCATAACCACTGTGTTCAAATACTTTAATGTAATTTTAATTACAGTGGTACCTCGGTTCACGAACTTAATTCGTTCCGCAACTCTGGTCGCGAACCGAATTGGTCGTGAACCGAATCAAATTTTCCCATAAGGTTCATTGTAAATATGGTTAATCCATTCTGACCCCTACGAATTTGGTCACCAACCGATTTTTGATCACGTCCCAAATCAAATTTCCCTATAAGGTTCAATGTAATTACAGTTAATCCGTTCTGAACCATTTTTTTTTTTTTTTAAACCGCAAAAATATGACACAAAGTACAGTACAAAGAGAGAGAAAGCTAACCTTGCTCGACGTGACTTCTGGCGTGGAGGACAGGAAGGCGGGTGAGGAGGCAGTTACTGCTTGGAGGGAGAGTCCCCCTCCCTACAGGAAGACGCGACCACGTGTCACGGGAGGGAAAATGGCCACGGATCCTGTTTGTAACCCGATGCGGAGTTCGCGAACGGAGGCAAAATTTTGCGACCGGAGCTGTTCGTGAACCGAATTGTTCGTGAACAGAAGCATTCGTGAACCGAGGTACCACTGTAACTATAAATCTAATCTAATCTAATCTAATCTAATCTAATCTAATCTAAGTTACCAACCCAATCCACTTTTTTGGAATACAGCTTCTGGGACATCTCTCAAAGACTCACTGCAAAGCTTAGTTTAGGAAAGACTCTTGGTTTATGACACGGTAGAGGCATTTCCCACACTGCCAGTAGCCCCAGTGAGCTTGGGTCCAGGGCCAACACATTTTAGACAAAACGTACCTTTTTTACATGGCGCCCAACCCCCAACTGCAAAGCATGATGATGGAGCTGTCTTGTTTATTCCAGTATTTTATAGAGCTGTCCCTGCTGGCCACTGCTGGCCAGGGATTACAGGAGTTAAGTCCAGGACATCTGGAGGAAGCTGGTTGGAGAAGGCTGATCCAGCAGAACAGGACAGCTGGCTAATAAAATATGGATGCCAAACAGCTAAGATAGCTGGGTTCTCTATCCTTTTTAAAGATGAATTGCTTTTGAATTTGGAGTGTGCATAAGAAAGTTTGTTACCTACACACATTCTCTGTCCATCTCAATTTCTCACAATTTAAGTCATAAGCCATTCTTTAAGTGAAAAAGCAAAACCAACAAACCACAAGTTTTTTATTGCTGGTGAATTCAAACAGGCAATTTTAATTTATGGAGGAGGATACACATACAAGCAAAAATTTAACTGAGGATTGTGTTCATTTATTTCATTATTATGTATTTTAGGTGCCAGTGCATCCTCCACTGCCTTTTGGCTACTATTATCAACAGTATAACTGTCATTGCTGTGTAATTTTAAATAATCCAGTAATAAAACATCAGTAGTTCGGTTCTCCCCCACCCCCACCTCCATTTGAATTGAGAAAAAAAGAAAAAAATAATAAATGAAATAAAAGTGGAAAATCTCTGGGTGCCACTAAGTGGATTTTCTCCAGAACCAATAATGAGATCTGCACAGTCTGGCTAATAAAATAACCTGGAGAGGATTAGGCATTGAATTAAAGGATATTTACCCAGTCAATGAATTATCTGATGGATGTTTTATGGCGGCGTTCCCTGACCTGGTACCCTCCAGACATGTTGCCTGGGGATTTGTCCAATGCATCTCGAGCACAACAAGTTCGAGAAGATTTCTACATAAAAATGTTAATAATTATAGCTCAGTCTAGTTTCTGGTATACAACTTTCTGCATTTGTACATGGAAATTATAGCCCCTTAAAGATACATCTGTGCACAATGTACCAAATAAAATGATATCAAATAAGCTTTAGAAGGTACTGATGTAACATAGGAAAATGCAACACATTTGTGGAATGTCATAACTATTGACCAATTATGAAATACCATGTCATTTAGGAGCAGATTATAGTCTCCCATCCCCAAGGAACACAGAATTGCACTACAGTATTATCAAATGCTGGGAATTGGTATTACCAGCACAAAAATGCAACTCCTTTGTATTCAGTAATTTTGCTATCTTTAACCTTCATTTAGTGTATTTGTAATGCAACTTACTAACCCCTATAGCATGATTTCATGGAATTCATTTGAACCAAAAATATATATCTTCAAGTAATGGCAAGACTGAAATTCTCTAGCCTTTTCCAAGGCTTCACAGATGATGGTTACCAGAAAGTGCAAATGTAGCCCATTTCCTGCCATATGTAAAAGAGCTTAAGATCTATGATTTGCCCCACCATCTTATTTTTTAGTAAAGTTAGCCATTGTTACAGGGCTAATAACAATGGTCTACGTGGTCCCTCCCTTTCCTGAAACATAGTTTGGATCAGTACTGATTAAAAATAAAAAAGGAAGAATTTATAAAAGGCAAAGTTTAATCCTGCTAAGTGTGTCAAGAGATGCTAAATACAATAGGGCAGACCTGGCAATACTTCCACTGCTAACATTCCTGCTCATCCACTGCCAGCAATGGATCTCAGGTCTGTCGGGAGATGTAAAGAAATAAAATAATCACACTCTGAAAATACCAAGCAAGTTACTATTCCCTTCATTCTTAATCATGACCACGTAACACTTACTCAGGGTGGCAGCTTGACCTTTTTGTTGCTCCTAGAATAGAACTCAACCTTTCGAAATCTATTGCCATCAGGTGGGCTGTGACTAGGAATCCCAGAATTCCCTGGCAGTGCAAACTGAGGGCAGAGAGTTCTTCAAACGGTAGTCCTAACCTATCAGTTAGGTTATCAATGCAATAACTGCCAGGTTAACCCATCAATACAATAACTGCCAGGTAGATAAAAGTTAACAGTTTGCCAAACAACGAGACAGTCTCATTTTAAACAAAAGAGGTGGTGCCACTACAAAAAAAATACAAGAGTACAAGCTCATCCCATTGCTGGTGCAATTCCATCCCAGTGCATTCCATTCTATGCAAATGATATCTGGACTTCCTTCTGGTCCAGGAGGCCTAGTGATAGCATATCTTCTTCTTAAAGCTATTGGATGTTTTTAGTTTAAGCAATCCCCCCCCTTTTTTTTTTCTATGAACAAAAAGAACAGATTCTTTTGATGACTGCCAGACTCTGGTTCATCACTAGTTCTTCTTTAGGTGCCCCTGGAAATCACATATTTCTCTTGGGACATTCACTTGGGCTCCAGACTCCAGAATATCTGCAGCCCTTTTATGCTATTTTCCACTCACTTGAAACATCTTGAAGGATGATCCTTCAAAGTTCATCACCAGCAAACAGTGAGATACCATCAACAGTTGCTCATAAATAGCTTTATGAAGAGATACTGCTGCACTACTACTACCATTTGTACATTGAGAACACCAGGGCAGAACTTGGAGAAGATCAGTACAAAAAAGAATGACCACAGGCCTTTCAAGAGTCTGTCCTGCAGGATTTCAACTCCCAATGAATCCAGGCATCAAAGACTTCAATATGGTGTCAATGGTCCATATTTATAGACACTTGGATTTCTGAGAATAGAAAATTCCCCATGGAGGAAGCCAGAGAAGATTCTGATGATGTAAACAGTCACAATGAAAGTTAGCAAGAATCAGATCTGAAGCAGCCCTCCTGTTGAGTTCCACCAGAAGGTGTGAGAATAGGAGGTAGGATGACTTTAGCCGTTTCTCTCCCACTTTTGCCTACTTATCTATAATGCAGGTTGTACAGCAATGATTTACTTTATCCAGCAAAATAGGTCTTTATTTAAAAAATAGGTACATGAGAGTGGGAAACAAACCATCTAGTGAGCGTCAGAATGGATGATTCAAAAAGTAATATTTTATAGAAATTCAGCAAGATGTCCAGCACCATAATATTATACACTGTGGTGCAACTTAAAAAAGCCTTAAGGAAAGCACACAACAGGGCAAATTCTATCTCCACAGTAGTCTGCCACTTTGTTGGGCTGTTTCAACAGATACTGATTTTTCCTTGACTCTGCAGCATCTCAGGTCCCATGGGAGGTATTGGTTGCAAGCAAGCACCTGAACGGAATATAAGCCAATCACTAAGTCAACTGGGGTCTCTGTGCCTATCTACTAATGTTATTTGCACAATTTGGGCCAGCCTTTTGTTTTTTCTTTCCCAGATATAATAAACTACTGATCATAGAACTGTTTTCAGAGTAAGTTACAAGTCAAACTATCTAGTCAACAGGTAGTTGACAATGGTACTTGCAGTTTAAAAAACAAAGGAACCAAGAGAGAGAAAGAGAATAAAATTCATAGAAAACCTACTGATTCCACTTTTTCATGCACACCTCCAAACCCAGGAGGTTTGTTTATCATAAAAGAAACAGGAGTTTTGCTGTTGAGGCCATCATCCCAGGTCTCTAATGAAGGGGGCAGGAGAGACTGCTTAGTCATAGTGTAGTCTAAGGTACAATTCAGTTAGTTTTCACATGACCATTGGCCAAGCTTGCAGCAGATGTGGGTACACCTGGTTCAGCATTCTCATCAAAACGCAAACGCAGGGTATTCCTGATGACTAGCTGTTCCATGATAAATGCTGCACAGAACCATGGGATGGCATACTCCAGGGTTATGAGGCCCATGAAGTTCAAGTCAAACTGTGAATAGTCCCATGGGCAGGCATTAAACTGGCGTAGAATGAAGCCAGTTGTGAATTCCCAAAGATACGTCCATAGGGTGTAAATGAAGCAGCGCACTAGTATGTTACACTTATCCTTCAGGTACAGATACATCTTTTCTACAATAAGGATGGACGTCCCATAGATGAAGAGTGCCCATACACTGGTGACACCTGGGAACTTCCAGTTGAAGTTGACCACAAACTCCCAAGCAGCTGTGAACATCACCTCGCAGAAGTAGCCATGAATGGCATATAGATACCAACGCGAGAAAGCAGTCAAAGGTTCTGCAGCTGCCATCCTTCCGCACAGTCCCCAGCAGGAACTCTGCAAGGAAGTACAGAGAGACATAAAATCATTAATGTTACCAAAGCCAGATCCTGATGCATACAATATGTATCATGCAACAGATAGCTAAAGTAGGTCCAGAGCCTGAAGTCGCCTGTTAAAGAATAAAATAAGTACTGGAGGTTAGAAAACGGCAGGAGTACCTGCTTTGAGTTTAGATTTAGAGATGGGCTGCACATCAGGTCTAAAAACTCAAAAGGACTTCTGAGCAGTCATGAATGCTACAGATATTGGTGCCTCCGTAGAAACAGCATCTTTTTCTGGACTTCCACAGTAGCTATCCAACCCCAGAAAAACATATGTTTTAAGTTAAGAAAGCACCAATAGCTCATATATGCCTGCTCCAGATCCATAACTGAAGTCCTTTTTTACATTCAGAAACAAGCCATTTTATTGTTTAACATATTGATTAATCAGAGTGTTCAGCCAAGAGATTTATATGGCTCTAATCAAAATAGAAAGCTTAACAGAGGTCATGGAAATAAAAGAAAGACAAGGTGAAATACCAAAGAAGGGAAAAGTTGTGAAAATGACATGAGTCATTGTACAGCTTTTAAACTATAAGAGAGGGCAACAAAAAATAATGGGTCAGCCTAGCTATATCAAAACAATAGTTTGGCTAGATGAATGAGGTCTATTGTTGCTCACCCTTTGCCCTCAAATGCTCATATTTCCTTCCTCATGTATCAAACTCTTATTCTAATATAATGTCTAAATTGATTTGGTATCATGAATAAAGAAGCAGAATTTGCAGCAGATGACACTGAAAAAACAAAGCATAGTAAATACTTGGCTGAAGTGATACTGGCTGCCTTATAGATTGCCTGGTGGAAACATGGAATCTTAATGATGAAATGCATTTCAGATCAGTTTGGGCCAAACTAAATCCCTCCCATCCATGCCACTTGTTAATCATCAGCCACTATCATCAACCCCAACAGTTGCTGATAGATTAACCCACAACACACACACGTATACACATGCAGCACAAATATGCACTTCAAGCCCAACATACTTTGACCCTTAGTGTGTTCTTGCTGAAATTATTTTATTTTTATTTATGTTATTTAGTAAATGTATATGGCTGCCCATCTCACACAAAGTGATTCTGGGCAGTGTACAACCATTAAAATAAAACAATAAATATATAAAAACAATTATTAAAAAACAGACATTATTAAAAAAATACAGCCATCTGGTACAGGAGAGTGTAGATTAAACACAGTACTAGAACCATCTTAAGATCACCCCCAGGCCTGATGACAAAGCCAGGTCTTGAGGGACTTACAGAACATTAAAAGGGATGGAGCTAACCTCACTTCAGGGGAGGAGAATGATCCATAAGGTGGGCACCACAGCAGAGAAGGCCTGCCTCCTGGGACCCACCAAGTGTAAGTCCCTAGCAGACAGGACCTGATGCATGTTGTCTCTGCCAGATCTAATGAGATGAGCAGATGTAACTGGGGAGAGGCGGTCCCTCAGATAACCCGGTCTCATGCCATGAAGGGCTTGGGATCATGTGACTTTTTATCAAATCCAAACAAAAATATGTAGGGAACCATTCAGTCACACTGAAAATGCATAGTGGTCTGCTATTTATGGCTGAAGTGGCAGTGTCTGTAATTGTTAATGCCAGAAGTAAAAGGGAATCATACGGGGTAGAAGAGAGATTTTATAGTGACAAATGCTATGGCTGCCAATGCCAGTTGGGGTGGTCTTCCTAGTTCCAACCCTGCCCTCTAGCTACTGCATTGTACCAATTAACCCCATCTGTGGGAGCCAAGGACTACCAGATTATCAGTGACCTGCTGATGGCCTTTCAGCAGGCTGCAGAGCAGAGGGAGAGCTAGGAGGCAAGGCCATAGCATCAGTGTTGCTGAGGGACCAGTACTGTGGGCTTCTCCTCTATCTGAACTGTTTCATCCCAGTGGTCTCATAAAGATTTTGTAGCAGTTGTTGGGTCCAAGTTTGCTGTTTTCTTCCTCTCATGCCTTTTCTTTGTATCTCTCAGATTATAAATTTCAGTGTGAGGATTTTTTAATTCATCTGAAAACCACTTGGAAAGCTTTTACAGTAAAGAACAGAGCTGAAATGTTTTGCCCAAATAAACTTGTATTTTACGTCAGACACTTCTGAGAGTAAACAATATTTCCATTCCCCAGGGAAACCTATCCTTCCAGGAAGATGACACATGGCTGGGGCTGGGGCTGGGGAGAAAGTAGAAGAATGGGCCCAGGATGACAGGATTGATGACAAGATGAATTAAAACATCCATTTTTGTGTTTATTTTTGTCAGTTGTTCTAGGACCTTTTCATTCTACATCAGGGAAGAGCCTTTGTTACATCCATGGGGCATGTTAAATAGAAAGGCAGAGGTATTACCTACTTGATATCAAAGGGTTCTCCATGTGAGATGAAGCCAGTGCTGTTGACATTCTGCCTTTACCTACTTTATAGCAGTAATAAAAAATCAGCCCCCACAATGGGACATTTTCAGGCTGGTATCCACCTGTAGGCCTCCTGAATGTGGCACATTATCCCCTGTTCCCTAAGCTGGATCTTACCCAGCCATTTTGAATCTTGTGAAGTTGTCACTGATGAAGTCATAAAAGTATCTTGCTGACCTGGGAATAAAGTAGGTAAGAGCATATTTAAAAGTAATAGTATGGGAGTGAGTGTTTATATCTTCATTCCCAGCTGTGCCAAAAGGTGTAGATTCTCAGTGAACTCTGTGACATTCATGACAAGTCACAGCACGTTTTTCTACTCCACCAGTAAGGTTCTTTTTCCCTCTTCAACAGGCAGCTGCACAGATAATGCAAAACTCTTCTTGAAAATATGCATGTTCAGCTGGAAGCAATGTGTGAGTGCATACATTACAAAATAATACAAAATATGGACTGCAGTGGAGATGACAAAAATGCCAAAGGCTATGCTAATTAGAATTATGGGAATTGTAGCCCAACACATCTAGTTCCATGTGCAGGAAGACTGCTACAGAGTATGTTTGAAATGTTTTTCTGCTCATCAAGAACTCCCCAGCAATATATAGTTTAAAACAAGAATACAGTAATAGAATAACATCTCTAAAGCAAAATAAAACAGACACCGAACCTTCTTTAGAAACTAATGGGAAAACAAGACTAATACCATCAACAGCACAGCAAAATGTTGAAGATTCTATTGCCTGCTGAACATTCAGTCAAATGGTACCAAACCAGCCTCCTACACAAGACTTTCCACCTATCACATGTTACAGAAGTGAGACAGAAGTAGCCACGTCTCACATATTTATCAACCTATCCTTTTTGTGTGGTGGGGTATATCACAGGTCCTCTGATGAAGAATGTAAATTGCTGAAGGGGGTACTTTAGATATCCTAACCATGTATATAAGAGCCAGTGTGGTGTATTGGTTAAGGCACTGGTCTAGAAACTGGGAGACTGTGAGTTCTAGTCCCATGTTAGGCATGAAGCCAGCTGGGTGACCCTGGGCCGGTCACTCTCTCTCAGCCCTAAGAAGCAGGCAGTGGCAAACCACTTCCGAAATCTCGCCAAGAAAACTGCAGGACTGTCCAGGCAGTTGCCAGGAGTCAACAATGACTCAGACACACACACAAAAAAAAGCCCCCCCAACACACCCATCATGTATATATACATTAAAGTAATCTAAGTAAGAGCTAATTAATGCATGACTCATCGTGGTTAGATCCACTGCTTTCAGGAGAAGGACACAATTAGAGTATTAGCCAAAACCAATCCAAAGAACTCCTGGCTACAGTACCCACTTGATCCTCCAAAAACAGTACTTGGAGCAAGAACATCTTGATGCATCCAGTAAATCTAAAGCTCATTCAGTAGTGACCTGTCCATGTTAATAAAATCCTTTTTCATTCTTCTGCCAACGGAGCACCTTTATCCTGGCTAGCAAATACTACATTTTACCATATATGCAAAGACAAATATAAGTGAAGTCAATTCATACTTGTCACGGAAGCTACGAGATCCCAAGCTGCTTCTTATGAAGGTAATTTGACATGTTAAATTCCCCAATGAAATTAATTGGAGGAAATTCTATGTTCAGTTCTGAGACCAGTTTTACCAGTTCAGGCAGGGAGCCAGCTAGGCAGCAGAATAGATGGTACACTAAAGTTATCCAACTGCCCTATCACCACACTCAAATCATTTTGGAGACTGCAAATGGGTTAAACTCACAGTAGATCACTGCAACTCAACAACCTTACTCACAGGATCTGTCCTGCTCTAGTATTAGGAAACTTGGGATGGTATAAATGGAAGAAAATGTGTGTGTCCATGTGTCTCCTTTCATTAGGGTTCTTTTCTGTTCATTAGGGTTCTCCTCTCTGGTAGTGTCTTGCTGTCATCTACCAGCACCTTTAGCTAGCCACCTTTAAAGCCTCCATTCCTTAGAGCAGATACTCAGTAAGCAATCTTCTCCAGACTTCCTCCCATCCCCCCACACCTTAGACAAGTAACAAAGCCACTAGGTATGGCTTGCCCTGCCTGAGGTCACTGCCCCTTTTCCATTAACACTTGCTGGATTACAACCATGGAGAACATTTGGGCAAGCCAATATCCTACCCAGTCTACCATCCCCTTTCCCTTGTCTCACATTTCTAATCCTACCAAGAAAAGGCTGAATGGTGAACACGTGGATGGGCAGAGGCAACTTCTCATCTTTTATCAATTTCTGATTGAAGATTAGAGGATTTTCTTTGTTCAGAAATGGAGACTTGCTGAGTGCTTCACAAAATAAAATAGGCCTTCTCTTTGTGCAGGAGAAGACACAGAAAAATTGCTGCCTACCCCTCTCTACCTAAAGAAAGACTAAGCTGGGGCTGGGCTTCAGGAACAGGCTTTCTTGTCAGGGATTTGGGAAAAGAAGTGCCAGGAGAAAGAAAATGCTTTGTTTACTGGTATAGCTCAAAGGGTGGGAGGGGAGAGGGAGAAAATGAAAGCCAGATTTGAATTGGCCACAGGGCGATGCAAGACAAGCTGCAGAGTTCTTGGAATATGTTTAGAGTGCTTCTCTAACAAACAGAATTGTTCAGATGTCTATTTGAGCCACTAATCCGCTTGTAAGAACGCTTAGTCCATAGCTGTGTCTTGATTCCTTCAGTGGAGTTCCCAGAGTAGAAGGCCAAGCAGCTCCCTCCCTGAAACACTTTTCCTAGATAACATCTGGCCTGCTGGCGAATGGGGGGAGGACTCTGGTTTTTGCCCGGGAGAGGTTCCCAACTCTGCTTTGTGACTGTTTCCATCCAGTCGGACAAAGGTCCATAGCAAATGATCCAGCACTGCACAAGGGAAACCTTTCTTTTTCCTATCTTTTTAAAATGAGATTTGGACATGATTAACACATAATTATCCCTTCCCACAAGTCATTTTCAATATTACCATTCAGCTTACATGGTATAATTAAGATGTAATCCGCACCCCATTTAAATTGTGGCGCACAACTCCCATAGCAGTTTATTTAATACAACTATGTGGTAGGTATTACATTTAGGAGCAGAATGATACAATTCTTACAGAGAAGGTTTGTAGTCTATTTGAAGCAGGCACGATAACTCATTTATATTTGAACTATAAAGTACAAGTTTGAAAAATCTTAGCAAAGTGTTTCCAGTTTGGAGTTTTTTTAAACTAGGGCCCTTAAGGTGGTGCCTACAGACCCCAGTATATCCACAGACATTTCCTCCTTCCACATTTCCTGCCCCATAACATATTTTTCAAGATCCTTTTCTTTTTTAAAAGAAAGAAGTAGAATGAAATGGCAATAGATAAGCATTCTCTTTATTTCTAAGAACACCCAGCAGGCATCCTTGGAAAATAAAAAATGGTGGTTAGCACCAGTCCACAATTTTGTTTGGAAGTTTGTCCCTCTCAAAGCTCAGCTGGGATAACAGAAGTCATCCTGGGGTTGATGGGAGAGGTGATGAGATGCATATCCTCACCAATTTGCCTTCTGGTAAATGGGCATTTTCTGATTGACTAATTTCTCTAGAATTACACGTCCTCAACAGTACAAATGTACCCACCAGACCAAAAAGTTTAGAGAAGACCCTTTATATTTATACCCATTTAATTTAGGTTTGATCCTTTCTTTTCCCTTCTTTAAATTCTCTGCCCTAAATTGACCTTTTGTTTTAAGCTGTCAGTCAGACAGTCCCTGTCAAACTGCCAATCCATCCTGCATAAGAGGATATATAGGATAAAAATGAATGACAAAAGAAGATTAAATCAATTTAATGATCAAGTGAAGCCAAGAGAACATCA
The DNA here is from genome assembly GCA_030867105.1 of Liasis olivaceus. Classification (NCBI taxonomy): domain Eukaryota; kingdom Metazoa; phylum Chordata; class Lepidosauria; order Squamata; family Pythonidae; genus Liasis; species Liasis olivaceus. The sequence goes on from CM061349.1 coordinate 67,574,334, forward strand.
ATGTCCAGGCTTCACTGTCATCAGCAGATTACAATTTTGCTGGATTTCTCCCATTCAGTGAACCACCTGCCTGTTTTGTTTGGGGCTTATCAAAGAAAGAAGGGTGTGGAAAATATAAAGTCATAACTCAAACATAATGATAGCAAATGCAGTAACTAAGGAAGTAACTGATCGTAAGAGATATAAAAAAGACAATTTGTATGGAGAAATCTAGTCTTTGGACAGCTAAAGCAAGAGTTTCAGAACTTTGTTAATCAAAACTATTGGAGTGCATTTCAGAAAAGAGACAATGGAGAATTTTAAAATTAATTAATGTTAATACTACAGTAACTCTACCACTATAGCATTTTAACCAGAAATGGACAAGACCAGCTGTCTTATTATGATTATATAATGTTAAAAACTAAGATAAAGATCTATTTCTTTGGGATTGGACAGCAGGACTAAATCACATAGCCAAGACATTTGTCTGCTAGGACATTTGGCAGAACACCTCTCCTAACAGACTGGTTCTCTGCCCAACCATCAAAATCTACAAATGGTGCTCACCCCTAGAAGGTATCCCTTCATTATGGGTACATATTATCTGGAAATGTGAGAGATAGCCTTTGTGCCTAACTAAGGACTTTCTTCATATTGGAATCTAGGCTGGTGCCAAGAGTGGTTTCATTCAAGGTGAAAGCCTGGCTATTCATGTAAGTTCTGGAGTCTTTGTTCCTGTAGCTTGATCATTTTATAGGGTTTTTTCTTCAGTTGTTTTATTATCTACAGGTGAAACTCGAAAAATTAGAATAACGTGCAAATGTTCATTTATGTCAGTATGGCAACTCAAAAGGTGAAACCAATATATGAGATAGACACATTACATGCAAAGCAAGATATGTCAAGCCTTACTTTGGTATAATTGTGATGATTATGGCGTACAGCTTATGAAACCCCCAAATTCACAATCTCAGAAAATTAGAATACTGTGAAAAGGTTCAATATTCTAGGCTCAAAGTGTCCCCCTCTAATCAGCTAATGAATCCATAACACCTGCCAAGGGGTCCTGAGCCTTTAAATGGTCTCTCAGGTTGGTTCAGTAGGAATCACAAGCATGGGAAAGACTGCTGACCTGACAGTTATGCAGAAAACCATCACTGACACCCTCCATAAGGAGGGAAAGCCCCAAAAGGTAATTGCAAAAGAAGTTGGATGTTCCCAAAGTGCTGTATCAAAGCACATCAATAGAAGGTTATGTGGAAGGGAAAAGTGTGGTAGAAAAAGGTGCACAAGCAGCAGGGATGACCGCAGCCTGGAGAGGATTGTCAGGAAAAGGCCATTCAAAAGTGTTGGGGACTTTCACAAGGAGTGGACTGAGGCTGGAGTTAGTGCATCAAGAGCCACCACACACAGACGGATCCTGGACATGGGCTTCAAATGTCGTATTCCTCTTGTCAAGCCGCTCCTGAACAACAAACAACGTCAGAAGCATCTTACCTGGGCTACAGAAAAAAAGAACTGGTCTGTTGCCCAGTGGTCCAAAGTCCTCTTTTCTGATGAGAGCAACTTTTGCATCTCATTTGGGAACCAAGGACCCAGGGTCTGGAGGAAGAATGGACAGGCACACAATGCACAATGCTTGAAGTCCAGGGTGAAGTTTCCACAGTCTGTGTTGATTTGGGGAGCCATGTCATCTGCTGGTGTTGGTCCACTGTGCTTCATTAAGTCCAGGGTCAACGCAGCCGTCTTCCAGGAGATTTTGGAGCACTTCATGCTTCCTTCCGCAGACGAGCTTTATGGAGATGCTGACTTCATTTTCCAGCAGGACTTGGCACCTGCCCACACTGCCAAAAGTACCAAAACCTGGTTCAGTGACCATGGGATTACTGTGCTTGATTGGCCAGCAAACTCGCCTGACCTGAACCCCATAGAGACTCTATGGGGCATTGCCAAGAGAAAGATGAGGGACATGAGACCGAACAATGCAGTGGAGCTGAAGGCCGCTATTGAAGCATCCTGGTCTTCCATAACACCTCAGCAGTGCCACAGGCTGATAGCATCCATGTCACGCCGCATTGCGGCAGTCATTGCTGCAAAAGGGGCCCAAACCAAGTACTGAGTACATATGCATGCTTCTACTTTGCAGATGTCCGATATTGTTCTATTTCCAATCCTTGTGTTATTGATGTCATGTAATATTCTAATTTTCTGAGATTGTGAATCTGGGGTTTTCATAAGCTGTATGCCATAATCATCACAATTATACCAAAGTAAGGCTTGACATATCTTGCTTTGCATGTAATGCCTCTATCTCATATATTGGTTTCACCTTTTGAGTTGCCATACTGACATAAATGAACATTTGCACGATATTCTAATTTTTCGAGTTTCACCTGTATATGGGTTATATTTTAATAAAAGTAAAATAGCCTATTAGCCTATTTATGAATTGGACTGAGTGAAGCATATTTAATGGATTAGTAGATTCCTGGTAAGATTATTCTCATTATCAAAGAAATGTATTGTTTTCAGACAACCACCGTCCAACACAAATCCAAGAGTCACATCACAAATTTGCTATCACAGCAAGCCCAGCTTCTTCATGAATGTAGATGCCATGATAGTCACGCTAATCTAGTAAATCAAAAGATGATATGGTAGGTAGTCTTTCAATTCTCCCATGATTATAATTTTTTAAAAAACATACAGATATGAAGTTCAGTTTGTTCTTCCATTTGAGAGTTCAATGAGTCTTCTTTTTTAAAAATGGATTCTTAAAAGTTAGAAATGGCTCTGAAGAGGCATGATAGTAGATGTGTGGTTTCTCAGACCATTAGTGAGTAAGTTTCGCATAAGACCAGCTTTAGCATGTATCCTGGGTATACTGTAGATCTCTTGCCAGCCAGCAGGACTCAGACGGTCTCAATATACGTTCTTGAAGGCAGGCCGCAGAATCAGCTCTCATGAGGGAAAGATGCAATATCACATACAGATACATTCCCCCAGCCACTCCCTCTCCTGAGTATAAAAAAACCAGTTTTAAACTTTTAAAATGAGTCAAAAGCTTCTGGATAGAAGCTGGAAACCAAGAAGTGTGTTCCCTCTCTCCAAATAGCTTCTCATACATGGCTGGCATCTCCAGGAGTCTATGGGAAAGTCCAGATAACTTGAAGAGCAATGGAGGCATCTGTTAAAGAGTATTTTATTTCTATAGAAACAGTTAACACATCTAGTGAAGAATTTATTTTCAGACTTTAATCTCTGCCCACTGTTTTGTAGTAAGTCTAAGATTCTTTAACCCTGTGCATAAATTAGGAAAGTGAATTTTAAGGTCAGCCTTGGATCATATTATAGGCATGGATCTAATCTTTTGGTTTTTGGTAACTTTGAGTCAGTGTTGACTCTTGGTGACTGCCTGGACAAGATTTCTTGGCAATATTTCAGAATAACTTCCTATCTCTTTACTGGGACTATGGGATGGAGAAATCCTATTTATAGCAGATCTCTACCAACTTGTCTATTCAGAGCATTACACTGTCTGTTGCATTTTCTTTTTTAACCAACCTGCTCCTCCCCCATAATCTGAACAGCTGTGTAATTTTTCTTCTTCAACACTGAATATTTGTATTACAACATTTTAAAAATATTTTTTAAATTTTCTTTTCCTGTTTTTTTTTTTAAAAAACCATTTCATTTTATTTATTTCTTGTAAGATTGAAAAGAGGTGGGGATGAAGAGAAGAGTTGATACCTCTAGCCACACACCTATTTGGCCAGGAGGTGGCACTACATTAATTATTTCACTTTTTGTTCATCTCTCACAGGTTATGAAGGCCCTCTTTCTTATAAACATTGGTGGCTAGGGGAAGGGCAGCCTCCTGGAAGATAAATAATATCAGCAGGAACTACCAAGGAACTACTCCAAAGCAGGAGAGAGGACCAAAGTGTAAAGAAAACATAGCATGTAAAAAACAAAACCTTGAAAATGCAGTTCATGGCCTTTTGATATACCACATGTCACACAAATATCTGTTTCATTAGCAATTCACAGCTCACCTGCCTAGATTCTTCCACATTCATGGGCATGTCTGGCCACGTACAATTCCTACAAAATAAAATTAAAAAGTGAACTAAGATTCTAGAAGTAGTCAATAATTCTCAAAAATTCTCTTTAATAGCTGGCAGCACCCTAAGAGAGACAATGTGACTAATCTCTTCCCGTGTAAAGTTAATGGGATTCCAAGCTCACATTTTTAAAAGCAGCCACAGGTAGAATGATTACCCCAGCATCAAGCAATTGCCTTAAATTAGGTAGGGCTACCAGATCTGGGCTGGAAAACACATACATACATACATTATTTTTATTAAAGATTTTTTTTAAAGGAAGATAAAAACTAATACAAACTAATATAAAGTAAGAAAAAGAAAGAAATCAAAGAGAAAGCTAAACATGCAAGAAAGGGGGAAAAGTAAAAGAAAAATAGAAAAGAAAGAAAAAATATACAAAGAAATAGCTTCTGATCTTGTTTGCAGCAGTTATAAGTACAATTATAAATTTACCTCTTACTTTATGGTTACAACATAACTCTCTTCTGTTTATAACCTATCCTGCCTAATCATCAAAACCACAAATCATAAGTTCATTTTTTTCTGTTTCACACAAAAAGTTTATAAGAGGTTTCCAGTCAACAATAAATGTAGATATTGTCTTTTCTCTGATCAAAGAAGTCAATTTAGCCATCTCAGCAAGTTCCTTCATCATCACCAACCATTCCTCCACTGTGGGCAGTGCCAAATTTTTCCATCTTTGTGCATACAATAATTTCGCTGCAGTTATCATGTACAAAAACAAAGTTCCATAACTTTTTCCAACTGTTTGTCCATCAATCCCAAAAGAAAAATCTCTGATCTCAATTGTATATTAATATTTAAAATCCTCTGAATCAATATGTATTTGAATCCAGAATCTTCTAGCTTTTTTACACAACCACCAAATATGATATAATGTCCCTTCTTGTTGTTCACATTTCCAACATAAATTTGAAATGCCTTTATACATTCTAGACAATTTCTCTGGTGACATATACCAACAGCACATCATTTTATAAAAATTCTCTTTAATATAATATAGCATAAATTTCAATCTTTTCAGCCACATATTTTCCCATTGTTCCATCTGTATATTATAACCAAAAATTTTAGCCCACTTTATCATACATTCTTTCACTTGTTCTTCTTCTGTTTCAGATTTCAATAAAAGTTTCTACATTTTAGCAATTGCATGTTCATCATTCGTACACAATTCTATTTCAAACTCAGTCTTACAATGTTCAAAACCATAAATTCTTTTGTCTACTTTAAATCTTTCTAATAATTGTCAATATGGCACGCCTAATATAATGGCTTTTAAAATCCACATTAACCTTGACTTTATCATACCACAAATATCCAAGCCACCCTAATCTCAGGTCATGTCCTTCTAATTCCAGAAGCCTTCTATTTCTCAGCAACACCCACTCTTTCATCCAAACCAAACAGCAAGCTGCAAAGTACTATTTCAAATCAGGTAAACCCAATCCTCTTTCCTTTGCATCTTGTAATACCTTATATTTAACTTGTAGTTTTTTCCCCTGCCACACAAATTTAGATGTATCCTTCTGCCACAGTTTAAATGATGCATCAGTTGTTAAAACAGGTATTACCTGAAACAAAAACATCATTCTAGGCAAGACATTCATTTTTATCACCAAAATTCTCCCCAGCAATGACAGTTGTAGTTTCTCCCATCTTAACATATCTTTTTAAACCTCATTCCATGTCTTAACATAGTTATTTTGAAATAACATAAATTCATATTTGTCATAATGATACCCAGATATTTTACCTTCTCAATCTTAAAACCCATGTTATTCATCAATTCTGTTTGATCTTCTATTTTCATATTTTTGTTAACATTTTCGTCCTCTGTTGATTAATCTTTAAACCTGCTAATGCACCAAATTCTTTTAATTTGCCCATTAATATTTCATGGGTTGGAAAAACCTTAAGGCTGCTGGATGAAAGCAAAGAATTGTTTCCTATATCCCTTTGCTGCTATGTAGTGGTTGACTTGATTTTGTAGTCCAGATCTGGTAACCCAAAATTAAGGTTTCTTATTTTCAGGAAAATATATTGAACACCGTTTATTAAAAAAGCATTGGTGTTAGGCTGTGCTAAAAAATAAATTTTCCTTCAACTAGCCAGTGTACAGATGCTAACATCTATGAACTGTAGAAATAAATCATAGTCTAGATTTTATTCTAGAACACTCCCAAATAGAACATTTTATACCTCTTTTTTGCAGCCAAATTAATTTTGTAAAATATACACATGAAACATATTTTTGTTATTAAAAATCTGATTAAAAATGTTACTTTGGGTAAGAGATAATCCATAAATGAAGATTGCAAAAGAAACTACAGAGAGAAAAGCTAATCGTCAAGACACTGAATAGAAGAAGTGAAAAGGCATCAACAGTGTAAATACAGGAGAAGAAAGGAGTCAGAAAATCTTTAAAACAGACAGGAGCAAATGGTAGATTTAGATTTCTGAGAATTTGCAGTATCTCAGAAGTACTACGGCAGACTGACTGATGCCCCCACCCCTAAATTATATTGCTGAGATGCAGGATGCTTTGGATAACTAGGAATATATTCCTGTATGGAAGGGCTGTCAGTTCCATTCCATTCTATTCCTCCAAACAAATTCCTCCCACAGTTCTGGGAGTTGAAGTCCACACATCTTAAGTTGCCAAGTTTGAAAAACACCAGTGTAGATCTTTGCAACATACTCTGGTGTAAAGACCTGGTTTTGGTCAAAGTGAAATAAAATCTCACAAGTATGAACTCTTCCCATCTCTAGCCTGAGATGGATTTCTGGAGAAAAAGGTGAGTATTATTGCTAGCAGAAGTAAGAACAGATGATAGGAAGGGAAGAACAGAAGAGTTCAGACAAAAGAAGGATTACTTTTATAATGGTCTATCTGAGGTGACCGTGAGGCAGAAAGTGTTCTAGAAGTGATGTTGCACGAAGATGGAAAATCAGACTGTTATGTGAATAACACACATTAATGGATAGCTAAAATCTTAAAACTAAAGGCACATAATAGAGGAAACTGCAGGAGGGGAGAAGGGAGGGTCCTAACAGAGCTTTATGGGTTGGGAGAACCCATCACATCTTAGAGAAGAAGCAGTGATGGAAGCGGGGGGGGGGGAAATAAGAGCAGAATGTCTGTCATGGGACCTACCTTATGGAACAGTCTCCCTTTGGAGATATGGAGGTCCTGACGCTGTTGGCCTTCAGGAAAGTGATGAAACTGGCTTTTTCCCCAGGCATTGAAGCCAGGATGTTGATGGAGCTGGCATGGGGTGGTTAGTGGATGGATATGAGTTTCACCAGGGCTTCAACATAGTTTATTGTTTTAGAAGGTTGTTTTACTCTATTGTTTTTTTATCTTGTTCTCCGCCCAGAGTTCCTTTTGGTAGATGGGTGGTTATGTATATTTGTTTAATAAATAAGAGAATGGTAATAGGTTGTGACAAGTGTGGACAAAAAGAGGTCCATTAATGTGGCTGGAAGAAAGATCAATCTAGCAGTGTGTTCTGAAGAAACCAAGAGTTTTTACACAGGTGGATATATTACTTTTGGCAACTTGGCCAGTAGCTCGGTAGCAGTTCATAAGGTTTAGGAAGGTTTGTTGAGCTATTATTATCCCCAACTTATTATGCAGTTGCAGTTTGCTGAATGCATGTTAGTCCAGAGCCTGCTGAGCAATCCTGCTCTCTTTCCTCCTGCCTCTTTCAGTAAATCTACCCGTGTCATATATACAGGGCAGAACCTTTACACTTCTAATTTGACTCCATTTAAAAAGTAAAAGCAGATGCGTAGACCCTGACTGACAGTGACCAGAAGAGACGGTGCCTATCCTCTGACATCGCAGACCACATCATTTTTCAGTAACATTTATGTCTCTCATAATTACAAGATATAAAAAGTAACCACAGCAAATCCTCTTAGTAGACTGCTTTCTGAAATGTGACCTTGAATTTGATCCTAGCAGAAGCTTTTGAATCTTATTGTAAACTTGCTCTCCACTACAAAATAGGACATTTGATATGGCATCTTGGTACAGGGCACTTATAACACCAGTAACTCTCCAAATGAAACATAGATCCAAACATTGGGGTGGAATTAATTTAGCTATGTTCCTAATCAGATTATTTCTGTATGCACCATATGTAATAAGAAGGAGCAATAGATACAACTGCAGTCATACTAATGAAATACAGTTGAGCTATGTTCATATAATTAAACTTATATTGCCAGGCTGAAGAGACCGATGATTAGTTATGGTTGATGTCTTCTCTGTCCCTACCCCAAGACAACGCCTTTCAACTTTATTCTGAATTTTAAATAGTTCTACTGCTGGACCTATTTAATTCATTTCAATGGGTTTTGCATGAGACTCTCATGTGTGGGCAGAATATGTGTCAGTAACGCCCAGTGGATTACTAGTAACCTCCTGCTGTTCCTTAGATCAAACTACAATATGGAGAAATTTATCAGTGCAGCTCCCCAATGTCTTCTTATGCTGCAAAACTGAGATAAAGTGCAAAAAACAATTTGGATTAGTTTTGAAGGAGGAGAGGAGGGGGTTTGAAGCTTGGGAGTCTCCTCCCTCCTGTGCCTAATAGCAACTGCTTTCTATGCCTAATCTGAGTTGTAGAAAACAGAGCAAATGGAGCAAAAATCAGATGTTTGTAACTCTAATCGAACATACCTTTCTCCTTTCATTCCATTAAAACAACATTGGACATTCCAATTGCAGAATTCCTGTATCAGGGGTTTGGCCTTTAAATGTTTTATGGGGGAGTGGAACGGCTTTTGCCTTTGTTTTTCCAGGAGACAATCAATTCCAATTTATTCCAAGGGCTTCGTACATTACCTAGGAAATACGTTTGCCATAGCTACACTATTTTTGTTGCCAAAAACAATGTTTGAAAGTCATGTGCATTTCTGCACTGATGGGAATGTGCTGTAGCTTGTGTCTACAGTACTTCCTTTCTGGAGATGTGTTATTATTATTACTTATTCAATTTATACCCCACCTTTCTATCTAGTGAGCACAAAAGTTGACTAAGAATACAAGAAAGCAGTAAAGGCATAAAATCAGATAAAAATATTTAAAATAATTACTAACAAATTCAAATGGAATGTACTTTCAAGGGGCTCACATTTTCAGTAGCAAATGCCACAGTAACAATGGGTTAGCTTCAGAAATATGCATGTCAGAAGAAGTACTAAATGTTCCTTATAGTGAAACATAAAGCAACTGCCTCAATTCCTCTTATGTTCATCCTCTTCGCCTTGTTGAAAGAATCACAATCCCTTTCAGCTCAAAAGCTGGACTGACTAGAATGTTTTTCAATTTAGCAAAACTTTTAAAAATACTATCGTTAAAATACTTTGTGATATTAAGATATGCTGTTTGACAAGTGTGTCCATATGATCCTGCAAATTTACATTTTCTCTCTGAGCAATCAGTACATTAGGAAATTAGGGAACGAACAACTGCTCCAGTGTTCTCAGTGTTGTTTTGCCTATGCATTGTTTATTAGCTAATTCATATTTTATTAGATAATAAAATTAAAAATAGTCTATGTGTTCACTATTTGCTTTTTTGCCAGATAAAAAGTAGGAAAATGAGTAGACTAAAACTGCATCTGATAATAAAATGCAACCGCATATAGCTTTTAGCTAACAGACAGCAATATACAGTTGCATTTGATTATTGGATATATTTTTAAATTGTTTGTAGAAGTCTGATTACTTTTCTGCTATTTTTGGAATTGCTAAAAGGAAGATAATGACTAGAGGAATGAGGAAGACCATAGCTCAGTGTCTTATGCTTTGCACGCAAAAGGTCCCAGTTCAATCTCTGGCATTTCCAGAGTTAGAAAATACTTTTGGCTGAAAGTCTGCAGAGCTGTTGCCTGTTACCAGAGCTATATCCATCAGATCAATATTTGGGGTAAGGCAGTAATAATCTTTGGATGATAATTTGATGCTCCAAATGATTCATGTACTACACACGCAAGGACATTTCAGAAAAGTACCTCTCAGTGAAAGAGACCATGGGTGGGCTATTGTCAGGCCTAGCCCAAGGAACTCCAAGAGACCATGTAAATTCAGCCCAGCAATGTTTATTAGCTACAACCTTTAGCAAGAATCTTCCCAGACTGAAACCCCAGCTCCCAAGCAATGCCAGCCACAACATTGTGAATTCCTCAGGGAGGTGCCAGCCTCATTCTCTTATCTCTCCCCCGCGACTCAGGAGATGAAAGAAAATGTTTTTCTCCCTGAGTCTGGCCTTCATGATTCCATTCCATCACATCTATTTTTCCAACCAACTGTCATATTTCCTCAGGGACCACAAGGGTGGGGCTAGGGTAAAAAAATTATCAAAACACCAATTTTCTTTGGCACCCATCTACAGGAAAGGGATAAGCAACTCTCACCAGAAGTTTGAACTGATCTCTTTTGTAGAAAGCTGAAATTAAACTGAGGATTACATGAAATTATGTGAGGACCACAGAGTCCCCACTCCTGGAATAAATATATGCATATTTTTTATTTCTTTATTCATTCATTCATTCATTCATTCCCAAACTTGTATGGCTGCTCATCTTAGAATCACAACTCTTAGAACTGCAAAACTTGTGAGCTGCCCAGAGTTTGATTTTAAGATGGGCAGCTGTGCAAATATTTTAAATAAATTAAAAATAAAATAAACAAACTCTAGGTGACTCACAACAGTTATATGAAACCAAACATCATAGAATGATAAAAGAAACACACACACACACACAAAGCAAAAGCAGAAACAAAACCTGTTGCCACAATCTATATCCTTCAGTGTAACCAACACACTATCTTCCAGCTCTGATTTCTCCCTAACCCAGCACTTGGGGGAAGACCCAGTTATTTATGGCTTTAGATGTGACTTGTCTAAATGGAATGTGTATTTTAACAATCTAATAATTTAATTCAAAAGGAATGTTTAAATTTAATATATCTGAAGCAAGTCTAGCTATTTGCTGTATTCCGTACTACCACCAAATTGGCTTATTTTTATTTATTTGGTTCCTGCAGATTATTACTTATCCAGAATAAGTATGGATTTGGCAAACATTTGTGTGAAACTGCTATTAATGTTTACTGAATCAAAAGGTAAACTCTGTTCAATTTAAATATCAAAAAATCATGTGCATTGTTCCTGTGGAAGTATTACATTTTATATTATTGGCCCCTTTTCTAGGCCAAGAGATAATATTTTCTTAACTTGACTTGATTCTAAGACAGAATATGGTAATTTTGGAATTTAAAAAAAACATAAATGCTGTCTTTCAAGACGATGAATCATAGCGAAAAAAGCTCTGAAGGACAGCTTAAATAACTTCCAGACTAATTCCTGGAAACTCCTATGCAAGTAAACAAATGCTCTGGAGTGCATCTCATGGGATCGTTCTCCTATATAAAGTTCAATGTATCTCTGTTAGCAAGGTTCAGTTGTGAATCAGGGCATATCCACGATCTCTCATGTATTAACTCAGCCCTAGAATTACTTTGTATGCTTTTATCTATCTCACAACCAAATAGTGTAGATCACAACCTAGCCCATTAAAGAGTAGGGTCTTTAGGACTGGAATGTATTTCCAAGAGGTAGTAAGAGATGACACTGCACCAGTGTTGAAGGTAGATATACCACAAATATCTCCCCTAACATAGTTTGTGAGAATACTGTAATGGGAGAATAATTCTATCATGCCCTACTTTGGTACATGTTCTACAGAGACAATACACCTTTCTTGGCTTGTTTTATACCCTCCTTTTCCATCAAAAGCTCAGGTGACATACATAGTACTCCCTCCTCCAATGAAGTAGACTAGGCTGAGAAGGAGTGACTGCCCCAAAGTCACCCAGTTAATTTCCACGGTTCGGGATGAATTTATGTTGGGTCTTCCCTTCTGTAATCTAACATCTTAACCAATACCTGGGATGTTAGTGGATAAGAAGCAACCTAGCCAGCCAATTGTCTAGCTGGAACCTCTGTGGATTGCAATCCCAGCTTACATGGAGAACATCATATTGGGGAAAACTGCCATATATGTTGGTGATAGAAAGCCCAACTACTGTTAGAACATTATAAAAGTGGTTATTTCTATTATTTTTGAAAAGATACAGAGGCAATACTCAAATATGACTTATGTTATGAAGAATAGCAATCAGTGTTCCTCTTCAGATAATAATCAAAGTACTAATTGACCATTGATCATAATTTTCTGCTTCCTACTTTAAAATTTATTCATATGCATTACCATCACCCACCATGATGGCTGGGTGCTGAGGGAGGAGTTCCTCTTATAGAAATGCACCCATCTGGGTTTCAGGTGGGGCAAGATGGACTCAGAATCCAGAGGCACCATGCCGCAGATAACTAGATGTGAAGCCTGGTGCTAGAGCACAGTTGGGATTGCTGCTCCTGTACTTCTGCTGTAGTGCAGCATTCCTGCCTGAGATGCTTGATGCTATTGTTAGGTTAGCAGTTGAGTCCCCTGGGCTGATAGTTCTGGGTGACTTCAATCTGCCTTCCCTTAGTGAGAGGTCTGAAGTGATTCAGGAGTTTGCTGCCACCATGACACCATGGACCTATCCTACATTACTGAGGGCATAACACACAGTGCATAACATACAATGCATACAATGTGTGTGTGTTTTTTTTAAATCTCCGGGCAGATGTGGCGTGATGATGGGGGACATTGATATTTGTGCCTTATGATCTGATCACTCTCAACTTGCTTCGGAGCCTTCTGGTGCTGCTTTCCCCTGGGGGGAGGTGGGACCTATTAGATTGTCCTCCCCAGCACCTGATGGATCCACTTGGTTTCCAGAGGATGCTGCGGGAGCTTCATTTAGTGGGCAGTTTGTCTGAGGCCTTGGTCACTTCCTAGAATGAGTATTGGCAGTATTAGATAGAATTTCACCTGACCAGCCTCCCTCTACACACTGATCCCAATAGATTCATTGGTTTTCTGAGAAGCTCTGGGAAATTAAGCATCAGAAGAGATGCCTAGAGTGCCATTAGAAAAAGATGAAAAATGAGTCCAATCAAGTTCTGAGATGGCACTGATCAGCCTTGTGGATGACCTCTGGAGAGACTGGAATAGGGGTGGAGCAACCTCCAGTCCTGCTTAATCTCTCAGCAGTATTCAGTATCAATCATGGTATCCAGGACAACCAATAATTGTCTCCAGGAGCTGGGTGGGGGGTTGTATTGCAGTGGTCCTCCTTCTTCCACCAGAGCCAGTTTCAATCAGTGTTGGTAGGCAGGGAGAGATCTCACCTGAGGTCCATATTGTGTGGATCTCACAAGACTCAAAAATCTTTCTACAGCTATTCAATATCTACATGAAACCACTGGTAATGTCACCTGTTGAGATGGAGTTAAGTATCACCAGTATGTAGATAATATTTAGCTTAATATCTCAACCTCAGGCCAGACAAACAATGCCATGGATGTCCTGTCCCAGAGGCAGTAAGGATCTGGATGGGGAGGGACAGGCTGAAGCTTGACCTTGGCAAAACTGAGTTTCTTCCACCTGGCCTCCAACCTTCCTTTTTGAGGGAAGGTTGTTGAAAAAGTGGTGGTGGCTCAGCTTCAGAGTCCTATAGGAAATCTCGATTCCTGCCACTCAGGATCCAGATCTGGTCATAAGATGGAAACAGTACTAGTCACTTTGATTTATTACTTTTACTGGGACTTGGATGGGGAAAATCTGCCCCTCCTCATCCTTTTGGACCTCTTAGTGGCCTTCAGTACTATCACCTATCATATCTCACTAGACCATCTGCAAGGGTTAGGAGTTGGAACACAGCTCTGCAAGTGGTTCTTGCTCCTAACTAAGTGGACAATTTCAGTTTGTAATCATGGAGGAACAGCATTTGAGGCCTTGGCTATTCCAGAGTAGGATATTTCAGATCAGTGCTTCCCACCATGCTATTTAACATTTATATGAGTCTGCCAGGAAAGGTCATCTGTTGGTTTGGGGTGAGCTGCAATCAGTACACTGTACCTTGCTACCCTGAGCTGAACTAGAGATGCCATGGAAGGCTTGAAATGGTTCCTGGAGGTTTTCCAGGATCTAGATGGGTCAACAAACTCTCAGACTAAATCCCTCTAAGACTTAGTTCCTATATGTCAATAAACATCCAGGAACATTGGCCTTGATAATCACTTTGACAGGGTTGTACTCCCCTGGAAGGAATTAGGGATCCTCCTGGATTTGCAGCTACTGCTTAAATAGTAGTAGAGGCCTTGCCCAGCTTTGGCTAGTGCACCAGTAATTGTTAAAGTAACTCATGCCCAGACTGAATTACTCTAATGTGCTCTACACTGGGGAGACTTTGGAGCTGATGCAGAATCTACAACCGGTCCAGAATGCTATGGTGAGAATATTCATCAGTCAATCTTATCATTGTAAGATAACACCTCTCCTGAAGACACTATACTATCTACCAATAAACTTCTGGGCCCAAATCAAAGAACCCATTATGACATACAAAGCCTTATATCACATAACACTGGGATACATTAGGCACTGCTTTATCAGAATCAAATCTGCCCATCCAATTAGATCATCTCAAGAAGGCCTGTTTAGATGGTAGTGGTCAGTCTCCTCTGGATTAAAATGACCACAGCATTTTGTAATGCTGGGTAAGTCTGGCTGTGTGTGTCACGTCCAAGACTATTTGAGAGAAGCCCCGTTATTGCCATGGAGGCCATGAACTTCTGAGCCTTCCTAGATGCCACTCATGAGAACTGAAGTCACTCAACAGCAAGACATAAAGGAATTCCAACAAGAACAACCTGAAGATAAGGTCCAGTAACTTAGGCAGGGATCTCACCAGGCAGCATGATGGACAGTGCTCCAGAAAGATTCCCAATTTACCCCAACAGCCCAATTTAATGCGCAGGCATACCCACCTCAAGAGCAGTGCCAGTTGTGGTCCTATGTAAGTGTTCTCTGCCAGTCAACTGAAAACAGATAGCCAGGCAATTCCAAGTTTGTAAAGCCTTATTGCTGGGCCATAAACTTTCTGATAACAGCTGGGAATCAAGTGAATAATTAGCTAGAGCACTATGACTTACCTTGAAATTTGAGTCATCGGCAGGAGAAAGGCAGAGTTGGAGATATAAGCATTGTTTGCAACAGACCAGGGTTGAAGCACCATAGAATTTCACGAACCTGTCCAAATGTCAAGTTGAGGGTCCAAATGCAAGGCAAAAAGCGAGAGTGCCAGAAATATAGATCTGAAGTTAGAGAGTTGTTTCCAACGGAGGAACAAAGACCTGGGGGTTGCTCTATGTAGTTCCAGATGCTGGTGTGGCCTATTTAGATATATTGCTTTCCCCTCTTTTCAGAGAGGCACGCTGAATACCTTTGCTCAGCCCTTCATAGTTGATGGCTTGTCCTTCTTGGGCTAGGGTGCCCTGCCAGGATCTGGTCCAGCATTATTGGAATCAGATTTCTCAGGCTCAATGTCTCCTGGAGTGGCTGCAGGTGTCTCATTGCCTGCTGACTCTTCAGGCTGCTCCTCTCTCAGGTCTGTCTCTTCAACCTCTAACTCACAGGATTCGGACAAGACCATAACAGCAAGATGTCTTTCAAAATCATGGTTTTCCCCCCTCCCTGGCCTTGGAGTTGAGTTTGCTAAAGGATCTAAAACTCAGAAGGGCAGTTCTCCAAGTGGGCAACATCACTACCATCTCCCAATCAGGTTTAGAAAATACATACCAGATCTGTCTGCTCATCTACAACCACGTCATGAGTGACAGAGGGCTTATTAAAAATGGGCCTGTTTGTTATCAGGAACTCAAGGTCAAGGTTACCAATGATTCAGTCACCAACACCCAAGCCTGGGATAGCTAGGCCAGAAGTGGGGATTGACACTTCTAGCACATTCAAAGTTCCCTGTTTCTGTATTCAACTCTTTCCCTTTTGTAAGCCATATCCCTCTGAAAACTGTTATATAAATGTGCAAATAATATAAGCAAATAAGATGGGAAAACACATGAAATGTGCATATGCAAGATTTCTGAGGATACGCTGTTCAGGAATATATCTTCAAATAAACACAGTTCTGCAATTCAGAACAATACAGTACTGACTAAATCCAACCTAGGTCTGAACTACTGCCACAGCCTGCCAGAACTTCACCCAATTCCGCCGTAAATCTTTGTCTAGAAACTGAAACCTTCCCTGAGAATCTAGCAGCAAAGACCTAAGAATATAGCTTGGATAGATAAGTTGCTTCTATTGCAGATAGGACAAGCCCTATTGATAAAGAAGATCAGCCACTGCAGAATCAAACAATTAGGATCTCCATTTACACATCTCCTTCTCCTACCCTTAGGTGGCAACAGACTTTTTCTGCTGATTTCTCCGTATTTGATGTGGAGGTCACCTGGACTCTACTTTGATAAGCAGTCTCTAGTCTCTCTTTTTTCTAGCAAGCTTTAGCCCTCACACACCCCAACACTAAGCCAATTTAGTAGCAGATATCAAAGAAAGAAATTGGGTTCTTGGGTAGCCTTCTATACTCTGAAGGTATACAGTATAACGAACACCAGCCAATTTAGAATAAGAGCAACCTAAATGTCCACAAAGTAAAAGTACCAATTCACATTTTGTTACTTTGATTATACCCAAGATTTTCTGATCTACAGACTTACCATCTTACAGTTTAGTTGTGGTATCCCCATTCCTCTCTGTCATAATCAATGCCTAAACATGAGAAGGTTGCCTGTGTTTGTTGTCTTTCTTGATGTATCACTAAGCAGAAGCAAAAGACAGCAGATGGGCCAGTGAAAAACAAAGCATCTGCCCCTTCCTGCTTTAGAGACCTGGATCACCTCCCAACATTTTCTTTCTGTAAGGAATAGATCTTCTGTGCCCTCTTCTCCTCCACATATAGATACATGTAGGCTTCATAATCCCCCAAGACTATGTGCTGTTGCAATTGGTCCAGTTATATTCCTACAGCTTCAGCTATTCCATGATTCAGTCCCACAACATTTATGTGGGGGACAAAGGGGGCAATTTTCCTGTGCCATGCATATGAAGGGAGCCACACCCAAAGTAAGGTTCCATATCTGAAATAATTATATGGATCCATACATTTCATTCAAGCAGTAAAACTAACCCATTAAAATATAATTCCAAGACCTTTCAGCACTGTGGATTTCACCACACTCTTTCCTTTACTGGGCCACTGATCTTCATGGATAAAAATGTTACATCAACATAGAATGCACTGAGAAGAAAAGTGGTTGGCCTCAAAGGCTGCTTCTTTGGAATTCATTCTTCATCACACAGAGTGATCACAACTAGTACTTATACTTCAGGGCTGATCAGTAACTTGATGCTCTTCTGCTCACTCTCTCACAAGTAAAGTAAAAGAGTATTTTTGGGTATTGCTGCTACTTCACAGGAGTCACCCCATTTGCTTTTGCTACAGCACCAAGCACAGTCAGGTCAATGGTCCCAGCTGCTTACAACAGAAGTGACTGAAGCCTCAGGACTCACCAACTCGTCTGTAAGATACTTGGTGACAGATATTTGAACCAGTTGTCTGGAAGGACTCTCCCATAGTTTTATCAAGGTCCTCAGTCAACCCTGGTTTTAAATTTACATCTCAGTGCATTTGCAAAGTCAGCAGAAATGCCAGCAAGTCTTTAAGGAAAAAAACAATATTTGAAGGAGGAAAAAAGGAGGGGATAGATATTTAGTTTCTTTGAAATTGAAAAAGTAGTTCTATGGTAACTCATAGAAACTGACAATTACCCACTGATTATCTCTAATCCTGTTCTACTATGTGCCATTAAAAGTCAGAGTGACAGTTTTCAGCTGTTCCGTTTCAACCAAGAGTTGTTCTTTTTTTTCCTCCTGCTTATTACCTTTTGCAGCTTAATATTAACTTGCCTTTTTTTTTCCTGATGCAGAAGACCAAAGGGAGGTGAGGCCATGAATTGTCCATTACCAAACTGATTTTTTTTTTTTTAATCCGCACTCAATCGTGACCGATTCTGCAGCGACTGCCTGGACGAGTCCCTGCAGTTTTCAAGGCAAGATGTTTCGGAAGTGGTTTGCCATGGCCTCCTTCCTAGAGCAGAGCCCAGCTGGCGAGTGCAGGAGGCGGGGTTTCTGTTGCTTCGCGCCTTTTTCGGGCGTGCATGGCTTCCGTGTTACCAGCAACTGCTCCCGTCTCCCATGCAAGGCACCACCAGCGTTTTTCCTCCCACCAGGGTGAGAGTCCCCATTTATCTACTCACATAAGTTTTCAAGCTGCTGGGTTGGCAGGAGCTGGGGAGGAAGCAGGAGCTCACTCTGCTACGCGGAGCTGGGCTCGAACTGCTGAAGTGTCAACCATTTCTGGCCGGCAACTTTCAGCGTCATTAAGCCGCTGCACCACCGCGTCCCCTTTACCAAACTGATGGTACATGGCAAAATGAAGGGGAAATTGAATGTGCCATTAAAATATCTATGTAAACATTCCCAATTACAGAAAAATAATAGATGCAGATGCTCACAGTGTAATTTTCTTCCTTTGTCCCCTGCTGGACATGCCTTATAGTGGAGCCTTTTTTTTTTAAATCTGAAGTCTTTTGAACTAGAGACCAGGGATTGAACAAAAGCATCTGCTTGCAAGGAATGTGCTCTAGAACAGGATTATAGCTCCAATTACAAAAGCGTACTTGTCTAACCCACACAACTGTAGTAGTGCTCACCAGGAATCTACAAAACTGAATTCTTCTAAGAGATATCATTCTTCCCTTTACTAGGATGTTGCCGAGAAAGTCCATGTTAGTTTTCCACATTGGTTGTGGACATCACACTAGCATTATTTCTTTGTTGCGAGAAAGTGGCTTGGAAAGAGCTAGGGCAAGAACGGGCAATCAGAGGCCCAAGATACATTCATAGCCCCAATCTGCTTGTTTGCCGTTCTCATATTTCCCCAAGACTGAGCCACTAAAACCTGGCAGGAAATCGCCAACTGTTGGTGACATTGTTTTCCACTTTTTTGGAACCTATTTTGGTTCTAAAAAAAAACTCTCCAAAAATTTTAAAAAGATACGACTGAGCATTGCACCCTTCCCTTCTAATGCACCACTGCCTATGCCCTCTGCAACCCTTGGAAGCTGGACATAATTATAATTAAAAAGTACCCACCTGGAGGAAAAGCATTGCTCATTCCCAACCTAGGAGGTACTTGCTGTTAATAAACCTGAATTTATGGTTCAGATTTATGATTTATGAATCCTCTGCTCATGATTTATGAATCCTCTGCTCATGATTTATGAGTCCTCTGCTCTAACTGAATTAATGGGGATCGCCCTTCAGCAAGCATGAAAAGATTGGGAACTTGGGAGATATGCAGATGAAAAGCTTACTGCTAAGCCACCACCGCACCCAAATTACCCACAAGGCTAACTAGAATGGATCAGTCTAAGACTTTGGTAGAAATATTTTCCAATCTTGAGTTAAGAGGCTTCCTTGCCAATTTTCATTTGTTTTAGGAATCTCCTCCTCTTCACTTCTCAGAAGTATAAGTTCTCTAAAGTCTCACTGATCAGTCCACAGTTTAGTTACAGGACCAGGTGTCTCAGGAAGATTTCTGCTCACTCCAGCCACCAAGTGATTGAATCCTTTGCATCACTCCAACTGTAGCACATCCAACCATATCTCTTCTGAGTTCCTGGTCATACCCTCCATTACCTTGACTTCAGCTCCTCTACATGATGCACAACCACTGTCATCCACTATAGACTTTGTTTGGATTTTGAAGAAGCAAAATAGGAACAGTATTGACACTTTTGAACTTTGGTGTTGGAGAAGATTCCTGAGAATACTGTGAACAACCAAGAAAGCAAACAAATGGATCTTTGAACAAATCAACCCAGAGTTCTCACTCAAGGCACAAATGACCAGGCTCAAATTATTATACTCTGGACACATTATGCAAAGACCTAGCTCTCTGGAGAAGGTTCTAATTCAGAGAAAAGTAGAAGGAAAGAGAAGAGGATGACCAGCAGCAAAGTGGATGGACTCAGTTATGGAGTGTGAACCGTTGGAAGACCTGACGGACCAGATTAGGGAAAGATCATCATGGAGAAAATCTATCTATGTGGTCACTAAGAGACAATGATGACTTCATGGCACTTAATCAATCAATCAATAGACTTTGTTACATCAACATGTGATTCTAATAATGATTGTCTGTCACACTGCTTATCTGTCATGGTCCACTATTTTTTTCTTTGGGGCCAATCCACATTTCCAGGCCCAGTTTTTTTTCTTTGCTTATACTGTCTTTCTCTTTTGTTTTCCCAAATACAGCTTTACATTTAGTTAAGCATCTGTTGATGCCCTTAGCCAATTCCATTTCCAAGCATGCTAAGGAATTTCAGAGACTTCAACTCTGATGATTTAACCACAGTATTAGCACTGCAGACCTTTACAAACCTATTGCCTTGAAGATCTAAGAAAGATCTCAGAGATCTATGACTTGAGGGGAGAGATACCAGCAAAACGGTTAGGTTTCTGTGAAATTATTCACCTTTCTCTTAGCCAAGCTAAGAACCAAGAACAATTTGCTAAAGCTCTGTGAGGCTGCATACTGGGCAACTTTTTCCTTTGCTTCCTTTTCCTCAGTTCTCTTGCTGGTTCTTATTTTCTTCAGGTTCATTGATTTCTCAGGGAAGGCATCACTTCATTGCCCTCTCTGTTTTTTGAATTCTATTTTTGCAATTTCCTAAAAATAGCTTAGCCTGCTGCCAGTTCCTATCACTGGCTTTGTTTACACTAAGATGCTACCTCTTCTGAATGAGACTTCTGAATCTGAAATCTTTAGAGTGAAGCTGGCATGGTCACTGCCATCCATGAAACTCTTAAGAAGTTGTGAATAGCTTGACAGTTAAATCCTTTGTTTCCCCCCTTCTATAAAACATTATCAGTTCTAACAAGCTAATGTTAACTCTATCCAAATCCCAGCCAAACCAACCTATGACACTGAAGTTTTCCCAGGCAGTTTAAAAAACTACCCCATCATTACAGTTCTACTGTTTTAACTGTTTACTCGGCACACTGAAATTTCCTCTCCCTGTCTCTTCTTGCTCTGTAACAGCTACTCATAGTGCAAAGTGCTACCTTTCTGGAAATACCTGCAGTAAGAATAAAAACTTTCATTGTTCCCCTTTAAGCTTCATCAGTTTTCTTGAGCTAATTTCCTCAGTGTCTAGTGCAATTTACCAAGTGTGCCTCACTCTTTTGCCAAATATCTTGGTACCTTTATGTCAGTTGAGTACCCATATATAGACACATATTTACACTCAGCAGTTTCAACAAGAGGAGATTTTTCTTCTTGCAAACATTTTAAAGAACCCATTATTCATTATGCAGATGATCCATGAATTAACACCAATTCTCAATTAATTTCTTTGCAGAAAAATATGCTGAAAAAAGCCATGTATTTGCTGTCACAGCTTATGTAATTGAACTACTATGCAATGCTCATGGAATGATATTGTAACTATTTTCTCAAACTAATATTACACATCTGGCAAATACAGAGTTCTGTTGTTTCCCACAGTATTATAGTTAAAATATTTCTAGGGTAAATGGCCCAAAATCTTGTCCTCCCTCCTCCTAGGGTGAGTAAGGATTGGTAATTTCTCTGCAAGATTGAATCATGAGAGTTTGCCACACCAGAAAGAAGTAAGCAGCTACAGGAGCTCCTGTGATTGAAAAGGATGGCATACCAAGTACAGTAACCTTTAAAAGGTCTGCATGTTTTAAAAAGAAAATTAAAAGTCTAGGATATTATGGAGTATTGTCCCACTCTGCACTCATATGTGCGCACACCAACACACATATTAAATTCACACATAATGACACAGGCCTGGAGCGTTACACATCTCCCACTGAGAGGCAGGAGGGGTGAAGGAAGGGAGTCACAAGTTTTCCAGCAATCCTGGAGTTATGATAAAAGGCAACCACCCATAATACAAGAGCTGCCTAGAGGAATCGTATCCCAATTCTGTGACAAATGACTAGCCAGTGTGAGAAGAAAAACAAGAACTGCACCGATGTGATTCATGCATCACAGAAGTAACTTAAGGGGTAATTGTGCTAGGTAGAAAGAAAAGTTCTGGTTTTTCACATATGTCTCCCCTCTGGAGTGAGCATTTTGAAGGATGAAGAGGCTTTTCCTTCCATCATGAAAGCCTTTGTTTCCCCAAATGTTGCAGATCTTAAAGATAAGTTCTAAAAGATAAGAAAAACAACCAGCACAAAGTTCTTTTTATCACTAAGCTCATTAATTGCTGGCATTCCATACAGTACAAGGTTATTAAAGTTATCCAGCATCCAGGTGCCAGATTCTCTTTCCACAGGGCAAAGTTTCAAATTTCAACCTTATGGAGAACAAAAAGGGTTACATTGCCTTACAATGACTAATTTCCTGCAGAGCTTTCTGTACCCTATGGCTGTGATGTAATGTCTATCAGGACCTGGGAAGGAAACAGGACTGTTGCAAAAGAGACATCATTGCCTAGTGGAGGGGGAAGCAGAGAAAGTGACTCAGAATAACTCTGATGTAACTACTCTAGGTATAAGTTGATTTGGGGAATTGCTTTAGCAGGCTTTCAAAATTCTGTACTGTACCCCACTAGCAATAAAGAACTTTCTAGATAACCAAGTGGTTCTTGCTTCCCAAGTTTGCCTCCCTCGCAGAACTTGACAATGGCACTTGTGAAATCAGATCCTATTCACAGGTACTTTATTGTTGGATGAGATACAGGGTGAGTTTCCTCAACATGCCAACTGATAGCATCCTTACACACCACTCTCAAAAGGAAGTGGTATGAAAGCTACTTGCTGTTTGCAGTGCTCCCAGGCAACTGTAATTATTTATAGTTCACCAAACACACTACTGAGATCTCAAAAACAGTTTAGGAACATACAAGATACCTGCTACATTAACTTCTCAGAAGAAGCTGGTAGGTGTTCAAATGTCCAAAAGTAGCCCAATGCCAAATGTATCCAAGGGCACTAATAATCCCATGGATACTTCCCTTACACTCTCTAGCTCTCTAACTTTTTCCTTTAAAAAAATTAATTAACAATAGGAAGCTGCCTAGGATACTTCAAAGTAGAGAGCAAGCCTCCAGCATCACCTTTCTTTCCAAGAATGACTCTGGCCTCCAATGTTTGATGAGTGGCTGAAGACCAATGCCTTGTTTGCTAGCGTATCAATCAGTCTGGAAAAATGCCAAAGGAACAGGGGAGTAAGTAGCATTCTGTTATATCAGTGTATTGGAACTCATTGTATCCCTCCTGTTGGGTATTTTGTGAATGGGCAAGCCTTTTACAGAGGTACACACAATATATTCCCAACATTCAAAATGTTCCAGCAGGCCAACAAAACTGGGGATCCCTGGGACCTCATATGCTTTTGTTCCAAACTCAGATCCATGAAGATTGTAACAAGAAACAAAGGCAGCCATGGAAATCTGTTGTTGGAAACAGGCTTGTATTAGAGACAAATAACACATAAGAATGCTTGGAAGGCCTCTCCCGTTCAATGGGAATTCAACTGTTGTTGGAACACACAACATCCAAATGATGTATATTCTACATGCCTCTCTGTAGGTGCCTAAATCTTTATCATTAAGGTATCACAAACACTATATTTGATTTCATGGCTTGAGATTTCTTTCTTTCTTTAAGAAGCAATCCCCAAATTCACATGAAGCCATTTCTCTAATATACAAACTTCATGGATACGTCATATTAACAGCATACACTACATATCACAGAGAAAACTGGTTTTTCCCTGGGTTTCATGTGGAAATTGCTCAGTTCTTTTGCAGCAGGACCTGAATGTTTCCTTTGGTGCCCTTAATTATAAAAGTAAGATAGAGAGCAGAGCAAATCATCCAGTGAATGATATCCATATGGTTGGCAGCTACTCCATTATAAGGGAGCCATATCAGAATGGTATATACACCTTTCCTCAAGCTTTCAGAGCAAAGAGATACAGATGTTACATTATATCATATACAGGTTACATGACTTCTACCTCCCCTATTGTGGGGGGAAGGGAGAATTTCTCTTACACTGTATATATCCTGTGTGATATTTTCAGTTACACTGACCAACATGAGGCACCATGTGATCAGTTTCATTCTTTATTGGAACTCTCCAGTTGTGGTAGCCAGATGTTATTCTATGGAGTTCAAACCCTTCTACCGGGAATTTAATTCATGGACCTTCACACTTCAAATGTGCATTAGCTTTAGGAGCTATCTAGATCTGATGCTCAGCAGTTGAAGGAAGGAATATCTAGAACCTTCGTCAGAATGATATATGCAATCCATAAATCTGCATAGTTTGATTGTTTATTTATTAGCTTATAGGCTGCCCAATTCCACTGTGACTCTAGGCAGTGTGCAATATAAAACAATGAAATATACAATAAATAACCCAAAAAGGAAAGTCCAGAATGACAAGAGAATTCAATAAATCAAGCAACCGCAAGGCATCCACCACCTCTCTAGCCCAAGGCATGGAGGAAGAGCCAGGTTTTAAGGGTTTGTTGAAATAAAATCAGATAGTTTTTTTTTCCTTTTCCATGTTTGTTGTCCCAAAGCATTTTGCTTTCTGATCCAAAGAAACAAATGGACTCTTCCTCCAGCAATAGTGCTTAGCATAAGACTAGCCAAAGTTAGTTTGCACCTGAAGCAGAAAATCCCACAATTTCCTCTCCATCTATTAAAATACAATAATAATAAAACTGCAATTTGTTACCTTCTCACAATACTAGGAATCAGCTGCATAAGGCAACCACCACCTGTTTTTGTCTCTTGTACTGGTGTTTTGCCATCTTCTCCAGCAAGTGCCCCTTTTACTGCTACACATGGACCTCTAGATAATCAGTCTGCTAAAAATACTAAAATATCCAATTCTTCAAAGTAGGCTCATTATATCTGTTACAACAGTGCCAAGCAAACACAAAAAGACAAGATGAGAATCTACCTTGTATTGAAATAACGAGAACAACGAAGAATAACGACTGGGATAAGAATTAGCAAAAGTTACATAAGAACAAATTTATACTGAAACAAACTAGAAACTGACATGCATTATAAAATGGTTCCCTCATTCTTTTAACATAATCAAATTGAATTTGATAAGTCTGATCACTAATGCTCCATCAAATGGGGCAATCATTTCTTCAAAGTAGTGCTCCCTGAGATAAGCTAAATATTCTGCTAAAATCACAGATCAAACCAAATATATAGAATAGAAAGAAGAATAGAAATTAAGGGCAGAAAATAATAATATTTGGAAATGAGGTCCATGAAGAATATGGATGAACTGAACACTATTCCAAAACCCAATCACTGCTTATGAATATCAGTCGCCTGAAATTTGGCATCAAGACAACCTGAATTGTCTCTGTATAATGGTTTAACTATATATTTACATTTTCTTGCTTATTTTTCTTCCACAAAGAGTCATGAGAAATTAGGAGGATGTAGAAACCCTTGGCTTCTCAGAATTCACCAGCCATTATTCATACATTTAAATTCATCTTCTCAGAGATAATATCTAGAAGCTTGCTATGAAAGAGAAGACATGAGTAGGGAATTCAACTCAGCACCACATATTGCATCTGTTTTAGGACTAAGCAGGTTCAGAGAACTATAGAATATTATTGGCAGGCCATTTGTCTCTGCTTGTCCTATGACATCTGGCAGGGTGGTCATACTTCAGATCCCTTCCATGAAACAATGTCACCTAGTGGGACCTAAGAAACATGCCTTCTCTGTGGCAGTGCCTGCCCCTTAGAAGAGCATTCCCCTTGAGATTTGAATGCCCCAATCCTGTTTGACTTGCATAAGGCCTTGAGCACTTGACAGTTCCCCCAGATTTTGGACCAGACCATTGGATGAGCCTGCTGTGAAATGACTTTGAATTGGAATATATTTAGTTCAGCCTTGGTTATTTTGCATTGTAGTATTTTGTGTGTTTTGTAATTGGTTCCTCTGTTTTTATGTTTTGAATCATAAATACACCATCCAGAGTCACTATTTGTAAGTTGGGCAGCCATATGAAATGATCTTATCATCATCGTCCTTGGGATTTTTATCTCTAGGTGGATAAAAATGCCAAATCCAGTCTAAACATCTGGCTGACTGTGCGACCAACAACAACAACAATATAATCCCATCTATTGACTATTTGTAAAATACAAATTGATTCTTAAAAAAAGCAAGAGATACTACAATGGAAACCCAATTTCATTACTTGTTATGTAATTACATTTATCACTAAATGACACTCTGGAGATTAACATGGCTGGTTTGCCTCTGATTCAGTTCATAGTAAGCAGATTCATGAGTGTCTTCTGAATAATGTGTGAGAGTTTCAGCTAATCTGAATATTTGCATATGCAGATTTAACTGGCATGGCATTTAACCCTGTTACTTGCCCCAGATGTTACAAGTGTAGCTGGATTAAAAATAGGGATAGGTGTAAATGCATTTCAGCTCTGTAGGATAATATAAAGGATGATCAAAAGTTTTTTTTTTAAAAGTAATAGAAAAGAAGTAATAGGAGATATCTTAGAATTATTATATAACTGTCCAGTGTTTTAAAATAATTAATGAAATAGAGAATATTAGTATACTCTAATCCACCTAATATAGATTATTAATATAAAGTACCTCAAGTAGACAAGACATAACCTATTGTAAAAGGTGGGGTACAATAACCGTCTGGAGAGATGACATCCTGGCTCCATATTTGCAATGGCAAGATAGATCAACTTCTCCAAAATCAATGCTGTATTTCCTCAGAAATTTACATCAATCTAAAATAAAAACTGAAAGACTGGAGTCAAAAGTGACTGTGCTCTTTCTCCTTTGTAGTTAAGGAAACAGAGACACTGTTACAAATGTCCTATGCCCAGCTTCTCAAAAAAAATGGTATTTGTTTTAATCTTCTTTTCAGTTTGCACTCATGGTTATATCTCATGAAAAACCAAAACTCAAAACTGGATTTTAAAAATGGAGAAGATAAAGGAGATAATTTCCTTAGAGTCAAACTCAGTTTTTCGTAACATACAAGAACCTAGCCATGCAGTTTTCTTGGCGTGATATGATATGGTTGACCTCTAGCATCTTCCAGAATGTTTTCTGACAGCCCAGTCTAACCATAATACAGGGACATCTGCAGGATTAAACAAATATATTGATCAACAGCATTGTCAGATTTGAGTAATCTAGGTTAATGCTTCCTGGGGCCTCCACAGTTTACTTAAATAATTTATATAGCCACCCAGTTCCCAGAAGTGACTCTGGGCAGCATACACAGGTTAAATTAAAAACTACAATATGAAACCCATGGTGCCTAAGGTTAAGACAGTAAACCTCAATCACAAAACACACACACACACATCAACAGCAGCAGAATTTACTTAACCCCTTGGACCAAATACCTGGGGCAATAAAGTATACTTAGAATACTTTTTGTGGTTCAAGGTATTTTACATATTGTAACGATCTGCCACTCACAACTCTGAACTTCAGTAACTCCTTGCAACCAGTATTGGTTCAAAAGAAAGTTCATTTACTGAGAACAAGTACACAGTTCCAAAGTTGCTTTTACCTTTTTTCTCTTTCCCCCTTGCACCCCCCTAACCTCCCAGTCTTCTCACACTCGCTCGTTGATACAACCCTGAGTATTCCTCAGTCTTTGATAACAGCCCATCTGCCTCTCAGTCATTTCTTCCATCCATCCTTCCAGATCCTTCCAGCACACACACACACACACCCCTCATGTCTCTTAATGGCAGAACCAAAGCAAGCAAACAAACTGGCAAATAATATGGTTAATTGATTGCGAGGATTCGGACACATACGTTATTACAATCATCATTGCAACACCCTACAAGATAGGGCAGTATTATCATTGTGTTGTCATGAACGGAGAGATCAGCAGAATGAGTAATCTTAGTCAAGTCACTAAAAGTAACTCAAGATTCACATTAGTAAATATCTAGATTATTAAGTGCCTTTGTGCTATACCAACTCTATTACATTCAGCCCTCCTTTGGTTCTTGCACTGAAGGTCATATGAAATTCACGAATGTCACAGTTGTCTCCCTCTTATCTCCAAGCAGGTATATCTAGGGTGAAAAAGACAAGCAAAGCACATCTCACAAGGTTCTGGACTATGCTCCTACATGGTATAACAACCTCTTAACAGCATACTAAGTGTTCCCATTATTTTATCAAACAGTTAGTATGATTTATACTATGGGTACATGTATTTAAACTCTCTGCTTTATCTATTTTAAACATTATCTTGTTTAAAATCCTAAACATAACAAAGCAAGAGAATAAAAGCAACTCTGGCAGGAATGTAACTACAGTATTCATATTTTCATGCTGCAAGGGGTTGTTAATGTTATGGTTAAGAGATTAATCATAAATATATTAGAGACATACATGCAATTCTCTGCAATAGTTATACAACAGCAATCTGAACAGGCATCCAAACATAGGCCTTTTGTGAATTAATCATAGTTAGAACAGAATAGACTTTTCTATGTGCAGACATCATGGGATATAATTAATTTACTTTTATGAAGGTGGAGGACTAGGGGAACACATGAGTTTGTGACCTGCAGAGATTCATGTGAACCAAAACCTAGGGGCATAGATTCATTTGTCAAACCAAAATATGATAGAATAATGGCCACGTGGCTTGGGTTAGGTTAGTTCTCTGTGGCCTGGTGTAATGTGGTTTATTTTCAGCTTAGCATGATGTATGAATTCATCCATTATCATTTAGCATTGATGCGAATCAGGCTTATTCAAGAAACCATGTTTTTAAAATCTTAGCTTAGCATTTTATGTAATTGTAATAAGGTCATAAGGATCAGATAGCGGCTAGTAACTGACCCAAAAGCTATCTTGAAAACATGCTACTACTATTCCCCATATCAATGAATTATGGGAGAGACCATTCTCAGCAGCAGAGTATCTACTTTATATGAGAAGATCCCAGGCTTAATCCCCAACACTGCCAATTAAAAAAAAAAAAAGCAGTAATGCAAATGTTCCCATTTTGAAATCTTGGAAAGTGGCTCTTAATGAGAGTGGACAGTACTTGACAAATGGACAAATAATCTGAATTTGTATTGTAAGAAAATAAGATTGGATTAGAGGAGGCTATCAGAGCTTCTTGAAGGAAACATGTAATAAATATATAAACATTAGGCATATTTTTGGGAATATAAGAGTGATGTCTAAAATTTGGCAGCTCTAGGAAAGACAATCTCATTGAAATCATCTTGGGATAGAATAGAGTATGCAGAAGGTCATCTGGAGTTTTACTGCAGGACCTCTAAGTAATTTGTAGAAGATTGTCAGTTAGCAAATTAACAACATCAAAGGAAGGGAAGGGAAGGGAAGGGAAGGGAAGGGAAGGGAAATCTCTTCATTGTACCTCAATTCAGTTATGGATTTCAGATTTCCAATTAAAAATACAAGGTAGACACCCATCACCTCAAACTTCAGTCTTTCTGGAGTAGACAATAGTCCATTGTTTAAAAAAAAAAAAAACCTGACTCATCCTGGGGTTAAACACTTACTTTGAATTCTTCTACGGAGTGGTTTCCGAGATACAAACTATTAGATCAATTGTAGTTTGAACAGAGGTGAAAGAAGTGTTATCACCTGTGCAAACCATCAATAGCTGGCAACAAGCAAACAAAGGAAGAGGAAGAAGGAATATCAGCAGAGGTACTGCTTAACAGGTGCTTAGATAGATAGTAATGGGGAACAAAGTTCAATTTACCCTCTCCTCTGACTATTTCTTTCTAACCATGCTAGCCTGCCAATGTACCCCACTCCTGACCTAAAAAGTCTTCTACAGAAGCAGGGAGAGAAATTCTCTTTAAAATCCTTAGTTGCCAACCTTGATATGATCAACTGCTCTGTATAAGTGACTCACACAATTCATTTTGCTGAGCATTTCTTTAGGTAGTTTTGCTTCTTGAGATGAAGGTTCAGACAGAGTCAGTACCTCATTTGTTTACTCTGCCAAAGGCTTGCTAAAAGCAATGTGTTGCTGTCTTCTAGGCCCCCAAGAAGAGCTCCTTGGCACATCTACAAAACAATTTTCCAGCTAAATGCAGAGTTGCTGCCCTCCCAAGCCCACCACACATTTCCTGGTGCAACCAGCCAAACCAGCTCTTCACATGACCCATCTAGAGGTGAGCCAACTTTAATGGTTGCCCTTGTTACCAAACTTCTTTGACTACCACCATTAACGTGACAATTGAGGGTCCATCCTTCAGCTTCTCAAATCAACATCTTAGCAGCGGCTGAGTCTGTACAGTGATCAGAGTCTGTACAGCTTTAATCCCTAAGGCTTTGGAAATAAATCTGCCTGCATTTCAGTAGCTGGAGTCCTGAAGTTGCTTAAATGGATAGAAGTCACAGGAGGCGTATTTTGTGGGGGATGAATTATTCATGTCCCATTCAGTTGCCAATGTATCTATGTTCTTCATGCTTCACTTTAACAGTAATTTTCCTTTTATGGTTCTTGAGAGCACCTGATGAGGAGAATGTGCTTCTCTCAATTCAACAACAGGCAGTTCGTTGAGCAGTTGAGATCACAAGAGGGAACTCACTCAGGTCTGTCTCTCCCCCAGTGCACAGTTGTCATAAGACAAAATTATATTGGGACACTGGGAGGGGGCTGCACATCATACCGATGTGGTAGAAAGAACGGGAATGTTGTATACTTTGGTCATATGATATACTTGCCAAAATTATTGACTACCTCTCCTTATGGAGAAACTCCTCTTCTCTATAAACCTAAAGTTAGGAAAACCATAGTTAGTTTAAGCCTGCTTACCAGGAAGAGAAGCCATGTAGCAACTACTGCTTAGGAATTAAAGGTCATAGCTGGTGTTTAATTGAGATCCATCAGTTCTGTTTCCAAGATCCAAACATACACAGAAATCAGTGCAGCCTACATGGCAGAAGCTTCAGCTAGGCTAATTTCTTCTTGGGTCTTAAGCAGAAAAATGCTACATCCTCCAAGAAAAAGATGTGATCTGAAAAGCTTTGTAACAGTAGAAACAAAGAAGCCAAATATTCTGGGAAACCATACTGGAGAAATGAGACATAGGAGAGAAGATTTTGTACCAATACCTGTTTTGTAATCACAATAATTTCATACTAAAAAATCACTGTTGTGTAGGTCTTCAAGGACAAGCACCACAAAAGCAGTACTTTCCTCTGAATGAGCTAATCATTTACCTCAGTTTCTAAACTGCTTATCATAAGAGCAGGAAGAGATTACTTAAGAACCAACCAATATAAGAACCATTAAAATACTCTAAATAAAAGCATAATTATAAAAACCCCACTACTTCTGAATATCCCTTTTCAGTCATTAATACATAATGAATTGAACAGTTGTCCTCCTTCCCCCTGTAAGAGAGAGGAAGGGAAAGAAAGTGATATTTGAACTTTGAACATGGAATAACATGGTAAACATGATGCCCAGCTCATTCCTGCAATTTCTTAGCAAAAGATCAGTACATTGTATCTTATTCTCAGTCCTTCTGAAAATGAATATGAGGGTTGGGCAATTGAGGCTGAACTCCAACAATCTCCAAAGGCCAAGAGAGTCTTCCCAAAAGAGCTTTGCTGATAATGTCTCTTTTATGACCAACAATAACACTTCTACTTTCTATCTGAGGACATGGTCACCAGCAACTTCCCATGAGCTGATGTTAATGAACTCGGATGAAACTGTCAAAATAACATTTCATGGCTTTGAAGCAAGGGGGAGATAAGACTGCACTGAGGCTTATACATTTCTAGTCCTCGGCTGCAGCTCGTAGGCAGCCATTATTATTAATTATAGTAGCCTCTGAAATGAAAAAATTAACAATGATCAGCAGTAGTAGAAAGACTTTTCTGTTTCTCCGTCTAGCTCAGATAATGGTTTCTTTCACACTTTAGTTTCTCTTTCCTCACGATGAGATCAGGCGAGGTCTCAGGGTTACAATGTATCCCAAGATGCAAAGGGGGATTCAACTTGGCAGCTGTTTTTCCAAAAATAAATTATTGTTCCAATGAATCAAACCATGGTTAAATCTTGCACTGCAACAGGGTTAGTTATATCCTGTTATCCACACTAAAGGCAGCTCTCCCTTTTTCTTAATTAATTTTATTGCACTGAGGCAGGGGTGGGGGTGGGGGAGAAGCAGCAAGACATTTAAACAAGAAGCGTAGTATTTTCATTTATGCCAACATTTCTACTGCATCTATATGGATTATCACTGGGGCAGCATTTATTATAATTAAAGACCTGAATAATAACAAACCCAGTCCTAAAAGCAAATACACTGGAATAACAGAAATCCAATTTTGTGCCTAACCACTATATCTGGGGGTGATTGCTCTATCAAGTTAGGTATCTGAAGTGAAACAAAGTTCTCAGAAAAGCTTAAATAGGTGGGGGCAATTCAAAGTATTCTGAACTCCAATCATTTAGCAAAGGGTAGGCAACCCACAATCAATGCTTTACATGCAAGCCCCTTGTTCAGCTGCAAAATTCAGCAGCAAATCTACTTTCAGCAGTGAAATTTCCAAATAATACCGGTTAGAACAGGAATATTAAGCCTTTATTTTACACATCCATTTTATCTTAAAACAAGTCCCAAATCATAGGAAAGGAACCATTTAGTAATGCCACTGCATCATCAGTGGCTAGCCCAATTCTTTTTTAATATGGTACACAAAACGATTGCCCATCCCCGATTTAGGGCTTTGTGGCATTTTGAATTAAGCCCAGGAAAAAAACTGGACACAGGCCAAGTTGCTAAACAATCAGAACGAGGTCATCCAATTTGCTGGCCCTAGGCACAACTCCAGCAGCCATAAGATCTCGCAGAGGCAGCTCCAGTTATGAAGCACAGAACAGGAAGCTATAGTTCCACATGAAAGATATGCAACAATCCTCCTTGTTGCATCCCCCTAAATATTTCACCCACAGCCCCCAATTTGACCTGAGGAAAACAAAATGAGCTTATGAGCAAGAAGTTTTGCAGCACTGAAATCCCCTAATATGGAGGTCTTTCATCCAAACGTTGAATGACGTTCAACTCTGTTATAATGAAATTAAACCTGAAAGTTCTTGGAGATCCCTCCTGTGTTTTAAAAGAAGGAAGGTTGCCTTGGACTATGTTCAGAGAGTTCTGAAAAAAGTGGGGGCAAACATTGTCTGAAGAAAGGCATGCCCTCCCAGTTTGGGGGGGGGGGGAAACAGGATTTATGAAGTTGCAGTTCCAGGATCTCTAAAACAAGAAGACCTAATAACACTTGATGAAAAATGAGTGACTTCAGCAACATTGTACTCCAACTGAAGGTTCACCAAAGAGAACAACAGATCTTGCAAAAAACAATGCTCAGGAAGTTCTACCAGCTCCCACCTTTATAAGGGGAAGAACAAAATTTGATGCCACAGTATGACCAAGCACTATCTGTTCTCCATTTATTATCAGGAACTCTCATCAAACATTTACACTGATGATCAACGGTCTGAACAGCCACAACTTTTCAGATAAGCAAAACTGACCCATTTTTTCACAACTGACTTCCTCATGAAAACACATACAGTGGTACCTCGGGTCACGAACGCTTCTGTTCACGAACAATTCGGTTCGCGACCAGCACCATTCGCAAAATTTTGCTTCCGTTCGCAAACTCCGCATCAGGTGACGAACAGGATCCGCGGCCATTCTCCCTGCCGTGACACGTGGTCATGGCTTCCTGTAGGCGAGATCGCGGTCGCAGACAGACACTGGCTGTGAAGCTTTTTGGTGTGCTTTTTAGCATGGCTCCAAAGAAAGCGCAGAGCAAGCATGGTGGTAAAAAGAAAATGCAGAGCAAGCATGGTAAGAATAAGGTTTTGAAGAAAATAACCATTGAATTGAAGAAGGAAATTGTAGAAAAGCATGAGCGTGGTATTCGTGTGACTGATCTGGGCTCGGAGTACAAGATGGTGAAGTCGACAATCTCAACTTTTTTGAAAAATAAAGATGCCATCAAAGGAGCTGATGTGGCAAAAGGAGTAACGACATTAACCAAGCAGAGGACACAAGTGCTGGAAGAGGTGGAAAAACTTTTGTCAGTGTGGTTGAATGAGAAACAGCTGGCAGGTGATAGCGTTAGTGAAGCTATGATCTGTGAAAAAGCCAGGAAATTGCACAGTGATTTACTGCAAAAAAAAACCCTCTACAAGTACAGCAAGTGAAGAATTTAAAGCCAGCAGAGGCTGGTTTGAAAAATTCCACAAGAGAAGTGGTATCCATAGTGTGACAAGACATGGTGAGGCTTCCAATTCTGACAAGGCCGCTGCAGAAGCCTACAAGAAAGAATTCGCGGAATCCATGAAGGCTGAAGGATACGTCGCTCAGCAAGTGTTCAACTGCGATGACACAGGGCTCTTCTGGAGGGTTATGCAGCGCAAGAAAAAACAAGTGACATTAGACAGATTTTTCACCAAAACTCAGCCTGCAGCTAAGAGGCAAAGAAGAGAGGAAACCCCTGAAGGAGATCTCCCCAATGTCCTTTTGGAGGGGGATTCTCCCTCCAAACAATAACCGCCTCCCCACCCGCCTTCCTGTCCTCCATGCCAGAAGTCGCCTCGAGCAAGGTTAGTGTTCTCTCTTCATACTGTACTGTACTTTGTTTCATATTTTTGTGGTTAAAAAAAATATATACATGGTTCAGAATGGATTAACCGTATTTACATTGAACCTTATGGGAAAATTTGATTCGGGTCACGACCAAAATCGGTTGGCGACCAAATTCGTAGGGGTCAGAACAGATTAACCGTATTTACATTGAACCTTATGGGAAAATTTGATTCGGGTCGCGGAACGAATTACGTTCGTGACCCGAGGTACCACTGTATTTTATCCACAACTCAGTTGCAGGATGCAGTTGTTATATATACTATCTGAGACCCAAGCTACAAGAGGGATGCATGACATCTACAGGCACTTTTCCAGGGGCCAGGGACACAATTGCAACATGGGATATGACTTGAAGTTCTGCACAGGGCACACACCACTATAACACACTTCTCCATTCTTCTGTAAGTATGCTATAGTCCATGATACAAACACAGTGCAACACTCTTAAGAAAGTATTAGGTACTTTTCACAATGCCTCCATTTTTGTAAAGAATTCCAGATTCTAAAAGATGAACATGGGGAGCTTAGTAATCCCAAATCAGGCCACTGCACTATCTGCCTCAGTATAGTCTACACCAGTGTTTCTCAACCTTGGTAACTTGAAGACATGTGGACTTCAACTCCAAGAATTCCCCAGCCAGCATGGGAATGGCTGGGGAATTCTGGGAGTTGAAGTACACACATCTTCAAGTTGCCAAGGTTGAGAAACACTGGTCTACACTGACTGGAAGCAGTGCTAAAGGTTTTTAGTCCTACCTAGAGGTTTGGGATTAATCCTCTGTGAAGCAGAGGCTGGATCACTGAGAAACAGCCCTTCCCTTCATCTTGTAAACACTAATAAACATTTCCTATACAAATCTCACAGCCCCTTTTAAACCTTCCTGCTCCAATAATTTTATCTGAAATTTCAAAATGAATTAACCATCACAGCTAAACACAAATCAAAGCAGTGGTAAATTTAATTTTAAAAATACATCTTTAGATCTTAGCCTTGTGCCTTAGTGGAAGAAGCAACTTTTCTTTAAAAGTGTTTCTTTGAGAACTGTTGAGGGAGTAGTTTGTGCATCTCTTAAAGTCCTGATTAGGGGCTTCTGCTTTTTGTCCCCTCCCTCCCTATGTGAATGAGGAAAGAGGAGGGTTTTTTTCAAGCTATATGCACCCCCTTCAAGAACCTGGTATGCTCTTCTGAGAATATCCCCCACTGGTTGAGAATAAGTTGTAAAATTGAATAATTAAAAACTTCCCTAGCTCCCTTTAACTATGGAGTGCCACTTGGTCTAGCTTGCAACTTGTCCCTAAGTTTTACCCTAGGCTTTGTTTTGTTGCAGAACAAAACCATTACTTATGAAAATACTGGACTCTTTTTTTTACAATTCATGAAAAAATATTCCAAGAGAAAAGCCCCACACCAGAAGAAAGAGAAAAAGAAGGGGTCCAGAAGAAAAGGGAAAGAAAGATCTGGCCTTGTTTAATTCTACTGTCAGGATTAGCCCAGGAAACTCCAGGAGACAGTACAGATTCAATCCAACAAGGTTTATTGGCTTCAGTCCCGTTACAAAAATCTTCTCAGAGTGAGAGTAATTTCCAGGGTCACTCTCCCAACCTCCCTTGCATTCTTTAGGGAGGGGCCAGTCTCATCCTCTTATCTGTTCCTTGTGGTTCTGGTGATAAGAGTAAGTTCTTAACCCCTCTTCTCCTGACTCTCACATCTACACACCCAAAACTTTGCATTCCCAGTCCTTCATAAATCACTGCAGTCAGTTTCAACCCCATCCCTACCCCATTACATGGGTGTCAACACTGGACTACTCTGCAAGTTGTTATATATATATGTTACAATTACTTTCCCCCTCCCCTAGCATAACCATACTGGACTACTTTGCAGGGATAATGTAACTCTCAGTCTCTCAGCCAATGTACATATAATAATGATTGGCAGGGTAATTTTTGTAAAAGTGCTGAAACATCACGGTATTAAGCATTTTTTTAAAAAGTTAGAGCCGAGTTGGAAACATTATCCAATTCCATTTCTGCCTTTTGTTTTTTGATAGACAACTACAGCCCATTCACATCTATACCAAAGCTTAGATTTCTGAATGGGACTGCAAATATTTCCCAGTAAAGAAGAAAAAGAAGAGTAAAAATGACTTCTTTCTCCAGGGATCGTGTATGTTAATCATCACCAGTAGTGTTTATTCTGTGACATTGCTTATTGTGGTTTTTTTTTAATGTTTATCTGTGTACTCACTCATATGGATGATGTTCTTTCAGACAGCCTTGCTGAGGAGGAATTTTAATAAGAAGGATGACCCTTCTATTCATGCTCTTAAAAAATATGTTTTAAATCAAGTCCTGCCATTCCTTCAGTTCCTAAAACAGTGCAGTAGCCTTGAGAACCAAGAATGCCTCCTAGTGTCTACAATTTAAATCCTAGAGTCAGAATCCTAGAGTCAAAAGGGGCCATTTAGACCTTGAGTTCAATCCTCTGCTCAATGCAAGAATCCAGATGAAAACTATCTAGCCTCTTCCTGAACACATCCAGTGATGAAAAACCTCCCACTAGGTTTTTCTGATCATCTGATCATCTAGATCAGTGTTTCTCAACCTTAGCAATGCTGGCTGGGGAATTCTGGGAGTTGAAGTCCCCATATCTTAAAGTTGCTAAGGTTGAGCAACTTCACTAATCTAGATAATTGGCTTCACTGTCAAACTGCTATTTCTGTTAGGAGATTTTTTTCTAACATTCAAACAGAATCCCCAGTCCTTGTACAACTTGTAGAACTTCCAGTGAGTAGCACCAGTTTCCTTTGAAGATTTAATCCACAGTAGTAGAAGTTGTTATATGTATGCTGTTCTAAAGTTACTGAACGAGCAAAATGGGGCACTGGAACTCTTATGAACAAGAAAAAAAGGACCCAGTTGTATAAAAACCTACCACATTATTTCTATTGAATTTTAAAGCAGGAAATTTAATTCACTGGTAAAACTCACAGTGATCCAATAGGAATCAAGGTCAGGATGCAGTTGCTTAGCAACTTTGCAGATTAACATTTTCCAACTTTACCTACTCAGCAGAAGGCACTGGGTGATTTACTGGGACACTTCAATTCTGTTCCAGGTTCTCCTACTGTTTTATTGTTTTTTTTTTCTGGAGCAGGGAATTGGCCTGCTATTTTATACACATTCCAACTTAATGGGATTTATTGTACTTCTGAGATGAAATGTGTAGGACTACACTATTAGTTGATCTCATTTTATTAGCCAGGCCACCAGTTAAATGGGTGTGAAGTTTTAAATATGTTTTAAATCAATTCTTAATCAGCTGTCATTAGATTTTAAAAAAATTAAGCAATTTTGTTTGTCGTCTTTCTATCTCATTCTACAAAGTAGTTGGCACAGAACTGCAGAACAGACACAATAGCGCTGCATCAAAAAGAAAGGTAATGCCTTAAGATAAAATGCATTTTATATTACATTAACTACCAATATGTGCAGCAAAGTTTTTATTAAACACTCATCTCACTAATCAGCTGAACTTTTTGTTTCTGGCTTTTTAAGAGGTTGTATTGTTCAAATCCCTTCAAAATTATATAATTATTAGCTAAACATTTCTCTTCATTGCTATAGAAATTTATATCAGACATTTGATTCTGGTCAAAGATGGAATTTTTGGTTGAAATGGAACAAGCACCAGAGAGACTGAAGTTCAAGAACCGTTTCTTAACTCTCAGCTAATGCTCACCAGTCCTCAAGCCTTATGCAATAAACAGAAGATAAGTTGTGATACTAAAAGTGCTTGATAAATGAGGTCCTTTACTCAAATCTGATTTTTATACAGAACCTGGAGACAAAATTGCACATGGAGAGGATTTATTAGGAAGAGTTCCCAACCACTGCAGTAGATTAATTAATTCAATGGTAGTAATCAAAGCACAACGTGATACTGTTCCTTTCTTCCCCACTAAATTTATTCTAAGAGCACTGTGCCAAGACATGTTTCAAAAGAACTTTAATCTACAACTGTTACAAACAAGCACTCAGGGTGAAAAATAGTATACAATTTCCAAGTTAGTTCCATTCCATATTGCGATTGCAGAGTTATCAAAGAGTGATCTATCAGAATGGTATATACAGTTTACCTTCTGTAAGCTCTCAGAGAGAGAGAGAGAAATGCAGATGTTACATTATATCATGCCTCCCCCCCGCCCCACAAGGTTTTACATGACTTCCCCACATACTCTTAGAAGGAAATTTTGCTATTTTTACACTGTGCATATCCTGTGTAGTGTTTTCAGTTATTTTGACCATCCGTACAACTGCCTCCTGGTGGTTAGAAAAGTGATAATAGCAGGGAAAGCTACAAAGTATAGTTAAAATGGCCTGGCTTTGAAGGCATGTGCTTTGATGGATAAATATAATGTATTCCGGACAATTTTAGAAGCTCAACTAAAGAGACAGAACTATATTATGTAACACAAAGCCAATAAAACATGAGGAGCACCTGGCATCAAAGCTATTTATTAAGAAGAACCAAATACATTTTACTACAAATAGAGCGGCTAGGTTTAAAAATTGCACTACAGTGGTACCTCGGTTCACGAACTTAATTCGTTCTGTGACTCTGGTCGCGAACCGAATTGGTCGTGAACCGAATCAAATTTTCCCATAAGGTTCAATGTAAATTTATTTTTATTCAGCTAAATACGGTTTATTCAGTAAATATGGTTAATCCGTTCTGACCCCTACGAATTTGGTCGCCAACCGATTTTTGATCGCATCCCGAATCAAATTTCCCTATAAGGTTCAATGTAATTACGGTTAATCCACTCTGAACCATATGTTTTTTTTCTTTTAAACCGCAAAAATATGACACAAAGTACAGTACGAAGAGAGAGAAAGCTAACCTTGCTCGACGCGACTTCTGGCGTGGAGG
The DNA here is from genome assembly GCA_030867105.1 of Liasis olivaceus. Taxonomy (NCBI): domain Eukaryota; kingdom Metazoa; phylum Chordata; class Lepidosauria; order Squamata; family Pythonidae; genus Liasis; species Liasis olivaceus. The sequence continues at coordinate 67,614,198 of CM061349.1, forward strand.
ACAGGAAGGCGGGTGGGGAGGCGGTTACTGCTTGGAGGGAGAGTCCCCTTCCCTACAGGAAGCCACGACCATGTGTCACGGCAGGGAAAATGGCCGCGGATCCTGTTCGTCACCCGATGCGGAGTTTGCGAACAGAGGCAAAATTTTGCGACCGGAGCTGTTCGTGAACCGAATTGTTTGTGAACAGAAGCGTTCGTGAACCAAGGTACCACTGTAATTTGTTTTTGGCTTAGTGTGATGGTTTAGCACGATGTATGTATTGTTATGTATGAATCAGGCCCCTATGTATTATATAGAGTGTGATCAGCCATATTTATCCGTAACATTTTGCTGCTAGATAGATAAGATTTGGCTATGTTTTATAAAACAAACTACAGTGGTCAGAAGTCAGTTCCAAATACAGGTAGTCTTCGGCTTATGTCCATTTGTTCAGCGCCGTTCAAAGTTATGGCAGTGCTGAAAAAAATGTATAGCCAACCCTTGAAGTTCCAGCCATCGCAGCTCCCCATGGTCATGTGATCGCGATCATGCTTGTGTGCCAGGCTTGCGATTACAACATTTTTTTTTTAGTACTGTTTTTAAATTTTAGATGTATTATGTATTTTATGTATATTTATGGTTTTAATGTTTTTTGTAAGTCTCCCAGAGTCCCCCATTGGGGGGAGATGGGCGGGGTAGAAATTTGATAAAATAAATAAACAAACAAACATCACAGCAAGCCATGATCACATGATCACCATTTGCGACGTTCCCTGCCTGCTTCTTACAAGCAAGTCAATGGGGAAGCTAGCAGGGAAGGCTGCAAGTCACTCGGGTAAGTCCCCCAGCTTTCCTGCACTCAAACCATGCCACGCCCTCCACTCCACAGTCTTCCCATGCTTGTGCCACAGCACCCCCCCCTCCTCCAGCCTTCCCCAATTCATGCATGGCCTGCACTGGGCCTCCCCGGCCTCCTCCAGCCCCTACAGCACTCCTGTGCTCCTTACCTGGGATTCCCACTGCTTCCTGCTTAACAACCCACACGTCTTAGGGTTCCAACGGCAACCAGGACTGCTGGGATTGTCGCTAAGTGATGCGGTCACATGACATCACACTTTACGACTGCATCATTTAGCGATGGCAATCCTGGTCCCAACTGCCTTTGTAACCTGAGGACTACCTGTACTTGCCCTTGCCTTTAATGTCTTCCAAGCCTTAATTTTGGGATACTGCAAGGAACACTTCTTTCCTGTTATTTCAGCCCATACCTTAAGATCACCAGACTCCCTTTTCTGGATATTTCCACCCTCTGAAGTTACAAGTTTTGTGCTCATGGTGGCACCATAGTGAAGGGGAGTCCATTTGTATTTTCCACAGTAAGCAAGGAATTCCACCACCACTCCGGCTCACTCTTCTTAAAATATAAGCTGAACTTAGTTTTATTAAGAGGCAATGCTATTATAAATTCTGCTGTTTTAACCGTGCTATTGCAGTTACTTTTTGTTTTTCTGTTGTATTGAATTGCTGGTTCATGATCAAGAATGTAAAGATTGTCTTCCTCCATATATACTGTTAAAATTGAATATTTGTGCTTCTGGCAAATGCTAGATAGTCTTTTCAGTTGTGTCACCAACCTAATTGAACTTTCTCTCCAAGGAAGCACTATGGGACTCAGGACTTGGATTGTTGAGATATGCATGGTAACATTGCTGTTTAGGATCATAACAGATTTGCTTATGCTTTTCTTCCATCTTCATTATCTTTTTTTTCCTGAGTTCCTGCTGAATCTGCAGTTTGATGGCAGTCAGTGTGATTTATTTCAGGACTGTTTATTTGGATTTTGTTTTTATTTCTGCATTTCATTGTTACTTTTATGTAAGTTGCTTTCCTCTATTTTTTTTCCCTTTAAGCTGAGTATGACTTTCAGCTGTAGTTGTAACGGTACATTTATAATGTCTCAAGGGGAATTTTATAAACCTTTTCTTCCATTTCAAGAGTGACTCTACAAATTCCTCAGCAGACTGTTCCATCCCTTTTAATCAACATAGGAAGTAACAAGTTAGAAAAGGCAAAGTCAGCTATGGGCCCACAGATAATAAGCTACATGTCAAAAACTACACACTTCCCACACCACAATATGCCATTTGATAGGAGGAAAGAGATGTGTTTTCTACTGGGCTAATAAAATATGATCTGCTCATCACACTGATGCATCAACCCTGCATCTTATAGTTCATTCTCAATGAGATTCCCTGCTGAGTTTGATCTGACATATCACAGTTTTTCTAGACAGCCCCTTTCTCTGCATAGCAGAATGCTATCTTGTCACTGCAAAGCAACATAGCTACAGGTAATCCTTGGGTTACAACCATTTGTTCAGCAACTGTTTGAAGTAATGATGATGCTCAACAAATGGTAGTTATGACCAGCCCTCGAAGTTCCAGCCATTGCAGCGCCCCTGCGGTCACGTGATCAAGTTTTGGGCACTTGGCAACCAGCCCACATTTACGACTGGTTGCGATGTCCCATGGTCACATTCTCCTGACATGCACAAGCTGCCTCTGCTTCAAATCCCCTCACCTGCCTCTCTCCCCCATCTCTGCCCTTTTGTCCACCCTGTACTCCGACGCCTACCCCTACCAACCCCCGCTGCCACCCCCAGCCAACATTCGCCATCTTCTTCCTCCCACTGCTGGCCCAGGATCCAGGCGTTAGGCAAGAGCGCAGCCCCTGGACACGTGTGGTGAGCACAGCAGGGCGGCAGAGCCTCGTCTGCTGAAGGGAGTTTGCTGGGCCCAGCCAGGGAGGAGGCAGCAGGATCGAGCAGGCGGGAGGAGACAGGGTGGCACTGCGGGTGGAGGAGCCCTGTCTTCCACCACCAGCGTGAGCAGTGATAGCATGCAGACTGAGGACAGTGCAGTGGGATGGGTCAGCGAGGTGTGGCACACTCCGCCAAGCAAGGCAGGGGTGGCGGAGGTAGCTCCCTGAGTGAAGGTGGCAGCTGTGCAGGTGGCACTGTTTAGGGTGGCAGTGGCTGTCTGTAGCGGGCTTCTCAGTAGAAAAAGCAGCAGGAGAGACTTACGGGAGCAACTTGTGACCTTCTCTGCCTGTTTCCCCCATTGTGGGAAGTCGGCAGGGAAGGTCACAAATGGTGATCTGTGATGGAATGGACTTATGAAGGCCAGGCTCAGGGAGATAAGCGTGCTCTTAGCCCCCAACAGGAGCGTGGGAAGTTCAAAAAGATGAGGCTAGCACCTCCCTAAGGAATTCACGGTGTTGTGGCTGGCTGGCTTGGGAACTAGGGTTCAGTCTGGGGAGATTCTGTCTGGAGGTTGTAGCTAATAAACGCAACAGAACTGTATTTGCATTGTCTCTTGGAGTTCTTTGGGCTGAACCTGACATGATCACATGATTGCAAGACACTGCAACCGTTGTAAGTGCAAGCTGGTTGCCAAGCACCCGAATCATGATCACGTGACCATGGGGGGTGCTACAAGAGCCAGAACTTTGAGGACCAGTTGTAAGTACCACTCATTCAGCTCCATCACAACTTTGAACAGTTGCTGAATGAGTTGCCATTAACTGAGGACTACCTGTAGGATTAAATTTAAAATGGGTTAAAAGTAATAGGATAAAATTTAAGAGAGACCAAAAGGAATGTATGAAACAAATACCTTCAGAAACAACAGTCAGATGGATATAGGATGGGTGATACCTAACTTGGTTACAGGTAGTCCTTACTTAACAACCACAATTGGGACCGGAATTTGGGTCACTAAGTGATGCGGTCATTAAGCAAATCACAGTTCCCCATTGATTTTGCTTGCCGGAAGCCAGCTGGGAAGGTCGCAAATGGCGATCACGTGACTCCGGGATGCTGCGACCGTCATAAGTGCAAGCTGGTTGCCAAACACCTATATTGTGATCATGTGACTGCAAGGGTGCTGCAACGGTCATAACTTCAGGCATCAGTCGTAAGTCACTTTTTTAGCGCCATCATAGATTCGAACAATCGCTAAATGAATGGTTGTTAAGCAAGGACTACCTGTATAGTACTCTGTTCTCTCTCAGTCCAGAGTACAGGACACCAAATAACAGATTTAAGTTACAAGAAAGCAGACTTTGAATGTTACAAAATACTTTCTGAAAGGAAGACCAGTGGACCAATGGAACCAGTTACTTAGAAAGGTGGTGGGCTTCATTTCAGTGGATGTGTTCAAGCAGAGAATAGACAGCTACCTGTCTGGAAGGCTTCATTTTGGATTCTTGGTCTGAATGAAAGCAGGGACAGGTTGGAATTTGGTGGCCTAAATCACTCTTTCCAGCTCCATAATAGGAAACTCTCTTTCCATGTTTACCTATGACACAAAGCTGTTGTGACAAAAGTCATTTGTTTAAAAAGTAGGTCAATCTTTTATTCTGAGATTTCACCAGGAGCTTATCCTTATAATCTGTCCTAATTAATGCTGGGCAGAGCTGAAAGAGAGGGGGAAGAGGGATAATCATAATTTCCTGTTATTACTGGATCAACTCAGCCAAGTTTGGTCACAAGAAAAAACTTTTTCTCTCCAGAATATTCTAATTATTTTCAGACTTGGCATTAAAGTTAGAAAATCACTGGGAACCAAGCTTGTGCTAGCATATAGTTTTTCTAGTAACTACTATTCTATCAGGTTAGGAGCTTATCTACCTCACTAAGGTAAGAAACAGAATAAACAATAATGAACTTTCCATTCACAGAATTGTGTCAGCCCTATAAGGTATACCAGTCTAAGAAACCAATGCCATATAGGTCTAGAACTACTTTTATTGTAAAGCCATAGCAACAGAGTCTTGCAAGTCTGCATGTGCTTCCCCTCTCCCTCATTCTATCTTTGTGCAAATTAGGGAGGGGCCTGTCTGGGATGTTTGCTCAAATTAGTTTCTTGGAATGGGTTCAAGGAACCCATGTCTGATTGCTGCCTTGGTAGTGGCTCTTCCTCCTGTCCTTCAAGGCCATTCCCTATGCCCTCTACAAGTTGTGAAGAGCTACCATTTTCCTTGACCTAGAAGGCTAAGTGAATCCTGACACCAGTCTATTGACCAGCAAAAAATGGCTTACATCTATAACCACCATCTCAAAATTAAGGGTCTTTCCATACTGCTCAGTTAAGGTACTGTCCACTCATCCCTGATTTTGTACAAGGTTGTATTTGCATGCAATTTTCTATCTAGTCTCTATTTATTTGTTCCACCTATTAGTTTTTTCCTGATTATGCATGTGCAGTGCCGGATAGGAAAAGTGATTGGTTGAGCCCTCTGGCTTTGCCGTCCTCCCTCATCAGCATGTCAACAGCTGATGGAAAAGATATTTACTGCATCAGGATGAGGCAGGTCTAGATTCCTTCCTGTTCCTCTTCCACTCCTCCTACACCCCATTGTGGTATAACCCGTTGAATAAAGTTAAGGGGGAAAAGACTGAATCACAAATGGAGCTGAGTTACAAACAGTACTTTTATTTAGGATTCCTTTCCTTTTCCTTTATATAAGTAACAATGTCAGCTTCCAGATTCTACAGTGATATGTTCAGGAGGAAATGGTGGGAGGAGAGGAGAGGGAGATTAGTCCAATCATTCAGTATTTCATCTTGTTACTCCAGTTCAGCCTTGTTCTAGGACATAGATAAAAGCACTTACTGTACTGGTGGCTGAGCAGTTTTGTGTTATTGCTCAGTCCTGATAAACCACTGGCACAACACTGCTATATCCAACTCTTAGGCAGCACACTAATGATGATAAGGGATCAGCAGGGAGTGCCTCCATCAGCCTGAAATGGGCAAAACGCACTGCTCTAATCCCACCAACTACTGGTCAGCTGACCATCTCTGACATAAAGCATAATAGTTTTACACACGTCATCACAGCTGCCATTAGATGCTGTCCACTTAAGCAGACAACAGTATTATAGCTAAGGATGACTTAGGTTTGTCTCACTCATGGATTGGAAACAAAGCCATGGGAACACAAAGAAAAGATGCTGCCAGGGCACATTTATAATGTGGTTACATGTAGGTGAGGAAAGGCCCTGATTCTATACTGTTGGTGGACTAACATGGGATCTAACTTTAGGACTTCCTTGTTCTCCCCATTCCCTGGTTTTTTTGTAACACATTGCCTGATGAAGAATATTCAGCTCAACTCAAAAACCTGTACACTTATACACTCTTTACTGTTATTTGGATTGGTCCTAATAGACATTGTGCAACTGTGCTTACTAATAGGAGAAGATGGGGCAGTTGGGTTCACCTGTTATGCCCTGTCCTTTTAACTAGCTTTCCCCAACCTAGCACCCTCCACGATAGAAGCTGCAGTCCAACACATTCTCAGAGGAGAAAAAAAATTGATCAGTGGGGACAGATTTTTTGCCAAAAGCTGGCACCAATTACTTTACATTTCTTTATGAAAGCCCTTATGGATAAAATATCAGCTACAGATTTCAAATTTAAAAAGCCCTGTTCAGTACTGAAAATTCCCAGTGACTGGGGGGGCGAAGTCACAATTCAAATCTATAGTTCAAAGCTAAACAGACATAGTAAAGGACAGCCTGGTTTGTTACTATCAAGTATAATCAGATTAAAGTTGGGGAAGGGTGGGTATGTAAAACATGTGCAAGAAAGGAAGAAGTTACACCATGTCCCACTTTCTAAGACCTGGAAGATTTAAAGCTGCACCTGGCAGGTGAGATAGAAACATAAATGCTTCCTGTGCACTAGTTGGAACAACTGTATTGTTTTCCAGATATACTATTCCTGGCAATGGAATACGAATTTATGCTCTCTTACTCAGTATTTTATTCATCCACTTCCTTGTCTTCATTTGAATGAGCAGCTTGGCAGCAACGGGAGAGAAGGTTTGCATTTGGCTAGAAATTAAAACTGCTGATATGCCAACCCTAAAACAGAAATGGTAAGAGTTAATTCCCTTCTAAAATCACTCCAGCAAGTTTGTATATGTCAGAATCCTCGCAAGATTTTATAGTAGATTATTATATGGCTAGTTTAAAAAAAAAAAAAAAATGATTTTTTCTACATGCTGCGGTTCTGCCATTGGAAAAGGGGAGGGGGAGTAGGAAGGAGAAAAAAAAGGGTGAAGGACAACCAGAAGGAGAGTTATTGGTAAAATTAAATGCCCAGATTGCTCAGGATGAGTGGTTCAAAAGCAACAGCCAGTTGCTAGTAAACAAACAAGGGGCATGGTGGTGGCAAGACAAGCTATATGTCCCTTCAGATGCTAGAAAGTGGGTTTTGCAAAGAAGTCACGACAGCAAAACAGCTGGGCACTTTGGTTTTGTGAAAACATTACATCTGATCAGACGTCAATTTTGGTGGCCAACAATGAGAAAAGATGTAGGGGAATATGTAGCCACATGCCCCACGTGTGCTATGGCCAAAAAGAGAGGGGGCAAACCAATGGGGCTTCTACAGACAGTAGCAAACCCTGTAGCTCCTTGGAAGCAAATAAGCATGGATTTTATTGTAGACCTGCCTGAAAGCAACAAAAAGACTGTTATTTGGGTAGTTACAGACCTTTTTTCCAAACAAGCACATTTTGTGGCATGCCAAGCCATTCCATCAGCACCCAAATTGGCTAAATTATTCATACAACATGTCTACCGAGCTCATGGGGTCCCAGAACGGATAATTTCGGATCGCGGGGTCCAGTTTACTGCCAAATTCTGGAGAGCGTTCCTAAAACTACTGGGGGCATCGCAAGGCTTGAGTTCAGGTTACCACCCCCAGACAGCGGGATCATGTGAACGTCTGAACTCAGTATTGGAACAATATTTGAGATGTTTCATTAACTACCAACAAGACAATTGGGATGAACTGTTACCATTCGCTGAAGTAGCTTATAATAATGCAGTGCACCAAAGCACTGGTCTCACCCCTTTTAAAATAGCTACAGGACAAGACTTTGTACCCATCCCAGAACTGCCTAAGCAGACCACTCAAGTCGCTTCGGTTGATGAGTGGATCCAGCAGATGACACAAGTGTGGCCTCAGATTGCTGCCTCGTTGCAGGAGGCCAGAGCTACATACAAGAAATTTGCAGATGCTAAGAGAACACCAGAAAAAGACTGGAAAGTAGGAGATAAGGTTCTTTTATCTACTAAACATCTTAAATCATTACAACCTTCCAGAAAGCTCGCTCCAAGATTCATAGGGCCTTTTGTCATCGATAAAGTAATTAATCCAGTTTCACTACGATTACAGATGCCTGCCACCTTTAAAAAAATCCATCCAGTATTCCACTGCGACCTGCTTAAACCATATAAGGAGTCTTCTCAGTGGCATCCCTCTCCAGTACCTCCTAAACCATTGATGATTGAAGGAGAACAACATTTTGAAGTTAAAGAAATACTGGACAGCAGAAAGCACAGGGGGGGGGTTCAATTTTTAATTCAGTGGAAACATTTTCCCAAGTCAATGGCTGAATGGGTTGACAAGAAACATGTAAAGGCCCCACGTTTAGTTAAAAAATTTTATGATGCTTATCCTACAAAGCCTTAACAATTAGATTGGTTATTGTATTATGTGTATCTTTGCTTTTCCTTTTAGAGTGAAGAAGAGGAATCATCTGACTGACCTCCTTTTCTGTGGAGGGGCAGTATGTCAGAATCCTCGCAAGATTTTATAGTAGATTATTATATGGCTAGTTTAAAAAAAAAAAAAAATGATTTTTTCTACATGCTGCGGTTCTGCCATTGGAAAAGGGGAGGGGGAGTAGGAAGGAGAGACCGTTTGATGCAGATGGTTTCTTATCACAAGCCCTAGAATGTTCAAGGCCATGCCAGCAAGGGAATCAGAAGACAAGAACTAAGGGCGAAGAAAGGGGGGGAAAAGAAAGAAAAGCAGTTTTTGGCGCGCTTTTATTCAGTCTCAGCAATGCTTTGGATCTGTACACTTATTCTTAATAAATGAACTTTCTTTTGAATCGATATTGGTTGCAAGGAGAGTTACTGGTTTTAAGATCAACAAGTGGCAGTTCGTTACAGTATACCATGAAACTTTGTTGATTGTGAAATCAGTGGCATAGTTTTACAAACACCATAGTTTGAAAGCTGTTTCCTTTCATGAAGGATAGTTGCTTCTTTATTTTTCAAAGGGAAAAATGTGAGTTTGTATTGAATGAAAGGCCCGATGCTACTGGATTCCACATTGTAGGACCTGCTTTATGATACACAGTCCTCTTGTGCATGTTTGCTTTAGTACGTATTTATCCACTGGTTTTTTAGCAATATTTTCAAGAATGTTTACAATTTTTATTACTTTCCTCTTCCATTCGGTTTTTGTCAATAAAGGACAACACCACAAATCCCTGACAGGCATTTTTTTACTTTAAAGAACATTTACTGTGTGTCTCTAAGCAGACTTTGAAGTTCTGCAATTCAGCTATTAGAAAACCCTCCTACTTCTAGGATTACATCATATGTACTCCTATGAGGAAGTGAGTTGTACTAACAATATGACACTCCTGAGTGTAAACATTAAAAAGTTCAAACCGTGTTATTTCTCACCTCCTATGGTTATAACCCAACATTTTAGAGCTAGTCCTATCAATTAATTTAGGTGCTTTCCAGCCAAAATGAAACTAAAAATACATTTAATACCTTCTACTAAAAAGGCTTAAATATGGCTGGATCAACACCTACATTTATTTCATACACTGCTCAGTTACTGGAGTCTAATGATTTTTCCCAATAATTCTATTGCCTCAAACGTACATTTTAAATGACCCATTCTACCTGTTCTTTCTGTCATACACAGTAACCAGTCCTGTGATTATTTAAAATGTAGGGAAAGCAAGAAATACAGTATACCATATAGTCTATAGGATTAACCCAGTGACTGTATCACTTTCTTCTTTTTCAGTGGAGAAAATATTACCTTGTTGCATGTAAAGTTTTGAAGTTAAGGATCTTTTTTCTAGATTTTAAGCAACATAGATCTCCAGTAGTTTTTCCAATGGAAAACAGTATACCGCAATATAAGATCAAAATCACTTAGCTGACTAAATACAATCAGGGTTCTGTTCAGAATCGGGGGGAGGGGGACTAATAATGAGAAAAGAAAGAACAGAATCAAATACTTAATCCAGCATTCCAAGAACTTCATATTAAATTTTTAAAAATACCTTTCTGCACCTTCTGGCTACAACACATAGGCTTCAATATGTGTGGCCTATGGCTATTTAAATATCAGAAGTTAAGTGATAGGGCTTAAAATAATTTTCTAAGGTTGGGTGTTCAGGTGTAAATGTTTCATACCTCTCTCCATGACAAACAGGAGCAGAATCAATTGCGCCTCAAATAAGAAAATATGTAGGCCTAATTAACAATTTATTCCATTTGCATAATTCAGATTTTTCTGAAGAAAAGGAACATTATCTTGCTGTGATAATTTTTTTTAGATTTTTTTATCCCGTTTATTATTTTCCTAAATAACTCAAGGCGGCAAAAATACCTAATCCTCCTCCTTCCTCCTATTTTCCCCACAACAACAACCCTGTGAGGTGAGTTGGGCTGAGAGAGAGTGACTGGCCCAAAGCCACCCAGCTGGCTTTCATGCCTAAGGCAAGACTAGAACTCACAGTCTCCTGCTTTCTAGCCTGGAGCCTTAACCCCTAGACCAAACTGGCTCTTTTGCTGTATTTGCTAAATTTGCTGTATTTATTTGAAGCTTTCAGTTTTACTTAGAAAATTTGTTCTTGGAATTGGACATTTATCAGGTTAATGGTTCACAAAAATGCAACAATTTCATAGGGTTAGCAAGGTTACTTTTAACTGGAAGGACATTCAGCCTCTCACCCAAGGTTTTATTTATTCCCCAGGGCTGGAGGTTATCATCACTATTTTAAAACGCTGCCTGTTTCAATCAATACAATCCAACTGGTTTCAGCACAAGATTCTTGGTCACAGAATAGTACAGTATAGTACACATATATGTCAGATGCTGATACATGTTTAGCAGTGTTTTCTCCTTTAGAAATAATTAACCCTGAAAAGCAGAAAAAGTAACACTTCTCTGTTCCACTCAGCTTTAGTCCCCAAAGGGATTTTTTCAGCTTAAAATTTTAAAAGGAATATACACTTTTGTTTTATTGATCACAGCAAATGTGGAAAAACTTTGTAGCTTTCAGTGTGGTATGAAAGTACTGTAATACTGCTAATGGGAAAAAGAACACAGTTTACCAGGGCTGTGTCACATATTATTTAATGATTTCCACAGTGATCAGCCCAGACACATTTTAACTTCTTCCCCCAGACACAATATTCTTCAATGCAATGATCCAATTGATTATATAGATATTGTTACAATGATGTGTACCAAACCTAACATCTTACACATCACAATATATCCATACCAGCTGCACTTAATTTATATCCCCCCCACCTCTGAAGTAAGCACGTCTATCCATTGGATGTATAGGAAGCTCTATCTACAGCAACCTTCTTATAACCAGCACCCAAGATGTGTGAGACTACCATTCACATCATCCCTGGACAACATACCAAAGTATGCCAGTTATGGAGTGGCAGGCATAGTCCCACACACTGAAGGGCATCAGATTGGACGAGTCTTCCCTAAACACCCAAGTAATCATAGATGTTTCTACCACCAATCTAATAAAGCTTACTATAAGAGAGTAACTGAAGAAGCATGACTGATTCCAGAGAAAGGACCCTGTACTCTGTAACACCATCATCCATTAAAAGTACTATGGCACATTGGAGAGCACCAGCTGAATTATTTGGGGGCACGTGTCTTCATAGATAGGAAACAGCCAAGGAACCCCTTATCTGCCAAAGTGGGCAGAGTAGATGGGAGACATATTCCATGTGAGTTGTGTGGTGAATAAAGTTTGCAGAAACCTTGTGAGTTTTAACAGAGAGCAACGCTTAGATCTGCCTCAAGACCCATCTCTTATCTTTTCTTCTAGCCTCAGTTTCCCATTTACAAAATGGGAATAATTGTATGCCAGCCTGTCTCACAGGACTGACACAAAAACTAATTCACCCAATGCTTACTTTACAAAGGAGTTTTATAAAAATTATTTTTAAAAATCACGGTAGGGCAAGAAGAGTAGGATTAGTGGTAACAGTCCTGACAGCTGGAGGGCACATCCTCCCAATTAGGGGCTCTCGAGAATTTGGGGAGCTAAAGTCGAATACATAACAGGGAAAATAGAGGAGCAGAGCACTTCCTGACAATCCGAAGAAGCCGGAGGACTTGACGGTTAGACTACACTATCGACAGCACTAGGTGACCAAGCCGCCTGGGAACGACGCGATTTATAGTCTGGGAGACATCGGGAGGGCACCGCGTTCGAGCCTTTTAGAGAAGGGAGAGAGGCGAGAAATACTCGGGCGTGATGCAAAGTTCGCAAATAGCTACCCCGCGCCCGAGCAGGAAGACTCCCCCCTTCCCCTGATGCACATGTCCGCGTGCAGACGACGCACCGGGGCTTCGTAGCTCCCGCGGGGCGAAAGAGGAGAGGGCGCGCGCCCAGAAGCCCCGGGCCGAACTCGCTCCAGGCCAAGCCGATCAAACAGGATGCAGCGGCTCAGCATCCTTCCCAGGCCGGCGGGGGCGTGGCGGATCGGAAGCCGAGAACGGAGGCAGGAAGATGGGAGGTTGGGAGCGATCAAGGAGCAGGCAAAGAAGGGCAGCCAAGGAGAACCGCCCGTTTGCTTTCCGCTTCCCCCAAGCGCCTCCTCGCTTTGTTACGGGCTGAGCTCTCCTCCTCTCACCCGCCCGCCCCGCTCGGATCCCCATGGAATTCCCCGCGGCTGGGAGTTGCACCGGGTCAAGGGGGAAGCCCGACCGCGGTCGCCCTCGTCCTCCGCCTGCGAGCATCTGCGATCCGCACCCGTTGCAGGAAGGAAGAGGCCTCTGCGGATGCACCTACCCGGGTGACGCTGGGGAGCGGGACGGCGGGCAAGGAGGGCCCGGCGCAGGTGCCTGCTCACCGCAGCGGCGCGGCTGGGATCCGCTCAGCAGCGTTTCATCCGCCTCAGCTCCATGGACGGATCCGGGCGCCGGCAGCTGTTCCTTTTGTAGCCGCTCCTGCGCCGCCGCCGCCGCCGCCGCGGCTGAAGAAGATCAACTGTGCCAATGAAGAGGACCCATAGCGTGGATGCGGTTGCAGCGCAAACTGCACATGCTCCCTCCTGACAGCCGGCCGCCTCCCCCGCCCGCAGTCCTTCGATCACTTAACCCTTTCGCTGCTGCGCCCTGAAGGTGCAACCTGGGCAGCAGGAACGTGAGAGGACGCGAGGGAAGACCCGGCCGACTGCCTCCTCGGGCCCGCTGTCCGCGCGCTGCTGCAGACCCCATCCCCGACGTTTGCTTCCCTCCCTGCCTGCCTGCCTGCCTCGTGCGATGGGCTGAGGAGCCGAGCGAGGGAAGAGTTACTCCGTTCAGGTCCTTGGTTGGCTGCGTTCCCTTCCTGGTTTGAATAATTCACCTCTCGGCAATTTGCACGCGGCCCGTTTGTTTCCTTCGGCAGCCGGCCCAGGCCCCGCGTCCCCCGCGGCTCCTTGAGGCCGAAAGATGGGTCTTGCTGTAGCCCGGTGGCTTAGCAGAGGAGGCCGCCACGTCAAGTAGTCTGCCCTCAAAGACGTGTGAGGGGCCAGACCCGACGCGGCCGCAGGAGATAATGTGGAAGAGAAACACACCCTCCTTTTCCATCTGACCTAAGTTTGCAGCTGTAACAGATCCGATGGGTCGTAACCTGCCTGCTTATGGGGGTGGGAGATGGACGAGCCCCTCTTGGATCCCCGAGCCACCAAGCAAAGAGGTGCAAAGTCATTCGGTTTCTCCTTTAAGAAAGAATGTTAGGAATATCGTTCCTCTGCGGGATTCAGCACCCAGTAGCTTCCAGGCAGCAGGGTTGCAGGTAAGACTAAAGGCCAAATACAGGCCCCCTCAGCCAACGTGAGCCCCGAGGCCATTCAGAGTGGCAGATTATCAGGGTAGCAGCAAAGAGGCTCAGCATCAGCCCCTGGGCGGATAAGGACATGCTGGGTCCACCAAAGAGGACGATGCCCATTTCTTGTTAGTGCATCTATGTGTGAATGAGAGAACCAGTGTGCTGCAGGAGCAGGGAGAGCCCCAGGTTCTAGTCCTCCCCTAAACATAGGGAGGATGGGAGACTTTGTTTGGGTATGTATGTTATATATAGAACATTTTCCTCTGTGTGTGTATATAAAATTTTTCTGTATGGATATTTCTCTTCCTCTGTGTACAATTTCCACTGTGCATATAGATACACACACACACACACACACACACATTATTTTTGCCTTAGAAGTACATTCTTGTCTTCTTAAATATAATGGTGCATATTCCCAAGTAAGACATATGGCTAGATAACTCTCCATGCCCCCTAAAAGACCATGAAACCCAGATTCACGGTCTACATAACCATTCCACTGGCCTATGGATAAATTTATTTTAGAAGCACTTTGACTTCAATTAGAGGCCAAGGAGAAATTTGTCTCCTTTTGAGCTTCCATTTGTTTCATGACTTTGGGGGATTGTACTCAAACCAATTTATTCCCGGGAGAGTATTTTGACACTGAAATAGAAATTGCTGGGTTGATACCATAATAACTTGTCAAGTCTTGACATTTTTTGAATGCTTTTTGAATGCTGGTTATGATGTCCTGTTTTGTGATGTTTGGTTTTGGCCTGATGAATGCCTGGATACAGAGCACAAAAAAGGTGTGACTCTGGGGTTTCAGAATACCCACCCCTTCTGTAAACAGATATATTCTCTCAAAATATAATTTACTTCATTTGATGTAGTAATGAAGGTGCTTCTCAGATTAATTCCTCTCTGTGATAATATCTACTATTAATCTGTTTGGCCATGTAGAACCAATTCCTAAATCAATCTTGAAGGTTTCTACCACAATGAGAGATGGTGCACAGGAATTTAAGCCTCCTAGGAGGAAAAATATGAAATAAATTTCTGTTTTGTAAATGAGATTGTTCTCTCTCAGCTAGTTTTGTTCTAATAATTTAATTTTAAAAATTTCTACAACCTATATGAGATACATGTTTAAGATGAAAACCAACGAAGATTAAAAATCTATGAATGAAAATTTTCAGCCAGAATAAAATTGGCCTTTTGACACTTTCTGCTGTGCTATAAATGTTAAAGCTTTAGAATGTAAAATATAACAAAGTTTTACTATTTGCTGAAATAATATAAAAGAAATAAGTAAATATTCCCCCCCCCCCGTGTTTATGCAAATGATTAAGCCATCCTAGTATACCTAATTTTCATGATATTCAAATAAATCTTCCTGCTTTCGTGCCTCTTAGGTATGGCATCCTGTCAGAAGGAGTTCTGTGGATCAAGTTGGCTATTTCCACTGAAGAAAGCTTTGACTTCTTTTATTGCGTGGTTGTCTGATCTGTTTCAAGGACTTTTCAAAAGGTCTTGGTGATGTGTTTCCTCCAAGTGAAATCCTGCTATCTTTTTCCACTGTTCCTTTTATAATTTTTCTTCCCTGAGAAGAAGTTGAGAAATAGATGGAATACTTGTAACTTTTGATTGCTAGTCCAAAAGGCCTTTGTCTAATTGCATTTATTCACAAAGAGAAATAGGTGAGACCTTTATGACCTATAATTCTGGGTGGGAGTGTATGAGCCTCTAATTGAAATATGAGTAAATATGAGTCTCCTCTTCACAGAATACCTTTCAGCACAAGTAGAGCAGGCTCATCTGTTGGCACCTGTTAGTTTGTTGCCTTCCAAAGGAACAAATGTTATGGATAAAATACCACTGTAGCAGGACCATCTGAGCTTTTCTTTCTGAAGATCTAAGTGTCCTAGTTGCGAAGTCTATTTCTGTATTTTGAGTATATTAACTTTTATATATATATATATATATATATATATATATATATATATATATATATATAATAGGCCAAAGAATTGTCATATGTTTCTAAAAAAGATTTCCTAACATGTTCCTTTAGAGAAAGCATAGTCAAGATAACACATTTTCAAATAATGCAATCCACTACATTTTTAATTTGAAGTAAAATCTTTGTATGTCCAGTGGAAATTATTTGAAGGTAATTCTGCAAGGTTGTGGTTAAAAAAGTATTTACCAGGAAGGAAGAATATAATTTTTTCCCAAAAAAATTGATAATACAATAATGGAGGCAGTTAAGTTGGGTGGTGTTGTGGGGGAATTACCATAAATCAGAACCATCTTACTTTTGAGTAAATACAGAAACTTGTGTTCTGAGGGGCTGAAGGCCCCCCAAGAATTCTTCTTCAATATTTTGTCTCTCACATTTCTTTTGTTCAAATAATTTTCAGTCCTTCTAAGACAGGGCCTTCAAAACTAACAATTGTCGTGGTCCCTGGTTGAAACTGCTCTCTTGAATAGTGCCACTTCAAAGGTATAGATCATTATGGAACAGTTACCATTAGAAATTGTTGCCCCTCAGCTACACTGGGACATAGAATAGAGAACTGGAGCTTTGTACGTCCTTCTCAAGGGTCTCTGACAAGTCAATGAGATTCAGTTCTAAAATGATAAATCTGCAAGCAGATCTCTTTGACACCCAAATAATTTAAATACTATATTATCTTATGAATCATGCACAAAATGTTTATTCAAGTTTTTCTTGACATTCTGTCCTCCCTCTTGAAAGGCAGTAGAATCAGATTTCAGTATATCCAGTCATCCAGGTTAGGAGGTAGTACTTAATAAGAAGAAATTATGATGGAAAGACAGGCAATAATTTCAAGACAATTGCAACATAAGCTACCTTTGGCAAGAGTTGCTGAACATTTGAGGTTCCTAGAAAGAAGATACTTGCCCATTGTATCTACTATTTAAGGGACGGTTGAGCAGGTTCCAGAAGTTGCTTGTGATGAAATATTTGTAAAATGTAAAATCCATAATTTGCATGTGTAAATTATGGAGCAAACTTCATCTATTATTCAAATATATGCAATCATATTCTAAAAATTAGAATGTCCATTCTACAATTTCCTTTGTGAGGAGGACAAAGGACTGCATAATCTTCATGAACTGTTCCTTTTGTTCCACTAGGAAGCTGTACATAGTTTGTGATCATTGTAAAGTTACCCCCAAAAAAGGGATCATTGTAAAGTTACCCCCAAAAAAGGACTGCATAATCTTCATGAACTGTTCCTTTTGTTCCACTAGGAAGTTATACATAGTTTGTGATCATTGTAAAGATCCAATGGGAAGGAATATCTGTTCTTATGAAAATGCTATCTGACATGCTACACAAAACAATGCATTTTATCACTAGTAGGAAGCACAATAAGGCCAGTGATTTGTAGAACAAAATTTAGGTCCAAGGGAAAAAGATTTATTAAAATATGCAATAATCAATTTCCATGGGGATACGAGACAGAAACTACCTCTGACTATATATGTGTGTAGGATTGAAACACTATGCTCTAGTTGCCCTAGCTTTTGTTACTGAAAAGAAAATGTTAAAGAACTAAAATAAACATTTCTACCACAATGTCCCAACATGCAAATTTGAATCTTAACTGAGTTGTCAGAATAATAATGACTAAATAGAATTGAAATTTATTCTCAGAGAAACTATCACAAGACTCAGCTTCTCATATTGCCATTTTAACCAGAGATCCTAGTTCTATCAGTCAGCCAAGCATAGATAGAAAATCACTATACAGGTAGTCCTCGTTTAGCGAGCACAATTGGGACCAGCAACTTGGTCATTAAGTGAAATGGTCCCTAAGTGAAACCACAACTGTGCTTATGATTTTACTTCAGTTTTCCTTTGCTTCACACACCTGTGAAGGTCGTAAATGTGAGGACTGGTTGCAAAGTTACTTTTTCATCACTCTTGTAACTGCGAACAATCACTAAATGAGTCAGTTGTTAAACGAGGACTACTGTATGTCTTCCTGGTGTTCTAGGAAGTAATATCAGCCAGTAAATGTTGATATTATGTTGAACATATTTTGGATGTCCAAATATCAGCTGACATTTCCTTGTAACTTCTGAATGATTATTACTTGAAGAATTTTCTATAAATGGTATTATTTGCTGACATTATTTTCTAACATTTGCTGTAACAATTTCATCATCCCTTGACATAAACTATAGACAAGAGAAATGCCATCTTGAACAGGGACAATGGGGGGGGGGCTGATGGGCAAATTTAAAATGTCAACAACATATTGAGATTTGTGTATGGGTGAGGACTTCTGGAAAGAAATGGCAAACTGAAGACGGCTCTGCTAACAGTGGAGATGATAACCACGGTGGAATGAAGAGCCGGCAAGTGGACCGGCTCTTCGTAATTCCTCTCCGGATAAGGAGAGGACCTGAGTCTATTCACCCACAAGTGCTCCTTACAGTTGCTCCTCGCAAGGAGACCACAAGACAGCAGTCTCTGGCGGCTTTAGAGATCTGGGAGACTAGGGAATAGCTATCTTGCTCAACCCACAGTCAATGCCTTTAAGGACACTGGGTTTGTATACTTCCTTTTCTAATCACTTTCAGAAATTGCTTGTTAACAGCTTTTCAGGTATTAGGAACCTTTGGATTGACAAGTTTTACAGCACCAGGTGAGTGTCCTTCAATCCTCAGAGAAAAGTTTTAAACACAAGTTTAAGGACTTAAAAAAAACTGGAATGAACAGCAACAGGGTGATTAAAACTTTGATTTTAGAAAATTACAAATGAACTAAGGGTCCAGATAAAATTGAAATAAGATTTTGGAATTAATTATAAGAATCCTTCCCATGGGAAAATACTTTTGTTTTGAATTCTTTAAAAAAAAAATGATAGGATGGGACTTTGAAGGTTGGACACTAGAGAGAACTAGAATAAACTAAATATTACAATTAAAGGAGAACACTTAAATTTGACTTACTAATATAGAATGGAGCAAAATATTTTAACATTGGACATATTGAAAGATATTTTTGAACAATGGACCCAGAAGTTAATTTTAAGAGTGTCTGCCTCTATAGATAGACTGTGTTTTAAAGATGTTATGAAAGAGGAACAAGTTTTACCAGACAAAACAGATTGATGGATTTAAAAATGACAGGCTGCAAGAATGATATGGAAAAAGATGCTACACTGGACATACAAAAGAAACTGGCTGATGTCTTAATAATTAAAAGGGATATACAAATAACAAACCAAGACAGTGACCTGGATAATCTTCCTATATTGGATTTTAAAAAACATTTGGATATGGGTGTGGCATCAGAAAATATCCATTTAATGGAAAGCAAATTCAAGGTTGCTCCCCATTACCATTCTAATCCTACGGGATGCTACATATACCCCAATTTACAATCTTTTTTTCCTAGTAAAAAGTATACTTCTAAATGAAGCAGTGAGCTATAGCGTCTTGTCCTTTTAATTTTCTAAGGCCTAGAAAACCTCTGTGGGGCTCAGAAGCATTCTTGGATACAACGATAATGCTAAAGATTAACCTTTAGCTATGCAGCATGTCAACTTACTTCCGTCCCCCATTGTTTAAAAAATTAAAAGTTACTTCAAAAGAGACAGGTAGGGTAAGGAGCCTGGCAGATGACAAGAGAGAGATTTGTATGAACATAGTGGGAGGAGAGCTACAATGTAATCAATAGTAGCCAAACATCAGAAAGAGTCTGGGAGCACTTTTTAAGACTAATATTTAATTATAAGGCATGACCTTTTGTGAGCAGCATCTAATAAAGTAAGCTGCAGTTCATTAAAGTTTACACCTTATAGTAAAATTCGTTACTCTTGACAAGTGCTACCAGACTAGAGGAAGGCAGAGATAATGTTGGTAAAGAAATGCAAGATCCATTAGCAACTAAAAGAGTCAGGAAACAATATTTCAGCCCTGGGAAAGGTGGGAGTGTGAGAGACTTAAAAAACCCTGTCTTCGTTCTGTATGGTATAAGAGGGGCAGAGGAAAACTCAGACAGGCTTTCAAGATTCTCTTCTTATACCCTACAACAATAAAGTAGAGTTATGACAGCCCTCGCAGCATCTGTTTCTTGGCCTGGCCTACCTGAAAGAGCAGGCACTTTCTGATTCCTCCGTGAACATTGATATCCATGGTTGTCATTACCTATCACTGATCTTGGAGTAGACTTGCTTATTAAGAATAATAGTCCTTTCTTCATCTACTCTGGTAAGCAAGAATGAGGCAAACTAGCAAAATTTATGATAAGGCACCACTGACCATTCTGAAATTTTACAGGATTCATAACTCTCTATAAATAGGTCATTTTCACCCATTCGTCATACCTGCAGAGGGATCCATGTAGCATAATCAAAGACAGTAAAGCTAAACTATGATATATATGTTCTATTTTTCAAATTCTGTTCCAGTTCTCAGGTTTGTGTCTCATGCATCAGTTGCTGAAATTTATGGTTACTGTTTTCACAATATGAAACCTGTTCTGCAAAGAAATACGTCATGTGTAACTTTTGCTTGACTGAATATTGGCCAGAGATTCCAAGAGAAGTGTTCTTTCTACAAAGCAGACTGCCTTTAGATTTAGCTTTCAGTCCCTTAGATTTTAAATAATTCCTTATCTAAGTAGTTATCAGGTTGAATCTGCAGACTCAGAATATGTCAGTGGCGCTATTCAATTTTGCAAAATGATAGCAATCTATAAATACTGACCCATACTTTAAATACTGTTTAGCCTTCCTTTGCATCCATCCATTGAACGGGAAGGTTTGGCTTTCTAACTGTATGAAGGATATTGTTAAATGAGAGTTAATTAGGGTAGGATTTCATGTTACTTAGAGCTACAGTTTTGGTATGTAAGAGAAGCATCCAGCAACAGCAAAGGATAAATATGAACTGTTTAATATTGCGTGACCCTTCCCTTTGTAAGCAATAGGGAATTCAGGAGAGTTTTTACATGAATCAGTTTCCATGGGAGGAGGAGACCCCATCATATCATTCTTTCAATTGTGCATTTCAGTTAGAAATAATGTTCTGACAATATGACTGGAGAAATACATCTACAGAGTGTTTATCTTGTCACACTAAATAAATTGAACAATGATGCCAGCGAGGATGAAGACAGATTTTTCTGTTATTTTATTAGCTGGAAAGCAGCTATTCATAATTTTCTAATTATGTGTTTATAACTTTGAATAGGTAACTTATAGATTGCAAGGTGTACATTGATTCACAGCAATGGCAGTTAAGAACAAAATCTATACTGGAACTCTCTTCTTACAAGGTACTGAAAAGCTGATGTATGTTCCAAATGCCACAGTTGCTTTGTAGGCATATGGCAGACAGTACAGAACAATATCTGTTGTGTTGTGTTTACACCCCAATATATTGTAGTGTAAATGTGAAAGAAGTAGGAAATATCTTGAAAGTTTATGTTCATCTTATAGCTTAAATAACTGAATGCTCTGACTGCTGCCATTTCAGTTTGGCATTTTTTGTGGTAACTATATGCATTTCTCTATTTCTACAGAGGAATGGATTGTAATACTTAGGTTCTGCATTCATATCTTTGCATCATTGCTGATGGGTTGGAAAGAGGTGGGAGGAAATTATTAATTAGCTATCCATTCTCCCCTGGACATTTTGGAGCAGAAGAATTGACTTCCTAGCAAATTATTAACCTTTTATTTGTTATTTTAAAATGGAAAGGCATTACTTTTTAAATAAATATTTTTTTCCATTCATTTAGCTATTATGTATTCTTCTTTTTACTTTGTTGTTTCAAACAGTACTTCATTGTTGAAAACAAAATAGGTTTTCATTTGTTTTATTAGAGTAGTTTAGAAGGTGAAAAAAGGAAGGGCTCCAAGTGAGAACATTATCCTCCTTATAGACCTCAATATTTGTGAGATAAGTAATGCAAGAGAGAGGCTGGAAGATAAGAAAATTAGAGAGGAAATTAACCAAGATAACATTTACTTCAAGCAACTGGAGTGTCCTTTGAGTCGTTCCTCTGCTAAGATGTCAGGATGCAAGAAAGCTTTGAAAATGGGGTTCTGTTTCCCTTCTTACACCAAGCATTTGAAACCATATTCTGCTACTTTGAGTTGAAATTTGGATGCTGGAGGAGAACCAATCTCATGGCATGACCATTTAGGCTCTGAGAGGCTCCTAAGTCACTCTTTGGCATTTGTTCATGTCTCCCACACTTCTGTGTTGCTTAGACCATTGACCTGTCCAGTGCTGTTGAAAGAATTAAGAACCACAAGATCAACTTTTCCCAATTTTCCCCCCTCCCCACCCCACCCCCCAAGTAAACAATAACCTGAATTTCATTGCTGTGAATTGGTGACTTGTAATCAAAAGGCGTCTGAAAGAAAGGCACTGAGTTGGGGAAGGATGGATGAGATAAAATAATAAATCTAAACTAATATAAGATAACTGCATGCATTCCTGGGATAGCACTGATGTGTGAAATAGCTGAATGATTGAATGATTTGTGTGAGTATATGCAGTACTTTCATTGATTCCTCTGTGATTCTAATCTAGCTTATCCTCACAACTGCCTATAAAATTAGATCAAGTCCTGCTTTGTTCAGTAGAGCTTAAAAGTACATAGGGCTACAGTCTTATTCAACTTAATAGCTATACTTTTCAGCTTCCCATTTCATCTGTAAGATTCAGAATACACTATATTTAAATCAATACTTTTTAAAAAAAGAAATACAAAACTTCTTTCATCTGATAGTAAGGAAGTATGCATATTTTAAAACAAAGAAAAAACCATGACACAGGAATGAAGAAGAGGGATGTTGACAAACAGTCCTGGTTCACAAAGCCTGACTTGAATGAATAACTAGCTGTGGAATGCTGAAGAACAGTACAATAAGGACTCAAAGCATAGCTTTTTACAGCCAGTTGCACAAGCATAAGTCTTCCTGGGTAATTGCATCCTTGTCTCCTGCTGGCACAACCACATTAATACAAAGAAACTCTGTGCCAGATATCTACAGGGCCGTGGCCTACATGTATTTGTAAATTTAGTATGTTCCTAAAAATGCTACAGATCTAAATGCAGACAGGAATGTTTTGTTTTTAGAAGTGTTGTTGCACTATTCCTCAAGGTGGGATAGAGGGAAGAATGACTCTGACCTTGAGTATTTCTTAGAACTTTTATTTCAGTAATCTCAGAAGGCAACATGTCCTGCAGAACTCCAGGAAAAATATGTTCTGTTCTGTTAAAAAAATGCTGACTCGTTAGAATCAATTTATTTTAAACATCACGATGGCGATGTTGAGCCATCAAGTCAATGTCAACTCTTAGCAACCACGTAGATTTTTTTTACAAGTTCTATGTTTAAAATTCAAAGATAGAATTTTAAACATAAAACTTGTTTAAAAAAAAAAAAAAGGAAAAAAAAGGAAAGGCAATACTTAGCTGTTCCATAAAAGTTTGGATCATCAGCTCTAAGTATTTATTTCTCAAGTGTTTTGTGAATATTGAGGAGGAAGGGACTGCTCCAGCTACATCCCAGACTTTTGGTCATGTCACATGTCAGTCATGAAAGGAGTGACAAACGTTTCATCAAACCTGCAATTCCTGTGGCATCTCTACCTGGTCAAACTCCAGCTTAATTCGATCAAAGGTCTTGCCCCTTCCCCCTTTTGACATCAAGGGATTCCCCACCAGTTATTTATTTCACATTTAGATATTTATTTACTAGAGTTTGTATGCTGCCTCCTTTTGACTCTAAGGAGCTTATAATACAATAGAATAAGAATACATCAGAATTATACAGTAAGAACATAATCACACTCATCAACATCACTACTATACAGATCACTAGACACACATAATCGTAGCCTGGTATATAATGTTTATATCCTAAAAGCTCTGTGGAAGGATAGCAACTTAATGACCCTCCTAAATATTAATAAGGAAGGAAACAACTTCACCAGGGGGAGGTGGGAGGTTTGCAGACTCCTCCAAAGGAAAGGGGCCATAACAAAGGAGGCTTGCTTGTGCCACTGGCCCCATTCTCCTATCTCGCACAAGATGTGAACCTGCAACATACCCTCTTTGCCACTGGGGACAAACGTAATACAGTATTTGGAACAGACAGTCTTAGAGATATCCAGGACTCAAACCAGGTAGGGCTGACTGGGTAATTGCCACTCTGGAAGTAGACCACTAGCCAGTGTAGCAGAGGTGTTTCAAGGTTTGAATGAAGTAATGCCTCCATTTCCATAACATTAGTTTAAATAGAGATATTTTAACAAATGAAGCATTTCAACACTTAGTCTCTATAATCAGGTCTTGATAGCCGAGTCCACCTCTTCACTGGAGTCAAACAGATATCCCAAAGGTATTGCTTCAATTTTGGAAAAAGGTGAAATATATATTGTTTATCTGTATGTGTGTGTGTGTGTGTGTGTAGTTTATCTGTTTGTCTGTTTGTACTCTCAAGTTAGCCCAAACAGTGCATTATACTGCAACAATTTTTGAATCAAGGTTCCTAAAATCCACTAACTTAAAGAATGCATAAAACATCCAGACCCACTACTCCTGTGAAATTGAAATTTCCACAATGTTCACATCAGTTTTATTCACAAAGTTGTGGCCATTGCAATGTCCCCACAGTCACATGATTGTGATTTCCGCCACTCCCTGCCAGCTTCCCACAAGCAAAGTCAATAGGGAAGCTGGCGGGAAGTTGGAAGTCGCTCCCACTGCTTTTTTTTGACTGCCTGTGGTCATTCTGTTTATCTCTTTAGGTAAGTAAATATTGACTTATTGTTAAAGTTTGTTTGCCACTACAATTTTTTTTCTATTTATGATATATACTCTTCTTAGATGATCACAGGACTGTCCAGCATTGGAGTAAAAAAGTATGGTCAGCCTAAAATTAACTCTGCATTCTGATCACAACAGACTGCACTACCTTTCTCTCAAAGGATGACCCAACGGGTCATAGGGTTGTCTAGAGTATGTGTGTATGTGTGCATGTGTGTATGTATGTATGTATATATGTAAATTCCCCTCTCACCCCTATGGGTGGTATGTGTCTTCCTCAATCTCGGGTCCTCTACCAGAGGCCTGGGAGTTTGAGGGTTCTGCGCAGTATCTTAGCTGTTCCTAGCACTGCACTCTTCTGGACAGAGAGCTCTGATGTTGTTCCTGGGATCTGTTGGAGCCACTCTCCCAGCTTAGGAGTCACGGCCCCGAGTGCTCCTACCACCACTGGGACCACTTTGGCCTTTACTTTCCACATCCTCTCTAGTTCCTCCTTCAGGCCCTGGTACTTCTCCAGCTTCTCATGCTCCTTCTTCCTGATGTTGCTGTCACTTGGCACTGCTACATCTATCACTACTGCTGTCTTCTGGTCTTTGTCTACTACCACGATGTCTGGTTGATTAGCCAGTACCTGCCTGTCCGTCTGGATCTGGAAGTCCCACAGGATCTTAGCCCTGTTATTCTCCACAACCTTCTGTGGAATCTCCCATCTGGACTTGGGGGGGTCTAGCCCATACGCTGTGCAGATGTTCCTGTACACAATGCCAGCTACTTGGTTGTGCCGTTCAGTGTATGCTGTTCCTGCCTGCATCTTACACCCTGCCACTATGTGTTGGACTGTCTCTGAGGCCTCTTTGCACAATCTGCACCTTGGATCCTGTCTAGTGTGGTAGACCCCTGCTTCTGTGGATCTGGTGCTTAGTGCCTGTTCTTGTGCTGCTATGATCAGTGCCTCAGTGCTGTCTTTTAGTCCGGCCCTTTCCAGCCACTGATAGGATTTCCCAATGTCAGCCACCTCAGCTATCTGTCGATGGTACATCCCATGCAGGGGCTTGTCTTGCCATGGCACTTCCTCTGCTTGAACCTCCTGCCTTGTCTGCTGCTGCCTCAGGCATTCTCTCAGCAGCTCATCTTTGGGTGCCATCTTACTGATGTACTCCTGGATACTTCGGGTTTCGTCCAGGACAGTGGCTTTGACACTCATCAGGCCCCGCCCGCCCTCTTTGCACCTGGTGTACAGTCTCTGGGTGTTGGACTTGGGGTGGAAACCTCCATACATTGTGAGGAGCTTCCGGGTCTTCACATCAGCAGCCTCCATGTCTTCCTTTGGCCAGCTCACTATACCGGCAGGGTATCTGATGACTGGCAGGGCATACATTGTAGGGGAGATGGGCGGGGACAAATCAAATAAATAAAAAAAATAAAAAAAAATAAAATACATGTTGATGGCATGGATCTTGTTCTTCCCATTGAGCTGGCTCTTCAGGACCTGTCTTATCCTTTGGTGGTACTTGGATGTTGCTGTCTTCCTTGCCTCCTCCTCATGGTACCCGTGTGACTGTGGAACACCAAGGTATTTATAGCTGGTCTCTATGTCTGCTATGTGGCCCACTGATAGTTCCACTCCATCAGTCTTAACTACCTTCCCTCTCTTTACTATCATCCTGCCACACTTCTCCAGTCCGAATGACATCCCAATGTCCTCACTGTAGATCCGTGTCAGGTGGATCAGTGAGTCGATGTCTCGTTCACTCTTAGCATACACCTTGATGTCATCCATGTAGAGGAGGTGGCTGATGGTGACTCCACTCTTGAACTTGTACCCATATCCAGACCTTGTGATTATCTGGCTGAGGGGGTTTAAGCCTATGCAGAACAGCAGTGGGGACAGTGCATCACCTTGGTATATACCACATTTGATGGCCACTTGTGCGAGCTGTCTTGAGTTCACTTCCAGTGTTGTCTTCCACAGTCCCATTGAGTGCTTGAGGAAGGTCCTTAGTGTCCTGTTGACTTTGTATAGTGCCAGGCATTCACAGATCCATGTGTGCAGCATTGAGTCATAGGCTTTCCTGTAGTCAATCCAGGCTGTGCTCAGATTGGTCTGCCTAGACCTTGAGTCTTGGGCAACTGTCCTATCTATGAGTAACTGGTGTTTTGAGCCTCTGGTGTTGTTCCCAATGCCCTTCTGAGCTGTGCTCATGTACTGGCCCATATGGTCATGTAGCTTGGCAGCTATGATGCCTGATAGAACTTTCCATGTTGTGGGGAGGCAGGTTATTGGCCGGTAGTTGGATGGTGCTGTTCCTTTGTGAGGGTCTTTCATGATCAGCACTGCCCTTCCTTGTGTTAGCCAGTCTGGGTGGGAGCCTGCTGCTAGCAGTTGGTTCATCTGTGCTGCTAGGCGTTCATGCACTGCTGTTAGTTTCTTTAGCCAGTAGGTGTGGATCATGTCCGGGCCAGGTGCTGTCCAGCTTTTCATGTTCTTGACCCGCTGTTGGATGTCTGCTACTGTATACACACACACACACACACACACACACACCACATATACATACACATACACATACATACACGGCTGGATAGTATAGTGATCAGAGCACCAGGAGACTGGGGTTTCATATGGGAGACCGGGTTTCGAATCCCGGCTAGTACCTACCTTACCAGTAAGGGTTCTTGGGCAAAGATCCCCTAACGCTTCACCTGCCTACCTCAGATATGAGAGTGACACAAACTAAGAGAGTCATGCTGGCTCAGATGTTGCCCGGATTAACAAGGTCCCTGCCAGATGTTGGGGAACCAGGACAATCTGACAATAAGTGGGCTACTGGAACAACCATACATGGATGAGACAAGAGAACCTGGAATTGATAGAAAGCTACTACAACAGTAGATCTAATGAGAGGGGATATATGAAACATATGAGGGAACGATGGATGGACAGAAGACCTACATCCATACTAAGTGAGAAACAGCTAGTTACCCAATGCTTCAACATAGTGAACAGGAAGCTGCTCTCACAATTTGAGATAGACCAACTCCACATTACATCCCGGACTCAAGAACACCCAGAAGAACAACTGGATGCGCAACCAACACCTGAAGCTGGAACATCACTGCCACCTCCTCCATTACAGAGCACAGCAGCTGATATGAGGCATAAGATTATGGATAAACTAGCTATAGTCAACCCTCAGGACCAATTATCAAGGCTCAGTGGAGAAGTACCATCAGATAGTGACAGCAACATTAGGAAAAAGGAGCATGAGAAGTTGGAGAAGTACCAGGGCCTGAAGGAGGAACTAGAGAGGATGTGGAAAGTAAAGGCCAAAGTGGTCCCAGTAGTAGTAGGGGCACTCAGGGCTGTGACTCCTAAGCTCGGAGAGTGGCTCCAACAGATCCCAGGAACAACATCAGAGCTCTCTGTCCAGAAGAGTGCAGTGCTAGGAACAGCTAAGATACCGTGCAGAACCCTCAAACTCCCAGGCCTCTAGTGTAGGACCCGAGACTGAGGAAGATACATACCACCCATAAGGGTGAGAGGGGATTTTTTAAAGTAATAAATATATAATAATTATAATTATATGGCAGATGGGGTAAGGTGGTGTAATGCAATTACCTCTTGGTAGCTTGTAAAATGCAAGGCCTAGCATTGTCGTGTTGCAGCAAATTTTCCTTCTTCTGCTTCCAAACTCTGCTTAATTATTGTTTCAAAGTTTTGAGTGTTGCTCTCAATTGATAGTGGTGCCAGGTTCAAGGAAATCCAGGTGAATAACACCATCTGCATCCCCAAAACCTGTGTAACTATAAATTTTCCCTCTGAAGCCTGGGGTTTTGAATTATTTTTCTGCAAGTGAAGCTTTGTGATAATATTCCATGGACTGAGACTTTGTTTTTGAGTCATGATGATGAGCCCATGTTTCACTGGTTGTCAAGATGCTATGAATAAATTCTTCACTTTTATACTGTTTAATGGTACTTCCTGGCAATTTCAACTCTGGAAGGTTTCATCTCTGCTCTCAGCATATGAGGAACTCATCTTGCATTCATCTGATATTGAAGAACATCAATAATGTGACCCACACATTCAATCAGGGCACATTGCTTAAAACACTAGCAAGTACTCACTGCAGACTTCCATTTTATGAACAATAGCAATATAACCTTTTCTCACAGCAACTTCCTGCCCGCTGAAGTGAAAGAATAGCTGCTAAAGAATATGTCAGATCTTCTAGTGCAGTGTTTCTCAACCTTGGCAATGTGCTGGCTGGGGAATTCTGGGAGATGAAGTCCACACATCCTAAACTTACCAAGGTTGAGCAACACTGTTCTAGTGCATTAGTACTGCCATCTGTTGGTGACGTATAACACTGGAGCATTCTTTTTTCATTCTGTGCTTATATATGGCTCTTAACAGCTGTTACTTGGAGAAATTGCACTGGTGCACTGAAACATCAGAGCAGATCTTCATATGATCTCCTCAAAAGGAATGGGCTGTTGAGAGCAAAGGATGTCTGCTACACTCACTCTTATCATACCCATTAAAGAATGTACATTTTGACATGAGAAAAGCAATGCTATATTACAACACCCTCAAAAAACTCTAATTTCTGCATAGGTCAAGGCTTTTGGTTTTAACTATGTTTCCTTGTTTCATTTGTTTGTTTGTTTGTTTATCAAATTTATATGGCTGCCCACCTCACAAAAAGCGACTCAGTTTTTTGTAGTATAGAGCAGTCTTTCCAATACTCTCAAAACAAAATAAATATGAATGAGTCTTGGACTGAAAAGGAACAAATGATTCATAAACATTTTCTCAAATTTTGAGACACATGCTTGGGGATAGGCAATTTTTTGGCACTCTTTAATGTAAACTTGCAAAACAGCTTCTAAGAACCCAGGTTATTTAGATACTGAGACTTATGCTTTCCCCAATTCAGTAACTTATTTTTAGTTCCGGTGGAATCTTGGTGATGTGTAATTGGATATTGGTTACGAATGTTTACCCATATTGATGTCACTGGGTTGTACATCATCACCAATGTTCTGCTGCAAGTGATTGCACTTACATGCAAATGCAGTTCAATGAGGCAAAAGGTTCAAAGCCAAGATATGTATTTGTTTAGCCATAAGCCTTTGCAAAAACAGAAAATCTTTTGTCTTTTCATATACCCTAATTGAAACATCTTAATAAAACCATACAAGTGTATACTGGGATACAACATTAAACATTACAAAATTGAATAAAACATTTATTAAACTAAATGAAGAAATGGAGCTGCTCTCTTAATATATAATCCTAGATCTTGACTGAATAATAAATAGTCCAATTTATACAGTTTTTCAGACTGTCTTGAGAATCTTTACCTCTGATCTTTTGAGTAAGTGGGAAATAAAATAAATAATATAAAAGATCTAACTGGTTAATGTTACAATGACAAAACATAAGTGATATGGAATTTCTCCCCTGTACTACTGTAGATGCCACCAACTGAAATCCAGCCATTGTGTACACTTTTCATAATTAGCTGTCTAGTATAAAAAGTTATGACTTTGTCACAGGTATGTCTTAGGTTGTCTTTTAAATTATTGTACTAAGGAGATATTTTATTTTGTTTATATATGTATTTTGTTATTTTGCTTATATTTATACCTGCTACAGTTGCAAGACTTGGCAATTCACAGTAATCATCGTCCTTAAGGACAACAAATCTAAAAAGTGGCTGTACTTACTCACATTGAGAGAAATAAGACTATTCCAAAAAAAGTTGTTTTTTGTAGTGAGGTTGAGAAGTGCTAACCATGAATTATTTCATTGACAAATATAAGTTACTTGCTCCACATAGCACATTTTAGGTAATCTATATTCAAGCACAGGCGTTACTTTTAGCCAACAGCCAAGTTCTGTTGATCTGCTGATATAAACAATGGATTATTTGTTTTGACATTCAAAAAAGTAGATGAAGTAGACATCTAGGAATACCTATTATAATCCTCAAGATTCTTTTTTGAAAATTATTTAGTTGATCAAGAATGTATAATTCCCATATTTTGTTTCCATATATCTTGGATTATAATTTAATAGCTTGAGATTGGGGACAGCAGCTGTCTACCACCAAATGTGGTTCATGATTTTTCATGAAGCTAAAGCCTTAAACAAAATTCCAAGGCAGTGAAAAGAAGAAACTTATTTAATAGCATTTTAGTCAATATGCAATTTATGTTTTTTTTTCTCGCTCACCTTTGAACACAATCACACAATTTAGATTTCTTTATAATTACTTGTCAAACTGGTACTTCTGCAATAAACATCTGACTCGTGAGTGTTCCAAGGCCTATTTGAACATAAAAAAATAAAGCCATATCATCCATGTATGGAAAAAATGAAATCTTTCTCTCGTGAATAAAGAGAGGGAAGAAATGCAGATCACTCAGTTACTAACCCTAACCCTAACCATTAATAAAATAATTGAAAAGGGGCTAATACCCAACTTATTTTTTTTTTCTCTGTGTTGGTATTGATTTAGAGAAGGCATAATAAAAATTAAGTGTTACCTGAATTTACATATTAGAATACAAGGTGCAGACAAGATACAGAAGGTAAAGCTCAATTTAAATTTCCTCCAAATAAGTTATCTATCAGTTAAATCGAATGCTACCTCAAAATCAATAAAGAAGCAAACCATCTGCCTATAATAGGATGGAGACAGTAACTACTGTCTGCCATTCTCTCATATGACCACCAAGATGTATAAATAGTACTTGTGACTGATAACCTGAGCCTGGGAAAAGAACAGATGAGAGAATCTCTTATGGGAAGGGAAAAGTGGAAATTGGCTGAGAAGCTGGCAAGAAGGAATTGTGTTGAAGTTGGAAAAAGGAAGAGGAGAAGAAGGAAAAATGGCTAACAAGCAAAGATGGAATTAGGCAGTTTCAGGCTCCTGAAAAGATGTAGGTTCCAGGGGAATTCAAGACCACTGAAAAGGAATCAGCACAGGGGGTGCTATGCAACAATAACAACACCGTGTGAGATCTATCTACCTTGCACAGATTTCCAGAGGGAGAAGAGAATCTGGAGACATCAGAAAGAAGACCCAACATTTTGCTAATCACAGGAGTTTGCCAGGTAAGTTTAACTGAAGTCCTTGATTAACTCTTTGGGGAATTTAATAGCTCATATATTTTAGATGCACTAAATTAGATGTCATTTTAATAGAAGCAGTACTATTCCTGGCAGAGTGATAGTTAATCTCTGAACTGTAGGGTAGTTAGGTCATAAAGTAATTTACTACATTCCAGACTCCTTTGCACACAGAAAGAGGAGGGAGGGGGAAAGTGTAGGTCTGTTTGTATGAATTCTGCTTGCTTAGTTAAACTGATGCCTTTTTATCCTTCAGCTAAGAATAAAGAAAATAAGGTGGAAAGGTTCACAAGAAAGATTGTGTGTGCTATATATTGTCTGATTAGTCCTGAGAACTCATAACACTATTCTTTCTGATCTGTGTATATTTATGAATTCAGTAACTTAGAATAAAACAGTTACTGGTAATAGAATAACTATGCCTAAATCTGGCCTGGTGTTCTGAAAATATGTTATTAGCTTCTACCCAGTCTCTAATATTATTAGAAGTTATTAAGTAATTCTTTTAAAAGATTAGTTCAGCTATATGTAAATTCCATCTGTACTGCTCATTGGAGCAGGAGTTTATATAATCAATAGATTTTACATAAAATTACTACAAAGCAATCCAGGTTTGTTTTATATACTTTGCTGTATAACCCATCTTCCCTGGGATAAGAATTTGTAAAAGTGTGAAGTAGTAATAAAATCCATTATCTCCTTATCTCTTATAAGAAGCCAGGAATGTACAAAATGAAGTTTGGAGAATACACTTGCCTACTCTGTTGAATCACTTATATTAAAGGAAATATCAATTGCTTCTGAAAATTATTAATTGTTGTAAGTTGAGATCTCATAACTGCATTAACTATTTTCCAGGACTGGATTAAATGTTTACTTTCATCTGCTGAAACTAACTCTGCCCATAACTGAATCTGAAACACCCTCTTTTTATCATTTATTAACAATTTATATACAGTTTGGATATAATAAATAATATTCTTTCTGTGAAGTTCTACTTCACCTTCCTGCCTGGCTGGCTGGCTGGCTGAAAAACTTCTCTCTTCTTCTTCCCAAACCTTTCTTTACTGAACTGTGAATTCTGAGATGCAAAAAACCTGGACTATTATAGTTGGTCTAATATTCTTTGTTAAAAATCTAAAAGCTTCCTATATTAACACTGTATTAGAATCATCATTAAGTACTTGCATATTTAAAGCATTTCACATCTTGGGTGCTAAACTACAATAAAACTCAAGGCAATAAATGGAGCACTTCTTCCAGTTGTTCCCTACCACAATCCTGTGAGGTAATTTGGGCTAAAAGAGCAGCTGATCTAAATTCATCCAGTGAACTTCCATAGCTGAGGGAAGACTTGAACCTTGGTCTCTCTGGTCCTAGTCTAACATCTTAAAACTACATAAAACTCAGCAAGTGTGTTGTGCAAATCCAGCTCTGTGGTTATTTTATGCTTCATTATGTCATGTAAACCTATAAAATTGGATTAATAGTATAAACCATGGTTAATCAAAAGTAAATGTGTGGTGCAAATGCAGTTAGAGAAAATACAATTAATCTGATCTTGGTTTGAAGATTACAAGTCTAAATCCACTTAAAGTAAGTCCCATTAAACTCTGTGGGGACTTACTTTTGAACAGGAAGGGAGGATAGATTTCTATTCAGTTGCTAAGGCAAACAAGACACAAAAGGATGCGAGGGAGAAGCTTGGCTTTTACCTTTAAGGGGGTCTGCTTTATACTCATAAAAGTCAACCCACAGATTATGCCAGTCCCCTAAATCAAGAGTATTCTTTAGTTCATTTTGTTGGCTGACATCCAAGTAGTCCTCATTCTTCAGTTCTCTGTTCTGATCTAATCTGAATATATCCATAACCAGAGCAGCTGGGGTGGATCTTTGTTTTCTGAGATATACGATGTGTCTGACATCACCTGTCCAACATTTACCCCACAGCCTGTGGACTTGAAGAAAGGTGCAGGGAGGCCTCTGGCATGCAAGGACATAATGTACTATAGACAGTTCTACCCTAGACACGCAATGGCTGAGCAAAACCAATATGCTTCAAAGCACGTTCTGCTTTTCCTCTGGCCCTTCCACTCTTATATCTCTGCCCTCCATTCCTTACCCCCTGCATATTCAGGACCAGTCTCACAAAGATACTGTGTTTTATTATACAGCTTTGTCAATCCCTCTATTGAAGGCAGAGTGGTGAAAATGAAATCCTCTCATTGCCTATTAAAGGACCTAATTATCAATTTGCATCGTACCTTAAAACCAAGATTTTAAAAAGAAAAAAAAAATCAAATATACAGTAAATGACTCTATTGTATGTGCAGAAAGGGAGGAACGTGTTATATAATAGGGTGGCGAGTTCGGTTGTCTAAACTAGCTATTATAAATTAAAAGAAGTCATGAAGTGAAGAAATGCCATTGAAACAGAAAGAATAAAAGAGACAGTTTTGCATATTCTTAGATGCCAGTTACTCATAAAAATGCCACTTCTGTACAGTATTGCTACCAAAAACCCCTATGTTGTATGGTCATTCTGAGTGGAGTTCAGCTTGAAGGCAAACTTTACCTTTTTTTTTTTTTTTTTACTTTAAGTTGAAACTCGCTAAAGATTATTAAAAAAACAACAACCAGCATTCTAATGGAGGGACCCCAACTTTTTTGTCAATTAGTAGATTTTTGAGGGCATGCTGGGAGTATTCAAAGAAAATCACTGTGGGGGTTGGGGGGTTGGGGGAATGACTTGTTTTGCTGCCATTTAGTGATTGTATGGACTTTTGCAGCCCAGATCTGATAGCCCTAGCTTTATTCTCTCAAAATACAGTCACTGAGCCATAATAGGTATAGCCACTCATAAAATATCAATTTATCAGAAAGCAAATTATCACCTTCTTTACTCTTCCACCAATTCAACACCAATTCCCCTTCTTACCTTTGTTTTTTCTCAGGCGATGGATACATTTACAAAGCTCTGTACTAGGGCAACTTGATGTAAACATTTGGAGTCAGAGCTTTTTTTTTCTTTCCTGATGTTGAGTGGTTGTCCAGATTTTTACAGCACCAGTCTGGTAGATCAGCTTTGTGCTACAGCCATTTTATTTTCTAAGAAAATCTCTAGAGGCAGTGCAAAATCCAAGGCATTCTTGGAAATAAACATTATTCTAAGGCTTTTGCTTTGCTTTGCTTTGCTTTGCACATCCAACTACCTTTTCAGTTTTGTTTAAAATGTGTGTGTGTGTGTGTGTGTGTGTGTGTGTATAAATAAATAAAATAAATGGTAGAGTGAAGCAGGAATCCAGCAAACATCAAGGCAGGTGTCTGTGGGCAACAGTTATCATTCCTGAGAGTCCCATATTTAATAGAAAAAAATGATGATGAGGTAATCTCCTAGTCACAGATTAAACCATGTTTAGTAGTGCTGCCAAAGGCAATTCTGGTTAAGAAAATCATTTTGATTTCAGTGATTCATGGAAAATTTTTATCTAGGATTACAAAAGTTGCAGTTACTAGATTGATTGATTGATTAACTGACTGATTATGTGGCCATCAGATCAGTGCTGACTCTCGGTGACCATATAGATTTTCTCTATGACAATCTGTCCCTAACCTGGTCTTTCAGGTCTTCTAATGGTGCACCCATCACTACTGTAATTGAGTCCATCCACCTTGCTGCTGGCTATCCTCTTCTATTTTCTTCCATGCAGATACTAGAGGACCAGGTATATTCCCCATTTTTGGCTTGAAGGATGGATTTGTGCTTTAGAGAGAAGGTAACAGAGGGTTTTAGCTTCACCAATTACAGTCAGTTTATATAGACATCATCTGTCAAGTGACTTTGTACAAATTCAGTTGATCTAACCAAAGTTCAAAGAGCTTTCCTCATATTCAAGACTAGTTGTAGACAAGAAAAATGTTCCTATATTATTAGTCCTGATTGTTTAGGTCACCCGTTTTATAATAAAGTCCAAAACTTTTCATCATCACTATGTGGAAGATGTTTATTTTGAATTTTTATTTTAGTACCTCTTTAGTATCATTCAGAAGAAATGCCTAAATGTTATTTTGTTTGTTGGCATATATGTGTCAGGTGTCTTCAAGAGAAGGAGAGAGGAGAAAAAGTTATGCGGAAGAATCACTCCTTTGGGGGAAAAAAATAGTGGTTATTTATTACTACACCTTAGCAACTATAAATAATGATTAACATAAATAGAAAAGCCAGTACCACAGCCTGTTCTCTGACTGTTCTCTAGAGTTGGGATCATTAAGGATGAGAAATTTTCCATGAGATTGATAATTATACCAGTATTAAACTCAGCAAATATCCTGAAAACGATCTTTTAAGTATATGGAATGGGGAGCTGAGGGAGAAGATGATTCTCTCAAAATTAAGTGAAAGCACTTCCTGGTACTATCAAGAGGTGATCTTCTGACCAAAAGTGCTTCTCTCTGAAACTTAGGAATCATCCTTCTCCCTCAGCTTTTGACATCATGGACTACTCTATTCAACATGTACCCCTATATTCCCACAAGCATGAGTAGATGCTTTGATGGCAGGTGGTGGTAGAGCGGGGCTTGGCAGAAAATTCAAGTTCTGCTTGTACTTTCAGCATACCTTTCTTTGGTTCCAAACCATAGTTTACAAGATTCTATATACTAGAAAACTATTAAATCCTCGTAAATGCAGAACAAATACAGAGTATAGGTGTTTTTCCCTCATTCTCACGTAATGTGCATCTGTGTTTCTACACACACAGGCATACCCACACAACACAGGGGTTCCCACAGTAGGCAAAGTACAAGCAAGAACAACCACACTGTGAATTTCTGCTTTTTAAGCACATTTTTAAAAACTGGCCACTTTATTTTATTCTTAGATCTTGGGCTATTTTATATGGGATGAAAATAGCTGAACATTCACTTGAAAGTGAAATTGACTAGATCCTGTCAAGGAAAGCCACTGACCAGACTTTGTGCATTTAAAAATACATATTACACCTTCTAGATCCTCAACACAGACGTTGACTTGATCATGTAAATAGGAATATACATTGAAAGCTCTGTTTAGGCTTTGATGTCTAGGTTATACAGACAGGTAGAATTTGCATACACCACATTCTCCATGTGTGTTGTTACTGAACATATATACTGAGTGGGCAAACAGGATTTCTGTTCTTTGTTGATTAAAACTGTAAAGTTATGGGAACTGTGGACATATATATCTGGTGGATCAAGTTTTAAGACTTGAGGACAACCCTATAGTTCCTGTGGTTTACTGAATCAGGATAGGCAGAATTGCCAATGTCTGTTCTATAGCCAGTGGAATTACTTGGTTAATGAAGGGTAGGGAAGCCATCAGATGAACATTTAAACTCACCAGACAGTTGTGTTCAAGACTCACTGTGCCAGTCTGCCAGCTATGCAGCTTGCAGAACAGATTTAGAGTACAATTGAAATAAGCATATAATTATGTACGTTCTCCTGCAGAGGGCAGTAGCACATAACACTTAGAAGTATCTATTGATCATGGTTTATACTAGTACTCATCAAAATTTAAGCATCTATATAGTTTCTTCCTAAACAACTGCACTATTCTGAAAATAAGTTCTTAAGGATGGAATGGTAATATTCTGGGCTTGATAACTAATATTGCATTGTTAGAAAATGCCACACAAATGCCTGTGCCCTGAGAAAGGGATCAAAAGAAAAATGATAGTGTTTTAATGCCATTGTGACATCAGCAGCCAAAATGCTGGTATGCAGGAAGCTGCCTTATAACTTAGTCCATCTAGCTCAATAATGTCTTCCTAATTGTCAGCAGTTCCCCAAGCCTTACACTTGTCATCCCATTTTTCCACACTTGTTTCATTCCACCATAATCCAGCATGTTCTTTTATTGGATCCAGTGGATCCTAGCAACCAACTGGGCCTATTCCCATGTGCTCTAAAATGGCTCCAGAAGAAATCTCCTGAAGTATAAATCAAAGCCAAGAATCAGAGAACATGGAATCAAAATCCATTTCCATTTCCATGAACTGCATACATAAATCATTAGAAATAATGGGGCAGAGGCTGCTAACAAGAGGTATTCACATGAGAAAACTGTTATCCAATCGTGCCACATATTGATAATGCATGAAGATAAACTGAATGGAAATACATGAAGGTAAATTGTATAGAAAAGCAAATTCCCTGTTGCTTCATTCCAGCTAGGAGGCTGCCTAATTTATTCTTTCTATTTGGCAGAAAACAATCAAGAAAGAAGAAGTTGTAGAAAGAAGTGTAATGTTGATGATGTCAGTTCTTGTGCATCTTTGGAAGCCAGGCTCTCTCCCTTCAGGCAAAGGTACCCACAGAGGGCAGGAAGCAGTGAATGGAAATCAAGGCAAAGGCAAAGCCCAGCTTTTGTGTGCCTCTTCTATTAGTTTCCTCCCCAGCACAACTCTCTGTTGCTTCAGGCACGGATGGCAACCCTGGCTCCTGATATAATCTCTTTCTGGGTAAAAGCAAGACAAGGTCAACCACAGAAAGAATGTGTACACTCTGCTATTTACTTTATTCCCAAAGGATTAACTTGCTTCTACTCTCACTGCTGCTAGGGCAGCCTGCTAAAGGTGAGATGGGGAGGGTACTTTTTATTTAATTTAGTTAGGCTTTTTTCCCATTTAGTTTTTTTATTAGTTAGGTTTTTTCCCCAAACTAACTGAAGCAGAATTATAGAAGTCATAGGCAAAGAGTGAAGGTGCTTGCTGATAGCTAGCTCTTTTCTACAAACATAGCAGGTCATCAACTGTGGGGTTGGCTAGTCCCTTAGTGGCCTGGTGTTGCTGCCTTGAACCATTGGCCTCCTGGATTTTTTCCCTTTTATTTTTAGGAATGTGTATTGTTATAGGTTTTAATTGTATATTTATTTGTCATTTTAACATGTTGTGAGCCGACCAGAGTCCCCCACTGGGGGGAGATGGGCGGGGGACAAAATAAATAAATACATACATACAGTGAATGTTCAGTGGTGTGGATACAGCAGAACATTTTCTGTGAATTGAGATCTCTCTTCTGTAAAAGGAAAGAATGGAGTAAGAGATGGGTTTATTTTATGAACTGCCGGTATATTATATTCCTCATATTTTTATTGTTACAGGTAACTGAATCATGAACTGATTTTGATAAATCAGGCAGAGCAATCAGGAGCAGCCATAAATATTGCCTTCTCGGGCAAATAGTTCAGAGTTTTCTCTCTTCCGGTGGAATACCAAAAAAAAATGAGTTCCATCAAGCCCACAGAGATTGAGCTCTGGAGAAAGGTTAAGAATTATGTTATTAGTCAGCAATCACAAAAGGGGATTTTACAGAAAAGGAAATACCATGAGTAGCTACAAAACCCAAGCATTCTCGAGGCAGGGGTATTTTCAGATGTTACTCTACGTGAGTCAATAAGGGAATACAATAAGGGAAGCATGCCGCTTACAAGGGCTCTATAATCCTCTGTCCACCAAGAGAAGCAATTAAAGTAGAAATGCCAATTTATTTACTTATTTTATTTTTTATATTTCAAATTTGGTCACTGCCCATCTCACTAGGAAGTGACTCTGGGCAGTTTACAATAAAAACAAAGAATAAATATTAGTTAAAATAAGTAAAAATAGTATAAAAATATAAAAACCAAATACATACATAAATAATATATCTTTCCAAGGTTCCAAAGAAGACATATGGAAACCAAGGAGTTTTTTATGATCTTTAAGTGGATATGTAACAAATTACATAGTATCTATCTTTGTTCAATCTAGGCCAATTGCTAATTGATGATGTCTAAGGACCTAGATGTTTGTTTTTATCTCATTTTAGACTTATCTGGACCTTTCACTTTAGTAGTCCCAGCTGTTATAGTTTACCATTGGAACAAAACAGAAATCCTTATTTCAAAATACCTCAAACTTCATGACATTTAAAATGAGAAAAGAAGATGTGATATACTTGCTCTTGATCTTTGATGTCACAAGACAGAAATGTTATAATAATTTCTCTTACCCACAGAATGAGCTTCTCTTTTTAGGATGGGTTTCTGCAACCTGCAACTCATCTTTTAAACAATGCGTGAGAAGAATAATTTGTGTATATATATATTGTACATTTAAACAAGTAGCATAGATTTGATGCAAAATCCCATTCTGACTGATCAAATGTTTATCTCAAGCTACATAATATACAGATTTACTGGCTGTCTCCTAATGTTCAAGGAAATAGAGAAGAAAAGGGGAATTACATAGCACAGTGTAAATGGACTTTGACATTTAGAGGGTTGGGAAACCAAAGCAAGAGTTGGTAGGAAAAAACTCCATAGTGACCACTGGAACTGTTAACTGATGAAATACTGTTAGTTGATTATCTTATGATACAAATTAAGTATTGAAGAAAGTAGAGAATAATACATAACTTTTTTAAAAAAGCATAGCCCTCATTAATAGAAAGACAGTATTTTTTTAAAAAACTCTATTACAGGGAAATTACAGGAAATGAAAAACAAGCAACTGGGCTGTACACATTACATTTTTAAAAGTCACTTAAGCATCTCAAAAGCTAACAAATTATATTCTTCTCCTAGGATTCTACGTATCTGACTAAGTTGATTGCAATCCATAAAAGTTTATGCTATAATACATTTGTTAGATCACCAAGTGCCACACAACTTCTTTGTGTTTTGGTTTTCTCTCTAGAATCAATTCAACTGTTTACAAGGGCTTCCAGTGAAATAGTGACGCATGAGGCTGTATGTATGTGAGCACCATCTGATAATTTTAAATTTTATATCATAAACATTGGGTAGGAGTTTTTTAATTGAAGCACTCAGCATTAGTGTCAGCTGTGGTTTGGCTGCAAAAAGCTAAGTTATTGCAGAAGTGTGATATGCCGATTACAAAGAATGTAAACTAAAAGTAGAACTCAAAGCATCTTATCTCACAAAAAATTATTTTAGCTCTCCCAACCATAATACAGGCAGCCAGTTAGTAAAGCTGAGAGCACTTACTGCAGGAAGATGGAAGAATGATTGAGAATATAATGAGAAAGAGAGCTGTTATTATTTAAATACTCAAAATGGTCCTCACAAAAGGTGGCTACTTCAATTAGGATTAAAGCCAGAGACTGGAATAGCAGAAGATTATAAAGTGGGAGGAAGCCAGGCAAGATCACAGATCTTTTCCCTCCAACAATACCCTCACCTAACTCTCCTTTAGACAGTGGCTTAATTGCCCCAAATGAAGGCCTATAGTGAGGTCATCCCATGACTGGTCATTAGGGCCCCACTGTATATTTGCAACAGAGCCAGCTGAAACTGAAGTACACCTAGCCAAAGAAGAATTGGCACTTATTCTAGGAAAGAATACCTACAGATAAATTATTCCAAAACCAAGATAGTAGTGTGAGAAAAATATATCTCTGGGTGAATCTTTGGGTGAAAAAGACAAGTTTTTAGAGGCCTCAGATGAATGGGATCACCCTAATAAGATTGAAACATAAAGGAATGTGGAAGCATCCTTGAAGCTGATGTGAACCAGGCCGGTTGTAAACTCCTTATCACAAACATCCCCATAGCAACCTGGGCATCTGCCCTGAGGGAGGATGCCTTCTCCCTGGCATTTGGCACCTTGAACTAGTTTGTTTCTTCTTCTCTGTGACACTATTGTTTTACTAGCAGATAACAGATAACAGAGGGGCAGAGAGTAACTTGAGAACTATTGCTTATTCAGGTATGCCTGCATCATCATATGAATATATATGCGCATACGTTCTTTTTCCCTTCCTCTTTTTGTAGAACTGTATAAATATCAGAGCATCCATTTTGCCTGTACGGGAGTGCCTCCCACTAACTTCTGGTGGGGTCCCCCTCCAGTATGTACTGCTCAATAAACACTGCAGTGAAGCCTTGATTATTCTGCATTTGTGTCCTGCGTTTTGATTCCACAGTAGTATTTGTTAAAAGACCAAAGAGACATAGATGGGCACTAGATTGTCAGGATCTGTGCAAGCTATTAATCTACTTTTATTGCAAGCTATTACTTTAGTGCAGTATACCTAGTAAAGAGTTAATAGAAAGAATGTTAGTTGCAGACCGCTTGCTTGACCTGCCATTGAAGGGGGGAGAGAAGGGCAGGTGCTGTTATCTTTATCTCTACACAGGCATCTCCAAGGCCAAGCGTTGTGAGAACCGGAGCAAGGTGCGAGGAATTTCAAGCGGGAAAAGAAAGAAGCAAAGGGGGGAAACTTGGGCTTAAAAGGGGAATAGTTTTGTTTGTAGAATTAGACTCAACAATCTAAGCTGCTGTGTGCTTCTCCTAATAAAGAAATCTTTGATGGAACTGTTTAGTCTCCAGCAGATTTACTGAACTTTGGGAATGAGGGTGCAGACTCTGACA
The DNA here is from genome assembly GCA_030867105.1 of Liasis olivaceus. Lineage (NCBI taxonomy): Eukaryota > Metazoa > Chordata > Lepidosauria > Squamata > Pythonidae > Liasis > Liasis olivaceus. The sequence continues at coordinate 67,656,525 of CM061349.1, forward strand.
TTTCGTTGAGTCTCAACCATTCTAGAGAGGGATTTACCCGGGGAGTATTCCACCGTGGAGACCCCTCCAAAAGACCCTCCCGCGATGGTGGAGATGGAAGAAGAATGCCCTGTACTCGGGGCAGTAGGAGGAACAGAAGAGGAGGAGGAACGACTAACAGCAACGTATGCCCGGTTCCCTGCACCTCGCAAACCGGAGCGACGCTTAACCAAGTTATGGAGCATGGACGAACTGGCCAGGGGAAGGTCGTTCCTGGACTTAGATCCCGAGCAGCGCTGGGCGATGACTACGGGGAGAGTAGAGTCCACCCGCATGGGAGCCATAGAGGAGTGTATGAGCATGCTACAAGCCGAGAACAGCTGGATGCGGAAGGAGCTGATCGGGATGAGTAATCTCATGAGGCGCTCAGGTATGTTCCCGGGCGCTGAGGAAGAGGGGGAATGCGGAGAGGAAAAGTTGGAAGAGGCGTTATCAGCTCCCCCTTCCACTTCCGCGACGGCAACTCCAGTCGCCCCTGTGGCGCAAGGGCTCCCAGCCGCCCCCCTCGTGCAGCCCATGGCCGCTCCGGGTCCTCACCAACGAGTCGCCCTAGCCCCAGCACACCAGGAGGCACTTCTAAAACGATGGAGGTTAACCGAGAAATTTGACGGGGACCCGAGCGGATTGGCTAATTTCATGGCCCAAGTCACCATGTGCATGGAGCAAACCAGCCACCTATTCGCCTCTGACCGAGAACGCGTGCTCTACATCTGCAGAGCACTTACCGGAAAAGCAGGGGAGTGGCTGATCAAGTTGCGTGGGGCCCAGGCGCCGGAATTGCGACACCTTGGTCGGTTCCTAACTGCCCTACGTAGAAGATTCGAGGACCCAGGAGAAGTCATGAAAGCCCGTTCCCAACTAGTCAACATACGGCAGGGCTCGCACAGCATTGGAGAGTACGGGTTAGAATTCCGGAGCATCGCGGAAAAGCTACCCGATTGGCCGGAGCAGTTTAAAATCACCTGCTTCCAGCAAGGCATGAGGCCCGACTTATGGAAACTAACCTTTGCGCGGGGGAGCCCACATACCCTAGACAGATGGATCGAGCAAGCAAACGATGTCGAAGCCGAGTGGAGAGCGGTGGCCCCGGGTTTTGAACGGAGAACTGGAGGTTTTACGCAGGCATTCCAGAAACAACGAGAGGAGCAGACGAGAGATTTCCCAGACCGGCGAGGCAATGAGTGTGTTTCCGTTGTGGGGAGCCGGGGCATTTCGTGCCAGACTGCACCAAAGCTGCACCGGCGCGTGCGCAAGAGCAGCGGAAAAGCTCCGGTGTTGCCCAGAAACCCGGTGGAAGTAAAGGGAAGAAAGGCACTGCGGCTGGAGGGACGCACTCAAAGTTCCAGGACCCCATATTCTACGTGGAAGGATTGGCGGGGAAGGGACGAGGCAGCCCTAGCAACCAGCCCACATCGGGTACCCGACGAACCGATGCCTGCGACTGACGACGAGGACGACGACTCCGACGAGGATGAGGGGGTGAGTGTAACCACCTTAAAAGTGACTATTTTGGCACCCAAGACAGAGTGCAGAGCTATGCTTACTGCGTTAATGGACACAGGCTGCTCGTGCTGTTTAATCAGTCCCATACTTGTCAATGCTTTAGAACTGAGAGTGAAAAAACTGAAAACCCCCATTGTCTTTAACCAATTGGATGGATCTCAAGCAAGGGGAGGGGCCGTTTTGTACCACACGGAGCGGTTTCAACTACAAGTGGGGACTCACCATGAGACTCTTAAATGTTTGGTGGCTCCTTTAGGCAGTTACGCCTTAGTTCTGGGAGCTAACTGGGTGAGACGGTGGGATCCTAGAGTCTTTTGGAAAACAGGACGAATGCAATTCGTGGATGGGGTCTATTTGGGTTCTGAAAACCCCAAGGGAAAAACGGCAATGGCTGCAACTGCAAGCAGTGGCACGTCGCCTCAACCAGTGGACCCAGAATCCATTGAGAACATTCCTAAACCTTACAGGGATCTGAAAGCTGTATTTAGTGAAAAGGATGCAGATACGCTGCCTCCCCATAGAGACACTGACTGTGCTATTGAAATTGAACCGGGGCTAAATTTCCTAAGAAAAAAACATATTCTATGACCCAAAAAGAACTGGCAGCCCTAAGGGATTTTATAGACACCAACTTGGCCAGAGGGTTTATACAACCTGCTAAATCTCACATGGCTGCACCGGTACTATTTCGGGAGAAGAAGGATGGGAGTTTGAGGCTGTGTACTGACTACAGGGGCCTCAACGCCATTTGCAAAGAAAACAAATATCCTCTTCCCTTGATGAAGGACTTATTAGCTCAATTGTCCAAAGGGAAAATATTCACCAAACTGGATTTAAGAGAGGCATATTTCCGAGTGCGAATTCGAGAAGGGGACGAGTGGATGACCGCGTTTTCCACTCCTTTTGGTTGCTATGAATACAAGGTCCTCCCATTTGGCCTTTCTGGGGCTCCAGGAGTATTGATGCAACTGATTAATGAAGTTCTTCATGAACATTTGTATCGGGGGGTCTTGGTTTATTTGGATGACATCCTCATTTACTCGGATAACTTGGAAGATCATGGTCAGGGAAGTGTTGAAAAAACTACTGGAAGCTCAGTTATATGCCAAATTGCCAAAATGCGAATTTCATAAAAAACAAGTGGACTATTTGGGGTACCGCATATCACATGCAAGAATAGAAATGGAACCCTCCAAAGTGAAAGATGTTTTGGGTTGGCAACCTCCTAAAACTAGGAGGCAATTACAGACTTTCCTAGGATTTGCTAACTTCTATCGCCAGTTCATTCCAAACTGCACAAGTGGCACTGCCTCTAACTGACCTATTAAAGACTAAAGGCAAAGGAACAACTAAAGCCCACAGGCCTGGGGCCCCATTATTATGGACTGGAGAGTGCCAAAAAGCTTTTGAAGCTTTAAAAACCTTGTTTACTGCTGAACCAATTCTCAAACACCCTGAACCTGATCAACCATTTGTCATTCAGGCAGACGCCTCTGATGTAGCCATTGGAGCAGTCTTACTCCAAAAAGATGAAGGGGGAACACTCAAGCCTTGTGCTTACATCTCCCGTAAATTTACGGAAACAGAAAGGAGATGGCTTATTTGGGAAAAGGAGGCTTTTGCAGTTCATTGGGCTTTATTGACCTGGCGACACCTCTTAGAAGGAGCACCACATCCATTTGAAGTCTGGACAGATCATAAAAATTTGGAAGCCCTTACAAAACCTAGGAAGCTTTCCCCCAAACAAATTCGTTGGGCTCAGTTTTTCAACCGTTTTAAATTTACACTAAAGTTTATCCCAGGAGGAAAGAATTTTTTAGCTGGCGCTTTATCCAGATTGCCTCAGCACAACAGCCAACAGGAGCAGGTAATAGCTCCTGTTATTTCAAATCCTCAACCTGCCGCACTGGCACTTACCAGAGCGCAATCCAAAGCAAAAACCACTAAACAAACACCTACTAATGAACTGCTCCACGAATTAAACACAGCATTAGATTCCGATGAATGGTTTCAGAAAAATAAAAGCATTTTAACCCATGAACAACAGGCCTGGTGGATGGGTGATAAGTTGTATGTACCAGCTTCACTATGAAAACTCATATTACAAAAAGGCCATGATGACAAAACCTCTGGACATTTTGGGTTTGTAAAGACTTTACACTTATTACGTAGACAGTTTTGGTGGCCTACAATGAGAAAAGATGTTTCAGAGTATGTATCTACATGCCCCACATGTGCTATGTCAAAAAAGAGGGGTGGAAAACCTTTAGGGTTGCTACAACCTGTCTCTTCTCCTCAACAACCCTGGAAAGAAGTTTCTATGGACTTTATTGTCGATTTGCCTGAAAGTAACCATAACACTGTTATTTGGGTGGTTATGGATCTTTTTTCTAAACAGGCACATTTTGTCCCTTGTACTTCAATTCCTAATGCTAAAAAACTTGCCAAGTTATTTATTCAACATGTATACCCCCTCCACGGCGCCCCCAAGAGGGTGATCTCAGATCGCGGCCTTCAGTTTACTTCTAAATTTTGGAAAGAATTTATTACATTAATTGGTTCAACTCAAGCCCTGAGTTCTAGTTTTCATCCACAGACTGACGGATCGACTGAGAAACTTAACTCTTTGTTGGAACAATATTTAAGATGCTTTACTAATCATCAACAAGATGATTGGGCAGAACTTTTGCCATTTGCTGAAGTAGCCTACAACAACACTGTGCATCAAAGCATCGGATTTACTCCTTATAAAATAGCAACTGGTCAAGAATTTTTGGTAAGGAGATAGAACAAGTGAGGTCATACAAGTATTTGGGTATCCAATTTACTTAAACACTATCACAGAAAGCACATAGAGCATCAGCAAGAACAACAGCTATGAGACCAATGAGAGCCATTTTCTCCTTCTTCTATTCAAAACAAGGCCAGTTAGTACAGCCTGCACTCAAGATCTTCCAGGGGAAAACAATCTCACAGTTGACATATGGGGTCCTAATTTGGGGTTTCAGTAAACTAGAAGAATTAGAGGTAGTCCAGAATAAATTCATGAGATCAGTCTTAGTCTTACCTCCATGTATGCCAGCAGCAATGTTGAGATTAGAAGTGGGCCTTCCATCAATTATTATAAGGGTAAAGGAAGCACTAATCTTATATTATAGGAGACTAGTCCTCATGCCCACCACTTATTTGGCAAAACATTGCCTCCATGAACAATTTAACAGTAATAGATAGGTCAATTTGTATCTAAAACTTCTCACAGTTTTCACTAGATCAGGAACTGTTGAATGACATAAATTATCATACAATATTGAGGGACTACTTATTTTTTAAAGATTTTAGACAAGATAAAGAGCTGGTATGTATGTTTAAGTTGACCAAGTGGTATCAATCTTTTAAAGAGGGACAAGCTTTCATAGAACTTCATTTTCAAACAATGCCAACAGCCTATTTGGATGGAAGATATAAAGAATTACCAACTACACATTGTTTATGCATTTGTAATAATTCACAGGTAGAAGATCTGATCCATTACTTCTTACATTGCAAATTATATCAGGAACCTAGAGCTAGATTCATCATGTCTTTCTTAATCCAACTAAATCAGTCTGGCTAAGAAGAAAAAAAAATCTATTTTCTGCTGACTGGTGTAGATGAACATGTAACAAAACAAGTTGCATTGTTTGCAATGGCCCCAAGGAAGATACAAAAACAAATGTTGACAGTACTGTCAGTGTTAGAGGGGATGTATTGAACTGATATGGATTGTTGCAATTTTATATGAATTTTGCTAAAATCTATAGTTGCAAATAAATATACAGTATACACATGCAAAAACATAGAGACATGTCTTGCCTTTGTTCCCCAAAGCCTGGCCCATGAAGGCACATCATACAGTACCACTAGGTAAGGGTAATTAAGGACAGATATGAAGCAAGATGTAGTTTTACCTGTCCAGCAATCAGATTGTCAGTACAATCTTCTTCATGTCTTAAGTTCTATTGATCATATAAGGGGCTTACTGCTATGTAAATAACATCACACACATCTATAAAAACACAAATCACCATCACAATGGGGAGACACTACTTTTGTCATTTTGCCAAAGCTTTGGATCCTATGGATGCCTCTGCACTGCAATACCATTATTTCTTTCTGTATCCACAAACTCTGCATAGGGGAGACAATCCCTAAGGTTATATTTAATTAATTTTCCATGCAACATCTAAGTTAATATGGAATTACCCACAATATCTAAATCCCTGATTTCTGGTTTTCAATCAATATGTTATAGGGCTGGTTTTCTATCTTTCAGTAATAGTGGCTTTTTGTTGAGAAGGTAAACAGAAGCTGGATGTCAACTTCTATTTAATTTCATTTAAAATATTTATATTCCATTTTTCAAATTAAAATTGCAGTTATCTATCTATCATATCTGACTGAAAGCTGGGAACATCTAGATTTATGGCAAAAGCAATTAAAAACCCCAGTCATATACTAAGTGGGAGATGACAAGGGCAAGGATCATCCTGGCCAGATCTCCTGTTCTAAAAATGGTGTTCCAATCTAAGATGAAGGAAGATTCCTCATGCACAGCACTCACCTGAACATTAAACACTAAGTCCTGGTTTCAGGATACTCCCAAATTATAAACCCACTCCTTCAGATAGAGTACAGTTCTACCAAAGAAAGAAAAACAACTACATTTGGATCAGCTTTATGCCATAGTTAATTATCCTGATTTAACTTCTGCTCATTAATCCTAATTTAGTCATTGATTCAGATATCTGCAGCCTCAGTTCTATCTGATAAAGTTATGAACTGGTGTCACCAAAAGGCATTGCTAGTGAACTCCTGCAGATTGAAATATGAACATATAGGTGTGAATCAGCCTTTAGTAAAAAGTATCCTCGATTTATGGTGCAGAACACTATGTGATGATTCATTACTATTGTTTACTAATTTATTGTTTATTAGTTAAATATTTAAAATCAGTTTTCTGTTGAAAATATTTGTTCTAGGAAATCTAAAAGAACTAGTGCTGTATTTTAAAACTCTCTGTCCTTTGATTTTCTTTATCATGTTCATTAGGTCTTCTTAAGAAGTTCAGCTGGTGGATAAAAAGAGGTCAGAATGTCAGAACTCACTGGAAATGACAGATGCCTGGAATGGCAGAAATAGTACATTAGTGCATTAGAGACACAGCTCTTCAAATTCTGCTTGCAAGCCACTAAGATCTGGCTGAGAAAGTAAGGCAAAACCTATGTATTGCAACCATTGTTTTTGCTTACCAAAGAATGAATAAATAAATAAAATTGTGGTTACCCACTACTGTAATTTATATTGAGGTCAAGAGACAGTATCTCTTTATGTTTCATTTGTTTTAATTTTTTAAAAATGCAACTTAAAATTGTTGTAATATACTTCATGAAGGTCTAGAAAAACTATCATTTTATTTATTTGGATAGATAAATATCTAGAGAATATTATCCATAGAATAAACTGAAACAATCTCAAGATAATTAATACAATCCAGAAAATGTTAAAATAAAAAAAAAATTGTACTGAAAATCAACTTACAAAGAATAAACTTCACAACAACAAAAGATCCTAAAATTACATGTCATAAAACTGTACATGTTAGTTTTGGGGGTTTTGCTGTTTGTTTCTTTCATATTTCAATTTGTGAAAAGGTTGTAGATGGAATCCTTAGAGGGAGAACTTGACAGTCTGCACATATGACCCTTATCCAAACAATCTTGGGATAAAGTCTGGCTAAGTAGATTTAAAAAGTTGTAAATGCTTCTTAAAGAAGGGGTATGTTACCAGTATGTATAGACTGGATAGATATATGATTCTAGCCATGGAAGGTCACTGAGAGATTCTGGATCAGCACTAGTTCTCAGCCCAATTTACCTCACATTGAGGTGAGGTGAGGGTGAGAATGGAGGAAGGAACAAAATGTGTACTGTCTTGAGCTCCTGGAGGAAATACAGGATACAAATTAATTGAAGTAGTGAATGAATGAATGATTTTAATGAACATTGTGAGATCTTAAATGAGAGAGAGCCTTCTTTAAATCTGAGTATGCTGAATAATTACCAGCCAATGTCTGATGGACATGACTTCTAGGCAACATGCTTGAGAGTGTGATAATAATCAGACTCCAAGGACTGTAAATGATATTGCCTATTTTTGGAAATCTAGTGTTGAGTAAAAAGGAAAAGACAAACCACACACTCATCTCGTCACTAAACTAGGCAGCCAGTTACAGAATAACTTGGTCACTGAACCAAACTGCTCCATGATCTGAACAATACTTTGACTCACAGTCTAAAATTTGGATTAACTCTAGAGTTTTCACTCTCTTTTTAGGGAGATCTGCAGGAAAGTGTATATATTTGTAATTACTCAGGCCCCTGAAACCCAAAGGTTAATGAGAAAGGGTTCCATATTTCTTATTATATAATTGTAACATCATTTTTAATGCAGTGGTTGAGATGTATCAGCTCGATCCTACAGTCTTGAGTCATTTTCTTAATGCTGCACCAAATGATTTGCAGGACACCTGCAAATCTGTCTCTTGATTTTAGTGACTTTGAATCGGTTAACTTTACAGATTGTTCTGCTGGTACTGAAAAACATAATTCATTATTTCCCATAAGCTGCTTATTATCAAGATCTTTTTGAAATCAACAGACTTTAATGCCATCTCAAACCATCCCTTTAACTTTCTGAAGCAATTTTGAGGACCTCTGAATTCATAATGCCATCTTTGAAATACAAAGTCATATTTTTACTTAGTATATGTATCTATTTATATAAGCTCAAAAATCTACTGTATTTATCACAGATCTTTAGTTTAAATATTCATCTAGTCAATGCTTTTAAAAATCATTCCATATGAATTGTGATTGAACCATAAACCTGTCCCTTTTTTCCCCCATGCTGCGCTCCACATACGTTCAGAGAACCCAATTTCCTGCAGATCTCCCTAAAAAGAGAGTGAAAACTCTAGAGTTAATCCAAATTTTAGACTGTGAGTCAAAGTATTGTTCAGATCATGGAGCAGTTTGGTTCAGTGACCAAGTTATTCTGTAACTGGCTGCCTAGTTTAGTGACGAGATGAGTGTGTGGTTTGTCTTTTCCTTTTTACTCAAAGGCCAGAAAAGAAGCAGTTACACATTGTACCATGACAAAGTCTTGTCAAAATACTAGCAATGGTTGGAAGTTTTAGTTCTGCTGTAGTCTCACAGGTTGTTTAAAAATACTCTTTTTCTTTTGTAAAGATTTAATCACAAATATTAGAATCTAAGAGCCTGAAACATACAGTTAAAGTTCCCAATGTCTCTGTTTAAGTATTTAGGCTTCTGTGGTTCATTTGCCCAAAATAAATCTTTTATTTTCAAGAAAATAAATAGATGATAGATAGACAGACAGACAGACAGACCCTAGACTATTTCACACATGTATTTATTTTCTCCAACAATTTCTTGATGCAGTTTTATAATCATTTGAGGACGGCTGTATTTAGCAGGAAAAAACATCAAGTCTCCAGATTAGCCAGTTAGGTGCTGCCACCTAGGTGACCATCTAGCAGAGATTTTCATGCAAAACAAAAAACAAAAACTCGTATTAAGGAGAGAACATATTATCTGTTATCACTTCTAATGCCATTCTTTTCAAAGGGCCTAGTTCACACATTTACTTTCTGAATCACAAAGTGAAGTCCAGAGCCCCCATACGGTTGTGGAATTACTCCGTTAATCAATGTATAATGGGATACATAACAGAATAGATAACTGCATTCTGTCATGCTTTTTAAAAGACGAAAGACTGGTGTCATGCCATTTCTTTCATATACATCTGTTGAAACATTTCAGGAAACTTTTCATGGAAATTAAAATAAACTGATTTAGGATTCTAAATGTCATTTTCCTTTGCTAGATAGCATTTATATCCTCTCCCTAGTTTTCCTACCATTCCCTCCACCGAAGAAAACAGAAGTACCATTCTGTTGTTGAGTGACATGGCAAACTGTTGCTATGGAAGCATGATGACCCTGTTAACGAATGAACTGCAGGGCCTGTCTCAAAAAAAGAGACTGAGAGAAAAATGGAGCTGAATACAATTATTGTAACGGAGAGGAAAAGAAAGAATCAAATACTTTTCTTTCAGCACAGATACCTGATTGAGCTTAGAGGGGATGTGTGCTCACTGGCTTTTATTCATTGTCTTGAGGACCCAATGCAAAGGATGTTCTTCCTCAATGTTAATACACCTTCACAGAATACATCTGGAAAATGCATTCAAGAATCTCCTGTCTTTGCAGGCATTTACTTACACCATTGTTCACTTGGGGGAAAGAGCATTGATACTCTGCTGATTTAACTGAGTGTTGCCATGGCAGCAAAACTGGATTGCAGAGCAGGAATCTTTGGCCATCCTCCTCACTTTTGAAACATTAATCAGGTGGATCACATGAGCAGCCTGGCCAAAGATCAAACACTATTGCGGTTGCCATCATTCTTTATATGGCACTGTGGCATTTGATGATCCAAAACAGAGTAACTGAATTTTGAAAACTACATTTCTGTGTTTGTTTTGCAATGAATTAATGATGGGGGTTGATTGTTTCGTCAGAATTATAGAAAAGATCTGAACACTTACTGTATTGTTAGATTACTGGTGCCGAAGAGACCTTGAAGCATGCCTGAACCTCTGAAGGCACTATGAAGTTACACTTTCATCAGATATAAAACAAAAAAGCAGCTGTTTTAACATTACCTAGCCAAATAATAAAATGGTAAAAATAATAAAAATACTAGTTATTTTAGAAAGATTAGGCCAGGCTAGTTTTTATTAAATGTATTCAAATATTTGGCACACTGTAAAAAAAATAGCACCTGATCCTTAATAAATGCACAGAGATTGATTTAGTCAGGAGATAAGTGCAGTTCTAGTGTCCAAAATGAACACAGACATTTTAAAGAAATCTTTCTCTAAACTATGGCTCCATTCCTTATACAATACAGCAGAGGAGGCAATGAATTACACAATTACTGTCTTTGAGGGAAATGTTACTGAAAATATTGGCCATGGCAGCTTTGACATATTAGCTGTGAATATCATCCTAGCACTTGTTTTAGATGAGTCAATTCCAGAATTAATTCATGGCAGAAAATATCCTCCAAATTTTGAAACATCCTTACCTTCATATTAGATTGATGTCATACAAGGTTATCTTTCATGCTTTCTTTTGTTCTAGAGATCTTTGTTTAACTCTTAGAAGTGTATATTTTTGCTAACGTAGCTCAGAGTTAGTTATGGGACCAAGAGATTCCTATTTACTTCAAGAATCAAACTGGAATTCAGAAATAAAACTGTTAGGCTTTTGCTAGATTTAAGCAGAGTGGTTGTCCTTTCTCATGGCCAAATTAAGAGCCAGTGGCATTTTGTTAGGTTTTGAATAATCTCAAGCTGTGCACTTTCAAGATTTAGCTAGATCCATCCTTCCTTCCTTCCTTCCTTCCTTCCTTCCTTCCTTCCTTCCTTCCTTCCTTCCTTCCTTCCTTCCTCTCTCTATTGTGCCAGGATCTCCACAGGTATACTATTTGTATTGCCCTTCCCTTAGAGTTTTATTTTTGGCATTATATCAGAAGGTCACAGCTAAGCCTGAAAAGCAATTAAGAGCTTGAAGGGATTACCTGCAAGGTTACAATTATATGTATTAAGTTTTCCTGAGAGTTCGTAGAATTGGAGTAATGATACATGATTAGATTTTTATGGTTCTATGATCGTAATTTTTGTAATTTTTAGATGGGTGGGTGGGTGGGTGGGTGGGTGGGTGGATGGATGGATAGATAGATAGATAGATAGATAGATAGATAGATAGATAGATAGATAGATAGATAGATAGATGTGTGTGGGGGGAGAGAGAGAGAGAGAGAGAGATCCCTCCAGATTATTATATTATTGGGTAGCTTATAGGTAGTGTAACTATGTCAGTAAACTAAAAGATCTTGGACATGACATTAAGATATAGAATCTATCAGGATTCAGTGATACAGTTTTCAAGATTCTCTATTTACTCTGAGTAACATTAAAGATACCTTCTTGAAATCTGTGTAGTTCTTGCTTTCTTGATCTTGCCCATTTGTGTGGGGCTTGTCAGAAACATTGGAAAGGAGGGTTTTGTTGTTGTTGTTGTTTTGCTTATCTAATATAACGGTCACAAATAAGCTGATTCAATAAGGGGATGAGGTGGCTTCTCTTAAAAATCTAAACTCATGCACTATGATCTGACTGTACAACCCTAGGAATGTGAAAATAGAATTTTTAACTATTTTCTTGAATATTCCCTGCTCCCCCTGCTTCGGTATTTTGAATTGCAGATGCAAGAACCGAAGCAAAGACTTATTGAGACAGAACAGAGAGCTGAATATGCAGAGAAACAAGCAAGAACATCTTTGCTTTTCATGGTATATACATTCATTTATTCTTTGCTTCATGTTTGCCTTTAGCTACATCCAGGATTAGTGAAGCAAGCTTTATAACTACAAAGAAAGGAGATTTATTTACAGGAATACATTATAGGGATAGGCAAAGACTAGCATCTAGTTAACTACATCCTACCAGGAGGAGGGTCCAAGATCATGTGCTTGATGCATGTCTGCCTGGGAAGAAAGGCAGAAGGAAGTGACTTCAGATTAGCAATCTGTTGCAGTAAGAGCAGGCAGAGTGATAAACAAAGAGGGGACACTGAATACCTGTCTATACCCTACCTAGATCGTGAGATGCTTAAGATTCAGTGCCATTGGATTGGGATCTCAACAATACTGAATCTAAAAGTACTCCTAATCTATGAAACTGATCCTCCAGAAAAAGTACAACTGTATCCAGAACAGGCTATACTCCAACCTGAATCTGTCTAATGCCTAACAATACCTCTGTTTTATCTGGATTGAATCTCAGTTAATCCATTTCTAATCCATTGTTGTATGAGATACAACGATCATGTGCTTCTAAACACATTTTAAAGACACCTTCCCCTGATGTTTTAGACTACAACTCTCATCATCAACCCTCAGTACTTGCTGTGCTGGTTGAGACGTTACATTCGAAAACATTCAGGGCACCAAATTGGCATTCTAGGTTTAAACCTTGCACCCAAAGAGATGGAACTTTAATCAATGGAGGCCTGCTGAAAGCAGCCTCTCTCCAATTTTATATAGATTGATGAGTTATTTCTACTGTTTGCAGTTCCTAGAAAATTAGGGATCTAAGCAGAAGATAATTTAGCTACTGATAATGCATTGAAAAGGTCCCACCTATTTAAAAGGAGATAGAAAAGAACAAATGGGCTGTAATGTAGTACAGGATTTACATTTGGAAAAATGTTACCAAAATGGAAGCTAAGAGAGTGCTGTTGCCAGGTACCAATGGCACCACCTACAGTAGTATCCAGGGAAAAAAGGGCAAGTTTTTAGAAACGCTTTAATTAAATTTGACAGAGACTTAATGCACAAAATGGAGTTATCAGCCAACAAGCAGGTATGTTCTGACTAAGCAATAGACACTGAACATTAAAGAGCTGCCTGCTGAGTTTGAAAGCTTGCATTTTCTTTCCCTGTTTGAGTTTGAAGGTTTGGATGGTTCATTCCCTGCATCTCCTGCTGCTTTTGTCCTCAAATAAGGGGGCCACCTAGGTTTTATCCCTCCCTACTTATTCAGAACCTCCAACATAGAATCAACATTCAAGAATCAGACAAGTGGGGAAAATTTTTCATTAGACTGTAATTATCCTCAGCTCAAATCAAAACCCTGCATCTAGCTCATCAGGCAATGCTTTCTGGGTAGGATGCCAAGCACTTTTGCTTTTTGGTGCCAGTGCTGGGGACAGGCTCTTTGCTTCTCTGCGTCTAAAGCAGACATGAATTAGAGGAGAAAACATGGCTTTCTGCATCTTTGGAACAAAACATCTACTGGTCCATAACTGTCTCCATAAGAAATGCATATTTAGCCTGGGGTGGATTTTGGTCTAGGGGTCTCTAGTTTTAAACTAGTAGAGGAAACATCCTAAAATGCCAACCCTTTCTTCCAAAGTAACAAATACAGTGGTACCTCGGTTCACGAACGCTTCTGTTCACAAACAATTCGGTTCACAAACAGCTCCGGTCGCAAAATTTTGCCTCCGTTCGCAAACTCCGCATTGGGTACAAACAGGATCTGCGGCCATTTTCCCTCCCGTGACACGTGGTCGCGGCTTCCTGTAGGGAGGGGGACTCTCCCTCCAAGCAGTAACCGCCTCCCTACCCGCCTTCCTGTCCTCCACACCAGAAGTCGCGTCGAGCAAGGTTAGCTTTCTCTCTCTTCGTACTGTACTTTGTGTCATATTTTTGCGGTTTTAAAAAACAACAACATATGGTTCAGAACGGATTAACCGTAATTACATTGAACCTTATAGGGAAATTTGATTCGGACGCGATCAAAAATCGGTTGGCGACCAAATTTGTAGGGGTCAGAACGGATTAACCGTATTTACATTGAACCTTATGGGAAAATTTGATTCGGTTCATGACCAATTTGGTTCGTGACCAGAGTCGCAGAACGAATTAAGTTCGTGAACCGAGGTACCACTGTACCTCAACTTTTGAATGGGCTTACAGAAATCAGCTCTCTCTTCAGTAGGAACAATTGAACTAATACTGGAAGTGCCCGGAGAAAAAATTGCCAAGAGTCATCACAAAGAAGGGGGTCTCATGCACCCCCTTTTTTCAGCAGTCACAGGAATCATCTGAGATGACAGAGCATTTCCATCACCATTGAATTAAATGCAGTAATTGGACTAACACATATACTCTAGAAAACAATAGAAGACCCTTTAGGACTTATGAATATATGAAGAGACCACTCTCTAACACCCAAAACTCTTAAAGACACATCTCCTTCATAACAATCACTTCCCCTTCTGAAGAGCTATAAGATTACATTGGACTATTTCCCTATCCAATGGTGGCTAAGAGTCCTGACTGAGTTACTTTATCAAAAGCTCACTGAATTCAAATAAATAGCTAATGTATTGTGTTTCTCATTAAAATGGAGGATTTACAGTTAGGTGGTAGAAAAAAGATGTTTTGCATATAACCCTGAAACTTCTGGTTAATAGTACTAATTACTACATGAAGGAAAAGACCTCTGTTCTTAGAAATCCTATAGTATTGGATATTTATGGATTCCATGTCAGCTTGCATGCTTGGAACAATCTCCTTGATCACCTGAAACATTTGATGTGATATTTTTATTACATGTCCCAGTGTTCTTGTTCGTGGTATTATAAGAAATGACAAAGCCAGATAATTATTTATGAAGAATAATTCTTTTTAAAAAGTCTCATGACGAAGTAAAAATCTCAGTCCATAGTGTGAGGGGGATTTTTCAGGCTGACATCATGGAGGAGAAGTTGAAGCTTTCCAGTATGAAAACAAGTGACTCAAATGAACACAAGAAATACCAAAAGCTTGTGAGGAACTTGCAAGAAAAGGAGGACATTATCAAGAAGCTAGAGATACAGTTGGAAAACTAGATATTTTACCATTACGATTAACCTTAAAGACATACATAACATCTGCTAGCAAGAAGATTAGTCTCCGGCTCTTCCTTTTGTCTCCCAGGGTCATTCCCACATACCACTACACATTAGCACAAAATAAGCTTGCTTTGCTATTTCTGGGAAGCATCCAGGAGTGTTTGAAGGAAGTCAAAAAAGTCAAGATGGTGGCCATAACCATGTATCAATTCCTCCCCCTTTTCACATTTGTGTGTGAAAAGGGGCAGGGTTGGGTTGTGCAGTCACAGCTACCATCCTAACCGTTTTGACTCCACTCTGCAGATGCCTCTGCAAACATCTCATATATGAGAAATAAGGCAAATGCACCCCAAAGACTATCAAAGATGTATGGGACAATTTCCAACGTTTGTTGGGAATATAGTCAACAAGAGGGGTCATTCTACCATATGTGGTGGACATGCAACATTGCAAAGAAATTTTGGATTCAAATACAAATGTTGATGCAGAGCATACTACAAATACAGATTCCATTTAAACCAGAATTATTCCTGTTGGGGATAATGGACTTTCAAATAGGAAAACATATTAGAATTACTCAATACATGATTACTGCAGCAAGACTTCTTTACGCACAATTTTGGAATATCCAGACACTACCAACAATACAAGAATGGTTGTTAAAACTGATGGAAATGGCAGAAAATGATAAACTGACTTGCTTATTAAAAGAAAACTCAAACAATTACTACCTTAAAGAATGGAAACCATTGATAGACTATTTGCAAAATGCAGGTGGGGTGAAGCTTACATGGGGATTTGAAGATTAGATTCTAAAAGTAGTGGGATATATTAGACAAAGAATTATTCTTATTTAATGTATTAAAAACTAGCACTTATGATAGCCTTATTATTTTTAAGACCAGAGATAGATTGGAAGTTATCTATTTTTCATACCTTTTCTTCTTTTACTTTACTTCACCTTTTCTTTTCCTTTTCTTTATATTTTGTATTTCAAAATTTCTTTTCTATTTCTAACTTTTAAATATGTATCTTTAAAATTTCAATAAAATATTATAAAAAAAAAAAAGAAATAAGGCAAACCAATATTGTTTCCTTCCAGCTCCCTATGATAAAATATTGTTAGTAAAATGCACACTCATGAATTGAGTCCTTGGGTTCTCTGAGCTTGGTTCTTTTCTTGCAAACGTTTCATTACCCAGCTAGGTAACATCTTCAGTGCTAAAATGGGTTGGGGTTTGCTCTCTATTTATGTGCTGTGGCCTGCCTTGCCAGTGCTGGTGGGGGTGGGGGGTTTGTTTTGCTCCTCTGGTAATTCCTTGATTAGCATATGTTTGCTGCTTGATTGTGTGCCTGGTGGTGACCTTTGCTTGTCTGGGTGATGATTGCTGGTGAGGCGATCTTCTGATCTTTTGTCTCTTTTGAATAGTATGTAGATGCTGTTTATCTCTATGTGTCTGTTAATTGCTGCCTTGTCTGAATACCAAGCTTCCAAAATTCTCTTGCATTTTTGGATTTAGCTTGGTCTAAGATGCTGACAGTTTCCCAGTTAAAACTATGGTTAAGTCTGTCCATGTGTTGTGCAATTAAGGAGTTTTCATCATGTCTTCTGACTGCTAGTTGGTGCTCATGGACATGCTCTGCCAGCCTTCTGCCTGTCTGTCCTACATAGTGTTTGTTACAGTCCTTACACTGTACGTTGTAGATGACTCCTGTTTTTTCTTCTTGTGCTGCTGGGTCTTTTGGTTTACTTAAGATATTTTGGAGTGATTTTGTTTATTTGTGTGCTACAGAGATGCCATGTAGTTATAATAGTGTGTTGGTGGTTCCTGAGACGTTTCTTATGTATGGCAGTGTGCTCTTTTCACAGCTTGTGTTGGTTGTGTTGTAGTAGGTTGAGTGGTCAGGCACTTTTTGATAAAGTTGCGTGGGTATACATTTTGTTGGAAGATGTTGTATAGGTGGTCTTTTTCCTTTTTCTGCTGTTCTGGGTTGCTGCAATGCGTTTGTGGTCACTTGAATAATGTTCTTACACAGCTCCTCTTGGGGGAGGTTGAGTTGTTAATTTGGTACTGGAGTACTTGATTAGTTTGGACTGTCTTCTGATAAATTTGGGTTTCTAATTTACTGTTGTTTCCTCTGCTGATGAGGATATCCAGGAAGGGTAGCGTGTTATTGTTTTCTTCCTCTCTGGTGAATTTTATTCCTTTGAAGATGTTGTTGATGGTTTCATGTGTCTTCTCTAGTTGTTCCTCTTTTATTATAACAAAGGTGTCATCTACACGCCAGATCCATACTTTAGGTTGTATGTGAGGAAGTGCTATAGCTTCTAGGTGTTGCCTTACAATCTCTGCTATGAGTCCTGACAGTGGTGATCCCATGGGTGTATGAAGATGCACTGAAGATGTTACCTAGCTGGATAATGAAATGTTTGCAAGAAAAGAACCAAGCTCAGAGAACCCCAAGGACTCCACAGTTCAACCCTGAGCTACACATATTCGCCTCTATTGGTACACTCATGAATGCTTCTTCTTATGCCCTCTCTGATCAGCTAAATGTCCTACAGGATGCAGCTGAGAGAAACTTCATTGATGCTATCTCCACCTTTTGGTATTATTATTATTACGATTATTATGTGTTCTGCTCCCAATCTATGCCTTCTTTACTTATAAGAATCATATCGAAAGACTCTTGGGACACTATGCAATGAAGCCTTCTAGTGACTAATTCTTAGAGCTGCCATTGTGAAGAAAGTATTGCCCTACACCATTGGAGAAGGGACATCATTCAGTTCTTGTCTTCCTTCTGAGCTTCTATAGGCTATGACACTGGCCTTGTAAACATGCTAGTCTTTCAACTTAATTAGTACTTCAGTGAATGATTAGAGAACTGCTTGGCTGCAGAGAGACAAACAAAGCAGTTTTCCTGAAACTTAGGAAAGAATTTTAAAACATAAATTTCAATGAAGCTCCCTGTTATTAAATGGGAGGTCTAGGCAAGATAGTTTGTTAAACAACAGTACTTGTAATGAGTTTTGCTTCTATTGTTTCACAGCTGGAACTGGAAAACCATTACCTCAAGGGATGCAGTATGAAGCTGACAGAGCAGATCAAAGCATTCCAAGAAGTTTGGCAAGGTAAATGGATGTGCTATTATTATTAACAAGGAAATGGGAAACAAGAAGCTTTAATTGTTTGTAATGCCTTCACTGTTGTTCTGTGAAGTGGTGTGGGACAAATAAGACCTGCCAATTTAACTGTAGCTACATAATTATAGCTACATGGCAGAGTTACTGTCAGCAAACTGTACAAGTTCATTATTATTTTTAACAGACAAGTTATATGTACAATGTACTCTTGCTATCTTAATGCTAAATTCAGCCTTTTCGCTCAGCTATAAAAGCTGTTACTGATGGCAGGGGCAGAACTTTCCTTAAATTTACTGGATAATTTTTCTCATGTGTTTCTTAGCCAGCACTGTTGAAGTGCATGGTTATTTATATTAGCAGAATTGAGATAAAAGCACAAGAAGATGTTCGGCCATGGGATTGAGATTTTGCAATACGAATATCAATTTTATGCTAAGTCCATGCCAACTATTCAGATGTCTGTAACGATTAACATCCTTCCTGTACCTTGCTGTGATACTAACTTGTAAACATTTGAAATATATGAACTGGAAAATGTAATCCTACAATTCCTAAATATATTCATGTGAACTAAAAGATACTGCCATCATTTCTGTATACGACAAAGATATTTTCAGCAAATATATCAAATAGGGAACATAATTCTGTTCTCTAGTCACCTGTGATGTATTCAGAGGACAATTGAGCCAGGCCAATTATATGATCTCGCACAGTGATGTGCAATATAGATTGTACTCCCTGTGGGGTATGATGGTGGCCCACAGGGTTGCCCTATTGCATCTAGGTCTTGTGATTACTGGGAAAATTAACTGATCTGTATTTACAGCTTTTCTTCACTCTAGCTGCAGTTAAACATATGTGTGTGTATGTGCCTTTTAGTCAGTGTTGACTCCTGGCAACTGCCTGGACAAATCCCTGCAGTTTTCTTGGCAAGATTTCAGAAGTGGTTTGCCATTGCCTCCTTCCTAGGGCTGAGAGAGGGTGACTGGACCTGGGACCTGGCCAGTGCAGAATAGAGTGGAATGATCTGGAAACTATACTGATACAATCTGATATTGTATTTCCATTTTTTTGCTGCCACCTCACCCTGCTGCCTCATATTCAGTTTGCAATCAACCACTTATTCCAAGATCTTTTTCACTAGCACTATTTGATTTGTGTTTTCTAAGTGAAGAGCTATGTATTTGTCTCTATTAAATTTCACTATTTCTCCAATCTATCAAGCTAGTTCTGAATAGTATTTCCATCTTCTAGGATATTCACTACCCCATCCAGTTTTCTATCATCTGCAGATTTGATAAGCATTCCCTCTACCTCTTCATCCAAATCATTAATGGAAATATTGAAGAGTAGAGGACCTTGGATTGATCCCTATGGCACCCACTTGATATCTGCCTCCAATCTGATGAGCATCCATTGATGAGTACTCCTTCCACGTTCACACTTGCTAATCTGCATATCATAGGGTATTTTGTCAAATGCTTTGCTGAAGTCAAGCTGTATCTATGGTAGTTAAGGAAGTTATTTGATTTTAAAGAATGAGATAAGATTAGTGTGACAAAAATGGTTGTTGACAAATCCATGTTGATTTCTGGTATTTATCACATTCTTTTCAAGGTTTTTTTTTTTTTTTTTGGTCTTTGAGTCAGTGTTGACTCCTGGTGACTGCCTGGACAAGTCCCTGTGGTTTTCTTGGCAAGATTTTCAGAAGTGGTTTGCCATTGCCTTCTTTGTAGGGCCCAAGAATTACTGGCCCAAGATCACCCAGATGGCTTTGTGCCTAAGGCTCTAACTAGAACACATGGTCTCCCTTGTGCCTTAATCACTACATCAAACTGACTCTCTCAAAGTGCTTAGGAATCTCTTTATGATCTGCTCTAGATCCTTCCCAGGTATTGAAGTCAAAAAGACTAATCTGGATATTCTCATATCAGCTAGCTCATCCTCCAGGTCTCAATAACATATGTAAGTTGCATGTCCATGTTAATGCAGAAGATAATTCATATTCCTGCAGCACCTGATTGTACATGATGTAGTGCAATAGAAGACAGCATAGGCAGAGTGCGATCTGCAAAAATTGGATGCTACGTCTTGCTCAGAGGCAGTACAAAGACTCATGTAGTAGAACTGCACTGAATAAAATTTGCAAAAACAAAACTAACCCATGCCAAATAGCATCCACGTAATACTATTTTTTATTCCCAATTATATATTGATGGCTGTCCTTCTGAAGAATATGATTCCAGCTGTACCCATTGCCATTGTTTCCTTAAGAATTCAGATCAGAACTCCAGGCTTCTTTCCTTGGACATCAAACAGACTTCCCAGGATGAAAGACATTCCTTATATATCAAATGTTGCTTTCATGAATGATGCCTGTGCAGCATATGAGAATAACAAAACAGTATCTTCTCACAGCTCAGTGAAGCATATCTTTGACTCCTCCAACTGTAATCACTCATCAGCAAATCACTTCATCTCCACAGCATGCCCACAGATCTGCCCAACATTATCAAAAGAAAAAGCTGAGCTTATGAAACTTAATGAAGCTTTTGTTTTTCAATCTTCACTGGAAGAACTCCAGTACTCCATCCATACACCAGCTAAAAGTATATCTGACCTCTACAAATCATCAGGTAAACAGAGCACTGGGTCCAGCAGATACAGGTCATTCTGATTTCTAAACATGAAAAATACCTTTAATTATTCTCTCTCAGCATCATGTCCAGCATAGAAAGTGACAAAATCTATCATTTCATTATCATCCAGTTTCCCAGGAAGAGAAGGTGGATTGGGTAGCAGCATGTCTGTCCCTAGAGTTTGGACTTCTAGCAATCCAAGGCACAGCATCCTCCTAGCCAAGAGGCATTATAGCCGACCACATTCAGGGCTAGATTGTTTCCATCATGTGATAAACAGTGGGATTAGCCCTTTCTATCAAATAAGAGCTTCAGATCAGTCTCAGGGACAAGTGGAAGAGAGAGATACTGACAAAGATATAGCAGAAAAGATGGAGACAGAAGAAGATCTCTTGAAGGAGGAGATTCACATGCAATCTTGTTCAAGTAAGAAGACAGAAATTTCTCAACCCAGAATACTGGACTCAGCAGGAAAGCCACCCACTCCTCCATTGCACAAACTTCCATCTTGGGTAAGAGTATCAGGATTCAGTGAATTCGGTAGAGGGCTTTAACTGACCATAATTTCAGAAGAGTTCTGCATCTTTAAGAATAGTAATTTCACCATGACTGGAAGCATTGTATAAATTAAACTCAAGTTACTTAATTATTTTAATTTAATATTCTATAAATAAGATGTTATGGCAAATGTTATTTGCTATTAGCAGAATGATGTTATTTGCTATCGATGGAAATCCTTTAGGACAATGAGTTCACATAGAATGCTGTACAAATCTGGTTCGTGTATAACAATTCTGCTTAACTATAAACCACAATTTATAAATGCCACTGGTTGAGTTCACACATTGCACTATAGCATGATGTCCAAACACTGCTAGCTTAATTAAGGATGGATTTATTTGAATTGCAAAATAATGGGATAGTAGAAGATAGAATAATATATAATAATAAGTTGGGTAAAGGAGAAATATTGCTGGAATTTCCCAGAAGAGATGGGGTGTTGTTAAGCACTGAAAAGTTTCATATATTTACATACTTCCTAGGACATCTGTAATCACAAAGATATAGTGGTTACTTAGTATTACAAACATTAAATACAGAATTTGCTGTCTCTCAAAGCTTCCCAAATGCTCAAGTTTCATGGCCTTAATAAAAAGACAGAAGGTAGAAGGTAATGATATTGTTTGTTCATATATTTCAGGTGATTGCTTCCTTTTGCTTGAGGATAATCAAAGTTCTTTATAGGATGCATCATGATAGTGAACCCATTGTTTAACCTGAATCATAGTGAGGTGAATAAAGGCTCTTCAAGCATTGTGTATGTCAAAGCCATTGCAGAGAATACATAGCACAATAGATTTGTAGAGTTGGAATGGACCACAAGGATCATCTAGTCCAGTCTCCTGTGCTGTGCAAGAAAACCAATGAAACAATCCTAAAAAGGTGGCTATCCATCCTCCTCTTTAAAAACTTCAGAGATGGAGAACCCACAATCTCCACTGGTAGACTATTCCATTGTTGCACAGATCTTACCATTGTTACAAAACTTTTAGGGATATTATATCCAGTCTCAGTAATGGAGGCCCTACACAACAAGCCAGGACCATGATACAGTATACCCATTTTAACTAATTTATTAGAACATATTCTGCAAACACATACACACCATCATCTACTAAAAAGGAAGAAAGGAGGATGAGAGGGAGGGGGAGGAAGAAGAAAAGAAAGAAAAAAGAATAGGTGAGAGAGAGAAAATCCTTCTTATCTAGTGGCCATGTAGACAAAAAAGAGTTGGGGGGTTCCAAAGGGCTTTTTTCAGATGACTTTCAGTCTTTCAATGAGTCCATCTTTTATGTCAAGGTATCTGTGCTGATTATCACAAGAAATGTTAGTTTGCACACTTTGTTCTGGCCTTATACATTTCCTTCTGTTTGATATTTTCAGTTCTTTTCTCAAGGAAATAAAGCAATCACTACTGGCCATGCAATCATGATACATAGATATTTCTTTAGCTTGTTTCCATTTGTCAGCTCTATAGGTGAAACTCGAAAAATTAGAATATCGTGCAAATGTTCATCTATGTCAGTATGGCAACTCAAAAGGTGAAACCAATATATGGGATAGATGCATTACATGCAAAGCGAGATATGTCAAGCCTTACTTTGGTATAATTGTGATGATTATGGGGTACAGCTTATGAAAACCCCAAATTCACAATCTCAGAAAATTAGAATATTACATGACATCAATAACACAAGGATTGGAAATAGAACAATATCGGACCTCTGCAAAGTATAAGCATGCATATGTACTCGGTACTTGGTTTGGGCCCCTTTTGCAGCAATGACTGCTGCAATGCGGCGTGACATGGATGCTATCAGCCTGTGGCACTGCTGAGGTGTTATGGAAGACCAGGATGCTTCAATAGCGGCCTTCAGCTTCGCTGCATTGTTCGATCTCATGTCCCTCATCTTTCTCTGGGCAATGCCCCATAGATTCTCTATGGGGTTCAGGTCAGGCGAGTTTGCTGGCCAATCAAGCACAGTAATCCCATGGTCATTGAACCAGGTTTTGGTACTTTTGGCAGTGTGGGCAGGTGCCAAGTCCTGCTGGAAAATGAAGTCAGCATCCCCATAAAGCTCGTCTGCAGAAGGAAGCATGAAGTGCTCCAAAATCTCTTGGTAGACGGCTGCGTTGACCCTGGACTTAATGAAGCACAGTGGACCAACACCAGCAGATGACATGGCTCCCCATCAACACAGACTGTGGAAACTTCACACTGGACTTCAAGCATCGTGCATTGTGTGCCTCTCCATTCTTCCTCCAGACTCTGGGTCCTTGGTTCCCAAATGAGATGCAAAAGTTGCTCTCATCAGAAAAGAGGACCAGTTCTTTTTTTCTATAGCCCAGGTAAGATGCTTCTGACGTTGTTTGTTGTTCAGGAGCGGCTTGACAAGAGGAATACGACATTTGAAGCCCATGTCCAGGATCCGTCTGTGTGTGGTGGCTCTTGATGCACTAACTCCAGCCTCAGTCCACTCCTTGTGAAAGTTCCCAACACTTTTGAATGGCCTTTTCCTGACAATCCTCTCCAGGCTGTGGTCATCCCTGCTGCTTGTGCACCTTTTTCTACCACACTTTTCCCTTCCACATAACCTTCTATCGATGTGCTTTGATACAGCACTTTGGGAACATCCAACTTCTTTTGCAATTACCTTTTGGGGCTTTCCCTCCTTATGGAGGGTGTCAATGATGGTTTTCTGCATAACTGTCAGATCAGCAGTCTTTCCCATGCTTGTGATTCCTACTGAACCAGCCTGAGAGACCATTTAAAGGCTCAGGAACCCTTTGCAGGTGTTATGGATTCATTAGCTGATTAGAGTGGGACACTTTGAGCCTAGAATATTGAACCTTTTCACACTATTCTAATTTTCTGAGATTGTGAATTTGGGGTTTTCATAAGCTGTACGCCATAATCATCACAATTATACCAAAGTAAGGCTTGACATATCTCGCTTTGCATGTAATGCATCTATCTCATATATTAGTTTCACCTTTTGAGTTGCCATACTGACATAAATTAACATTTGCATGATATTCTAATTTTTCGAGTTTCACCTGTAAATGGTCCAGCTGATGATTAAAAGTGGATTCTTCAGTTCTTCTATCTTGTTCTTCCCTTTGTTCCCCTTTTCTTGTCAGCTAATAATAGAAAGATACATACAGAGAATAGAAGGATTCAGAGCAAATGGAGGCATTAAAAAAGCAATAGAATAAATATATATGTATAAAAATAAAGATATCATACAGAGAGTATAAGCATATATTTCATATCATCTGGAAGTTGTTATTAAATGAAATCTAAGCAACTGCAATTAATACCATTCTTTGGCAATGAAAAATAGTTCCTGACCATATTCCCTATGGCTCCTTTAGGTACCTGAACACTGATATCATGTCTCTCCTCTGTAGTGTTTTCTCCAGACTCGACATTCAAAGTTCCTTTAGCTTGTCCTCAAAAGTCATAACTGAAATCCTTGGATCATCTTTGTTGCTCTCCACTGGACCTGTTCTAATCCATCCTTCTGGAAATGTGGTGTCCAGAACTGTACACAGTACTCCCTCAATGCAAAATAGAGAGTAATAAGGACTTCATGGGTCTTGATATAATGCTTCTTTTAATGTAGCTCCAAACTTCATTAGCCCTTCTAGCAGGTGTCTTTCACATACAGCTGGTTCATGTTCAGGGTGTTAGACCATCAAAGTTTTCTACAATGTAGTACTTCTGTGATGGAATGCAGTAGAGAACCAGGTTCTCAGGAAGGAGGGAGTGCATTCCAGGAGGGAAGGGGGAGAGACAAGAGGCAACACAGTCCAGAGCAGGAGCGTGGGAAGAGGAAGAGACTTAGGATAATCATGCCTTAGAATCTCCCAGGGTATATCCATTAGGTTAGCATGGTACAGATTTAGTCTGGCAAGAGTCTGTCTATATGGTGTAAGCAATAAAAGAGCTAAACTTGGTTGGATTGTTTCCCTGTTGTTCTTGGGCTGGGCCTGGCACTTTCCAACCCATGAATCCCACGTCTTGTATGTATGCCCTACATTTTCCCTTCCTAAATGTAATACCTTACTTTTCTCCCTGTTGAAGGACATTATGTTCCTTTCAGCCCAGTCTTCCAATGCCTCCAGATTAAATTATAGTCTCATTCTGTCTTCCTAAATCTTGGCCAGACCTCCCAATTTTCTGTCAGCCACAAATTTGACAAGCAACCCATCAAATCCATTATCCCTTTCATTAATAAAAATGTTGAATAATACTGGACCCCAGACAGATCCCTGCAGGACTCCACTACTCTCCAGTTGGATATAGAGCCAACAGTGATGACTGTCTCGAATGTGGACTTATCTTAATGCATTGCCATCCAAACCTCACTTGATTAGCTTGTCAGTGTGGAACCTTGTCAAAGGCTTTGCTGAAATCAGGAGAGATTATATCATAGCATTCCCTCATTCACTGAAGTATTGTAGCCTTGTCAGACAAAGAGGTTTTGACAAAGCCATGCTGACTCGTAGCAATCACAGCATTGCCTTCAAGATGTTTATAAATGGCCTGCTCTCCTACCTGCTCTCACATCTTTCCAGGAATTGATGCTAAACTCAGTGGTTGATCATTATTGGGATCCTCTTTTTTCCCCTTTCTTGAAAAAGAGAACCCATTTGCTCTTCTCCTGTCCTCTGGAAACTCCCCAGTTCTCTAGGACTCCTCAGAGACAACTGACAAAGGTTCTGGTAGCTCTTCAGCCACTTCCTTCAACATTGTACTATGTATTTCATCAGGGCCTAAGACATTTAAATTATTTGTTGGTTTGTTTGTTTATTAAATCACATTTATATGGCCACCCATCTCCAAAGAAAAAATTAGAAAGAAGATGCTTTACAACATTCTTAATGAACTGCATCTTCCCCAGTTGTGCTTGTTCCTATTCTATTCTATTCTATTCTATTCTATTCTATTCTATTCTATTCTATTCTATTCTATTCAAAACATTCTTTCTTTTGGCTGTAAAGATAGAGGCAAAATAGGAGTTGAGTTCCTCTGCTTTCTCATGGTCATCTGTCAAGATTTCTCTCTTTGGAGTAAGCAGTGAGCCCATCAACTCCTGTTGTTGACATATCTGAAGAAATCCTTCTTGCTGTTTCAGTATTGAAACTACAAATAACACGGCCAAGTCAGGTTTCCCGATTTTAGTTGGCTGCAAAACAAAAGCAGATGTTATGACTTTCTGGAGAGAAACAATGCGGGAGGGGGGAGTTACTTAACTGTTTGTTCATCCTCAAATTTTCTCCTTTAATTATTTTCCCTAGTCTCTCCTCTTGCCAGGGTTCCCTGAATATATTTTTATTATGTCAAGAGGAATCTCTTTATAGTTAAAATGTAGTTAGAATTTGTGTTACTTGGGATATATCTTTGAATCTGTATTTCTAGTAGCTTTCAGGAGTGGAAGGAACTGAGTTGAAAGAAAGAACAGAGCAAATCATTAAAGAGGAATAGATAGCTGTAGATGTAGATTAGATACAGAGTAAATACAGATGTAGACATATGCTTTGCCTTGTTTCCAGCAACTTTTTCTCCTGCTTTAGGAGACACAGATCTATGCAGTAGCCATGTCTGGCATGAGGCTTTCAGAAGTAGCTCCTGGGAGTGATTCTTCTATCCAGAGTAAGTTCCAGCCAAACCTGGCCTACAAGTACACTAATGGTGAGATGCCACTAATGTTAATCAGATATTGACAATAATATTATTTCAAACATTTGGTCATATAAACTCCTTTGTATTACTGACTGATACCACATTTGATGGCAAATGTTTGTTAACAGGGGAAGTTTAGTCATAGTAGGAATTCCAATTTCATAAGGCGGAAGTACATGAACTTGTTTGTTAGAGCAGCTGATACAATTTGTTATAAGAACTTTGGTCACCATGATTTCGTATTTCACTAGAGGGTACCTGCTTGCAAATGCTTCTTAATTAATAAAGAAATTATTTTTGCTATTATGTAAATATAAGACTGCTTCTTCTCCAGAATGAACAGCAATAACAACCTGAGAAAGTTTACCAAGAGTTACACCTCTAACAAATATAGAAAAATAGATTTGCTTTGCATTTCTATGCCAATTCATCTAATTTACATTTTTCAAACATGCAAATAAATCAGAAGGTATGCACATGCCAACTAACTTTTTTCTTAAAGTTCACATTACACTTCTATAAAAAGTACATACCAAAACTGTTTATATTCAAGAAAGTTAGATTGCATAAAGTATTTTAACACTAGGAAAAATGCTCACAGATTCATCACTGGTCAAGTGATGACAGGAGTGAGGAGAATGTGAGCCAAATCTCTCCCCCACCCCATCAACTCCGATTGGAATCAACCCCCAAAGTCAGTCCAGCAAGGACAGATGCAAATTCATCTATTTTAAAATACTTTTTAAAATTGAGGTTTCTTGTTTTTCCACTTTTCTTACTCACATAAAAAATAAATAAATAAATAAATCCCAGCTCTGGATTCCCCAGGTGGTTTACCCCCTGGACCATTCACCAGTCACATTACAGAAATATCACAGTACCTGTCTGCTCTGTGCTAAAAGGGGTAAGGAAATATTTCATTTTTCTATGGTTAGGTGGAAAAAAGGGATGAGTGGGCAAATATAAGAGAACAAATGTAAAAAGACTTTGGCACAAGAGTTCTCGGGTATTCAGAAATCTAAGTTCTGAGATTCAGAAGCAAACAGAACTGTATTTGTAGCAAACCTTCGAATATATTAAGAAGCAAAATCAGAAAACAAATGTGTCAGATCAAGGTGATATCTGTCCAGAAATACTCTGGCATCATTCCTTCACTTAACCTCCAGACCTGCCTCACCCTAAAACAGCGTTTCTCAACCTTGGCCGCTTTAAGCTGTGTGGACTTCAACTCTCAGAATTCCCCAGCCAGTCATGCTGGCTGGGGAATTCTAGGAGTTGTCGTCCACACAGCTTAAAGCAGCCAAGGTTGAGAAACACTGCCCTAAAAGGCTAGCCCAGAGTCAGTGCAGCAATTACAGCTTTCACTGCCCTTTCCTCTCTCCCCTTCCCCCTCAAGCCAGAGAAGTAGGAGCAAGGCTAAAAGAAGAAACACGACTTCCCCTTTTGGCTAATAAAAGGCAGGATAGTGGGGAAGGGCATCTTAATTTCAACATGTTGTTGTTGTTCAGTTGTTAAGCCGTGTCCGACTCTTTATGACCCCATGAACCATATCGCGCCAGACCTTCCTGTCCTTCACTGCCTCCCTGAGTTTGCTCAGTTTCATGCTCATTGCTTCAGTGATGCTATCTAGCCATCTCATCCTCTGCCGTCCTCGTCTCCTTTTGCCTTCAATCTTTCCCAGCATCAGGGTCTTTTCCAAAGAGTCCTCTCTTCGCATTAGGTGACCAAAGTATCTGAGCTTGAGCTTCATTATCAATCCTTCCAATGAGCAGTCAGGGTTGATTTCCTTTAAGATTGACTGGTTTGACCTCCTAGCAGTCCAGGGGACTCTTAAGAGTCTTCTCCAGCACCACAGTTCAAAGGCATCAATTCTTCGGCACTCAGCCTTCTTTATGGTCCAGCTCTCGCAGCCATACATTACTACTGGAAAAACCATAGCTTTGACTATGTGGATCTTTGTCGGCAAGGTGACGTCTCTGCTTTTTAATATGCTATCTAGGTTTGCCATAGCTTTCCTCCCAAGGAGCAAGCGTCTTTTAATTTCATGGCTGCAGTCTCCATCTGCGGTGATCTTGGAGCCCAAATAAATGAAGTCTGCTACTGCTTCCATTTCTACCCCTTCTATTTGCCAGGGATTGATGGGTCCAGATGCCATGATCTTAGTTTTTTTAATGTTGAGTTTCAAGCCAGCTTTCGCACTATCCTCTTTCACCCTCATTAAGAGGCTCTTTAGTTCTTCTTCACTTTCTACCATTAGGGTGGTATCATCTGCATATCTGAGGTTATTGATGTTTCTCCCTGCAATCTTAATTCCAGCTTGTGATTCTTCCAGCCTGGCATTTCTCATGATGTACTCTGCATATAAGTTAAATAAGCAGGGTGACAGTATACAGCCTTGTCGTACTCCTTTCCCTATTTTGAACCAATCGGTTGTTCCATGACCGGTTCAAAATGTTGCTTCTTGGCCCGCATACAGATTTCTCAGGAGACAGATAAGATGGTCTGGTACCCCCATCTCTTTAAGAATTTGCCAGAGTTTGTTGTGATCCACACAATCGAAGGCTTTTGCATAGTCAATGAAGCAGAAGTAGATTTTTTCTGGAACTCTCATGCTTTCTCCATGATCCAGCGAATGTTGGCAATTTGATCTCTAGTTCCTCTGCCTCTTCAAAACCCAGCTTGTACATCTGGTAGTTCTCGGTTCACGTACTGCTGAAGCCTAGCTTGTAGGATTTTGAGCATAACCTTGCTAGCATGTGAAATGAGTGCAATTGTGCGATAGTTTGAGCATTCTTTGGCATTGCCCTTCTTTGGAATTGGAACGTAAACTGACCTTTTCCAATCCCGTGGCCACTGTTGCGTTTTCCAAACTTGCTGGCATATTGAGTGCAGCACTTTAACAGCATCGTCTTTTAGTATTTTAAATAACTCAGCTGGAATACTGTCATCTCCACTAGCTTTGTTGTTAGCAATGCTTCCTAAGGCCCACTTGACTTCACTCTCTAGGATGTCTGGCTCAGGGTCAGTGACCACACCAGCATGCACATCAGGGACATTAAGATCTTTCTTGTATAGTTCTTCTGTGTATTCTTGCCACCGCTTCTTAATCTCTTCTGCTTCTGTTAGGTCCCTGCCTTTTTTGTCCTTTATCATGCCCATCTTTGCACTAAACGTTCCTTTGATATCTCCAATTTTCTTGAAGAGATCTCTAGTCTTCCCCATTCTATTGTTTTCCTCAATTTTTTTGCATTGTTCATTTAAGAAGGCCTTCTTATCTCTCCTTGCTGTTCTCCGGAAATCTGCATTCAGATGCTTATATCTTTCCCTTTCACCCTTGCTTTTCGCATTCCTTCTTTCCACAGCTATTTGTAAAGCCTCATCAGACAGCCATTTTGCTTTCTTGCATTTCTTTTTCTTTGGGATGGTTTTAGGTGCTGCCTCCTGTACAATGTTACGGACCTCCGTCCATAGTTCTTCAGGCACTCTGTCTACCAAATCTAATCCCCTAAATCTATTCATCTCCTTCTGAGTGGTCTAGTGGTTTTCCCTACTTTCTTCAATTTAAGCCTAAATTTTGCAGTAAGAAGCTCATGATCTGAGCCACAGTAAGCTCCTGGTCTTGTTTTTGCTGTCTGTATAGAGCTTCTCCATCTTTGGCTGCGAAGTATATAATCAATCTGGTTTCGGTATTGACCATCTGGTGATGTCCATGTGTAAAGTCGTCTCTTGTGTTGTTGGAAAAGAGTGTTTGCTATGACTAGCTTGTTCTCTTGACTAATAGCCTTTGCCCTGCTTCATTTTGTACTCCAAGGCTAAACTTGCCTGTTATTCCGATTACGCCTTGACTTCCTACTTTAGCATTCCAGTCCCCTATGATGAAAAGGACATCTTTTTTTGGTGCTAGTTCTAGAAGGTGTTGTAGCTCTTCATAGAACCAGTCAGCTTCAGCTTCTTTGGCATTGGTGGTTGGGGCATAGACTTGGATTACTGTGATGTTGAATGGTTTGCCTTGGATTTGCACTGAGATCATTCTGTCGTTTTTGAGGTTGTACCCCATTACTGCCTTTCCCACTCTCTTACTGACTATGAGTGCTGCTCCATTTCTTCTAAGGGTTTCTTGCCCACAGTAGTAGATATAATGGTCACCTGAATTAAATTCACCCATTCCCGTCCATTTCAATTCGCTGATTCCCAAGATGTCGATGTTCAATCTTGTCATCTCATGTTTGACCACATCCAGCTTGCCTTGGTTCATGGATCTTACATTCCACATACCTATACAATATTGTTCTTCACAGCATCGGACCTTCTTTTCGCTTCCAGATACATCCACAGCTGAACATCCTTTTGGCTTTGGCCCAGCCGCTTCACTCTTTCTGGAGCTACTTGGAATTGCCCTCCGCTCTTCCCCAGTAGCATATTGGACACCTTCCGACCTGAGGGGCTCATCTTCTGGTGTCATATCTTATCAACAACTGGTAATCTGTCCAGTTAGGCCACCTTTTACCACTTTACAACCCCCAAGACACAAAATTGTCTGTTGAAGATAGGATCTTCAAAAGGTTGTGTGATGAAAGGGATGATGGGCAGGCCCACTGAAAACAGAAACTGAGAGTCAAGGAAAGTCAGGACTAACTAGATCTGAGTTCCAAAATTTGGAGAATCACCAGCTGTCAGCAAAGTGGAAGAGTTTTCTGTATTTCATGACTTGTGGTGTCTAGAGTTTTGTGGCCAAATCTGATAGCCCTAGGGAAAATAGCTGTGTAGGGAATTGGGCAAGTCTTTGAACACATTTAAAATAAAATCTAAACCACCCTCTGATTACTTACAGCCATTAAATTGGGTTGCATTGGTCTTACTTTATGGAACTCTGCAACACTCACACTCCCCACTCTGCAACAGGATCTTTTCTTCTCTTTCCCATTCTCTGGCAAGAGAAATATATGGGGGATCTCCATATACATAACCTCAAGAGAGGGGTGGAATGGTGTTTGTTCATGACTCTAACTAAATATCTCTCCCAAGTTTCCTTATTAGAAGGGAAAAAGATTAAGTTATAATCAGTTGGATGGGTCTGTTTTGCTTTAACACAGACTCAGAAATTTGTCTTGCTAACCTCCATTATAGGAGGTTAAATATATATGCAAAGATTCCAGTATCTGAAGAAAAATGTGGTGGGGTATTAATGCATATTTTGTCATAGACAGATTTGATAGAATAGATGTGAAGATCTCTAAAATATTAGGTAACTACAGTATGTAGATATTTAGAAGAGCTCAAATAATAGATGGATTATAGACCATAACAGTACATAACTGT
Source organism: Liasis olivaceus (assembly GCA_030867105.1). Taxonomy (NCBI): domain Eukaryota; kingdom Metazoa; phylum Chordata; class Lepidosauria; order Squamata; family Pythonidae; genus Liasis; species Liasis olivaceus. The sequence continues at coordinate 67,689,008 of CM061349.1, forward strand.
ACGGAAGAGTAAAGCCTCTATATGGAATCATTTAATGAACTGTAAATTTTGGACAGCTGTTCAGAATTTGCTTATTGTTAAAATATAGTGCATTGCCAGACATTGACAACAGCATAAGCAACAGAGGACTGTTGAACCTCTGGACAGTGGCTTGAAGAACTTGGGCCTCGTTAAGGCTTGCACTCTTTTCTACACCTGTTGGAAAGGGTAGTTTTTGATGAAAATCAAAAGCAGAGCAAGGCTGTTGCATAACAGAGGAAATGCACATTTACTGATAAATTCTGCCATACAACAGTACAGTACTGTAGAATAGAACTGGAGGCCTCTGCTACAAAGTTCTCGTTTCAGACTAGGGACAAATCCACATGGACTCTTTCCTCAGCACAAGGATAGCTCACAAGTACATGACAAGTACACATGCTCATGTCTCTGTGTCTCAGTGTCCTCCCACTAGTGAAGCAGGGCAAGGATGGCTTAAGATGCTGTGCTCTGAAAGTGATGTTTTCCCACCATCCTGTCTCAAGACCCTGTGTGCAGACAATGTAGGGCCTGTTGGTGTGCACCAGGGAGGCAGCCTGAAATGATGTGCTCCATGCTGGCAATCTTGGGGCTCCAGTTGGTTCTGCCAGTTTTCTGTGGGACCGCTCCCTTCAGTCTGGTCCCCAACCTCTTCATGGACCAGTCTTTTTTGGCTGCAAGGGAAAGAACTCCAGCTTCCATAGCTATTAAAAAAAAAAAAAAAAATCCAGGCCTGGGAACATCCTAAAGGTGCGGGATACAAACCCCATAAATATAGCTTTCAGCAATAATAAAAGCTGAATATAGCTGAATATATCTTTCTGTGGTGAAAGGCTGGCTAACCAAAGTACTGAGTAGCTCTATCAAATATAATATGTCTTGTTCTTTTCACTGTTGTTCTATGTTTCAATTAATTTAACTACTGAGTTTATAAATATCTTAAATTGGGATTAATTATAATTCCTTTCAGATTGGATTGAAAAGATGAATTAAACTGGCCTATTTCAGATGGGAAAAAAATTGAGCTCCCGCTCCACCAACCTGCTTCTGAGTAAGGCCCTAGGGAGTTGATTCACAAAAGCAAAAAGCTTCAGAATATCATCTTGATAGAGCAAAAATGCTGAGCCTCAGATTCAGAACCACACATCTCCCTTCTGAGATCAATGTGAAGTGTGTCTGAGGAAAATGTGGCAGTGGAGTCTTATCTTGAGAAGGCATTTAAGTACAAAAAGATTATTTGGTAGGAAGTATAATCAATTTATTTTTAGTTCTTCAGCACTGTATTAAAAAGTAAAATTGCCATAAGTTGTTGTTGTTGCAGTTTGTCCAAGAGAAAAGAAAACATATACTTTGCATGTAGAAGATCCCAGATTGATGTTGGAGTCAAAAACAACAGCTGCATGAGAGTCACTGCTAAGCAGCCATACTGAATAAGACAAAATAAAAATCTGACTTAGCATAAGTCAACTTCTCATTTTTCTAAAGATAACGCACTATATATTTTTATAACTTTGCAGGAGAATTAGTGGGCCCTTGGGAAAAAGATGGAAGAGATTCCTTTTGTTCCTATGCTTTTTCTGCAGGTAAAACATGGATGCTCCAAACTAGTTTGGTGCACTCTGGTTGGAAAAACATTTTATTATTACAGAGATCAGGAAGACAAAATACATTTCCTCCCTGCTGTAGTTGGCATTTTGATGTGATATGATGTGAATATCATCAGTTTTAGCAAATATCTTTTGATTCCAGCAATAACCTTCTGGTTTTATTCCTAGTCATTTATTACTGTTAATTCTGTTACAGATTCATATTATATTGAAACATGAAGCTGTAAAGACCAACATAGGCAGGAATCTTTGATTTCACAAATATATTTAGAGAAAATGTTAGACCACACAGTGATGAAGAGGAGGAAGAGTTGTTTGAACTGTAAAATTACTTTAGGAGGGAAGACTGACTAAAATATAATATTTATGATATGTTCTTATTTCTCTACTGTAATAACATCACAGTAATAAGTTCAAAGTATAACAACATTCTAGGACTGAATAAAAAATGGAATTAAACTCTGCTAGTAGTCAGACATAAACTGTATTTTCAAAACATTAAGACATAGTAAAACATGAATTTTGGACACATTGTGCAAAGACCTAGCTCTCTGGAGAAGTCCATAATGCTGGGAAAGCCAGAAGGAAAGAGAGGTGACCAGCAGCAAGGTGGATGGAGTCAATTACAGTAACATTGGGTGCACCATTGAAAGAGCTGAAGGACCAGGTTGGAGACAGATCATCCTGGAGAAAATCTATGTGGTCGCTAACAGCTGACACCCACTTAATGGCACATAATCAAAAATGCTTGAATTGCAAGCTGTGTTTAAATTACAGATATTTTGAAGTAGCTGTAGTCTAGATAAAATGTAAATTTCAGCAACCTAAGGATTAAGATATATTTTCTAAGGCAGTCTTAACAAATTCAGTTGAAAACACTGGTTGCAGCCTCTGAGGTCTCTTATCTGGGCTTGGAAGCTCAGCAGAATCAGTGTGGTTAATACTTGGATGGGAGAGCACTAGAACAGCACCATCAAGCCCTGGGGGATCATCCACTCTAAAATGCAACATTTTCTCCAGCAGGCCTTGGATAAATACTATCCAAGTGCTATAAACATAGTTTTACTCCTGAGCAGCTAACATAACAGAACACTTCATCATCACTCCATGGGTACTAAAAGTGAACTAGCATGCATGCCAGTTCTAAACTATAAAACAAAACATATTCTTTTAGTTATCCAGTTAACCTTATAGATTTGTTTAAAGAAATTAACACTCTAATTAAGTTGCAGATATATTTTTTCTGACTATGACTTAGATATATAACTGTTCACACTTTCTCAATAGTTAGTAAGCTTCCCCATAAGTTATTTTACTTTAATTGCACAAGAATTGTACCAATCATATACGTTTGCCTTTAAGTAGTGCCATATTTCATTATTATTGTTCATATCCTTGTGGTCTTTTAAAAAATTCTACGCTTTAAAAAAAAGCCAATAATTGAGCTTTGTTTTTAACTGTCTAATTTTAATTGCCTAATTTTTGTTCCTGCTTATTAAGTTCTGACATCTCTTCTTGGGGAAAAAGTTTTACCCACATTTCAAACTTGTGAATTAACTCATGCAATTGGTTAATAACTGTAACATAAATTTAAATTGTTATTATCTAAAGCATATGTTCTATATTGTTTCTCTGTAAATGTTTTAATAAACATTTTAAATAATAAAATTTAATTTTTTAATAAATTATTTTGGAAAGCACTATCTTCAGCTCTTCAATACTTATTATATGAATAGAATCATTTTTACAAGTCTTCATTTTGAGCTGACCATAAATTGTTTTTATTCCTATAGAAAGCTGACTGATCAACTAGCTACAAAATGGATGGTTTTACCTGGATGCTTTTTGTGAGAATATATTCAGATCTATTTGACTGTGGTCCGAAAATGGCTTCTTTTTGGAGCCAATTTTTTTTTCTGGAATAGATAAAGGCGTGGCCATCACATATGGTTTCTAAGCTACTAAACATATTATCTTTCAATTACTAAGAATCACTATCATTACACTGTCTTTGGGAAAGTCTGAATTCTGGTTTTAAGTGTACAAACTTGTACTGAAGAAATTATTTGACTGACTGATCAGAACCCTTATCAATGTTTTGTATTAAATAAAGCCCACAAGAGGTATCACCAATGCATTATTAATAACAATTTAATCAAGCTTGTTGAATATTCAGAGTGCCTTACAGTCCTTATCTATTTTTATGCCCCTGGAATCATTTCATGTTCACATTCTAGGAACAGGGGCTGAAATTTCCTAAAGTGTATAAAATCTTTACTGAGTTGAAACAGAATCTGAGAAACTTTTCAAGATACATTTTCTTTTAGCAATATACGCACAGCAGTTCCAAAGCCTTCTGGCAGTACCATACTTTTTTACCACCCAGAAAGGCATTTAGTTAATAGCTATTTGGTTAAAAAGAAAACTGCAATAAAACATAGAACTGCAAAATATAATCAGTTTATTTTAATCTCAAAGTAATGTAATTTCTCTTGAATGTATGGGTTGCAATGTCAAAATGTTATCTTTTGTTAGGATAAAATATAGTCTTCGGGTATTTTGTTCTAAAATGTGTTACATAATGAAAGCCAGAAGGCATTTCCTTAGAATCTGTAATGGACATATCGGTCCAGATTTTCACAGATATGATTACAGTATGTGGATATTATGTATCAATTATTTCAAGTAAACTAGTTGCCCCAGAATGGTATAGTAGTATGAAATTATAACGAAATTGTTTCACACTGTCTTATTTTCTCAGCCTGTCCTACCTTCTCCTATGGAAGATTCTCCAGTGTGGATAGATGTGAATGAAGATGGCCTCAGTTTACTAGAATACTGTATAATACTTTGGTATGGTGAGAAATATTGTAGAGAATTCAGAGTTATTTTCTCCAGCTGCACAATTCAGAAATGGTTCAGCTTGGAAAATAGAGATACGTTATCCCCTTAAGACGTTATGGAATTATCGTTTATTTTTATTGAAATCAGGTATTCAAAGCCTATCTAAAGAAGCCCAAGTTATGGATTGATTGATTTTCACATTTTTAAATGACATCCATATATACACAAAGCATTATGCATTGGAAAGGGTCATTCCAAATAAATTTTCCATTTGAATCTTGAAGAGTAATAAAAGCCGCACATTTTCGGGTTTTTTGCACTGCAGAGGGCAAATCATGTTTGTGTGTGTAGCTTCATTCTTGCCTGCAATAAAGGCTCTGATCTAGCCAAGTCATATCTGAGTCTTCTGCTGAGTAAGCTATTGCTGAATAAAGGGTTAAATGAATGAAAAGCTGATTTACACTAGTGCTCAGTCCCTGCGTGAAGCCTCACAGTTCAACCATTCATCTGGCAATATACTGTACTTTACTCTCATTATTAAGTCCTTCTTTTAAAAATCAGATTCACCCTGGTTTGTCCAAAACTACTAATGATTTGTGAACTGAAGTCCACTCTGAATGTATGGGCATATATGTTGATGTGAGTCATTTTGTTTTCACGCTTCAGATAGAAAAAGAACTGTTCTTTCTAGTGGTTTTGGGGGGTTACAATGGCTGGATTCTAGGTTCTTGATATTGCTATACCTTGAAGTAGGCACTGTCTGCTTACAGTACTTATGGATCTTCCCAATGTCTATGAATTGGTATTCTCTGTACATAAACAGTTTTAACAAAGAGAGAGAGAGTATCTTCCTCCATAGAAAGCTAGTCTTATTAAGGCCATCTTAAATTACGCATAGTATTTGCCAGGGAGATAAAATAATAGGCATGCAGGCAAAAATTTGGGGCTTTTATTACTCTTCAAGATTCAGACGGAAAATTTATTTGGAATGACCCTTTCCAATGCATAATGCTTTGTGTATATATGGATGTCATTTAAAAATGTGAAAATCAATCAATCCATAACTTGGGCTTCTTATGTGCAATGACATCATTTTGTATATTAGAACTCGCTGGATTCTTCTTAAATGTCTTAAACCTGCTTTTTTAGGTGAGTACTAAACTACAGGGAAGGGTTTAAAAGACCAGTTCGCTTGCCTAATATTTTATTTTCTTTACTTTTCTGTCTTTGATTTATACACAGTGTTTAAAACTGACCTACTCGTATTCCTCTGTCCTGACCTTTGGAGGCTGTCACTATAACTTTATGGTTGTAGTCAATCAAGGACAGACATTCTGCTGAAAAACTACTTTTTAGAACAGCAGCCATAAAGGTGAGTGTAAATAGGAAGGTTCATATTTATTAAACAAATATGAACATCAAGCAGGCAGCTTGATATTTCTCATTTTGGACATGACCAACAGAGAATGGCATATAATATGTCTATCTATCTATCTATCTATCTATCTATCTATCTATCTATCTAAATGATTAACACTGAATAAGAATGAAATACTGTAACTTTATCCTATGTTTTTAGTCCTGGGATACCTTAAAAATCTAACCCAGAGATACAGACATTTACAACCTGATTATTGGTGGGATTAAGGAGGGGTTGTACATTTCTCTTACAAGAGAAAGAGGAGAAAAAAAATGCCCCCCAAATATAAATACTAACTGCTCATTATTTTTAAGACCAGAGATAGATTGGAAGTTATCTATTTTTCATATCTTTTTTTCTTTTACTTTACCTCACTTTTTCTTTTCCTTTTCTATATATTTTGTATTTCAAATTTTCTTTTTCATTTCTAACTTTTAAATATGTATCTTTAAAATCTTAATAAAATATTTAAAACCAATAAAAATACTAACTGACCTATATTTATAATAAAGCCTATTATGTTTGCAAACTGAGACATAAAGTGTACAAGTATGTTTAACTGGATCTAACCCATGGCATCTTTGGTTAAAAACTTTTAAGCATAGGGTTTGAAAATGAAGCTCTTCTATAGTTGTGCAAAATGACCACTAGATGGCAGCAAAGAGTTAGAGTCTTAGGGAACTCTCTGCTGCTATCACGTGGCCATCCAGAGGTTTGCAGCTTAGGTCTAGCAGCCCTTGTTTTATAGTCTCTGCAGTCAGCCTGGAGTGGCAGAATAAAATTAAAAGCACTCATATATATCTGACTCAGTACCAGGTTTTGGCTTTCAATAAAGTGCATTGTTTTGGAATGCCAGCTTACTATAGATTCAAAAATATTATTTTTATTAAAATATTGTCTTCCTTTTACTCTCCCAATAGATTGTTGAAGTTTCTCTCCTTATTGCCAGTTATATTAGCGACTCTTCATCAACCCACCTACCTCCAACACTGCCTGCTCAAAGCATACATTCTCCATGCATTACATCATGTAGCAACTCAAAAGCCAATCTTTCTTTCCTAGCCTGCCACAGATCTCTAAGGGGCCTACGCTGCTGTAAGGGCTGTTTCAATGGTTTGACCTATAGTTGTTCTGACACATGATTAATAGAAGACTTCTGTGCTTTCACTGACTATGTGCTCTGTTAAATCAGGAAGGCTCCAAGTCATCTTACTGGTGAACTACAATTTCCAAAATGGTTAAGGCAGGATAAAGGTACTTTTCACTGTTTTTGTTCCTGTTACTTTCTGTTTTAAAATCTGCATTTCCTTCTGAAGCATATCCCCAAATCCATCTCCTCAAATGGCATCAGAGATTCCCCATTCTTTCACAATCGTCTCAAAGTTGCTGATTTCACAGCATGTTTATATACACTAAGTCTATTCTCTTTAGGTTCTTGTTTTCTAAATGTTGCATCTGGCATCAGGCAACACTCCCCACTGCTAGAATCGTCCTGCTAATTTTTATAATAATTTGATATTCATAGTGTTCCCTATCAGAATTTTTCAGCTATTAATGTTTTCCTGAATATGCATAAATCTGCTTTTGACCTGCAAGCTTTTCAAGGCAAAAAAGTCTTGCTTAGGGACAATAATTTCTTTGGGAAAAAAAACCTCTACTCCAATGAAACTGAGCAGTTCTATATACCTAAAATTCTGGTATGTAAAAAAAAAAAAATTGTTTTCCTGTTTCACCTCCTGAGTAAGACAGTCTGTATTATATACCTCATAGCATGTTTACGGTTTTCACTGAGTTATGTAACTGTCCCACAGTAATACACTGATCCCACTGGATCCTGGCCCCATTAAAATGTAGGGCTGTCTTTCTTCCTGGGACTGCATGACTGCCTTCCACAACTGCAACTTGGGCTCAGGAAAAGATGTACTTGGTTTAAGAAATTGCTGGTGGGTGCTACATGCACCCAAAGAGCTGCACAGCCCTGAATTTAAGACTTCACATTTAGAGTGCAACTATCAGAATCAGGTTGCTGTTTCAAGAGGGCTTAGTAAATGGAATTAACTAGCTAATGAAATTGCCTCAGCCCCAAGGATTTTTGTACTTGATTTTCACATACAGTGGTACCTCGGGTTACGAACGCCCCTCCTTACGAATTTTTCGAGATACAACCAGCTCCGGCCCCAAAAATTTACCTCGACATGCAAACTCCGCCTCGAGCTATGAACCGGATCCACGGCTATTTGCTCTGCTGCCACGCGGTCGCGGCTTCCTGTGGGCGAGATCGCGGTAGCAAGGAGACGTTCAGTGAGGCTTGTGGTGTGTTTTGGGGGAAATTTGCCTTGTGGTGCGACCAAATTCGGAGGGCGGATTAGCCGTATTTACATTGAACCTTATGGGGAAATTTGCCTCGTGGTGCGACCAAATTTGGAGGGCGGAACGGATTAACCGTATTTACATTGAACCTTATGGGAAAATTTACCTCGTGTTGCGACCAACACGGAGTCACGGAACGGATTAAGTTCGTAACCCGAGGTACCACTGTAATATGGTACTCTTGAGAAAAAGGTGAAACTGGCTGAGAGGGCTGTTATTCTTGAAAAAGAAAACCTAGTACTGTATAGGAAATAGGAAATAACCAGGAAGTGGGATTCCTCAGTGTCAGCAACTTTGTACCTGCTTCTCACAAATTTACTATTTAACACTCAAAAAGTGGCTGGATATGGGCACTCGAGCACCGATGGCAGATTTATTCAAGATATAATGAACGTTTCACCCATATATTATTTCTTAAAAAAAAAAAAAGACAAAACCATTTTCAGAGTTTTATGTTTACAACTCTCTGATTTTTAGATTTAGTCAAATCGAGACTTCATAAATGTGAAGCCTTAAGTGAGGCTGCTGAGTGATGCTGTCATTACTTCCAAAATGCATCTTTATTCCCTGAACCATGGCCTGAATAATACAGAGATTGGCCCCTACTTTAATGGGTGAACAAGTGTTATAGATAAGCAGTCAGTATGTAATAATGTGTTGATATAAAGATATGTTTATAAACACCTCCCCTTCTTTCACTGCCAGAACTTAAGATTGCTAGGCATATCTTGGCAGATAAATCCCTTTACAAGATTTTTAGTAGATACCAACATGAACATAAGTCAGCTTTAAGGTACAGGTACTCCTTATGACCACTATTGGAATCAGAAGCTTCCATCACTAAGCAATGTGGTCATTAAGTGAGTCACACATGATTTTATGATCTTTTTGGCCATGGTCGTTAAGCGAATCCCATAGTCATTAAGCGAATCTGGCTTTCCCCATTGATTTTGCTTGTCAGAAGCCCAGGGAAGGTTGCAAATGGTGATTACATGACCCCACGATGCTGCAATCTTTGTAAATACATGCTGGTTGCCAAGCTCCTGAATTTTGATCACATGACTGCAGGAATGCTGCGACAGTCGTAAGTGTGAGGACCGGTCATACATTGCTTTTTTCAGCACCACTGTAACTTTGAACAGTCGTTAAATAAATGGTCATAAGCCGAAGACTACTTGTATTACTACATGATTAGTCAAATTTGCAATACCCAGTAATGTTGAATAGAAGTGAGGAAATTAATGATGTAATGGTATCACATTCTGAGTGACATTGCATGTTACAGAAAAGAAATGATCTGGAATGCTGAATGAAGCTGCAGTTTTGTATAACCCATAAATAATACATTCACTCGTAACAAACAGCTTGTGAAGTATCTGTTTGATACCAAGAAAACTTTTTATGGAATGCTGCATTCTAAAAACAGATTGCAAGAACATGCAGAGAAACTAGAAACAAGAAATGTAAGGATGACAACAGATCTAGAAGACATACTCAGTAAAAAAAAAAAAAAAAAAGTTGAGAGAACCAGTATGTTCAACCAAAAGAATGAAAACTAAGCCTGCAATGCAGGGTACCCTTGAGGGTGTCCCTTTGAAGTGTGGCACTTACTTCAAGTAAATATGCATGACATCCAGTTGCATGGGACATATGTTGATAGTTTTACATTTATTTAGGCTCTGCTCAAAGGATGTACATATGAATCAATTACACATCTCGTGCACCAAGGTCAGGAAATGAAACAGTGGGTCAAGGCCACAGGAAGCTAAATATTTGGAGAAGCACAGTAAGAACACTAGACTAGTGATAAGAGCAGCTGAGCAACACAAGTTAGATAATTTGTGGAATGTTTTCTTTTGTAAGTTTTAAGGAAAGCAAGATTAGTATATATGAAAGATGCTTAAATCTTAGCCCAGGTATTGTACTGTAGGCTTGTATATTGCTCAGACTTTTGAGTGTGTGTAGATACACACACACACACACACACACACACCACTTTCACTGAAATATATTATTCCCATTGATGTATTTTGATGCACACGACAAAATAAAAATTGAATTTCAGAAAAATTAGATAGCAAAATGCTTTGGGGATTTAGTAATGTTATGAACAAATGTACATATATCATACGTGACAGAACATAACATTCACCAACAGGATAATCTCTTGGCCTGCACCATATAGTTGTCTTTTCTTTTCAGTCACAAGTACATTCTTTGTAATACTGTAATCACTGTTTTATTAATTTTTCAACGTGCTCACTATTGGCATAGATCACTTTTAAATAAAATAATTTGAGTTAATAGTTTCTGGAGTCCTATTTCAACTAAGAGTGTGGCTAGTAAATAAATACACTTTAAATGATGTTCTTTTTGCCTTCCTAACCAATGGAAGTTAATAGTAATTCCAGTGAACTCTTGCATCAGAAACTAATACTTGGAAATTGGGATATCAATTTCCTGTCAACATTAAGATGCCAGTCTTAGATTCTTCAGCTAAGTACCTTTTATTGTAATAGACCTGTTAAAAGTTGTAGCTAAATTTGCTTAATCTGATAAGCATATTCAAGAACTTTGGGCATTTCCCATGGTACTGTATGCAGTGAAAGCACAGAAAAACTCTATCCCCAAAGGAGCAAAAATATCTACATGTGTGAAGGTTCGTTTTCAGCTTACATGCATATACAGATGTATGCCTTGATATGCATCCTCAGCAAAAACACAGCAGTCTAAAATCAGAAATTTTATTGTATCAATATAATATGCATTGGCAGAAACTTTGATCACAACCATTTTACACTTTCAGGTTCATTCCTCTGGGTTACTCTTCTATATAACCTCTTGATCAGGAGTGCTTTTTGATTTAATTTCAAGTTCAAAACACATTAACAATTTTAAAAAGGCTAAGGTTGAACTATGCATATGATTTAAACAGGCAGGAATCTGTGATACCATGATAACTTTGTGATACTTGCTTTCTACTTGATTTTTTTCATCCTGTCCATGGCTATTAATTCAGTGTTTCCCAGCTGTCAACTGTCTAACCTCAATAGAGGACCTTTTTATATTTATGGACAAAGCAGCAATTATGACACTCTTAGAGTCTGATATTTCTTTTCTGCCTGTATTTTTCTTGTTTCACCTACAGGAGCCAAGTTGACTACTACTCTGAGCATCCCTTATTCCCAAACAGTATGCACTGAAATGCTTATCCCACTCATTACTTACTTCCAAATAAGATTAGAAGCTGGAAGCAAATCTGAACAGTTTCATTACTTTTATATCAGCCTTTAGCTTACTTATATGGAAAGACATACATATTAACTGCATTTTTTCATGCATAAGAGAGCTCACCTACTGCTTCCATTTTACATTAACAGGCATAGCAGTTCAAGAAGCACCCTGCACTAGTAAATGATAATTCATTTTTACACTGGGCTGAAAGTTCTTCAGTTCCAGTTGTGTTTGTCATCACAACATTATGCACTAATTTAAAATTGCCATTTTATAAATAGGAAACTGAGACTCACATTTGGAAGCATATTAGCTGGTCCAAGTGAGATCTTAACCTATCTCTCCTTCTTCTGATTCATACAGGTTCTCATGTTACTAAATATTTATTTATAGTTCATCTCTTCAGAAAACTGTGCAGCAACTTTGACCGATTTTTCATTTCATTATAGCAAAATTTTATACTGACCAGGTCACCTAGTCCTAATTGGACATTAGAAATAATTGATGAAAAATTACACTGTTTTACAATTATGCTGATGTACACAAAAACTATGACATTCTGTATTAACATGAAGGTGATGTTGATAAATGTGATTTTCAATACAGTAAGAAACTTTTCTTTCGTTGTATTCTTTTAATAGGAGTTTTGTTACTCAGCTTTTGGGGTAAAAAATGCAGCTTCAGGTGTAGATGTCTGGGCAGAAGGAGCTATTGTTCAAGAAGCAAGTGTCTAATGTTTCAGTGGGCCTTTTGTAAAACCAAACTTCATCCTCATATGACCAGGAAAAATCAGTACTGCTTATGAATTCCATAAATACAAATGATCTCGCCTACCAACCAGAAACTACTTCTACAATGATCAAAATCCATTAATACAAGTAATGTAAAGCTAATGAACAAAATTAAGACTGTAAAAGGAACACTACTGGAACACAACTCAACATTATAAGAAAACAAAGTTTAATAGGGCCAGATTCCATCCTTCCATAGAATTTTATTTAGGAAAGGGAAAATCCCTTATTTTCATCCTATTTCTGCTGAACCTTCCTTGTAGATTTCCAGTCATTTAGAGAGGGTTAATTTTTGACAGAAAAAAAGGATTATCATTGAGTTTCTTACATCATTATGTTGACTGAAGAAAATGTGGAACCTGGGTTAGTAATTTTTTTCTGTAACATTTCTTCATGGCTGCACGTTCAATCCTTGCTCAAAAAGGCACTAGCAGTTTTCAGTTCCTTGGTGGATTTGAATCCACTCTTACTAGTTATCAACATAGCCAAGAAGATTAACATGCTTACCTTGTAAAGCTTTACCTAATACCTTGAGAGGAAAATTATATTATTGTGGTTATTCTGTCTTGAAAAAAAGTTTCAGATTAAAAGCTGGTATCAAGACTTTTTCCTCTGCTCCAGGATTTCTTGGCAGCTTTTGTATACTTCTACAAGGCAGTCTAGACGTGGCTTGGAGCTCTATAAATAAAGAGGACATTTTATTTGAATTTGCAGCTGAAATCACGTGAAAGTTTGACACAGAACAAGTGTTAAATATGGCTTCTCGTATTTTACAGGACAACCACAACAACCAGCTGAACACATTTATAAACTTCCCCAACTTGGGAGTTCCTTGATAAATTAATCTTCCTGATATTGGAGAGAAAGCCAAATGTACAACTCAATTTTAGCGCTCTGTATAAAAAGATTACTGGGAACATGACTATCATATACATATTCATTCTTAAGTAAAGTCTGCTTTCAGTCAAACCTGACTCTTGGTGACTACACCAACTACACACTGATGAAGTTTTCTTGGCAATACTATGGAACTAGTCTGACATGATGTGCTTTCAAGACATTTTTTGATTTCCCAGTCTAGTCTACAGCTCCAGGATTCCATGGTTATGGCACCTACTTCATGTTTAACCTTGATGTTTGCATACTGAACATTGTATTTGCTTTAGATATATTGAGGATTTAGTTCATATAAATCCATCTCCTGTCTTTCTAAGGCTTCTGGCAGCTAACAAAACAAAAAGAATTACAATTTTTGTTCCCAAACTGTAAGTTTTTGATTCCAAGAGAAGTACAGGTAGTCCCTGGATTAAGAGCGCCTGGTTTAAGGACAACCCCTAGTTAAGAAGGAGCCTATTGTAACAAAATTTGAGTTAAATCACAATGATTTGAGTTAAATACACAATGGTTTGAGTTAATTATACAATACTACTTATACAGTATTATACAATAATACTGTTCCAGCTTACATACACATTTGACTTAAGGACAGACCTTGGGAACAGAACTCATTCTTAAACTGGGACTGCCTGCATATCTGAAGATGCAATGGGAAAAAATAAATAATTAGAGGGAAAAGTCAAAATTTTTAAAGGCCTAAATTCATTAAGTCCAACTGATTTTTTCTTCTTCAGCCTAGAACTCCATCTTCATTAATACAAAAAATATTATAACATATTGCTAAAGAATAATCAATATATAATAATATTCACTGTTACTGAACTAGGCTAAAAAAACTAAGAAACAAATTAATGTATCTATGGAGTCTTTGGTGCTCTCTGAGCTTGGTTGTTTGCTTGCAGACGTTTTATTACCGACTAGATATCATCACCAGTGCTAGTGAGTGTGAGGTATGCTCCCTGTTTATATACAGTAGCTTGCCCTGCCAGTGTTGGTGGAGGTGTGGTTTTCTCCTTGGTAGTTCCTTGATTAGTGTATTGTTTTCTGCTTGATTGTTTGTCTGGTGTTAATCCCTGCTTATCTGGTTGTTGGTTGCTGGAGAGGATGTGTTCTGGACTTTTTGTTTCCTTCTTAACTTTTTTTTTTAATTGCCTCTTTTGAATGGTTTATAAATGTGGTTTATCTCTATGTGTCTATTGATGGCTGATTTGTCTGAATGCCAAGCTTCCAGGAATTCCCCAGTGTTTTTGGATTTAGCTTGGTCTAGGATGGTCACATTTTCCCAGTTGAAACTATGGTTGAGTCTGTCCATGTGTTGTGAGATTAAGGAGTTTTCACTGTATTTTCTGAATGTTAGTTGGTGTTCATGGATGTGCTCTGCTGGTCTTCTGCCTGTCTGTCCTACATAATGGTTGTTACAGTCCTTACACTGTATACTGTAGATGACTCTTGTTTTTTCTTCTTGGACTACTGGTTCTTTTAGTTTACTTAAGATGTTTTGGAGGGCTTTATGGTTTGTGTGCTACAGTGATGCCATGTAGTTCTGATAGTCTGTTGGTGGTTTCTGAGATGTTTCTGATGTATGGCAGTGTCATCCTTTTCATAGCTTGTGTTGGTTGTGGGTTGAGCGGTCAGGAACTTTTTGATAAAGTTGCATGGGTATCCATTTTATTGGAAGATGTTGTATAGGCGGTCTGTTTCCTTTTTCTGGTGTTCTGGATTGCTGCAGTGCATTTGTACTCATCTGAATAAAGTTCTTACACAGCTCCTCTTGTGGGAGGTTGGGTTGTTACTTTGGTAATGGAGCACTTGGTCAGCGTAGGTTGTTTTTCAATAGACTTGCATTTCTAATTTGCCATCATATCCTCTGTTGATGAGGATATCCAGGAAGGATATGATCAGGATATCCACAACACACTACCCAAAGAGACTATTACCACCACATGACATCACCGTGTATAACAGACACTATGTAGGACAGACAGGCAGAAGACCAGCAGAGCGCTTCCATTAACACCAACTAGCAGTCAGAAGACACAATGAAAACTCCTTAATCTCACAACACATGGACAGACTCAACCATAGTTTCAACTGGGAAAATGTGACCATCCTAGACCAAGCTAAATCCAAAAACACTGGGGAATTCCTGAAGCTTGGCATCCAGACAAATCAGCTATCAACAGACACATCGAGATACACCACATTTACACACCATTCAAAAGAGACAATAAAAAAAAGCTAAGAAGGAAACAAAAAGACCAGAACACATCCTCTCCAGCAACCAACAATCAGATAAGCAGGGATTAACACCAGACAATCAAGCAGAAAACAATACACTAATCAAGGAACTACCAAGGAGAAAACCACACCTCTACCAACACTGGCAGGGCAAGCTACTGTATATAAATAGGGAGCAAACCTCACACTCACTAGCACTGATGATGTTACCTAGTTGGGTAATGAAACATCTGCAAGCAAATGATCAACCTCAGAGAGCACCAAGGACTCCACAGTTCAAACCTGAGCTACAGATATTATTTTCTATTGGTAATGTATCTATAGATTATTCCTAACCTACTCAATAATTTTCTACTCTCTGCTCTCTAGCTATTTTTGACCTTCTGAAAACATCTTAGAATAAAGTCCATTTGGAAACTCTCTTTGTGGAGAGTACATCTAGAAGTTTCATAGAAAAACAGGTTAATTTAGTACGTGATTATAGAAGTGTTAATGGGCTCAGTGAGGTGGTAAATTGTATTCTTTAGAGTTGACATAACTGAGAAAAACAAGAACTTAAATGCATCAAAGGGTGACAAGGGTTACTACTCCACCTACCTGTGCAAAATTAACTATCTAAAAAGTTCAGCAGTCAGTCCATGCTCAACTGAGCACGTCACTGCTTTATCTAAAGGCATAGTTATTGCAAGTCAGTAAGTTTCAAACAAACACATACTCTATGTTCTTGAACATTGGATTGAGAAAAAGGTCACGTAAAAATGCTGTTCTCTAACTTAAAAAATATTTTTAATATTTTTACAATTTCTATGTATTTTCCACAGAAGAAATATTGAAAGCAAACAGATGGCTTTCAAGAGGCATTTCAGCAAGCAAAACATATGGTGTGATATCAAGGAACAGGAATCTTAATATCTCCAGGAATACACTTTAAACTTACTTGAAATAGTGGCACTACTTCAGAAATAGCATGAGGTTCAATAGGGTCTTGGAGAAGGATACACAGGTAGTAGATAACTTTTTGCTAAAAGCAATATATAAATAGGATAGTAAGAAAGCAATTATACCAGCTGTTAGAGTCTGCTCTTAAAACAACAATCCCATAGAAGAGATTGCTATCCACACTATGTTCTATGGACAGAAAGATACATATGGAAATAATATTTGCGTCAGTGGGTTTCTTTAGAACAGCATTCAGATATGAATAGAGAAGCTTCCAACTACTAACTGACCACACATAAGCCTCCTTTTTTAAAGAGTTCCTTCAATCTCAGAACAGAGCTTTTTTATATATCCACTCTCATCTCATCGATCACCTCAAGTTTTCATTACTGACTATGGCTGGGTTCACATATGTGCTAAGGCATAGTTTGCCAGTTTATGGCTTAACTTTTTGCATGAAACAACATGGCTTGCTAAAGAAAAGATTATTTACAACACTGAGGCTTTGCATGATACCAGGTCTCTGTTTACTGCATTCTCACTCATTTTCTGATTGTTGAAACAGCTCCAGGGACTAGTATCTTAAAATGTATGGTGGTTTTTAAACAGAAAGCAATTTGCAGTTAGTTATTTTTGACAAGAAAGCAAACAAGTCTGCTGCCCACACTATCTATCAGCCAACTGAATCAAGAATTTAACTTGCTCTCATGGCTGGGCAGTTCCAGAACCATCCCAATTCTATTAAGATCAATTGATGGAGCTGCCTTCAGAGTCCTCCCATTTCAAAATTAATAAGCAGTGAAACAGAGTATTTTATGATGTTGAACAAGCACATGCACAACTCCTTTCCCTCAGAGTCCTCTCTATAGGAACATAAAATATTCAATTTTTTTCTTCTTATCTTAACATCTTAACAAGAATTATATCTTGTCGTTTTGAATAAAATTACTTAGTAGTGTAGGGAAAAGAATCTCCTTACCATATAAATGGCTTCATTGATGACCACATCTTTGACCTGGTTCATCTCTATAAAGGTTGTGTTCTCTTTCCCTGATGCGTAGGATGAGGTCATCTGTATTCCAAGTGAGTCAATTATCAGCAGAGACTCCTGGTCAATTTTCACAAAGTGCAGGTATGCAAGTAAGCCAATCAGTGTGATAAATATCGAAGCAGAGAGCACCATACTGTTCTGTAATGGAAAACAAATTCTTCAATGGACCAAACAAAAGCCAGTTTGTATTCTATATAATTATCTAGTGGATTGAAGACATCAGTATAAGACAAGACTTCCAAAGGAAGAGCAGCTCATTACCATTAAAATCCAGATAAGCAGCTCATGTACTATATTAAAGAGTACAAAATGAAATTATGCAGATACAATAGTTGCATAAACACAGTTGTACACTTTTTGTACATTTGGCTTTCATAAAATATATATTATTGTTATTGCATTAGAGGTAAAAATGGAAAATCGAACTGTAAAAATATACATTTCTGGCAAAATAAGGACACATATAGGTTCTTAAAGCATAAGTACAAGGATGGATGGATGGATGGATGGATGGATGGATGGATGGATGAAGACATGACACTGGTAATTACATATAATGCAGATAGTTTAAGAGTTCTATGGACATATAAGACAGAAGTCCAAACTACTTCCAAGAAGGTCATAAATGTCTTTGAATTTCTTTCATTTAGTTGTTGTTTTTCCTGGTAGGCTCCTGATATGTAGGTTTTTCTAACCTGCACCAAAATCATATGCATTTTCATTTAGAAAGAGAATCATATTAATTGCACAGGATATGATGCATTGTACACTGGATTGCAGGTTTAATTAAGCAACTCTAGATGAATAAATCAGAAGATATTTGAATTAATGCTTGAAGATCTTCTTGGGAAAAAGGTGGATCATGAACTATTCAAAGTGCTAGAACTGTACATTTCCACTTAAGGGGATTTTTGAGGTAGGTGAGGTGAGCATAAGGCAATGGGACATTAGAAGGAATATTCTGAAATGCTAGGAGACGAATGTAGAAAAGAGTCATGCTCTTTCCTCACTTTTGGGAACTTCTTAGTTCAACTGTTGCTCAACTGAGTGTCTTCCAGAGCCACTAGACTTCACCCCACATCATGTGCAACCAGGACAGGAATGTTGGTTATGGATAGTGGAAGATGTACTCGATTGCATCTGAGGAGCATGTAGATTAATTACATCTGAAAAATGGGTATAACTTTATTCTGGTACATGGGTGCAGGCCACTAATTAAGTCCAAAATCAAATGCATACAACCCAGGAATAAGTCCACTGAATCTAGGCAGTACTGCTTCTGAAGCCTCTTCTGCACGGCACGGAAGAGCTGTTACCCAGAGGGGGAGTGGCGGAAGGCTGTGCCTACTGACAGAAGTGCTGTACTTCCATCTCCTACTCTGCCTTAGCAATGAAGCAGGAGAGGAGAGAGGCAGAATGGGGAGCCGCTCCTTGGGATCCAGTTACTGACAAAAAGCCCCATAGGCAGCTTTTCTGTGGGGCTTCCAGCAGCATGGAAATGCAATTGCACACCCTGCTCACCCACATTTTAGGGGTCACAGCACCTAAGCTGCAGTAGGTGGCTTTTTTTAAAGCGGTCTTCTAAGTCGTTGGAGAGGTGGGCAGCTGTCCTGCGGGGGAAGCATCTGCAGGCATCCCCCCTGTGGTAAAGCAAATGTTCTGGAAGAATTGCCACCAAAATGCTTTCCCCCTCCTTCTCATCTCCTGCTGCTCCTGCCACCTGCAGGTGACAGAAAAGTGGGGGAGAGAAATGGTGGAGAACAGCTCCTTTGCTGCCAGTTCTCCATTCCTACAGAGATGAGAGCACTGGCAGCAGAAGACCCACTTCCTTCCCTTCTTTTTTCATACCGTTTTTCCTCCTCTCCCCCTGGGGTGGCAAGAGAACTAGAAGACATGACTTTCTGCCAGAGGGGGAGTTTCCTGTTGCCAAAAGACAAAAGGCCTTGAAAATCAGTGGCCAGGGACCGGAGCGGGGGCCGTGCCAGAAATGGCCTCAGGTCCCGTCCCTGAGCTTACCTCGGAACAATTTGCCACAGCTTGGTTACCGGATACAGCTTGCACTAGCAGAAGCTGAAAAACACTGGAAGAGGAGCGAGAAAAGCTGGGCGGTGGCTGCCACCAGGGTGAGCTAGAACGGTCGAAGACAGTGCCATGTGTTAATATCCCCCACAAAGGGTTAGGAGTGGCATCTTCATGCAGGGCACGTAAGAGGTGCAAATGACCCTTGAGTCTAGGTGCATAAAGTGGCATAATCATCCCTACTGAACTCAATAGACTAAGAGCCGAGCAGAGTCGAGCAATCCAAAAGGGGCAGGGATGGAAGGCTGGGGCGAAGCGCTGCCTGCCCGATGAGCATTTGGGGGGGCTCCCTCGTAATGGCGGGACTTTAACTGCCCCTCACCCCCCGAGTTTAATCGATCCTCCTTCGGGCTTCAGGGCCCGCTTCGAAGACGAGCGGCGGCCGGACTGATACCTGGCTGACGACGAAGAGCCCATAAGCCACGAGCCACACGCAGCACGTGACGGCACTCAGAGAGCGTAGGTGAAGCCGCGGGCAGCGCACCTGGAACTCCCGGCAGGAGGCGCTGTGGTGGAAGCACTGCAGCGCGATGCGAGCCCCGGAGACCGCCAGGTACCCTCGCTCTTCCGCCATTTCCGAGCCGGGGAGCGACACGAAGGCGCTTCGCAGATGCGCAGAGCGGCTCTTCTTTTCCTACCCTCCCCCTAGCCGGCTGCGGCTCGGTGGTAGCGAAGCTCCGCCTCTCCCCTGCTAGGAGCTGTCTGTTGTGCTGGAGAGGCTGGCGAGCCGGGCGCCGGAGGGGGCTTCTCTTGACGCTTCGGCCGCCGGCTCCCTGCCGTTGCGCAACCGGGCAACAGCGTAGGAAACGACAGCTGCCCGCTCAAGATCTCCGAAGCATCACGTCCTCCTGGTCTTCTCTTTCTCGAGCAGCGGTATGCTGTTCTTGGCTCTCAGTCCCAGGAAACCGAGATGATCCGGTTTTCTCCCGGCTTTTCATTTTCTCCTAAACCTTGACTGGTCCCGTGTCCTGTGTATTGCACAGACCCACAAAAAGAACCTTGTAAAAATTATTCCTAAAAAATAATCGCGCACTGATCTGGGGGAAAAAATTAGAAAAACTACAGATGAATGAGAAAACCTCTTGATTCCAAGGGTGGTGGTATTTATTTAAAAGAAAGAGAATACTTTCTCTCATTTTTTTCCTTGCACAAATCATTTATTTCAGTTGCTTCTCAATCATCATCATCATCATCATCATCATCATCAGGACAAAAGAATAGATTCTAGGATGAATTGAATTTGTTTGGTGGGGATGGACATAGCATTGTGTCATTCCTGGAAAGAGTTTGTGAGACAATTTTACATGTATTGTTTTATCTCATAGGCTACTTTATACAAATGTACTTGCTCACAATAATTAATGTTTTATTCACATGGTGGTTTCCTTAATTCCTTTTTTCATTCATAATTAGCATGCTTACTGAATTAATTAATTACTTGAATTACTTGAATTAATTGCATTGTTCAATTGCAATGTACTTTAATAAATGTGTCATATGTTACAGATGTTTCATTATTCTTTTATGCCTGTTTTATTTTTCAAAAGCAGATTAGTACCAAAAGCTCATAAATTATAACAAATCACAAATACATTTGTAAACTCTGAAAAATCTACAATTGAAAACTAGCAATAAAATTCAGTATAAAATTCTAAAAATTGTGCAATAATAATCTCTTCTTATCTGATCTGGGAGCTAAATCATTTGGAACTGTCCATTAGCAAAATGATTGCAAAACAGTCCAGTATTTTTCCATGACCTGGACAGTAACTTTCCATGAAGTGTAGAATCTCCTAATAATCTGTTCTGGAAAGTAAAAAGTGTTGTGGCTCAGACTAGATAGTTTAATCCTGCCTTTCCCATCCCAATTTTTTATACAACACAGCCTTGGGCTAGCTGGAAATTCTGAGTCTTAATTTTAGTAAAGTTCTGATTGGAAGAAGCTGATTAACCTATAAGGATTTACAAAATAAGATTCTATCAAGATCAGATACTTTGTGGCTAAATACAGCATTTTGAACTCAAAGCCTAATTATATTGTATACAGAGAATTACTTGCATTTGTGGTTCACAATAAAATAGCCAGACTCTTTAAAAAGTCACATTTACTTTTAAATATATTATACCTATTGAAAATAGCTGAACATATAGGCAAACCTCTTTTAAGTGAGGAAACGTGGGAGGACTAATCCCATGTTAAACACTGTGGAAGGAAGAAAGTAAGCCTGTAGTCTTATGCACGTGTGCCTGGCTGTGAGTAAGATCCAATGAGCACAATGAGATTTATCTCTGAATAGACTTTTATAGCCTGGTGCTGTTAATTCTACTAACAACTCTGAGAACTCTTTGAGAACAGTCCTGAATTTTAACATGTTAGAGAGTTAGCAAGGCCAGATTTCATTCAGTCTGTGCCCACCAGAATGGGGCTGGACAGTTTTCAGCAACACCTCATAACCTGATCTACATCAGTAACTTCTTTTCATCCTTACTTTCCTTAGGAGAACAATTGTGAAGTGGCTTTCTCGAAAGTTGGCAATGCTTTTGGAGTGCAAAAGATATAAACAGTAGATGGGTGGGTGCTGGTCAGCTCTCGGTTATTTCCAGAGACTGCAATAGGCACAGAAAATACCTGTGAAAGGTAAGCAGGTATAGTCATGAGGGCTGACTGTGTAGATGGAGCATGTACAACAATCCACTCTTTGAGCTCTTGGGCTGCAAATGTGACAAAGGAAACAGGTGGAACTCATGTGCAGGAATACTTGAGGATGCTTTTGTACAGAGTTAGCCAACTTGACAGGCAAACCCAGACCCTGAATAAGAGGGGTCACCCTTAAGATGGGTTTTTATTACTTTCTGTAGAAGCTGGTTCCAGCTTCTACATAAATAATCCCAGTGTGTCATCCTTTCCCAGCACTGCAATACTACACTCCATAGATGGAAAGAAGTCTCATTACTTTGATCAAGATCTGGAAATGATTAAATTAAGTTTGCATGCTTCTCATTCGAATGCAAGCTTATTTGTCTGAATGGAGAATTCTGTTATATACTAACTCGAATATTTAAAGTCAGCCAACCAGTCCCGCATCCTTAAATGTTTCAAACGACCCACTAAAATAAATTGCGCTGAATTCAAGGTGAGTTGTCCCCCCCGCCCCACCTCCCTCGTGTATACGGTATTAACTTGCGAGCCCAATTTTCCTTAAAAAAAAGAAAAAAGTAGATATCTAATTTGGTTTTCGTGGTAGGAGGGGCGAAAACTAGAATCGCCGGGCAAATTTTCAACCGAGGAACGGGGGACACAGCTACCCTTCATCTTAAAACGATGTGATTCCAAGAAAAAACTTAGAACGTCTTTTGGGGGGCATAATTCCGGAACGACCTGCGAATGGAAGGCGCGGGGGGCGTCGTCGGAAAGACCTGCCGGCCGGAGGGGGACAAGAAGGAATGCACAAGCGAGCAGGGCGCCAAGCCATCGCGGTCACGTTCGCTCGCGGCGTTCCTCATCTTCCGAGGGGCTCGGAGGCACGCCCCCGGCGAGGTCTGCGCGGATTGGCCCGTTTAAGAGCAGCGAGTGGGTCGACAGCCAAGGGGCGGGGCAAAAGGCGCGGAGGCCCGGCAGGTCTGCCGGTTATAAATTGCAGCTGTGGCTGGTGCCGCCGCGGTAGTGGGGGTGGTTCTTGCGTGCAGCTGGTTCTCTGCTCCGAGATCTCTCGCCAGTATGGCTCTTCGTAGCAGTTTCGCTCGGCTCCTCCAACAAGCGGGCTCCCCTCTGCGGGTCCCAAAGAAGCTGGCCCACTCGGTGGCCCTCATCGGGGGCCCCTTCTCCCGGGGCCAGGTAGGTGACGTCGCGGGGCAGGGGATAATCCAGAGCACCGGTTTGTTCGTCCGGGGTGGGAGGGGGATACTGCAGGAATGGTCGAGAACGAGCGTCCTTTGGCCCTTTCGGGAGGCTGCAGACCTCCGCCTTCCCCAGTGAGCCTAACAAAGAGAGGGGAGCTTCATGCCGCGCCCTGGGTGGGGAAAGGAGATGCTCCAAAGGGAATTTGGAGGGAGATGCTCCGACAGTTATCGATCAATGTCGTTCGTGCCTGGCCCTGCCGATCCGCGATCCCCGACCCCGGCCGGGGATGTTTCGCCCTAAACCGGAGCAAGGCTTCCTCGCGGAGTCGCGCTGCGACGCCGGCAGGGATAGGGAGGGGAACGGTGCGGCGGTGGGTGGGTGGAAGGAAGGAAGGACGGACCCCCGAGGGGACTTGGCTGGCTGCCGGGAAGGGGGCGGGGACGGCTCCTGGGAAGTGGAAATTTCCAAGCCGCCGCTTTGACCGCGCGAGCTCGCTTATGTCATTTCCCACTCGGGTCGCTTGGAATCACCGCTCGGCTCCTGTTTTGTCTTGCAGAAAAAGAGAGGAGTGGATCATGGTCCTGCAGCGGTCCGGAATGCGGGGCTGGTCGAAAAGCTCTCCGGCATGGGTAAGTGGGAAGGGTGGGATGGGAAGCAACCTACCTTTTGGGAAAGGATCCGAGTTCTCCCCTTTCTGGTCTGGGGTTGCTTCTCCACCCAGTCACGTATATGATATGATTCATCGTGAGTCCATCGTTTGAAACAATGAAGTCATTGTTCAACCTGGTGCCCTCCAGATAGTTGGGCGCCCGTCATTCTCGGGCTGCCCAGCCATTGGGTGTTGGCTTTTGGGAGGCGTGGCAATGGAACCCTTGGGACAATTCTCACTGGGCCTGTTTAAGGAAAGGAAAAGCAGATGTGTTGGTGGGATAATGGTATATTGCCCTCAAAAGCTGCAGTCCATCCTCTCAGGAATTCCCTGACTCAGTGGGGTGGGGTGGGGAGGGGAATCATGGAAAGGTGTACTTCCACACGTCTGAAGGACACCATTGTGGAGAAGGCTAGGAGGGTGGCTTGTGAAATCCTAATCATTCTCAAGGTATAGACAAGATCTTCAAAGGTGATTGAATAGTTTGAAGCAAGCGTAAATAAGTGATTAAATAATTTGAAGCAGAGTTAAATAATTCCAAAAATGCATCAGTCTTCTTGAAACCGCCTGAAATTCTTCCTAATCTCTGAGTTAAATATGAACTCAGTACAGTCCTCCCTCTGAAACCATCAGATTACCACAAAGATACATAACTAACATAGTAAGGGTTCTTTTATCCAGGTTATCTTGAATTAAAGCACAAGTCATATGTTTACACTAGCTGATATGTACTTATTCATCTAGAGCTTAGCTTTGTGAGAGTCAGTAAAAATGATGAGTAGTTACGGCATTCCAGAGATTCTTGAAAGAAAACTGAAATTCACAGTTTAATAATACTTTAGTGTAAAAAGTGAATATCTTGTTTGTGAGGATGACTGCAATACATATCCACTATTGATTAAGAAGTGGATCAAACATTTTAACTGCTAACTCATTTTATTAGCGGAGCTGTTGTCCCAGTCGATAAAGAATAGTTTAAAACCATTAAAAAATAGTGAAAAATGTTTAGGGAAAAGGTCAGTAAACTTTCTGTGATGTTAGAATTGTGAAAACAGCTTTAACTGTAAAGACTGACTAAACCTTTATTGTGAAAACTGAGTACGTCATAACTATTGAGTAAAAAGAAAAGGAGGAAGTAACCTAAGAAGTGTATGTGTAGGAAAAGCACATACAGATAGCTGTCTATGGAGGAGGGAAGAAATATATAATATTTAATTGGAAAATAAATAGAATGCTTTTTAGTAAGGTACCTAAGGTGAGGACTAGGTTATCAGCCTAAACTGCACTCATGCCATATGCAGCATTCCCTGCTTATAGTGTCCCAGTCATTTTGGGCACATTTTGACTACAAGTGCATACACAAATCTTCATGTCCAAGAAAAGAAATGGTGAAAAGGCGATGATAAATGCTCTGAAAATGTTGAAAGGTAAGGCTGAAGATGTAGATGATGTAACTCAGAAATGTGAAAATAAAGATGCAGTTCGCTTGTGGAGGCACTGTGTGATTTGTTTAATTTATGTGAGAATGCTACATCTATGGCTGACAATTGGAATAATGCTGTATTGTTGGCTGAGAATATCAAAATGATTTGCAGCAAATGTTAAAGTGACTACAGGTAGTCCTCGACTTATGACCATTTGTTCAGCAACCATTTGAAGTTACGGCAGTGCTGAACAAAGGGACTTATGACCTGTTCCTGAGGTTATGGCTGTTGCAGCACCCCTGCAGTTACATGATCAAAATTTGGGCACTTGGCAACCCACCTGTGTTTATGGCCACAGGAGTGCTTCAGCTCCCCCATCTGCCCATTTCCCCCCATCTATGCCCTTTTGGCCCCCTGCACTTTGCAGTTCCTGTCGCCCTAGCTGACATTCACTGTCGTCTTCTTCCTGCTGTTGACCAAACATGCCCAGCCTGGTCCTTTGCAAGGCAGCTGCTGGCCTCACGAGACTTTCTTCCCAAGGTCGCACATGGCAGTTTCCTCACAAGGCCTGGGGAAGATGGCCTCACATGGCCAGCAGTTGCCTTACGAAGGGCCAGAGTGGGCATGCCTCATCAGCAGCAGGAGCAAGAAGATGGCGAAGTCAGTTGGGGCAATGGAGCGTAGGGCGTCAGGGGCCTCAGAGTGCAGGGTGACAAGGGCAACTGCAGTTTTGAGCCATGCTGCTGGGGCTTCCCAGGGCGCTGCGGCTTTGCATTGCATTGCAGCTCGGGCTTCTTGCATCCCAGAGCCACAGTGCGCCAAGAAGTCCCTGAGCTGCAGTGTAGCAAGCAGCCCCATAGCTACATGGTTCTGGGGCTGCTTGCTGCCCCACGAGGCAGGGTGCAGGGCAGTCAAAAGGGCAGAGATGGGGGAAGATAGGGTGGTGGGGGGAGTTGAAGAGGAGGCAGTGCATTACCTTAGCAAGGCTTGGGGCTGGGAGGGACCAAGCCCGGAATGGCTTGGAATGAGCTGGGTCCTCGGCTAATGACTGGTGGAATTTGGTTAATGGCAGCAATAGGGAGTGCTGGGATTGTTGTCGCTAAGTGATGCAGTCACATGACGTTGCACTTTACAACTGCATTGCTTTGCAATGGAAATTCTGGTCCCAATTACCATAGTAAGTTGAGGACTACCTGTAAATGATACAACAAGGAGGATGGATCTGAAAATTAATGTACCAAAGTAGTTGTGCTTGACAGGGAAATGGAGTTATACACAAATTGCAAAAAAAAAAAATTGCAAAAAAAAGTGTAACTTGATAGTCTCTATAAATGTGATGAGAGGCATGAATGGGGAAGGTTCTGGAATGGAGCTTCAAGGTTGCCGGGAAGGGGAAGAGACATTCCAGGGGAAGCACCTCCTCAGTCCCGAGCTTAAGTATGGGAAAGCCAAGAGAATGAGACTGGCCCCTCCCTAGATGCGTCGTGGTTATAGTTACTGTTGTGGTATAAATTTAGTCTGGTGAGATTCTATCTATTAGGTGTAAGCTAATAAAGGAGCCAAACTGTTCTGGACTGTCTCACTGTTGTTCTTGGGCTGAAACTGACATCAGTCTCAGATGTCAGGTTCCATGACGCCCTAGGGAGGGGCCAGTCTCATTCTCTTGGCTTTCCCACACTCCGGCTGGGGACTGAGGAGGTGCTTCCCCTGGAATGTCTCTTCCCCCTCCTGGCAACCTTGAAGCTCCATTCCAGAACCTTCCCCATTCATGCCTTCCATCACAATAAACTACTAAAACTCTGATGTCTGTAACCTTCAACTGGGCGAAACAGTGCATCATAGGCAACAGTTTTTGAACCAAAGTACCTCAAATGGGCTAACTTACAGAATGTGTCCAAAGTCCAGGACCCATTACCCCATAGGATTGAAATTTGGGAAATTTGTGGCTGTTTCAGCATTGCTCTGCTGCTGCACTGCCATGGTCAGCCGAGGTCATGTGATTGTCTGGGCATATCCCTGACCTCTTTCTTGCCTCCCTCTGTTCCCTGCACCCAATCGGCTGGTGGCAAGGCCTGATGGGTGAGTGGTGATTGGTTGCTTTGGAAATGAGGCAGAAATTAGAAATCTGTTAATGGCTGTGGGCATTGAGGGAAGGATGAGGGAGCAACTTGGATGCCTGCTTGCAAGATAGAGCTGGCTGGGGGAAGCTGGTGGTTGACGGGTGAGCCCTCTTCCTCCTATGAGGAAGGCTCTGGGGACATGCTGGAATGGGGAGCAGGGGTGCAGTTTTCCTCATGGTCTGCTGCTCCCTTTTTCCACCTACCCCCAGCAAAGTGGCGGGCAGTTCTGCAGGTCAGCTGAGGAGGAGGAGGCTTTACCTGGGCTCTCCTGAGGGTCATGAGGGGAGGGCAAATGGCACAAGCCTCTATTATATGTGGGAAGGGAAGGGGAAGGGGAAGGGGAAGGGGAAGGGGAAGGGGAAGGGGAAGGGAAGGGAGATTTCTGACGCTCCTGCCAGCTTCCCACAAGCAAAGTCAATGGAGAAGCTGGCAGCAAGTCATAAGTTGCTCACA
The DNA here is from genome assembly GCA_030867105.1 of Liasis olivaceus. Taxonomy (NCBI): domain Eukaryota; kingdom Metazoa; phylum Chordata; class Lepidosauria; order Squamata; family Pythonidae; genus Liasis; species Liasis olivaceus. Next base: position 67,716,983 of record CM061349.1, read on the forward strand.
TACCCCCTGCTTTTTTGCCCTTGGTCATTCTGTTTCTCTGTTTAGGTATGGAAATCTCTCTGAAACCATGACCCAACAGATCATGGGTTATCTAGCATTTCCTAAGATGGGAGAATGAATGGAAAAAAGTAAAGATGTACAAATGCTGGTAGGAAAGTAGTAGGTTATACATGTTTGGTGGTGAGAAATGAATGCTTGTTGAAAGAAGGGAAGGCAGCAGTGTATAAGAGTATACTTCTGCCCACTTTGCTATATGGAATAGAGAGTTGGCTATGCCAGGAGAAATACTGTATGTAGTAGCAATAGGATACTTCAGAAGTGTTTGTGGTACAACAAGAAAAAGTAGGATCAAAAAGCAATGGATGGTGAATAAATTGGCATGAATGAAGAGGTATGTTGATACAGTTTACTGATATGGAAGGAAGGAATAGGGGTTGAATTGCTCTCTGCGTGTGAAAGAATAGTGGGTTGAGAGGAAGGGAAGACTAAGAAAGTCATGGTTGGACGGAATTGATAAGATCATGAAACGAGAGAGAGATGAGAAACAATGAGAAACTCGAAGAGGCAACACATGCAGTGGTGTATGGTTTTGGTGGAAGCGAGGATGGTTGGCAAGGAGATGTGTAGACCATGCACACTTCATACTGGTAAAGATGCTCGTAACATTGCCCCTATGTATGTAACACTACAACTGGCATCTTTATAACTAGTACACACATCGGACTTCAGCTCCAAAATTTCCTCAGCAGCTGGACTTTTAGGAAATCTAGGAATTGGTTCAACACATTTGAAAGGCACTGCAATGTAGAAGATAGTTTAAATAGCTTGAAGTGGGGCACACCTTGCTATAATATCTGTGATGACAAAGGTAGCCAACAAAGTACTTATGGACTCTGATGTCTCCATGGAAACCTTCTTTGTGTCCCATCTGACTTTAATTCCTTAAGAGTCCTTAGTTATTTTTTTAAGTAGGTTGGAGCAGTGCAAAGCTCTAATCTTTCTGACATGTTTATTCATGCTAATGCCTCTGAGCCTCACATAAGCATTCTCCGAAAATAAAATAGAGGGTGGCTGTAGCTTCGTGCTTTGGGTAACAGTTGTGCCCACCTATCCATAAAAAGGGGAAAGGTAAGTTGAAGTATGTTTATTTAAAATATTTGTATAGCTGCCCTTCTTAAAACAACTCTTGTGGCTTATAACCATTGCTAGAAAATATCTTGGAGAAGCGGATGGGGATAATGAAGGGCCATCCCACCTCTCTGTCTTCTGGCAAATGAAGTTCAATGATTGGCAGTGCCAATCATGACAACCATTTTGTGAGAGTGCCCTCATATTTTCATAATTTAAAGCCTTTCCATTGGCCCAAAAAAGTTTCTACCCCTGTGCCATAAGATTCACCTGCCAGCACTCTTTGGTATATAGCATGAACAATATAAAGAAGTGAATGAGCTAGATAGAATAGGAATAGTTTATTACTGTTGTAGCACTGAATTATTCATAGGGAAACAATAATATTCAAACTAACACAGAGCTTTGGCTGGGGTTCAACACGTTTTATTTTCATAACTTGGCTAAGGACATATTTTATCTATTATCATCAGCTTGTCTGATTTCTCACATGTATCCCTTCCAACAATCCACTGAAATTATAAAACAATTATTTCCTAATATGGTCCGTAACCTCTAGCTTTCAGGAGTGCTACATTTCTCTAGCATTACTAAATCATAGTATCTTTTGCTTTGATATAATGTGGAAACAATATGCTGCTTCCATCTAAAACAGTTAAATTGTGCTACTTTTTTCTCCTCCTTTTCTATGTGCAGTGTGTGCAAAAAGGAGTGAGGCTTTGATCATACAGGTGCAGATGCCATCTTGATTTGTTATCCCCCCCTTCCCCCTGCAAAGGCTCATGATTATTGAAGATCTCCCCTTTCCAATATATTTGTTCAAGCTCGAGTGAGAATTTAACCTTAGCCTTTGAAACATGTGGATTGAATGTGCCACAAGATGTGACTAAAGTTTTTGAAGCAAATTGATGCAAACATGATTACAAATTCTAGAGGAATGGCCATCAGAAATGTTTAGTGACATCTTATAAAAAAAGGTTGAGAGGGCACATTTATCATGAGCCGAAGCCTACAGCATCGAAGTGGAATAGGAGTGTGTATATTCATGAGAAAAGGGAATATTACTGCAAAGTGAAGGCCAAGCAACTTAAAAGGTTTTGAAGTCTGTAAATGAAAATGAAATGCATTCAAAAGAGGAAAGGAACACATCAAACTAGATGATAAAGCAAGATAGCTAATTAACCAAAACAACTGCATTCTGTAGGGAAAAGATCATATTAAGACAGACTGAAAGTTTAGAAAATAATTGTAAGCTTCTGAGCTTTCAAGGACACTTCAACACACAACTTAATTAAAAAATGAGGGAGATGGGTTTAAAGTATGTCTGTACCAAATTCTAGCCTTAGAGGACATATGTATGTATGTCTCCAGAATATAAATTGAATACATAAGTAATGTTCAACTGCACCAAGAATGATCCCAGGACTTGGTGGAGAAAGAAACAAGCAAATAATTGTTGGTCCTCATTTTTGCAAATGGAAAACCAGTTATTAAAGCCACAATTATTTCTACTTTCAGCTTCACCTAGTTCCCAAGCTAAAGGATGTTTGGGGATCTAAGGTGCTATAAAGAACGTTATTAATAAACTTTGTTAGTCTTGGTTTCCTGCCAAAAACTTGAGTAGCTCTGATGTCAGACTGTTCTTGTTTACAAGCTTGAATATATTATGTTATTAATATGATGCATTATAATGTTATTAGAATGATGGTAAAATGCACTCCTGTTGCATCAGCTGGTAATACATCATTGCAGACCTATAAATTGCAGGTTTATGGATTTCAGAGATATGCACACACCAGAAATAGACTTTTATTTAGATCATTCTCCATAAATCTAAAGCTGGAATCTTGGTATCAGCATTATGTATTACTAGACAACCTATGATCTGTTGGGTCATAGACAATAAATAGAAGAATAATTGTAATGGCAAACAAACTTCAATAATAAGTCAAAATCTACTTACCTAAAGAGATTGACAGAATGACCATGGGCAAAAAAGCAGTGGGAGTGGGAGCAATTTCTGATTTCCTGCCAGCTTCCCCATTGACTTTGCTTGTGGGAAGCTGGCAGGGAGCATCAGACTTCATGATTACATGACCACAGCAGCACTACAGCGGCCGCAACTTTGCCAGTACAACTGGTCTGAAGATCCTTGAAATGTCAATTACACAGGAGTAATGGGTCCCAGATTTTGCATGTATTCTTTAAGTTAGCTGATTTGAGGTACCTTCGTTCAAAAATTGTTGTGCTATGATGCTCTCTTTCAGTTAATGAAGGTTACAAACACTGTTTTAGTATTATATAGATAGATATAACTTTATTAATGAGCTTTCTGTTAGTTTTGGTTTCCTGCCAAAAACGTCAGTAGCTCTGATGTCAGACTGTTCTCATTTACAAGGCTTGAGTATATTATGTTATTAATATGATGCTTTATGTTATTAGAATGATGGTAAAACTCCTGTTGCATCAGCTGGTGATGCAACATTGCAGACCTGTAAATTGCAGGTTTATGAATTTTAGAGACACACTCATGCCAGACATAGACTTCTATTTAGATCATTCTCCATAAATATAAAGCTGGGACCTTGGGTATCAGCATTATATATTATATAACTCAAAAGCAGGTGTTTATATACCTCCAATAAGCAACTTAATTCTAAATCCCATCATATTCTGCCATCAGACTGGGCTAATCTATACAACTCTGCTTTCTTCTTCCATTCTGCTTATTCCTAGGTTGCCAGGTATATGATCTTGGAGACTTAAATTTCACCCAGGTGCCCAATGATGAACTCTACAATAACCTAGTCAAGTACCCACGCTCTGTAGGATTAGCTAACCAAGTTCTGGCTGACACTGTGAATGGAGCTGTGGCAGCTGGGCATAGCTGCATAACCATTGGAGGTGATCATAGGTGAGTTGGGAAAGCTGAAATTAGCATTTGACAACTTTTATATAAAGATCAGTGAAGTACACTTTTCTTTACACTTGGACCCATTAAATGGCTGGTTGAAAGTGTTAACATGAACAAATGTAAAAAGGGGTGTTGACTCTTAAATAATACCTTTGGTTACAGCAATTGATGAAATCCCACAAATGATGGGCCTGGCAACACTAGATCTGAGAACCATTTGGGGGACTAGATGATGATCTGTCCATTTAAAGTTATACTGTAGGTCCTTTTCATGAATGTACTACTACTGTATAAACAAAATCCTGAATTTTAAAAAACCCTCTTTTGCACTCTCAAAAAGGGTAATTAGACAGGAACACTCATCCGCCTCCATTACCATATTCTCAATGAGTCTAGGATAACTCTCCTATTTTAACCTAACCCTAACCCTACCTTATTTGAGGAAGCACTCATCTCCCTTTCAAGTAAATACTTCAAGCTATAGGTAGGACCTCACACCCTCGTCCTGCATCCTGTCCCTTGGTTGCTTGATAGCTCCCTACCACCCCTTGCCTCTAGGAAGCATTGCACCTGGAGTTCTCCCTCTAACCCTGGAATGAGAGAGACACACTGTTGCCTTTCTGGCATGTAAAAAGACAATAATGAAATAATTGCTATAATGCTACTCCTGTTTTTTCCAAGTTTGTGACCAGAAGTATTAGCCTTACCCTAACCCTTAGGAGTTATCTTAAGGGTTAGGGTAGTTATCCTTATCTCCTAACCCTTAGGAGATAAACCAATCTCATAGGAATAAACAAAATAAAACTTTAAAAATGGGAGAAAAACTCCTTTTAGATTGAAATATTAAAGTGCAGATAGTCAATGTTGGAAAAGAGAAATTACAGTTTTTCTAATCCAGGGATCCAGCAACTGCAGAGTCTTGAACAAGAAAGAATCCAGAAGAACATGTAAAAATAAAAGATATGTATTCCAGCAGATCACAAGATGGTGCTCATCTGTTAAGAATAAGAGATAACTTGCTTTAAAGAGATAAATAGCATACATTTTCCAAGATTTAGATTCAAACTGCTAGTTAAATACAATGCCCTGAAACACTGCAGATGATATGCCCAATCATAAAAAAAAAAAGATTGTAACACAAAAGGCCACAGAATTTAGCAGTTTCTAGCTAGACAGTTTCTACCCAAGTAATTGTTCCTGAATGAGATGTTCCTTCTGATTCAGTTTACCTGAACTACTTTTCTATTTTTCTGGAAGTCCCAAACTTTAATTTGGGGTTCAAGGAGAATGACCTCAACTTTCTCCTTTTCTCCACCTCAGCACGCAACTTGCTACTTGACTCATTTCCTATGGAGTTCTGTTTTTGTCTTTTGTCTTCTCCAAGAGGCAAGATGTTGAGAAAATCTCTGAGAGTAAATGCTAAAGCATTTAAAAGCATTTAGCATTTATGTGCCTGAGAGAAGTAGTGTATTCAAACATGCACCATCTAGCATTTAGACTGGCAAGGAACTGGGAATGCAGGCTGCCTGTATCACTAGAATGCCTCTGAACCCCAGTTGCCGGAGAGCAGTGGAATTTGGCTATTGTTATCATGTTCAGCCTGGGGGTCTCGCTGACCCCTAGGAAAAACAGATTACTAGTTTCAGTGCAGATTTTCCATCTGATACATATTGTGGGCACTTTGGGCTACTGAGTTCAAGGTATGTACATAGCATTTCACAACCTGCCTTGGTTATCTAAACGGTGCTGATCAGTCTAATGCAGAGAAGGCAAGAGCTTAAAATTATGTACTGGTTTCACATTTATCCCTTTATAATCCCTCAAAAGTGGCAAAACATTGTGGGCAGGATCACACACGTGCATTTATAATACAAATTTAAGCAATTGTCATACATTTGGCTTCCAAAGTGATTCTGTTAACCCACGTTTATTTGCCCAATACTGTACCCTAATTCTGCTTTCCCCAGTTTCGACAGGGCAGATATAAATTTGAACTGTTTTCTCCCACAGTTTAGCACTTGGCTCTATCAGTGGACACGCAAGGCAGTACCCACATCTCTGTGTGATCTGGGTTGATGCACACGCTGATATTAACACTCCACTCACAAGCCTATCAGGAAATCTCCATGGGCAGCCAGTTTCATTTCTTTTAAGAGAACTTCAAGATAAGGTAAGTGGGGATTCTATGGCGATGCCAATGAGGAATAGCATTTTCCCATGTAATTACTGACCTATCAGAACTAATGATTTTTTTAAAAAAAGTTAAGGACAAGTAGGATCTCTGGCATTTCAGTATTCACTTAATAATTCACTTGGACACCTGTCCTGAAAACAAACAAACAGGCAGAGGTTTTACAGTGTTTACTCAAGGAAAGTGTGACATGACCAAGTTATATTGTAATCTTGTGGTTATTTTTGTAAAAAAATACATTTTTAAAATGTACATTTCCCCAAAGGAGGCAAGTAGTTCCATAAAATGTAACTGGGAATACCAACCCATCTTATATCTTACATGATTTCCATATGAAATCCTGAAGTGCAAAGTAATATACTACTGTTTCTTTATATAAAGTTCTAATTGATTTATAATCTTAGTTCCAAGCATTTGCTTTCAGTAGCTAGACACCAAGGGTTAGGGTTAGGGTTATTCACAGAACTTCCTGATCAACAATCTATCTTTACTTAGCGGGTTGGGTGAACTTTATAATGTAAATAGAGGCAGCTGTGATAAAACCTACTTTCTTAGAATGACTAGTAATTTTAAAAAAGAATGAATACTGATAATGCCTCAAAAGCAGTCTTTTTTTCTTAATGTAAAGATATCACATTAGGTAGAGGGCATCAAATTTCACCTAGGTACTAGTTTGTAATGGTATAGATCCTGAACATTCAAGTATGGTGTTCTTTGGGTATAATACTATTGGGTGCATAATTCACAGGGTTGTTGTTGTGGGGAAAAAAGGAGGAGGAAGAAATATTAGGTATGTTTGCTGCCTTGAGTTATTTATTAAAAAAAAATAATAAAGGCGGGATAAAAAATCTAAAAAGAAAAGATGTAAATACTCTTATATTGAGATAGTCAACATGATTTGAAATTGGGTGGCTATTAGTTTAATAGATGGGCAATTCTACCATACCATCCTTTCAGGAGAGTACCATATATGAACTTACAGGTAGTCCTCATTTAGCAATTGCCTCAATTAGTGACCATTTGCAGTTACGACAGAAATGAAAAAGTAACTTTGTGACTATTCCTTGCATTTATGACTTTTGCAGGTTTGTACATGTAAAATAAAGGGGAGCTGAAGTAAGATCATAAACACAATCAGTTTCACTTAGTGACCACTTTACTTAACAACCAAGTTACCAATCCCAATTGTGATCACTAAACGAGGACTACCTGTACTATTTTTTCTACCTGCTATGAAATAGTCTATAACTTGTTAAACAGTAGCTGGAAGTTCATGGCTGTACCTGCTGGTGTCCCAGCAGTTTTACTTAAGCAAAGGAATGATCCTGCATGGATGTGTTTTCTATATAATAACCTTCTACCTTGCAAGATTTTTTTTTTTTAATAATGTTAAAAGCACCTATTTGATCATACTACTCATGAAAAGTAGTAACAACTCAAGATATGGGGACAGTTTGCTTGCTAGATTTATATTCCACTTTGAGCAGCTCAAAACAGTTATTATTTTGACCCAAATTGTTCAGACCAAGATGAGCAAGTTGAAATAACACTGTAACTAACCACTATTGTTACATCTAACTCTTATAATCAGTATTACAATCAGCTAAATCTTAATTGCCTCTAAAGCAGGGCTAAAAGTAACCTGAGCTCATCAGCTTTTTTTGTTTTAATTTCCATTAGTCCTAGTCAATTTGGTCAATGGCAATGGACTCTGTTCCAAAACAGATGCATCGAACAGCACACTCTCAGCAATCCAAATGCGCATTATAAGAGGGCACAGCAGGGTCTGATGCTTTCATCAAAATAATAAAAGTTCCAATTGTTTTGTACATGAGAACAATGCCATGTGCATAAAAGGGGCATAGCTTGAATTGTAAAGGCGCAACACCGCTTTCCACATCCACAACCTTTTCACCTTCCTGTGGACCTCTCCAGCCATCAGTGCTGCTCTTATTACGTCTTTCAATATTAAAATGTGTTTTGGAAAGCTCAAGCATTTTGAATTAGCCTATTCCAGTAAACTTTATGTAACAAACTGAACGAGACCCAATCACCTGCTTTTATTAGGAATTTTGATATCTTTTTGGCCTGGACTGAAAAAAAGGAAAAAAATAAAATGGGTAATTCCTGTCTTTAATCTCTTACAAGTTATTCTTGTGGAAGAAAAACTGTTACATGAATGTAGCAATATCTATTAAATAAAAGGTACCTGTAACAGGTTACCTTTCAAATTGGAGGGGGGCAGTCTACACTATTGTCATATTGAGCTGGCAAGGTCATGCCACTGAAAAATATTTCCTAGATCAGTCTTTTCAGGATCCTGTTCTTCTCTTATTTTGAAGGTGCCAGTGCTTCCTGGATTTTCCTGGCTGAAGCCCTGTCTTTCACCATTAGATATTGTATATATTGGTCTGAGAGATGTTGATCCTGCTGAACAGTAAGTAGATGATAGCTAGTTTGCAAGAATGTTATTATTCCCTCCCCCCCTCCCCAATTCATAGCAAGATTATTGGTATGTTTCTACACTTTAAGAATATTTAACTTTAAACTGTTTTCTCAAAACAGTTATATTCTGAAGAACTACGGCATTCAGTATTTTTCAATGAAACATATTGATGGTCTTGGAATCCAGAAAGTGATGGAAAAAACATTTGACCATCTTTTGGGCAGGTAACATATTTTTTGGATATAACTGGATATTTTGTGGAGAATATTTGTTAGGCAAATAAATGAGCCAGAAACCTGATCTTTATCAACCATTAGCCCTATCTACTGAATACTAGGATAAGTGACTTATTGCACATGAACTATATTTAGCAAACAAAATTATTCTCTTTTGTCAGAGGACCAAGACCAATCCATCTGAGCTTTGACATCGATGCCTTTGACCCATCACTGGCTCCAGCAACAGGGACACCTGTCTTGGGTGGATTAACATATCGTGAAGGCATGTACATTTCTGAGGAAATACACAACACAGGTAAAAACCAAGCAAGCATTTTTTTTTTTTTAATTTGGGTTAAGGTAACAAGATTCACAAAAATTGTAATCATATGCTTGCATGGTAACTGTACTACAAAAATATTCAGTTTAAATCAAAATGTAATAAAGTAAGTCTAATAGAAGCTTAGATCCTTTTATTCCGTTCTCTCCCTTTCAAGGATTCGTGAGAAGCCTCCTGGACTGAAAAAGACAATAGCAAGTTATTTCAAGCTTTCAGATGCCACCTAATTTACCTTTCCTAGTTAGTAAAACAAAACAAAATTACAAGATATATTACCAAACTTTAGCATAAGCTATATGGAAACATAACCTTCTTTAGAGAAGCCAGTGTTCCCAGTTCATTCCACAGTTGTCATCACTACTCCCTTTTGTTACTTGTATGTTTGTTTTATAGCTTCTCCAACCTTCTTCTTGATGCAGTTTAATTAGAGCTGTCAGGGAGTTTTAAAGGCATATATCATACTTTAAACATCTAACCATTCATGTGTTCCTGGTAACAACAAAGCCTAAAAAGGAGGGGTGGGGGGAACTACTGGAAATTATTGTTGCTTTGGACAAAAGTAGGATTGAAGGCTGGATTTTGATGCTACATGTAATGAGACAGATCTGTCATTTGGCTGAAGAGATGCTTTTAAAAATACTGCAAATTTCTGTCTCTTGCTCTCAAATAACTCACTGCCTTCGTTTTCTCAGGCCTGCTTTCAGCTATGGACCTTGTAGAAGTAAATCCATTCCTTGGAGCTTCGCAGGAAGAAGTGAATGCAACAGCTAGTTTGGCAGTAGATGTGATTGCTACAAGCTTTGGGCAGACAAGAGAAGGAGCACACATTGTTTTTGAGAATCTACCAACACCTAGTTCGCCAGATGAATCAGACAGTGAAGAGCAAGTACGGCTTTAAGGTCTCCCAAGTGGCAGCAGATGCCGCACAAAGGGCATTATGTATAGTTCTGCTGATCTATTATACAAGTGGACAGAAGAGAAACCAAGTGTACTACATTCTGAAGTCATCACTCAGCTCTGGAGATGCTCATTTTTTTCAGTTGGGAGGTCAAACTGCTGTGTTACAAGTTAATCAATATGTTCAGCCTAAACGGAGATTGTATTATTTTGCAGATGTAGTTCATGGTTTGTCTTTTCTTCACTATTCTCAGAGGAACATGTCAAGACTGATAACAAGCCAGCACTATCTTTTAAATGTAGTAAATACAATCCACCTTTTCAATCTATGTCAAACAGCTATTGCCCAGGAATGTCCATACAGTGGATGGAAGATAGGAAGGCAGAAAAGCCACGTCTCTTGAACGCTTAAGTGAAGAACTTGTAGTAGACAACACCTCCCAGGATGGCTACCTCCAGGATGATGATGACAGAAAGTAACAATTTATTTGTCATAAGTCTAGAAAGAAAGAGACATGAACTTCCTTGGTTTTTTTTAAACTGCAAGACATTACCATTTATGGAATTATCATGGTGGAGATAGAAACGGTCACATTTCAGCTTTAGTAAAGAAAACCTTTTGCATATTTACTCAAAAGCAAGTCCCTTTATGTACTGTGGGTTTAAGGGAAATCCTAGGTAAATAAGCATGAGATTACAGTCATTGCAGAGAAAATTAATGGTGTAGAAGAGGAGTACTAAATATTTAATTTCATTTAAAACATCATGGTCCCTGAGATTCCTCATAAAAAGTTAAACTACTCTTGTTAGAAGTTATAGAACCTCACTATAGGGTGTGGAAAAGCATAAAATAAAATTTAGATGAGCACGCTAACATAAAAAGCTACAGGCAGGTAATTTGCAAATACAAAAGTTTTCAGTTCAGTTCTTTTATACTCTCCTGTAAAGCTAAAGAACAATTTGCAACAATCTCAAGGTTAAATTCAGATATTCTTTTCTTATGGTTTGAAAAGTGACACTGTGTGCTGCCTTAAACAAGGCAGTGTCTCCTCAAAATTGCTTCTGTGCAACTGTGCAGCATACTTTTCCCTTTCAGGATCCTCCAATGACTGCCCTACTCTCCTTTGCTACTTTTCACTGAAATAGGCAGTGGGTGATTTGCACACATTTATTGTTCTCACCATCTTAGAATCAAAGAGACAGCTATACACAATTATTGCATATAATTTGCCAAATTATGGGCCAGGGACTTCTAAGAAAAACTACTAGTCCAGGACCTAGATAGCTAGACCATACACAGTAGAGGCAGGACACACATCCTTCACTCCTAATTGCAAAGGTAAAGCTCTAATAGTCACAGTTTTTGGTGAATGGAAGAGCACAAAGAACTGAAAAGCTGATGATCATTAATGGCTTGAATACTGTCTTTCAGTAGTTCTCCTTTGTATATATTCAATAAAGAATAATCCTGAGTGTATGGAAGCCCCTGGTTTTGTTTTTTATTTTCTGCTGACATACTGAAAACTGCTGCTGTGGACGTACACTAATAGTGCTCTAGTGTCTGACTGCTCAGAATTCTTTCTATGTGGCTGGAGCCTCAGAAAGTGGCCAATGTTTGTAACCATGTATAGTGGGGAGCTTTAAAGAACAATTCGGCCTTATGTGCCCAGAGGTAGTCACCTGACGAGGTAGAAACTGGACATTACACAGGGTTTTATATAGCATTTATACAGCTTCTTTTCTGTTGATTCTTCCATTCTGAGAGGTGAGAGGCATCTTAAATTCAGGGGCATATCCTATTTTTCTTATATTCTTGTTCCAAAGGGGGGGGAAATGAATCTACGGTATCCACTTAAAGAACATTACTGCTAGAGAAAATTGTGTGTTTGTGTTCATGTTAGGTGTATAGGATTTTTATCTATTTCTCATATTCCTGCAATCTGTTCCTGTGCAGCATAGGAAAGGCCATAATGGCAGCATACAAAAGAAAAAATTGGCAAAAAAAAAGTCCCCTCTCTCACTTTAGCAAAAGCTAGGATTACCAGATCTAGGCTGCAAAAATCCAGGTGACCCCTGGATGGCAGCAAAGAGATACAGAACATTCTTGCTGCTTTCTAGTCATTGTCCAATGGTTTGCAGCCTAGATGTGGTAGCCCCAGCAAGAGCCTGGGTAAGATTTGTTCAAAGAAGGACTAATCAGCACCCAACCCACAAATGCTCCACTCTGGCTGGACTTTGCATTATATGCACAAATGCCTAAAGATGAAGCAATACCAGTCATTCCTTCACAGGGACACCTGAGATAGGCCAAGCCTATACTGAAGGAATAAGCTTCACAAGAATCCCATTGAAAACATCACAAAACATTTTGATTCAAGATTCAGAGCATATTTTAAAGCATCATTTCACCAACCTTCTTGACATGGAACGTAGGATCTTCCGACTTCTGCTTAAATTTTCACTTGTGTTTACTAACTGTAAAGAAAAAAAACCCCATGAATTCCCACTTGCTTGGCAAGAGATTAGGATGCTACTTTAGTTGTGCTGACAGTTGGAAAGCATCATCTATTAAGCACAATGTTGAAATTAGGAGATCAGTCCAGACTTAGAGAAGGAAATTTGGCTTATACTTTAAGGTAAGGATTGGCACACATCCAGTCAGCTCAACTCCTATCCATACATTCTGTGACAATAATTAAAGAAGTACAATGCACCTATAAGGAAAAACTTCCTGACGGTTAGATCTGTACAACAGTGGAACAGTCTACCTACGGAGGTTGTGAGTTCTCCATCTCTGGAGGTTTTTAAGAAGAGGCTGGACAGTCACCTCTCGGGGATGGTTTAATTGGTTTCCTGCATATTGCAGGGGGTTGGACTAGATGATCCATGTGGTCCCTTCCAACTCCAAAATTCTATGATTCTATGATTCTATGATTCAATTTATCTATTTCTATATTTTTTCTTTTATAGTCATTTACTGAATTATGTTTCTGACACCTAGGCCAGCTAACTCACTATCCAAGGTAAATTCTTGGTCTCTTCCTGTGGGGAAAAAAAATGATAGTGAATAGCAAAGAGATCAGGTAAACAAGCAGCAGCAGTTTGGGAGCTGGCTAAGGATCCATCTTATGTATTATAACAGAGACCAAGAGTAAGTTTCATTATTGGCCACTGGCTATGTATTAATTCATCTATCTAGTTTCTGAGATTTCAGCAGTATATTAAAAGACAGAAATGTTATCTTTAAAATAAATTAAAAGACATATCTAAGGAAGATAAAATCTGATCTTAATAAAACAGTATTTGATTCCACATAAGCTTAGAAAAAAAAATAGCCATGTTTTATTGCCAGAAGAAAAAGTGGTTTTTTAAGCTATATTGTTACATCAAATACTTGTACAAGTTGAAGATTGCTCTTTCACTGCACTCTCCTCTTCATAAAAGAGCATGGCACAACAGAGAGGTGATACTGGGTGAGGGAAGTGCAGGGAGAGTGGAAATACATATTTTTTTTAAAAAGTCAGAGAAGCCTGTCTGTTGATAGGAGAGGAAAGACAGACTATTCTATTACAGTAGCATTTTTAAAACTTACTCTGCCTTTGGTGCGTTCCAGCTGTTCACGTTGCTCTCCAAGTTCTTCAATGATGTCACTACCAATTTGATCAGTTTCTGTGGCAATTTGCTGTGAACGTTCTATGCTCTGAGTGGCTCGATTCAAGCTTTCTGTACCCTGAAGCAGTAACACCCTCTGAGATTGCATCTGAGTCTAAGAGACAATTAAGACCTATTTAAAAAGGCAGAAGGAATATTTTACCTTTCAATATGTTCTTCTCTGAGAGTGTAAATTAAAATCATGCTAGCAGTGTAAAGAGAGAATAGGAGAAGTTTTCTAATGATAAGAGAAACAGCCTATTCTTTCAAAAGAATATTGAAGGAGATGCTGAGATGACCCCATCTCCTTCCCCAAACTATCTCCAACAGCACATAGGTTTTTAGTTTGACTCTGCCACCAAAAAATGTCCCTTACAGCAGAAAGTATATATACAACTTACTCCCCAACTGATCCAAGCAAATACTATCAAAAGTTTCTGGTTGTATTTACAGAGTCAGACTCCCCCTCTCTCAATATAGATTATTCAGCTACTTTCTTAGGGGAACTAAACTAAACTGATTCAGACAGATATTAATAGTGTGGTGGACACCTAGATACTATACTGCTTAAGTGACACCAAACTTGGCATAAACCTTAGCAATTTGAACAGTGAAGAACCACATAAACTGCTTGCAGTAGAGTTCAAATGGCACAGAATGTACTAAAAATGAAAAATTGTCAGTATACTACTTATTTGACTTAATAATCTTCAAGACCTATGGCTAGTTTATTAGACATGCCAAAACTTAATGTGCTCTGCTTACTACTCATTTACCTTGAAAGAGAAAAAACAAGATGTTTATTTAATCATCTTAGTGGATGTTGCAATTTTTTAAAATAACTAAATTAAAATTTTAAAAAACCCAAGACAGCTTGGTGCAGTCATTAAGGTACTGGACTAGAAACTGGGAGAACATTAGTCCTCCCTTAGGCAAGGAAGCCAGCTGCGTCACTTTCTCTCAGCTCAATCCACCTCACAGGACTGTTGTTATGGGGAAAATAAGAGGAAGGAGCATTATGTATTATTGCACATCTTGAGCTACACAAAATAAAAGCAGACTATAAATCAAATCAATCAATCAATCAACCTACCAATCAATCAATGGAAATTAAAATACATCCCTGATTGGCTTAGTGATATTCAGCATAACAAAGATGCATCTAGATGATCACTAGCAGCACTGAATAGAGGAATGTCTTAATAAGCATTCCAATGTTTATTAATTTATGTTCTGGTGCATATTATGGATCAATTTCTTAATCATCATTATCAATGTGGAAGACAACATCAAAAGTTCAGGCTTGAGCTCATTACTAAAGATACTATTTGCTGTTGGTTCTTCTATATTTTGTTAAAGGTAGTCTGCAGTTCAAAGTAGAGGCTCCATTCCAGCTTGACAAAGGCACAAAAGAATATTCTCCATCACTGAAATCCAGGGAAGAAATTCTCAGGACTCTGCTTTTCAACAGGTCTTTGGAGAAAGGTTTGGGGAACTATTTTAAAGACTGGGGCCACATGATGGGCTTTTGTTTTTTAATTTATGTTATTTTTAACGTTATATTTTAATGTCTTGTAGTTGATTTTATTCTGAGCTACCTAGAGTCCTAGGAGGTGGGACAAAAAGTAATGTAATAAATAAACAAGTGAGCTTCTGCAAGCACTTTTGGTGAACTCTTATCTCCACTCCCTGTTAACACTTGTAAAATTGCAGACAATACATAACTGCAAGAGCTGAAAAAACAGTCACTAATTACTAATGCAGGTTTAAAACTTCCACACTTTTGTACTTTACTTAACTTTTTGACATGGAATTTGAAAGAAACAGACTAAATTTGGAAACATTGGAATAATATCTAATTCCAGTGTTCAGGTTTATACTTCTTACTGATGTTGTCAAATCCAATAAACTAAACATAGCTGATTTGGATAATAATTGAGAGATCCTGTCCCTCACTGATCATTATGTTAAAGAATTTTTTTTCTTGCCCTCAGCCAAGGAAAGAGAAGGAAAAAACAGATTTTTCCTTTTATTTTTTTCTGACAGACACATTATCAATGAGTTCTCAGATCTCGAAGTGAGAAGTTTGTTGTGTTTTCTCTTAATTTGCTAAATTCTCCAATGAAGGCTTACGAAAACCTTTACTGTTTGCAGAATTTGGACAGCAGCAAAGATTCCTGGTATTCAGGAAGGAGGGATCTTCACATCTGCTACTCAACTAAGCCCTCACCCCCTCCATTCCTCTTTCTTTTTCTTTTTACCCCCTCATTTTTTTCAGAAGAAGCTAAGCTTGCTTCCAATGCACCAAGCCATTAAGATAAGGATATATATACTTTTGCATTAACTCTTATTTCTTCTAATCAATCCATAAACCAATTTGTCTCTTCTCTACATGTCTTCTTCTTAAGTCTTCACTATGAGCTGAGCCTCTGCACTTTCCTGAATAAGAACCTGAAGAGCATTGTTATCAAAACAACCTTAAAAATAATAGTATACTTAGTACTCACTCTCTGCTCATTTTCAGTAGAGAAGATTCCAAATTTTGAATTCCCACGGGCACTTGGAACTACTCCCAAATCCATACTTTTCATTTTCCTATGGAATGTGCTAAGGTCTCCTTTGTAAGTCCGAATTTTGACCATCATTTGATTGCGGAAGGACACTGGGGCATATTTCAGTTCTTCCTCCATTTCCCGTAACTTGAATAAGTTTTAAAAATAAACATGTATCAAAATCCTTATTACATTTGTATTTGAAATATGTAAATCCAATCTGAAAATGGTTAATCTACCACAAACATCACATCAGAGACCATTTTTGCAAAAAAAAAAAAAACCACTCAAATTTCTTAAGAATCACATTATTTCACTAGTCTCTGTGATTAAAATTTAAAATATAATCTATTTAGCAATTCATTTCCTTATTTGTAAAATTTGTACCCTATGGTTTTGCTTTAGGCAAATTATTGTATTCTTTGCCTTGGTAAAGAAACTCCAGAGCCAAAAGTGAATAAATTTAGAAAAAGTACTCCACCAAATTAAAAATATCTCATGCAATGACACTAAAAACCAAAAAAGAGATAAAACTTTAAACATTTTCATTTTACTTATACTGTTAACTTCCTTTATTTATAGCCAAAAGGCCCAAATAGCAAATTACAAATTTTACTTATACAAAAGCAATGGAAAAGATAAGATTCACAAAAGGCTATAAAAATACAGTTGTTTCTAAAACATATGGAACTTATTTTATCTGTTTCAAAAGTAAAAAAGCTACAGCATATAGGAAACAACACATCAGGGAGAAAACTAGGCTGCAATCATTTTCCTGACATCTTTTTTCCTATGTGAAAGCAATGTTATCTTCCTGAAGAAAAAATTAACTATTTTGAAGTGGCATAGCCAAACACAGCATTATCACTTTGATAACAAAAACAAAGACCAGAATCAAAAGAATGATATCTCACCTTGCTGCATAGCAATCTTCATTGTAAAGCAAGATAAATTTCAAAAACAGTTTGCAATGCAATTATCTTTGTAGTGTTTTAAATATAAATAATTATCTTTAAGCCTAATTCAGAAAACAAAATATCTAGTATGTGTTTAAACTGGTTTTTTTAGCAGAAGCCAGAGTAGCAGGCAGTTCTAATGGCTATTTGAAGTACTGGCTTTGGCTTGTCTGGACACATTGTTAAATGAGAAAAAGAGAAAACAGATGGAAAATGTTTTTGAAATGCATTACGTTAATCCAGTGTTTCTCAGCCTTGGCATCTAAGATGTGTGGACTTCAACTCCCAGAGTTGAAATCCCCATGCTGGCTGGGGAATTCTGGGAATTGAAGTCCACACATCTTACAGTTGCCACAGATGAGAACACTGACCTCAATCAATACTAAGCACTTTATTAAAGTCCACAGTGTTTAAAACACTCTTAATTCAATTAGTTTCATATCCACTAGGATTCTAAAGTTTCTCAAAGAATAGTTCATATTCTTACTGTTTCATTTGCTTCTTTTAGTTTTTCATCAAATTCTCGGATTAACTTTTTTTTCTCCTCTGCAAGATAAATAAGAAAAAAAGTAAATTTTCATCAAAGGACAAAATATAATATCAGCAGTGCCAAAAAAAATCCTAGACAAGTATATTCTTTATAGCTTTGTTGTGTCTGCTTGAGGGCTTATATTAACATTTGAAGTGCTTCCCATCTCAAAGTGGTAGAAAGTGTGTTGCTAATTTCCAGTAATTAGAGACAGAGTGCCATATGTAGACCTGGAGCTGCTCACCTTGCCCTAAACTGATAGGATCCCTGGCTAAATGCACTTTTATTTACGCATTTCTTATGCATAAATTTCTTATGTTGATGTCTAGGTCAGTGTGTCTTGATATCAGCCCTCAAGCAGGTACAACAAAGTTATTTAAAAAAAAACTTTCTACCAATCCAGGAAAAAAATATAGAAAACCATGGGAAATCCTTTACATCATTGCCTTGTTTTTCCTGTCACTTTCACTCAAATACACTCAGATGTCCCCAGGAACCAATGCATTGTCATCTCTAGTGCTGTAGATGAGCAGACCCCATGCAAATAGCTATTTTATACCTATACCTTATTAGACAATGGGCTGTATTCAAAAGTATTGTTCTACTGAGGGAACAATACAGGCCAAAACAATTATTTTTTCTCTCCACACATACCCAAATCTCTTCTGGAAACCAAATATGCAGGGTAATCCCTGTTGTATGGACCTGCATCTGTTCATATAACTTGTAAGCAACCTACAGATTTAGTTCATTCACACCATTCGTGCCTTTTTACTGTCAGCTTTACTTTCAATACATTTTACCGGCACGCAGTAATCCTCAGCAAAGCAGCTCCCCTCTCGACTCGAGCAGCGACCTCCCCGCTTGCTAGGAAACGTCCGCGGCCCCGCGCAGGGAGGCCGAAGCCAAACACGGGAAGGACTCCCTCCCCCCGCAGGACCTGAGCGCTGCCTGCTCGCGTACCAACCGCCAGGCTCCCGCGCAGCCTCTCCGGGGCGCTTTGAAGCTCCCCATGCAGGCCGCGAAAAATCTCGTGCAGACGCTCCAGATGCTCCGAGGAGCCGATGCCGCGCTCCGCCATCCCGCGAAGAGTCGGGAAGCCGCAGCTTCGGTCGACCCGACGCCGCGCCGGGCTAACTACCGCCTGGGAGCCATCGTCCACCGGCACTTCCGGGACAACGGGCGGAGCTGAGGCACTTCCTCGTCCCTCTCTCCTCGCCAGACCGCCCCGCCAGGCGCCTAAACCGGTGCTGCGAAACCGTGCCGTCAGTTGCAACAGCGCCGCCGCCGTTCGGCGGAGAAACAGCCACCTCGCTGCGGGTGGTCGGGTGCCGCTGAAAGGGTCTGATTTTTTTCTCCCAACAAAGAACTTCGCCTTCCTCTTGGTCAGCGGAGATTCGGGCAATACCTTTGTCTCCTTCCAGTTGGGTTCCCTTCTGGCACCAGTATGGAAGTGGTTTGCGGCTGGTCTATCCAGCTGCTACACACATTCAACTTTCTTTACCTTTCCAAGATTAGCCAGGGGTCAGCTAGGTTACCCTGGACGACACAATTAACCTACGCTTATTTAACTGGAAGTCCCAGTAGCTCCATTAAATATTATGTGGATCATTTCTAAGTAGACAGTAAGTTTATATACTTACTTAAGTACGTTTATTGTTTGAGGACTAGAGCCAGGGTTGAGCACCAATTTGAGAAGCCTAGAGGGGTAATGGTTGAGGACACTTAATTATACTTAATATTTTTGTATTTAAAATAGAGTCCTCAAACTTAAAATGTAGCAAGCAGCTGGCTGGGGAAAAAAAATCAGATTTGCTCAGAAACTCAATTACATTCTATTATCTCAACCTTTTAATCTTGCCTGTTTTTCTCCTACTGTGTTCTGGATGCATTTTGGTATTCAATGGTTAATAAAAGCAATACTGAAAAGATTAGCCTGGGACAGCATCACACAAATTACTGTCCTTTGGAAGAGCTGCTTCCAAAGTTTTTTTTTTTTTTTTCCTACACTCAGTTGTTACCGACTCTGCAGTGACTGCTTTGGATGAGTCCTTTGCAGTTTTCAAGGCAAGGTGTTTCGGAATGTTGCGCAGAGTGCAGCCAAAAATCCCATAAATCCTGCTCTCAGGAAAAATACACATCAGCATGAGAGCTTGCAAAATGCAATATCCATAGTTAGCTTTCCAAAGAAAATCCAGTCAGAAAACATAAACTAACTGGTCTTTATTGATAAAAATGCAAAACTTCATAAAATACAAGTTGCATACAAAATATAGGATATAACAAAGACTTCTTCTCATCTTAGCTTCCAAGACTTAACCACAACAAAGTCTCTAGCTAAAAAAAAACTCTCAGAGAAGAGGTACACTACTTGGTTACTAGTTAAGACTACATAACCCATAAAAACCTACATGATTAACTTTTTACAAGACAAACACACACTGAACTGAGCTGGGCATTTCACCCTCTCGTTATATTGCTAGCATGACACCCCCACTGAATAACTAACATACACAATACAGTAGGTGGCAGTAAAAATCATAACAGAATCACAAGATACTTTGTAATCTCGACACCTGTTTTTGTATAGCTAACGGGATGACCTTCTTCCCATGAAAAAATCCTGATACGGAAGTGGTTTGCCAGTGCCTCCTTCCTAGAGCAGAGCCCAGCTGGTGAGCGCAGGAGGCGGGGTTTCCATTGCTTCGCACCTTTTTCAGGCGTGCGCAGGTTCCACGCTACCGGCAACTGCACACGTCTCCTTTTGCAAGACGCCGCCAGCATTTTTCCTCCCACCGGAGTGAGACTCCCCATTTATTTACTCACATGAGTTTTTGAACTGTTGGGTTGACAGGAACTGGGGAGGAAACAGGAGCTCACCTGCTAACGCGAAGGCTGGGCTCGAACCACTGAAGTATCGACCATTTCGGGCCGGCAACGTTCAGCATCATTAAGCTGCTGCAGTTTTCTATTAATATTTAAGAAGAACACATCAGTATGAACTTCGTGTTGAACACTAGTAAAGAATTACCAGTCATCACATTAATAAGAGGAGTAGAATAATAGGAGTAGAGACAAGACTGAAGAATGAATGTCTGAATCCACCACAGACATAAACAAGAATTTCCAGAAATTATTTCATATCCTGGAAAAAATTTCTTTTAGTTTACTCACCTTGTTTTCATCACTGTCCATATCCTGGATCAGCTTATCCGACTCCTAGATCCCAGGAAGAAAATAAAAATGGTAGAAAGACCGTGAGATGAACTGACAAACACATGGTTGCTCACGCTTGCCCTTGTAGGTTGCTAAGAAGCAACCAGAGAAACAAGGGGGCAATTATAAACAAAGCCCTACCCACTGAAAGAAGGCACAGTAGGCAGCTACTTCATCAGAAGCTTTTACTGGACCAGGTGGATTAATGATAAGACCTAAAGGATGCCCACAGCCATGGCATGAACATAACGACATTTGGCTTCTCAGCAAGTGGCATTCAGAAAGATACTGCTTCTGATACTGATTTTCAAGATTTCAATTCTTCTTTGCTGTGATTCATAGCTCAAGAATGAGGAAATGAGGAAGCCTATTAGATCAATGCCAACCAAGCACTCAAGCACTAAAATCTGACATTCAGCTGCTCAGAACTAGCTCAGATGCTACAACCCGCATCCTCAGGCTGTCCCTTTCAAGTTGTGCAGGATGGCATGTACTCACCTGTATAGTCAGTTAAAAAACAAGAAACAAAACCCAACCTCTTCCCCAAATGAAGCCATCCTAACATTCCTCATTTAAGCACTCAGAGATGGGTATCCCATTAGCACCACCCACTGACTGCAAGGTGAGGAGATCAGTTTTTCCGGACAGTTGTCACATTTGAGAACAAAGAATTAGGAGCATTTCAGCTGCTTAATCAAATAACTAAAAGTCACCAGACTCCTTGATACATTTAATGAGCTGCCTGATGAAAGAATAGCTTTCTTCCCTTAGAAATAATTTTACCTCATTCTGACCAATGGGAGACAGGGCCCAATACAAATACACACAATGATTCCCTTCAGAAATTAGCTCAATGCTTCAAATAAATATCTAAAATTACATAAAAATAATCTGAAATAACGCAGCGTTTTTCTTTCGCAGCTTCTTTGTTCAATATTCTATATGCAATCCCAAACCCTTCTTCAATGTTTTTGTCTTCCAACATGACCTGAGGAAAAATTGCAGCAGCAGAAAGAAGGATCAGCTGAGTGGCATGCAAGTGAACGAGAAGTCATTCGGAGCTGTGGAGGGAGCCCCAGTGAGGACACCCAGTTCTGTTGTTCTTTGGATTGCAGCCACAGAATTGCCATGTTAAGACTACAGGGAAATAGTGCTTGTCTGAGTCACTGTGATTGTTTCATATGAAAATTCATAATGAAAATGAAATGTGACTTTTTGGGTTAACTTCAGTAAACAATCTACATGTTGTTGTTGTAGAATACATGAAGCTCTGTTCAGTATTCCATTTCCGTATCTAACACTACGCTAATGAATTTAAGTGGGGCTCCATACCTTGCAAGCAACTTCAATCTCCGTTGGATTGTTTCCAAACAGAGTCGGTACAGATAAATCATCTGCAGATAAGGACCCCGACTTTTCACAAAAATGGAGTCCTTTTGTTGCTGCCGGCTTCCCCATTGACTTTCATTGTGGGAAGTTGGCTGGGAGCGTCAGAAATCTTTCTTCCTCCTTCCCTCCCTCCCTTCTTCCTTTTCCCTTCCTTCCCTCCCTCCCTCCCTCCTCCTTCCTTCCTTCCTTCCTCCCTCCCTCCCTCTCCTTCTTCCCACATACAAAATAGACTTGCGCCATTTGACCTCCCCTCGTGACACTCAGGAGAGCCCCTGTGAAGCTCCTCCTCCTCCTCCTCCTCAACTGATCCACAGAACTAAGATTTCTTATGGTGATGTCCAGGTCAATGTCTCTTGATATAAGCCCTCAAGCAGGCAAAATGAAGTTATAAACAAAACTTTCCACCAGTCCAGGAAAAAACACAGAAAACCATGGGCCACTCACTTTACATCATTGCCTTCTTTTTCCTATCACTTTTACTCAAATACATTCGGGTGTCCCCAGGAACTAACAGACAATCATCTCTAGATCCGTGGATAGCATTTCCCATGCAAAATGGCTATTTTGGACCTATACCTCATTAGGCAACGGACTGTATTCAAAGGTATTTTTCTACTGAGGGAACAATACCGTCCAAAGCAATTTTTTTCCCCTCCACACATACCCAAATCTCTTCTAGGGACCATAATATGCAGGATAATCCCTGTTGTATGGACCTACATCTGTTCATATAACTTTCTAAGCAACCCAGAGATTTAGTTCATTCACACCGTTCATGTCCTTTTATTGTCAGCTTTACTTTCAATACTTGCCTGTTAAATAAAGGCACAGGAAAGAAAAAAAAATACTGGCCAAAGGTCACTTAACCCAGACTTATCATGTACTCTAATCAAGACTGAGTAAATTATTTTTAAAGTGTTGTTTTGAATTATTTTCATAACAGATAAGAGTCTGGCATTTTTTACATAAGCATCAAAAATACTAGCATGTTTCTGAGTATCAGTATCCTGTGACTTAAAAAGAAAAGCATCTAACAACATTTCCCAAGAGATTCTAGGAGAGAGAAAGGTAAAATATGAGTGGGACTGTGCTACTATGGGATGGATAAAGAGCTGGTTAAACAATTGTACCCAACATGTGTATGTCAATGGCTCCACGGCAAACTGGAGGAAGGTATTGAGTAAAGTGTCACAGGATTCCATTCTTGCTCTGCGCTGTTCAACACATTTATCAATCACTTTGAAGACAGGTTAGAAAATGTGGTTCTCAGATTTGCAGATGACACCAAGATATCTCAGGACAGCAAACACCTTGGAGCCAAGTATCAAAATTCAGAAGGTTCTTGACAAACTCATGCAATGTGAGCCTACAAGAATATACCTTGTATGCTCTAGAAATTTCTCTCTACTGAGCATCAACGACCCTGTCTCCCCTTCCCTCTCTCACGCACGCACCGTTTCCACAGAGTCCGAGGCTGTAATTCAATGTTGCATAATGCAACTTGTTTCCCGCGCGTCCCAAGTAAACAGGTCAGCAAGTGAGCATGTCCTGCTGCTCATAAGCATCTATACAGATAGCTGTCAGCACGTCAGCTCAAAAGCTACTGTAATGTCAAACATCCTCGCAACACACTCCATATTTTGTAGTTTAAACACGCTAATACAAAAAAACTCCGGCTCCCTGCATGTGTTTTATTTGAGAAACATCAGGGGAGAAACCGCAGCCCAATCTTTTTCAGGAAAATGTTATGAAAAGTTTCCTACCCTTCTTATGGTTTTGGAGCATTAGTTCCATGAAACCAGAAGCCCTGAAGCAATCTTTTCTTTCCAGTCTATCAGACCCGAAACTGGGCTGGGGGGGGGCGGGGGGGGGGGCAGGGAGCTTGCTTCTCCCTCTAACGTAAAAAAGGTGATTGCAATACATGGGCTGGACTTTAAGTGTTTCTTTCCTAGAATAAAGTTCTCCCTTTCAAATGGTTTCTTTTGCAAATTTATTTTCTTCCAGCTGCTACTGTTAGGAAGAAGTGGTAACTTCTCTCAAGAAGACCTACACAACCTCCTCAGAGAAGCAATAGCTCAGAGAAGGGGGGAGGGAGGCCCGTTTTTTGCCCAATTGCTTATCTGCTGTGCTGCCCCCAAGAGTGCTTTGCATTTCAACTTTTATCAGCAATCTCATTCTCTGCTTTGCAACAAGAATCCAGCATTGGCCCTAAAGGGGGTCTTCGTGTGTTTTACTTTTAAAGGAAATGGGTTATGAGGAAAAGTTTACCAGGTTTCATCTTTGTCCCTCAATATGGATATTATGAACAAAAGGGAAACAGTGCTTAGGACAATATTTGATAGAGCCTCCGTGGACTCTTATGGTCTATCTGAAAACAAAAGAAAAATAATTTTTAGCAACTTTTGGCTCTGCAAGCAAGCCAGACGCTCTATACCGTCCTATGTCAATGTAGATTCCTTCTTTCCAGCTTTTCAAGTTCTCATTCTAGGAAATTGTTAGGAATGAGAAGGTATTAAAGGCCTTAGCAGTTGAAGTATATAATACTGTCTTCATCTAAGCAGAAATGTGATGAACAGTCCACGTTTTCTCTCAGGGCTGCTTGCGTTCACCCATACCCTTTCACAGCATGAGGGCCTGCTATCTGGGAATGCATTTCTACAATTACGCTACCCTATCATGATTTGTCTTCCCTATGGTAGTAAGAATCAGCCTAGCAGCTTCATCTTACGCTGCGTGATCAGGTAATTAATCCTAACAAGGCTCAAGGATCCCTACGAAGGTGATCAACTGGATCTGGGACTCGGCCACTCTCTGCACCGTAAGGCAAAGTTAATCTTTTGGAGATCTCTTGGGATATCGGCACTGGGTTTTCACAGGTAAAGCCTCCCAAAGCAGCACGTCCACCTCCTGTCCGGCCACAAATTGTTGAAGGGGTGGAGACCACTATTGGCTCAAGCTATCCTGAAGCTCACTCAACGATTTGTTGACCCCCACCTGGTCTACGCCCAGTATCAAAACCTGCAAAAAGTCAGATTTGCTCGGAAACTCAATTACGTGCTATTATCTCAACCTTTTAATCTTGCCTGTTTTGTCCTACTGTGTTCTGGATGCATTTTGGTGTTCAACGGTTAATAAAAGCAGTGTTGAAAAGATGACAGTTATTAAGCATGTTCCATTGGCAATTACTGTGCTGTCCTGTTGTGACTCTTCAGAGGTCTCTCCTTCTAAAACTGGCCCCACCCCCCACCCCAGTATGTATGTGGGTGTCTGTATGTACCTTTGGTCACCATAGTGAAACCACCTGAGCCAAACCGCGCTTCTTGCTACCTTTTTCTGAGATGTAAAATCAACGCACCCTACATCTCCTATTCACTTCAAAATAATAAAAATAACATTAGGCTCACTAGAATTGGAGGAACTCACTCCGGAAATTCTCCCACTCTTTTATGGGAGATTTTGGAGTCAGAATGGACCTTTAGCAGGGAGAGAAATGAGAACGTTGGGCGTGTTGCTCCAGCAAGAGGGGCTGTAACTGAGAATATCATCCTTCAGGTCACAGCTTGCCAATCTCTTTTGAAGGGGGTGCCCAGAGCATCCTCTCCCTCCTGGTCCGTGTAGGACAGGCAGATTGCACCTGAAGAAAATGGTTCTGGAAGTAAGAAGGACCCAAGCTGTGTCGGGCTTTATAGGTAACCACCACCATCATCTTGAAGTGGACGCAGAAGCCCGTTGACCATGCAGTTCCCTTAAGGACGGTGCTATTCTGCTGATCCAACTAACCCTGATCAGCAGGAGGCAGCAGACTTCTGAGGAACCCGTTGGCTCCTGACCGGCCCCCAGAAGCCAACACGACTGCACATCTGCTCCCTCAAGGGGAAGTGCAGCCCCTTCTAAGCAATCGGCGGCGAACCAGAAGGTTTCTGCAGTGCTAAGTCTTAGAGTGTCAATTGAATGCTGTCCAGTGGCCATCTTCAAGGCAACTCACACCCTTTCAGGAAAGGATTTTGGCCACCATGAAGAGTTTTTGCAGCATGTGGCATTCCTAATGAAATTTGCCTGCAGATTTCATCCCATTCTGTTCAAAAGTGAGAAGTGTAGAGATATTTGTGGATTTCCATGCTAGTCAATAGGCGGTACGAAGCTTTGAATCTGTGTTCTGATTTGGATCTCAGGTCAAATCAGGAAGCATTTCGTTCAGTCTGAGTCAGTTCAGGCAGCTTTCCAAACTGCAGAATCAAAGCCCAAGTGAAATCTTCTCATTAAGACCGAGCTGCAGTTTGAGTACATTTAGAGCTGAATTCATATTGCAACATGAAGTCTGCAAGACTTTGCATTAGTGAAACTCAGAGCACCTGAAGTAAGGAGATGATGTAGAAACAATGACAAACAACAGGACTGAAGGAAAAGCTCATATAATTAAGGATGGAAGGAGCTCTGTAGTTCAATATGAAGTGAGCAGATATGGGAAGAGTGGCCTATTAGCTCACAAGCCAAGGCGTGTAGAGTTGTTAGGGAAAGAGTCTAGAATCACGCAATCAGGCTAAGCCGCATTTGTTTGCCTGTGGCTTAGGATCTTGTTTGAAAGTGCCATTGTGGTGGGTAAATAATGTTTTAGCGTAGCATGTTGTAAGAACCCAGCCAATTATGGTTTCTTAATAAAAGCACGGTAAATAAATCCTCATGCCTTATGCCAAATTGTGATGTAAACCCAGCCTAGATTTTGATAAGATGTTTGTCCCTGTTAGTGCTATACAGTAAAAGGGTTATGTGGAAGAGCAGGTTTTCAACGCTGATGAAACTGGCTTGTTTTATAAGGAGATTGGCAAACAAACCCATACAGCGCAAACGGCCTTCAAAGCCCTGGCTTTAAACTATCCAAAGACCGTGCAACTTGGTTTTCTGTGCCAATTTCAAGTTGTATGCAAGCTTAAGTGCAAAGCCCTAATGCTATACAGAGCCCCAGATCCACAAGCACTGCAAGGGAAAAACCTGAACCGTACACCAGTCCATTGGAGGTGGAACAAAAAACATGGATGTTGACGTGCCACCCTTGTCGACGTCTTCCTCTTCTGCAGCATATTAAGTTCCACCAACCTCCTCCATGGTTTTTGTGGGGCAGGCCAAGGTCAAGAGGTCTAACCACGCTGTGTACAGCCCATCACACATCCTGCAACTCCATCAAAGGTAAGATTTTAGTTAACGTCTTGACAGAAGAAAACTTTACATGTTAGATAAGGTTTAAAATACATATTAAATAAGGTTATTTAAACAGAAACACACATAGAACAAGGTTATGTATTGCTCGGTTGATGAAAATGTGGTGACCAGAGGCTCGTAGGAACCTAACCCTGTATTTCCCCCAGGAACAGTGGTTTAGGATTCGCTAACTCAGGATTCGCAATGATTTCAAGAACATAACTACCGCAAATAATGGCAATTTAGTTTTGCATGAAATATAAGTAACTGATATTTGAATCTATTTATAAATAAACAGAACAAAACCAATGCATGCCTAGGAATAGGACAAAAGCATGTCGCTACCAGATTTGATTCAAGAAGGGTGCCAATTTCACTAGTATTGATGGTATGATTTCTAGAAACTGAGTATCTTTGATTTTATACTGAGGAAAATACATTTTTAGGTGAAGAAAATAAGTTTTCGGAGTCTTCAGATAAATGGGAATGTGCACAGCCTTGGAGCTGGTGCGAACTAGCCTGGTTGCAAAACCTGACCAGAACATTCCCAGAGCAACCAAGGCATCTCTCTTGAAGGAAGATGTGAATTCCCCTGTGAATTGCCCCCTCCCTTTGAGTTGTTTCTTCTTCTCAGTAAGACTCTTGTTCTCTTTGAAGATAGCAGAGGGGCAGGAAGTAACTCGAGATCTAGTACCATTACTTACTTACGTATGCATGCCTGCGCCATCATATGAATACATATGTACGCGTCATGTTTTCCTTCCCCTTTTCTGAAGTGTATATCAGTGCATTTCTTTTGTTTGCAGGGGTGTCTCTCACCATCCTTTGGCGGGGTCCCCTCCAGACGACTGAGGCCACGTCCTTCCCGGCTGCCTAAAGGGCAGAACCCTTTCCAAATGAAACAGACTGACTTTGCTGACAGCCTCCATGTAAACAGAAGCAGCAGCTACTGGTTGTTAGATGGACCTTTAGTAACTATGTAGAGGCGTTTGGTACCAGAAAAGCAGATGCCAGTGCAGTGACCAAGTGCTTGCTAACTGAACTGGTGCCAAAATGGGGGGTGTCAGCAGTCATTCATTCAGGCAGACAGAGGCAGACATTTTCTGACTCGGGTCATCCGATTGATAGGTACAGCCCTGGGAATAGAGCTCAAACATCATGATGCTTACAGGCCACAAGCATCCTCTCTAGCTGAAAGGATGGTGGGAACACTGAAAAATCACTTGGCCAAACTAGTAGAAGTAACTGGTTGGGGATAGGTGGGTGTACTCCCTGTGGCATTTTCTGCAAAGGGGGAAAGGGAAAAAACAAACTTACAAATTAGGCAGTCAGGCACAGGACAACATTCAAAGAGAGCTACTTCACATCTTGGTAGAAACACATATCCGTGATCTGCTGAACCCTCCCCTGTGAAACAAATCTGTGCCAGCTGACCATGAAAAGGTAATTAGAAGATTGAAATAATAACACAAATCTATAAAATCGATGTAAGACTAAAATCTACAAAGAGGAGTTATAATGTTAAAGCTCTTAACATTATAACTCCTCTTTAACACAATAATATTGTGACAGTGTTTATATGCTAGCCCAAAAGTGATAAAATCTTTAAAAATTCTACAGTTATTATAATAATAATAATAATAATAATGATGATGATGATGATGATGATGAAACTATTCTCTGCCGAAAAACTAGGGTTAATAGCGGAAAAGAATTAAACATATTGGACAATAATACAGCAGAGTGAGTGTATGGCGTGCAGGATTCGTCTGGTCTCACTAAGCCTTACTGGTGTCAGTTACTGACAAATTTTACAAACTGTTGCAGAAAACCTAGCAACATTGTGCATCACACACACACACACACACACACACACACAGATATCAAATAACAAAAAATGGTTGTTCTGTAAAATTAGCCTTACAGCCTGGTAGCCTCCTAAATATTCAAGAGATAGAAATTCTTCAAATATCTGTACAAAATGAACAACAGACACATTCAATAATTTCTGTCCATTGCATCCCTTGCCCCCCTTTCCCATGGATACTCCAGATTCCCTAGCAAACCAATATTTTGTTGTCTTATCACCACTTGTGTCGTGTCACGGAAAACAAAAGCGCACACAGACGCTTTGCACTTTCAACCCGGGACAGAAAGTACGGACGATCCTCGTTATGCTGAATTTCCCATTGCACGAAGCGAATAGCATACTTCGCCCCTGCTAGAGAGGACGGGGTTATCCTCGAAAGCCGAAGAATCGGGTCTCTCTGGACAGCGGCATCCCACCTTAACTTTCATATCTCGGATCGGCTCCTCGACCCCACCGGCTCTTCAGCTCCACTTACACCGTCTAACGCGGCGCCAGAGGGTAGGGTGCCCCCTTCCTGCGGAAACCAACGTTTGGGCGGCACATTCAGCTAATGCGATTTTTCCAGTGAAAACGGCCTGGATTAGAAGAACGGCGCCATCCCGTTCAGCCCTGACCGCTCCCACCCCCCAAAGGCTGATGCCGAGTTTTACCGGAAATTCAGACGGTTCCCCTGCCTCTTCCGACTCCGCGGCACCCACTGAGAGTGCAGCCTTTCTTCCGGTAACCGCAGAAGTCCCGCCTTTATTTAGCCTCTCCTCTGTTGAGGAGGCCGCGGCTTCCCTCCGGCCCGAGCGGCTCCCGCGCAAGAAGCGAAGCGAGCGGAGCAGACAAGGCGCGATGCTGGGACTTCTGGGCTCCGCGCTGGCGCTCCTGCTCTTGGGCACTTTTTGGGCGTTTGTGGCAATGCCTTATGTCAGGTTTGTGGCGGGATTGCCGTGCGTACCTCTTGCGGCCTGCGAAACTCCCGCCGGTGCAACTTTGGAGGAAGGGAAACGCTTCTGAGATAAGCCTTTGGCGGCTGCATCCCGTTGGAAGCGGTCGCAGTGTTTGCTAGGAGACCCCGAGACCGTCAGGCGTCTTGCAGGACTGGTTTCAGAAACAGAAATGCTGCTTGTTTTTCCTCAGTCTTGCCTTTAAATCGTCTATCTGTATAATACTGATGCCCTGTGTTAGCGCTCCTTCGGTTTCTGGCGCACTGGATTTTCTCACGTATATTGAGAGATTGACTGTGTGCCTGTGTGCGTGTGTGCGCGCGTGAGAAGCTAGCTTGGATTTCTGTCACAAATTGCCTGGCATACTTTGTGAGTATTGCAACAAGGGACTGAATTTTCAAACCTCAGCCACTCAATTAATGTCTATTTTTGTAGGAAGTATTTTGCGGGAGGCGTGTGTAAGTCTACTGCACAACTGAATGGGAAAGTTGTGGTGATCACAGGAGCCAACACCGGCATAGGGAAGGAAACGGCGCAAGACCTTGCAAGAAGAGGCAAGTGATTCATATCTTCTTATCCCTTGTAGCCCCCAGAATTGTAGGGATTGTAAGAAAAGGAATTCAGGATGGAAAGGGAACGTTGCACTTAAGTTTGTTCCTAGAGTGTGATATCTCCTTTTCTAGGAGGTTTTGAGTAAATGGGAGCTCAGTTTATATATACATCTAATCTTGATTTTGTGTAAGTGTTTCAGATTCTGTCATGTTTCTCAGTTCCTCCTTTTTTCTTGAGATTCCAGCTAGTCTTTGGGTTACGACTGTTACAAACAGTAAGTTACAATTGAGACTGGGGTTGCTGTCACTAAGCAATGCAGTTGTAAAGCATAAAGTCCTGGCAGCCCTGGTTGCTGTCATAATCGCAAGGCATGCAGATTGTTAAGCGTGAAGCAGTGGGAGTCCCAGATAAGGAGCATGGGGGTTGCCACAGGGATGTGTGCATATCCTGAGAGGACCGGCAGAGGTTGCACACAAATCGAGGGAGGCCTGGGAGTGCTTCAGAGGCCAAGCACAGGGCGTGCGTAGTTGAGGGAAGGCTTGGGAGGCTGAGCACAAACCACGTGTCAACCGGGAGAGGCTGGAGGAGCCTGTGTGCAGGTGGGTGGGTAGTCCTGCGGGCAGGAGTGACTTTCCGGAATGAGTTGCAGCCTTCCCAGCTTGCTTCCCCATTGAATTTGCTTGGAGGAAGGCAAGGGAAGGTCACAAATGGCGCTCACATGATGAACTTCAGTTGTATGTTCATTTTTTCAGTGCTGCCATAACTTTGAACGGTTGCTGAAAGAATGGATGTAAGCTGAGGACTACCTGTGCCTTTTATTCCTCCAGCAATTTGTAAATACATGGTAAATTCCTAAGTTCTTGCTGTGTCTTTAGCCTGATTTCTGAATCTGGATATACCATATTGGCATATATGATTGAATTTATCTTATTGTAGCTGTCAAGATCTATGTACTTCCACAATTTGTTACAAGTGCTTTGAAATAGGTCTTGGTTGGAGATAGAGTCCCAAATATTTCAGTGGGGTTTTTTTGGTTTGTTATTTCATAATCAGTCTCCTTTTTTTCATAAAGCCATCTTCTTCAAAGGTTCTGTATATTATTAATATCCAAAGTTGTAATTTGGACAGTAATGCCCTTGTTCCACTTTTCATATTTTATTGGCTGCAGGTGCCAAAGTCATCCTTGCTTGCAGAGATATGGCAAAAGCAGAAAAGGCAGTCCATGAAATCCGGACCAATACCGGAAACCAAGAGGTTATGGCAAAACAATTAGACTTGGCAGACACCAAGTCTATCAGAGAATTTGCCAGTAATTTCTTGAAAGGTACGTCTGAGACACATTGTTTTTCTCAGGGTGTGTTTACTTGGGCAAAATGATATCTCATTATTTGTCTAAAGACCCAGTAGGCATGATGCAATTTGGTTATGCTTTCTATTGTTTTTTAAACCAAGTAACAGAGGATCTGCTATTTCCTGTCATGCTGCCTGGAGGGATTTTGTGTGAGACTGAGAGGACCAAATTTTGCCTTGTCAAAATGTTCCTGGGAAAATCTGAAAGAAACTGAACTGTGACTCTGGTTTTATTTCACCAGTTCCAGTATTTTTTATCTTGGGCTTCTTTAGTCATATGACCTACGTGCTTGTTTCTTGTAGAGGAAAAAGAACTCCACATACTCATCAACAATGCAGGGGTTATGATGTGCCCCTATTCAAAGACAGCTGATGGCTTTGAGATGCAGTTTGGGGTCAACCATCTTGGTAAGATTGCTATACTTTTCTACCTGATCAGTTTTTCTCTTAGTAAAGTTTGATTTAAGATGTTTTCCTCCTTTTGTCTTGAAATACTATGACAGGTTAGAGTCTGGGCTGCACGTAAAAATCGGAAAGATTTATGCACCTTCACAGTGGGGGCATGCAGGGAGGACAAGTGAGGAAAGGAATGTTGCAATGCTGCAATGCTAGGGGTGCCTCTCTTGTACATGAATTGTAGTGTTGCACGCACATATGTAGGGGGCAGAGCTTACTTTGCAATATTTGTTTCATCTGTATGAAGTGGTTGAATTCTACAGAGGCCTTTCAAAAGACTGTAATTATTATGTAGATGAACATACATTTGTTGGGCTAAGAGGTTTCTCTTAAGGCTCTGTGAGCCCTGATCATTTAATAAGAGATAGCGCTGCTCAGTTCTTTAAGTTAATGGAAACATGGGTTGGTTGGGGTGAAACAAAAGTGTCATTTTTCTCACAGGGATTACATATGTGCTGTTCTGGTTCTTGATCACACTATGAACTGTGTGCTGGGCATTTTTCTATGCATCAGGTTCTTCATCAGGTTAAGGCGCTATTTGAATCCGCATAGTCCTTAAGTCATTTCCGTAATCAGGAGGTTATTATCCTTGTAATTGTAGAAAAACTATGAGAACCCAATTGCACCATGCAATCTTACTTCCTAAAAATCCAAACGTCAGTAATACTTTCTCATCACATTTGGAAATCAAGTTGCTTTTGATACCTGGTGACTTCATGGAAATATTCACAGTTTTCTTGACAACAATATGGAAATGATTTGCCATTGCCTTCTCTTGGATTTTTAAAAAAACCTTCTCAGGATAGCCTATATTTCTGGGATTATCTGGTATTTACCATCTACGTATTATCCAGTCCTGAACCTGCTTAAATTTTTGAATTCAACCAAGGCTTAGAACACAAAATTGCTGATAGCTGTCTACATAATTTAAACAGTTCTGTGAAAGAAAATCACCTCTTTCAGATTTTCTGAATTTTTGCATATCTTTGCAATTGAATGTTATCAGAGTTTTCATGTGTGTGTGTGTTTCATCAAGAAAAACTGAACAAATAATGTCAACTTTTCTTGTTTGTTTTATTTATTTCATAAACAAAATTATCCAACATGCAGTTTTGTAGTCTGTAAAAGTAATCAACCTCAACCTCAGTTCAATTAAAAAGATAACCAGGACCAGTTCTATCAATGCTCTGTTAATAAAACTCACAAATTTTGGCTCTCCCCATCAGCTCACGAGATGGTTATGTTAATCATGGTTTGATTGGATTTTTTACCTTGGCTGCCAGTTATGTATTTTATTTTCATTCTTGGGCATGTTTTGAACTGTTGTTACCTGCTCAGAGTCACCATGGTGAGATGAGTGGATGAGTGGCCATATAATTGAAATCAATCAATCAATCACAGGGAAGTTCTCACCACAGAGATTCCAAAGGCATGACATATCCTGTTCAAAAGACATCTGCTAAAAAAAAAGAAAAAAAGACATGACACCTATCAGTGTGTCAAAACTTACAAATTCTTTTCTAAATTTGTGGGGCTCCACCAGTCTACCAGGAGTCTTGAAACAGAGAAGTTTTGGGATAACCATGAATCTTCCCGAGTAAAAGCTATTCGCGTGGAAGATATTGTCATGTAAAAGTTATTTCAAGAGGATAGGATGAAGTCATCCAGGAAGCCACAAAGAATGCTAGAACAGTACCTAGGCATCTCTTGCTTTGGCTAAAGTCAGTGCTCATAATTCCTTCATCAGAAAATCACTGAGAAGAAATGGGATTCATGAGAGAGTAGAAAGGCAAAAGTCATGGGTTCCCGGGAAGAACGTTAATGGTTGTCTCAACAATCCCCTGGATAGCCCTCCAGATTTCTGAAGGAGTGTTCTACGAACATATGTCAAAAATGGACTTTTCAGGCTACTTGGACGTTGGTATGCCTGGCAGAACGAGTGCATACCAAGACCTCATACCAACTGTCAGGCACGGAGGCTTTGCTATCTCAGATCTGGATGACTTGCCATTATTGAAGAAAGCATGGAATCTGCTTTATATCAGAGAATTCTATGGGTGAATATCAGAACATCTGTCCATCAGCTGAAGTGCGAGTGGGTCATGCAGCAAGGCAGCAATCCCAAACATATGAGCAGGTCTCCAAAGGAGTGAATGAAGAACACATTCACTGCTTTGGAATGGCCAAGTCAAAGTCTAGACCTAAAACTGTATAGAAATGTTATGGCAGGACCTGAAACTACAAGTTCATGCTAGAAAGCTCTTAAATCTTACTGAGCTCAGCAACCAGAATCTAAGGGGCAATTACTTTTTCACATCTAGCACGTTGCATATTGGATGACTTTAGGACCTAGATGAACCACTGAGTGACAAAGATACACAAATATTCAGAAAATTGGAAAGGGGTGAATATTTTTTCAAAAAAATGTATGAATTCGTTAAGGACAACTACTTAGCTTCTTGATTATTAGCCATCTCTTGAAAATACACCTGTTTCCCCCTACATTTTTGCTTTATTTTTGTCAAATATTACAATTATAATGTTGTAGTAGATGCATATCTGTATTTAATTCCCACAAACACATAATAGCTTATGTGTCATTGGACACTGACAAGATATTTGGTAGTGTGATATGTTGGATAGTAGAAGATAAAGATAGTATATCAGTATATCCTTGTAACACATATGTTTAATAAAAAAGGATGCTTACCGATCTAACAAAGTAACCACAAAATTCAAATTATTGTTCATAATCTTTCCTGTTAGGACACTTTCTTTTGACCTTCCTGCTAATTGAGCGCCTGAAACAGAGTGCACCGGCTCGTATTGTAAATGTATCTTCATGGGCTCATTATTTTGGGAAGATTTGCTTCAATGATCTTCAGGGGGAAAGGTCCTACAGTCGGGGCCTGGCATACTGTCATAGCAAGCTGGCCAATATTCTCTTTACACGGGAGTTGGCTAAACGTCTGCAAGGTGAGCTGGAAGTTTGCAGTGCCTTTAGTTGACAAGGCCATTTAGAAGCAAAAACTACTGGAAAAATTGGCATCCTGGGATGGGAGAAGTTCTAATATTTTTGAAGTACAACATTTTTTTAACTCCAGATGTTGTTGCTTCCCAGTATTTAAAATAGAACTGTGACAAGCAAAGATAGCAGTGTGTTGAACTTCCTGCAAGAGCCCTGACATTTGTGTCTTATGCACACATACGGAATGTGGTGGGACTTCCTTCCAAGTAATTTTAAATAGAGTAATAATTCCCGAGAGAGATACTTGGGCTTCTACCACAGGCATAAGGATTGTTTGCACACGAGGGAGCCATGGTCAACTTTAGTCCGATTGCCATTGAATTACCCTCCAAAACATCTTAAGTAAACCAAAAGACCCAGTTGCTCAAGAAGGAAAAACAGGGGTCATGTACAACATACAGTGTAAGGACTGTAACAGCCACTATGTAGGACAGAGACTATGTAGGACAGCCTTGCAGAGTGCATCCATGAACACCAACTAACAGTGAGAACACCAGATGATAATCGCTTAATCGCACAATACATGGACTGTCGCAACTATAGTTTCAATTGGGAAACTGTGAGCATCCTAGACCAAGCTAAATCGAAAAACGCTAGAGAATTCGTGGAAGCTTGGCATTCAGACAAATCAGCCAACAATAGAAACCTAAAAATAAACCATATTTACACACCATTCAAAAGAGACAGTAAAAAAGCTAAGAAGGAAACCAAAAGACCAGAACGCATCCTCTCCGGCAGCCAACACCCAGATACGCAGGGATTAACACCAGGCAAACAGGCAGAAAACAATACCCTAGTCAAGGAACTACCAAGGAGAAAACCACACCCCACCACCACTGGCAGGGCAAGGTACTGCATATAAACAGGGAGCAAACCCCACCCTCACTCGCACTGATGATGTTACCTGGTTGGGTAATGAAGTGTCTGGAAGCAAACAACCAAGCTCTGAGAGCACCAAGGGTTCCACAGGTTCACCCCTGAGCTACACATATTCTCTTCTATTGAAACTCTAATTTCTAAGTACACACTGGCATGATATGCTCTGCTGTAATTCAAACAACATCCCCTTTGCTTTTGTATTGGTTGATCCCACTGTCAGTATATCTTTGAATTCATTTAAGGTTCCTCTCCTATAGATACTGGTGTTACTGTAAATACTCTGCATCCAGGTACAGTTTTATCTGAACTGATCCGTCATTCCTTTGCACTAAATGTTCTGTGGAATACATTTGCCATCTTCTTGAAGACACCTTTGCAAGGATCCCAGACCAGCATATACTGTGCAGTGGCAGAGGAGCTGGAGACAGTCAGTGGAAAGTATTTCAGGTGGGTTGAACTGAGGTGACTGGCATTCGGATGCGGTGACAGAGAACACCCTTTGGGGAAAACCCTCTGGTTTTGCTGTAACCACCTAACACATTAGCCTTGGGGTGGAGGAAAGAAGCTTTGTATATGTTCAACTTCACCCCCGCACAGTATAACCACCTCAAAATGAGCCAGGACACAAGCAGGAGTTATGATGGCTCTTGGTATTATTTTGAAGCATCAGTGAGGCTCTGCCATGGGCTACGAGCAAATATTTGGATATGGGACTTAGCAAGTGCTTAGAACTGAGCCGTGGATGAGTTTAGAGTTCTTGTATCTCTAATAAGTGCAGAAGCCATTCAGAAAGAGAGGATCTCATCTGCTGATTCTTGCCTAGCACCATCAGTTGAGATCACTACTTGTCTCTTTAAAGCAGCAGTTTTCAACCACTGTGCCACAGCACGTTTGGGTGCTGTGAAAGATCCACAGAATGACACATGGTTGTTCTGGGTGAGTGGAAGCGTAGGGAAAAGCCAAGACAGTGGGAGTGGCTGAGAGGAGGCAGGGAAGGTAGTGAAGATTAGAGGAACTGTTGGACTATACTACAGTGAGAGTGCTGTGTGGAGAGGGAATGACACATGCACTAGCCTTGCTGTTTTTGTGTATGTGTTGAGGGGGGGTGGGGCGTGCCATAAAGTCAGTCTTGATTCCTGGTGACTGCCTGGACAAGTCCCTGCGGTTTCTTGGCATCATTTTCAAAAGTGGTTTGCCGTTGCCTTCTTCATAGGGCTGAAAGAGAGGGACTGTCCCAAAGTCACCCTGCTGGCTTCGGGCCTAAGCCAGAACTAGAATTCATGGTCTCCCAGTCTCCATCCTGGTACCTTTAATCGCTACACCAAATGGCTCTCAGCCTTGCTGAATTGGCCTTTTAAAATGTTTGGTCTAGTGATCAAGGCACCAGGCTAGAAACCGGGAGACTGTGAGTTCTAGTCCCACTTTAGGCATAAAGCCAGCTGGTTGCCTTTAGGCCAGGCACTCTCTCTCAGCCTGGCCCACCACACAGGGTGCTTGTTGTGGGAAAAGGAGGAGGAGGAGGAAGGAGTATTAAGTATGTTCGCTGCCTTGAGTTATTTATAGAAAAATTCTGAAAAAAGGTCAAGATCCCTCTGGGTTTTATTTTGGCTGAAGTGCAGCTGTTCTGAAATGGTTGAGCAGAACTTCTGGAATACAATTGTTCATAAAGGGGTCAGAACAACACTTTTTCTAGTTGAGCACACTGCTGATATACAGAGTGTAGATCCTCTGTTGGAGAAAGGACAGATTGCTGTGAACTCGTATTAGTAGTTGAGGAGTCCAGAGTTCAGGGATGTTTTGCTTCATGTGCCTCTCTTAGAATTAGTGAGCTTTTGGGGTTTTGTGCTAAACATGCTTCTTCATGCAGTGGAACACCGCTAACATGCTTTCTTCCTCTATGTAACAGTGATTGTAAACCAGCAAGAGTGGCGTCTCAAGGGCGTAATGATGAAACGGCAAAGAAGCTTTGGAATGTTAGTTGTGAGCTCCTAGGTATCCAGTGGGATTGACCTGCGAGAGCCGCTACACCTGACTTCCGCATTTTGTACGTAAGACTATGGGAAAGGGCTGCTTTCATGCACGTGTGCTAGATGCAGTTGTTAGGACAGGTTCATTTCCAGTAACAGTGTTCATCTCAGTTTCTGCACTAATACAGAAGGTCAAGCAGTTGTTCTGCACTAATATAGAAGCTCAAGCAGTTGTTCAGCGTATGCAGTATAAGCAGTTCATCTCAGTTTCTGCACTAATACAGAAGCTCAAGCAGTTGTTCAGGGTACGGGACGATCCACAGTACATGAATACTACCTTGCTTGGAACTTCACAATACCCCTGCAAAAGCTACTTAGTTTTTCTGGGTTTGCATGGCAGACTGAATTATGAACTGCTCGGTCTGGTTTTGCTCAGCATTCTAGCTCAAAGGTTGCTGGATTGTTTCTGATTCAGTAGGCCATGTGAACATGCCAGGCTACAAGATTACAGTGGGTATCTTTTTTTTTTTTAATTTCAGATGTTTACACTATGGTTTTGGTGTCTTGGCTTCTTTCATTTGTTGCATGATTTGTGGCTACATAAGTAACAAGAAATGATGTCACAGATTAAAACACTAAATTGACCCAGTTTAAGCTTTTATTTTCTCAATGAGAGTTGAACACTGTTCTTCACTGGAAGTTTAGAACTCCTCCTTTACAGTTTAATACAGGATAGTTAACAGGACAGGTTTTGCTGGTGAGAAAGGGATCCTTAGAAAATCCTAAAGAATCTGAGTAGCAAACAATATAAAGTGCAAAAAATGCAGTGCAAAGGCTGGATCCAAAAATGTCTCTATTTTCAGTTCAACACAAGTGGTTCCTTTCTTCCTCTGGAAGGTACTGTTGAGAAGAGCTTGAAGATGGAGGTAAAAGCCATGTTGCATACTGTCAGGATTAGCCCAGGAAACTCCAGGAGACAGTACAGATTTAATCCAGCAAGGTTTAATGGCCTTTCTCCCATTACAGAAATCTTCTCAGAGTGAGAGCAAATTCCAGGGTCACCCTCCCAACCACCCTTGCATTCTTTAGGGAGGGTTCAGTCTCATCCTCTTATCAGTTCCTCGTTGCTGTGGTGATGAGAGTAAATTTTTAACTCTTCTGGTCCTGACTCTCACACATACCTACTAAATAGCCAACAGACCTTCACACACACAGAATTAATGCTCATCTTTTCTGATGGTGGAAGAAGTAACCAGAGTCACAACAAGGCCAGTTAGACTATCTTTTGGGGGTTAATGGCAGTTTAGCTTGATAGACAGCAAAAGCAGATTTTACAACTCTTAGATTCCTAATAGGCTAAGCTCCAAAATCTGAAAGGTATGAAAAGGTGGAAGCTAAATATAGCCCTCCCCAGTTACATAACCTCAGAGTTATTTCTGACTGCCAAATCCAATGAATTAAGCATTACAACGCTTGTGGCTGTGAGATGTGGCAAGCGTTTCACTGGAAGAGGGTAGCTCAGACCATGTTAATCTGCTAAAATCAGTGGAAAAGGATGATGTTCATCTAGTAAGAATTTTTTAAAAACTCATAAAGATTAAACCACACCGAATAATTTCTTCCTTACAAATAATACAATTTTCATAACAGTTCCAATTTTGCAAGTTAAAAACTGGTCATCAATTAGCATTCTCTTATTTAGAGCATGCTATGGTCCCATTGTATTCTGTACGATGTCACTGAAAGGACAGGGAGAACTTCAACTTGTTTCAGAGGGAAGGTGGAAAACATGGGTACAGGTTCTGAGTGGAAGCTCTTGTTATTCAACCTTCATCACTTCCTCCATTTTCTGTGTTACTGGTTATTTTCTTGCCTCAGATAGTAACAGGTGTAGACTTAAAGACCTGTTATTTCTTCTGCACAGAATTCAATTGCAGCTTTTTATTATGAAAAGCAACAGAACGTTGTACCCAATCTCAAAATGCTACTTGTTTCTTTATTGATTTAGCTGTAGCTTTATGGTGTCGGAAATCACAAGCAGTTATCAACTTTTGTTGATGTGGGATTTGCATTAATAAAACAGTGCCCAAAGGATGAATGTCTTAATGATCATCAAGGAATACGCAGCTGAACCAGGACTGAAATATGAAAATATGTAACGAAGAAACACCCTGAAGTAGAGGTAGTTGGTTGTCACTGCATCACGACTGGCACTTTTAGGGAGTTGATCCTTTCCCTTTCAATACAGGCAGTCCAGCAGCCTCTTTCCAGCTTGCAACCGAGCTTGAATCAAGCACAAGTAAAGTTTTCCCATTATAGGAATAACATCCCAACAACTTTCTGGGAGTCCTTTCCTGGGATTTTGGCTAAGCCAGCTTCTTGGCTTAGTGTGGTGCACCGAAAGCCACTGGGTGCAGATGGCCTGCACTACATCATCCCCACCATCCTCTGCCAGTTGCCGTACGTGTTGGACCAGCTGCACCGCTCTTGCATTGTCTTGTTTTACTGAGACAAGATAGGCAGAGCGTAGTTTATGGCATTTCAAGTATGCTTGAATCTGAAACAGAAAGGAAAATCGTGTCATTTGAACTTCTCTAAGAAGAGTGTTGCTCTTGGGATGGGCCAGTTCTCTTTCACTTCCTTCCCGATATAGCTTCTGATATGAACTTCAGCTCAAAATCTGTTCTTGAGTTTGGTGAGTCTGTAGAACACGAAGAGGTGTGATAAAAGGGGATTGCATTGGGAAGTGGGGATCAGCAAGCCCCTATAGACACGCTCCTCTCTTTCCTTTATTGGAAGAGCATTCTTTTGGGATCACTGCCGAAAGATACTTGTCTTCTGGAAGGCAGCAGGGATTGTGTGTAAAGTTTGAAACAACCCACACATTTAGAAAGACGACAGAGCTGCTTTGTGGGCCAGGCTTCTGAATGCATTACAAAGGCTTGTATGTTGGGCTTATTAAATAGCTCGATGCTGAACAAATCATTTTGTGCCTAGAAGTTTAAAAAACTCATATTTTCTTGTTTCATATATAATCATCTTTCCCAACAAAAAAACCAAACATTAGATAATTTCAAAAATATATCCTTTCCATAGAACCTCTTCTATAAAAAGCAAATATTTCAGTTGCAGGTTTCTCTGAGAGTAACAGTCCATTACAATGGGAATTGACTGAATTAGAAAACACAGTGGTTTGTTCACCAACAGAAGAGAAAGGATCACATTGTGGAATAACAAATGGTCCAGAGTACACAAAATGTTCATTTGTCATTATAGGTGCCTACCAGTGAAAATATTGATACCCCAAATTCTAGATGAGCCTTCTAGGCTTAACTTTTTGAGATTCTTGTTGCTGCTGGTAAAGACCAGGGGGGAAATGGCATCATCAAAAACTGACTGAACAGTTCAGAATGATATCGCCCTTTCATCTCCTGGTTTCTCCTGTCCTACCATTTCAGATCGTAAGAATCTGAATGGCGAAAGTCTTCATGTGATTGCAGATCTTGATTTATTAGTATCCATGTTCACTTATTGGCATTCAGTTGTAAGTAAGTACGATATTTCAGTTCCTGCCACTTAATGAATCAAGATCTCAAACTCAGAGTAGGGCAGAGTAACATATTTCCTTTCCTTTAACCTTTATATATTCTGGAAATATATGAGAAGAGCTCCTTCCAAAGTAGTTTTCTATTAATATTTAAGAAGAACACATCATTATGAACTTCGTGTTAGATAGTAGTAAAGAGTTTTCAGTAACTACATTCACATAGTTGTTGAATATGATAATCCCAGAATAACAGAAGTAGAGACAAGACTGAAGAATGAATGAATGAATAAATGAACAAATACATACATACACCATACACACAAACAAGAATTTCCAGAAATTATTTCATATCCTGGAAAAAAATTCTTTTAGTTTACTCACCTTGTTTTCATCACTGTCCATATCCTGGATCAGATTATCCAACTCCTAGATCCCAGGAAGAAAATAAAAATGGTAGAAAGATCGTGAGATGAACTGACAAACACATGGTTGCTCACGCTTGCCCTTGTAGGTTGCTAAGAAGCAACCAGAGAAACAAGGGGGCAATTATAAACAAAGCCCTACCCACTGAAAGAAGGCACAGTAGGCAGCTACTTCATCAGAAGCTTTTACTGGACCAGGTGGATGAATGATAAGACCTAAAGGATGCCCATAGCCATGGCATGAACATAACATTTGGTTTCTCAGCAAGTGGCATTCAGAAACATACTGCATTTTCAAGATTTGAATTGTTCTTTGTTGTGATTCATAGCTCAAGAACTGAGGAAATGAGGAAGCCTATTAAATGAATGCCCACCAAACATCCAAGCACTAAAATCTGACATTCAGCTGCTCAGAACTAGCTGAAATGGTACGACCCGCATCCTCTTTCAAACTGTGCAGGATGGCAAGTGCTTACCTGTATAGTCAGTTTACAAAAAAACCCCAAACTCTTTCCGAAATGAAGCCATCCTAACATTCCTCATTTAAGCACTCAGAGATGGGTATCCCATTAGCAAATTACAGATTTAAGAAACAAGGAGGGTGATAGCTCACTTATCCATTGGCTATGAAAGAATCACTAGCAAAATGAGACATATTCTTGCCTTTCTAAATACACAATAATGATGTAGGAGAGAGAAAAAAAGTGACTGTGTCTCTTCCCTAACACTACAAGACACCAAAGTTACCTCAGCAGGGATAGAATCAAACTCATCCAGACAACTGAGGATGACATTGTCCCCGTCATTTTTATCTGCCGCACCAGAGTCCTTGATACATTTAATGAGCTGCCTGATCTCGCTGTAGCTCTGCTGCTTCACCAGTTGCCTAGCCACTTTGTTGCATACAGCAGCAGCATCCAGCTGGAAGTCCTAAGGTGGACAAAATAAATATTGTGAGATCCATGATGCCTTACTATAGCAAAAATTGTGTTTTTACCAATATGGGGAGAATATGAATCTCTAAGTAAGTAAGTAAGTATAGGACCCCTTCATGGATCACTGCCTTGTCGTGGTGAGGGGGCTTGCGTAACTCAGTGAAGCCATGAGCTATACCGTGCAGGGCCACCCAACATGGACAGGTCATGACAGGGAGTTCTGACAGCTCCTTCCAAAGTAGTTTTCTATTAATATTTAAGAAGAACACATCAGTATGAACTTCATGTTGAACACTAGTAAAGAATTACCAGTCATCACATTAATAAGAGGAGTAGAATAATAGGAGTAGAGACAAGACTGAAGAATGAATGTCTGAATCCACCACAGACATAAACAAGAATTTCCAGAAATTATTTCATATCCTGGAAAAAATTTCTTTTAGTTTACTCACCTTGTTTTCATCACTGTCCATATCCTGGATCAGCTTATCCGACTCCTAGATCCCAGGAAGAAAATAAAAATGGTAGAAAGACCGTGAGATGAACTGACAAACACATGGTTGCTCACGCTTGCCCTTGTAGGTTGCTAAGAAGCAACCAGAGAAACAAGGGGGCAATTATAAACAAAGCCCTACCCACTGAAAGAAGGCACAGTAGGCAGCTACTTCATCAGAAGCTTTTACTGGACCAGGTGGATTAATGATAAGACCTAAAGGATGCCCACAGCCATGGCATGAACATAACGACATTTGGCTTCTCAGCAAGTGGCATTCAGAAAGATACTGCTTCTGATACTGATTTTCAAGATTTCAATTCTTCTTTGCTGTGATTCATAGCTCAAGAACTGAGGAAATGAGGAAGCCTATTAGATCAATGCCAACCAAGCACTCAAGCACTAAAATCTGACATTCAGCTGCTCAGAACTAGCTCAGATGCTACAACCCGCATCCTCAGGCTGTCCCTTTCAAGTTGTGCAGGATGGCATGTACTCACCTGTATAGTCAGTTAAAAAACAAGAAACAAAACCCAACCTCTTCCCCAAATGAAGCCATCCTAACATTCCTCATTTAAGCACTCAGAGATGGGTATCCCATTAGCACCACCCACTGACTGCAAGGTGAGGAGATCAGTTTTTCCGGACAGTTGTCACATTTGAGAACAAAGAATTAGGAGCATTTCAGCTGCTTAATCAAATAACTAAAAGTCACCAGACTCCTTGATACATTTAATGAGCTGCCTGATGAAAGAATAGCTTTCTTCCCTTAGAAATAATTTTACCTCATTCTGACCAATGGGAGACAGGGCCCAATACAAATACACACAATGATTCCCT
This sequence comes from Liasis olivaceus, assembly GCA_030867105.1. NCBI lineage: Eukaryota > Metazoa > Chordata > Lepidosauria > Squamata > Pythonidae > Liasis > Liasis olivaceus. The sequence goes on from CM061349.1 coordinate 67,761,877, forward strand.
TCAGAAATTAGCTCAATGCTTCAAATAAATATCTAAAATTACATAAAAATAATCTGAAATAACGCAGCGTTTTTCTTTCGCAGCTTCTTTGTTCAATATTCTATATGCAATCCCAAACCCTTCTTCAATGTTTTTGTCTTCCAACATGACCTGAGGAAAAATTGCAGCAGCAGAAAGAAGGATCAGCTGAGTGGCATGCAAGTGAACGAGAAGTCATTCGGAGCTGTGGAGGGAGCCCCAGTGAGGACACCCAGTTCTGTTGTTCTTTGGATTGCAGCCACAGAATTGCCATGTTAAGACTACAGGGAAATAGTGCTTGTCTGAGTCACTGTGATTGTTTCATATGAAAATTCATAATGAAAATGAAATGTGACTTTTTGGGTTAACTTCAGTAAACAATCTACATGTTGTTGTTGTAGAATACATGAAGCTCTGTTCAGTATTCCATTTCCGTATCTAACACTACGCTAATGAATTTAAGTGGGGCTCCATACCTTGCAAGCAACTTCAATCTCCGTTGGATTGTTTCCAAACAGAGTCGGTACAGATAAATCATCTGCAGATAAGGACCCCGACTTTTCACAAAAATGGAGTCCTTTTGTTGCTGCCGGCTTCCCCATTGACTTTCATTGTGGGAAGTTGGCTGGGAGCGTCAGAAATCTTTCTTCCTCCTTCCCTCCCTCCCTTCTTCCTTTTCCCTTCCTTCCCTCCCTCCCTCCCTCCTCCTTCCTTCCTTCCTTCCTTCCTCCCTCCCTCCCTCTCCTTCTTCCCACATACAAAATAGACTTGCGCCATTTGACCTCCCCTCGTGACACTCAGGAGAGCCCCTGTGAAGCTCCTCCTCCTCCTCCTCCTCAACTGATCCACAGAACTAAGATTTCTTATGGTGATGTCCAGGTCAATGTCTCTTGATATAAGCCCTCAAGCAGGCAAAATGAAGTTATAAACAAAACTTTCCACCAGTCCAGGAAAAAACACAGAAAACCATGGGCCACTCACTTTACATCATTGCCTTCTTTTTCCTATCACTTTTACTCAAATACATTCGGGTGTCCCCAGGAACTAACAGACAATCATCTCTAGATCCGTGGATAGCATTTCCCATGCAAAATGGCTATTTTGGACCTATACCTCATTAGGCAACGGACTGTATTCAAAGGTATTTTTCTACTGAGGGAACAATACCGTCCAAAGCAATTTTTTTCCCCTCCACACATACCCAAATCTCTTCTAGGGACCATAATATGCAGGATAATCCCTGTTGTATGGACCTACATCTGTTCATATAACTTTCTAAGCAACCCAGAGATTTAGTTCATTCACACCGTTCATGTCCTTTTATTGTCAGCTTTACTTTCAATACTTGCCTGTTAAATAAAGGCACAGGAAAGAAAAAAAAATACTGGCCAAAGGTCACTTAACCCAGACTTATCATGTACTCTAATCAAGACTGAGTAAATTATTTTTAAAGTGTTGTTTTGAATTATTTTCATAACAGATAAGAGTCTGGCATTTTTTACATAAGCATCAAAAATACTAGCATGTTTCTGAGTATCAGTATCCTGTGACTTAAAAAGAAAAGCATCTAACAACATTTCCCAAGAGATTCTAGGAGAGAGAAAGGTAAAATATGAGTGGGACTGTGCTACTATGGGATGGATAAAGAGCTGGTTAAACAATTGTACCCAACATGTGTATGTCAATGGCTCCACGGCAAACTGGAGGAAGGTATTGAGTAAAGTGTCACAGGATTCCATTCTTGCTCTGCGCTGTTCAACACATTTATCAATCACTTTGAAGACAGGTTAGAAAATGTGGTTCTCAGATTTGCAGATGACACCAAGATATCTCAGGACAGCAAACACCTTGGAGCCAAGTATCAAAATTCAGAAGGTTCTTGACAAACTCATGCAATGTGAGCCTACAAGAATATACCTTGTATGCTCTAGAAATTTCTCTCTACTGAGCATCAACGACCCTGTCTCCCCTTCCCTCTCTCACGCACGCACCGTTTCCACAGAGTCCGAGGCTGTAATTCAATGTTGCATAATGCAACTTGTTTCCCGCGCGTCCCAAGTAAACAGGTCAGCAAGTGAGCATGTCCTGCTGCTCATAAGCATCTATACAGATAGCTGTCAGCACGTCAGCTCAAAAGCTACTGTAATGTCAAACATCCTCGCAACACACTCCATATTTTGTAGTTTAAACACGCTAATACAAAAAAACTCCGGCTCCCTGCATGTGTTTTATTTGAGAAACATCAGGGGAGAAACCGCAGCCCAATCTTTTTCAGGAAAATGTTATGAAAAGTTTCCTACCCTTCTTATGGTTTTGGAGCATTAGTTCCATGAAACCAGAAGCCCTGAAGCAATCTTTTCTTTCCAGTCTATCAGACCCGAAACTGGGCTGGGGGGGGGCGGGGGGGGGGGCAGGGAGCTTGCTTCTCCCTCTAACGTAAAAAAGGTGATTGCAATACATGGGCTGGACTTTAAGTGTTTCTTTCCTAGAATAAAGTTCTCCCTTTCAAATGGTTTCTTTTGCAAATTTATTTTCTTCCAGCTGCTACTGTTAGGAAGAAGTGGTAACTTCTCTCAAGAAGACCTACACAACCTCCTCAGAGAAGCAATAGCTCAGAGAAGGGGGGAGGGAGGCCCGTTTTTTGCCCAATTGCTTATCTGCTGTGCTGCCCCCAAGAGTGCTTTGCATTTCAACTTTTATCAGCAATCTCATTCTCTGCTTTGCAACAAGAATCCAGCATTGGCCCTAAAGGGGGTCTTCGTGTGTTTTACTTTTAAAGGAAATGGGTTATGAGGAAAAGTTTACCAGGTTTCATCTTTGTCCCTCAATATGGATATTATGAACAAAAGGGAAACAGTGCTTAGGACAATATTTGATAGAGCCTCCGTGGACTCTTATGGTCTATCTGAAAACAAAAGAAAAATAATTTTTAGCAACTTTTGGCTCTGCAAGCAAGCCAGACGCTCTATACCGTCCTATGTCAATGTAGATTCCTTCTTTCCAGCTTTTCAAGTTCTCATTCTAGGAAATTGTTAGGAATGAGAAGGTATTAAAGGCCTTAGCAGTTGAAGTATATAATACTGTCTTCATCTAAGCAGAAATGTGATGAACAGTCCACGTTTTCTCTCAGGGCTGCTTGCGTTCACCCATACCCTTTCACAGCATGAGGGCCTGCTATCTGGGAATGCATTTCTACAATTACGCTACCCTATCATGATTTGTCTTCCCTATGGTAGTAAGAATCAGCCTAGCAGCTTCATCTTACGCTGCGTGATCAGGTAATTAATCCTAACAAGGCTCAAGGATCCCTACGAAGGTGATCAACTGGATCTGGGACTCGGCCACTCTCTGCACCGTAAGGCAAAGTTAATCTTTTGGAGATCTCTTGGGATATCGGCACTGGGTTTTCACAGGTAAAGCCTCCCAAAGCAGCACGTCCACCTCCTGTCCGGCCACAAATTGTTGAAGGGGTGGAGACCACTATTGGCTCAAGCTATCCTGAAGCTCACTCAACGATTTGTTGACCCCCACCTGGTCTACGCCCAGTATCAAAACCTGCAAAAAGTCAGATTTGCTCGGAAACTCAATTACGTGCTATTATCTCAACCTTTTAATCTTGCCTGTTTTGTCCTACTGTGTTCTGGATGCATTTTGGTGTTCAACGGTTAATAAAAGCAGTGTTGAAAAGATGACAGTTATTAAGCATGTTCCATTGGCAATTACTGTGCTGTCCTGTTGTGACTCTTCAGAGGTCTCTCCTTCTAAAACTGGCCCCACCCCCCACCCCAGTATGTATGTGGGTGTCTGTATGTACCTTTGGTCACCATAGTGAAACCACCTGAGCCAAACCGCGCTTCTTGCTACCTTTTTCTGAGATGTAAAATCAACGCACCCTACATCTCCTATTCACTTCAAAATAATAAAAATAACATTAGGCTCACTAGAATTGGAGGAACTCACTCCGGAAATTCTCCCACTCTTTTATGGGAGATTTTGGAGTCAGAATGGACCTTTAGCAGGGAGAGAAATGAGAACGTTGGGCGTGTTGCTCCAGCAAGAGGGGCTGTAACTGAGAATATCATCCTTCAGGTCACAGCTTGCCAATCTCTTTTGAAGGGGGTGCCCAGAGCATCCTCTCCCTCCTGGTCCGTGTAGGACAGGCAGATTGCACCTGAAGAAAATGGTTCTGGAAGTAAGAAGGACCCAAGCTGTGTCGGGCTTTATAGGTAACCACCACCATCATCTTGAAGTGGACGCAGAAGCCCGTTGACCATGCAGTTCCCTTAAGGACGGTGCTATTCTGCTGATCCAACTAACCCTGATCAGCAGGAGGCAGCAGACTTCTGAGGAACCCGTTGGCTCCTGACCGGCCCCCAGAAGCCAACACGACTGCACATCTGCTCCCTCAAGGGGAAGTGCAGCCCCTTCTAAGCAATCGGCGGCGAACCAGAAGGTTTCTGCAGTGCTAAGTCTTAGAGTGTCAATTGAATGCTGTCCAGTGGCCATCTTCAAGGCAACTCACGCCCTTTCAGGAAAGGATTTTGGCCACCATGAAGAGTTTTTGCAGCATGTGGCATTCCTAATGAAATTTGCCTGCAGATTTCATCCCATTCTGTTCAAAAGTGAGAAGTGTAGAGATATTTGTGGATTTCCATGCTAGTCAATAGGCGGTACGAAGCTTTGAATCTGTGTTCTGATTTGGATCTCAGGTCAAATCAGGAAGCATTTCGTTCAGTCTGAGTCAGTTCAGGCAGCTTTCCAAACTGCAGAATCAAAGCCCAAGTGAAATCTTCTCATTAAGACCGAGCTGCAGTTTGAGTACATTTAGAGCTGAATTCATATTGCAACATGAAGTCTGCAAGACTTTGCATTAGTGAAACTCAGAGCACCTGAAGTAAGGAGATGATGTAGAAACAATGACAAACAACAGGACTGAAGGAAAAGCTCATATAATTAAGGATGGAAGGAGCTCTGTAGTTCAATATGAAGTGAGCAGATATGGGAAGAGTGGCCTATTAGCTCACAAGCCAAGGCGTGTAGAGTTGTTAGGGAAAGAGTCTAGAATCACGCAATCAGGCTAAGCCGCATTTGTTTGCCTGTGGCTTAGGATCTTGTTTGAAAGTGCCATTGTGGTGGGTAAATAATGTTTTAGCGTAGCATGTTGTAAGAACCCAGCCAATTATGGTTTCTTAATAAAAGCACGGTAAATAAATCCTCATGCCTTATGCCAAATTGTGATGTAAACCCAGCCTAGATTTTGATAAGATGTTTGTCCCTGTTAGTGCTATACAGTAAAAGGGTTATGTGGAAGAGCAGGTTTCCAACGCTGATGAAACTGGCTTGTTTTATAAGGAGATTGGCAAACAAACCCATACAGCGCAAACGGCCTTCAAAGCCCTGGCTTTAAACTATCCAAAGACCGTGCAACTTGGTTTTCTGTGCCAATTTCAAGTTGTATGCAAGCTTAAGTGCAAAGCCCTAATGCTATACAGAGCCCCAGATCCACAAGCACTGCAAGGGAAAAACCTGAACCGTACACCAGTCCATTGGAGGTGGAACAAAAAACATGGATGTTGACGTGCCACCCTTGTCGACGTCTTCCTCTTCTGCAGCATATTAAGTTCCACCAACCTCCTCCATGGTTTTTGTGGGGCAGGCCAAGGTCAAGAGGTCTAACCACGCTGTGTACAGCCCATCACACATCCTGCAACTCCATCAAAGGTAAGATTTTAGTTAACGTCTTGACAGAAGAAAACTTTACATGTTAGATAAGGTTTAAAATACATATTAAATAAGGTTATTTAAACAGAAACACACATAGAACAAGGTTATGTATTGCTCGGTTGATGAAAATGTGGTGACCAGAGGCTCGTAGGAACCTAACCCTGTATTTCCCCCAGGAACAGTGGTTTAGGATTCGCTAACTCAGGATTCGCAATGATTTCAAGAACATAACTACCGCAAATAATGGCAATTTAGTTTTGCATGAAATATAAGTAACTGATATTTGAATCTATTTATAAATAAACAGAACAAAACCAATGCATGCCTAGGAATAGGACAAAAGCATGTCGCTACCAGATTTGATTCAAGAAGGGTGCCAATTTCACTAGTATTGATGGTATGATTTCTAGAAACTGAGTATCTTTGATTTTATACTGAGGAAAATACATTTTTAGGTGAAGAAAATAAGTTTTCGGAGTCTTCAGATAAATGGGAATGTGCACAGCCTTGGAGCTGGTGCGAACTAGCCTGGTTGCAAAACCTGACCAGAACATTCCCAGAGCAACCAAGGCATCTCTCTTGAAGGAAGATGTGAATTCCCCTGTGAATTGCCCCCTCCCTTTGAGTTGTTTCTTCTTCTCAGTAAGACTCTTGTTCTCTTTGAAGATAGCAGAGGGGCAGGAAGTAACTCGAGATCTAGTACCATTACTTACTTACGTATGCATGCCTGCGCCATCATATGAATACGTATGTACGCGTCATGTTTTCCTTCCCCTTTTCTGAAGTGTATATCAGTGCATTTCTTTTGTTTGCAGGGGTGTCTCTCACCATCCTTTGGCGGGGTCCCCTCCAGACGACTGAGGCCACGTCCTTCCCGGCTGCCTAAAGGGCAGAACCCTTTCCAAATGAAACAGACTGACTTTGCTGACAGCCTCCATGTAAACAGAAGCAGCAGCTACTGGTTGTTAGATGGACCTTTAGTAACTATGTAGAGGCGTTTGGTACCAGAAAAGCAGATGCCAGTGCAGTGACCAAGTGCTTGCTAACTGAACTGGTGCCAAAATGGGGGGTGTCAGCAGTCATTCATTCAGGCAGACAGAGGCAGACATTTTCTGACTCGGGTCATCCGATTGATAGGTACAGCCCTGGGAATAGAGCTCAAACATCATGATGCTTACAGGCCACAAGCATCCTCTCTAGCTGAAAGGATGGTGGGAACACTGAAAAATCACTTGGCCAAACTAGTAGAAGTAACTGGTTGGGGATAGGTGGGTGTACTCCCTGTGGCATTTTCTGCAAAGGGGGAAAGGGAAAAAACAAACTTACAAATTAGGCAGTCAGGCACAGGACAACATTCAAAGAGAGCTACTTCACATCTTGGTAGAAACACATATCCGTGATCTGCTGAACCCTCCCCTGTGAAACAAATCTGTGCCAGCTGACCATGAAAAGGTAATTAGAAGATTGAAATAATAACACAAATCTATAAAATCGATGTAAGACTAAAATCTACAAAGAGGAGTTATAATGTTAAAGCTCTTAACATTATAACTCCTCTTTAACACAATAATATTGTGACAGTGTTTATATGCTAGCCCAAAAGTGATAAAATCTTTAAAAATTCTACAGTTATTATAATAATAATAATAATAATAATGATGATGATGATGATGATGATGAAACTATTCTCTGCCGAAAAACTAGGGTTAATAGCGGAAAAGAATTAAACATATTGGACAATAATACAGCAGAGTGAGTGTATGGCGTGCAGGATTCGTCTGGTCTCACTAAGCCTTACTGGTGTCAGTTACTGACAAATTTTACAAACTGTTGCAGAAAACCTAGCAACATTGTGCATCACACACACACACACACACACACACACACACACAGATATCAAATAACAAAAAATGGTTGTTCTGTAAAATTAGCCTTACAGCCTGGTAGCCTCCTAAATATTCAAGAGATAGAAATTCTTCAAATATCTGTACAAAATGAACAACAGACACATTCAATAATTTCTGTCCATTGCATCCCTTGCCCCCCTTTCCCATGGATACTCCAGATTCCCTAGCAAACCAATATTTTGTTGTCTTATCACCACTTGTGTCGTGTCACGGAAAACAAAAGCGCACACAGACGCTTTGCACTTTCAACCCGGGACAGAAAGTACGGACGATCCTCGTTATGCTGAATTTCCCATTGCACGAAGCGAATAGCATACTTCGCCCCTGCTAGAGAGGACGGGGTTATCCTCGAAAGCCGAAGAATCGGGTCTCTCTGGACAGCGGCATCCCACCTTAACTTTCATATCTCGGATCGGCTCCTCGACCCCACCGGCTCTTTAGCTCCACTTACACCGTCTAACGCGGCGCCAGAGGGTAGGGTACCCCCTTCCTGCGGAAACCAACGTTTGGGCGGCACATTCAGCTAATGCGATTTTTCCAATGAAAACGGCCTGGATTAGAAGAACGGCGCCATCCCCTTCAGCCCCCCACCCTCACCCCCCACCCCACCAGCAGGGGCTGACGCCGAAATTCAGGCCGCTTCACCGCCTCCTCGGACTGCGCGGTACCCACTCCGGGTAACCGCAGAAGTCCCGCCTTTATTTGGCCTCTCCTCTATTCAGGAGGCCGCGGCTTCCCTCCGGCCCGAGCGACTCCCGCGCAAGAAGCGAAGCGAGCGGAGCAGACAAGGCGCGATGCTGGGATTTCTGGGCTCCGCGCTGGCGCTCCTGCTCTTGGGCACTTTTTGGGCGTTTGTGGCAATGCCTTATGTCAGGTTTGTGGCGGGATTGCCGTGCGTACCTCTTGCGGCCTGCGAAACTCCCGCCGGTGCAACTTTGGAGGAAGGGAAACGCTTCTGAGATAAGCCTTTGGCGGCTGCATCCCGTTGGAAGCGGTCGCAGTGTTTGCTAGGAGACCCCGAGACCGTCAGGCGTCTTGCAGGACTGGTTTCAGAAACAGAAATGCTGCTTGTTTTTCCTCAGTCTTGCCTTTAAATCGTCTATCTGTATAATACTGATGCCCTGTGTTAGCGCTCCTTCGGTTTCTGGCGCACTGGATTTTCTCACGTATATTGAGAGATTGACTGTGTGCCTGTGTGCGTGTGTGCGCGCGTGAGAAGCTAGCTTGGATTTCTGTCACAAATTGCCTGGCATACTTTGTGAGTATTGCAACAAGGGACTGAATTTTCAAACCTCAGCCACTCAATTAATGTCTATTTTTGTAGGAAGTATTTTGCGGGAGGCGTGTGTAAGTCTACTGCACAACTGAATGGGAAAGTTGTGGTGATCACAGGAGCCAACACCGGCATAGGGAAGGAAACGGCGCAAGACCTTGCAAGAAGAGGCAAGTGATTCATATCTTCTTATCCCTTGTAGCCCCCAGAATTGTAGGGATTGTAAGAAAAGGAATTCAGGATGGAAAGGGAACGTTGCACTTAAGTTTGTTCCTAGAGTGTGATATCTCCTTTTCTAGGAGGTTTTGAGTAAATGGGAGCTCAGTTTATATATACATCTAATCTTGATTTTGTGTAAGTGTTTCAGATTCTGTCATGTTTCTCAGTTCCTCCTTTTTTCTTGAGATTCCAGCTAGTCTTTGGGTTACGACTGTTACAAACAGTAAGTTACAATTGAGACTGGGGTTGCTGTCACTAAGCAATGCAGTTGTAAAGCATAAAGTCCTGGCAGCCCTGGTTGCTGTCATAATCGCAAGGCATGCAGATTGTTAAGCGTGAAGCAGTGGGAGTCCCAGATAAGGAGCATGGGGGTTGCCACAGGGATGTGTGCATATCCTGAGAGGACCGGCAGAGGTTGCACACAAATCGAGGGAGGCCTGGGAGTGCTTCAGAGGCCAAGCACAGGGCGTGCGTAGTTGAGGGAAGGCTTGGGAGGCTGAGCACAAACCACGTGTCAACCGGGAGAGGCTGGAGGAGCCTGTGTGCAGGTGGGTGGGTAGTCCTGCGGGCAGGAGTGACTTTCCGGAATGAGTTGCAGCCTTCCCAGCTTGCTTCCCCATTGAATTTGCTTGGAGGAAGGCAAGGGAAGGTCACAAATGGCGCTCACATGATGAACTTCAGTTGTATGTTCATTTTTTCAGTGCTGCCATAACTTTGAACGGTTGCTGAAAGAATGGATGTAAGCTGAGGACTACCTGTGCCTTTTATTCCTCCAGCAATTTGTAAATACATGGTAAATTCCTAAGTTCTTGCTGTGTCTTTAGCCTGATTTCTGAATCTGGATATACCATATTGGCATATATGATTGAATTTATCTTATTGTAGCTGTCAAGATCTATGTACTTCCACAATTTGTTACAAGTGCTTTGAAATAGGTCTTGGTTGGAGATAGAGTCCCAAATATTTCAGTGGGGTTTTTTTGGTTTGTTATTTCATAATCAGTCTCCTTTTTTTCATAAAGTCATCTTCTTCAAAGGTTCTGTATATTATTAATATCCAAAGTTGTAATTTGGACAGTAATGCCCTTGTTCCACTTTTCATATTTTATTGGCTGCAGGTGCCAAAGTCATCCTTGCTTGCAGAGATATGGCAAAAGCAGAAAAGGCAGTCCATGAAATCCGGACCAAGACGGGAAACCAAGAGGTTATGGCAAAACAATTAGACTTGGCAGACACCAAGTCTATCAGAGAATTTGCCAGTAATTTCTTGAAAGGTACGTCTGAGACACATTGTTTTTCTCAGGGTGTGTTTACTCGGGCAAAATGATATCTCATTATTTGTCTAAAGACCCAGTAGGCATGATGCAATTTGGTTATGCTTTCAATTGTTTTTTAAACCAAGTAACAGAGGATCTGCTATTTCCTGTCATGCTGTCTGGAGGGATTTTGTGTGAGACTGAGAGGACCAAATTTTGCCTTGTCAAAATGTTCCTGGGAAAATCTGAAAGAAACTGAACTGTGACTCTGGTTTTATTTCACCAGTTCCAGTATTTTTTATCTTGGGCTTCTTTAGTCATATGACCTACGTGCTTGTTTCTTGTAGAGGAAAAAGAACTCCACATACTCATCAACAATGCAGGGGTTATGATGTGCCCCTATTCAAAGACAGCTGATGGCTTTGAGATGCAGTTTGGGGTCAACCATCTTGGTAAGATTGCTATACTTTTCTACCTGATCAGTTTTTCTCTTAGTAAAGTTTGATTTAAGATGTTTTCCTCCTTTTGTCTTGAAATACTATGACAGGTTAGAGTCTGGGCTGCACGTAAAAATCGGAAAGATTTATGCACCTTCACAGTGGGGGCATGCAGGGAGGACAAGTGAGGAAAGGAATGTTGCAATGCTGCAATGCTAGGGGTGCCTCTCTTGTACATGAATTGTAGTGTTGCACGCACATATGTAAGGGGCAGAGCTTACTTTGCAATATTTGTTTCATCTGTATGAAGTGGTTGAATTCTACAGAGGCCTTTCAAAAGACTGTAATTATTATGTAGATGAACATACATTTGTTGGGCTAAGAGGTTTCTCTTAAGGCTCTGTGAGCCCTGATCATTTAATAAGAGATAGCGCTGCTCAGTTCTTTAAGTTAATGGAAACATGGGTTGGTTGGGGTGAAACAAAAGTGTCATTTTTCTCACAGGGATTACATATGTGCTGTTCTGGTTCTTGATCACACTATGAACTGTGTGCTGGGCATTTTTCTATGCATCAGGTTCTTCATCAGGTTAAGGCGCTATTTGAATCCGCATAGTCCTTAAGTCATTTCCGTAATCAGGAGGTTATTATCCTTGTAATTGTAGAAAAACTATGAGAACCCAATTGCACCATGCAATCTTACTTCCTAAAAATCCAAACGTCAGTAATACTTTCTCATCACATTTGGAAATCAAGTTGCTTTTGATACCTGGTGACTTCATGGAAATATTCACAGTTTTCTTGACAACAATATGGAAATGATTTGCCATTGCCTTCTCTTGGATTTTTAAAAAAATCTTCTCAGGATAGCCTATATTTCTGGGATTATCTGGTATTTACCATCTACGTATTATCCAGTCCTGAACCTGCTTAAATTTTTGAATTCAACCAAGGCTTAGAACACAAAATTGCTGATAGCTGTCTACATAATTTAAACAGTTCTGTGAAAGAAAATCACCTCTTTCAGATTTTCTGAATTTTTGCATATCTTTGCAATTGAATGTTATCAGAGTTTTCATGTGTGTGTGTGTTTCATCAAGAAAAACTGAACAAATAATGTCAACTTTTCTTGTTTGTTTTATTTATTTCATAAACAAAATTATCCAACATGCAGTTTTGTAGTCTGTAAAAGTAATCAACCTCAACCTCAGTTCAATTAAAAAGATAACCAGGACCAGTTCTATCAATGCTCTGTTAATAAAACTCACAAATTTTGGCTCTCCCCATCAGCTCACGAGATGGTTATGTTAATCATGGTTTGATTGGATTTTTTACCTTGGCTGCCAGTTATGTATTTTATTTTCTTTCTTGGGCATGTTTTGAACTGTTGTTACCTGCTCAGAGTCACCATGGTGAGATGAGTGGATGAGTGGCCATATAAATTGAAATCAATCAATCAATCACAGGGAAGTTCTCACCACAGAGATTCCAAAGGCATGACATATCCTGTTCAAAAGACATCTGCTAAAAAAAAAGAAAAAAAGACATGACACCTATCAGTGTGTCAAAACTTACAAATTCTTTTCTAAATTTGTGGGGCTCCACCAGTCTACCAGGAGTCTTGAAACAGAGAAGTTTTGGGATAACCACGAATCTTCCCGAGTAAAAGCTATTCGCGTGGAAGATATTGTCATGTAAAAGTTATTTCAAGAGGATAGGATGAAGTCATCCAGGAAGCCACAAAGAATGCTAGAACAGTACCTAGGCATCTCTTGCTTTGGCTAAAGTCAGTGCTCATAATTCCTTCATCAGAAAATCACTGAGAAGAAATGGGATTCATGAGAGAGTAGAAAGGCAAAAGTCATGGGTTCCCGGGAAGAACGTTAATGGTTGTCTCAACAATCCCCTGGATAGCCCTCCAGATTTCTGAAGGAGTGTTCTACGAACATATGTCAAAAATGGACTTTTCAGGCTACTTGGACGTTGGTATGCCTGGCAGAACGAGTGCATACCAAGACCTCATACCAACTGTCAGGCACGGAGGCTTTGCTATCTCAGATCTGGATGACTTGCCATTATTGAAGAAAGCATGGAATCTGCTTTATATCAGAGAATTCTATGGGTGAATATCAGAACATCTGTCCATCAGCTGAAGTGCGAGTGGGTCATGCAGCAAGGCAGCAATCCCAAACATATGAGCAGGTCTCCAAAGGAGTGAATGAAGAACACATTCACTGCTTTGGAATGGCCAAGTCAAAGTCTAGACCTAAAACTGTATAGAAATGTTATGGCAGGACCTGAAACTACAAGTTCATGCTAGAAAGCTCTTAAATCTTACTGAGCTCAGCAACCAGAATCTAAGGGGCAATTACTTTTTCACATCTAGCACGTTGCATATTGGATGACTTTAGGACCTAGATGAACCACTGAGTGACAAAGATACACAAATATTCAGAAAATCGGAAAGGGGTGAATATTTTTTCAAAAAAATGTATGAATTCGTTAAGGACAACTACTTAGCTTCTTGATTATTAGCCATCTCTTGAAAATACACCTGTTTCCCCCTACATTTTTGCTTTATTTTTGTCAAATATTACAATTATAATGTTGTAGTAGATGCATATCTGTATTTAATTCCCACAAACACATAATAGCTTATGTGTCATTGGACACTGACAAGATATTTGGTAGTGTGATATGTTGGATAGTAGAAGATAAAGATAGTATATCAGTATATCCTTGTAACACATATGTTTAATAAAAAAGGATGCTTACCGATCTAACAAAGTAACCACAAAATTCAAATTATTGTTCATAATCTTTCCTGTTAGGACACTTTCTTTTGACCTTCCTGCTAATTGAGCGCCTGAAACAGAGTGCACCGGCTCGTATTGTAAATGTATCTTCACGGGCTCATTATTTTGGGAAGATTTGCTTCAATGATCTTCAGGGGGAAAGGTCCTACAGTCGGGGCCTGGCATACTGTCATAGCAAGCTGGCCAATATTCTCTTTACACGGGAGTTGGCTAAACGTCTGCAAGGTGAGCTGGAAGTTTGCAGTGCCTTTAGTTGACAAGGCCATTTAGAAGCAAAAACTACTGGAAAAATTGGCATCCTGGGGTGGGAGAAGTTCTAATATTTTTGAAGTACAACATTTTTTTAACTCCAGATGTTGTTGCTTCCCAGTATTTAAAATAGAACTGTGACAAGCAAAGATAGCAGTGTGTTGAACTTCCTGCAAGAGCCCTGACATTTGTGTCTTATGCACACATACGGAATGTGGTGGGACTTCCTTCCAAGTAATTTTAAATAGAGTAATAATTCCCGAGAGAGATACTTGGGCTTCTACCACAGGCATAAGGATTGTTTGCACACGAGGGAGCCATGGTCAACTTTAGTCCGATTGCCATTGAATTACCCTCCAAAACATCTTAAGTAAACCAAAAGACCCAGTAGCTCAAGAAGGAAAAACAGGGGTCATGTACAACATACAGTGTAAGGACTGTAACAGCCACTATGTAGGACAGGGACTATGTAGGACAGCCTTGCAGAGTGCATCCATGAACACCAACTAACAGTGAGAACACCAGATGATAATTGCTTAATCTCACAATACATGGACTGTCGCAACTATAGTTTCAATTGGGAAACTGTGAGCATCCTAGACCAAGCTAAATCCAAAAACGCTAGAGAATTCGTGGAAGCTTGGCATTCAGACAAATCAGCCAACAATAGAAACCTAAAAATAAACCATATTTACACACCATTCAAAAGAGACAGTAAAAAAGCTAAGAAGGAAACCAAAAGACCAGAACGCATCCTCTCCAGCAGCCGACGCCCAGATACGCAGGGATTAACACCAGGCAAACAGGCAGAAAACAATACCCTAGTCAAGGAACTACCAAGGAGAAAACCACACCCCACCACCACTGGCAGGGCAAGGTACTGCATATAAACAGGGAGCAAACCCCACCCTCACTCGCACTGATGATGTTACCTGGTTGGGTAATGAAGTGTCTGGAAGCAAACAACCAAGCTCTGAGAGCGCCAAGGGTTCCACAGGTTCACCCCTGAGCTATACATATTCTCTTGTATTGAAACTCTAATTTCTAAGTACACACTGGCATCATATGCTCTGCTGTAATTCAAACAACATCCCCTTTGCTTTTGTATTGGTTGATCCCACTGTCAGTATATCTTTGAATTCATTTAAGGTTCCTCTCCTACAGATACTGGTGTTACTGTAAATACTCTGCATCCAGGTGCAGTTTTATCTGAACTGATCCGTCATTCCTTTGCACTAAATGTTCTGTGTAATACATTTGACATCTTCTTGAAGACACCTTTGCAAGGATCCCAGACCAGCATATACTGTGCAGTGGCAGAGGAGCTGGAGACAGTCAGTGGAAAGTATTTCAGGTGGGTTGAACTGGGGTGACTGGCATTCGGATGCGGTGACAGAGAACACACTTTGGGGAAAACCCTCTGGTTTTGCTGTAACCACCTAACACATTAGCCTTGGGGTGGAGGAAAGAAGCTTTGTATATGTTCAACTTCACTCCCGCACAGTATAACCACCTCAAAATGAGCCAGGACACAAGCAGGAGTTATGATGGCTCTTGGTATTATTTTGAAGCATCAGTGAGGCTCTGCCATGGGCTACGAGCAAATATTTGGATATGGGACTTAGCAAGTGCTTAGAACTGAGCCGTGGATGAGTTTAGAGTTCTTGTATCTCTAATAAGTGCAGAAGCCATTCAGAAAGAGAGGATCTCATCTGCTGATTCTTGCCTAGCACCATCAGTTGAGATCACTACTTGTCTCTTTAAAGCAGCAGTTTTCAACCACTGTGCCACAGCACGTTTGGGTGCTGTGAAAGATCCACAGAATGACACATGGTTGTTCTGGGTGAGTGGAAGCGTAGGGAAAAGCCAAGACAGTGGGAGTGGCTGAGAGGAGGCAGGGAAAGTAGTGAAGATTAGAGGAACTGTTGGACTATACTACAGTGAGAGTGCTGTGTGGAGAGGGAATGACACATGCACTAGCCTTGCTGTTTTTGTGTGTGTGTTGAGGGGGGGTGGGGCGTGCCATAAAGTCAGTCTTGATTCCTGGTGACTGCCTGGACAAGTCCCTGCGGTTTCTTGGCATCATTTTCAAAAGTGGTTTGCCGTTGCCTTCTTCATAGGGCTGAAAGAGAGGGACTGTCCCAAAGTCACCCTGCTGGCTTCGGGCCTAAGCCAGAACTAGAATTCATGGTCTCCCAGTCTCCATCCTGGTACCTTTAATCGCTACACCAAATGGCTCTAAGCCTTGCTGAATTGGCCTTTTAAAATGTTTGGTCTAGTGATCAAGGCACCAGGCTAGAAACCGGGAGACTGTGAGTTCTAGTCCCACTTTAGGCATAAAGCCAGCTGGTTGCCTTTAGGCCGGGCACTCTCTCTCAGCCTGGCCCACCACACAGGGTGCTTGTTGTGGGAAAAGGAGGAGGAGGAGGAAGGAGTATTAAGTATGTTCGCTGCCTTGAGTTATTTATAGAAAAATTCTAAAAAAAGGTCAAGATCCCTCTGGGTTTTATTTTGGCTGAAGTGCAGCTGTTCTGAAATGGTTGAGCAGAACTTCTGGAATACAATTGTTCATAAAGGGGTCAGAACAACACTTTTTCTAGTTGAGCACACTGCTGATATACAGAGTGTAGATCCTCTGTTGGAGAAAGGACAGAATGCTGTGAACTCGTATTAGTAGTTGAGGAGTCCAGAGTTCAGGGATGTTTTGCTTCATGTGCCTCTCTTAGAATTAGTGAGCTTTTGGGGTTTTGTGGTAAACATGCTTCTTCATGCAGTGGAACACCGCTAACATGCTTTCTTCCTCTATGTAACAGTGATTGTAAACCAGCAAGAGTGGCGTCTCAAGGGCGTAATGATGAAACGGCAAAGAAGCTTTGGAATGTTAGTTGTGAGCTCCTAGGTATCCAGTGGGATTGACCTGCGAGAGCCGCTACACCTGACTTCCGCATTTTGTACGTAAGACTATGGGAAAGGGCTGCTTTCATGCACGTGTGCTAGATGCAGTTGTTAGGACAGGTTCATTTCCAGTAACAGTGTTCACCTCAGTTTCTGCACTAATACAGAAGGTCAAGCAGTTGTTCTGCACTAATATAGAAGCTCAAGCAGTTGTTCAGCATATGCAGTATAAGCAGTTCATCTCAGTTTCTGCACTAATACAGAAGCTCAAGCAGTTGTTCAGGGTACGGGACGATCCACAGTACATGAATACTACCTTGCTCGGAACTTCACAATACCCCTGCAAAAGCTACTTAGTTTTTCTGGGTTTGCATGGCAGACTGAATTATGAACTGCTCGGTCTGGTTTTGCTCAGCATTCTAGCTCAAAGGTTGCTGGCTTGTTTCTGATTCAGTAGGCCATGTGAACATGCCAGGCTACAAGATTACAGCGGGTACCTTTTTTTTTTTAATTTCAGATGTTTACACTATGGTTTTGGTGTCTTGGCTTCTTTCATTTGTTGCATGATTTGTGGCTACATAAGTAACAAGAAATGATGTCACAGATTAAAACACTAAATTGACCCAGTTTAAGCTTTTATTTTCTCAATGAGAGTTGAACACTGTTCTTCACTGGAAGTTTAGAACTCCTCCTTTACAGTTTAATACAGGATAGTTAACAGGACAGGTTTTGCTGGTGAGAAAGGGATCCTTAGAAAATCCTAAAGAATCTGAGTAGCAAACAATATAAAGTGCAAAAAATGCAGTGCAAAGGCTGGATCCAAAAATGTCTCTATTTTCAGTTCAACACAAGTGGTTCCTTTCTTCCTCTGGAAGGTACTGTTGAGAAGAGCTTGAAGATGGAGGTAAAAGCCATGTTGCATACTGTCAGGATTAGCCCAGGAAACTCCAGGAGACAGTACAGATTTAATCCAGCAAGGTTTAATGGCCTTTCTCCCATTACAGAAATCTTCTCAGAGTGAGAGCAAATTCCAGGGTCACCCTCCCAACCACCCTTGCATTCTTTAGGGAGGGTTCAGTCTCATCCTCTTATCAGTTCCTCGTTGCTGTGGTGATGAGAGTAAATTTTTAACTCTTCTGGTCCTGACTCTCACACATACCTACTAAATAGCCAACAGACCTTCACACACACAGAATTAATGCTCATCTTTTCTGATGGTGGAAGAAGTAACCAGAGTCACAACAAGGCCAGTTAGACTATCTTTTGGGGGTTAATGGCAGTTTAGCTTGATAGACAGCAAAAGCAGATTTTACAACTCTTAGATTCCTAATAGGCTAAGCTCCAAAATCTGAAAGGTATGAAAAGGTGGAAGCTAAATATAGCCCTCCCCAGTTACATAACCTCAGAGTTATTTCTGACTGCCAAATCCAATGAATTAAGCATTACAACGCTTGTGGCTGTGAGATGTGGCAAGCGTTTCACTGGAAGAGGGTAGCTCAGACCATGTTAATCTGCTAAAATCAGTGGAAAAGGATGATGTTCATCTAGTAAGAATTTTTTAAAAACTCATAAAGATTAAACCACACCGAATAATTTCTTCCTTACAAATAATACAATTTTCATAACAGTTCCAATTTTGCAAGTTAAAAACTGGTCATCAATTAGCATTCTCTTATTTAGAGCATGCTATGGTCCCACTGTATTCTGTATGATGTCACTGAAAGGACAGGGAGAACTTCAACTTGTTTCAGAGGGAAGGTGGAAAACATGGGTACAGGTTCTGAGTGGAAGCTCTTGTTATTCAACCTTCATCACTTCCTCCATTTTCTGTGTTACTGGTTATTTTCTTGCCTCAGATAGTAACAGGTGTAGACTTAAAGACCTGTTGTTTCTTCTGCACAGAATTCAATTGCAGCTTTTTATTATGAAAAGCAACAGAACGTTGTACCCAATCTCAAAATGCTACTTGTTTCTTTATTGATTTAGCTGTAGCTTTATGGTGTCGGAAATCACAAGCAGTTATCAACTTTTGTTGATGTGGGATTTGCATTAATAAAACAGTGCCCAAAGGATGAATGTCTTAATGATCATCAAGGAATACACAGCTGAACCAGGACTGAAATATGAAAATATGTAAAGAAGAAACACCCTGAAGTAGAGGTAGTTGGTTGTCACTGCATCATGACTGGCACTTTTAGGAAGTTGATCCTTTCCCTTTCAATACAGGCAGTCCAGCAGCCTCTTTCCAGCTTGCAACCAAGCTTGAATCAAGCACAAGTAAAGTTTTCCCATTATAGGAATAACATCCCAACAACTTTCTGGGAGTCATTTCCTGGGATTTTGGCTAAGCCAGCTTCTTGGCTTAGTGTGGTGCACCGAAAGCCACTGGGTGCAGATGGCCTGCACTACATCATCCCCACCATCCTCTGCCAGTTGCCGTACGTGTTGTACCAGCTGCACCGCTCTTGCATTGTCTTGTTTTACTGAGACAAGATAGGCAGAGCGTAGTTTATGGCATTTCAAGTATGCTTGAATCTGAAACAGAAAGGAAAATCGTGTCATTTGAACTTCTCTAAGAAGAGTGTTGCTCTTGGGATGGGCCAGTTCTCTTTCACTTCCTTCCCGATATAGCTTCTGATATGAACTTCAGCTCAAAATCTGTTCTTGAGTTTGGTGAGTCTGTAGAACACGAAGAGGTGTGATAAAAGGGGATTGCATTGGGAAGTGGGGATCAGCAAGCCCCTATAGACACGCTCCTCTCTTTCCTTTATTGGAAGAGCATTCTTTTGGGATCACTGCCGAAAGATACTTGTCTTCTGGAAGGCAGCAGGGATTGTGTGTAAAGTTTGAAACAACCCACACATTTAGAAAGACGACAGAGCTGCTTTGTGGGCCAGGCATCTGAATGCATTACAAAGGCTTGTATGTTGGGCTTATTAAATAGCTCGATGCTGAACAAATCGTTTTGTGCCTAGAAGTTTAAAAAACTCATATTTTCTTGTTTCATATATAATCATCTTTCCCAACAAAAAAACCAAACATTAGATAATTTCAAAAATATATCCTTTCCATAGAACCTCTTCTATAAAAAGCAAATATTTCAGTTGCAGATTTCTCTGAGAGTAACAGTCCATTACAATGGGAATTGACTGAATTAGAAAACACAGTGGTTTGTTCACCAACAGAAGAGAAAGGATCACATTGTGGAATAACAAATGGTCCAGAGTACACAAAATGTTCATTTGTCATTATAGGTGCCTACCAGTGAAAATACTGATACCCCAAATTCTAGATGAGCCTTCTAGGCTTAACTTTTTGAGATTCTTGTTGCTGCTGGTAAAGACCAGGGGGGAAATGGCATCATCAAAAACTGACTGAACAGTTCAGAATGATATCGCCCTTTCATCTCCTGGTTTCTCCTGTCCTACCATTTCAGATCGTACGAATCTGAATGGCGAAAGTCTTCATGTGATTGCAGATCTTGATTTATTAGTATCCATGTTCACTTATTGGCATTCAATTGTAAGTAAGTACGATATTTCAGTTCCTGCCACTTAATGAATCAAGATCTCAAACTCAGAGTAGGGCAGAGTAACATATTTCCTTTCCTTTAACCTTTATATATTCTGGAAATATATGAGAAGAGCTCCTTCCAAAGTAGTTTTCTATTAATATTTAAGAAGAACACATCATTATGAACTTCATGTTAGATAGTAGTAAAGAGTTTTCAGTAACTACATTCACATAGTTGTTGAATATGATAATCCCAGAATAACAGAAGTAGAGACAAGACTGAAGAATGAATGAATGAATAAATGAACAAATACATACATACACCATACACACAAACAAGAATTTCCAGAAATTATTTCATATCCTGGAAAAAAATTCTTTTAGTTTACTCACCTTGTTTTCATCACTGTCCATATCCTGGATCAGATTATCCAACTCCTAGATCCCAGGAAGAAAATAAAAATGGTAGAAAGATCATGAGATGAACTGACAAACACATGGTTGCTCACGCTTGCCCTTGTAGGTTGCCAAGAAGCAACCAGAGAAACAAGGGGGCAATTATAAACAAAGCCCTACCCACTGAAAGAAGGCACAGTAGGCAGCTACTTCATCAGAAGCTTTTACTGGACCAGGTGGATGAATGATAAGACCTAAAGGATGCCCATAGCCATGGCATGAACATAACATTTGGTTTCTCAGCAAGTGGCATTCAGAAACATACTGCATTTTCAAGATTTGAATTGTTCTTTGTTGTGATTCATAGCTCAAGAACTGAGGAAATGAGGAAGCCTATTAAATGAATGCCCACCAAACATCCAAGCACTAAAATCTGACATTCAGCTGCTCAGAACTAGCTGAAATGGTACGACCCGCATCCTCTTTCAAACTGTGCAGGATGGCAAGTGCTTACCTGTATAGTCAGTTTACAAAAAACCCCCAAACTCTTTCCGAAATGAAGCCATCCTAACATTCCTCATTTAAGCACTCAGAGATGGGTATCCCATTAGCAAATTACAGATTTAAGAAACAAGGAGGGTGATAGCTCACTTATCCATTGGCTATGAAAGAATCACTAGCAAAATGAGACATATTCTTGCCTTTCTAAATACACAATAATGATGTAGGAGAGAGAAAAAAAGTGACTGTGTCTCTTCCCTAACACTACAAGACACCAAAGTTACCTCAGCAGGGATAGAATCAAACTCATCCAGACAACTGAGGATGACATTGTCCCCGTCATTTTTATCTGCTGCACCAGACTCCTTGATACATTTAATGAGCTGCCTGATCTCGCTGTAGCTCTGCTGCTTCACCAGTTGCCTAGCCACTTTGTTGTATACAGCAGCAGCATCCAGCTGGAAGTCCTAAGGTGGACAAAATAAATATTGTGAGATCCATGATGCCTTACTATAGCAAAAATTGTGTTTTTACCAATATGGGGAGAATATGAACCTGTAAGTAAGTAAGTAAGTAAGTATAGGACCCCTTCATGGATTACTGCCTTGTCGTGGTGAGGGGGCTTGCGTAACTCAGTGAAGCCATGAGCTATACCGTGCAGGGCCACCCAACATGGACAGGTCATGACAGAGAGTTCTGACAAAATGTGGTCCACTGGAGAAGGAAATGGCAACCCACTCCAGTATCCTTGTCAAGAAAATCCCATGGACAATGTTAAAAGGTTAAAAGATATGATGCCAGAAGATGAGCCCCTCAGGTCGGAAGGTGTCCAGTATGCTACTGGGGAAGAGCAGAGGGCAATTCCAAGTAGCTCCAGAAAGAGTGAAGCGTCTGGGCCAAAGCCGAAAGGATGTTCAGCTGTGGATGTATCTGGAAGCGAAAAGAAGGTCCAATGGTATAAAGAACAATATTGTATAGGTACCTGGAATGTAAGATCTATGAAGCAAGGCAAGCTGGATGTGGTCAAACATGAGATGACAAGATTGAACATCGACATCTTGGGAATCAGCTAACTGAAATGGACGGGAATGGGTGAATTTAATTCAGGTGACCATTATATCTACTACTGTGGGCAAGAAACCCTTAGAAGAAATGGAGTTGCACTCATAGTCAATAAGAGAGTGGGAAAGGCAGTAATGGGGTACAACCTCAAAAACGACAGAATGATCTCAGTGCAAATCCAAGGCAAACCATTCAACATCACAGTAATCCAAGTCTTTGCCCCAACCACTGAAGCCGAAGAAGCTGAAGCTGACCGGTTCTATGAAGACCTACAACACCTTCTAGAACTAGCACCTAAAAAAGATGTCCTTTTCATCATAGGGGATTGGAATCCTAAAGTAGGAAGTCAAGGAGTAATCGGAATAACAGGCAAGTTTGGCCTTGGAGTACAAAATGAAGCAGGGCAAAGGCTAATAGAGTTCTGTCAAGAGAACAAGCTAGTCATAGCAAACACTCTTTTCCAACAACACAAGAGACAACTCTACACATGGACATCACCAGATGGTTAATACCGAAACCAGATTGATTATATACTTTGCAGCCAAAGATGGAGAAGCTCTATACAGAGAGCAAAAACAAGACCAGGAGCTGACTGTGGCTCAGATCATGAGCTTCTTACTGCAAAATTTAGGCTTAAATTGAAGAACGTAGGGAAAACCACTAGACCACTCGGGTATGACTTAGATCATATTCCTTGTGAGTAGACAGTGAAGGTGATGAATAGATTTAGAGGATTAAATTTGGTAGACAGAGTGCCTGAAGAACTATGGACGGAGGTCTGTAACATTGTATAGGAGGCAGCAACTAAAACCATCCCAAAGAAAAAGAAATGCAAGAAAGCAAAATGACTGTCTGATGAGGCTTTACAAATAGCTGTGGAAAGAAGGAATGTGAAAAGCAAGGGTGAAAGGGAAAGATATAAGCAACTGAATGCAGATTTCCAGAGAATAGCAAGGAGAGATAAGAAGGCCTTCTTAAATGAACAATGCAAAGAAATCGAGGAAAACAATAGAATGGGGAAGACTAGAGATCTCTTCAAGAAAATTGGAGATACCAAAGGAATGTTTAGTGCAAAGATGGGCATGATAAAGGACAAAAAAGGCAGGGACCTAACAGAAGCAGAAGAGATTAAGAAGCGGTGGCAAGAATACACAGAAGAACTATACAAGAAAGGTCTTAATGTCCCTGATGTGCATGCTGGTGTGGTCACTGACCTTGAGCCAGACATCCTAGAGAGTGAAGTCAAGTGGGCCTTAGGAAGCATTACTAACAACAAAGCTAGTGGAGATGACAGTATTCCAGCTGAGTTATTTAAAATACTAAAAGACGATGCTGTTAAAGTGCTGCATTCAATATGCCAGCAAGTTGGGAAAACGCAACAGTGGCCACGGGATTGGAAAAGGTCAGTTTACGTTCCAATTCCAAAGAAGGGCAATGCCAAAGAATGCTCAAACTATCACACAATTGCACTCATTTCACATGCTAGCAAGGTTATGTTCAAAATCCTACAAGCTAGGCTTCAGCAGTATGTGAACCGAGAACTACCGGATGTACAAGCTGGGTTTTGAAGAGGCAGAGGAACTAGAGATCAAATTGCCAACATTCGCTGGATCATGGAGAAAGCACGAGAGTTCCAGAAAAACATCTACTTCTGCTTCATTGACTATGCAAAAGCCTTTGATTGTGTGGGTCACAACAAACTGTGGCAAATTCTTAAAGAGATGGGGGTACCAGAGCATCTTACCTGTCTCCTGAGAAATCTATATGCAGGCCAAGAAGCAACAGTTAGAACCGGTCATGGAACAACCGATTGGTTCAAAATAGGGAAAGGAGTACGACAAGGCTGTATACTGTCACCCTGCTTATTTAACCTATATGCAGAGTACATCATGAGAAATTCCAGGCTGGAAGAATCACAAGCCGGAATTAAGATTGCAGGGAGAAACATCAATAACCTCAGATATGCAGATGATACCACCCTAATGGTAGAAAGTGAAGAAGAACTAAAGAGCCTCTCAATGAGGGTGAAAGAGGATAGTGCGAAAGCTGGCTTGAAACTCAACATTAAAAAAACTAAGATCATGGCATCTGGACCCATCAATTCCTGGCAAATAGAAGGGGTAGAAGTGGAAGCAGTAACAGACTTCATTTATTTGGGCTCCAAGATCACCGCAGACGGAGATTACAGCCATGAAATTAAAAGATGCTTGCTCCTTGGGAGGAAAGCTATGGCAAACCTAGATAGCATATTAAAAAGCAGAGACGTCACCTTGCCGACAAAGATCCGCATAGTCAAAGCTATGGTTTTTCCAGTAGTAATGTATGGCTGTGAGAGCTGGACCATAAAGAAGGCTGAGCGCCGAAGAATTGATGCCTTTGAACTGTGGTGCTGGAGAAGACTCTTAAGAGTCCCCTGGACTGCTAGGAGGTCAAACCAGTCAATCTTAAAGGAAATCAACTCTGATTGCTCATTGGAAGGATTGATAATGAAACTTAAGCTCAGATACTTTGGTCACCTAATGCGAAGAGAGGACTCTTTGGAAAAGACCCTGATGCTGGGAAAGATTGAAGGCAAAAGGAGAATAGGATGGCAGAGGATGAGATGGTTAGATAGCATCACTGAAGCAATGAGCATGAAACTGAGCAAACTCAGGGAGGCAGTGAAGGACAGGAAGGCCTGGCGCAATATGGTTCATGGGGACATGAAGAGTCGGACACGACTTAACGACTGAACAACAACAACAAAGTATAGGAACCTAAGTTGAGCTAGGGCCACACTGAGTCTGGGCAAGCACCCTGGGAGTCCCATACCAATAACAAGTGGGTCATAGCACAAACTAGGCAGGGAAATCTATGGCGGGCAAGCAGCCCCAGTTGGTTTTCTGGAACCAAGTTCAGTTTCTCATGCATGCTTCATTTCACATCTCCAATCGCCCACTGACTGCAAGGTGGGGAGATGAGCTTTTCCAGACAGTTATCACATTTGAGAACAAAGAATTAGTAGCATTTCAGGTGCTTAATCAAATAACTAAAAGTCAATATTGCTTTAATTTGGTGATAGTCACGATCTCATGAACTTTCAGTTGGAAGCTTACAATTATTTCTGAGAGAAGCTGAGCTCAACTATCAGTCAACAGTGTCAATGGACTGCCAAGAACTGATAATTGTGATTTTTGCCTAAGTTGCTCATGACCCTGTTGGGAGGTGGAGGTGTCAGGATCCACAGTTTGAGAAACTCTGCTTTAGACAGAGGCATCTGCCTAGGATAATGAACTCATTGTGATAAAGCTAGATTTGGAGAAAATTCTCTGAGGGATCTGCCATTTAGGAGTGCAGATTTTAATATGAGTTGTGACAGGTTTTAAATGAAAGAATAATTTTCTTCCCTTAGAAATAATTTTACCTCATTCTGATCAATGGGAGACAGGGCCCAATACAAGTACACACAATGATTCCATTCAGAAATTAACTCAATTTTTCAAATAAATATCTAAAATTACATAAAAATAATCTGAAATAATGCAGTGGTTTTCTTTATCTATTTCAATGTCATGCACAAAGGGTCAATATTAGATATAAAGCTTCTTTGTTGAATATACCTGCAGTATTCTAAATGCAATCCCAAATCCTTCTTCAATGTTTTTGCCTTCCAACATGACCTGAGGAAAAATCGCAGCAGCAGAAAAAAGGATCAATTGAGTGACATGCAAGTGAATGAAAAGTCATTTGGAGCTTTTGACACCCAGTTCTATTATTCTTTGGATTTCAGCCACAGAATTGCCATGTTAAGACTACAGGGAAATAGTGCTTTTCTGAGTCACTCTTATTTTTTTAAATGAAAATTCACAATGAAAATGAAATGTGACTGTTTGGGTTAACTTCAGAAAACATTCTACATGTTTTTGTTGTAGAATACGCCAGGCTCTGTTCAGTATTCCATTTCAGTATCTAAAACTACACTAATGAATTTCAGTGGGGCTCCATACCTTGCAAGCAACTTCAATCTTCATTGGATTGTTTCCAAACAGAGTAGGTACAGATAAATCATCTGCAGATAAGGACCCCGACTTTTCACAACAATGGAGGAATTTTGTTACTTCCATCTGAAGCTCAACTGTATTGATATGCCTGATTTAGGGAAAATACGCTTCAGTACACATTCCAATACAAAGAAGTATTAAAATAATATCCAAAGGAGAAATTTTTGATGAAAGCAATCCAAAACATGAGTTAGAAAACCTCATTCAAGTTAACCATTCAGTAAGACTGTGTGTGTTTATAGAAAAGTCCTGAATTATATACCACACTACATCATTACTAAATAGTTTACTGCACAAATTGATGATTGATAAAAATGTTGTCCAACACCGTTTCATTAATACCTTGATACATCAGGAGCAGACATTTTCTTGCGAAAAGAGCATGCATACTTTTTTCTTCCTGAACTCCTAGAAAGTTCTTGAAGGTAAATTTTAAGATGGTCCTTGACCTTTAAGAGCCATTTTTGCCTTTCTTTCAATTCAGTGTAAGACTTGGCCTTGTCTGTGAAAAACCTAATGCAGGTCATAGCAGCACGAACTTGATCCTGGAAAACAGATAGGCTTTTAAACACAAATGAAGCTTTAAAATTAAATTATCTGGTCAGTGAGACAGTATTAGAGTTTTATATTAAAAAGCAGCTTCTGGACTGATTTTGAGTTTGGGGAGACATTGCTTAACAATTCTTCTGAACTGTTGTTCTATAATTCTATAATTCTTCTGTATTTTGCTATACAGAAGAATGTGTACCTGCTCATACAGATCAGAAAACTCTGCATATATTTGTCTCCATTGCAAATGCTGAGAAGGAGGGAAGTGATACCCAGAACTCTTTGTAACTCATCCATGCCATCCTCGTTCATCTTTTTTTCTTTCCACAAAATCTATTAAAAGGGGAAAAAATCTAGAAGATGCTCAAAGGGAAGCATCATTTGACTTTTCTCTTTACAAATTCAAAGAATCCTAAAATATACAGGAATAAGCATATATGAACTTACGGCATAAATTCACCATGCATAAATATTTTCTCCAAACATTAAATCTTTCTGAGGCTATCAGACTACTTAGCCTTTAAAATTTTCCTCTGCAGCAGTTTTCCCAACCTGTTGTAATCCCATCATCCACAGCTACATTTTTTTATTTTTTATTTTACCAGGAATAACTTTGAAAAATTCTCCCACATAAACAGAAGCATGCATCCTAAAAAAGTAATATAAAAATCAAATAAAAATAATTTTTATTCTTATTCTTATTATTACACATACACACTTATGTGTGTGTATGTGTGTGTAGTCAACTCAAGGCAGCGAACACACCTAATACTCCTGCCTCCTATTTTCCCCACAACAACAACCCTGTGAGATAGGTTGGGCTGAGGGAGAGGGACTGGCCCAAAGTCACCCAGCTAGCTTTCCTGCCTAAGAGGGGCCTAGAACTTACAGTCTCCTGGTTTCTAGGCCAGCACCTTAACCGCTGCACCAGACTGGCTCTCTAAGTACTATATTGTTTATATAAAGTTGCCAATCAACTTTTGCAATGTTTCAAATTATGATATATGAAGAAATCTAAACTCTTACCTTCATAAACTGCTGCAATTCATACAAGATATTGTAGTAATTCTTTTTCTGCAAATGTTTGCAGGCTGCAATGAGATAGACACCCCAACTCTCCAGTCCTGGATCAATGGTTTCTAGCAAGTTCTCCAACATGTGAAGTTTTCCACTTTTATAACTTGGGATAAAAATCCCTTCAATAAATAAATCCTGTGGACTCTCCTAAAACAGTGAAAAAGCAAACCATGTAGATCAGCTGGTACCATCTAGGTCATTACTCTGAGAAGAGAAGCTTATATGATCAGAATATAGTTGGTTATATACTATTCATAAACAACTCCATTTCAAAATGTTTTTTTTAATGTGAAAGTGGACACAGCAACTGCTGAAACATTCCTAATTCAACAGAATCTTAGATTCTAAACAACTGACTGGCAAGTATAGTCCCAGGACATCTGCTGAGCATCAGGTAGGAGAAGCCTAAGTGAGGTAAGCTAAAAGGAACCTTCTGTTGGAACTCTGTGAAGAGTTTCTGAAGAGTCTGTGGTTCTAACAGTACGAAAGAAAACTTCTCAGGTGATATATCTCCTAGCACTTGTATTTCCTTTGTTACCCATTATGTATCTGCTCATAGGCCTCAGCCATTCTTTATGAGGAAAGACATTTTATGGAGTGGTGAGTGGGACTGGGTTCTCTCTAAGGTAGAAAGAATATAGGAGGGTTTGTTCCTAGATAATCACAAGACAATAAACAAGGTTTCCAACTGTGACTAAGGTTCTTAAAATAGTGGGAGAATTGGCTCCCACCACTTGTTAGCATAACATGATAATTGGATTCTGCTGTCGGCCCCATTAGATAGACTAGATCAAGCAATCAACTCCACGGGAAAGCTAAAACCAGTTTTATCGAGCTTGGCTATAACAACAGAATCTTGCAAGTCTGATTGTTGTGTACCACCACCTCCTCCTTACCGCTCAGTGAATCAGAGAGGTGTCTGCCTGAGCTGCATTCAAATGTTATCTCACTGTGCACTTAAAGAATGCTTTAGCTCCTTCTGCCTAAGCTTTGAGGATGGCACAAAAACAGGTATCTTGTTGGTGAGGAAGATTTCCAGAACAGTCAACAGCAACAAACTCTCTGAATAAATCAGTTTCACCATTCTAATAGTATTCTTTACTCCATTCTACAGCACATTTTGACAGTTGGGTTACAGAAATAACAATAGGTAATGAAATCAGCACTAAGGGAAGGGACAGCTCTTACCATCTAGTTTCTTAATTCAAAATACTCATGCAGACAAGCTTTTTAGAGATCTTCCAAGAGTTTAAATTTATATAAATGTACATGTATGATACCTAAATTACATCTAAACACACAGGTTTTGGGTCAAGAAAAAATGAGTATCATCCAAAGAACTATTTTATACCAATGAAGATTTAGGCAAACAAAAAGTTTGACTAAATCGTACAATTTTTATTTATTATTTTTATTTATTTTCAGTTTTCTTGTCATTTAGGTTAGTGTTTTTACAGAGGACATGTTACTTGTTTAATGATAACTGTAATTATATACCCTGGAAGTTGCCAAGAGTTCATTTGATTGTGGCAGGGTATGAGTTCAATAAATGAATGAATAAACAGTTGGTGGACTTGCTGCCCCCCTCCCATTCCCATATACCATTCTCTAAAAAAACTACAAGGGCTAACAAAAACAAGTTTATAGCCAACAGAATACATGAGGTTATGAAACATGCTCTAGTCAACTTACAGGCATGGACTCCACTTTACTTTAGTTTCCAAGTTCTTAACCAGATTCCTGTTGCCCAGGAACCAGAAGAATGCAGTTGTCCTACCTTATTTAACAAATGCAGCAGGGCTTCCCGCATGCAGTCATGCCTCATATAAAAACTAATGATTGCTAGATTGGTGCCATAATTGTGCAAATAGAAAAGGCATTCTTGATAATAGCTGTTGTGCTGAATCTTTCCCTCTGGCGTCATCTCTAGAGATAGGCTTCGTGTCCTCAGTGTTGCTTCCAGTTCCCTCAGAGTGGCAAAATAGTCATCATCCTGCTATTAAGGCAGAGAATCAGAAGTCACAGGTTGAACTCAGAATGTCTGTCAACAGAACACTCAAAGGATACTTCTCCTTGAGGAAATGGGCCAAGTCCCCAAAAAGCTGCTATGACAAAATGGAGGTCTGAAACTCTGTGTGAAGCAGAGCAGGAACTTTAATAGGAGAACAGAGAGGAAGTAATGTCCTCATTCCCAAATCTTCCTTAATGAGAGGTTCCAAGGCCTCTCAGAATTAATCAATGGGAAACTCTAAATCCAGCCCTTAGTCTAAAATTAAGAAAGTAGATATAGTATGGTTTCCACCACATCCAGTTTCTCCTCTCTTAGACAGGAAACCTGTCATATTTTTCAGTAATGCACTATATTTTGTTTTTATATTTAACTACACCATTGTTCCTGTAATTAATAGCTGATTAATCAGCTGTATAGCTGATTAAAGCAAACATTCCAAGACAATTTATTAAATTTTTTATCACGGCCTTCCTCAAAGTAGCTCATAGAAATACACACACAAAACACATGTAGTCATTCATCTTGTCTTTTATCCTAACAATCCAATGAAGACTAGGTTATTCAATAGCGCAACGTTGTCCAATGAACACAATGTCAGAATAAGGATTTGGGTCTTCCCACTGCACTCATCAAGCCCCTTAATTACTATGCAATATTGTTTTGTGTTTTTTTGATACAGCAGGAAGTTCGAAGGAACTCTGTATATAATCTTGTGGGGAAGAGGCCTATAATTTTTTACTTGTTCCAGAAGGACTGAAGCAAATTAACCATCCTATTTTCACTTCTTTAGTTTATGCATGTTATCCTTGGTAGTTATTGGGTTGTGCAGATACATCCAAAGAGGTGCTTCACAGTCTGTGGGCACACATACAAAGTGCCTTTTTTCAAATTATTAAAGTTGCCATGTCTTTTCTGTCTGCTTTGGAAACTGCTCCCATGTGCAGTTGGCACTGCTTTTGAAGGACAGCTCTAACAATAACAAAGGAAAAACTGCAGCCAATAAGAATGTTATGTAAAATGCCCAAACATTTTATGTCTGGCATTTTGTCGTATGACAAGAAGCTGAAGATATTTTGGGTTTATTCCTCATGTTTGGACTGCTGTAGTATACATCTGAAGGCAGAGATAAAAGAATTCACTTAAATACAGGTAGTCCCCAGGTTAAGACCTCCCGGTTTAAGGATGACCCATAGTTAAGAACGGAGCCTTCTGTAACAAAATTTGAGGTAAATACACAATGATTCAAGTTAAGTACACAATGGTTCAAGTTCATTATACAATATTACTTATACAGTATTACACAATAATACTGTTCCGGCTTACGTACAAATTTGGCTTAAGGACAGGCCTTGGGAATGGAACTTGTTCTTAAGCTGGGGACTACCAGTAGTAAAAACTGTTGGAAATCAAGATGAGTTGTCGTTGATGGTTCTTTACATCATGGTAACCCAAATTTCATTTGCATGAATTTAATTGTGCCTTCAATATTTGCAGCATCTACTTTTTCTGTTCTGAAAATGTTTAACTTTCAGATGAACTCTATAGCATCTAAATCAGGAGTATCCTTCCTTTCTTCCTTCCTTCCTTCCTTCCTTCCTTCCTTCCTTCCTTCCTTCCTTCCTTCCTTCCTCCCTCCCTCCCTCCCTCCCTCCCTCCCTCCCTCCCTCCCTCCTTCCTTCCTTCCTTCCTTCCTTCCTTCCTATCTATATAGTGTCCATAATTTTCAGGCATCCCAGGAATTTCAGAGCTGAATACATCATCATTTCAACTAAATAAATAGGCTTAACATTTTCTGAGGAGTTTTGGGGGAGGTATCCACTCCCAAGGTGTTCTGGGGATAGCAAAAGTGACCCAATTATGCTCCTGGCAAACACAGCTTTAGTGAGTACAAATAAAATAAGTTCAATTGGGCATCAGTAAAGGAAAGGTGCTCTTAGCACCAAAATCAAATATTAAAGTGTCTTATTTATCCATATGCACAGGTTTTATGTAGAAAATGTAGGTCATTCTCACCCCTTGGGGAAAAAATAGAATACAATAGAAAATATAAAATAAAAACAAAATTTCTAAGTAGATTCACATGTCTGCTAAAAATATATATATACAAGGTATGGAGAGATGCCTGCAGCTCTTCTGATCATACAATTAGCATCATGGAAACCAGGTATATCACTAGAAGCATGCCTGTAGAAATATGGGGATGGCCAAATTCAGGGATATCCTAGATACATCCTTGAATTTTGAGCATTCATTATAAAGATGCTGCCCCTAACCCCTTAGCAGGACCATAGCCTTACCACTGAAAGAATGGGTTTCGCTGTGGTTTCTAGATACTGAACTACTTCCTGGACCAATCGTGAACCCAGACTGAGCTGATTCAAGTCAAGAGGTGATTTTAAGCATCGACTAAACTTCTCTCTGGCAGCAGTCAGGTTTCCAGCTTTAAGACAAGCCATGCCCCACGCATGCCATGCTCCAGCTGGATCCAGACCAGTCTTGGTAGAAACCTAAAACCCAAGTAACCAGAAAGAATTAAGATAAAATAATACAATTTTCTAATTCTTACAATGGTTAAGCTTTTTTAAAAAATGTAGACCAAGACAACTATAACAGCATTTTATAAGCATTGTCCATTACCAAATGTATCAGAAGTTTATACTTCTATAGACAGCAGAAGAAAAAACTACTGATCTTCATTAGGGGCACGTTTTGTCTAATTTTAATAAAGATTAGAAAAATACACTTTTCCCTAAAGAGAAGAAAATCACACTGAAAATTTCTGTTCAGAATATAAGACTTTCTTCCCACCAAAGAAGCATTTGATTTTACTGAAATACCTTCTTCATAAAAAAAAAAAAAAAGAGTGAATAACTTTCTTTAATGGCATTAGGGCTAAGTCATAGTTTACAGGAAAAGGGCTGTAGCTTAGAGGCTGAGCACATAGTAAAATCCCAAGTTCAACTTTTGGCATTTTAAGGTAGAGGTAGGAGAGGGTTCTGTAAGAAGCTCCAAAGAATTTCTGACAATTAGTAAAGAAAATACAAACAAGATGAACCAATAGTATGATAAGAAACATAATTACATGATGACTGTCTACAACATTAGTAAATTGGAAATGACACCAAGCCTTCCCCAATCAGAATTAGGAGGACACCAGATTGTGAAAGGCTGGCATAGTTAACCACCACTGGGACCAGAAAGAGATAAGATCTCACTAAGTTTTCAGCTGGTCAACTAAGTAAGTATAAATGATTATAAAGGAAGCTGATTAATAAATTTTATCTGAATAGAAATAGCATAGTATCAGAAATTCAATCTAAGGTAGCCTTTTCAAATATTGAGGAGGTATAGGATAATTTACAGTTTAAGATCCATAGTTCACTCTTAGCAGCAAAAATCGTATCTAATATACTTTACAATTTATAATAGAACAACAAATATCTTAAAGAACTTACAGATCCAGTAATTAGAAATAATATTTGAGCTGTTAGTTATATTTCATTGATTAATCTACTCATTACTTTGTATAAACAATTAGCTTTTCTTAATCCAGAATCAAAACCAAAAACGATTTCCAAGGCTGAAAATTCTACTCAAAATCCTTGTTGGGACAGAGAATGAAGATGAAATTCTTCTTTTCTGTAGAGATTCCTTCCCACTAAAGAACACAGTAGTGTGTTAATGAATCCAAAGGCTATACTTCACAATTACATCATTCCTATAGTGTTACCTCTACGGCTAGTTGATAGTATTCCGCTTCCAAAAGTTGATTTCTTAGCCTACTAACTGCTGCAGGTTCTAATATCTGATCCAGAGATGGAACATGACGATAAGCAGCAGCTACTAAAATACTCAACACATCCACTTTGCTGAGGTAGCTGTTGGGGGGAATTAAAACAAGAAACAAATGAAAGGCTGAGTGGACATTTGATTCATTTCACTCAGTATAGTTCTTGAATGTTTCAATTATACTTTAATCTCAAGAGGAAACGTGCAACTAAGAAGAGGCAAAACCTTAGGGGTCATGCCATTTTTCTTTTCTTTTCAAGCTGCCTCCTGAAAACAACTCACAGTTTATCCAGAATAGGGCCTGATTTGGGTTTCACATCTGGATTCTGTTCTTGTGAGAAGAAATCCCATCTACAACAATTTTTTCATATGGGCTATTATTGAGGCAACATTTTTCCAAAGAGGTAGCTATCTTTGATTTTTTTTTGCTCCAGAAAACTAAGTCTTAAGATTCCTCCGAGACTAATACAATTATAACAGAGTCCATTTTGTTAGATGCATGGTTGGCTCAGCTCTGTATCGTTCACCATAAATAAGTTGCTAAGATCAAAAGCCCGGGACGGTTAACAGCAAGTAAATTGGCTGAAAGTGGGCAAGTTAGAGGCTTCTGGGGAAGAAATGGCCAATTGAACACGGCTCCAATCTTTGTGGAGCCGATGCCCATGGCAATTAGAGGAGCTGGCATTGGTTCAGCTCTTTGGAATCATCTCCAGATAAAGGAGATGGACAGGATCACCCACAGGAACTCCTTACAGAAATTCCCTGTGAAGAGATTGCAATCTAGCAATTTCTAGTGGGTGGAGCACTCTGGGAGTCAAGGGAAAAACACCAAGCCCAAGCTGTGGTGCGGAGCCTTCAAAAGGACACTAGATTTGCTTTACTTCCTCTTTTAATTAACATTGTAAACTGCCTATTTGTGATTTATTTGGCAATTAAAAAGCTCCTGAAAGACAAGTTGCTATACACTGGGAGAGTTTCCTACTATCCTGGGAGAAAGAAGACCAAAGTAAGTTTAAAGATCAAAAAGAAATATTTTAATATTTGGAAACAGAGAAAGGGAATTAAGAATGATGACTGGGGACAGTTAAGAGGCTAGATGGATTTGAAACAGCTTTTTAAGGATTGTTTTAAATGTTTAAGAAAATACAGTAAATGAATTTGGATTTAATTGCAAGAAAAGCTGCCCTGGGAAAGTTTTGCTTCTGAAAATAAACACAGGATAAGACTAAGCTTTCAGGTCAGAGGGAATGGAGGCTAGAGGAATATATCTTTTTTAACATAACAGAGCAGTATCCTTTCAAAGAAGAATTTTTAGCTGTTTGGAATCAGTGTATCCAGGAGTTATTTTTAAAATGGGGACTAACAGAGGTTTTAGAGGAAAAAGATTTTACTGGATGAAATAGCACTGGAGAACAATTTGAATAAGGATTCTAAAATGGACTTTAAAGAAATGCCAGATTATGGGACATGGAAGATATGGAAACAGATGCTGTGGATCTGAAGATGGACTCAAAGTTGCTTGATTATGAGAATGATATGGAGAAAGAAGCTGTAATGGACTGGAAGAGTGACTTTGAGAATTATCCTATTTTGGACCTATAGAAGGGAAATACCAAATCTCTGAAACCTTTTCTGAAAATAGACAGGATGATAAGAGATTGTTATTTGGGATTTTATTTGGAGAAAGACTGCGCTTTTCAAAAAGAAGATAAAGGAATTCAAAGAGGATTTTTCAGATCAGGGTTAAATTGTCCATGTTTTGATCTTGGATTGTTAATATTGAATTTTATTTTTCTGACTGGGACTGTAAGACAATGATTTATACCTGTAAAAGTGATTTATTTGGTTTAGTTTAAAATACATATGTGATTATTATTGGTCTTTTGTATGCTTAAGGGGAGAGACCTTTAGGTGTCATTTCTCAGAAAAAACTTAGAAGCTAAAATGCAAAATAGACCTATTTGTTTAAGCTAAAAATGTACAGTTTATTATTATTGGCACTTTTAATGCTTTTGCTGATTAGATTTATTGTTGAATATCTTTCATAATTCAGTTATTGTTTAGGGATGAGAAAAGGGATGAAGAAGGCCTTTTTATTTTTTTTTAGTAATATTAGAGAAGGTGTTAAATTACTATCAATGCATATACATGTTGGGAGGGAAGGGGAAGTCATCTTTTATATTTCTTTCTCTTTCTCTTGTTTCTTTTTGTTTGTAGGTTTTTTAGTTTTGTATTAGTTTTAATATATATAAACTTTAATAAAAATATTTTTTAAAAAGTGGGCAAGTCAGTGTATTGTTTCCTTCTCTGTCCAAAAGTTTACATAATACATTCTGTCATGTGGCAAGGCAGGTTTGGACATTTTTAATGTATCTAATTAAACTGCACACAAACCCCAAAATGTAATAAACAGCATAAAATGTACAAGGGCAATATTTGTGAGATTACTTGTGATTTATCTCACAAACAATCTACAAAAAGATTAATCTGCAAGAAATCATTACAATAGAAAGACTTCGCAGGAGGCCTACTGACATCTTACCTGTCACAAAGCGCTAACTCCTGGCTCCTCCCAGCTTTTACAAACATCATTTTGGCACTGAAAAGCAACTGTTTCATGATATCTATGAGGAGACCAGCATCCACTTCAGGATTTGCCAGGCTTCGAGACAGTTTGCAGCAATATTCTATCAAATGCTGACCACAGGCAATGCTGTCAGAGTGCAGTTTGAAGATGGCAATGCACAAGGATGCACTAGGAGCCTGAATATTAGAACAGGGAAAGAAAAAAAGAGTGACTGTCTCTGCTGGGGGATGGGGCTAAAAGAGCTCCATATAAGTTAGGTGGAACAAATAATGAAACAAAGCCCAGCACAGATGTAGAATATTCTCTACTTTAAAAGGCAGAATGGAAGTAATAACTCTTCACTCTAGTAGGTTCACAGAGATGGGTCTGTCTGTCTGTTATCCATCCATCCATCCATCCATCCATGCAATCTACCCCCACCCAGTGATCCTAGATAGTTAACAGAAAATAAAACATAACAAACCAATAATCAACAATATTCAGTTACAATAATAACAGTCATAATATATCCACTAATATAGGCACCAATGGCTCCACAAGGAATTCCTGAAAGCCTTCCAGATCTTCTGGGCAGCTGTAAGAGTGGGAGCTGTCCTTGTCTCAGGAAGCAGGCTGTTCCATTGAAAGGCAGCAGGGAAGATGGAAGACGATAGAAGATCTGCTATATGCGAAGTCTTATTCTGGCTGGGCTCTCAACCAGCCTGCAACACGATGGTCTGGAGATCTAGCAAATCCATTGTCCCCTCCTTGAAAGTTACTGTTTCAGTCATTTTCTAAAACCTCAATAATGTCCCTTGGTCTTTCCTGCCTGTCATAGGAGACCACAGAGAAGGCAATTTAGGAGAATTTACTTACTTGTTCATAAAAGAATTCACTGCGCACCATTTTATTGTCTTCTTCCATCAAAGAAAGCTGCCATTCAAGTTCTGCTGGCTTTGGTATTTGCACCACTGCAGAGTAATCCGAGCGTTCGTTATCAGAAGATACAGCTGCCATGAACAGCAACAAAAAACACACTTTAAGAGGAGTTCAGATTAAGAAACCATATTCCACAAATAGCTCAGCAATTTTGGGGAAGAATACACCTTGGTAGGAAAGTAATTTGGTACATGGTCACACTGAGAGAGACATGATGGCTAAATTACTAGCAGTTTTTTTTTTCTTTAACCTGATGCCTGGCTTTACTGATATAATGATCTAAATGCTATCTATTGCTGTTTCTATTGAGTTTATTCTGATGCTATTTTATTGCATTGTTTTATTGCTAGCAGCCTTGAAACTTTTACAAAATTATAGTATTTATGTGGTTGGTGGCCTCTTTATAAAAAGCATTTTGTAACTCTTTAAAGAACTTGAGGGTTCTTTAATCAAGCCTAAAGAATCATGCCTCAGCTTTCTGATCTTGAAATATTTTCAGGAGGCAGCTAGCTCAATTAGTATTTTCATCCATCTTCTTAGTCCTGCAGCAACATAGACTAGAAAGCTCACACTACACTTGATTTGTTGGTCTTCTAAGGTGCAACAAGATTTTTCTTCCATCTTTTTTCTGTTACCTATAAGCATGTACCAGATACAGAATTATGAACATGGCCTTATTTTGTGTTTTTCTCACCTTCTTGATTCTGATCCTCTTCATTTGAACTATTAAAAAGAAAAAAAAAGATGCTTCACACCCATTCTAATAAGTTTGGAAAATTTAGAAAGTGTGAATACTGCAGTCAATAACTAATAAAATTAAACCACATATTTTTTTTACACGCTGATTCCCGCACTAAAGAAGAGTCCTGGCAATTAAGGCCATGCAAAGCATATGGACAAAGCAGCTCTCCTGGAAGTGTCAAAGCAGCTGCTTGGAAGGTTATCCCCTAGTTGTACGCTGCAACCACTAGAGAAACCAAATAAATGTGATTACCTCTTTTAGTTGTTTGCACTGTCCTCCTAATAGCTTCTTGTTAAATAGAAAGGGAAACTTCTGCAGGTTTGTTAACAGTAATTAATTTCATACTATAGTTCAGTTTGCCTCAAGCTGAAAAATGACTGTAATGATGTTTAAGAACATATATGGATTGTCACTGGTGTAGTTAA
The DNA here is from genome assembly GCA_030867105.1 of Liasis olivaceus. Lineage (NCBI taxonomy): Eukaryota > Metazoa > Chordata > Lepidosauria > Squamata > Pythonidae > Liasis > Liasis olivaceus. The sequence continues at coordinate 67,800,279 of CM061349.1, forward strand.
TTGTGCTGTATATTTTATGTAGGGGGGAGTATGCTGCTATTTTAATATTGTAAGCATTTTTTGTGAATGAATCTTGTTAGTTTATAGTGTTATGTCCATTGGGATTGTCTCAGAAAAGGCAAGATAAGCTTTGTATATAAGTAAATATATGCTTGGAAAAAGAGTTCTCTTTTCATGATCATGGCATTCTATCAATGGCCTCATAAAAAAAACCCTAACATGTTCATTGTTCTCCCTTGCCAAACTCTTAAGCAATGCCCATTTCATTTATGTACTACTTGTGAAATTATATTACCAAATCTACTGATAAGGGTCAGAGCCAATCTTCACAAACCAAACCAAACCAAACCAAACCAAAAATGCGAGGAGGTATGTTCCTGCACAAAATGCAGCCATTACAAAAAGCAACAAAGAAAGTTAATTTTTATAGACAACAATAATAAATACATTTAACAAAGTTTTCCCCAACCTGGTGCCTTCACAACATTTTAATTATAATTTGCAGAACCCCCTGTCAGTATAGCCATCAGGAATTATGAAATCTGCCATAAAATTGGTTTTCACACTGAGAACTATTACTTCAAAGACAGAAAGATGTGGAAAAATTCTTTACACACATTTCTGTATCATGGAATGATGTTGTTGAATAATCCTTGTTGAAATAATTGTAGCACTGATCACACACACGAGCTGGGTTTTCCTTACAAGCCTCCACAACCATTTTCTTGGCAGAACAGGAACTGCACACCAGCCGCCCACAACGTCTGCAGTGATGCCTTCTATTAAACTGAGACATAAAAGGAGACATTTGAATGAGCACTGGCATTCCCGCAGTTACTATTTAATCCATACAAGAAATCTAATCTTGGGATCTTTTGTAAACAGTGACAAATCTGACTGGCAAAAGCATGGTAAAAAGTGCTCCAAGGACCCTAGATAAATACTTGTTCAAGAACTTTTGTTATACACTCCTGCCAAGTTCTGCAATTCAATTACCATTGTAAAGCGTTCAGTTTTGCAAACCATGCATGTGACTTCAGTGTCATCTGGGATCCACTGCTGTTTTGGTGGGGGCTTCTCTGGTGGCACAAAGTCCTGAGCAGAGGCAGCTTGCTGGAGGCTTTTCTCTCCTGGGTTGGAAGAATGTGTTGTATCTTAAAGATACAGAAGAGACAAACCAAAGCCAATGCAGAATTGAATTACTACTATCACAAAGACCAGATAATGCACTGGATGTTCTATTGCAGAAGACAGTGTCCTTAAAAATTTCTGTCCCCCATTACCAGCAGAAAAATTGCTCATCTCTCCGGTCACATAAGATCATCTTGCAGACAAGAGGGAAGTAATATATGCCAATATATGCTCCATCAGCATAGCACTTGTATTTATCAGAATGGAAGAGTAGGTTTTCTTCCAAAACTACCTTAAGAATGAGAAGTTTGTCTTAGAATCACAGAAAGTACGACAATAGACGCAAGCTACTTCTTCCTGCCTAATCTTTCCTTTTTGGAGAGCCTTACATTAAGGGCCAACCTTGTTTTGGTTAATCTAGTTTTTAAGAAATGAAAATCCATGCGCATATATACACGTGCATATAACAACTATTGTTGTTATTTTTTATCAGTTCTATGAAAGATGTTGATGCTTCTATCTGGGGATAAAAGTAGTGATGTTCAGTTTTTTGTAAATGGGTTTATCTACTGACAGATTAAGTGCTACAAACTTTAGGGCAAAGGGTACAATATTCAATGCAGCAGTTACTTAGTTTTGCTTTTCAAATGGCAGCAAGTCCATTTTCATTTTGTAATGTAATCTCAGTAGTTTTTAACTCATCTGGAACAATTTTTAACTGTGTGTAAAATTATTAATTTCCTGTGCAGTAGATACCAAAGGTAGCTGCATTTTCTGACACTTGTTTTCTGGGAAGCCTGTACCTTTCAGATAAATGATGTCATATAATTGCCCAGTTATCACTTTGGTTGTTTCCAAGCAAAACCTTGAAATAATTACGGATATTAGAAGAACATTCTGAGAAATTAATATTGCAGTTTTCCAAATTTTGTTGAAGACAAAGAGAAAAGTTTTGCCAGTGTGAGTTTTGCCAGCATATAATGCTATATTTTTTCTCCACAGTCATAAAAGCAAATGAAAAACAAAAACATCAGAACACAGTTTGGGTGTTAAACCTTTTTCTCACCAGGAAAACTAGCTGGAAATTGCTCTGTTGATTCTGACTTAGACAAGGTGTCACATTCAGGTCCCTGACACAAACTCTCTTGCATCTGAATAAGAGAATCTAAGACAAAAAGAGAATGCTGTTAAGAAATTGGGCAACTATATTTATCTGTAAAGATTAGAACAACTGATTCTAGAAATGCTTGTTCAAAATTGGATTAGCTCATGTGATGGAAGTGATAACAGCTTTTGTACAGATTGCAGACAAATATTTCGTCAAGACTATGGTTCAGATCTGTGCCCAAGTAGGAGGAGGAAGGTTGATATGTAGGGATTTGTATATACTTTTTAAAATATTGTTTCCTAAACATCCTTTAGCTTTAATATACTACTTTATAAATGCAGGCTCTGCTATAGAAGGAGCAGTAACAATAGTGACTTCTGTTATAATAAAGTTAGATGTTTCAAAGAACGTAAGATAGAAGACGCATTTGTTTCCATATAGGATCCCAGTACCCATTACAATTTTCTCAATTTTCCAAGTGGTCCAACTCCCATAATTTATGTTCCCACACAACTGTTGTTGACAATTTTGTGGGGTGAAGCCCATACACCTCTGCAAGGTTTTAAGGCTGGGGAAAGTGTCTCTAAGCTATGACAGTTAAAGAGCTCATACACTGTTTTTCCCCCCCATGCTAGTCACATTTTGGGGAGTTATATCTTTAGGACCAGAGTGGAAGAAGAATCTGGGTGAAGAGAAAGATCTGACTCATTATTTAATTTATCTTTCTGCAATGCAAAACATAATTTTTTGTATCGCAGAAAGATAAATTACAGAAATGCTGACAAAACAGAAAGCTAGGGAAAAAATGATGAACCAGGAGTAGGGAAGAAATACAAAATGTGGTACTCTCTGTCCAGTCACTCCCACTGGTCTCAGATAAATCAAAATATCCAGATATGACTCAAAAATACCCCAGCAACCCCCTGCCTCAACAAGAGAAAATGGCACGTTTTCCTCATCATGTTTTTAGCTATAACAGGACCTTTTTTAAAAAAATGAAACTAATGCCAAGCAAAAAAGAGCCAGTCAGGAAGAAGAGAAAGGCATCTCTCTACAGGAGTTCATTTCTTCCATGTTTGATTTTTCTTGTTTTTGTTTTTTGCTCAATTCCAGTTTCTGCTGGCAAAAGTTTACTATTCCGGCATCTTTTGGATCCTAACTGACTTATAAGTCTCCTATTGAAGCAATTTCCTATAATTTTAATGAGTGGATCATTTGGAGGTAATGCTTTGATTCATCACTAGTTCTGACTAGACTGTATTTTGTTTTATTCTATTTTCTACTGATTTCTTTCTGAGGCTCAGGCTTTTTCTACTAAGTCTGAATTTTTCTGGATCAATTTTCTCTAATCTTCCTCTGAATGTTCAGAAACTGGTCTCTCAGAATAGGTGGCAATATTTTCCTTTTCTACTCCTTCCCTTACTTTCCTTAATGTTTAAACCACACTGCTACAAAAACTAGGAACATGATATTTATTATTGATTTATTCATTGCTTATGCCCCAGCAGTCAAGACACTTGGTAGTACACAACACACTTCTACCTGACAAAGTCACAATAAAGAGCAGGACATCCATGGTAAAATCAAAAAGTAATAATAACTTGTAGTACATACACACTAAAATGACAAGAGCAACATTCAACCCCTCCACTGTCCCCAAATGTCATCCTAATTAAGCCAAAATATATGCCCTCTGGAAGAGTAATCTTCCAGAAGGCAATCGCTGTTAGGGCAAATCTTGCCTCAAGCCTCTTCCACACTAGAGGGGCCATGACTGAGAAGAAACACCACCTCCCAGCCTCAGCCCCCACATATCACAGAAGTGAAGAAGCCCTAAAATTAAGCAAGAATTAAAACTGCTCCTCATTTGCTAAAATTTCTGCAAGTTTGTTCACTGATTAAAAGAATTTCTATGGCGGCCCAACTTGAACAATGCGACTCTGGGCAGCTAACAACAAACAACGAGGATAAAAACGGCAATAAAAAATAATAGTCAAAAATATGCAACCTGGCTCACATTCATACCCAGTTCTAATGGGAACTTATTCATCTCAGCCCCAACACTTGGGGAACTAAGCAGGGTTCAGGCTTTAAAGCTTAATTATGATAATAATTATATTTCTTTTTCTGTCTTTTCTGTCTGAATATGTTTTTCTCTCCCTTAAGAGTCACACGCCTATAATTGTTCAGCTGTTTTCTTCAATTAGTAATATAAATTTTTCCTCATCTCATAAGTCTGCATACATTCTCTGCCATATCTTAACAGTTCTGAAAATATTTTAAAATAGACTGAAAAGCTGTCCCTAGTCTTTCAGTGAAGCCATTAAAAACTCAGTTTTTCACTGTCACGATGGGAGATTTTCAAAACATAGTCACCTGATCTGTTCTCTTTTAAAGAAAACGGCAAGTCAAGAGCTTTCTCAGCATACTTGGAGAGCAATGCATCAATGTCTTCTGTGCTGAAGCCTATCTTCTGCCCAACCAAGAGTTGGTGCAACATCTGCACAGCCACAACTGCCCAATCCACTTTCATGTTCATCAACAGCTGTTCCAGCATGAGCAGTGGCTTACAGGAGAGGTGGGAATAGTTAGCCCGGGAAGGCTCAGGAAGAGTCAGCAATACCTTGAAAAAGGAGAGAAAGGAATATCATGATGTATTGAGAAAAGAACCTGCAACTATAGAGTAGAGAACAACAAATAGTCTTGCAGCATGTTCTTGAAAATGTCTCTGCTACTTACCTTGGATCCCACGTAAAGAGCCTGAATTTCATTCTGGCGCATAACTGTCAAGTTCTTGTAGAAATATGTTGTGAGATAATCCGCAAGGAAATGAGAAGCTGCTAAGCTAGGATGTCTATCAAGACACCGTTCGCTTATGACAAACTGAATGTCTGGATCTTCTATCCTTTGCAAGAGCTACAAAGAAAATTACACACACATGTACACTTCATACAGATGTCAACAAAAGATGCCACCTAGGCAGATCTACCTTCTCCCTATCTAAGGTAAACACTTTTCAATGTCTTATACAGTTTGGACAACAAATTCTGCCTTCATCAATCCCCTCCACCATGTCAGAGCTACTTGAAGCAAGTTGTTTCACCCTTCTGCATACATACTGTATTTATATCCTAGACTGATTAGTTTGTTAGATTGATGCTGCAAAGATGCTTAATACACATTCAAATAGCTTCTCTCTAAAATAATAATGTATATACAAAGAAAGTCTAGCAAAATTGACTGATACACACACACACACACACACACACACACACAGACTCAAATATGTCATGGACTAAAACATTTCTGCATCTATTATTACTTAATTGGGACCACAATTTTCTCCAAGGACACATGCCAAAATAAGCATAGTAAACCTAAGGACAATGTTATTGCCAGTAACTGTTGTGACTGGTCATCAAGCATATTTTGTGTGTGTCATATGGACATGTCATAGCCTCATATTCTTGCATTTCTGCCTGTCTGTTGCATCACAAGTGCATAATCACTGTCACAAACTCCCTAACTCTGAGATTCAACTCTCTGGAAATTTGCTCAGTATTTTCCTTTCCTAATGAAATATTTACAAATTGCTCAAGGTGTTAAGGCAGCACAGCAGCCACCCCACCCAGCTCCACATCCAAAGCCAGCCTTTTGGCATCTGAAGAAAAAACAAACTAGCACCCAACCTTCGAAGCATATGTCCCTCTTTGGCACAAAAGAAAGAATCCTGGAATACCTGAGAGGCCACTTACCTGGAGGGCTTTTTCCATATCTCCCATATCCAACAAATGAAGGAGGTGCTCCTGGTGAAGGCTGATCAAATGATCCCTTGGGATAGAATATAAATGACCCCATTCTTCACATAGTTCATAATCCTGGAATAAAAATAAAGAGTGCTTAGAGACTGTAATTTTAAAAGTTTAAACAAAAGCGTTTGGCAAGGCTGTCCATTCATTCTGCAGATGGCTTTCCCCAAGCTTGTGCCCTTCAGCTGAATCTGATGGGACTTCCTGTTCCCAGACAGCATGCAGACCAAGACATCTGCACTACAGATTTAGAATGATGTTATTTCTCTAATTGTTAAGTGAAAATCACAGTAAGAGACAGAGTCTCTATTCCTGGCAACTGCTCGGACAAGTCCCTGCAGTTTCTTGCCAGGATTTCTTGAAAGCAGTTTGCCACTTTCTTCTTCTTAAGGCTGAGAGAGAATGACTGGCCCAAGGTCACCCAGCTGGCTTTGTGCTCAAGGCAGGACTAGACTTCATGGTCTCCCGGTTTCTAGCCTGGTGCATTTAACCACTACACAAACTACCTCCTTAGTCCTTTTCTACTATAGAATTGTTATATGGACCAAAGAAAAAGCCTTGCCTTTTGTCTTTTTAGAAACAGCTGGCCACAGTAACTGAACTAGATGGAATTATATCTTGTTTCTGGGCAGAAAGTACATGGAAACAGGCCTTGAAGAGAAAATATGAAACACTGCTGAAAATGTCCTACCTTTGCTTCTAGAATCATTCCCACAATGGCCTGGGGATCTTCAGTACAGGTCCTCTTCAGTTCCTGCCAGTTATGCCACATGTGGACAGCCTGTAGTCTAAGAATCTGATAAAATAAAACCAAACAAAGTTGAAGAGGCACTGTTGTAAAAAATTATTCTGCCAGGCTGACCAGCACCTGAATTTCTTTACTAGTCAAGTTAGTTTCTTCCTGCAGCTTCTTCCAAGTCCTGCTGCCTCCTGAACTGCCATGCTCCTGAGCTGCCAGGCTGCCAAGCTCAGGAGATAAGTGTCAGGCCTAGCCCGAGGAACTCCAGGAGACCATGCAAGTTCTGTTCAGCAACGTTTATTAGCTACAACCTCTATCAAGAATCTTCCCAGACTGAAAACTCTGTTCCTACAGTAGCTATGAAAACAGAGTGAATTCCTCAGGGAGGTGCCAGCCTCATCCTCTTATCTCTTCCTCACCCTTCTGGAGACGAAAGAGGATGCTTGTCTCCCTGAGTGTGGCCTTCATAATTCCATTCCATCACAATAAGGAGCCTGTGGCCTCCCCTTTTCAATGCAAATAATTTTCCCATTCTTTCTGTCAATGTAATTAACCCTTCACTCTCCCTAATCAGGGAACTAGCTTCCTGTTCCTATCAGTAGATTTATGGCACACAGCCTGGGGAGCAGGAACCCCTCATTCCTACCCACCTGCTGTATTGATATGAATGCACAAATGTCAGTCTCCTGATCATTTGCCCTGGCACCACGGCCTGGTTCCAGATGAGAGGGGGGAGCCTAATACTATAAACCTGGGAGCTAAAGAACCCACAGTTAGAGACATATTATGGTGAAGTACCTCTCCCACCACTGTCTGTCATGGCTGATTGGAATGAGAGCTCCCCTGTGTAAGTATGTTGCTTCTACTACCTAATAAAATTTTGTATGTTGCTGTAATCTTGGCATCTGTTGTCCATTTTATCTACAAAAACTCCCATGGTAGGTGGCTATTGCCTTCCCTGCAACAGGCATTTTAGGCTCAAATTATTATTCAAATTGTTGAATATAAATTATTCAATAAATTATTGAATAAATTATTAGCCTTCAAAATGGCAGCTGAACAGCTGCTCCAGGAATAATTCTAAATTAGAAGCGAGCAGCTTCCCAAAAGCAGGAACAGCTATCACTAGGATTTTTTTAATAGCACCATCAGTATATACTACATTTTCCACCCATAAATATATATAAACTAAATCTGACTATAGGCAAGAAAATGAGAAGAGAACAGTGGAGATTAAGAACTGTCCCCTGTTCCCACCCCACTCCCCAAAAAAACCCTATATAAACTATCCTTACTTCTCAAGCTGAAAAACTAGATCAAGAGAAGGTTATAAACATTTTTTAGGAAACTGTTTCAAACTCTCACATACCCCAATAAAGGAAATAATTTATGGAATGCCACAATTCTGCTACATAATATACACTTTTATTTGCCAGAAACCCAGCGATCCTAACAAGTCTGAGTATTTTTCTCAGATTTAGATACCTTCCCTTCCACTATCCTTAAAGCTAATAGGGGAATACAAGAGAATTGCATCTTGGAGTAGTCAATGTTCAAGAAAATAACTTCTTGAAGAAGGATGCATTAGGAACAGCACATAGACAAAATTAGAGATATGCATTCTAGTTAATAATACATCTAAGTGTTGAAGCACTGGCTTCCAATCACCGAGTTATTACTTCCAGTCACTCTCACTCAACCTAGCCAACCTCACAGGATTGCTATTGTGGGGAAAATTGGAGGAGAGTGTTATGTACACCACCTTGAGCTCTTAGAGAAAAAAGGCAGGGTATAACACATGCATAAATATTCTAACATCAACTTTGTGGAGGGAGCTTGCTAATAAAGAGAAAAATAAGAAGCAAGCAGATTATGCAGAGTGTAGCAGTAACTAGATAGCGGTGAAGAACTATCCTGAAGTAAATTCTAGCGGACCTGATAAGTTGACACAGCCACCATAGTCTCTGATTGGTCAAACCCAGTTCTTATCTACACTTGAAGTAACAATGTTTATATAGTATGCAGGTATAAGGAATCTTCTTGAAGAACTAATATGTGTATGTTTATGCTTGGTTATTCTTTATTAGTTACATGAAAATTAGTTAATGAATATGTATTCTGGAAACATACATATTCTACCTTTTTCTTTTCTGGAGAAGTGCTCAATGATCATTGTCCTTTTTTTATGAAATCAAGGAGCATTTTACTAAGTCTCTCCAGCTTGTTGGTTATTTTACTTGGGATATTTACCCAACAACCTCTTCTTCATCGGTTCTAGAAAGTTTACATCTAATAAATAGAAGCACTGAAGAATATATGCCTCAACTATTTTCCACATTCATCTCAAAAATGGAACAAGTGCATGATGAGGGACAGAAGAAGTTATCAGGCATGCTTCGCAAAGCCAAAGCAGGCTTGATGCACAAAAAGATTATTTCCACATTCAGCAAGAGAAAGGGACAAAGGAACTCAGAGAAATACTCTATCCCTAATGTGATGCCTCCATACCTTTTGATAAACTTGAAGCTCCCTGATTTTGCTCTGCAGATCAAATTTGAGTTCTTCAGTTACTTCAGGGTCACAGGCACAATAAGCTAAGATTTCCAGACAAGCCTCCAGAGGCCATCTATCCAGACACCGAAGGGCCAATCTGCTCCTCAACATAGCATCTCTCACTCGAAATAGGTAATGCCATCCATCTTCACCTGAAAAGGAGGCATTTCTCAAAGACAGAGACACAAACTCAGTGTATTTTAGCTACAAGGGATAAACCTTGCAATGAATAACCTAACACTCAAGAAAGTGATAACAATTATCAGGAACACAGAAAACTCTCTTACACAAACCATTTGTCCATGAGTTTCGCTTTGGATACACCAACTATTAGCTCTACTCCTAAGAGTTTTTTTCCTAATTCTACCTGAAAATACCAGAGATTACATATGGATCCCCAATGCAAAACATATGATCAATTAGAGAGAGATACAGCTTCCCCTTCACTATCAGCCTGTCTGCCTCTCTCCTTTTATAAATCAGTAATAATTGAAGGAATGTCTTTTCTTCAAGAATTATTTTCATTTCTCCTTTATCCCTTGCCACCTCCACCAGTCCATCTTTCATGGATTGCTAGAAAACACAGCATGAGCCCACTGCCACATTTTATTGAATGCATTTTCCCTCAAAAAGTTAGATCAAACTATCCATCTGCAACCTCATATCCAAGACACCATTGTCTAAAGAAAAAGTATAGATTTTTACCATCAGCAGTGGCACAGCATAATACAGCATCCCGCACGGTGATTAGTTCTTTCATATCCTGGCTGTAGAGATCCAAGATTTTGAGGGCCCTGGGCCAATCCCTAGCTGTGAGAGCTTGTTCAAAGGCCTCCATTAACACGTCAACAGCCATGGAAGAATGCAATCCCAGGAAAAGCAAGGAGATGTAAGACTTGCCACAAAGATCACTAGCCAAACCAATTTCCTTATCCTGAGGATCCTGTAGAGGCTCAAACATAGTAAGAAGAAAGCTCTCTAGAAAGGGGAACTCCTTTAACAATACTTCACATTCTTTAGAAATCTGGTCCATAGACAAGGGTGCTTCCCGTTTTCCTCGGAACTCAATCCATGATAGGCTTTGTTTGGGTGTTTTTTGCACCTTTAATGCACTAAGACAAGCCATGGTAGCTATCAGTTTTGACTGGGATTTTAGAAAATTGAGGGTGGAAGCTGTAAGTGAATGCTGGTCATGATCAGGCAGAGAAGGGACAGGATTATTGGAAGTGTCCTCAGAATCCATGGCTGGATTATGGACTGGAATCTCAATATCAGGCAGACAATGATATGCATGCAAATGTGCTAGGCTACTAATGTTTGTCACAAAGGATCTAGTCTGGTTGCTTTGCATGTTGGTGCAGAGAGGCAATGCCTTACAGCAACAGTTGATGATCACTTGCTGCACATTTAAGTTCAGTTCTTCTTTAGCTAGCAGCAAAGACAACCTGCAGATTTAAGAACACATAATAATAAATGTGGCCTTATATTATGCACTGTCTCCTACACAAAAGGAAAACCAGGTTTGTTATGGATGAGTATATGTCACCAAATACATATCAAACATTCCCAAATAAATATACCTATTAAGCATCTAAGCACATAATGCTTGAAGAAACATGGGCACTAGAGCTGAACGGCCTGTGACTAGTCATAATTTAACTAGAACACTAGAATCATCCAGTTTTGTCATACATTTCTTTATTTTCTCTAAAAAATAATGTTTTCAATCTTTTAAAAACAGGATTTCTTAAAAACACACACACACAGACACATTAAGAAGCTCCAGAGAGATACTCCACAGCTTTTACAAGCAATTGGAATTAGAAGGAAATGTGCATATTAATCATCATGTTTTCTGGGGAAAGAAATTAGGTACTGAAAACTTTCACATGCAATTAAGTAATTGCCATAAATCCTACAGCCTAGAACAGATTTAATGCTGATTTATATATTCATAGTGATCTCATTTTTTTTCTTGGATTTAACACAATAAATTATAGGACATAGTATGTGTGTGGAATAACCTGATTTTAATCCTTCCCATGTAACAACAGGTACTTCCATATGGAAGACTGGCAGATCAGGGAGTGGACCATGCAAAAATGCATCCCTTTATTATGCTTGTTTTCACCATGTCAGAAAGATTATTTCAGAAGATTTTTTTTGTGCCATAAGTAACATATGTTAATTATGAAGTTCATTTGATATTCCCTGCTATAACCCCTAATTTCCCTAGTATACAAAAACAGACTTTGAGAAATATTTTATCTTTTATCATGACATCTAGCATTACCTCCAAAAAACATAGTAATGTTATTCTCTAGGATTGAGAATATTCAGAGTTATGTACTAGGACGCATATAAGTTACTTTGTTCAGATCCCATACAGGAAAAACAGATTAATATTTAGATCAGCTAAAACAAAATTATTTTACATCAGTGGAAAACAACATATATAAACTACTCTACTGAGATACCTCACACTGTTGTACTACCAAATCATTTAACAGCAATTGTATTTAGGTGATTGTGGAGTCTTTTGTAACAAATGCTCGGCAATCTAAATTCAACACAATACATGCAGTCCTTGTTTAGCAACTGCAACTGGTTCTGGCAACCATGTGACTAAGAGAGAGGGAGAGGGAGAGAGAGGGAGAGGGAGAGGGAGAGGGAGAGAGAGAGAGAGAGAGAGATACTGCAAAGGTCCCTGGTTGCTGCTGCCTCATTCAGATAAAGCTTTCTCGTGCAGCTATGCCAGTTACTCTCATTACGGAGTGTGCTGTTATCAGATGCGGAAATTTGGGCATAAGTGCACATATTGATTGGAAAATGATTTTTTACTACCATTTACTATTGTTTATTACCGTCACATTTGCAAACGGTCGCTTTCCGAGGCAGTTGCTAAATGAGGACTACCTGTACTATTTCCAGACAAGCATGTTCAGCCATTGAGCACCTATATGTGAAAGACACTTACCTGTCAGGGGCAATCTGTTTCTCAAATAGAAGCTGGGATAGCAAATGAGAAGGACTTTGCTGGAGCAGTATGAATGGATTTCCAACTTGTATCTCTGCAGACTGATCTAGGTGCAAAAAAATGTTATTAAAAAAAATAATGTATTGATTATTGATTGAGCTTCATTTCATTTTATGTCCCAAAATCCATCTTCTACATCTCATGCCATGCAGTAGAGCTTGTTATGATCTCTTTACAGTATTTCAATTTCTTCTACGCATCTGCAAATTAGTTTATAGTTTATAGATTTCACCTACTACCTTACTAAAATATAGTTAAAATAGCTGAATAGTTCAGTGTGATCCTATGAAACTCAAATATAGGCAAAAAATGAATGTAATCATTTAAAATTTCTATTAATATGTTACTTTTTCCACTGTTTATCAATCTGCTTTCTTTCCTTATTAAAAGTGGATCCTCTTGAATTAAAATCTATATGCCTCGCTTCAATAGGGTGCAATCTCTTACCTATTTCTGGAGTGAGGCTTCGAAGGATAATGGCAGCCAGCTTGTTAATATAATCAAAAAATGTTTGTACATAGGCAGTCTGCACATAGTTCTCCTTCATGGTCAGAGCATATTGGTCCAAGATTTTTAGGAGATGTTTGATCTGACTGCAAACTGGATGTGCCTCTAATTCTGCTGGTTTTAGAGAAGCTTGTTCTACCAAAGAAGCAAGCAGAGTTCCTTTGGAATCTATAAAAACAAAAAAGATTAGATATTACATATCTAAGGGTACCAACACTTTCCACCAATAAAAGAAACCTTGCAGAGATCTGCCACATTTGTGATAACATTAAACTGGAAGAATTAAGGAATGGCTATTATATTTATATTTTTACATTTCAAGGATTTAAGTTCTTTTAGTGTTTGAAATGTTAATCCTATTTTAACTATAATTCTATTTTTGGAAGCTGGCCTGAGCATTGTGCAGGTGAAGAATAAATCTAAACACGTACATTTCATACCAGATTATAGACTTAACATTCATGAGCAAAAAATCATTCACCATATACTTACCTGAAAAATCTTCTACATGTGCCAGATTTTGCAGGATTTCGTCAAAGTGCTGTGACAAAACAAGCTGATTAGTAATACAATCCACAGTGAGATCTGGGTAACAGGTCTGCAGCAAATCTACAATGCTGCAGTGGAAATGGCAACTTATTTTCTCATCGGAAATTTCTGTTAGGAAACAAAAGGAAAATCCATTAATATAACATTTCCGTCTCATTTGTAATTCATTTGTAAAACACATGAAGGAAATTAAATGTCACGAATGGGGTGAAATGATTAATTCTTTCAAAGTATCCTACAATTAGCTTTCTGTGTCTGGTAAACACACCAGAGTTTACAGTTCAGCACTAACTTAACAAGGAGGAGGAGGAGGAGGAGGAGGGAGGGGCAGCAGCAGAAGCAGCATGTGCAAGGAGGTACAGAAAATGGGCAATGCTCTAAACCAGTGTTTTTCAAACTTGGCAACTTTACGATGTGTGGCTGGGGAATTCTGGGAGTTGAATCCACACATCGTAAAGTTACTAAGTTTGAAAAGCACTGCTCTAAATTTTCCAAAATGGGCTGCCAAAAAGTTATCTTCCACAAATACCATTCTGGCAACTCTAAGCTGGCAACTAGGGAACCAGCTAGTAATCAAGCAAATCAATCTTGGTGCTGAGTCTTCTAATTGCTGGGCCTATATAATTGTACATGCAAGTAAGGAATGGTTTTGTTGATACCAAAGGCATCTACATTCATGATATAAATTGTAAACCAGTCACTGTTGAGGGATTCTTAATGGTGATCTAGAAGTGGGGGCACAAGATATGCCTAAATGCAACTGGCTGAAGGTAATGAGAGATGCTGCAACACAGCGGTAGGCACTGGCTACTATATAGGATATATAATGGGATATTTTAATATATATGCATTTACACCCTATCAAGACTCTAAAACCCAGTTTGGCTAAATGTATTTAACCTTTTTTTTGTGTATGTGGCAGACAGAATTTTACAGGCGTTTGGGGCAGCAGGGCGGATATCACAAGCTCCACAACTTAAGTGTTTGCATGTGACATCAGAACACAAGAGTGAAAGGGCAGGGTTTGTGGTGTGACATCACAGCCACATCATTTTTCCGTTGCCATGGCTAGCTGTGAATACCTATGTGTACATCCCACTTTTCCTAGCATTTCAAAGTTTCTAGCAATAATTATAACACAAAACTCACATAAGAGCAATAAAAAAGAAAACCACTGTAAAAAGTAAAAATGTTAAAAATCAGCAGGAAGATATTAAAAGCATTCAAAGGAATTACACAATGAAGCAATACAATACAACCAGATCCTGAGGAAGAGCAATGAAAAACAGGAGGCTAAAGATGGAGACCTTCCTGAAAAGAAAGATCTGCATCCGTGAAAAGATGACCATTTAAAAGGGCCCTAATGAGCCTCCTTAGGAAGTAGTGCCAGAATACAACCGGAATAATGGCGAATGGTGCAAGGGTGAATGAACTAATGACACAAAGCAACAAAATTACCTGATTGGGGCTGTCCTTGTGATATATTGATAATTTTACTTATTTGTTGAAGAACTGCTGGGAAACCTTTCAAGCCATCCGGATTCTGGAGAACAGAATCAAGTCTTCTGCCTGTCATTAGATATAGACGACAATCCAGGAAGAAGATATATTAGCAGAATTATAGACATGCTTTACCACTATTTTCCTTCCTTAACTCCTTTGCATTTTTAAAAAGACCCAGCACTAAACAGAAGAGGGAAATGTACCTTTGATTTCAAGGCTATTCTGCAATTTTCTCTCTGCTGTTTCTAAGAGCTGCTTGCAGGTTTTCCATAAACTGCACTGAGTAGTTGCCAAATCGAATATGGCCATAGCAGATGGACAAAGGTCTTCCAGAACATTATTCAAAGGGTCAGTACATTCCAGCTGAATGCTGCTAGTCCAGAAGTTCTCTTGGAGCACAGGTACAAGGCCTTTTGAAGGGGCAAGCAGCTTATCCGTAACATCCGAAATGGAGTAAAACACCATCCCTTGGGAAATCAAAAATGAGAGCTATACAAAAGGATTTGGGACTTACTTATTACAGGTTTTCAGTCCTGAAGACTTCTTTAGGCTTTTCTTCTACTTTGCCTACTTTCAGGAGCACGCAACTTTTTAATGTTTATTGTGGTTTTATTTCTAACTGAGCAAAGCACAACCACTGCTTTTCATTTCATTGCTTCCAATAACAAGATGGAAATACTGTATGTCTTTCCAGCTATAATGGCTTGGAACTAGAAAGGTCTTATCAGTGTAGAAAAACATGGTTGCATACACAAGACAGTATCACTGAATTTCTTCAGTTTCCAAGTCCTACTGCAGCTTCTCTCATCTCAAATTGATCCAGACATTCCTTTGATCTTAAGGAAAACTGGCAGGTGGGGGTGGGGGATGAAAACCAGGAAATTCCAGTGGCAACACTCTATGTTCTCTGAATCTGGTCTAGAGCTTTGGTTTGCCTATTACTATTCTTTGCATGCACATAAACAGTACATACACAGAAGGTGATCAGGAAAAAAAATGAGGAACAGAACCCAATGATAGAGAAAACATGTTTCAACTAAGGACTTCTAATACAGAGGGAAGTAAAACCCTTTCTTACTGCAATTCTCACAATATCTCGAATCTGTCTTCCATAATCAATTGCAGGGAGAGAAACAGATTCAACAATTGGCCTGCAGACCTTCTATGTCATTAGGCAATAGACAGCCCGCTAGCTTTCTATACTCACTTTATTCCTTCATCTCATGCAAATATAATATATAGTGAGCTGAAATTTAATTCCCTTGAAGTTACATATGTACCATACTTAGTCTCTGCTATATGTGAAGTCTCATTTCCCAGGCCCTCTTTTTATTTCTGACTGTTAAAATCAGTAATCGAATTTTACCAGCAGCTGCTGCATTTCCAATAGCCTGTAGAGTTGAACGCCCACTGCCAGTCTGTTTTAGGTTTCCAGATCCCTCAGATGACTGATGCTCAATCTTGTGTTCCACTTTTGCTAGCTCCCCAATCACTTCTTGGTAACGCTCCAGGAAAATTAGTTCACCGTAGGAAGCAGAAGTCTCCAAATCAAACATAATAGCAACCTGATATTAAGAGGCAATGTGTGCTTATTAGGTAATCTTTTAAATATATTTAAACATTGTTCACAGAAAAAATAAGCTCAGCTTTATTCCATCTTTCTAATAATTTCTCTGGAAGGATACAGTCAGAGAAGTTTTTCAAGGGAGACTGATCAGCCAAATAAAGAGATTTCTACTGGGTAACTCAATCTCCTGGTAAGGTTTTTTTCCCAACTTCCTTTAATTTTATTCTGATTTTTAAAACTTCAAGGCATTATTGCCTGCATTGCTGGCTGGGGAATTCTGGGAGTTGAAGTCCACACATCTTAAAGTTGTCAAGTTTCAGAAACACTGGTCTAATGTGTTTCTATGCCATTACCTGATGAGCTTCTGTGTAATTTCCTCTCAAGATGCATGCAACAAGAAGAGATTCTGGTGGGGAAAGCATGGCTGGGATGAGGGAATTCTCTGGAGGCTTTATCCAATATTCTGTATCACTACAATCAGAGAACGTGCCAGCACTGCCTTCTAAAAATAGATAAACAAAAAATACCATAAAAATTATTAGGATCACTTTCCTTCCCTGAGAAAAATATAAATCGAAGGTGGAATGGTTTTACAGCAGTTCCTGTCATCATCAGATGGTTGCAAAATATAAGGGGGAAAGGTTACTTTGTTTCTTTTGATTAGTTTTAAAGTATCATTGTCACTCTTTAAAGTTGCTGTTCCCACAGTAGCTATTTATCAATCAATATGTTAATTATATAATCAAAAGCCACACTATCAAAACAGAGATCGAAAACTGAACTGAAAAATTCACAAGCATTTACAGAAGAAGAAAAGTCAGCCATAATTTAGAGACAGAAGCTGCCACTGGAAACATGCAAGAGAAAGGGCACAGCCTTTGAAAGAGGGAGCACGTATGAAGCATATCTTTCTCAACTGTTAATGCCAGCTTGCTTGCAGGGCTTGTTCAGCTGTACCGGAAGCTACCCTTGGCTATTTCCACCTGGGTCAGCATGAACAATCCGCTTGGTTTTGCTTTCTTCCCAGCAACTGCACCTTTATGCATAGATAGTTGGGAGCAACTTTCAAAGCAACTGTATGAACTTTGCAAATGAGTGGGTTGCTTTAATGAGTAGACATGAGGTGCTTTGTAAAACATGTTTAAAGACTTTGCAAGCTCTCTTAGGTACGTGTTCTTGGGACAGAAGCAATGTGATGTTCCATGGCTGAGAAAGCTCTTCCATACCTGATGTGCTGGTGATACTTAATTCACTGCTTGTGCTCTCCAGAGATGGGCTTGAGGTTCTTTTCTTGTGGCCTGAACCAGAACAAAAAATAATAAAGTTGGATGAAGCCCATCACTTCATTATAGTGTCTACAGGACGAATTGAGAGATCAACGCTAAAAACAAAAAGGGTTATCCAGTCTGGAGAAATATCTTATATTGTTGGTCTGGCTTAGAGAACTCATATGCAGAATTCTGTAAGTTGCTCTATGTTAGGATATTCTGTACAATTTGTCTAATTTGTAGAAATTCTTATTTCACACATTGGCCTCATATACTAACTTCATGGCAGCATAGCCTGTCCACAGTCTACAGACTGCAAATACAGGGTATAACACAGGAGAAGGAACATTTAAAACATGCTGCCCTGCAACAAAATGTTTTACAACAACAGTTTAGCTCATACTTTTTCCTCTATGATTGATTGATTGATTGATTGATTGATTGATTGATTGATTGATTGATTTATACATCACATTAGCCTATATTGTCTATAAGGCATAATTTTTTATTACATATCATGTGCTAGTATAATTATACACATAGAACCATGGCTAGTTCCCACCCTGTTCTTTAACCACTGCAGTACTAAGTGGCAATTTTCTTCTTATTTCTAAGAAGCAAATGCACTTTTAAATTCAGCTGTGATAAACACAACTTGATTGTCTTGGACAGAGCAAGCTCCTTCTTAAACATTTCTAAACAGTATTTTCAACCCAGCTATTCTGGGTGTTTGGATTAATTGGAACCTTTTGCTGAAGGAGAGATAGGGAGATAGGAATTTGATCCCAAACATTTTAGCTCCACGGAGCCTATTCAGAAGCATCCCCTACTCTTTTCATTTTATTTGTCTTGCACGTAAATCTATAGTGAATACTGACCATAGCATAATTTATTTTCTCATAATGAATATTTAAGATTCAAGTTATGAATAAAGAAGGCGGCCTTGAGGGACAGAAGGAAGATCTGCTACCAAGGCCACGACCAGATAAACGAAATTTGTGCCCTGGCCAAGAAAGTGGTTTGCGAAAATGCCTCAGACAGCAGCCCCACCCCCATTCTCATGAAGATAAAAGAGGGAGCAAAGAAAACACATTCAGACTTGCAAGATTGATGTCAGCCTTATAAGGCAAACCAAACTAAGAAACAGACACCGTGCAGACCTAAAGCTACTTTTATTAGAACAGCTATAATAACAGAATCGTGCAAGCCTCAGTGTGCTACCTTCCTCCCTCTTTTATCTTCATGAGAGTTACGGGTGGGGCTGCTATCTGAGGCATTTTTGCAAACCACTTTCTTGGCCTGGACACAAATTTCGTTTATCTGGTCATGGCCTTGGTAGCGGATCTTCCTTCTGTCCTGCAAGGCCATCTTCTTTATTCACTACAGATATATAGGATAAATAAATTATCAGAATCTCATACAGGCATGAGGTTCTGAATGGGAGAAGCAGCAATACATCTGTGACAGTAATTTAAGGCTCTTAGCCATTTCTACCACTTTACCTGGCTTTCGTCTTTGAGACTGAGTATGCTTCTTCAAGGAGGATGCTTTGGTTAAATTACAGTTTATTCTAGTTGGAGCACGATGACTACCTGCAAAAACACCATTACGTTGTTGCATGATTGTCACTTTATCGCAACATATATTAGATGAAAGCAAAAAAATATATAGACAGGCATTTCCGTCACTAAGTGATGCATTTGTAAAGTGAGACATCATGTGACTGCATTGCTTAGCGCCCGCAATCCCAGCAATTCCCCTTGCCGTCGTCAAGCAAATTTCACCAGTCATTAACCGAGGACCCACCTCAATCCAAGCCATTCTGGGATTGGTCCCTCCCAGCCCTGGGTCTCAGTAGGGTAAGGGACAGCCTCCAACGCCCCCACCCACCTATCTCCCTCCCCATCTCTGCCCTTTTGGTCACCCTGCACCCTGCCTTGCAGGGCAGCAAGCAGCCCAAGAACCACGTGGCTCTGGGGCTACAAGAAGCCTCTGAGCCACAGCACAGCACAAAGCTGCAGCTGCCCCAGCCCAGCTGCACAAAGCTGCACGAAGTCACACAAAGCTGCCCCAGGAACCATTTGTTCACCCAGCTGCCTTCTCTCCCAGTTCCCTGCACAGACCTTTTGCCTTTTGCGCCCAGCCCCTGCAGCCGAAGCAGAAGCGTCTCGCTGCTTTTGCTGTCTCCTTTTTGGACCCAGATTCTCCAGCAAACCTTTCCTGCATATGGCTCCCTGAGCCTTTGTAAAGCTGCACTGACTTCGGAGAGCCTTTACAAAATCAGCACAGCTTTCCAAAAAAAGCAAAAAGTTCACCGGAGAAACTGGGTCCAAAAAGGAGACAGCAAAGGCAGCGAGGCACTTCTGCTTCAGCCGCAGGGACTGGGCGCAGAAGACGAAAGGTCGGTGCAGGGAACTGGGAGAGAAGGCAGCTGGGTGAACAATCATTCCTGGGGCAGCTTCACACAGCTGCAGCTTCGTGCTGTGCTGTGGCTCAGGGGCTTCTTGCAGCCCCAAAGCCACGCAGTTCTGGGGTTGCTTGCCACCCCACAAGGCAGGATGCAGGGCAGCCAAAAAGGCATAGTGGGTGGAAGATAGGCAGGTGGGGGAGAGTTGAAGCACCACTGTGGTCATAAGTATGGGTAGGCTACCAGACACCTGAATTTTGATCATGTGACCGTGGGGGCGCTGCAACAGCTGTAACTTTGGGCACAGGTTGTAAGTCTCTTCGTTTGGTGCCACTGTAACTTCGAACGGTCACTGAATGAATGGTCATAAGTCAAGGACTACCTATATTAGCGTTAAGATACATTATGTGAACTCACTGTTTCATTTTTGGGTGGAAAATCTAGGAGCTGTGTTTCTTAGAATGCCATACATTTCTGGGAATTTTCAGAGAAGAAATGGCAGACTGAAGACAGCTCTGCAAAAAGTGGAGCTGACAACTGTGGTGGAACAAAGAGCCGGAGAGTAGACTGGCTCTTCAATAATTCCTCTCCAGACAAGGAGAAAACTTGAGATTGCCCGCAAGTGTTCCAGACAGTTGCACCTCACAAGGAGACCACGAGACAGCGGCCTCAGACAGGTTTAGAGCTCTGGGAGACAATGGAATAGCCATCTTGCTCAAACCGTGGTCAGTGCCTTATAAAGAATCCTTCCCATGGGAAAATCCTTTTGTTTTGATTTTTTTTAAAAAAAATAAGACAATACTTTAAAAACTGGACACTAGAGGGAACTAGAAGGAACTAAAGATTACAATTAAAGAAAAAGAAACTCAAACTTGACTTACAATTACAGAATGAAGCAAAATATTTTAACATTGGACATACTGAAGAATATTTTTGAACAACGGTATCAGAAGTTAATTTTAATAATTATTAATTTAAAAAATTAACAATTTTAATACTGTCTGCCTCTATAGATAGATTGTGTTTAGATGTTACGGAAGAGGAACAAGTTCTACCTGACAAGATGGAGACTGAATTGAAAGTGGATTTTGAAACAAACTGGCTAATGTCTTAATAATTAAAAAGGATATACAAACAACAAACCAAGGGACTGACCTGGATAATTGTCCTTTATTGGATTTACAAAAGAGGCTTGTTAAAATTTTGAGGAATTTTGTGCGATGGGACAAAGAAGAAATGAAGACAAATTAAATCCTACAACATTTGAATGAACTAAAGATTAAGACTGTTAGAAGTAAAAGGAAGGAATATAAAGTTGGTTTATTTGATCAAGGCTAAAATAGTATGTTGTTACCTCTGGTAACCCTTAATGGACTTTTGCTGACATCAGGAGTGAAATGATGAGGTTTTATGGATTTGTTTATAGATAAGAGATGGGACATGGGAAGAAGAGATTGTTTGTTGTATTTTAAGAGAAGGTGATAAGTTACTGAAATTGTTTATACTTGTTGTGATGAAGGTGGGAAGTCACTTCTTTTTATATTTCTTTTATTTTTCTTTACTATATTCTTATTTTTTCTTTCATTTCTATTTCTCCTATTTTTTTCCTTTTTTCTTTCTTTTCTGCATCTTCTACTTTTCATTCTTTTAGGTTTTTTTCCAATTTGTATTAGTTTTTATTGTAATTATAATGCTTAATAAAATTACTATAAAAAAAAGAATGCCATATACTTCTGAAATGACCTTTGAAAGAGAACAATGGGGATGCATGGCAAATAAGCTAAGAAAAAGACACAGAGAAACTCTGGAAGTTGCCAAATGACCACCAAAAAGGAAGAATATAAAAGAATATCTTCAGTCCCAGCCTCCAGAATAGGTTCTCTAAATGATAGGAAAAAGAGTTGCAAATTTTGATAGTCTTCTGCACTACATATTTGGAGTCTCTATTCTGGTAACTCTCCTTACAGCTTCTTTCTTTAAAGCAGAAACACGGCTGCATCATGTGATGCAGCTGAGCCAGAAGTATGAAAGCTCATCATAACCCAGGCTTGGACCAATATCCTGATTCACTGCTGCCTTTTCAGAAAGTTCTAAAACTTTCTCCTGCATACGCTTGGAGAAGACAAATGAACTATCATAACATATCAGCCCACTGATACTTGGGGCACATCATACAATAAGCTTAGAGGACCAAATAGGAGAGAGAACATTCTGTGATACAATGCAAATTCACAACACTGCTGAATCTCCTATTCTTTTCCAAAGCACTTTATTTTGTGTATTCATGTGTACATGTATCTATTTCCTAACTTTCTCCACACTAGGATATAAAACTCAGTTTCTTCTTAAACTCTCACTAATAGAAGCACCTGTCCTTTTTTGTCAGTTTAACAATGAATGAAATCTCTCGTAATTCTTACCTGTATTTTTGTTGCTGAGCACTATTCTGTGCCGCCACTGAGCTTCAGAAAGATACTTGGAGAACTGCTGCACACGGCAGTTAAAGCTCTCCCTATTTATAGACAAATTCAAGCAATCCAGCAGAGCCAGTTCCAACTTAGGGACGTGTTGTGAATCCCACACAAAGGAATCCTCAATTTCTTTCAGATGCTCCAGGAGCATTTTGAGAAATATCTCCAATGTTACGTCATCTGCTAGAAATCCATAGATATCACTAGTGAAGTGTTTCAAATCCAAATAGCTCAACCCAAAGGAATCACAATTTTTGCTATTTGACTCCAAACTGAATGACATTTGGGTGCTCTTGCACTCCTGGGGTGCAGAGGAAGCGTGCACATGGGCTCTCATTACAGGACTGACAGAGTGCTGAGGACTTGCTGAAGCGGATGAATCTTGGCTAGTACAACACTCTGCTTTCTTGCCCAAATGTTTTTTTTTCTTGAAGCCAGTGACCTCTGCATTATCTTCTTCTTGTGGATTGTCACCATAGAGGTCACTCGAGGAGATAAAGAGCAAAGAGAATATGTTCTCCAGGAGTTCCAATCGTTGAGGAGCAGGTACACTTCTTAAATAATTCCGACACTTGGACAGATAGTGAGGAAAGAGACTTGCATAATCTATATCTGTAAAGAGAAAACAATTAAATGAACAGATTCAGTATTGTTCTCCAATCAACAGCTCTGTTTGAGAACCAAGTAGCTGAAGTGTCGTTAAAAAAATAAACTTGGCAGTTTTTCCCATAATGTAGTTCCCTGTGATAAACAAACATTATACCCATTTCCTCACTTCTACCTAGTATGAGAGAAATTCTACAGCCTGAGGATCCTGGAATGAGGAAAAAGCCAGAGGGAGACCTATTCATCCTAAGACTGGTTAAGTGGACTAAGCCAAACAGACACAAGCAGCCCAAATACAGCTGTGAGATTAAGAATTATTCATAAGGAAGAGAAAGGTTAAACTGCAGAACCTTCTTTGTTGTACCCTGGGAGCTGGGCATAGCTGTAGGAGAAGGAGTTAAGCTCAATGAAATGGAGAACATTCTGAAATTAAGGGGAATCTGAGCCCTAAGTGTCTGATTCTTCTACTTACTTATAAAGTATATTTTCTGCAAAGCAGAGGTCTCTTCTAAACTTTTAAAACTTAATGTTTGACCTTTTTAACAGAAATGCCCATACCTTTAGAAATAGAGGTGTATAATTAATTGCAGACTGAGAATCTAGAAGTTGCCATTTTAACACACCTGGTGTGCACTAGGTTGGGGAAAGCTGGACTAAATGGTATCATCCAGGTTACGGAATAGCACAAGTAAGCATAAAGAGTGCCCTGTACTTTTTCTCTGCAGAATGTAGTTATCCTCTCCTTCTGTAACTAAAAGTTGCTCCCCAAATGCCTGGACTCACAGAAATACCATCACAAATACACAAATTGGATAAAGGACAGTATCCAATGTTATCATTGGAATGCACTGCAACACTAGGACAACAGATAACACTTGCAATGACTACCACTGAATTCTCACTGCTTAAGATTCTGAACAAAGCCATTCAAAATAGAAAGCTCACTGCAGAAAGAAGTAAGTGCACAATAAATAAAAAGCAACATGAAATTTAGTTAGCAGTCACAGGTACCACGAGACCTGGACGAAGAGGTTGATTGGGAAATTCGTTCTGCTCCAGAAGTTCATTAGGGAGCTCGGAGACAAAGTAGCTTGCACAGTGTCTGCAGTTTGAGCCTCTGTGTGCTTTGACACACAGTGCATAGATGGCATACTTCATGGCACAAAATGCCTGGAAAAGAGTAAGATTGCATTGTTGACTCAAAAGGCTAGCATCTGGCATCACTGCTGAATCTGAAACAGAAGAGGACACAGAAAAACTAGCCATTAGTTAACCTTGGCATGCATGATTTTTAAGTCTCAACAGCTACTTGAGCTAATAACTAACTAATAAGTTAATAGTTTTAGGATAAAATCCTATAGCCAGTGGTCCTGCATCCCAAGGACCAGAGGTTCCTTTGGTTTCCTCTCTATGAAACAGGAGTAGTAGTTCTGATCTCAAAGTGGGAAAGCCTACATTGTATCCTGCACCATCCCTTACCAGCCAAAGCCAGTTTTTCCTGGCAGTTTCCATTATCAAGAAGGCCTCAAAGAAGCCATGGTAAGGCAAAGATGGCCAGTACAACATTAAAACACAGGACACAACATTAAAAAATTAAAGCAAAGAAGAAGAAATTTTGGTCAACTCCATTACAATTTACAAGTACATGTTTTACCTGGAACTTCTGTGTACTTAGCTGGAGTTTTCTGGAAAAGCTCAATGACTGCTTCCTCATTCAAGGCCAAGAGGTCTGTAAGGTGGTAGAGAAGGTAAAGGGAAGAATGGCACTCCAGACTGTGCAAGTGCTGCAGAAGAATCTTCTCTGGGATGCAATTACTATACAAGAAAGGAAGCATAGTTTGAAAGTCAGCAAATGCTGGCTTCACCTCTGGATTTTTTTTAGATAAGAATACACAAAATTCCCAAAGTTGATTTAAGTTAATTTGCATAGTGTCTTTTTTTAGCCCTTAGTTTCAAGAACAATTTAAGCAACTTGTAGAATGCAAATAAAGTTAGTGAGAAAGGCAGCCCTATATGTATTGCAGTTCTACCAAATGGTTTGTTCACTAGCAGGAGCCCAAGGAGTGTATATGATTCACCAAGAGTTTAACTCTGCAATACAGCTGCACCAAACGTTGATCCCATCACAGTACATACAGTATATAAATCTGCTTAAGTGAGCAATGATGATGGAGATAGGGTCCTTTACAGATAACAGAAATAGAACAGCTAAACCAGAGTAGCTGAATGGAGGAATGGATATATTCACACTAGGTGAAATTAGATAAGAGAGCTGAGAGTTGTACAGATTGCAGCCACACCGAGATAGGTTTCAACGCTTTCTACTCACAGCTACAGACAGAGGCCAAGCAAGCACATGCTAATCAATATTACTATCATTATATTTCAACATAAATTTGCTTGACTGTGGGGGAAGATCTTTCACCAAAGAATTAAGCCAAATATTCCCATGCTGTGTTACCTATTCTGCTGTATGCACCACTCAAGAACCTCCACCTGGGCACACAGCCCATCACAGAAGTCTTTTAATACGGAATCGTTGTAGAGACCCTGTTAAAAACAAAGGGGGAGGGGGAGAAGTCATCTTCTTTTATCCTTGCTCCAAAAACAACTAAGTGAGCACATTCTCTGACTTCTCTTTCAAGAAACAGACTAGGGTCAAAAGAGAGAAGCGTTGTGCTTTCCTCCCATGGATGGTGGTGCTCGACTTGCCTGAGATTTGTGTAGGGTCTGCAGCAGCATCTTTGCCGATTCTAAGCTGCAACACTGAGTCCAACCAAGCAGTATCAGGAGGCGACTGAGGTAGCTGAATTCCTGTCTCAGTAAACCGCTGAGACTTGAGAAGTCTTCCCTTTTCAGTAAAGTTAATGCTGTAATCTATAGGGGGAAAAATGACTTCTTTATTCTAAGACTGTGGAATGCTAAAGCTGGAAGTATGGCTGGTGGCTGTAAAGCGAAGGTGTAGGTTTAATATGCCAGAAAAACTTCCTGTAGATAAAATCACATCCACACTTTCTGACTTACATTTGAACTCTTTTATTCATAAAGTATAAATTGGTGTCATCTACAAGAGTGTGTATGAAAATAGGAAAACGTAAGTTGGAGAGAACTGCGTGTTACGCCCCAATCCATGATAATAATGGAAGACCCAAAGATGAGTCTGGGAGAAAACAGCGTTAACATTCTGAATAGGTATGATCCAGGAAAAACCTAGTCTGGAGTAGTTTTGAAATGTATATAGGAGATTAAGGAAAAAGCTCATTGACAGAAATGCATCTACTTGTATGGAGCTGAGTCCAGGAGTATTCACTTTAGGGTTATGCAATATTCAGCAATTCTGGAACAATCCATTCCAGAGAACTCTGGACTGTTCTTTTTCCAATCTGGACCATGCCAAACTGCCAACATGGGATGGATGCTGACCCATTTTTAATGTTAATAAATTATGAGTCCCCCCAGTTTCTAAATATAGAATTAAAGATGTGCACCACCATGTTTTTTGTCTCAGGCAGCAAAATATCTTGGGCCAGCCCAGGTTTAGTTCTGAAACAGGAGTATTTACACAATTAACTTGTTCAATTTTTCTTACAGCTCATTATGAATTTACCAGAATTTGTTCCAAAAAGTGTTTGTTGCTGCTAAGATAGTAGAAATAAGCAGCTTTCCAAGAATAAGCCTGCTCATGATCCAAGAAGAGTGCCATCACTGCCCGCTCAGCATCCAACTGTTCAGATGTACCTGAAATATTCAGAAGTGTAATTAGTTTCATATATGGCCAAGATACAGGGGACTTATACTGGCAGTGAAAGGAATGTTGTTGTGGTTGTTGTTTTAAATCTTGGTGCTTGCAATAGCAGCAAGTTCATTACATAAGATACAATTTGCACAAACACAGGAGGCGGGAATAAGAGCAGCTGTCCTTTCCCTACTACAGTCAACTCTGTATTGTTGACCAACTATGTTAGTGATAAAGATACTAAATGGAAAGATCTGTGGCTCATCTCACACATAAGCTTCGATAAATCTATCAGCTTGGGATAAATGGTTCAAACCATCCTTATGCACTATTCTTCATTAGACCAGCAATTTATGATTTCTTCAGCTGATATAAATGATATACCCTTCTTACTCACCCTATGCAAGGACCAGAGTTTAGTCCCCTTCAAATCATTGCACAGGTAGTCCCCAGGTTAAGAATGCCCAGTTTACGGATGACCCACAGTTAAGAATGGAGCCTATTGTGGCAATATTTGAGTTAAATACACAATGATTTGAGTTAAATACACAATAGTTCAAATTCATTACACAATACTACTTATACAGTATTATACAATAATCCAGCTTACATACAAATTTGACTTAAGGACAGACCTTGGGAATGGAACTTGTTCTTAAACTGGGGACTATCTGTATCAAGGATGGGCAATCCATATTCTCCATGAGGTCCTCCCCAGCATATCACAATTGTGCCCTTGAAATTCAGGAGCAAAATGGCCAATTTTCAGTACTGCAAGTACTTTTTCTCACTAAAATAAGAGTGGAAGCGGGTAAACTCTGGTAGGTAGACTGCATTAATTTCTAACCTAAAACAATCTCAAACGTTTTCAAAGTTGTGCTACAAAAATTCAACCATTTTGCTATCAAATTCTGGTGTGTAGTGTGATTTTGATTTGTTTTAGGGAAGGAGGAGGTTAAGGATAGAAATTGAAATGACTTCCTATTCTATTCCATCCTTAATTCTGCCCCTCCCCTCCCCACAAAGTAGGTTGAAAAAAAAAAATGCCCTTCTTGTGACATATCACCAAACCCTTCCTATCACAATCAGCCCTCCATCTGCTCAGGAAGTGAATTGTGGCCTCCAAGGCTCCAGTAATTGCTGCAGATTCTTCAGCCTTTCAGCATCACTTCAGATAATATGGAGGGCGGGGACCACCCAGAATCCTTGCGAGGGCTGGATGATGCCCTTTGGCCACAATGTGCAGTTAGGGCTTAGACCATACAGCTAAACCAACCTTTGCCTGGTGACTTCTGCCCCAGCAATTTCTCTCTCATCTTCTCAGTAAATACACTGCCAAAGAGAATAAGCAAGGCATGGCTGTTTTTTCGCAGCAGGCAGCTGAGTAGCCTCTCCTCCCTAAGGGGACTCTGCTCAACCCAGCAAGCATCCAGAAGTTCTCTGCAGAGAAGCCGCAGCTCTCTCGTCTGACTTTCCACCTTCAAATTCAACATGCTCAGGGCGTTATATATTTCGTCAGCGGCCTTGCTCCCTTCTCTCTCCAGTAACTCTGGATTTAGCTGAAGACGCTTCAAATATTTGAGTGAATCCCAAAGAAAGCCAACAAAAATGTTCTGCGGCAAATCACTTTGTATTACTGAAGAGCTACATTCCACAGGATCACGCTGAAGAAGTTCCAATATGGCTTGCAATTTCCGGGGAGCCTGTAAGAGCATTTTTTGAAGAGTAGACATCACCTCCACACCAAATTTCTGTACTGAACCATCTCTTTGTTTCCTGTGCAACAAATGGCTCTCTTCAAATGCTTCATAAAGTTCCTAAAGGGGGAAAAATAGCTAGATAAGAACATTTTTCTCCATAAGTATATATGATATGAAAAATATATAAAATACAAAGTAATGATCAAATACATTGGCTCAATGGAGATGAAAAAAAAAAAGCCCTAGACGCCTAGAAGCCAGTACCTGTCTGTAAACATCTATGGCTTTGGCAGTTGATAATGTTGCAGTTAGCCAGATTCCCTGGTCCAGCCCTATGATTATGAGACAGCTGCCTCTGGTCTGCCTATTCACCAAAGGTACCATTACGGCATCAAAGAGGAACAAGATGAGTGGAAGGCTTCCTTGGTTTCCTCCAGGACCACAAGAAATCTTCATGGCACCAGAGAGTATGGCAGAGGAAACCACTTAGTTCTTCAACTAATCTTGCACTTGCAGCTACTTAACACCAATGATATTCATAGGATGGCCTTTCTGAATCTAGCACCATCTAAATGTGCTGGACTATAATACCCAGATAGTGGTTTGGAATTAATGAGAATTCTAATTCAACCCCTCAGGATAACACACAGTAGAAAGCTACACTGTGATTAGATGCTCTCATTGGGATAAATAATCAGGTATCAAACAAACTCTCGGAAGAAAGCAGTGTCATTGTCATTTCTGTGCCAGACTGAAATGTTAACTCCCATTTTCCACAACCCCAATGGTTTTGCAGTACAAGAAGGGTTGCAGTGGGACAGGGACAACTACGAAGAGCTACATAATGAAGACTGCCTTAGTCTTAAGAATTCCCACAGTCTCCAACTGTTTTGTAGGCTCAGCAGGTTCAAGTCCACCCTCAGCCATGATGATGATGATGATGATCCTTCGAGTCAGTGCTGACTCTTGGCGACTGCCTGAACAAGTCCTAGCAGTTTTGTTGGTAAGGTTTTTTTGGAAGTGGTTTGCCATTGTCTCCTTCCTAGGGCTGACAGAGAGGAACTGGCCCAAGATTACCCAGCTGGCTTTGTGCCTAAGGTGGGACTAGAACTCACGGCCTCCCAAATTCTAGCCTGATGCCTTAACCATTGCACTAAACTGGCTCTCCCCCTCAGCCATAGAAGTATTTAGTTCAGGCCCATCACTGTCCTACGGATCAATCTACCTTACGGTGTTGTTGTTATGGGAAAACAAAACTGAACCATGAGGAAAGGCAAGATGTAAATCTTACAAATAATTAAATAGCTATATGACACCCCAGCTTAGTAATACTGGACACTGAACTGAAGTCACAAAACACAAGCATGTAACCTGAAAGGGAGAACATAATTGCAATGATGCCTAGTGTTGTAGTGAAAGAGATGTAGCATTTGTTTCTTGCATTATCTGTTATGAAAACTCAGTGAAACCAGAGGTGAAAGGAACCAAATTCTACAATTAAGGAATGCCAGTTCCTGATTCACACATTTCTGAAGCTGTCATCTCACCACCTATTTATCCCTATTATTTATTAATTTTTAATCTCACTTTTCTGTCTATACAAAATTCAAGCTGGCTTGCAACAATTAAAAATACAAATGATGATTCATAAAACAATATCATTAAAATCGGAGGTAAAATTATAAATTAGTCACACTAAAATAATTCAGTTAAATGCTTAGAGGAGATAGGGTTTTGCTATTTTCCTGAGTACTAGAACAGTGGTGGTGAAACACATTTCCTTGGACAGAGCATTCTATAACCTGGAAGGAATGGAAGCTTCTGTGAGAAGTTATTCAAAAAGGCCTCTCTTGATGATCTAAGTAACCAGGCAATAATCAGGTCACTAACTCCTGATTCATACTTTCTAAAAGCAGTTATTTCACCACCTATCTCATGTAATCTTCATGCGTACAAGACTAATATTAAATGTAATACTTGCTGAAACAGAGCCAAAATCTCTGATTTTGAATATATCAGTGGAGGTGTGAGCTGGTGGTGTCCATCGTGCAAATTAAAACATTGGCACAGTATAGGACTGCTGTTGAAAAAGTCAAATGTCATGTTGAGGATTATTAGAAAAGGAACCAAAAATAGAACTGCCAATATAATGATGCCTTTATACAATTCCATAGTGCAGCAGCATTTGGAAGTTCTGATCACTGCACCTTGGGGGAAAAATATTAAAAGTAAAGATATAGAAAAAGCAATCACAATGATCAAAAGGCTAAAACATGTCCCTATGAAGAACCATTACATTTGGGATGTTTAAGGCATATAAGAAGATACATAAGTAGGTAACTTTAGATAGGTAACATTATGCACAATACAGACAAAATGGATAGAAATATATCTCTTTTCCTCTTTCAAAATACTAACTAGAACTGTGGTTGAACTGGAATGGTGGGAGATTCAGAACAGATCAAAGGAACTACTTATTCACATTGTGCACAGTCAAGTTCTACAAATCACTACCACATGATATAATATTATCTAACAATTTGAAAAGGTGAGATAAATCCAAGGAGCTATCAGTTGCTGGTGAAAGCCATGGTGGCAATAATTTCTTCCTGTATCAGAGGCACAGTGTTTCTCAACAATGGATGCTTGAAGAAATGAGTGGAAAGATGATAATGTCCTCATATCCTATAGTAGAAGGCCTCCCAATGGATCCTGGTTGGTCACTTACAAATGTAACACTGGACTAATTAGCACTCTGGTCTGATTCAGCAAAGTTCTTCACATATTCATATATTAGCATTCTGAATTCACATCCAGCCTACATGCACTAAATGCTCTGTTCAGACATGTCTGCACTAGAAGCAACGTGTTGTCCTTAAAAAGGAACCGCACCTTTAGAACTACGTACGGGACATCCTTTTCCAGTTCTTCTAGGAGAAGCAAAAATTCAGTTTCTCTTTGGAGAGTTACTGGGACTGTTTTCTGGAATTATTAAAGAACAGATAAAGAAAATGTAAGAAAAAATAGCATATACAAATAAGAATTGTTTTGTGAGCTCCTGTTGGTATATAGTTTTAGATGCTTAAAAACTTATAGCAATACCCGTCTACTGTGGTATTTCCCCAAAGGGACTGCATTTTTATTTGCAATTGCTCCCTCAGCTATTTACTGGTGCATATGAACCCACGTTTGGCTCAAATGCAAAGGATCCACTGATTTAAACTATACATATAGTTGGGGAAATTATTTTCGCCACTCCCAGATTATGTAATTAACTTAGTACAATGCTAACTTTCCCACTAAGCCAAGAGGTGAATCTGTAATGGCAGCTTTGCACATTTGATTCTATTTAAATTCAGTCGGGAGTTGCATGTTAGATTGATTTTCAATGCACAGGAGCAAGACCATTTAAAAATATGAGTACCTTAGCAAGAATTCAAAAGCATAGCCTCCCATGAGAATAATTCCATTATACAGAAGTGGGGTATCGTAATGACATTATAGGAGGTTTTTGCTTTTGTGCCTTTGTATCAATGTTGACTCCTGGTGGCTGCCTAGACAAGTCCCTGCAGTTTTCTTGGCAAGATTTCGGAAGTGGCTTACCATTGCCTTATTCCTAGGGCTGAGAGTGTGTGACTGGCCCAAAGTCATCCAGCTGGCTTTGTGCCTAGGTGGGACTAGAACTCCCAGTCTCCCAGTTTCTAGCCTGGTACCTTAATCACTACAAGCCCAGTTTTGTTTTTTTTTTTAGTTTTATAGCTATAGTACTTGAACTAAATTACTATTTCTGTGATTTAAAAAAGAAGATCATTTTTTTCTATTGAAGCAATTTAAGTAAGAATACAATATTACTATTTAACCACAATCTATTTTACTTTTGCATTGTTCAGAAATCATATGCCAAGCTTCTTGTTAGGCAGCACTGGTTCAGTTAACTTATTTGGCTTAAGGCGATGGAAAAATGGTCTTAAAACTTCTTGTAATTACTCCAGTGCTGATTCCTGTATTTCATCACTGCAGCAAAATTTCTCTCTATGCTAGACAAAGTGTTTTCCTACATTGAACTAAAACGTTTTTCTTTACCTGTTCATGTGATAGCCATTCCTGCAATACAAGGAGCCAAAACCAAGCAAGTTTCTGAGGACTGTGCTTTGATTCACTCCTACAAATATAACATAACCAAAAATACATTCACGTCCTATATGTTTATTTTTTAAAAGAAGTTACTCTTAAATAATCAAGTTGCAAACTACAACCATAGTAGGAATTATATAATATCCCAGAAAACTGTAATCCTCAAAAATTTACCTCAAGTTAAATACGCACATATTATAATACCTCTGCTGTAACTTTCTACCACTCCAATCACCTGGATTTCTTCCACCTGCCATAACTACACTTTAGTTAATCTGTGGCAAATGACACAATTTAATTTAGAGAATAAAAGAATGGAAAATATTCTTCTTTTCCAGAACAACCACCAGGAAAATTATTTCCCTATATGTTCCAAGAGATCACCAATTTCATATACTATGAAAAAATGCAGTAAATCATTTTTAAAAGCTAGCATGAAGTAGTATTTAAGTCTTGTAAATCTCAGTATGCTGGCACCATCAGCAGATTTAAAACTCTGGGGTTTCTTTAATTACTGAAAAAATATTTCACATCAATTTTAAACATCAGAAAGACTGTACATTCTGTCTTCTTTTGTTTTATATGTTTAAAATATTTTGTAAGAATTTAACACAAAGATATAATTCTATTTTACTTTACCATAATTCTACATAAGAATGCATTTTTTGCATTTTGATTGTCTTGTCTATTGCATTTTTACTGTCTTGTCTTAGAAAAGGTTCTTGATATTTCAGAAGCTCACACATGATTTTGAATTGTCCTACTAAAAATAATGTCTTAATATAGAATTTAGATTTTCCTTCACAGCTAACACAGCTACTTCTGCTTTTTAAGACTGAAGATTCAATCCTAAACGTGTTTATTTAGAGAGCTCATTACCAACTAACTACATTTAGAATATAATCCTAGGCATAATTAGCATGAAGCCAGCCCTATTACAAGTAGCAAAATGTACTTTTGCATAAATACATTGAGGATTACACTACATAAATATAACAGGGTACATTGTAATCAGAATGTGCACATTAAACTTAAAACAAATATTATCTGACACACATTAAAGGAACACCATGAAAAACGATCTAAGGTTGCAACCCATTATACATCTACCTGCAGATAGGTAATCACACTGAAAACAATTAGGAATTACTTCTCCATATCCATGTATAGGATTGTATTGTTATGTGTTATAAATGATGAAATCCCTTTTTTCACATATACCACTTTCACCTATTTATAATAGAATATAACTTACCTCAAACGGGAAGGGCAGATTATTAGGGCATGAAGGATTCTTTCAACCTTTTCAGAACCATCACCCTGCCACTGGTGTAACTGAGGGACGCAGGCCTGTGCAAGTTCCCAGTCTCCTCTTTGCACACATTCAGAGAAGAACCAGAAGAGTCGTTCTAGGGATGCTGCTTCCTCCTTACCAAATGGATACATCTTCCTGCTTCAAAAGGCACACACCCTGATTCATCAGCTCCTACTTTGAAATATATATTTACTAAAGCTGTTGCTTATAATGTACGTCCTAAAATGAAAAGAGTTTGCAAAGAACTTCAGTCTTTCTCAAAACTTTACCCAGCCAGGCAACTAAAGTGAGTCAAAGAACTTCAGTCTTTCTCAAAACTTTACCCAGCCAGGCAACTAAAGTTACTG
This sequence comes from Liasis olivaceus, assembly GCA_030867105.1. Taxonomy (NCBI): domain Eukaryota; kingdom Metazoa; phylum Chordata; class Lepidosauria; order Squamata; family Pythonidae; genus Liasis; species Liasis olivaceus. Next base: position 67,834,766 of record CM061349.1, read on the forward strand.
CATTCTTTCTATTTCCGACTTATAATTCCAAACTCACCACTCTCTCCCTTCCAGCTTAGCTACACGCAGGTGGAGAGAAGTCTCTTTATTGGCTGATTCCCCAGTTATTTACCAGCTTTCCAATTCTAAGTGACTCTGCCAAAATCTGCACCAGAAAAAACTAATAATATGCAAAAAAAACCCCAAAAACCTTGTTTGCATACAACTCACTTCCATCAGCAGAACTTCACAAAAACAGCCAGCCATCATAAACTGACACATTTCTGACTTTCCTATTTTTTTTCCCTAAGCCGGTGGGTCTAGGAAGAAAGCTCTATTAATTGCATACCTTTAAAAAGCCTTTGCTTTTTCACTCATCTTTATTTTAATCTAAGTTTATTTATATATTAATTTTATTACAGTGGTGCTGAATTATAATACAGGACAGTTGAAAACTACTTCTATTAACATCTGAAACTACAGTTTTTCAAGAAACCTTTGCTCCTGTGCTATATACCATTGTTTTTCAGCCATATTTACTGGAATAATATACTGTACAAGGTTATTTCTAAAGTGCAAAAACTCAGGACTACGCTCAGCTGTATTACACACTGGAAGGATATTTTATTGCCAAATGATAGCTAAAGACATGGATTTCATTTTTAAAGAACTATAATTTACCAATTTCTTTTAAAATTATTATTTTAAAAATGAAATATGATTGTGAGTCCCTATTCTCGCTCTCAACTAGCATTGTTCACAACTCATTCAACTGATCTTCACTGGAAAGGCGGGGAATGTGGCAAGCTGTGAGAATGGCTTTCCTTCAGTGCCATGACAGCTAAAATAACAACCCAAACTTTTTCCATGTTTTCAGAAGAAAATATGTTTTCAACAGGACTTATTTTCCAAGTACGTGAGTATGATTATAGACTAAATCTTTGGGTGCATTATGAGAGAGTCACTGAAAAGGGCTTAGTTAATTCTGCTGGGAAATTGTGTATAATGTTTGCAAATGAGAGAAATAGTAACCAGGAGTCCCCAGTAAATCAAAATTCCCAGGCATCGATCCTTCCTGATCTCTGAATGTATCCAATTCATAGGATTTCCATTTCTTCAACAGGTACCACTATCTGAGTTTGTTCACTCTGAAATAAGTCCTCTAACTCCAGCAGACTAGTTAGCTCCCACAAAGAATTGGTGTTTTCCTCTAGCTCCTGGTCGTCCAGATTCCCGCAGACCAGATCTGGTGGCCCTACACTTGGGCGAAGGAGGAATGTAGTCTTGACGTTAAGCAATGGCTCACCGGGGGGGGGGGGGGGGGGGGCTCACCGCCTCGAAAGCTTCTCGAAGCCTTGCCCTCCTGAGTAAACCACAGTCTGCATCAGCAAACCCGGGCAATAACAGGGGAAGGTCTGCCTGTCTGGGATTGCTGACGGACGCGCCGTCCCTTTGATGCGAGCAGCCTCTGCAAAACTTTCCCAGACATGAGAGTCCCTGCTTCCGCCTCGGAGTTTGACCTCTCGCGCTGCCCGTGTTCCCTCAATCCTTTGCCTTGTAAAAGCGGCAGCTCTTGCTTCCAGCCTGACTCACCTGGAAAAAGAAATAGCTTCACTATTTTCTGCGCAACCCCTCCTTCCGGATACCATCAAGCCTGATGGCCGCAGCCATCTTGAACAGCATATCATGTGATCTAACAGGCCGGGGACGACACGGGCGGAGTGAAAGGGAAATACGCCATGGCTTCTTGGGGGAACGGGGCTGGGCAGGCGCCATCATTCAAGCGGGCAGGCGAAGCAGGAGCTGACGCTTTTCCCTTAGTCCTTCGTCGGTCTCTCGACCTTCCTCCCTCCAGTTCTGTCTCGCCACGCGGAGGGCGCGGGGTGCGAGTGTTGCTGCGCAAAGGCGCTCGGCGTTAGGACTACCCGAGTTGCGCTGCACGAATCCCGGCGGCCTCCCCATTCAGCGGTCGCCCGGATTTGTGCACTCCGGATCTCGGAGGCCTAACACCGCGTATGCGGACGGTGGCACTCGCTTCTTCCTCCCTTCAGCCTCTTTTACGGAAAAAGGCAGGAAAGCAGAGAAAGGACTCCTCTGAGTTCTGAGAGGTGGAGGCAAGGGCAGCGGTCCTCACTGTCTCCCGGTCCAGTTCGGGTGTTCGTGTGAACATGCACAAGGCCGTGGCGTTTTCTTAACAGCATACAAAAGTGGCTTGCCATTTTCTTGTTCCGGGGTACTTTTTTTTAAATTTCCTATTCTGGTCTACAACCCTGCGGTTTCTTGGTGGTATCCCATCCAACTATTAATCCGGCCCAACTCAGCGTTTCTCGTGAAGGAGAATTGGGGAGTGGAACCTGTGCTATGAGGTCCTTCGATGCAAAAGTATTCCCAGTTGCTTTGACCAAGAGTCTCAACAGAAATTTTCAAAGTCAAGATCGCAGGTCCCCCCTTTCCTTTCCTAGTGAAGATGCCCAGTCCTCTAGGAATATGCACAGAGTTCTCTTCAAAATACCCTTTTATTTCAAATCAGTAGAGTTTATGCATAATATACAGACCCTACTATCTGCCTCTCCCCCTAGGGAGTGTACATGGGCTCTCCATAAACAGTATATAGTTTTCATAAGTGATTTCCTGCCAGTGCTCACCTACTTTGCCCTACTGCCCCATCCACTTCCTTTATTGCCTTTACCCTTGAGGATTACAGCTGCGCTTGCAGGCTGATCATATACATATTGTTTACTCAGAAATAAGTGTACTGATGTCAATTAGACTTGCTTTTGAATGACTCTGATTCTAACACAGTCCTCCAGCTGTGACAAAGCACATAGAGGAACACAAGTGCGATAGCCCAGCCATGGATAATTAGGGAATGAGTGCACTGGCAGGATGCAAATTGCTTTGGCTTACAAAGCAAACCAAGCTCCAAGTTCAGCAAATCTATGGTAGTAATTCAATTGTTCCCCATTCCTCATTTCTTATTTATGCAACTATTTTTTAGGTTATAAATGTATTTAATTCTGAATCGTTTCAACAAGAGTTCTCATTAAACTTACTAGGATGCGTTGCAACAAAGGTAGCTGGTAAACTTTCCTACACCAGAGAGAGCACCAGTGCATCAGAGCAATGGAATAAATTCACCTGGTGATTTAAAAATTGTATTAAACATGGCCATGCGTTTCCCAGTAGTATAAGCATTAGGGAAGGTTCAACCGGACAAACGTTCTTGCTGTTTATATACATAGTGACACAAGTGTTTACATTGCAGGTATCAGTCTGAACACAAGCTACATGCTATTTCCACATAAGGAGAATTAGTTGAAGCAATTTGTCACGTGTCAGTTCCTATATATATATTTTCACTCAAGGAGCATAACTTTTCTGGCTTTTCTCCCACATGAAAAAGAATAGGTTAAGAAATAAAAATTATTTTATAAACCTATCACTCTACAGATATCTCAGCATCAGCATTCTTTCTTTAAAGGCAAGGGTGGGCCATTGTTTTACCAGAAAAGGGGTGCACTCAGAATCATGGTTACTGTCAAGCCCCGCACTGCTTTGCAAGATGTAAAGCACTTGAAAGAAGTACTGTTTCACAAAGCTGGTTAGCACAAATGAAGCATTAATGCAGCAGCTCTCTTTGGAAGACTCCTGTGGCTGCTTTGAAACGGGCCATAGCTGTCTGCACATGTAAGTGCATGCACAGCTGCTTCAGTTCATTGGCAGTCCCAGTGGAAATGTTGTTCATGTACACATAGTCAGCCAGCTGTCTTCCCACATTATATCCTTTGATTCTAACACAGTCCCTTCTTTTCCTTTTCCTCTTCCTCTTATTGTAGCATTGCGGCTCTGATGTTCAATTCAGTTTCATGGAATGTTCCTACCTTGCAACTAAAAGATGTTTAAAAAAAATAAAGGGGAAGAAAAGGAAGATTTGCAGTACTGTGGGCAGGGGACGAGAAGGCAAGGGGAGTTTGCTTCACCCAGTCTGGGCAGAAATGGAAACGGTGCCCACTAAGAGATTAAGGGTTGAATAAGCATGAGCTTCTTGTGTTGAAGACTGAGAAACCAACACAAGATGACAGAAAAATCAGCAAATGCTGACCAGCAGAAAATGTTGCCCAGAGCAAAATGGCTGCACAGGGAAGGGGATGTGCCAGGCACGGCAGCCTATCAGCCAGTCTGGGCTGCTACGAGAACAGCATAAAGCGCGGGAAGGGCTTAACACAGCTTGGGCCAGAAAAGAGGAGTTTTGAACCAAAGCTGAAAACCCAGGTGCAGAGTTCATTTGCAATAGGCTGGGAGTGGGAAGAGGAAGATGGCGTTCCTTGCTGCATGCAGGAAGTGGGGAGTGGCCTCTACTAGCAGTGGACCAAACAGTGCAGGGTCTACCCTGAGACTGTTTCTGTAATAGTCTAATTTCCAAAACATTAACGTTGCCCTCTGTAAATTTTATAAAAATAATCTGCATTATTTCTTTACCAATACATCTCAATGGCATTGTTTAAGGTTGTTCACCCCTTTGAAATCCATGGGATTGCTATCTCTGAAGATCAGGTTCATAAGGACATGGTTGGTCGGGCCACATTTTGAAACATGGAATTGAGGCCCTCAAAATATTTCACTTTTGTGGTCCAGGAGTCTCCAAATACTGATTTACAGACAACATCACCTTCTCAGAGACTTTTCCTTGGCTGGGACTGTGTATTGTTAGAACTGTGCAGAAACTAGCCTTTGTTGATCCTTAGAAGAGAAGGCAAGGCAACAGGGCTTCCTTCTTACTGCTCTGGTTGTCTTTTGAAGATACTGACTGTTGTGACTCAGCTATATGCACGGGTGGGGTCTAGCTTGTGTTTGCCAGAGATAATGTTCCCCATGACATCCCCTTTTTATTCCATCCTTTTTGTTTGTTATGTGGATATACAAGGATAGGAACAAGAAAAAAAGTTTTTGGACCATTTCTAAGGAACATAGCAAGCCAAAAAATGACAGAAAATGACAGGTGCACAAATGTAAGTAAATGAAAAAGACCTACTTTGTAATATAAATTTGTTTAGGAGAAGGATGCATAAAAAAAGTTTATTTTCTTCTTCATAAACTTGAAAATAACCAGAGAAAGATTGCTATTCATTCCTTCCATTAATTATCCTGTGTTTTAAAATGGAAATTTATTAAAATTGCTTCTTGGGATAATTATTTTCTGGAAAGGGCTGACAAAGTTAAGAATCAGGAATATTTGCATGCCTTAAGTATTGTTCACCTGTGAGATTAGCTAGGCTTTAATATAGCCAGGGAGAATCACAAAATATGCATTGTTATGATAAACATTTGGAACTATAGATTTTTACAAAGTGCTGGGCTAAATTAGAGTTTGTCATATATGTATGGATTAATATCCGGACCAAATTCAATATATTTATGTATGAATAATTTGCACTTGCATAGGGAGAGAATGTAGGGAGTGGACATACATCCCTGGCATTTATTATGCAGAAGACTTAGTATCTTTCCATACTGTGATCAGTGTTTTTCCATTGCTGAACAAGATATCCAAAACAGTAATAAAAGTGTTGAACAGAAAGTGGAGAGGTTATAATCTTGATTTCAGTAGACCTAATCCAGTGCTCTATCCCTGTATCACGCTGGCTCCCCCATGTTTAGAAAGTGTCTAGACCAGTGTTCCTCAACCTTGGCAACTTTAAGATAATGTGGACTTCAACTCCTAGAATTCCCTAGCCAGCCATGGTTAGTCCACATATCTTAAAGTTGCCAGGGTTGAGGAACACTGGTCTAGAATAACCTAGACATGTAAAGAAATAGGTAGTACAATTCACACTGAAACCAGCAATCAAAGGCTGCAGTTCTGTGGACATATAATTAATCTGCAATGAAATCCTGTATATAAAATGTAGTATCACAGAAATTGTTCCAGGCTGTAGCCTGCCACTCAGATCATCTAAGTTCCACTATATTCCAGCAAAGCAGTCCCCAAAATATGAGGGTTGTACTGCGTGATGAAAACACAGTGTTGAGTTTACTTAAAGTAGACTTCAATGAAATCCATTTCACAGAACTGAGCTGCCCTTCCATTTTCCTCTTTACTGCTGTGGCTTTTCAGAAAAACAGGCAGAGCTTTAAAGTTAGGAGAATAATCGTTGCATAGATAGGCTTGTAGGTTAATAATGGACATCACTGTAATTATTGCATAGTTTTGCATGTCATTATGTACCACAGAATCCTAGAGTTGGACATTGAATTCCATCCAGTGCTCAGCACAGGAATCCAAATTCAAGCCTCTCGTGTGAGATGGCCTCCACTTGAATAAGTCTAGCAAAAGGGAGCTTAACGTTTTTGTGGGCAATTAGTGCTATTGTCAAACTGCTCAGAATCTTAGTGATTTCCCCCCCCCCCCAATGTTATAGACGCCATCATTAAACACATGTTTAGAATGATTTTCCCCCACCTTCAGGTAGAGAAATATGTCGGTGAAATTAAGGGAGGACTGAGGCCAACTATGAAAATCACTATCATGGGTGTGATATATCCCACTCCGAAAAGGTAGGTACATGACCTAGTATTTCAGCTGCAGTTAAATTGCCCATTGGGGCCATAACACATTACTTGGGAGACAAGAGAGGTAGACGGACTGTTGCATTCTCTGGTAAAAAGATTCTTTCCTTCTCTCTGAGAACATAAAAAGAAATGTGGAATAAAAAGACATTTGTTATTCCTGAGCAGTGTGTCTTCACAAAACATACTAAGGCATTTTATTTCGAACAATTAGATTTTATAACAGTAAGTTCCAAACTGAGGCATCCTGAGTTGTAAATACTGCATTGAGCAGAGGATTAGATTAGATCAGAGGTTTCCAAACATTGGGAGACAATGAAGTCATTTGGGAAAGATATCCTGGGTACCATCATACACATATACAGTGAATTTTGTATATCCCATCTTCTGAATTCTTCTGCCTAGTTCACTTTACATCAAGAAAATACATTTTTATTCATCATTCATTCATTCATTCAATTTATATTTATATTTATATTTATATTCATCTCAAATTCATGACTCTGAGTGGCTCACCACAGTTAAAACACCATAAAAATGCATAGCAATTAAAAACAACACACAGTTAATCAGCAGCCAAGATAAAAACAGAACAACCTGTCACAAACCAATGCAACCGTTGCATGGGCTCTGCTAGACATCCGGATCCCCAAGCTTGGTGACAAAAACCATGTCTTTAAGGCCTTACAAAAGGCCAGCAGGATCATTTTGTCATCCTTTGCTTGAATCGGGATAACATTTTTTTAAATGACAGCCCATGGGTTAATAAGCTTAACAATGACAGGATACCTGTGTCACTCACAACGTTTTTGTGCATGGTCCTTATTAGTGTAATTGTCAGCCTCTATTGTTTCTGCATTTCACTTCCTCTAACCTCACTATTTATTTATATGTCCTTCCCCAAACCATATACGTATCCTTGAAACTCCAGATGCATCTGGAACATTGTTTGATTTATATTCTACCTGTATTTTTACAACTCAAGGCAGCATATATAACGTTCTCTCCTATTTTCCCCACAACAACAACCCTGTTAGAAGAGTTGGGCTGAGAGAGAGTGCGGCCACCTCAAAGTCACCCATCTGGCTTCTGTGCCTAAGGAAGTACTAGAACTCACAGTCTCCTGGTTTCTTGTCCAGCACCTTAACTGCTACACAAACTAGAAAGCCAGTTTTGTATACTGGTTATTATGTTAAAACACATTGCAAGTCTTAGGATGCTGTGGATTCTGTTGGTTTTTCTGCAACAGACTAACACAGCATCACTAGCGCTACCAGATCTAGGCTGCAAGAATGCAGCTCTTTACTAGACAGCTGCAAAGATTTAGAGCATTTGAGAAAGCTTTGCTTCCATCTAGTGATTGTCCGGATTTTTGCAGCCAAAATTTGCTAGCCCACAGCTACACTTTTGGAAATGGTTTACTTCTAGTGGGTATAACAGATCAATTGATACCTTTTTTAATCAAGAAGGAATTATTTTCTGTGTTTATTATATAAAAAATCAGATTTATATCATATCACACAAAATGACATCACCATCCCATATCTTTTATACTGTTAAGCTTTTATTGTGCAATTCGTATTCTGCCTGATTTATAGAATCATATGGACAATCCAAACAATGATACAACAGTGTATTACAATGCTGTAATACATCTGTAATCAGCCCATATTTTCTATTTTTGGATCCATCTTTGCTCTAGCAGATTTTATTTTCCATTTCCAATTTCTTGATTTCTTCCCACCATTTCTTCCATTTATTTTCTTTCCATACTCACACAAAAGTTAAGAGGAGTATAAATAACTGAACAGTTTTGATTAGTAGTGCTAGGGGATCTTGATCTGGAAGAATCCTTCCAGGACTTCGTTGTCTAACCATAATCATTGTTTTGGTGTAAGTTTCATTCACTTCTAGTATTATAATAAGAGGGCTGAGCTAGGAGAAATGTAGTTGCTTTTTTTCAATTGCTGGTGGAGTTACACCATATTTACTACATATTGTGGAAATAAATGTCTATGTGCACATGGCTGGAAAACCTTTTTGGGATGGGATTTCAAAACTTAATGATAGTTGGGAAGATGCTACTTCTTCTTTTATAGATTGTTATATTTGAGGGGTTATTTTATTGTGGGGGAATTATGATATTTTGTTATACAGTTTGTTTTTATGCTTTTGTAAACCCCTTAGAGTCTGGTGATATGGGTGGCATAAAAATATTAGGAAGGAGAAAGAGAAAGAGAGGAAGGAAGGAGGGAGGGAAGGAAGGAAAAGCTGTTTATGAATTATATGCTGTCATCTTGCATTGCTAAAACCTGTGTTCCTTAACATATATTGCTTTCTTATAGTTTTTCAGTGGCTTTGCTTTGTGACCCCAAGGATGATCACACAACCAAAGATATTGGATTATTACTTGTAGTCAGCTTTAGTGATAAATCCATTGTCCGGAATTCGCAAATTGCTGGGAAATGGGGTAAGGAGGAAAAGACAATTCCCTATTTCCCATTTACAGCAGAGGATTCATTTAAGGTAATCCCTCTCTCTCTCTCTCTCTCTCACACACACACACACACACGTCTTAGGACTGTGCAGAGCTTTGGATTCAAAGATTCAAAGGCAAATAGGTGACTGAAATATGAAACTTCAACTCTTTAAAGCACTGTGTCTTTTCCTGGTATTGTGCCCCTGTATACTCTGAAGTATTTTACCTTCAGATTTGAAGTACTGCACAGTCCTAATAAGTTTATGCCTGACAATGTATGTTGTCTAATTCCCACTGTTAAACTGACAATCCTTCAAGTCTTCAAGAGCAACGTTCTTCTCCAGCTCTTCAAATCCTTTGACATTTTGCTTCTGCAAGGACTCCAAGATCTATAAACCAGGACAAAAATATTGATGGCTCTAACCTCACCAAAAAAGTGTGGTCCCAAGTTGCAAGGAAGTTGCCCACAATTGCTTTAACTGGAGGGACTGAATTTGTGACCACATTCATACAAAACATGGCCTCCAGCTTTACTTTCTACAGGAGCAAGGAGGAGAGAAACTAGACCAATAGTTCCCAGCCTGTTGTCTGGGGTAACTGGTCGTTTTTAAGAGTACTTGGTGAAGGTGCATGTGTGTATATGACCCAAATTTTATATCTTGGGAGGTCACTGAATATTGAAATCTTAGTGTTCTTGTTTGAAATCTCACGAAATTTAACCATCTGTGAAGTGTTTGCGTGCCAACTTCCCAGAGGTTTCTTTAGCCTTTTCTTCATTTTCAGATGGAGCTTTTGTGTGAACATCAGCAGATCCGGATCCTGCTTGATGGACGTCAGTTGTTTAGTTTCAGTCACCGTGTGCAGCCTGTGCAAAGGATGACTGTTTTGCAAATCTCAGGAGACCTCAAACTTACCAAGGTGGCTTGAAGCAAATAATAAATAAAAAATGTTTTTCCCATTGTTGAGCTACGACACTCAACAATCCCAGGCAACACGACTAACAGCGAAAGATCCCAGGAGGCCATTTTAGCCCAATGTCTGAAGGGTCGTAAATTCTCCACCCCTGTAATAAATAATCCCATATCATTACTGCATTATGGCAAAAGTGTTTTTTCTTCATTTTTTCCTTTCTTTGCTTTTATGTGTACCTCTTGAAATGTTTGTGAAATTTCTGTTGTTTTCTTAAGGCTTTCCCCCCCCACAACAGAATTTAAATATTATTTTTTACTTTAGCTCAGGATTCTGGGACTCTTGCATGCCCGTTCTGTTACTGTCTACTGCAAGCCTTGGGATGAGAGACCTGCCGGTGCACAGAGATTTTATATTAATTTATAAAAGGAAAACAACTTGTTATATACAAAAGGTTTTTCAGCACATTTTTTTTTATTGTGAAGTAAGCCATACTATGTTCGCTGGAGCTTGGTCCCAGGTAAATTGGTATGCCATATATTGAAAAAATGAAAATAAAATAACTGTGTGACTATCCTTATTATATTTAACTCAGAGCAATATACTGCACTGAACTTCACCTCACTTTTGTTTGTATTTAAGAACAGGGCTTTCTCGTAGCAAAAATATTTGATCTGAAGAGTAGATTCCAGTGTTGAATCAAGCATGTGCTGCAAAGTATCAAAGATTTTTAACCTATTGATGGTTACTATCAATCTGCCAAAAGGATTTTATCCACACTTGTAACATGAGAGCATCCTTTCTTAGAAGCCCAGTTAATGTTAACTAGGATGTTTTCTTCCAAGATTATCTAATCATGGTTTTCTTGACACAGCAAGAGATGAGACTGTTCTTCCCATTTCATGGACAGATTTCTTTGCAAACCAAAGTCAACAAGAATTACAGTAAAATTTTGAAAAAGTAAAAAAAAAAACCAACAGAAAAAAAAAGTATAATATATTGTTATAACAATTAAGAGTTACAATTCTATATATACTTATCTAATATAAATAATATTCAAATACATATATATTAATTTCTAATACATTTATATAACCTTAACTATCATTTTTTTAACCTACTGTACTGTGTATAAATGAGTTCCAGATTTCATTATACTTGTCCATGCAAAGTCAATGTCTATAGACGATCTGCTAATAGGTGGCAAGTGTAATTAGGTCTTCAATCCATAGAGTGAATGGAGCCATACGTTTATCTTTCCAATGTTGAAATATCAGTCTTTTAGCCACAGTAAGGGCATGGAGAATCCATTTACATTGTCCAGTTGTCAAATTCCATGTACTAGGTATGTAGTTCAAGAGAATATTATCCTCTAAAAATGTTAGCTTTTGCCGCACGGTCACATTGATATAGTCCACTACTTTCTCCCAAAACTTAGTAAGTATTGGACATTGTAAAAACATGTCTTTTAAAGAAGCATTGTCTCTATTACTGTGGTGGAATGGAATTATGAAGGCCAGGCTCAGAGCGAAAAACATTTTCTTTCATCTCCTGAGGGGCGTGGGAGATACAAGAGGATGAGGCTGGCACCTCCCTGAGGAATTCACACTGTTGTGGCTGGCTGGCTTGGGAGCTGGGGTTTCAGTCTGGGAAGATTCTTGCTAGAGGTTGTAGCTAATAAACATAGCTGGACTGAATTTACATGGTCTCTTGGAGTTCCTTGGGCTAGGCCTGACATCAATCTTCCCAGACTCATTGCCAGCCATTAACCTTTACTTCCCAGACTCACTGCCATTAACCTTTACTTTAGATGTGGGCGACTCATATAATACCTTGATCCATTTTATGAATTCCAAAGGAAATCTGAACCTGTTTAGTATGGCAAACATGTACTGTTTATATATTTTGTCAAAGGCTTTTTCAGCATCTAATGATAAAACTACAAATTGATCTTTATTTTTATTGAAGTCTATTAGATCTGCAACTAACCTAATGCTGTCTGCTGCTTGCCTAGTTTTTATAAACCCTGCTTGATCATTCTTAATAACAAACAATATCACTCGCTGTAATCTATTTGCTAACACTGCTGTTAAAATCTTTGTATCAATATTAATCAATGAGACTGGACAATAATTAGCACACTGAGTGTGATCTTTACCTGCTTTTGGTATAACTGTGATATAAGCCTAATTAAATGCTGCTGATAAAATTCCATTATCAAATACCTCATCATACAATTGACAAACTTTTGGCACCAAAAGATCTGTACATGTTTTATACCATTCAATAGGAAAACCATCCAATCCTGGTGTTTTACCATTTGCTATTTGCCACTTCAGATAGTAGAGCAAATAAAAAGTTGTTTTTGTGTATCATCTAAATATGGTAGGTTAATTTTATTTAAAAAGGCTTCATTATCTTCATTCAATACAATCTCTGATTTACTATATAATTCTGAATTGAAGTTTAAAAATTGATAATTTATATCCACTTAAGTTTTATACATTTCATCTCTTTCACCTCTAATAATTGGAATCATTGCCATATCTTTCTTTTGCTTTAAGCACATATGTATAAGGGAACACACAAGAAGCTCTGAGTATCCATTGCAATTATATTTAATGAAAAGTATTCGTTATTAGAAAGTTATTAGTTATTAGGTCTCTGGGCATATTTTAATGTATGAACATTATAGGTTCTAAAAAGTCTGTCTAAAAAAAGTCTAAAAAGTCTAAAAAGTGTGTGTGTGTGTGTGTATCTATACCCAGAGACTGCTAAACAAAGGCTCACAGCACTGGCTACCAGGCTAAGGAGATACGTTAGAGAAGCAGAGGCCAAGAAGATAAATGCCCTGTTCTCCAAAGAACCATCCAAGGTGTACTCCCAACTGTAGTGCAACATCACAGTAACAGCACAGCCACCAACAGTAGAAACTGGACAGTATTGGAAGAACATATGGGAGAAAGAGATGATACATAACACTAGTGCAAAGTGGCTGCAGGACCTGAGAGCAGACCACAGTAATCTCCCAGAACAGGAACCAGTCACTATCACAGTAGCAGACATTCAACAGCAGGTGAAGAACATGAAGAGCTGGACAGCACCTGGCCTGGACATGATCCACACCTACTGGCTAAAGAAACTAACAGCAGTGCATGAATGCCTAGCAGCACAGATGAACCAGCTGCTAGCAGCAGGCTCCCACCCAGACTCGCTAACACAAGGAAGGACAGTGCTGATCACAAACAGCTCCGGCCAACTACCAGCCAATAATGTGCCTCCCTACAACATGGAAAGTCCTATCAGGCATCATAGCCGCCAAGCTATAGGACCATATGGGTCAGTATGTGAGCACAGCTCAGAAGGGCATTAGGAACAACACTGAGGCTCAAATAAAGTTGCTCATAGATAGAGCAGTCAAGGTCTAGACAGACCAATCTGAGCACAGTCTGGATGGACTACAGGAAAACCTATTACTCAGTGCCACACACATGGATCTGTGAACACCTGGCGCTATACAAAGTCAACAGGACACTAAGGGCCTTCCTCAAGAACTCAGTGGGACTGTGGAGGACAGCACTGGAAGTCAACCCAAGACAGCTTGCACAAATGCCCATCAAGTGTGGTATATACCAAGGTGATGCACTGTCCCTGCTGCTGTTCTGCATAGGCTTGAACTCCCTCAGCCAGATAATCACAAGGACTGGATACAGATACAAATTCTAGAGTGGAACTGCCATCAGCCACCTCCTCTACATGGATGACATCAAGCTGTATGCTAAGAGAGAATGAGACATCAATTTGCTGATCCACCTGACATGGATCTACAGTGAGAACATTGGGATGTCATTTGGACTGGAGAAGTGTGGCCAAATGGTAGTAAAGAGAGGGAAGGTAGTTAAGACTGAGGGGGTGGAACTACCAGCAGGCCACATAGCAGACATATAGACCGCCTACAAGTACCTCGGTATCCCACAGTCACATGGGAACCACGATGAGGAGGCAAGGAAGACAGCAACATCCAAGTACCACCAAAGGATAAGACAGGTCCTGAAGAGCCAACTTCAATGAGCCTATCATGCTAGTAAGAAACACAGCCACCCTGGAAGACTTTTATGGGGTCCCCCTAACCAACTTTTTTAGACTGAAGAAGCTGCTTGGACAAGTAGCAAAATGTCTCTAACCAAAAAGAAAAGAAGTCCAGTTGCCATGACTCAACCTCCAGACAATTCCACCTGGATGACTGAGAATCTTCATAAACTCAATGGGAAGAACAAGATCTACACCATCAACATGTATTCCCTGCCAGTCATCAGATATCCTGCCAGTATAGTGAACTAGCCAAAGGAGGACATGGAGGTTGCTGATGCGAAGACCCCGAAGCTCCTCACAATGTACAGAGATTTCCATCCCAAGTCCAACACCCAGAGACTGTACACTAACTGGAAAGAGGGCATGCAGGGTCGGGTGAGTGTCAAAGCCACTTTCCTAGACAAAACCCAGAGCATCCAGGAGTATATCAGTAAGATGGCTCCCAAAGATCAGCTTCTGAGAAAATGCCTGAGGTAGCAGCAGACATGGGAGGAAGTTCAAGCAGAGGAAGTGCCATGGCAAGACAAGATCCTGCATGGAATGTACCATCAACAGGTAGCTGAGGTGGCTGACATTGGGAAATCCTACCAGTGGCTGGAAAGGGCTGGACTAAAAGACAGCACTGAGGCACTCATCACAGCAGCACAAGAACAGGAACTAAGCACTCGATCCATAGAAATAGGGGTCTACCACACTAGATAGGACCCAAGGTGCAGACTGTGCAGAAAGGCCTTAGAGACAGTCCAACACATAGTGGCAGGATGTAAAATGTAGACAGGAACAACATATACTGAATGGCACAATCAAGTAGCTGGCATTGCATACAGGAACATCTGCACAGTGTATGGGCTAGACTCTCCCAAGCCCAGATGGGAGATTCCACAGAAGGTCATGGAGAATAACAGGGCTAAGATTCTGTGGGACTTCCAGATCCAGACGGACAGGAAGGTACTGGCCAATCAACCAGACATTGTGGTAATGGACAAGGACCAGAAGACAGTGGTGGTGATAGATGTAGCAGTACCAAGTGACAGCAACATCAGGAAAGAGTATGAGAAGCTGGAGAAGTACCAGGGCCTGAAGGAGGAACTAGAGAGGATGTGGAAAGTAAAGGCCAGTGGTGGTAGGAGCATTTGGGGCTGTGACTCCTAAGCTGGGAAAGTGGATTCAACAGATCCCAGGAACATTAGAGCTCTCTGTCCAGAAGAGTGCAGTGCTAGGAATAGCTAAGATACTGCACAGAACCATCAAACTCCCAGGCCTCTGTTTTATTTGTGTGTGTGTGTGTGTGTGTGTGTGTGTGTGTGTGTGTAAGTAAATAAATAAATAAATAAATAAATAAATAAAAGACTCCCTCCCAGCTACAGATCTCTAGTTGGGAGAAAGCCATGAGAACAAGAAACCCCACTGCATAAGTGGAAGTTTCTCCTTGAGAATTTATTCTGGAACATCTGACTCAGTTATGAGGCACATGGTATACTTGTCAAGCTTTTTCATCTAGCCCTGCTCAAGATGCCTTCACTTAGTGTGATCTAGAGTCCCCAGAGGGTTACTTTTTAAAAAGAAAGTTTTAGGAAGCTAAGGAATTTGAGAGTAGAAAACCGGTTTATTTTTTTTAACAAAAGTATGAACATCTAGATGACCACCCAACATTTACATCACACAAGATCATATACAGTTAAAGGAGTTGGAATGGGGGGAATCAAATATGGCAACATCTGGAACCCACCATCACAGTGCTATGATGGTAAAAATATAAGTGATCTTTCTAACACCAATTCTAAATATTTTGTGTGCCTTATGCTCAGATTATAAATATACATTATATGTTAAGACATTTTTTCCTCTTCCACTTCCACCGCTATGGGAACAGCAGCCAGTGGGCTACATTGTATGTTCAGCACATGTGGCTTCTCATATTGCCATCCAAGTATATTACATAGAGACCTCCCTTCTCCAAAGCACTCAGTGTAGCACTACCGTACATGGCTGTTCAGTTCATCTCTCCTTTTATTATTACAGGAATCCTGTAAGGCAAGTTAGACTGACAACATAATTGATCTAAAGTCATGCTGGGACTGGATATGAAAAGGAAGCAAGAAGCAAACTTTGTCCTCTCAGGAAATCTAGGGCACTCTGAATTAGAAATCCATGGTGATATTAATACAGTGAATTCCCCCTTGTCTTCAATATGAAAATACTAAGCCTTATATCACAGCAATATTCTTGGTCTCCAACACTTTCATGAATAATGCTGGAATCCCTGAAGCTTCCCACTAGTTAAATAGGAGGGAAGGGGCCCTTCGGTATAGAATCATCTAAAGACTTACAGTATGTAGATCCTTATTTAAGGGATTTGCACAAAAGCATATTGAAATGGCCAGATTTGGTTCCAGGATGTTGGATTTGTTAGTTTTTCCACATCGGCCATTTTACTTCTACTTCAGATGAAGGTACCAGATAGCATGTTCTGAACTGCAGAATGGTGCCAGGGAATCAACATGTCATCATCGGGCCACATTTAAAAAAAACACAAATTGTCAGTGGATGTGTTATAATATGCTTCCCCGCTTCAAAGAAAAAGCCTAAATACAGTAGATCTGCCAGGTGCTAACTTCATGCTGGGCTAAAACAACTCAGCCAGCAATCTGAAAAAGCAACCCCTTTACATGTACCGGATACGGTATGAATTTTGCCACTGTCCCATAAATGCACTTTGGTACATCTCCTATGTTAGTGGCTTGATTGCCTCAATCCAGTGAGCTCTTTCGGTCTTGGAACTAGCCTGTATGTAGTAGTGAATGTCATTCTTTGTGATGATTTTGAAGAGGTTGCCCTGCACATTTCCTTTCACTCCTGCAAAGGAAAAAGAAGAAGAAGAAGAAGAAGAAGAAACAACCATTTAATAGGACATAAAGAGAGCCAGTTTGGTGTAGCAGTTAAGGCGCCGGGCTAGAAATGGGGAGACCGTGAGTTCTGGTCCCACCTTAGGTACAAAGCCAGCTGGGTGACCTTGGGCCAGTCACTCTCTCAGCTCTAGGAAGGAGGTGGCAATGGCAATCCACTTCTGAAAAGCCTTGCCAAGAAAACTGTAGGGACTTGTTCAGACAGTCGCTAGGAGTCAAAAACTGACTCAAAGGCAAACAAATAAACAAATAAATAAAAGACAAAAAGCTGCTGCAGAACCAGCAAACTCTAGAGGGAGAATGTCTGAATAGGATTCTGTAGAAAACTCACTGAATCTGCTTTTCTGTACTGCATTGACATGAACTTTGCTCGAGTCATGTAAAAATGCTTTCAAAAATGAGACAAAGAGCAACTCAGATGTGCTTCTTTTCTGAATCTGACTATTATATTCCACCTGGGAAGAAGGTTTTTCAAGTTTTTCATTTCTAAAGAGAAACCACAGCCATTTCCACTGCTCTGATTACCCTTTCCTAAGCTGTTCTGATGATGTCTGAGTTAGAGAGGTGACAGAGAGAGGGGCTGGCCTTTTACCTTTTGGACTTCTTTTGCTACCGCTTTGAGAAGGGTGCACATATGCTCATGTGGGTGTGCATATGTTCATGCATGATAGGGCCAAAGCTGGAGGGAGTTGAGTGGGGAGCCCATATATTTTATGCAGCCCCCACTCCCTTCTTCTCCCATTGTTCAAGAACTGGCCCTAGCAGACAATTTGACGTATCAGATATGCTCTCGGAGCTCTTCATCACAAGCGTTCCTTAGTGGAAACTAGGCCTTGATGGGCGATAAAAAGAGCCGTTGGCAAAAACCTGATTCTATTTTCTCTCATGTGTTTTGTGACTGCCTTGTATTTTGCAGTACAGAAAACAGTGGAATAAGACTTTGTAACTCATGGCTTGGAGATGAGACAAGGTCAGCATAATGGGGAGGGGGTAACACAGGCTTGCCTGGTCATTCTGATGCCCCTGCAAATAACAAAGGATGACTTTATCAATAAACAAACAAACAAAACTATCAAAAGGCCCATAATAGTAAGAATGGATCTTGCAAGGTGATAACTTGCCTGTTGGGACCCCATTGTCTTCCAGTGCTGAGACAAGGCAACCACGGAGAGAAAATCCCCCAACTGGTTTGTTATCTTCCTATGGGAGAAAAAAGTGGTCCAATGTGAGTAAAGTAAATAATCTGACTGTTACATTCCCTCCAACAAATTTGACACAAGCAAGGAAAGCCTGACTTGCCTGAGCCTGTCTCTATTTAAGGAGATGCTCTACAGTCTTTTCCTAATTGTTGACCTATTTAAAGAGGCAGTGCCAAAGTAGCTATGTTTGCATGACCTGCTAAGCCACAGTAATGTTAGGGAGCATATGGACACTGCCATCTAAGCTCTGCATATGTGATTTATGACATCCTAAAGTGGTTGCCGTTGTCAACTTGCAGAAACTAGAATTGGAAAGCAATGACAATGCTTTGTTTCAGATTTTAGTTTCCACAAGCTGAGGATGGCATTTGCTTTAGGTATGCATGACACATTACATCTTAGGTAAATCTTCACACTTGATTAAAGGGTTTCAACAACTTGGGGATTAAATGGCACTTTCACAAACACTTTACACTGCCTGAAGGCACTTCTATACTGCCAGTGATTCTATCTGCCAATCCTTTGAAAAGCAGTCTGAAGACAGTCTGGAAACTAGCAGCTTCTCTTCTGCTGACTCACAACACTGAGAACAAGTAGCAAAGAATCACAGCCATGCCCTGAACTATCATTATGGTCCTAGAGAAAGAAAAATTCTTACCACCTGTGCAGAAGGAATGTTAAATATTCCTTAGGTTCCTCTCCCCATCCTACTCCAAATTTGATGTGTTGTGTAACTATTTTATCATATACAAAAACTTGGAGTAGTTCCTATGTGGGGGGCGGGGGGATGCAGAACTGTCAGTCTTCTTTTCTCTTCGAAAGACCTGTTAGGGCCAGCTGATGGCTAGGAACCAGAAGTTGGGGCAAGGCAAGACTTCCTGCAAGGGGGTCTGTCCACAAGCAACACAGAGCTGCAGTATTTCAAAGGCATGACTACAGGTAGACCTCACTTAATGACCACAACTGGGACCAGCAACTCCATTGCTAAGCAACGTGGTTTCTAAGCAAGACATCGCGTGACTGCAACGGACTTACGACCTCACTTCCGCCACGGTTGTTAAGCAAATCACCCATGGTCATTATACAAGGCATCATGTGACTGCAACTTGCAATTTTACTGTTGGCTTCTCCATTGGCTCTGCTTGTTGGAAGCCAGCTGTGAAGCACACAAATGGCGATCACGTGACTGAGGGAATGCTGCGACAGTCGTGAGTACAAGGACTGGTTGTAAAGTTACTTTTTCAGTGCCGTTGTAACTTCGAACAGTCACTAAACAGGGCAGTTGTTAAGTGAGGACTACCTGTAGTTTACTATAGCTTCAAACAACCATAGCTGAGCTAAAATAAATTTGCTCAGATCTCAAACACAAGCAACAAAATGGAATTACAGACTTCCAGAAATGGTTTCAAACCTATCCGGAACCCTCAGATGGAAGTGTCCTCTGTGTGTCATGTAAACACAGCTTATATATACATACATCTTTTTAACAAAATGGTTGAATAAGGATGTAGAACTCTAAGCTGAGGAATACCAAAAGGCACCTTATATCAAGTCTGACTATTTTTCTACTGAATCAATTTTCACTCTCTAATTAGTGTACAAAAAAAGTACAAAGGAGGACAGGGCTCCTATATAGATTATATTTGCATATGAGGAAAAAAAAAAACCCTTGGCCAGGTATGTATCAGGGGCACAACTTCTCAAATCCCAAAACCTAAATGTGTTATTTTTTTCAAAAACAGAAAACAATAGCCACAAGATATATCTATTCCCAAAGCAAATGTATTACATTAGATTGCTTTCTGGATTCTGTATCCATCTTATTGGCACATGGACTTCCAACTGATATGGAAGTGAAGTACAGCATAGTGCAAACTACTCAACATGTACTATAGGTATTGTGGGTTATTTAGGATCCAGTATGAAGAGAGTTCAAAGGATCTGCCCTTAGCCTTACAAAAATCCATGCAGAATTCATTCCCCTTGCCCACTAACAACAGAGTCCTAAAGTGGGGTGGGAGGGGAAGATGTTCCCCAAAGGTATACATGCAGGGAGTTTCAAATATTGGAATGCCATTGTCTCACCTTTGTGGGGTCATAATAGTGTAGGAAAGCGGGATCAGACCTCAGAACAAAGCGCCTCACTTTCCAGTTCTTCCTCTTGTGCCCCTGAAAATTGGAAAATAAATTCAATGTTCTTTCTCCAAAATACAGATCTTCTGTAATTGTCAATAGTAGAGTGAGAATATTGAATTATCTGTTTACTACCTTTTATCATTGCAGAAGCAGCCATAGGAGGGAGGACAAGCTGAGAGATAATACAGGTAGTCCTTGCTTAATGACCACTCATTCAGTGACCATTCAAAGTTACAACAACATTGAAAAAAGGGCACTTACACCTGGTCTCCAAAGTTATGGCCGTTGGAATGCCCCTGCAGTCATGTGATCAAAATTCAGGCACTTGGCAGCCCGCTTACATTTATCACTGCAGAGTGCACTTCAACATCCCCACCTGCCTATCTCCCCCCATCTCTGACCTTTTGGCCCCCTGCACTCCATGGTCCCTGCCACCCTGCCGCCCCCAGCTGACCTTCGCATCTTCTTGCTCCCACTGCTGACGAAGTGTGCCTGGCCATGTGAGGCCTTCTTCTTGAGGTTGCATGTGGCAGTTACCTTGCAAGACCTCGGAAAGAAGGCTTCCCACAGCCAGCAGCTGCCTCATGAAGAGCCAGGCCAGGCATGCTTCATCAGCAGTGGGAGCAACAACACGGTGAAAGTCAGTTAGGGTTGGAGAAGCGCAGGGCTGCAGAGGGTAGGGTGAAGAGGGCAACTGTAGCTGGGTCTTCATGCCGTGGTGTTGGGCTTGGGGCAGCTGGGTTTTTGCACCAGACCATGGAAGCCACTTGTGCACCCTCCTGCCCCCAGCAGTAGCCACCCCAGCCCATGATCTCCTTGCAACTTCCTGCTGGCTTCCCCAATTGACTTTGCTTGTTGGAAGCTAGCAGGAAGTTGCAAGGTCCTCACCTAACAACCCATGATTCTCACTTAACAATGGCAACAGGGATTGCCGGGATTGCCATCGCTAAGTGACGTGGTCACATGGATGTCGCACTGTACAATTGGATCGCTTAGCAACCAAAATTCTGATCCCAATTATTGTTGTTAACTGAGGACTGCCTCTATTTTGTCCAAGCAAACTGCAGACCTGGCTCACACATCACGTTAAGCTACGTTTGCTCAGCTCTTGTCAGGTTCAGCCCAAAGAACTCCACGAGACAATACAGATACAGTTCTGTTGCATTTATTAGCTTCCACCTCAGACAGAAATCTCTCCAGACTGAATCTAAACTTCCCAAGCCAGCAAGCCAAAACACTGTGAATTCCTCAGGGTGGTACAAGTCTCATCTTTTTAACCTTCCCATGCTTCTGTTGGGGGCTAAGGAAATGCTTATCTCCCCGAGCGCGGCCTTCATCAAACCATTCCATCACAGCTCTGGCTTAATGATTAATACTCCTGGTGGGGTTTACACAACATGCTAAGCTATAAACTATGTTTTAGAATTCACAGTAGAAGGGCTCATAGTAGTATGTTCTGCTGATATTGAAACCAGATTGCAAAGATATTAAACTTATCTGTCCTGGAAAAGGCAATATTTTCCACTACAGGTAGTCCTCAACTTACAACCACAATTGGGACCGGAATTTCCATCGCTAATTGATGTGGTTGTTAAGTGAGTCACATCCGATTTTATGACCTTTTTTTCTGTGAACGTTAAACAAATCACACGGTTGTTAAGTGAATTTAGCTTCTCCCATTGACTTTGCTTGTTGGAAGCCCCCTTGGGAAGGTTGCAAATGGTGATCACACGAACCCAGGACATTACAACCGTCATAAATACATGCCGGTTGCCAAGCACCTGAATTTTGATCACATGACTGTGGGGAAGCTGCAACGGTAAGTACAAGGACTAGCCGTAAGTCACTTTTTTCAGCACTGTTGTAACTTCAAATGGTTGTTAAATGAATGGTCGTAAGTTGAGGACTACCTGTAATCAAAGGATGAAGCAATATGTTCTTCTTGGGCACATATTTTATATTTTACAATAATATTTTGTATTTAATACAGTTATTATATGGTTTGGGTTTTGGGTTTCTTCTGTAAACCAGTAACTATAAGTTTAATATGTAAGGTAGATGTTCTTGTTTGTTTTTCTTTTTCTCCTTTTCCTTTTTCTGTTTTTTTAAATCATTTTTATTTTTATGGATTGTTACTTTAATTTTGTTATTGTTGGGTATTTTGACACTTTGCTTACATTTTGTACTCCTTTAAAATAAAGAATAAATTTAAATTTTAAAAGATATATTAATTAAACCCAGACTGAAATCTCCACTGGAAATAGTATTATGGCTTGCCAGTATTGATATCAACTTCCTTTCCTAATGCAAGTATAGTATATAATGCCATACTAATTTCTCTCTGATTAGCAATTTTATGTTTGACCACAATGAACACAATGTGAGATTATTTCAGAGCATAGAGTTGGTTTTGCTTTGAACAGAAAGTTCCTCATGCATCAGAACAAGGTGTGTTTACTGCGTACACTGCATTTATTTAGACATGTTACCATAACCTACTGATTTCACTGTAACAGAAGAGATGCCATAGATGATATGAATTAGAAATATTCAATATATTGAAGTTTGTGAGGAAACACCATAATCCTCAAAGTTGTTTGAATGAGTATAGATCAGGGATGCCTAAAATTTTCAAAGGCCTTTGCATTCCCCAAACTGATGGCCAAAGTCACAATAAAAATAGTTGATTTTATTTAATTACATTTAACAAAAATGAAGTATCATTAAATATGATTACTCTCCAGCTGTGTATTGAATAATTTCCCCCTTCTGTCATATTACAAATTATAATTTGTTAATACATTTTGGTGGTTCATGAGGGCCACTGCCCAAGCTTTCAGGAGCCACATGTGATCCTAGGGCCTCTTGCTGTGCGCTCAGGTGTGGACTCTGCTGTGTAGAAAGAACATTTTGCCATGCCGGAAACAAGACAACAATGACTGGGTGGCATTTCCTGTATCAGACTGAGAGGAAAGCTATGTATATATCTCAGTTCATCAAGTCACATACTATGGATGG
Organism: Liasis olivaceus; assembly: GCA_030867105.1. Taxonomy (NCBI): domain Eukaryota; kingdom Metazoa; phylum Chordata; class Lepidosauria; order Squamata; family Pythonidae; genus Liasis; species Liasis olivaceus. The sequence goes on from CM061349.1 coordinate 67,858,051, forward strand.
AAGACTGCTTGTCTATATTCTCCATTCCTAACACTTGCTTTTAACAGAAACTTAGCATGAAGAGTTTCAGTTAGTTACCAGCTAACTGGAGCTCTTGTTCTTGTATTGGTTAATCTGCTACCTGTATATTAATTAAATTGTGAGGATTTCCTATTAAAATGCCATTTTCCCCTCCAAAAAGAGCTTTAAAAGATACCAGTAAAATATTCCCCCATCTGCATTCCATTCTTAGCTTGAGATTATGATCCAGAAGTCATGGTTACCTGTTTTATCAAAAAGCCTTGCTTCAGAATTGTGCCACTCAGTTCAAGTATGTTAATATTAAGCTGTTCTTTAGTATAAACTTTTTTCTTATAGCTTTCAGCCTGCAGTAAAAACAAAACAAACACAAAAACAGGTATTGTACTGTAATACTAAAGGATCGGTACAAGATTTACACGTATTTATTTCATCCTTTAGCATGATCTTTTTCATTCACTTTTACAAACTTCCATCTCCAAACTCCTCCTCTTCCAATCAGCCATCTACCATTTTAATTATTTGCAAAGCATCACTCACAGTGCATTCTGGGAAATTCAAATGGCAGGCCAACCCAGAACTGGCCGTTGCAGGCTACTTGGCTGCTGTCGCTATCTTCACCTGAAGGTAAGCAGCTAGCTTATTAATGTAAGATGGTGCCCACCAGGAGGGATTTTGCAGTGCTTAGCTGGTGGGGTGTTATTGCTGAAGCAGATCCTGACAAGCAATCACAGTAACAGAAATGTTTCATCCTTGTTAGAAGAGCACTGTTCTCCGGTGTTATATTTACATCCAAAGTCTTACTATGTAGGCTTGTTCACACCTATGCAAAGTCCAACTAGTATCATAATCTTAGATAAAAGCATTGAAAGCTTTAGAAAGAACAAGTTGTCTTTCAAGCTTTTATCATTTGCCTGCCTTTTTTTTTTTATTGGACTCTGAAAAATAAATATATACAGCACCCTTTTGAACGTCATCAGTAGAAAGGATATTCAACGTTCAGAGTTTGCATCACTTACAAATGTATATAAAGCAGCAGAGTCATCTAAAAATTGCTCAGCCAGATCTCCATTCCTCATGGCTTCGGTGCTGCGGAGTCCCACAGGTTTAATGAAACTTTCATCCATCAGCACAGAGGCCAGCGTGACTGCTTCAAGCCGGGAAGCTGAAAAACTGTTGGAAATCAACCAATCTACCAGTATGGAGCCTGAAAGGAAAAAAGGAGGTTAATCAGACAAGCAAGAACCATTCACAGTCATCTGATCTCCAAGACAAGTAGAAGGAGAGACAATGATACTGTCTCCTTCTGATAAATTTAAAAAAATATTTAAAAAGTTATCATTGAGCCCTTTGAAGATTTACTTATGTATTAAAACCTTTCAAGATAAATTTAACTCATTTCTTCCTGAAAGGCTTGGATTGACGCAAACTAGGTAGCACTGGGGATATATGGTTGCTGCCAACATGCATTTCCCAAAAAATGTCTAGTAAAAAACAGAAGAAGGTATCAGGTGGACACTCTTAAGATTAACTTCTGGGTCCATGGTTCAAAAATATCCTTCAATATCTCCAATCTTAAAATATTTTGCTCTATTCTGTATTAGTAAGTCAAATGTGTTCTTCCTCTTTAATTGTAATCTTTAGTTCCTTCTAGTTCCCTCTAGTGTCCAACATTCAACGTCCCATCCATTTTTTAAGAATTCAAAACAAAAGTATTTTCCCACAGGAAGGATTCTTATAATTAATTCCAAAATCTTATTTCAAATCCTTAGTTCATTTGTAACTTTCCAAAATCAAAGTTCTAATCACCCTTTTGCTGTTTATTCCAAATATATATACTGCTTTTCAGCTATTAGGAACCTTTGGATCAACAAGTCTGAAAACACCAGGTGGGTGTTTTCTTTAAACTTTAATTAAAACTTCTTTCACTAAGAATTGGAGGAAACCTACCTGGTGTTTTCAGACTTGTTGATCCAAAGGTTCCTAATAGCTGAAAAGCAGTTAACAAGCAAGTTCCGAAATTGATTAGAAAAGGAAGTGTGCAAACCCAGTGTCCCTTTGAAGGCACTGTGGTTTGAACAAGATGACTATTCCCTTGTCTCTCAGAGCTCCAGACCCACCAGAGGCCACTGTCTTGCAGTCTCCTTGCAAGGAGCAACTGTCTGGAACGCTTGTGGGTATCTCAAGTCCTCTCCTTGCTCAGAGAGGAATTGCAAAGAGCCGGTCTGCTTGCTGGTCTTCATTGCACTGCAGTCAGAGCTGTCGTCAGTTCACCATTTCTTCCTTGGAAGTCCCTAGTCTTAGATTATCTTTGACTGAATACACTGGTTGTAAAGTAGCCCAACCTTTACACACAGTGAGTTTCATAACTGAGTAGGGAGATGAACCTGAATCTCTCTGATTCTAGTCTAGCACTCCAACCATTAAATATACTTGCTCTGGTACCTTCACCTCTAAAGGATATTTCCATCCAATTTCTGAAATGTGCCACCTGCTTTTTGCAAGCAGTGGGACAAAAGGAACTGAAGATACATTCTTTATTAATTTTCACATACCAGAGCTCAGTTCTGATAATGAAAACAGGTCCTGAAAATGTATTCTACCAGACGACAATTTCTCTATACTGGAGCATATTGGAGAACAAAGATGGTGACATGTATACCTGTAAAGCTTTCTTTATACAAGCTGCCTTGTCCTGTGTTGGGTGTTATCTTGATTCCACTGCTGCTGTCATACATTTTGTCTACAATATGACTGGAGAAAAAAATCAAGAGATGGTCAACGATAAGCAAACAGAAGAACCAGTTTTGTGAAGTTACCCACATTCCATTGTTTCCAGAAAATAGCATGTTTTGAATCCAAAAATATTCAAAGCATGTTTGGAATCCAGTTCTGCTTACATGCGAGTGGAAATCATCCATTTCTCCCAAGAAATGGCCACCCACTACTGCCAGCAGTCATTATCTGTGCTTCATTATATCACATTCCAAAATTTCATGATACAGTATGGAAGACTAGGTTGGATTCATAAGTGGGTAATGCCAAGTTCCAGAGGAAATGCATCAGGGAATCTTGAATGCATGTACAGAGGAGGTGGGAAACCTGTAGCCTTCCAGATGTGGTTGAGCTACAATATCAAGCATCCCTTGCCACCGGCCTGGAAAGCTGGAGCTGCGGAGATGTTTGGTTCAGTGACAAGAACCACAGGTTTCCCATTCCCAACATACAAAAAGTGGCGCTCGCTGTTTTCAGTACAACGCAGCAGCATTCAAAAACAGATTGAGAACTTATTTACCACGTACTTCAGACTGATATTTGCAGGAAGTTTGAAGGAGTTTCTCATGAGATGAAGTTGCTGAACTTGCACTGGATTGCCAGCATGAATAGCACCAGTTATATCCAACGCCCAAATGTCACGCTCTTCTCGAGAGCAACAGTCAAGGAAATAGTCTGTGTTGGTTTTTGTCTTTAGCTTAATAACTAACTGGAAAAGAACAGCATAAGAAGCAGCGTTTACAGGAATGGCCCCAAAAGGAATGTGCCTTCCAGCACTCATGTATCTGTTTTACCCACCTGAGAATTATGTTGCATGCTAAAGCAGGACACCCCCACGCCATTAAATAAATTAGTCAAATAAGGAGCAAGAGAGAGATCATAAAAAACAGATGGGATACCATGCATCCCCATATCAAGAGGATGAAAAGCTCATCAGATTTGAGAACTTCATCTATATTAACATACAGATTTTAGTGTCACCTTCAGCTGGATCTAAATGAGAGAATGATTTCAATGGTTCCTTCCCTGCACCTGACTTGCAGGCTTGAAAACGACCACTGCTAAGCTACTGAAAACTTACCAGGTTGTCTGCCTGTGTCTTCCACTTTACTAATCAGAAAAAGCAAGCCTGAATTATCCAGCAGATTGTGACATGTAGAAGTTGCAGGCAAGCAACACAAGTCTAAGCTAACCAACAGGCAATAGCCTGATACTCATGGATTGGGGGGAATGTACATTAAAGTTGGGTTAGATTAGGTCAATTAGATTAGGCCACCAAATCCAACCACCAGAGTCAGTGCAGGAACCTAAATTAAAGCATGTCATGTCTAATGACTAAAGAGTGGTTGGTTACATGGGTTGGGTTTGCTAGTTTAGAATTATAAGAGAGTTGGAAGTGCTCACTGGAGAATGCCAGAGAGATACATATCTAGCCTCTTCTTCAACACATCCAATGAAACAGAGTTCATCACTGCTGGGAGTAACTGGTTTCTCAGCTGAACTGTTCCAACTGTTAGGAAGGTGTTTTTTTTTTTTTTTCTGACTTGCCCATTCACTTTTTTTCCTGCCATACTATACACTCCTTCTTAGAGCTATAAAAGTCACTATGGAGTTATAAAGGAATCTCCCAGTGTCTTTTGGGGAGTCCTCTTTGAAAAGTAGCTTTCTCAGAATATTAGGCCAACTCATTCCCAAAACCTGCATTGTTCTCTCCTCTAATTGGTTTCTCTCACTTTAAAGTCAACACAATAATCAGAGAAATAAGCAAAGAATCTAACATGGGACATACCGGCCTGTTCTCATATTCCAAACATGGGCATGTAATCGTACAGCCGTCCAGAAAAATCCTACCCCTCGGAGAAGGCTCCTGCTTTCCTCCCACCACTTTATAATACAGCAGCCTGTCCTGGAGAAGAACAAACCACCTTGTTTTCCAATTAGGGACAACATGACCCTGCAAACAATAAAGAAGCAAAAAACAGTGATTTCCGAAGCAGCTTAAAAGCAGCTTTATCTGTCACAGAGTTATACAAAGCGATACCTTTACTCATTCTAACTCATAACTTATTTCATTATGAATAGGTTTCTAATTGGTAGAACTTTGAACAAAATCCTAATCACCAGGGCTATTACATTATTTTTAACTTTTCCCTTTATGCTTCTATTATACAGTTGAAAATACCCCATGGGTGCAATATGAGACCCGTGTCTTAGAAAACCAATCCTAAAACTGAAATTTAAATTGAGATGATTTGAATTTTATACACACACACACAAATACACACACTCATAAAAGGAATCACAAATGTTCATTGAAACTATAGCATAAATATAACCAATGCTGCCCCACTCACATTTGCTAAAGCCCAATCCATACTGCTTTTTAAAAAAAAATACTTTCAGGTCTAGTCTTGATTCCAGGTGATTGTCTGGACAAGTCCCTGCAGTTTTCTTGGCAACATTTTGTAAAGAATGGTTTGCTATTGCCTTCTTCCTAGAGCTGAGAGTGAGTAACTGCCCCAAAGTCAGCCAGTTGGCTTCCTGCCTATGGTGGGACTAGAACTCATGGTCTCCCATCTTCTAGCCTGGCATCTTTAACTACCATATCAAACTGTTTCTCTACTGTTCTTACCAGTGATGTATTTTACAATACTTGAGTTAAATACACAATGATTTGAGTTAAATACACAATGGTTCAAGTTCATTACACAATACTGCTTATACAGTGTTATACAATAATCCTGTTTCAGCTTACATACAAATTTGACTTAAGGACAGATCTTGGGAATGGAACTCGTTCTTAAACTGGGGACTACCTGTACAAACTAAAAGGTACTTTTAGGTACTGCTTTCTGAAAGAAAAAAGCAACCAGCCCAAATTCAATAAAAATCAGGTGGAGATGTCTTTAATCTGTTAGAGAATACTTTCAGATAAAATATTGATGGTGCAATTGCCCTGCCATATTAATGGAATTTCACCAACAGTCCAGATGATAATATCATTTGTGAAATTAGCCCATGTTTCCTCGTTGTTACATCCGTTGTTTTTCAAACTGCAACGAACAAAACAAAAATCCCAAACCCCATCCTTGTAAAGAGAGAAGTACATCTGATTGGTTTTCCTTTCTTCATTCCTTGCTGTGCAGTTCTTTCAGAACCTCAAGGGCAGTGTGAAAGGTGCTGAAGAAGCCTTGGGAGAGGAAGGGATTGCTTTGGAAGCAGAAATGCAAAATAAACAAGGTAAGAAAGGAGTGGCACCTCCAGAACCTCATCCACCATCATCAGGAACAGCTCCTCCCGCTGTACTTTAGGCATGCATATACCTGCTGAAAAATTGCACTATTGTGCAGGGGTACAAGTGCTTCATTGTATAACCACCAACAGAACAACACTGTACAACAGGAGCCCTCTGGCTGGAAGCATATTGTCCTTTTAATTCTCACTGGATGGTTTATGGCTGAAAACCATGCAGCACTGGGAAAAGCCAGCCTGTTTATAAATGGATCACAGTATTATTTGGACTTTCCATAAAGCCCTGAGTAATAATTAAGTTCTTACATTATACCACCACGTGTGATTTCAGAGAATGCTTCTATTGTATAATCATCCTGCCTGGTTGACAGAATTTTATTTTGAGATGGAAGGTGTTCAGACACAGATCAGATCATCCTTCAGCTGTAATCTTTTCTTATTTTCTTTTTTCTTTTCTCACAAAGCTGCTGGGCACTAAAAATGCTATAACTCTACAGTGCCTTTCATTTGGTAGCGCTAGGCACCATCTGCATAGATCTCATAATGCAGGAATCTAAAGTATTATGCTGTTCCAGTGGAAAATTGTTTCCATGCCAGGGATCAATTATGATAAAATATTATAAAATGCCACTATTGAAAGAAACTTCCAGGACATTCTATTGCAGGTTTCAAAGTGACCATTTTGAGAAAAGAAATGAGACTTTAACAGCACCTTTAAGTGAGGAGTTGCTGAACTCAACATATATCAAAAGGTTTCAAGTTAACTTAAAAGGTCTCAACAAACAAGATGCATTTTTCCTACATTACAATTGTTAATTGATAAGGCGCTTGGGAGCTGTCTCTTATGTAACCTGCATCTGCATAACCATCCTGTCCTTCCCTCCCCCCATTCCATCATCCGAATTTAAATCCCGTATCAGTTTAGCCGCATTCTGCATTTGTTGAAGTGAGCTGCAGCTGACAAAAGCTTATGCCTTTTATAAAATGTGTTAGCTGGAAAAGGTGTTACCAGACCCCTTCTGATTTTTTGCTGCCATAGATTAACACAGCTGTCCTCCTACCACACCTATTGAAAAGGTGCAATACTGAGCTTCAAACAGCTCATGAGAATACTTGCTACATCATGCCCATTGGGGATTAAAGCAAAAAACCAGGATTATCTAAAGAAAAATGCTACATTTCTAAAAATGTAAAAGTCAACTGAACATCCACTTAAAAAGCAGGAGGCCAAAGGTCATTCATATGGAAGCAGCCTAAGAAAGCGAATTTGAAAAATGGTATGCAAGGCTAAAAATTGAATGTCCAACTCTAAACAATGGGATAGAAGGGATAGAAAATAGTAGCAGAAATTTTGCAAGGTATGTTATCCCAGTTCAGTTCCTTCACCACTTGCTTACTGACCATAGGAGTTCTTCCAGGGAACATTTAGTTATTTCTAATATTTGTAACTCACTTTCTAGTCAAATGAACATTATTATTTTTTTAAACAAGAGGTTGTAATTAAGTCTACCAGTTAGAGATCACTGAGAGGGAGTCTTACCTTTTTAACTAGAAAGCCCTCTTTAAGGATCCCCCTTCCTTCCTCCATGATGGGCATGCAGCCAAGCGAAGAATGTGCCTGTTGGGAATCTTGCAAGTGGCTGCAAACCGGTTCTTCTGAATGTGAGGTTTTAAGAGGCAGGCTGACTTTCTTCGCCACCACTTCAGGGTGACGTCTGGTCCCCTCCCTACCCAGGAAAGAGAAAGCAAACACTGAGCTGGCAAGAGAGCACCTGTCCTTAAAAGATTACAAAACTCTGAACAAGGTCATTCCATGAAGCCCTATTTGCAATTGTACTGTAAAGGCTCAAACTGATTGAGTGTCTCAGGTAATATGAGTCAGACATTTGATTACACATCACAGGAAGAAGACTCTGGTATGTGGAAGCCAAGAACTTACTGGAGGCTACAACGTTTTGCTCACTGGGAGTTTCCAAGGTTTGATATATTAACATCCTGACTGTCAGTATATTGCATGTACTTCTGAGTTGGTGGGATGTGGGCAGCAGGATATTAGTTTGGAAAGTAGTCTCTAGGCTAACAGTCCTGGCTTGTATAGAATAGCATGAACAACATGCTTGGAATAAAACTGGACTTTGGTTGAGTTGTTGTAGCAAGTACACTGGCCAAAATATGACAAAACTGGTGGTGCTGTCTTTAATAGGGAATGTTGCAAATGGTATGATTAAGGCTGGTAATCAAATCTACACCTTCTCTATCTTACTAAAAAGCGTTATGTGAAAGCCTTGATTGATCAAAAGCAAGACGGACAGTGGAGCTAAATTTCTATGGATCTATCTGGTGATGAATATAGCATATAGAAGATTGCAATCTGGAAAATAGAAGGAGTGAATGATAAAGAGCATGAATTAACAAATGAAATGAAAGAAAGAAAAATATATTGTTTGCCTGTGAAACTGAGAGAGACAGTTTGGTCTAGTGGTTAAGGCTCCAGGCTAGAATCCAGAAGACTGTGAGTTCTAGTCCCCCCTCAGGCATGAAAGGGCCAATCACACTCTTTCAGCCCAACGCACCTCACAGGGTTGTTGTCATGGGGAAAATAGGAAGAGGAAGGAGTATTAGCATATTTGCCACCTTGAGTTATTTATAAAAATAATATAGGCGGAATAAAAAAAAGAAAGAAAAAAAAAGGAGAAGGATGTTATAAATCTGAGTAAAGGTGCCCTGATCTTGTGGAATAAAGTTGATGAATATGTGCAGGGAAGTGAAGGTACACAACAATTTGGTTTGCGAACAGCAGCGTTCGCAAAATTTTGCTTCCGTTCACGAACTCCACATCGGGTGACGAACATGACCAACGGCCATCTTCCCTGCTCTGACATGTGGTTGTGGTTTCCTCTAGGTGAGATCGCGGTCGCAGACAGACACTTGCTGTGAAGCTTTTTGGTGTCGCCTCAAGCAAGGTTAGTGTTCTCTCTCTTCATACTGTACTGTACTGTACTTTGTTTCATATTTTTGTGGTTAAAAAAAAATACATATGGTTCAGAATGGATTAACCTTATTTACATTGAACCTTATGGGAAAATTTGATTTGGTTGGCGACCAATTCAGTTGGCGACCACGTTCGTAGGGGTCAGAACGGATTAACCTTATTTACATTGAACCTTATGGGGAAATTTGATTCAGTTAGTGACCAATTCGGCTCACAACCAGAATCATGGAATGAATTAAGTTCATGAACCGAGGTACCACTGTATAGGTTTAATTATGAGTGAATGGGCTAGAACGAATGTCAGAAAGTATGAACTGATGTCATCTGAGTTGTTGTGGATCTGTAGGAAAGTATAGGTTGGTGATAGTTGCATATTACCTCCAGTGAAGGGTGATAATGAAAAAATCTGAGATGTTTTAAAACAAAAAACAAAAAACCTGTGCAACATTTGAATGAATGCAATCCAGGGGGAAAAATATTGTGCTAGAAGTCTTGAATGGATGGGTGGAAATGAGATGAGAGAGTACAGAAAAAATTATTGGGCTATTTGGAGACACAAGAATGAAAGAGAATAAGTATCTACTTAGAAAAATGTCTGTTTATTCCGAATACATTGAATCATGGAATCATAGGGTTGGAAGGGACCTTGGAGGTAATAGATTTAAGCATGTCTATTCATATGTACACATGGCAAAGTAATGGACATAAATCTGAAATCATTATTTGATAATTTATTAGGAAAGGTTGAGATACTTATTGAAGCACAGAGGATTAAGGAAAGGTTCTAAATAAAACAGACCATTTTTTGGAAGTGTGAAGAGTGGATCTTGGGAAAAAAAGTAACATGGAAGAAACAGAAGGAAGTAAAAGAAACTACAGTGGAAGTAGAACAACTGCAGGATGAGAAAGCATGAGTAGTGTATGAACAATTAAAGGATAGATTAATCTCCCAGTATAATGAACGGAAAGTAGACATAAGGAATGTGGAAGCAACTTGGAAGAGGGCGAAAAGAATTATATAATGCTACAGAAGTGTGTGAATTTGACTAATGAAGTATGAAAAGGATGTTTTGTGGAATGATGAAGTGAAAGAAGCTGTGGATTTTTTAAAAAAAATGCATATAAGAGAATGATTGCTGCAAAAATGAAGATGAGAGAACAATGTACATAAATATGTAAGGAATGCTTAAGGTGCTTGATAGTAGAGATGTCTCAGTTGGGAATACATGTATACTTTTACATGCACATGATGCCATGTTATTGGCAGAGAAGCCAAATGATTTGCAGTGAAACTTAAATTGTATAATATAGTGAGGTATATGGCTCTAAAAATTAACATATCAAAGATTAAGGTAGTTGTGTGTCACAGGGAAAATAGAATGAATGATTGCAGTAGTGGAGAGTAAGTGGTCTGCTATGACGAATAAATGTTTTTAAAAAGTGACAATGTATTTAATTTATTAGGTTGGTATCCTGCAGTTCATTCAGGAACTCAAAACAATATACAAGGTTGTGTATAAAAATGTATTTCTGCCCATTTTGTTATATGGAAGTAAGAGTTGTCAGGAGATACGTAAGTTGAATGCAGTGGGAATGGAGTACTTCAGAATGGTGTGTGGTAAAACATAGAGATAGGGTGCTGGCCACTCATGCACCCCCCGCGCACCCTCCCCAAGCCTTGCCGCAGCTTCCTCGCACCCTCGTGCACCCCTACTCACCCTCCCCAAGTCTCGCTGCACCTCCTCGCACATTTGCGTACTCCCGTGCATCCTCCCCAGCCCTTGCTGCACCTCGCTCGCACCATCGTGCACCACTACTTAGCTGCCTGCTGGCCTGTTTGTGAGTCACCTGGGACTTGCAACTTCCTGCCGGCTTCCCCACTGCCTTGGTTGTAGGAAGCCGGCAGGAGGTTGCCTCGCCTAACAATTGTGGGATTTATTTAATGATGGCTACTGGGACTGCAGGGATTGCTGTTGCTAAGCAACAGAAGTTCCAGTCCCAGTTGTGGTTGTAAGTTGAGGACTACCTGAACACACTTTTCCATGGGAATAAAACCAGTTGTCATTGGGCCTACTTTCAGTTAAGGATACGGAGGAGTGTGCTGCACTTAACTCTCCAGAACAGTTAAGGCCACATTAATATATAAATTTACCTGGGTATTACTTCTAAGTAGATCCATACACATTTGTTAAAAATCAAGCCAAACCAACCATGCAGAAATATAAATAGGTTGTTATTAAAGGGCTTCCTACTGACTAGTGTGAAGATCTCCATATGTATGGCCCTACCTCTGCCACAGAGGTATAAATGAAATCAGTAGGCAGCTTCCCTTTGTCATTCCCATATATCCTAAAAGTTGCTCCAAAAGATTTGCAACCCTTTTCTATGGAAGGCCTTAAGAACAGCGAGGAAGTATTTATACTCCTTTGGGTGGAAACTGCTGCTTCTTATGGAAATTGTATGCTACCTTTAGAGAGTAGTAAGTGATCTTACACACCAGTGTTTCTCAACCGTAGGAACTCTAAGGTGTATGGACTTCAACTCCCAGAATTCCCCAGCCAGCTCTGGAAGTTGAAGTCCATACATCTTAGAGTTCCTACGGTTGAGAAACACTGCTATACACAATAGCAACTTACAGAGCTATAGATAAGGTGAAAGCTTTAGGATTAAGGTATCAGCAACGTTTTTCCTCATTGTGAGGTTTACTAGTTTTCTAGAAAAATACTTTTATGGTCAAAGCATGATTTCAAAAAGGAATCCTGGAGATAAGAAAGTAGGAGGGAAAAAGTTAATGTTATTCTTGTATGGCTCCTAATTACTTGCTTTCCCACCCAAGAAAACAATCTGAATTCTAATAGTGTGAGTCACAGACAACGCAGCATTAGTCACTAAATCAGCAGATCATGTCAGCAAATCTGTTTGCAGACGTAGTATTGTGGAGTAGGTGGGGAAAGCCAACATCTGTTTTTAACTTTATGACTGGGTTCTAGAATAGACACCAATAGCTTGCTTTCTACTTTACATATGGGTCAGCCCTATGTAAATATTTTTATTTATTTTATAGCCCAGAGATGGTCTAGTCCCTGTGTTCTTGGAGGCCTTCTGCTCTCCAGACACTCAAGTCTGGAATTACTTGAACATTTCATGGATGGCTAGGGTGTATCAAAAGTAGATTTCCTGCCTTCTAGTTTTCATGTGATACTTTACTCCCGTGTCCTTTTAAGTCATTTTTCTTGAGAATCTATCTTACAGCTTTCTTTCCACCATTCTACCCCATTATCCTTCCCAGTTCCCCAATTCTTATCTTTCTGTTCAATTTATAGTTTTCCATCAGCAGCTGAGCTATTTTTGTGTTTGTGCTGACCTTTTCAATGCCAATAATAATAATCTTCTTGGACTCTCCTTTTCCTCTTTTTTAGTAATGTTTTTTAAATTTTGATGTTTTATGTATTTATATGTATTTATGGTTTTAATGTTTTGTGTGAGTCGCCAAGAGTCCCCCATTGGGGGGAGATGGGTGGGGGAGAAATTTAACAAATAAATACAATAAATAAATCATCATCATCCCACTTATACTTCCCCTTAGCATTTGAAATGTTTATGAACAATTCATTGTATGAAAACTGTTACGGTAACAAAAAACACACATAGGACAAACATTGTAATTAATTCTTAAACATATGTGTCCATACTAATTTGCATTAGAATATTATCAGTCAACCTGTACTTTACACATAAAGAGAATAAATGCCTGGACATTGCAGAAAGTAGCTGTCTCCTCCCACCCTACAAACACAGTGAACAGCATCTGAAGTTACCCGTTCTACATACAACTTAATGCTGAAATGTGGGTTTCTTACTATCACAAGAAACTTCTCAAATGCTAAACGTGTCCCCATGTGGAAGAAAACAAGTAGAAACTTGTATGGACTAAACTAAACTCAGACAGTGATGTCAGATCAGGGAAACAGACATAGCTGTAAGGTCTAATTAGTTCTCAAATTATCTATCTTTGGTTCTATAGACTCCCCACATAGTGGGAAGGAGCTTGCAGTAACAAACCACCTGTTGAGGTTGATGTCAAAAGTGGCCTGCAGTTCTGAAAATTTTCTCTTGCAAATGAAATAATTTGCAGGATGATTTACCTTGTAAATTAGGCATTTATTAAATAATTAGATGAATGTTTTTTAGATAGAGATAAAAAATGGAAGCATATGACCTAAAATGACTTGGAATCTGTGGAGGGTCCTTAAAATTATTTCAAATTTCCTTAAATTCCAGGGAAAAAAATGAAAGATTGTTCTTTTCTCAGCTTTAATTTTCAGAAATTTTACAACTTTCCCACCACAGCAAATATTGACATGTATATGCAGGACAGAAGACTCCAGTTTACCAATGGCATCTTTACTTCTGCAATGCTATTGAAAGTCAAATACTGTACGGAGAGTATCTGCAATTTCTATTGAAACTTGAAACACTATGGTAATGTTTCTTGGAAACTTTCTATGGATTTGTTTCACACATCATACTAAACTGTAGTATTTTAGCCAGTGTTTGTAAGCCATGATATATGGCTGAATGTCATGTCATGGACATATAGATTAGAAATACCAGCAAAAATATTCCTTACTCAGATATGAGGACCACAGGTTGCCTTAGGATCACAGGTTATCATTCACTCTTTTTATTTTACAGACTTGTGAGAATCAAGTATACTTTGCTCTGAAGGGAAGACCTGATACAAATTTGAAGATTGTAAATCCACACCCACTACTCTGAGAATAAGATTAAAATGAGAAACTTTCTAAATAGACATATATACAGGATTGCACTACAGAATGCGTACGCTTGCCATAAAGTCGTCTCTGGTACATTTAATTCAAAATAGCACTATGACAGCATTTAATCCAATGGAGGGCTATTCTATCTGAAGCATTAGCTCTCTTTCTCTAGCAGAAGTGTCTCCAAATTACTATTTAAAACAACCTGCATTAATAACAAAAAGAGAATAAAGCCCCCATCCCTTACCACTGCTTGTCAGAGATAATTGCTTTTTCCTCAGAGATGGGTGCAGAATCCTCATAAGGAGCTAGTAGGCCAGGTGGAGAACTTTAGTAAGCACAGACATACTCATGGGCTGGAGGTTCCTCAGAACTAAATTTAGGATTTATTAATATGATTTGTGATATACTCAAAGCTCTAAAAACCAAATAAAAAATATTGTTGGCCATTAAATTTTACTTTGTCTTTGACCTTTTCACAGTCATTCAAAACCAAAGAGAACCATAGAAGTAGTGAAAGACCCCTTCAGTGTAACAGATCTAAGCCCTATCTAAACAAACAGATCCTACGGTGGCAGAATGTCACTCCTACTCCCTAAATCTGAAACCAACCTGGATCTGCAAAATCTGCATGCTAGATTGATGCAGATTACATTTAAGTACAATATGATCTGATCGTGAATTCTGAGTTAAAAATGTTCAAAATCTGTATCCGTTAAACAGAGGCTTCCCAACAGGGATCCCACTTTCAGGCATTGTATGTCAGCCACTTAGCTATGAATGTAGAATTATTTTTGTATTATCTCTAAATGATTTTCAACAAACGAAAGTAACCTGTTCTCTTTGTACCAATTTTCTTTTGAACAAAGGTTTTATCACTCCTAGTTCTTTCAATTTTGTAAATGTTTCACAGAAATTTAAATCTTTGGAACAGAAAATAGGAACGCAGAACAACATTTTGAAACCTTTTAAAGCAATAAGTCAGTTTGTTACAGTTGCATGATAGCCAGTGGTAGGAAAAAAATTGTATACTATTATAAGCTACTACAATTAAAACATTTGTTGAGGTTACTATTAGAAAGAAAAAAATACTAATTTACTTAGAAGCCTTACCAGCTTCTGATTTTCATATACGTAAGAACAGAAAATTCTTACATAAAAGAGCACAGTATTTAAGAAAGAGCAATGACATTTAATAAACCCTAGTTTTAGTGCATGTAAGTTAGTATCTGATAGGATGTAGAAATGAAGTTTGATGTGGCAGATAAGTGAACAAACAAGCACAAGATGTACCATCCTCCTAATAAACTTATTTAGGCAATTGAACCCAGTATTTCCTTGTACTACAAATGAGATAATTTATGGTTTACCTTGTAGAGTAGGAAAAAACCCTTTTGTTCTAAGGCACTATATACTCAAAATGTAAAAGAAAAGCCTACAAAATAAGAGGAAGGCTAATGCATTACTTCATCACTAGAACTGTAAAAACAAAAACAAAAAACCCCCAAAGGAATAATTTATTCTTGGTGCCTTGAAAGTACAAAAAGTTGTATATGAGGTAGCCCTAAAGTTACTTGTATAATGCAAACTGATTATGAACTACCGTATTTTTCCGACAATAAGACGCCCCCATATACAAGGCGACCCCCATTTTCCCAACCCCAAACTAAGAAATCAATATTTTAAAGATAGTGCAGAACACACTTTTATTTAGTAATTAGTTAACATTGACCTGATACACTTGGTGGGAGGAGGTCCGAACCGTCTCTCTGCAGCTCTATTTCCAGGCTCTTTTGCATAACTGATTACATTCAAGCACGAGTGAAACTTCCCATAGCTTCTCTCTGCAAAAGCCTTCCTCTAATAGGTTTGTTCAGCATCAGCTGACATCAGTTACATAAGGCTCGTGATTGGAGGACGTCTGTTTGGGAGACAAGCTATTTCACTCGTGATTGGAGGCTAGCAATAGGAGGAAGCTGCCCGCAGAGACAAAGTATGGGCAGTTTTGCCTCGGCTGACTTCCTTAAATAAGACGCCCTTCAATTTTTAGGGTAAGGATTTTAGAAAAAAGTATCGTCTTATAGTCGGAAAAATACGGTATTTAGAGTTCAGGACTTATTAGTTAAACACATGTGAACTACCATCTTCAAGAGCTAAAAGCTACTCTTCCCACTTTAGCTCTTTGCACTAGATTTCTTTTATGAATGTGAAAAGGAAGAAATGAAATCCAAGTAAATATCCAATACATTTATTGAATGCTTCAGTGCAGTCTGTGGAGGAATATTGGTTTAATCCTCAGAAACTCACTGACACAACATAGTGAACCAGTTGCCAATCTGAATGTATAAGATGTGAAAATATTAAGAAGAGTCATCAAAGTAGGCTTGGACTATTATGAGGGAAAAGGTTTAAATATTCAGTGAGAAGCACCTTCCCATTGAGAAAATCAAGCAATATACTGTAGCAGATGGTTTCTTGTCTGTTCAAAATTTGGTCTCATTAAAAACTTGAAAGTATTTCAAGTCTGTTCCTGTGGCATTTTTAACAATGATACCTCATCAGTCATCTCTAGGTGTCTTTAGTTATTTGCATGAAAGCATAATTTCATCTATATTGTCATTCCAATAAATTTAATCTTCAGTTTTTGCTTCCATCTCCTCAGCATCATCATCTCCATCCACTTCAGCATTCTCACGCTCCAACCTTTCCAGCTGCCTTGCAAGCTCAGTCTCATCAGTGTCAGTTACCACCTTGGGCTGTAAAGTGACAAAGTGATCAACATTTAGTTATTTTTCAGTGTGATCCGGCAACTGTTTAAGCAGATGTACTTTTAATTAAACATGCAACTGACTTGTCCAAATACAAAAAAGACAGCAATTATATGCAGCCAAACTCATTTGCAACTGCGATGACTGCCACTAGGAGGGGCTGCCACTGCCTATCTATGGTTTGGTATCAATATTTCATTTATTTTTATCAATGTAGATTTCATTGGCCTCTTCCCATCTCCATTAATTAGACTGTAAACTCCTTGAAAAAGGAAGAAAAAGAACTGTAAATTCTAAGCCCATAGGAGAGAACAGTCTTTATGCTTGCTATAAGAATGTACAGAAATACAAAACTATGAAGGAGATCTATTGTAACATTTATTGAGATTTTCTTGTCTAAAACAGGCAAGATGAACATTGTAAATGCACATTATTTAATAATATGATTCTGAAAGTTCTTTAGCAGAGAATCTGCAGCATACTCTGTTGAATTAAGGAACCCAGTCCTAAATGGTATAATTATTAGAAAAAGTGAGGGACAAGGGAAGGATAGACTCTGTACTGAGCTGAATTCATTGGATTCAGGATTTTGCATTGCTGGAGAGTAAAAAGTTCAAAATGGTGTAAAAGGTAGCACCCAAATGCTCTTCATGGATTTTTCATAACAAATGCAAATAGTCCAGTCCAATGCAATCCAAGTTGGATTTGTGGTATACTTGCTGTAATAATTCAGTGTCTGCCTAAATGGAGCCAATCATGTGTTATTTTTGCTTATTTATTAAACATATAGTTTCCAGAAACACTCTACTGCAAGGATATAAACTTGTTTGAAGCCAAAAGGTGCATTTCCCAAAACTGACTGAACAAGAACAAAAAAAATTAACTTGACTGAAGCTAAACTGTATTTCATTACTTCAATATCAGTTTAATATGATTACTTATATTTAATAATTTTCTTCTTCTACCACATAAAATTCAGAGGCAACTGTTGTAGAGTAGAGCTCTAGGAGCAGCATTCAAGGCTTAAAGGAATTGTATGAGATTATGGAGCATTAGGATACATGCTTTTGCTCTACTAAGACATTAAAAAATGACATTTCTAATGAATAGAAAACTCAGGATAAATTTTGGTAAACTACAAGCAGTAATGTGCACATGTGTGAAATGTTCCGTGCATGGAGTAGCTGGTTTTAGGTAGCCTATGACTGAACCAAAATGTGTGACTGGATGTTTTAGTCCGTACCTGGAATGAAATGGGGCTTTATAATTCCAAATCCAGGTTCCCGAATCATGGCTAATCCAGGCAGCTAAGGGTGGTGGCAGCTGAGGGGTGAAAAAGAAGGGAAGGCGCTGGGAAGATCAGGGGGTGGGGGAGGTTGATAGGATATGCCGTGATGGAACATGAATGGCAGCAACAGAGGAGTGGAAGGTGCTCAGAAAATTGCCAGGGCAGGCAGAATAGTGGAATGTGCTGTGGTGGTTGCTGCTAAGAAAAGGATGCAGCAACGCATATAAGCCCATAAAATCCCATAAAATCACTCTGGGATCTCTCAGGATGTTGTTTTGTCCAAAAAAACCAGAACAATTTTGAGTTTTGTTTCCACTGAGCTACAATCAATATGAAATAATTCAGCAGAAATTTCTTGAACGTGGTGAGTTCTTAGTTTAAAACAATTTTTTCTGTTTCCTGCACACCCTTAACTATACATTTAACTTATTCTAGTATATTTTCGATTAAAATGTTACTTTTTGCTTCTACAACAAAATAAGAGGTATTAGCCTACTGGAGGAAGGGCTATAACCCATCCCCTGCAGAGCCAGTTTTTTAGGCGGCAAACCTCTTTCAATGTAAATTATTCCTTGGTGTTCAGAACCCCAATTTTGATGATTATTCAGTGTTAAGATTGAAAACACACTGATATAACATTCTATAGTGTAAAATGAGAATACCTGAAGGAAAGCACTTTTGGACCTGATTCCGCTATACACACTTGGGTGCGGTATAGAGAGAGAGAGGCTGTTAAGAATTCCATCCAGTATTACCAGACATTTCTACTCCTCCCCATAAACCCATTCAAAATCTATTCTGGTCTGGGGTGTTCACTAAGGGAAGAGTACTCTGATGTACTGGAATAATTACAATTTGAAATATGGAGACACTTACCTTTACTCAGTATCTTTCTTCTGGTAATATTTCTCTCTAAATATTGTTTTTTATATTCCTTTCCTTCTCCTTTCCCTACTATTTCTCTCCTTTTCCCTCCACCTGAAAACTTGCTTAATGGCAGCGTTCAAAAAAAGCAAGGCAACAGCAGTGCTAACCAGATCAATTTGGTTTTTTCCAATTCCCTTTTTCATCCACTTAAGAAACCGTTGTGACGAGCTGTAAGGTTTTCTTGTGTCTTTCTAAATTTTTGACTTAGCATCTACACTGTGATCTAACACAGCCAATAAAAATGGAGTTGAGCAAGCAGGAAGTATATGAGAAACAGAGGAAACAACATTTTCCTAGCTTTCTGAGCCACTTCTACACCAGTGAAAACGGAGCACATGCTTTGAAGCATAGACTTATAGAAGGAACATTTGCTAATCTAACCTTCCAAGTGGAAAAAGAAAAACATGTAAAGTCCTTGCTCCTGGTTGGAGACTGCAAGAACCAAGGGACCCCCACGTGGCAATATTTACAGTTGCAGGTATAGCACTGAGGATCAAAGGCAAAGGGGTCTGCAAGGAGAGGGAGGGTTCAAAAAAGTCAAGATGGCAGCTCAGCTTGATGCTTTCACCATCCCTCTGAGTGCCCCTGATCCCAGCCTAAGTGAACACAAAATACTTACTTCCATCTGCACATTAAAGACTCCTCTCTTCTCTTCAATTTTTTCTTTAATGACAGCCATGGCTTGGCTGAGGACAGAAAGACCTTCAGTCCTTTCAAGCGTTGTTGTGGTCATCACATATCGAGGAGGAGCTATTAGATTTATCTAAAAAAGAATGAGGCAATATTAGACTTGCTTTCACAATTTTTAACCTGCTACACAAAGCTGCTGATAAAAGATCATGTATTATTTAAATCATGAACTAACACCAAAAAAACCCCTGGGCTTATTTCATACTGTTCTTGAAGGAGCCCATTTCTAGTATTTTGGGAAAATACTACAAGATAATAAGCTTTTAAATTACAAGAACTCCATCATATATATGCAATCCTTGTTATTCGCTTATTCATGAAATTCGCTTATTCATGAAAATGTATTTGTAACCCCAAAATCAGTACTTGTGGCACCTCGAGCTTATTTGCAGGCATGAGGAGTGGCAAAATATTGGAATCGCCTGAACTGCACATACCTAGCTGAGATTTCAGCATTCACTAATTCGGTATTCATGTCATTTTCACAAAACCTAACTACCACGAATAACAAGAATTGCCTGTAAATCTGTTTGAATAAAAAAAACTTAAATCTGTTTAACTTAAAAGAGGATGTTTTCCTATGCTTTCAAAATGCAATGTTTTATAACATTAATTGCTAAAATAATTTATCCAACTGGGCCACTTTAAAATTGTAATTGGCTTTTTTTAAGGTCCACTATTCCCAAGACAGATCTCTCCTTTCCTCTCAATCCCATTCCTATTCATGAACAGACTAACCCTGGTATGAGGATTAAACCACAGGAGGATGTTAGAATTTTTCTGTATTCAAGATTTTCCAGAAGAACCATTCCAAAGGATGCCCACTTACTTTGATTGGCATACTCTCTGTAGAACAGCTTAGGCCAGCTCGCAGAGCTTCCTTTACTGCATCGATACCCTCATAGCCGTAACACGCCACTTCAATATCTAAAAAAGCCATAATTTTGGTATATTAAAAATGTTGCTTAAAAAAAAAACCCCAAAATTAAAATCTTTAGCAGTCAAATATATGTGGTTCAGTAGCACTGTATTTTAAAGATAAATGCAAATTGAAAATAAAAATATTTCTAACCACCAAGAGGCCATAGGCTAGGAGATGATCCCAAGGAAAAATGTGTTAAGATTTGCACTTAATCTATAATATGGTTAGGTTCGAACACAGGAAGCAGAAGACACGTTTTCTTGTCCTTGTCTGCAGCCTTTCCCCCCTTTGCAGTCCATGTTTGGTATCTACTGCCAATAAAATCTATGATATTGTGACAATTGACAAGGAGGTGGCCACTTCCTCATTTAGACATACTACCACCCCACTCCACCAACTAGTAACAAAAGGCCAGACTCCCTTCTTTCACCTCCCCCTCTGAGTTCCCAAGTGGTTTGGTATCTGAAAAAAACCCTGTTTTTTAGTATTCATCCCTCATATTGGTAGAATTTCTTTTACTTATTGGCAGAAATGCTCCACATTTTTCTAGTCACAGTGGAATATTTCTGATTAGTAAAGATAACAGAATCACAGAATTGATGCATCTTGTTAATTTGCTGGTACCCAAAATTTACAGAATTAAGTTATGGAGCAGCAGACATGTCAGGATTAGCTAACAATTTGGTGACTCAGAATCTATTGATCCATAATATTTAACTAGCATTGCTGAAGTTAAGACTGCCCTTACATAAGAGGAAAATAAGGCTGGGGATTTCCATATTCCTTATTAAAAGCTTTAGGGAATGATGCTTCCTTAAAACATAAATATGTATATTCAGACTTAAAACTGCTCAAATAACTTTAAACATTAACAGTCAATTAGTAATAAGCTTCACGTAATAAGAATCTATTATCCAGTATTTGTATACTCTGAGTTCAACTCTGATTCAGCTGAATGGTAAATTAATTACAGTGGTACCTTGGGTTACGAACGGCCCCCCTTATGAATTTTTCGCGATACGATCAGCTCCAGCCCCAAAAATTTACCTCGCCGTGCGACCTCCGCCCCGCGCTACAAACCAGATCCGTGGCCATTTGCCCTGCTGCCACGTGGTTGTGGCTTCCTGTGGGTGAGATTGCGGTAGCAAGGAGACGTTCGGTGAGGCTTCTGGTGTGTTTTGTGGCGTTTGGAAGGTTTTTGGCGTGCTTGTCAGCATGGCTCCAAAGAAAATGCAGAGCTGTATGTATTTACATTGAACCTTATGGGGAAATTTACCTCGCGGCGCGACCAAATTCGGAGGGCGAATTAGCCGTATTTACATTGAACCTTATGGGAAAATTTGCCTCGCGGTGCGACCAAATCGAGTTGCGATCAGAGTCACGGAACGGATTAAATTCGTAACGCGAGGTACCACTGTATACAGAAAGTCCAAAGTGACAATATTGTGTAAAACAGGGTAGTCTTCTCTAATCATATATTTAGCTATTTCTCCTCCATCCATTAATTAAGATCCGTTTCTCCTCCACTCATTAAGATCTGTATGAGCTGGGGCTAAAGATTTAGGCAGCTGGCTCAAGTCACTCTGAATTTCAACCCTCGTCCTCTTATTAGACCCTACTTGGTTTATTTCATTGCTTTGTCGAGTTCTTTTCCTTATTGTCCTTCTTCACCTTCTAATTGATTCCTCTTTCACAACATCTAATGTATTTTTTTCATCTCTCTGCCAATGAGCCCGATTCCTTACGTTTTCAGAAACTTTTCAATCCCAGTCTATCCTGTGAAGCTAGCACCCCAGAAAACTATTTGACTTTTTCTCGCTCTATTCCTTAAGAGAATTAAATGACTGTTTGGATAACATATTTAACAAAAAAGTCTGTTTTTTGAAACATAACACTGTGAAATTCACCCCTCTAATCTATACCCATGCAAACATTCCCAGTCATCACGCTTACTGCTCAAGCCCTCAATGAGCCCAAGGTAATCACAACTTCAGGTAATAATATCTTTAGATTTACCATAAAGCAAAAAGGAACACTCAACATGTCTTCACTGTATACCCCCTAATGGACATTTTCTTCATTCCAGTATACAGAATGTTCTTCTATAAGACTATAATAATGAACTTACCCCTAATAAACAAGATCAATTTTCTTAGCCAGGTTTTGGAACTCACCTGCTCGAATTTTGACTGCCTGTGGTGTCAAACGTCTATTGATATTGTCAATTAGCACACGCTTTTCATCTTCTGTCAAATCCAGTCCATCAAGGATTGTGGGGTCACTATGTAAAAATAATCATCAAAGTAAACCTTACCAGGATTTCCTAAATTATATACAAAAAGAGACAAGAGGAGGAATTACAGAAACAAAAAACTATACAAGTATTTAAACACATTTTCCTCCTCCTGAAAATCAGATGGTGAAAGATATGAGTAGATTGATAGATAGGAGTAGGCTTGCATGCTGCTGTGTCTTCACAATAATGAAAAATCTACTCCCTGAGTAACAGTGATAAGGATGCAGAAATCTGCATAAAAACAAGGAATGCACAAATCTTTCCTCCAATTTCTAAACCATAGTGAAATATTAGAAAGGCATCTTTACTTACGAGACAGCAAGTTTGAAGGCATCATATGCACCATATCCAGGCTTTTTGTACTTGTCATCAAATACCCAAGCAGTTCTCTGAAACAGGCTCTCCAGCTGTTCATCCTTTGTGTATTCTAAAACCTCAGCAACATGGCGAAGGATGCTGTAAACCTGAGTAGGAGCAGGGAAAAAGTTGCATGAGAATGCAACATTACAAACTTTAACACAATGAATCCT
The DNA here is from genome assembly GCA_030867105.1 of Liasis olivaceus. Classification (NCBI taxonomy): domain Eukaryota; kingdom Metazoa; phylum Chordata; class Lepidosauria; order Squamata; family Pythonidae; genus Liasis; species Liasis olivaceus. Next base: position 67,881,290 of record CM061349.1, read on the forward strand.
AATTCAATGAAACATTACTAAAGGCTGAAAATCTCATGCAATATGCACAGGGGATGCCTTTTCTTAACATGTCAAATATTTCATCAGCATACCCACACTCAAACTTCCTGATCCAGATAAAACTTTCATGCCCTTGTATCCTACCATAGTATCTTTTTAGAATCTTTTGATATACCTGACACATCCAAAGAGGTCAGAAGCTAAGCAATTCTTCTAAAGCTGAGAAAAATGCGTTAAGTATATTCTATGAATTTATTTACTAAATGGTGTACTGACTTTTGCTTCTCTTTGCAGTAGAGCATATACAGTTGTGTGAAAAAGAAAGTACACTCTCTTTGAGTTTTATGGGCTTACATATCAGGACATAATAAAAATCATCTGGTCCTTAGCAGTTCTCAAAAGTAGGTAAATACAAACTCAGATGAACAACAACACATGATATATTACACCATGTCATCATTTATTTTACAAAAAGAAAGTAAAAATGGAGAAGCCATGTGTGAAAAACTAAGTACAGTGATACCTCGGGTTACGAATGCCCCTCCTTACGAATTTTTCGCGATATGACCAGCTCCGGCCCCAAAAATTTACCTCGCCGTGCGACCTCTGCCTCGAGCCACGAACCGGATCCGCGGCCATTTGCCCTGCTGCCATGTGGTCGCGGCTTCCTGTGGGCGAGATCGCGGTAGCAAGGAGACGTTCGGTGAGGCTTCTGGTGTGTTTTGTGGCGTTTGGAAGGTTTTTGGTGTGCTTGTCAGCGTGGCTCCAAAGAAAATGCAGAGCAGGCTTGGCAAGAATAAGGCTTTGAAGAAAAAAGTGGGGAAATTTGCCTCGTGGTGCGACCAAATTTGGAGGGCGGATTAGCCGTATTTATATTGAACCTAATGGGGAAATTTGCCTCGCGGTGTGACCAAATTCGGAGGGCAGAACGGATTAACCGTATTTACATTGAACTTTATGGGAAAATTTACCTCGCGTTGTGACCAAATCGAGTTGCGATCAGAGTCACGGAATGGATTAAGTTCGTAACCCGAGGTACAACTGTACAACTTATGATTCAATAGTTTGTAGAACCACCCTTAGCAGCAATAACTTGAAGTAATCATTCTTTGCATGACACACTCAGTCTTTCACATTGTTGTGGAGGAATTTTGCCCCACTCTTCTTTACAACATTGCTTCAGTTCATTGAGGTTTGCGGGCATTTGTTTATGCACAGCTCTCTTGAGGTCCCGCCACAGCATTTCAATTGGGTTGAGGTCCGGACTCTGACTGGGCCATTGCAACACCTTGATTCTTTTCTTTTTCAGCCATTCTGTTGTAGATTTGCTGCTGTGCTTGGGATCATTGTCCTGTTGCGTGACCCAATGTTGGCCAAGCTTTAGTTGTCGGACAGATGGCCTCACATTTGACTCTAGAATACTTTGGTATTCAGAGGAGTTCATGGTCGACTCAATGATGCAAGGTGCCCAGATCCTGTGGCTGCAAAACAAGCCCAAATCATCACTCCTCCACCACCATGCTTGACGGTTGGTATGAGATGTTTGTGCTGATATGATGTGTTTGGTTTTCGCCAAACGTGGCGCTGTGCATTATGGCCAAACATCTCCACTTTGGTCTCGTCTGTCCAAAGGACAGTGTTTCAGAAGTCTTGTGATTTGTTCAGATGCAACTTCGCAAAACTAAGCTGTGCTGCCATGTTCTGTTTAGAGAAAAGAGGCTTTCTCCTGGCAACTCTTCCAAACAAACCACACTTGTTCAGTCTTTCTAATTGTACTGTCACGAACTTTAACATTTAACATGCTAACTGAGGCCTACAGAGTCTGAGATGTAACTCTTGGATTTTTTGCAATTTCTCTAAGCACTGCACAGTCTGACCTTGGGGTGAATTTGTAGTCACACTTGCTAATGATCAATTGATCAAGGGCATTTGATTAGCAGCACCTGGCTGCTACTTAACGTCTTTATACCTATGGAAGCAGTAAGGGTATACTTAGTTTTTCACACATGGCTTCTCCATTTTGGCTTTCTTTTTGTAAAATAAATGATGACATGGTGTAATACGTCATGTGTTGTTCATCTGAGGTTGTATTTACCTACTTTTGAGAACTGCTAAGGACCACATGATTTTTAATATGTCCTGATACATAAAACCATAGAACTCAAAGAGGGTGTACTTTCTTTTTCATACAAGTGTACATGATTGTCTGAAAAAAGCCCAAGTCCCATTTCCCTGAAATTAACTCATTCATGCAGATTAAATAGGAAAAACAAAATAATGAAGATTCTGCCACTCCAGAATTATTCACAGTATAATCAGAAAGTTCTGTGATGTAGAAATGCTTAGGTGACATGAAATCGCCATACAGAATATACTACTACATCCCTGATAACAGCCATAATACTAATTTGGTCATATTAACACATTACACTGAAAATCTACTAATTATCAGTCTTCATTGTGTAGCCATGAACTGAACTAGGTTTTCTGCTTTTATAGGTAATTGGAACATGAGCATACACATGCAAGAGCAGAACAATATGGTATGAAAAACTACTGTTCGTAATATATACAGTATACCTTCAGATGTATGACTCTTCCTTGTATTTCTTTATATTAATGTCAGGCTGAAACTTTTAGCAGAATTATGTATTTCATTACTGAACAAAACAGGAAGACAAATATTTAATATAAGAACTTACAGTTTTTGATTTGGTGAATTTGTCTTCACACTTAATTGCCTCCTCTGGAGAAACTCTTCTTTTTGACAGGTCAATATAACCTAAATATTTCAGAACATATTAAGCAATTAACAGAAATGTAAAGCCCTTCTTTCTCTCATAAAAAGCCATGTACAGTTATTAAGCGCAACAGGAAAGATCTGCTCTTCCAAATTATTGCATGCCATCCCTTCAAGTATGCTGTTCTATGACTTTAATCATTTCCTCACTGAATACTTTTAAAAACCATAAATATGTTCCTATGGACTGAAAAAAGCTGCTGTATTTGTTACACAACTCACCTTTCTCCTTATCAACCCTTATGACAACAACACATTCATTTCTGCCAATTCGGATGAGTTTATTTATAGAACGGATTCGTCTCCTGGACAGCTCACTGAGTAAGATCATGCCCTCAATATTGTTGTATTCCAAAAGACTAACGTAGGCTCCCATTTCTGCAATGGACCGGACATTGACCATGACAACATCTTCTACTTCAGGAAATTTATGCTGATAAAACCTACAACTTAGTCCAGGCATCCTGCAATAATAAGTTAGAAAGACAGAAGTACAAATTTGTTTTATAATCAAAACAATTAGGAATAGCTCTCACTCAGAACTTTACAGGGTGGTTACACTGATGATGAGTGGGATCAACGGGAAGGAAGACTTGTGTCTGTGTTCTGTATCTGACAGCAACAGTAACTAAAATCAGCAAAAGCAGATGTGATTTGAAGGCAAACGTTTTTATAAACTGCCAATAAAATGACCGAGGGACGCGGTGGTGCAGCGGCTTAATGATGCTGAAAGTTGCCGGCCAGAAATGGCTGACGCTTCGGCGGTTCGAGTCCAGCCTTCGCATTAACAGGGTGAGCTCCTGTTTCCTCCCCAGCTCCTGTCAACCCAACAGGTCGAAAACTCACGTGAGTAGATAAATGGGTACTCTCACTCAGGTGGGAGGAAAAATGCTGGCAGCGCCTTGCACGGAGAGACGGGATCAGTTGCCGGTAAGCGTGAAACCGTGCTCGCCCGAAAAGGGTGCGAAGCAACGGAAATCCCGCCTCCTGCGCTCGCCAGCTGGGCTATGCTCTAGGAAGGAGACTCTGGCAAACCACTTCCGAAAAACAATTGCCTTGAAAACTGCAAGGATTCGTCCAGGCAGTCACTGCAGGGTCAGTAATGACTGAGCGCAGATAAGATAAGATAAAATAAAATAAAATAAAATGACAGCAGTATCAGCAGCCTCTCCAGATTTCTTGCTCTCTTATCTGACAAGGCCGGTCACGAAAAGGCTACCAAAGCAGCAGTCCAAGTACTGCCCAAACGATTAAGACACTTTCACAGACTCCAAGACGCTGTTTCCCTGCCCCAGAAGAGGCCAACCGTACCAGGCATGCCAGTTTGAGGACCGGCGCCTAGAGGCGTCCTTCTCCTTCTCTGCACCCTGGGCCGACATTGGCACCCGCTGCAGCTACATCTCCGGCCCTGACGAGCCTTTCGGGGCGGCGCCGTGCAGGCCCTCCACCGCCACCCGGGCTGCAAGCGCGCGTCTGTGGCCAACAGGGCGTGAGGAAAGGCGGCGCTGCGGGGAGGGAGCCCCTTTGTGACATATCTCGAGGGGAGCCCACGGGCGAGGGGCGGGTCCGAAGGGCCACGGGTCCACGGCGGAAGCCCATTCCGCGGGTACCACCGGAAAAGACGGTCTCACGGTCGCCAAATCTCCCACGGACAGCCCGAACGGCTCATGGCGGTCATTCTCGAAGAATTTTCGACATGGCGACCCCTTTCCTCCTCCGCCACCGCCCAAGTGCGGGAACCACAAAGCAAACCCCTCCCGAGGCTCTACCCCAGCCTTACCTGTCCGCTTCACAGGCCCCACTCGCAACACCTCGGACTTGACTCTCGCCCAACCCCACGTACCAGACTCCCGCTTCGGCGTGCCCCCAGCCTCACACTGCGCAGCCACCGCCCCGCCTCTTCCTGTTGGGAGGCAACAGGAAGCACTTCGGGACACTTCGGCCAATCAAGCCGACGGGCGCCCACAGAGATAGGAAAACGGAAGTGGAGGGGGAAGTCATGGGATTCCGATCTAATTTATAATCCTGGGCTTCCTCGTACTAGCCAATCGTTTTCAAGACCAGCCAAAGTCAATCATTGCTGTCCGAAGGTGATCCACGTGACAAACATTCGTGACCCTTGAGACTAAAATTTGGGTTTCCTCCTAAAAAAACAAGCTCAGTATTTTGGTATTAATCTACGCTGCGCAATTTTACTGCAAACGTTTCAAAAGTCACAGACTGCAGCTTCCCCCAAATTCCAACTCTGCTTGATCCACAATTACGTTCAATTCTGTCGCATGATAGGAAAAAAAAGGTTCAAAAGAAGCGTCTTCTATCCAGCCACTCAGAACTTGCACGCGACATAAGATACAGCGGAAAAGGAGTAGGAGCTCTAACCTTTCTCCCTGCAGCCCACACTGGCTTTTCAGTCTTTCTGTTTCCTGCTTTTTCTCCCCGGATTCCCACTTCCCTATTTTCGTATGTCTATTTTGCACTCGAAAGTCTTAGAGCCCTCTTTTCTTTCCTTTCTAGCTCTATGCTTCTGATGGGTATCGTCGCGTGGGCTCCGCTGCGTCGGGGCGCGCGCCAAGGACGGCGCGAAAGGGGCGGTGCCTAATCGCGGGAAGCCGAATTGGAGGGCTTGGTGCCCTCGGTAACCAGAGGTAGTCACGTGATCGGGCTGGTGCACTGAGGAGGGACGGAGCCTGCGGTGGTCTCTGTCGGCCGGTCTTGGCAGCATGTCGGGCAAGGACAGGATCGAAATCTTCCCTTCGCGGATGTGAGTTGCGCTCCCTTCTGCCTGCTCCCCCGCCCTGCCGCCCTGGGTGAGGATGGGCCAGGCAGGGTGTCACAGTGCCGTGGGCTTTTAGTTTTAGTTCTTGGGCTCAAGCAATCCCAGGTTCATGGATTCCCCCTTGAACCCGCTCTTGCCCGGTGTGGATGGTCCCAAGGACTCCACAGGTCTGTTTTCTATCTGGGCCGGATGGAGAAGAGAATTTGCGGAAGGGGATGGGTGGGTTCGCCGTCCTCTGATTACAAAAACCAGCCGGGTGACAATTCGTCTGAACTGTTTAAGGCTGAACTAAATAAAGTGAGTTTGGGGTGAAGAATAAGACAAGCGACGCATATTTTTTCTTGCGTCAGAGCTCCAGCATAGCCACTGCTAGCTGCGGGGAGACCTTTCAGCCTCTGCTGGATACCTGCAGAAGAGGAGGAAATAATGATCTTTAGAGAGTCCCTGGAGGAATATTATTTCTCATAGTCTTCCCCAACAAATCTTTTTTTCTCTCAGTGGGGGCGACAGGATGAAGAAGTTAAAGAAAATGAAGAAGTGAAATACATGCATTGTCATAAGAACAAATGCTTTGTCATATAGTCATGTGGTTGACTTTGTACGGAACAGGATTGTCATTGAATCTGAACGTTTCGTGGCAAGGGCATTGTTGAAAGGACTGAATTCAGCATTACTTATTCTCTAATGTGAGGAATGTAGGAATAAAAAATGGCCTTGCCAGAAAGGGTGGGGTGGGGGAGAAAATCTCAAAAGTAATACAGATAGTCCCCAGTTTAAAAATGAGTTCTGTTCCCAAGGTCTGTCCTTAAGTCAAATTTGTATGTAAGCCAGAACAGGATTATTGTATAACACTGTATAAGTAGTATTGTGTAATGAACTCGAACCATTGTGTATTTAACTCGAATTTTGCTACAGTAGGCTCCGTTCTAAACTATGGGTTGTCTGTAAACCGGGCATTCTTAACCCGGGGACTACCTGTACTCCAGAGTCTGTATACATTAGTAGACAGGATGACAGTAATTCTAAAGTAAAAAAGCCCTAATGCTATACAGTTGTGTCTGCCTTTTCACCATAATTTCAAGTTGACAATTAACCCAGTGTTAAGCCGGGGGAGGGGGGGGCGTACTTAAAAATAAAGTTCACAAATTATATTTATAGATTGCATTTCTTCTATTTCTAATGCGTGCAAAAATGATTTGCTTCTGGTATTTTGATAGCAATTTTGAGGGGGATTTCATGTAGTCCAATTCTGTCTTGTTTTTAGAAATCAGTTCCACTAATATTATTGGTACATATGCCAGATAGCTGATAACTGTAGCCTTGCAGTATGATCCTTTGTATGTGTTGGTATGCATAACCCTATTGATTTTAATGGGTTCATTTGTGCTTAACTTTAAATACAGTTGTTGAATACTAACTTCAAACTTTCCTAAATAATAAATGTCTTTTAATAATTATGTTGGAATTTCTAATTCTGATCAGACAGGTTTCTGTTCTTAAATCAAGGGTACTTATATACCCAGTATTGTTGAATATTCTCCAGCTTTTGTATTTCAACTATGCAATCCACTAAATTAGATGACCTAGAGTCAGGTATGTAGGTGACCTTTCAATATTTCTATATTGGTTGTCATCTTGTTAGTGTACCTACAGTAACGTCATATTTATTTCTGAATGGAACTTTGATCTTTCAGTATTTTTATATAAGCTTTGTTAAATATCTGTTTAGTAAACTTGTAAGTTTTCAGTAATAATATTTTATCATTACTTAACCTTGAGAAAGAAGTGTTACATTTATGTTATTTTTCTCCTGTTTTTTAAAAATAAAGTCCAGTAGAAAATGTTAATATTGAGTATTTCCTTCCCCCTTGCTCACCTCCATAATTGAGAGAGATGTGGATTAAAAAAACATTAATTTTTTTGCTTTTTCTTTCTTGTGAAGAAGACAATGAATTTATATGATCAGTTCTGAGTCATGTCTATAAGTATATATCCCTAATGCATAAATCTTGCATAGATCAGCCACACTTAAAACAGTACATTTGCAGACTCCAGTGGATGACATTGTTGACAGCAAACAGAATGATGTTGAAATGCACACACACAGAATCTTGTTCCAACTAGTAAGTGAGTTAGTCTGCAAAGGAGGCAGTGGCAAAAGCTAGCTGGTACAAGAATATGAAATCTCTATTTTGCCCTCATTTTAAAAGTTGCACTTCTGTTCTTGAACTTGCTTTTCAACTTAGGCCCTTTCTGTGATACATGTTACAATTCTTAAAAGAATCTACATTAAATCTCCTCGGTCAGTACTCAGTGCTACCCAGTGGTAGTTTATTGTTAGGGCACTAATTATTTATTCAGACAAATCAGTAGATTTGGGTGCAGACAATTAGTAAACTAGTGGCAGGTAATTTGAATGCTTTGAAAACTTGAAACATGTGGATAACCAGTAGCATCTGACCTCTAGGCGATTGGGGAAGTGTGGAGGCAGAGACACAGCATGTGACGTATTGTGTACTAATTTCCAAGAAACACTCTGTGTTATATTGCCATTGTGAGTTTATCAGGTATATAATATGTATCTTGAGTTATAAATGATTTAATTCTTATTTGCCTTTCTTTGAATGATGGCAAAGAAATAATGCCAAATGCATCTTTATTGAGGAATTTATTCACATGATGGAATTATCGTATTCTGAAAATTCTCCTGTCAGCACTTAGGAATTTTTTTTCTAAACTTAGGAAAGAGTTTTCCATCATTGCTGATTTGGAGTTTCTCTTGTAAGGCTTTTGTGGATTGTAGATTAAGACTGCAATTCCATGCTTGCTTACCCAGGAATATTTCATAGTGCAACTGTTTCAAGCAAAGGATGGTGCCATCAGGCCTGTGTCCTTAATGCACCCTCAAGTTCTGTGAGCCAAAGAAGATTGTGGTTTATTTTCAGGAATATCCATCTCAAGTGGCAGAATAAAAAAATCTTACTTTTTCTGATTTTCACAGGGCTCAGACTATTATGAAAGCCCGTTTGAAAGGAGCCCAGACAGGTCGCAACCTCTTGAAGAAAAAGTCAGATGCATTGACTTTACGATTCCGGCAGATTTTAAAGAAAATTATTGAGGTAGGGAGCTTTAATGCATTTGTTTTGCTTTATTTTGTTAGTGTTTTGGAAAATTCTTAAGCTTAATATCATCAAATCAGTCTTCAAATATTGTCATAGCACAAACAAATTTTGTTCTTTTTTTAAAGGTTTAACTTCCATTATTGTCTATACCTTTTATGTTGGGTTCACAAGCTCTTCTTTTCTGTTGTATTTGCAGACTAAGATGTTGATGGGTGAAGTGATGAGAGAAGCTGCTTTTTCCCTTGCTGAAGCAAAGTTCACAGCTGGAGATTTTAGGTGAAGCTCATAAACTTTGGGTGCGGGTGATGGATATCCATGTGAGATGCTGGTCCTGTCTTGAAAAATGAATCAGCGAGCTGTTTGGCATTTATGAATGCAGTTAAAACATTCTGTAGCAGATGCTTTAATAAAAAATGAAATAGGCATATTCATTTTATTTCAGAATAGCATTTAAAGATAAGCAGGGAGAAGAAAAACAGTGGGGGATTTGAATTTGTGAAAAGTGTTGGCTAGCAGAACAGAATACTGAGTCTTTTGTGGCTATTTTCAAACAGAACAAGAGGGGCAACCTTTTATTCCTGGGGCTGCAAAGTTTGCCAGATCAGGATTCGGGTTTCATACATGCAGCACGTTTATGTACTCGAATGTTCAAACACAAATGCTGCTTAAGCATACATATACCATACATTCTTACCTCATCCCTGGCTTCCACCATACTACTGCAGATTGCTGGTTTCCATTAGGTAGTAATGGGTGGCAAGGATGCAGTTATTTGGTGCCTGGCTATTAATGGTGATTGGAAATAGTGTTCTGTTTCCTGTTGAGCAGTAGGAAAATTAGCAGGACTTCCATGACTCTGGAACCATACTTCTTGTGGTTGAATGCTGTGTGTTGTTCATCCATGCTTTAAAACACATACTGCATGTATGATGGCCTGATGATCATTATGGTTTGCTGTGGTCACCGTCTTGAAAATTAAGTTCAGCTACACAACAGTGAAAAAAAGTTATAGAAATACTCTACAGTAGGTAAATGTTAATTTTACAGGTTAAATTGTTCTATTGTTTTTATTATGAAAAGTGCCACCAAATCTTTAAACGTTTCTGCAGTTTTCACCATCAACTTGGTTTTTAGTACCTGAAAAAGTGACACTTGTGCTTGTTGAGTCTTTCCTATATTTTATGTGAATTAGCCTCATCAGTCTCTGAGTAAGAAGGCATGAATTTGTGTCAGATATGCTAGCACTAGGTTTTTCATTTTTAAAGTTCTACATGTAGTAGTTTTATTAGTTAAAACTGATATAATATGGAGGAAACTTTTTAACAAATAGTTTTCACGCACCCTTGGGGAAATCTGTTGTATAGCAATGCAAATTAAAAGTTCTTTTCCTTCTGCAGTACTACAGTGATTCAGAATGTGAACAAAGCTCAGGTCAAGATCAGAGCTAAAAAAGACAACGTAGCAGGTAAGTCTTCTAGATCAGTATTTCTCAACCTCAGCCAGCATGGGAGTTGAAGTCCACTCATCTTTAAGTTGCTGAGGTTGAGAAACAGTGTCCTAGATCAAGAGTCCCCAATTATTTTAAGCACCTTGGAATTGTGAGAGTGTGCTGCGCTGCCACAGGAGGGCAGTCATGAATAATAACTGGATTTATGAATTGCAGTAGAATGCCCATTTTATAGAAGTCAGCCAGTGAGAATAAATGATAAGTTGTTTTACTGATAACTTGTGTACAAGCTAGCATTGGTGTGTAAGCCTCAGAAGATGTAGCCAGTCCTTTGACCTCAAGCTTTGTGCTTCATTTTGCAGATAACAAATGTTCCAAATTCCATTAAGCTCACCAAATTAACATACTTGTGCAAATATACTCACTCTTCCTTCTCTCTTGGAATCATCATCAAAACAGATTCTCTCTCTTTTCATTCTCTTCTCCCTCTCTAGCTGCCCAGGCAGGCCCCTCTTCTTCTGACTTCTTATCTGCCTTTCATGGAGGATTTGCAGAGCAACAGAGAGCAGTTTTAATGCTGCCAGTAGAAAGAAGCAGAGATATCCATTCTCTCCTTGTGTGTTAAAACAGTTTTTGCACTCATATCATTTCTGCCTTAGGCCAGTCATAATTGCAAAAAGGTCTTGAGCAGTCATTATAATTTGCAGGGTAGTAGTGAAGGCAGCAAAGAGTTTTGCCTGGACTCAAGTCCCAAGGGAACATTAACTGTAACAGGCATTTATCTAAATTACCCCTGCCACCATGTTTGGTAAGAAGGTTTCTTAAAGCAGCTCACATTTGGCTAGCATCCAGAATGTATGTGAGGCATACATTCTGATGAAATGTTTACAGTGCAACAAGTTATAATTTCTTGAGCTGGGATCAGTCCTCTGCCTTGTATGGCTACCTTTGGAGGGGTTGCCTCAGTTGTTCAATCAGTTTTCTGCTGATTTTTGAACTTAAATGTTGACTTAAACCAGTGTTTCTCAAACTCAACAAGTTTAAAATCTGTGGACTTCAGCTCCCAGAATTCTCCAACCAGCATGCTTAAACTTGCCGAGGTTGAGAAACACTGGTTTAACACTCACAACAGATCATCGCTGGGCCAAGCGATTTTAGCTCCTATAGAATTCAGCTTAGACTCATAAGAGAGAAATGGATGATGGCTGGAATGGAAGTTGGGAAATGTTTTTACAACGTTGTATGGCTTTTTACAGGTGTGACATTGCCAGTTTTTGAGCATTACCAAGAAGGAGTGGATAGTAAGTATGCCTTTCCTTTATTTCCAGAAGGCTTGGTATAAGTGTGGTTTTAATAAACGGTATTAAGATTTCTGGATTCTTATGACATAAATAACAGCAGTTATGTGAGATTCTACAAGTTTCCTATGGATGGAAAAAGTTTCTTTAGTTTTTATCTAACCAAACTGATTTCCGGTGTGGGAGGAAGGTAAACAAATGAAAGGAAATGAGGGATATCTGAGGCTTTCTCATCATCTCTTGAGGCATCTGATGCCTCTTAGTTATGATCCTGAGTGTTGGGAATTAACTCTTTCCTGGAAGAGTCAATATCAAACTTTATTTTATTATATTTCATTTATTTCTTTATTTTATTACCATAGTTTTTATGCCACCTGCTTACCAAACTCTAGATGGCTTACTATATGTATTCTTATATTAGTGCTAGCAAGGAAGATAAATGGGTTGGCAGGTTTTTTTTCCTCCCATACTTGGAACTAATCTCTCCTCTAATGTCTTCTTTTGGCTTGGAAGTTGATTGATATGTTTAATGAATTAGCTAACCAGATGAATGTATCATTTAGGTTATGAGCTGACTGGTTTAGCCAGAGGTGGTGAACAGCTGGCCAAGCTGAAAAGGAACTATGCCAAAGCAGTAGAACTCCTTGTAGAACTAGCTTCCCTTCAGGTATGTGGAAGCAAAATGCCATTAAAAAGAAATCCAAAATGTCCACATGGTGGATTATCAGTCAAGAGATTATAGTACTGTTGACTATTTTCATTAGGGCCTTGTTTAGTATTTTCAAGCATATCTAACAGTACTTCTTCCTAAGATAAACGAGAAAAGAAGCCCAGTGTAGTGTTCTAGCCAAAATGGCAGTGTTTTATGTTGCTATTGCAAATTGCATTGGTGCTGGTATAGTAAGTGACTTTAATTTAGGCTAAAGGGAAAAAACAGATTGCAACCTTTAGGCTTGATTTTCAAAACACTGCATATATGACCACGCACAAAGTCTAACTTTGTTTTATCTGAAGCTTTGTTGTATTTGAAGCTTCAATGGTGCAGAATGCGGCGGTGTGGGCAGTTAGGTGTGTTCCTAGAAGAGCATGTACTACACCTCTGCTTCGCAAGCTGCATTGGCTGCCAGTTTCCTTCCGGGTCCAATTCAAGGTGCTGGTTTTGACTTTTAAAGCCCTTCATGGCATGGTCTGGGTTACATGAGGGACTGCCTCGCCCCAATCACATCAGCCTGTCCCATTAGATCCAGCGGAGAAGATATGCTATGTGTTCCAACAGCCAGAGACTTGCATTTGGTGGGTCCCAGGAGACGGGCCTTCTCTGCCGTGGCTCCCTCCTTGTGGAACATTCTCCCTCCTGAAGTGAGGCTTGCCCCCTTCCCTGTTGTCATTTAGGAAGCCCCTCAAGACCTGGTTATGTCATCAGGTCTGGGGGGCGGTCTTTGGGAACCAGAGACATTCTTAGATGGCTCCACTGTGATTGATATTCTGCTGTCTCCGTGGGGTTTGTATATTTTAAAATTTAATTTTTTAAAACTTGTTGATCATGTTTGCATTTTACCAATCACTTTTTGATCTTTTGTAATGCTTGTTTTTATGTATTTGTTATTTTATTCAAGCACCCAGAGTCGCTTTGTATGAGTTGGGTGGCTACATAAATGTGATTGATAAATAAATAAATAAATAAATATCTGGCTTCTGCTATATTCCCTTGTCTTTGAAAGGAGCCTGTAACTATAACTGTTTTGTGGATGTATAGAATCTTCCTGAGATCTGTTAGCAACACTACATAGGCAATTCTGTGTGCACATTTGAGTAGAGATGCACATTGCATAATCTTTTCTCCAAGCCTTTGTAATGCTATGAACTAAAGATGCAGTAGGCAAGCTGTTTCCTTCTCGATGTTTTAAACTACATTTCCTATAATCTGATTCCCTGGCCATTTTGGGTTAGCCTTATAGGGGTTGGTACCTGATTGTGCAAGAGTTTTAAGCACACCCCACTCCGTCGGCTTAGATATTGTAGGTAGGGCTTTTGGGAAAGGAGAGCTGTCTATGTTGCCACCTGTTACCAGTCTCTTATTTAAAAAAAAATTGCCTATGAACTTAAACAGGTGGGCCCCCAATAAACAGAAACATCTTCATCTGTGTATGTGAAATATCATGTGAGTGACTATGTTGTAGCATATCAGTTCACTTTGACCTTACTTGGTAAAGAAATTTTCAAGTATGTTTAGGAACATACCTTTGGTTTGCCTGGGGCTGAATCCTTTCTGAAAGCCAATCTGTCATGTTTGGTCATGATAATGCCTTATTTTATCCTCCTCCTTGTTTGCTTCCATAGACTTCATTTGTTACTCTGGACGAAGCAATCAAGATAACAAACAGACGTGTGAATGCTATTGAACATGGTAAGTGACAGGTGATAATCCTTAGGAGATAGTTGTTTAATTCTGGACAATATGGAAAGCTGTGGGTCATTTATATGCTTGTTATACAATTGGTATCTATTCACCCCTGAATCAGGTGATAAGTATTGTTCTCTGATATGTGTCATAGTATCAAGCGTTTTAATGTTTGAAGATTTTTTCTTTTTTTAAATATACAGAAATCTCCAAACTTCTTTTTTTTAATTAAAGTTTATATATATAAAAACTAATACAGAACTAAAAAACCTACAAACAAAAAGAAAAGAAAGAGAAAAGAGAAAGAAAGAAATATAAAAGATGACTTCCCCCTTCCTCCCAACAAGTATATGCATTAACAGTAATTTACCACCTTCTCTAATATTACTAAAAAAAAGCCCTCTTCATCCCCTTTCTCATCCCTAAATAATAACTGAATTATGAAAAATATTCAACAATCTAATCAGCAAATGCATTAAGAGTGCCAGTAATACTAAACTATATATTTTAAGCTTAAACAAATAGATCTATTTTGCATTTTAGCTTCTAAGTTTTTTCTGAGAAATGAAACCTAAAAGATCTCTCCCCTTAAGCTTACAAAAGACCAATAATAATCACATATGTGTTTTAAACTAAACCAAATCAATCATTTGTATAGGTATAAATCATCATCTTACAGTCCTAGTCAGAGAAAGAAAATTCGGTATTAACAATCCAAGATCAAAACATGAACAATTTAATCTTGATCTGATAAGTCCACTTTGAATTCCTTTCTCTTCTTTTTGAAAAGCTCAGTCTTCAGTCTCTTCTCCAAATAAAACCCCAAATAACAATCTCTTACCACTCTCTTCCTATCTATTTTCAGAAAAGGTTTCAGAGATTTGGTATTTCCCTTCTGAATATCCAAAATAGGGTAATTCTCAAAGTCACTCTTCCAGTCCATTACAGCTTCTTTCTCCATATTATTCTCATAATCAAGCAACTTTGAATCCATCTTCAGATCCACAGCATCTTTTTCCATATCTTCCATGTCTCATAATCTGGCATTTCTTTAAAGTCCATTTTAGAATTCTTATTCAAGTCCTCCACTGCTATTTTATCCAGTAAAATCTTTTCTTCTTCTACAATCTCTGTTAGTCCCAATTTTAAAAATACTTCCTGGACACACTGATCCCAAACAGCTAAAAATTCTTCTTTGAAAGAAGGATACTCCTCCATTATGTTAAAAAAGATATATTCCTCTAGCCTCCATTCCCTTTGACCTGAAAGCTCAGTTTTATCTTGCATTTATTTTCAGAAGCAAACTTTCTAATGGCAGATTTTCTTGCAATTAAATCCAAATTCACTTACTGTATCTTCTTAAACATTTAAAACAATCCTTAAAAGGCTAGATGGATTTGAAACAGTTTTTTTAACTGTCCCCAATCAGCATTCTTAATTCCCCTTCGCTGTTTCCAAATGTTAAAATATTTCTTTTTGATCTTTAAACTTATTTTGGTCTTCTTTCTCCCTGGATAGTAGGAAATTTGCCTGGTGTACAGCAACTTGTCTTTCAGGAGGTTTTTAATTACCAAATAAATCACAGATAGGCAGTTTACAATGTTAATTAAAAGAGGAAGTAAAACAAATCTAGTGTCCTTTTGAAGTCTCTGCACCCTTGCTTGGGCTTGGTGTTTCCCTTGACTCCCAGAGCGCTCCACCTGCTAGAGATTGCTAGATTGCAATCTTTTCACAGGGGTTTTCTGTAAGAAGTACCTGTGGGTGATCCTGTTGATCTCCTTTATCTGGAGATGACTTCAAAGAGCTGGACCAAGGCCAGCTCCTCTAATTGCCGTGGGCATCAGCTCCACAAAGAACGGAGCTGTGTTCAATCGGCCATTTCTTCCCCGGAAGCCCTAATTTTTGAAGATTTTCCAAGGTTCCCATCAGAGGAGGATCATAATCCAGAGAAATCATCTCCCTACCACCAGCTTCTTTACACAACACTTCAGGACATGTTGCAAATCAGTTTTTTTCACATTTTTTCTTCCAGTAATGCCCCTGAGATCTTTTTTCTGCCTCTTTTCAAGCAAGGGGTCACATTGGGATGCAATTTGTTCATTATCTTTCAGTACTACTTCTTAATAGCTACTAGAACTATACCAAACCTCTAGTCCCAAAAATCTGTGCAAGTGTGTCCAATTGGTTTAGATTTGAGGTGCACTGCATATGATCCTTGAAAACCTTAGATATGGCCCATAAAGCCTGTCCAAACATTATTTTAATAATTATAGTTCTGTACTAATAGAGAAGATTATTTCATGTGTATGGAGTAGGTTTGTTACATGTAAATTAATTATTCTTTGTCCTGGTTCTACTTTAGAGAGATGGAATTTGTTCCCCAGGAGACCAAAGTCAAGTGTTACACTTGGCCCCAAAAAAAGTTTGTATACCCAATTTAAATGAAACTTTGGCCCGCCCATGATCACTATATGATCCTTGATACGTAAGAAGTAGAATGTTTAAATGCTTGTTAGAGTTGATTAGTGAAGCTTGAAAAATATTTTATTATCCCACCAGATTGTTTCACCACAAGAAAAATGACATTTTTCTTTGACCTTTATCACACTGGCCAGTAATTTGTGGTTTACTGTATGAGAATCAAATGACTATTTTTGTTATAATATCTCACACTACCATTGACACCATTACAGACTGACAGTTTTATTTTAGTGCTGAGATACCTGTATTTCTAAAGACTGCTTAAGTTCAGGTTCTAAAACTTCTGTTACATTCTGTTAAAAATCCTATTCTTCCATATCTCTTACAACTGAAAATATGAATGGCACTTGTCAGTTGCCAGAATATCTAGATTTCTGCATGACTCTCCTCTTTTTTAGTTTTGAACTGCTTGGATAACCACAGCATCTCTCCCAGTTAAGGGTTGGGAGGCATTCAGGGGTGGGAGAGGAATGAAAGTGGTTGCTGGGGTGCTGTTATGGGGGAGACACAAACCCCCTCTAGAACAAAAGCAATATAAAGCAGAATAAATCAGAAATGGAGAAGATTCATAATTGCCTGACACATCACAGCACATAACTGGTGCAACTTGATGTAACCTGGATGACATCCATCGAGGCCTTCTGAATATCCCCAGATGCCTCCTGACTGAACTCCCAAGAAATGCAGAGCCATAAACTATGCAAAACTTTAAAGAGTTGGGGAGTGTTAAGTGGTCCAAGAGATCTCAAGGGATGACTTCTCCTCCAAAACGTGCCACCTAAACAGCAAACATCAAATGCTTGGAATATTCAGTGATGAAGAGAATGCAAAACAATTGGTAGAAGAGGATGCAGGAGGGAGATTTCATACACGATTTCAGATCTAACATGGCACAAGATGTTCTTGTAAAATCGTGTTTGATAATAATTACTTTTTATACAGTGATTATTCCTAGAATTGAACGCACACTGTCTTACATCATAACTGAGTTGGATGAGCGAGAACGAGAGGAGTTTTACAGGTAAGTGACACAGCAAGTTGGACACTGAGTACTTTGAATCTAGAAATATTTTTGGCTGATGCAAAGTGCAGAAGAGGAAAGATGTCTGCATTAAAAATTCTGTGGAAGCCAGAGTTTATCTATCACCTTTACCCTCCAATTTTTCACCACAACCATCCTGTGAAGTAAATTGGATTGAAAGTGACATGGCTGAAGTCACCCACTGAGCTTTCATGGTTGAGGTTGGACTTGAACCTGGTTCTCCTCAGTCCTCATCCAGTATTTTAGCAACTGCACCACAGTGGTCTACCTTAACACTTACTGGGTGGTGAAGGATTTTCTGTGGGGTGGTTTACCTGCAAAATATGGCTTTGTGGTCATGAAGTTGCCCACCTTCACTACATGTAGTAGGTCTCCTTGAGAGCTAGAGTTGCTTCAGCCAAACCTACTTCAGGAATTTGGATTTTAAGGTCAACCCCCTTTTTTGACACATGCAAGGGATTATTCATAAGGTTCATAATTGGGGTGCTGTTAATGAGAGGGCCCTACTCCTAACTACACTGTAAACCAAAATGTGAGCAGAGCCTTTCCCAGTGATTTTAGTGCACAGTTTGGATAGTGTATAGGTAAGTGATTTTTAAGCAGTTGGGTATTACAGCGCAAAAGTATTACTGCAGAGCAAACTGCTTAAAGAGGGAAGAGGGAGGAACAGGCAGGCAGGCAGATTTCTGACGCTCCCTGCCAGCTTCCCACAAGTAAAGTCAATGGGGAAGGTGGCACCAAGCTGCAAATCACTCCCACTCCCACTGCTTTTTTGCCCTGGTCATTCTGTTTCTCTGTTCAGGTAAGGAAATATCTCTGAAACAATGACCCAATGGGTCATGGGTTGTCTTAGTAGTACTTATTTCTTGAAAATTGGTTCTGAGAAATAGTAAACCATTACTACTCAGTTAATTTTACCTAGGTAACACAGACTACATGAATTAAAGCTTTGCTTGGAGGAGACAGAGCCAGATTGGCTAAAGGATCCCTTCATTGTTTCTAAGAAGATGGATGGTTTGAATAATATTTACATGTGATACAAGTGATGTACTGTAACAACCAGAGATAGATACCCATGCAGCTTGAAAGCCTCTTTTCCTCCCTCTTCAATGTATTGCAGGCATTTGGTGTGCCAGGCCATTACAGTAAATAATAATCCACATTCCACATTCCTGATCACTCATCTGCTCTTTTTGAAAGTTATTTTTCCCATCTTTTCTATAAATGGGGAGGGGTGGGGAAATTAGGCAATGCTGTACTTTTCTTACATTTCCATTCTAAAAAGGATCAACAATAAAAAAACAATAAGCTTGATCTCATATGCCCCCCAGATTAAAGAAGATTCAAGAAAAGAAAAAGATACTTAAAGAGAAGAATGATAAACTGCAAGAACTACGGAAGGCTGCTGGAGAGCAAGAACCTGCCAATTTGCTTGCAGAAGAAAAAGACGAGGATCTTCTCTTTGAATAGCTATGGATATGAGTAAGTTGTGACTGAAAGCTAAACATTATGCTACTTCGTGGACCTTATTTATGAAGCTTTTTCTTTGATGTATTAGCCTGAATGTTCCACTCCAGACCTATTCAAGGAATGTTTTTGTTGTGGAAAATTGCTGTTTAATTAAACACTTGCATGAAGCAGGATCATTTCCATTTCCTGTTTATCTTCATTCCTTTGGTATAAAAGTATGGTTTCTCCATGTACTGCCAAATTCTTGTAATAAGAATTTTTGTTCATGGTCACAGGTGGAAACTATTATAATGACCATTTCAGAAATTCGTAACTTGGAATTGTGTTTTTTCTTTCCAAAAAAGGAAACACTTCTATTTTAAACTGTATCTCGATTGTAATGTAAAATCAATAAAGAAATATAGCTAAACAAATAAAGGGTATTGGTGTTTGTCAAACCCCCTTTAAGTGATCCTGGAAGTCCCTTGGGTGGTTTGCCACTGCCCTCCCACATTCACCAGCCAGAAACCACTGGCTGCTTCAGCCCGGCTTTCCTGCATGGGATGCTAGTCAGCTTCTTTGGTGTTGTACAGCTCTTGACTTACAGCTCAAACAGTATCACCCCACTTAATTGAAAGACTTTGCCCTCAGGGATTTCTGCCAAAGAACATTCTTGACTACCATGTTTTTGCTAAGATCTGTTGTTATATGGCATGGAATACATAAAATAATTCAAGTGGCAAATTACTTTTGCGTAAGATTTTTTGGTACAAAATTAGGCTCAAAAGATTCTAAAAATGGAAGGGAAGGGATGGGAAAGCAAAATGCAACTATAATAATCTTACTGCCAAAAAATCTGAATGCCCATGCCTTTGAAGACAAAAACGTGTCTAATTGAGTGGTTTCTGCATTTTTGAAATATTTATTTAGTGGCTCACAATTGAAAGACATTTGAGAAATGTGGCTTTAAATCTTCAAAATACCTAAGGGGAACAGTCTTTTTTTCTTGCACGTGAAGTTCTGAACTAACAAAAAAGGGTATCACTATGTTAATTTCCTTCTTACTCAGAATTACAGCTTTATACAGAGAGGCAAGGTAGAAAAACTCATTTTACTTCAATGGGTGTGAAATATAGGTAGTCCTTATTTACTGACCATTTGTTCAGCAACTCTTCAAAGTTACAATGGGGCTGAAAAAATAACTTTATGGCCCATTTATGACCATGACAGCATCCCTCAGTCATGTGATCATCACTAGAGTCAGTGTGTATTGTCCTGTGCCTGACCTGTGTTCCACCCCCCCCTTGCAAAGTGGATTGGAAAAAGGATTGTAAGAACGTAAGCTGTTTGCTCTTCTACACATTGAAAGCAGTGCGATCATGCCAGCAGCCTGGGGCTAGGGGCTGTGGGCACGCTACCTAAACAGCTTACAGTATTCTCCTGAAATCTCTTCCTCTCCAATCTCTGCTCTGTGAGGGGAGTGGGGAGAAAGCAAGCGATTTCTATAGGCAATCTCCTTTACCTGACCCTTTCCCGCTGCCAGCATGATCACATTGCTCTCAATGTGCAGAAGAGCAAAGAGTTTACTCACTTGAAATCTCTTTCTCTCCAATCTCTCTGCTCTGATGGGGGGGGGGAGGAAAAAAGCAATTCTGTAGGCAATCTCTCCTTTGCTTGACCCTGCCCCCCAGAGCAGAGAGATTGGAAAGAGATTTCAAGAGAGTACTGTAGGCTGTTTGGGTAGTGCGACTGCAGCTCCCAACCCCAGGCGCACTCACATTGTTTTCGATGTGTACAAGACAATAAGCAGGCACTCAAGAATTCCAAAGGATGGGGGAGTGGTCAGGAGGGAAACAAAAGCTGAAGGTGTGAAACTGAGTTGTCTCTTTCCAGCTGGAAAACAGTTGTGGTCGCATGATTTCTCATCTAATGACTGCTTTGCTTAGTGGCAGAGTTGCTGGTCCCAATTAGGATTGTTAAGCAAGGACTACATGTATGTGTGATGTCAGACTGAGTAGTGGAAAATTCTGCCTTTACCTGATGTTTTGCCTATGCTCCATTTTTGGATACACACTGGTAACCACTCTGTGAAATACATCAACATCAGAAGAAAAGCACTAGAGGAAAAGTGCAAGAAGCCCCCCCACCCAAAAAAGAGTAAGAAACATTTAATGAGAATTTAAAGAAACAAGAGTTTCTTTAATTGAAAATAAAGATTTGCACGGGACAATTAGAAATGTGAACACTTAATTTTCCTCTCCCCTCCAAAGGCAAATTTACTAATGAGCATAAGAATCTGGTATTTACAAAACATACACATTGTGCAATATAAGTAAGAAGTGAACTTTATTTTTGGTAAGCAAAGAATGGTGCAAGATTGGCTAATTCTTTCCCAAAGGACAGTGAAAAAGCTCCACAATTTAACGCATGCAATATTCAAGTTTCATTTGTTCAGTCCGTACCTTAATTGTCAGAAGGACGTTACAAGCTGCACCTGAATTGTTAAGTCAGGTTAAAAATATTCTGAAATTTATTCAAGGACTAAATTTTTTTATTTAAATATTCTTGGGCACACCTCTAACATTTGGAAAAAGTCACCACTGAGAATCAGCTGTGCAGTTAGATATCTCTACTAACTTACCTCTTTCTGCAAAGCGGGGGACAATGCACAGAGAATGTTAGTTATCATGCCCAAAGTAACCTTTTAGTCTGCTAATCTGATGGATCTGAATTGAACTCTCACAGATAAGGCCTTGTGCCAACATGGTTTCCTATTTAATCATGACATAAAAGAAAATTGGACTGATGCAACTGAATAGTAAAAGGACTTCAAGCAAGTATAAAAATCAGGTGGCTTTTGTTTCCACAGTACATAGCGGCTTTAGGAACTGCCATCACATCTCTACAGTTGATTATATCCAACTCCATTCATCTGCCAGCTGAAGAGAGAACACTGGTAGAACACATTCTTCCACAGCTGGCAAACCCACTTCTACTCCACAGAGTTTGGAGACTCCCAGGAACGAGTCTGGGTAGTGTCAGTGGAAGCAGTTTTGTATAATGTTAAATCCAGTGATAGTCAAGAGGGCTGTCTGCACTTCATTCAGAAGTGCTTGGTGCCTTGCATGAGCACAGCACATCTCTACTCTTCCTTAAAACAGCCTGACTTTTTTCCAGCTTCCACAGGAGCCTGAATAAAAAGTAATTCTGCTTTAAGAGTTTCACTAATTGTAAAATAAGTAGGTTCCTTTAAGCAGGGGCAACCTTTGTTCAGGCTTGCCAGAATCCCAAAAAGTGTCAAGATGCTTTAATAAACAGAGAAGCGTGATGCTCACAAAAGGGAATTCTTCTGAATTATTGAAGCATGCACAGCCCTAATAGCCAAAATAAGTTCACTATTAGCCTTTACCAATCAAGCACTTTCCGTATGTCTTATGAGTGCAAGTCACAGAATCCTTCATCTTGGCCATGCTGCCTGGGAATTCTGGGAGCTGCAACCCCAACACATCTGGAAGCACCAAGCTAGAAGAAGGATGTTTGGAACAATGCTGGTGGTGCTTATCATCACAACAGACTGCACTGCAGTCTTTTTATCTAATTCCATACATTTATCTTTATTACAATAGTTTGTAATATTAAGCCACTAAAATGAAAATATATTAACAGTTAACATTTACTTGAAGGCAAGAAATACACATTTTTACATTAGTATACAGTTTTTAGCATCGGTGCATGAGTACAATTACCTTACAAGCTGCAAAGTCATCCCATCAGCCTCTTACTTTCTTGTTTAGAAAGACATGGTTACGTTCATGTCAATGAGATGTTTACTTGGTTAAAAATGTTCCTGTTTCAATAGCCAAGAAAAATCCAATACACTCATTCAGCATACAGCGAAACAAATAATAGTATATTCAATCTCTCTAATTTTTTCTAATCATCATGCATTTTGAAAGACTGAAACAGCCTTCAAAATACATGCTTTCAGCAGCAGAATAAAGGACTAAATTTGTTGTTATTGGTTGATCTATAAAATACCATTTTAACAATCTTAATACTATTATTTGGCTTTGTTGCATCTGTGTAACTAAACATTTTTGTAGATTTTTTATACCCATCTTCTTATATTATTTAATAATTTCTCTGTTCAGCAAACTGTAATTAGATTCTTAATCTTAGAAATTCAAAAGGCAACAAATGTAACAAAGGGTTTCATTGCTTTGTGTATCTTAAAATTTAATACACTCATTGCTGTGGCATGCCAATTTCATTAATTCATCTATTGCCCCAGAATGTACCCTGGATCACACGAGAATTCAAGTATGATAGTGAAAAAAGCTGTAGGTCAGTATTTTGCATGCGTATAAACACCTATTGCAAAAGATCAAATACAGATTTTTATACCTACAGTGTATTCCTACAGACACATTTTTCTTTAAAGGTAAGTCTGCTTTAAGTTGTGCTTGATTCCTCATGACTTCAAAGACATTTGCTTGAAGTATTCTTAGCAACAAAACTGAAGTGCTTTCCCTGCCTTTTTCAACTTCTCAGTTTAATCTACAGCCCTGGGATTTTCTGATGATTTCTTATCCAAGCCCAACCTTGTTAAACTTTTCAAGATTAGCCAAGGGTGGTGAGATATGGTCATTTTTTAGCCATAATTATAAAGAATAGGACATATGTCTTCGAAGTTGTATGCCTGGGCTACAAACTTAACTAGGTTTTAAATGTTCAATGCAAGTTTAACCAGAATAAACAAAACTATAAGTTATATATAAGACAGGGTGGGATGGGAAATAAATTATGTGATCCCATAGTGCACTCCTGATCCCTTAAGCAAAGAAAAAGGCTGGGATGCATTACATCTCAAATGACCTGTAACAATCACCAATATTTAGGAACAATCACAAATCAAATGAAGAAAAATACATCATTTCTGTGTCATGCATTCCAGGCAAAATTGACTATTTGAGATGCATAATAATAATAATAATAATAATAATGAATTATTCCGTATCATTTCTATTATCTACTGGAAGGCTTTACTGGATGAGGCACATTACTGGGTCATTGTTTTACCATCACTTTATAAATATAAGACCATTTATATAGAATTTGAATGGGAGGGAACTGTTTTATATTTCCAGATTATTTTTTTTTGTCTTCTCTTCTTGCCTGCTAAGGGATGCCTATAATACTGAGCAATTTCAGTTCTTAAACCACTTTTCCCACACAGTCTCTATGTGCCATATAGCATGTTCAACAATGAACAAAAAACAGTATTATTCTTGCTGAATTCTTTTCTATTTCATATTTTATGAGGAAAAAATGAAAGAACATAGAGAAACAGCTAATACTTCACCTATTCAACTACATGTTGAAGTAATTCCAGTGTAAGACAGTATATAAAAATAAAAGCTATGATTGAGAAAAATAACTATCAATATTCACATTCAAGGGTGCCACCCACAAGGAAGTAACAAAACTAATCTGTTTAAAAAAAAAAGCTATTACTGGAGAAGCTGCAATATTTAACCAATGGACATTTTCATGAGGGATCTCATGGTTCTAGAAAAGAGAATAAGACAAGTTCCTAACATTCATATTATCTTACTGTTACTTAATATTAACTCCAACAGCCATGAGACATCTTGTGCCTAGGTATAAAAATACAAGAATGTATGCTAATATTCAGTATTCCCAAGTCTGTTTTTTGTTTATGAAAACAATTTTACATTGTAAGGAAGCAAAGCCTTGTAAAAAAAAATCCATGTAAGAATTATTGTCATAAAAATATAGCTTCCCTTCTAAAATGTTCCACAGTTCCTTGGGATAACAGTAGCTCCCAATTAACTGATGTAGATAAAAGGGGAAAAAATCTATAAAAATATCACATCTAAAATATTGACTTATATATAGAATTCATCTTTCAATGGAACCTTGTTATTTAATAAGCTATCAATCTGATTTACAAAGTACCTAAAGACAAAAAATGTTTGATTATTTACATTGTACGTATTTTTAAAAAACTGCAGTGCTATTGGATAAAGGAATGTTTCATTAAAAACAATTTCAAGCCTAAGGACAACTCCATATAAGTGGCCCCTTTATACTACTAAGAAGAAAATGTGCAGATTAGTTCCTTTTTCCTCCTGATTATTTCATTCATCCAATATTTTGTAAAGGTATTTTTGAAGGCTACAGTAATTTTATTAGATCATTAAGTTACCAATGTTAAGTAACCAATATTAATAATGATCATGGACTGTATACATATACTTGCTTGAAGAACAAAACTCTAGACAAAAAGAAGCTGTTAGAAAAACTACTTAAATAATTAAAATGTGGCTTGTTCACACTGTGTCTAATTAAAAGTAGAGAAAGTCAGACATTTTACAATCACAGCAAGTGTTGGACTTGAGTATTAAATGAATTAGCAAGGATGAGAAAGATGCAATTGGCAAAGACCGTTTCTTCATTGGCATGGTTCTTTTTCATCGCAGCCACGAGGATGGAACCCACTGAGGTTCTGTATCAAGCTTGTTAATTAAACGAAGTAATTCTTGATATGCTTTATCAATATCAGAATTCACAATCGCTGTATCAAAGTAATGGCCATTATTTTGCTCCATCTCTCTGGTTTTCTCTATGATTTCTCTTAGTTCTTCTGGCTGAAATTGAAGTGGAAAAAATATCCTATATCAGTAAATATTTATCTCTGTCTCTCACACACATACAGATAGCCTTATAGAAAAGCAGCACTCAGCTGCATAAGAGGAAACAATAATATAAGACAGATGGGTCTCAGGATAAAAACAACTGATTTGCTTTCTTCTTTTTAATCCAAAGCATTTCTGACAAGTTTTAATCAGCAGTGGAAGTTTGTGAGGGGGAGGTCAAAGAAATCTATCTTTGATTTATCCTTGCTTTTATTAAACTTATCTCCCTTAACCCAGTAGAACTCATTCACAAATTTAGGCTAATTTTAAGGACTAGGGGAAAATCTTCTGTTACTTGTTAAACATAGCTGGATGTTACTTAACAAGATCATCAATAGAAAAGGGAAATCAATGAAGTTTCTCCTCATACTAGAACCAAAACTCTAGTAGAGCCAGTAGGTTAGAAAGTAACCATATAATTTTCCTCTTTAAACATTATCAATGGGACAAGGGCACCCAGTCATAAGGAAATAGATTGGAATATTACAGGAAAATATAAAAAGGCTGAAAACATACATTGGTATACATCACAATGGTGTGTTTATCCAAAAGCTTAGACAACACAATTGAAAACATTACCTATGAGTATTACCTTTGGATTTTTGCCCTCTTTGGCCAGCAGTGCACGAAGCCGTTCTTGTGAAGGTGGTGCAATGAAGATAATGTATGGTTTCAAGTCTGAACTGCGTAAACTCTTCAACGACTAATGTGAAAAACAAATTTGTGCTATTAATATCCATATCAAACAAAATGAAACCTCTATAAATGCCAATTAGTAGTAGTATGCCTTTTTTACTAAATTGTTTATAAGAACCATAAAAACAAAAGGGGTATGTTGGACGAATTAGCATAACATGATACAAATTAGAAACAGGAACTGGATTTGGGCAACTGAATTCAAGATCAATGTTCTTAATATTAGGCTACGTTATCCACAAAGCTGCCATTTTACAGAAAGCACTACAGGTATTATTAAAAGTCAAAGCTATGTAATGAATTTTTTTTTACATGTTAGTAGTATAATAATAGAAAAGTGCTTCGTTTAATATTCCAATAAATCTAGATTTGGGCATATGACTTTTTCAGGAACTCATAAATATATCCTTGCCAAATGTGATTAACAATGCTACTGCAATTTGCAGTTGTTTTCAAACATTGTATAAGATCAATCTGTTTCTTCACTTTTAAATATGAAAATCATAAAGCCCATAAAATGATTTAAGGGATAGCAGATTAAAATGTAAAGCTTCTCTAAAAAAAAATAATCCTCTTCTGAACTTGGCTGTTGAAAAAAATCGAAAATGACCAAATATATTATAGGGATGCACAACTTCCTGTGTCTGTGGTAGTAAGAACTAGGATGTGAAAAGTTCAATAGCTATAGTCTTCAAAAAGAAAGGTAAGGTAATTGTCTTCAACTAGAAGCTTTTTAGCATCGCTGTCACATAAATTGATGTTCAGTACAAATAAACAATTGAACATGCAAAATTAACAAATAATGTTTAAATTTCTTAACAAGGCAGAAACAATTCTCATGTTAATCAATCACTGTAGTACAATAACGTTTCATCAAAAATATACTCAAGCTGAACTACTGCAACCTAGCATTTAAAACTTTAGAGTCCAAAAGCAATTTCATTACCTGTGTATGAAGATTTAAGAGACATATCTTTCCAGAATTGATCACCTGCCGGACAGAGTCTATGCTGGTACCATACAGATTCTTCTCAAATTCACCATGCTCAATAAACTTTCCTGCTGTAATATCAGTCTCAAACACTTGCCGTGATACAAAATGGTAATCCCTGCCAGCTACTTCATTGTCCCTCCTATTCCGTGTTGTATCTGAAAAGACCAATAAGCAGACTTAGTAAACCTTGAGTAAGAACCTGCATAAATGACATTTATAATGTATCAGTTTTCAAGACTTCATGAACAACAGCTATCTGGAAAAGAACTTTTTTCAGCAGAGTGTTCTTGAGCTAAATTAAGAGTTTTGAGCTCTATATCCAAAAGACTTAAATTCTTTAAATGGGCTCAAAAATTGTTACATGTTGCAACAATTTCTAACATATATCCAGTCGTATATAGCACATTTCCAGGCATGCAGATGAATTAAGAACACAGCTGAACACAGGATACGGAAAATGACATGCAGTTGAAATTACTGAAACATAAACAGAATAACAAGACATTCTTATAAATGAGAAATAACTAAATTGGTAATAATGTGAAGTTTTTGTGAATGGGGTTGGCAAATTTCTCTTTACAATAACTTCATGTTTATGCAAGCCATATTTAATAACAAATACACATCTAAGGAAGACTAGACTAAAGCATCTTCCCTCAATATCACTATATATCAAGTGTACTAAGCTTGGAAAATGACATACTAAGAATTTGAGCAGCAACATGCCCATAATTTCAACTTACGAGGAACTGCAGAAGCAAATCGGTCAGCTTCATTATTCATTAACCTTTGCCACAGTTCATTTTGACCACAGTTCTGGGGACCAATCAGGACAATAGGTCGCTTCCTATTTGCTGGCTGGTGATAAAGTGACATTTCCTCATAAGTCAAAATCTCCTCGTTGTCATAATCTTCAAAAAGAAAGCCCAAAATAAATGTACAAGTTTAAAGAAAAGCTTTTTCTTTTTTTCTATAACAATTCTTCTTGCATCACTGACTAGCTGAGAAAGATAAATACTATTTTCCAAATATCAGAATTTGGATTTTAACAATAATTTGAAGTGTTTTCTTGCATTGCTAGTTCTTACAAATATATATAATTGTATATTATATGCAAATATGCAAAGCGGCTGGATAGCGTAGTGGTTAGAACACTGCCTTTGATGCAGGAGACCGGGGTTCAAATCCCTGCTGGTACCTACCTTACCAGTAGGGGTCCTTGGGCAAAGACCCCCTAACGCTTCACCTGCCCACCTCAAATATGAGAGTGACACGAACTAAGAGAGTCATGCCAGCTCGGACGTCGCCCAGATTAACAAGGTCCGCGTCAGATGTTGGGGAACCAGGACAATCTGATGTTAAGTGGGCTACTGGAACAAACCATACATGGACGAGACAAGAGAACTTGGAATTGATGGAATGCTACTACAACAGCAGACCTGAGAGGGGATATATGAAACGTATGAGGGAGCTATGGATTGACAGAAGGCCTACATCCACACTGAGAAACAACTAGTTACCCAGTGCTTCAACATAGTGAAGAGGAAGCTGCTTTCACAACTTGAGATAAACCAACTCCACATTACAACCCGGACTCAAGCAGACCTAGAATAAGAAGCAGATGTGCAGCCAACACCGGAAGTTGGAATGTCACTGCCACCCCTTCCATTACAGAGCACAGCGGCTGATATGAGGCATAAGATCATGGATAAACTAGCTACAGTCAACCCTCAAGTCCAATTACCAAGTCTCAGTGGAGAAGTATCATCAGATAGTATGCTAGAAGATGCCAACAGAGCCCTCCAGACAATCCCTACTACCACCATAACTGAAACCAATGAATTGGTATATGCTACAGCTGCTGTAATCCTGGAAATGCTTGGCTATACGATCAAGAAGAACAGCAGTACATAACCACCCTGGAAAATGAGATCGGAGGCTAAGATCAAGGCAACTCGGAGAGAAGTCAGTCAGCTGGTGGAACTACAGAAGCGTGTGGAGATTAGGGATAAGACTCAGCTACTGAAAAAATATATGGGCCTGACTCCATCTGAAGCCCTAGAGACTGCTAAACAAAGACTCACAGCACCGGCTGCCAGGCTAAGGAGATACACTAGAGAAGCAGAGGCCAAGAAGATAAATGCCAGTGCAACCACACAGTAACAGCTAAGCCACCAGCAGTGGAAACTGAACAGTACTGGAAGAACATATGGGAGAAAGAGAAGACACATAACACCAGTGCAAAATGGCTGCAGGATCTGAAAGCAGACCATAGCAATCTCCCAGAACAAGAACTAGTCACCATCACAGTAGCAAACATCCAACAGCGGGTCAAGAACATGAAAAGCTGGACAGCACCTGGCCCGGATATGATCCACACCTACTGGCTAAAGAAACTAACAGCAGTGCATGAACGCCTAGTAGCACAGATGAACCAACTGCTAGCAGCAGGCTCCCACCCAGACTGGCTAACACAAGGAAGGGCAGTGCTGATCATGAAAGACCCTCACAAAGGAATAGCACCATCCAACTACCGGCCAATAACCTGCCTCCCCACAACATGGAAAGTTCTATCAGGCATCATAGCTGCCAAGCTACAAGACCATTTGGGCCAGTACATGAGCACAGCTCAGAAGGGCATTGGGAACAACACCAGAGGCTCAAAACACTAGTTACTCATAGATAGAGCAGTCGCCCGAGAGTCAAGGTCTAGGCAGACCAATCTGAGCACAGCCTGGATTGACTACAGGAAAGCCTATGACTCAATGCCACACACATGGATCTGTGAATGTCTGGCGCTATACAAAGTCAACAGGACACTAAGGACCTTCCTCAAGAACTCAATGGGACTGTGGAAAACAACATTGGAAGTCAACTCAAGACAGCTTGCACAAGTGGCCATCAAGTGTGGCATATACCAAGGTGATGCACTGTCCCCACTGCTGTTCTGCATAGGCTTAAACCCCCTCAGCCAGATAATCACAAAGTCTGGATATGGGTACAAGTTCAAGAGTGGAGTCACCATCAGCCACTTCCTCTACATGGATGACATCAAGTTGTATGCTAAGAGTGAACGAGACATCGACTCACTGATCCACCTGACACGGATCTACAGTGAGGACATTGGGATGTCATTCGGACTGGAGAAGTGTGGCAGGATGATAGTAAAGAGAGGGAAGGTAGTTAAGACTGATGGAGTGGAACTACCAGTGGGCCAAATAGCAGACATAGAGACCAGCTATAAATACCTTGGTGTCCCACAGTCACACGGGAACCATGAGGAGGAGGCAAGGAAGACAGCAACATCCAAGTACCACCAAAGGATAAGACAGGTCCTGAAGAGCCAGCTCAATGGGAAGAACAAGATCCATGCCATCAACATGTATGCCCTGCCACTCATCAGATACCCTGCCAGTATAGTGAGCTGGCCAAAGGAAGACATGGAGGCTGCCGATGTGAAGACCCGGAAGCTCCTCACAATGTATGGAGGTTTCCACCCCAAGTCCAACACCCAGAGACTGTACACAAGCCGCAAAGGGGTTGGGCAGGGTCTGATGAGTGTCAAAGCCACTGTCCTGGGCGAAACCCGGAGTATCCAGGAGTACATCAGTAAGATGGCACCCAAAGATGAGCTGCTGAGAGAATGCTTCAGGCAGCAGCAGACATGGGAGGAAGTTCAAGCAGAGGAAATACCATGGCAAGACAAGCCCCTGCATGGGATGTACCATCGACAGATAGATGAGGTGGCTGACACTGGGAAATCCTATCAGTGGCTGGAAAGAGCCGGACTAAAAGACAGCACTGAGGCACTGATCATAGCAGCACAAGAACAGGCACTAAGCACCAGACCCACAGAAGCAGGGGTCTACCACACTAGACAGGACCCAAGGTGCAGATTGTGCAAAGAGGCCTCAGAGACAGTCCAACACATAGTGGCAGGGTGTAAGATGCAGACAGGAACAGCATACACTGAACGGCACAACCAAGTAGCTGGCATTGTGTACAGGAACATCTGCACAGCGTATGAGCTAGACCCCCCCGAAGTCCAGATGGGAGATTCCACAGAAGGTTGTGGAGAATAACAGGGCTAAATCCTGTGGGACTTCCAGATCCAGACAGACAGGCAGGTACTGGCCAATCAACCAGACATTGTGGTAGTAGAAAAAGACCAGAAGACAGCGGTAGTGATAGATGTAGCAGTGCCAAGTGACAGCAACATCAGGAAGAAGGAGCATGAGAAGCTGGAGAAGTACCAGGGCCTTTAGGAGGAACTAGACAGGATGTGGAAAGTAAAGGCCAAAGTGGTCCCAGTGGTGGTAGGAGCACTCGGGGCCGTGACTCTTAAGCTGGGAGAGTGGCTCCAACAGATCCCAGGAACAACATCTGAGCTCTCTGTCCAGAAGAGTGCAGTGCTAGGAACAGCTAAGATGCTGCGCAGAATCCTCAAACTCCCAGGCCTCTGGTAGAGGACCCGAGATTGAGGAAGACACGTACCACCCATAGGGGTGAGAGGGGAATTATTTATTTATTTATATATATACATATATAGAGGGGGGGGGAGGGAAGGAGGGGGGCATCCTATAAGCTGTAATACACACGCTGCCTTCTTAGTCAAATTCCCATGTGTACACAGCATGATTATGCTGGAGAAGAGGGCATCTGAGAATAGGTAGGGCATGCGCTCCCACCACCCCTTAAAACAGCTGCTGGCATATTAGTAGGATTATGATTTAAATGGGAAGGGTGGCAGTCACCCTTGCACAATGTTCTCTTTGAGCTGCACACTCCTCTTATTGGACTGTATCTCTCCTTCCACTATGTCTGAGTGTACTGAAAGAAGGTTTAGACGCCCTCATCTTGCTTTCTGGATGAGGGGACAGGAAGGTGTGAGTAAGCAAGCGAACCAATACAACAATAAAGGGAAGGGCAAATGACAAAATTTTTGTGTGTCTAAGGGCAAAAGAGTTCTGACCCATCAAATGATTATCATTGCATCTTTGGCGAAAGATTCCCATAAGCTGAACACTGCTCAGAAAATAGTATGCAATTAAACTAGTGTAACTACCACACTACAGATTACCTCATTAACTCTTCTAGCCTCAAATACTTAGTGAAAAAAGCACTTTTCATAAGTGTAATAGATGCATTTTTTATTTGAATTTATTTTGTGTGTTTTATCTATGGAATTCTATACCACTGATTTTTGGTTATTTTTAATTTAAAATGTGCTGAAATAGAAGTACCTAGATTTTCTGTGTTCTGCTGTTAGGGATTATGATACTAAGTTGAGCAAAAAAACCCCAATAGCCCAGTTAATCATCTTTTCTTGTGAAACTTCAATACTTTCTGTCCAGCCTTTCTTATAAAGATGGGATGATATAGGTGGATGCCACATCTCCCTAGTAAATGAAGTAAATGGTAAAGCATGATATGATTTTTGTCAACTTTCCTTATGTTGGATAGTTTGCTTTAAAACTTAATTCTACTATTTCTAATCACACCAGCTATCCCAACACAACATTTGTTTGTGTTATACATGCAACAAATATGGGTGCCTGAATTGTAAAGTGTTATATTACAACTTGGTAATGCTGATATTAAATTACAGTGTGTGTGTGATTCAAAAAGCTTTCCATTAGTAGTTATTAATAAACTATATGTGTGGCTTCAGAGATACACACACATGCACATACATATACATGTACATACATATACACATGTATGATACTGACTGACAAAGCTAGGATTTAAATCAATAGTAAAAGTAGTCTGAGTTGCTTTAATAGATTAATAAAATCATTCAATGAAGCCATGATCCAAAACACTAGATGTGGAATTGTGTTCACATGCTTTTTGGCACTTTCCTTCATTATATGAAGTGTGCTGTCAAAATAGATCTGTTTCCCACCCAAACTTTTAATCCTGATCAAAAGAACCACTCATATCCCTGAAGAGAGATTAGCATCATTTCTGAACTACTGTGGAGACAGTGAACCCTCAAAGAAGAGCTACAATATGATGGCACTCCTGAATGTGTGACAAAAACTGAACAAAAGGAACAAGGGACAAGAGAACGCATACATATCCACATCTATCTATATATAAAGATACATTTCAAACATTTTAAATGGTTGTTTATGATTAATTTATTTTTAAAGTGAGCAATTGAGCTATAATAACTGCATTTTGGTAAAGCAAAAAAAAAAAAAGGAAGAAAGGAAAGTTGCACCATATCTCATTAACACTTCATTTATCTAGAAAAAATATCTTGAGATCAGTTGAAATCCTTTCTTACCATCATTTCTGTTGGCATTATACAAAACTTTCTTCCGTTTCTTTTTGTTCTTCTTTGCACACCAAAGCTTTCCTAAAGGCAACAAAAAAAGTCAGTTTACCCAACTCAGGTTTTTTAGCTGTTTTTTTTAAACAATACTCATTAAGAATCTAAAATTGCGAGCTATCATATAAGAATTGCACTTAAGAAAGACCTTGTTAATAAGCTTACAATTTAAAGCAGGAATGGGCAGTCTGTAACTTTTATAGAAGGGGCTGAAGATTATAAGTACAGCAATGCTGTAAAGTGCATAAGACTACGTTACGCACGTGGACGTAATTTCTGGGCTTTACTTGAATCCACGTGAGCCCCCCCCATCCCCAAATGTGATGTTGCTTAAAGGAGCCAATTCATTAAAGCTGGTGTAGCTGCACCTTTTTCCAGGGTGGTGCTGAAGCCTGAAAAAAGACCATCTGTTTAAATAAATAGTAGAGAGGTGCTGTGCTTGGAAAAAACAGAAAGAAAAAAAAATATTTCTGAAGCATTCTCAGTCTTCATGGTGGCAGCTGACAGATGTTAGCTGATGACAGACAACAGATGTTATTGTCCAGATTTACTACCTGGGCAACTGATTTGTCTTGTGGGGGGTGCTTGGGCTCAAGTACTCCATTTCTTTTAACATCTAGCTCAGTGTTTTTCAAATTTAAAATGTCTGGACAAGTTTGCCAAGTTTGGAAAACACCAAGCTAGCTAACGCGGGTATTTCTGAAGTCTTCCGCTTACCTGATTTTTCTGGCTCTTTGTCCTCCTCTATAGTTTGCTTCATTGCTTCTCTTTGCTGCTGAAAACTTTTTCCTTCATGGAAGAAGATATCTATGAGAATTAACACTGGAAAAACATTACAGTACATTTCTCGTAATAAAAAACTATATTATTTTGACAGCATTTCAAAATGGGCTTCTGGTTCTTTTCAGAACATTGAGGAAGATAATCCCCTGAAATGGGAGTGATATTCTATAGTGAAATAGCCATTTCACTGGTATTCTGATGCCTAGGCAAGGATAATCAAAAAAACATATCAGTTAAGATTTTGAAGAAAGCTCCTACTGAAGATATTTGAAACATTCACTAAGCTTATATTTTTCATAAAATTGTATGAGGAATACTCTTCTCATCTTGTAATCAGTACAATTTTGCTCCATTTTGTCTATCTGGCAAGTTGAGAAAATGACATAAAATGGGTTCAAATTCAAATTAATTATAAAAAGGCTATCTAGAAATAGGCATTGATGTTTGCTGAAAAAAGTATCCATTTCTTCTTAACAGAATGAAACAATTTCTGTATTATTGTTCCTTTATTAATTTATTTTATGTAACTTTATTGTATTTTATGTCTACTTTTTACTTTTATTAATTATAGGTTTATGTATTTTTATTGTAGTGTTATCTGGCCTAAAGGCCATAATAAAGGTTTTGATACTGTGATAGTCATCAACATGGGAAAATATTAGAATGCTCTTGTTCTTGTGAAAAAGTGTATTTTTAGCAATTTAAATAATAGATCCTAAAACTAAAGTTTATAATAAGCCCATTTTGTCCTGCTATATCTTAGGGACTGGAGGATTCCTGCATCTTAAACAGCAATCGAAATTTATTATTTGCTATATATAGTAGGTGAGCATGAAATTGAGCAAACTCAGGGAGGCAGTGAAAGATAGGAAGGCCTGGCGCAATATGGTTCATGGGGTCACGAAGAGTCGGACATGACTTAACGACTAAACAACAACAACAATATATAGTAGGAGCCAGTTGCAAGCTTTTGTCCTACAGTGAGCATTTCCTTTGTAGCTTCTATACATTTCCCATATATTCTGTTCAAGACCTACAGCAGTTACACATTTCCCTCTATTTCTAAGATCATTGATTACATTTCAAATACACAGAAAAAACTAGTTAAAATGTGATACTATTGTTGAAGATGTGACAATTAAACAAGTACATAACCAAACATTAAGTTTTCATGATTAAAAACCAAGAGGAAGACCAGGCCACTAAGCTGCTGGCACTAACTGTGCTATTGCTCCTGCCTTTTATCAACTCTTTAAAAAATGGGAAATGATTGTATCATATTAGAAGGAATCACAAAATATAAAGTCTTCTTTGCTCAAGGGACCAATAATGAAGCATTTGAAATGTTGTCAACCCCGGGGGGGGGGGGGGATATTTATATGAATGTCTGCGTGAACAGTCTGCTTTTCTTAACATTAAGTACCTGGAATAAGGCCTGCCAAAGGCTGATTTTCTTCATCTCCATCTCGATAAGCCTGCCACCAATTTGGATCTTCTTGGCTGATCACATGGAGTATATCTCCTTTTTGAAAAGACAGACCTAACTCTCTGCAAGGGACATAAGGGTCATCAGAAGGATCGTAGTCAAAGTGAGCTTTCACATGGATCTAGGACACAAAAAGATACAAACATAAAAAATAGATAGGCAATTCTATGGTAATTTTAATTTCTAATTAATTTAATTTCTACTAGTCCTTGTGTTTCTCCCAAAGCTTCTCATGGGGAAGGGATAGAGGATACTTAGGAGAAGACTAAGATGTGAACATGACAGTCCAGAAAGCCTTTTAGTTTATCATCCTCTCCTATTTATTTTCTCCTGCCTCTTGGGGAGAAAGCTTGCTCTTCAAATTACTGTTCCAGACACTTGTAGAATTTATACAAGTCTCAGAGCACTTTTTAAATTAAATTTCTTTTTTCTCCTCATATATCCTGTATCCTTCCTTCAGACAATGAATTGTGGCAGTATTCTAAGTAAAATTCAAAACATGATGTAACTAAGATTGCTACAGCCAAGAATCAAGGCATAGGTGGCCTGACCCTACTTAGTTCCTGAAATCAGCCAAGTGACTCTGAATAACACTTTCCCTTGTTCAACAAGGAGAAGATTTTTAACAAAACCAAAACCAGAATATAAAAATCAACTGAACCTCTACATCTTAATTTGTTACCAAAGTATTATCTGATATAGTCACATACCACTGTCTCTTTAGTAGGTGGGGGCTTGCTCTGCTGACTGGGAATCAGCACAAACGTCAGAGTGCCATGCATGTCCGCCTGTGAAGAAAAGCATCAGTGAGTGACAATTTAAAACCACCTTGGGTTCCTTGGTAAGTTACTGTTCTTGTCCAGCAGTCCTGAATGCTGATCCTAGATTTCACATCTCCATTTAGATGTATTCTGGTATATTTTAAAGTGCTATATTTTTCTTCTTTTAAAAAAACCAGCCAAGTCTATCAGACCTAGCACCATAGGGAGAAGATTAGCAATGAGAATGGTACCATTATTCAGGTCACACTTGGGACTCAGAGTATTTGATCAGATGGAACTCTGCTCTGATCCAGCAAAGCCTTTCTATGCGTTTATCACAGCGCTTAATGTCAGATAGGCAATTGGGGCTACATGAGCCTTTCAAAGGATGTGTCTGCTTTAATACTTTTAAGGAATGTGTACAATAGATTTCAATGAAAGCAAATAATCTTATAGACCAAGAAAGGGAAAGATTACAGATTGATGGTACAAGCAATTCCAAAAGAACAAAAGAAAGAAGCAGAAGGAAAAGATATGAAGAAAATAAAAGGAAGGATAGCAAAAGACCGGATCCTGTAATACAATTCATTTTTTTATATCAATTTATTATCCTGCTGTGTTTTGAATATCTGAATTAAGAACAAGAAAACAAATTAGGTGTAATGGAAAGCTGGGAAGTTAGTGGTTAAATTTTTAAAAGTGGATATGAATTTGAAAGGTATTTTGGTGGTGGAGGATCATAACACAGTATTCATGCTTATTCTCTTATGGTATTATAAGCATAGGTGAGAGAAGTATGGCCTTCCAGATATTGCTGACTTGAAACACCAATGATAATGGTGGCTGGAGCAAACTGCTTTTATTCACCAACATTTGGAGGGCCATAGGTTGCCAAGCCTGCTATAAGAAAATCTAAACTAATTTGTTTAGAGAACTATCTGGTGTGCAGTTGGCTATTTTAAAAAGTTCGTATTTTTAAAAAACCTGTCATGTGACTCAACAAACACTCCTTAGAATGGAATGTATCTGCAAGACTGAATGCACTTACCTGTTACAGCTATAAAAAAGTTTAAAGACCTTCTTGCCTGATTAGTGGGTTATGCAGGGTCTGGTTGTTTCACTCTACTCTTATTTAGCTGAGAGTTCCAGGTTAACACTTGTTTTAAATTATTAGGGATGTATATACACTTGGTTGTATCCCAGGGCATTGTTTTAATGTACTGTTGTGCTGGTTGTTTTAGTGTTAATATTTGCTTACTGGGATCAAGTAATTCAGTTGAGTTATAATTATTGTGTTTGTTTTGTATTGCACCTTGCTAAAAGTATGTAGTAAATATGATGATGATGATGATGATGACGACGACGACAACAACACAATGCCTTTCTTGGTGCAGCATAGAGACTTGAAGCCATTCTCATTGTGTCTTAAGATATACATGGAAAATTTGGTTGGTATGCACATATTTAAATTAGAAATAGTTACAACATACAGATTAAACATTCCACTAATATAAACTTATGCATGGCCATTTAAGTTCAGCTTAAACAAAATTTCTGACTTCTACAAATGGGTACTGATGGAGCTCCAAGAACAGATCCTCTGGTGCCATTTGTAACTGGCATGCTAAGGATAACAAAATGGGTTGTTCTCCTCTAATTTTAGAGAACCCAAAGCAATATAAGCTGTTTATAAGGTATAAAGGCCAAATCTTTTAAACTCAGTAAAGATTAACAACACTAGAACTGGAACTGTAGAGATTTGAATGCACAACAAGCAGCATTATATTAAGCAACAAATTTACAATTTCATGACATTAAATAAGTGATATGACATACCAGCAAGTCAAAAACCTCATTAACATCTTTTCCACGAATTTCAATTCCATTGATTTCCAAGACTTCATCACCCTCATGCAACAGCCCACTCTTTTCGGCAGCACCTCCCTTCACTATTCGACTAATGATGACTGAATCCATTTCATTTCGTACTGTAGCACCCTATGTAATGGAAAGTGAACATTTGAAAGTATCAGAAATATCTTATAACTAAAATAAAAAAGTTTGATTAGAACCAGGAAACCTAGATTCAAATCATCAGTCAGGTATCTTAGGATCAGTATATCAGTCTAATTTATTTCACAGAACAGCTAGGACAGAAAAGCTGTGAGAGAACCATGCATGTTTGTGTTTCAGTGGTATTCTGAAGTCTTTCAGGAGCAGGCTAAAAATAGAATAATGAAAAGAAAGAAAGAAAAACTGAAAATACAGTTTCTAAGTAACTGCTTAGTTTCTATTGTAAGCACAACTGAAAACAACAACATGGAATGCCCCATAGTATCTTTTGACAATTGTTACAAAAAAGTTTATTTCTTTGCTATTAAATGTGTAACGTCATTATCAGTTTTTGTGGCTCACAGGCCAGAAAAAATAACCAGATGTCATTTCTTTTTACTTCCCTTCTCCAGCCTATCTCATGGATATAAAGACTTTGGGAAGAAGAGTTGTGACATAGTGGTAAAGATGGTTGTATCCTGTCAGACTTCTGAGATATGGCAGGTCAGGAAACACATCACAAGGATTCCAGGAATGCTACTTTATTGTTATAAGGTATAATAAACACAGGTATGAAAACCTATCAGGGCTTCTCTCTACCCCATCTTGTACCAAACAGAATCAGAGGGGTTATTTTGAATTTCTTTCTCAGGCTTTCCATTTTCCCAGACTGAGTTGCTATTTCACCTCCCTTAGTTGGCTCCTCCATTCCAAAGCC
This sequence comes from Liasis olivaceus, assembly GCA_030867105.1. Lineage (NCBI taxonomy): Eukaryota > Metazoa > Chordata > Lepidosauria > Squamata > Pythonidae > Liasis > Liasis olivaceus. The sequence continues at coordinate 67,920,655 of CM061349.1, forward strand.
ATCTCTACATTCCTTTCTGTATCCAGTGATGAACTTGAATGCAATTATAGAATTAGTATATTGTGGCAGAAGAGCACAATCCTGCTACATGGTTTACCCAGAGCACAGCTGTTTACTGGAATGAATTATAAAGATTTGTGAATAAATTCTTCAATGCTAAAAAACATTAGCATACTTTATATGGAGAACAACATAGTGTCTTATATGGAGAACAAATAAGTGTCTTAAATTGGTCTTTAGTATATTCATTCACTGAGTGTGGCTTTATAAATACAGGAATATATCATTATCCTCAATTTTTCAAAAAACATTCAATTTTATGCAGAAGCATACACATGAAAAACCAGCACGAGTCTACCTAAAATAGATCAGAATTTTCAGGAGACTCTGAGAATGTGAGCAAAACCTAACTATTTCCCAGTCTCACATAACAGTCCACAAAGCCAGCAGTAGAATGAGAAAATGGATTTGCACATTTCTCTTTTATATTCCTGAGAGAGAGTATTTGTATTCCCTTTTTTTACGGGCAATATATTATAATGATCAGACCAAGCATTGTGAAAAATATGGGAGTCAGTATTTCCCTAGATCACATTTTAGTATACTTACCAATGGAATATCTCTAGCTTTCTCAATGCGAACAATTTTAACTGTCTCTCCTCCATACAGACCAACATTTTCATAGACCTTTTCATCTGCCACTGATTCTGGTTGCATTTCCTGCTCAGCAACTTTATCATGAGCCAAAAGTAGTGCCTGGTGCAAAACAGTATCATTTATAGTTTGTTATAGTCATGTACCAAATATTAAGTGGGACAGTGTAAAAATACCACTAAGATTCAGTACTGGATACAATATTGTCCAGAAGAGGCATTTCTTACATTTTCTTCTGTTTCCATATGGATGGACAATCAAATTAAAGAATGGTACAGGTAGTCCTCAGTGGACAACCATAATTGGGACTAGCAACTCTGTCATTAAGTGATGTGGCTATAAAGCAAAAACTCACACGACTGCGCGGACTTACAACGGCAGTTACGGTTACAGTTAAGTGAATCACACACAGTCATTAAGCTCAACATCACATGACCGCGACTTGCTGCCAACTTTCCCATTGACTTTGTTTGTCAGAAACCGGTAGTGAAGGTCACAAATGGAGATCACATGACCACGGGATGCTGTGACTGTCATAATTGCACGCCAATTACCAAGAGCCTGAATTAGAATCACGTGATGGATGCTGCAATGGCCACAACTTCAAGGGCCCATTGTAAGTTTCCTCATTCAGCGCCGTCATAACTTCAAATGGTCGCTGAACAAGTGGTTGCTAAGCAAGGACTACCTGAATTCCCATGAACTGTGGTTCAAGGAATAAGGTATTTTATCAATACAGGCTATAAAAGTTGATGCAGGAGACAACTGTTTTCATCCGTTTATTGTAATTATTATTAATTAATGTTACCCTATGAAAAAACAGCACATAATTGTACTGGCCATTACTGATGCAAATTCTGACTCACATACCAATCAAAGTAGCCAGCATGTTCAACTGACACTATAGAAATGTTCATAGTCAACAAATTAATTTGTTTTAAATTTTGATTCTTCAGGAACAGAAACCACTGTGCCACAAATACCAACAGAAACATACCTGCAGTTATCTTAAATATGCAATTACTATTTCTTTGAATCAGAGTTTTATCATATGATAGAGAAAAAACCCAGCAGATATCTACAAATTTACAGTATATTTTAAAAACTGAACGTTTTATACTTTAAAACAGGGTATTCCTACCTGAACATGAGGAGCATTCAATAAAGAATTAAGTTCCAGCCCATCTTTCTGATGGCTTGGTCTCAAAACATTTTGTACCTGGCAATTAGAACACCAAAAATGTGATACCAGATATCATTCATCATAAGCAAAGTACTATCTTACTTTTCATGTAAGGAATCTTTTCTATAAGTACCAAGGACAAAAGTATGTTAAAAAAATTGATTTCCCAACCATTTTTTCAATACAATAAATGGGTAAGTAAAAGAAATCAGAGACCACATTCATTTTTAACATAATATTCCCTCAGAGCATTCAAGGATCTTCCAATTCCAAATGTCTCTGAAGAAGAGCATCTGAATAGGTCCCTAACCCCTGCAGGAGGGGAATGATGGTATGCTACCAAACATGACTAGATAGGAGTCTACATGTGAGTGCTTCCTGAACAGTTGGAATCCATCCTGTGCATTCTTCCTGAGAGGGAATGCTGAAGTTTTCCATCCTACCTGAAGTAAAGGGGTTGAGAATCCAAGGGTGCTCCTTCTTGGTGGCTTCTCGCACACTATGAAACACCTTTGACTCTAAGGTGCATGGAGTTCTTATTCTGCTAGGCTTTTGCAAGACATCAAAGGCCATTTTATTCTGTCATTCTTTTAATGCTAATGGTGTGGTAGGGTTGTCTTGATGAGGTGATTTTGTTTTGCTGCTCTTAAGGTTTTGTTGGGCTGTTTTGTGGGATGGAGGGTTTTTTTTAAAAAAACAGTTACAGGTACTCCTTGCTTAACAACTGTTTGTTTGGCAACCATTCCAAGTTATGACAGTGCTAAAGTGACTTACAACCAGTGCCCGAAGTTACAACCGTCACAGCACCTCTGCAGTCATGTGATCACGATCTGGGCGCTTGGCAACCAGCTCGCACTTATGAGAGTTGCAGTGTCCCAGGATCACACGATTGCCATTTGTGGCCTTCCCAGCCAACAAAAAAGGTTGTAAAATCAGGTCTGGTCATGTGACGATTCGCTTAACAATCTCATTGCTTAGTGACCTAAATTCCCATCCCGATTGTGGTTGTTAAGCAAGGACTACCAGTACTGTAAAACACCCAGTAATAAGTAAAACATTACTGAAAATCGGTGATAAGACAACAAATTTTGGCGGCATAATTTTGAGATTTTGTGCATTACATATAAGAAATCTGGAGGATGCATATGACCCTTGGGACTTAATGTGCCAGTTTCTGAGGTACTACAGGAAGTCTTCATTTAGCAACTGCCTCAGAAAGCGAACATTTGCAAATACGACTGAAAATAAACGGCAGTAAAAAAAATCATTTTCCGACCAATGGGCGCACTTATGCCCAAATTTCTGTGCCTGACAACATTGCATATTGGAGTGAGGGTAACACTGGTGTTGCTGCATGAGAGAACTTTAAATGAGACATCAGCAACCAGCGATCTTCACAGTGTCTGCCTCTCAATTATGTGGTTCACTTAGCAACCATTTTGCCAGAACCAATTGTGGTTGCTAAACATGGACTATCTGTACCAGGATTTAAAACAAAAACAAAAAACTAGTCCGATTCAAATGTTGCATAAAATACAAATTAAGTAAATCAATTATTTTTAATCCATAACAATCTACTTTTCAGAGGAATCCTAGAAAGAAAATGTGAATACTCATCAAGTTTCTTCTTTGAAATATAATAAATTGCAGCCCTACTTTATTACTTATTTATTATATTTAATTATTTAATTATTGGAGTTATATCCCAACTTCCTACAGAACTCAAGTCAGCTCCTATGGTGATCACCTTTCATTTCATTCTCATAACAATTTTTGAAGCAGGTTGGACTGGGAGAGGGAGTGACTGGCCCAAAGTCACTTAGTGGGTTTCTATGGCTAAGGGTGGACTTGCATACCCTTAACCACACTTCACACTGGATCTCTAAATTTATGCAATTAATTCATTACATACATATTTTTCCATATCTGCTGATTCTAACTAGTTTTTTTAATATAAATCTGTTAGAGAAGTTATCCAATTCCTCTGAAGAAATGTTTAAAATGTAACATGTATTTTCTCTTTAAAATCAAGGTACAGGTAGTCCCGAGGTTAAGAACACTCGGTTTAAGGACGACCCATAGTTAAGAACGGAGCTTACTGTAGTAAAATTCAAGTTAAATACACAATGATTCGAGTTAATTGCACAATGCTACTTATACAGTATTATACAATACTTACATACAAATTTGACTTAAGGACAGACCTTGGGAATGGAACTTGTTCCTAAACTTGTTCCTTGCTTAACTACGCTAAATGGGACCGGAAACTCCATCGTTAAACCACGTGGTTGTAAGTCAAAAAACCACATGGCTGTGCTGCTTAGCAATGGCAGATTCAGTTGTTGTTGTTAAGTGAGGACCATGCAGGTTATTAACCAAGGATCTCATATGTGACTATGACTTCCTGCTCACACAACTACTGGCTTCGCCATTGACTTTACTTGTGGAAAGCCAGCAGGGAAGGTCGCAAGTCATAATCACGTGACTGCAGGACATGTGATATTTGGAAATCCGGGCTGGTTGCTGAGTGCCCAGATCACAATCACATGACAGCTGGGGCACTGCAACACTTGCAACTTTGAGGACTGTTGTAGGTATCACTGGTTCAGTGCCATCGCAAATTCAAACAGTTGCTGAACAAGTGGTCATTAACTGTTGTTTGTTGTTGTTTAGTCGTTAAGTCGTGTCCGACTCTTCGTGACCCCATGAACCATATTGCGCCAGGCCTTCCTATCTTTCACTGCCTCCCTGAGTTTGCTCAATTTCATGCTCATTGCTTCAGTGATGCTATCTAGCCATCTCATCCTCTGCCGTCCTCTTCTCCTTTTGCCTTCCATCTTTCCCAGCATCAGGGTCTTTTCCAAAGAGTCCTCTCTTCGCATTAGGTGACCAAAGTATCTGAGCTTGAGCTTTATTATCAATCCTTCCAATGAGCAATCAGAGTTGATTTCCTTTAAGATTGACTGGTTTGACCTCCTAGCAGTCCAGGGGACTCTTAAGAGTCTTCTCCAGCACCACAGTTCAAAGGCATCAATTCTTCGGCGTTCAGCCTTCTTTATGGTCCAGCTCTCACAGCCATACATTACTACTGGAAAAACCATAGCTTTGACTATGCGGATCTTTGTCGGCAAGGTGACGTCTCTGCTTTTTAATATGCTATCTAGGTTTGCCATAGCTTTCCTCCCAAGGAGCAAGCGTCTTTTAATTTCATGGCTGCAGTCTCCGTCCGCGGTGATCTTGGAGCCCAAATAAATGAAGTCTGTTACTGCTTCCATTTCTACCCCTTCTATTTGCCAGGGATTGATGGGTCCAGATGCCATGATCTTAGTTTTTTTAATGTTGAGTTTCAAGCCAGCTTTCACACTCTCCTCTTTCACCCTCATCAAGAGGCTCTTTAGTTCTTCTTCACTTTCTGCCATTAGGGTGGTATTGTCTGCATATCTGAGGTTATTGATGTTTCTCCCTGCAATCTTAATTCCGGCTTGTGATTCTTCCAGCCTGGCATTTCTCATGATGTACTCTGCATATAGGTTAAATAAGCAGGGTGACAGTATACAGCCTAGTCGTACTCCTTTCCCTATTTTGAACCAATCGGTTGTTCCATGACCGGTTCTAACTGTTGCTTCTTGGCCCGCATACAGATTTCTCAGGAGACAGGTAAGGTGGTCTGGTATCCCCATCTCTTTAAGAATTTGCCACAGTTTGTTGTGATCCACACAATCAAAGGCTTTTGCATAGTCAATGAAGCAGAAGTAGATGCTTTTCTGGAACTCTCGTGCTTTCTCCATGATCCAGCGAATGTTGGCAATTTGATCTCTAGTTCCTCTGCCTCTTCGAAACCCAGCTTGTACATCCGGTAGTTCTCGGTTCACGTACTGCTGAAGCCTAGCTTGTAGGATTTTGAGCATAACCTTGCTAGCATGTGAAATGAGTGCAATTGTGCGATAGTTTGAGCATTCTTTGGCATTGCCCTTCTTTGGAATTGGAACGTAAACTGACCTTTTCCAATCCCGTGGCCACTGTTGCGTTTTCCAAACTTGCTGGCATATTGAGTGCAGCACTTTAACAGCATCATCTTTTAGTATTTTAAATAACTCAGCTGGAATACTGTCATCTCCACTAGCTTTGTTGTTAGCAATGCTTCCTAAGGCCCACTTGACTTCACTCTCTAGGATGTCTGGCTCAGGGTCAGTGACCACACCAGCATGGACATCAGGGACATTAAGATCTTTCTTGTATAGTTCTTCTGTGTATTCTTGCCACCTCTTCTTAATCTCTTCTGCTTCTGTTAGGTCCCTGCCTTTTTTGTCCTTTATCGTGCCCATCTTTGCACTAAACGTTCCTTTGATATCTCCAATTTTCTTGAAGAGATCTCTAGTCTTCCCCATTCTATTGTTTTCTTCAATTTCTTTGCATTGTTCATTTAAGAAGGCCTTCTTATCTCTCCTTGCTATTCTCTGGAAATCTGCATTCAGTTGCTTATATCTTTCCCTTTCACCCTTGCTTTTCGCATTCCTTCTTTCCACAGCTATTTGTAAAGCCTCATCAGACAGCCATTTTGCTTTCTTGCATTTCTTTTTCTTTGGGATGGTTTTAGTTGCTGCCTCTTGTACAATGTTACAGACCTCCGTCCATAGTTCTTCAGGCACTCTGTCTACCAAATCTAATCCTCTAAATCTATTCATCACCTTCACTGTGTACTCACATGGAATATGATCTAAGTCATACCTGAGTGGTCTAGTGGTTTTCCCTACATTCTTCAATTTAAGCCTAAATTTTGCAGTATCATTAACTGTGGACCACTTGTAACATGAGAATCTGTGGTGTGAGTGTGTTATACAATGTCTCAGTTATTTTATTACAGTTTAGTTTTACTTTTTGCTTTATTATATTGTTTTCTTGTGGATTCTAGTCACCCAGAGTTATATAGATAAGATGGGCAGCCATATAAAATCCATAAATAAATAAGTGTGCAAAATATTAAAATTTATCTAAATATAACAATAAATACAAACTTTGTAGCTCTGAAAATACTGAATTATGCCAATTTCTTTAAAGTGCTTTTAATAATTAATTCAGAAGTGCTACAAGTGTTTATTATTATGATCATCACCACTCTCAATCTTAACCATTCAAGACTGAAATTTCAGATGGAAATCAATAATTTGCATATTAACATCAAAATAGCAAAATACGTATGCAGATTGTAACAGATGATCAAATACTATCATTTTATCTAATTATCTGTAATTTCAAAGAGTTACATTTCAATTAAAATGACCCTAGGAGCGAGTCAATTTATTCTATGAAATTTATGTTCAAGATCTATATTTTTATTTAAAGAAATTCAAATAGTATACTAAGATTTTAGTGATTTGGTTTTGATACATAGCCAAGTTTAGTGAATAAAACACAATTTGAGGATATTAAGCTGTAGCTGGAAACCAATTAAAATTAAAATTTGATATAAGAATGGGAATGTATAATTTCTGTGGTTATTATTTCATCTATTTTTAGGTACTCTTAATTAAAAAAAAAGTTAAATGCTAAATAGAACAGTACAGCATTTCCTCATGCTGCCTGGATCCCAAGAATTACTGTAAACACACCTGAAGGACTGAGGATGTCTGGTCAACAAGTTGCTCTATCATACCACAAGAGGTTTCGGAAACTTTTATTATTTCAAAGATTATTTGATATTTCTATAATGACAGAGTGCTATTTAAGAAAGACATGCAATGCCCTCTTGGACATGCAGAACTGCGATCTAAACTACTGTATTACACGTAAAAAAATAAAGGTTAGAGAATGAATCTTCAAATTTCTTAAATATAGATTTTAAAAATACCAAACACTATATTTGCAAATCTAAATTCTCATAAATATTAACTTCTAAGTTCTAAGAACCTTTTCTTCTAGAGAAGGAAAAGGAAATATTAATTTAATTATGGAGAGCTTTTAATGTCACACCTAGGACTGGTACTTTGGAACACAATAATTACTGGTAATTTAATTATTAAATGAGAATTTATACCATACATACCTCTTGTGCAAGCTCTTGTGCATTGGAGATAAGAGGATATGGGGGACTTGCTTTGTTCATATGCACAGTAACAGCATTGTGTATCTTAAATGCATTTTGAAAGTCAGTATTTTGCACAAGCTGTAAAATCAGAGCAATTTCCTCTTGACTTTGTGGATCTATCAGTGTGTGTTGGACATGCTTAAGAGAAGACAGCAGCTCATCAACTTCTGCAAAGGGAACAGGTGCACTAATCAGTCTGGATGTACGACATATATGAAATACATTCTGTTAATTAGCAGTACCTCACCAGCAACTACTACAGTTATTTCCTGCATTAATGAAAACAGCAATCTGATGAACTGATTATGCCATAAAACGAACCATATAGAATCAGATAAACAAAACCTTATAACAAATCAGTTATAAACCAAACTCCCTTGAAATTAATCTTTATCTAAAATTATCAGCTTTGGTAAACTATGTTTAACAATAACACGAAATCATTCAAAAACATTTGGTGAGGCTGAAGACAACTAAAGAAAATAATGACTTTGAAAACTGTCTGCATCCAGCCAAGGGTTGCGGAGAAAAACACTGCGCCCCCCCAACAACCCCCCAGTGCATCTTTATGGAAGAAGTAGTTGGCCAGTGATTTGAAACGCTCCTGACTATTCCATTCATTCTAAACCCCCACCCTACCCTCCTGGTCAACAACCCAGAACAGAGCGTACAGAGCCCATATACTTTCCAGAACACTCATACAAACATGCATAAATGCAAACTGAGGGGACTAGAGAAACAGATGCACACCCAGATGCAACATGTTAATTCATTCTGCAGAATAAAATACAGATGCCTTCTATGACTACTGGGAAGATTCCAAAAGACATGCTCCGCATGTTTTCCCTACCTTGTTAAACTTACGTCACTTCCTTGGGCCTCAATCCTGAATAAGTTGTAGTCTCTTTCTGATTTCCATTCTTCCAAACTCATATGGGATATCAAGGTAGCAAAAACACTGTCACACTACAACTCCTATGGTGATCACTGAGAGACCACAAACTGAGAATTTGGCTGTGGGAGGGAATGGAATATCTGCTCCAGGAATTTCCTATCTTTTGCTGTAATTTTGTATCACACATCTGGGAGGTTCTACATAATCTTAAGAACTATCTTCAGAATTACTCATACTCATGCTACTAAGTATTCTGAACTACAGTTTTTAATATCACTGTACTACGCTCAGCTAGTTACACATGGGATGGAAAATTATGCACTGATGTCAGCAATATGGTTGTAACATCACATTTTTTTTAGTGGCTGAAAAGTTAAGGAATTTAATTAGAGAAAGTGAAGGAGGGAGGAAGCAGAAAACTCTGATTCCATCGCACACCATAAATCCTGAAAAGATAACAGAAGATGAGAACATTTTCTCATCAAAATAAAGGAGTTTTATCTCACTTCATTACTTTTCAAAAGTACAGTCTTAGACATCAAATGCTTACTAACAGTCTTTAGAGGGCTAAGTAATTTCTAAAATTTGATGTGAGGTTATTTAAAGTCAAGAGACCTGTCCCCATCAAAATGAAAATACTGCATACACGTCAGATTGGCATTACTTCTATCTTGCCTAGCAACCTGCCTCTACTTTTAAAGTTATTAAACTTAGGCCACCAAGGTTCATCGATTTAGAATAAAAATATAAAAATAAAAATAAATCGGAAAAAAACAAGTGAAAGCAGTGAAAGCATTGAAAGCAGGCTTAAAATATATGCTTCACAGCTTTTTAAAAGCATAGAAGCAAAGAGGCTAAACCCAGCAGGGAATGCATTCCAAAGAACTGGGATGACTAAAAGTTTTCTCAAGAGAAGCCTGGGGCCACTGTAACTAAGTCTCCGCAAATGACGTCAGTGAGCTGAGCTGGGGGGCACTGAATCATAGTTACAGAAAGAGGCATTCTCTCAAGGAGCTTGGCCCTATACACTATAGGGTTTTTAAGATAATAACTAGCACCCTGTACTTTACCTAGAAAGAAGTCAGTAATAATGCAGTGTATTAAGCGCTAGTATAATGGAGTCCTTCTGATTTCTTCCAGAGGCCAATCTGACTGCTGAGTTCTATAAATTTCCAGGCTAGACACAAAGGAAGTTACTTTGCAGAGATTATCCACTAATCATTAACCATCTCCCCGCCCCACCCCCCCACCACTACTTGATATGTCCTGTCCTTTTTAATTCATTCTTCCTTATGGACATGTGTTTACAAACACATACAATATATAATTCATGTGCATAACATTCTAAAGAATAGCAGAGAAGAACAACAACGATAACACTAATAATCAGACACACAGAAATAAAAGAAAATTCTTTTTTGGCATGACAGGAAAGCCTATTAGCAGGAGGGAAAGGAATATGGCTGGATTATCATAAATAAATGTTACATAACACATCACTGAAGAGTAGGGCAGAAAATAAATCTACCCTACAAAATGAAATACATTTTTATTTTCAATACAATCAAATAAACAAATGAAAAGCTTTCTAATGGAGGAGATACCCCCACATCCAAGATAATGCATGGCACGATCTGAATATGACAATTGTCACATGACAAATGTGTTCATGCAAAGTTTATTTCCATATCCACAATATACCAAGGATATCTAGAAACCTGGACCCAAATTCATTCTGCTTATCACTGAATAATGGTAATATGCTAACATCTGAAATGATTCACTCATATCAGATATGAAGGTGTGAAATGTGAAGTACCATATCAGCAAATGTACACTGCCCCTTTGCAAAATAAAAACAGTGTAAGATGCTTACATCGTTAAAAAAATTTAAACAATCACAGCTTTCAAAGTAAGTTAGAATTTTATTTTGAAATTTAGCAATGTTGTCGAATATTGAAAGATTCAGAAAGAAGAAAAAATATCACCTTTCAGAAATATAATCTGCTACAAAATAGAGGTAACATTTACATTTAAAGTGGGTTACCTGAATGGCAATATTGATTCTAAGCAGAGGAAAAAGCTGCATACTCATCTTCTACATTTAACCACTGCTAGTAATTTTTTAATTAAAATTACAACTTTTTTCAATTGTTACAAAATGCTAGATAAAATGAGAAATGTTAACTCAGTTCTACAATTCATATATGTTAAGGCTTGTATCTTCAAAGGCCACCTGGATCATTTTTCCTCCATGTCTCTCTTTTTTGTTTTAAAGTCCTTCCATTCCATAGTGTAGAATACAGACTGGCACTCCTGATAAAAGGCTACTTTGATAAGCAGACACATATACACTACTGTTGTTGAAATTTAATGGTCAAGATTCTGAAGGCACATATCCTTATCCCTTTAAATTTTGTAAACAGGAATATTTGTACGCACTTATTAGTTTGCTTTAGCTTCACAGACTAAGGACCAAACTGGACTTATGCTAAATATTTCTTGGCATTTATCAAAAGCAAACATTATGCTGTGGGGACTAACAATTAGGAGGACACAACAGATATGAAGAAAAACTTTCATCCCATGCTAAATCCCTTTTCTTAAAGTATTTGTATAAGATAAAAATGTGCATTAATGCCAAAGCTTTGTTCTCAAGGCTCAAGGATTCCAGATCTATTGAAGAAAAAATTCACCAGTCTTTCAGAGACTTTTCATACCACAGACTGATAGTTAATCTCCAAATACCCTCAAAGGCCATCTCTATTTTGCAACTGGAATAACTTTAGAGTGGCTTACTACTGCAACCTCATGGAAGTAATTTCAAAGGAGGAGCTGTAGAGTTCTGTGAAAATCTATTTACAACCTTTCTGATTTTGATGTATCTTTGCCACTGAATGTTATCAGAGATTAATGTAGGTCCTAATGATATATAAAGGGAGTCTGAGAAAACAAATAAGACAGAAGTTTGATGCTTTGTTGAATTTATATTATTAACAAAGTCATCCACCAAGAACATCCCTTAGTTCAATCATTCAGTTAAAGGAATAAGTACAGTGACTTGTGTGAGTACTTAACGTTTACTGATTTGGGCAAGCCTTTCCCTATATAAATAACATTAAGTTTGGCTCTACTCTTCACAGTGATGTTTCAACTATTCAGATAACAGAGGCATGTCATGCCCCACTCAAAAAAAGAAATTAGTGAAGCTCTGATAAACTTTAGTGGCAAAACTTTCTAAAAGGGAGAGGAGAGCAATATTTTTCACAATACTAGAAATAGACTCATAATTAATTCCCAAGTTTAAACAGAGCCAAGATTGTATTTTGAAAATTCAGTGGCAGCAAATAATCATTTTGACCTGCTGCCCATACACCTACATGTACCACCTGGCAGAGTTTTTCTAGTTAGTAAAAGGATCTGGAAAGTTTCTAATTAGTAAAAGGATATGGAAAGCTGTTTTAAGCCAGTCTATAACTGACATGTGGTTTTGTATACCTATACCTATATTAACTTCCTCCTCATAACACTGCAACTTAAATGAACACCAATAAAAGAAAGCTATAATGCAGAATCCAGCATAAATATACATAAACATTCTGTATCAGTTTTCATCTGAAACTCTTAAAATGATGTTTGTAGAAAAGTTTTTAAACAGGAACAGATTTTTACTGCATAAAGCGTAACTTGCATAGAAGATATTAAATAGTAACCTGAGCACAATGTATTATTGTTTAACCTGGTTACTGAGCTTTAAAATCAAGTAATGACCAAGTTGCTCAAGATAGTTCTATTTCTTGATCTTTCGTTAGGGGAAAAAACCCAAATAAACCAATTCAAACACTGATAACTAACACATACAAGCAATCCACTGCCACAAATCAGGCACAGATTTCAGGGCCATGCAGTGCTTTGGAGTCAGCTCCACAAAGGTGCTTCAGACTGAGAGGGGCACAAATATAACACTTGACTGTAACTTTTATAACAGCTGTATTATAAAATGCAGCAGCTGCAGAGTACACAGAAGTGATCTCAGAAAAGGATCTCATTTTGCACATTATTTCCAGAACACTGCACAGCCCAAATAGATTTATCTTTCCAAAGGTGCAAAATAATTAATCTGGTCATCCATGTCCCATAAGTGTACAATCTCAGATATCTTTATAGTTTCCAAGATCTGTCATGAGTGTCTTATTGTTGTTATACCTTACTGTATTCACAGACTCTGAAAGAGATCTATGCAACAGCTCTCATTTGAAACCCTACTACATTTTCCTACATTTTCTTCCATCATTTTTTGTATTAGGAAAAAACTAAGGAGAAGAAGTGACTATTAACACTAGAAGTCCTCCATAAGATAGTACGACAGAAACACAAACTAAACTTGGACAGACAATAAAATATTACAGTGTGGAATATTTCAGTTACTTTCATACACAAACATATAAGAAAGCAACAACTAGTTAATGTTACATCCTCAAAGTAGTGGCCATGACCCTCAGCTCGTCCTTCCCATTATAAATATGGTTTTAAATCTATTTATTTCCAATTAAGCAATTCTATTTTTTAAGGGTATAAAGTATTACAATTTTTTAAATACAGTGGTACCTCGAGTTACAAATTTAATCCGTTCCGTGACTCTGATCGCAACTCGAGTTGGTCGCAACTCGAGGTAAATTTTCCCATAAGGTTCAATGTAAATACGGTTAATCCATTCCGCCCTCCGAATTTGGTCGCACCACGAGGCAAATTTCCCCATAAGGTTCAATGTAAATACGGCTAATCTGCCCTCTGAATTTGGTCGCACCATGAGGCAAATTTCCCCAAAGCCTTATTCTTGCCAAGCCTGCTCTGCATTTTCTTTGGAGCCATGCTGACAAGCACACCAAAAACCTTCCAAACGCCACAAAACACACCACAAGCCTCACCGAACGTCTCCTTGCTACCGCGATCTCGCCCACAGGAAGCTGCGACCGTGTGGCAGCAGGGCAAATGGCCGCGGATCCGGTTCGTAGCTCGAGGCGGAGTTCGCATGTCGAGGTAAATTTTTGGGGCCGGAGCTGGTTGTATCTCGAAAAATTCGTAAGGAGGGGCATTCGTAACCCGAGGTACCACTGTACAGACAGATTAAAATTGTGAAAAGCAATGTGTTTATTTCTTGCCCAACTCTAATCCCCATGAAATCATCAGCTGTATTTATGTAGGTGGGATACATGAAATTGTTTGATTTTCAGCTGTTGTAGTGTTGTCGCATTTGAGAACCTCTGCTTCAGAAGATCAAGTCAAGGAATTATTAGTTCTCCTTAATAATGCTGATGTCTTGTTTCTACTAAACAGGACATAAGCTTCACACAAGTGAAACGATCTGTTAATAAACTGTACTAAGCAACAATACTGAGAAAGGGCTGAGAAATCCAGTAAGATATTGGCTTTCATCTTAAACAAAATACCATAATACCATGAAAATACTATAGGAGAATATATACAAAGTCCAGCTTCACTGTCTGAATTTTCTTCTCGGCTTCGAGGCTATCCAGTTTTAGCAAAAACAAACTCCCATTTTGATACAAATGAAACAAATCTAGGTAGATATTTATCATATATGTGATGCTATGGCAAGAACCACAGCAGTATACAGTTTGACTATTTGAGACAAAATAAAATTAATTAAGATTAATTCAACCAAGTTAATTAATATTTTAGGAGTCCTTTCTATTTTTATTCCTTCACTCCATTTATAAGCTTCTAAACAATTTTTCTTTAGGAAGTCATCCTTCAAGATTCTCAATGCATATGTCACATTTGCCTCTTGGAAAAGATGCCTGAACAGGATCAGTTTTAATACCGTGCTTAACACAGCCAGAGATATAAATAGAAAATAATGGCTTTTAGGCACACATCTTATGCATGAAAAGCTATTGGATTATCCTGGTTTAAGAACACCTTGTACTTTTTTTTTAAAGGACTTCTGTTATTATCTTGAACTACCTTAGCTCTGCTGAAGCAGATTTTAAAAATTCTAGAACTGAAAACTAAATTGAGAATGTTTCTTTACATGTATTCAACTTAAAAGGCTTGTTTCTCTATGATGGTTCTGGTCCTTTGGAATGGCCTTCCTGTGTCAGTAAGATTGCCTCTATTGATAATTACTTTCTATTGATAATCTATTGATAATTACCTTCCAAAGCTAGTTCAGAGATATTCTGGAGGATTTGGGAGTGAATTGTGACATCATGATTGTAATCCTTTTTAATTTTAATCTATTGTGAACTTTTATTGCTGTAATTTATAATTGTGAACTGTCAAGAGTTGTGAAATTTGGCAGAAAATAAATTTAAGAAATAAACAAATAAAATTGGAATGAAACTTATTCCTGACTTATAGGATTTGATTCCAAATGTTTGTCAATATTTAAACAAGTTGTATGAAAAACTGTTTTCAATCACTTCTTGAAATTGCACAAGATGTTCTAATTTTTGGAGACATGAATAGGATTTTTTTCTCCAAACATGGATAAATCTGTGTGTAATGAACTGCCACCTGTTGATCCCAAATCCAGTAACTTTCCTTGCAACCAATATTGATTCAAAAGAAAGTTCATTTATTGAGAATAAGTGTACAGATCCAAAGCATTGCTAAGACTGAGCAAAAGCACGCCAAAAGCTGTTTTTCTTACTCCCCCCCCCCCCCCTTACATCGCCCTTAGTTCTTGGTCTTCTGATTCCCTTGCTGGCATGGCCTTCAGCATGCCAGAGCCTGTGATAAGGAGCCATCTGTTTTAAACGGTTTCTCATTCCTACTCCCCCCCCCTTCTACAATGGCAGAACTGCAGCATGTAAAAAGCCATTTTTTAAACTAGCCATATAATAATCTATTATAAAATCTTGCGAGGATTCTGACACTGTGAGTCCTTGGGGTTCTCTGAGCTTGGTTCTTTTCTTGCAAACATTTCATTACCCGGTTAGGTAACATCTTCAGTGCTAAAATGGGATGGGGTTTACTCTCTATTTATGTGCTGTGGCCTGCCTTTCCAGTGCTGGTGGGGGTGGGGGTTTTGTTTTGCTCCTCTGGTAGTTCTTTGATTAGCATATGTTTGCTGCTTGATTGCGTGCCTGGTGGTAATCTTTGCTTATCTGGGTGATGATTGCTGGTGATGACTGCTGGTGAGGCGATCTGGTCTTTTGTCTCTTTTGAGACCACAGCACATAAATAGAGAGCAAACCCCATCCCATTTTACCACTGAAGATGTTACCTAGCCGGGTAATGAAACATTTGCAAGAACAGAACCAAGGACTCCACAGTTCAACCCTGAGCTACACATATTCACTTCTATTGGTATGGATAAATCTGCTTTATCTAAAAGGAACTTTGGTATACTCTTTAAAAATGTCTTAAACTACATGCTATTTCTATCTCTTTTTGCACTATGGTGACACAAATATTCTGCATGGAAAGAATGTACTTATTACTCTTCAATTTATAAAATTTACTCAAGAATAGACATGTGCTAGATATCTAACTCAATGCTAACCAATATCATAAATGTGGAAACTTCAGCTCCTTTATATGAAGATCACAACACAATAATTGTAATATTAAAGCGAGGAACTCCTAAACTGATGAGGTGGAGACTTAACAAACTATTATTATTACAAGAGGATATCAAACTGAAGTTCTAACAGGAATTAAAAAGCTTCTTCCAAATCAACTTAACTTCTGATGCTTCTTTATCTACAGTATGGAACTCCAACAAAACATTTATGCGATTATTGTTTATCTCTCTGGCATCAAACAGAAAGACAGCTATGCAAAAACAGAAGGATACATTAGTGAACAATCTGAATCAACAATCAGAATGAAGGCACAACATAACCCAGTTTTAGACTCAGAGCAAAAGATAAAAGTTACTCACAATCAATCAGATTTAACAGAAGTAAAGGATACCTATAAGAATTTGAATTTCGTTAAACAATATTTTGAAAAAGGCAAAAAGTCAGATAAATTGCTAGTTTATCAACTGCATAAGGATCAAGACAAAAGAACTATCACTTCTTTTTCTGATGGAATGAGACATGTTTCTACAATAAAGGAGATGACGGAGCAATTTATTAAAAAATACTCAAGATTATATAATAAACAGACAATGATCTGAAAAAGGTCGAAGAGTATTTGAATGCAATTTACAAAATTTACAGATTAACAAAAGGAAGTTCTCAATAAACCTAAAACAGAAAATGAAATTAGAAAAGTATTAAAAACGGAAATTGAACAAAACTCCAGAACCTGACATTCTTTCTGCGATACACTACAAGACTTTTCAAGGAATGTTGATTAAACCACTAACTTAGGTAACGAATGAGATTCAGCAATGTCAAGAACTGTAATCTCTATTAACTCTCTAAGTTACAAAGCAGAAAATGATCCTAACTGTCCAGAGTTAAGCATCCTTATCGAATGCTTACAAGCTTTTCACATCAATATTGGCAAAGAAAGTAATCTTTTAACTCAATTACTCAATCCTGATATGACTGGATTTGTTCCAAAGAGAAAGATGAGAGACATCAGATATAACATGAATGTTATCAATTACATAAATTAAAAAAGCCAAGAAGGTAGCTATGATATTCCATGATATGAGAAAACTTTTGATAAGTTGGAATGATCTTTTATGTAATTCTGAAAAAGACATTATTTACATAGAACAAGAAGCCAAGATAAATGGGGACCAGCCAAAGTTGTCCTCTTTCTCATTCCTTATCACCATCAGAGATACTGGTAAAGATATGCCAAGAACACAAATTTCAGGAATTCAATTAGCAACTCAAGAACATAAATTGAACTTATATATGATGTTATTGAACTTATACAATTACCCAGCCAAATGACTCTATAGAACTATAATGAAATATATATAGCAGTATGGCTTGGTGTCAGATGATCATATCAATAAGGCTAAAACTCAAATGTTGACATAGAACTTAACATGGGAAGAAAAGCAGTATCTGCATCAAATAACTGAATTTAACATCACTACTAAAAAGATCAAATAGGAATCTATTGGACAAAATATAATAAAGACCTATTTAAAAATAACCATTTAGAGTTGGAAAAATATAACAGCAGACATTTCAAAATGGAAAAAGTTGAAATTGTCTTGGTTAGCAGAATTCTTTTCAGACATTATGGAAACAGGTATAATACCACATAAGATGAAACAATCAAAAATTATTGCAATACTTAAACCAGGAAAAACAAATGATCAACCAAAAAATTATCAACTGGTAGCACTGCTAAGCACAATCTATAAGCTCCTCGAAAGACTCTTATATAATAGAATTAACCAGAAGATCTTCCAGACGATCCCAGTAGAACAAGCTTGATTTCTACCTGCCCGAAGTTTTGTCAACCAAGTACTTTCACTAACAACATATATAGAAGCAGGATACCAGGTGAAGCAAAAAACGTCAGTTGCTATTATAGATTTGAGTTCAGCATATGACACAGTGTGGAGACATGGACTGTTATATAAATTAATACAAGTAATCCCGAGTTGAAAAATTATTCGACTTATTGATAATATGCTCACTGGAAGAACTTTTTTTGTGGCAATGGGAGAGGGTATTAGTGTCCCTAAAATCTTAAATAATGACTTAACACAAGGCTTGATTCTCACACACCCCTTTTTTTGATCTATACATAGCTGACATACCCTATACAAAGTCCAGGAAGTTTGGCTATGCGGATGACTGGGCTATAGCCTCCCAACATAAATCTTTTGAGAGAACTGAAGATGTTCTTACTACTGATTTAGAAATACTGGGTAAATATTTCTCTAAGTGGAAGTTACAGCCTAATCCAACTAAGACGGAAGTAACATGCTTCCATCTCTGCAATAGATCAGCAGGCAGAGAGCTTAATATAAGATTTAAGGGAAATCAACTTAAACATAATATGCATCCTAAGTACCGAAGTACCTCGGGGTTACTTTAGATAGGACGCTTTCCTATAAAGAACATCTGATGAAGACTACCGCCAAACTGAGAAGTAGAAATAACATCCTACACAATGTTGCGCAGAGTGCAGCAAAAATCCCATAAATCCTGCTCTCAGGAAAATTACACATCAGCATGAGAGCTTGCAAAATGCAATGTCCATATTTTGTTCCTCAAAGAAAATCCAGTCAGAAAATATAAACTAACTGGTCTTTATTGATAAAAATGCAAAAACTTCACAAAATACAAGTTGCATACAAAATATAAAATATAACAAAGACTTCTTCTCATATTAGCTTCCAAGACTTATCACTGCAAAGCCTCTAGCTAAAGAACACTCTCAGAGAAGAGGTTCACTACTTGTTTACTAGTTAGGACTACATAACCCATAAAAACCTACATGGTTAACTGTACAAAGCAAAACACACTCTGAAACTTACTGGGCATTTGAGCCCTCCCCTTATATTGCTAATATGACACCCCCACTGAATAACTAACACACACACATACAGTAGGTGGCAGTGAAAATCATAACAGAATCACAAGATACTTTGTAGTCTCAACACCCGGTGTTGTATAGCGAACGGGATGACCTTCCCATGAGAAAATCCTGATACACAACTTATGCGGCACTAGTTGGGATTTGACAATGGATATGTTAAGAGTGTCTGCACTCAATTTGGTGTACTCACCAGCAGAGTACTGTGCCCCAGTGTGGCTTAATAGTCCATACACAAGTAGGATTGATGCACAACTGCATGAATCAATGCGCATTGTCAGTGGAACAATACAATCCACTCCCATATACTGACTGCCTATTTTGAGTCATATACCAGCCTTGGATGTAAGATGGAAAAATGCCCTCCTTCAAGAATACCGGAAGATTATTGATAATCCTCAGTTACAGATATTGAGTGACGTAACCTGCCTGGAGTGAAATAGGCTGAGATCCAGACATCCAGCTATTTCTACTGCTAAATCACTTGTAGAAGATGACTTTAGTATGCACAATATGTGGAAACAGTACTGGCTAGAAAATTGCCCCCCCACAATGTCAAAGTTTAATCTGCATATCAGAGAAACCTCCTGGATTTGACCAGCCCCATACGATATGGACAACATTGAACAGAATTTGTACAGGCCATGGTAGATGTGCAGATGCCCTTTATAAGTGGGGCAAAATAACATCACCAAATTGTGATTGTGACTATACAACATATAATGACAGAGTGCCAAAACAGAGCCTATAATGGAGATTTTGCTGACCTCCTGGCTGTGACGAGTGAAGTAAAAAACTATATTTGTAATCTAGACATATGTCTATAATTTAAAATTTTACATTTTATATCTTGTATTTTATCTTTTGTGCTTTTAATATATTGAATTGCAATGTGAATGTGCCATAGGATAAATAATAATTTCTATGTATACTGATAAATCATAACCATGAATTTCTATTCCCTGGTATCACTCCAATTATAAGTATGCATCTGCCTGCCCATTTCTATTCTCTTTGGCCTTTCAATATTCATTTTCTTAGTCATAAAGAACTGTTTGTTAAGAACCTTGGTTTCTGTTGTTCAGTTTTGATTAGTACGAGTCTCATGTTCAAGAAAGGCATGTGCTTTGTCTGTTTTCCCAGTTGCTCTCTGGAGTTTAACTGTTGAGAGAAAACCACTGTTTTTGCATTTATAGTATTTTCCAATAAATGGCATGGTACTGTATATTTTGTTCCTAGGTACTATGCTGGAAATTCCAACATAATGGCTCCATGCGATGCAGCTGCATCACACATCTGTCTTTGCAGATCACTGCAAACCCAGTTAAATTTTTCTCAAGGAGCAGGTGGAAGCCTTGGCCTTTTCCTAGCTTTGGATAGTATACTAGTTGCGAGCCTTTCTGGACTGGAATATTTGCAATTGTAACTCATGCCTTCATCTCATTAATGGGATTTACATGGGCTGCTAATGAAGATTAACTCAGAAACTGCAACTGATTCAAAATGCAGTGGCCTGACTACTAAAAGGTAGAAGTAGATTTAGTAATGTTATGTCTTATGCTGAAGTTGCTGCACTGACTGCCAAGAGTTTCTGGGTCCAATTTAAGGTGCTGGTTTTTAAGCCTACATGGCTTGGTATCCACATACTTCCAGGACTGTCTCTCCCAACCTGAATCAGCCCTCTGTGAGGAACTACTCCAGGTTTTTTTCCCATGTAAGGTAAAAAGAACAGAAGCCCGGAGGTGTACCTTTTCTGTGGAAACCTCCATATTATGGAATATCTTGCCCTCTGAGGTATGGAGCCCCCACCTTGCTTACATTTTGTAAAGACGTTAAGACCAACCTGTTTTGACAGGCTTTTGGTGCAGATGGTGGAGCTGGGCTGCATTTCTAATTGTCTAATTTTCTTACATTTTGATGGATTTTTTTGTTCAAGTAAAAGGCCTTGAGTGCTTCAGAGAGGGTACTACAGTAATAAACGTGTAAAATTGGTGGCATATTGCACAGACTGCACTCAATTTATTCTTAAGGTTCTTTAGCAAAAAGTTTCCATTATTATTCAATTGGAATACTATAAATGATTTGTGTTTTATTCCAGCAGAACACAACCAACTCAGAATGTACCAATGGAACATACTGAATGGGGCTGTTATTTTGAATATGTATGTTTCATATTTTTTTTAGTCATGCACTGAAGTCTCTTTCCACAGCACTGTTGTCTTTTTAGGGAAAGGCTATGAGTCACAAGCAGAAGAACATTTTCAAGTAGATCTGGGAAAAATCCAAGTGAAATCTGGAGAGCCATTGCCAGTCAGCGTACACAAAGCTGAAGTTGGAAGTTCAAAAATCTGGAAATACTGTTTCCTGTATTCCTCCTCTGTCCCTTATATGCAAGATATTCTGCCTTGGAACATTTCTCACATGAAGATTAAATTTAATCTACCCCCCCTTTACATATATTTCCACATTATATTGCTGATACAGAGATTTCCGTATATTTCTATAATATTATAACAATTTATCTAACTGTCATGGAGAGTTACTTCAAATCAGTACATTTCTAAGACAAATTTAAAACAATTTTATTGAAATATAATTTTAAGAGTCTTAGGGTTTATGGAAACCAAGCATTCTTTATCACAGAAATCATTCAAGTTATTCTGAATTTTCACATTATTAACTGTTTCCAGTTCAATAATTCTCTTCTTATTTCAGATAGTCCTCGCTTACCAACTGCTTGTTCAGTGACCATTCAAAGTTACAACAGCGCTGAAAAAGAGATTTATGACCTGTCTTCAAACTTACAGCTGTTGCAGCGTCCCGTGGTCACCAGTTGCCATCTGCGATCTTCACAAATGGCTTCCAACAAGCAAAGTTAATGGGAAAGCCAGCAGGAAGTCCAAGTCATGGTCACGTGAAGTCGCACTTAACGACTGCAGGTGATTTGCTTAATGACTGTAGCCAGAACTGACGTAAGTCGGTGCAGTCACATTTCACTTTATGACCACATCACTTAGCCAGAGTTACCGGTCCCAATTGTGGTTGGTAAGTGAGGACTACCTGTATAGACGTAATCTCTCAAGCCTAACTAAATATTGGTTTAGGAGCACTAAAAGTTCCACTGCGCATAAAATAAATTGTCCTATTTAACAGTATACATACCTAGGACTTTCACAGCACAATGTGGACTCTCCAGAGTTACTCCTTCTCCTGTGTCAAACATAGGGTTGTCTATTCCAGTCTTGGGAGGAATTTGTGCCAGCTTTTTCAGTCGCATAGAAGAATTAAGATCGAGTTCTTGTTTTTTCCCATCTTCTTCCCGTCTTCGTCTTAGGTCCTCTTGCTGCTGTCGAATCCGTTCAAGTTGAGCACTCCGCCGTAATGGCATCATCCGGCTGCCTAGATCACCTGGGCAATCCACAGCCATCTCCCTGTGTTTCTGAGATTCTTCAAGAGGTGCAAGATCCATAATTTTTGTTTCACTGTCAGAATCTTCTGTTACATGTCCATTCATATGAGAAGTTGTCATTGTTCTATGTGATAAGCTATACTGCTCGTCAGACATAAACTTTATTGTAACACTTTTCCTGATAGCTCCACTTAAAATCCATTATAATGTTAAGCAATTCTTCTTACGCATTACCAGATGAATATGAAAATACATCTCCAGCAAGAAATCTGAAAAAATATTAAAATAAGTAGAGCATATTAAAATAAGTAGAGTTAATGCAGAAAAACTAATTCTTATATTTAATGTTGCCTGTACCTTAATTTTCTAGAAACAAACTCTATGTTCAGGTATACAAAGTTTTCCTTGTTCCAACTCTCAAGTAAAAAGCTGGTTTCTGTCTAGTGGAGCAAACTAAATTAAAATTTGAAAGGCTATTCTGGGTGCCATAATCATAATTACACTGGAGAGGAAGCCTCAACTCCAACCTCATCTCCAATCTCATCTTTATAACCGATGAAACCTGGAAATGTATAGGAGCAAATACCATGCAGACACATACTCAGGTCACCTGTGTTTGGATTAGGTGTATGATATTTTATTTAGTAACTGTTTAGTGGCACAGCTATTTTGCCTTCACTTCATTTTATATATTTCTTACCTATGGAAATCATTATTTTAGGAAAATATGTTCTGATTTTTATTTAACATATTTGTTTTTTGTTATATTTCAACTTAATAAAGAGTTTTAAGAATTCTTTTTTATTTGATTTGAAACAAATAATTCTTTCTCCTTTGGACATTGTACGAGTTTATAGTTCTGAATATAAAATATTAATACATTAATTAAAATATGCTTTATATTATGCTATGGGAAAGTCTTGTTTTTGTAAATGTGACTTTACTGCTGAGTGTGCTGGCCTATCCATTTTATTAATACATGCTGGTTGGCAAAACAAAAAAACCATGGTGACCACTACAATATAATGAAGTTTAATAAAACAAGTGTCTGTTTATAGTAATCAACTTCCTTTACTCCCATTTTCTTACAGTGTTCTTTAGTCCAAAAGGGTGGCTTATTTTGAAACCTGTTGTTTTTGATTTTGGCATATCTTTTATTGACATCTACTAAATATAATTCATTAAAAGATGAAAATCATCTCCCTGTACATGCATTATAAAATAAATGTTACCTTCCTACATTCAACCAAAGGTCCATCCAGTCCAGTTTTCTATTTTTAATATTAACAGATGCTCCTGGAATGAAAGTGATGGCTACTGTCTGAATCTCCCTTGAGATGTGGCATGTGGTCACACTGCCTCTAGGCACAAATACCAAGATACTTATGTTTGCTACTATAGCCAATAAATGCTGATAGCCATTATCCTCCACAAATCTGCCTATGCAATTTTAAAGACATCTTAGCCTTGGGTTTTCCTAC
This sequence comes from Liasis olivaceus, assembly GCA_030867105.1. Lineage (NCBI taxonomy): Eukaryota > Metazoa > Chordata > Lepidosauria > Squamata > Pythonidae > Liasis > Liasis olivaceus. The sequence continues at coordinate 67,944,853 of CM061349.1, forward strand.
AAATTCATGACAGCAAAGTAGTTTTTTGCTGTGAGAAAGGGCTTCAAAATATCAAATGAAAACAGCTATGCTAGGCTTTAGTAGTAACATTTTTTTGTTACTTCTTTGTTGTGGCAGTAATATTATTTAATCTGTGAAAATAAAATCAAGTCTTCTAAAGACAAATTTGACTCCTGGTGACTATAGGAACATGTTCATGTATTTTCTCAGAAACAATATGAAGATAGTATGCCACTATCTTCATCCTTTTTTTCCACCTGTCTAAACTACTGCCCTGTGATTTCCTGGTAGTCTCCCACTGTTGTAGCTGCCAAGTTCAATTCAGGTTAGCTTTTAGCTTTTTCATAGTCTGTCAAGGTCAGGAAGGTTAGCTAACTTCTGTCACATGCTGTAATAACCATCACTTAAAATATGCCCATGCTGAAAAATAGTTTTGTTGCACCATTTAATGGGTAAAGTTTATTGTTAAAAGTGAACATGATTATGTTAACAGATATAGCCTTACCCACTTCTAAAAGCGTTTATACTCTATGTTATTTATAATTACAGTTCATTTACATTACACCTATTATTCTTGACGTCAGTGATATTTCAGTAGATTCTTTAAATAAAATTGCCTCAAGGTTACCCTTACTAAACAATCCAGTTGAAATAAATAGCTGTCAGAAAGGTTTTCTATTACTCTTTATAGCAATGGAAAAATGTATTTCAATATTTATTCTTTGTGAACTTCTGAGCTACATGAAAGGATTTCTTATTGCTTCACCGCAATTGCTTCACTTCCCTATGTACTGTATATATAAGATAATAAGGTGTGCTTATGCTAACAAATTTTGTATGCTTTCATTGTATTACCCTCTAGTTATAAAATTGATGTATATAAAATTGATGTATGTAAAAAGCCAATGTTAGAAACTAACCCTAACCAACACATGTCCAATATTTAACAGTGAATCACTCAAATGACTCATTTTCATAGGAGGGTTTTAATTATCTTATTAATAATTATTTTAATTATTAATCATGCTCTAAGACCATAGAACTCACATTTTAAGGTCCCTAATGACACTCTTGGGCTTCTAGCACCTCTCTAAGGTCCTGACATTAGAAAAAAAGAACTCAGTGCTGCACACTGCTAGCTTCATTGTAGCAAAGTCCTGGTAAATACATTTCCTTTTGAAATAAGAGCAAGGAAGAGTCCTCCTGCAAATGAAATGTTTCAGCTTTAAATTAATACTATGCACTGAAATAGAAAAGAGTGAAGCCAGCTATTAAATGTTTACCTCTGATGATCTCCAGTCCACATAATATTGACTAATCAGAATAAGGACTATGTGTAATTCTCATAAACGTCATCACTACTCATTCAATACATGTAAGACCACAGTTTTGTATTCTAAGCTATAGCTTGCATGTTATAATCTTGTCTGAGAAAACATGCTGGTAGCAAATGGAAACTTATGGCGGAAAGTGTCAGAGCAGTTGAACAATGAGTGGTCACACTTCAATTGATGTGAGAGGGTAAGACTGATCAAATCAAAGAAAGGAGGTGCTACAACAGGAACCCACAACAGAAGCAACTCTCCATAAGAACAATCAAACAAAGGAGCAACCCAATGGACAAGAGTGACAATGAGTAAAAGAGACATAGAAGATATTCTGCATGACTGGAAATCCAAATGAGCATTCAAGCCCTTGCAGAATAAACAGTCTCTATGAAGTTTCAGGGAAAGAAATGAGACCTTGTGAAACAAGAGAAAGGGAGGAAGAGTTATACTATGTGTTATAGATAACTATTGCAGCTCATAAATCCTAATTAATGAACTTGGCAATGTTGTAGAAAGCATCTGGGTTAAAAAAAGGTAGAATAAAAGCACTACTGTTCTTGATGTCTATTGTCACTTGCCCAGTCAAGGAAAAGGCGTGATGCTTTCCAAAAGCAAATAACAGGCATTCCAAAGAAGGAAGAAGTGATGGTGGAGAATGTAAACTATCCCGGTATCTTTGTTTCCCTAAACTCTGTAGGAAAGCACAAGAGGATCAACTATTCTTCACTTGGATACTAACCGAACAAGGAAGACTTAGTAAAGGAAGCAGAAATTATAGGAACACCAGAGGGAAATTGCAATGTGATGATGGAATTCTTTACTTTTTAAGGAAACTAAAGCTGAGTGTAGTCAAACAATTTTGCTGAATTTCAAAACAGTGGATTTTAATAAAAATTAAGCAATAGTAACTCGATTCCATCACATGAGAATAGGACAAGAAGTTCAAGAGGAATGTGAGTTCCTAAAAAAGAGGATGCTAAAGACACAATTAAAAATGATTCCAATGGAAGACAAAATGGAACACAACAGAAGAAGCCAAGCTAGCTACACAAAAAGCTTACTGAAAATCTAAAAACAAAAAAAGGACACATATGTTTAGCATGTGACAAAAAGAGCCAAGGTCCTAGTCAGATTTGCTCACTGTTAATTTTACTAATTTGCTCACTGTTAATTTTACTAATTTAGAACTATTTTAATTCAGGATAATCTAGGAAATTGATTAACATACTGATTTAGGTGGCAAGAAATCTCTAAATTAACAGAGGACTTATTTTCTGCTACTACAGTATTTACTATCAATATGAAATTATGGTGCCAGCATTGTAAAGATACTGAAATAATGGTATGTGATTTTATTCTTTCTTTCCTCTCTTACGCCTCTCCACCTTTAGGCAGCAGCTGGAACTTTTCATTTAGGCCAGATTAGCATTCCTTTGGCACTCTCTGAAACTGAATGTTTGTTTCTATAGCAACAGCTTTCCCAGCTATTACAGAAAAAAAAATTACATCATGCAGTTGCATCCAGCCTTTCCTCTCTACTGTTCTCCTAAGATTTCAGGAGATTAACCTTTTAAACTAAAAAGAAAACTGGATGTTACACAGATACATAGCTGTACAATATACTTCAACTAGCTGTTATCAGGTCTGTTGGCAAATGGCTGAAGTGCCCTAGTAAGTAGCAGTAATGATGCCAAAACCTCTGAAGGACAGCACGTAAACTATCTGCTCTATTTACTTCACTCATTTGAGACTGCTTGAATACCAAATGACCCAGGTGAGGATTCATTTTATGTTATACATGTAAAAATAGATTCAAAATAATTTATCAGCTGTAGGATGCTGTGTAGTTATTACTGAAATCTTAAATAGTGGAGTACTAAACATTTGGCTGTTTCTTTCAAGGGGATACTTGCAATATTGATTTAATACAGAATTTATCTAAACATATAGAATAAAAAAATTCTACAAATTTACCAAATAATTTTCACTGCAATGAAATGCCATTAATTATCCAACCTGGGTAATATGTATTTTAAGCAGAAACAGACTAAATCTGTTTTTCAGTTTTTAGAAAAAAACAATGGGACTACATTTGACATTATCAAACACAATTCACATAGTTCTAAAGAATTAAGTGTCAAGTTCCTTATAACCCTTCAAAAAAGGCATGTGAAGAATTATCCAGAGCAGGAGAAAGCAATGTAGTACTCTACATATATTTTGAACTATAATTTCTCATACACCATAGCCAGCATGGTCAATTCTTAGGAAACTATACTCCAAAACAACTGGGTGCAATCAAATTGTTTAACTGTGATCAGCAGGGAAAAAAATCAGTAAGTCTTCTCAGTATAGAAGCAAAAGACACTTCAAATTGAAATCATACCTATTCAATTATGGTCTTGGCTGAATAAGTATAACTGCTTAAAGAAGACTCTAGACTATTTTAATTATTACAGGGTAACGTTTTTCTGCAGTTCACAATCAATGGACTTCTGGATGTTAACAAACTAAACCATCTCTTCTATCAGCATACTAAAAAACCTAAATTTCTTTCATATTTGTCATTTAAAAAAAAAAAGTTTGAAGACCAAGATTTCATCACTGAAATTCTTACACTTCCAAAAAGAACAGAGAAAGAAATCTTCCCTCACCTATATATACTTTAGGATGATGCTACTTGGTGGGATGTGGGAGGCTTTTTAAAAGTTGATACTACATTAGAGAGGATTTCCAGGAAGTACAGTAGTAATCCAATCACTTGGAGCACCACTCCCAGAAGTAATTTTTTTTAAAAAACCTGGCCTAAGTCATGTTATCAGCCTATCCCAAAGAGCAATTACTGTTACCATAGTTCTTAAAGTAAAACAAAGTAACCCTCTCAGAATAATCCAACAAATTCTTTCTGACAATGTAAGACTAATGTCAATAGAACAGGCAGATCTATTTCCACGGTCCTCCAGATTTGGTGAACTGGAAAGATTCATTTAGGCCATTTACTTCTGTACAGCAGAAATCGAAATGAATGCATCCCCAAAAGATTACTGCCCTATCTACTTTTGAACATATTATAATTGTGGTTCCCTTCATTTAATAAGTATAACAGGAGTAGGAATAAATTTAACAGATTACTATTTCTCTTTCTGTATAAGTTTGGCCATTTGAATAAATTACAATATAGTAAACTTACATTGTGAAATTTAGAAGGCAGCCCAATGTAATAAAGACTCTTACTACATTGGGCAGCATACAACATTAAAAACAGCAGAACAATAAAACAAGGGAAAGAATTATGTTCTTCTGTATCTGCAAGATGAAATAAAGAGCACTGTATTTATTTCTTGGGACACTCCTGACTATTTCATAATTTCATAAGAAAGGGACTTTCAGCCATTTAATGTCAGCTATCCCACTTCAGTTAGGAGTGGCTTTTCTGAGTCATCAGTTTAGTTTCATTCAACTTGTTTTGCACTGAGTAGAACTTTCAGAATGTGCAATGAGATCCATCTATTTTGCAAGCCTCAGACATTAATTATCTTTCTCTTACGTATTATTTTTTTCTGCCCCAGAGAAAAAGGATTTTGCTCTCTAGTAGCACAAGCAGGTCAACATCTAAAACATCTATATGCTACTAAAACTCTCACTGTATTTATCTGTTTGTCTGTCTGTACCCTTAAGTTAGCCCAAAAGGTGCAATTTTTGAATCAAGGAACCTAAAGACTGCTAACTTAAGGAATGCATAAAAAATCCAGGACCCATTACTCCTGTGTAATTGAAATTTCCACAATGTTCAGACCAGTTTTATTCGCAGTTGTGGCCATTGCAGCATCCCCACAGTCACATAACTGTGATTTCTGACACTCCCTGTCAGCTTCCCATAAGCAAAGTCAATAGGGAAGTCAGCAAAAAGTCAGAAGTCGCTCCTGCTCCCACTGCTTTTTTGCCTGCTCATGGTCATTTTGTTTATCTGTTTAGGTAAGTAAATATTGACTTCTTATTGAAGTTCATTTGTCACTACAATTATTTTTCTATTTATGATATATACTCTTCTTAGGTGATTTATTTCTTTAGGCAATTTCTATAGCTGCCCATCTCGATTCAAGTTACTCTGGGCGGTGAACAATTTCAATAATTAAAGCCATTAAAACAATTACAAATTATACATATAGGCAGCCGAGAATTATCATAAAAATTACATAAAAATCAACAGTGCAACCAGGTAACAGAGCCCTTAACACTTCCGGGACCCCAGGCTCAGGCACACAGCCAGATTTTTAAAGCCTTACGAAAAGCTAGCAGGGTTGGGTCCATCCTGAGCTCCAAAGGAAGAATGTTACAAAGGGCAGGGGCTGTGGCTGAGAAGGCACACCTTCTAGTCCCCGCCAGCTGACATTCCTTGGCTGATGGGATCTGCAGCATCCCCAATCTACTAGATTGAATTGGATGGGTAGAAACTATTGGGAGAAGGTAGTCCCTTAGGTAACTCCATCCCAAGCCATGCAGGGCTTTAAAGGTGACAATCAGCACCCTGAATTGTACCCAGAAACACACTGGTAACCAATGCAGGTCCCGAAATAGTGTTGTTACATGTGCCATATATCCAGCACCATTTACTACCTGTGCAGCCATATTTTGCACCAGTTGAAGCTTCGGAATGCTCCTCAAGGGCAGCCCCATATAGAGCACATTGCAACAATCCAAACGGGAGGTAATGAGGGCATGCGTGACTGTGAGGAAAGCCTCCTGGTCCAGGAATGGGTATACCTGGTGCACAACCAGAAGATGTGCAAAGGCCCTCTTAGCCACGGTTGCCACCTGTTCTTTGAGCAGGAGCTGTGAGTCCAAGAGGACTCCCAGGGTGCACACCAGGTCTGTCTAGGGCAGTACTACCCCATCCAATACCAAAGATGAAAAAACCTTGTCCTCAGGAGGACCAAATGCTCAAAGCCATTCCATCTTGCCTGGATTGAGTCAGATCCCACTGCATCCCATCCAGGCCTCTATGACCTCCAGACACTGGGATAGGGCATCCATGGCATCAGTCAATGGGCCTGGGGTGCTGATATATAACTGGGTATCATCTACATATGATGGTACCTCGCCCCAAACCATCGGGTCCCCTCACCCAGTGGCTTCATGTAGATGTTAAACAGGAGAGGAGAGAGAACTGAGGCATCCCACACAGTAGGGGCCATGGGCTGGATCTCTCCCCCTCATCCACACTGACTGAAATGGACCCCAGAGGAAAGAAGAAAACCAAGACAGCACAGTGCCACCTACCCCCCAACTCCAGAAGCAAATTCAGAAGGATACCATGATTGATGGTATCAAATGCCGCTGAGAGGTCAAGAAGAGCAAGGATGGATGCACTACCCCCTTGGGGGAGATGGCTGGCATACAAATTTAACAAACAAATAAATAAATCAATCCTGGATTGAGTTGGCACACAAATTTAATAAACAAACAAACAAACAAATCCTGTTCCTGCCAAAGGTCATCCAAGAGTGTGATCAATGCTGTTTCAGTTATAAAACCTGGCCTGAACCCTGACTGAAAGGGGTCCAGATAATCCGCTTCATCCAGAGTCCTCTGCAACTGCCACGTTACCACTCTCTCCACCGCCTTCCCTAAAAAGGGGAGGTTAGAAACTGGATAAAAGCTGTCCAGATCAGTTGGGTCGAGCAAAGGCCCCTTATGGAGGGCCACACCACCGCCTCCTTAAGAGCCAGTGGAACCACTCCCTCCTTTAACAATGAATTGACCACTACCCATACCTAACCATGCATCCCCTCCTATGCAGCTTTAACAAGCCAGGAGGGACACGGATCTAACATACAAGTGGCCGAGGTAGCAGCTGTAAGGGCCCTGTCCACTTCTTCAGGCTCAATGGGCTCAACCCCCCCCCCAATAACTGAGCCAGAGAAAGCCCCCATAACCGTCACCAGATCTGGCCCAAGGCTAGGTTCCAATGAACAGCGAATGCGAGTGATTTTATCCGCCAGATGTCTGGTGTATTGTTCACAGCAACCCTGTAGGTGAACTTCAGTATTATTCCCTCCTACGAGGGACCGAGTCACCCAGAATAGGGTCACTGGATGACTATCCAGACATAATAAGGGCAGAGAAATAATTAGTTTTGCTGCCCTTACCACCACAAGGTAGGCCCTAATAGCAGCTCTAGCTCGTGTTCAGTCATCTTCGTTCCCTGTCTTCCACCAGCAGCATTCTAGGCATCTCTTATAGCCCTTTTTAGCTCTCTCAATTCTTCTGTATATCATGGAGAACTGTGAAAACCATGGGTATGGAGACACTGCTCAGGCGCAATCCAATCCAAAGCTGTAGCCGCTCTTTCATTCCAGGCAGTCACCAATGCCTCGGTAGAACCAAGTAGTAGACTTTCCGGAATAACCCCAAGCTCTCTCTGGAACCCAGCTGGGTCCATTAGTCACCTGGGATGGGCTTTCGAATAGGCCCAGCCTCTCTGCAGAGAGGGGTGGCACCAGAGAATTGGAAGCTCACAAGATCATCCAGCATTGGGGTAAAAAAAACATGGTCACCCTAAAATTTAATGTTCATTCTGGTCACATCGGACTGCACTACTTTTCTCTCAAATAATGACCCAACGGGTCATAGGGTTGTCTAGTTTCTTCTGAAATCAGGCTACAAACCCTTTGGAAAGATCTGTAGATCAGCCACAGAAAACTGACACTGTATGTTGACAAGGTGATATCAGAATATACCATAACCTTCCTTCCACAGCTGTTCTGCTATTACAATGATTAAACTAAGCGAGAAGACAGAAGTCATACCTTCTTGAACCCAATACTCAAGAGTGGGAACAAGCAGCCTGCCAAAATGCTCGCTTAGTTCTAAAAAGATCCGAAATTATCTCTATGTAGGCACAAAATCAATGACTGCAGTGACACAAAGATAGCAAAAAAGTGATAAAGTCTCACTGCCTTAAGGACAAATTACACCAACTTATTCCTCTTCTTCTCCCACCACTTTTGCAAGTATATATTTGCAAAAAAAAAATCATCCTGTGGCTATCAGTGCAAACCACCTGTATGGCCTGAATTTCTTGGATATCCCTATAGCAACATGTCTAAGGATCTTGCAGACACAGCATACAAACATTTCCCTAATCCAGGACTAATACCAGTTACGAGGCTTCTGTTATTTTGGACAGAAGAACGTGCTACTGAAACAGGTTTAACTTTACACAGCTGAAAAAACAAGATAGTTGGGAGTCTGCTTTATATTCTTGGAGAAGCTACATGTGGAGACTCAAGTAGTACTGCATACAAGATAAAAGCTAGGACGTCTAGTCAAAAAATGGCAACAACTAGCCGCAGTCAAAAACTAGAAGTCTAAACAGCTTTGTTATACATTTTGACTGAATTAGATATAAAAGTTGTCACATCCATAACTCAGAGGACATGAATGGATTATTGATTGATTGATTGATTGATTGATTGATTGATTGATTGACTGATCACATTTATATGGCCCCCATCTTGCAAAAAGTGACTCTGGGCCGTGTACAACAATCAATAAAAACAACAAATATATAAAAATAATCACTATAAGAATATAAAAAGTCATTAAAAAATGAAAAACAGTAATAGAAGAAAATATATGTAGCTCAGGGTTGAACTGTGGAGTCCTTGGGATCTCTGAGCTTGGTTGTTTTCTTGCAGACATTTAACTACCCAACTAGGTAAGATTTTCATTGAACGTCAAGATAACATCTTCACTTTACTGAAGATGTTACCTAGTCAGGTAATGAAACGTCTGCAAGGAAACTACCAAGCTCAGAGAACCCCAAGGACTCCACATGAAAAACACTATAAAAAATTTAAAATAGACAGACCACAAGGACAGAGTAGAAAGATCAACCACAGTGGAGCCATCTAAAAATGTCTGGTTCCCTGGAGCCCCCAGGCCTGGTGACATAACCAGATCTTGAGGGACTTCTAGAATGATAGCTAAACTGACTTCGGGGGGGGGGAGGAGAATGTTCCATATGGTGGGCGTCACAGCAGAGAAGGCCCACCTTCTGGGACCTACCAAATGTAGGTCCCTGGCAGATGGTATCTGCAACAAGCTTTCTCTGCCAGATCTAAATCTATATAATTTTGCTTTTCCCTTTTTGCAAGCAAGATCATGTCTCCATTAGGCTCTTCTCTTAAAACTGCAGGAGTCAAGGGAAGAAGAATTCAGGTTATAACCATAGGAATAAGAGTCCACCAATAATCATTCAAACAAGAAAAGAACAAGTCTAAAACGGGATATAAATATTGGCTGTTTAGTTTTAGCTTGGAAACGAACTTCCTCATCTACCTTTTGCCTTTACCCCCTTCACTGACGTAGAGGTCTCCTGATAAGGCCTGTTGCTCTTACTGATATCAGCCACCTTGACAGATTTCTGAAAATCAGAATAAAAATATAGTCAGTTAATGAATAAAACATAGCAAGGCACTGGATCTTTTCTATTCAGCATGATTGATTTAAATGTGTGGGAAGGCGCTGCCTGATGTAGTATTAAGGTGCTGCCTGGTGTATTATTCCAGGACCCACCTAAATTTCTGCAAGGAACCAGTCATGCAAGTTAAAAAAATATGGATATTTTTTACACTCTATCTTTTGAAAAAGCCTTCAGGGCCACACAGAATCTCAACCACCACACCCAAAGTGAGTATCAAGAAAGTAAATGTTATAAACTGGGGAAAAAACCTCACTGTAAGTAAAGTATCTCAGATACTGCACTATCTATAGGATAGTTGAGGCAGCTACATATTAACTCACTGTAATGTCAAGCAGAATATATCTTGAACCTACTATCTTTAAATGCTTCATACAAAGATCATCAGTTTTTGGCTGATCCTAGTAGACAAGCCAAAAATTGTAGCTGGCAGCTGCCCGTGTCCTATCAAACAGGCACAGTCATAGAAGTCTCTGCACTGTCCTTTTGTGCAGGAATGTAACAATGCCAATGAGAACCAGTTTGGTGTAGTGATTGAGGGCACCAGGCTAGAAACTGAGAGACAGTGAGTTCTAGCCCTGCCTTAAGGCACAAGCCAGCCAGGTGACTTTCTTAGCCCTAAGAAGAAAGCAATGGCAACCTACTTCTGAAAATGTTGTGAAGAAAACTACATGGGCTGGCAGTTGCCAGGAGTCAAGATAGACTCAAAGGAACCAAACATAGCACCAAAAACAACAATATAATGACAATGTTAGTTGCTGTTGTACAGTAATAGCCAGGGTAGCCAGTCATGAGTACCAAGGTATACTGCTAGCATTATCATCTTCACAGGGAAACATGGCATAGAGGACTGACTTCAGTATGTTCTGTGCAGGGATGCTAAATGACACTCTGCAATAGGAGCTATGAAAACCTGAACTACTCTTTTTCTCATGCAGGTTTGACCCAAGCTTGCAAATAATGCACAGATAAGGTTACTTGCCTCCCAATATAGTTTTTGCTTGAGAAGAGACAATGACCAGCTAGTTTTGCATTTCAGTTACGTAGTTTACACAAAAAAATACAAAATATATAAAGCTGACATATTTAAAAAGGATAGACAAATCAAAGAGCTACAATTCATCAAGTCAAGAAATTCAGTAGCTAGCAAATTTTGTACCACCTTTCTACCCTAGCCTCTTGTAAATTTAAGTACCGTAAGATCTCCAGCCATCAAAATTTTTTAACTCTTAGAGTAGGCCTTATCAAATACAATATATTCTGCATTTCTTAGCTACAACCAACAAAGGGCTTAATTATGCAGAAGTATTAGAGATTCTTGGGGAGTTAATTTGGCATGTATTTTTAGACAATCGAATCAATGTTTCTTAAATTAATAATTGGTTCAAAAAGTTCATAAACTTTACCTTTCAAAACATTACCTTTATTATCAAAACTTGCATATAAAAACATATCTACGTTCATAGAAATAGTGTATTTTACATTAACTGTACAAATATGCATTTATTACAAAAATATTGTTCCAAATCAATACAAATTACCATTTTTTTAAATGCAAGGGATACAGAAATTGGATATAATAAGCTTGTGAATCCATTTCCAAACTAAAAATCAACTGAAAATTGAGTCATCTATTTATACTGATACCAGCACCATGAATTGGAATTTCAAACCTGACATAAAGTTTGTTTTACATACATACATACATACATACATCACTTTTAAGATCAGCAACAGCTATTATGCTCTTGCAGTAACCATACAAACATCTATAGAAAATCACAAGCATGTAATGAATGCAATAGTGTCAAGCTCATTTTCTCAGCAAGTGTTATTTAGAGATATACTTCCTCCAGTTTAGAAGGTAATACATAATTATTATTAGCAGGAATTCCTAGCTTTTTCTTCCATGGCTTAATTTAATCCTCTTTTAAAATAATTCACATAAATGGCAATATTTCATATTATGGCAACATATTTTGTAACTTATTTATGCATTATATTTTACAACTACCATAAACTGCTTTAGGACTGTTTAAATTCACCTCTATTGGTACTGTTTAAATAATTCGAAATACAATCAATAGCTCAAAAACAGTATTCAGACCCTTACAAAAGAGTACAGGTAGTCCTCACTTTATGACCCTAATTTGAACTGGCAACTCCACCACTAAGCGAAGCAGTTACTAAATGGGAAATCACATGACTGTCACTGTGCTTTGCAGCTGGAAAGAGACAAGACTACTCAGTTTCACACCTTTGACTTTTGCTTGCCTCCTAACCACTCTCCTGCCCTTTGGCATGTTCAACTGCTTGCTTGCTCTCTTGTACACACTGAAAGCAAGGCAATCGCACTGCAGCCTGGGGTTGGGAGCCATGGGCATGCTATGCAAACAGCTTACTCACTTGAAATCCCTTTTTCTCCAACGTCTCCATTCTGGGGGGGGGGGGGAAGCAAGTGGTTTCTGTAAGTAGGCTATCTTTGCCTAACCTTTTCCCGCTACTGGCGTAATTGCATTGCTTTCAATGTGCAATTTGTTCAATTTTCAAACAGCAAACAGCTTACTCTCTTGAAATCTCTCCCTCTCCAATCTCTCCACTTGGGGGGGTGGAAGGGTCATGTAAAGGAGATTGCCTACCAAAATCACTTATTTTTTTCTCCCTGCCCAACAGAGTGGAGAGATTGGAGAGAAAGATTTCAAGAGAGTACTGTAGGCTGTTTGCATAGTGTGCCTGCGGCTGCCAGCCCCAAGATGCCAGCTGGATTGCATTATTTTTGATGTGTAGAAGATCAAACAGCTTACTCTCTTGCAATCTTTTCCTCTCTAATCTCTCTGCTCTGCAATGGGGGAAAAGAAGAAAAAAACACAGGTCAGGCATAGGACAACATTTACTGACTGTAATGGCGATCACATGATTAAGGGACACTGAGAATGTCATAAATGGGCTGTAAAGTTACTTTTTCAGCACTGTCATAGTTTCAAATGGTTGCTGAATGAATGGTCAATATGTGAGGACTACCTGTAATCAGGGGAAGAAAAAAAGACTCCTTGGAACAGGGGACAAGATAGCCAATCCTGGAAGGCCAGAAGGGGTGTAACTGCCCCTGTAAGAAAAGAAGAGTCATGATAACTGATGAATCTTTATTTGCTTATTTAAATTATTTCCCAGAGGTTTTAAAGTGAGAAATAAACTGTGCCTCATCAGTTGGGCCCTTTTACAAACCAACTCTACTTCCAGGGTTCCTCCTAAAATTTATTTCCATAAAGCAGTCCTAAATAAATGAATGAAGCACTTAGCACTGATATTTGAAAAAAGATTTATGTATAGCAAGTTGTAATCCCAAGATTCTTTCTTGTTGTTCAGAAGTAGTACAGTCATGAGTGGGCTTTTTTTTTTCATGCACAGGTGGCCCGCACTTACAATGAAGTCCTCTCTGGAGAGCATGGTAAGCCAAGCATCCTCCACTTCCCTTCTTTCCACTCAACTGAGCTGCATCCCCCTTGTAGCCAATACGCTTGCAATCCAAAGCAAACTTTTGTTTTAGCCACTATAGTTGGTAACTCATTGGTTCAAGCAGTCTCTCTCAACCTTTTCACTCTGGAGGAACCCTTAAAATATTTTTCAGGTCTCAGAGAACCTCTGCAGAAAAATCTAAAACAACCTGAACACTTCACAATACAACTCACTTCTAACCTACACAATCCACATTTACAATGTTACAACAGCAGCAAAGTGGCAGGCTAGCAGCTGAGTCCTGGTGCATAAAAATTCCCACCACTGCAAGTGCTAGCATTGCGTGACATGGAAAATTAATTTTTTTTTCCAATCACGATCTCTCATGGAACCCTACAGTTCTGCAGCTGAGAAAGGCTGGGCTATAGTGTTAAATATATACAACCAACAGAAACACTTAACCTGAGCATCTGTCAATATATTGCACACACTTCCTAGTTGGTGCTATGCAGACAACAGCATGTTGGCTTGCAAGGTAGACTCTAGAGATCCTAGTTAGCACAGAATATTGTAAGCATGCTGAGAGTATAATTGAACTCAAATTGCACTAGTGGCATACTGGCCACAATTAGCAAAGGTCACAAATGATTTTTTTTAATTAAAGCTTTTATTAAAATATATAAAAAATACAGTTAAAATACAAATCAGAAAGTATAGAAAAGAAAGAAAATAGAACTAAAAGAAAAAAACAAAAACTAAAATAGTGAGAACAGATAGAAAGATGAAACGAAAAGTGACTTCTGACTATCTCCAATACAGATATAAGTACAAATTAAAAAAAGATTAATCTCTTACCACTAATTAATCCAAGTTCACATTATTTCTATTAACACAAACCATCTAATCATTAAATCCCACAATCAAAGCTTCATTTTTTCCCAATCCAAGCATGTAATCTAGGAAGGGTTGCCATGAGGAAACAAATTTAGAAATAGTATTATCTCTTATGAAAGCTGTCAACCTCGCCATTTGAGCCAAGTCCATTAATTTGATAATCCATTCTTCCACTGTAGGTATTTGTGAGACAAATGATATGTTTTGACTATGAGACAAATCATTGTTAGTGTCAAGAGTGAACTGCGGAAAAAAGTATGCACTGAAGAAAAGGAAAGAAGAGAAAGAAACTAGAGTAGGGCTGCAGGGAGAGAAAGTACAACTCCTTAATCCTGTTGTTCAGTTTTTTGTGGAACAAATAGTATTTTGTTGGAGAAGACTAAACCTAATAGAAGTTGAGCAGCTCTGTCTTTTCTTTGTTACCTGATAGCATTTTACAGCTGATACATTTATTTCCTCTTTAGTTTGAACATTTCTAAAGCAGCTCTTCTAGTTATCCTTAGCATCCTTGGAACAAGGAGTATGACAGCATGAAAGATCCAAGCAGTTGTATCTGACAGGAAAAACTGAAGGAATCATTGCCTGTTTACTTAAAATTAAAAAAAAAAAAACTAAAATATGAAAATACTGGTAGAAAGCTAGTGGTCCATTTTGAGGAATGAATGTTTGTTGAAATTAACTGAAAACAGCTGTTTATAAGATTAGGCTTCTGTCCACTTTGTTATAAGGAAGTGAGGTTTGTTTATGCCAGGAGAAACAAAAGTTGAATGCAGAAGGAAATGGGTTACTTAAGAATTGTGTGTGATAATAGGAGATAAGGGGCACACATGAATGAGTAATGAATTAATATGGACTTAATATAAAAATGAGTGATCAGTAGAAAGAATTACATTCAGTTACTTTGATCATATAGACAAAATGAATGAGAATCAAATCATAGATTAAAATATATGAAGGGCAATGAATGGGTTGGAAGGCAGGAGAACACCGAGAAAGACATGGCTGGATAAAGTGTATAAGATTCTCAGAAAGAGAGAAGATAAGACGATTAAAGAAAACCCAATCTATGATTTGATATATGTACATGGTGGAAGCAAGGATGGGTTGCAAGAGTTATCATCATAATGTGGACTAGATTTTGTTAGACTTCCTTTTCTTTTACTACTAATTTCTTTTACTTACTACCTCTTATATTTTTTCTGCTCTTTCTTTGCATATTATGGATTTATATGCAAAGGAGTAATATCATGGATATGTATGTATGTATGTATGTATCTTGCTTGCTATGGATTGGAAAGTGTGCTTTTCCCTAAACCAGATTCAGATAAAGTAGGGAATTTTAAATTTTGTTTCAGATTGAAAGACTAAAGCAGGCGTTTAATATTTTAAATGAAATCCACAGGGAGACTTTATTCATTTCAGCTGTATACTGCTTTCAAAGTTTAAGCAAAGAAAAAGGAAACCTACCCTGCAGAAACTTTTAGTTTCTGCTTCTCCAGGAATTCTGGAGGTTAAGTCCATATCTGAGGGAGGAGTCAAAACTAATGAAATCTGCTCTAAATGTTCATCCTTGAAAGGTGCATTCATCATCACAATCACCATTAAATACCTCCAGTCCTAAAGTTCATGTTTATTTGGATAATATTTCACAAAGCATCAACACTTAGTAAAAGCAGTTTATATCTACAAAGGTATATAGCAAAGGTTAAGTTTATTTATTATTTTATTTAAAGCTTATGTATCAAACCTACTGTGATAATTAATTAAATTACACTACATGACTAATTCTTATTTCCAATAATATCTCTGTTTCCTTATTTAGCTATGTCTTACTTATTCTGACCTCTGCAGTTTCACATTTATGGCTTATTCTTAGTAAGAATTTTAAAAGCTGTATGCATGGCTTACACCATCAAAGGTTAATTGGAAGTTAAAACTGAAGACCAGTTAACTAGATATATAAACTTTTCTGAGGGGAATTTCTTTTACATGGAGCCAGTTTGGATGGCTAGCTATATGCTGAATGACATGGCATTATACACTATTATAATATTTCATAGTTCCTGAGACTGGAAATTATAAAAAAAATATAAAAGTCCAAACTTCAGATTCCCATTGCTAACTGATGATCTTCTAAGCCTTAGATGTTTAGAGAGAATAGACTGTTTCAATGGTTCTACTGTAGTCTGAGTTATCAAACCATCCAGCCAGGAACAAAACAGTCTTAACTGATCAGCTCTTAGCTCATTAATGCCAAAATACTCTTACTAAGGGATTAAATTTAGGATTCATCTTCTTGTCTGAACTAAAAATGAATAACTTTCCTTATTAAAATGGAAAAAGAATAAAGAAAGTTATTTTCCTCCTTTTGTAAGGTACAGTGGTACCTCGGGTTACGAACGCCCCTTACGAATTTTTCGTGATACGATTAGCTCCAGCCCCAAAAATTTACCTCGCCGTGCGACCTCCGCCCCACGCTATGAACCGGATCCGCGGCCATTTGCCCTGCTGCCACGTGGTCGTGGCTTCCTGTGGGCGAGATCGTGGTAGCAAGATGTTCGGTGAGGCTTCTGGTGTGTTTTGTGGCGTTTGGAAGGTTTTTGGTGTGCTTGTTAGCATGGCTCCAAAGAAAATGCAGAGCCGTACGTATTTACATTGAACCTTATGGGGAAATTTGCCTCGCGGCGCGACCAAATTCGGAGGGCGGATTAGCCGTATTTATATTGAACCTTATGGGGAAATTTGCCTCGCGGCGCGACCAAATTCAGAGGGTGGAACGGATTAACCATATTTACATTGAACCGTATGGGAAAATTTGCCTCGCGGTGTGACCAAATCGAGTTGCGATCAGAGTCACGGAACGGATTAAATTCGTAACGTGAGGTACCACTGTATTTATTTTTTAAAAATCTTTTATATGCAATCCAGAGTCACAAACTGTGAAGAGGAAGCCTTATAAATCTTTTAAATAAATAAGCAGTTAATTTCTTACGAAAGTATTTCCCAGGACAGATAAAGGATTCCAAGTGTGAGCTGGAGTTAGATTTAATTTATGGTTAGAACTATTTCAACACCATTTTTTATCCAGCTTAGGAAAGTCCAACAACAATTCAGGAATACAAAAGCAAACAAGCTGTATTGGAACTTGATATATTTTAAGAAAACCAGCTGCCTTTCCAAACATCATTATTCAAACCAGTTTAAATACAACAGCAATAAAATCACCACTTTTTAAAATCAATGCAAATCACAGCATGACCCATAAATTACTAAGTACTTATTTCAATTAAAGAGTTAAGCATGTTGTTCTTAATTTTGGTTGTTTTTTTACAGTGTTTTTGTTCTGTTTTTTATTTGTTTGCCACCCAGAGTCATGCATATGAGATGGGTGGCCATATACATTAAATAAATAAGCATCAATAGCATGACATATTGAAATCAAAGGAGGCTATACGTGTTTGTGGCCCATAGCATGTCTGCTCAGAAACATATCCCACTGATTTCAATTTAACTTATTTCTTGGTAGGTAAGGATTACCTATACTATACTTACTATAATGTCTTAGTAACATTATTTGGGAAAGGACTATATTTTTTAATCTCAAAACTTTTATCTTAAAAGCAGCACTGAGTATGCATAACAAGGGACTGCATGAGAAACCTTGATCTGTGTATTAAGAAGTTCATTCATTCATTCATTCATTCAGCAGACTTATCCCCGCCCATCTCCCCCCAATGGGGGACTCTGGGTGGTTTACATCAAATTAAAACAAATAAATACATAATTAAAATTTATAAAAAAGAAAAACACATTTACACAAAATGGAAGGAAGAGAAAAAATCCAAGAGGCCAACAGAAGCAACACCAGGCCTCTAGGGGGCTAGCCAACCCCATTTCTGATGACCTCCCTCCCTGCCCCAGGCCAGATGGCAGAGCCAGGTCTTCAAATCCCTCCGAAAGGCTGGGAGTGAGGGGGGCTGTCTCACCTCCGGGGACAAGATGTTCCAAAGGGCGGGGGCTACAGCAGAGAAGGCCCGCCTTCTGGACCCCGCTAGTTGGAGTTCTTTTGCCGAGCATTACTTGCTTACATTCTTGATTGACTGGATATGGAACAAATCATAAGCACTGATATTTTCAAATCATCTGCTTTTAAGAGTTTGCAGATTTCAACAAAATGCTCTTTAATTAATAAGCCTTTAACTATTACACTTAACCCAATATCTTTTTACAGAGAATGAACATTAATATTGCTTTATCCTTTCACTTCCGACAACAGCAACTCACCAGATAATTAACTGACTAATCAGTTTAAAGAGAATAAACATCAACAGACAATAAGTTATCTAAAAATATATCCTTTAGATGCTTTTCAGGAATGTTTAATTAAAAAGACAGTGCTCCATCTTGTTATCCTCACTTGCATTTACATTTATTTGAGATCAGATGAAAATAGCAGCCTTTGTGAACAGAAAGGGACAAAGCTAAGCCTTTTGACTACTGTACCACAAATAAGCCTATGCTTACATGTTCCTTTTATAATAAAATACAGCTACTTTTCATCTGAGTATTGTAAATCTAATTCTTTACATGTGGTATAGTCCTAAATAATGCTATCAAGTACTACACAAAGAAAAGGATTTTAATTCAAGAAAAACAAAATACTTTAAATGCAAACCTTTACTAAAACCTGAAACTTTTTGGACATCTGGCTAAAAACAGCAAGGATTATGTCTACTGCTCTTATTTTAAGAAAAGTAAAATGAGAAATCATTAATGTATAATAAAAACTCATCCACTACAGTTATGTCAATGCAGGCATATATTAAGGAAAGAGTAAATTGTTTCAACTTTTGTGAGCTGACACAACCAATTGTGGATGAAGGAATTATCTTGAAGCTTTTTATATTATCAGGATACAATTAGTGGGGCAAAACAGATGTTCTCTGAAGTTTTTTCACAAATGATTTTATTAAGCCAACTTTTCTTAGAGTTACAGTACTGATCATCACATTAAGTCACAACAGAAAAATTACAAAAATTTGTATGCAGTGTGGCTCGGCATATGGTCATAATTCCTTTTGCAAAAACCAGGTGAGGACTAACAGCTTTACAAGGCCAATTCGCCAAATATGAGACTTACAGTAGGTCACAGAAAGGGGTAAGGCAGGATTAAGGGCAGGACACACCGAAATAGATTTGTGGGCAAGGCAGCAATAGAAATAGCTGCATCCAGGAATCCCGAGAGACAGAAACTAACTTGGTCCCTCTTTCACGCCAGGCACCCAGGGAAGCAGCCTAAAACGCGAGTCCCACATACCTGGCAAGAACTGCAGGATTAACATTATTAGTAGTATAAAGGCAACCACTAGTAAACATTCAAGGAAAAAGATCAGGACGTGAAAGTGCCCCAACAATTCCTACTCAGGCAGAGACAGCAAGAGCAAGCTACCAAAACACGAACACAAGCAGGCAGGAAGAAAAAGAAAGGTGGAAAGGCGGGGCTGGGGAGAGAGGGCAGGAGGCAACCAGACAGACACCGACGAAAGTTCGCGCGCACAGCACCCGGGGGGTAAGAAAGGGAGTGCGGGGGGGGGGAGATCAACGGCAACCTGTGGGCCCCCAAACTGGAAAGAGACCCCACGGACCACAGGCTTCCCAAAGGCGGCGAAGGAAGGTAAGTCGGGCGAACGTCTGGTGCCCACGGGGGGCCCTAGAGGCGGCCCCTGCCGAGGCACCTGTCGGGCAGCAGCGGGACCAAAGAGGAGAACCGGGGCCTCACCTTCACGCCAGCAACGCCGGACGGGGCATAGCCCAGGCGCGACGCGAGGGCGGGAGACGCGCAGCTCCCGCTCCAGTCCGGAGCCTTCCCAGTATGAGGCGCAGCGAGCGGCGAAGGAGAAGCTCCCCGGTTTTGCCCCGCGCGCGCGCCGCCGGAGAGCGAGACCCAGCAAACCGCCGTAACTTCGGCCGCCTCCCGTGCCAGAGCCCAGCCACAAAACCGCCGTCCCACTAGCACCCCACCTCGCGCGCATGTGCACAGCAGCTTCGCCCGCCCTCCGAGGCTGAAGCCCCGCCTCGCAAGGGCGTGAGGCGTGGTTGGGGAGGTGCGCCTGCTCCCGGCCGCAGAGCTTTGCGTGACGTCGCGGCGGCCCAGCGCGAGCTTGCCCCGCCCTCGGCAACGTCTCTCCCGTTTTCCTTGATCGACCGCCGTCCTGTTTTGGTCGGTTTCTGGGTGGCGTAGGCAGCTGTCCCATCGGTAGAAATTGGGGCGGTGACTTTTCTCATAGCTGCTTTTCCGTGGTGACGGCAGCGTCCAGACCAGTTATACTTCTCGTGCTTTTAAGTGGCCACGCATAGATACGCTTTTAAATGTTGCTCTTTTTAATATTCAGCGTTTTAATTAGTGAAATGGTTCTATCAGTCTTCGCCTTTGCGAAAGAAGACCCTTGGGGGATAAGCTAAGTAAGCTTAGACTACTGTGACTATATTTTCTTGGAAAAGATAAAGAGCAAACCTGAAAAAGACAAATCTGAAAGAGGTTCACAAGGATAAAAATTTTTAATTGTTTATAACTTTGCTTTAGGAAGGAAATTTCAAGAGCAAAACCAAGAAAAACTTTACAAAAACACATACTGTAATAAAAATATCTAAAAAGCAATAAAGTTATAAGAAGCAACTATTAAAAAGGATTTTGGCAATCAGACTCTGCATTAAGTGGTACCATTTTACAGGACAAAATAAAGGACAAAAGTGAGTTTTTGAAAAATAAAATTCTGAAGTAAAGGACTGTCCTTTATAATAAAGGATGTATGCTCACTATAGCTTAAACTAATAAATAAAAACTATCACAATTAGGAGGGAAACTATTTTTAATATTTTTCATTCTCTCCAGCCATGCACTTCTACTAAAATAGCCCCAAGAAGAGTATGTGCCACCTGTGAACATGGCAGTGGAGAAAATGTGTTGTCCTTCCATTCTTGCTCACATACGTTTCCTCCTTCCTTTCAGCACATTATTCTTCCAGTAAGCTAAAGAGGAACTATCAGCCTATAACACTCCTACTACTGTATATTATGTAATAATTCACTTATTGCAGAACTTTTCATAATGACACATTATTACCTGTATTTTTAGAATACAATCTGGAAAACACCAACAGCAAATACAATTCCTGTTTCACACACGATTCTACCTATTGCCTCGTTGAAGAATATGCTTTGTATTATGTTCAGGATTTATTTTTTAATGGTGTGAATTTCATGAAATGACTTAGTATATTGGGTATTAAATCAAGAGTTACAGAACATGATTTAACGTTCAATATCTACATTGCTTTACTTTAGTATTTTGAGTAAAAAAGAGACAAAAATCTCCAAAAAGAAACTATCAAAAGACAAAATGCTTGATATTGCTGCTCTCTGAAGGAAAAAGAGGTAGAAATTGTTATTTTTTCTATATTTTAAACAAATGAAATAACATTTAAACAGATAGAAACCTAGATTCTAGTATGAAAATTGCTAACTCAGGGGAAAAAAATCCTGCCAGAACTGTTATATTGCTTCCTAAGAATTTATTTCAGGCATTTTCATTTTGTTCTTGGATACATTTACAAACACACAGTTGATAATTCTTAAAATAAACCTGATGTTGACCTGAGCTACCCATGATAAATTAAACCATTAGCGACAGCCAGTGTTCTCAGTGTGCAATGAGGAATAATGCCAGTGCCAATTTCACAGCAGCCTATTCCTCTGCTTCCAGTTCTGTCTTTAAAAAGGCTTGTTTAGGGCTGGGTGTAACTTTGTAAGTTTGAACTTGCCCACAGTGCAGGTATCATGCCTTTGTTCCTCTTCCAAGGCCATTACTAGGACAGGGAGGATATGTGCTAGTTGTGGGGAGATTTCACTTAGGGCATATATCTCCTCTTCAAGCCTGTTAATCTTAAATGAGTACACGATAGGCTGGAGGTAGCTATTATCAGGGTGTTAAATATTTAATATGGGCTATACTTCAGATATAATCCTATTTATCTTTGCAAGTACATCCATCTGATGACATTGCATTACACCAAGAGGAATGGGAGTACAGCAAATGAGCAATGAATTTGCTTATGTTTAGATTGCAATTCTAGACCTACTTCATAGGAAGTAAAACCCAGTGAACTCATTGGTACTTTTTTAAAGTAGTTGAACTCTCAGAACAAGGAGAAGGCTTAATGTCAATCAATCAATAAACTTTATTATGGTCATTGATAAATCAAAACAGAAAAAAAAAAAGGAAAGACAATTGGAGACAGCAAATAAAAACTGTAACCAAACTAATAATGATAAAACTGGTGAGGTCAGAGTACTATGTATTTTACAAATAGGAAACAAATTTAAACACAAAGATACAACTTCAAACTGGTTGGACAATAATAACTGTGAATAAAATGACTCCAGGTGGCCTGAAAGAAGCTTTAATGACACAAAAATAGATCTGCAGGGGTTTTTTTGGAAGGGGGGCATAATTTCAGAATTGTATATGAGCCCGAGGTGACATAATCCCAGTGAGGCTTTGTAATAGCAGTAGTGGATGGGAGTGGGCCACTTTGATGCTTAGAAATGGTACTCCATGTGTTGAAGGGACTGAGGATTTCATGGGATAATGGTGAAAAATAGGTGGAGCCATGCCACAGATGGGTCTGAGGCCAGAATTTTTCCTAGGTTCAGGTAGAATTTTGAGTTTTGCAGAACTCCCCCTGCCCCCAAATGTTAAGATAGCTTTGGCTTGAGCATGACTCACAGTTCAGTTTTCTTGGCAACAACTTGGAAGTGGTTTGCTATTATTTTCTTCTGGCTTTTTTTTAACTTCCCAGTCTAATCTACAGTGCTGGTAGACTCCCTGGAGGTCTCTCATCCTAGGCGTGACCTTGTCTAACTTGTATAAGATTGGACAAGATCAACCAAGTACTGCTATCTGTGGCATTTTGAGGAGGGGATACTTGTAAGAAAAACTCTGGAGGATGTGAAAAAACTGGGTAGCAAAGAAGATAAAAATGAGGCACATGCATCCCTGGGCTTCCAGATCCCCACTGTTGAATGAAATTGAGTCTGGAAAATGCTTGGTTGGTAACCTGAGGGTCAAGGCTTTGTAGTTTCTGACATTTAGAAAAAACAAGACCATTTCCTCTTTCCCAGTAAATGCTTATGTCAGATCGAGATGAAATTGGTTCTTAGTACTTTGGCAGCAAAAGGAGAGGCAGTAGGGGAAATGAAAAATTAGTCCATATTTTCATTCCAGGCCTCTGAGGTTCCAACTGCTGGTACTCCTATTCATGTTTCAGCTGCTGCTGCTATTACTCAGTATCTCTCTTCAGGTTTTTTTAATGGAAGCAAATCTACATCTTCTTCTTGTTTTCATTGATACTGTTCTTGAATACTTACAAATAAAACCATTTTTTAAAAAGTCTACAGCGATCTTTCCTCCAAAGGATGCTAATTCTGGAATTTCTCCACATCCAGAGAAGTTGAGAAGGCACAACAATATAGACAAGGTAAGAGCTCATGAAATTTCATGAGAAGTGTTAGGAGTAGTTTTGGAAAAAGGTAGGATCCATGCTAGAAGTGGAAAGTCAGTGGTTAAGCCATAATGTGGTTTGCTTATTTATAGTTTCATGTATTCTATGAAACCAACCAAATATGGCTTATTCAATAAACCATGAGTAAAGAAACCCTAGCTTATTGTACTGTCTGAATAAACCGATCAATTTCTTTTATAGATTCAAACTGTATTCAAATTGGGGAAAATGTCTGTATAGATGACAGTATACCTTTCTGGCTATAGCACTTTACAAATTTGTTTGATAAGTGACCATGTATATCAGTAAAATATATTTAATGCACTGATTCCTAAAATTAGGAATCATTAAGATTTTTTAATACAAAGTAATAGAAAAATGATTAAGAAATTACAGGTTACAGGTGGACTTCTGATTCAACTGTTTTTATCATAAATAGACTTCCAAAGATATTTCCAAATAAATTATGTAAAATGGTGGGAAATATATTAAGCATGCACATGTTTTGTCACAAAACATTAGAAAGAAATCCACACAACCATCATTTATAGATGATGGGGAAAGAAATATCCATCATTACCTTTAATATACAAGATGAAAGCATTATTTAAAAAGCATATTGTGAAATAACAGATTTTTTTAAAATAACACAAACTTGAAAGCAGCCTTTAGAACATCAAGAGACATTTGTTATTAGAAAACAAGTACCAGAAAATGTGAAAAGAGATCATATAATTTTGTGAGAACAATTATTAATGATAAATCTTTAATAATTAATAAAATAGTAGTTCATACACTCTTTTGTGAAGGAAGTCTGGTTTAATTTGTCTGATTTTCTTTTGCATTTTTGCTTTTTTAGTTTCTGTATTTTGTAGATTAATAATTAAAAAAAAATCAGAATGGATTAACAGTAGTATTCAGGTACACCTGTTTTTCTTTCTTTCTTGTGGGTAAAATGTTTAAAAAAACGAAATGCATGTTAATATTTCAATAGTTTAATATACTGGAAGAGAACAATTGTACAGTCTGTGAATTTCTCTCAATTTTCCATCTGATCACCTTGTTTCTTCTTTCACTTGGCATCTTCAGCTTAGTTTCTTTTCATATCATTTATATGACAGCACATTTTTTTCAATATTACTTGTAATAAAGTAGTTCAGACTGACTGATATTTTTTAGGATTCCTGTAAAAAAATAGGAGGAACATGAGGAAAATATAGCCCAGAGAAGCAGATTAAAAAGTGTAAGAGAAAAAGAGGAGAAATAAAAGAAAAAGCATGAAGGGAAGTGTGTGTATATAGCAGGATTGGGTAGGTTGGGCTTCAGGGATTTAGACAAAACTGACCGTTGTTTTTCCTAGCTACAGTCAACTATCCATCTTTTAAAGTCACTGATTAATGTTTATAATTAGAACTATACCTGTTTACAAGCTAGTTCTCAGTTGTCTGTTTCAAAGATACAGGAGAATTGATATCTACTAGGTTGAAAGGACAGTTTTTAAAACATCAGCTGTTTTATCAGTTCCATATTGCTGTTGTGTATCTCAGTTATTTGGTATAATATGAAAATAGTTATGATAGTTCTGTGAAATGCAATTTGAAAAGCAGATCTTATGGATGTTGAAAAACTGAGGAAAGCATCATTCTGAAAAGAAATGGGAAAGGGACTTCCTCTGCATGCATGTACTGAGAAGAATTCATCCAAGAAAATACACGGAGGAAAAAGACGTGGGGGAAAAAGTGAAATGCAGTAGAGGATCCAAGGTGCAAGAAAAATGTAAATTTTTGAAAGCACAATGACTTAAAGCAGAAGGGGGAAAGAAAGGTTAATTAGAGGGAAAACAGTGACACTGGAAATAACTAAAGAATTTGAGAAATCCAGTGCAACAAGAAAAAGCAATGGTGTGGAAAAGGGTTGGGGAGAGAAAAGAAAGATAATGAGGAAAGAGTCAGTTTTTGACTATTTATAGAAGTGATCTGCAAATATAAATACATATCCACATTTATTTATTTATTTCCGTACCAGAAAACATTATTGCGGACTCTTGATAATTTAGTAAGCAAAATAAAACTGCAAATATCCTTTTAGTTTTGGTACTGTTATTTTTCTCAATTTTCCTTGTTTGCTTTGAATGTCAGTTTATTCTAATTGGGAAACCTAAATCATATTTCTACTCTAATGAATTTTATTAATATATAGTTCTAAGATTAGGTGCAGCATTTTAGTATACTGTTAAAGATTAAAACAGTCTTGAATCAAGCCCATGTCCTAGTGACTACAAGGATGTAACCCCATAGTTTTCGTGGCAACAATGTGGAAGTGGTTTGCCACTGCATTTTGCAGAATGTTTTTCCATTTCCCAGTCCTGGTGGTCTCTCATAAAAATACTCATCTGGCCTGGCCTTACTTTGCTTTCAAATCCAGACAGAGTCAGGGCAAATCCTGCCATCTGTTGAAATTTTGTGACTTTGAAACCTGTTTGTATTCTGCAACATTGATATACTCTTAGGTGCTACAGGTAGTCCTCCGTTAACGACCACTCGTTCAGCGACTGTTCAAAGTTACGATGATGCTGCACAAGCGGTACTTATGACTGGGCCTCAAGCTCTGGCTGTCCCAGCATCCCTGCAATCATGTGATCGCGATCCGGGCGCTTTGCAACTGGCTCACACTTATGACAGTTGCAGCATCCTGTGCTCACGTGATTGCCATTTGCAACCTTCCCTGCCAGCTTCCCACAAACAAAGTCAATGGGGAAGCCAGCAGGGAAGGTTGCAAGTTGCTCCCACTACTTTTTCTCCCAAGGAGTTCTGCCGCGGCCACCCCCACCCCACCTAGTACTCTCCCACCCACTTGCCTACTTGAGAGCTGCTGGGGACTTGCAACTTCCTGCCGGCTTCTCCATTGACATTGTTTGTGCAAAGCCAGCAGAAAGTCACAAGTTACAGTCATGTGAGAACCTCACTTAAGGACCCGTGATCCTCGCTTAACAACAGCAACGAGAACTGCTAGGATTGCTGTCATTAAGCAATGTGGTCATGTGATGTCAGACTCTATGACCGTATCGCTTTAGCAATGGAAATTCCGGACCCAATTACCATTGTTAAGCGAGGGCTATCTGTATTGCAAATTTCTCTCTTACTTGGGTCTTGTACGCCTTCATATTGTTTCACATGCAATTCAATCTGGTCTTTGATAGAGAATTTGATACTAGACTATACTTTTTAAAATTTTGAACAACAGATTTATCTCATTTTCAGACTTGCCATTATGGCATCATCTAAATTTTATTTGGGGCCTAAGTTGTAGAAACATTAAACTTTTTCATCATCATCTGTGGCTACCTTAATTAGAATTTTAATTCCATGTAATTTAATGTTCATTGCATAAATTGCACGTAGTCATATTTACAATATAGTATTTTTAAAAACTTACAAGTGGTTCTAAGAAGTGCCATCACCCTCATTTAACTTATGTTGAGCAGAATGCACATAAAGTTACTGACAATGAAATCTGAACACTGGCCTGCTTTTCGTTATCTGATTAAGCAAGGTATCTGGGTACCTGATATATCACATTTCTATCAATTTACATTGATAGTTTGTGATAGAAAGCTCCATTTCTTACCCCATTTGCATTCTGTGTTCTTTCCAATGTATATTGTGTAGATAGTCAGGGGGTCCTATTCATGTCAACACATTCCTTCACATGTATAAAGGATTGGTTTCATAAAGGTTTGTAGAGATAAGTGCTTAGAAATAGGAATGTGGATTTGAATTACTAGTGTTAGGCTCATAGAACATAAATATTCAGAAGAAACTGTACTATGAAAAGAATTTGCTATGTAATGAATTAAGTCAGTAAAGATAATTGTGATTGGCTTAAATTTTTAAAAAAGCAATAACTCGGTTTCAAAAGTCAGTAGTTTTAAGAGTATTTTATGTCTGTCACTGATTTTGTTTTTCTACCCTGGGCCTTTTCAGGAAATGTCTGTATTTTGCCTCTCTCATGTTTTCTCCCATCTAAATGTCAGGTTGCCTTGTCATGAGGGTCAGATGTAGTACTATAGGATCACTTCTATTGTCAGATTGGCTTTTCATAAGCCTGCTTGTGAGTCATTGTCTAGTTTGAAAAGTGGGGGTGGGTGGGGGTGGGAGAGAGAATAAAAGCACAAAAATGTAGTTATCCCATGTTGGAATGTGTTTTTTTTTTAATTAAAAGATAGAATTTTAATGCTGAGGAGATTCAGTTTGAGTTAGAGCTTCCTATTAAAGAATGAATATTTTTCTGATTTCTGATTTCTTTGTTTTTGCAGAGAAAATGTGCTTGGGAATAATGAAAGTTGATGACCAACCTCCTAGTCACTAGTTATGACTTTAATAAACGAACATTTAATTGATAGAGCTGACTATTTTCTGGGAGTATAGATGTATACAGATCCTAAAGCATGATAATGACCCATATGAAAAACCTACTTCTGCTAAGAAGTTATCCTCCCTGGGTTAGGTTGACAGGCTGGAAAGTAATTTATATATGAAAAGTTCTGAAGAAAGCAGAGCAGGCACCAGTGCATATAGGCAAACAAATGGATAGAGTCCTCAAGAGTTGGCAGAGGAATGAAATAGTAAAAAGAGAATGAGGTGCATGAATATTTTAAAAGACATTTAGCTATTATTAAATATATAAGCTGTTTCATATGATTCATGGATACTTGTTTCATAAACCATTCATATATTATATACATGTATTTGAAAGTATGTATGACTCATATTAGATCTTACTTCCCTAGCCAACTTGGGAACTTTAAGATGTGTGCAACAACTAGAATTCCCCAGACAGCATGGCCATTGCTAAGAATTCTGGGAATTGAATGCACTCCTATCAAAGTTGCTCAGGTTGGGAAATACTGCTTTAGATGAAGAGGATGGCTGCTGATCTCATTGTCTGAGTACACCTTCTGTGACCTTGGCCCAGTTTGAGTTAATGAATTGGACAGAATCTATACCCTGTGTGCAGAAGCCTGCTTACTGAGTCTTTATTACTCAATAGTTTACGGGTGAAGATCATACAAATTTGATTTACAGCACTGGATAATGTGTTGGTGCTCCCTAGTGGAGCCCCACTGATCAGCAAAATTCCACTTCCATAGACACTACACTGTTTCAAATTTGTGTGTAAGCACAACATATAAATAAATGTATTCCTGTTTGAATAGTCAATCCCAGATCTGTGTAATTTTAATTGGCACAACTTACAACTGCAGAGAAAAAAATGAGGAAAAGCAGTCTTTAAAATTATTCTTTTCTTTTGTTTTTGTTTTTGTTTTTGGCTTTGGCTGCTTAAAATGATTCTGGTGCTGAGATATTATGGAATGTTTAAATATATCCCAAATTCTCCGAATTTAAACTGTCAGGCAAAAGGCCTAGTGAAAGAAAAGTATATGTGTTGTTGATGGGAAAACACTCAACAACTGTGTATGAATAGTGTGTCTGGGAATGTTGTCAGTTAGTCCTACCATGCATCTAGAAAAGCCCAGATCCATCCAGGAATTTGAAGTACTCAAAATATCGGGTGGGGAGGAGGGCTTCAAAATCGGGTCCTGCTTCTGCTCACACACAGGGCTTAAACCATCTATGTAATCAGTGTTTGCCTGGTTGCAGTTGTCAGTTAAGAACTGTGGATGGCAGTGACAATGAAAATGTGCAGGACTTAATTACAAAGTTACTTTGGTAATTTAATATAAAAAGATCCAGGTAGTTTTCACAGCCTGGTTCAGCAAATGAAAATTTTGAGATTCGGGAGAGCTGGCTTTGTTCCATGGATACAGAAGGAGAGTAGCGAGGAGTTTATTGTTCCCAGTCTTGGGAGCACTGGGTTAAACTTAGTGGAAAATGTTGGGAGAGAAAGTGATACACGCCAGGCCTGAGCAGGCATCATTAGGATGGAAGGAGACTGGTGATTGGAATAAGTGGAGGGGGTGATTACTTGAGGCTGCCTGGGGCACCAGCATTGGGGGTGTAGCAAGTATGGTCTTGTGTATTCTCATGGCAGATAAGAGGGCTAGAGGGCTAAGAAGAGAGTGATAAAGGAATGTTAAGTTCATGTAGAGAGTAGAGAGTTTCTGGGTTCCATTTCTCTTTGTGAGTAAATATTGAACGAGGAGGCTGCAGAAAGGATAATTGGTGCTGGTGCTGATGCTGGAGCTGTGATGATGAGATGTGCCATGAAAAAGAATTAAAAACCAGAAGGACTGGTGAGAGAAGAGTGCATCGATCCATCAGTTGCCACAGGGGAATGTTATTATGGGACTGGAATGATGAAAGGAATAGAAATGTAGAGGAATTGAAAGGACCTGAGATTTTCCACAGGATAATTTGGTAGGTAGATATCATCTGTTATAATATTCCAACCAAAGGCTTAGGTTGAGGAAGTTGGGACCAAGTGACTAAAAATGTTGTGCAAATCAATATCCAAATATGTCCTCTATATTGTATCTTAAGGTTTAGTAGCCCTAATACCAGTAGTATTTATTTGATTTTACTTAGAGTAAAATATACAGTCTGTCATGCAAAACACCTCCAGCTTACATGCAATGTTAAATGTACTGTATATTAGATACAATATAAAGTGCAGTAAGATATAATAATAAAACATAATAAAACTAGTGGCCATGAACAATTTAGAGGCACTACTCTAAGAGCAAAATGCCAAAGCAAATTTAAACATTCATCATGTGCTTAAATTGTAATAAAGTCAGCACATATCCTATTTCTAAGAGGTTGTTCTATAGAAT
The DNA here is from genome assembly GCA_030867105.1 of Liasis olivaceus. NCBI lineage: Eukaryota > Metazoa > Chordata > Lepidosauria > Squamata > Pythonidae > Liasis > Liasis olivaceus. The sequence continues at coordinate 67,975,369 of CM061349.1, forward strand.
GGGTGCCAGAACGGGGGGAAAAAAGGAAGGTTCCTGCTGATGCCAAATATATATTCACAGGAATGGTCCAACAAGAAAAGCTTCTAATGATTTCAGCAGTCCGTCAAATGTATATAGGAAGAAGTGTTTTCTCCTGTGTAGAAATTTAGGACTTTATAAATGCTTAAGAACACTTAAGAATAAGAAACACAACAGCCACGTTGCTGCATTTTGCACTAGCTACAGATTCCAGACTATGCAGAAGAACAGTGCCATATCAAATGCGTTAAGTCCTTCTCACTTTAACTTACCACTGAATGAATCACTAAAGGTAAGCTAATCCTGTTCAGGAATGGACATTACATATAAAGCAAAGGTGGTAAAAAATGCTTTTTATCACTGCAATGGCTTGATGCTCTTGCAATTGTGATAATTCTGGGAGCAATTTTAAACAGAATCTTCCTATTTCTCCTCTGGGTACAAAGCTATTTCTTTGACCTGGAAACTGCCTGTTCCTAGGACCTTTCCAAGGTTTCAGACACCTCTTGCCTGCTGGCCCCAATCCATTACGATATAAAGTTTATTCCTACCTGATGTTTGCAGTCTTTTTTCGCTTCTGGGAAAAGGTTCTCGTTCCCTGAAAGCAATAAGGACAATCAAAACTAGTAAGATTCAGTTGTGAGGATTTAAGGAAGATTTACAAGTTAAAGATGAATTACACACAGCAGCATACAGGTATTCCTTGCTTTTATTAAACCATCAGGGACATTTTTAGGTGGGTAACAAAAATCAGAGTTGTAAGGGCCTTAAAGGACATGTAGTCCAATGTTTTGCCACAAGAAGAGTCCACAGTGTGAGGGGAGCTGGCTTCCTCATCTCCTTTTCAGTGCTGTTTCCTTGCAAACTTCTCTGATTCGCCTCAACAATATCGGAATCTTTCCCAAACGGATGATAAGGAATCCGTTGTTGCTGACATAAGGTTTTGTTCAAGACATGGAAATGTAAAGAGCACACGGACCTTTATTTTTAAAGTGCTTGTAAAAAAATTGTAGCAGGCCTTTTGCAGTGTGGTAAACAGTTGCAGAAGAAGAACATGAGGCTATTAATTGACATTCGTTTAGTATTAAAATGCTTTCGCCCAATTTACTACATCATGTAAGTTACATTTGGACTGGCACACTGCATATTAAAAGACATTTTTATCATTGTTTTGGGGAATTAACCAATTTGTAGAAATATGGAAGCAAAACTCATATCTCGCAGTTCCAAATTCCTTCCCCTGTAGAAAATGTGGGATTCTAAGTTGTTCATGCCAGCTGGGGATTATGGGAGGTGAGTCTCAAATAACTGGGGGCCACCAGGTTGGGGAGTGGTGTTCTTTTATTGCATTATTTGAGAATATTTGTTTAATTTTTTCCAAATGCAAGTTAAAAGAACATTAAGAAATTTAAGATTGCACAACTAGTAAATGTTAGGTGGTTGCTCTGTTAAAATAGTTACCATTGTATTGTAATGTGAAACGTCCATTGTTCAAAGTTGATAATAAGTTTGAACAGAAGCTCACCTTAGTTTGAGACTTGTATTACTTTTGTTTTAGACATATGCATGTAGATTTATTTTTAGGTATTCTGTTCTTTCTGTTCTAGATCTAAACTTGGAATTCTACAGTTCACCATTCCCTTTGTGTGCTTAATAAATGGGGTCTTAGAACCAAGGAATACATAAAGTGCTCTAAAGGCTACAAAGCAGATGTACTGGTATAAAAACTCTGCACTGAAACAGAAGATGGAAAATATATGTACTGTACATACATATGTATATATGCGTGTGTGTGCGTGTGTGTGTGTATACACACACACACACCTGTGCTCACATACCTAGATTTTTTCTTTCTGATAGGTGTTCCCATTAATTCTTGACTAAATTTATTTTGTTTCGCTGAGTCTGCGTGGGGCTGTTTCACGTTGCTGTCAGAAGAAACTGTTGTTCGGCTCTTGTTCTGAAATGTTTCAATAGAACCCACAATATCTGAATAGGTGACACGCTTGGAAGATGCTTTCTTAATGAGTTCTGCTGACTCTTGACTGGTTGGTTGATTTTTAAGAGGCTCTATTGTGTTTTTTCCCTGAGGAAGCAACAACAAGAAAGCATATATAATATGTAGCAAAAACTGAGCACCTGGTATAAAATTCAATACACGCTACCATGGAGTTTCTGTGAATTTGCTATGGGGAAGGTTATTCAGAGTGACCATAGTAAGGAAATGACAGAACAAGTGGAAAAGCAACCCAGAATATTTAATCCAAATATTGCTTTCCCTGTAGAATGGGAAGAATGAGACACAGAAAATGAGAAAGAGAAAGGAATCTATGAAATCACTACATTAGCAATATTTGTCTTCTAATCAGTTTTAAACCATTATTAAACTTGATATTTGTAAGTACGATTTCTATTTAAATGTGATGCTACTGAGCATATGAGTTGTAACATTGACTTCCTTTAAATTATTCTGCTATCAGCTTATTCTTTGCACTTTTCTTGTCACTATGTGTAATAATTTCAGTTGTGTACATAATTGCAAACTAAATCCAGTTATTTTGCCTTAAAAGGACTGTGGATTAGGATGCAGAACAGAGTTATTATTTTTCATCGCTTTTCAAAGATGACATGGTTTCTTTCATATAGAAGTTAACAAAGTAGTGTGCAGCTAATTTAGTCTTTTCAAGTTCTTGCATGAAGGGCAGAGCAATCTTATACTGAGGTCAGAGTGTCCGGATCTTGCATCATGCAGAAGCATCCTGCTTTATGCTGGATGCAGACTGGCAGTGAAAACAACATGGGATTGGGGAAAAAGAAGGTATCCTCTCCTAGGGAACCCCCTTACACTAGCTGTTGAGATGGTCTACATTTTTATCACATTTAAGGACATGCTGAAGGGCTGCAGAATCCTTCAGATCTTACATTCCTGCCGGTCAGATCCCCTTCAGGCCTTCGACAGGCTTTTTTTCTTTTTTCTTTTGGTCATGGAGAGTCCCTGGCTGCAGAGCATGCATGAAATGTTCAAGTCTAGCAACACAAAAACTTGTCAGTTGGGTGGCACTTTTACTAATGAGATGTGATGCATATAATGTGCTACCAATTGGTTAAATAATTAATTAGTTGAATTATTGAATTATTGAATTGAATTATTGGGTTTTCAAGAAATAGAATGTATTTATTTGTCTGTCTGTCTGTCTGTCCGTCCATCCATCCATCCATCCACAATTTAAAACTTTTCTATTACTTGCCATGCCCTTGCATTACAGATGAAACAGCTTGGGAGAGGAGTTTTTTTTTTTTTCAAATTGTACACTGATTGACTGTGATATACAAAATTGCACTATATCAATGTTTCTGAATTACCTCAATATGTACAACAGCTTGGTTTCTTTGTACACATGTAACTGATTTGAAAACTTGATATTTGTAAGTACGATATGACACAATAAAATGTGTACTTTGCTTTGGTTGACTGCATTCTCTTTATTTAAAAAATTCCTTTTGTCATGATCTTTTTTTAGGCAGGGATTCTTAAAGAATTAATTATTTATCATCTATCTGTCTGTCTCTATCTATCTATCTGTCTAATCTTATCTTAGTGGCTTCAAAATTTTTCTTCTGCTTAAATAGGAATTTGGGCCAGGCTAACCCACTAACCAATAATTTTATTAAGTAATTTATGCATGTATCTCCTGCTCTTCTCTGAAGACTTATAAGACTACTTCAGAACAAAACAAGAAAGGCATAGCAATTTTTTCTCTTCACACCAGTTTTCAGAAACACCAAGAAAATTAAAGATAGGTCTATAATATATAAGGTACTTTCCCTGCATGGTGAAGTAAACAAGGAATTGATATCAAAGTATTTTTTTTAAATCAACTTGACAAAAGTGCCTATTTTTACCGTACAATTGGTATAAGTGGTGTTTGAATGTTCAGGGTCTCATTTGCAACAATATTCCTGATTTGTGAAGTAATGTTGGGTCTATCCAGTAAACGCTCACTTGTATTCCTGTTTTATTCCTGATGGCTCTATTTTCCTCCTGGGTCTCAAATTCCTTATAAAGATTGTTAACTGAAGACCCTTTAGATTTAGATTTCAGCAGGTTGATGAGCTGCACCCACTGAGAGAATAAGTCACTCTGCTTCTGTGGTGGAGCACAGAGTTCTAAGTAATAAGCACGACCGTTCACCAACTTAAGCTTGATCCGTCTCTTCTTAGCAGAGTGAACGGAAAGGTCTACAAACTTCAAAGGCAAGAACCTGCAACAAAGTTATCATGTCAGTTCCTGAAGGTAACATTTTATCAAATCACTACACTGAAAAGGACAGAAGATTGGACAACTGTTTCAAGAGATTTAATTATGGATTTAGGTTGCATATAAACAGAAGAAATAGTACATATAAAGGAAGATTGGCTAATTGAATGCATATGAGAGAAAGAAGCCTTTTAATACTATACTTAATCCAGACAGATCTTCCAACTTCCTGAATGGTAAAATAAGAAAAAAGTAATAATGCAGAAAAAATGTATACCATTTTAAGATACATTTCTAGTTTGCCCCATATATTAACCTAATGATATAATGTTCCATGCATACCCTCCTCTGTAGACATTACATTGGTGCTAGTTTCCAACTGGGGACACCTCCTATCAGCACCATGGTATTTGTTAGTAAGTTAATGGTAAAAACGTAGCAATAATTATCGTGACTTAAAAAAAAAAAGCTAAGACATTCTAGAAGCATAAGGAATTCCTGCATAATAAAGTTATATAGGTCAAACTTAATATTTATTTATTTATTTATTTATTAAATTTTGCAACCGCCCATCTCCCCCCAATGGAGGAACTCTGGGCGATTCACAACAAACATTAGAACATAAAATATATAAATACATAAAACCTTAAATTAAAACATTACTAAAAAGAAGAAGGAGAGACCAAGAGGATGAAAAACCTGAGGCTGAAGGCAGAGGCCTCTATGGGGCTAGCTATCCCCATGCTTGAGATATTCCCACCGCACCCCAGGCCAGGTGGCAGAACCAGGTCTTCAAAGCCTTACGGAAGGCCAGGAGTGTGGGGGCTAATCGCACCTCCGGGGGCAGGATGTTCCAAAGAGCAGGGGCCACCGCAGAGAAGGCCCGCCTTCTGGACCCCGCCAGTCGAAGTTCTTTCACTGAGGGGGTCCACAGCATGCCCTTCCTGTGTGATCGGATGGGACGGGTTGAATTCATAGGGGAGAGGCGGTCCCTTAGATAACCTGGTCCCATGCCATGTAGATTTGATTGTTAGAAAGGGCCAGGGAGTATTTCTTGAGAGCACATTGTGAGTTCTTGATGACATGGCTGCAATGGGGACATGCACATTGTCAAAATAGCTGCCCTAGTCAAACATAAAATATTTACCAGAAGGGAAACTGGTGGTGGTTATATAGACACCAGCTTGCTTGCTTCAGTTCTAACCTTAACTGTATCATTGAACACATGGGTCTCTTTTCTCATTGTGAATATCTAGATATTTATTCAAAGTATCTAAAATTTATCATGGAGTACCTACCTGGTAATAAGTTAGTCTTTCCCTGAAATTTAGATAGACCTGTATTATTTTGCTGGCTTCATGTTTCACTTGTGGCTAACAAGGACTCCCAAATCTTTTTCACATATACCACTGCCAAACAGGTTTTCTCCATCCTCTCCTTGTGCCGTTAATTTTTCCTACAGTACCGAGATGCAGAACTTTTCATTCCTCACATCAAATTCCATCCTATTCATTGTGGCCCACAGCTCAAGCCTGTTTTTTTAAATCTTCTGACCTCTAAAGGATTAGCCATCTCTTCCATCTTTGCATCATCTGCAAACCTGATAAGCAACCCCCATCTATGTAACTGATAAAAATGCTGAATAGGTCTCAGGAGCCCTGTGGCACTCAATACTTTTCTCCAAGCTGGAGCCATTACTGAGGCACTCTTTGGTATGGTTATTCGGTCCATTTAGATACAGTATCATCCAGACTATATTTTACTATTTTATTAAGAAGAATATCGTTAGAAAAAAGATGTGATTTGAGTGATTTTGGGAAGTGGTTTGCCATTGCCTACTTCCTAGGGCTGAGAGAAAGTGACTGGCTCAAAGTCACTCAGCTTGATTTGTGCCTCAGGTGGGACTAGAACTTACGGTCTCCCAGTTTCTAGCCTGGTGCCCTAACCATTACACCACAGTGGCTCTTGTTCTATAACATAGGCTACTAATAATCCTCTTCTGATTTGTGGTGTTACATTAGAGAATTGGGCATTTTATTTTCAGCCGTTTTGCCAATGGTGGTGCTACAAAAAATACATCACATACCTTCATCTTATCTGTGCCATCAGCTGGACAATCTCTTGTGTTGCAAGGACTGAAAATTAATTCATGAGCTAAAGATGGATTTCTGATTTTAAAAAGATTGATGAAGGGAAAATTAATAATCTTATGTACAGGCTTTTTTTTACATAGGAGAAAATGTGAAGAGTGGATAAATACTTCCACTGTTTCTCCAAATCAGCATATGGCAAATAACTCTATACTTGGGTATTTTTTCTAGTATTAACTCACCTGGTGAGTACTAGTTCATCTTTAGAACATGAGTGCTGGGTAGATGATGGACAGGCTGAAATGTCTTCTTTGGAGGAATAGGGGGATGAATGGGCAAGCAGCATCACATTTGGTAATGACAATTTTGTGCTGGAGGCACATATGCCCATAGTCACATAGTTGGGACGATTATGAAGGTAAATTGATCCACCTCTCCTATTTACCTGAAAAAAAGAAAGAAACATTTGTTCTAAGCATAATAAAGAAGTAAATGTTATTTTTACAGCACCTAAAACCTCAAAATATTTAAAAAAGAAAAAGAAAAGCAGGATGAAGCAGGTTATGTAGTTAAGAGAGAAAGATAATTGAATTTAAATCAGGACATGAGTCTGTATGAAGGAGTGGAGTGGCAATGATGCTCAAAAAAAGATCACTATGTATGTGCTTAGCTGTACAACCAATTGTAATACCATAGAATTAGTAGATATTCAGTAAACAGCAATGCTATACAAATGTATGCACCAGCCTACTATGGATGTAATGCTGGATATACTGAGGAATTCTACAGTATTGCAAATTGCAAGAGGTGCTAAAAATAAGACTGAGAAAAGCTGTACTAAAGTACTGCTAATGGGTGATTGTAGTGCCAAAGTTGGAGAAATCAGTGAATATGGAATCACAGGAATATTTGGACTGAGTAAGTGCAGTTATTTAGAAGACAGGTTAATAGATTTTGTGAATTCTTTGTTTATTGCAAATGTCTGTTTCAAGCAACAACATAAAAAAAAAAAGACTGGAACATACTATGGGTTACTAATGCATAATATACAGCTTAAACCTAATTAGAAAATTAAAGATAATAAATCTTTTTTATCTTTTAAGATAAGACTAGGATAATATATAATCAGAATATAATATTAATGTGAGGAACAGAGTATGTTAACTTAGGTGAAAGAAAATCTGAGGAGCTGTGGGAAGAGATGAGATGTTATAATATGAAAAGATAGTCCTAAAATTTCAAAGAGGAAAAGATCCAAGTGGCTTTCAGAAACAGCTGTCATAATAACCAGGAAAAGACAGAGAGAAAACACCTTGGGTAACAAGAAAGGACATAAAATGAATGAACGGGGATTTCTAGCTTCAAGCACAAAATGAAAAGGAAAGATACCTCAATCAAGAATGTCAGCAAATAGGAAAATAAGAAGAAATTGAGTGTTTTAAAGAAAATTTATCGCTAAGGTAGAAATGCTCCAGAGTAATTATGGAAATTATGGAAAAGATCTGATGCAGGCAAATAAAAGGACCACAAATATCAAACAAGACTGGAACAATTATGTTCCATAATGGTTCCAATTATGGAACAGTAAATATGGAAGAAGCCTAGAGATTGGAAACAGTTGATCTACACAAAAGAAGGGAGGTGTAAGAGAATGCACCACTTAACCATTGTGCTAATTCATCATTCAAGCACAGTTTTGTTTAAGAAGAATAGCCATATGTGGTCAGACAAATGCCAGATATCCAGGCAAGCTTCTGAAAGATAGAAATAAGAGATCAGATTGCTAAAATAAGTTGGATAATAGAGAGAGCAAGAGAATATGAGGAGGCTTACTTTTGATTCATTGGCTACAGGAAGGCCTTTCAGTAAAGCATGCCAGAATGCAGAACATGTTAAAGGTATTAGGTATACAAAAACACCTGGCTATTGTTCTGAGGAATCTTTACATTGAATAAGAAACTACCTAGGAACTTAATTTGGAGAAACACACTGACTCAGAATACGTAAGCGAGTGAAGGAAGTGGAGATTAATCCTAGGGAAGAAGGTAATAACAGATGGACAAAATCCTGAAGAATAGCAACACTTCAAATAAAAATAGATAAAGCAATAGCCTTTACAGTGGTAGCATACAGCTGTGAATGCTGCATACTATGGAAGAACCAAAGAAGAGTCATGGATTTAGAGATAGCTGATAAGACTATTATGGCCTATAAGAATAATCAATCAGTGATAGTCAAAATAGACTTTGACTCTTCCCTTGAGCAAATGATCAATAAGCAGAAACTCACATAATTTGGGCATGTGAGTGAATGAAGGATCAGAAAAAATTACTATTCTCAACAAAGCTGAGGGAAGTAGATGATGATGATAATGGATAAAGTATATGAATGAGCTCAAAATACGTATGTTCTTAGAAATGCTACAAGTTATTACAAAAGATATATCAAGATGGTGAACAGTTACCCATAACGTCGCCAGGAGTTGAATCCAACTCAATGGCTCTGAAGTCTAAACAGAGCTAGTATAGTTAAAATGATGAAGAGCTATAAGGAAGTTTTGAAGAACATGAAGATGGCTGTTTTATGGGAATTAAGTACTTATACCAAGGTCCCTTTGTTGTGTGGAGCTCAAGAGTACGTTAGTTCCAGGATAAAAACCTGCTTAGGTATTATACAACTGACAAGGGCTACTTTTGATTAAATTAGCAATTCTATTGCCAAGTTTTGATAAACACCTTAAAGAGTATATATAACGCAAAAGCTAAAAAACTGCAGTATTGGAACAGCTAAATTACTTTTATTTATTCTAAATTTTATACATAAACAGATACTTGTACGTATCTCTCTCTCTTAGAAATTGAGTCTGAGTAGTGGATAATGTATCACAGTGATTAATTAGTAGCTAGTTTGATCTAAATTCAGTCTTAGAAAATGGTTCCAAGTATAACTCATTAAAGGTTTGCTACGGATAACTTAAGGGGTCATAACTGTCACATCAGTTTAAGCGAATACATTGTTGTTTCTTCCTTCCTTGAAGGAGAAGGAGGCTTCAGTGGAAAGCAAGGAGGCTGAACCCATAAGATTTTCTTTACCCAGGTTCTGGGGTCTAGCATGCAGATTGATCTATAACTCACCCCTTCAACTTCTACCAAAGCTCCTATTTCAGACCTTCAGCCTGAACTGACCCTTCAGTATCTAACTCCACCACTGTGTGCAAGATCAGAATGCTGAAAGGTACAGGGTTACTCTGCCTAGTGCATAAGAGCTTGTGTGGCAGGCTAGTCAAGCTGCTGGAAATAACATTCGTGGCAACCTGATTTCATGTCTTGTGTCCAGATATATTGAACATTGTGCTTATCTTGATTATGGGATTCTTGCTTGTTACTCAGCAATGTTTTTCACTTGCTTTTGACTCACTAACAGCTTGATCACTCTGTTCAGCAAGTTTTTGTGACCTGACTTGCACATTTTCTGATCTTGGCCAGCTTAACATCTCTATCCCCTTACCCTCCTCCCCTGAGTTTGTGGGACAGAAACTGAAAGTTGCCCCCATGCTATAGCAGTCTCTTGAGACCTCAGTTCATAGTATCACATAATTCTTTTCTGATAGAGTTGGAAGGGGCCATCTAGGCCAATTAGTCCAATTCCCTGCACAGATAGAAGAATCCAAAGCAAAGCATCTAAGAAAGTTGAGTATCAAGATATGAATCAGATCCACCATTAGGATTAATACAGTAGTTTTAATGTCTTTCCTGAGCTGATGAGCTGCTGACCCCGAGAAGTTCAATTCAGTTCAATTCAATTTTGACAGAATTAAGTTTGTTAATGGGGCCTTAACTAAATCATTATTGATTGCAGGGAGTGATTCACCATAAAGAGTACCTTTGGGGAGTTAAATAAAAGAATAATAAAGCGGGGTATTGTTGCTTTATTTTTTTTTCTTTTTTACTAGAGATTAAAAAAAAGCTACAAAGCAATTGTTGGACATTCTAGCAACAATGATACTTTCTGGGTAACAGAGGGATGCATGCCTCAAAGAGTATGATATGCAAACAAAGTATTTCATATACTTTACATAGTATGCAAGCCCTTTGTGGAAGCTTTGTGGGTATTGCACTTCTACTTTTGGTTTCATATATGCAATGCCTGGGTGGCCTGAGCAGTTTTACACTGGGAATGAAAAGAATAGGGGACAGGAGGGAAGTCTGGGGGAATTCACAGCCTAAAAGCTATGGGGTTTGGTGATAAACTTTAAATTAGGAATGGATATGGTGCTTCAGTAGGGAATAGAATTGCTGCAAAACTATATACACCTACTATATACCTACTTTTTTTCTAACCTATCCAAAAGAACGTGGCATTGAAAATCTAGAAGCCTGTTTTCTTTAAAAATACTAGCCTTGAAGACAGATCAAAAAGATTTAATCCAAATTGGTTGAATCCAATCAATTATTGCAATTCTCAGTATCCAAAGTGGTTTCTTAGAAAATTTAGTTACTTCTTGTTTAAGGGTAGAAAGGAAAGAACATTAACAGCTTCTCTGATTAAAAATTAGTCAGTCCTCCTCCTGCCCTATACGTTGTCAGGTACTGAGGGAAAAGCTGGAGGGAGCGAGTGGTAGGATAACCTTTCCATCTATCTTTCTTACTTTTTCAGTCCCTGTAACTGAAAATCTTTCTACCAATTAAACAAATGCACTTCAAAAAATAAATTACCTGAACAAATTTACTCTCAAACACAGGAGCAGATTTCAAGGGAATATATTCTCCTCTGTCAAGAACTTTCTGAAGATCTCCCATAGTAAGTTTGCTGATTTTGCAGGTTGTGTTTTTAAAGCTTTTAAAAGTGGCAGCTGCTTATTATACCTAAACACAAGACAAGAACAAATGATACTCTTACAGAGGAACCATTTACTAATGGAAATAATGCTGTATCAGACTATTTCAGAATATTGGAGACTGCTATGGAAGCATTGATTTTCAAACTCTTTGAAAGGCATATCATGCATTGGACTACATTACTATGCTGAATTATGTGCTTAGGGGCTATTTCGGTAAAAAGAGATGTCTGTGACATTTGGACATGATCATGTTCAGGCATGTTATTTTAGATGTCAAGGGACACTTGCTGCCATTTTGCTCTGAGCACGTAATATAAAGATGGAGTTAAGGAAGCGGATTCAGAGATGGATAACTGCTTTTGAGGGCTTTCAGGGAACTTCACTGGTGGGCCACTAAAATGATCTAGGAATGATAAATAATTATAATGGGATATGAGGATTAAGACTTTGCAATATAAGAAGAGATTGTAGTAGACTCTTCTGATAAATTTCAGCAATGTGGCAGGTTATACTCTCTGGGGAGGCCAAACTCTGCAACAAATACATTGTCCTAGTATACCAGGACAGACAGTTGTCACTGAGCTGGGTTCAGCAGAGACCTCTATCAGATAACTTGAAGCATAATTCATGGAGAATTTCTGTACTATATAGCCATGTAGTTTATAACACATACCTTTGGTGTATTTTTATAGAAATGGGCAAATTGTTATTTTTCGCTTGTAATGCATTTTTACAATTTTTTTTCAGTATACACTATATGAATTCTCCTTAATATGTATTTGCTGAGACACAGAGGTTTTTGGCTTTCATGTGTTTTCAAGTTCACATGCAAGTTTGATAAAATGGGTTTGTACTGGGTAAGTTCACATAAAAAAGCATCCACATCAAGCACATTTCTATCATTCCTGTTTTGGATTTTAGCAACTAATAAACCAATCCTCCTTAAGTAGGTAAAGATATTCTCATTACTGAGTTTTCAAAACATTATATTTTTAGCTTAAACGTCAATAAGATGGCAGGCCAATAAGCAAGCTTATGTGCATGTGTATGTATGTTACATTTTCATAATGAAAAAGTTACCTCTTTCTAATAATGTGTCTCCCTAAAAAAGGGCATTTACTCAAAAAAGTAGAGATAACAGCTGAAACCATACAATCAAAACTCTGTCCTTTTTTAACATGCGTCCCAGATGCAATGCATGAAAAAAGACTGTTGCAGATGCCATCTTGATTTTTTGACCGCCAACATGGATGTCCCTGGTTCCTAAATCTTATGTTCTTTTTTTTTTTTTAGGTCATTGAATTTTAAGATGAACAAACCAACCAAAACTGTAATGATTAAATAAAGGTCAACAAGTAAGTGCTCCCTTGTAGAACTTTCCAAGCAATAGTTGATATTCAGAAGTGAGGTCAAGTTGTGTCACAATAAGAGGATACACAAGACAGAACAGCCTACCTGACATCATAATGTGCAGCTTGAAATGACAGACGTTAGTAAGCGTAAGAAGAATCATGGAAGTAGCTTGTTAGGAAATGGCTATATGTAACCTCTTTTTGGTGCAGTTGCTTTTTCTGTCCATGGGCTTTTTTCATTTATGCATGAGAAACTCCAAATAAGCAATCCCCACTGTTATCTGATATTGTTCATTAGCCTTGACATAATGTTTAATATTAATGCTTTATACGTTCTGCGTGTTTCAGCACATACACATTTATTTCAGAGTTGAATATGTTAAAGAGCACAATGAACCAAAATATTATTTGATTATATTATCAATTGTTTTTGGCAAATGCTAGCAATGAAGAAAACACTGAAAGCCTTGAGACAGCAAATATATGGTCAATAATGCACAATAAACACTATTCCTGCATACTATCATAATTGGACACATTGTGGAATTCTTAGAAGTAGACCAAGCACATTGCACATTTCAGAAATTGTTACCAGATAAAATTCAGTAAAATGATCAGAATAGGGACGTGAGGAGCTGAGGACATTTAATCTCTGGACCGTCTTCAGTACTGAACATTACAGGCAGCTATCTTGGCCCAAACTGATGAAATTATTTTTTAGTGACAAGCTTTTAGTGGTTGAAAAACTCTCCATGATTAATACTTGCCTAACCCATCAAGCAGGGTTATTGTGAAGAACAGAATGAAAAATTATAGTGTATGTATCTTACCAAGTCATTCTGTGTTCTAAGTCCTAAATATGTCCACAGAATTAAAATAGCCTGGTATTCAAGTTACTTTGTTAAAGATGGGCCATAAACAAAAAGTTAAAAGTTCAGTATTAGGATTGAGAGCATTTAGAAAGTGTCATAGTAAAATTAATCAATACATCACAAAATTCTTATATAAAACTATGTAGGTTGTCTGTATGTTCCTGGACTTACCTTCACTCTGGTCAGGAGCAAACAGTGGATACAATAAAAAAAGATTTGAAAAATAAACCAACCTATCCAGTCCTAGTATGTTCTGAGATAATAATGCCTTATTAGCATATTTGAGTCAAACAAAGGAATCACTACATACAATGATTGCTTAGCCTTTTCATGGTGAGATAAGCAAGTGTTTTCCCCAAGAGTCATAGCAAAGTATGAGTATTCTTGGAAAAGTACGCATTTCTGTACGGTAGGCATAGAGTCAACATCAGTGAGCTAACTAAACTTCAGCAAAAAAAAGCAACTTTTTAAAAGCAACTCTGTAAAATAACATATAAGTTCAGTTCATATTAAACTCATCATGCTATTTAAAAATAGCTTGTTAGATGTTAAAATGCAGACTTGAAAAACTGGCGCTACACTAATTGTGTATCACTATATCCTTAATTCCACAATTTCAGACTTGACTTCTGTGCAGTAGATTCTCAATAGAAAGTTAGCTTAATTATTTTCTCATATGATTTTGATAAAAATACAATTAAGATTTCCTAGATGAGCACAGGGTATACTGTAGTTATACTGAGTTGAGCAGCTGCCTTTGTTATTGTCCAGAATACCTAGTAGTGTCTTCCAATTATAGATGGTTATTGCAGGTCCATACAAATAACTAATTTTGCTCATCTCATGGAAAAGGAGAAGAAGAAAGGAACTTTGTGGTTTCATTGGTGTAGAGTGCAACTTTACAATTCTTCAACATCACAGCTAATGGAGACATTTCTTGTTTTAGCAGATTGAAGCTTCAGTTCAATTGTTAAGTAAAGTATAAGGACAGTGGGAGAAACAGAAAGCTAGAAACGCGTCTGGTAAACACAGACTTAGGTGAGAAATAAAAAAAAGCTCAGGACTATATCTTCAGTTGGTCAGAACTTTGTGGTGAGCAAAAGGGCAACAGCAACACTAAGATGGTCTTCTGATGGGATCCTGGATGATGACAACCTGAGTTTGCAGGCCACAAATTGGGTGCTTGAACTAGATACTCTGCTGCTTCTGTTCTCCCATCTCACCTCCTCCATTGTCCAGTCCTGCAAATAACAGTAATTTAATTTAGACAGAGCTGCTCAATAACTCTGCTTCTTCTCTGTGCTGTTGTTTGCTTCCACCTCACAGCCCAACTCTTGGTGGCTAGCTAGAATTTTGGCTCCTGTGGAAATGGGGTTGGACAATGACATTGAGTACAACCTTCATCTTGAATGTTATAGATAACATACTACTTCCATCCAGCTGTTTATCTCTCAAATGCTATAGAACTGACAAGATAATTTGGGTCCTTTTCTTGGCATTTCTTTTTATTTAACTGGTTAGAAAAAAACCCTCTCTTGTACACACTGATCGTTTTTCAATTTTATGCAAGTCATGTCTCTCAATTTAAGCCATTGGTTCCAAAAAGTTGCATTCTCAGCTTCCTTTTCATCTTCCATCATTTTTCAAGATCCCAAAGCACTGCACAGAATACATCTCTAAAAAATTCTTGAATCAGTTGAAGTGCAGTCGCCGATAATGTGATCCTTTGATGTCATCCAGAAATTTAGAAAATTCATAAAAACATATCCAAAATGGTGTACTGGATTATTTTCAAGATCTGAGGCCAAACAATGTATTTTAAACCATAAATATAAATGTATTAATTTTTTAAAAAAAATCTCTCTCCCAAAACAAATCGACTGTAGGAGTGCATTTTGCAGCTTTTGTTAGAGTATGGTAAAATTGTAATAGAACAGAAATGAAAAGGGAGTACATAAAATCCAGTAACCTAAGTTTTACAATTTGTTTACTAAGATGTGGTTTTATGATATAAAACTACAATATTCCCCAATCCTGCATCACATTGTGCTTATATAAAATCTCTGTAGAAGTACTGGAACATAAATTATTTCCTTGTTTTTCATTTTTTCTACTTGTCTTAGAAGGGTTGTGCTAATAATCCTGACTTAGGATTGTACAGATTTACATACTGGCTGTCAAGGAAGCTATTTTGTTTCTTAAAATAAAAGATGAGAGAGAGCTCTGATGAAAGAAATCCAAAGCTCATGACTAATTGGTTTTCTCGATGCAAAGAAGATGCAAAGCTCCAAGTGAGAGGGATTTCCCACAGGAAATAGATCAAGTTTGCCTGGGCTCACATCTTCCACATTTTTCAGAGGAAGGAAGCAATAGTTAGCCTTGTAATCACTGATATTTTGGTGTGGTGATGAAAATCAGAACTGATGGAGAAGGACATTTTCTGCACATTAATATTGGAGGTATCATATTTATCAGAGACTATATAAAAGTAGTGGAAGGTAATCTGTAACAAAGAGAATAAGTGAAACCTTTAGTCTTATCGAGAGATAAAATAAAAATTTCTAAGGCAGAATTTGACCACATTTATGATAACAAATCTTTTAATATTCCAGTGAAGATTATGGGCATTTTTAAGAATAAATGCTTAAGATCTTTGCTTGCAAACTCAATCAAGCACCTTCTATTTTCATTTTTTTCTGGCAGCTGAGTTGAAGAGTTCATTATACCAGTAATTTTCACAAAGAGCGCTAAACCACTTTCAGATGACAATTTTCAGTTCTAGCCATTTCCCATAAGGTTTGAACTGGTGACATATGAAAGACTTGGTATCTATTAGCAAAACCCTTAGTCATCCAGTTCTTTGAAAATGAAGTATTACTTATTTTGTATGACATAAAGGCTGACAGAATTTAATATCCTTCTGCAAGAGAAAATGAGAAATATAATTGTTATAATAATGCCTTAGAGATAGGTCTGGGGGGAAAAAGTGATCAGGTCAGCTTTTTATTCTGTTCACACATGTCATTTTTTTCACATATAAGTGACTTGTTTAGTGATCCAGAAAGGATTTTGATAGTAACTGACCCAAACAGAGAGAGGGCACACTAAATTTCAGAACTGAACAAGGGAGGTAAAAAAAGAATTTGAAATCTTCAGAGAATGAGAAGATAAAAAATATATGAAAGGAAATTTTAGAAGTAAAATTCTATTGTGTAAAACACTAACAATATACTTTATTTTCCTAATAGCACATCATCTAGAAAATGGGTAGAGAACCTATGGTCCCCTACATGTTGGATTACCGTCTTATCACAACTGATAATGGGCTGCTAAAAGCTGTCAACTGGAAGGCCATATGCTTCCCTTTCTGATCAAGAATTAATGATTACACATCCCTTAAATTCTCTGTTAAAATTAAAGTATTATCAAAGTATATAAAGGATGGCAGAATTTGAGCATTATTTATATTGACCCATAGCTATTAAGAAACAAGATGTTTCTCAGTACCATTAGCTTGCTTGAAATCTTCAACAAGGGACCTTCTGCAAACTGTTGTTTCCTTCCCAGAAACAATTTCTCTTGCTTGATAACTACAGAAGTTTCTCAACCTCAGCAACTTTAAGATGGGTGGACTTCAACTCCCAGAATTACCCAGTCAGCAGATTATTGTCAGCTATCTACTTTGCTCCTCTCCCCCAACATTACTTCTTTCCTTCCATTCATATACAGTGTTTCTCTGTACAGTTTCTCTATATATTTTTCTGTACTGAATAAGTGACCAGTAAGTACATAGCTTAAAGTTCATTATTTCATCAAATTTCTGCTGTTTTCCTAAGCCTTGCCAAAGTGACCTGACTTTTGTTATTTACCTGAGGTTTTTTTTCCTGATGGCAGTTGCAATATCAATGCTAATGTGAAGCTAATAAGTAGTGGTTGAATAAAGAATTAGTCATAGACATGATTGGAAGCAGAGCTCATGTGGTTTGCCCCATAAGTAGTGAAGCCAATGTTTTGGAATGAAAAATTCAGCAGTCATACAGGTGAAACTCGAAAAATTAGAATATCGTGCAAATGTTCATTTATGTCAGTATGGCAACTCAAAAGGTGAAACCAATATATGAGATAGACACATTACATGCAAAGTGAGATATGTCAAGCCTTACTTTGGTATAATAGTGATGATTATGGCATACAGCTTATGAAAACCCCAAATTCACAATCTCAGAAAATTAGAATATTACATGACATCAATAACACAAGGATTGGAAAGAGAACAATATCGGACCTCTGCAAAGTATAAGCATGCATATGTACTCAGTACTTGGTTTGGGCCCCTTTTGCAGCAATGACTGCCGCAATGCGGCGTGGCATGGATGCTATCAGCCTGTGGCACTGCTGAGGTGTTATGGAAGACCAGGATGCTTCAATAGCGGCCTTCAGCTCCGCTGCATTGTTTGGTCTCATGTCCCTCATCTCTCTCTTCGCAATGCCCCATAGATTCTCTATGGGGTTCAGGTCAGGCGAGTTTGCTGGCCAATCAAGCACAGTAATCCCATGGTCATTGAACCAAGTTTTGGTACTTTTGGCAGTGTGGGCAGGTGCCAAGTCCTGCTGGAAAATGAAGTCAGCATCCCCATAAAGCTCGTCTGCGGAAGGAAGCATGAAGTGCTCCAAAATCTCCTGGTAGACAGCTGCGTTGACCCTGGACTTAATGAAGCACAGTGGACCAACACCAACAGATGACATGGCTCCCCAAATCAACACAGGCTGTGGAAACTTCACACTGGACTTCAAGCATCGTGCATTGTGTGCCTCTCCATTCTTCCTCCAGACCCTGGGTCCTTGGTTCCCAAATGAGATGCAAAAGTTGCTCTCATCAGAAAAGAGGACTTTGGACCACTGGGCAACAGACCAGTTCTTTTTTTCTGTAGCCCAGGTAAGACGCTTCTGACATTTGTTGTTCAGGAGTGGCTTGACAAGAGGAATACGACATTTGAAGCCCATGTCCAGAATCTGTCTGTGTGTGGTGGCTCTTGATGCACTAACTCCAGCCTCAGTCCACTCCTTGTGAAAGTCCCCAACACTTTTGAATGGCCTTTTCCTGACAATCCTCTCCAGGCTGCAGTCATCCCTGCTGCTTGTGCACCTTTTTCTACCACACTTTTCCCTTCCACATAACCTTCTATTGATGTGCTTTGATACAGCACTTTGGGAACATCCAACTTCTTTTGCAATTACCTTTTGGGGCTTTCCCTCCTTATGGAGGGTGTCAGTGATGGTTTTCTGCACAACTGTCAGGTCAGCAGTCTTTCCCATGCTTGTGATTCCTACTGAACCAGCCTGAGAGACCATTTAAAGGCTCAGGAACCCTTTGCAGCTGTTATGGATTCATTAGCTGATTAGAGGGGGACACTTTGAGCCTAGAATATTGAACCTTTTCACACTATTCTAATTTTCTGAGATTGTGAATTTGGGGTTTTCATAAGCTGTACGCCATAATCATCACAATTATACCAAAGTAAGGCTTGACATATCTCGCTTTGCATGTAATGCGTCTATCTCATATATTGGTTTCACCTTTTGAGTTGCCATACTGACATAAATGAACATTTGCACGATATTCTAATTTTTCGAGTTTCACCTGTACAACTGCATTATTTGGTTTGGCTGAGATGCCAATCCTTATGTTTTTGGATTACAACTCACAGTCCCATGCCATTGTCCTGAAGATATGAGTTGTAGTTCAAACAACTGGAGAGCACCAAGTTGCCAATCTTTGCTGCATGTAGCAGTAACCTAGGAGTATTTGCTTTCAGTCATTACCCTCTGGAATGCTGCAATATCAACATCAATCAGGCCTTCCCTGTTATGAGATGTTCTGTTTATTTTATTAATATTTATTGTGTGGATTTTTTAGATTAGGAATGATTTTAATGGTCCTATCATGTTTTCTCCTATTGTACTGTGTACATTGTTTAGTACTTTAATGATATGATGCAGTTTAGGAACATTTAACATTAATAATAACCATGGGGTTCAGTTTCAATTCTGCAATTGATATATGATCAGAGAAAAAGGTAGTTCAAATCTTCTATAGAAGCATCATGTACATTTGGCCAACCCCCCTAAAAACCACTGGAAAGCTTTCTGATGACACAAGGATAAGAATTCAAGAAAATATCTTAGATATTTCATAAGCAGAATAAATCTAGTTGTGGGATAAGAGAAGGTGAGTAATGGATCTAAATAATAACTATAATAACAAAAAAATCTTAATAACCAGTATTTCATTTTGAATAAAACTATGGTATTAATATATACAATACTATCTCAAATAACTCTGGTTGAAACCCACTTTCACTCTTTCCATTAAAAAAACAGGCCCTTTTCATTCTTTACTTTCCTGAACTGATCCATTTTAAAAATGCATGAGAGAGTTTGAGAGAATAATTTCTTCTTGTTCTGTGATGAAAGCCATTCTATTAATGGAACAAATATACTGGCTTTCATTATCTATCTACATTACATAATTAGGCTAACAATGAACAATTACAGTGACCTGTAAAAATTGTATGCCTATTACCACAGACTATCCTATGCTAAGGCAAGACATTTCATTAAATGACTTATGCTTAAGGTATGCGTGTTGCTATGCGTAACAATTTAGAAAGCTTTGCTTGGTACAATGCTTCGCTTGATGGGGATGCTAGTCTATAATCTAATTTTGAATATATACTCTTACAACACAATGCTCTATATATCTACTCAGAAATGAAGGAGAGATTAGAAAACTATAGTCAAAATATAAATGTAGGATTATAGATGTAAGGTGAAATATAAGTCCAAACTAAGCTTCAGAGAAGAGCTATTAGTAAGCATAAGGGAAAGACCTATCAATAAGGCCTGTCAAGATGTCTAGAAGAACAGCAAAAAACTTACTTTAGCACTGATGAGAAAACAGTGAATGAACATGCCAGTGTTGGCAACTAATCTTAGAACACTGAAGTGTGAGAATTATGAAATACAAGGAGAAAGGCATTTTTGATGGGGCCCAGAAATTTACAGAAACACAGGGGAAAAAAAATCAGAATAAATAGTAATGGTGATGACCCAAAGAATCAATCTGGATTAATGCCATTTGTAAAATAATATTTTTGAAATACAAAAAGAAGGTTAAGTAGTGATTCCTTCCTAAGAGTTACACAAATGTTGATTTTTTACATTTTTGTAAATATCCTGCTTAATAAATCACGCTTTTTTATTTCTAATCTGGTTATGATGTTCAGTGAAGAGGGCAGATAAACCAAAGGATGGGATAGTCCAATAGCTAGTTAATCTGCAGGGCAAGTATCTGACACTATTGACATTAGGCTAAACAGTGTTAAAGTTTCTTTACTCCACTTAATATTCTTCTACAGAAGAAATTTTCACTGTCATTGCTTGGATTGTTCCCAAATGGATATAGGATTGCAGTCAGTCATGAAGCCATGGAGCGCCAAGGTCAATATCAAATCAGTTTTAAGCCATACATTCTACATTGGATTAGCAAAAATAGTACTTTTACTAGCCTTGATTCTAGTCTAGAATCACATGCATTACTCATTTCACCATGCTTTTTTATAGCTGATTAGCAATAAATGTTATCTTAAGTCAAACTATAATTTATGCAATTTTAAAAAACAAGTATTTCAAGCAGTTATAAGAGCAATAAAGCTATGTAGGGGGAAGAACTGAACTGAAAATATTTTTTTCATTATGCAGCACCCTGAAAGCAATGTTACAGTTATTTACCTAAAAGTGAATTAATTTCTTTCACTTGTTACTTAACACCTAGAAGTGCCACATTATGCAAATGACTATGGATCAATTACACTTAACTGCAGCAGTGTTCATGAAGCATACAATTTTTAAAATGTACAAATATTCCATACAGTAGTTAAACATTCACTTTTCTACTTTTCAGTTTCTTAGATGATTTAAATCCTATATTTTTAAATTAATCTGCATTAGTGATGTTTCATAAATCATATAGGCTAAAGTATCTTCCAGGGACTGAAGTTTTAAGGTTACTCAACAAAGATAATACAACCTTTGCTCCAGTATATTTGTGCTCATTTAATTTTTGAACCACAATGTCCTTTCCCCAAGACTGAAAGCAGTGATTTTTCTCCCTTATTAAACAACAAGGCTTAACACAATCACCTTTTAAATAATGATTCAGGATTTTTTTTATTCATTTAAATTTCAGTATCATTACAGAAAATGTTATGGTACAGAGTTGACATTAGTTTTTATTTCTTTTCTCATTTAATTTCCACATGAATGCTGGTAACACTAATATCTGTACAAGATCAGTCTTTGATTTTTTTTTTAAGATTTTAATTCTGTACATTTTAAATGTATTGGTTAAAAAGGCTGTCAGCACTTAAGGAAGCAATTTTTTGTTGTTTGTTTAAACAAAAGGTATCCAGTTACTGCCCAATAGTACTGAGCTGGGTGGCTGCTGGGATGACAGATATCCCTGAACGCGCAGCAAGGAGGAAAACCTTGGGGCTTGATCGGGTTCCCAGGGCAGCCACTCTGCTTTTGGCACTGTGCACATCAACACGAGATACGATAAAGAACAAGCAGAAGCTCTCTGTGAAGCAGTTATGAAGCATACTAAGAAGGGAAAATCCAAGTGTTGTCTACACTAGTATAAATAAGCAGACAGCCTTGTTTTAAGAGCATAAGTAGTTGAATCTTAAAGATGAGAAAAAACACAAGTTCTGCAGGCACCTACCGCTGTCTACTAAAAGCTACTGCTATTGGAACTAGCATTGAACACACAAAGCAATTGCAAGAAATGAAAAAGTTGCTTTGATATAATCAGAATAAATTCTTTTAAGATTTGTTTTTAAAGTTTTTTAAAAGGTATTTATTTAAATCCATTTGAAATATAGTTCAAGGTGTTTATACTGATCAACTTTTATCCAAATCAGAAAAACTAGCTGTGCCGTTGCATATTACAGGATACAGTCAATGATATGTGGACATGCATCAAAACTTTTCTCCTGCTGGTAACATCATAGTCTTCCAATGACCATGACGTCAACCACCTCTCCCTTATGAAGTTCCACATACTGCTCTGTCTTTGGAGGTAGCATCAACAGTCCATTGGCACTGCGCATACTCATCAGACGACTGCTCATCTGATTCCCTACAGAAAGCAAAAAAGATTCATTAGCAGGGCAAATGCCACAAACTAGAGCTATATATGAAGTCACTGGCCAAGAAATGAAGCATCAGCCTTTTCCCCAGAATTCTTACAGTGCAATATTAATTTCCATTACCAATCAGCATTATAATATGGGATTGAATTACTCCAATAATTCTCTCATATAGAAGCAAGGAACCTTTTAAATCCCAAATAATGATTTTCCTTTTAAGTGACCTTCTGAGAACTGCATGCTGGCCATGGATAGTGATAAATCCAAAAGTTGGTAGGCCAAAACTGCAAACCACCCTTTCAAAGAAGTCTTCTCCTGCAACAAAGCAAATGGCTTAAAAAGTACCAATTGTGGTTAATACAGTCCTGTATGAGTACATTTCTACTGCCGCAGCATAAGAGCTTAATAGCGATCAAGTCCAGCATTCTTTCTCATTGCAGCCTCCTGGATTCTGATAGGAAACCAAAGCACAGTGCATAATATCACAACTAATTCTCTCCTTTTGTTGTGTCCAGCAACTAATATTTAGCGACATGTAATTTTTTATTTTGGAAGCAGCATACAGATATTATTACTGGTAGCCACTGAGAAGCTTATTTTGTTTTAGTAATGCAAAAGTGGATTAGGTTTCATGACTTAGTCTAATGCCCAAGATAAACTGATACCCATCTCTTCATCTTGTGGTAACAGATTTCATGGATTAATTATTGTAATTATTATAATATTCCAGAAATTTGAAAACATAGTGACAAAGTGATCCCTATTTAAAGTTGCTATTGAAATACAATAACTGAAATGAAATTTCTAAAATAATACTATTCAAATAAACTTCGTGGAACACAATTCAACATTTGGATATTTATCTGGTTCATTTCTAGGATGCACTGGTGATAAGCTCAATTTTGCATTGGGCAACACATGTCCAGTTTGTTAAGGCTCAGTTCTTCTCTTTTTTACAATACAGTAATATTACTGCAAAATCATACCTTCATCACTTTCAGTTAAGGACTTTTCAGGTAAGCTTTTTTCTTTGAGAGATACTTGGAAAAATAAGGAAGCAAAACACCATTAAAATATTTTTCTTTAATATGGGAATATAGGAGACTTTTGTTTATTGAATCAGACCATTGGTCTGTGTCACCTACTGCTGTCATTGCTAATGGATTTCTCCAGGATATCATGAGGATTCTTTTCCATTGCTGCTTGGTGATGCTGGGATTGAATCTGGGAACTTTTGCAAAGTGTGTGCTCTAAGGCTGAACCATGTATCCTTTAAGTACAAAAGTTACTTAAAACTATTCATGGGTTGATGTTAAAAGTGGCATTTTCTTAACATAAATAACAGAATGATCCATTAATTATATCACAATTTCACATGCTCCTAACAAGACTACTGAAACAGCTTTCCCAGAAAAGCACTAGAAACAATCTTTCTGATTGCAAAACAGCTTCAATGAATGTATGAAGACTAATAGGCCAATTAAAGCATTAAAAGGTTGTTTTTGTTATTGTAATGTTTGAGACATTTAGTCCTTCTGAAGAATCATCTAACATAAATATGGGTGAAGAAGGTCAATATCTACATCTGGTAATGTGAACATGCATCATATTGAATTATTCTTACTCAAAGTTGCATTCTATGCACATATACATACATACATGCATGCATGCATACTTCCAGTGTATATACATTACAAACTTAGTACTCTTATTTCTGAGAGGGTATTTTGGATGATTACATGGGAAGTTATGGCAGCTACAAAGTCACCTTTATACCTATTTTGAACCTACTTCTGTGAGATTCTGACTGTATGGTAGGCCTATGCAAATCATGCAATGAGGTGCTTCGCTTGTGGGAAAAATGCTCCTTTACATCTACTCCCTAAAGTTGTGAAGTAGCTATGCTGAACCTTTGACCACCTGTTGGATGGTCTCAAGGAATTGATCCAGAGGTTGTTTTATTCAGAAGCCAAGGGTCTTGTTGAATTATTTGCACAACCCACCAACAGTGATTGAAAAAAGGAAAATATGGGATGATAATAATAATAGTAATAATAATAATTCATCAAATTATCATATCAAATAGAAGCACCAGCTCACTGCAAGAAACAAACCAACTAATGTACAGCATGGCTGCAGTTATAACTGAATACCTTGGGTGTAAAATCAACAGACAAGAAAAAAAGCCAAACAGTGCACCACCAAAATGGAAGATCGGGTTGGAAAATAAGATCAGCATGCTAAGATCAGATGCAAGCAATATAGAACAGATGAAAGAAAAGAAGCTGAAGAACAAGAATACCAAAGAATACCTGATCAAGAAATATCACCTAGAAAAAAGGAAGATCAAGGAAGCACCGGAAATAATAAAGCAGCAAATAACAGCCATAGCCAAGAAAAGCAGCAGATACGAAGCTCAAACTGCACACTATAGGCAGAATTTCCAATTTCAGTCGAATTAGAAATGTTTCTACAATCCATCAATGCAGAGACTGCAATGAACCACTCAACATCTGACAAAGAAGAAACAGTGCAGTTCTGGGCGCAGCTACAGGACAACCCAAAGAAATACAACAAGAATGCAGCTTGGATAAAGAAGGTGGATAAGAATGAAAAAGAAGCTGAAATGAAAGAACTTGTAATAACAGCAGAAATGGTGGAGAAAAGGGCAAGGAAGATCAAGAATTGGTCAGCACCAGGTGAAGATGAACTGCATTGTTTTTGGTTGAAACATCTGACTGATCTGTACCCACTCACTGACAAGCAGTTTAACAACATACTGCAAGGAGGTGAAACTGAAGATTGGCTAACATCTGGCAAAACCTACCTGATAATAAAAGATCCAACAAAAGGGGCAGCACCGGGCAACTACAGGCCAATTACCTATTTACCAACAACTCTGAAATTGCTAACTGGCATGGTAGCTGATGCAGTCCAACAGCAACTAGTTGAAAACAAGCTCTTTCCATCTGAGCAGAAAGGAAACCACTCAAACAGCAGAGGAACAAAAGATCAGCTCCTAATTGACAAGATGATTTGGAAAACTGCAAGAGAAGGAAGACCAATTTGAATGTAGCTTGGACTGTTTACAAGAAGGCATTCGACTCCCTGCCACATGATTGGATAATCAAGTGCCTAGAAGTAACAGGAGTCAGTAAAAACATCAGAAGCTTTGTGCAAAGATCAATGGCACAATGGAAGACACAGTTGCTGGTCAATGGTGATAGACTAGGAGAGGTTAATAACAAGAGAGGTATCTTTCAAGGAGACTTACTATCACCACTACTGTCTATCAGTCATTGCACTGATTCCTCTGTTAACAATATTGAACAAGTCAGGCCATGGCTATCAAACATCAAAAATATCTGCCAGGCTATCTCACCTCCTTTACATGGACAATCTGCAGCTGTATGGAAAAACACCATCTGAAATAGAATTGCTGCTCAACACTTTCTGAATATACAGCCAAGACATTGCAATGGAGTTTGGACTGGACAAATGTACCACCCTAACATCAATGGGGAAAAATAGTGAAAATGGAAGGAATTAAGATGCCCTATGGAAATAACATCAAGAGTCTGGATGAAGAAGATCACTACAAATGCCTGGGCATCCTTTAAGCTGACAACATCAAGCACACTGAAATCAAGAAGAAGGTTAGGAATGACCATACCATAAGAGTGTAGTCAGTGAAGGAAATACCATCAAGGCGATTAACACCTGGGCAATTCCAGTCATTAGATACAGAGCTGGAATAGTGGACTGGACTCAAGCAGCAATAATGATAATGAATCATGCACTTCATCCACGCAGCAATGTTGACAGACTCTACTTACCAAGGAGCATAGGTGGGCTTGGAATGTTGCAAGTACACCAGACAGTTGAAGAAGAAAAAGGGGCATTAGAAGAATATCTGAAGGACAGTGATGAAGATACACTGAAGCTAACACACCATGAAAGCTTACTGAATACTGAAGAGACCAAACTGGCCTACAAGAAAGACCAAATGGAGAATAGAAAAGAGACATGGCAAGGCAAAGTACTGCATGGCCAGTACACAAAGAAACTTGCAGTCAAAGCAGATAACAAGACCTGGCAATGGCTAAGAGCAGGAAAGTTGAAGAAAGAGACAGAGGGGCTAATTTTGGCTGCACAAGACCAAGCCTTAAGAACAAATGCATATAAAGGAGAATTGAGAAGACAGCAACAGACAGCAAATGCTGCCTCTGCAAAGAAGCTGAAGAAACAGTGGACTACCTAGTTAGCTGCTGCAAGAAGATCGCACAGACTGACTACAAAAATGACATGCCAAAGTAGCAACAACAGTGCATTGGAATATCTGCAAGAAATACCATTTGCCTGAAGCAAGAACTGGTGGGACCACAAAACAGACAAAGTAATAGAAAATGAAGAAGCTAAAGTGCTCTGGGACTTTAGAATTCAAACAGACAAGCACCTGCCACATAACACCCCAGACTTGATAACTGTTGATAAGAAAGACAAAAAAGTCTGGATAATGGACACTGCAATACCTGGAGATAACAGAAGAGAAGAGAAAGAACTGGAGAAAATCACAAAATACAAAGACCTGCAAATAGAAATAGAACGACTGTGGCAAAAGAAAGCAAAGATAGTACCAATAGTAATAGAATGCCTTGGGTGCAATCCCAAAACATCTGGAGCACCACCATCGGTTTTGGGATTGCACCCAAGGCATCCCAAAACATCTGAAGCACCACCATTGTCAATTTTGGCATTGACAAAATCACCATCAGTCAGTTGCAAAAGACAGCTTTACTTGGAACAGCTTACATCCTGTGATGGTACCTTTAACATAATCAAACAACATCTACCTATCCCAGGCCCTTGGGAAGGACTTGATAGGAGGATAAAAATGACAAATGCAGTCTAAACATCTGGGTGACTGTGCGACCAATAATAATAAGTTATTAAACTTGTGTGCTGCTTGGCTCTCAATGACTCTGGGCAGCTCACAACATATATGACATCTTGACTAGCAATACAGGATTATAGTAGTAGGAGAGACAGTGCCATCTCAAACACAACAGAATTTTCCTGTAATTTACTTCTTTACATCATGAAACGTTGGAAATCTAAGAAAAACATGGTTCCGTGAAATGTTTTCTGTCACAAAGAGAGAAATAATTGAGTTATACTTAAAAGGCAGCATCTGACTGACTAACTGGGCTTGGAAATTAAACAGGTCAGGCCTGGTTAGTACTTGGAGGCAACCAGGTAATCCCAAGGCTGAAAGCTCAACTAACATCCTGAAAGAAGGCAAGGGCAAGCCACTTCTGTGTTGCTGCCAGGCAAACTGCATGGACATGCCCATGTAGTCATCAACAATTGGGATTTATTCAAGGGAGAATTTACATGATCTTCAGAGTAAACTTTTACAGAAAACAAGATTCTAAATAACATGAACTTACTGTGCTCAAGCTGTGTGCCTTTTACACCACTTCTGCTCATCCCCCATTTCTTTAAATCATCTGGGAAAATCTGTCTAGCATTTTGCACATACCATGCCTTGTTGCTTTCCTTACAAGCCAGAATAACACACTGATGCTTATTCTTATTTACAGTCCCTGGATTGTTTAGGAAGAAGTAGTCAAGGGCACTGGAAAGTAATGATAAGCAAACTCTTCCCGGTTTACTTACAGGTTATGGTACCAAGAAGAGGTAAAGAAGAAGCAAATGTGTATATGCATTTTCTGCAATCCTGCGTTATCATTGTGTGTTGCTCTTCATTTTTAAAAATGTTATTTAAAATAGTCCAATAATGCCAAGGTGCAAGACAGCATGTTAAGCTTGTTTTAATTCTCAAAATGATCATTTTTCCAAAGTATATAAAGAATCCAGATGCAAAATTAAAATACCTGTTTCGTTCCATAACTAGATAGCTGCTTCGTGAACTTTTGTATCATGAAGCACTTATTTTATGACTTAATTCTCAAAGGAAATGATGTTTCTCTGATGGTCAAGTAAATATTTCAATATTACATATATAAATAAAATCCAATCTGTTCTCTCCTCTAATCCTAAATATTTTCTATATACAAAGAAATATTTCATGTCAAGACTTCAAAAGACAAACAGAAGATACCTGATCTAAGTTGCATCAATTAGTCAATATAACTGCATATGCTGTGACATGTAATGGAGACAGAAACAATCACAAGATATTCACGTTTCTTGCTTATTTTACAGCTGATTAATGAGATGAACTTGGAGCAAGGAAGGATAAAGGTTGGGGGGAATGTCTTAGATGTTACAAGTTTGGTTCATGGTTTCAAATGTTACATGTCATTCAAAATTAGAGAAAGTACCAGTCATCATTCATGTTTCTTTATATTTCATGTTCCACAACTTGTGAACTCAACAAAAAGTGCAAAAGGTAGAAAAAACTTGTAAGAGCTAACCTGTACTTTGTGCCCAAGGCAGTGGTTCTTGGTGATGCCAAGTCAGTATGCACCGATGGTATTCTGGACGAGGGTCCAATTTTACATCACATGATAACTGTAGAAAACACACAAAGCAAATACAATGTCATTAAGCAATTTAAAATGCCCCTCTCCAAGGGCCCATGATTAGCTCACGGATGCAAATAATGTGTATAAAACACAGAGAGGAATAATTTGATTAGAGTAGACCAGAAAAGTGAACATGGTTTTTCATCCCAAACTTCACTCTTAGTATCTCTATGAGTCTATCCTACTCATAGTTCCTTGGCCCTTTCCCCAAACTATATTGTTGCCAAATGCAACACAAGCAAGTAAACAAAATTTGAGGTAGAGTGCAATGGAAAAGAGAAACTCCTATATAAAAGCTATTAAATATTTAGTTATGAGTGTTAAAAAAATAATATGTAAATCTGAAATATTACATAAAATTGATGAGATGTAACAATAAAATACAGAGAAAAGGAATTTAGTAGGATTATAAAGTCTAGGAATAAATGAATGATTTCTCTGCCTTAAAATATAAGTGGAAAATTTCAGTGTTCTCTGTGAAATTTTGATCTGTAGGAGCCTTATAAATCTTTACAAACTAAGTGTGAATTGCAATGCTGTTGTCACTTTGCAAACCACATATTTTTTTCACCACTGATTTCTATAAGGAAAGTTAGACAACCCATAGGGTTGAAAAGAGTTGGTGGGGAGCAAATAGCTGTCCATCACTGACATTCCTTGGGCAAGAGACTCTTCAGGGATGAGCTGTTCTTTGCTTTTTATCAGCAGTTCCAGGCCTGCAGGGACTTTGACTCTTCCATTTGGCCTAAAGAGAGAAGACTAGGAGGGGCAGGAAGGGAATGAATCCTATTTAAGTCTATGTAAAATTCACTTATGCCTCAGTTGGACTTCAAATTGCTCTCTAATAAGGATCTGGAGGTTTCAAACTGCAGATTAGCTGCATGGCCAAGACTCTGAACTGTGCATTTCTTTCCTTAGAACAAATTGTTTAATATGCCTCAGACTATTTACTCTACTGACAAAATTTGAGCACCCATATTTTATTACAAATAATACAAGAATAGTAAGATCAATGCTTTACTCATCAAATACTGTCCATCCCCAATAGCTATGATTCACCATACAGGCATTTCTTTAATGCTTTCCCTTCTTACAATATTTCACCTGAGCTCTTTGAACTTTAGACTATTTAAAGGTTATTTCTTCAGCTCTGTGATACTGGTGCATCTAGGTACAGCACCTCAAAAACTCACCTTGTATTTGAAAACTCTTACCCTGGCTTTTATAATAGTTGGACGAGGATCCAAAATTCCTTGCATCTTCCTCAATGCTGGGACAACAAAAAGATTGCAGGTAACAACTGCTGACACAGGATTCCCTAAAGATCAAGAAAGAGTTGTCTGATAATACTTGAGAATTGTTTGGAGAATAAGAACACATATTGCATTGCTATAGCACACTTCAAGCTTCTAAGCATAGAGGACATGTTCAATAATATGTATTCTTTTAAAATTTTATTTACAGTCTACTTTCCACACAAGTATTCAACATACAAAGCCACAACACCATTACAAACAACAAAAAGAAAAGAAAAAGAAAAGGTTTCATGCACATTTGTTACTTTTGACATAAATTGTGTTTCATATCAATAGTCTTTCCAAAAAAAATTTTCAGGCATATTTGATGAACTAAAGAGTAAGAAGGACTAACAGCATAATGGATTTTAAAAAATACACTTTTGGTTCAGAAAAATAATAGCATTCTCATGTACATATATTGTTACATGGAAGATGCAATGATACATAGCAAATTAGAAATTACTAAGATATTTGCTGTAAGGAACATGAAGATTTGGAACATTTGACTTAAAATTTGTTTGATATTTATGGGCATGAAGAGATATAAAATTTAATAAA
Organism: Liasis olivaceus; assembly: GCA_030867105.1. Classification (NCBI taxonomy): domain Eukaryota; kingdom Metazoa; phylum Chordata; class Lepidosauria; order Squamata; family Pythonidae; genus Liasis; species Liasis olivaceus. The sequence goes on from CM061349.1 coordinate 68,006,415, forward strand.
CCTTACCTGGGAGCGCAAAGATGATTTTTCTTACCCCATCAATATCCAAAGTTGCAAAGGTTGTAGGCAACCTAGGAAGTGACGCCAATTGTTAAAATTATGAACTAAAACCTTATTTATCAATTTTGTCAATAATATGAAATATTTTTGATTGCTTCATTTTTGCTACTTTAACATCCTTGGAACATGTAATAATTCTCATAAAATACAGGAAATAAAATGTTGAATTAATAGCACTTTCTAATTCCATCATATTTTCCCATGAGAAAGCCAGATTTTAAGCCAAGAAAATCCACAAATGTGGCAATATCTTGTCCACTATATGACTGATTTTTTTCAACATGAATTCATCTTTGTTATGCTAAATTGTCCATCTAGACAACAATTTCCATTTGTAACCCAATTATTTACCAGACAATTACAGCATGTTAACAATAATGTTTCAAATTGCTTGTTTGCTAAATCCTCCAACACCACCTTTCCAAGTATGTCTAAAAATTACATCCCACTAAGTTCAGTGAGATTTAATTAACATTCCAAAGATGAAGTACTTCCTATGTATTTTACCTTATTTAAAAAAAATTAAAGCGCAGCTCTGTAACTTTGAAATAAATCAACGGGATAAAGTCAAGAGAACAATTGACTGTAGAGGAATTTAGTTTTCAATAGTTTTCATATGCACAATTAAGAAAGGGATTCAATATAGATAAAAAAGTAATTGGAATTGAAAAACATAAAATGGAATTTGAAGCTGAATTGTGTACAAATGATAAATATGTGATTGCTAAAATGTATAGACTTTTGCTGAGATTTGAAATGAAAGAACAAGTTAAGGAGCGCATGATAAAATGGGCTAAGAATTTTCATTATACATATACAGATGGGAGAGAATGTGGTGAAAAGGACTGAAATTCAGATTGTATTACAATTTAAGAGAGAATTTTTACAAAACGATGTACTGTTGGTATATGACATCAGAAAAATTAGCTAAGATGTACAAAGGTACTTCTAATCAGTGTTGGAAATGTGGAAAACATGAGGGCCATTTTACCATGCATGGTGGACTTGTGAAAAAGCAAAAAAATACTGGATACTAATACATATTATGATACAAAGAATTCTAAAGATTAAAATTCAGATGAAACCAGAACTGTTATTACTGGAACCTATGGATAACTAGTTAGAAAAGACTTATGGAAGATTGGTTTTTTATATGGTAACAGCAGCAAGACTACTGTATGCACAAAGATGGAAAAATACTGAAATACCCACAACGAAGGAATGGATTGTACAGATTATGGAATCTGCAGAAATGGCAAAATTGACCTGTTTGATCAGGAATAAGACAACAAGCACTTTTATTAAAGACTGGAAACTTCTTATGGACTTTTTGCTGAAAATGGAAAAAATGAACTGGTGATTTATGGATTTGCTGATTAAAAAGGGTTGATTATAGGAAGAACAGAATAATAATGTCATTTTAGTAAAGGAGAGAGGTAAATAAATTGTTGTTGTTGTTGTTCAGTCGTTAAGTCGTGTCCGACTCTTCGTGACCCCATGAACCATATTGCGCCAGGCCTTCCTATCTTTCACTGCCTCCCTGAGTTTGCTCAATTTCATGCTCATTGCTTCAGTGATGCTATCTAGCCATCTCATCCTCTGCTGTCCTCTTCTCCTTTTGCCTTCCATCTTTCCCAGCATCAGGGTCTTTTCCAAAGAGTCCTCTCTTCGCATTAGGTGACCAAAGTATCTGAGCTTGAGCTTTATTATCAATCCTTCCAATGAGCAATCAGAGTTGATTTCCTTTAAGATTGACTGGTTTGACCTCCTAGCAGTCCAGGGGACTCTTAAGAGTCTTCTCCAGCACCACAGTTCAAAGGCATCAATTCTTCGGCGTTCAGCCTTCTTTATGGTCCAGCTCTCACAGCCATACATTACTACTGGAAAAACCATAGCTTTGACTATGCGGATCTTTGTCGGCAAGGTGACGTCTCTGCTTTTTAATATGCTATCTAGGTTTGCCATAGCTTTCCTCCCAAGGAGCAAGCGTCTTTTAATTTCATGGCTGCAGTCTCCGTCTGCGGTGATCTTGGAGCCCAAATAAATGAAGTCTGTTACTGCTTCCATTTCTACCCCTTCTATTTGCCAGGGATTGATGGGTCCAGATGCCATGATCTTAGTTTTTTTAATGTTGAGTTTCAAGCCAGCTTTCACACTCTCCTCTTTCACCCTCATCAAGAGGCTCTTTAGTTCTTCTTCACTTTCTGCCATTAGGGTGGTATTGTCTGCATATCTGAGGTTATTGATGTTTCTCCCTGCAATCTTAATTCCGGCTTGTGATTCTTCCAGCCTGGCATTTCTCATGATGTACTCTGCATATAGGTTAAATAAGGAGGGTGACAGTATACAGCCTTGTCGTACTCCTTTCCCTATTTTGAACCAATCGGTTGTTCCATGACCGGTTCTAACTCTTGCTTCTTGGCCCGCATACAGATTTCTCAGGAGACAGGTAAGGTGGTCTGGTATCCCCATCTCTTTAAGAATTTGCCACAGTTTGTTGTGATCCACACAATCAAAGGCTTTTGCATAGTCAATGAAACAGAAGTAGATGCTTTTCTGGAACTCTCGTGCTTTCTCCATGATCCAGCGAATGTTGGCAATTTGATCTCTAGTTCCTCTGCCTCTTCGAAACCCAGCTTGTACATCCAGTAGTTCTCGGTTCACGTACTGCTGAAGCCTAGCTTGTAGGATTTTGAGCATAACCTTGCTAGCATGTGAAATGAGTGCAATTGTGCGATAGTTTGAGCATTCTTTGGCATTGCCCTTCTTTGGAATTGGAACGTAAACTGACCTTTTCCAATCCCGTGGCCACTGTTGCGTTTTCCAAACTTGCTGGCATATTGAGTGCAGCACTTTAACAGCATCGTCTTTTAGTATTTTAAATAACTCAGCTGGAATACTGTCATCTCCACTAGCTTTGTTGTTAGCAATGCTTCCTAAGGCCCACTTCACTTCACTCTCTAGGATGTCTGGCTCAGGGTCAGTGACCACACCAGCATGGACATCAGGGACATTAAGATCTTTCTTGTATAGTTCTTCTGTGTATTCTTGCCACCTCTTCTTAATCTCTTCTGCTTCTGTTAGGTCTCTGCCTTTTTTGTCCTTTATCATGCCCATCTTTGCCCTAAACGTTCCTTTGATATCTCCAATTTTCTTGAAGAGATCTCTAGTCTTCCCCATTCTATTGTTTTCTTCAATTTCTTTGCATTGTTCATTTAAGAAGGCCTTCTTATCTCTCCTTGCTATTCTCTGGAAATCTGCATTCAGTTGCTTATATCTTTCCCTTTCACCCTTGCTTTTCGCATTCCTTCTTTCCACAGCTATTTGTAAAGCCTCATCAGACAGCCATTTTGCTTTCTTGCATTTCTTTTTCTTTGGGATGGTTTTAGTTGCTGCCTCTTGTACAATGTTACAGACCTCCGTCCATAGTTCTTCAGGCACTCTGTCTACCAAATCTAATCCTCTAAATCTATTCATCACCTTCACTGTGTACTCACATGGAATATGATCTAAGTCATACCTGAGTGGTCTAGTGGTTTTCCCTACATTCTTCAATTTAAACGTAAATTTTGCAGTAAGAAGCTCATGATCTGAGCCACAGTCAGCTCCTGGTCTTGTTTTTGCCGTCTGTATAGAGCTTCTCCATCTTTGGCTGCAAAGTATGTAATCAATCTGGTTTCGGTATTGACCATCTGGTGATGTCCATGTGTAGAGTCGTCTCTTGTGTTGTTGGAAAAGAGTGTTTGCTATGACTAGCTTGTTCTCTTGACAGAACTGTATTAGCCTTTGCCCTGCTTCATTTTGTACTCCAAGGCCAAACTTGCCTGTTATTCCGATTACTCCTTGACTTCCTACTTTAGGATTCCAATCCCGTATGATGAAAAGGACATCTTTTTTTGGTGCTAGTTTGCTAGTTCTAGAAGGTGTTGTAGGTCTTCATAGAACCGGTCAACTTCAGCTTCTTCGGCATCAGTGGTTGGGGCACAGACTTGGATTACCGTGATGTTGAATGGTTTTCCTTGGATACGCACTGAGATCATTCTGTCGTTTTTGAGGTTGTACCCCATTACTGCCTTTCCCACTCTCTTATTAACTATGAGTGCAACTCCATTTCTTCTAAGGGTTTCTTGCCCACAGTAGTAGATATAATAGTCACCTGAATTAAATTCACCCATTCCCGTCCATTTCAATTCGCTGATTCCCAAAATGTCGATGTTCAATCTTGTCATCTCATGTTTGACCACATCCAGCTTGCCTTGGTTCATGGATCTTACATTCCACGTACCTATACAATATTGTTATTTACAGCATCGGACCTTCTTTTCGCTTCCAGATACATCCACAGCTGAACGTCCTTTCGGCTTTGGCCCAGCCGCTTCACTCTTTCTGGAGCTACTTGGAATTGCCCTCCGCTCTTCCCCAGTAGCATATTGGACACCTTCCGACCTGAGGGGCTCATCTTCTGGCGTCATATCTTTTAGCCTTTTAACATTGTCCATGGGGTTTTCTTGGCAAGGATACTGGAGTGGGTTGCCATTTCCTTCTCCAGTGGACCACATTTTGTCAGAACTCTCTGTCATGACCTGTCCGTCTTGGGTGGCCCTGCACGGTATAGCTCATGGCTTCACTGAGTTACACAAGCCCCTTTGCCACGACAAGGCAGTGTTCCATGAAGGGGGTAAATAAATGCTGTACATAAATTAATGCTGATCAGAAGTCGCTTCTTTATATATCTTTTCTTTTTGTATTTCTTTTCACACTTTTACTTTTTCACTGTATATAACTCTTCTTTTTCTTTTCTTGAATCTTACTTTCTATTATTTCATGTTCATATTTCTGATTTTTCTTTTAATAAAAATCACATAATTATGTAAAATATTACATAAAAATAAAAATTACACACACACACATTAAAAAAAAGGAAATAAGTCACCTATATACATCATTAAGATAACAGTCTGGCTGCCTAAGGTTTAATCATGTGGATGATGGAAAAGTGAAACCAAGATCTTCCTGCCCACTTTAATGTTTAAGGAAAGAGAATACCACTACACTGGCTACTTTTTGAGAGGTCAGAGAAATGTGAATTTTTATGTCAAATGTTAACATGAATGGCAGTGTGTTTTGTATTAGTATGTTTAGTATTTGGATATATTTAATATATGAGACTGCTATATGATGAAAATGCTACCTGTTGAAATTATACACTAATAAAAATATGGGACTGCTTACTTTAGTGATAGCCATATATTTTCTCCTCCTTTCTTCTCTGTATTATTAAAGATTGATTTTACTTAGTGATTGATCATTCCTACTAATAGTGAATTTGGATCAACACTAGAAAGTGTTGTTATAAAAAATATTTGAAGAGCCCTTACAATGCCAGTTTATATGAATTGGTAAATAATACTGGATAAGCCTGATTGGGTGAGAAAAATAGGGGAAGATGGAGAAGATGGAGGTAATGTTGAAAGAAGAGGAGAATAAATTATCTTTTTCAAACCTTAACAGCTTATTATATTTAAAGGAAACATGTGCAATGTGAAGGATGTTTTAAAAGAAATGAAAGGGAAAATGACACCTTTTTACTATTGTGTAGCTCTAAAATGCTCCACTCAGGGGCTGATGGCCACAAACATTTGCTCTAATATAAGAACATAAAACTATTCAGGACTATTCAAAAACATATTCAGGTCAGACCAATTATTCCTCCCAGTGGTGTGTAGTCTAGACATTAGACACTTTCATATCACCAACGATCTGAATGTTTTAGTAAAGTGAAAGAGTGGGGGAGTCCAGTCCTTCCTGCTTCTTGTTTTTTTAAATAAAGATGATTCCAGACTGAAGTTTGTGGATCCCATGATAAATCCATAAGCTTTCAGTCTTCCTTTGTCCCTTTCATTTTCTCTATTGCTCATCATCTAACATAGGCCAGAAGTTAATTGACAAGGCATCTTGCTAAACTTTTGGTATCTACAATATTTACCTGAAAGGAAGACAACTCTGAATTTAAAATGATCCCACAAAGAAAAGTAGTTAAAAAAATTACAAATATAAGCACAAATCCTGTGCAATGTCCAAATTCTCCATTTTGCCAACCTCTGGTTGCCAACTCCAGCTGAAACCAGTCATGGAGATTATCCTTCTTCTGCTAAGTATGTATATGCATATATGAATATATCTATTTCCCAGAAGCCACATTTGAGGCAAGGAGAGAAAAATGGATTTACATTAACTGAATCATTGCTCATTAAAATGAATTGCCTGTAAAATAAAGTATCCTGTTTACAAAACTGACCGATCCCTATCTGCATATACCAATCATTCTCTCACTGCCAGGTTCAACAATTCCCAATTTTCAGATGCAGAAAAACACAAATACACCTCTCCCCACTTCTTTCTTCCAGTAGGAACAGCAAAAAAGAAGCAAAACATGATGCACAGGGAAAGAGAAATGATTTAAAAATAAAAAAAGTGGGGGGAGGATGCAAAACTATGTGGAAATGAACTGAGCTAATCACAAAGGGAAAGACTGAGAAGGCCTGTTTAGGTATTACAAATACTGAGCAGGCAGGCAACCCTCTCAAACAATCTTCAAGCTAACTTTCAAAAGCATCCATGCTTTTCAAAAGGAGGTCTGAAGTGACTGGTACCTCTTGTTCATTCTTTTGTTTTCAACAGGTTCTTCTATTCTTAACAGGAAATGTAAAATGTCCCTCTTCTGCACCATTCATAGATAACTTATTAGTAATTAGTATGATTATTTAGCAGCACTTGTCGTGGAATAATTTGGAAAAAAAGGGCAATGTAATATTCCTTATTAGAACGTGCTTTCTGTGGGTTATTGGGCAAAGCATTTAGCCTTTCCAATATTGTCCAGCTGTCCGTCCGTCCGTCCATCCATCCATCCATCCATCCATCCATCCATCCATCCATCCATCAAATTTAGATACCGCCCATCTCACAAAAAAGTGACTCTGGGCGGTTCACAATAAAACAACAATAAATATTAATTAAAATACAATAAAAACAATATAAAAATACAGTAAAAATAGAATAAAACCAAACACATACACAAATAATAATATCTTCCAAGATGCTGATGATCAGTAAGATGTTAGCATATATGCAAGACTAACACTACATGAGAAATATTACTTACCCTGGTTTCATAAAAACCCTGCCAAAATGGATCTGGGCATGAAGATCAATATCCAGCACCTGTTTAAGATAGTCCTATTTGGAAACAAACAGACAGACAAACAAAAAGGGATTCTAAGGTATTAATTAAGATATATGTAAGATGAACCATCATCCAGTCCTAGACAGCTAGCCAGGCACAGATCAAAGACATATATAATACATTTATTTCAAGAATAGGCAACCAGAAGTTTGCAGGCTAAGATAATGTGCCAGTAAGCCCAAATTTCAAATTTTCTACACAAAAGATCATATCAAACATCTAATAAAAGCTACCTACAGTTTGGGAGAGGGTGGAGAGTCAGAAAGTTTTTTTTTTTTTTAAATAAAATGCGTCCTCACCCACTTCCCAATTTTGGGTCTCACTCCACACAAGACTTGCTTCAACCCTACTCACCCTGCAGGCCCCAACAGATTATCCAACGAATGCAGAACTTGGCAAAAAGAGGTTGCACATCCCAATTTATTGAATTTGCATATACTTCTCCCTCAAATGGTGCTTAGTGATACCAGTATAAATATTTCTATATAACAACATAATAAAACTGGTAACAACATCAAAGGGCATCACAAAACTGTAACTACCCAACCTCAGATGGTGGAACACTACTATCCCTTTATGAAGAGGGATATCAGATGTTTCAGAACTGATTAGTACATCTGAATTTTTTTTCTTTTCAGATTTATCAGACATATTGCTCTACTAACAAAGAATGGCATGTAACATCATCCAAGAATTGAGAAGAAGCCATTGATCTGTTTAGGTCTTTCTGTTCTGTCAGTATGCTCATGACTAATTTTGCATTTGAGTGTAGTTCCTAATATAGAAGTTTTTCAATTGGCTTTTTGATGACAGGCACTAAATACAAAAATGTTGTTGGTCTGCAAACAATAAATGACATAGTTGTTTGCAGAGTTGCAGACCTATATATCTTCATCAGAGAATGTAAAACTGTAACCAAAGTATACACATGAATACAGATATGGGACAGCATCTGCAGTTCCTATGATGTCTAATTGCCTGAGATATACTGGAACTACATAGACAGGAAAAACTGAGACTCTATAGCCTTCCCAGTCTGGATGAGGCCATCCTATAAGTAATACAGTGTGGGAGGTGAGGTGATAGAGAGGGCTTGATCCAACTCAGCAGGGCTACAAGAAGACTTCTAAGCTCCAAGGCTCTTTTAATGATGGCAATGAGAGTAGAAGATAGTCTTGAAGCCTCTGAGCTTATCCTGGCCGTCCCATGCAGTTCTATGAAGAGCAGGATGGTGTGGCAGAGAGGACAGAATTCACAGAAGAGAAAGCTCCAGAGCTTTTAGACTCTGCACAGTTGTTGACGGTATTCAGATTTGAAGCAGGAAATACTGCTTTGGATCTGGCATTGGCAGCACTCTGTACCTACCAGATACTCCTTAAAGAAGCCACATCTTTTCCAGGGTTTGCAGGGTACTTCCATGGGCTCAGAAAAGTATGCATTTCAGTTAAGGAGATGGCAACAAGCTGTCCTCTAAGGAGCAGTCAATGTATAGACAAAGGGTACCTATGCTGATTTTGAATACTGTGCAGTTCCACAAGCCTGCTGTCTTTTTGATGACATTAATATCAGGTCCTTTAGATTCATTTTGGTGTCCAAGGATTTGCCTCTGCTATCACTTATACTTATCATTCCTTAAGGTGTTTTTGTCCCATTACTTTACTTTAATCTTATACCACCTGCTTTGATCCAATACTGTCCACTGCCCATACCTTTTCTCCCATTGACACGCCCCCTGATGTGATGATGACATCAGCACGGCTGATTCCTTCATTCAAGGCATTAAGTAAATCATCTGGGCTGTAGGATGACAACAGGAAAAATGATTAATGGTAATGAATGTGTAGAGTTTATGCACTTCAAAGGAAGAGGTAACAAAAAGATACAACTCTGTTGATTTTCTTACATAGGAAGAATATATATTCAAGAGCAAGACAACTGAGAAATCATAATAGAACGCCCAGAATTTTATGTACGTACTGGAAATGTTAATTAAATGCAGAGAGATTTCACTGGCCTGCAATAAGCTATTTCAGGCTGACTCTCAAGAAGGCAATATAGTCATGTCACAGGTTGCACTAATTTAGACTGATGGGATATAGGAGAAAGTTAAGCAGCAGCCAGAAAAGGAGGAAAAGAAGAAATAATAATTTACCAAATATCTTTTAGAAATAAAATCTAGTCTCCAAGAGTCTCATTCTGCATAGAACCCACAAAATAAGATAGACCCATGATATTTGTGGTTTCTCATTCTTACTCCAGAATTACTCCTAGATGCAACTATTCCGCTCAGTCTGAGTTTTTTATGAAGTTTTTCTCATATATGGCTACGGATTGGTGTTATCAGCACCTGACAAGATCCAACCCACAGCAAGGAGTCTACTGTTGATCTGTTAAACCTCATAGCCCTATTTCTTCTCACTTATTACTCTTTCATTAAACTTGACATATAAACTTAAGTCACTGTAGTAGGCACAATATACCTTAAGAGATGTTTTGGATATAATGCAGCTAATTTGCACTAGACCCTGCATTATGGAGGGCTCCCTTCAAGCAGACATATGTTTATTATCAGCATTGTGCACTATGTAACTACCCTTTGCCTTTTCCCTAGTCATAATTATATAATTACATTCCTTTAGAACAGTTTTGTTCTTGTCATGTTAGTGCAAAAGCAACAAGCAAAATGAAAAAAAAAAAATTCTAATCCTGGTAAAAATATTCTGAGACTCCAGTTTCACATTTTAAATTCTTATCATAGCACCACTGTGACTACTGGATTAAAATGGAATTTGCTTCTGCTGTCCTGATATTAAACACATTTTCTTGAGAATAAGCACCATTTGATGCAGAAAAGGACATGATCTTTTAATGGTACAGGTAATAAAATGAGCCTATTTAATCATTTAGATGCCTGCCTAGCTGCCCCTGCCTGTAAAAGTTTCTTTTTTAAATAACAATTCTGTGATAAGTGTGTCATTCCAGAAAAAAATTGGGAACTGATGCTGACCTTATTTGCCACTGCCCCATCACAAGCAGTCTTCTGGATGGTCACTTGCCCCCCTTCCTGAATTACTGAGACCTGGATGCCAGGATCCAGATCAATATTCTCCAATGACCCTTTCTTCATTCCGTGTATAATGTCAGGCTTCTATCAGCCAGGACTGAAAGTAGTTGATTACAAGAAACAACTGTCTTAGAGCTTTGATTAATAAGATTTATCAGCCATTGCTCTCAGGCGTTGCTCTGCTTCTACCTCTCTGAGATTCCTTTTTAGGCTGGAAGAAACTTCACCTCTACCTCAGACTGTTACTTCAGTATTTGTTGCTTTCCCTTTTCTTCAGACTGCTCTCAGCTGTTTCTGCTTGTCTTCATTTGTTGCCCTGACATCCCAGCTAGTGCTCTTTGCTGTCAACTTCTCAGACTTGTGTTTTCTTTCTTCCTTCTGATGAAACTGTAGTCTCCAGACACCTACCTCAGCTTCTACAGTAACTCCCAAATCTTCCAAAACCAACCCCTCTCAATACCTCTTGCTTCTGTCAGAGCTCTATTTATCAGCTGCTTGGCAGGGAGGCAAAAAAGTAAGAGATTTGTATTGTTTCTAAAATGATTGTGAATCTATTTGGTAGGGTACAACTTACATCTTCCAGAAGCTCTGCCTTGGTTTCTAACCATGAATATCAAAAGGGGTGGGAGGGGATAGGGTTGTCCCTTTCCAAACTTTTCCAGCTATATTTTCCTGTAAACATAGATGGGAAGGAACAATTTGTATTCTCCTGTAATGGTATGAGGGAATAACCTTGGGAGACTGGGCAGGGGGAGATGTTGTCTAGGGAACAATCAGATAAGAGGGGGCATAGCCTGCAGATGCATAATGGAGAGAGAAGAGACGCCAGGAGATTTGTACTTTCAGACTTGCAAGATTCTGTTAATGTAGCCTTACAATACAGTAGAATTAACTCATCTGGTCATGTTTCCTGTCTGGTTTACCTGGGAAGGCTGACATCAATCTTGCAAGTCTGAAACTACAAATCTCCTGCTGTCTCTTTTATAGCTTGATAAGTTAGGGAGGTTCCTTTCTGAGTTTTTATTCTCTGCCTGTTATACAGTTGCGGGCCATCCTGTCTCTTTTCTGACTGTTCCCTAGGCAGCATCTCTTCCCCCCATCTCCCAAGGTCATTCCCACATACCATTACACTGCACCTGTTGATAGTTTTGGAAAGAGCAACTACTTTTCTTATCAATCTGAGAATCAACTCTTATACTGAATGATGCAAGGTTCATAGTAGAACTTGAGTCATCCTTATCATGGCCTTATCATGAAAGATAGATAAATTGTGGTCTCACTGCAAAGTTGTCCCAAAGTGCAGTACTTCAATAGAGCATTTTTAAAATGAAACCCAAAATACTTTAAATATTTTACATATCAGAATTAATTCTTGGGTATATCTTTTAACACAATTGGGATCCATTTGACTACATTTCCCCCCTCCTTTTGTTGTTCATATAACCGCCACTGGACCAGTGAGGGTAGACCTATGCCCCTTATGAACATTTAAACACCTCAATTATGCCAGAAAAAAGATGGTGGACACAAGAACTAGCAAGCTGCTTCTCCAAAGCAGGAGGTAGGGATGGGATGTGGAGATCCAGAGGGCTTCTGGGAAAGATGATCTGAGCATTTCATCCTACCATCTTACAGGTTCAACTATCCTCTACATGGCATATTTAGTTATTTTCTTGTCCAACTGAATTATTGGGAATTATATCATATCCTTAGACTTCAATTGTAGATCCTCTTGCTTGGTTACTATTAAAGTATAGTGAGACTCAGGAATATGAAAGGCAAGGTCTAAAGAAGGGTCTGGCTCATCATACATTTCAACCCCCTTGCCTTGATTTTGTTTTAAAAGTTTTTTTCTTTTAAATATTATTCTGCTGTTCTTTGATGTTCTCTAAAATTTATGGCCATGAGTTTGCAAGGAACTTACTTTTACATAGAAAATAAAATCTATATATTGTAGACTGTTGTCCTTTGTAAAGGACCATAGTATGTGGTAACAAAAATGGTAGTAATTTCTTAAGAACACATCTTAAAAACTCATTCCTAGAGAAATGGATTGAATGACACTTACTTCTAAGGAGACATACACAAGAATGGTTGCAAGACAGGTGAAACAAGCTTCTGCAGCTTTTCAAAACTTTTTTTCCCCAAAAGTGAACAACCACAGTGGCTGGAAGACACGGGCCCAGGATTTTAGTTCCATTTCCTCTTTTTCTGGGGGCAAGGTACATGAAGTCTCACTAACCTTACAGGAGAATGGAATGCACCCATAGGCAAAATGCTCCAGGACTCCCTGAATATAACAAGTAGTGACATTTTACAAATCTCTGTGGTAAAATGAAGAGCAAACACTTCAGTAGCTGTTATCACCAATAAAATTGCTGCCATTTTTCAAAACTCCAATCTTCTGTTTTAAAAAATTATGCTCCCTCCATTATAAGTAATGGCTGTTCATGCCTACTTTATATGGATAAGACATCAACAATTCTGGTCATGATAACATGACAAACTCTGTTATGTAGATTAGTACCTGACAACCAGAGAATCTTCAGGTTAGATTTTTTTAAAATGTGAAGGAAGGATGGGGGAGAAAGAGACTTTACTTCAAGCATCTTTCTGGAAATCCCTACTCAAAGATTGGGGGCATTCCAGAATGGGATGCAGATATGGCAATCTGAGTTACAAGTGAAAGGACTACATATTGCAGCTTTGTCAAAAAGATCACACATAATGCTAGCTTTTCGTTTCTGTCATCAGCTTACATTCTTCTTATCATCCTTTAACCAGAATAAAGCCCTATTGATCAAGAGGGGAAGAGCGGGTCTCTTAAAGTAGGAGCCAACTCAAAAATCCACTTTGGAAATGTACTGAATTTCCAAAGAGCAACATTAGTGATTGTTCCACACAGCACAAAGCAAGTAAAACAGATTGCTAATACTGATCGACATTTCATCCTCTCATGGTTCAATTCTTCATTTAGTTAACAAAAATGATTACTTTATAAGAAAAATGTGCTATTTATAGAACTATTCATGTTGTTACTTAATGCAGGATGAAGTTTCCCTAGGTAGTGAGAAATCCCCACTTCTGGCATACTGGAACAAGGAAGTCAAGATTTTATTTGCAGATTTCTTTTTTTATTATTATTATACTTTTATTAGAGTTTTACATAGCTAAAAGCTAATATAGAATTAGAAAAGATATACAAACAAAAAAGAAGAAAGAAAAAGAAAAAAGAAAAAGAAAAACATATAAAAAGTGACTCCTCCCCTCCAAACAAGTATAAGCATTTACAGTAACTTAACACCTTCTCTAATATTACAGAAATTAAAAAAAACCCTCTTCTTTCCATTTCTCATCACTAAACAATAACCAAATTATAGAAAGATTCATCAATCAGTCTTACTCAGGAAAAGCATTAAGAGTACCAGTAGTAGTAACCTATATGTTTTAAGCTTAGACAAATAAATCTAATTTGCACATTTTTAAGATCAAATTCTGATGCCTTTAGAAGAGTATATTTGAATCAATTGTGATCTCATCTCACCTAATCAAAGACACATAATGTTTATTTAATTGTTCTATTGTTCCTTCCCTTAATTTGTAAATAAGACTATCAAGCAGCAGACAGTGAACTAAATTTATAAATTAGCAGCGTTATGAACAAGCAATATACATCAAAACAAACAACAAGCTCTGAGACAACAATACCACAGTTAGTCTGGAGAAGCTGATTGTTATTTTCAAGCATCTGGAAGGCTGCAAAGCAGAAAAGGAAGCAAGCTTGTTCTCTGTAGTCTTTAGCCATTGCTTTTAGTCTTTCCCGATGGAGCATAAGAGAAGTTAAGTATCAGCTAAAAACTAGGAGACAGTTCCGAATAGCAAAAGCTATTCAACAGAGGAATAGTTTGCTACTGGAGGAATTTAAATAGATAATTAACTATATTCTTCATTGTAGATCTTAAACTGAAAAGTGAGTTAAATATGAACATTATCAATGTCTCTTCCAATTATCTTATGAAATATCACTAAATTCTAAAAGTGTTATGAATGTACCTTTCTGAAATTGGTATTCTTTTTCTTTCCTAGATTAATTATATCTGTCTGACTATCTGACTAACAGACAGAAAATCAGCTTAACTAGTATTCTGGTTAATATTAGGTGACATTAAAATAAGGAAAACAGAGATATAATCCAATAAATAAATATTGTAGAAAACCACATAACCAATTCATAATACCTTGCTTCCATGTATTATTTTGAGAGAACCATTTTGGTGTAGTGGTTAGGTACCAGGTTAGAAACCGGGAGACTGTGAATTCTAGTTCTGCCTTCGGTATGAAGCAAACTGGCTGACTTTAGTCTCAGCCTTAGGAAGCAGGCAATGGCAAACCACTTCTGAAATCTTGCCAAGAAAACTGCAGGGACTTGTTCAGGCAGTCGCCAGGAATCAAAACTTGGTGTATGTATGTATGTGTATATATGACTGCGATGGGAACTCACATACTACCATTCTCCTGCACACACACACAAACTTGCTTTATGTACCATATTTTCCATCAATAAGATGCCCCCATGTACAAGACGACCCCCACTTTTCCAACCCCAAATTAAGAAATCAATATTTTAAAGATAGTGCAGAACACATTTTTATTTAGTAATTAGTTAACATTTACCTGATACACTCGGTGGGAGGAGGTCCAAACCGTCTCTCTGCAGCTCTATTTCCATGCTCTTTTGCATAACTGATTACATTCAAGCATGAGTGAAACTGCCGATAGCTTGTCTCTGCAAACAGCCTTCCTCTAATTGGTTTGTTCAGCATCAGCTGACATCAGTTACATAAGGCTTGTGATTGGAGGAAGTCTGTTTGGGAGACAAGCTATTTCACTCGTGATTGGAGGCTAGCAATAGGAGGAAGTCTCTTTGCAGAAACAAAGTATGGGCAGTTTTGCAACTACGAGGTTCTCTCCTTGGCTGACTTCCTTGAATAAGACGCCCTTCAATTTTTAGGGTAAGGATTTTAGAAAAAAGTATCGTCTTATAGTCAGAAAAATACGGTAACTAGTGGATGTCAGGGGACAAAATTTTAGCTAGGCCTTTTCTCTGAACTGCTAGTTTCCAGCATGGAATGATTATTTTATATAGCCATTCAATCTCAAATAGTAGAACCCATACACAAGTTTAACAACTCAAGTGAGAACTAGGCCTAGGCAACACAAGTGTTAATTCAGTAAGCCAATGTACCCTTTAAGAAACTCTTAACTGAACAGTTTTACTTGACCTTCATTTAAATCTCTCTTGGCTAGATTACTCACTTCTGCTGATGTAAGTGCTTAATCCCTTATGAAAAAGTTTCAATAACTTGCTCATTAAAACTGGCAACCCACTATATTAACCCACTTATATCATTCCTTTGAAAGATACAGTTATTATGAAGCAATATGGCATGAGAGGATGGGGCTTTGGGAGCTGAATGATCATAGTACTGTTCCAATTTACTTCTCCATAGATCATTAACAGATTCCTCAAATCACTCCTACAATAGCCTCTTGCCTTAATCTTTTTACTCAGTTAACTCTCTCAATCACTGCAACTTGTTTTTATCATATATGATATTAACATTTCAAAAATACAATTCTCATTTAATGAAGAATCAGCTGTCATAAAGGAGCCCTTGAAAATTCTGCCTCAAACTGGATCAACAGAGTTGTATAATGAATTGTTTTACAATATAATAATGGTATCATAGTATTATACAAAACACATCCAGAAAGAAGGAAAATAAAAGAAGTCTATAATCTATCTGAAAGTACTCTTTTGCTGATGTATAAAACAGCAGAGAGCACTAGCATTTTCGGATGCTGACTCCAGGAGAGAGAGCATCTTGGAGAGAGAGAGTCTTGATTCCTGAGATGTGGGACAGCTATCACATCTCCCAAACAGAATCTACAGAGATCATTAAAAGAGACTTTCAACATACAGTATTTCCACATGGTACCATTTCTACATCCTAGTTCCTCTAAATCATTTTGATGTCAGCAATGCAATCATCTAGCCTCCTGCCAACTTTGAAATGGTCAGACCAGGCAGGAACTGTGTTTTCTCCAGATCACCAATAGAAAGGGCAAAACTCAAAATTGTACCCTAGTTTTTGGAGTAACAAAAATCCCTTTGACCCTATTACATATAAAAATGGGAGAAAAATGTCAGTTCATTTTCTCTCTCTTCCCACCCACCCCCCTTCAATTTTCAGGACATGCTGTGAACATCCTTCTGGCTGTTTTGGGGAACCCCCCCCCCCGAGCTGTGGGTTCAAGAAAACTATCTAGGCGTGACAACATTATTCCTGCTTATAAATTTCTGCTGAAAGCTTCTGCTGAAAGCTGTGATGATGGTGTGACATTGTAGTTTTGTACTCAGGCACTTTTCTTATTGTATAGCTGTATGTGTCTGTATAATGGCTCACTTGAGCTCTGTGGTGTGGAGACAAGATTTTATAGAAGCGGAAAAAAATAAAACCATCCTGTTTTTTACAGAGATTTAAAGAACTAGAAAGATCAGATTCACTGATCAAATTGCTTGTGTCATGTACAGTACTAGGGAATTCTGAGTTCCAGCAACAAGGGTGAATCAAAATTATGGGTAAATGGGTTGTCCATAAGACCACAGAACTCTAGTGCTACAAACTGCAAAGTAGAAGTTTGGTGACTTGAACTGTGCTTCAGCCAAGCCAACAGAGACAGAGAGAGGCAGAGATGGAACTGCAATAAGCTATAGGTTTGATTTACTGCTTGGAAAACATATAGGCTGCTGCATACAACAAATTACCCCTTCCTTTTTTATTATCAAGAAGATGAGAAATGAATAATGCAATATTCTCTCAGAGGAAATGTTGATAGTATCTTAAACAAGTCTGATGGTCTGCAATGAAAAAGAGAAGTGCAGTGGTGGAGTTGAATTTATGCCCCGCTGCACCCAGTTTCCTTCCTTGCTTGTTCACCAGAGCTGTGCAGATTTGATTCCCAGATTTACCTTGAGCAGTATCAATAACTAGTAAATCAGGAACCGTCTTGTTTTAGTTACATTTTTTATCCTTCCAACTAGAAGTAAACCCTATTAAATTCGGTGGCTGCTATGCCTCAATATGTATGAGATTGTAGCTTTAGATATATAAACTAGGATTGTGGCAAATAGCTGTAATTCCTAGCATTTATTTTCATATCTTGGATAGGGAGACAACTCTGTAGCACTTATTTCTGTGCAATTCTTAATCTGATTTTAATACTAATGTTTTTGTTCACATTGGTTAGGCAATGATAATCTGATTTCAAATACATATCTGACTTTAAATAAACTAGACAATGGACAGATGTTTAGCAGAACTATTTAACTGATTAAAAATAATATGGTGAATTATATCTTGATGTCTTTCCATAAACTATAGCTTTCTTGATCTTGAAACTTTTCAAATGTATTTTTAAAAAATGAAATAGTAGCCTTAAAAAGGTTTTTAACACTGAAACCTTAATGTCTGATTTTCTTAATGGAGTTTGCAAAATCAGTATAAAAATAATTGCCTCTAAAGTAAATAAAAACTCTGATGACTCGTCTATCAGTTATCTTAAAGAAAAAGTAGATCTTCACTGAAGTTGTTTATTTAAAACAAATCCATTGCAGTTCAAAATGTTTTACTTAATATTCAAGGGAATGTCTAGAAATTCTTTATGCTGTTCAAAAAATGTACATGATTTCCAAATAAAAGCACACTAAAATAATGACTAAAATGAAGATGAGAAAATTACTGTTTCTAAGAACTGGGAAATTTAAGGGAACACATTTTCATATGTAATCAAAGAAGAAACAATGAAAATAGAAAAATATTATAATAACGATAAATGACATTCAGCAGATTCAAATCTATAATCAGAAAAATTAATCTAGTCTACCCCATGTAGACCTAAAAACCTTATTTAAAAACAGCATGTTCTTTGACTGGGTATAATGTCACAGAAACTTCTACCATACTGATATTTAGCCAATCCAGTTATTCATGCTGGAAGCTTAGCGGCTACTCTGGGATTCATTGCTTTATTGTTCAGGTTGCAATGATGGCCAGAAATGCTTTCTGTAAACTATTTAGTAAAGCAACAGTGGAATTTTCCCGAAATATCAAGTTCTGGCCATCAAGAACTACATTTCTCAAAAGAAGCTAGCTGAGGAAATTTGTAGGATAGGAAATAGGATTCTTTCCATTAGAAGGGTGAAATAACTGGTAATAGAGGCAACATAGATCACTACCAGCAATATATGGCTTTCAAAGCAAAGAAACAAAAACAAACAGATAAATAAACTCTGGTCCAAGAGATAAAAGGTGACATAATTTTAAGGTATATAAAAATAATATTGGGGTAGAATAAGCAAAGGGTTATTTTGCACATACTTATCTCCTACAATCCCCAAGTTGATTGTTGGATATCCATGCTCTTGAATTGTTGCTAAAAGAGTTGAACGATTACTGTCTCTAATCTTTCCTGGTAACAAATCATCTTCAGGATTCAATAGCTATAAAGAATGAGAAAATGCTTCTTTAAGTAACTGGACATTCTTATCAATAGTTTGCAGAAATAGCAAATCAACTTTTCAGGAGACTGATAATAAATATTTACAATACCAGTAATTCACCCATGTAGTAGGAAGGCAGAAGGGAGAAAGTGCAGAAATCTAGATCTTGGGTTTCTTCCAGCTTGTGTATTTGGTGTAATAGTATTATGTGGAAAATGAGTCAAAATAACTAATTAGGTTATATTCAAATTAATTGGAATGTGAAACCACTTTTGTTAAATACAACTATCTTAAGACTGTGAACAGGTATTCATTTATAATATCTGTGTGTATCACTATTGTGAAAAAGCAATTTCTTGAAGATCTGCAAAAGTTTAAGTTCAAGCATTTCTCTAGACATTAAAAAAAGTTGCTAAAATCATGTTTGAGCTTGTTCTTGGTGGTTAGGAAGAAAATGAGATTCAAGTATGATTTGGGGTGCAGCTGTTAAGAAAATCCAAGGAAGAGCTAGGAGGAGAAGTATGTAGGTGGAATTGAGAAGACAATAATTTTGTTAGCAACATTTTACATGGTTAGGACACATTAGCCTTGCATAATGCTTTCCCAAATTAAAAATGTCCTTATCCCAATGATTCTTCTGCTTCTTCTCTTTCACATCCTCAGCATCTACTCTTCTTTTGCTATCCTGTTGGGATTTTATCTTTGAAAGTGGGTACATCACTTCAAATCTGCACATACTAGATTGCACCCATCTGTTTTTATCAGCCACATGACTTTGCTGATGGAAAGTCATCTTGCATCCTTCTATCCATTGTAGGCCTCCAAAGCTGCTTGGTGTGGGTTGACATTTTGGAGCAGATTTGTAGGGAGCATGGTGGAGAGGAAATCCTACTGCAGGAGCAGAAAATCCATCTATGCAACATTAAATAAAAGTCATTCAGATTTTGTACTGCTTGACTATTCTGTGAACTGAATTCCAACTCTGGTCAGTATCACTGCCATTTCTGTTTCTCACTTCATAATCAGTATGAATGTTTGGTTTTTGACTTTTGAGATACATACAGTGGTGCTTGAAAATTTGTGAACCCATTTGAATTTTCAGCATTTCAGCATAAATATTACCTAAACCTTGATCTGTTTTCCACACAAGTCCTAAAACTAGATAAAGAGAACCCAATTAAACAAATGAATAAAAAATATTATACTTTTTCATTTATTTATGGAGGAAAATGATCCAAAGCTAAATATTTGTATGGGGCAAAAGGAGGTGAACATTTGCTTTCTGGAACTGGTGTGCCCCCCTTGGGCACCAATAACTACAACTAAATGTTTCCTATAACTGTTGATCAGTCTTGCACATTGGCTTGGAGGAATTTTAGCTCATTCCCCATACAGAATAATTCAACTCAGGGATGTTGGTGGGCTTCCTCACATGAACTGCTCGTTTCAGGTCTTTCCACACCATTTCCATAGGATTAAGGTCAAGCCTCTGATTTGGTCACTGCCAGGGAAGAAATGGCAAACTGAAGACAGCTCTGTTAAAAGCAGAGCTGACAACTGCAGTGGAATGAAGAGCTGGTGAGTAGACCGGCTCTTTGTAATTCCTCTCCAGACAAAGAGAGGACTTGAGATCGCTTACAAGTGCTCCATACAGTTGCTCCTCATGAGGAGACCACAAGACAGTGGCCTCTGGTGGGTTCAGAACTCTGACAGACAAGGGAATAGCCATCTCTTTGCTTAAACTGTGGTCGTGCCCTCAAAAGGACACTGGGTTCACATACTTCCCTTTCTAATCACTTTCAGAAATGGCTTATTAATTGCTTTTCAGCTACTAGGAACCTTTGGATCGACAGGTTTTATAGCACCAGGTGAGTTTCCTTCAAGCCTTAGCGAAAAAAGTTTTAAAACCAAATTTAAGAAAAAAATATATTTTGGAATAGACAGCAAAAGGGTGATTAGAACTTTGATTTTGGAAAGTTACAAATGGGTCCAGACACATTAGAAATAAGATTTTGGAATTAATTATAAGAACCCTTCCTGTGGGAAAATGCTTTTGTTTTGAATTCTCTTAAAAAAAAAAAAATGATAGCATGAGACTTTGAAAGCTGGACACTAGGGGGGACCAGAAGGAACTAAAGATTACAGTTAATGGAGAAGAACACTTAAATTTGACTTACTAATACAGAATGGAGCAAAATATTTTAACATTGGACATACTGAAGGATATTTTTGAACAATCGACCCAGAAGTTAATTTTAAGAGCATCTTTCTCTATAGATAGACTGTGTTTAAAAGATGTTGTGGAGGAGGAACAAGTTTTACTGGACAAGACAGACTGATCTGAAAGTGGATTTAAAAGTGACAGGCTATAAGAATGATATGGAAAAAGATGCTACACTGGACATACAAATGAAACCGGCTGATGTCTTAATAATTAAAAGGGATATATAAATAATAAACCAAAAGAGTGACTTTGATAACTTTCCTATATTGGATTAACAAAAGAGACTTCTTAAAGCTTTGAAGAATTTTGTGAGAAGGGACAAAGAAGAAATAAAAAGAAATCAAGTCCTAGGAAATTATTTGAAGGGACTAAAGATTGTTAACAGTAAAAGGAAGGGATATGAAATTGGTTCATTTGATCAAGGTTAAAATAGATATGTTGTTATTTCTGGTAACCCTAAATGGACTTTTGCTGATCAGGACTGAAAGAGGAGGCTTTAACGATTTGTTTATAAATAGGAGATGGGATATGGGAAGAAGAGATCATTTGTTGTATTTTAAGAAAAGGTGATAAGTTACTAAAATTGTTTGTACTAGTTGTGTCAGGATCTACGCAAGCTAGAAAACTTAATTGCTTTTAACTTAGCTTAGCAATGTATGTTAAATGGTTAATGGTAGAAATGTTAATTGCAGGCCACTTGCTTGACCTGCCACTGAAGTTAGGAGAAAGGGGGGAGAAGATGCCAGGTGTTGTTATCTCTACAGAGGCGCTTACAAGGTCAAGCACTGTGAGAGCTGGAGCAAGGCGCGAAGAATTTCAAGCGGGGAAAAAGAAAGGAGAAGGGGGGGAATTTGGGCTTAAAAAGGGAAGGTTTTGCTTTGTATAATTAGACTCAACAAACTATAGCTGCTGTGCATTTCTCCCAATAAAGAAATCTTTGATGGAACTGTTTAGACTCCAGAGGATTTACTGAACTTTGGGAATGAGTGTGCAGACTCTGACAAGTTGTGATGAAGGGGGAAGTAATTTCTTTATATATTTCTTTTCTTTTTCTTTACTATATTCTTATTTTTCTTTCTTTTCTATTTTTCTTTCTTTTCTGTACTTTCTGCCAGTGAGCATCAACCACTTTTTTTATTGGAGGTTCTCAGAAGTCTCCTTTGTTCAAGCCATGACATACTTCCACATACCACAACCCTGTGTTGTGAAGATCAGACTTTGACAGGGAGATTCTGTTCTTTAAATGAGGCAGGACCTCCCACACTCACACCTAATAATCATCCTATTGATTGGAACAACTGACTCTAATTTCCTGTTCAAATGAACTGATAATCCTAGAGGTTCACATACTTTTGTAGCTTTGGATCATTTCCCTCCATAAATAAATGAACAAGTATAATATTTTTGACTCATTTGTTTAATTGGGTTCTCTTTATCTAGTTTTAAGAGTTGTGTTTTAAGGTTATATTTTAAGTCATATTTATGCAGAAATATTGAAAAATCAAAAGAGTTCAAAACTTTTAAGCACCACCACTGTACATATAATGCAAATGCCACATTCTACTGTTCTCTATGAAACCAGATTATTTCAAAACACCATGTTAAACAGTTTAAAATGTCTATTTTACCAATAAAGGGGCTGCAAAAACTGTAATCAAAGAGATTGTAAAACTGTAATCTAAACAGAACTACTATGCTTTTTGATGAATCCTACCATGCTTTTTTTGACAATTTATAAATGTTAGATGTTTTCTTACTTCATTCCCTGTGGACATTACAGCAACTACTGGAAACTTGTTAACTTCAACTTCAGTTACTCCAACAGTTGCTAGGAGACCTATCTCTGATGGACCCATGTGGGTTCCCTTGGCCAGTACACATTCACCTCTTTTAATGTCATGTCCTATAGGCCTAAATATGCACCAAAACAATAAGAGAAACATTTATTAAGTTACTAAGAAAATGAATACATCCTTTATAACATTTCAAAAGCTATTAATGTTAAAGATATTAAATAGACAATTTTTCATTTTAAAATGTAAAGATAAGCAATTCACTAACCTGATATCTTGACCTGGTCGAGCCTGCACCAGAATGCGTACCTCAAGTTCTTCAGTGCCCTGTATTTATGGAAACAAGACAGATTTCAACTTACATCATAGTATGGTGTGATCATAGCAGACTTAAGTTCATGTGGGCAAGAGGTTTAAAAATTTGTTAAAGACAATGACTGGCTTCCCATATAACAGTAAACCATAATATGGTTCATTTCTTTCTGGCTTAGAGTGTTATTTTTTATTTTTATTTATTTATTTATCAATAAATGACTGGGCGGTTTAGAGCAAAAATAAAATTCATTAAAATACAACATAAAACAGTCTTAATGAGTCCATTTATTTAAGCTCAGCATGAAACTGACCATTGTGGCTTACTTAACAAATTCTGATTAAAATCCCAACTCAGTGTTATTTGTGAATCAATATTAACATCCAGTTACAACCCTGAATATGTTATTCTGGGGAAGAATGACATTACTGGTTGAGGTATATTCCTGGCATTTGATTTTTTAAGACACAATATGGTCACATGAATATTTTAAAAAGAGTTTTGTTGGACAGCATTCAGATTCATATGCAGATTCAGCATTCATTGGCTTGCATTCAAGTTTGGAAATAACAATGAAGAATAACACTGAATCTGTGAGACAGAGATGTACCTTTTGCTCCCTCTGTGGTTAACTGAAAATGATGTCTGTCAACCAACTGATTAACAATTTTTTTTTATGTGTAACCAATTCGTTTAGGGGTAAGGGAGCTTCTACCTATAGGAATTTATATTACCTTTCCCAGACACTGTTAGTGTTCTCATTTTAGGAGTAAAGTATGGCCAGAGCCAAATTAGTCAAAATTAACTACTTGTATTACTGTACTTTTAAGTATACAGTAAGAACCTTTTAAGTATATAATAAGAAAGAAATCCATCCAAGCATGGTCCTTTCCCAAACTGTGCAAGATTTTCTTCATCCAATTTGTAGCCACAGAATAGGTCAAGAAATAAATACCAGCAATAACTTAGAGGAAGAATGTTGTGGGAGTATATTATGATAAAGTTGGAAAGCCTGGAGATTCACAGTTGGCCAATGGGCTGGAGATTCACCAACCTTAAATTAACTGATAAGTGCACTCATTTTTAAAAAAATTCTCTGCTTATTTATATATTTATAAATCTCATCGTAAAGGTAGCTTACAGTATTAAGGAGTTAAAAGTACAAGAATATTTTTTGTATTTGTTCAATAATTATCTTTATTCTGTACTTTTTTCATATAGCCAACAAGCATAAGAAAAATGCTGCAAATTTAATTTCTAATATTTCTCTGCATGCATCCATCAGTCCTATTCATTCTTTCGTCAAAGCAATCAAGGCACCACCAAAATATATTCTATATTCAATGGAGTCTACTGGGGGGTGTACATTTTTTGGGGCACAAAACATTCCAAGTGTGATCAAATGTTCCAAGTTTGAAATAAAGCATGTGTGATTTGAGAGTTTTATTTCATGCTGTTTTGTTCAAAGCTCAGAACAAAATGTAACCAGCTTGAGCAGCATTGTTTTGAGCACTGTGACGGGACCTTTTTTTTTGGTGCTTGTATTTTTTTTTAATTTCCAGTTTTCTCAGCACAATAGTTATATCTCTTCTGTTACTGCCTTATACTGAATGGGATCGGGTAGGAGCAGTTACTAAGTACACAGCTCAGAGCTGAAGAGCCATTGTTGACTCTGTTCTGTTGCCTCTTTCTGCCATTTTAAAAAATTAGTTCCTACAGGGAAGTCAGAGCTCATGTGGGTGGGTTTCATGTGTGCTGGGTCTTCTGCTACCATTTGCATGAAAGTTGCCTGTAACAGAGAGTAAGTAAATAAAACTAAAATAAGGTAGCTAAGTGTAAAGGTGTCTGGCTGTATTTATTATGGTTTCACACACATAGTGCTAATCCTGCTGAGGTTCTAGGTTATAAATATATAAATGCAAAGTACTATGTTGATGCTTTGGCTTGATTTATTGAGTTTTGATGGGTATGCACTTTATGTTCTGTTGCTATTAGAATTCAGGATGTGTTTAAATGCAAATTTTGCTTATTTGTAGAACTTGAGCAGTACAGGATTTTGTTTTGTTTTTACCACTGTAATGTTAAAATTATTCACACAAAGGTAAAAGATCAACATTTCTTTTGCAGCCACAAAGTACAGGCATCCAAATAAGACTGGGAAAGAGCAATACAGTAATTGCTTTTTGCTGGGCCTGTATCTATGAAACAGGGTGACTATAAGGACCCAATGCCAGTACTTGAATTTGTTTATGACACAGATAGGGTGAAGTGTTAGTCCATAATAACTGCTACCTACCACTGAACCCACAAAAATTGCCAAGGGGGTGATTTTTAATTTGTGCAGAAAGCATTAAAAATCCTTTTTCTATGAGGTTTTATTTAATGCTTTTCAAACAATTTTAAAAATTGTCTCCTTGTTCCAAATTTTCTGTAGGTCTAATGGTAGTCAGCACGAGCGACCACCCCACCTTCTCTTGTAACTCTGGGGGGAAAATAAGGGAACAGGAGATCACTTCTTTGCCGTTTGGCTAAGACTAACTGTAGTGTGGGGAACTAGAGCTGGTTCTGAATTCCCATTGTTTTCTATGGCTGGAATTTAAGCCATTTTGAAGTTTAAGCCATTTTAAGCCAGTTTGTTCCATTAGAATATAGCCAAATGAGAATGTTCTGATGGAAGTGGGGATTCTTCCCCCTTCAGTTCAAAACATGATTTTTTATGTCTTATGTTTTTTAATAACGTATTTATTCATGATTATTTGTATGCAGCTTCGTCTCATATACAGCCTATAATCTCTAGACTGTAGAACTGCTGATGCTGTTCTTTGTTTCAAATGTGCAAATGCATGTTTGTACCTATGTAGTAGGGTTACACACTGATGAATGATTCCTTGAAGCTGCACTACTGCAGATAATAGCAACAAAGCATTTTTTGGTAGCACTCACATCATCAGATTCCCTGATAAGTTCTGTATCTTCCACTTGCACCACAGCATCAGCACCACAGGGTATTGGAGCACCAGTTGTAACTCTCATAACTTGACCAGGCATTACAGTCTGAGTGGGCTGTAAAATACCAAAAAATGTCGATTTATTTTTAAAATGTTAACATGAAACTTGTATTTTAAAAACTTGGGATTACAGATTTTTTTTATTAGCTTAATAGGAGAACCACTCATATAACAAAATTGCATTAGACTTCACAGTTTAATTCAGGATCTTAATAAGTATATTACTGATGGAGGAACCAAGAGAACAAGCTTCTTTAAGTCTAGCACATTATTTCCAGGAAACATATACACAAACAGCTGTTAATTTATTTTCTTCTTCCATTTCATCTTTTTTTTTTTTAAACTGTATGCAGTAGAAGTTTTCAAACAGAGTGCACAGAAAGTGAATTTCCACCCCCTTCTTTCTGGCAGTGCCTGAAAAGTCTCTCTGAACAATCAGGAACCTTGCTGAGTAAGGTGTCCAATGGTGCTGGGGATTGAAAGGGCAGAGAGGAACTCTAAAATTTGGCACAGACAACTTCTGGGAACAGATTATCTGAAGCTTTGGCAGCTGGGCAGTTACCGTAGACAGCCACAGAAAACATTTTAAGCTCAGGAAATGAAGAAAACATTAGAAAGAAACCCAGACTGATTCTGCCTCAACTTCCTGGGATATAAAAGAGCGGGAAGGGAAAATACAGCCAGGTTTTCAAGATTTTGTTATGTATCAATAAATTAGATACATAACCAGAGTTACTGAGAGTTGGGCAGCATATAAATTTAATTCTTCATCATCATCATCATCATCATTATCATCATCCAGCATTCTTACGGAATCTGTTTCCTGACTTGGTCTACCTTGAACGGCTGACACTTACTGAGGTTTCTATGTATGGCATCACATTTACTTCTTTATTTATGTATCCATCCATCCATCCATCTATCCATCCATCCTCAACATGTATGCCATCTTAATTACCAGAGTAACTCTAGGTGGCTTACATTTAGGATTAAAAACAACAAAAAGAATGAACAGAAATAAAAGAGCAATAATACATATTGCGTGTTGGGGAAGAATAGCCAACTCAAACACATTCATAACAGTCAAAATGTACAATTAGGGAGAAGATCACTATACCCAAGGAGTGCTGAAACAGCCAGATATTTACAGCTTTATGAAAGCCTAGGAGGGTTGGGACCAAATGGACCTCAGGGTGACACTGTTCTACAAGGCAAATGAAGCTACAGAGAATACAAGTCTCCGAGATGACAAATATTTTCAGCTGTGACCTGGAGCATATAAATTCTTCCAGATCTTACTGATTAGGCAGAAATGACAAGAGAATGATGGTGCTGTAGGTAATCAGTTCCTAAGCCATGAAAACCTATATAGGTTACAATCCCCATCTTGAATGTACTTGGAAGCCCACTGGCAATCAGTGCAACTTGCAAAGATGTTACATGGGCAATCCAAGGGATGGCCATACCTACTTGAGCAGCTGCACTCTGAACAGTTGTAGCTTTTGAGTAGTCTTCAGGGATAACCCCTATACACAGCATGTTGAAGTACTCTAAATGGGAGGTGACTAACACATGAGTGATTGTGATGAAGGCCTCCTGATCCAGGAAAGGACATGGTGCATAAGATGGATTTGTGCAAAGGCTCTCCTGGCCATGGCTGCCACCTGAGCAGGAGTGAAGAGTCCTTGCAGGTGAAATATCATGCCCTGTGTACTGACATAACCAGCTATTTGAAAGCCCTGCTCATATACCTATGAAATGAGTCTGATCGTTGGGCCAGATTAATTGGTTCTCCTGCAGAGTAGAATGCCCATGTCACAACTGAGAGCCTTTTCTCAGTTTTCTGGAATTGACTCCCACCAAAATAACACTTGGGATCAGATCTCTTAGAGCTTAAAAACTCTTCTTTTCTTAGGCCTTAGTGAAGCCATAAATAAATATCCTACTAATTTGAAAGCATAGATGTTGATTTTATTAACTTTTAGTCTAGAGACTCCTTATTTTGTGGTGTGATTTTACAAATGATATCTAATTGCCTTTTTATTTCATGTACGTAAGAACTTAGTTATAGGCAAATGATAAATAACTTTTCTATTACTACATTAGAGTATCTAATTATAGAAATCTCACAATTAATATATTCTTTGTATTGTTTACAACAGTTATTGGAATGGTTCCATGTTATCTTACAAGATTATTCTACTTCTTGATAAATGAAGAAAAAATAGGAAAGGAAAGCAAAATATATTGTACTTACTTGCTCACCAGCTTGGGATTCCCCAATGATGAAACGATCCCCTGGTCCATCAGCAGCTGAAAGTTAACACAACATCATGATAATTAGAGTTATAAATCAAATATGCATTATCAGGTTTATTGTTTTTGTTATTGTTATTTCTGACTTCATAATTCCTTCTCTTACACATATTTTTGCATAACAATTTAGATTTGACCATTTTCCTAAAGTATAACATAAGTGCATGATATAACTTACTACATAACATACATTATATGTTCTGATTTATGTAAACATCTCAATGTCACACCCTACTTCTAAGATTTCTAACATAAATATTTATTGGATTTACTTACTGGGGGCAAAATTAATTTTATACTTATGACAAAAGACAGTGATTTATTTTTATTGTTCCATTTATGTTGAAAAAAATAATAAATATGTAAAAATTCTTGCTCTGCACATGATGCACTAGATATTTTTATTCAGCAACATTCCTTTCTCTGCATGAAAATATCCTGAAATCTTTAAAAAAATAATTAAAGGCCATATTACTATAATAACAGTTAAAATCATTCAATGGACCAGGCGGATAATTTATTTTGCAGCACAGAGCTTTTTAAAAATTTAACTTTATTATGAATAAAAAATGTACAAATAAGCAAATGAACTGATTTATTTGTAATATCACTCCCAAGTTATATTAAGTGTAATGATACATGAAGCCTAAGTTTACACAGTTTTTAAAAACAGATATTTATATACCCTGTAAGTATGAATGAATTTCATTAAGGTAAGGACTAATTGCCGTTGAGGACTATTGGACCTGCTGTTCCAGGCAACATATATACACAAGCACTCTACTGTGTTACTGAACTGGAAACAAAATTATATCATATTCAAAATCATTAATATTCACCTCTGACAGCATAGCCATCTTTTACTGAAGCTGGAAAAGGTGGAAGGTTGTCTTTTGCATAAACATCTTGGGCAAGGACTCTACCCATTCCATCTGATACATAAGCAGAGGAAAAAAAAGAGTACATGAAATTCTGATAGCAAGCTGAGAGGGCAGAGGGTTTCAAAGATAAAATGTATGTGTATACAGTAAACCTTATTTTCTAAAAATCCTTTCAAATTCTATCAAAATTTATAAAGAAGCATTTAGAAACATTTCTAAAGTTTTGCCAGCCAGATTAAGGGAGATGCACAGAACTAAATGCACAGTGCTAAAAATAATAACATTAATATAAAAAGAGTTCTGACCTCTCAATTTTTATTTTAAGTGTGCCCATATTTTTTTTCAAGGAAATTCTGAATATTTCTCTTTCTACATTTTATTCTCAATAATATGTGAAGAGGGATAGAGACATACCAGAATTTAAAAAAAAATTAAAATACTGAAATAAACCATTCAGAAAGAAGAATATTGGCTACTGTAACTAGACCAAGAGCAGAACAGTAATATCACAATGTAGACTTTTCTCTACGATGAAACATTTGCAAAATGTTTTGATCTCAAAATATCGTGATCTTGAGATAGCTATTTCATATGTTCAAAGACCAAAATAAAACATGTATTCTGAGAACTTTGTTTCAGAGATGCAACAAAGCTGGGCCCTTTTAAATGGCATCGTTTTCAGTATTCTGACCTTTGTGAGCAATGCAATTGTACTAATGTTTTGGAGCTTGTGACTGCGCTACTTTTTTCAAACTTTTTCTAGCCAAGGCAGTACAGAAGCAACTGTGACAATTTAGACTGACAGGGGTGATGCCTTGAGAGGAAAGCAGCAATTAAGCACATGGCAAGACAGAAGTCTGCTTACAATGGCAAACTAGCAGAAAGATTCTGCTGTTTTTTAAATATTATTCAATGTAATAATTAATGTGCTGGCCCAGAAACCGGGACACTCAGTGTTCTAGGCCTCCGTTAGGCATGAAAACCGTCTGGGTGACTCTGAGCCATTCACTCCCTAGGAGGTAGGAGTATTAGATATGTTCACCACCTTGAGTTGACCAAATATAAATGTGGGATAAAAATAATCTTTTTCCTGCTGCTGCTGCTGCTGCTGCTGCTCCTCCTCCTCCAAGAGCTGTTGGTAGGTGGGTAGGATGCTAACATGAATGGCTGAGTGGATTAAGTAATGCGTAAGTCAAGTGTGTGCTGTATTGTGCTTTATTTTGTAAGCAGAGGTATTTGTGCGTACAGATACTACTGTACTCCATTCACAAATGTTGCTAATTGTGCTGAGATTGTACAAATGGAAAGGCTACTAATATAAAGGTTTGGTTGGTTGGTTAATTTTTTTCATGAACGAATGCTCTCTGTGCATGCTCTTGTTTGATGTTGAACTATAGCCTTTAAAAATACAGTGCCTATATTGGTTTGGGCTGCTTTCTTGAGTTTAGGGGGATGTGTGAGAGTAACTCTGTGCCTAGTCTTGTACATAGTTGTGATGTTATGTAAAGTTATGCATGCATTATCTCTGAAGGAGGCAGAATTAGGTAAATTCCAGGCCTTATACAAGCCATTCTCTCTCAGATTCAGCTCTTCCATATGTAGTAGGAAGATATCCACCCTGAGAGAAGTGTTGCTGTAAACATTCTAAATATCCTAATAGGTCATGCATAACTTAAAACATAAAAACTAGGGCTGTACAAATCCTTTCAAAGAGGTACTTTGCATGATTATGCATGAAGCACCTTTTTCCAAATAATTAAAGCAGCCATATCTTTTTCCAGGTGCATGCAGCTGCTTTGTAAGCTATTCCTGGCTGTCTCCACATACAGGACTGTAACAGTTGACACTGTAGCTGTGCAGGTTTAGAAAAAGACATGGCTGCTTTAATGATTCAGAGAGAGGTGCTTTGTATGCATTTCTGTGCATTGTGAAGCACACCTTTTCAAGTATTTGCCCAGTCCTAATAAAGATAAAGTAAGTGAAAATTAAACAGTTTTCCCTTTATTCTTTCTCTGGATGCCAGAACTGATACTAAATACCTCGATAATTGATTATTTCTGTTCCAAGCACTGGAGTCATCTCCAGAACTGTAATGAAGGCTTTGTCCATAGATGTTAAAGGAAATGGAGACATACGATGTCTTCTTGCTACTTTTGTAATGTCTACGGCACTGTGACCTGCAGAAGAGGAGCATTAAAGTTATAATTAATTTTTTCATAGCTATCACAATTAATATTTTCCCTGAAAGATTGAGAAACTGTATATACATCGTTTCCTTCACCTAAATAACAATTACTTGCCAATGTATCAAACCAATTTTCTCTTTATATCCTATATTCTTTAGAAAATGAAAATACTATTTAGAGTAAGATGTTAAAGATATTCTTCTATCTCAGGGACAAATTTGTTCCATCTATTTTATTATTTACATAAAAAAAGTTCAATTAGCTGGTTAAGAGGAATATTCTTGTTAATTTGAGACTCATTTTGAGCAACACCTCAGAACACATATAGAACCACTATCTTATATTTCTGACAGTGCTTGTTTGAATTCAACTATTCTTGAGTTAAACATTAATTCTGTAGGGAATCATGACCAACATTATAAACTCAGTTATGGCCAGAGGAAAGAAGCATTTTTTCTATATGCACAGGGTATACCAAAAGTCAAACCCCACAGGCCAACCACAATAGGCTTTATTAATATTTTTTTCAGAGAAAATATTACTGTACTTAGGAATGTTCAAAGGTCATGCATCAAATGAGCATGGAAGTGTTTAGAAAAAAATGGCAACCAATTCGAACATTTAATGTAATTTATATAATTGTCTATGCGGCTTGACTTTTGGTACAACTTGCTTCAGTTTCATGTTTAATTTGGCTAAATCAACCAATCTGAAATTCATCTGATTCACATGTCACTGAGGTCACCCAGATTTTTGCCAGGGCCCATTTTTATTTAGATATGCCCGTTTGTAGAATGGACTTCAATTTGTAAAAGGAACTGAGTCCCAGCAATGGCTTCCTACTGGAGGAATAGAATTTTTGCAATTTCCTATTTCCTTGGACTCCCAGTACCACTTCCTATAAGGCTCCACAGGGTCCCCAAAATAGTTTTTTGGGTGGACTGCAAAAGGGAATCATACATTAGAGCTCTTCCTCCAATAACAGTAGAATTCTGTTGAAAGCAAATTTTCATATCCCTTTTGCTAAAGGGCAGCAAAAGAGTAGCAATTAATAGTCAATATTATTTCTCTTAAGGTTCAATATTACCATTATGGCTCTTTCCTTTTTAATTAGGAATAAAAACAAACACTGATAAAAGCATCTATAAAATAATTAAATTAACACCTTTCCATATTTTTGATGTTTTAGGGTATTTCTGACTATATGGGCAAAAGTATGCAACTGAGTTGGAGTCTATATTTTGCTACTGTGTAAGATGCATTTTATCCTCTTTGAGGTTCAACAGATCTGAAACCTTTCCATTTTAACTAAATGAGGGTTAGGAATAAACAGTCTAATTCTAAGGATCCTTAATACATGAAATTGTATTAGTAAAATGAGTTGGAATCAGACTTGTCCCGTAGAAACTTCCATATTATTTTGACGGGTCCTCGTATCTTCTATAATAGTTGGAGGTTAAAGGCTCTCCATGCCTCTGTAATAGTGAAGATGGTTCATGGGCTACAGGGTCAGGAAGAACACTACTAATCATAAATCTGAATTAAATCAATGAATTTATAGTAGAGTTTGCAAGAACAATAGTGATGGCTTGTAAATTTTGCTTTTGATTCTGTTTTTATTTTGTGACAAAATGACTGATAAAACTCTCCCATAGTTTGCTAGCTTTGCTTTTAGGAAAACATATTAGGGTTTAGAAAACAGATTTGCAATTTAAAAATATATAAATGACAAATTCTTTCTCAGCCACATATCAGAGATTGGTAAGACTCCTCAAATTATATTTGATCACTAAAACTCCCTTAACTTGAAATCGTTTTAATAGATGATCATTATTAACTGACCTCAACAGACTTAACATACTACAAGGAAAGAATAAATGAAAAGAATATTTTTTTAAAAAAATTGTAGTACACAATTGCTGTGAAGAAGAACATTGTTTACGAGGATGACAAAGTCTCTTCAGACTTGTGGGTGTCCAGTCTGCATATATTATCAGGCTTCTTCAATGTATTTTTTTTTCTTGTAAAACTCATTAGAAACCAAGGTTAGCACACCAAACTAAAAACATATATTAAAACAATATTTTTTACAAAATATATTTTTCTAAAGTATCCATTCTTATCCTACTATTCAGCTGAAATGACTTTACAACTCTATGAGAAAAAACTCTGCTTTCTTTAGGAATTATATATTCTTCAGAAAAGACTCTTCTAAGATAAACCCCCAAATCTTGCTTAAATGAAAACTCCTCCATTTCTTCTAGCTGAATACAATCTGCTTGTATTTTATATCTTATGTAATTGTGAGTTCCAGTTGTTTTATCTCAGATGTCTATTTTCTTTCACTCTAGGGCATTCTGGAAGGACTTTCTCCTGCATTAATTTATCATATAAGTAAAGGCAATTAAGATCTGACAGAGTGGGCATTCTTCCACCACTTAGTGTCCTCTTGCTAAAGAGGCTTCATGGGGCAGGACAATCCTCCCACGGACCACCGGGAACCTCTCGTTGGGGTAGGGCTGCTGGCACAGCAACCAGGTGCTGTCATCGTCTGGGTGGCAGGGAGTGGTGCACTCCGGTGAGTCTTGACCCTTTGATGAAGGGTGAGATCATCTGTCACCATGGGGTGAGCTATCATCAGTATGCTGATGATACTCAGCTGTATATCTCAGCCCGTGGTGAATTAAGCAATGCCATGACCTCCCTCTCACAGTGCCTGGAGGCTGTTAAGGTCTGGATGGGGAGCAACGGGTTAAAACTGAACTCTGGCAAGATGGAATGGCTCTGGGTTTGGGGTTCTTTGGTCCATGGAAAATTGCCATCTTTGGTCTTGGATGGGGTTGTACTATCCCATATGGATCCGGTGCATAATCTGGGGGTTCTCCTGGACCTGCGACTCTTGCTCAAGGAGCAGGTGGCAGTCATGGTCAGGAGGGCCTTTGTGCAACTGTGGGTTGTGCACCAGTTATGCCCTTTCCAGGACCAACAGGCCCTGCTCATAGTCACCCATGCCCTAGTCACCCATCTTGACTACTGTAATGCAGTCTATATGGGGCTGCCTTTGAAAAGTATCCGGAAGCTTCAGTTGGCTCAGAATGCAATGGCCGACATGGTTTTGTGCAAGTCTAGAAATGCACATGTGTTACCTCTCTTGCGGGAGCTGCATTGGTTGCCAGCTTGCTTCCAGGTTCAATTCAAGGTGCTGGCCATCACCTTTAAAGCCCTACATGGCTTGGGGCCAGGTTATTTGAAGGATCAGCTTTCCCCAATTTCATCTGCCCAACCCACCAGATCAGGGAGGCAGAGTATGTTACGCGTCTCCCCCATTAAGGAGTCCATCTAGTGGGACCGAGAAGAAGGGCCCTTCTCCGTGGTGGCTCCCTGTCTGTGGAACATCATCCCCGTGGAGATAAGACTGGCCCCTACCTTGATACTCTTCTGAAAGGCCCTGAAACATGGTTTTGCCAGCAGGCCTGGGGATCCCAGGTTGATATGGAACCCATCAAGTGGTTTGTGTGAATGTATTGCTGTTGCCAGGGGGATGGGGGTATAGTGCGTTTGTAGTTGGGATTTTATTTCTGTAAGCCACCCGGAGTCACTGTGAGTGAGTTGGACATATAAATTGCTTTAATAAATAAATAAAATAAATAAACAAAGCAGTATCATCTGGCAGGACTCAGGAGACATGCCTTCTCTGTTGATGTGCCTGCTCTATGGAATAGCTTTTCCCCCAAGATTCAGATGGCTCTGACCCTGCCTGCCTTTGGAAGGCTCTAAAGATCTAGTTTTTACCTCAGACATTGGGTCAGGAGCATTTGTGCCTATCTAGACTATTTCTGACTGGTTGCAGTGATTTGAAGTTACCTCTGGCACAATGTCTAATCCCTGACATTAGATTAATGACAGATAGGAATTACACATTGCAGTGTCAGGATACATTTGATCAGAACTTTCTAATTATTTCTTTTATCTTGTTCAATAGCCCAGAATAGATGTCTCATGCTAGATACCATTTTCCCTAAGAAATGTTCCACTAGAGATCTCCCATACTCTGATTTTTGATATTGGTTAGTCTCCTATCCCAACTGTTAATGCCTTCATAGTTTATCTTATATCTTTTTTTATTGCATGGAGATTGTCCCATGTAAAAATAACGTTTGCATGATTACATCTGTTAAAATCCTGTGAATTATACATTTACCCATCTATCTGATTAGTGGCTTTTGTCTTTCACTTAAAATTAGAAACAATGACCACAAGAGAAATTGCCTTGCCCTGTGATAGTGCGATGCAGGATTGTTTCATCAAGCAATAGATCTAACACAGAAATCACTTTTAACTAGATTCCCTAGTTTTTCTGAAAGTAAAAAATAGCTGTTTTGTGCACCTGTGAATATCTTGGAATAGAATCCAATATTTTTCTATATCCCCTCTATACTTGTATGATTATATCATTTGATCCCAACTGATTACTGTTCACTTCTCTTAAGGGTCTTCAGTGGCCACCTCCTAATATTATTGAAACTAGCATCAATTTAAGGATTGTATGTTCTGATTAAAAGTTGGCTTGTGAGAATCTTGGATTGTGGTTGGAAATCTGTGTCAGGAGTAGCATTGCATCTAATTCTTAGCAACTGTTGATAACTGTTCATTAGTTATCTCTGATTTGTTTAGGATGGGACCATATTTTAATAAAGAATTTTTGTCAGTGGGTTTTGTATAGAGGGTAATTATTAAGTAGTTATTTTCTTTAGTTGGAACCAGATCCAGGAAGCTGGTGTTTATTTCTGTAAAACTTAATGTTGTCACACTGCTTGTTTAGCAATATGTAAAATTTATTCAAAGTTTCTAAATATTTTTCTCAGAGGTTTTTATTACATCCAGAGCCTCATATTGTGGGCCCCTTGAATACAAAGATTTAACGTTTAAGGTCATCATTTGTCCTTGCTATTAACATTTGAAGATAGTGCATATCTAATTCATTTAGACATTTTTGTTGTTGTTGTTGTTTAGTTGTTAAGTCGTGTCCGACTCTTCGTGACCCCATGAACCATATTGCGCCAGGCCTTCCTATCTTTCACTGCCTCCCTGAGTTTGCTCAATTTCATGCTCATTGCTTCAGTGATGCTATCCAGCCATCTAATCCTCTGCCGTCCTCTTCTCCTTTGGCCTTCCATCTTTCCCAGCATCAGGGTCTTTTCCAAAGAGTCCTCTCTTCGCATTAGGTGACCAAAGTATCTGAGCTTGAGCTTCATTATCAATCCTTCCAATGAGCAATCAGAGTTGATTTCCTTTAAGATTGACTGGTTTGACCTCCTAGCAGTCCAGGGGACTCTTAAGAGCCTTCTCCAGCACCACAGTTCAAAGGCATCAATTCTTCGGCGTTCAGCCTTCTTTATGGTCCAGCTCTCACAGCCATACATTACTACTGGAAAAACCATAGCTTTGACTATGCGGATCTTTGTCGGCAAGGTGACGTCTCTGCTTTTTAATATGCTATCTAGGTTTGCCATAGCTTTCCTCCCAAGGAGCAAGCGTCTTTTAATTTCATGGCTGCAGTCTCCGTCTGCTGTGATCTTGGAGCCCAAATAAATGAAGTCTGTTACTGCTTCCATTTCTACCCCTTCTATTTGCCAGGGATTGATGGGTCCAGATGCCATGATCTTAGTTTTTTTAATGTTGAGTTTCAAGCCAGCTTTCGCACTCTCCTCTTTCACCCTCATCAAGAGGCTCTTTAGTTCTTCTTCACTTTCTGCCATTAGGGTGGTATCGTCTGCATATCTGAGGTTATTGATGTTTCTCCCTGCAATCTTAATTCCGGCTTGTGATTCTTCCAGCCTGGCATTTCTCATGATGTACTCTGCATATAGGTTAAATAAGCAGGGTGACAGTATACAGCCTTGTCGTACTCCTTTCCCTATTTTGAACCAATCGGTTGTTCCATGACCGGTTCTAACTGTTGCTTCTTGGCCCGCATACAGATTTCTCAGGAGACAGGTAAGGTGGTCTGGTATCCCCATCTCTTTAAGAATTTGCCACAGTTTGTTGTGATCCACACAATCAAAGGCTTTTGCATAGTCAATGAAACAGAAGTAGATGCTTTTCTGGAACTCTCGTGCTTTCTCCATGATCCAGCGAATGTTGGCAATTTGATCTCTAGTTCCTCTGCCTCTTCGAAACCCAGCTTGTACATCCGGTAGTTCTCGGTTCACGTACTGCTGAAGCCTAGCTTGTAGGATTTTGAGCATAACCTTGCTAGCATGTGAAATGAGTGCAATTGTGCGATAGTTTGAGCATTCTTTGGCATTGCCCTTCTTTGGAATTGGAACGTAAACTGACCTTTTCCAATCCCGTGGCCACTGTTGCGTTTTCCAAACTTGCTGGCATATTGAGTGCAGCACTTTAACAGCATCGTCTTTTAGTATTTTAAATAACTCAGCTGGAATACTGTCATCTCCACTAGCTTTGTTGTTAGCAATGCTTCCTAAGGCCCACTTGACTTCACTCTCTAGGATGTCTGGCTCAGGGTCAGTGACCACACCAGCATGGACATCAGGGACATTAAGATCTTTCTTGTATAGTTCTTCTGTGTATTCTTGCCACCTCTTCTTAATCTCTTCTGCTTCTGTTAGGTCCCTGCCTTTTTTGTCCTTTATCATGCCCATCTTTGCCCTAAACGTTCCTTTGATATCTCCAATTTTCTTGAAGAGATCTCTAGTCTTCCCCATTCTATTGTTTTCTTCAATTTCTTTGCATTGTTCATTTAAGAAGGCCTTCTTATCTCTCCTTGCTATTCTCTGGAAATCTGCATTCAGTTGCTTATATCTTTCCCTTTCACCCTTGCTTTTCGCATTCCTTCTTTCCACAGCTATTTGTAAAGCCTCATCAGACAGCCATTTTGCTTTCTTGCATTTCTTTTTCTTTGGGATGGTTTTAGTTGCTGCCTCTTGTACAATGTTACAGACCTCCGTCCATAGTTCTTCAGGCACTCTGTCTACCAAATCTAATCCTCTAAATCTATTCATCACCTTCACTGTGTACTCACATGGAATATGATCTAAGTCATACCTGAGTGGTCTAGTGGTTTTCCCTACATTCTTCAATTTAAGCCTAAATTTTGCAGTAAGAAGCTCATGATCTGAGCCACAGTCAGGTCCTGGTCTTGTTTTTGCCGTCTGTATAGAGCTTCTCCATCTTTGGCTGCAAAGTATGTAATCAATCTGGTTTCGGTATTGACCATCTGGTGATGTCCATGTGTAGAGTCGTCTCTTGTGTTGTTGGAAAAGGGTGTTTCCTATGACTAGCTTGTTCTCTTGACAGAACTGTATTAGCCTTTGCCCTGCTTCATTTTGTACTCCAAGGCCAAACTTGCCTGTTATTCCGATTACTCCTTGACTTCCTACTTTAGCATTCCAATCCCCTATGATGAAAAGGACATCTTTTTTTGGTGCTAGTTCTAGAAGGTCTTGTAGGTCTTCATAGAACCGATCAACTTCAGCTTCTTCGGCATCAGTGGTTGGGGCATAGACTTGGATTACCGTGATGTTGAATGGTTTTCCTTGGATACGCACTGAGATAATTCTGTCGTTTTTGAGGTTGTACCCCATTACTGCCTTTCCCACTCTCTTACTGACTATGAGTGCAACTCCATTTCTTCTAAGGGTTTCTTGCCCACAGTAGTAGATATAGTGGTCGCCTGAATTAAATTCACCCATTCCCATCCATTTCAATTCGCTGATTCCCAAAATGTCGACGTTCAATCTTGTCATCTCATGTTTGACCACATCCAGCTTGCCTTGGTTCATGGATCTTACATTCCACGTACCTATACAATATTGTTCTTTACAGCATC
This sequence comes from Liasis olivaceus, assembly GCA_030867105.1. NCBI lineage: Eukaryota > Metazoa > Chordata > Lepidosauria > Squamata > Pythonidae > Liasis > Liasis olivaceus. The sequence goes on from CM061349.1 coordinate 68,045,918, forward strand.
GGACCTTCTTTTCGCTTCCAGATACATCCACAGCTGAACGTCCTTTCGGCTTTGGCCCAGCCGCTTCACTCTTTCTGGAGCTACTTGGAATTGCCCTCCGCTCTTCCCCAGTAGCATATTGGACACCTTCCGACCTGAGGGGCTCATCTTCCGGCGTCATATCTTTTAGCCTTTTAACATTGTCCATGGGGTTTTCTTGGCAAGGATACTGGAGTGGGTTGCCATTTCCTTCTCCAGTGGACCACATTTTGTCATAACTCTCTGTCATGACCTGTCCGTCTTGGGTGGTCCTGCACGGTATAGCTCATGGCTTCACTGAGTTACACAAGCCCCTTCGCCACGACAAGGCAGTGATCCATGAAGGGGCATTTAGACATACATTATATAAAATTTTGCTACATAAAACTCATATAATAAGAACGTCAAATTTTGATAAGAGTTCTTGAAAATCTTAAAAAACTCTGGGAAGATGATTTAGGATTTAAAATTGTTGACCTTCACTGCAACTTTTAATGACATAAAATTCTATTTATCTATTTCCGTAAGACACCATGAAGACACCAGAGTATAATGCAATCCATATTGCATTATACTCTGCTAAAACTGCACTATATAAATTTTAATCTTTTAGGTTCACATGGAAGGGTTTTAATCAATATGTAAGTTGGTATATATTACAATTTTTTGTGGTAATGCAGTCCTTCTGATTCAAAGTTTTTGAGGAAGTTGGCAAAATCCACCTTACCCAGAGTCCACTGGAGTTGCACAACTAATAAATTCAAATAAATGATAATAAATAATAATTAATATACTGGTGTACGCTTTCACAGCCAGTATCTGTTGGGCAGTGTTGGGCTTCAGGGTTTAGTGACTATGGCCGTAGACAGATCAGAAACTTGCCTGGACAAGACCCAATCAGAACTCAGCTTCTCAGACTAATCAACCGGAATCCAGGACAAATGAAGAACCAATTAGGAATCAGACTCCAAAAATGACCAACAGGAAGCTGGCATGAACAAAGGATCAACCTGGAACCAACACCACCAAAATGACCCATCAGGACTTGGCACAAACAAAGAACCAATCAGAGACCAGCCCTCATCAACCTGCAGCAATCAGAAACCAACTCAGCTAAAGACCGATCAGAAGTCAGGACGCTTGTCTATAGAGACAGGAGCCCAGTCAGTCCCTGCTCAGTTGCCTGTGGCTTGCGCAACAGACCACCTTGCCTCTGAAGATGCCAGCCACAGCTGCAGGTGAAAAGTCAGGAAATCTGTTGTCTAGACCATAGTCACTAAACCTTGAAGCCCAGCACTGCCCAATAATAACTAACTTTTATAATAAACCCTAATGCTAGTTTTTTTGCAATATTTCCTAAGACAGATCTTTAGTAAAAGGCAAAAGATTTGAAGAGAAACCAGAGTAAGACAGATCTATATCTATATCTAATATTAATGCAACATAAACAACTGATTCAATTCGTGTTTGTTAAATGCCAGGTTTGCTATCATAAAACATGGAAAATTAAAATACACTTTCACTGGATGCATGATATTCAAGTTTGGGAAGTAGCTCTGTCTAAAAAAATGATACAAGAAAGACCTTATGGTGAAACTACTCAAATTTGGTCACCTTTTATTATTTATATTAATAGATACTTTAAAGATTATTTGTATCTATCTTCTTGCAATTATCTGCCATTGATTATTTGTGACTACTTTCTTGCATTTACTACATTAACATAGAACAGCTCTCATTGTGTTGGTGCATCTGGTCATTTTGTTTCAGTCTGATTCTAAGGCATATGTTTGGATATTCTGGACTATGTATTTGAAGGGTGTGTCAACTAGATAATGATGAAGGACATATTTCTGGGCTAGGTTTAAACTTCTAACACTTAGCTCAGATAATTAGAATTTTCTCTTAGAAATTCCATCCCTAATATTCCACTTCCTCTTTTTTATAGTCAATCACTGTATTCTTTATTATAGAGATTCACTGGTCCAACCTTTCTTTTCTTCTGATGTTCAAGACCAGACCGTCACAATTTTTGGATTATTATTAATTATTATTCCATATATTAATAATTCTCTCTTTGGTCACATTGAAGACTACAGTTCAGCAAATACCTTTGGAACAATTCTGAGAATTGCATCCAAATATCCAATGGGCTACAGGTTACGAACATTCCCATTCTAGTCAATTAATGGAAACAAACTGGGATGATTTAATTTTAAAAGGTATGTATTATTTTTCATTCAGACTATACAAATAGATTTAATAAAAAACTCAACTAAAATAACAAAATATAAAACAATACAGTGAAACAGAAATATTAACTACTAAGAATTAATAAAAACCTCACTAATCACAAAGCTAAAGAGATAATTGGCTTTATATAAATTATTTAATTCAATAATTTTGTGTGTAATTATGTATACAAAATGTACACATAAAACACATAACTCTGTTTTATGTGTACATTTTGATGTGTTCATACACATATATATTTAGCACTGATATGTCAGCCCTTCAAGGAAACCAGTCATGTAGGCCAATACCATTTTTACTGTAAAATAAACAGAATCTTGCAAGTCTAAATGTGCTCTCCCCCCTCCCATTATTTTTGTAAGAACTAGGGAGGGTCTTGTCTGAGACATTTTCTCAGGATACATTTCTGCCCTGGACAGCTCTCTTTTATCCAACCTTTGTCTTGGTAGTGGCTGTTCCTCCTGTCCCTCAAGGCCATTCCCTGTTCCCTCTACATGATCTGTAAAGGCTCCTTTATCATAAAATTCTGGCTACTGAGTTCTTGCCAGGTTACTCTAGAAGTGCACATGGAACATTTCAGCATTTCTATCTGGGCTTAGTCCACTGCATTACTTCAAGGTATGCATGTAAAACAAAGGAAAGAATATATTGCCACAATCTTTCATTGCTCATTCATACAGATCCACTGCACCTAAACTTAATAATAAAACATAGTGTATCATTACATGATTAAGTCTTGGATTCTTCTCTATAAACTTTGGCTTTTTAAACTAGTCGCAGTTTAGCATTATGGACAAACCTGTTTTAATGACTTATGAAGCCAGCTTGGTTCAGTAAACCTTAATTAAAATTAACCAGTGTATTGTTAATACATATAATGAATGTGTAGTTGACTGAAAACAAATGACAGTTTCTGGTCTGCTTGAGAGATCAGAAATGCATGAGTTCAAGGTTTCTGCATGTAATATAAAACTGTATTTCTCCATTAGCCTGAAAGCTGTCAAAGAATTGGCAATGGGCTTCTTTCCTCTCTTCCAGAAATTGCTCCTACATATCCTAATGGGTGGAGATATCTATGCAAAATGTTTATTTTACATTTTATTATTTAATCATGGCTTTACAAGTATTCAAGTCACATAACATCTACCCATGAGCACTGGACACAATATTTTGCATATCCTTCAGCCTGTCTACTGAGATCTCCTCAGGCATTTACACACATATTTAAGTATATTCTGCAGACATAAAAGCCTAGAAGGTACACTTAAAAGAAGCCCAGGTGCATCACATTCTATGCTTTCACAGAATCCATTCCAGCAAAACTGTAGCTTACATACCATGGAGGTATTACACTCCACTAGAAGAACACAAAGATGCAACACTTACTGGCTCGGAGGATGTTCTCCTTACTGCTGCACCTGGACTGGACCTGTAGAGAGAAGGACAGAACTGATGAGGCAGAACAAACGTTATAAAGTGACTATAGGAATATAGTGGGCAAGCTCCTGGGACCTGGAGACAGAGGTTGTAGTTCATTTCTTAAAATCCTTCTTACACAGCTTATATTTAACAAACTGTTGATTAACAGTCTGAATTAAATATAAGCAACAGGAACTAAGTCAATGTATAGAACACAATTTTTGTTTAAAGTTTAACCTTAATTATAATTATATATATATATTCAGTTTCAATGATGTATTTACATTTCACCTTTCCTACAAATATATTAATGAGAGACATGTACTGAAATCTATATTTTACTTCAAATAACTAACTAACTAACTAACTAACTAACTAACTAACTAACTAACTGTTGGAGACATTTGAAGCTGATTTTAATAGATTATTTAAAACAGGAAAGATAAAATAAACACTGTACTTAAGGTTTTAGCTCATCTTTTTCACAATTTTATCAATTATTCTTTCTTGAGCACAAATTTCTTCAAAGTTTACTTTGAAAACTTTGGTTTGATATCATTGTTTTATCTTAAATACGACACCTGCTTAGACTATGCAGGTGGTCCTCAGTTAAAAACCACTTGTTCAGCGACTATTTGACAGGGTTGAACATGTGGTACTTACAACTGGTCATCAAAGTTCTGGCCAGTGCAGTGCCCCTGTGGTCATGTGATTGTGATCTGGGAGCTTGGCAACTAGCCTTGATTTTCGACTGTTGCACACCCTACTGTCATATGACTGCAATTTGTGACCTTCCCTGCTGGCTTCCCACAAGCAAAGCCAATGGAGAAGCTGGCAGGAAGTTCGAAGTTGTGGTCATGTGAGGTACTTGGTTAATGACCCGTAGTGATTCACTTAATGATGATAACTGGGGACTGTCAGAACTGCTGTTGCTAAGCAGCATGGTCATGTGGTGTCATGCTTTACAACTGTATTGCTTAGTGATGGAAATTCAGGTCCCAATTACCATTGTTAAGTGAGTATTACCTGTATTATCATTTACCAGAAGGCCCTTTTTAGGAAATTAACCAGAATGTGTTTATGCAGGACTTATGAAAAACAAGGTATCTTTTTTGTTCCTCCACATATCAGACATTGGGATGCAATGCTGGTAACAACAGGCTCAGGTGGCTCTCAGAGGCTCTAGCCTAATGAATAATAAATGAATGCTAGAGTTTGGCTTATTGTGTTTCCAAGATTCTGGAAGATTTAGCAAATACTGAAGGGCTATCACAGGGAGAAGGGTGTGGATTTACTTGAGAATAAGACAAGAATCAACGGGTAGAGGTTTTGCAGAGGGATATCCAAACTTGAAATCAAGATGATTTTTTTGACTGTGAGAGCTATTTAACAGTGGAACCAATGCCTCTTAACTTATGGGTGCCCCACCACTGGAGGTTATCAAGCAAAGTTTGGGCAGTGATCTGTCTGGGGTGGTCTGAGGATTCCTGCCCTGGATTGGGGATTGCATCAGAAGACCTCCACAGTGCCTTCCAATTCTATGATTCTATCAACTTCTTAGTTTCTTGACGATAAATCTAACTAATGGTACTCATCGTGAATATTGCTTGCTAAGTTGTATTTTATTGTTAGGGGCTTGACAATATCACATTTTTCAAAGTTCTCTGATACAGGGAGTAAAACTTTTATATGTGCTATTAATAGCACAGCCTATATTTCCAAATATTGGTTTCTTCTAAAAAGAAAAGAAGAAACTCAAAATTTGGAATCCAGATTCTAGTTTTATCTGTAAATGCAGCACATTTAATATGAAAAGTACTGAGGAGGGCAAACATAATTGAGGAGGAAAAAAGGAGACCTGTGAGCTGATACTGCAGCTACTTTTGAGTACAAAATTATATCTTATATAAAGATGAAATAATTATGGATTAAAAAAAACCAAACTCTTTCTTCTGTTCCACAGCAGCTTGCCCCAAAGACACATTACATCAGTTTGAATTTGTGCTGTTAACATAAATCTATTCATTGCAATGAAGTAACTTAAGACAATGTTCCAACTTATGGTGGCTTATGGTTGTCCTTTCCTGGAAAAAAAGTTACATTTAAAAAAATCAAAAAAACCAAAACCAAAAACAAGCCAAACTTTCCTACCAAAATTATACAGTAATAGTTTCAATTAAAAAAGTGGTCCAGATTTGTTGCTCCCTGTCCCCCTCAGCTTTTTCAGGATGATTGAAATCAAAATAATAATAAAGCCTAACAGAACAGATTATTCCCCCCCCCCCCCCGATCTACTATAAAAAAAACTATGGGCCAAAATTCTTAAATAATACATGTGTACACAGTCTGAATGTGTGTATATGTGTCTAAGAAACATGAGTGAGAGAGGCTGGGGGTGTTTTGGACTGCAGTTTCAAAATTGTGTGTGTGTTTTTTTAATGTGCTGCTTTGCACAAGTGGAAAAACAATAATTGGGCGATATCAAAAACATTTAAACCAGAGACCTATCAGGAAAAATATAAGAAGAAAACACGGAGACAATCTGGGAAATTATAAATGGAAAAACAAGTATGATCCATACAACATAGAAAAGGTGATGATGTTAATGACAATAACAAAGTAGTAAAAAAGAAAGCAAGTGGATCTGCAACGAAGTATAAAAACAGAAGGAACCCCAAACTCCAGCACAAATATTTGCAAATGGAAAACCGCTCCTTGGAACAGTAATAGTTTCTGTCAAGTTGTAGTCTCTATTCTGCCTACTCTTTAAGCCCTTCACATTTGTATAGTGGAGCTAGTGCAGGGGCAAAACCAAGAAATGTATAGTGACAATGCAGCTGAAACTTGTATGCTGATTCATCTACTGTTAAAATGACAAATTTGTGGACTGTTTGGGAGAATCTTACTGTAGAACTGAATTTTCAGTTTATAGCTCATGTAATTATCAGATTAGTATTATGAAACATTATCTTCTGTCCATATAAGAAGTGATGATGTAAAGCTGCATGGGATAAAATCAGTGTCACAGATTTTGTTTAGCTGAAACCCTCTCTAATAAGAAGCCATTACTAGTTAGTGTTTCCATTTTAATATATTATATACTATTCTATCTTTACATGGATATGTATAAGAAACTTGAGGGATAGGAAAAATATGTGCCTGCCTCCTGTGTATTTCCAAATGTAATACATGAAAGAACTTCTGCCACTCTTTTCCCATCCCCCGATGAACATCTTGGGCATCTTACTGCAAGGCAAGTGGCAAATACTTTATTTTGAAGATTGCATGATAAAGCACAAGAGTGTACGTCTTTCTTATTTCCTGTGCTTCTCTGAATACCCAAAACATTTTGAATCATATATTACCAAATGGTGCATGAGCAGCAATATGGCTGCCACCTATGTTACTCTGGTCATACTTGAAGAAAGGTATTATATGGACAATTGACGTGACTATTTTCATCTACATCATAATGGTTTCCATTTTGTGACATGTCTGAATACAATGGATCTTTTAAACAAATATGTACAGGGTTCTACTGGCTGAATCCTTTTTTTTCCAGCAAATCATTCCAGAGAAAATAACAAGTGCATGCCTTTTGTATTATAATTTCAAATTTTATTTTTTTCTCTTTCCTTTGCTGAGTTCCAGTTAGAAAAAGAGCTTTAGGCAAATTTCAACTTTATTCTGTTGCTCAAGTGAAAATACTTTTAAAAAATGATCAACTGTTTTCATGGTTTTGAAGTTACCTCTGTCCACTCTTGTAAACACTAAGTAATAAATCTATAAAAATGAATATTAAGCCACAACTGAAATTAAGAAATTTAAGGAGATAGAAAATAATGAATATATGATACCTATTAACAAAAAAATCAACTATGATAGAGCTGAACACTGTGACAGTGATAAATGTTAAGTTTTAAAAATCCATCTTTCAGTTAAAGTCATAGTGCCTCCGACTGCTATGAAAGAAAGATTATGCAATATTCATCCTAAACAGAAATATTAAAACCGAAAAGGTAATCAATTTTACCAAACCAAAACTACCGTGTAACAAAGCTGAGGAAAAACTTTGAATGTGTGCCTATAATCTTCAGGCAAGTTTCAAGAAATTACTTACCTTTACAATATCATAACAAGATTAGCACAGAGTAAGTACAGTTAGAAACTAAGAATTAAAATAAAGTGCTACACAAAGAGGAAGAATTTTTAACTCAACATGAAAAGCTAATTCTTACAAAGAACTTTTCAGCTCATGTTTAATACAATACAGGAAAGACTGATACCAAAACAAACCTTCCCACTGATAGAAAGTGATTTTTCAAGAACAGTGAAAAGATCAATTTATGGAAAAAGTTGCTATTCATCATCATAGAGACATGTAATATGTAGAAGCATCAGCAGAACTCCAACTCAGTAGACCTATACATACATACATATATACATACATAGAATATTACCTAAGATAGAGGAAAATGTCATGGATTAGGTAAGCTATAATGAAGGAAGCAAGATAAACAAAGTACAGAAGCAATTATGATGTGAGAATTACTTTCTTCTAACATCAAAACATTCGATTTAATTTATAAACAGGAGATTCATCTATACAGCTCTTATTCCAGGTTTGCATTAAAATAGAACATCTACTGCTTCTTTCAGCAGAGGACAGTAGCTGGCCTACTTTGTCTGGGGTGGAAAGCTAAGAAGGGTCAGATCTGGATAGTACATGGATGGGACACCACTAGGAAATTCCAGGGTCATAGAATAGATTGGGAGGCCAAAAACTATATTGGAAGAATGGAATGGAAAACCACTTCTGCTCTGTTGCCAAGATAATTTAATGGATATGTCCATGTATCCATTATATTTTTATAACTATCTTCCACTGGACTAATGAGAGCACTGCAATCATTGGCTGCTTTCTATAGAGAGGAATCCTTGCTGATTAATTATAATAAGGCCAAGAATATGATATTTAAAAATAAAGTCTAAGACAAACTGGATCAGTAAAGAGCATAAGATCAAAGAAGTGGCATGTTTAAGCAGTTGTAGGTGACTTACTAAGTTTCGCATAGGTGGTCTCAAACTGACTGTGTTATACAAAATGTGCAGACAAGTGCTAACTCTGCTCTTGTATGAGGCAGATACAATATTATCATATTAAGTTTATTCTAAGTTTCTGAGAAAGGTAGTTCTTGGTGGTCCTCCATATGAAGCAAGGATTTCCAAAAGGGGAGACTACAGCATGAATCTTCATTTTACATTTTTGCTTAAAGTTATTTTTTTCTCTTGAGAGGACTTCCTCTTCTCACTTGGCTTGATAATTTCCAGTCCAGAAGAGAATGTCTGTAGCTCAGGGTTGAACTGTGGAGTCCTCGGGTTCTCTGGGCTTGGTTGTTTTCTTGCAGACGTTTTGTTTTGTTTGTTTGCAGATGAATCATGAAATGTCTGCAAGAAAACAATCAAGCTCCGAGAACCCAAGGACTCCACAGTTTCCAGTCTGGTTGGAACTGGAATGTAAATGAAAAGTTATTTTGGACATGGTAAAAGAAGACCCACAAAATAAAATTCTGAAGCCTGAGCAGACAGCAGCAACCAACTAACCTTGTCTGGGCTTAGAAATTAAATAGGATCCAGCAATGTTTGATGGGAAATTGCCAGAGGATACTAGGCTGGGCAATAAAAACCATTCTAGGAGAAGGCAATAGCAAAACACTTTCCACGCTGTTGCCAAGAAAACTACCTGATGTGTTCATAAAATTGCCAGTTGTTGAGCTGGACTTAAGTATTTACTTTCTTAAATGTCTCAAACTTTCTTTTCCGTTCCTAAATACTGCAGATTATTCGTATTAGCACGTTTTAATATAATTCTATCACCAGTTTTGGAAGGTGGAGCTGGAACAGCAAAAATATTGGATTACGTTTTACTGTATAGCAAGTCCAGGTTAGCTCCTCTTATAATGTTTAAATTGTATTGACAAATACAATGTTCATTCTCTTACTTCCAACCAAAAGGGTAATCAAGCATACAATACAGCTAATTTTTGTTGGTAGATAATAGATACAAAAGCACATGCTTCAGATTTGATCTATACTTAAACATCTTTTTGTTTAGTTAATTTTAATTTTGATTAGGTGTTAGACTAACTCTCCTATGCCATCAGTGCTTTAGACACTACTGCCTTTTTGTTATGTAGTATTTGCTGTAAATCACAAGATGAAGGTTGACTACTTAATTGAAATGGCTGTTTATGTATTTTTTGTCTGCATACCAGAGAAATTTTTGCCTTGGAAATCTGCCTGCAATATGTTAAATAAATAATAAACCCCCCACAGGGACCTAAATCAATACTGACTCTTATTTTGAGATGCAGACTGTTTTTCGCATGTCCACATACAGAGTATGATATAGCCTACCACCCAGGGAGGCAGTGAAAGATAGGAAGGCCTGGCGCAATATGGTTCATGGGGTCACGAAGAGTCGGACACGACTTAACGACTGAACAACAACAACAACCAAATTATTAGAATTTCTTATTTACTAAATGCAGAGATTTATATTTTATACTTAGCTGACATTGAATTCCATTTCTATGAAAAGTGTATTAACTTTTTCCACAACATCTTGAACTACAACTTACAATATTTGTATGTGCACCACACTGCTAAAGAAGAATTGGGGTTAATTTCATTTCAGTGTTTAAGCCATTAGTGCTACTTAATGCATGTACAAACAGTGTTGATGGAAACAACTGTGTGAACTTTTTCTTCCATGTAGAAATTTCAAGTATAGATTCATCAAAATACCTACAAAAAATGTTGAGTAAAAGTTTCAAAAACTTTCTGCTTTGAATCTGAAAGGAGTTAAAGGACCAAGCACAAGATGCTCCCCCTCAACATAAACATAGCATCAGTAATATAATATGCTTGCACATTTGCCCTTTGCAGAGAAAATAATTATATTTTACTTTTTAAAATGTCAGTTGGTTCACACTTGTATGTTCTCTAATACGTTGCAGGGTAAAAAACATTTCAGAAAGTGAGAAAGATTCACAGAAGGAAATATGCTGAGTAAACAGTTGACAGAAAAAATGATCAAAGATAAATGGTTTGATAAAACAAAATGAAAATAGAATGAAACTAATGCAAGTTGCTCAGTTATTTTTCTTCTTAACAACTTGTGGCATCTCCTTCCTCAAGAGAAAGAATATATCACCTCGTTCATTCTATGGTGTTACTTTATCCTTCTGAACAAGACCAGCAGACGCATGATTTAACAGCAACAGGACCGACAGACAAGGAAGTTCAACTATCTCTCTCTATTAGTCATGTTTGCTGATGAAATGTTTTAATTCTGTTCAGGCAGCTAGAGAAAAATTTCTCATATTTCTCCTTGTTTCCTTCTTACAGAGGTACACTAAAAAAAAGTAATACGGGATTTATAGAAAAATATGTTCTGTTCCTGATTTCATCTAGGGCGTAGTACAAACTATCTACCAGAGAAGAAAAATTTTAATGGATTCTATGTTTAATTAATTAATAGATAACATGAAAAATGGGCTTGGATGCAAAACAATTTTGCACATTTAACAAAACAAAACAAAACAAAACAAAACCTCAAGACTTTGTACTATTCGGCAACAAAGAAAAAAAAAAATCCAAAAGCAGTAACTGTACATCATGAATAGCATTAAGAAGCATTTTTTACTAGTAAAAAACACAAGTATCTCATATATTTCTCTAGAAACAGTTTTCAGATTGGAAGCTTTAGTCTGCATTAATACTTCCAAATTATATCAAAACTTAACTGATACTATCTTGTAATTATTAGTGAAGAGTCATCTTCAATAAAAGTAGACATAAAATTAATGCTTGATCTGAAAAAGAATAACTTGAGATATGGAAGAGAAGGGAGACCAAATCTACCATAAGACACAATTAAAATATGCCCTGGACTAGAGGAATTGGCAAACTTATAACTGAAGATGCTAGATTTATGAAATAAGCTACTATGAGAAGGGATGTTATATGCTAAACCTGAAGCAGGGTCTAAAATATGTAGCTGAGAAGAAATGGCTTGCAATATAGAGAATAAATCTCAGTATCCCACAAACTGTACTATGATAAAAGTTAAGAGGAGACAATATTTCTTCTGATCAAACAAACCTTTGTTAAACAGAGCCAGTATGGTCTAGTGGTTAAGGCACCAGACTAGAAAGCAAGGGACTGTGCATTCTAGTCCCGCCTTAGACATGAAAGCCGGCTGGGTGACTTTGGGCTAGTTACTCTCTCTCAGCCCAGCCCACCTCACAGGATTGTTGTTGTGGGGAAAATAGGAGGAGGAAGGAGTATTAGGTATGTTCGCTGCCTTGAGTTATTTATAAAAATAATAAAGGCAGGATTAAAAAAAAACTAAAAAAATAGGCTTAAGTATGGGAAGATAGAAGTAAAAAGTGCATGTCTTGGAAAGGTTTCTATATTTTTAATTCTTAAAAAGAGTCTGAAAAATGTACAGATAGTCATATATACTTGAACAAAAATCTGCAAGATTCACTTAGATGCTTGCTGATATGTTAGTCAGCAAGAAATTCCAATGTGTTCAATGAGTGCACACAGTCGGAAGGAGAGAAGTTATGCAACACACATCAGAAAAGTTTATATGATGGTTTTATGTCCTTCTGTGAAAAAAAGGCCAGTAGCATTTAAAACAAACAAATATAGACTTAGGACTTTTCTCTGTGCTGGAAGAAAACCAAAGGATCACTTAGTTTAAAATGTCTTCTATGGTAAAGTATCTTAATAAGGTAGAATATATATCTCACAAAGAAATAATGAATACTGACAAAGATTTATTTTACATAAAATAAATGATAGCAAGGAAAGAAGTACCCTTACTAGCTCCACATGATGGGGAAAAAAAATGACAGTCTGAACGGATGAGTTGTAAATTAAGAATAATTTTCACACTGCATTGCCTATATTGTCAATAGCCAAGGTAAGAAACATAAGTTAGAAAGCAACCATTACTAGGAAGGACTAAGAAGAACACTGCCATTTAATGTTCAGTTTTTCTTTCATTATAAACATAGAGAGTAACAATTACAAGATAACTGCTTACTTTGCTTTTTATTTGCTTTTATTGTATATGTTATTATACAAATTGTATTTTTAGTGTGTTTCATTGTAAACTAACTAAAGAGCTTTGACTATTGGGCAGTTTAAGAATTTTTAATAATAATAATAATAATAATAATAATAATAATTAAAAAAAAAATAGCCAAAAGACTCTATTTCCATGCAAATATGGTGTAAATACATAGGACAAAAATTATATGCAGAACAGTTAGGGAAGCTACAAGTATTTAATAAAGACCCCCAAATTCAACATGCATAAAAATAATAACCCATATGTAAAATAATACAGATGACTAGACAATATTGTAAAAAAAGAATATGCTGATCTGTTATCAATGGCCTGGATCATATTAAGATAAATATGAAATACATATCTGAAAGTGGCATGAGAAATTATTATAATTCACCTACAGAAAAAAAATGAATCAGAGAATGTTTAATTCATGAGATATTGCCAGGCAGAAGTATTAGAGTTGCTTGAAATCTTAGTAAATATAACATTATTACCTTGTAATTTTATTTGTACTTTTATACAAATATGCAATTTTAAGTCACATTTATAGCGTATTTACTGAAAATTGTTTAGAAGGCTGTTCTCTATCACAAACAAAATCTCACTACAATACCTTGTCCTTCATTCAAAAGATATTGGCCAAGTTTAAAGAACTGTACAATAGTTCCATAGGTCCAAGATGGTTAATTTTGGTCAGTATCACAGAGCAATGTTCCCCCCTCATGAGCGCATAAAACAAAGCAAAATTTTCTGAAACTGGGGGATGGTCAAAAGTACTTTGTGTGACACAAGGATGTGTTGCCCAAGGAAAACGTTCCATGAAGTAAGCAAAACTCACCAGCAGGCTAAAATAGAAGCTTTTGTTCTCTGACACATTTATTAGATATTAAATTAAAAATTTGTACAGAACAATATTTTCTAAAATGGAAATCTTAGTCATTCCCTTCAATGAAAACAGAAACAAGGTATTTATTGCAGTTATAATTTTAAATCCCATCACACTCATGGAAGCATTGCTTTGCAATTCAAGAACAAGTTGAAACACTGGATTATACAGGATTTGTTTTAAGGAAATTCACTTTTGGATTTCTGCCTATTGTTTCACAAGGCCTTCTTTATAATGTGCTATTCTTCGCTATATTTGAAAAACATGTAGTAGCATTTTTTGTGAAAGATTCCAGAAATACAGATCTTAGTATCTGGCAAACTCCAAATTTTCAGGGCTGCCTGAATTAGAGCTATTAACATATTTTTAAAAGATGGTTGTACGCTGTTCACAATGCACTGTAATTAACATTCTTCATAAATGCCACAATTAGGAATCCATGCACTAGTGCCTGCCATTCCTTTTGTTTTTTATCTTTAATATGGCTTTGAAAGAAACATTTATACTATGTGTAATCCTGGCAAAAGTCCTCTTTTCTATAAATTTAGGGAACTACAAAATTATTCAAGCGTTGGTATATATCTGTAGAAAATTTTCCAACAGCTAAATGAACGCTCATTCCTTTAAATCCAAGTGTTTTGTATATAGTTTACTGTAGTCTCCTGCAATCTAAAACTGTAAAACTTTTAATTATGTGGATTAAATTAGCATTTAAGAACTTTTAATAGTACTGCTTCTTATGCAAATGTTATGCATTTGCATGAAGGTACACTTTCAAGAATCTGAAAGACTTAATGAGAATTAAGGAAAAGGATATAAGAAAAATATAAGAAAAATAAGAATAAAGAGAAATATAAGAAAATATAAGAAAAACAGTATCAAGAGGTAGGTATCTGATAATGCAAGATTACATTTAGATTTCCTCAAATAGTGTTTATCAGGCGGACCAAGAAACACCATATGCATCACCAGATGTCTTTAGAGAACAGGCTATATTTCAGTTACATGAGCCTTACAGAATTATAAATTTGTATTAAAAATCATTTAAAATAATTCTCTTTCTGTTCCAGTTCAAACAAAGCATGAAACTCATTTGAAATACGCTTCTTTTCTTCCCAGAGCTTCAGTTTCCAGGAAAATAATATTAAAAGGTTTATATTCCAAATGTCATGAAATTGGCCTCACCATCCCTGATTTTGAAAGAGGTGCCAATTCTTTTTCAGAACACAAAACTGATGAATTTGAGATTTGGAAAAAAAAAAAGATGAATATATTTTGGTTTCTCAGTTTACCAACATTCAGGGAGAAAATGTTTCTTACTGATAAATGTTAGCACTTCTAAACGTTAAAACTATATATGAAATATAGGTGTTGGTGTGGAATGGGGAGAGAGACCTAGATTCAAATATTCATTGAACATGGAGCACGTTAGGTGATTTTTGGCCAGTAAAGTCTCTCAAGGCCTAACTACTTCAGTGAGCTGCTGCTCTGAGCACAAAATGAGGGGAGACCCTATGTACTCCATCTTGAGCCCCCAGGGGAAAGGCAGGGTGAATATGTAATATGTGTTTTGTTTATTGATATCAGTTAATCTGTCATTGACTCTTGTGTCCTTTTTACAATAGTGACCTGTCATATACCATTAAGTTCATTCAAACAGTGTGTGAAGGTTATGGCTTTCCAGTGTTTGTCTTTGGCATCTATTATTTAGATATAAATGGGCAATCACAATTGTAAATCCACTATAGCTGTAGTCAAATATGCCATAATCACCCCAGCTAAATTAATAACAAACTCGCTTCAATCTCCTCATATATTAAACAACTTTTTATTATTAAGGCTATTTTTAGGAGATTTTTAGGAGATATCTAAATAGAAAAATAAAGCTTCAGAGTGAAAAGATTCAAGTGTACTTTATGAATCAAAAGCTGTGTTGTAAATGTAAACTTTACAACTACTGATAGCTCCATTAGAACCAATAACTGTCCATTGAAACAAATAATAAGATCTATTATATAGCTTCTGCTCTCCACTAGCTGAGATGTCAATAATGGACATTTTTGTTTATTTAATTTTATGGTCAAAGACTAAAGCAAACATACCGAAGGGTGGGGGGGAAGACTGTGCATAATCATGAAATATAGACCAAAATATACACAGAGAATATCACAGTTATTAAGACAGCTAAACAGATGTCTAAAGTATCCAGTGAGCAGTCTCCACAGAAATTAGGCCACATTCCAATCTCAGGAGAAACTTGCAGCTTAACTTAGAAGATTGTTTCAATTTCAATCATTCACTGCCAGCAATGGACAATATGCATGTGACATGACTAAGCAGTGCATTCCCAGCCATGTGCATCTGTGGATATGGGTAGGACATTGAGGATAGAGGCTAAATTTTCAGGGTTTATGGGTCACCATCCTATACTTTCAGAAAAATGGTATAATGACTTCTGTGTTACAATTTGGCATGTCTGCCTGTAACTTCAGGTAACAAAAGCATGCCACAATATATAACTAAAATTCAAGAAAGCTTGCGGGGGGTGTGTGTGTGTGTGTCATTCTCACCAAAACTATTTATTATATAATACCATTAAACTTTTTCATAGTAGTTATATTAAATACCCAAAATATAACATGTGCTACTGCTAATCTTATGCATACACCAGATCACAGGATATAATAGTAAAATTCAAGCACTGTAATGACTGATCCTCTTATATGAGTACAGCGAACTGCCTGTAAAGAGTCCATTGGAGATGGGCAGTTAATAAATTTAAATAAATATAAATTTAAATCAACCAACCAATCAATCACAGCCCAGGTGACCAGAAATAAAGCACTCATGATAGATAATGCTGTACCATATTAAATGAAGAGGAGTTAGCATTAACTGCCTGGTACTAAGTACCCTTCTCTTAAGATAGAACATGCTCATTACTAAAAGATTGCCATTACATCTACAATTAGAAATCTAGAATTAGCAGTCTCTGGATAGATAGGTTTTGGTCCCACCTCAGTGGTGTCCCAAAATGGTACCTTCTATTTACTCTTATTGACTACTAGTTCATACTGGTAGACAATTCAGCCATCTCTTTCTAGAGCTTTTCTAATTCTACTGGAATTTCAAATATTGTAATGAATCTTTCCTCCATCCCATTGCCTTTCCTGATAATATAAAACCACACATTATCAATTCATAGTTACCCAGTACATCTCCTGACCTTCTCTCTCTCCATAAAGAACATGAATAAGTGAACAGATGTTTAAGCACAGAGTAGATTGATGGATAATTTATTACGACATGGCCAAATGTCTTGCAGGATGTCAAGCACAGCAGCAGACTTTGTTAGAACAGAAAGAAAAGGCTAAGAATAATAGCTTTGGGAATGTTCTCTGTGTTTGCAAAACTTCATGCAGAAAGTATTTGTATACCTGAAAGGTGGAATGTAGAAAGATCTTATACATTATTTTTATAGTAATCATTTTGTGATGATGTTTGAATAGCAATGGATGCATGATAAATTTGTTAGTACAAAACTCTTTCAGCATAGCATTACATCTAAGGCATCGTTCCATCTTTCCATTCCCATGACAGTTATCAGGGAAACATGATCTATGTATGCTTCTGGAAAATTCCAATTACTGAAAAGCTTCTTCCAATATTTCTATTCCATTGAATAAATGTAAATGAAAGCAATTCTTCCACCTTTCCTCCAATCCCATTTATGAAACTGATATAATTTCAAAGTCATACATGAAAATACTATTATTGAGCTCTATATTTCTGAAAGACCTGACCATTACAAGAATCCAAGAAATATTTAATTTATTTAAATGATTTATATGGCCACCCATCTCACAGCAGTGACTGTGGATGGCTTACAAAATTATATAGTATTGACTTTCTGCATAAAACCCTTTTGAAAAACTGCACAGAATTTTTTTGTTTGTATGCAATTATTACACAGCATTATCACAGACTATAAAAAGAGGCTGCAATAAAATGTTGTTCTATACTAAGTGGTTGGCTGGTATTAAACTAGGCTGGACATGGTTGCAAGGTGAGCATGCAGAATAAATCCCACAAGGTGAATTTTTCCTCACTTCTGCATGGGGCAAGACCAAATAAAATAGATTTAAATCAAAGGGTGATGAATGAAGAAACTGTACTATGAAAGAACACGTGCAAAGTATACCTCAGAAACACTATAGGTGGATGAACACGAAGGGAGCCGAGCCTGGTTATGCAGTGGGGAAAAGAAAACATTGTTAAAAAAGAGGTGGTGACATTGTAAGGGTCTTAAAATGTTTTCTGTTTAGGTAGTTTCAGCACTGAGACATAGCAGAGGTTTCATTTGTTGTACAGATTAGATTTTTGATATAAAAATATTTTATAGATTAAGCCATTTAAGGTGGCAAAAAAATCAGGAGCCTTTTCTGACTAACAAATTATCTTAAAAGGAATATGCCTTCATGAGCTGCAGCTCACGTCATCAAATACATAAAGCGGCTAGATTGGTGCAATTAAATTGGGGTGATTTTTTGCCACCACGGACTAACATGGCTCTCCTCCTACAATTTCATTTAAAATAAAATCTTTAAATAAGAATATTTTAGGACTGTAATTATATATAAATAATTCAATTGTCTTCAAAACAGGCAATATATTAATTCATATTAACATATCAAATGTGGATTTTCAAAATGTGTGCTAAATTCCAAAAATTTACCTTGAATTTTACAAAAACAAGTAGCATGAACTAATCTGAACTTTGTATTTCCTAATAAGACGTGAACTATCAGAAAACTATGTATAAACTCATTTTTGCAAAAGTAAATCCCAGTTATTTGACAGAAATCATTTTTGGTAAATAGAACAGCACTTCTAATTTCTTCATAAAAATCTTCTCTTTATATAATTTTTTTTCCTTTTTCCATTCAGATAGGAATCCAAGAATATAAAACTTAAAAAGGAAACAGGAAATTAAAAGGAAATTTGCTTGTCCCACCCCTTAAATGACCACATGTCAGCTCTAGCATAATCTGATGTTTCTGTACTGTATTGTTAAAAGTAATGCTTTCAGATTTCTTCATTTGGAAAGAAACAGAAACTTAGAATCACTAGGTCTATTGGTACCCAACCAATGTATTTTGTCTTCTTGTGTTCAGTTCAGGACAAGGTTCATATAATCCAAAATACTTTTTCCAATAATCCAAGCAACTTGGCTATATCATTGACTGATGTTTCCTACGATCTACTTGTTGAGCTAAACAAGTATATTCCAGTGCATACAAACCCAACTCATATAATCACTACTTAATGTGACATGCCTGGAATTGCCATAGCTTTTTGCCAGCTTGTCACACCTTCATACTTTCACACTCACACACTTTCACACAAATGCTTTTTGGTAGTTTGTGCTAGTTTTGCTTATACGGAGAATAGAAATAATTCAGCTGTCACAGGAAAGGTTCTCACAGAGAGAAAGGATGGGCTGGCTTTATAGATGATGTCTTAAGAAGTCATCAGAAAAGACTGGGTAGAAGAATGGTGGAGAATTGGAATGGTGATAATAGTGAGCAACTAAATTGGATTAGACAGCTCTGACTGTTGAAGTTGGGTATTGGTTTTAGTAAAGAACAATGTGGGCTGGTATCCCATAATACATTGGGCAGCATTTGCATTACTGAGAGTTCTGGTGAGAGCAGTTCTGGAGAAGACTGCTGAAGAGAGTTGCTGGGCACTATCTGGAGAATCATGCAGAAGACCAGAAAGGGAGGAGCTCCATAGGGACATGTCCACTCAATGCAGAAAGCTCTTGGTGGAGGTAAAGATGATGGAAGAAAAGAAGCACGAATGTTCTAGTAGGCAGAGAAAAGCCAGCTATCAGACTGAGACACACAAAATTGCCACCAATCTCTGTAAACACTTCCTTTTTAAAATTAGGAAGGAGATAAGGTCAGAAACAGAACAACACACATATAATTTAAACTGATATCATAACTGACAAATATATATATTTCGAGTTACTTTAGGGTCAGATCTTGAGTACAGAGAAAACAATGCTCTCATCTTGTAATTTAAAATGGCTTTGTTCTTTCTTATCATTTAATGCTTGAATGGGAGGGAAGAATTCACAGTGGAATGCCATGCAGTTAGATTGTTGTCAAGTGAGGCTAAGAAAATGAAACTTCTTACCACTTCTTTATAACAGGGTAAAAAAACCCAAAGTGATTTCTTACACTGCATTTTTATCAAATCCTACAAACCCACAAACTGCTCCAGTGACATTTACCAAATATGGAAAGGGAAAATCATATTGACTAAAACTTGTAAGCATTGCTCTATGTACATTACTCTATGTACATTACTATGTACATTACATTACTCTATGTACATTACTCTATGTACTCTATGTACTCTACACTATCCTAGTGTAATTTCACTAGGCAATATAGGAATATTATTTTGTGAAGTCTGACAAAGTCTGAAGTCAGACTTTGTGAAGTCTGCATAATTGGTATAAAGTATAAAATTGCCTACCAGTTTCTGCATCTTTAATTAAACTTTAAATGATGGTATATTATCTGATCAATTAACATGTTAGGTGACTAATATGTGATGACGTATTTGAACTGAAAAGAAAACATTTTAAGAGATAAGGGCAAATGTTACTACTAGAGTAGAAAGGAGACATGCTCACAGTAGTGCTGATCTATTCTGAAGGCATGTGTTCAGAAGATAGTGTTGGGATGCTAGTGCTTTATCAGCTACCTGCCATGCTTTTTAATACCTCCTTGTAACCAGTGCTGGATCAATGTTTGACCACTGTAGGGAGGACGGATGGGAACTGGTTGTAAAACCCTTCTGTAAAGATTATTTGAATCTTTAGGGAGATGAGGAACACAGGGCTTTAGGTTATATGGAGAATGTACTTCCATTCTGATAAGAAGGATTAAAGTTTTCTTTTTTTAAGCTAAGTAGCTGTGGCCAACTGTCAGCCTGGATGTGTTTAGCAATTTGGCTATTTTTCTGTTTGTAAATCTGGCCAAAATACTGTAGGAAAATTATTAAATGATGAAAGAGAAGAAGAAAGGCGGTTGATAGCCATCCCCAAAGGTGGTTCTGGTAGACTCATCTGTCTCCTGCCCACCCCACCGCACAGGACCATTACTAACAATTGTCCTGTGGGAAGGATCCCTGAAGTCAGAAGGGAAAAGGTAGATGTCATTGACACAGATGTCTGCTCAGCTAGACCTTTCCCATTCCCCAACAGGCTACACAAGGAACTTCTTTATGGGAAGAATACTATACATTCATTTGCTTTTTTAAAAATACTATTTATTGTATTTTATTTATAATTTTATACTGAAAATTAGCTATTTTGAGAGGATTGTTATCCTGAAAGTGGGACTATTCATCTACTTAAACTTTTGTGTATTTTCCTTAACCCCTCAAATTGTTATTCACCCACTCCTCTATCTGTGAGGAATGAAACTACTGTGAATCCCTACATGGAATAGCTGAGAAAGTTCACCTTGAGAACTGGGTGGAGACTTACCAGCATGCAGACAACAGAAACCTTCTAATCCCAGAAAAGTAATGGAAATTTAGAACACTCTAGAAGATATTTTGGAATGAATTAGGCCAAACCTGGATAAATTCTGAACGAGATAGGGACTTCTTATGTACACCTGATAAGCTCCTGGATACAGTGCTATTTGTGGCGTTATCTCAGTAGGCAAAAGCGTTCGTTCATCCATATTCCACAATAATTCTGTTATGAACCCTGGCAGCTAACATATTTTTTTTAAATCCCCAGTAAGCATTAAAAACAAAAAGAAAAAAAGGAAAGGATCCATGGTAAACTAATAAAAATAAATAATCCAATGGATGAGACACATCCCACTTCCATTAGTCACTTTTAGTCAATCAACAACATAGTCAGCTGAGATGATGCCCTCTCAATCTATAAATGCTCTTGGAAGAGCTTGGTTTTAAAGATCATCACATCTAATTTCAACTGGGAGGCTGTTCCAAAGAATAAGTGCTACCAATCTAAAGTACTCCCTCCTAGTTCAGCTCCTCTCATTTTCCAAGGTGGGGTATTATTATCTGTTTTCTCAATTGTGGACAGGCAACATTCTAGTTGGAGAATGCAATTCTGGGGGTACCTAGCTGCCAAACCATACAGAACCCTGGAGTTATCTTGCTCTCCAGCTTTATGCCTTAGATAGAGAAAGCAGGCCCCAGCTACACACCTATTAGACTACTGCAGAGATCAGGAACCTTTTCAGGCCTCAGTAGGCAATTCACAAGAGCTAAAAACTTTGTGAAATTTTGCAATCATGAAGAATTCCAATTTTTTAAAAAACATTTATTTTGTGGAGCTGCAGGTGCTATTAAGGATACAGAATACAGTCGTGTGAAAAAGAAAGTACACCCTCTTTGAGTTCTATGGTTTTACTTATCAGGACATAATAAAAAATCACCTGGTCCTTAGCAGTTCTCAAAAGTAGGTAAATACAACCTCAGATGAACAATAACACATGACATATTACACCATGTCATCATTTATTTTACAAAAAGAAAGCCAAAATGGAGAAGTCATGTGCAAAAGTACGCCCTTACTGCTTCCATAGGTATGAAGAGGCTAAGTAGCAGCCAGGTGCTGCTAATCAAATGCCCTTGATCAATTGATCATCAGCAAGTGTGATGATCAATTGATCAATAAACTATAAAAATCTATAAATCAATTTGTAAAAGCTGAAGTTTTAAGAGTTTGCTGGTCTTGAGCATTGAGGTGTATGTTAACACAATGCCAAAGAGTAAAGACATCAGCAATGATCTTATAGAAACTGTTGCTGCCGATCAATCAGGGAAGAGTTATAAGGCCATTTCCAAACAATTTAAAGTCCATCATTCTACAGTGAGGAAGATTATTCACAAGTGGAAAACATTCAAGACAATTACCAATCTTTCCAGAAGTGGATGTCCCAGCAAATTCACCCCAAGGTCACATCGTCCAATGCTTAGAGAAATTGCAAAAAATCCAAGAGTTACATCTCAGACTCTATAGGCCTCAGTTAGCATGTCAAATGTTAAAGTCCATGACAGTACAATTAGAAAAAGACTGAACAAGTATGGTTTGTTTGGAAGGGTTGCCAGGAGAAAGCCTCTTCTCTCTAAACAGAACATGGCAGCATAGCTTATGTTTGCAAAGTTGCTTCTGAACAAATCACAAGACTTCTGGAACACTGTCCTTTGGACAGACGAGACCAAAGTGGAGATGCCTGGCCATAGTCCACAGCACCACATTTGGCGAAAACCAAACACAGCATATCAGCAAACATCTCATACCAACCGTCAAGCACAGTGGTGGAGGGGTGATGATTTGGGCTTGTTTTGCAGCCACAGGACCTGGGCACCTTGCAGTCATTGAGTTGACCATGAACTCCTCTGTATACCAAAGTATTCTAGAGTCAAATGTGAGGCCATCTGTCCGACAGCTAAAGCTTGGCCGACACTGGGTCATGCAACAGGACAATGATCCCAAGCACACCAGCAAAACTACAACAGAATGGCTGAAAAAGAAAAGAATCAAGGTGTTGCAATGGCCCAGTCAAAGTCCAGACCTCAACCTGACTGAAATGCTGTGGTGGGACCTCAAGGGAGCTGTGCATAAACAAATGCCCGCAAACCTCAATGAACTGAAGCAATGTTGTAAAGAAGAGTGGGCCAAAATTATTCCACAATGATGTGAGAGACTGATAAAATCATACAGAAAATGATTACTTCAAGTTATTGCTGCTAAAGGTGGTTCTACAAAGTATTGAATCATAAGGTGAACTTAGTTTTTCACCCATGGCTTCTCCATTTTGGCTTTCTTTTTGTAAAATAAATGATGACATGGTATAATATGTCATGTGTTGTTCATCTGAGGTTATATTTACCTACTTTTGAGAACTGCTAAGGACCAGATGATTTTTATTATGTCCTGATACGTAAAACCATAGAACTCAGAGAGGGTGTACTTTCTTTTTCACATGACTGTATGTCCTGGAGCCAGACTGTCACTCCAGAACTCCTGCAATGCTCTCTTTGCCTCTTTTCTGAAATAATCTCCAAATGAAATCAAATAGATGAACTCCAGTCACAAGTTCATTCATAGCATCTGCAGACCTCTTACTGCCTGATGATCATGATGATTATGTGCCTTCAAGTTGGTATTGACTCTTAGTCACCACATAGATTTTTTTCCAGGATCTGTCTACACATTGTATAAAAATATGAAGGACCCATAATTACACAAGTATCGCTGAACTCAATTCCTATCTTCCCTGACCACTGGCCATAATGGGAGTTATATTTGCAAAATATCTAGATGGTAGGTTTGCTACCACATGGATTCCCAAAATTTTAAACATAATTTAAGTTCCCAAGTCTCTGATCAAAATGTATAGTATTTTAATATTATTATTTTTATCATTGTTGCTATGTACTACTACCTAGGATAAGACTTTGGAGAAGATCTAATATCAAAATAACATATGCTGAAACTTAGGATCACTAAAATTTTCTGTATGCGTTTATCAATACTACAAATGTCACACAAAAAAATTAATTTGGAAACTTTACTTCACAGAAGAAAATCGTGACAGAGATGACTTGCATATAACTCTTTTTTTGGAACTTAAATTATCATGTAATTTTATTGAGAATCTAGTCATTGTTGCTAAAATGCTGTAATTTTGTTAGGGTAGATTTTTTACCCTAGCAAATGTACCCCAATAGCAAATACTTTCTACTTTCACAAACTTGGGGAAACTAGATCAGCACTATTTCCTTATTTCTAACCCTTGAGGTTTGATATCTATGATCACAGAGTATTAGTTAAATGTTAACAAATTAACAAATCAAATTATCTAAGAGTGACATATTTTCATGATGTTGCTATTTTGGACACAAATCTGCGATGCTGTGATCAATACATTCACAACGTGGAAGAGAATGAATGAATGAAATGCATGGGCATTTTTGTAAAATAGAAGGCATATAATTAGAGTAAATATGGTTCTGATTAGACTAGCTCTGCCCCAGTTTATTTCATCTATGCAGTTAATTTTTCTTTAACAAGGAACCAGAGTAAGGGACATTAGGTGAACACCTCCATATTTTAAGATTTGGGCTACACTGGATATTGCATACAGGTGCGTGCTTCCTCCAGCCAGTGTTATTTTTCCAACTGATTGACCAATTCTAAACATAATATAATAGACTCAAACTGCTTTCTCACCCAATGGGAAAACCTATATAAAGGTTGAGGTAAAGAGAAATCAAATACTACAGTAAGAGGTAATGTGTAGCTATCAGACATGACATGGGCTCGTTATTAAATTGTAAAGCTTTAGAATTAAAACATGAAATATCAAATAAAAACATATGACCTAAGTATACATCCGATGTATTATGAGATGTGATATGATGTCTAGTATTCACATAACCTACTTTCTATCTTAGCTCCAATCTATTATTCTCAGATGCCTTGTATTATAACGTCCATCTTCAGATAACATGGCTGCTGATACTCCTGATTGGAGATGGGTTTTGGTGCAACATAGCTGAAGGAAACCAGCTTCAGAAAAGCTGGCCTAGCATATTTACTTAAGAACTAGGAAATTATTTCAGACATTTGATTTGGGGGGGGGGGGGGGATTTTTTTTTTTTTAAATAGCAGTGAGTCTAGAAAGTAACCAACAGTTGGTCAATCATTTGGACAAAGATATTTTTTAAATAATCCCTGTTCACTTTAAAAAAATCATTTTATGGCATAAAATCCAAATTATAAAAAGAAACAGAAGAGGGGGAAAAAGGGGGGAAGAATGATGGGATGAGAGAACAAACCAATCACATTTGGTGTTACCAGCCAGCAAAAGTTTATTAAAAATAATTCACCGAGTGAAATCGTACATTTACTCGGAGAGAGCATCCTTTGACATTCCCATGTAGGTGATCTCTGAGCTCCTCCAGCTTTCGATGGAGCTATATGTAAACATCAGAAAATGAATTGAAAAAGCCACCTGTTGTCTTTTCATGTTCTTTCTTTCCATTTTTTTAAAAAGCGAAGATACAGTGTAACATATTTCTCATAGTCTTAGTAATACATGTAGCATTTTCATAATACAAAAATATTAACCTCTCGTTAAGACAAACATCATTTCGTTAAAATAGCAACTATTTTTCAAAATGTATATGTTAATTAGCAAATACAGATTGTCATTGCTATCAGTAAGCTTCTTAATGTTCATATACTGATTTGTAACCATCAGAATGCTAAACATTTTCAGAACATTTTTGGCACATTTTTAAAATAGAGTCCTCATACAATTTCTAAATATTCTTATTCCATTCTGATTTCTGTGTTATTTCCCATTATAACAAAATTTCTGAGTAAACATCTTTATTTCATCCTTGTATTTTTTGGTCCATGTAAGTGAAACCAAAAATACATACTTTAAAATACTGCATACATATTTTAGTAAGAATGTATAGATTTCTAAAAATACAATTTGGAAACTGAATTCTCATTGGTTATTTACTGTGCATTTATTTTTAATGGCTGACCTATTTGTAGTGCATTATTTGGCACTGTTTATTTAAATACAGTGTCAATTAATGCACACAATGTATATCTCAATTGCATTACAGTTTTAATTTTTTGAAAAAATCCTCAGAGAAAGACATTGAGGAATGTAATAATATCACTGGCATAACTATAATAGTATTTTTAATTTTCTTTTTCATTATATCTATTATTTGGAATTGAATATGGGAAATAGATGCATAATTACAATTTTGTCTTTCCCCTCTTTATGCTCAGTCCAACAACACTTTTACAAAGAGCAATTCTCTTGAGCAGTATTAAGAGAAACAGTAAGATGGTTTCTCTTGGAATAAAAGTGATACACACACACACACACACGCAAAAGAAAATAATTTTCAAGGCAGAAGGCTGAGATGAAAAGAAAGTACAGAAAAAGAATGGAAATCAACTTAGTGCGCTATGTGGTGCAAACAGAATTGAAGTAATAAAAGAGAAATTCTTCAAAGTTTATAAACAAGAGGCCACAATTACTGTCAAATATTGACAGGATAACTACTCTGTAAGCTTTCAGCATTTCAGCAATCTAGGATATTGAAAATATTTCCATTATATTTATTGATTTGTTAGCCAACTCTAAAAGCAGGTGTAAATTAACATATCTTAATATGATATACCATACAAGATGGAGATTGGTAATGTCTATTATTTAATTTTAAAGGGAGGTTATTCAAAGAAATTTCACAAAATCTCTCTCTCCCTATTTCCCATTTAAATGATTGTGCACACATGTATGAGAGTTCATCTAATTTATTGATACATAAGTACTTTAGAAGAATAAAGGAAAACCTGAGCACTAATAGAAAACAATCGTCTAGTTATCTTTCAAACTGGAAAAGTAAAAGTATTATGTCTATTCAAATACAATTTAAATAAAAGT
The DNA here is from genome assembly GCA_030867105.1 of Liasis olivaceus. Lineage (NCBI taxonomy): Eukaryota > Metazoa > Chordata > Lepidosauria > Squamata > Pythonidae > Liasis > Liasis olivaceus. Next base: position 68,073,189 of record CM061349.1, read on the forward strand.
ACTTCCATTTAAACAATCATTTTTTCTTTTTAAAGGAATCAGACTAACCCTTTTATTGCAATTAAAATAAGTTTAAGAAGGTGGTAGGTTATGCTTTGAACTGTTCTTTACCGAGCATTTTAGAATTTTATGCTACCTTGCCATCTTAACAGAGAAGTGTTCAAGATTCTAATCCAAAGACAGGTTAAGGAAGCTAGGTTCTTTGGCAAAGGTACAGTATGCTTCAGAAATAATGGTTTGGCAACTTTTGTTTAGCTAACTGAGTTATGATGGCTCTTGTATAGCACAGAAACAAATAAAAGGTGATCCCATAGTGATAAAAAAAAACTGAAATAAAAATAAATGAAATGGTGAGAAATATAGAAGCCCCACCCTATGCCTTCCCTCCCCACTCCCTGTAAAAAAAAAAATATGTGTAGGCTATAGAAGAAAACTTGCAAAATAAAATTTAGAAACATATTTACTTTGAGGGATCCAACTCTACTAGCAACTCCTTTGCTTTCATCCGGGCGTCTAATTTGCTACAATGAGGGAAGATGGATAAAAAAGACAGAAGAATAAAGAAAAAGTAAACTTAAAAAAATTTCCACACAGTCAGTTAGCAGTGCATGCAAGACATTACTTTGACTTTCTGACGAACTGCTAGGGAACAAGGACACAGACTCTTATTTCTAGATTACATTACGACTCGTTTGCTGAATTCTTTGTTTTTGCAACGATACTGGTACTGAAACTGTACATGCTATATTTACTAATTATTGTTTTAACAACACATAAAATGCTGCAAGAGTCTGGATTTGATTCACGAAGCATTGACATAAATATAGCTGAAATGTCTGTGTCTTCTTGCTAGGTCAAGGGTATGAAACTGCCATGTGCTACGCAGTTGAAGCACAGACCGGAGAAACCTATTGCAGATTGAATGCTTAGCCCTGCTAAATATCATGAATGATAATTGACAGAATTATGTACAGCTGCCCCATGTTAAAAGAAAATGAAATAAATTATCAGCCACTGTTCTTAGTTCCCAATTAAATAATTTTGCTGCCCAGCCAGAAAATTTTAATGCCATACCAACTGCTTAAGAATAACCAAGATACATCTAATTTTTTTCTACTGCTAGCTCCATTGTGCTTTTCCTTGTTTAAGAAAATTCTGCACTGTGCAAAGCAATTAAGAAATAATTCTGTTGCTGTTTATCAAGAGTTTGGGTTTCTAACAAGAAAGTTGAAAACTAAATAGAAAAATATACATACATACACACATACACACATGGCAGCATAGGATTTTTATTGTGTCTGTTTTGGTAAAATTTTGGACCACCCCCAAAATTTAAAGGCTAACATTTTGTATGGTATATCACAACTTGAAGCAGTTAAACTTATGGGGAAATATTCCCATTGGAATGGGATGGATAATAAGGTAATACAACACCAAAACCCACAAGTTGAACTTTAATCCTAGGATATCCTAGGATATTTTGACAGAATAGATTACAATTAAAACTGAAGTTCATATTTCAGAAAAGGATAAGAAGAAAGCTGAACTAGTTTTGCTTACCAATAATAACTAGGGAGTTATGGACTCCAATCATTCAACTAAACAACTTATGATGGATTTTTCTGGCTTAATATTTCTGTGCCTTAATTCCTCATTTATAAAACTGAAATATTTAATATTATTATTAATATTATGAAAAAAGACTCACAGCAAAAATCTTTGTTCAGACTGGACCATTGGGCTACTAGCCGAATATTTGTTTTATCAAATTAATAACATCAAAGCTTTCCCATTATTCTTGGCTTTATTATTACCAATCTTGAAAGATCCATTTTCTATTTGTTCCCTTTCTGTAATAGAACACATCTTCTATAATACACAATGCCTAATTTGGATTAACTTTATTTGCTATCACTATCCTTAAATACATAACAAAGACAGCAATATTGGTCCACAAACAAGAACCCAACCCAAAATCTACAGTTGGTTAATAAAGGGACAACCAGGACAGTGATACAGGGGAAAGTAAAAGCTTATTTTCAAAACTCTTACCAGGTGATGTGATTTAAAAAAAAAAATGAAAAAGCAAATGTAGAGCTTAGGTTAGGTGTTTTAGCTGTGATGTTTGTCATTCCCAAATAGTCTTAAAAGGAGAGAAATTGAACGCAACAATCTTTGGAATGTGTTGACTTAAAAGAAATAATAACACACCACAGTTCTGATACCACCAAGTTGACTGGGCCTCAGATTTTGCAAATGGATGAAAGGCACACAGCCTCTCGCATGCCAGACAGCACAGATAAAGAGGACCATGGCACCCTTTCCATCAGTTAAGTCAGAAATAGATTTTAAGGGATCCATTAAGGTGCTACACATATTGCATTTAGACAGATGGGATCGGAGATATTAAACCTTGCCACCATGTATGTATTTTTTACTTAAGTAAATTATGTTATGGAAAGCAGAGGGTGAATTTCCCTAAACTAGGGATGTAAAATGTATCCGCTTTTCTACAGTTCTGCACTTAAGACAGTTACCAACTGCAAATAATACACATGAAAACATAAAATTCAGTCAATGCACAGGAACAAGACAGATGAGGAAAAAAATTACAGTAAGAATTACTTACCTGTAAGATAAATTTTTCTGGCCAAGTTGGTATACCTACTTCTGCATACTGCAGGACTCTTCCTTCACTTTGTATCCTGTTAATTGGTTAATCTCCTTTATTAGAGATGTAAACCACTGATTACCTTCGTTTTTGTAATTATGATCATTTGGTGCTAATTTGTTCCAGATGCCACCCAAGAGATAGAAGAAGCTCAGCCACTGTTTTCCCTTTCCATTGCATCATCTGTGATGAAAATGGAGGTGAAGCCATCATCTCTCTCTTCAAGGCAATGGCTGGGGACTTAAGAATGATTAATGCCCTGACTGCTTCTTTTCAAATATCAGTCAATACTAGAATGTATGCAGCGGAGAGTAGGATATCTCAACTAGAAAAACATGGGGTTTTCACACATTCATAACACTGAAAAAAGCTAATAAGGTCTTGAAGCTTTAGAAACTCACTCTTGTCATTTTAAGTTGTTCGTTCATAGATTACTAGAATGTACTTAACACAGTTGTCTGATCTGTTATAGAAAATTTATTACATGGAATATTAAACCTGCTAGAAGATTATCATCTGAATTTTGAAAGGGCAAAACATATTCTTTCCCTTCCCATGTACTGTTGACAGGACTTGACTATTGTTAAGTTTCTGAAAGCTAGAGAGAGGCAAGTTTAAACAGACTGAAGATTAATCTTGTATGATTTTTCCAGATGGCCAAAGATATGTCTGTAAAACAGGGTGCTTTCTTGGGGTCAAGCTTTTGATGAAGAAAAGGAACCTATAATCTTAGAATTTTTTGGTCTAATATGGGATTAGACAAAAATCTAATACAAGTAGTCCTGTCTTACCGACCACTTGTTCAGCATCCATTCAAAGTTATGATGGCACTGAAAAAGGACATTTACAACTGGTCCTCAAAGTTGTGGATGTTGCAGCATCCCTGTGATTGTGATTTGGGCGCCTGGCAACCAGCACGCATTTATGATGGTCACAGAATTCCATGGTCATTTGATTGTCATTTCTGAATTTCACAGTCAATGGGGAAGCAGGTAAAAAGTCACAAGTCGCGGTCATGTGATGTTGTGCTTATTGACCCATGGTGATTTGCTTAATGACTTCAGCCAGAACTGATGTCATAAGTTGGCACAGTCATGTGATGTTTCACTTAATGTCCATGCTGCTTAGTGACAGAGTTGCCAGTCACAGTTGTGGTTGGTAAGTGAGGACTACCTATATGAAATTAGATATGAGATATTTAAGATTCTATTCACAATTCCATGTCTGGGAAAGACTATATTTTCAGCTGTCCTTCAACTGCTGAAATCCTTTCAACAATTATATTATTATATCATTTTCAACAGAGTGGTAGCAACTCTTATCTCTTGTTAATAACTTGCCTTGGCAAAAGTTGAACTTTTGAATATTTCTTTAAAGTTGGTTATAGAGTACAGACTTAGTGTAATCCCACATTTTTATGATGGCATTTTTATAGTGCTCTCTTTTTTATATAAGATTATAAATACATATCTTTGTTACAAATGTATTTATGATAAATCTGTAAAATGTATATTATTTTTCCTTTTTTCTTTTCTGTCTAGTAGCATATAAACGAAGCAGTAGCTGCAGTTGGACAAAGGAGATTGACATAACATGTTGAGAAAGTATAAAGAAATCAAGCACATTTTTAGCATTTATGAGAATGTGTGTTCAGATCCTACATTTCTAAATCAATGTTTTATATTAAACTGTATAGTTGAATGGCCAGAGAATTAAACACATTTTTTACAGAATATATGACATTCAGATTGATTGATTATGTGCCATCAAGTCACTGTCAACTCTCAGCAACCACATTGGTAGATTTTCTCCATTACAATCTATCCCTAACCTGATCATTACAGAGATGTCACAAAATGAGCTTTCTAACCTACTGTCAACTATTTTTGCTCCAAGAAACAGTAAACACAATTAAATCTAATATATTTCCAGTTGACAAATATAAAAGCATTTATATTTATTTCCCATTTATGAGATATATAATATGCCATTTTAAATAGATCTCTTGCTATAATTCGATGAGACTTATATAACAGTTTTTACTAACCTAGAAAGATTCTGTGTTATGTTAGAACTACACTTATTTCTTTGATAATTGTATGCTAAGATTTGACATCAAGTTCAAAGACTTTTCAGTTTGCACTTCCCATTATTGTTCATCCAGCTTAAGTCAAATTTATATGGACATATCAAGGACCTGATAAGATTAAATTTTTAAATGATATAATAGTGTTGCCTTAGTTTCAAGCTGTTGTTATTTCCTTGGATGAGAAAGCTTTTGATGGTCCACTGGGAGTTTTTGTGATGTGGGTAAATTATTGGATGATTCCTCTGCAAGCTGCTACCTCTTTCTGCACTTTGAATAGTGAAAGGTAAATGAAGCTAAGTGTTTGTATCTTACCTTTTAAGTCTCCAAGACAACAGATGGGATGAGCCAAAAGAAAAAGAAGAAGATAAGCATTGGGGAAAGGCTGCTGGAGCAAAATATCAAGAAAAGAGAACTGCAAATTAAGGCCGATAGGGAAACAGGAAAAATTACATCCATTAATGAAACTATATTCTTTAGGAGCCTTAAACTGAATATCATCTAACTGCTTCTCTTCTGAATTAAAGATCAGTTAGGCTGCACAAACTAAGAACTTGGGAAGAGGACAGTTGCAATGTGATTTGATTAACTATGAATTTTTCCAAAAGTATGTGTTTTGGATAAGAGGTCTATTTTATTAGACCTCTTGAGCAATATACAGAATTTGAGTCAAAGGCACAAAATCCAAATTATAGCATAGCTGTCCTGTGTCTGCTGAACACATCCACATCTTTGGGTAATTGGTTCTAAACTGCTCCTAGGAATTTTTTTTTCTAACATTCAAGCAGAATCTGCTTTCATGTAACTTAAAACCATTATCCTGACTCTGAAACAAGAGAGAACAGGTTTTGATCTTCTGTCTGGAATCCTTTCTGGTATTTGAGGAGTTCTATCATAATTCCCCTTAGTCAATTTTTCTCAAGGCTAAATATATCTAGCTCCCTCAGTCTTTCATCATAAGGTTTAGTTTTCAGTCCCTGATCATCTTAATTGATCTGAGGCCACTTCAATATCTCTGAATCATTCTTAGAGTTGGTACCAGAACTGGACACAGTACTTAAAGTGGGGTCTGACCAATACTATAAGAATGATTAGCTTAACAGATAAGGGTAATGTCACGTATACAGTGTGACATGGCCTCTCTAAAGCATTCAACAATTTATTTCATAATATCCTTATTAATGAATGTTAAAATATGTACTGGGTTAGATGAATTCATAAAAGGTTGAATTATTGTAGAACAGAGTACTCATAAATGGTTCCACATCAAGCATACAGAATCCAACTCATGGACAGTAGTTGTCCTATTTGATTCTGACTTGATAGGCTCCATCTGAAATATTGTGTCCAGTTCTGAGCACTGCAGTCTAAACAGGATATTGACAAACTGAGAGGATTGGAAATCAGGCTCTATGATGAACATTTAAGAAACAAGGTAAGTTTACCCTTCAGAAGAGGATAGAAAATATGTTGGTAGTCCTAAGATACTGAAAGAGTGTTATATACTGAAAGGAGTGTATTTGTTCTTTTGTTGCCCCAGAAGGCAGGACCAGAATCAATGCTTAAAACTACAGTGTAGTAGGTTCAGGTGACATAGCAGAAGGAATTTCATGATGATAAAAGCTGTTAATCAGTGAAACAGGTTGCTTCATGAAATGTTATTTTCTCCTTCACTGGAGGTCTTCAAACAGAAAAATTCTCAGCTGCTTGAAACGCTTAAGTGTTTTCTGCACTAAGGAAGGGATCAGACTAGATGATCTTTGAGGCACCTTCCACTTCTATGTAATTTAATTTTATGACATTTAATTTCATAGATATATAAACCAGCCTTCAATAAATTACTTTCTGGGTAGTTTAATGACAGTAATGATATGAAAACAGATATCTTGTACCATATACTTTCTGAAAGAAGGAACATCCAGAATTTTGTGAACACTTATTTTTGCAAAAGTAATATGAATATATGGAAAAATCACAAGTTAGTATCAACAGAAGACTATAATTATGCTTTTAGCTTAGTAGCTTCTGTCATTTTTTAAAAAAATACCTATTTAAAATGACGAGTAAGCCTTTGAAATCTTTATTATTCATTGAGTGAAGCATAAAGTAAGGAGGGTTCAGTGGAAGGCAGCTCAGAGGAAGGCAGCATGTAAAAAATGTCCTGACAGAGGATCATTAAAAGATTTCTGGTACTGTGTTTCAGAGCCAGGGTGGTTGGAGCTATTTATATCAGGCAACATACATAATGCCATATTATAGGTAACATTAGGATAAAGGGCTAAGTTAGATGATGTCATCAGGAAAGGTTATGAACATTGATCAACTGAATCAAATATATTATTCTGACAATGGGGAAAGAACTCATATATGGGACTGCATGTCAGGAACTCCACCGCTGCTCGTCCTAAGCCCAGATGAGAAAGGAGGAAGGTTGGGAATTGGGCTAGCAACCTGACCTCATAATTTTTTTTTTTTTTACCACTACTGAAATCTGATCAAAACTGTTGAGAGTAATAATTGCCCAATGTGCAGGACAGCACAGGCAGACCTAATTCTAAGTCGCCAGGAAAAATACATATTCATAACTCAGTTTGCTGAGCTTAAATATGATAGGCCAAACTTGGTTTATATGCCTCAGAGAAGGGGTTCTTCAGTGTTAGTACTCAAGTAAGCCATCTGTTTTTAGCAATTCCTAGCATGTGATATATGACATGGGAAAGAGCTAACTCATACCAACAGAATTCCAAGAGAACAACTTAAAATGTTTCTTTGTAAATTAAATATTTATCACTTTAAGAATAACTACGTAACAGTAAAGAATGGTACAGACTTTTTAAGAAATCTCTGGGCATATATGCATAAATATGGATATCATAAGATAAAAACAGGCTATAAATATAAAACTGTTAAAATCTGAGCAAGAGCAATGGGTATGAAAGCCTCAACACATACAAGGCCAAGATTTAAAAACTGGCAAGAAATAATTTTAATTACTGAAATGAATGCAAAATACCTATTCTATTAATCTTGGAAGACAGTTCAGGAAATTATTCAAGTCAGCTTCCTTAAAGACAGCAACACATATTAATATAGAATTTCAAATTCACTAAGTCTGAAGTTTAGTATTTCTCAAAGAAAATATCCTACACATAGTAAGTTTATTTTCATAATTAGACTCTTATTAAATGTTATGACATCTGATCATAATTTCAGAACTTCATCAAAAATTCTGATAGCTTTGTTTTTCATAAAACCTAATAAAACCTAGATAAACTTTTACTTAAATAAAGCAAATACAAATTAAAGGAAATTATAAGGGAAATATATTCTTATAATTCATATATATTCTTCTGAATTAATATGGAATTTAAAAAAAATTATAGCTAAAGGAAATGTAAGAACTTAATGAAGTAGTATGTATGGAATACATGCCAGGTAACTTCAGAAACCATTTAGTGATTATTGTCCCTTATCCCAAGTGAATATAGTTTAATGCTGACTTAAAAAGAACACTATTCAGATGAACAACCGTTAAAATATCCAATACCTTTTCATACTTAAAAACACCTAAAGAAGACAAAATGCAACACTGTACTCGTATGTAAAAGATAATACTGTTTCTACATTAGAGTTATAAAAAATTCTTCTCTGCATACAGAGTATCTCAAAAAATGATTTAAAGATAAATGTTTACATTTACCTTGTGCTTTATTGTGTTTAAATGCAATAAATACAATAAAAATTAAATTCAAAAATACAACATTCAATACATTGAATTAATATTTGGACATTTAAAAAATGCTTCAACAGTTCCAAAATGGATAGATTTTATAACCTCTCCAAAGACTTTTAAGACAGGAATATTTTTTAACTGTATTGGTGAGAGTTCATTTAAAAGTTCTCAAGGCAATAATAGTAAAAGAGGCACTTTTAAGAAGTGGAGGAGGTGGGGGAGGAACAATGAGCAATAGTTGTTCCATTATGAAAGAAGTTATTACATGCATTAACTCAACTTTGAGATTCAGTATCTTCAGATATTCATATTCTTCTGAAGTTTATTCCTATCACATGGGAGTTGTCATCTGGACAAAGAGACTGGATTTGATGTACTTTACTTACAGCTAAAAGACTTATTGTTCAGCACTGGAAAGACAAACATGTGGCTCCAACTATTCAGTGGTCTGCAGAACTGATGTTACCAGCAATTTACAAATTAATAAATTATCAATATAGATTACCTATGGATGATAGGTTTCCATTCATTAAATTCCAAATTATGGTTTCCATTCATTAAAATATTTACTATACAACTTTACATATGTATGTCTCTGAATATACACTGTTTGTTTTTGTTTCTTTTTTTAGCTTTCTTTTCTTTTATAATTTTGTGTTTCTTTCTTTCTTTCTTTCTTTCTTTCTTTCTTTCTTTCTTTCTTTCTTTCATTCATTCATTCATTCATTCTTTCTTTCTTCGAAAGAATGGGGAGGGGTAGAGGTTATGGTGTGGGGGGGGGCGCACCATAAATGTATTTTTCTAATTTTTCCCCATAACTGTACACAACAATTTTGTGCCTCTGCCATCTCTAATCAAGTTTTTCTTATCAAATTTGGGACCATTTTGTGAATAAAATTATATCAAAAGCAGATGTCCCTATGTTATTTTTGGGAAAGAAAACAAAGCTGTATAGACAACTATGTAGTATTGTTTTCCTGCTCCAGGAGAGTCATTTCATTGTTCTTATGGCAAATCTCAATAAAACAAAAGGCACTGTCACGTTGCCTCAGTTATGCAGGGATGGACTTTTAATCTTCCTTTTTGTCAAAAATGGGCTCCCAATCATTTTAGCAGTAGAATGAGTAAGTACCATATTTGTGCTTTGCCACCATAAGGAATAATTCTTTCACTACCCCACTGTATATGTCAGCATTTGCAAAATAATCAAAATATTTATTTAAACATATATTTCATTAAGACTTAATACATTCCTAAGTGCACATCTGAGCTGGCATTCTTTATTTTGCCATGCTGAACAGCTTAACTGCCATAGAAATAGGTTGTATCAATGTACTTGCCAAGTCAATCAATAGAGTTTATTTTTTGCTGGTGAGCATTTTCAGGACTCTCCCATTTCCCCACCTCCAAAAAATACATGAAAATGGAACATTTCTGTTCAAAGTATACAGTAATATTCACAGAATTCAAGTCCCAAGCTTTAATTACTATTTTTTTCTTAAAGTATACAAAGTTGCCTATGAGCAGCATGAAGGCTCAAAAGGCAAGCCACAAGTTGGAAAGGGTTAAAAAGGAAAACAACATAACTGTAAAATGGGTACTAAAGCTTACAAACTTGCAGCGCAGGTGGCACAGAATTGAATAATTATGCTTTTGAGTCCTGGAATTAACCTGAAGGAAAGTCACAGCATTTTATTCAAGCTTTCATTTCAGAATTGTCTTCAAGATCAGCGCAATATAAATTGAGAGTGGAAAACACGGCAAGCAACACCACCCAACTCCTAGACCATTTCCCTTGGAATTATCTTGGAAAGTCCCACAAGATTCTATCTTGTCTCCTGGGTCTGGAGCTAGTTAGCACTGAAATTTTGGGATGTTTTGAGAGATTTACAGGTATCTTAAGAACATGGAAAAACAACAAAAATGATTGGGAAAAAAACCCCTGCTACTGCCGATAGCACAGAATCAGTCAAAAACCTCTGTGGCCCTCTGGAAAATTGGAGGCCAAAGTGGAGTATCTAGAATTTACAAAGATATGGGTAAGTGTGGTCAGAATCTGAATCTTAGAAAAGGGCAGAGTTAGCACCACACATTTATATGCAGCTTGGTGAAATATCTAAGAGTGCTTGGATACCAGAACACTACTGTTCTATGCTGAACTTAGATTTGGAAGCAGCCTACATGAAGAAATATTTAAGTTTTGTATTTCAAGTGCCCTGTTTCAATTAGTTTTCTATTTAAGGTACAGGCAGTCCTCAGGTTACAATGGCAATTGGGACTGGGATTGCGGTTGCTAAGCAATGAGGTTGTAAAGTGCAATATCATATGACTGCATCGCTTAGCGATGGCAATCCCAGGCAGTCCCAGTTGTCATCATAACCCTAAGATGCATGGTTGTTAAGCGGGAAGAGACAGGAGTCCAGGTAAGGAGCCTAGGGTACTGTGGAGGGGGGTGGGAGGGCCAGCGAAGGCTGTACGCAGGTGGGGGAGGTGCTGCGGGTAGGATAAAAAGCGGAAATGACTTACCAGGGCAACTTGCGACCTTCTCTGCTTGCATCCCCATTGACTTTGCTTCTGGGAAGCCAGCAGGGAAGGTTGCAAATGGCGATCATGTGACCACAGTTCCCTGCTATGTCATAATCGTGAACTGGGTGCCCAAGTGTCTGGATTGCAATCACATGACTGTGGGGGTGCTGCGATGGACAGAACTTCGAGGACCAGTTGTATGTCCATTTTTTCAGTGTTGCCATAACTCTGAACGGGCATAAGCCGAGGACTACCTGTAGTCACACAGAACTACCATTCAGCAGAGATTCATATATTTGGCACAGAGACAGCCTCAGTTATTCTGATAGATGATCTATAACTGGAAGTGAATTCAGATAGAGTTCTTCCTGATTCAAGTGACTGGACTCCAAAGGTCAGGGGATCTGCCTGTTCTGGATGGAGTTGGATGCCACCTTAAGGGACAGGTTTGCAGTGGGGTCTTTCTTGATCCAACATTGATATTAGATAGCAACATAACTACTGTGTTAAGGGAGACTTTTATCAGCTTCAGCTGATTAACCAGTTGCTGCTACACCTGAGATCTCATTTCAGTGATATGTGTGCTGTTAACTTCAAGGTTAGATTACTACTTCAAGATGCTCATTTTTGTATATAAATCCTGACCTAGCTTAGGTGCACATTACTTGCAGGACTAAATGCATTATGTAATTTGCCCCACACACTTATATCTTCAGTGGGACACTTTTAGCAGGTTCCACCATGACTACCTTTTACATCAACAGCAAATTCAGCATTATTTTTCTGTGGAAGGGCCCATAAAATGAATTGCTATTGGAGCTGAGGCTGTTTCATTCCTTACTACAGTTTAGAAGAAGGCTAAAAACATTTTAAAAACTTTTTTTTAATTTTTAAAGATGTTAACATTTAGTTTTAATGCTGTTTTAGAATTGTAAATCATTTTAGAATTTTATATGTTGTTTGATTATTCTTGTAAGCTATCCAGAACTACTGGAATGGGTAGCATATGCATTTATAAATATACATAAACTAATCTTCTGATTGGGCTTACTCCCTTCAATTGCTCAGCTGCCATTTACACTGGCAAATTTGATAACCGTCCTCTATGGCAACACAGATGATGCACAAAACATTCCCATGAGTTTTCTACTTGAAGTACAAAACCACCTAACTTACAAAAGCAGGTAATGATGAATTCCGTAGTTAAATGTAATTGGTCTTTTCTAAATTTAATAATTATAATTAATTTCTTGTATCCTTTTGTTTATGCAATGAACTCTAATCGTATGAAGCTGATGAAATTACAGTGAGGCAATTTTTACCAAAGCCTCCTATCTTCCAGCTCTCTGTGTTACCTTCCACATTATTCTAATTAATCCTTTCAGCCTTGGAAATGAAGATTCCAACTCATATTATTTACACAGATTTCAAATCTCCAAAAATTGGCAAGCTTCAACTATGAGAATAAGTAGGATAACTCTTTTGTTGTTTTAATAGCACAGATGCAAACACTGTTTTTTTCAAAATTCTATTGAGTTAATCCAAATTCTGCAGTGAGTAACAAAGAACAAGCAGGGATATGCAAAACTTAAATTTAATATGTGCTTACTATGTAGCTAAGACCATGATCTCACTAAAACGGTATGGTCAAGTAAGTGTCCATCTTATGTTCAAATTCCTCCCCACCAGCCACATCCTCTTCAAATGGAATCTGACAAAGGGATTTATACTCCCCACTGCAATCTAATGCTATGCACTCCCCTCTTTAACTACATATTCAGCATACCCTACACCTATGAATGCTGGGAATGTAGAGGAAATCCTTATCAGTTCTTCACTTTCCAATGAGAGGGAGTGCTTAATCATCATACCAAGTGACCCCGCTGGCAGATTTCAAGCCTGCTCACACATTTTAAGCAGAGTGATTGGGCAGGTATAGGAAACTTAGTCTACCTTCTTGCCAATAATCTTGGACTCTACTCACATTTCCAACAGACCAGCTGATCAGAGTGAACCAAATGATCTGTTAGCAGTGGGAAATCAATGTTCTGTTCTCTACCCACTCACTAGCATGTACAATGTCAAATATTAGTAAGCCTTACTTTAAATACTTTAGGTAAAGTGCTTACATGCTTTACTTCAGGTATTATATGTAAAGTATGTATGTCTTATTTTAGGAACTGACTTTTTTTTAGTAAAAAGATTCTGATGGCTTATATAATTTAGGCAAAAAGGAATTATACTGATAAACAATCCCAAAATCGGGCCATCCAAAAATATATACTGTAGTCCCTCAACTTGTTGTTGTTACTGTTGTTGTTATTCACAGCCTTTTTCTTGTGTTCCTTTTTTTTACTCCCATACAGTACTTTCTTTATATGGCAGAAAGTAATTTTCTTCCCTGATGTCTTCACTTTTTATGGCTATGTCTTTCATCCCTTACTATATTTTAAAGGTTTTTTTCAACTATCTATTGGCATTTGTAATGTCCTTTTAAATAATATTATGAATATTTGCCATACTTGATGTGCTAACTGTATATTAGATTTTATTAAAAATAAACAATACATCACAGGCAAGGTAAAATGACTTTTCTAAATACAGGTAGTTCCCGGTTTAAGAATAAGGTCCTTTCCCAAGGTCTGTCCTTAAGCTGAATTTGTATGTAAGCTGGAACAGTATTATTGTATAATACTGTATAAGTAGTATAGTGTAATTAACTCAAACCATTGTGTATTTAATTTGAATCATTGTCAAACTAGAATTTTGCTACAGAAGGCTCCATTCTTAACTATGGGTTGTCCTTAAATGAGGCATTCTTAACCCGGGGACTACCTGTAATGTAGATAGGATATGGAATCAGTAACAGCAAAAAGCATGTACGTATATTATTAATCCTGACCAGTTTAGCAGGTAGATCACATGATCTAATATAAAGAAGAGAAAAAACAACAAGGCTAACAAGGATTTACTTTTTTAATTTACTGAACTCATTGTGTTGTTGATTATCATGCTCAACTTTTTATTTTATACTCAGTTAGGATAGCAACTCCAGTAGTAATGTAAGGCTGTGAGAGCTGGACCATAAAGAAGGCTGAACGCCGAAGAATTGATGCCTTTGAACTGTGGTGCTGGAGAAGACTCTTAAGAGTCCCCTGGACTGCTAGGAGGTCAAACCAGTCAATCTTAAAGGAAATCAACTCTGATTGCTCATTGGAAGGATTGATAATGAAGCTCAAGCTCAGATACTTTGGTCACCTAATGCGAAGAGAGGACTCTTTGGAAAAGACCCTGATGGTGGGAAAGATGGAAGGCAAAAGAAGAGGACGGCAGAGGATGAGATGGCTAGATAGCATCACTGAAGCAATGAGCATGAAATTGAGCAAACTCAGGGAGGCAGTGAAAGATAGGAAGGCCTGGCGCAATATGGTTCATGGGGTCACGAAGAGTCGGACACGACTTAACGACTGAACAACAACAACAAAAGGATAGCAACACAGTGAGAAATTCAATCTTCTGGAAATTAAATCCCCCTTTGGCTAGATTAATAAAATAACGTTTAACAGAAAAGATAAAAGCTTAGTCATAATGATTTTTATTGCTGTGATCTATTTTTCAAGTCTCACTAAAATCTAAAATTGTGTAACAAAATGAAGAACATTCTCTTCCCAATACAACTACCCCTTGCACTCATCCAGTATCTGTTGTGCTTTTTCCTTTTTTTGCTGTCGTTTCTGTGGGAAGGAGAGAAAGGGATGTGAATGTATGTGTAGGGTTTTTGTAGGGCAGTATGGCTTATGAGTCAGTGAATGGTTGGCACCTGCAGATGGGGGGGGTCAATTAACATTACACATGGCATATCATATTTTACAGGCAATTAATTGTAATTAATAATTATTTCGTGTTTTTGTGCTGGTCTCACCCCTTGTTGAAGACACATATATACACAACAGTTATTGAGGAGACATTTGGTTCTAGATAACCAGATATTAGAATTGTGGGAAGCTGGACACTGCATAAAATTTGTCTAATTTATTTTCTGTCTACTTTCCTTTTGAGGAATTGTATAAAATTCAGTATCATAAAGAGAATAATTGTACCCTACAAATTCATTTGAAGGGATTAAAAATGCATTCTAATCTTATTTTAAAATCTATTTTCAGTGATATAGGATTTTTTAAAAAAATGTACTGATGTTGGGAATTTAAATAATTTTAAACATGTTTTATCAGTTACTAATGAATTGAAGAAAGAGAACCTTGATACAGTATGATAGAAAGACTTTCAGAAAATATTCAGTACTTCTGTTCAATAATAATTAGCAAAAATAAATATCAGTATTGTTGGTGGCTACTTAAGTAAGGCAAAAAATTATTTTTATTCAGCCTTTTCCCACCTGAAGACTTGACCCATGTCACATGTGGCACTCCCTGCTAACAATAAGGACACAATACTGCTCATTTTGGGCACATTTGGACTAGTATGGCACAACAATGCTCAAAATATTTTACATAAGCCAGGGTTTTGCAAGTAATTAGGAAGGTATATGCAGCGAACTGACACTTGTGAAAGCCTGAGTTCTCCAAAGTTGTGATAGGTACTAAAGGTGAATATTCATGAGCCCATCTTCAAACGACCATGGTGTATGAAAAATTATGACTTGGAATGTAAGAGTATGTGATAAGGAACTTGAAATGAAATGAAATGAAATGAAATGAAGGCAGGGTATGAACCTAAGAGAAAGCTGAAGAATGAAACAGATATGAATGAAGGTCTGAACTTGTAGAATAGAGTTAATATGTAGGCAGAAGTGAAAATATAGATTTCCAGATTTGGAAATGAAAGGGCTACAATATGTCAAAAAGTATGAACTAGTGTCATCTAAACTGTTGTGGATATGTATAAAAGGAGAAATTCTTATGTTGGTGATAGTTCCATGTTACGTTCCAGTGGTGATAAAGAGAGAATGAGAGTTGAATTTTGGGAACAATTGAATGAATGCAATCTGGGAAAAAATAATTCTATTAGGTTACATAGGTAATAGGTGAGAATGAGATGAGAGAGTACCAAAGAAGTGACTGGGCCTTTCAGTGCCAGAAGAATGAATGAGAATGGTGATGAGTATTTGCTTAGAAAAAGGACTGCTCCAAATACATGGCTTAAGTATACAAGAAATCTAAAGGTATGGCTGATCTGACTATGATGAAAGACAGAGGGATGAAGGACAGCAGGTTGACAAGAGGTTCTGAATGTGGGACAGATCATTTTTTTGTATGACAAGAGTGAATTTGGGGAAGAAACTAGACAAGGAGGGAAAGAGGTGAAAAAAAAAATAGAGTAAAAGTAGGATTGGAGCAAGAAAAAGTCCTGTATGAAAAAATCTTGCAAAACAGATTCATCTTCCAACAGAATAAATACAAAGTGGCCATTAGAAAGATGATGTGGAAACTGGTGTGGAAAAGATGACGTGGAAAAGCGTGACAAGAAGAATGGTACACAAGCGGGTGAAGTTATGCTAATAGGAAGTATGAAGGCGTGGAGGAAGATGAAGTGAAAGAGGCTAGATATGAAAAAAATGGCAATATAAGAGAATTATTGCTGCAAAAAACAAGGAGAAAGGAAAAATATTATATAAAGCATACAGAGAGAAAAAAATAGTTGAAACTAATCTAGTCTAAGAAAGTGAGGAATAATTAAAATTAAAAAGGCAGAGAAAATGCAGTGATTTTGATGGAAATTAAAAAAAACATGTTTAAATGGAAGATGGCTAAACAAGAAATCTTCAATAGAGGAACTGGATTAATAACACAAATAATGAATTTATTTGAGATGAAACTGAAGCGAGAGAATGAGTAATGAGATTTTTATGTAAATGATAGTGATTGGTAGAAGAATGAAATCAATGTTATAAACATTAGTGTCTAAGGAAAAGATGTCAAAAATATGGATGTGATTTGCTTATGGCTATGTGGTTGTTTAATATCTATCTGAGCCTGAAGATTGGACTAATGCCATTATTGTTCCTCTCTACAAAGAGAAAGGCAATAAGAGTGAATACAAAAACTACAGGAGGGGATTAGTTTGCTAAATGTGCCTGTTTAGCAGAAGTCTGACTGAAAGGGTATGAAGAGGAAGCATTATTAAAATGTGGAAGTGCATCACAAATTTATGCCAAGAGTACCCAGATGAAATTTTTACTCTTCAGTAAGTCACTGAGAAATGTGTAAATGTCAGAAAGATTACGGTACATTTAACAATTTAGAGAAAGCATATGATAAAGTGAACAGGAAACATTCTCAGTCTGTTCTACTGCCTGCTGGAACAGAAATATTTACATGATGTTTGAATGGACTAATTCAGTATAATATGCATGTGTAGTAAATGAGATTTGGACACTGAAAGAATTAAAAAAAATTTGACCTGTCAATTTAGGTAAATGGGCAAGGACATTTGAAACCCATGAAAATCAAACTCTCAGAAAAATCAGGAGCAGGAAAATTCTATCAGGTAGGCTTTTAAAAAAAGGAGGGAGGCAGGCCCATTTTGCTTTCTCTCTTTGTTCTTTGTTCCTATTGGAGCTCTTTTTCCAGGGCTGGCAGAAAGCCTGCCTAAAAAAAGAATCCCCAGCCCACAAAATCGATGTTGGAGAACAGGGAATTTTACAGCAAGCTAGACTATTCAAAAGTTTGCAACTGACTACTCAATCTAGTTAAAAATGCATTTGACCATGTCATGAGAAATAATAAACCAACAAAGAAAAAAAGTATGAAAATATGGTTGCAAGGAATTTCAATCATTACATCTTTTAGCTCATTTATATAACTTGAATTCTTTGAAGAAAAAAATTAGTATGGATTTTTTTTCATATTAGGTTGCAGAGCATACAACCCATTTTATCTGAGTGTGTGCATTCTTTACAATATCCTCCTTTATAAGTAACTACTAGTCTGTGTAACATATATCAGTATACTTCTTTCATTTCATTTCCACTGAAGAGAAGCAATTCACAAATAAATGTGCAACATCTGCTTTTTTCAAAAAAGAGAAATTAAGGCACAGACTTCAAGAACTGAGTCTACAGTTTTTATTTATCTTATTCATTCAAATTTAGTAAATTTCCAGGCATAAGTAAATCCTCATTTTAATGGACTTTGGTTTAGAGGACTTCAGATGCAAAACTTCCCTCTGGACATCACTTCAAAATAACAGACAAAATTCATTGTATCTGAAGTTGTCCAGACAATTCATATCAATTAAATTTTTTGCATCTATTTATGTCATTTGTATAATGGGGTAACGATGCAAATGACAAATTGACACAAATGACAGAAGTTGATGCAAATATGTTATTTATGGATTTAACAAATATTTGATTCTGAATGACCCATTAAACTGAGTGTTTATTATTCTACTACTTTGTAGTAGGTCTCAATTTATTTTGAAAAAAAAAAACATCCCCCAAACTAACAAGAAAAATTATTCAAAGCTGTAAAGGATTAAAAGTTTGAACACATTTCTCCACGAAGTGTACTTTTTGCTATTCAGGAATATCTGTATTATCCAACATATGCAACACATCATAACAAATGTCAGAACGTCGAACAAATATAAGTTAATGGTTGGACATACCTTAATATGGCTTGCAGAAATAAATAAAAAATAATAACCACCAGAGATTTGTAATTTCAAAGAACCATGAACCAGGAAGCACTTCATTAGATTTATTCTGTTCTCTGTTAAATATGGTAATATTAAAAATGCCAGAAAGAAAGCTTTTTCATGTAAAAGAACTAACTGAGCAAACAATGAGAATTCATGTTCTGAAAAAAACCTGTATTTTACTAGATTTGCTACTTGTCCAACTTTGCTGTGGATACACTATATGTTATGTATTGTACCAAATATATTAGATTACCTGCAAAAGTATTGTACACTCCATGTGAAATAATATCTAAAACACAAACGTGTCATTTCATAGGCTGGCATTAAAACTTTCCTTATAATTTAGAGTTTCCAAAGAGAAGGCAGCAAGTATCCAAGTTGGGGCAAAATTGTTTGTCTTGAAAATGTTTTAACTACTTTAATAAGACACTGAGGCAGAAAGTGCCACAGCTCAGGTATAAGTGTGTTTATGAAAATGAACTATAAGTTTAGTGCTCTTATTCAGGAGCAGGATTAATTTTATGGATAAATAGAGCCCTGCAAGAAATTCAGAGCCTCATGATTGATACTGCGATAAAAAAGATAGAAACATTTTCAAATGTATCTTAAAAAACAGGTATGAAACTGGCAGGCTTAAAACAGGGTTTCAGATAAATAGCAGCATTTAAATATATAACCTTTCATACATATATACATATACATATGTATTTGTATCACATTACTACTTCGTATATACAATGTACCCTAAGTATATACCATCTTCACCTCATTGATCACTTTCAACAGTATAATCTTGCATGCAAGCTAACTTTCAGCAGCAGAAGACATTTTTCAAGTCAAGACAGTTCCCACCTCTGAATGCAGGCAAGCCGTTGTACTTACTTTTGGTGTGGGGCAGGAAGCAGTAGAGAGGCGAGAAGTAGCTTGGGCACGAGGGGATTCTGAAGGGGTAGTGCTAAGTGAGGCTGTGTCTCGTGGAAGCACCTGAACACCACGAGATATGATGGAATCTGGAATCTAAACATGAAAATAAATTGAAATTTAATTTATTTGAAATTATATACATAATTGAGAAATAAAACATTTCCATACCCAAAATATGCTAAACACCCTTTGGGAGCTGAAATTAGTTCCTCCCACTTTTTTGTCTTCAGGAAAGAAGTCAGGAACTTTCTCTTTAGTTACCTTTTTAGATTTATTAAGCTGTTTTAATAGTTATAATTTATATTAGCCCTTTGAGTATCCTGTGGGAAAGTACACATTGAAACAATAAATAATTAAAATCTCTTTTCTTCTATTCTTTCTCACAGTTCTGAAAATACTATCTTCTTTCTTTAATTCACTTAGTAATATACTAGGAGCCCTAAAATAATCAGGCAGAAAAGCTCCAGACTGATTGGGCTACTTGAACAGCAATTTTAGCTAAGATTCATTTTGATTGATAGAGAAGGAAAATCAACTTTGTCTAAGAAGTACCAGCTTCCATCTCAGCTTTAATGCGAAAGCAGCCACAACTTTCTATTTGTTTGGAATGGGTATTATCTAGCAAAAAAGAGAGAGAGCTCTCAGACCATTTCACAAATCTCTAAACAGCTTAGAGGGTTTTCTTGACAGCAGAATATCTTGCACATTTAAAAATGGTAAATTAATGTGAAAACAGGGTTGAGAATATTTTTCCTAAAAAAACAGGAAGAAAGATGTTTTGAACTTGATTGACTGATATCTCCAGATTGACTGATAAGCACCACTGCAGAAAAGGCTTTCTCTCTGGTTGCCAATTTCATAGCTTTGGAAGGTAGAGACATGTAGATACCCTTAGGCCCCAGGATGAGATTATCTAGTATTTCCCAAGCCTGGTTGCCAGGATACTACACTCCCTTAGTGACACCATGGAACTTGGAAATAGTGTCTGATCACAGCCGAACCAATAGCATTTAAGGTATTTACTTCATCATTTACCAGGAATCTTAGTCATCTATGACTTTAAAAATAGTTTTAGGTTTACATAAATTTATTGATGGTTACTGCCAGTTGCCTAGAAAACAATAACAGGCAGAAAGATGGAACATAAATATTTAAAATAAACAAATTAGGAAAATACATAGGATTGCAAACAAATTAATTAAGGAGAAGGTGTAATATAGGTAGTCCCTGGGTTAAGAACGCCTGGTTTAAGGACGACCCATAGTTAAGAATGGAGCCTACTGTAGCAAAATTTGAGTTAAATACACAATGATTTGAGTTAAATACACAATGGTTCGAGTTAATTACACAATACTACTTATATAGTATTACACAATAGTACTGTTCCGGCTTAATACAAATTTGACTTAAGGACAGACCTTGGGAACAGAACTCGTTCTTAAACTGGGGACTACCTGTATTACCACAGAATCATCAATTCTAAGATAAATTGACAGTGCTGCTCTGTAATTAGTTAGATTTAGATTATTAATGGTAATATAAAATGCACTCATGAAATACACATATTTGACTCCCATCTTAACTTAATTAACATAGGAGTCAAATCTATCTACATAAAATATATATTATGAAAATATACAGAAAATATTAGTCACCTACATTAGAGATTTTTAATCAGATGCCAGATTCTTAAGACTTGCTTGCATAAAATGCTAGTTTTATTAGTGGTTCTTCTCACTTTTTCTTATTTTTTTAAATACAAAAAAACTTTTTGACATTTCCCCCATAAAATGTTCTTTTTATCTATATGCCTCTGATATTTTGAGGAAACATTTTTAGTTTGGTTCATATATATATGTATCCAAAACTTTAAAAAAAAAATTCTAGGTTTCTATTTTAAAATAAGTCTAAGAATTAGACTATTTGGCTGATTATATCATGAAAGATATGGATGTCTTCCCTATTTCTCTCATGAGTTCCTTTGATCTAGGTGCTTATTTGGCAGAATAATTCTATTTAACTTGATGAAGAAATCATTTATTCTCTTCTCATCTCCATCTTACCCCTTTTCTTCCCTTTCACTAATGGAAACATTCTAGGATAGTGCACCACAATGTTTTCAAGTCACAAGGCTTACTCCATAAATACAAAAAAAGGAAAAAAGAAAGAAAAAACTATGAAAGAAAGAAAGAAAGAAAGAAAGAAAGAAAGAAAGAAAGAAAGAAAGAAAGAAAGAAAGAAAGATGAGGAATACACAATGTTAAAGAGAAATGTTGGCAGATATTATACAGACAATTAAGTTGGGAAAACTGAAAATATCTTAGTATGTCTAATGTAGCCAAAGAGTATTCTTTCATGAAGAAGAGCATGAAAACTCAGAAATGTTTAGACATTTTTTGTTTTTTCACATTCCAGTTGGGCTATACAAAATTATACACAGTAACGCAAGAACTGCCTTTTAAATTACAGCTGAGAAATTACTTAGCTTTATTTCAGCAAAATCTAGTAATTTCATGCTCTTCTGTGTTCTTGCTCCAAGAAGAAACCTTAACAGCAAATGTAGTCTTTTATGTTACAGATAAACCGTAATACATGCTTCTCCCCAATGATCTGAAGTTCTTCAAAACCTTGAAGGTATAAATGTTTTAGAACCTTCTTTGTGATTAAATTATTCTCATACTAAGTACCCATAGAGTATGAGAAAAACCTACCCAGTGAATGAAGTCCATATAAATTTATCTGAAGTCTTAGGCTAGGAAAAATTGGAACAGTATTTTGTCCACACAACTTCTTAAATGCTGAGTTGAGTGGACTGAGGTAAATAACTTATAAATCTGAGAACCTGGAGCGTTTTCTGAAATCTAAAATTAAAGAAGTTTTGAAAGATCTGTACAGATTTTTTTTTTAAATTTGCTATAAATAGGTTCTGAATTCTAAATCTGCTCCTTCAAAAGAATTCAGAAAGGAAGCTTTTCATTTGTATTTTTTCATGTTAGAGACTATTTATATTAAGAGTTTTGCAACTCATTCAAACAGAGTTACTCTAAATTAAATCTATTTAGTAAGGTTGTATATGGCTTAAAAATGTTTCAGAAGAGCACAAATGCAGCACCTCTTTAAAGCAGCTGCATCTTTTCACTGGCTTCTGTATGAGCTTGAAGAAAAAACAATCGCTTTAAGAAATCACATTAAAACACATTAACTTTAATGAGTAGGTTACTTAAAGCATCCACATCTATTTTTAGGCTCTCTTGGAAGCTTGCAAAAAGATACAACTGCTTTAAGTAGATGCTGCATTTATGTTCCCAAGTGTTCTAAAGCACTGTTTTGAATTATTTCTGAAGCATGCCCAATTCTAGTATTTAATTCTGAAAGTGCTGTGCCATTTTGATGGAATATAGAGAGAAATTACACATACAGAAACAGATAACTCCATCAAGCATATACAATAAAGCATAATTCAGTTTTATATTTCTTTTAGAAATCACTTTTAAAAGAAATTGTTCACAAGTAAGAAAATAGTCCTAATTCAATTTTGCTCAAGTGCAATTGTGTTACAGTCTTTCTTTTTTCTGTATTAGTATTTCGGGGAAGATTAATAGGAATGTACTGATTACATAAAAGACATTCTGATTAAATAAATAAACATATAGCTCTACAATCATTAGTACATTCTTAATAGTGATTCTATATCAGTATGGTATTTCTTTTCTAATACCTGTATATTTCAGTATCTGAGTTATAAAATACAGGGGCTAGAGAGAAAAATTGAATGCTTTTTATGGCTAAAGGGAAGCAAGGTCTCCTCTTGCTTCCCCTCAGTTAAGCATAAAACCTTGGAATGAGATTAAATAAGCATACACAAATATCCTTACTCTAAATAATCACAGGTACGGTATGAGGGAAAAACTTCCTTTTACCTTTCCAATCAAACCTGAGCAAGGACTGAAAAGGCAATAGCCTTAGTGCACTTTGTCTGCATTTGAAAGAAACACAGCCCTTCGGTGTTCAATCTGGATGTTTCCTTCTGCCAGGCCAAAGTTCAATGGATGCAGGGATGCATGGGGAAGGGGGATGAAGATAAGGGGACAAGCAGGAAGAAGTAATGAGCAAAGGATGGGATAATAATCAACGAAAATTGCATGCTGAGGTAAATAGGGAGGAGAGATCTCGAGACATTTGTAAATGGAAGGGAGCAGGAGAAGGAGATGAAAACAACATAATAAGGAAGAGGAGAAGGGGAGATGAGACATAGACTAAAGGAAGAGGAAAACAGTTTATTATCCTATGTGTTTTTGTTTTTTTTTTGCTGCTTACAGTTCACAATTTCTTAACTAACAAAATTCATTCATTATACATGGCCACATTCACAGATTTTTTAGGATAGTGATGAACTGATGAGCTATAACAATAAGAGTGGAATAAGCTTTAAAAAGATAAAGGTGATTATTTTAGCTTTGTATTTCACAAGGAAAAAAAAACAAATAAAGTGGGCCTATACTTGGTTTGTTTGTTGAATCAGCATATACATAAAGGAGGAAAAAAAATCCATTTGCTGTTATAATGGGAATTATTCCAGCTAACTTTATTCTTGTGGTTATGAAAGTCCTACTGTGTATTCCTTGTGGAGCAATTGTGTTTCAATTCCCATTCCTGCAATAAAGTTAGGGCTACTACAAGGAAATGGAGAGACTCCTTCCCACCCGATTTCTCTCCTTCATCTACCTATATTTTACAAGGAACTGGAACAGGGAGAGAGAGTCTGTCTTCTCTCTGAATTGTAAAAAATGGAAGGTCAAAAGAAAGAGCACCGCCCTGCTCCCCCCCAGCCTGGCTCCTCTCCAACTAGAATCTGTCTGTCTAGAACAACAGCAGTACAGATATGAATATTCTAGCTGCTTACAGGAAAAAAGTTAGAGAGGCAAGCTTACTCATGGTAGTTTTATTTAATTATGGATCTTTTACTGATGCTCGTAACTTCAGCTTTCTAACACTGGCAAATACTGTTTTTCAGAATTAGAAAGAGGTTATCATTCAGATTCTAATTATAATGCAACAGAGGATTTGATACCTGACCAATTTAGAAGGGGGCAATGACAAACATGTGCAAGGCATTTTAGGTATTATCTCTGAAGTTTTCATTTTGTGAGTGAAACAAAGTAAAAAAAAAAAAAAGAGTACTGGAATATGATGAGCAAGTGGTTAAAAAAAAATCAGCATTGGATAATCAGTAAAAGCATCTACCAGAAATATCTGCATATTATCCAAAGCCAAGTGATTTGAAAATGCAGGCACCAAGGCTCCTTTGAAACACAGAAGAATACTTTAGTGTTATGGTAACAGAAATGTGATGTCAAAAACTTCTGAGCAGTCTCCAGAGGTGAATGAATCTAAATCAAAACAAGTCTTCAATCAGAAAGCAACAGATTTTAAAATTAATACTTCACATCTAAAATAAATGTTAAACACTATATATTTGATAAAAATCTACAGAATAGAAATTTAGAACTTGTTTGCTCAGAGAGCAACACAGTATGTCATTGACAATAAAGTAAGTAGCTGTAGCTCCTTGTAACATACAATGAGAAGGCAAGCAGTCTGACTGCAGATATCAATGCGAAACATTCTGGTAGGTGTGTCTTACCGGTTCTCCTGCACTGTCTGGTGCGTGATAGGAATAACAGATGAGACCAGGAATGGGATGTTCACCTTTTGCCATGATAACAGCAGAACTGGTATAGGATGGATGCTTCTAATGTACAATACATAACAACCATGAATACAATGGCACGAAAATATGAAGCTAAACAAGCAAAATGGCATAGAGGGGATGAGGGTGAAAACAGGTGGCATACCTAAATGCAAGATATTTAAATGAGCACAGTTTAGCTCTCAGGTATTTTCTGCTTTTAATTAGATTCTCATTCTGTCATCCAATTCACCTCAGATATTGAGGAAAGAAAGTACACAAGTGTACCTCCTGGTTCCAATCGGCTTTTTTCCTGTTATGGAGTAAAGATGAATGCTGACTTTGTGGCATACCACTGAGTAAAAAGCCTCAGCTAGCGAGACCTACAGTCATATCCACATTCAAGCAAAGAGCTCACTGGGTGACTTTGAGCTATGGGCCAGTCATTTTCGTAGCCCAACCTACTTTATTAGATTGTTGTGGAATAAATGTGGGAATACTTCCCCCTCCACCAGCATAATATTTTTAGCTCTTAAGGGAAAATTATTAAACATAAAAATAAATAGAAAATTTGAAACGAATACAGCTTCACAAGAAATTTTCAGACTCCTTTGGAATGCCCAGGAGTAAGCTGCAATTTTTCAACCACTTACCTGTGGCATTTTAATAGGAGCTATGTGTGCTACCCTAAAACCAAACATACCTGTATTTTCCTTGTCTGAATGTGTATTGGCAAGAGCTGTTTAGAACACTGCAACTAGACTGAGGAGAGCATGATCTTAAATACTATTATGAACTATTAATAAATATTCGGCTTCTACTGTTGGCAATTGATTGGTTTCATTATGTTAACATACAACATTTGACTAAATCTTTTAAACTTGAAGAGGATATAAGGCTTTCAGCATTCACTTCATTAAGTGAGATGTAACAGATTTCAGGCTATTTAGACATCATGGCCCAAACAACTATTCCACGATCCTGAATATCCTTACTGGAAATAAGTCCATTGAACTTAGTTGGGATAGATTTTCAAAAATATATGCAAAGGATTACACTCCTGGTTTCCTGTTCCAGAAATTGCCCATAATTCGGCAGGAATTTGCTATGTCTCAAATTTCTCAAATCTTGGGTCAAAATATACTGTACTTTATTTAGATTCATAACAGACAAAAATATGTGTAATTTGGTAATGAAAAAGACAGATATACTAATAAAGCTGATTTAGTTTTTTTTAAAATTGAAGCTTGCCATTATAAAGTTTGAGTGGTACACTCAGAACTTATTGAAAAATTTGCAAAAGCAGCAACAGTCTTTCAGTAAATAGATAATTAATTTGAGGATTTGGTGCTCTACAAGGTTTCTACTGCACTATCACCAGAAAATGATTATAAATGAATTGCCACTAAAAAGAACCGCTCCCACATAATTGGTGTTTGAACTTAAGGCAATGATATCATTTATAGCGCCCTCGGATGTACCTGGAGCAAGTGCATTCTCCCCTCTTTCCCCTTTCCTGCAATCCTCTGAACCTACTAAAATGCCGCATGTGTGACTATGGAGAACACAGGAACAGTATTCAATGTGGCATGAACTTTTTAACTGGGAAAAAAAAAAGAAAACTAACAGCAATTGGGAATCTTTTCTTACTCAAGCAGAAGTTCCTTCCCCTTTTGACAGATGCACAATTAGATATCTTTATAATTCATGTAAAAAAGTGAAGGGAGCATGATATATATAGAAAAAAATGTGATTAACCATCTAGAAATTTTATTGTTGTAGCTATAGAATGAAAAAAATAATCAGCGTCACTCTTGATTGATCCCTACCTATACACAGAAAATACCTGAGATAGAAACCTATGTGCTCCTTTTTATAGAACCTCAACTCACCTTTGCTGCAATGGCTGCAGCAGTTATATGCGAGGAGGAACTATCCTCTGTTGAAGCAACTCCACTATCTTTTTTCTCTTCCTCCTCTTCCTCACACTGTACACCTTTGTCTTCTGTCTGCTTGTGAGGGCTGATGGTTGGAGGAGGAGAAAGAGGTGGTGGTGGTGAAGGTAGATCTTCAAGTTCATCATGAACCTCTTTTACTTTTACAATGGCATCCCGTAAAAGGTCAATGGCATGAGGTAGGGCTGGCAGTATAAATTGAAAGCATTCCTGTGCATAATGAGAAAAATGACAGTGAAAACTTACCTAGAAAATATAGTATATATTGAGCAGTTCTAATATTAAAATTGAATAAAGATCTGAATAAGTATACTTTGTGTGTTTTTTGTACATTTTATGCAAATGTTGAATTTGCCAGAATTTTTTTTAAACTTCACAATATCTAGGCTTTCCTTTTTCCCCCTTTTTAGCATATTTTATATGGCTTGCAAAATAGAAACTAACAGAAGTTTAGATGAAGAAAATGTTGCAAAAAGTTAGGTAATACCTACTTATTTTATCATTTATATAGTATTAAAACTAGTATTATTTTGCTTTGTTAATCTTTTTTAAAGTATTAGTTCTTATTTTAGTATCCATATTAGGAAAGATAGCAAACCTAACATCTTAATTTTCTGATGCCTGAACCATTTTTTTCCCTGGATTCCTTTTCATTTTATAGTCAATAAAACTTCTTACAAATAGTCTGTTATTAGAATTTCTTGGTCTTCTCCATTCTACATATTAAACTTGGAATGTCTGAAATTATTGCAGAAAGTTGCAATAATTTAGATAAAGTCTAGATAAAGAAGCACCAATAGGGGTTTGCAGCACCGGGGGTAGTTGGTGGCTTGAGGACACTCTCTCCATCTTTCAACGTTGTATATTTTTGTTAAGATTTTTATTGTTTTTTTATCGCTTTTTTACTTGTAAGCTGCCTAGAGTCACTTATATAGTGAGATGGAGGGCATATAAATTTAATTGATTAATTAATTAATTAATTAAATAAATAAATAAATAAAGAAGTAGTATTGTCAGCAGTTCAAGAATTGAAATTATCTCCCAGTGAAATCCTAAAATAGGACTGTCAAGGTTTACTGAGCAAATAGATTTATACAGGACACTTCAGTCCTTTGAACACCATTATTTCCCTTACTTGCTTTTAAAATTTAACATGTATTGGCAGACAACATATTAAACAAATTAGCTTCACTTGGCTTAAAGGACTAAAGAACATTCTTTCATCATTACTGTGACAGGACACTAAAAACTCCTAAGAAATAGCCTTCTGTAGTTGTATTAAAGTCTCTAGTTACTAACTCACTAACATCTTCTCTATTATTTACTGTACTTGGCTTGCCTGTTCTTATAATACTATCTACTTTTCAGAGGCACACTATGCTATCAATCCACCTGCCCTCTATATTTGCTTCAAATAAATCAGCTTACTCTACATTGCTAAAGGAGATCCACTTTATACTCTTAGATTAAGTGGTTGGGGGAAGGGGGCTAGGAATACCTACAGGAATTACCCTATGGGAAAAAAAGAACAATGAAAAATGGAGCACTTTTTCAGATCTTACAACAATTCAATTAATCCAGCATTCTGCCTGATAGCTTTTGATAGGCTGTCCCTTTTCAAACCATCTATGCTAATGGTGATTTTTTAATTTTATGGTTATGATTTCAGGTTAATCACAGGTTGTGTGAAGAAAGGGAGGGAGGGAGAAGCATGGTACAGGGATGACCAACTTTTGTATTGTGACTCTACTTTCCATACAAAGGAATAAGAGCCCCAAAATAAGTAGATGTGAATAACAATTTTTCCATACAGTAGTTGTTTATAAAGCCACACAACTGAGAAATCAGTGTTTAGACCAAAATAACCTCATAACCTTCAAGAATGTAAGACATACTTTTCTATCCCCATAACAAATAGTTTTCCTAGCCACTGCGTATAATGAAAGTACAGAGAGCACACAATCTCAGAGTTTTTTCCCCCTAAAAATGCCAGGAAGGCCCAAATAAAAATACAGGTTTCAAGCAGGAATTTTTAAAACCTGAAACTGATGTTCTTAAAGTGATTTTCTGTGAGCCAAGCACAATGGAGCTGTATTTTGGCAGAGAACAAAAATGAAAATGTTCAAAGCTTACAGCATTATTCTAATCTCACTTTTGAAGGGATAGTCCCAAAACTAACACCATTCAAGTCAAGTTACTTTTAATTACAAAACAGAAAACAAAGCTACAAGTCTACAGTTGGGATGGGGCTTGGTTACTTAACCAGGGAAAACAACATTTGAAAAATATCAGTATTAATAAGAAAATTGAACTTTATTATAATTTCTGGACACATATCCACATGTGGAATGAGTAAGACAATTTACAGATAAGGTCAGAAATGGCCTTGAGAAACTGAGTTCACTAAGAGGAAGAATCAATAGATATATTTAGACAAAGAATTATTCCTATTTAATGTATTAAAAACTAGCACTTATAGACTTATTATTTCTAAGACCAGAGATAGATTGGAAGTTATCTATTTTTCATATCTTTTCTTCTTTTACTTTACTTCACTTTTTCTTTTCCTTTTCTTTATATTTTGTGTTTCAAATTTTCCTTTTCATTTCTAACTTTTAAATATGTATCTTTAAAATCTCAATAAAATATTATAAAAAAAAAGAGGAAGAATCAATAGACATTATTGGAATAATATTTATTTATTTATTTATACATACATACATACATCATACTTATATGGCTGCTCATAATGTTTTTACATGAGCCTCTGGGCAGCTTACAACATTATTTATATATTAACAATTACATATTAACAATTATATTAACTAAACTTGGCCAGCGGCTGTCGCAGGGAAGTTGGATCATCCGGGCTTTCTTCCTCCCCAAGTCTTCTGTTGATCGCATTTCGTCTTCCACCGATTGCGTCTAGGCAGGTCCAGCAACCGATTCCTGTTCCCTGCGCAAAGCGCCACCAGCATTTCCTCCCACCGAAATGGGAGTACCTATTTATCTACTCGTGGATGGTACAGTTGTGTGAAAAAGAAAGTACACCCTCTCTGAGTTCTATGGTTTTACGTATCAGGACATAATAAAAATCATCTGGTTCTTAGCAGTTCTCAAAAGTAGGTAAATACAACCTCAGATGAACAACAACACATGCCATATTACACCATGTCATCATTTATTTTACAAAAGGAAAGCCAAAATACCAAAATATTCTAGAATCAAATGTGAGGCCATCTGTCCGACAGCTAAAGCTTGGCCAACATTGGGTCATGCAACAGGACAATGATCCCAAGCACACCAGCAAAGCTACAACAGAATGGCTGAAAAAGAAAAGAATCAAGGTGTTGCAATGGCCCAGTCAAAGTCTGGGCCTCAACTCAGTTGAAATGCTGTGGCGGGACCTCAAGAGAGCTGTGCATAAACAAATGCCTGCAAACATCAATGAACTGAAGCAATGTTGTAAAGAAGACTGGCCCAAAATTCCTCCACAACGATGTGAGAGACTGAAAAAGTCAAACAGAAAATGATTTCTTCAAATTATTGCTGCTAAAAGTGGTTCTACAAGCTATTGAATCATAAAGTGTACTTAGTTTTTCATGCATGGCTTCTCCATTTTGGCTTTCTTTTTGTAAAATAAATGATGACATGGTGTAATATGTCATGTGTTGTTGTTCATCTGAGGTTGTATTTACCTACTTTTGAGAACTGCTAAGGACCAGATGTTTTTTATTATGTCCTGATACATAAAACCATAGAACTCAAAGAGGGTGTACTTTCTTTTTCACACGACTGTATGCTTTCAAACTGCTAGGTGGGCAGGAGCTAGGGACGAATGACAGGAGTTCACCCTGTCACGCATAGCTGGTCTCGAACCACTGGAGTGCCGACCATTTCTGGCCGGCAACTCCAGCGACATTAAGCAGTATTATGAACATATTTTTTTCAACTTGTTTAAGGATGTATTCTGTCTGGAAGAAAAAGGATTTTGGTCTCTGAAAAAAGAATCTTGATGCCACAGGGAAAGCAATGAACCATGACACGGCATGACAATATATGGCAACAACTTTCAAAATAACTTTCAATCTCACTACAAGAAAGTGCTTGCTATTGATGTGATAACTGAGAAACCTATTGGAAATAAGCCATCTCTAAATACAGGTGAAACTCGAAAAATTAGAATATCGTGCAAATGTTCATTTATGTCAGTATGGCAACTCAAAAGGTGAAACCAATATATGAGATAGACGCATTACATGCAAAGCGAGATATGTCAAGCCTTACTTTGGTATAATTGTGATGATTATGGCGTACAGCTTATGAAAACCCCAAATTCACAATCTCAGAAAATTAGAATATTACATGACATCAATAACACAAGGATTGGAAAGAGAACAATATCAGACCTCTGCAAAGTAGAAGCATGCATATGTACTCAGTACTTGGTTTGGGCCCCTTCTGCAGCAATGACTGCCGCAATGTGGCGTGGCATGGATGCTATCAGCCTGTGGCACTGCTGAGGTGTTACGGAAGACCAGGATGCTTCAATAGCGGCCTTCAGCTCCGCTGCATTGTTCGGTCTCATGTCCCTCATCTTTCTCTTGGCAATGCCCCATAGATTCTCTATGGGGTTCAGGTCAGGCGAGTTTGCTGGCCAATCAAGCACAGTAATCCCATGGTCATTGAACCAGGTTTTGGTACTTTTGCAGTGTGGGCAGGTGCCAAGTCCTCCTGGAAAATGAAGTCAGCATCCCCATAAAGCTCGTCTGTGGAAGGAAGCATGAAGTGCTCCAAAATCTCCTGGTAGACGGCTGCGTTGACCCTGGACTTAATGAAGCACGGTGGACCAACACCAGCAGATGACATGGCTCCCCAAATCAACACAGACTGTGGAAACTTCACACTGGACTTCAAGAATTGTGCATTGTGTGCCTCTCCATTCTTCCTCCAGACCCTGGGTCCTTGGTTCCCAAATGAGATGCAAAAGTTGCTCTCATCAGAAAAGAGGACTTTGGACCACTCGGCAACAGACCAGTTCTTTTTTTCTGTAGCCCAGGTAAGACGCTTCTGACGTTGTTTGTTGTTCAGGAGCGGCTTGACAAGAGGTATACGACATTTGAAGCCCATGTGCAGGATCCGTCTGTGTGTGGTGGCTCTTGATGCACTAACTCCAGCCTCAGTCCACTCCTTGTGAAAGTCCCCAACACTTTTGAATGGCCTTTTCCTGACAATCCTCTCCAGGCTGTGGTCATCCCTGCTGCTTGTGCACCTTTTTCTACCACACTTTTCCCTTCCACATAACCTTCTATTGATGTGCTTTGATACAGCACTTTGGGAACATCCAGCTTCCTTTGCAATTACCTTTTGGGGCTTTCCCTCCTTATGGAGGGTGTCAAGGATGGTTTTCTGCACAACTGTCAGGTCAGCAGTCTTTCCCATGCTTGTGATTCCTACTGAACCAGCCTGAGAGACCATTGAAAGGCTCAGGAACCCTTTGCAGGTGTTATGGATTCATTAGCTGATTAGAGTGGGACACTTTGAGCCTAGAATATTGAACCTTTTCACACTATTCTAATTTTCTGAGATTGTGAATTTGCGGTTTTCATAAGCTGTACGCCATAATCATCACAATTATACCAAAGTAAGGCTTGACATATCTCGCTTTGCATGTAATGCGTCTATCTCATATATTGGTTTCACCTTTTGAGTTGCCATACTGACATAAATGAACATTTGCACGATATTCTAATTTTTCGAGTTTCACTTGTACTGGACAAGCAATCCAAATGATGCAAGATCTCCTTTAAAGTTATTAACTGCAGCTTTGAGAACAGACTACATGTAGCACCTAAAGAGGGATCGGAGTAAAAGTTGCACATGGGTGTCTGCCATGGGGGAAGGAGCAAATGACAAATAAGTGTTGCAATGCAAGCTCCACCTCTTTTGTGATGATGTCACATGTGCATACCTAAGGGTCAGCAGAAACTCCGTTATGCTAAAATAATTTATAATCAGAGCTGGATTCATTGAAATTTGAGCTTGTTAAGAACAATACCAAAGACAATAATACTGAAGGCATAGGCTGAAATTTCACTTCCAGGATTTAAAAGACAGCTCCAAGAAATAATTGCTCACTGACAGCTATATCTGCAAATTTTAGGCAAGGTATACTTGCCTAAAAGGTACTAAACTTTCTTTGTTCTTTGTGGGGACGCTTCCCCTTCAAACTGAGCTTTTTTATTTGTTCAACAGAGGACTTTACTCACTATGTCCTTCACTGCCTTATTTATGATGAGATCAGGGCCAAATAAGTGAGGCTAGATGAATTTAAGAGCTCAGACCTTAAACAATTGAATTATCTTCTTACAGATGTGTTTCCTACTATTAGTAGCCAGGTTGCTATTTTGCTTTGTTGTCATTTAAATTTAGACAGAAAATTTTAAAGTTATTAACTGTAGCCCTGATTTTATCTTGATCCATTTTTTTTTACACCTACCACTCTTTGTATTATTTTTTTAAATTTTATTTTGTTTCATTGTTATTTTGCTTTATTAAATTTTATGTTACGCTATACTGTTATGACCTGTGGTTAGAACAATATATCCATTTACTTATTTACTAGTTGTTTAGTATTATAAGAAGTTAATTATTTGAGGAAAGTTGATGGAATGACTTGAAAGCACAAAGAAAGAAACATTAAAGAAACAAACCCTAAAATGTAGAGATTATTCTCTAGACATTGCTTTAGAGCTGCTAAAAAGGGAACTGGACAAGAAAGTGTTTACCTCCATCTCAAGGAATGCACAACAGATAGGGATTGTCCCCTTGAGCTAAAGGTTTGTTTTTTTCTTGAAGCTCCTGAAATATTGCTGTGCTTAGTTCCAACCTCCTAAGTGTGCATGCACAGGCCAGAGAAAGATGATACAAATGTGACTGCAAAAGAGCCTTGTACATCAGTTAAAGTTAAGCCAACCTTTTTCCTTTGTTGTTGTTGTTTTGTCTCACAAATGGAAAATTAATGAACTAGTTAACTAGAAGAAAGGTGCAAAACTTATAAGAAGGGAGATTTCAACAATCCTTTCCTTCCTGCAACATCCACAGAATGTTTATAGCAGTCAGCTCAGACCACATTACTGGGCTCATCTGCACGTCCATGAATCATACGTTGAGGACAAGAACGCATAACAGCATCCTCAACCTACTCCTGGCCCTCCATGAAGGTGGCCTCTGCTTGTCTTATTTTGCTTTACCTCAAAAGTGATTTTTAAAAACTTCTGCTAGCATAAGCCATGCTGAGTGGTCAGTCTGCAGTCTATCGTTTCAAGGTAAATTTAGGGAAGAGATCCTGCCCTACTCCTAGTGGCCACCTGATGCTACAGTGGGTATGTCCACCTTCTGATCCTTGGCTGCTGATTTACAGAACCATCAACTGTTTGGCACTTGGAGAATCAGAGTGCTCGTACTCTGCCAAAAAGCCACCTCTCCCACTTCTCTTGCTAACCCATAAGTGGAAGGAAAAGCAGGGAGAGGTAGGGAAGCAGGTCTTTTGGTGCCAGTTCTCCCAACACCAAATGACCCACTTTCCCCCACAGAATGGCTGAACAGCTGCTTTCCCTATTTTCCTTCCTTCTCTTCTCCAGGAGAAGAGAAATAGAGTGGAAGTAGTTTTTCAGTTGATACGCCTGCAGTAAAGCTATGGCAGCTTGTCTGTGAGGGTGCAGCTGCAGAGACTCAATAGGGCGGGTGGGGGGGACTCTGGGCAGCGTACAGCAAAGCTAAAAACAGTCAATAAATACATTAAAAATATAAAAAGCAAAATAAAACAGAGAATAAAAGGATGTTAAAAATAAGGGAGCCACCTTACTAATTCCCCCATCCCCTGGGGTCCCCAGGCTTTCGGCATAACCAAGTCTTAAGGGACCTCTGGAAGCTCAACAATGATGAGGCAAACCTCACCTCAGGGGGTAGAAGATTCCACAGCACAGGCAGCACAGCAGAAAAGGCCTCTTGCCTGGGGCTTGCTAAATGTACAGTAGCTCCCTAGGTGACAGAACCTGTAACTTGCCCTCTTTGCTGGATCTGGTAGGATGGACAGATGAAATCAGGGAGAGGCGGTCCCTCAGATAGCCGGTCCCATGCCATGAAGGGCTTTAAAGGTCAACCCCAGCACTTTGAATTGGACCTGGAAACAAACTGGTAACCAGTGCAGCTCGCAAAGCATAGTGTGTCCTACTAGAAACACACATAACTGCTTGCACTGCTGCATTTTGCACCAGCTGAAGTTTCCAGATACTCTTCAGGGGCAGCCCCCTGTAGAGCGCATTGCAGTAGTCTAACCAGGAGGTGACTAGGGCATGAATGATCATGAATAGGTCTCTCTGATCTAGGAATGGGCACAACTGGGGCACAATACAAAGTTGTGCAAAGGCCCTCCTAGCCATGACTGCCACCTGCTCTTTGAGCAGGAGTCGTGAGTCCAGGAGGACCCTCAGATTGTGCACAGGGTCTGTTTGGGGCAGTGCGACCCCATCCAGTACCAAAGATGGTAAAATCCTAGAACCAGAGGGGCTCAAAACCCAAAGCCACTCAGTCTTGCCAGGGTTCAGTTGAAGCTGGTTGCTTCCCATCCAGATCCTCACAGCCTCCAGACACCGAGATAGTATGACCACAGCATTGCATAAGTCACCGGGGGAGATGTACAATTGAGTATCATCAGCATACTGATGATACCTCACCCCACAGCAACGGATGAGCTCACCCAGCAATCTCATGTAGATGTTAAATAGGAGAGGTGAGAGCACCAACCCCTGTGGCACCCCACATCGGGATCTCTCCTCCCCAGTCACCACTGACTGGAACAGACCCTGGAGGAAGGAGGGGAACCAGCACAATATCGTGCCGCCCATCCACAATTCTCTGAGTTGGTCCAGAAGGACACCATGGTCGATGGTATCGAAAGCCGTCAAGAGGTCAAGTAAGGCAAGGATGGATGCACAACCACCATCCCGCCCATGCCAGATCATCCAAAAGTGTGACCAATGCTGTTTCTGTACCATACCCAGGCCGGAACCCTGGCTGAAAAGGATACAGATAATCTGCTTCATCCAAGGTCCTCTGAAGCTACTGTGCAACCATTTTCTCAATCACCTTCCCCAAAAAGGGGAGGTTGGATACTGGATGAAAATTGCCTAGTATCATGGGGTCCAGTGATGGCTTCTTGAGGAGGGGGCAAACCAAAGCCTCCTTAAGAGGTGCATGAACAACCCCCTTACTTAAAGAAGAATTCACCATTGCCAGAACCCACCCACATGACACCCCCTGGGCTGCTTTCACAAGCCAAGAGGGGCATGGATCTAGAGAGCAGGTGGCTGACTCACAGTCCTAAGGACCCTGTCCACTTCCTCAGGTCCAACAAGTTCAAACCATTCCCAGATAACTCCACCCTAGGCACCTCCCAAGGACCTGCAGCAAAGCCAGCGTCCAACTGCGAACAAATTTGAGTGATTTTATCCAACAGATGTTAAGCAAATTCCTCCACATGACCCTGCAAAAAGTTGTATGGGCCCCCTGTACCCAAGAGGGCCAGTATCATCCAAAACAGGGCTGTGGGGTGGCAATCTGCGGATACAATAATGGTGGAGGAGCGCTGTTGCTTCGCCGCCCTTACTGCCACTTGGTAGGCCTTAATAATGGCTCTAACCCGTGTTCGGTTGAGTTTGTCCTTAGATGAGCACCAGTGACGCTCTAGACTTCTCATCTCTCGTTTCATCTCCCTCAACCCCTCTGTAAACTATGGGGAGTGACAGGATCCACGGGAGGGGAGAGGTTGCATAGGCACGATACTATCCAAAGCCTCAGCCACTCTTTTATTCCAGGCAGCAACCAAGGCTTCAGATGGGCTGTGCAGCAGACCAGCAGGAACAGCTCCCAGCTCCCTCTGGAACCCATCTGGGTCCATCAGTCACTGGGGGCAGAGCAGTCTAATGGGTCCAGCCTCCCTGCAGTGGATAGTGGTGCCAGATATTCCCATGGTAATCACGGCGTAATCTGGCCATGATACAGGGGACACCAACAACTCTCCCAATTGCAGATCACATAGCCACTGCTCCGACAGTGTCAGACTGTTCCATGTCAGGCTCTGGATGACCTGGGATAGGCCCACAGCCATCATGGTGGCCATGAACTCCTGAGCCACCTCAGATCCCACTCCCAGGGAAGGCACATTAAAATCTCCCAAGACCATAAATCTGGGGAACTCCACTGCCAACCTGGAGATGGAATTAAGGAGCTCAGGCAGGGAGGTTGCTATGCAGCAGGGAGGCAGGTACAACAGCAACAGTCCCAACTGATCCTTAGAGCCCAACTTAATGAACAGGGTCTCACATCTGGTGACCTGTGGGGCAGTGCCCCGAAAGCTATAAGCAATTCTTGGATGATAGTCGCCATACCACCAGCCCTGCCCCGGGTCCTTGCTGGTGCCACATGCAAAACCTGGCTGGGCACATCTCTGAGAGGGGCATCCCCCCTTCTGGGCCCAGCCAGGTTTCAGTAATATGTACCAAGTCGGCCCTCTCATCCATTATCAAATCACAGATGAGGGACGCCTTATTACAGACTGACCTGGCATTTAAGAGCAACAGCTAGAAGCCAGGGCCTCTGACGGTCTGCTGTCCAGGTATAGGGGTTGAGACCAAGGAGCTGGAATGCGGAACAGGTATAAATCATCAGTCCTGCGTTCCCTGGGGGAGGCCCGCTCCTCATCTCCCACCATATCTCCCCATGCTCATCACCACCATAATATTATGGCCCATGCAGATCTCCCCAGTGGCCACATCATCTTCTCCTCCAGACTCCTCAATTCCAAAGGCCCGGGGGCTCCCATAACAATCAATTGCATCCATCCCCCGGGACAGGGAAACCAAGCACCCTGAGGGGAAGTTGGTCCTTTTAGTGCCAGGAATATTGACATAAAAAGAATCAATTTCTCCACCTCTTGCTGCTGCTTCTGCCACCCATCGGTTAGCAAGAGAAGTTGGAGATGCTTTTTTGCAGAGTAGGAGCACCCTGACTCTCCCACTACCTTGCGCTCTTGGCCAAACAACAACCAACAAAGGGAATGCCTCTCCATGGGCAGTAACTTCCTGCCACAATAAGAAGACTTGCAGAGGCCTTTGCATTATGATAAGAAAGGCTTGGAGTCCACTGCCAATATCATTCAGCTCTAGTAATCTTTTTATTCTTTTTTATTTTTTTATGATATAAAGATGAAAAAATAAAGAACAAAAAGTATTAATTATGATAAAGTGGGCGAAAAATATAACTTCCTCATCTTTACTTAATAAGGAATGCAGTGAAGGTTTCCAATGATATAATGGCTGAAAAGAAATTTAAAGAGGAAGTGAGAGTATCACTTAGGAGCATATGCCAGTTTGCTTCTAGGTCCAATTCAAGGTGCTGTTTTTGACCTTTAAAGCCCTACAAGGCATGGGCCAGATTATCTGAGGGACTGCCTCTCCCCAGTTACATCTGCCCATCCTTTCAGGTCCAGCAGGAGAGGCATGTTGCAGGTTCCGTCTGCTAAGGTGTTCCATCTGATGGGACCCAGGAAACGAGGCACCTGCCCTCTGGAATATCATCCTCGTTGAGGTGAGGTTAGCTCCAACCCTTGTGAACTTCCAGAAATCCCTTAAAATGTGTTTTTTTCAACAGGCAACAGGGAGCCTGCATGCTGGCTGTATCACATGTAATATTCAGATGCATTCCCTCTTGTGATCTTTTTTAAATTTATGTTTAATTGTTTTAAGTAGTCCTTGTAGAAAGTTTTGTTGGTTTTATTGTATGCTGCCCAGAGTCACTTTGTGTGAGATGGACGGCAATATACTGTATATTTGATAAACAAACAAATAAATAAATAATATACAGTGGAGCTGCAACTCCCACCACTTTCCTCAGCTATAAAAATGCTTATGATCGGGTTTCAGCAGGGAATGCATATGTATGAGGAATGTGATGAAGAATGTTTCTTCCCACATTCAATTTATTATACTCCATTTAAAATACATATTATTACATTCATCCATTTATTCCAAATAAACATATATTTCATATAACAGAAATATACAAAATGTATTTAAAACATTTAGAATTCCTTACGGATATGACAATAAGCTTGCAAAAATATAGTACTAAATCTCAGCCCAAACTTAATCAACTATATTTTGGTCTTCTATCAATAAATGATAAGAGGTATATTCTACTTATTTTTAACTGTCTGAAATATAATTTGGGCTGTTGTTTAAATAATTACATATTTACTTTTATCAGGATTTCTACCTTCTAATATAGCCACTCCTCATTTAGTGGCTACCTCATTTAGCAACCATTTGCAAATATGATGGCCATTTAAAAAAAAATCTGACTAATGTGCACATTTATGACCAAATTTTGTGTGCCTGACTACAAAAGCCTTCAATATAAAACTGATTAAGGTCTGGTCAGTTTCAGGCAGCAGAGCAGAGCTTGTTAACTTGCCTTAGGCGCTAGGGAGAAAAGTAGCTTAGGAAGAGATAGCTTGTTTAAGCAATCTCTCTGCCCTGTGTGGAGGCAAAAAATGGGGGTGGGGTGGGGTCAGGCACAGGACACTATATGAGAGACCTTTATCTAAATGAGACAACAGCAACCAGTGATCTTTGTGGTGTCTCTCTCTCTCTCAGTCACGTGTTCACTTAGCAACCGTATTGCTTCTGATTTAAGGAACAGATTGTGGTTGCTAAATGAGGAGAGGGTGTCTTTTACTAATGCTATTGCTGTTACAGTTTTAAGTAATACTATTGTCAGGATTAGCCCAGGAAACTCCAGGAGACAGTACAGATTCAATTCAGCATGGTTTATTGGCTTCAGTCCCGTTACAGAATCTTATCAGAGTGAAAGCAATTCCCAGAGTCACCCGACAAGCATTCCTCAGGGAGGTGCAAGTCTCATTCTCTTATCTCTACCTCTCTGTTCTGGGGATAAGAGAATGCGCTTAACTCTTTCCGCTCTAGCTCTCACAACTATTTAGACTAGTGTCTAAATCTATCCAAGTACATTAAGCTCCTATTTTAACATCTCACCAATAGCAGTTCTGGCTGGGAGATTTAAAAAAGTATCCCGTGGCAACCAAGAGTGTCCTTACAATTCTGAGCAAGCGTAAACAATAACCCAGGGCAGTATTCTCCAACTCGGGCATTGCCTGGATATGTGGATTTCTACTCCTAGAAATTATAAGCAATAGCCATGCTGCTTGGATAATCCTGGGAGTTGAACTCAGTACTTCTGAAGGGCGCTCAGGCTGTAAAAGGCTATGTCTTGCTCTTTTGTCTCTGCAACTGGGATTTACATATAGAGCTTATTGCTCATTCACTTTGAATTAAAAGAGAACATCCAATTTTTATATATCCCATTTCCTCTTAGACAAAATTAAGCTTATTACAGTACATTGTGTAAAAGTACTTCAACTTTTAGGAATAAAAGTTTATATCGAGCAGATTAGGCAATATTACCTTCAGGAAAAATCCCTTGAATGGTGTTTTTTGTACTCTTTACTAATTTAAAATTCCAGAAGTCCAAAATACTATATTCCAAAGAGGATAATAAAAAAATCAAACTGTGAACTCATCTCTAGTTATACACAATTATAATTCATAATGTAAGTACAAGTAAAGAATTGGAATATAAAGACAAAAAAACTAAAGACTCTAAAGATAGCCACTCTACCATATCAAAGAGAAACAGGATTATGGGATTTGCTTTTCTTCAGTTTGAATGAAGATAAGTGAAATAGTTACACGGTGTACTGCTTGGGCTATGGGAAGAAATGTGGAAGCCTCTGCAACTGTCTGCCAGTGTATAGTTTCCATTTCGCTGCACAAATTCTTTCAATAGTCATCACCCAGCCATAAAGTTGACACCATCCAAAACCAAGTTATGGAGTATATATGCAAACATATGTCTAAATTTGTAACTTACATATATATGCTATACAAATAAAGAGATACATTAAATGCTAGAACACTTTTACCTCATTTAAAGGAACTTTAATGTTGTTTTGAATGAAATTTATTGTTTCAACATATTTCACTTTGATTCCTTACCAAATTGAAATAAAAATTGTTCACCAAATATTGACAGCAATTTGATAGGACTTCTAAGTGCAAAACAAAATTGGTTCAAGGCTGACTTTGGCCTGCTAACCAATAATATCTAAGATTGCCTAAATAGACCTACTAAAGAATTCTTAGCCATTCTGGCAGAGGTGAAAAATTCTTGGCCTGGATTGTAGCTATGAAGTAAATACTATCTAGTCTACTGAGCTTACAATTTCTTGGCTTTCTAACTTCACTCAAATTCACAGCTCTAATAATATAGCTTATGAACCCTCAAAGAAAAATATGACTAAAAAAGGAAGCACCAGAAGTACAACGAATGACATATACATATGCATCAGCTTCACTAGGTAGACCAGACCAGAAAATCAACTCATGAAGACTAGAACTACAGGTGAAACTCGAAAAATTAGAGTATCGTGCAAATGTTCATTTATGTCAGTATGGCAACTCAAAAGGTGAAACCAATATATGAGATAGAGGCATTACATACAAAGCGAGATATGTCAAGCCTTACTTTGGTATAATTGTGATGATTATGGCATACAGCTTATGAAAACCCCAAATTTACAATCTCAGAAAATGAGAATATTACATGACATCAATAACACAAGGCTTGGAAATAGAACAATATCGGACCTCTGCAAAGTATAACCCCTTCATGGATCACTGCCTTGTCGTGGCGAAGGGGCTTGCGTAACTCAGTGAAGCCATGAGCTATACCGTGCAGGGCCACCCAAGACGGACAGGTCATGACAGAGAGTTCTGACAAAATGTGGTCCACTGGAGAAGGAAATGGCAACCCACTCCAGTATTCTTGCCAAGAAAACCCCATGGACAATGTTAAAAGGCTAAAAGATATGACGCCGGAAGATGAGCCCCTCAGGTCGGAAGGTGTCCAATATGCTACTGGGGAAGAGCGGAGGGCAATTCCAAGTAGCTCCAGAAAGAGTGAAGCGGCTGGGCCAAAGCCGAAAGGACGTTCAGCTGTGGATGTATCTGGAAGCGAAAAGAAGGTCCGATGCTGTAAAGAACAATATTGTATAGGTACATGGAATGTAAGATCTATGAACCAAGGCAAGCTGGATGTGGTCAAACATGAGATGACAAGATTAAACATCGACATCTTGGGAATCAGCGAATTGAAATGGACAGGAATGGGTGAATTTAATTCAGGTGACCATTATATCTACTACTGTGGGCAAGAAACCCTTAGAAGAAATGGAGTTGCACTCATAGTCAATAAGAGAGTGGGAAAGGCAGTAATGGGTTACAACCTCAAAAACGACAGAATGATCTCAGTGCGTATCCAGGGCAAACCATTCAACATCACAGTAATCCAAGTCTATGCCCCAACCACTGATGCCAAAGAAGCTGAAGTTGACCAGTTCTATGAAGACCTACAACACCTTCTAGAACTAGCACCAAAAAAAGATGTCCTTTTCATCATAGGGGATTGGAATGCTAAAGTAGGAAGTCAAGGAGTAATCGGAATAACAGGCAAGTTTGGCCTTGGAGTACAAAATGAAGCAGGGCAAAGGCTAATAGAGTTCTGTCAAGAGAACAAACTAGTCATAGCAAACACTCTTTTCCAACAACACAAGAGACGACTCTACACATGGACATCACCAGACGGTCAATACCGAAACCAGATTGATTATATACTTTGCAGTCAAAGATGGAGAAGCTCTATACAGACAGCAAAAACAAGACCAGGAGCTGACTGTGGCTCAGATCATGAGCTTCTTACTGCAAAATTTAGGCTTAAATTGAAGAACGTAGGGAAAACCACTAGACCACTCAGGTATGACTTAGATCATGTTCCTTATGAGTATACAGTGAAGGTGATGAATAGATTTAGAGGATTAGATTTGGTAGACAGAGTGCCTGAAGAACTATGGACGGAGGTCCGTAACATTGTACAGGAGGCAGCAACTAAAACCATCCCAAAGAAAAAGAAATGCAAGAAAGCAAAATGGCTATCTGATGAGGCTTTACAAATAGCTGTGGAAAGAAGGAATGCGAAAAGCAAGGGTGAAAGGGAAAGATATAAGCAACTGAATGCAGATTTCCAGAGAACAGCAAGAAGAGATAAAAAGGCCTTCTTAAATGAACAATGCAAAGAAATCGAGGAAAACAATAGAATGGGAAAGACTAGAGATCTCTTCAAGAAAATTGGAGATATCAAAGGAACGTTTAGTGCAAAGATGGGCATGATAAAGGACAAAAAAGGCAGGGACCTAACAGAAGCAGAAGAGATTAAAAAGAGGTGGCAAGAATACACAGAAGAACTATACAAGAAAGATCTTAATGTCCCTGATGTCCATACTGGTGTGGTCACTGACCTTGAGCCGGACATCCTAGAGAGTGAAGTCAAGTGGGCCTTAGGAAGCATTGCTAACAACAAAGCTAGTGGAGATGACAGTATTCCAGCTGAGTTATTTAAAATACTAAAAGACGATGCTGTTAAAGTGCTGCACTCAATATGCCAGCAAGTTTGGAAAACGCAACAGTGGCCACAGGATTGGAAAAGGTCAGTTTATGTTCCAATTCCAAAGAAGGGCAATGCCAAAGAATGCTCAAACTATCGCACAATTGCACTCATTTCACATGCTAGCAAGGTTATGCTCAAAATCCTACAAGCTAGGCTTCAGCAGTACGTGAACCAAGAACTACCGGATGTACAAGCTGGGTTTCGAAGAGGCAGAGGAACTAGAGATCAAATTGCCAACATTCGCTGGATCATGGAGAAAGCACGAGAGTTCCAGAAAAACATCTACTTCTGCTTCATTGACTATGCAAAAGCCTTTGATTGTGTGGATCACAACAAACTGTGGCAAATTCTTAAAGAGATGGGGGTACCAGACCACCTTACCTGTCTCCTGAGAAATCTGTACGCGGGCCAAGAAGCAACAGTTAGAACCGGTCATGGAACAACCGATTGGTTCAAAATAGGGAAAGGAGTACGACAAGGCTGTATACTGTC
The DNA here is from genome assembly GCA_030867105.1 of Liasis olivaceus. NCBI lineage: Eukaryota > Metazoa > Chordata > Lepidosauria > Squamata > Pythonidae > Liasis > Liasis olivaceus. Next base: position 68,117,568 of record CM061349.1, read on the forward strand.
ACCCTGCTTATTTAACCTATATGCAGAGTACATCATGAGAAATGCCAGGCTGGAAGAATCAAAAGCTGGAATAAAGATTGCAGGGAGAAATATCAACAACCTCAGATATGCAGATGATACCACCCTAATGGCAGAAAGTGAAGAAGAACTAAAGAGCCTCTTGATGAGGGTGAAAGAGGAGAGTGCAAAAGCTGGCTTGAAACTCAACATTAAAAAAACTAAGATCATGGCATCTGGGCCCATCAATTCCTGGCAAATAGAAGGGGTAGAAATGGGAGCAGTAACAGACTTCATTTATTTGGGCTCGAAGATCACCGCAGATGGAGACTGCAGCCATGAAATTAAGAGACGCTTGCTCCTTGGGAGGAAAGCTATGGCAAACCTAGATAGCATATTAAAAAGCAGAGATGTCACCTTGCCGACAAAGATCCGCATAGTCAAAGCTATGGTTTTTCCAGTAGTAATGTATGGCTGTGAGAGCTGGACCATAAAGAAGGCTGAGCGCCGAAGAATTGATGCCTTTGAACTGTGGTGCTGGAGAAGACTCTTAAGAGTCCCCTGGACTGCTAGGAGGTCAAACCAGTCAATCTTAAAGGAAATCAACCCTGATTGCTCATTGGAAGGATTGATAATGAAGCTCAAGCTCAGATACTTTGGTCACCTAATGCGAAGAGAGGACTCTTTGGAAAAGACCCTGATGCTGGGAAAGATTGAAGGCAAAAGGAGAAGAGGACGGCAGAGGATGAGATGGTTAGATAGCATCACTGAAGCAATGAGCATGAAATTGAGCAAACTCAGGGAGGCAGTGAAGGACAGGAAGGCCTGGCGCAATATGGTTCATGGGGTCACGAAGAGTCGGACACGACTTAACGACTGAACAACAACAAAGCAAAGTATAAGCATGCATATGTACTCAGTACTTGGTTTGGGCCCCTTTTGCAGCAATGACTGCTGCAATGCGGCGTGGCATGGATGCTATCAGCCTGTGGCACTGCTGAGGTGTTATGGAAGACCAGGATGCTTCAATAGCGGCCTTCAGCTCCGCTGCATTGTTCGGTCTCATGTCCCTCATCTTTCTCTTGGCAATGCCCCATAGATTCTCTATGGGGTTCAGGTCAGGCGAGTTTGCTGGCCAATCAAGCACAGTAATCCCATGGTCATTGAACCAGGTTTTGGTACTTTTGCAGTGTGGGCAGGTGCCAAGTCCTGCTGGAAAATGAAGTCAGCATCCCCATAAAGCTCGTCTGCGGAAGGAAGCATGAAGTGCTCCAAAATCTCCTGGTAGACGGCTGCGTTGACCCTGGACTTAATGAAGCACAGTGGACCAACACCGGCAGATGACATGGCTTCCCAAATCAACACAGACTGTGGAAACTTCACACTGGACTTCAAGCATCGTGCATTGTGTGCCTCTCCATTCTTCCTCCAGACCCTGGGTCCTTGGTTCCCAAATGAGATGCAAAAGTTGCTCTCATCAGAAAAGAGGACTTTGGACCACTCGGCAACAGACCAGTTCTTTTTTTCTGTAGCCCAGGTAAGACGCTTCTGACGTTGTTTGTTGTTCAGGAGTGGTTTGACAAGAGGAATACGACATTTGAAGCCCATGTCCAGGATCTGTCTGTGTGTGGTGGCTCTTGATGCACTAACTCCAGCCTCAGTCCACTCCTTGTGAAAGTCCCCAACACTTTGGAATGGCCTTTTCCTGACAATCCTCTCCAGGCTGCGGTCATCCCTGCTGCTTGTGCACCTTTTTCTACCACACTTTTCCCTTCCACATAACCTTCTATTGATGTGCTTTGATACAGCACTTTGGGAACATCTAACTTCTTTTGCAATTCCCTTTTGGGGCTTTCCCTCCTTATGGAGGGTGTCAAGGATGGTTTTCTGCACAACTGTCAGGTCAGCAGTCTTTCCTATGCTTGTGATTCCTACTGAACCAGCCTGAGAGACCATTTAAAGGCTCAGGAACCCTTTGCAGGTGTTATGGATTCATTAGCTGATTAGAGTGGGACACTTTGAGCGTAGAATATTGAACCTTTTCACACTATTCTAATTTTCTGAGATTGTGAATTTGGGGTTTTCATAAGCTGTACGCCATAATCATCACAATTATACCAAAGTAAGGCTTGACATATCTCGCTTTGCATGTAATGCGTCTATCTCATATATTGGTTTCACCTTTTGAGTTGCCATACTGACATAAATGAACATTTGCACGATATTCTAATTTTTTGAGTTTCACCTGTATACCTGACTGGGATAGCCTATAATAATAGAAACTTGGAAGTCTTATTATGCTATCCCTCCCCCTCCCCCATTTAACAGAGAATAAATAGCCATAACCTCCCCCAGAACAAAATAGGATATCCCAGCCCCACCCATATGCATAATGTTGTCTTGTCCATTTTGTGTCACCCTGCCTCCCCCCCACCCCAATTATAGCCTGGATATGGGGAATAAACTTTAAGTTTTGTCTTCTAAAATATTATAAAAGATATTTACATTTAGTTAGAAACTTCATTCTGCAGTCCAATCTTATAAATACTTACAACTGTTAAAACATTAAAAAAATCTTCTATTTTATATTATTTGAAATATTTATAATGAGTCTGATGATAGACAAATGTTTACATAGAAAATACAGAAGGTGTTCTTGACATCATTTAAGTACTGAAAAATCAGTATCTATGCAGGATTCAAGTTTTAGATCAGAGACACATTTTAGTTTTTTAATGTTCATTTTTCAGCTTTGGCATTGTTAGATTTACCTATTTCACTGTATCAACATATACAGATAGGCTGAAGTCCCTTGAACAATTATCATCTGTAAGGACATAGATATATCTATTTTAAAAAATACAATGTCTAAATTTCTGGACAGAAGATAGAATTCATCAAGGATCTAGAAACAGCCTGTGCATAATGGGGGGGGGGGGGGGGGCTGACATGCTAAGTATTATTATTGTTTGATAGTTAAATATATACTATTTCCATTATTTATTCATTTTGTTAGCATATCCAAGTATAAACAAGATATTGAAAACCAGATTATAAAAAATTATCTTACAAATTCTTTAGTTCTACAATTATTTGTATTGCAAGAGTTACATTCAGATGTCACATTCTCTAATAGTTCAAATTATAGTTTGTGGTTGAGTTGGCTCCAAGTCTAAGATGAATCTAGATTATGTTCCACTTCTGTTAGGGGGCCACCTGAGCTGGGGTTTAAAAGGTAAAGTAGCTGTGTCTGAAATGTATCCACAAGATAGCTCTTGCACTATACCCCAGAATTACATTATATTTGGAATTGTTAAATAGTAAAGAACTTCTCAGACCAACCAGTAGATAAAACTGTAAACTGTATATGGGCATGTTGGCTGTCAGGGATTAATATCAATGACGCTAATCCAGATATTAGCACTATTGTCCCCAGTCTAAGCATCTGGGTTCCCTGCAACTGCAAAAGAGTCATGTATGTATAATCTACTCACTGCGCCCAGCTTAATATAATATATGTTTGTAAAACCAATTTACTGAGATATGTGACCTGGCAAACTGTGATCTGAATAATCCTTCTAAACAGGGGTTGAAAATTAAAATAAGATCCTGATATGCAATCTAGATTTGGAGAGATCACCCAAATTGCAATTTCTCAGTTTGGACTTTACAACAAAGCAGAACATGTTCAGCTAAATTAAGTTTATGAAGAGAATTTGATACTAATATATTATGGCTATGGTTTAAGGAGGTCTGAATGCATTCAATGCTTTCATTTTAATAAATGAATGTCATTTTATGTTAAAATATGTGCTTTGCTTTCCCATTATTTCAAAATGGGAGTGAAAGGAATGATTACTAATTAATTAATTAGAGTCTAAAACCTCCAAAATGCAAATACCTTCATTTACTAAGCTGAAGTAGGATACTGAAAGTTTTACAGATTTTAATTCTAAATATGAGAGCTAGTGTGGTATAGTGGTTAAAGTGCTGGAATACTATTGGGAAGACTTAGGTTCTAGTCCATCCTCAGCTATGAAAGCTCACTGGGGGCCTTTGAACCATTCATTCTCTCTTAGTTCAATCTATCTCACAGAGTTATTGTGGGGAAAAATGGGTGGGCGGAGTGCCTTGAGCTCCTGAATGAAAGGTGGGATAGAAATCTAATAAATAAATATTCATTAAAATAATGCTCATCTTTTCTGTTGATTACATCACATTAAATTATGTTTACTACTTATGGAAGGAAATTTTGTAATCATCAAAAGGACTCTAGTTCCTCATGAAGAATACTGCTTACCTGTGACCCTTTCTTGCTACCTGGAAGGTTAATTATGAGCGTTTTCCCTCTGATTCCACACACGGGTCTGGAGAGAGAGAGAGAAGGAGAGAGAGAGAGAGGAATACTAAGACACAGGAAACAAACAGTTGTTTTTAATCAAACATATTTTTTAACCAATATCAAAAAGGTGAGGTCTTAGAATTCGTTCAGTGGAAATAAACTTTTCTTAGAAATAGGGCTGATTAAAGAAACCTTCACGATCAAATAAGTTTTACTTGGCTAATCAATGAAATATTAATGCTTTTTCACAAATATGCACATAAACAATGAACTACTTGTTTTGAAAGGAATGGCATATTTGTTAGATCAAGTTATTCTGAAGCAAACCACTGACATCATGATCTGGATTTGGGGGATGTTAACATCAGTCCCTTGGCATGGGCGGATCACTGTCTCTTGGCCCTAGAGTTCTCCACAGCCACCCCTCACTGCAGGGGTGAGGTGGGGCCTATTTGATTGGCATGCCCCAGGCACCTGATGGACCCAGTGTAGATTCAGAGGGAGCTTGGGATTTTCCCCCGAATCCCTGGCACATGGTTCCGCAGACACCCTTGTCATGGCTTGGAATGACAGGGCCCCTGGACCGAATCCCATGTGTGTAGACTCTCTGTGTATGCAAATCTTGTAGAGCACCATGATTTACCAACAAGGTTTGAGAGATGAAACAGCACAACAGAAGCCTAGAACACCACTGGAGGAAGACAAAAAGTGAGTAACACCTATATCAGGACTTAACTTTTGGTGATAAGGGCGAATTACTTCTCCATCCTTATTGCATCTGCAGATAGCTGCCCAGAATCCCTGTTTTGGGTCACCAGGTTCCTCCTAGGTAAGGAGGAGCTGGGGAGCCCCTGCAGGGCTGCACTGAGGAATATTCTCAGCATCTGCTAGGCAAAGTTGCTCCACTTCACTTGGAGTTGCACTCTGGCTGGACAGAGCCTTTGGAAGTGACAGATACATCTGAGCCTTGCTATCTGGGAGGAGTTTGAGCTGGTTGGTCCTGAGGAAGTGAACAGGGTCTTTGTGGCTATGTGCTTAGCCACCTGTATTCTGGGCCCATGCTCCTTCTGGTTGGTCAAGGCCCTCCAGGAGGTGGCATGTGGTTGGGTTCACGCGGTGCTTAATTACTCTTTGGGGGGGGGAGGTACCGCCTGGCTTGAAGGAGGCGGTGGTGTACCCCTTCTTAAGAGGCCATCCTTGGACCCAACCATGTTAGATAACTCATTCAGTCTTTAATCTTCCCTTTTTAGGGAAGGTTGTTGAGAGGGTGGTGGGCACTTAGCTGCAAAGGGCCCTGGATGAAGTGGATTATCTGGATCCTTTTCAGCCCTAGGCCTCTGCAATGTGGGGTGCCCCAAGGCTTGGGTCTTTCTCCTCTCCTCTTTAACATCTACATGAAACTGCTGAGTGAGGTCATCCAATGGCATGGGGTGAGGTACCATTAGTATGCTAATGATACCCAGCTACACATCTCCATCTCTAGCTGGCAGGTGATGCTGTTGCAGTGCTGGCTGAGTGTCTGGAAGCTGTACAGCTCTGGATGTGGAGAAACTGGCTTCAACTCAACCCTGGCAAGATAGAATGGCTTTGGTTTTTGGCCCCACTGGCCTTGTGATATGTCATCTTTGACTCTGGACAGCATGGCACTTCCCTGGACTGAGCTGGTATGCATTTTGGGGGTCCTCCTGGACTGTAAACTCTGTGGGACAATTGCACCCTTTCCTGGACCAGGAGGCCTGCTCATGGGGACTTGTGCTTTGGTCACTTCCTGCTTGGATTACTGCAATGTATTTTCCATGGGGTTACCCTTGAAGACCACCTGGAAGCTACAACTGGGAGCCCTATATGGCAAGAGACCAGGTTATTTGAAGTGTAATGGTATGTGGGAATGATCTTGGGAAACAGGAGGGAGAGCTGCAGACTGGACAATTGGTGTGTAAATGATATTTTAGCCCACAGAAGGAGGGAGGACATGGGAAATGTTTCAGAAGGGACCCTCCCTTGTTCTCTGGAGAGTAAAAGGAAAGGAGGGGAGAAATACTTTCAGTCTTGTAAGATTCTGTTAATGTGTAAGCTTATAATAAAGACAGAGCTAGTATTCCTGTTTGTGCTTCTTGTCTGGATTACCTCACAGGGCTAACAATGGAACCACCTATCCCTGAGGACATCTGCCATCGCACCAGATTGGATAGGGTAGGCACTCTCCTGGTCCCTTCCCTTAAATGCTGCCATCTTACAGGACCTAGGAAGCATGCCTCTTCCACGGCAGCCCCTGCCGATTCTCCATCCCTTCTTCCTGAGGTCTGGCAGGCCCCTACCCTTTTAACCTTCCAAAAAGCACTTAAGACTTGGCTTTTCCCCCAAGCACTGGGATAGAGTGAGACTGGCATGGGACAAACTTGTAGGCTGCATGGAAAAGTTTAGCTGTAGTACCAGGACTTTTTTGTTGTTTAATGTTTTTATTTCATTGTTGATATACTGTATATAGTTTTTATTTTTGGGTTGTGAGCCACCCAGAGTATGGTTTAAGATGGGTGGCCATATAAATGCTTTAAACAAACAAACAAACTGGTCATTTAAATAGGGCTTACAGTTGCTCAGTGATGTTACAGTTGCTTGTACCATGTTTCAAGTAATATTTTATTTTGACAGATTTGATCAATCATACTTAATCCTGACTGAATTAACTCTAGAAGGTGATCTATATTAATGATATGTGAAAGAAATCTAAGCCTTCATCCCTGTATATTGGTCTTTTCCCAAAAGCTCTCATCCAAGTGAAAGAGATTGGAAGTGGATATGAATGTACATTGCTTGAAATAGAAGTGCCAACTAACTTTTTCACCTACTTGCTACTGAATTTTTAAAATGGAGAACTCTAGAGGCTAATCTGTATTAGTTTTCTTTTTCTATTATTGCAGCATCTGGCTACTACAATACTGCCTTCATTGTTCACTTGGGATTTTTGCCTTTTTACATGGTATTTTGCAGACCACTCTTAAAATAACATACAGCACAACAGCAATCCCATTTACAGGTGAAACTTGGAAAATTAGAATATCGTGCAAATGTACATTTATGTCAGTATGGCAACTCAAAAGGTGAAACCAATATATGAGATAGACGCATTACATGCAAAGCGAGATATGTCAAGCCTTACTTTGGTATAATTGTGATGATTATGGCGTACAGCTTATGAAAACCCCAAATTCACAATCTCAGAAAATTAGAATAGTGTGAAAAGGTTCAATATTCTACGCTCAAAGTGTCCCACTCTAATCAGCTAATGAATCCATAACACCTGCAAAGGGTTCCTGAGCCTTTAAATGGTCTCTCAGGCTGGTTCAGTAGGAATCACAAGCATAGGAAAGACTGCTGACCTGACAGTTGTGCAGAAAACCATCCTTGACACCCTCCATAAGGAGGGAAAGCCCCAAAAGGGAATTGCAAAAGAAGTTAGATGTTCCCAAAGTGCTGTATCAAAGCACATCAATAGAAGGTTATGTGGAAGGGAAAAGTGTGGTAGAAAAAGGTGCACAAGCAGCAGGGATGACCGCAGCCTGGAGAGGATTGTCAGGAAAAGGCCATTCCAAAGTGTTGGGGACTTTCACAAGGAGTGGACTGAGGCTGGAGTTAGTGCATCAAGAGCCACCACACACAGACAGATCCTGGACATGGGCTTCAAATGTCGTATTCCTCTTGTCAAACCACTCCTGAACAACAAACAACGTCAGAAGCGTCTTACCTGGGCTACAGAAAAAAAGAACTGGTCTGTTGCCGAGTGGTCCAAAGTCCTCTTTTCTGATGAGAGCAACTTTTGCATCTCATTTGGGAACCAAGGACCCAGGGTCTGGAGGAAGAATGGAGAGGCACACAATGCACGATGCTTGAAGTCCAGTGTGAAGTTTCCACAGTCTGTGTTGATTTGGGAAGCCATGTCATCTGCCGGTGTTGGTCCACTGTGCTTCATTAAGTCCAGGGTCAACGCAGCCGTCTACCAGGAGATTTTGGAGCACTTCATGCTTCCTTCCGCAGACGAGCTTTATGGGGATGCTGACTTCATTTTCCAGCAGGACTTGGCACCTGCCCACACTGCCAAAAGTACCAAAACCTACTTCAATGACCATGGGATTACTATGCTTGATTGGCCAGCAAACTTGCCTGACCTGAACCCCATAGAGAATCTATGGGGCATTGCCAAGAGAAAGATGAGGGACATGAGACCGAACAATGCAGCAGAGCTGAAGGCCGCTATTGAAGCATCCTGGTCTTCCATAACACCTCAGCAGTGCCACAGGCTGATAGCATCCATGCCACGCCACATTGCGGCAGTCATTGCTGCAAAAGGGGCCCAAACCAAGTACTGAGTACATATGCATGCTTATACTTTGCAGAGGTCTGATATTGTTCTATTTCCAAGCCTTGTGTTATTGATGTCATGTAATATTCTCATTTTCTGAGATTGTGAATTTGGGGTTTTCATAAGATGTACTCCATAATCATCACAATTATACCAAAGTAAGGCTTGACATATCTCGCTTTGCATGTAATACGATTATCTCATATACTGGTTTCACCTTTTGAGTTGCCATACTGACATAAATGAACATTTGCATGATATTCTAATTTTTCAAGTTTCACCTCTAAATGATCTTATATGATAAGTTATATGATAAGTTGATAAAATGATCTTATATGATAAGCTCATTCTTGATTCCTAATGTAAGCATATTTCAATATTGTGTGAATCAAGGCTTTTAGTCTTTCCTCTGAGAATATTTGAAGCTGCCTATTTTGATCAAGCCCTACATGATATGGGATCACATTACTTGGAAGACTGATTTTTCTCTTATGAAATTGATTTCTGCTAAATTATACCCCTGTGGTGAATTGTGGATTCTGCCATCTTCAGACCTGAAGAGGCTATGAAGAGGCTATGACAGGCAAAAAAGCTTCTCCTATTGTAAAACGATATTGTAGGAAGAGAACCATGTTAGTTTATGATGGCAAAAAATCAAGAGTCTGGTAGCACCTTTCCCGACTAACATGTTTATTAAAAGGCATAAACTTTTATGAGCTGCAGCTCACTTCATCAGATGCATAGTGTGTCTAGACTGATATAGGATTTAAATTGGGGGGGAGGTTGGAGGGAAGAGAGAGGAAAATAGGTTGGTGATACAGATGCCAGTTACAAATGAGAGAATTTGTTTCAAACAGCAATTTTAGTGTGCTAAAAACTGATTGTGTTAGTTCTGAGATTGCCTGTAAGTTCCAAAATTTCTCATTCAATGGTGCTGTTAAAGTCCTACTTTTCCAAAACAGTCCGTTTGAGATCTGCTATGGAACATCCTGGGAGGTTGAAACACTCTGACTTTGTCCTTGTTTTGAATCCTGATGTCAAGCTTGTGTCTATTAATTCTTTTGTGGAAAGTTTGCCCTGCTTGTCTATGTAGAATCCAGAGGGGCACTGCTGATAGATGATGGCATATATCACATTGGAGGAAGAGCACATGAAGGTGTTTCTAATCTTGTGTGCGTAGTCGTTGGGCCCTATGATGATGCTGTTGGTGTAGATGTGGGGGCAAAGTAGATCTGGGTTTGCTGAAGGGTCTGTTTCCCATGCTGGCATCATTGTCCTATTGCTTCTTGTTGCTTACGAGAATCTGCTTCAGGTTAGGTGGCTGTCTATACTTGCTTGCCACCCAGTGCTTGAGAAAGTGCAGTGTCATTGTCCAGTATTGGCTGTAGCTTATTAATAATGCATTTGAATAGCTTCAGCTATGAGTGATAATCAGTGGTGTTCTGTTCTGTTTCTGTGCTCTGTCTTTTAATAGGTCCTCCCTGGGAATTGATCTAACTCTATTGATTTGTCTATTTGATCTCATTAGGAGGGTGGTTCATTCTCCTGAATGCCTGGTTTAATTCCATCAGCTAAGCATTACTGTCAAGTGGGTCAGAACAAATGTGGTTGTAGCGCAGATTGGTGTTTATGTGTCCATTGTATAGTTTTATGGTGGCATAAAGGAAGTGGACTAATTTTGTAGATAGGTCCAGGTTGAACTTGATGGTGTGTGTGTGTGTGTGTGTAAGCTGTTGAAGTGGTGTTGGAATTTGATACATTTCCATGGGCCAGATGATGAAAATGTTACCAATGAATCTAAATTAAGGGAGGGGCTTCAGTGAGACTTAAGAAAGCATTCTTCAGTCATGAAGATGCTGGCATATTGAAGAGGCATACGTGTCCCCATGGCTGTTTCTGGATGAATTCCTTGCTGTTTTGCTTTCAGTATCAAAGCATAATCTTTTTATTTGCTTAGGCCTTTTAATTATGTGGTGCTTTTTATATCAATTGAAGATGCCTTCTTTTGGAACTTATTTTGTGAACCAATGATTCCTCAGTCATCATCCCAGGGAGCAAAGGACTATTTCCTTGAAGACAAAAATCAATTTATAATTATTCTTATGCAATATAATGAATAGTGGAAGGTACTGACTTGAAATGTATTGGGCCTCAGTAAACAGTCTCTTCTCAATGTCCAGGACTGTTTTTTATCTCTCTTTTTTTCTTGTTGCAGGATAAAAAGAACTTAAAAATAAACTAACTTAAATCAGATTAAGTAAAGGAAAGATGCCTGCAAATTGAGTTCGGCTCTTAGTGGACATAGTCATGCATTTCTCTAGGCAAAGAACTAACCAGGACGACCCCACTCATCTTCCAAGTCTATATAAGGTCAGCCATGAATTGCCAGAGGTCAGACTGCTTATTTTATCACAAGAATGAAACTTTTAAGTCAACACAGAAAAAAAGAAAACAGAGATTACCCGACATCCATTTTTCTAATGCATGGACTAGCACAGGGGAGACTGTGCCAGGTGCAGGGTTTTAACCTGCTTTGAAATATTCATATAGAAAGGTTTTAGAATTTATTTTCAAAATGTATTTCATTCTTAAATTTGAAGGGGAAAGAAAATCTGGCCTTCCCTTTGTTATTAAATTTAAAAGAGAAACGAAGAACCAACATAAAAAGAGAAATAAAGCCAAGGGAAAAATTAATATGATCTGGTGAATTATCTTTTTTCTTCATTTGGAAAGGAGTACGCTTGTTTTCTTTGTCTTTCAGGTACAGTTTCTTCAGTAGTTCAAATGTCTGAACTTACTGACTGGGTGACTGATCAATTGATTTTCAGGCCACTCTGTTTGGAACTGACTCAGAACAGCTTACATACCTATGTATTTAAATAGTGTTAAAAACTACAAAGTCTAAAACACAAATAATAGCATAATACAAAGTACAATGCCAGCGATAAATAACATTCTACATTAATTAAACTCCACGCTAATGGAGGAAGTAGCTCACAACTTTCTACCTCCAAAGCCTGCTGAAAACACAACAGGATATGGACCATCTGGATCTCAGGGGAAATTATATTCCCAAAAAAGGGGGTAGCAATTGAAAAGGCCCCACCAAGCTTTCTTCTGCCATTGCATTTGAACAACTTATTGCTAAGCTGTAATTCTATTCCTACTACATATCAATACAGTAAAGCAGAATTCCAGCTTTCCAACATATGACATCAGATTCATATAAAATGTAATCTTAGTTAAATTTGTTTCATGTCAGTGTCCACATTATGGAAATACTATTCATTTTCTAGAAATACAGTGACGTTGAGCTTATTGTTACCCCAAGAAGAACCTTTTGCTCTTTGTATATCACTGCAGTCCATCACAGACATTTAACCATCATTTATCATGGGATCTATTGCTGCTTATAGAAAACCTACCACACATCAGTACCTACAGGCTATATAAACACAAACACAGGAACCAGAGCCAGCAACAAATCCAGATCCCAAGTGTGTCTCCAAAATAGTGGCAATAATATCAACCGCAAGTGCAACAATTAATTCAGCTGGATCATCTTCCAAAGTGATCTATACCTGTCATCTACTAGCCATCCCTTTTACTGTCCTTTTGCATACTATATAGGAAAACAAATAATCCTGACACAAAAGAAGAAATATCTGCAAATATAATGGCAGAAAGGAAATAATCAGCAGGAGAATATTTAATATTATAAAGTCAGTCTGTTACTGACCTTAAGGTAGCTATCTTGGAACAAAAAATATTTCAGGGATGAAGCTACTGAACTGCATCTTATCAACTTATCAATTCTATAAACTTGAGTCTGACTAGAACACATATAATAGTTTCTGTTCCATTATAAGAGCGACATCAATTACTGCTACACATGGTCATTTTGCATATGCTTAAGGTCTATTAAAATTATTAGAAATTTTACTTTTGTATTTCAGAGTATTTCATTCAATTTTACACTTGTTTCCTTTGCCCCACATGTATCTGACAAATAAGAATAATGTGTCCAATGAATATCTAGTCCATGAACGGTATAATAAAATTTAAGGCACCAAAATTCTCATTCTGCTAATAAACTTTTTAAAAAGATGACTTATCCATAGTGGTAAACTGTTTTTTGTCCAAAATTTCTTGAAGAGTTACACCCCTTATGGTGCAGCGACAAGTCTGTCGATTTGGTGGGCTTGTCCTAAGCATTTAAAGCCGGTACCTCTTGACTCTACTGCACAGTACCCCCAGCATTAGTTTAAATCCCATTCTAAACTCTAGCCGGCAGATCAACTGTTCACTGGGCTTGTGGTATATACAGTAAAGGAGACAATTCTCTTGCTTTACTATATAGGACTTGTTTTGAGTATGACTCTCTGACTCCCAAGAATGGAATAGTCCTCAAAAAAAGTATCCAGGGACTGGAGTGAAAGGAACTTTATTTGAAATAAAAAATCTGGAATAGCACATTCATAGCTAATAATGTTTTTTAACAAAAGGATTATACGACTGCAGATCAGCTCAGTCAGTTAATATAAGTCAGTACTATAACACCAAAACTAAGTTAACTGAGGTGATATTAATATTAATAATATTAATAAAGATTTGGATAGATCCCTAGTACCTAGATAAACAGGCGGAATATATCATTGTTAATGATAAACACTGCTGTTAGTTATAACAAACTGCCAGGGTAAATTATTTAAGAAATGTGGTAAGGACAAAATGTATTTACCAAAAATAGTGCCTCTCAAGCTGAAGTGCCTAGCTGAAGTATTGGTTGACACTATATTTTTGAACTAATTCTCATCACATGATTACCAATGATATTTAAATGCACTACAATGTTATAGTTTGAATTAGCAGCTTGGAGTTATATTTATCAGCAATTATAATGCCAGTTTCTTGTGTTGCCCCTACCCAGTATTTGAACTGTCTGCAAAATATATCCTGCAGAATTCATATCAAAGAAATGAGCAAAACAAATTCTTGTGTAAAGTGGCCCATCCCTGAACAATGTAGCTCCAACCTGACTGCGTACTTTCTCAAAACCAGAAATTGAAAGGGAAAAAACCCCCACTGAAGCAGACCTATGACTGCTTTAGTACCAAAATTTAACAACAAATGTAAATAATAATCAGAAGTTCATTAACTACTTTTGTAAACTAGACATTTGGTGGGAAGGTTCAGGCCCCAGTCACCTTATTGGCTTTATGCCTAAGGTGGGATTAGAACTCACAGTCTTCCAGTTTCTAGATGATGCCTTAATCACTACAACTGGCTCTTCAGCAAAGTTACACTTAGTGAAAGGAACCGAGAAACAATAAGCAATTGCCACTGGAAGGATTCTCTTCCCATCTATGTACTCCTTTCAGAATATTCTTATCTAGTTTAGAACATACTTCCATGATACTTTTCTTTCTTAACATTATGTTAACTCAAAATAATATATTGCATTCCCTCTCCATCAATCAAATATTGATGCATGCTCTGGAAAAAGGTCTGGTCTGATACCAGCTGGCAACATCTCTTTTGTAATAATACGCTCTTCATTTCCTCCTACAGTTACTTTAATTATTTTTAAAATTCAATGTTTACAGCTTCTACATCCATGAATAAACTTTACCACTGCCTTGTCTCTGCATATACAAAATTGATTTGTTAAATTGTAAAATAAAATAACTGACCCAATGCTTAAATTAAGTACATACAAGTTTATTTTGAAAATGATTCCACTTTTGATTTGTTATAGTTCTACCTTTTTTTTAACTGCAAAGAAATATTAAAAACAAACAGTGTGTGTGTGCATGTGTGTACAATACACGCACACACATACACAGTGTGTGTGTATGTATGTGTGTGTGTATGGCAATATTGAATTTTGCGCCAAATATTCACAGAAGAGAAAAATATTAATGTCAAACGTTTATGTAATTTATTTTAAGACAAGTGCTGCTATTTTTCTCCATTACAATCATAATTGAGGTTCAGTCAAGTGCATTTCTTAATCACATTAACATGATAAAATTTGTCCAAACCCATTTAAACCTGAGATTCATATAGATTCACCACAATCTAGAAGTATTTTCTGTGCAAACTAAGGATAGTTATTTATTGATTTGCAAGATTTCTTTTAAATAACTGCTATTAAGAGACACTTATAGTGAAAGCTGGGAAATCAGTGCTAACTGGTGAGAAAAAAATTCTGAAAATATAATTGCTACATGTAGAGCTAGTGTGACATAGTGGTTAAGGTTGGACTGACACCAGGAAGACCCAGGTTCTAGTTCACCCCAGCCACAAAAGTTCACTGGGTGACTTTGGGGCACTAACTCTCTCCTGTATGAAGGGTAGGATATCTAATACATAAATAAAATGCACTTAAGTTTTATTTTTAATTAACTTTAGGAATCTGAAATAATTATAAATATAAATAGCCAACAGAACTGAGTTATTCCTGCAACTTAATCCTAGGGGAAAAAATTCAGAGTGTACAACAACTCAGAACTGCTCTATATTTACCATTATAGTAATAACTTGTAGTGCAATGTTTTGCATGCACATTTAGTATGCCTCACTGAGTTCACTGAGCTCGCTCCTAGATGAGTACAGAATTAGAAGCCTGGGCTAATCTATGCCATTTTTCAATATTTTTGTTTTAGAAGATTCTAATAATAATTCTATGAGTAGAAAGAGAGAGAAAAAGTCACTTTCCATAGCCATGAGCAAAACCACTATAATCTTATATATATCAGCATATATATCAGCAGGACTAATGATAGAGTATAATCTAAAACTTACTTGCAACCACAGACTCACTAGATAGCTTTAGGCAAGCTACTATCTCTCAGTGGCTGCAATATGGGATACACAATATTCACCTACTCTAAACTATTGTTGTGTAAACTACTAAAGCAAAATATGTAAAGTGATTTGAAAGTGCTACATAACTGCTATACATTGTTCCTATGTGAAGTTTTTGCAAGGAAGCTTCAGTGTCTTTTCTTCCTGAACTCTGTGTATCAAAAATACTCAAAAGTAAATAAAAACCCCATAAAATAATAAAAGAAGCCATCTGGATACGAAAATGAGGAAGGGGTGATGAATCCACTTTTGTTCAATGTAGCCATTCCACCACCAGCTTAGGTATTCTAGAGAAAAAGTTTATTTTGTTATTTTTGTTAGCATTCTTACCTAGAGAGCATGCCCAGAGGTGTAACATTAAGTGATCCCATCAGCATTGCCAAGGCCATCCCTGGGGCCTCACGTTCTATTACTTCTTTAGTAGCCTGTAATCAAAGATTAAACAGTAGACTGAGTAAAAACTACAAAAATAAAGTAAAATTAAATATAAAGCTAAGTAAAATTGAAATCACCATTCCTTTCCTAAAATCAATCCAACATGGGATTTGAATGTGAATCAATCTGGGTATAAAATCATTATATACTTATCTCACTAAAATTAGCTTATGCCTACATCACATTCTGCCACAATTTCTGAAATTGGCTCTCTATCAAAACTGCACCTTTCAGTCCCTGACCACAACAGTTTTGCATCCTATAAATATTAAATATGATTTGCGTATACTTTTGCCTGTTCCTATAGATTTCTCCTGGAAATCCAAATACATTGAACAGCTCAGAAAATTATTAGAAGGGAATGACTCATATGGCCCTTCTATTTTATAGAGATGATTGATTAAGCATCTTCTCCTGAAGGAATATGCATATTTTTTGTCTCTTTCTGTTGATGAATGATATAATAGATCTCTTTCCAATTGGAAGGCATTTGTATGCTGAGGCAATCTTTGAGATTAAAATGATAGCCAATTTTCAATTATATTACGCTCTACTTTAAGAAAGAAAAACCTAATTTAAAATGAAAGTTGAATGTAATATAAATATATTTAAATAAAGTATACAATTATGTTCTTAAAACTGAATCCCTGACCTTCAATCAAATGTAAAACTCAATATAAAATACATGGTTGGCTCTTACAGTATGAGCTGAGGAGAGGAGAAATAAAATTAGACAATTGCATCAGGTTAGGCAGAAGGAAGCAGGGGTGTCTTAAGTGATCTGACCAATCATATTGCCTGGTCTTAAAACATAGTCAGGAAATTCCTTCCCATGTAGTAGATCTATTCTGAACCACCCTAGTTTTATTGCTAGCTTCAGGTTCCTTTGCCCTGGCTTTCATGATCATCTACTGATCATTACAAATGTTGCCTCTTGCACAAAGAAAAGTCTAATTTATGCAGTGAAATAATCTATGCAGAACCAGACAGTCTAAAGTGTAGCCTGATTCTCCCTCTGTTTCTGCCAGGGTTACTAGAGAACTTATAAAGGAAAGGAAATCTGAAATTCAGATAAGTGGAAAAATATACCTGCTACCATGTATCATAAAAATTAGTATTATGAATCAAGGACAAGCAGCTAATTGAAAACATTTGTTGATGACATAACTAAAATTTAGCGTATGGGCCTCATCACCCATTTTTAGCTATTCTCGTATACACCTCAGTCCCATATACTAAAATCCACATCATTTATGTCCCTAAACTTCAGAGAAGCTTTAACAAGAATGCAATAAGGTGATACGGCATAAGTAGCCTTTAAATTAGGCAATTCTGATTCCAACCCTAACCTTTTTTCCTTCCCAAGTGGCAGTATTCCCCACTCCTTTCTTCTTTTACTACTTCTGCAATAACTAGGTAGAGACAGAATCTTAGCAATTAGGATGGTGCAAGAGGACCATGTTACTTAGATTCTATTTACTTAGATTCTATTTTATAAAATATAACAGAAACAATTTCTCTGGATTCTAGATGCTGACTTTTTTTTCCTGCAAGCTTCCTCATTATTCCATCTCTGCAGATATAAGAATACCACTTCAGAATTATAAGACCAACATTGCTTGGTCTAATTATCGACAAATATATGAACCACTTTAATGACAATAATTGAACTTTATGAACTTAATAAAATACTGTATGTCTACATTTTTATCAGAGATATCAGTTATATAATGAAGAACAGAATAAATTAATGAGAAAAACTGAGTCTTAGAATAACAGATATTAGACCACAATAAATCTACAAAATTCAGAGGAGATTATTTGCCACAGATGAATGATCAAACTAGATTCACTCCACTATAGTTTTTTTTCAAATTAAAGAAACCATGGGGATCCAGCATTAGGATAAATCTCTCCCTACGCCCCACTTTCCCAAATTATATCTTTGAAGTTGCTGTTTATTTTTGAGGGAAATTTATAGTTCCCAAATATTTTCTGCACAGAAAATAGCAAAGGGGTTGTGTGACACTAGGTTGAAACTGACAATTGTGGCCAAAATTTAAAAATGAGCTGGACACATACACAGAGCTGGACACATATACAGAGGGGACAAAACCCAGACACTTGTCAAAAGATGCCTTCAGAAACTGATAAGAAGGAACCAAGTGGCTAAGAGTCAGAAGATAAACAAAAGAAATGCCATCAGAACAAATCAATGAAACAAAGACTTGTAGGGATAACAAGGGGTCCTGGGGCACACCAGTTATTTGAGTTGAGAATGAGAAGCCAGGGCAAAGGAACCTGAAGCTAGCAGTAAAACTAGGGTGGTTCAGAATAGATCTACTACATGGGAAGGAATTTCTATGTTTTTCTCATAGTTGAGTTCTCATTCTTCTAGCTAGTGCTTGGCCAGCCTAGTTAAGTAGGATTTAGGTAAGTGGGGTGTGAATAATAATAATAAAGATGAGAGCTATGCCAGAGGTTCAACCATACTGGACAGGTCTCATCAGAAGAGCCAGACAAAGAGCGTCTCTCCCATTAACAATATGGTGAGGCGTAATTTACAGAAACCTATACCGGATTGGTCGTTACCCAGGTCAACAAGGACCATGTTAGGTGTTCTAGTTCCTGGACATCTGGTGACAAGTGGGCTACAGGACTCAGGACTGTTGGCTGGGCAGCCAGGACCAGCAGATGCAGGACTACTGAAAGAAGAGTTGTTTACCCACTGCAAATATACGAAGACTGAAAACAAAGAAATAATGATCTGCTATGACAAATCAAGTCCAACAAGAAGAGGATACCTGAAAAGAATGCGCTAGTTCTAGAAAGAACAATATCCAGAATCAGAAATAACAGAACAGAGGCTAGCAGATCAACACAGATTTATAATACGAAATGAAGTATTCACAGAAATAGAATTGGAAGAAGTGCAAAGGTCTACCCAGGGCAAAGAAATCAAAGTCTTGCCATAAGTAGCTCAGACTACAGATGCAAATCAGGGGGAGTCGGCAGTAAAGGAAGCCAGCATAGCTACTGAATCATTTTCATTCCCAAACCAGGAACTGCCTCCTCCTCAGAAAGAACAAAGCCCTCTAACTAAAGAACAAGTTGAACTGAAACAAAGAATAACTGAGCATCTAGAACAGCACATAAAGAACAGAATAAGGTTGCATGCATTGAAACTTGTTACAAAGAAAAAGCTGGCACAAGTATTAAACAATGCCAGTACTGTAATATCAAATAGAAGCACCAGCTCACTGCAAGAAACAAACCAACTAATGTATACCATGGCTGCAGTTATAACTGAATACCTTGGATGCAAAATCAACAAGCAAGAAAAGAAGCCAAACAGTGCACCACCAAAATGAAAGGTCAGACTGGAAAATAAGATCAGCATGCTAAGATCAGATGCAAGCAAGCTAGAACAAATGAAAGAAAAGAAGCTGAAGAACAAGAATACCAAAGAATACCTGATCAAGAAATACCACCTAGAAACAAGGAAGATCAAAGAAGCACTGGAAATAATAAAGCAGCAAATAACAGCCCAAAAGATCAGCAGATACGAAGCTCAAATTGCACACTATAGACAGAATCTCCAATTTCAGCTGAATCAGAAACATTTCTACCAATTCATCAGTGGAGAGATGGCAATGAACCACTCAACATCTGACAAAGAAGAAATAGTGCAGTTCTGGGCACAGCTATGGGACAACCCAAAGAAATACAAGAATGAAGCTTGGATGAAGGAGGTGGATAAGAATAGAAAAGAAGCTGAAATGAAAGAACTTGTAATAACAGCAGAAATGATGAAGAAAAGGGCAAAGAAGATCAAGAATTGGTCAGCACCAATCTGCAAGAAATACCATTTGCCTGCAAGCAAGAACTGGTTGGACCACAAAAACAGACAAAGTAATAGAAAATGAAGAAGCTAAAGTGCTCTGGGACTTTAGAATTCAAACAGACAAGCACCTGCCACATAACACCCCAGACTTAACAACTGTTGATAAGAAAGACAAAAAAATCTGAATAGTGGACACTGCAATACCTGGAGATAGCAGAATAGAAGAGAAAGAACTGGAGAAAATCACAAAGTACAAAGACCTACAAATAGAAATAGAATGACTGTGGCAAAAGAAAGCAAAGATAGTACCAACAGTATAAGGTGCCTTGGGTGTAATTTCAAAACATCTGGAGTATCACTTGAAATCACTTTGTAATTTCAAAACATCTGAAGTATCACTGGCATTGACAAAAGGACTCGATATGTGGATAAAAATGCCAAATCCAGTCTAAACTTCTGGCTGACTGTGTGACCAACAATAATTTTATTAACTATATACCACCCAACTCCCAGTGACTCTGGGCAGTTTACAAATTAAACATTTAAGAACAAGGAAGCAATACAAAACAAGAAAAAGCAAAGATGGAAGAGATGACAAACCTGGATGGGAATAAGGAAAAAGAAGAAAAGGGGGCTTCAATTACCCTCACCAAAGCCTGGGTGAAGAACCCTTCAAAACACCAGTACAGTGGGGGTCGTTAGAATCTTGGGGGAAATCTCATTCCAGAGGTCAGGTGCTGCTATAGAGAAGACATACTTCAGAGGTTCCGATAGAT
Source organism: Liasis olivaceus (assembly GCA_030867105.1). Classification (NCBI taxonomy): domain Eukaryota; kingdom Metazoa; phylum Chordata; class Lepidosauria; order Squamata; family Pythonidae; genus Liasis; species Liasis olivaceus. The sequence goes on from CM061349.1 coordinate 68,138,192, forward strand.
GGCATTGTGTAATCAAAGGAACCTGAACCCCACCAACCCTGCTAAATCGGATCAGCTGGGCAGATACTGTGGGAGACAAGTGAGCGTGGGAGCAACTGCATACTTTAAATCAATAAACCTTTATTGTGAGCTTTAAATTCAGAGGGTCTTCATGAATTCCAATAACATCTTGATTGCCTCAGTGGTTGATTGAAGTGTTTTGTGAGTGTTTCCAATTTTTTTTCTCTGCTATTGTCCAGGACTATGGGATCTGTGTGCTTCGACAGCTTGTAGGATTGGAATGAGTAATAATAAGCTGAGCCTGAGTATTTTTTAATTTTCATTTTTATTCAAATAAAGAATATCCCTTTATAGATCTCCAGAATCATAACTAGTTGAATCTTAATTATACTTTCAATGTGATAATAGTTGAAATATATAACATACAGTTATATGCAAAAGTAAGTACACCCATGTAAGGTTTTTTCTTTTGTAACAAAGGTGGATATATCAATATTTCATCTTCATTTATCAGTATATAAAGATAAAGTTGATGTAATGGAATAAAAACACTATGAAAATTTAATTTTGCAACCATTTATTCAACAAAAATTAACAAATATGCCATTTCCTTCAGTGAAAAAAGTAAGTACACCCTTGGCTGTACTACCTAGTATTGCCTGTTTTTGCAGAAACAGCCTCAAGTAGGCATTTCTTATAATGGTCTACCAGTCTCTGATATTGACTGGGAGGAATTTTTTTATCACTCCTCCATGCAGAATTTTTTCAGCTGCCAACGTTTGAGGGGTTTCTTGCATGCACAGCCTGTTTCAAGTCACCATACAGTATCTCAATGGGATTTAAATCCAGGCTTTGACTTGGTCATTTTTAGTTTTAATTACAAGTCTTAAGAACTTTTTTTTTTTTTTGGAATAAACAATAAAAGGGTGATTAAAACTTTGATTTTAGAAGTTACAAATGGACTAAGGGTCCAGATAAATTTGAAACAAGCTTTTGGAATTAATTATAAAGAATCCTTCCCATGGGAAAAATTTTTTGATTAAAAAAAAAAAAGATTTTAAAAATTGGACACTAGAGGAAACTAAAGATTACAATTAAAAGAAAAGAACACATAAATTCAACATTTACAGAATGAAGCAAAATATTCTAACATTGGACATACTGAAGGACATTTTTGAAAAATGGACTGAGAAGTTAATATTAATAGTGTGAAGAGACAAACTGTCTAAAAAATGTTATGGGAGAGGAACAGGTTTTACCTGACAAGACTGAGACTGAATTGAAAGTGGATTTACAAATGACAGACTACAAGAATGACATGGAAGAAGATGCTACACTGGATGTACAAAAAAACCTGGCTCATGCTTTAATAACTAAAAGAGATATATAAACAATAAACCAAGGGAGTGTTCTGGATACTTTTCCTACATTGGATTTACAATGTTAAAGTTTTAAAGAATCTTGTGAGAAGGGACAAAGAAAAAATGAAAAGAAATCAAGTTCTATGACATTATTTGAATGGACTAAAGATTAAGATTGTTAGAAGTAAAAGAAAGGAATATAAGGTTGGTTTATTTAATCAAAGTTAAAATAGATATGTTGTTATTCTGGTAACCCTTAATGGATTTTGCTGACACCAGGACTGAAATGATGATGCTTTATAGATTTGTTTATAGATAAGAGATGGGATATGGGAAGAAAAGATTTTTTTTGTATCTTAAGAGGAAGTGAAAATTATTTATATTTGTGATGAAGGTGGAAAGTCATTTCTTTATATATTTCTTTTCTTTTACTGTACTATATTTTTTCCTTCTTTTTCTTTTTCCTTTTTTCCTTTAGTTTCTGTACCTTTTACCTTTTTTATTTTCTTTTTTTAGTTTGTATTAGTTTTTACTGTTGTAATTATAATCTTCAATAATATAATTCAATGTTGTAATTATAATCTTCAATAAAATTACTATAAAAAAGAACTTAATCACTGAAAATTGAAATAATGCAGAAAGCAGTATTCTGCTGTCAGAGAGGGCATCATAATTAGTTTACAGATCTAGCATCTATGGCATTTAGCACTTATAAATCTATAGATCTATAACTATAATCTAAGTATTTATTGAGTACCACCTTATGATGTCTTGAGTTTACTGTTTATTCCACAATACTAATACCTTTTTTGCAATAATTAATTAATTTATTTTACATTTTTATCATACACAAACAAAACAATCTTTAATTAAACTAAAAAAAAAAAAATAGAAACCAAACCAAAACAAAATGAAAGGTAGGGGAAAAAAACAACAACCCCAAACAAAGAAACAGAAAAAAATGGGCGAGGGGGAAACCTTATATATTATACTTATCAATAGTCACTGGTTTACTAATAAATACACTACTATAATCAATACAAAATAATATTGTAAAATATTGAAAAATCTCTGCCATAGTAACACATATTGCTTTGATTAATAGAAAATATTGCCTTTTCCAAACAAATAGATCACACATTTCTGATACCCATTCCTTAACATCTGGAATAATATAATTTGTCCAATTTCTCAATATGATTCTTTTATCCACTCCCCAATATTAATACCCTAAAACTAATACCCTTTTAACCAAAATCTATCCCAATGAAAAACTGTCATTTCCAAGATAAATTAAGCATAACACTTAAAAGACAAACTAACACTTTAAGAATGTGTAATTTGTACACTTTTTGTATATACAGGTAGTCCTTGGTTAATGATAGTAATTGGGACTGGGAATTCCATTGTTAAACAACATGGTCATAAAGTGTGATGTCATGTGACTGCACCAACATACAACAGCAGTTCCGGAAATGCGGTTGTTAGGGGAATCCTGTGCAGTAGTTAGGCGCTGCATCATGATTGCCATTTGCAACCACCTGCTGGCTTCCCCATTGACTTTGCTTGTTGGAAGCTGGCAGCGAAGGTTGTAAATGGTGATCATGTGATCACGGGATGCTGTGACCATTGTAATTGCCAAGTACCCCAATTGCAGTCATGTGACCATGGGAATGCTGCAACGGCCACAACTTCAAGGGCCAGCCATAAGTCTCCTTGTTCAGTGCCACTGTAACTTCGAATGGTCACTGAATGAATAGTTGTTAACTGAGAACTACCTGTACTGAAAGTGCTTCAAACTGGAAACTTTACAAAAAACCCCGATTAAGGTAAATTGGTATTATCTCCTAAATGTTAGATGGAAGTGACAATGGGTGAGTATTAGTGGCTTGCCTAAACTATTTAGCAAGTTCATGATAAACTTAGGAACTTTTCTGATACATGGCCATAAACGACTTCAGCTCTGTGTACCTATTAGTTTACTAAAGCAGTGGCTGAAAAAAAGCTGTTACAAGTCTAAATACTTTTATAGCTTTTTATATAAAAAATAATATAGATTATCACACAATATAGAATTTCTTATCCTGCAGCAAGCTATCATTTTTAATATAACTAGACAGATATATGATGAAAGTCACTTCTTTGCCTCTTCTGTTAAATTAATTAATAGGTGATTGCTGTTAATCAAGGAATGTATATAGTGGCATCCAAGAGGGGGAGGGGAGGCAAATGTCACACTGCTGTAATGTAAGCTCCACCACTTTTGTACATGCCTCATGACATCACATGCAAGTATAAAAGCTGCAAAGCTTGTGTACATGTTTAAACTTCATTTATTATGAAGCATGATGAAAAGTAAAAGAAAAGTTGCTAGGACATGAAAAGGTGATTGGTATTTTTTATTATTCTTAATATTACCATTATGATCAATGTACTGCATGAAAAACCTGAACTTTTCTCAAAGGATTATTTGAAAAATTATTAGGTGCCTGGAAACTATTATGCCAGGGAAAATATGTACATAGGATAGATATTGGCTATGTAATTCTGGCTCCAGCACGCAGCAGCTCCCTTTTATTATCTATCTATCTATCTATCTATCTATCTATCTATCTATCTATCTATCTATTGTATTTTTATACTGCTGGATTCCAGAATCTCTGCAGTTTTTAATAGAAAAAGAAATAAGAGATAATAAACACATTATATCAAATAAATTATGAACCTGAAACACAACAATATAGTAAATGTCATGGGTAATCCACTATTAGGCTGAGGTAAATCTCTTTATTTATAAGATTTATTTTATGATTTACACAAGTGACTCAGCAGCTTAGAAGACTGAAACAACAACTGCACCCAAGTAAACCATTAACTCACCCATAACAACAGCAGAACTCATCCAGCCCCTGACCTGGAGGAACAGCCAGGTCTTCAATGCCTAGCGAAAGGCTAACAGGGTTGGGGCCATCCAAATCTCCAGGGAGAAGCTGCTCCATAGGGCAGGTGCTGTCACTGAGAAGGTATGAATCCGGAATCCAACAAGATGATATTGTTTAACAGAAGAGACCCGGAGTTCTGGTGGAGTGGGCAGAAACAATGGGAGACAGGCGATTCCACAAGTAACCTAGCCCTATGCCATGAAGGGCATTATAGGTAATGACCAGTACCTTGAATAACATCCAGAAGCCTTCTGCAAGCCAGAGCAGCAATATTACATGGGAGTAATGAGGAATGCCAAAAAATTCCTGTGACCCTGCATTCTGGACCAGCTGCAGCTTTTGAGTGCGCTTCAAGGGTAGCACCATGTATAACATGTTACAGTAGTCCAAATGGAAGGTGACTAAGGCATGAGTCATCATAAGCAAGGCCTCCTGGAATTGGTGCACAAGATGAACCTGGGCAAAAGGCCTCCTAGCCACAGCTGCCACCTGCTCTTCAATCAGGAGCTGAGAGTCCAGGAGGACCACCCCCCAAACTGTTCACCAACTCTGACTGGGGAACTGCACCCCCATGCAGAGTTAAACATGGAAAATTCATAGAACCGGGGGGCCTTAAAACCCAGAGTGACTCTGTTTTGCTAGGGTTGAGCCAAAGCCTGTTTAACAGAAGAGATCCAATTTTATAATAAACCAATACAGATAACTGGGTAAGTGTAATAGCAGGAAAGGTTTGAGACTATTGCTATGCTAAAAAATCACCAAAAATAGTTTATTTATCACCTAGGTTTTTGCAATTCTTCTATATTATGCTATAGTTTTAAGATTTTTAGTAATAGAAGCTAAGAAATAAAACATTTTTCTTATTAAAAGACAAAAGAGTTACATAATCACAAGATAAAACATTTTTTTATAAAGATATATTTATATTATATTAGCAAAACAAACTAATGATGTTTCATGGAAAGTACTTTGGATCATAAGCATTTTAATAAGATTATGAATCTGCAATTTAGCTCTCTAGGAATAGTGAAGTTTATCACTATCTAGCATTTCAGACCTGCTAGAACAGAAAATCAAGTAAACAAACTTTATTCTGACATGAAACAGAAACCAGAAAATTTGAATTATTTTTTAATAAAAACTTTGCTATGAAAGTATATTTCCAACCTTTTATCAAGATGCAAAAGTTTTTTGCATGCTCAGTCTTATACAACAGAATATATATTTCATCACATGTATTACAGTCATGGGTGTGCTTCAGTATTTCTTTTCTTTCAAGAAAGAAAACACATGCAAGGATTCTTTATTTTCTGCAAACAATTCATCACACTTTTCCTGGACTGTTCTATTTCAGATTGCAGATGAATGAAAAAATGATCAAAGGCTATCTCATAAAACACATCCCTACTAGAAAAATATATCCCAAGGAGAAGTATTAGTTTATTATTTTCTGTTTTGTTTGCTTATTTCAACATGAAGGAGCATTCACTTCTAGTCTGAAATGGTACTATAAAGGAAAATCTTTACCATGGAATGAGCTGCATGTCTAGATGCTCTCTGAATAATCACAAAAGGAAAGAGAGAATTGTAGATTTAAAAATCTGGTATTTGGAAGAAAAAAATCTCCAAATATGAGTTTGACTCTGTTACTGTAGGTATATTGGCAAGCTATTAGATAGCAATAATTTTCTTTAACAATTATAAGGGTTTTTTTCCTGACAAATATAGGAGAGAAAAAGTTTTTTAACTGGCTAGCAAGTGGCTGGTGATTTTTGTTATGAAAAAAGGTGGACTAGTAAAATATATACATAAAATATGAACAGAATACATATTAATACAGATATACGTTTATAATATGTAGATGTTTGTTAGAAATTAACACACATAATGTACACTTAATCTTAGGATGCTCTCATATGGAATTCTAAATCCTTTTGATAAATGCAATACATCCCAAGCCTTTCAAAAGCAGCCCTATCCTAATTTACATGATACAGGTAGTCCTTGCTTAACAACCCTAACTGGGACCGGAATTTCCATCGCTAAGCAAAGTGGTTGTTAAGCAAAACATCATGTGGCCACACCACTTAGTGATGGCAGTTCCAATAGTCACGGTTATGGTCGTTAGGCCAGGATTGTGTCATCATTAGGCGAGGACCTCATGCTTCTCCTACCCTGCCGCGCTTGCCTCTACTTCAACTCCCCCCCATCTATCTCCCCCCCATCTCTGCCCTTTGGGACACCATGCACTCCACCCCCACCTAGCCCTGCTGCCTCCAACCTTTGTCATCTTCTTCCTCCCACTCTTGACAAGGCACGCCTGGCCAAGGCACCTGCTGGCCCTTCACATGGCCTCCCTGAAGCCTTGGAGGCCTCTGTGTGGCCTCATGTAGCCTCCCCAAAGCCTCCAAGGGCCTTGCAAAGGACCAGCAACTGCCTCAGCTGGGCGCACCTCATCAGCAATGGGAAGAAAAAGATGGTGAAGGTCAGCTGGGGGTGGTGCAGGGTGGCAGGGGTAGGTGGTGGAGTGCAGGGCAGCCAAAAGGGCAGAAATGCGGGGGGGGGGGAATAGGCAGGTAGAGGGAGTTGAAGTGCATGGTGCAGTCATAAATGTGGGCAGGCTGCCAAGCACCCGAATTTTGATCATGTGACCATGGGAGTGCTGCAATGGCAGTAACCTCAAGGATTGGCCATAACTACCATTAGTTCAGCACCGTCATAACTTTGAATGGTTGCTGAATGAATGGTCATTAAGTGAGAACTACTGTATGATTCTTTTATTTTGCCCCAAGCAAAATGAGATATTGAAAATGACTAATACTGAAAATGCTTCAAAGATATTGAGTTGCAACCAGGCTCCATAGGCATTAATCATCCAGCACAAGAAGTATTTCAACAGAATTCAAGTACATTCTTTAAATTTAGAGGTAAAAAGATCTTGAGAAATAGTCTTAGTAGACAATAATTATTAATTTTGTGTGAAGTATAAAGCACTAAACATGGCAACAAGAGCAAGCCAAGTTAACCAATTTTATTTTACAAGTGATAATAAATATAATGACTTCTCAGAATATGTATCTGTCTCTTTGTACTGGTAATAACGCTTCACTATGGAATTTAGGTACTGCTTTTTATTGTACTCTTTCAATTAAATAGAATTGTCAAGTTTCATCCTGAAAAACCAGTGCCTTATTTCACAAAGAAACTTATTAATAACTGGTTGTGTAAGATCAACAAGTATATGATATTACTGTAATCTTATTTTAAGGAGAGAAGACTCAGGATAATCAGATGCATTTCTTGAGGCATCTCTCCTCCAGTTTGGAGAAGGCATTTTGTTTTAGGAATCATATGTAAGATAAATTAATCCCTTGGGGACCTGCTCCTTACCCATTCTGGTTCCTTTGTGAGGCTAGGGGTCGGATACTTTCAATGCCTACTGGGAGGAATTTTTGCCAACAACTCTTAAAAGAGGTGATTGTGCACCCCTTCCTGAAAGTTCCTTTCTAGATCTGGGGTTCTTCAGTAACTATTGCACAGTTCCCATCCTTCCCTTTTGGGGGAAGGGTGTTGAAAGGGTGATGGTGGATCAATTATGGAACACCCTAGATCAAGCGGATTATCTGCATCCTTCTCAGTCAGGGTTCAGGCTCAGATATGAGATAGAGATAGCACTGGTCACTCTCTTTCAAGACACAGATGAGTGGAGTACAGCTCTTCTGGTCCCTCTAGATTTCTCAGTGGTTTTTGATACTACAAACCATGGCAACTTACTGAATTGCCTTATGGGCTGGGGACTAGAGGCACTGTTTTGCATTGATTCTGCTCTTCCTCAGGTTCAATGACTGTAGCGAAGAACTAGTTGGCACAATGATCCCTGTGTTGCAGGATTCCACAGGGGTCAGTTCTCTCTTCCCTGCTCTTTGATACTTATATGAAACCACTGGGTAAGGTTATCTGACAGTTTGGGGCACAGTATCATCAGCATGTGGATGAAACCATCGCTACCTCAGACTGTAGAGGAAATGCTGTTGGTATCCTTTCCTAGTGCTTAGAGACTGATATAATCTGGATAGAACAGGCTGAATCAGAATCCAGACAAGATGGAGGTACTATTTATCCACTTAGGTTCTCCACTGACATCAGTGTTATCTTTGAAATAGGTTCGCACTACCCCTGAAGGAGCAGGTTCCTGACTTAGCATTCTTTCTAGACTTGGGACTCCTGTGAATGCAGCAGGTAAAAGCTGTGGCTAAAGGAACCTTTGCCCACTTTGGCTGCTGTAGCAACTGCAGCCTCACCTGGCAGAAGAGGACCTTGCTACAGTAACTCAGGTCCTTATTAGCACCCATACTTTACATAGGGCTGCTTTAAAGACCACTTAGAAGCTGTAATTAATCCAAAATGGAACAACCCATGTGCTAAACAGCATCTATTGTTGGGAGCATATTACATTTATTCTATGAGCTCCACACTGGCTACCACTTAGCTTCTGGATACAATTTAAAGTGGTTGTTTTGATCTATAAAGACCTTTATGGCTTGGCACAGTACCACAATCAGCCCATCTATTAGATTATCTAAGGTGAAACTGTCCTAGTGCCCCACTCTGGGGAGGAAGCTGAGGCCAAGGGGTGTTGCTTCTTCGTAGCAGTGCTGCTTCTCTGGAACAGTCTCTCTACATACTGATAATGCTAGCCTCGTCCTTGATTGCATTCAGAAAGATGCTGAAAACAAAACTGTTCTGAAGGGCATTCTAACCAGATTAGGCAATCTCTGATTTTTTTTCCAGTTATTTTATCTTTGACTTGTTATTTAGTTTTTATTCTTACCATGGATGCTTTAAATTGTTTTTCCTTATAGTGTGTTAAATACTGAGAGTCATTTGATCGCAGTGGAATACAAAATAAATAAATGTCATAGTATTAATAGTTTTTTTTTCCCAACCAGGTGTCATCCAAATGAGCTTCTCATCTCCTTAAGCACCTTTTCCATTGGATCTGGCTCTTCCCCCAGGCACTGGGCCAGGATAGGAGTTGAGCCCAGGACATGGGTACTCGATATACTCCTATTTAATACATGTATAAAGATTTATTATGCCATCTATTAATTTTAGGAAAATAAATTTATTAATGTGATCTTAATCATTTGCTTATTTTACATAAAAGAATGAAGTTGAATAGTTGATCATTTGCATGCTAGGTTATTCAATATATACAATATAATATATACAATATATTCAATACAAGTGTTTGGTGAATTTGTTGACTATATATTTCTTTAGAAAACCATAAATAATTGATTTTAATTTTCATGGGATGCATTTCCAATTTGCATTCCATTTATAAGAAACTGGCAAACTTGCTATTTGTGTGTGCCTGTAAATGTATTTGGTGCCTAAGGCACAATTATAATATCTACTGCTGCCAATTGAAAATGAAAAGAGATGGTAAAACCAAGAACAGATAGTAAAACCTGAAAAAAACCAGGTATTCACTAGAAAATCAACATAATTCTCTATGGAAATCTTAGTGCAATTATATTACCAACCACACACAGTCTGTAGTAAAAAAAAAAAAAAAAAGACCAACAGGCAGATGTTAAATAAAACCAAATTATAACTTAATTACAAATCTTGCAACAATTCAACAAATGAGTAGCAGGAATCCAAGCGCAGTGGTAACTTGACCCACAGGTTTTGTAATGGAAGGTATCTGTGAGGAGGAGACTGGTATGGGAGATCAAGGCTGTCAGGAGGGAGGCAGTGCATTCCAGAAAGGGGGACAAGGCAAGCGCTTTCTCAGTCCGCAGCAAGACCGTGAAAAGAAGAAGAGGATTAGACTAGCCCCTCCCTAGAGTATCATGGGGTATATCCACTAGTTGCTGTAGTGTAGAGTTAGTCTGGCAAGATTCTGTCTAGAGGATGTAAGCAAATAAAGGAACTGTATGGGACTGAATTGTTTCATCGTCGTTCTTGGGCTGAGCCTGACAGGTTTACTGAACAAGGACTTATGTACAGTAATTAGTATACACAAGTAACCATTTTATCCAGTTATGCAGTTCTTAGGGTCTGAAATCAGCCAAAATGAAATATTAAAATACAGGTACAAAACATGAAATTTAAAGTACTCACATGCAGCTTTTCTTTAATCAGCTGCCGATGTGCCAACACTATACAGAATCTAATTACAATGATCTGAAGGGAGAATTACATACAGTCATTTAATAGATGGGATTTGGTCACCTGATATTGGAATCTTTATTGTAAATATTCTTACATATAAAAACTATTTCATATGTTAGGTAAGCAAATAATACATAGTTATTCCTAATAAATTATATTTCTATAGATTGATAATAAATTAAATAACAATAATCTTGACCTATAGATTATTTTTTCCTGTGCATATCTCTCTGTGTGTGATTCAATCCTATGATTGTATTTGTCCCTCCATTTAAAATAATTTATCTAAATAGTAATACTGTGAGATAAGTATTCATCTTATTTTAATGCAATAACAGTAGCAATGGAATTACAGAAAGACTCATAGCTATCGAATTCAAGAGGGCAACTTCAGGTAAGATTGTACAGGCCTGCAGCCTCAGTGTACTTATTCATTGGTGTCATATATTAACAAGAGAAACAAAGACAGATGCTGCCTAAAAATAGTCACATGAAGAAGACAGACAAACCAATATCAAATTTTTGATGTTTTCTCCATAAACTGAAAAATCAATGAATAAAAACTGGCTAACTAAAGTAATATTCTAAATAACCAGAAAAGGCATTTAAAAACAGTGGGATTGATCATTTAGCATAATGAAAGTTGGCAATACACTAGCTGAATATATTTTTTCGAATTAAGGTCTAAATCAACCCCACTCTGAAACATTACCATAGGAAAAGAAAAGCTAGTTCTTTTTGTGATAGCATCTGGTATAACTACCCTGATCAGCACATTCAGTAAATGGATTTGAATCATTGTGACTCAACCCTTTGCTTTCAAAGATGCAAGGATCTTAATACTCTGGTTTGTCTTCAGATCATATAAATCTTTCACAAGGATCTTAAAGCACTTTTAAATCTTGAAGAACTTGTCCTATTTTGAAGTTGATAACCATACTTTGCCAACTCAGGTTCAACAATAAACTACAATTAATTCGACAGTTCTGTATTTCATTCAAACACCAGTCTACAAATAGATGAGCAAATGGCTTTTGTGAATGAGCAAAAATGTTAAAAAATGCTAATCAGTAACTAGGCTTTAAAATCATGATATGGTTTTTCCAAATGCAGAAAATGTTGGCTTAAAAACATATTTTTCTGCCATCATAGAATGTTCTTATTTAGATCTAGATCTCAAATTGCTTGAAAAAAGTCTTCCTCTTTCTTCCCACAGCACTCCATAGCACGTATTAAAGCACAACATATATATGATTCTGTTTTGTTGCATCTGCTATATCTGCTTCACCTCACTTGCCAGGGAATACCACAGCATTAAACCTTTTGTATTATTAGGAAAAGAAAAGAACCCCCCTATTCATTAGAAAGAAATGCAGGCCAGTTTGAGTCTGATATAATGTCAAATTCCTACCTAAATTTACCAGCCAAAGATTCCAGTAATCAGAATATGGAAAAATTATTTTAGACTGGTTCTTCTTGAAGTCCATGATACACTTAGTAACTGTCTCCAAATCCATAATTTGAAGATGTCAATTTCCTTTCTCTTACTTTCTTTTTCAATGTCTGGTTTTCAAATTATATATTACCACTGGAAAAGCTACTGCTTTAACTATTCTGATATTTGTTACTACAGAAATAACCTTGTCCTTCATGATCTTGTTTAAGCTTGATATACATAATATATTCTACATTCTGGCACAAACTATAGAAGGTTTTGCTGCAGTCAATATAACAAATCCTTTTTAAATACTATTGCTCTCTCCATTGTCTATCTTATATAAGTTATCCAATCATGTGTTCACTACTTTTTCTAAAACTTGCTTATTCATTTAGTATTTCTCTTACCATGTATGGCTGTATATTTTTTGTAAGATTTTAAGCAAAATTTGGCCTTGTTCAATTTCTGTGTTTGTTTTATGGCAGGAGCCCTAGACCATTCGAAAGTCCATGCCCTTAACATTACCAGACACAAGACCCCTCTACTTCTCTATGCCAACAATGTGGTGGTTATTTCTTATACTTTGATTGGATTCAGAAGACACTGAAAGCTATTATACACTTCTGTGAGTTTCTTGATCATAAACTATCAGAAGTCCAAAATAATGGCATTTGTCTGGAAGCCAAAACAGCAGAGATAGATTGTGGCATAAATAGCATAGAACAAGTCTCTTCCTTTTAATACCTTGGAATGACATTTTATGGAAAGAGCACTACAAATATATCAAATGGACTATTGCAATGTGGTCTATATGAGATTGCCATTGAAGACCACTCAGAGGCTACATCTGATCCAGAATGTTGCGTGGGCAACAATGGGTGTGCCAAAGTATGTCCTTGTGTCACTGCTGCAACAAGGAGAGTTGGCTTCTGGGTGCATTTCAAGTTGCTGCTTATCACCTATAAAGGCCTTCATGGCACAGGGTCTGGTTATTTGAGGGATCAATCTCCAATATTTCTGATCTGTCCAGTAAGATCGGGCAGATAGGGTGCACTTGAGGTCCCTTCAATTAAACAATATCATCTGTCAGGACCTAGGAAGCATGGCTTCTCTGTTGTGGTATCCACCCTCTGGAACAGCATCCCCACAGAGATCCATATGGCTCCCATCTTGATGATGATCCCAAATTTTTTGAAAACCTGGCTTTGCTCCTAATATTGAGAATAAGGTGGTTGATGAACCCCTATCAGTTTTTGTTTGTTGTATTGTGATTGTTTCTTCCAGATTTACATTATCTTGTTCTTTTAAAGTGTAAGATGCTGAGAGTCATTTGGAATCATGAGGCCACTAAATTTAAATAAATGAGTGAACATCTAAATCTGGATGGCTATCAAGATATTCTTTTTTATCAGAGGAGGGGAGTTTGAGGCCAAAACCCTGGCCCAGATTTTATATGCAGCACAGATTGGGCTTTTCTTTATGAGAATCCCCTTAGAAATCTTACAAACTAAATTTATCAGGCCCATCCTTTCTGCTTCTAATAGCATCTGCAATGCAGTTCTTAGGCTTGAGGCAGGGATGCCATGACTGAATATGAAGGTTAGTAATATTGTACTGGGACTTCTGGGCAAGAAATGGCAGATTGAATACGGCTCTGTTTTTTGTGGAGCCAACACCCATAGTAATTAGAAGAGCTGGCAATCAGATCAGCTCTTTCGAATCACCTCCAGATGAAGATGATGACAGGATCAAGCACAGGCACTCCTTACAGAGGCTCCCTGTGAAGAGATTGCAATCTAGCAATCAATTTCCAGCAGATGGAGCACTCTGGGAGTTAAGGGAAAAACATCGAGCTCAAGCTGCAGTGAGGAGCCCTTGAAAGGACACTATATTTGCTTTTACTTCCTTTTTAATTAACATCAGAAACTGCCTGTTCATGATTTACTTGGCAAAATTCACTCCAGCTTCCACTGTAAACTCACCCATGCCAAATCAAGACTCTGAGTGATTTTATTAGTAAAATGTTATGCATAAAAGTCACAGCTGCCAGGTGGGAGATCTACCAGCATTTTTCTATCCATAAGGGGAATTCACCACCCAAAACAAGGCAGCTGGCCAACAGCCCACCAATGCAATAGGGGTCAGGAAAGAACATTATATGGGTTACATGTATTGATGTAATAAGCAGTCACTGACATTATATTCCCCACTCTAGATTGGATTTTTAAAATAATCTCAATTGCTGACACTTTAACTTTCAAATTCACCATGAAATGATGTTCTTTCCTCATTACTTTCCATCCTTTAAATGGAAGGATGATAATGCAAATGTTTGATAAAAATATAAAAGCTTTGCATCTGATCATCTGTACTCCAGAAAAATGCAAGAAATGAGAGTAACTCATTTTCAATTTCAATAAAAGTGAAAGGTTCTAGAAGCAAAACAGCGCTGGTAATATAATTATCATTAGATCAAGTTAAGTTAATGCAATACAGATCCCAAATGATTAAGAACAAAAACTTCAAGTTAAAAAATTCTGAACACATCAAACCTTGGCTGAAATGTGCACCATACAAAATTTAACATATCAAGAGTAAATACTACACCAATTAACATGCCACCGATACCATGAAATTTGCAGAGAGCAAACTGATAGTGACTGGAAGTCATGGCTTGGCAAAATTAGCTGTACCTAGTTAAAGGGGAAAGAACAGTCTTTATTAAATTTGATTTCCAATTATTTTATATTTATTTTTATCTAACTTACAAAAGTTATTATACATATTCAGTGATTCTATTATTTACTAGATTATTTATTAGGATTTGTATTACAATTGCCTTTCAAATTTCTTATAAATTTGTATGCTCCTAAGTGGCTTACATGAAATAGTAAAAATATAACTGACAATAACAGCATTAAAACTATAGAAATAATAATAAATACTAAATATAACTTGACATAAATAAAGGTTAAAACAAATCCCATCCATTGCTCTTGATATTGCAAAGCAATTTATAGGAATTACATGACTGCCCTGTCACATCATTTATATGTACAAAGAACACACTTAGAGGAAAAAGTACAAACTGTACACATAAACTATATGGAATTCTGTTAGTATTATAAAGTATTATGAAGTATTAAGGTTGCAATTTCTGAATGAAGTCACATAAATATGCCTATAGTATAATAATCCAGTAATACACCAATTCTACATAAGAGTATTAAACTCAGTTTCAAATTAATTTTCTAGATGTAATTAAAAACCTTTGCAAAAGTGGCCTTATGTGATTCTTAGAAGTTTAGAATATTTCATCCTTATTACAGACAAAGAGCTCCTTGTGGTACAGGCTAAACTGAACAACAAAGCCAAAGATAAGGGGATCTTCCACTGGGGAATTTTTAATTTATATTTCAAACAGATCTGTTTAAAAGTCTCAACTAAAATGGTGTAAGACTTCAGAAGGAATTAAGATATTGAATCCTTAATTTTGCAGTTCTTAAACTGAGGGGAGGGGATGAGGATGTATATAAGAAATAAGAACTAAAATTCTGCTTTACTTATAAGAGAACAAACTATTTCAAGTAACTCAGTATTCTTGTTTTAATTTTACTTGGAAGAAATTAATTAGAGCACTGTCAACCTCCTTCCCCCTAAAATTAAAATCTTACAAGTATAATAGAGGAATTTCCTTGAAAGTGATGCTAAAAGATTTCAGATGAAGAACTTTAATATAGATTTATGCATTTGAGCAATGTATTTAAAACACAGTTGAAATGTCATATACAGGTCAAAGGGTAAAATGAAGTATTTTTCAAATAGAAACAAAAGTCAAGAACAGAATTTCATTAAGAGTCGAATATCAAGAATAACAAGACCAAAAAAACTATTAATGCTATGAAAGAAGTTGCAAACAGAAAAAAAGTGCAAGAAATGATACATCAAAACTCATGAATGTGTGTATCACTTAATGTCGCAGCTGGAAGATCATTACAGTAACTAGGAACATTAAAAATTTTCCTGTCACTTTGAATATATATACATTTTCAAGCGACAGAATATAAAAAATTCTAGGAGTCAGACTGGCTGATTTCTAACATAATGAAACCTGTCAGGAAAGCTTCAAATTAAAAGCAAGGATTTCGATACTTGTGACTTGATTTAGAAAAAAAGAAAATGCTGCAGCAAACAGAACATTCCTAAGAAACTGGAACAGGATTATAATTCTTCAAGAGTGTTTCTCAGTTCTACCACATGGAATTTGTGTCCATTCTAAATTATTAGTATCAGAAAAAAGCAAAAATTACAATTGTACAGTGAGTTAAGGAGCTGAAGGTAGAAACTGGGGAAGATTATGTAACAATTTACAATTGCCTTTCAAATTTCTTATAATTTAATCAGGTGTACAATAACTATCTTGTCATATTGAAGTCACTGCTACTAGCAATTTAAATATCACTTTATTCAATATAAAGCTATCAACACATGGTTCAGGAAACAAGGCTCTCTATTATTTGAATGATAATGTGAGAGTGGAAATATACGTCAAGTCAGAGATTATATTGTATTTTTAGAGAAGATTAAGAGAAAAATTCCCAGGTAATTTCAACTGAGTGAAAACTTAACATTGAGACTGAGGAGAAAGACCTACTTTGAAGTTGGGGTTCTTTCTCAGAAGGTCCTTGCATCTTCTTGGAATACTGCATGGAAAGTTGCCAGAAGATATTTTAAAGAGTATGTTACTGCCTTTTGAATAGCTAATGCCTTCTAGATTTTTTCTTAAATAAAATATAAAGCTCAGAGTATTCAGCAAAAAGTTTCCCCTACAACTCTGTTTAAAAAGTACATAAAATGAAATAATATATCTAAGAAAAAATAGATAATATATGCTGGCATTACATCAGCTATTCCATTGGGAGCCTTTTCTAGCTTTTCTCTAAAAGTGCCTTAGCATTTCTGGGCTATTTTTCTACAAGTTAATTCTGACTTTTGGTAGACTATTTATACTCTTTGTTAATTAGAACAATAATTAGGATTTGATAATCTCTCTCACTTGTGTTAGACCAAGAACACAACTGGTTAGTATAAACTGGACATGAAGACATATTATGCAAATACTAAAGCAAATGTGGTCAAGAAAAATTCCTTTTTAACAGGTCAAATAATTATATTATATAGCCCAGTGGAAAGCATCCCCACTTTGTACTGTTTTTAAACATCAAATCTCCTTATTGCAAATCCTTACATATATCATGACATAACTTAGTCCTATCAGGTAACTTAGTAAAGAAAAAGCTATACAGTATAGGAGATCTACACTATTTAAACTTTGTAACGGGTGAGACCCAATATTCTGATAAAAAATAAATGAAAGAAACATTTTAAAAATCAAGTATATGGTACTGAATAAGGGTATACTGGAGCCAGATCAAAACATTTTTCTCTTCTTCACATTTTTAATTTTTTGATGGAAGAGTAAGCAGTACATAAACAAGAAAGAGCAAATAATCAGCAGATGGTTAGGATTGCATAAAAATGGCAGTACTAATGTGCAATCAAATTCTAAGGGTAGCATGAGATCAACATAAGCTAGTGGTCAAACAGACAAGGCAGGAAAGAAAGGCAGACATAGCAAACTGACAGAGCAGGATCAATTAGCAGATGCACAAATCTTCAGGACAGCAATTTGATGAAGTCAGCAGATGCATAGTAGCATTGGAAACAGTGAAAAGAGGGAAAAGGTTCAACAAGAGGTAACTGGGAGTATCCATCAATAGTCACATACAAATGGCAGCCAGAGGTCATGGGCAGTATATTAAGTAAATGCTACAATCAAAGGTAAAGAGGACCATTTCCAGGCAATCAAGCAGCAAACAGTGCATTGCAATGCCAGGTAGCCAGCAAGTAGGCAAAGCAGAAAGAAAGCAGTGAGAGCCATATCATTTTTTTAAAGCAAAGATTGAACAGGGCCATGCCCATGTATGATTAAAAACAGCAGCTGCCAAGGAAGAAAAAAAAGCTCTTGAATAGATGTTGGGGCAGTTGATGACACTACTATTTTGGTAACTAAGACTACTGTAAGTAAAAGAACCCCAGAATCTGGATGCTCTTTTTCTAATAAATAACATTAGGGCAACATAGTTATATGAAAATTCATAAGAATACAGCACACAAATGGAGATGAGGCTGAGCCCTAATGCCTGATGGAGATCTGGGGACCCTCCAATAAACAAAATTAAGAACATGAGACTCCACAAGGAAATTTTAAAAATGAGTATGCATCTAAAATTGTTTTTAATAAATGATGCCAAAATAAAACAAACAAAAATACTAGCAATGAACTGGATTAGAAATCATTGGCTGGGATTGAAGATATTGCTTACCCCTCTCTGGAGCCCACAAAATGGGAATGTTGGGAATTTCTGCAGCAGAAAAACAGAAGAGAAAAAGGGATTTCTGACTCCCAGATTCAAGGAAAAGCAGATCAGTTTAGGGATGATGATGTGCTTACAGAATAATAAGAACTGGTCAGAACCTTTGCTCATTCCCAGATGCAAACATTTTCTGAGATTTGAGAAAAGTTTGAAAACCACAGAGCATTTAATATTGTAATATTCCACCTCTACTCACAAAACAACACCACTTACCTGTAATTAATTTTCTTGGAAGAGTTTGCCCCCATATCACCTACACATAGAATGAGGGCAGTATCTCTCAGTGAAAACAAACCCTTCCAAATGAACATTCTGTAGACTGCACCAAATAGTAGAAATATTTTGTAAGCAAACCAATACATTTGATTAAATTCAAATAGACATTTTTGCCTTCAAAAATGTTTTGCAGTAGCAAATGAGACTTGCTTGCTGCAGCTAGACAATATGGATAACAGGCAACTTCTTTTCATTAAAGAAGATAAGAGATGAACAAATTAAGTGTGAACCTTAGAAATGGACCATGGACCCTTAAATTTAATATCACCTAAGTATGATACATTCTTCCTCATTTTAATTTAGAAAGGGAATATAACTGATGATGAATCAGTTAACCTTTTTCAGTGAGGTCTCAGTGAGGTTACTCTTTAAATGATAAGTTAATTTGGTGTGTCTTTTCAGAAGAGTGCAAAATTGATTAAAGAAGAAAAATATATTATGCTGGTGTATAGTATTTTGCAAATAATAATAATTTATTAAACTTACATGCTGCCTGATTCTCAATGACTCTGGGCAGTTCGCAACAATCAAATAAAGAAATTACAATAAAACATAAAAGATAAAGATAAAAGATGGTAAGAGTGATGAAGTGAGGGGTCTCCCACTCCTTCATTGAAGGGCTGGGTGAAGAGTGAATATATATAACTAATAACTAATAGTATAAGCGATCGCTTTTTTCAGGGAATACTTTTTATAATATAGCAAGATGCCACCAAAAGACATAATTCATTTGATATATAAATGTTTATATAAAACACATATAAAAAGTATATTCTTGTCTAAGTTTACATATTAATTAGACTGAAAACTATGTACAAATGTACAATATGGCATTATTGCTTTTGTATAATGATATCATATAGTTCATTTTAAAAAAGCACATTAAGGAAATCTAGTTAGTAAAGTTATGTGCACTATATTCCATTAAAGAAAGAATTAAAGTGTGTATCTTGGGTAAATATACATGTGAGACAGCAGATTACTGAGAAATATATTATATTACATATAAAAATATGAAAAGAAAAAAGTTTGTGGTGTGCTATATGGCAGGAGATGGCCATAACCATATAGGATTTCCTTCCCACAAGGAGTGGTGCAGTTAAGTAATTTGAGATCCTGAATTTAATAGACCTATGGAGGCTTACGTTTTAGATAGCCACGTCACTTTACTTTGGCTGTGAAACACACATTTCTCTTAGCCCCCATCCTGCACCACTTTCATGCTTTACATGATCCCTGGTAAATTAAAACTGCAATAACAAAAGGTATTTGCTTTTGTTGCCACATATTTACCAGGCCTTCTTGAGGTGAGGGTCACCACTAATAAATAAATAATTCCAAAAACGTGTCTAAAGAACTAACATTTCAAACATTTAATCATATAATTTAATCATATACATTACTGAAAATAAAATATTTATCCCCAAATGTCAAGGCTATTCCACATATATTCTACAACACCCTGTGGATTCCAGAATTGCATGGACAGTCAAGAAAACAAACAAATGGATCATCAAACAAATCAACCCAGAATTCTCACTCAAGGCACAAATGACCAGGCTCAAATTATGCTATTTTGGACAGATTATGCAAAGACCTAGCTCTCTTGAGAAGGCTCTAATACTGAGAAAGGGAGAAGGAGGGAGAAGAAGAGGATGACCAGCAACAAGGCTGATGTTATGGTGGCAATGAGTGCACTGTTGGAAGACCTGAAGAGATTAGGGAGAGATCATCATGGAGAAAATCTATCTATGTGGTCTCTAAGAGTCAACAACAACCTGATGGTACATAATTCATCAATCAATCTTTAGACACAAGGAATTTGCTTAATTTAGGATATCCATATTCCATTAACTAATTCATAATACTTGCTTGGTATCTAGGGAACTGCCTGCCTAATATGCTCCAAAACCCATAGGTGCACTGAAGTAAATGATATCAAAGTAATAATAGCCAAGTCAATGTCAAAGGGATGTCTACATTCATGAAAAAAGGTGTAAGAGCCAGGCTACTAGAAACTGAAATAGTTTGGTGATCTCCCCATCTGGAAAGCAAATTCAACAGTCAGTACAGAAATAGAGCAGAGTTGCTCATGAGGGTTGAAAACACTGCCCACAGCATCTACTTCCATGAGGGCCTGCTCTCACAATGCCCCTTGTACCTGGGATGAACATCTTTAGTATGTGCTGATAAAAAGTTGATAATGAGAACACACATCCACTCCAAGACAGAGGTGGCCATGGCTATGCCAGTCAATGATGGTAATTTGTTTCCTAATTGTTTTTGAGAAACTGCTTGCTGCACCACAGATGTCCATTGAAGCAAGTGAAGCTATCCTTTGGTCTATCTACTATTAACTAAAATGAAATAAAATCCCCTGAAATTAAATAAACATTGATTAAGGGTGATTCCACAGACATGTCCAAGAATATTCTTGGCAAAAAGCAGAAGGAACAAGAAAAAAGAAAAGAGGGAAATGAAGGAATAATTCAGTTTCTCAGAGGAAAATAAATAAAAGCAGAAGTTCCTCCTGAAGCTACTGCAGCAACAGTCATAATGAAACTGAATACAAAGGTGAGAACCTCTTTGACATATAACAAGTTCTGAATGTGCCTCTGCGGATTTGCACAGAGATGACAAAGAAGATCAAGTTTGTTCATTTGAGGCCAAAATATCTGACCTGTAAAAGTGATGGAGGCAGAAATATTAGAGACTTCATGGATGTGGTACAATTAGCTTTCTTGTGGAAAGAACACCATATTCAGAGAAATACGAAGCACTTCACAGAAATAACCTGTTCCTTCAATAGTCAGACAACTCACTTTTGCACAGAAATATCTCTAGGAATTGATATTGTAATTGCTCCTAATATCAGTAAGTATAAACATTAGCTGTGTTGTGACCAGCCTGCTGTTGCAGACAACACTGATTTAAACTGGAAATGAGAAATTGGGGGGAAAAAGAGATTAGGGCTATATCAGACATCTCAGTGAAAATATGTGTCACACTGAGATAAAGGAAATATCAAGGATTAAAGCAAACATTAGAAATGACATTATCTGGATTATAACACTCTTTTTTCTTTGAAGAAAGACATAATCATATGACTGGAAAGTCCAGTGGTACACAGTTGTGATGAATGAATTAATATGGGCTTTCTTGTTCAGAAGAAAAAAAATATGGGTATTAGAGTTGTGTATGATACAGAAAAAAACTATTTTGTTTACAATCTGGAACAAATCACTGCATTCTAGAAGTTCGCTGAACAGTTTTGGGTCAGCCATGGTTCAGCAGAAACAAAATTCTAAGTGTCATTTGTTTTTATTTATTTAATTTTTGCTTACTTACTTTATTTATATACCACTATACTCCATATGGAATCACAGTGGTACACTATTAAAAAATGATCATAACTTAAAAACAGAATACAGAAATAATAATCCTTAACATCTTCAAAACCTTTCATAAATTATTATAACCAGAAATAATAGTGATAAGAGGTGTACCAATGACAGATCTTAAATAAATGCTCTTCTGAATAGTTAAGCTTTATGACTTTTCTAAAGGTAAGAATTGATGGAGCTGTCTGGATTTCTGGTGGATTCTTTGGGGCTTCAAATGAAACAAAATCCAGTGGGAGGAATAGGACAAAGCAGATGCGCATTGCTCCCTCCCTCCCCTCAGCAGCTGCAAGAGTGGCATATATCACTGGTCTACCTGCCCAGAATCTTTCAAGTGCCTTGCTTCCCTCCCTCCTTTTCCTTAGTTGCCAGCTACAGATATTCCAGTGTGGCATATCCCAATGGCCTGTCAGACCCCAATCTTTCCAACCCCTTCTCTGTTCTGCCAACAATGTCCCAACTTGGCATATCCCACTAGCTCACCTGCCTCTCCCATATTCCCAGCAGTTTTCGTTCCCTCCCTCCTGCAAATGTACATAAGAATGCACTAACAATTCCTTTCAGGCAACAAGAAAACTCAACAGGATTGATCAACATCCCACATAAGCTGAAAGCATATTCTAAAACACTCATCCATAGCTTGATGCCTTCAAGGTATGTTGGACTACAGGTTCCCTGATCCCCAACCAGCATGCCCATACTTAGAAACTGATGTTTAATACCTAGAGGTTGGGAAATACTGTTGTAGAAGAGCTCCCTACACTTTTCTGCAATGCATAGGATTCTAGTCAGTCAACAAAATAATGGAAGTCATGCACTAAATTACTGATAATCAATAAATCATTTCTGTTGTCACCTTAGGAAGGGAAAAAGAAATCAGAAAGCACCCACAGTTTGTGACTGTATACATAAAACTAAACTGGAAAGAAAAAAAAATTATTTCTGATAATCCCATATTTTTAAAGTTAAGGTCTCATCTACCTTCCTTTCAACACAAAGGAGCTATGAGTAAAAGGAGAGCGCATTTGGAGAGTAAATAGATAACACTCAAGACATGCAGGAGGCAGGGCAGGGCAAGGAAGGCTCTGAAGGATGGGTAGGTGGGAAGGACAATAGGACATTGATGGTACCTGTGGGGAGTGAGGCACTAGGAAGATCACCGGCTGGCAAGTTCACAGAATATGCCATATTGAGGGTCTTGCTCTTCCTTCCTTTTTTTCAGCTGATGTCCTTGGCTTTGTTCCCATTCCTCCCCTCCTATGAACCAGTTTTGCCTGGAATACCCTGTTCAGATCTGGGCATCGACTAAAACAGCCCCATTTTGTTCCATGCATGGTACAAAACATCCAAATTATGGATGCTTAGATTTGGGCAAGGAAACCTGAAAACTACTTTTCCATGCACAGAATGTTTTGCACATCTTTAGTATGTGTACACTTGGTAGAGCTTTATAACCTGTGCATGATCTATCAAATACAGATGGATATTTACAGGTATTCCTTGGTTAATGACAGTAATTGGGACCAGAATGCTAAGTGATGTGGTCATAAAGCACAACATCAGGTGATGGTGCTGCTTAGCAATGGCAGTTCCAGCACTTCCGGTTGCCATTTTTAAGTGAATCCCACAACGTCATTAAGCACAATGTCACAGGTCGCCATTCATGACCTCCTGCCAGCTTCCCCATTGACTCTGCTTGTTGGAAGCCGGCAGTGAAGGTTGCAAATGATGATCATGTGACTGCAGAATGCTGTGACATTGTAATTGTGTGCCAGTCACCAAGCTCCCAGATCACAATCACATGACAGCAGGGACGCTGCAATGGCCAGAACTTTGAGGACTGGTTGTACGTACCATTTGTTCAGACTCATTGTAACTTTGAACAGTCACTGAGTGGTTCTTAAGTGAAGACCACCTGTATAGAAATGTTACACACACACACACACACACACACCCCTAGTCTCAGAAGGCTTATCTAATAAAATTAACTGATTCAGACAAAGAAATACTTTTTAACATCTGTTAAACTGAAGCTCGGAATTTGTTTCCAAATGATATGGCAATATCTTGTAGTTTAAGACTACTTTAAACAGTATTAAACAAAATCAGGGAGAATACATCCAGCAATAACTACAAGCCATGTAAAACCTATAGAAGCTAATAGAGTAGAACCTATAGAAGGTAATAGAGTACAATAGGTAGGCATAATATGAAGGGACAACTTTTATGTTTGCTTTTTCACAATGCTTCCCCATAATGATGTTGCTGGATACTGCAGAAAACAGGATGCTGAACTAGATGGCTTTCTACACTGATTTATTATGGTTCTCTTAAAGTGAAGGTGCTCATGACTACAGACAACTTCACAGGGGGGATGCCCTCTGAAAGTTATCAAAATATTAGCTGCTTCGTGAGTGGAGCTATTTGCCTGATAAAATGTCTGTTTCTTTTTACATAATGCCTTATCAGGGGTCCCTTCCCTTCCCAGTTACATTCCCCCTCTCCTTATCTCCATTGTTTTGTCAACACTTTCTCTTTCCTTCCCAATGCAGTTATTCCTTCCTTTTACCCAACCTATATTTTTCCCTTGTTTTGCTGTTTCAGATGGATGGATGGATGGATGGATGGATGGATGGAAGGAAGGAAGGAAGGAAGGAAGGAAGGAAGGAAGGAAGGAAGGAAGGAAGGAAATAGATGTATCTAAATTCATGTATGATTCTTGGTGTGTGGGGGTTTTATGCATGTGACAGAGAATATGCAGACTTTTGTAGATGTATTTATTTATATAATTTATAAGCTGCCTGATTCCCAATGAGAATGGTTGGCTTACAATTAAAAATAAAAAACACAAAACACAAAAAAGAATCATAAATGCCCCGCCCTCACAACAACATATAACCAAAGAAAACCCATCCAGCAGGGACTCAAACTTCACTCTGCCCCAGAGTCTGGGAGAACAGTCAGGCCTTAATAGCTTCCTGAATGTCGTCAGGCTGGGAACTATCAATCTCTGGGGAGATATCATTCCAGAGGGCAGGTACCATGACAGAGAAGGTCCGGTTTATGGGTCCCACAAGATGACACTGCTTAATCAATGGGACCTGGAGCATGGCTACTCTGCCCAATCATACAGGACAGGCAGAAACAAGCAGAGACAGGCATTCCATCAAATAACTAGGCTGCATGCCATGAAAGGGCTTATAAGTGATAACCAGCACTTTGAATTGCACCCAGAAGCCAAATGGTATTTAGTGTAGCTTACAGAGTGGTGGGGTCACACCGGCATAACAAGCCATGCCCAACACTGCTCATGCCACTGCATTCTGGATCAGCTGCAGCTTCAGGGGCAGCCCCATGTAGAGCACATTACAGTAAGCCATTCAAGAGGTGACTAGAGTGTGAGTGACTGTCTGAAGGGTCTCCTGGTCCAGAACAGGAGAGTAAGTAAGTGAGGGCAACGGTCAAGAACTATGTTTTGTTTTGTCATGTTTGCCACCAGGCAAAATCTATTCCAGATGGCTTGCTGCAGCCGCTGAGTTCCCCTATGCAACTTTGAGACACAGTGCCAATGAATTTTATTACTGATGTACCCCTGAAAAAGGAGTATACTACCATCCTTGGAGTGGTAGATTTGTTTACAAAGATGGCTCATTTCATTCCTTGCAAGGGCCTCTGATCAGTTCACAAAACAGCACAACTTTTTTTAGAGTATGTTTTTAGGTACAGAGGTTTAGTCAATCACGTGATCTCATGTCATAGGTATCAATTTACCTCCAGGTTTTGGAAGGCCCTTTTCCAAATATTAGATGTAAAAATCCATTTGTTGTCTACTCAACATCTAGCAATGAACTGTCCAAGAACAGTTATCTACAGTGTTATATTTCTTATCAACAAGACAACTGGACTAAGTTGGTTGCCACATGCAGAATTTGCCTGCAATAACTTAGTACAACCTTACACTGGCATGTCTCCTTTTCAGGTGACTTACAGTTTCCACCCCAGGTGTTACCTCCAAAATTCCTGCATCTGCAGTTCTTCATACTTCAGACTTCCTGCAGGAGAGGCAAGTCACACAGCATCTTTTAAAAAACAGCTAGATTTGGTAAAGGCTGCATACAAGTGAGCTGCAGATGCACACAGACAAGAGAGGCCCAAGACTACTGAGAGGGATTTGGTGTGGCTTTCTATGAAGTTTTTGTCTTCTGCTGACCTTCCAAGAAGCTGGACTCAAAATTTAGTGGCCCCTTCCCGCTATTCTGTTTATGGGGGTGGGATTGGGATTTCCAGAATGTGTTTCACCTACTATTGGCAATCTCAGGCTGACCTAGTGGGGGAAAATGGGGATTGCACAGGATCTTTGTGTTCATCTGCCTGCATGCTTGCTTGCTTATTTATTTATTGCCTATTCTTTGTGGGGAAAAGTTTATTTTATTTATAAATTTATAAACTGCTTTAGTCTAGGCCTAAGAGGTATACAAAAGCAACAGCCTCAGCCAAAGCAATAATAACAATAAAATGCAGTAATATACAATAAAATATATAATTATGTTAAAAAATACAATTAATATAACATACCCTGGCATCAGGAGTTTTACAGCACTGAAGCCCCAAAGGTCTTCGTAAAGCAAAGTTTTTATGAGCTTTTGGAAGGCAATTAGAGTAGGAACTACTCTTGCTTTGGGGGCCAACTTGTTTTAGAAGAGGTTAGCCCCCAGAGAGAATGCCCCTTTTGGGCCTCCTTCTGTGGCAGCACTTGATAGGTAAGGACATTCAGCAGGCATTCTTAGACTGGGCAGGCAGAATATATATAGGTTAGGCAGTTTTGAAGACACTGAGGCCCTGATTTACATATGAGACTATAGATGACAACCAGCACTATGAGTTGTATTCAGTAACATATCAGTGCGTAGCCAGTGCAGTTCCTGCAGCAGTGGTGTTACCTAGCAATAATGTGACAGTCCAGTAAGCATACAGAACTGTTTCAAATGTGGGGTTATTTTGCTTTTAGGTAAGTACTGTTGATCTCAAATGAGTTGCTGAGTCAATTAGTAGACATATGCTGAAACACATTTCTATCTATTTCAGCACTGGGGCATCAATAGTTGAGATTGTTAGTTATATTTATTAATTTCCCAATAACCTCAGCACTCATTTTATGGTACTGAAATAGCTATCATAATATTTTAAGGCCTCCCCCCCCTTCTATTCATATAAAATCTTCTACACTACACCATCATGGTAAATGAGTGTATTATTTCAGAATTTACTAGGTGTACTTATATCAATTCTGTGTGAATATGCATGCATGTATCGATTCATAATAATTTATACTATACTTCATTTTACTGTAGTATAATATTAAATCCAATATAGCATACAGTAAATATAGTAGAATAATAACTTGAACTTCAAATGCAGGAAATGTAGAGAACTCATGTCAACAGTCAACACAGGCCTTGTAAAAAACCTAGATAAAGATATGTATTACTTTTTACCAAATATATAAGTAATGTAAGTCCTAATTGCTAGGAATAATGTTGGTACTCTATGGCAAATACTTTTCATAAATTGCATACCATAATAAGAAAATTTCCCCCGTTCTTACATAATTCATCAATGGTACATTGACAACAATCTCCTCAAAACAATTTTAAACCTGAGCAAACTGAGATAAGCAGGTATTGAAGTATCCTTTAAAACATCTACTTACCTTTTAAGGTAAGTCCAGCCCTTTATGGTAAGTTTAGAATTAGCTGTACATTCCATCCCTGGATACAAGAAGCATTAATCACATATCTATATTCCTGAGAGTCACATTCACTTTTTTTACCTTAATTTTTTTACAAGAAGCAGATAAAGAATTTTTTTCTCATAGGCTACAAGGATGATCCTTGAAGCTATACTTCTACTGTCAACCTATTCTGGAAAAAAACGAGTCTAACAGAGGAAATAACAATATAATGATAGCACATAATACATAAAGAAATGTGAATTAATCAGCTGAAACAGTTATAATAAAGAAACAAACAATGGTATGGTAATGATAAATATTGTGCAGTAAAGACTGATCTATTTGCAAAGTTATAAGTAGCAGTAGGAAGAATGTTTTGGACTGCCTTAATAAAATAGTAAAACCTAGCATTAGGAAATTAAGCATTATGTATATAGTAAGGTTTTCCAAACAGCACAAACAGAAAATTATTTTGAAGGAAGAATAACCCAAGCATCATATAAAATACAATTTACTAATAAAACATAGTCTTTCAGAAATAAACATCTATATTAAGCATATTTAATTCATTTTAATGGAAACTGGCACTACAAATTACATTGGTTAATGAAAGAAATCTTACAGAGTTAAACTTGACAATTGACCATTTGGGAGGAGAGGATATCTGCTAATCCAAATTTAAATCATCTGCATGTAAATGGTGTCATTTGCAGTGAAGCCTCTATTTAACAGAGAGATCTTTCTTACATAGGCTAAAGTTCAAACAAAAATCCCGTTCGTCAACATCCATTAAATTGAGATTTTACTGTATGGAAAATGGAATATTAGCTAAGTTATGGAGTAAAGAGAATTATCCAGTGCTCATCACTACTTTTCTATGGCTCAGATTCATATTTACCAGCAAGACCAAAGAGTTTTGCAGAAGGTCAAGAGAGAAAAGTTTCCAAAAGAAAGCTATTGGAATGAAGTTCCTTTGCCAGCCAGTAGAATTTGGATATTCCCAACAACTATTCGTTGGTGTGGATGGACTCAGAATCGACATTTCCATAAGGAGTCTTGGCTTTTTGTCACATAGACACAGAGATACACCTAAACCCTGGGATAGAAAATTTGAACATTTTAAAAGACAAAGGCAAAAATAGAGGAGAAAGTAGAGGGAAAAGCTGTGAGCCATGGCTGGGAAAAGATAGAGTCTCTGGTAAATTTGGACTTGCTGGGAATGTGGGGGGTGTCCAGGTAATAGAGAAGAGGGAACATCTATTTCAAGGGAAGTCTAGTTCTGACGAAATAGGAAACAAGGCTAAATAGGAATCTGCGCTAAGATTAATTTCTTTTGTGTGAGTGTGCCGTGTAAATTTCCTGTATTTTTTTTAATCTTCTATGCAAGCTCAGTAACTGCATATTTCAGCCTTTTATGCATATCCTCAGGTTATGCATGAAGAAATAGCTTCACTTTAGATTTTTTCCTGATTTATATTAATTAATTTGAAGTGTTTACCAATATCTTCTATAAATTCTGGCTGAGTGCTCATTTATAGCAGACCAGCATTATCTTGTGGTCTCCCAGAAGCATTTCATTTTGTTTTGTATTTTTTTTTCATCAAGCTGCTGTTTCCCCATAATTTGAAGAAATACATAATCATTCTCCTTTGTTACTGAATGTTTCCTTTTGAATATTTAAAATGAAAAAGGATGTTGTCGTTTCTTTTTTTTTTTAATAAAATTTGCTTTTGTTTATCTCTGGTGAGACTGGTTTCTCTTCAAAGAAGTGGGGAAGGACTCAATATGTAGACACCATACTTCTACACTACATGTCAAGGAGATTGCACTACTGAAATTATTATACTTTCTGCATGTTTACCCTACTGGTAATTAAAAGTCAGCATATGGTATGAGATTCTAATCTTTCTCACATACCAGGGTTAGGAGGAATATGCCAAGTAGGGCACCATTTGTAAGATCTATCAAGCCATTACTCTGAAGCAGAAGGTGGGGCTAGGGTGTGAAGACCAAGAGGGCTTCTGGGAGAGGCCTGAGAGCTTCAGGCTGGCCTCAGCTGTTCTGCTAGCCTAACTAATTAATGTGGGAATCGCCTTGACCTCAAAGGACAAGCTGTTCCTTAAGGCCAGGGCTGCCACAGAAAATATATGCTCCCAGGTTCCCCTATCCCCTTTCCCAACTGGAAGATCAGAAGCATCCCCTCTTACGTTGAGCACACTAGATGAGTTATACCATAGATAAGACTGTTCCATAGATAAGAAGTATTGAAGCCAGAAAGAGTTTTACAGGTTAAAACTAGCACTTTGCATT
Organism: Liasis olivaceus; assembly: GCA_030867105.1. Lineage (NCBI taxonomy): Eukaryota > Metazoa > Chordata > Lepidosauria > Squamata > Pythonidae > Liasis > Liasis olivaceus. The sequence goes on from CM061349.1 coordinate 68,168,271, forward strand.
GTACTTGAAAATATTGCAGTAAATAGTGCAATGCCCATAATACATGTGTTGTCCTGCTGAAATGACTCCACCTGCAAACAAATAGGCCACTGCATTTGGCACAAAGGAAAGTTTCCAAGTTATATTTAAAGGCAGCCTCATGTACTGTATGAGTTACCATCACCAGAACATCCAGGTTATAACTGGCTCACCAACTGTAGCTGGGTGAAAGGCTTATTGATCAAAAAGAAAAGGCTAAGTGAGAGGTTTCAGATCAGTACCTGAGACCTGATAGGGAGATAGAAATAAGGGAGACCCTTGAGAAGGTATTTTGTATGAAGTTGGAAGAAAATCTGAATAAGTAATTATGAAATATTTTAATGGAAGACAGGCTCAGTCCCTGGAATATAAGGAAATAAAATATTAGAACACTTGTTGCCAAATCTCTTAACTGGGTCCATACTCAATTCATAAAGAAAAGTGGAATAATGGGTCCATTTGGCTGCAAATAAATAACAAATTGCAATATTTAGGTTGCAACCAGAAAGCCTATGAACTCCTATGAAAAGGAATTGGGAGCATTATCCATGCTGTTAGTTGAAGAGTTATAGATAAGATGAATACTTGTTAGCTACAGCTCTTGGACTCTCATTAGCTTTGGAGAAAATCTCTTACCTTGGATTGCTTACTTAATCCCTTAATTAATTAATACAGTTAAACCTTTTATTTGGATTAGAGCTTGAATTGTGTCAGAAGAATAATGTCTCCAAAAGCTTATTATCAGAAAAAATAATACCCCCCCCCCACGTCCATCAAAGGGAAAATGTCATCTCTATAAAAGCTTGTACCTAAAGGCCTTAAAGAAGCTGATACTTTGAATTTAAAACAATAATAGAGAAAACAGGTATCCTTCATAAAGACATGAAAGAGCTAAAGAAGATAATTACAGTCTCCTGAGACAAGGACTGATCAACTTGAAAACACCGATAAAAATGCACAAAAAAAATAATGGGTCTCCATGATGAAATAGTTCAAATGCAACGTTCACTACATAGAAATAATTTAAGAATATCTCTTTTAATGTAGAACAAGAGCTGCCCCTAGTGCTCTTAATGAAAAAAAAAATTACATGAGCTTTTTTCATTGCAATCTGAATATAATCTAGAAACTGAATATGCATATTTTCTAGATTTTCACTATCTTTCAAAATTAAATCCCAACCTATTTGTGGTTAATTTCTTCTACTTAACATCCAAGGTAGTATTCTGTAGCATTCATCAAACAACTTTTTTGGAATATACTGCAATAGAGATAATAATTTTTCCTGACCTTTATCCCAAATTAATGAACTGAAATAATTTAGTTGCAATATTTTACAGGAAGATGGAAAGAGATAAAGAGCTTTTTCTTTATCTGACAATATTTTGTTTGTTTGATTTATATGGCTGCCCATCTTATAAGGCACAACTCCGGACAGCTAACAGCAATAATAAAAATACAACAATAAAACATTCCAACAAACAAACAAGAAAAATCTGGTGCCCAATCAACAACATCTATCCAACTATACAGTACCCAGGCTCCAACCTTGCTATCTCAGTGCCTGGGAGAAAAGCCAGCTCTTAACAGCTTTCTGGAAAGCTAAGAGGGTGGGGGCCTGCTGGATATCAAGGGGGAGGGTGTCCATAGGGCAGGGGCCACTACAAATGCATCCTAGGTCCCACTAGATGGCAACATTTGAGGGAATGTACCTGTTGGGTGCCCACTATTTAACCTAGTGGGAGGGGGAGATACGGTCCCACAGATAGCCTGGCCCTATGTCATATATGGTTTTAAAAGTAATAACCAGTACCTTGAATTGCACCTGGAAAGAAACTGGGAGCCAGTGCAGCTTGTGCAGTAATGGTGTCGCATGAGCGAACCAAGAGGTGCCCAATATTGCATGAGCTGCTATAGATTCTGCTGTAGATTATCCTTAGATTTTGCAATGAAAAAAATTACCTGATGCTATGGATGATCAGAAGGAGAAAATAAATTGTAGTCTCTATGTATAAATATATTAATTTTTATTGCAGATAGACTTTTTTGCTTGGAGGAGAGTAACTATATTGTAGAGACATATCCTTTGTGGAAATCTATGTACTTGTAGTTACATTTTTCATGCTTTTTTTTAAAGTTTAAAAATGTTTTATTATTTCATATTTCTAAGTGTGGGCTTTTTCTGTTTCTATTTATTTTTAAAAAGTAAATAAGTCTCAAGTTTATTGAATATTGTTTACAATAACGTTTACATCTTTAACATAGAATGTTATGACTTGTCCATATAAGACAGAGAAGATTCTTTCTAAAATCGGTAACTTAAAATTGTAGGTTGCCAGGGTGGGGGTGGGGGTGATGCAAGAAACATACTACTGAGATGGGCAGCTATATAAATGGAATAAATAAATAAATAAATCTTGATGAGAAGGATTTCTTATCAAGGAGATGGATTTGTCACATATATATTTGTGGTAATTAAAATTGGATAGGAAAGTAGTAGCAAACTCAAAAGTCAAAAGTTAAAAAGCAGAACACTAAAAAAGAATGATAATCCAGCCATAGTAATTTAGGCTCCAAAAGCCAAACAAAACAAAACAACCCCCCCCCCAAAAAAAACCTGGAGGTTTGAAGATGCAGAAGTAGGGTGCTACTGGATATCATTTACAACTGGAAAGGAGCTGGTGATTTTGGCATGGCTACTAGTTCTTAAGAGCTGGAGTTGATATGATGGCATATTGACTTGCATAATGATGATTTTCCCCAATGAACTTCAAGATCTAACACCTCTGCAAATTGTAGTGATTATTCTGGATAGGATTTAGTAACCTCAGATAGAGAGGATGCTGACTGGTCTTCCACTGTCTGATTGGGTGATAAGGGAAGGTTGGTCTGAAAACTTGGTGGAAGAGCCAGAGTAATAATTATCTGGGTCTGAATCATAAGGTAGAGGATATTCACAAGGAATTGGGAGGTAGTAGAAAGTTGACAAAAACTTGCCATGATTCAGAGTCAGTAGAGAAAGAAATAAGTAATAATATAGTTATTGTGTTGTAGAGTTCAAGTACACAGATCCAGTAGGGTTATGATTTGGATGCCTTGAAATTATGATACAAATTTCAGTCTACCAGGTTGACATCTTGGCAAACAAGACTGAAGCACTTGTGTCATGTCATTTTAGAGGAGACACCAGAAGGGGGTCTAAGATTTCTCCATCCAAACCCAGCACTTTGGCTCTGGAAACCATTTTAGATGAGAAAACAGAGGCGAAGTCCTCACATCTGAAACTTAAATTGAATTTCTCTAGTTCTCTTGCACATGTTCAGCCTTCTAGATGAAAAATGAAGAACATCTCTTCCTTCTTGAATGTCTGATTACTATTATGGCGTTCAGAAATGCTATTTGAACTTGTTTTTTTAATGCTGATGGAATTATAATAGCTCTCCCAGAGTTGGAAGAAATACTGGAGAAGGCAGAGGTGGGCTGCTGAGATTAATGCCATGGCTAAAAATGGAAGTGGTTTGGAAAATGTCACAACTAAGCCTCAAGGTAAAGCCTTTGGAAAACCTTGAGCATGAGGTAACCAGTACTAAATTTATCACTGGTATGGCTCCAAACAAGGGTTAAGGAAGCTCTCTAAGAACAGCTTCTTTGACATAGCTTCTTTGACATAGTTTTTGGATGTAATATTTGAACAGGCTACTTGGGCTATCAGGAACAATAATTTAAGCAGTTTTTTAAAAAAAATCAAAGAATAAATGTGATGATCAAATTTTGCATTAAATTGAGTACACATTTTAACCTTTTACCTTCTGATTTTCTAACAGAACACAGAAAATAACCCACAAATGTTTGCTGCTTTTTGATACATATACTTCTTAAAAATGTTTAAATAATACATTTATTAATAGAAAGAAAAAAAGAAAAAAGCAAATTTTAAAAGATAAAGATGAAATCAACAACTTGAGTAACCAATTAAAACCCTCTTTAAGGAAAAATAACAGCATATTTACCTAGAAGATGCCAGTTCAGCAGCCTTTTACTAACTTCATCTTTACAGTTTTGGGTATTTTAAAACATTTTTTAACATACCACATGCCCTTTTATTCATTTATGCAATATGCTACTCTAAATCCATCTTTCACCAGAAATCCTTTGATTCATTTTTTTTTGTGAAAAGAATATTGTTTTGGAAAAATCTCAACAAAAATCTCTGAGTGTTTTCAAATTTCTCTCCTATTCCACCTTTATTTTTGCCATTATTTTCAGCACTGTAAATACTGCATTTTACTTTGGGCATATGTAAAATTTGTTTATTTATTTATTTCTACAAATATATGTATGCTGCCACATTCTAAAAACTCTAAGCTGTTCACAATTACTATTAAATCAACAAATAAAATCTCCAAACCCAACAAAACAGCAAGCCTAAGTTAACCAACATTTCAATTACTTTTGGATTTAACCAACACAATGCTAACAAAACCATTCCTCCTCTATACTCTGTAGAATGTGATGAACTATTGAATGACACTATTTAAATAATAATTAACTATCTTTAAATTATAAAGACAGTTTTGTGGTATCCTTAAGCCTAACCAACTGTTTATTATAGGATTATTATAAGAGATATGGTGGTAGCAACAGCATCATTCTCTCCATTCCTGCAATTTTGCATAGATCAAAAATTATGTCAATGGAGCAAACTATCACAAAAGTCATTCTGATTTGAGGATGATCCTGTCCATCCCTGAATTCAGTAGACTGCCACTCTGTTATCTGAGCAAGCCAAGATAAGTTAGTTGCTTATGTCCTCCTCTGATGAGTTTAAAAACCACTACAAATATTCCCATTCTGTACCATGTTAAGAATCTATAATTTCAGAGCACAGTCTTAAGAAAATGCCTTAGTAATTACCACTTCTATGTAATGAAAAAGGGAGGGAACAGTAACAAATATAATGTATCCTTAGTGTTCCATTGTTTTCAATGCCAATTAAAATCCACATCTAGCCCAAATATGTATTGACCAATTCAAAATACAAAATCTCATAAAAAAAATATTCAATCTGAAATTAAGAACATACTCATACAGTAAATATAGCTTCAATTTAAATGGTCCAGATCGAGTATTAGTAAATGGAAAAAGTGAGCAGTGAATACCACAGCAAAATTCTTATCTGTTTTTCTGTTTTATAGAATTCTTTGTCTTTTTTTTAAATTTTACTTTACTAGTTTACTAGAATGTGTTAAACTAATTCTAGTAAGATACATTTACTAGAACGTAGTTTACTAATCAATTATGCTGCTAGATTTGATGCAAAAATATTAACATAATGGTAAAATGATAAGTATCTATACATTATAACTAAAGTGAGAGGAACAATACAAATACCTATCTTTGAAGAACACCTTTATCCTTAGAAATCTACTCTCAGAAAAGATCAGATTAATTGATAGAGATTAGCACTGTTTGGGAAGTCTGTTCCATGCTGTCTGACCTTGGTAGGGAGTTCTATAATGAAGAGACTTTACGTCTTTCTTTCCAGCTGTGTTTCTTAGAAATAGGGCTCTGCAAAAGAGATCAACTGAGTTTAAGTTTTCCTACAAGGCTGAGTAGGTGGAGTTAGTTTAATACTATGTATGAAGGGGGGGAGGTTGCACTAGGTTTAAACCACTAAGGGTTAGTTGAGTCCTCTAGGCTATCCAGAAAAGTGGCACAGACAGTGGAGCATACTAAAAAGTCATTTTCTTCTCACTCACTACTTCTCCCTAGTTTGTTTGCCTTCATCTATCAAAATGTGCACATGCTATGAGTGGGCAACTTAGCAGACCCTTGCCTTCACATTTGTTCCTTATTTGATAGCTCTTTGTTCAGTTTCATTTTCTCTTTGTCTCAATTACAATTCTCTTTTTACTGTTCTTGGGAAAATTGGCCCTTCTGTGTTTTTTTTAATTACAACATTTTATATTATTCAAACATGAAGCAGCCTCTGTTTCCTGTTTAATACCTAAATCAATCAATATAGGCCCACTCAAGATCAGCAACAGAGGGAATGTTTAGTCAAGTATTATATTATCACTTTTTAGCCTCACTTCGGCAACGATCATAAAGAAATATACCTTTGTGTGTGTGTGTGTGTGTGCGTGTGTTCAAAAAATTCTGCCTTAGGTAGTAGTGTTTTTGTTTTTTGGGGGTTTTTTGTGCACATCACCTCCATTTTCAAGCAAATGCTGCTTGTTTGGAATACAAATTCTAAATTTCAAACAACTCCCTATTTGCAACAGTTTTAAGGCAATTAAAATAGGACTGAATAAAAATACAACTATATGCTACACGTAAATATTTGTTCATTTAGACCATCTAAATTATAATAATCAAATACCAAAATATATTTATTCTCAACACATACAGTTCAGAGAATGAAATTAATACGAGTTATGCCCATATATGATTCACTTTTTCTAACAGCTGGCATGTGGATGAAATCTAAGTTAAAGTTCCAGTTTCCGGATGAATGAAAGAGTATTGATATGCAGATCTCCATTCAGATATAGAGATGGTATACAGAAATTCCTTCTGCTCTATTTTCCATTGTACAATTCCACAGTATAATGGACAGAAATGTGAATGGTGAGATCACCATCAAATGGGTATCCCATATACCCCCACTCAACAGGACACCATCAGCATACTTGATTGTAAATGATTTCCTTACCCATACACATGCCATTTTACAGTAACAATTAAACAACATGGGACATATATGCTAACGGGATGTAAATACATTATTAAGCCCCTTTAATAGTAATATACATAAGAAATAACGGTTTATTGACTATGCCAAATATCTCAAACGAAAACAGCAGATGAACGCCATAGTTTCATACCATAAATATTTCTAAAAGAGAATATTCTGGTATGAGAGCAGAGATTGCAAAAATTGAGTGAACAGTACTGACTAAATTAAGACCATAAACTGGGTAGTAAGGAACTTGCCATAAGGATACCTACTTTCTACCCTGAAAGCCACTATCAAAGAAAAATCTCCATGTCTGAATTAGACATATATATTACAAAAGATAAACAAGAACACTGCAAAGTAGCCTATAGACAAAATACTAGCCTCTTGGTGGCAGTCAGGAAAAATCAATTGTATGTTTCTCAGTTGTTTAATAAAGGTGTTTTTATTTCTTTAAGAAGAGAATGTTCATATCATATCAAATATGCAACTTCTGAAGCACCATATACAAAACAACAATATTAGTGTTTGAGAAATACTGATGGCTTAAAACAGGAAAATAAACTATCTCACCTCTGGTGTGACATCCCTTGGTGCAAATCCTGTTCCTCCAGTTGTTAAAATCAAGTTGAGTTCCTTTTCATCACACCAGTCTATCAGTGTCTCCTGAAAAATGCAAAACAAAATTAGCAGGTGTTCTTTGTTCATAGGGTTTTGCAGAGGTTCTCAAACACTGTGGTGCCATGATTCCTTAAAATTATAAATTAGTTTGTGTGACACCCTTTTAAGAATGATACTGATAATTGCAAAATGAGCTGAGTGAGCATATCACTTTTACCAGAAGCTACCCAAGTGGTGAGCATGGTGCTGTACTTTCTTCCTGGCTCAGAAATGTCCCTGTCCCTGGCTGTACTATATCAGCAGTATGCCACTTACAGCAGAATATTCTTCCATCTTGACTCTCCCAGATATCAAAGCTCTACAGTAACTGGGTTAACTGCCCACATACCTTTCAACCTACATGGCCATCAAGAGATACAGATGCCAGTTTTGCACCTTGATTGTGGTCAAACAACATGCCAGAACCCCTCCTGTAGGTGGGCTGTTTTGGGATTACTATGTTGGTCAATTCTGGCCTTGGATGCATATGCTAAGGGAACCCAATTTTGCCAAAATTGAGAAAATACAATTTTCTCAATTCCCGTCCTGAATAAAACTTCCAGGTTGAATAGCAACCGGGATTTATTTCTCCTTCCCATTACCAGTGTGCCACAAGCAATGCAATAGCTTAAACATTAACTTTTTGCAACAATTATATCAAAAACCCTCCACATGAGATTTTAGCAAGCTGAATGGAGCTGCAATTCACTATTGTCATCTGAAAAGTTCTTCTAAAATAGGATTCATATTGTACTCAAGTATATAATAAGGGGTAGAGCAAATTATATATTTTTGGTTATAAACAATAATTATATCTTTAAATGTGATTATAAATATTACTTTATAGTGTTAATGGATGTGATAGAAATGATATTCTTCTAAAATACCAAAAATAAGTCACAGAGGTTGAATATGTTCTGATAGCAACAGCTCATCCTACATTATCACTTCCCTTTGACTATATAAGGGTGTTATTGCTAAATCTCCGGTCTGTATTCTTTAGTCAGCTGGTGATATGACCCACAGTTTCACAGCTGGGTAAACAGCCTAAAAACCCCTGAGAACTCATAAGCCAAAGTGACTGAACTAGAGTAATAAATATAGAATTTCTGTAGGAATCGAATGAGTTAGTTTCAGAGGCAGCCAGGAAGGTTATAATACCTCTAATCTGAGAACCAGCGTCATATGTATTGATGGAGAGAATGGATTGTGACCTTGGTACTGTCACTATCTTTCAATCCTATCTATCTCACAGTGAGATAGATGGATAGGTGTTGTTACAGAAATAAAATTAGGAGAGATATCCATGCACAATGCCTTCAACTTCTAGAGAGATGAGATATAAACCACATTTCAGAGAAGAAGAATAATTTCTGAACAGAATATAGAAAACATCTCAGCAAAGACAATACATAGAGCCAATTTCTAAAGGAAAAAAACAGGTGTACATGGCAGAATATCACATTGTAATGGTATGTGGGAATGACCTTGGGAGACAGGGCAAAGAGACACAACTAAGGGAACAAGGGAATGGTCAGATAAAAGGCAGCTGAACCCACAGCAGGAATGTGAGTGGGGCAAGAGGCTTAGAAGAGACCCTCCCTAGTTTCTTGGGCTGTAAAGAAGATGGCGGGGGGAGGGGGGAATGTACTTTCAGATTTGCAAGATCATAATGTAGCTTTACAATAAAGTAGAATTAGCTCACTTAGTCATGTTTCCTGTCTGGTCTACTTAGGCTGATACATACAGAAGAGAAAGACAATCAGGAGCATTCTATTTCTCTGAAGCTATAATATAAATCTCAGGTTTTCCTGTAGATAATAATTTTGCACCACTAGAATAAGAAGAGATTCCAAAAAGCAAGGAGAACTGGGATAATGGCAGAGATCGAAAGATGTAGTGGTATGAGCTCCCTTTAAGACAGAAATGTAGGAAGGGATTGTTTAATTGCATGGTCCCCACTTTTCTTTATTTGGTGACCATGACTATGAAAAGTTTGAGAAACATTGCTTTAGGATACTTAGAAATTAAGAAAGGGTTCCGCCTCTGCTACTAACTAGAAAATGTATTATTTATTTTGCTGCATATAAAACTCCAACTTTCTTTTTAATTTTCTGTTCACAAGACTTCACAAAACATTTTTATAAACTCTACCATTTTGTTATAGAGTTTTCAACTTTCACTATCATCTCTGTCTTTGATTATATATTCCCAAAACTTTTAAAAGTTCAACTGAAGAGTTTGCTTTTGGTGGGGAAAAATGGTTCTTTAGGGAGAAATGGTATTTAAATGTCACTATGCTTCTCAGAATCCAAGAAAATGAAGCTTTGCCTAGGATAGCTTAATAAACCTATTTCAATTAAGAGGCAGGATATGTGTCTTTTAATACATTTTTCCACTACTCTGTTTGTCTTGTCTCTTGCATATATTCTCAAAATACAGAATTTGCTTTCTATCTTTAAAAAAAATGGAAAACATTTTTCTTTCAGTCTATTTCTGAATGAAACAATTTATAATTAAAGAACTGACCCAGCATACTACACCAATTACATTTATTATGTACAGGTGAAACTCGAAAAATTAGAATATCGTGCAAATGTTCATTTATGTCAGTATGGCAACTCAACAGGTGAAACCAATATATGAGATAGATGCATTACATGCAAAGCGAGATATGTCAAGCCTTACTTTGGTATAATTGTGATGATTATGGCGTACAGCTTATGAAAACCCCAAATTCACAATCTCAGAAAATTAGAATAGTGTGAAAAGGTTCAATATTCTAGGCTCAAAGTGTCCCACTCTAATCAGCTAATGAATCCATAACACCTGCAAAGGGTTCCTGAGCCTTTCAATGGTCTCTCAGGCTGGTTCAGTAGGAATCACAAGCATGGGAAAGACTGCTGACCTGACAGTTGTGCAGAAAACCATCCTTGACACCCTCCATAAGGAGGGAAAGCCCCAAAAGGTAATTGCAAAAGAAGTTGGATGTTCCTAAAGTGCTGTATCAAAGCACATCAATAGAAGGTTATGTGGAAGGGAAAGGTGTGGTAGAAAAAGGTGCACAAGCAGCAGGGATGACTGCAGCCTGGAGAGGATTGTCAGGAAAAGGCTATTCAAAAGTGTTGGGGACTTTCACAAGGAGTGGACCGAGGCTGGAGTTAGTGCATTGAGAGCCACCACACACAGACGGATCCTGGACATGGGCTTCAAATGCCGTATTCCTCTTGTCAAGCTGCTCCTGAACAACAAACAACGTTAGAAGCGTCTTACCTGGGCTACAGAAAAAAAGAACTGGTCTGTTGCCCAGTGGTCCAAAGTCCTCTTTTCTGATGAGAGCAACTTTTGCATCTCATTTGGGAACCAAGGACCCAGAGTCTGGAGGAAGAATGGAGAGGCATACAATGCACGATGCTTGAAGTCCAGTGTGAAGTTTCCACAGTCTGTGTTGATTTGGGGAGCCATGTCATCTGCTGGTGTTGGTCCACTGTGCTTCATTAAGTCCAGGATCAACGCAGCCGTCTACCAGGAGATTTTGGAGCACTTCATGCTTCCTTCCGCAGACAAGCTTTATGGGGATGCTGACTTCATTTTCCCGCAGGACGTGGCACCTGCCCACACTGCCAAAAGTACCAAAACCTGCTTCAATGACCATGGGATTACTGTGCTTGATTGGCCAGCAAACTCGCCTGACCTGAACCCCATAGAGAATCTATGGGGCATTGCCAAGAAAAAGATGAGGGACATGAGACCGAACAATGCAGCGGAGCTGAAGGCCGTTATTGAAGCATCCTGGTCTTCCATAACACCTCAGCAGTGCCACAGGCTGATAGCATCCATGCCACACCGCATTGTGGCAGTCATTGCTGCAAAAGGGGCCCAAACCAAGTACTGAGTACATATGCATGGTTATACTTTGCAGAGGTCCGATATTGTTCTCTTTCCAATCCTTGTGTTATTGATGTCATGTAATATTCTAATTTTCTAAGATTGTGAATTTGGGGTTTTCATAAGCTGTACGCCATAATCATCACAATTATACCAAAGTAAGGCTTGACATATCTCGCTTTGCATGTAATGCGTCTATCTCATATATTGGTTTCACCTTTTGAGTTGCCATACTGACATAAATGAACATTCGCACAATATTCTAATTTTTCGAGTTTCACCTGTAGTCTTCAAAAGCACTCCATAACAGAATGCACTGCAGTAGTCTAATGCTGAAAGATACTGATAAGTGCAGCCAGGCTCTTTCTGTCTAGGAAGGACTGTATATAAACATATTGGCCAAATTGTCTTTTGGTAGCGGAGTGGGAATAGAAAAACTAGTTTTAGAAATAATGAGATAATTATGATCCTTGCTTGGGACTAGGTGCATGCCACAGGGCTAGCCTATTGTTCCTTACTATCTTTTTCAGAGAAATGAGTTTGCAAAAACAAATTTCATGCAAATTGAGAAAGAAATGATAAATTAATATTAAAAATTAATTGCAAAGTATTTTTATTACAAACACTAACATTACTATTGCTAAAAATGAATATGAAAAGGAACAAAGTCTAAATACATGTTCTTAGGTCAATTAATTTGCTTTAAAAACAAAAGCAAAAACAAGAACTACCTATTTTTCAAAGGAGGTTGTGCATTTCATTGGTACTGTAATATATCATCAGCTATTCTGGAGATGGCCACTCCTTACATTAAAAATACATTAAAAATACAAGACATGCTATTTATAATGCCTATTTTATAAAATGATTTGTTTAGAAACTACTGTATCAAAACAAATATCACAAATTTATACAAACTTTACATCCCCTATTTGGAATTTGATTTTCAACCAATTAAAAAATAAATAAATTAAAAGACTCCTCCTTGCCACTTATTTTTCCCAGCAGGGTTGCAAGCATCTGATATACAGCCCTATGATTATTCCCAGAACATTTAGGGCTAAAACAGCAATTATACATTACAATGCAAGAAAACAGCTAGCTTGCTTCTAGTTGTTAACAATTTCTTTCTTGTAAATTTGGGATGTTATTTTTCATTTATTTCAATATTTTAAAGATATGAAGCAGTAAATAAGAATTTTGCTCCCAAGATCCCAAAAGGCAGGATTTGCCAAATACAGTACATATTAAAACTATAAGGAAAGCTTTGTTAGAACTAACCAAAGACCTATCACATCCAGCATTCTAATCCCCCAAATATTCAACTAGATGCCCATAGGAATGCTACTGTGAATATAAGACCACCCCATCACACTCAGGTCTTTGACAACTTATACAGTATTTAAGATCAAATTACCTCTGACACTGTGAAGAATCTAAAGCATAGTAACTAGAACCTGATACTTCACAAATCTATATAAATCCTTTTGATATTGACTGTGGACTCCTAAAAGGCAAAGATGAACAATCATTATCACCATTTTGTAAAGACTCTTGGAATTACAGAAAGCCCAAAACACAAAATGAAAATAGTCACTGCTGAAGTAAACCAGAGGCATTTATTATGCTGCTATCTGAAAATGTGTGTCTCAGAGATCTACGGATGTTATGCAAATCTTCTTGGAGAAGCAAAAACAAAACATTTTGAAGTGATATTTTGTGACATGAATGTACTTTTTAGGTCTTGAAGATTTAAAAGAGGACACATTCCCTACCCCCATCCCCATAAACCATAGGGATGGTGAAGTACTGAGAGTAAAAGCTGATTCCTCAGATCCTAGATCAACACAGTAAAAAGCCAACACAGTCATAGAAAAAAGTGAATATTTTAATTAGGCCTCCCTCCTGCTTTCTTTAACAAAATGTAATAAAAAATTTTTGTTTATGTATGGATGTGGAAGAAAATGCTGTTTTTAGATAGACGTGTACATAGTTTATCTTACATTATTCAAACTCTTTATACTTGGCTTTTAATTGGCATGAGGCCCTGCTTTAACTATGGTTATCTTTGATTTACACTTGGCCTTTAACTTGCATTAACCAGATTTAACATAGTTGAGACAACTAGTTGGCAATGCAGATTTATTTACTTTATTTAGATTTTGGAGGCTTAGAATTTTAAAAGAATGCATAATATGAAAACAAACATGAATGCTCATACAAATAACAACCAAAAATCATTAGGGGCTTCACAAACATCCTAACCCAGGTCTGGGAACAGAGCCAGATCTTCAGAAACGTATGAACATTTGAAGAGTGGGAGCCATACAGATCTCCAAGGGGATGTTGTTTCAGAGGGCAGGCACTGTGACAGAGAAGGCACTCATTTGTTTTTTTAATATAATTTTATTAAGAATTTTAATTACAATAATAAAAATTAATACAAACTAAACTTAGAGAAAGAGAAGAGAAAGAAAAGAAAGAATAAAAAGTGCAGGAAAAAAGAAAAAGAAAGAAGAAAAAGAAAAGAGAATCTAATAAAAAAAGGAAAGAAATATATAAAGAAGTGAATTCCAACCTTCATCACAACAAATATAAACAAATTTAATAACTCTTCACCTCTTCACCCCCTATAAGGTTAAACAGGTATCTTTTCATCCCATATCTCATCCCTTATCTTTAAGTAAATCCATAAAACACAACTTTTCAATACTGGTGCCAGCAAAAAGTCCATAAAGCATTGCCAAAACATTTCAAAAACAGTTTTATTTTAACCTTGATCAAATAAACCAACTTTATATTCCTTCCTTTTACTTCTAACAGTGTCAATCTTTAATTCAATCAAATATTGTTGTAGGATTTGATTTCTCTTTGATTCTTCTTTAGCCCATCGCACAGAAATTTCTTCTGTAGGTCCAATAAGAAAACATTTTCTAAGTCAAACTCTTGGGTTTATCATTTGTATTTCCCCTTTAATTTTTAAAACTTCAGCCAGTTTCTTTTGTATATCCAGTAAAGTGTCCTTTTCCAAATCATTCTCTTGGCCTGTCATCTGTAGTTCCACTTTTAGTACTTTCTCTGTCTTATGAGATAAAATTTGTTCCACCTCTGTCATTCCTTCATTAACATATTTTAGACATCATCTATCCATAGAAGCAGACATCATTACTGACAGTGTTGATATTGTACATACTAATTTCTGGCTCCATTCTTCAAAGATCTCCTTTAATATTTCCAACGTTACACCATATTGTGTCATTTTGTAAGTCCCAATATTAACTGACATCAAGACAGGCTTGTATTTTTTTTTCTTCTGCTTAAAATCTTTAGTTCCCTCTAGTGTCCAGTTTCTAAAATCATCACTTAACTTTTATTATGACTTGTAATAGCCAGGATAGCCAAAATAAGTCTGTTTCCTATGAGAAGCTGCTTATTTTTTATAGTTAATTCCAAAATCTTATAGTAAAAGTTAATATTCCAAATTTATCTGGACCCTTAATCCATTTATAACTTTCTTAGAATCATAGAATCAAAGGGTTGGAAGGGATCTTGGAAGTCTTCTAGTCCAACTCCCTGCCCAAGGCAGGAGTCCTCATACCATCTTGGACAAATGGTTGTCCAAACTTTTCTTGAAAACCTTAGATCAAAACTTCTTTAGCTTTTTCCTGTTTATTTCAAATTATTTAAGTTCTTAGGCTTATAATTAATTTTTCTTTTGTTCAGAGTTGAAGATAAACTCAGCCGATAAAGACTTTTCAAACTTGTTGTTCCAAAGGTCTCTAATAGCTTTAGAATAGTTAATAGGTAATTTCTGAAAGTGATTAGAAAGTGAAGTTTGTGAACTTAGTGTCCTTAAAAAGTCTCTGCTATGGTTGCAAACAAGATGGTTGATCCTGTCATCTCCTGGTGCTCAAACCCACAGAAAATCGCTGTCCTGTGGTCTCCTTGTGAGGAGCAGCTGTCTGGAGCACATGCAGGCAATCTCCTATCCTCTTTATCCAGAGAGGTTCTAAGAAACCGGTCTACTCACTGGTTCTTTGGTCTTTACCACAGTCATTGGCTCCGCTTTCTCAGAGCTGTCTTCAGTTCGCCATACCTCCCCCAGAAGCCTTAGAAGACACTGATTTGTAATTAAACTACAATGACAACTTATTTTTTTCATAAAGAAATATATAAATACAGGTGAAACTCAAAAAATTAGAATATCGTGCAAATGTTCATTTATGTCAGTATGGCAACTCAACAGGTGAAACCAATATATGAGATAGACGCATTACATGCAAACCGAGATATGTCAAGCCTTACTTTGGTATAATTGTGATGATTATGGCGTACAGCTTATGAAAACCCCAAATTCACAATCTCAGAAAATTAGAATAGTGTGAAAAGGTTCAATATTCTAGGCTCAAAGTGTCCCCCTCTAATCAGCTAATGAATCCATAACACCTGCAAAGGGTTCCTGAGCCTTTCAATGGTCTCTCAGGCTGGTTCAGTAGGAATCACAAGCATGGGAAAGACTGCTGACCTGACAGTTGTGCAGAAAACCATCATTGACACCCTCCATAAGGAGGGAAAGCCCCAAAAGATAATTGCAAAAGAAGTTGGATGTTCCCAAAGTGCTGTATCAAAGCACATCAATAGAAGGTTATGTGGAAGGGAAAAGTGTGGGAGAAAAAGGTGCACGAGCAGCAGGGATGACCACAGCCTGGAGAGGATTGTCAGGAAAAGGCCATTCAAAAGTGTTGGGGACTTTCACAAGGAGTGGACTGAGGCTGGAGTTAGTGCATCAAGAGCCACCACACACAGACGGGTCCTGGACATGGGCTTCAAATGTCGTATTCCTCTTGTCAAGCCGCTCCTGAACAACAAACAACGTCAGAAGCGTCTTACCTGGGCTACAGAAAAAAAGAACTGGTCTGTTGCCCAGTGGTCCAAAGTCCTCTTTTCTGATGAGAGCAACTTTTGCATCTCATTTGGGAACCAAGGACCCAGAGTCTGGAGGAAGAATGGAGAGGCACACAGTGCACGATGCTTGAAGTCCAGTGTGAAGTTTCCACAGTCTGTGTTGATTTGGGGAGCCGGGTCATCTGCTGGTGTTGGTCCACTGTGCTTCATTAAGTCCAGGGTCAACGCAGCCATCTACCAGGAGATTTTGGAGCACTTCATGCTTCCTTCCGCAGACGAGCTTTATGGGGATGCTGACTTCATTTTCCAGCAGGACTTGGCACCTGCCCACACTGCCAAAAGTACCAAAACCTGCTTCAATGACCATGGGATTACTGTGCTTGATTGGCCAGCAAACTCGCCTGACCTGAACCCCATAGAGAATCTATGGGGCATTGCCAAGAGAAAGATGAGGGACATGAGACCGAACAATGCAGCGGAGCTGAAGGCCGCTATTGAAGCATCCTGGTCTTCCATAACACCTCAGCAGTGCCACAGGCTGATAGCATCCATGCCACGCCGCATTGCGGCAGTCATTGCTGCAAAAGGGGCCCAAACCAAGTACTGAGTACATATGCATGCTTCTACTTTGCAGAGGTCCGATATTGTTCTATTTCCAATCCTTGTGTTATTGATGTCATGTAACATTCTAATTTTCTGAGATTGTGAATTTGGGGTTTTCATAAGCTGTACGCCATAATCATCACAATTATACCAAAGTAAGGCTTGACATATCTCGCTTTGCATGTAATGCGCCTATCTCATATATTGGTTTCACCTTTTGAGTTGCCATACTGACATAAATGAACATTTGCACGATATTCTAATTTTTCGAGTTTCACCTGTACATCTTTAAAACCAAACTTAGGTTTTCTTATGCTTTTTGCAGCATCCATATAAGCTACAGTTTCAGAATTTAAAACTGAACACAATGTTCAAGTTTCTATTTTCCTCACTTTTACGATTATGGAAAGCGAAAACTCCTTTCCAGAAAAGGACTGGCATTTTTGCTGTAAGTGTAATCAGTAGTTTAGGCCTTTACAGTATCTCCTACTACACAAGTCTTGTATATACATCTCCAAAGCCTGTATGTATAGTAAAATGTACCTTGCAACTACAGTATATTGCTTTTTACAAAAGTTTTTAACACATAATTATGCAGGGTGGCTCCAATGATAAACTACTTCTGTTTGGCTCCTACCACTCTCAACTATCACCTAATTGCATCCATTTTATCAGTCTACCGCAGAGAGAAGGATTGAGACAGGACTATAGCCTGTTAGTTATATTTGACTCTCTTTTCATGAAACGTTTCCATTTTGGGTGCTCAGCTTGTTATCTTCTTTCCTTCTCATCTGACTCCTTTTTTTGTTGTTTCTTTTACATTGTGAAACAATGGGCAAGGAGAAAGGTACATTCATTGATCTTTACAGAAGTTGTTTGGAAATATTCTCAGCCTCATATAAATAAGTTTAAATAAATATAAATGTCTGTTTTTAATTAGTTAATCTACAGGTAGTCCTTGACTTACAATCACAATTGGGACTGGAATTTCTGTCATTAAGCGATGCGGTCATGCGGTCATAAACTGACACATCATGTGATTGCATTGCTTGGCAACCGCAATCCCAGCAGTCCCTGTTGCTGTCATTAACTGAGAATCGTGGGCCGTTAAGCAAATACCCACCCCAAGCCATTCTGTGCTTGGTGCCTCCCAGCCCTGGGCCTCAGTAAGATAACTCCCCCCAACTGCCTATTCCCCCCACCTCTGCCCTTTTGGCTGCCCTGTACCCTGCCTTGCAGGACGGCAAGCAGCCCCAGAACTGCATGGCTCTGGGGCTGCTTACCACACTCTGGGCAGCTGCAGCTGCCCTAGCCCAGTCCCAGTCCCCCTCACCACCCTGCATTCCAAGACCCCAGCTGACCTTCACTGTCTTCTTGCTCCCGCTGTTGACAAAGCATGCCTGGCCTGGCTGCTGGGCCAGGCTGGGGCTGGACTTCATGCTGTGGTGGGGGGGGGGGGGAAG